>JASDDO010000022.1:665518018-668436813 GCA_030015575.1 Agapanthus africanus | reverse complement strand
ACAAAAATGAAGCATCCATCTAAATTAATCACACTATATTAATTCATACAGCCCCCTCAAGCTCACAGCCACACAAAACCAATGTCCTCTCCTCACCACAAAAAACCCTTGCTAATTAAACTTGCACGATTGCAAATAGCCCCCCGCTAACCAGAATCAGACGCAATCATTAGGCCATGCCTGTACCCATGCGGCCTACGCTCTGGCCCATGCCATCAACAGTGGTCGGCCAGAAAAAAGGGAAAAGAATGGGAAAAGTCAATGCTCACAATACATAAACAGATAAGGACAGAGAGGGTGATGTTTGGGACCGAAAAAGGAAGCTGACAACTCCCAAAATAATCCCGTAACGAATTACGGGATTACACCTCAACTGTAAATACATACCTGTATTTTATATTCCGACCGAATACAAATGCAATGAGACAAAAATATTCTACACTATAATACTGCATCTGGCTTAAACCAAAGTCCGCTAGTATTATCCGTCCGATCATGATCCGTGCACAAGTGCACGAATATGATCGAACCCCGCCATATATCTATACGGCCTAACGTTTCGCCCGAACTTGGGAAACTGTCTGTGGGGGACTCTAATGACTCATCAATACACTGGCACTAGGTATAACCACTAGTACGTCAGATGTACTAGCTGTACGTAACGGTTGCCCATGTATTGATCGGAAGGGAAGCTGACGAGCGAACTCATCCAGAAACCCTACTGAGCATGACCGTGACAATATCCGTACAGTCCGGTCCGTTCGTTTATGAGTATCGCATATAGGGCGTAGGGGGCTGGTAAACGTCAGACCCCCAATAGCGGTATAATTCGTGTCGGAGAGTAGCCCAGAACACCCTGAGATACTACTGAAATACCTACCAGTAAATCTCGATTACTCTGGCCAGGGATTTCGTGTAATGGCTCTCCTAAACACAACGCGATCTCACCCCCAATACCGGGAGAGACGAATCCCCGATGATCCGCTCACTGCCTCCATGTGGCTCGGGACTGTACCCAACTAAAACCTGTTTGCACGACTCCTTTGAGCCGTTGTAGGGTAGTAATCAAAGCATAGTGGGAACTCACACGAGACAAATGACGATCTCAGGTCGACAGACTAACCTGTACACATGTCACCTGGGAACTGCTATTTGACGATATGTATAATACCAACTAGCATGTTCCCGGCGAGTCATGTACAGTGTACTCATAACGCAATGAGCACCTGTATACATCTTAGGTGAACCAACTGACACCAATGGCTTGTGAGACCGGCCACCGCCCCACGTCGGGGTCTCGACTGTATACACTAGTCTACTCTGGAGTATCGATGCCCTGTCGCGAAACTCCCACGACTAGGGACACTTTTAAGGATGTGCTTATAGACCCCAGCTCCCATGTATATGATCGCCATCATACTGCTGGCAGTCAAGTAAGAATCCTACGGGCTTTATCAACATGCAATAGTGAACTAAAGCATGTACACGATGATAAAGACAAACCAGATAGCATACTATCATCTCGAGAAAGACTGTCCTATCGGTATAGGTCATCCCTCAATCATTGCAATCACGTACCTACGATCCAATAATTGACTTTGAGGGCACTATATCCAACAATCTTCCACTTGCACTTAAGGCTAATTATTGCGATGTCGCGTACTCACAGCTCGTATGATACTGAACATCCAACTCCTCTACTAATCAGTTTCACAAAGCTCGTTTGTAAAACTATTGTGTTCGAGAAACAGCCTCAGTGAGTGGATCCGCCCTGATGTTTCTTTCTATGTCTCTCTTTTGTCCAAGTTCGCGGAGAAAGCCATCTCCCGAAATGAGCAATACCTGTCTTAGAATATGTCTGGATATCTGATGGGACCCAGTTCATAAATGAACTCCAAATCCAGCAAACTTCTAAGACTGTATCGTCAACTGAAATTAATCAGTATCCTGCACCATGCCTCCCTCAGTATCCGCTTGGACTACCTGTCCAAACTACTGCCCCTCGTCAGAGGGAAAACTATAACTCTGACAGTTACTCTGTCATCCGGATCACCTTGGAAGCCTGGAATGATAACTGTCTCCCGAAGGAGGCTGTCGTTATCAAATCCCTAGAACAACCACTTATGTTCATAAGCTGTTTCCGAACATTTCTCCAGGATTGGAATAATATATCAACCTATTGCATCTAGTACAAAAAACAACATATGATATTATATCCATATCCTATGTGGAGAAACTACCGTGTGACAACCACGGTATAACCGATCGTAGTGTAGGAATTTCACTTCCTACTATGTGTATGTCATCCAAGTACCGGGACATCACACCCTACTACCTTCTTAAAAGATCCATCTCCTATTCTGATGAAGTCAAAACCTATGACTGTCACATCAAAAATAGATGATCTATCTCCGCTATATCTGCTTTAGTTTATAAATAGACATAAGCTACTTATCCACTATACTTCCGCTGCTCCCTTTGACTACAACAACCCTCTGGCAAAGTCATATACACGTGCACTTCTAAAACTAGTTTAGAACGACGCTATACTCATCCTCCTGCTGGGTCTCATAGTCTGGAACAGCAGTAATGGCAAGTCTGGGTAAACAAGAACCTCCCTATCACCGTCCTTGAGGATACCGAAGTACCTCTCGGGTGCCTGAGGTTACCCACCATATCTGCGGAGTGGCTAATGGAATGTCAATCCTGATTGAATCTTTAGGTCCTATTAAATTTTCCGTAACCGTTTGCGGTTCTGGAATCTCTTCCAGTTCTACCATACTCCCACTACTGTTTTCTGAGAAAAAAAATCCAGTTTACTAAAACTGTGGCGAGTCAAGAACAATTCAAGAACAATATCACTATTGATCTTCCAGATGGTAGAAAGTCAACCCTCGTCAAAGCCCGGGTTAACCCACAAACAGCCATTACAGAAATGTGCCTTGAGTTATCCAGAGTCTGGTTTTAAGCATAAGCCGGACAATTCCCCGTACCTTAACATCGTTAAGATACGAACCATTCTATATACAATATAGAAATAGAGGCACAGATTTAATTGGAACCAGATTCAAATCATGCAGCTGTTTCCAGTGCATGTCAACTAAATGGAGAGAGGCCGATCATCATTACTCAACTTAGGAGTGCATCCAATTATGAGTAACCTGAAAGAGAAACAAGTTTCTCAAAACCATTACTATCAACTGAATACCACACACAAGTATCTACATTTTCGATCACCTTGAAGAATCCTGATACTCGCAACAAATGGTTCTCTACTTTATTTCTGTACCTATAACTTCTCAAACTTGGACCTTGTATTTCTACGAAACACTTGTCTAAGACTTGAGAAGTCACAAGTAAATAGAATACAGTACGAGGACCAACCCCTTTGTCCTAATGGACACTGAACAACATACAATACTTTGTATAAGTCCCCTGAGTTGAATAACTCAAACTCTGTGCGTCGTAGGTTGAAAACTGTACCCAGGCGATTTCCTCAAATATCAAAAATTACAACGAATTCTGATATAATGAGGATGATCACCTAATTCCCAATAACTTACTCCCACTCATCATCTGTAAAACCATACAGATGTGAGAATCATACCTGGTAAATGCATACCCTGGAGCAAGAGTCTAATTGGGAAATCAGTTTTATATTAACAATACACAGTGAAACTGAAACATAAATATGTTTCAAAGGGGTATCCGGATATTCCTAGTAATGCCTCTTCCATTATCAGATTCATGACTGTAACCGTATATTTCATTTCCATCTCTCCAATTCCCTTTATTTGTCTTTACTCATTACCTTCTGTACACCATCGTTAGGCTAAGTGGTTTTCTTCCTTCCCTACCGTTCGGCACCAGCCTATGGTTTGGAAGAAGACTATCCAATAAGCATAATAGGTGTACTCTCCTAATCCTAGGAGTACTCGCAACCTGAGAGAAGGTAAAGATAAAAGACAACTGAATAAATCTTATTCCTATTTCTCCTGAACCAGAATCCATCCTCGAAAAAGTTCCATCGAGTTCGTATATAACCATACGATGGATTTATCCAATGGAATTGGATGTTCGTAGTGATACGGGGTGTTCTGGAGAAATACAAAGGTGAATTAGGAGTGGCGATGAGATACGTAGTTTGGTCGTGAATGTTAACAGTCGCAATTTACTTTACCCTCTTTCTGATCCCTTTATTTGTCTTTACTTATTACCTTCTGTACACCCAACTTAGGCTAATTGGTTTTCTTCATTCCCTACCTTTCGGCACCTGCCTATGGTTTGGAAGAAGGCTATCCAATAAGCGTAATAGGTGTACCCTCTCCTAATCCTAGGAGCCCTCATAACCTGAGAGAAGGTAAAAGGAAAAGACAACTGAATAGTCCTATTCAATCTCTCCAGAACCAAAATCCATCATCGAAGAAATTCCTTCGAGTTCGTATATAACCATATGATGGATTTATCCAATGGAATTGGATGTTCGTAGTGATACGAGGTGTTGTGGAGAAATGCAAAGGGTAAAAGAAGGAGTGGCAATGAAGTATGCAACTCAGAAAATCCAAAAGCCAGTGTTATAAGAAAGTTCGGTTAACTTGGTCACTGAGTTATAATAAAGGGTCGGGCCATGGTCGCAGTCAAAGAGAGGGAGAGAAAAGAAAAACTCTGCGTGCACTCTAACCTAGATCAGAATGGTTAATCACTTTATCTAATCAGGATGTCTCCCACTGTTATCTCAAATTCTCCTCCAAACCTGAAAGAAGAATTAGTCGGGGTCACCCGAGGAGTAAACCAATTCATCAGTAGGAATCAGGATCCAACTATCATCGCATGATAACGTGATGGAAGCCACTCACGTCAACACACTCCAGAAGGTATGCGCAAGCCTGGCAAGTTTCCTGTATGTTTGAAACCCCCGATGTGATTTTACCCCTAGGACCCAAGTGACCTTGACGGAGTCAACAAATCAAAGAGTCCTAGTCAAGTTCAACCCGTCATTATCTTGATTGCATTAAACCCACCCGTACGTGCCCTTGACAGAGTCAACAAGGCCGCACGACTGTCCTAACCAATCGCATATCCATGCAACAAACAAGCACCACTTAGCTACCGTACACTACACCTTGTCGGAGTCAACAAACGCAGCACGAATACTAAGCACTACTTGTAAGAAATGACGGAGGGCTACGGCTGGTTTTTGGCGAAAAACCTTTAGCGTAATGAACTTGATATCGTTGAAGGAATCCAAGTGGTTTTATAAAAAATATATAGTGGCGAAAACTTTTGTTAAAGAGGTCACTTCCGGTGAAGGGATCTCGGCTCTTTCCTCGTCGAATGAGATGCAGGATATTCCAAACTGAATACCATGATACAAAGCAAAAAGTAATCGACTATAGTGAAGTTATTAAGTTGACGCAAAACTTCTGCTCAAGGGGTCACTCCCGATGAAGGGATCTCGGCCCTTGCCTCGTCGAATGAGGTGCTGGATATTCATAATCGAATACCACTGTGCAAAGCAAAAGCATACGTCTGTAATGTCAGTTTTTAAAAACTTGGTTCCAACAACATCATATATAGGTTTGTTTTCCTTGCATTGATAAGAATCAACGCAGTCCCATCAACTGATCACACCAGAAAAGAACGAAAATATGATGTACGTATATGCCATCCGCATTCGCTACTGGGTCCCGTCATCACCCGTTAGGTTACTTAACTAACGACAGAGCGGGGACTGGACTAGCGCGGGTGTAAAACATATACAATATCTACTAGTATATATCTCAATATATAATAATCGCTCCAGGTATGATAAATGCAACAACACAGAAAAGTAATAAGCATCACAGAACAATACAGATAATCTGGGATCCCCGGGTTTCATAGAGCCGCAAATGAAACCCGACGTTCCCCTGGTCGTATGGATAGCCTGTACAATGAAAACCTAGACCCCTACGGGCGTGACAAGTTACCCGCCAAAACCTGAAGCGAGGCAGCCCCCTTCAGCAAAGTGAATGGACCACCAAGCACTTCACGGAATCCGGTAACTTGAGCACCCCTCCTTGGGTCAACCTATACCCCCTACGAGTGCGGCGAATAGCCCGCCAATTCTAGAGTGAAGCCCCCTCCGTCTCAAAGCCATGAGATGCAGGCCCGCTGCCCTCTAGAACCCGGCTATCCGTGCACCCCACCGCGGGGTAATCCTAGTACAGAAAAAAAGTATATACAACGGCTACATCGACCTCATCCCGGTTGTGCCCCAAAAGAATAATATACAAACAGGTAGTGACGGCAGTCCACATGTCGGACGCTCGCCCCGCAATATCAAATATACAAATAAATCCAAACTGCACTACCATTGCACAGGAGCTATCCACCACGACAAATCCGCAACATCACAGCACAACACAGAACATCAACGTGAATGTCACGTTCGCAAACCCGTCTAAAAGGACTATAGCAATTAGACAAGATTTACCGTTCAAATGACATTCACGGTCGCAGATATAATGTAACCATTGTAAACTAACACATTTAAAATCTCGATCGACAAAACATCCCGAAGTGGGCCCCAAGTACAAATCCAGTACTCAAAATAAAATCTGGGCCCAAACAAAATATTCCATAAACCCCAATTCCAAGTAGAAGACCACCTTAAGAAATATGGTGCATTGAAGAAACTTGACTGCGGCGGAACCGCGGCCAAAACGTGGGTATGGCCGCGGTTCCGCGGCCTTACAGTAAAATCACTTTCCCAAATTTCTACAGATGTCTTAGAAAAGCCTGCCTGATTTTCTGACGTACCCCAAAAAATTTTTAGACCATAAAAAAATTCGACAGAAACTTTGAACATGAAAATGCGGTTTTGGAAATTTTGTCCGATCGAGCTTTTAAACATGTTAGAACAAGCTAGTAAAGGTTAATGGCGTGGCTCTGATACCATGTTGGGATGCGGCGGCGCCCCGGCCGCCGACGCCAAATGCGGAACAAAAACTTTTTGCGAAACCGGCCCCACCGCAACCCAATTCCCGGATCGTTCCATTAACCTTTAACTAGCAAAACTGTAAAAGGAGTTTGGAAATTATACCGATCGATTCGTGTCTTTCGGTCTTTAATCTCCGCACCAAGCTCCCCGCTGCTGCGCCGACGAAGTCCGCTCCCCGATCAGGTCCGTCAAGCGGCACCACATCGATGAATCTGTATACGGGCTCCCGCTTCTTACCGAACCAACTCGGACATGAAGTTTGCTAGCTGACATGTCCAAGAATGAAGTAGAGAGAGTGTGTAATATTTTATCTCAAGATGCCCAAGCCTTTTGGGCGAAGGTAAAAGGAAGTTGCCATTTGGGAGAACATGTGAGGAAGGAATTTTTCTTGGAGAAAAAGAGAATGAGCTTATGAAGCTAAGGAAAATGGGGCTCGGCCAAGGCTTTTGTGCTCAGGGGAATTTTTGATGGAAAGCTCTCTGGGGATCTATCAAGTGAAGTGGTGCTCACAAAAATGAAGCATCCATCTAAATTAATCACACTAGATTAATTCATACAGCCCCCTCAAGCTCACAGCCACACAAAACCAATGTCCTCTCCTCACTGCAAAAAATACCTTGCTTATTAAACTTGCACAATTGCAAATAGCCCCCCGCTATCCAAAATCATCCACCATAATTAGGCCATGCCTGTACCCATGCGGCACGCGCTCTGGCCCATGCCATCAACAGTGGTCGGCTAGGAAAAAAGGGAAAAGAAATGGGAAAAGTCAATGCTCACAATACATAAATAGATAACGACAAAGAGGGTGATGTTTGGGACGGAAAAAGGAAGCTGGCAACTCCCAAAATAATCCCGTAACGAATTACGGAATTACACCTCAACTGTAAATACATACCTGCATTTCTATTCCAACCGAATACAAATGCAATTAGACAAAAATATTCCTACACTATAATAGTGGCATCTGGCTCAAACCAAAGTCCGCCAGTATTATCCGTCCGATCTTGATCCGTGCACAAGTGCACGAATATGATCGAACCCCGCCATATATCCATACGGCCTCTACAACGTTTCACCCGAACTTGGGACTGTCTGTGGGGGACTCTAATGACTCATCAATACACTGGCACTAGGTATAACCACTAGCACGTCAGAGGTACTAGCTGTACGTAACGGTTGCCCATGTATTGATCGGAAGGGAAGCTGACGAGCGAACCCATCCAGAAACCCTACTGAACCTGACAGTGACAATATCCGTACAGTCCGGTCCGTTCGTCTATGAGTATCGCATATAGGGCCTAGGGGCTGGTAAACGTCAGACCCCCAATAGCGGTATAAGTCGTGTCGGAGAGTAGCCCAGAACACCCTGAGATACTACTGTAATACCTACCAGTAAATCTCAACTACCCTGGCCTGGGTGTCACGACCCAAAGTTCGGCCCGTGACCGGCACTTAACCACTTAACGTCTACAGGAGAAACGCGACTAAGTAAGCCGAAACCCAGAAATCAAAACCATTTTAAATATAGAGTGTTAAAACATTTTAGTAGAAGCAATTGTAAAATGTTTAGGAAACCTTAAGTAATTTAGTAGAAATCCTTTTTAGTTCAAGAGTTATATTTTAATAATTTTGGCAACATTTCCTTTATAAAAAAATTTGTCCCGCAAGTCGGGTAAAGGCAAGATGTAGTAGAATAACACGTGAAATGAATAGAGCATCACAATATGATATACGGCGCCGTAGCGAAGAATGAGCAGTAAAGCAAAGACAAATATCATAAAAGATAAGACTGCATAATATAAAGTCGGCTCACAGCGAGCTCGACACCAGAGTACAAAATAACATACATCGCCCTCACAACTGTCTCTAAGTCAATACATGAAGGTAGATGGAGAATACTAGATACATCAATATACAACTGAGAAGTAAACAGATACCGTACAAAACCCACCTAATAGTAAAGGGGCTAACACGCCTCAGAAATGGTATCTGTGTCAAAAGATGCGGTAAACAGCCAGCCGCGACTACTCCAAAGGGCAATCTGCAAGCACTGTGGCACAACGGGGGTGAGTTGCCAACTCGTGAATAGTAGATAACATATAAAGGTAATCGCGAGTATGCACGTGCTGCGATACTCTAACCTATGCCAACGGATAAACATATATATGATGAACCGGATGCTCAATATCATGCAACAAGTGCGATCTAATAATCATGTCTATATGATGAGCAAGATATGTGATAATCAGGCATGGCGATGCAATCTAACAACCCTATATATATATATATGATGAGCAGGGTACGCAATGATATGCAAGCATGTGTACTCTATCAGGTATACTAGCTACAGGATGAGATGTCAAGTACTGAATGCTGAGTATGGAAAGTAATAATATCAACACGGAATATCAACGTGGAAAATAACTGGTGTCTGTCAATACACCAAAACCCAGTACAACTCAAGTGTCGTCATCCACATCGGTCCTCAAATCCTGTAATCTCATAAAAATCGGGAGTGCCCATCACCGGCACTCAAAATATCATAAAATCAGCCGTGTCCAGCATCTATACGCAAATCCCCCAATATGGGGCGTCCGTCCATCGGATCTGCCCATGGGCTCCGTCTGTGGAATCGGCCCTCGGCCCCGGCAGTACGCGTCGTCCCGTATCCATCAATCGACTCTGGTCAGTATCCTCCGGATAACCGCCAGGTCCAACCAATCACCGGTAGGTAGTAGTCCCTCCGCCGGGCTCACCGTCTAACAATACGAGTCTTCTCGCCCCGGGGTATCATACCGGGTCCACCATGTACCCGCAATCGGTGCCTACCTCTCCTCAAATCGGGTATACTCACACAAGCTCTCTGGAACCGAGAAAACTCATGGTGGATGCACTAAAATATCATATCAAGAGAAACCGGGTTTTTTAAACAGTGCGTATTTTCTTAAAATAGTACTCCGGTTCCCAAATCCAGAAATCACATAAATCCAATCCAATGCGTAATCCATGCAATGTGTCGTATGACACTACGAGTAAAAGAAAGGGAGAACCGCTCCATTTTAAAAGATCCAGTTTTGAAAATATCGTTTGTGGCCCCTTAGTTTTAAATCAAGTCAATATCATCCATGTATGTAACATATGAATGTGGGTATAGGTATGGATGTGCGAATGGATAAGTACGCAAAGTGAATATAGCAATATACATGTGCACTAATATAGACATATGATGTAGATGTGCCCAAGTATGAACATATGTGATGTATGTGGCACAAGTATAGATATGTGATGTATATGTGCCCAAGTATGAATATATGTGATGTATGTGGCACAAGTATAGATATGTGATGTATATGTGCCCAAGTATGAATATATGTAATGTATGTGGCACAAGTATAGATATGTGATGTATATAGCAATCCTATAATGTGAGTGGCATGGCAATCACTAACGGTGTGAGTGTAGCATATAAATCGTGCTCGTGCAACTTGGACCGTTAGTGATAGTGCAGTGTTCTATACTACCAGTATATCTATATGGACACTCATGACTACAAATCCTATTACGCCCTGACGCTTAACGCCACACGGTCGATTTCCCCGTAGATGTTAAATCTACTCACCTGGTCGTGTGCTAAGTATAGCCGACCACCTGCTTCCCTTTCCTGGCGACGTCGGACGTACCCGCCTGTGAACCTGGAATTTACACAAGGAATCCAATTATATAAGCAAGAATCTCGCAAAACGCGATATCGAAACAAAACGAGAAACCCGCGTTGCGAATCAACGCGCGTGTGTGCGATACGCTGAAACGTGTGTGCACGCGTCTACGACTCAGCCCGACACGCCGCGATACGCTGAATCATAAAACCCACCCGCGTATTGCGCGTATCGTGCAAACTAAAACACCAGAAAACGATATATCGTCCCAGATTCTACCCAGGCTAAAATATTACAAAACTATATACACCAAGGACCTACAGAACATAGCAGACACCCACCCAAAAAACCCTAGCTCCTATCTCCCTGCTCTGGCCGCAATTTGCGGCCAGATCGATTATTTCGGCGGCCTGAAGGTTGTCTGGTTGGGTCGGGCTCTGGTGGTCGGGTCAGGGTGTCACTAGTAGGCTATGGTCCACTCAATTTTATTCTGGAGTCACTGGGGTAACAGCAGATATCAAAAAAGCTAAGTTTTGCTTTAAAAAGTCACATTTTGCACAATCATGAAAAAATCAGGGTATTTTTGTGTAATCTGGGGTTACCTAGGTTTACTTGGCCTTAATAGAACTTAATTAACTTAGTCTAGCCAAAACTAACCTTACTTAAGCAAAGATCACACTAATCACCACAAATATCGCTAAAAACACACAATCTAGTGATAACAACTACCAATTTACACTAATTAAACTAAACCAACGCACAAGTCTAGCATACAAGCAGGTGGAGCTCAGAGGTTATACCTCACTTGACCCTACGAGGCTGGGTCAGGAGAAGAAGAGAAGAAGAAGAAGCTGCTACTGCTGTTGCTTCTCCAGATGCTGTTGTTGTTGCTACTACTACTGCTGATGCTGATGCTTGTTGTTGCTGTTGATGTTGTTATTGTTGCTGATGGTGTTGTTGATGGTGTTAGTGCTGGGGCTGCTCGGCTGCTGCTACATGTGCTGGGGCTGCTGGGGCTGAGTTGCTGCTGCTGGAATTGCTGATGTAGCTGCTGTTGTTGCTCTGTTGTTGTTGTTTGATGCTGCTGCTTCTGCAACTTCTGCTGTTGCTGCTGATGTAGCTGTGTGTGTGTGAGTGAGAGAGTGAGTGAGATATGAGAGTGTGACCAACAAAAGAAAGAATGATAACAATAGAGAGTCAAGCCCCCATTTCCCTCTCTCTTGCCACATTAAATGCAAGCATGGGCTTGCCATGATGCACACTCTCTCTCTCTCATTTAATGCAAGCATGGCTTAGCCATGATGCATTCTCTCTCTCTCAAGTCAACCAAAAAGCATTTTAAATCCCATTTCATTTTTTTAAAAAGAAAAATAACCTTAATTAAAATCATTTAACTTACCAAGGAGGGTTTAATCCACCATGGTTGTTAAACATGGTTTAACCCAAATTTTAACCCTAGTTTACATGCACAAGTTTGTGCAAGCTTAGGAAAATTCTAGAAAAATATTTATTAAATTTGAAAAATTATTTGAAAACCAATTTGGTAAACTTTTTATTAAAATTCACATATTAAAATATAATTAGCCACTAAACACATCCTAGGGTGTTACACTGGGATTTCGTGTAATGGCTCTCCTAAACACAGCGCGATCTCACCCCCAATACCGGGAGAGACGAATCCCCGATGATCCGCTCACTGCCTCCATGTGGCTCGGGACTGCACCCAACTAAAACCTGTTTGCACGACTCCTTTGAGCCGTGGTAGGGTAGTAATCAAAGCACATTGGGAACTCACACAAGACAAATGACGATCTCAGGTCAACAGACTAACCTGTACACATGTCACCTGGGAACTGCTATCTGACGATATGTATAATACCAACTAGCATGTTCCCGGCGAGTCATGTCCAGTGTACTCATAACGCAATGAGCACCTGTATACATCTTAGGTGAACCAATTGACACCAATGGCTTGTGAGACCGGCCACCGTCCCTCGTTGGGGTCTCGACTGTATACACTAGTCTACTCTGGAGTATCGATGCCCTGTCTCGAAACTCCCACGACTAGGGACACTTTTAAGGATGTGCTTATAGACCCCAGCTCCCACGTATATGATCGCCATCATACTGCTGGCAGTCAAGCAAGAATCCTACGGGCTTTATCAACATGCAATAGTGAACTAAAGCATGTACACGATGATAAAGACAAACCAGATAGCATACTATCATCTCGAGAAAGACCGTCCTATCGGTATAGGTCATCCCTCAATCATTGCAATCACGTACCTGCGATCCAATAATTGACTTTGAGGGCACTATATCCAACAAACTTTACGGACTGTGAGGTCCTTAAACTCATGGACTATGATGTCCTTAAAATTTACGGACTATGAGGTCCTTAAATTCATAGACTATGATGTCTTTAAACTTTACAGGCTATGATATCTTTAAACTGCCACGGACTATGACGTCCTTAAACCCAATGGACCGCAATGTCCCTAAACTAAAACAATAGAGTCCAAATGCTCTTTTGTTGGATCTAAATGATCCTGTTAAGTAGATCTTAGTTTAAAATTAGACTAACGTATTCTTAACAAACGTTTAAGTTGATCTTAGTCTCAAATGAGATTAACGATCCTTAAAACAACCCAAAGCCAAATCTAAGAAAATACGGATTTGGACTAATCCACGCCCTACGGGCGACTACATAAATTAGTCTCCGTATACAATTCATGGGCAACCAAAAATAAAACAAACACACATGACACGAAGTGACCATATGGAGAAGGAGAAAGTGGTTACCACGATGCGGTAGCGTAATTAACTGCAGAGGCTTGCCCATGCAGGGAAGAGCGTCCCCACAATCAAAACCCCCTCAAACGAGGGGGAATCTGACGAAGTTTGCTACATTGGCCGCATCCGTCTAAACCTCCAATACACCGTGCCATAAATCAACTTGGCATCTTCGGAGAGATGGACAGATAAAACCAAATAGCATCTGCCCCAAATTCAGGCAAGACGAACCTACGCGGTTCCGTCTCTATTTTCGACGGCGAACAATGGTCATTTCGGCGGATCCAGCTCTGGGTGTAGGGAGAACCACCACCTCCTGCCAGTCGAGGGCATAACCAATCCACCCCACAAGAAGCGTAGGAAGGATGACTCGATCATCTTCACTGATGATAACCTTCACGGTATAGCACTTCCTCACAATGACCCTCTTGTGATAACGACCCGAATTCACCATTACGGGGTCCAGAGAATATTGGTCGACTCAGGGAGCTCGGCAGATATCCTGTTCTATGACTGTTTTCAGTGTATGGGGTTATGTTCATCCGATCATCAGCCGACCTCCCACGTCCTCTTTGGGTTCACCAACCATTCCGTCTCGGCCGAGGGATCAGTCACCCTCCTCCTCAACATTGGGGAAGCTGGCAAGACGTGAACCGTACCGGTAAATTTCCTCGTTGCTAAGGTCCCGTCGTCCTATAATATTCTCCTGGGATGTCCTACCTTAAATGCCCTCCGGCCTCAGATCTCGACTTATCACCTTGCGCTCAAATTCCCTTTGGATAATAGGGGGATAGGCCGGGCCTATAGGGACCAGCAAACCGCTAGGATTTTCCTCGCCTCGGCGTTCCTTGCCGGAGAGTAGGGTGACGATTTTGAAGACACACATGATTTCCAGGGGTCTTTAGATACACGCGACGACCAAAAGGAAGTTCGAGGTGTATCGGTGGAAGCGTTGACAGAAGTCCCCCTTATAGAAGGAGTCGACAGTCGGACAGTCCAGATCGGCTCTCTCTTGACAGTGGACACCCGTGAAGGCCTGATCCGGTTCCTCCAAGATAACTCGGACGTATTCGCTTGGACACTATCGGACATGCCCGGAATCGACCCTGATGTGATCTCCCACAAGCTCGAGGTTAACCCGAAGGCCCAACCTATCCGACAAAAGAAGAGTGTTTACCGTCGGAAACGGAGACGAACCTGGGATGGATCATTTTGCCTGAGTTCTGAAGGAAGATGCTATTTGGATTTATTCGTCCATGTCACGCCCCGTTTCCCGGTGTACGGTGAAGGGGACGCGGCGAGGCCCGCTACGTATTTACTCAGAAGTAAACACGCTAAGCGTATCTAAGCAATATAAAGAAAAAGTACACAAGAGACAAGATGTAAAATGGATATCAACTTTATTTATTTAACATTTTTTTACAATACAACTGAAATGTAAATACATGGAATGAAAGCAATGCTTAAACAATGGCATAACAGAAATAAAAATGGAATAAGTACAAGTGGATACAGCTCTGGATCTTTAGTGCACTGCTCAGGGGCTTGCTCCAAATGCTCCTGACTGGTCACGTATTCTTCAGCGTCGGGTCCTCCTGACAACATTCCAAAGAAGAAAGAAAAGAAATGTCGTCAGCGAACAATCGCTCGGTAAGTCCCAAAGATGAGGGAGAAGTAGAATAGACAAAGAAGATTATAACTGTATTATATTTTGATTGTTAAGTTAACGCAGTTGTTTGTAGCTTGGTACAGAAAATGCCAGTGTATACGAGATGAGTCCAGCTTACACCGTGGACTTTGGTAACCCGTAGTACAAGGCTTCGTCGATAATACCATGGAACAACGGTATGTATGTAATTACGTCTTAAGTGACCACCTCGTGCCACTTTTAACATGTTCCGTACCAGTCTACCCCTTTATAACCCTGTAGTGTTTATTGTATTACTTGTATTGATTGTACGGATTGTATTATATTGTAAATTGAAAATGGAAGACTTTCCGAAACCATGATATCAGTAAATGGAAATGGATGTAAATGGACGTACATGTAGACGGAGTATATCCATGGTTCGGTTCGGTAAAGTTGTAGATTGAATAGACAGATTCATGTTGCATTTGTAGTATTATACTTGAATCACATTCAAGTCAGATTGATTAGATTGAGACTCAGTCTGAGTCAGAAACTTTTGAAAAGAACTTGAAATTCTGAATTAGTTTTGATGTTATCGGTAACTGCTACACATGGACGGCAGGATTTGTGTCTTTTTCCAAGATAATTACCGTGTTGATAACACCGTTATTTAGATTGTCTACCTTAGATAGGCAAGCACCCATATCTCCGGCTCCCTGAGGCTCAAGAGACCGGTCCCGCTTAAACCTATGTTTACTAGGGTCCTTATTGTAATTTAGTATAACTTGAGGGATTTTATGTAAAAATAGTTTGATATAATTTTCAAAATACACGTCAAGTATTTAATTATTGTCTTAGGGTTTTCATAGATGTATATTTTATGAATGTGAATTTCTAGTGAGTAGAACCTAGTTTTCATAGGATATGGTATTTTCTTGAATTATCGGTATTGTTTTGTATTTGGATGGTATTTTCATGTAATGGTGATTTCTTTTGAAAACTTGGAATATTTATATAATATAATTAAATTAGATATTTTGATAATATATATATATATATATATTTAATGAAAGTAATTTTATTTATTTTCTTGTAGAAATCTCATTTTCTAAAGAAAAATGCATTAAAAATCCTATCGAGATTGAATGCTCCTTTCGAAGGTCTGTATCTCGCTCTACTAGGCCTAAGAATATACAATAATCTGCACCATCCCGAACGGGGTCCCTAAAAGTGTGTTGTAGAGGCGCAATTGCAAGGAATTGTTTAATACACCTTTTTAAAGAAATGGTTTTATAAGGTGATGGTATTTATTTGAAATATCTAATTATCCATAACTATGTTCCCAAATTTCCATCGTGCTATGTCAAAAATGTATGTTGTGATGAGGTAGGTCATTACCTCATGAATTATCTAAAGGTAATACATGAATTATGATGATTTATGTTGAAACTAAAATATATGGTATTTTACTGTAAAACTATGATAAAAGTTGTATAAAATATTATTTTGAGATGATTCTTGTTTTAAAGTGTTTGTTAAACATGATGTGAGAGTATAGTATTTTCTTGATTAAGAAAAGTTGAGTTTAGAAGAAAAACCGAATCGGAAGTCGGATTAACTCAGCTTTCGTCGGGTTTTAGAATTGCAAGTTTTTAAGATAGTAGAAGAGAGGGGGAGAAGGGACATACTGGCTAGGGAACAAGAGGAGGAAGAGAGGAAACTAATGAAGGCTTCGGGGCATCGTTTCGTCGCCGGAAACTCCTCGGAATGTCGCCGGAACTTCGCCCTTCTCTAACTCCACTTGCACACAATTAAGACTTGAAAGTTTTTAAGAGTTTTGGCATTGAAATTCTGAGTGAGGACGAGTGAAATGGAGTGTGGTATTTATAGGGAAATTAGGGTTTAGAGGTGATGAAGAATGCATTAAAATTTGCATTAAAATTGGATTAAATGGGCATTTTATTATTCTTTGGATAAATTCAGAGTAAACAAACAATATGAGGAAAGTGGGGTAGTCCAAGAGTTGCAGGGGGGAAAATTGGGGGCATTACCAACGGATTGAACCGATGGCATCGGTTTTTCAAGCAATCTTGCCGGCCCAAACTTTGGGGTGGAGGCTCTGATTCTCGCCACGTGTTCCTGTCGCTTGGCATAACCTACTGCACGTGTTTATTTATTTTGTGTCTTTTCAGTTTACGTGTAGTGCACGTGTAAACCCTTGGGCTTCTAAAAGATTAAGGAAATTAAAATAAAAAGATAATGTGGCTGATGGGTTTTGAACTCGGGTGCTATGTCACAACAGTGCAAGGCTTTACCAATGAGCTACAAGCTCTTTTTTGCTGTTCAAAAGCAAATCAAACTTATAACTAATGCTCAGCCTTAGGTACTCTTTTCTATATTCTGAAAAAAAATTCGTACAGAAAGTTAGGGTTGTTACAGTCCACCTCTCCGAAGAAGCCAAGTTGATTTATGGCACCGTGTATCGGAGGTTTGGACGGATGCGGCCGTTGTAGCGGACTTTGTCAGATTCCCCCTCGTTTGCGAGGGGTTTTGATTGTGAGGACGCTTTTCCATGCAGGCGCAATCCCCTACAGTTAATTACATTACCGCATCGCGATAACCACTTTCTCCTGCTCCGGAGGTTCACTTCTTGTCTTGTGTATTTTTGTTTTATTTTGGTTGCCCGTGGATTGTATATGGAGACTGATTTATGTCATCGCCCGTAGGGCGTGGATTAGTCCAAATATGTATATTCTTAGATTTGGGTTTGGTTTGACTTAATGATCGTTAATCTATTTTGAGAATAAGATTAACTTAAATGTATAAGCATTTGGGTTCGATTATTTTAGTTTAAGGACATCGCGGTCCATTATCGCCGTGTTTGAGGCGAAATGTTAGTTTTAAGTACGTTTCGGTTCTTTATCGTCATTTTAGAGGCGAATATTAGTTTAGGGACGTTTCGGTCCATCATGCACCCTATGCGTACGTGTATTTGTTACGTGACAGAGTTAGCAATGGAGATATGGAATGTGCCTAATTTGGGGCACAATCCAATTTGAGGCATGCGCGTCAATGCATGAAGAAGTTATTGGTCGTCAGGAGCCGCCACCTCTCTGAAGACGTTGGAGAATTACAACAACATGTATCAGAGGTGTGAAGAGATGTACCCTTAAACTAAATCCCGTATTTTAGGGAAAAGGGTTTGTTGTGGGCTTAAAATTTTTTGGTTATATTTGAGACCTTGGAAATCGAGAGCATGTGGGCTCGATTAATTTCTTTGTTAAGAATACGTTAGTCCAATTTGAGACTAAGATCTACTTAACAACATTTTAGGATCTTCTTTATTTAAGATCCAGCAACAGAGCATTTGGACTCGGTTGCAAGACTTTAGCAATTTAGCCAATTTGGGCTTTAGTCTGCTTAGTCTCCCCCCTTTTTTTTGAAAAAAAAATGCTAAGCACTTGTTTAGGCTTTGTTTAATCAGTCTTCCTTTTTTATGCAAAAAATGCTGAGCACTTATATGAGTTCCGACGCCCACATATGATCATGTGGAGCTTTCACTCATGGAGATTGCCCAATAAGTGTTGAACACTTTACTCCTTTTGTTTTTATATGGAGTGCTAGGCACTCTTTATGGCATCCACGTGGGGAGCGCGTGAGGCGTTGGGCGCTGCCCAATGAGTGTTGAACACTCAACCATTTTGGGCTGCTTAGGGAGTGCTAAGCACTCTTTTCTTCTCTTTTGCTGCACGCACGTGGGGAGCACGTGAGGCACTGCCTAGTGAGTGCTAATCATTCTTCCCTTCTGTAGCGCCCATGTGAGGAACACGTGCGGCGCTGGGCGCTGCCTAGTGAGTGCTAAGCACTCTTCTGTGGCACCAATGCGAGGAACACGTGTGGCGCTGGGCGCTTTTCTCCTCTGCTGATAGCATTTTTGCCCATTAATGATTAATATGATCTTTGTTTTGAAGATCTAGGTGTTAGTTATATGTATGTCCTAGAGGCCATTGCTGTACATACGATGTATATTGTAGTGGATGCTTGGACATATATAGGGAGGACTTTCTTACTCGACATGATAGTACGCTATCTGGTTGCCCTTCTCTAACTCCACTTGCACACAATTAAGACTTGAAAGTTTTTGAGAGTTTTGGCACTGAAATTCTGAGTGAGGATGAGTGAAATGGAGTGTGGTATTTATAGGGAAATTATGGTTTAGAGGTGATGAAGAATGCATTAAAATTTGCATTAAAATTGGATTAAATGGGCATTTTATTATTCTTTGGATAAATTCAGAGTAAACAAACAATATGGGGGAAGTGGGGTAGTCCAAGAGTTGCAGGGGGGAAAATTGGGGGCATTACCATCGGATTGAACCGATGGCGTCGGTTTTTCAAGCAATCTTGCTGGCCCAAACTTTGGGGGGGGGGGCTCCGATTCTCGCCACGTGTCCCTGTCGCTTGGTATAACCTACTGCACGTGTTTATTTATTTTGTGTCTTTTCAGTTTACGTGTAGTGCACGTGTAAACCCTTGGGCTTCTAAAAGATTAAGGAAATTAAAATAAAAAGATAATGTGGCTGATGGGTTTTGAACTCGGGTGCTATGTCACAACAGTACAAGGCTTTACCAATGAGCTACAAGCTCTTTTTTGCTGTTCAAAAGCAAATCAAACTTATAACTTATGCTCAGGCTTAGGTACTCTTTTCTATATTCTGAAAAAAAAAATTCGTACAGAAAGTTAGGGTTGTTACAGTCCACCTCTCCGAAGATGCCAAGTTGATTTATGGCACCGTGTATCGGAGGTTTGGACGGATGCGGCCGTTGTAGCGGACTTTGTTAGATTCCCCCTCGTTTGCGAGGGGTTTCGATTGTGAGGACGCTCTTCCATGCAGGTGCAAGCCTCTGCAGTTAATTACATTACCGCATCGCGATAACCACTTTCTCCTGCTCCGGAGGTTCACTTCTTATCTTGTGTATTTTTGTTTTATTTTGGTTGCCCGTAGATTGTATACGGAGACTGATTTATGTCATCGCTCGTAGGGCGTGGATTAGTCCAAATCTGTATATTCTTAGATTTGGGTTTGGTTTGATTTAATGATCGTTAATCTATTTTGAGATTAAGATCAACTTAAATGTATAAGCATTTGGGCTCGATTATTTTAGTTTAAGGACATCGCGGTCCATTATCGCCGTGTTTGAGGCGAAATGTTAGTTTTAAGTACATTTTGGTTCTTTATCGCCATTTTAGAGGCGAATATTAGTTTAGGGACGTTTCGGTCCATCATGCACCCTATGCGTACGTGTATTTGTTACGTGACAGAGTTAGCAATGGAGATATGGAATGTGCCTAATTTGGGGCACGATCCAATTTGAGGCATGCACGTCAATGCATGAAGAAGTTATTGGTCGTCAGGAGCCGCCACCTCTCTGAAGACGTTGAAGAATTACAAAAACATGTATCAGAGGTGTGAAGAGATGTACCCTTAAACTAAATCCCGTATTTTAGGGAAAAGGGTTTGTTGCGGGCTTAAAAATTTTTGGTCATATTCGAGACCTTGGAAATCGAGAGCATGTGGGCTCGATTAATTTCTTTGTTAAGGATACGTTAGTCCAATTTGAGACTGAGATCCACTTAACAACATTTTAGGATCTTCTTTATTTAAGATCCAGCAACAGAGCATTTGGACTCAGTTGCAAGACTTTAGCAATTTAGCCAATTTGGGCTTTAGTCTGCTTAGTCTCCCCCCTTTATTTGAAAAAAAAATGCTAAGCACTTGTTTAGGCTTTGTTTAATCAGTCTCCCTTTTTTATGCAAAAAATGCTGAGCACTTATATGAGTTCCGACGCCCACATATGATCATGTGGAGCTTTCACTCATGGAGATTGCCCAATAAGTGTTGAACACTTTACTCCTTTTGTTTTTATATGGAGTGCTAGGCACTCTTTATGGCATCCACGTGAGGAGCGCGTGAGGCGTTGGGCGCTGCCTAATGAGTGTTGAATACTCAGCCATTTTGGGCTGCTTAGGGAGTGCTAAGCACTCTTTTCTTCTCTTTTGCTGTGCGCACGTGGGGAGCACGTGAGGCGCTGCCTAGTGAGTGCTAATCATTCTTCCCTTCTGTAGCGTCCATGTGAGGATCACGTGCGGCGCTGGACGCTGCTTAGTGAGTGCTATGCACTCTTCTGTGGCACCCACGCGAGGAACACGTGCGGCGCTGGGCGCTTTTCTCCTCTGCTGATAGCATTTTTGTCCATTAATGATTAATAGGATCTTTGTTTTGAAGATCTAGGTGTTAGTTATATGTATGCCCTAGAGGCTATTACTGTACATACGATGTATATTGTAGTGGATGCTTGGACATATATAGGGAGGACTTTCTTGCTCGACATGATAGTACCCTATCTGGTTGCTCTTTATCTTAACATGTACTATGATTGTCTCTATGTTACATGTTGATAAAGCCCTTAGGATGAGTACTTGAGATCATACTAGTGAGGATAGTGTAGTCGCCAAGTACATCCTTCAAATGTTCCTAGTCGTGGGAGTACCGAGACAGGGCATCGATACTCCAGAGTAGACTAGCGTATGCACTTCTTGACCCATATGATGGGCGATGGATGATCCCATATCCATTGGTGTTTGACATCAGAGAAGGTATACGGGTGCTCAGTAGAGACTGGGTACACTGGACAGACTCGCCGAGAACTCCCAGATGGTATTATACCTCACGTCAGATGGCAGTTCTCTGGTGACACTGGTACAGGTTAGTCTGTAGACCTGAGATCGTCATAGAGTCTTGTGTGATTCCCACCGTGCTTTGATTTCCATCATACCACGTCCAAGAGGGCGTGCAAAAATGTGGCTTTTGGGTACAGTCCCGAATCACATGGAGGCAATGAGCGATAGGAGGGGATTCGTCTCTCCCGGTATAGGGAGTTGATGTTGCGCTGTGTTCGATTGGCTATAACTGGAAATCCCTGGCCAGAGTTGCTGAGATTTACTGGTAAGTGTTATCAGTAGTTTCTCGAACTGTTATAGACCTCATATCGACACGACTTATCAAGCTACCGGGGTCTGACGTTTACCACCCCTAGGCGAGATATGCGACATATAAGACGAAGAGACCGGACTGTACGGGAGTGTTACTGAATGGATTCACAGGAGAATGTACAGGCTTGCTTGTTGATCTTTTGATCGCTCAATACCTGGGTGGCTGTTACGTTTAGCTGACCGCTTGCAGCTTGTGGGTGTTTGATATGATCATCACCTGCTGCCGGCGTATTAACGATTCTTTAGAGTCCTACACAGAGGTTTCGTGACTCAGGCAAAACGGAGTAGGAGCACATATATGATATGTGCGGGACCGAGAACAATACGTGTATGTGATACCGTATTATATGTGATATAGCCGGGTCATCGGATCAAGTGTTGATTCAATGAACTGATACAGATTATATTAGTCGGTTATTTGTGAAATAGCCGGATTATCGGATCAATTATTGATTCGATAATTTAATGTATAATTATATATTTGATATATTAAATTACATTAACTAGTATAAGCTCACTAAAAGATTCTTTTTTCTCACTCGGGTAATACATTGATATATATGCGATATATGTTAATTGTATTATTTTATTTTGTTATAATAAATATTGTATATGTGATATATAATATTGTAACATGTTAGGGTTATTAATGCAACATGATTAGTGGATATTAAACATGATTAAGATTTGATTTGGGTTAATTTTTCTAGAATCTTCTAGAAGCTTTTTGTTTTGTTTTTGCAAAGATATTTTGTAAAGATATTTTTGTATGATATTTATTTAACCCAACCCAACCCTTTAATCATGGTTCAATCTCTACAAGGGTTAAGTTTACTTACTTAACCCATGGTTACATTTCTAACCTCACTAGATTTTTCATTATTCATCACAAAAGAGTTAGCTTATTCTTCTTCTTCCTTCTTGCTTGAAAAGCTTTCTAGCTTTTTGAGAGGTGATGAAAATGAGTGAGATTGAGAAAATAAATGAGAGCTAAATTCCTATTTCATCATCCTAATCTATCCTAGCCATTTAGATTAGGGTGTTCACTTCATTAGTGAGTGAGAGCTTGTGTTAAAGAAACTTCAAGGTAGATCATCTTTGTTATCGAAGATCGGAAGCAAGCTTGCATCTTTCTCTTTGTGGAGCCTCTCTAGAGTCCGGGCACTCGATGATCGCATCGAAGGGACCTCAACACGGAGCTTTAGAAGTGAAGGACCGAACTACAAAGGTTGTAATCCCAAACTCTTAGAAGTAAAGTTGTTTACTTGCTTTGTTTCGCCTAATCTCTAGTTTAAAGATCTTGGTTAGGGTTGTTCGGCACGTCTAAATTTTAAATCGGGCATGGTTGATGCCTTATAGACCCTTGTGAGAGTGCATAGTAACCCTACAGTGGTATTAAAGCAAAGCTAGAGCTTTAGGCGAAGTCTAGACGAAGTTTAAAGTCTGATCGAACTCCGAATACCCGATAAAACCGAGTTTCTGGAAATTTTATCAAAAGTTGACATTTTTCACATTAAAAATACTCAGAAAAATAAGCAGGGAATTATAAGGATTTATGTGAAAAACGAGCCATTAATTCGCTTAAACCGCCGCGGAACCGCGGCAGGACCATGCCTTGCGCGGCGGTTTCGCGGCGAAACAGTGTAATTATGGTTTTCTTTTTGCACAGTAATATCCATACAGATTTCCTGATTGTTCTGGGAATTTTTATTCTACTCAAGTGTTGAGTTTTCTGGGTAGTATTGGGAACTCGTTGATTTGATCGGAAAGTTTAACTTCGTTTAAGTTTTTCCGGGTAATTTTAGAACGTGTTAAAAAGTTCGACCGGATATCAATAACTCACTTTTTTCCCTGCCGGAAAATTTCCAAGTGTTGGATTTTTCCGTAGTTTAAGAATGTTCTAAGTCATGCAAGTAACGCGGTGGACCTTCTAGAAGACAACAAACCTTAACTCGATTATGTGACCGTCTGAACCGCCTCTAAACCTTAGGGTTTGTGGCAGTACGACGTTGCTACATGTGAGGCGTTGGTTTGACCATTCTACGGCTGGACCATTGGTACTGTGGCATGTGATGGATACTTTTTGAACTCCGCTCATATGTTGAGCTATTTGGGAAATCTTGGGTGTTTGTTTATTCGATTGGAAAGTTTAACACTGTCTATTTATTTGGAATGTGATACAATATTTGGAATCCACATGTAGTTATGAGCTAACTAATTTGAATGTTATAAATCTAGCAGTTTAGTCTCAGATGATCGGTTGCCACGGGATTTTGATGCGATCAAAAGTCCGTCGCAATCACGTAGCGTACGCGGATACTCGCCGGGTAAACTTAATAGACAATCATGCCCCATAGCCCCGACCGAGTGACTGTAGGAGAACCCCGTCGCCAAAAGCATCCGTTAGGATGCTCGCGGCAGCGGTGTTCCACCTTAGTGCACTTCATCGACGGCATCCGGGGGTGCGGCCGTCTACTAAAGTTTGCGACGAGCATTCGATCAGGATGTCGGGAATCTTGTTAAATTGCCCGACTTGATATTGAAAAGTTTTTTCGAGATCGAGACCAAAATGCGGGGTTTATAATTGTTAAGCATGCGATGTCTAAGGAATTCATTTGGTTAGGCATGAGATGTCTTAGGAGGTTGTGGATTCCAACTGTTGTAGTTTTACACTTTCTTTTCTGTGACCGTAAGCGTAGTATGTGGTATATCGCCGGCTTCGTTGCTATACATCAACGACAATCGAGATACGCATACTTGCTTACGTTGATGATATGAGATATTATGTGTTGCTGTGATATGTTATATTGGATCGTCGTGTTCTGAATAGCCAGGTTTTTTTATGTGAGATGAGGGTTTTTATTTTCATTCATGTAAAATTCATTTGTATGTAATATTCTTTTATTGGGGCACTTCCGGGCTGAGGATGATATCACCATTGTATATTATTTACTTTTCCGCATTAGGTAGACCTGAGACGGGGAGAAAAACCGGGTTCTAGGGTCCAGTGGGAGACCATCTCGAGGAGTCGAGACCGGGTCTCCTAACCCTAGAATTGACAGTGTTGCTTGTCGCTCTCGTAGGGGTCTAGGGATGTGGGTTTGGCTATTCATCGCGACCGTGGAATCCATGTTTTATACAGGCTCGTATTAAAACACGGACGTCCTAGTATATCCAATATTTCATATGTGTTCTTCTGCTACAATGTTCTATGATGAGATCATATTACTGCCTGAGACGAATGTTTATATTATATATATGAGATATATATTATATATTGTTGATTTCGTTTCATATCTGATGCTTGTGAAGCATAATTAAAATGGGACTTCATTAATGAGATTAATGAAATAAAAGAAACCTAAAGATGTTGTAGAAACTTGTCTCAAAAACTGGTAGCTCTAGTTGTTGCTTTGCATAGCGGTGTTCCTTGTAGAACATCCTGCACCTTATTCGATAAGGAAAGAGCCGAGATCCCTTCACCGGGAGTGACCTCTTTAGCGAAACTAGCAGATGCTACAAACCGAGTTTGCATTTTGATTGTTTCTATAGTTTTACTTTGCATAGTGATATTTGTGAAATATCCTGCACCTTATTCGATGAGGAAAGAGCCGACGATCCCTTCACCGGGAGTGACCTCTTTAGCAAAACTAGAAAAGCCTTAAAAACACTCCTTTTAAAATCACTCGATTCTACAACGATATCAAGTTCATTACGCAAAGGGTTTTCTTAAAAACCTGACGCAGCCCTCCGTCATTTCAGATAAGTACTTCATAGTATTCGTACTACGTTTGTTGGCTTTCGTCAAGGCGTAGTGTGTGGTAGCTATTTATGCTTATCTGTATAAGCATATGATGCGATTGAGTTAGGGTAGTCGTGCGACTTTGTTGGCTTTCGTTAAGGGTCGTGCGAGTGGGTTTAATTCAATCGGGAAATGACGGGTTGAACTTGACTAGTAGCCTATGGTTTGTTGGCTTTCGTCAAGGTCATAGGATGCTAGGGGTAAAATATTATTGGGAATTTCAAGAGTTGAAATTTGCAATGAGATTGCATACCTTCTATGAGATAGTTGGATCCCGATACCCGCTGCGAGTAAGAGTTACACCTGGGAGAGTTTTACACATTACAATTAGCCGATCAAGTATGTGTCTAGAAATGTGTTAACGGGGTTATGCCCCTGGGAAAACGAGGTTTACTTTAATTAGGTCTGTGCGAAAGCACGGGGAACCTCCTCCAAAGTACCGGCACTGGCATGGCTGAAAAATTGGCGAACTTGTAGGGTGTAATTAATCCCGGCTAGTCTTTCCTTTTAGGGTTTGAAGGAAGATTTGACTAAAACAGTGGGAGCCATCCTGATTAGATAAATTGATAACCAATCTAATCTTGTAAAAGCGCACGCTGAGTGTTTTCTTCTCTCTCTCTCTCCAGGTAGCGACCATGTCACGCCTTAATCAAAATAATAATACGGATGTATTGACTGAACCCGCTTGTTATACTGCGCTAGGGAACGTTGGTCCCGCTCCAACTTATAATTGTTATAAGACAGAGCAGGAAATAGGGGTTTACCAGAATTCCCGTGCCGCCCAAACGAAGAAAGTACATGTTGATGCATCTTCTTCGGGTGTGTTCATTACACAGAACTGTTTCTCAATATCCTTTACGTCCTGGGTATTTGATACCGGATCAGGATCCCACATATGTAATTTGTTACATGGGCTACATATAGGTAGAGAACTGAGAACGGGTAATAAATTTCATGAGATAGAAACGGTGCAAGTGTTGCAGCCAAGTCTGTTGGTAGTTATCACCCTGTATTACCAGAATACATTGATTCTAAACGATTGTTATTAGATACCGAACCTGATATACAACATCATATCAGTCTCTTTATTAGTAAAGAAGGATATAATTTTGTATTGTTGGATAATGTTTTGAACATTTCCTATATCAAGAGTTGATCGGTTCAGGCACGTTATCTAAAAACATAGACGTTCTAAATCAAACTACAGTTCTTAGTATACAGAACACACACAAGAGGAAGAGTTCAGAAATGAACGAATCCTTCTTGAGGCATAGTAGACTAGGTCATATCAATGCGACTGGACTAGCTAAGTTACATTTAGATGCATATTTAAATTAGTTTGAATTTACATCTTGTGAAACTTGGCGGTCATGTCACAAAGATAAGATGACCACAGCTCTGTTTATTGGAAATACAGAAAGAGTTAGTGAACTCTTGGGATTGATACATGATGATGTATATAAGTTCCCTGTCTACACATGCCAGGACCGGTTCTTTGTACTTGATTACATTCACTGATGATCTCTCAAGATTCGGACATATGTTCCTATTGAAACACAAGTCCGAAACTTTTGAGATAATCACAGAATATAAGCTAGAAGTAGAGAACCAAAAATGGGTATAAGTATTATGTCCTTTGATGAGATCAAGGAGGAGAATACTTGAGCACGGGATTCCTGGACTATTCTAAAGGAGAATGAGTTTCTCTCTCAGCATTACTCCTCCGTATACACCACATCACGTCGGTGTAATCGGGGCGGAGCAATCACACCCTATTTGATATGGTGCGCTTTATGACGAGTACTACTGAGTTTCCTATTTCCTTTTGGGAGTTATGCACTTGTGAAGCTGCATACCTATTGAATAGGGTTCCAATCAAATCAGAAGCCTACCACTTCATATGTGATATGGAATGGGAAGAGCCCATATCTTAAGTAAGTTAAGATTTGGGGTTGTCCGGCCTATGTCTAAAAGCAAAATCCGGACAAGCTCGAGGCAAAGTCAGCTCTGTGGAAGTTTGTTGGATATCCCAAGCATTCGCAAGGGAATATCTTCTACCAAACCGAGGAACAAAAGATGTTTTGTTTCTCAGCATGCCACCTTTGTGAAAGGGAATTTCTTGTGAAGAAATTATTGGTCATGAGGTAGAACTGGAAAGAGTTCCAGCTATACAAACTGCAGCTAATGATTTGGTAGAACCAAAGGATTCAATAGTTTCCAACGAACCTCAGCCTCTCTGCCGATCTAGTAGGGTTTCTCACCCACCTGAGAGATACTTCGGTTTTCTCTATGGCAGTGGGAGCAAGGATTGCATCATGAGATGATGACCCAACTAGTTTCGAGCAGACCATCAGGAGTGGGATTCTGTAAGAATGGCTGGATGCTTAGCGATTTGAGATGGAATCCTTATACACCAACAAAGTATGGACTTTGGTTGCTTTATCTGAAGCGTTAAATCCCCATCAGGAGTAAGTATGTCTTGAGAAGATTACTTGGTGTACATGGAAAAGTTGAGACTTTCAAAGCTATGCTTAAAGTCGATCCAGATCTTAGTTGCCACGGCTACATACCATGACTACGATATGTAGCGGTTGGGTGTCATGACTGCTTTTCTAAATGATGATTTTGAAGAAAGCGTCTATAAGTACACAGCCAGAGGGCTTCGTAGATAGTGGGAGCAGCGGAAATATGAGCAAGATGTTTTATGTGATAAATCAGGCATCGCGGAGTTGGAACGTCTGTTTTGATGAGGTAGTCAAAGAGTTTGAATTCATCAAAATGGTAGATGAACCTTGTATATACAAAAAGGTAGTAGAGAGTATGGTGGTGATCCTCGTAGAGTACGTAGATGACATACTCTTGATAGGGAAGGAGTATCCTATGCTACACTCGGTCAATCTCCTCTTATCACAAAGATTCTCCATATAGGATCAAGGTGATACCTCCTAAATCCTGGGTTATGGATCTATGAGATAGATCTAATTGGATGTTAGGATTCTCACTAGTTGTAGTGAGATGGTATCGATCGATCCTGGAGAGAATCACTGGAAAGGTTCCAGGGTGATAAGGACGACTGAATGTTAGTCGCAGGCATTGTCTTTACCCTAAGTGGAGGGACGGTATGTTGGAAGAGTTCCAAGCTAGATACCGTGACTTACTATACGATTAAAGGAAAGATACGTCGTTACCAAGGATGCTACCAAAGAGACAGTCTGGATATATATAAGTTCATAAGATGAACTTCGTTCCTACCATTGTGTGACAATGGAGTTGTGGCTTATGCCAAGGAACCCCCGTCCCATCAGAAATCCAGATATAATTCTTAGGCAGTATCACCTGATCATGGAGATGGTTGATCTCCAGGTACATCGAGGTTAGGAGAGTATACATAGAGGACAACAGCGCGGATCCACTCACAAAGGCCTTTTTCCCAGTAGAGACTTTTATGGGATGGTTGAGTATGAGATACTTCAACCACAGCTAATTGTTGGGTATACGATACTACAACAGATAGCCCTAGTGCAAGTGGGAGATTGTTAGTTATATGTATGCCCTAGAGGCCATTACTGTACATACGATGTATATTGTAGTGGATGCTTGGACATATATAGGGAGGACTTTCTTGCTCGACATGATAGTACGCTATCTGGTTGCTCTTTATCTTAACATGTACTATGATTATCTCTATGTTACATGTTGATAAAGCCCTTAGGATGAGTACTTGACTACCAGGACTATGATGCAGATCATACTAGTGAGGACAGTGTAGTCACCAAGTACATCCTTCAAATGTTCCTAGTTGTGGGAGTACCGAGACAGGGCATCGATACTCCAGAGTAGACTAGCGTATGCGCTTCTTGACCCATATGATGGGCGATAGATGATCCCATAGCCATTGGTGTTTGATATCAGAGAAGGTATACAGGTGCTCAGTGGAGATTGGGTACACTGGACAGACTCGCCTAGAACTCCCAGATGGTATTATACCTCACGTCAGATGGCAGTTCTCTGGTGACACTGGTATATGTTAGTCTGTAGACCCGAGATCGTCATAGAGTCTTGTGTGATTCCCACTGTGCTTTGATTTCCATCATACCACGTCCAAGAGAGCGTGCAAAAAGATGGCTTTTGGGTACAGTCCCGAATCACATGGAGGCAATGAGCGATAGGAGGGGATTCGTCTCTCCCGGTATAGGGAGTTGATGTTGCGCTGTGTTCGATTGGCTATAACTGGAAATCCCTGGCCAGGGTTGCTGAGATTTACTGGTAAGTGTTATCAGTAGTTTCTCGAACTGTTATAGACCTCATATCGACACGACTTATCAAGCCACCGGGGTCTGACGTTTACCACACCTAGGCGAGATATGCGACATATCAGACGAAGAGAACGGACTGTACGGGAGTGTTACTGTCTGGATTCACAGGAGAATGTACATGCTTGCTTGTTGATCTTCTGATCGCTCAATACCTGGGTGGCTGTTACGTTTAGCTGACCGCTTGCAACTTGTGGGTGTTTGTATGATCATCACCTACTACCGGCGTATTGACGATTCTTTAGAGTCCTACACAGAGGTTTCTTGACTCAGGCAAAACGGAGTAGGAGCACATATATGATATGTGCGGGACCGAGAACAATACGTGTATGTGATACCGTATTACATTCTCGCGATATGAGATATCGGCCGGGTATATGTGATATAGCCGGGTCATCGGATCATGTGTTGATTCGATGAACTGATACAGATTATATTAGTCGATTATTTCTGAAATAGACGGATTATCGGATCAAGTGTTGATTCGATAATTTAATGTATAATTATATATTTGATATATTAAATTACATTAACTAGTATAAGCTCACTAAAAGATTCTTTTTTCTCACTCGGGTAATACATTGATATATATGCAATATATGTTAATTGTATTATTTTATTTTGTTAAAATAAATATTGTATATATGATATATAATATTGTAACATGTTAGGGTTATTAATGCAACATGATTAGTGGAGATTAAACATGATTAAGGTTTCATTTGGGTTAATTTTTCTAGAAGCTTCTGGAAGCTTTTTGTTTTGTTTTTGCAAAGATATTTTTGCATGATATTTATTTAACCCAACCCAACCCTTTAACCATGGTTCAATCTCTACAAGGGTTAAGTTTACTTACTTAACCCATGGTTTCATTTCTAACCTCACTAGATTTTTCATTATTCATCACAAAAGAGTTGGCTTATTCTTCTTCTTCCTTCTTGCTTGAAAAACTTTCTAGCTTTTTGAGAGGTGATGAAAATGAGTGAGATTGAGAAAATAAATGAGAGATAAATTCCTACTTCATCATCCTAATCTATCCTAGCCATTTAGATTCGGGTGTTTACTTCATTAGTGAGTGAGAGCTTGTGTTAAAGAAACTTCAAGGTAGATCATCTTTGTCATTGAAGATCGGAAGCAAGCTTGCATCTTTCTCTTCGTGGAGCCTCTCTAGAGTTTGGGTATTCGATGATCGTAGCGAAGGGACCTCAACACGGAGCTTTAGAAGTGAAGGACCGGACTACAAAGGTTGTAATCCTAAACTCTTAGAAGTAAAGTTGTTTACTTGCTTTGTTTCGCCTAATCTCTAGTTTAAAGATCTTGGTTAGGGTTGTTCGGCACGTCTAAATTTTAAATCGGGCATGGTTGATGCCTTATAGACCCTTGTGAGAGTGCCTAGTAACCCTACACTAGGATCAAGCTTCATTTTTAAGAACTAAGTTCTTTTGTAAGAACTACGTTTCTCTTGTATGCCTTTGTTTTTGAAGAACTCAATTTCTGGTTCTTTTCTGAATCTTTGACTCTTAAGAACAAGTTCTTCCCGATGAGAATTAAATTCTTAACTTGTGGAAGACTTGCCTCACGGATTTCAGATCTTGAGAAAGAACTAAGTTCTTTTAAAATGGTTAAACCCTTCAATAGGTAAATGAGATGTTTTGATCTCTATTTTTTTATTTACCTAGAGTTTTTTTTAGGAGGGAGAGCTTCTTCCTTGAGAATTTAACTCTCTGTTCCTTTTGAAGCTTTCCGTCTTTTTTTTTAGAAGCTTATAGGGGGGGTTTCCTCTTTATCTTACTTACAGTCTTGGGTCCTTTATATAGTAGAGACAATTTGCTAATTAGCTTTGAGGAAATCTTTCATTGAGAGATTCCAATTGATTTGGGAAATTTTACCCACCGTTGGATCTTTGATCCAAGAGTTTCTGTTCACAGAAGATGTCGCTCTTGTTTTTAACAAGACTGGGGAAATATTTTTTTATATGCAAGGTTTTATTCTATGAAATGGTGATTTTTAATCACCATTGGATTTTTAATTCAATGGTCTCTGTTTTACAGAGGGCAACCTTTCTTGTTTAGAAAGATTGAAGGAATATATCCCAAAATAGAATTTTATTCTATGATCCAATTTGGGGAATGTTTTCTCCCAACAGAATTTAATTCTGTATCTTGATAATTTATCATCTCCGTTGGATCAAAGTTCCAACGGCTCTGTTTAATAGAGAGTATAATTTAATTCTACTTTGGCGCCGGTGCCCACGTGTTGTGCACGTGGGCGCCATCTGAGAGTTTTAACTCTTATTTAATTTAATAGATTCTTTTGTGCTTAGCACAATGGCGCTCGCGTGAGAAGCACGTGCGGTGCTATATGAGAGTTTTAACTTTTATTTAATTTAATAGATTCTTTTGTGGTTTGCACACTGGCACTCACGTAAGGAGTACGCGAGGCACCATCATAGGATTTAATTTTATAAGATTGGCTCTGGTGTTGGTGCCCTTGTGGAGGGCACGTGAGGCGTTGACTCATTAATTTTGAACAGAGCTTTGCTCTTTTATTGGGGAAAATAAATGTCCCCCCACCGTTGCGTTTACGTGGCTTACACGTGAATGCAGCGGTGGCTCCTTTTCCACCGTTTGATCTTCTGGGGAGTTGAACCATTTTCTTATGTTTTATAAATAGGGCATTTAGCCCTTGAGATGACTGCTGTTTCCCTCATCTTCTTAAGTCTTCTTCCTTCCTTGAGAATTTAATTCTCTCTTCAGAGTTTAGATCTCTGTTTTAAACGAAACTCTTAAAGTTTTACTCTGTTTCAAGAATCTTGGTAAAGATTCTGACCATTTTTCCCTTGAAAGAGACTTTTTTGTTTTGGATTTCTTTCAACCCATTAACAGAGTTTTGCTCTTTCCTTGAGATAATCTTAATAGACCATTAATCTCAAAAGATCCCAGGGTTTTACCCTATTACTCTGATCTTTAAGAGTTCCTTAGAGTTTAGTTCTGGTGCATTTCTCTGGGTTGTTCTTCAGAGCTTAGCTCTAAAATGATTTCTTTTTTTGGGAATTTCATTCCCCTTTTTCTTCTCTCTGCAGATTTCAATCTGCTGTAGAACCCATTTCTCGAGGGAGTTTAACTCCATAGTTCAATGAGATTTTCTCATTAAATGAGAATCCTTATTGATGGGGCATTAGAACCACTGTTTTTTCTTTTAGATTGTAAGAATCTTGATATTTTGATCACTAGCCCTTTGTTGGTTTTTCTTTTCAGATACTATGGCTTCATATCTGTATGATCTTGACAAGATTATCTCTTAAGAGGACATTCGCATCCAAGGCCGCTGTCAAGACCAGGAGTTTACTGACGCCCAATGTGCTGAGGTGATGCGTCGCTTTGACGATTACAACGGTCGATTACTTCCCCGCCGTTTTGCTCTTTTGAAAATCATCGTGGGTTCAATTTGGGAAGCACTTTCTGACCTTGACGAGGTCATGCCGCTCGAGGCACTTGATGATGCCGAAGACATGGTGCATTCAGTATATCTGATGTGCCTGATCTCGAAGAAGCAGAGAGACGATCTTGTCGATATTTTGCATCGCGTCTTCCAACGGACGGCGATAATATCCGCCTACTAGAGGACGGACGATATTAGCAGGGATCCCGACGCTTACCTTCATGAGAAAATGCATAAGAAAATGGTCAGAGAAGCCAGAAGCACTTTACTCAGACTTGCTTCTAAATTCCTAAATCCATGTCCGGAGTTCAGTGTTATGCTGTTGTAACCATTTTGATGATATTTTTTGTATTGTTGATTCTTTTTATCACCAATGTATGAATGACAAAACTTTCTCTTCTTTTATACCACTGCTCATATGTGCCTCATGTAAAGTAGTTAATACTCGTATATATATAAAAACTAGTGTCAACACCTACGTCTTACACGCGTGAGGTGCTACCACTGGTTCTAAGGATTGGCGCCAGCACCCACATGTTATGCGCGTTAGGCGCCATCACCAATTCTAATCCTATAAAGGATTGGCGCCAACGCTCACGTGTCACGCACGCGAAACGCTGGAATCGTTTCACCTTCTTGCTCTGATTCCTCTGAGTCAACTTTTCCCTTTCACATGCCCCTTTCTACCAGGCCCTGGAAATAGTTCCATCATGCACATAATTTTCTGTGCCTAGACTTGAATGCCTCTCTTTATAATCTAAAGCCGTGTCTTCCTCCTTCTTCATAGAGAGAGAACTATTCAGACCTTAAGGTGACCATTTTTTTAGAGACAAACTAAGAGTTATGGCTTGCACTCATCCTTACGCTCGTCAACAACCATGGGAGGTGCCAATTGTGGAGATTATTCCTCGTTTTGCTCTGCAGTTAGCGGATCCCCTTCTCATCACTGACCAATGTGACACGGTAATATATGGGCTCTTGTCTCGTAGGCGCTCCCCTCTTCCCATGGGCTCCATTTGGCTCCGGATGGTCTTCATGTCCATGCTTGCTGACATCCCCTTCATTCGGCGGAGATGACTCCGGCGATTCTCGACGCGGCAGAGGACATGATCGAGTGCTTCCATGAGACTCATTTGATTATCCAGCCTCTGAGGGATCGTTCGGTTTAGTTGCTAAGCCTGATACGGGCTCAGCGGGCCATCATGCCTTTGCTGATGAGTACGACACTGACCGATGGAGAGCGACTCCTCGCGAAGATCGCCGCTTCGACATGGTGGAGAAGACAGAGAGTGAGTTGGCGAATTTTGTTTATTGTTTTGTTAACCCCTGTATCTCTGATCCCATATTTGGTGATCTCTTCCCTGTAGAGTAGGATGTTTATTTAAATGTGTTTCTTTTGGCTGTTGAATGTTTCATCTTCATCGCATATTCGTATGTGCATCTTGCATCTGCGCATGTGCTTTATACTTTATCCTTAGGAATTTTTGCTAAGTGTAAAACGCCACTGTTGTGCTCGTGTCATGCACTAATCCTTCTCACGCATGTATAAATCGGGACGCTTTGAGCGCTATTTCCATTCAAGTACGTATGTGATTGTAAATAAGTGCTTAAATGGGTGTGAATCAAATGCATTAATCAAATGTAGCTTTGAGCCCTGAGGCCTATGGGTTGCAACTTTCTGTTTCTTGATGTCTTGATCTGGCACCCATTAGTTTATTTAGTCGTTTCGGAGTTTCTAGTTTATGAACTCATTTCGGAGTTTGTAGTTTATTCACTCGTTTCAGGCTTTCTAGTTTATGTACTCGTTTCAGAGTTTGTAGTTTATTCACTCATTTCGGAGTCTCTAGTTTATGTATTCATTTCGGAGTTTGTAGTTTATTCACTCGTTTCGGAGTCTCTAGTTTATGTACTCATTTTAGAGTTTATTTAGTTTACCTCCCTTAGGTTTACAGGCAAACTTGTCCCAACGTTATATATAGATAACCTCCATTCTTTACGACAGAGATCCGTTAGGTTTTGTGGTACTAGGGTTTTGGTCCGTGGTACCGTCGCGTTAGCTAATGTATTCATCGATATGTGGTTTTTAAGCCGTTGTTCGAGTAGCCCCACGACTGTCGTGTCTATGATTTCTTCGGGGGCTGGACAAGACGTTTACAAGTAATCTCCTTAGGCTATATGATCGTTGGAAGAGAAAGCGTTAGAAATTTGCCATGTCGATTTTTCATGAGGTTAGGCTCAATTTAGAGCCCCAATGAGTCATAACTACTCCGCACTGGTGTGGGATGATCTCCAATAGTCTTTGAGACTTTATAGGAGTTGCTGTCGAGGGCCGATTTTTGTTTTTACAATGCCATACCATTTCTTTACAGAAGTATGGTAGACATCTATAGGACCTCTATGCTGTATGTATTGCAGTTGAAGTCTGGAGCTAGGAATATGCCTTTGCACTAGTTTGATTTGGCTCGTTGGAGCTTTGTTGACATCACGTCTTCACTCTGATGGAATGAGAAAGTACGCCTGGATAGTCTCTGAGTTGTATATGAACTGTCAAGACTTGGAGCTAGGGTTTTACCATGGCTCTATTTTTTATTTGACCTTTGAGTCCTTATTGACGTCATGTCTGCATCCTGTCGGAATGAGAAGGAATGCCGGGATTGTCTCTAGGTTTTATATGAACCGTCAAGACTTGGAGCTAGGAATTTGCCATGGCTCCATTTTTTATTTGACCCTTGAGTCTTTGTTGACGTCGTGTCTGCATCCTGTCGGAATGAGAAGGTACGTCGGGGTAATCTTTAGGTTGTATATAAACCGTCAAGACTTGGAGCTAGGAATTTGCCATGGCTCTTTCTTTGATTTGACCCTTGGGTCTTTGTCGACGCCATGTCTGCATCCTGTCGGAATGAGAAGGTACGTCGGGGTAATCTTTAGGTTGTATATGAACCGTCAAGACTTGGAGCTAGGAATTTGCTATGGCTCTTTCTTTGATTTGACCCTTGGGTCTTTGTCGACGTCGTGTCTACATCCTGTCGGAATGAGAAGGTACGTCAGGGTAATTTTTAGGTTGTATGTGAACCATCAAGAATTGGAGCTAGGAATATGCCATGGCTCTTTCTTCGTTCGACCCTTGGGTCTTTGTTGACGTCGCGTCTGCACTGAGAAGGAACATCAGGCTGATCTCTAGGCTGCAGATATTGCCATCAAGATCTGGCTCTCCCTTTAACGGAGCCTGGTGGGAAAACATGGTTCCCTTTTTCATTTGTACCCATGGATTGTATACAGGGGTCGGTGTAGACTCACCTGCCGGGCAGAAAAGTTTTGTTTTCATTTTTTTCTTTCCACGATGCCCTATCTTTTCAGCTTTTCGTATCGCGAAAGTCGCGATTCCCAAATCATTTCGGCTTTTTATCCACGGTGCCCAATCATTTCAGCTATTTTTTTACTCGCTGCTTTTTATTGCGAGTTGCCCAATCATTTCGACTGTTTTTATATGCATATTTTTTTTCTCGCTGATTTTTATTGCGAGTTGCTCCATCATTTCGGCTATTTTTATATGCATATTTTTTGCTCGCTGATTTGTATTGCGAGTTACCCCTTCATTTTGGCTATTTTGATATGCATGTTTCTTTTACTCGCTGATTTGTATTGCGAGTTTGGAATCTGATACCAATCTTGCTATCAGCATCGCTACGACTGGAATATTGTCAGGAGTAAATCATCATTTGCCATGAGAGGGCTTGGGGTTTAACACCTATTTAGGTATCAGTATTGCTACAACTGGGATGTTGTCAGGAGCGACTCATCATTTGCCTTTGTTGATTTAAACAAAGGTGGCTTAACAAACAGGGTTAGGATCCTGTCGACTAAGGCGTTTTGATTTTATGAGCCGTAAGGATCTCATAAAGGTTTTTTTTCTCCCTACGAGTCGAGAAGATCTTGTAGGTGTAGGTTCTTCCTAGAAGTCGTGAGGACTCCTAAGTGGAATTTTCTCTTGCAAGTCGTAAGGATCTTACAAGAGTGTTTTCTCCTTATAAGTCGAGAGGACTTACAAGTGTCATTCACCATATGGGATATTTCTCTCCATTGGTAGAACTTGGTAAGGGAGTATTTATTCGTGCCCGTGGATTGTATACAAGGGTCAATATCGGACCGCTTGTAGAGCAAGTTGGGAAATGTGATGGTTTAAGAACAGATTTAGGTGCCTGTAGCTTAAGGCTTTTGAATCCCGTGACCTGTGAGGGTCTCATGGGGAAATTCTCCTCATGATTCGTGAGGATCTCGTAAGTGTATTTATTTTACTGAGACTGCGCTCTTTCGGGTTTTCACAAGATCGCCGGTAGTCCTGCTGTTTTTACTCACGGTGCCCTTTTGGGTTTTCATCCGTACCCATTTTGCTTCTGGACGTACCTTTTTTTTATTTAAATTGCGCCCTTTCGGATTTTCACAAGCTCACCGGCAGTCCTGCTGTTTTTACTCACTGCGCCCTTTCGGGTTTTCATCCGTGCCCATTTTTCTTGTGGACATACCTTGTTTTAATTTTACGTGACCCATTTGTTTTCCGGTAGGACACGGGGGTGACTTCACCGCTGGAGTAGCTGTGCAGCTGATAAGACTTGAGTTGCAACCTTCGTCGTTGAGGCTTCGATTGCAATATAGATCTCAAGAGTGGATATCGTCGTATTTGGGATGATGTGCCGTGTTTGAGACGAAATTTTAGTTTAAGGACATTTCGGTCCGTTGTCGCCGTTTGAGGTGATGTTTTAGCTTAAGGACATCTCGGTCCTTTGTCACCGTATTTGAGGCAGAATTTCTAGTTTAGGGACTTTTCGGTCCATTGTCGCCGTTTGAGGCGAAGTTTTAGTTAAAAGACATCTCGGTCCTTCATTCGGAAACGAGTATTAGTTTAGGGACGTCTCGGTCTATTATCGCCATTTTCGAGGCGACACATCTGTTGGATACTACTTTTAGGGTTCTGACTCAGGAAAATAGCGAGCAGACATAAGCGTCGTCATCTATCATTGACCCAGGTTGTAACCTGTTAGGCGTATAATTTTTTGAGGAATTAGCCATTTATTGGCCGGAGGGGTCTTTCGCCATGCATATCCATAAGCAGGTAGGCTCCACCTTCGTAGACTTTGTCTATGATGTACAGGACTTCATAGTTTAGCTCGAACTTCCCCCATTTTGCACGATTGGGGATCATAGGTCTTTTGACAATTAGCACGAGTTCGCCTTGGCGGAATGTTCTCGGCCTTATCAGTTTTTCGTATGACCGTGTCATCCTTGCCTTATAAGCCTCTAGGTTTTGCTGTGCTATAAGGTGAGTTTCGTCGAGGGAGCTCTTCGAGCCGAAGATGAGCATTTTCTTCATCTGTCATCTCATATCGAACCGCTACTCATAGAGAAGGGAGTTCCACTTCCAAGGGAAGTACTGCTTCTGTGCTGAATACCAACGTGTATGGTGTTGTATTCGTTGCTGTTTTGAATGTTATTCGGTACGCCCAGAGAGTTTTATGCAACCTTTCATGCCAGTCTCTCTTGTTTTTGGACACGGTTTTCTTTATAACTTTCGTCAAGGTCTTGTTGAAAGCCTCAGCTAGACCGTTGACACGAGGATTATAGATTGAAGAATATCTCCAATCTATTTTATACCGTTCTGCGAAGCGGCTGATTTTATGGCTTCTGTAGGCTGGTCCATTATCCGAGATTATCTGTCGCGGGATGCCGAACCGGTAGATGACACGGGTTTTGAAGAAATGGAGGCTATTCTCCGTCTTCACCTCCCTTAGTGGTACTGCTTCTGCCCACTTAGAGAAGTAGTCGGTCGCTGCCAATATGAACCGATGTCCTTTGGATGATGCTGGTTCAATAGGGCCAATTATATCGGTTCCCCACATTTCGAACGGCCACCTAGCTACTATTGGGTGTAGCGGATTTGGATGCTGGTGGATGAAGTCCCTATGAATTTAGCACGAGTGACACCCCTTCGCATATTCGAGGCAGTCCTGAATCATTGTGGGCCAATAGTAACCCATTCTTTTGATCTTCAGCTTCATTTTTGGCCCAGCTTGATGAGAACCGCAGAGTCCGTCGTGAGTTTCTTGGACGACTCTGTTCGCTTCTTCTGGTCCCAGGCATCTTAACCACAGGTAGTCAAACGATCTCTTGTATAGAGTATCATTGACGAAGGCGAAAGACAAGGCTCGTTTCTTGAGTTGATGTCTAGATGACGCATTTTTGGGCGTTCGTTGGGATTTGAAGTAGTCTACGAAGACTTCCTTCCAATTCTTGACCTTTTCTTCATCCTCTATTTGGAGGGTTGTTTGTTTGGCTATTTCTTTTTCCTCAAATGGATCTATTAAGCCCTCTGAAGATATTTCTGCCGGTATGAGAACCCTGCGGCTTTGCACGATGATCTTTATGTCGTCGAGGTCTTCGTCGGCTAATTCCTTAGCCAGCTTAGCCAATACATCCGCCTTGCTATTTTCTGCACGCGGTATGCTCTCCATGATGTAGGAGGGGATTTGTGTCAGCAGTTGCTGCACTCTTTCACCGTATGTTATCAGCTCTGGCTTGCACGACTGATAGTCATCATTTACTCGGCTAACGATCAGCTGAGAGTCTCCATATATGAGGAGGTCTTTGATTCCCATGTCGACAGCGATCTCGAGACCTGCTATCAAAACTTCATATTCAGCTTTGTTATTAGTCTTTGACTCCGTTAAGGAAAGGGCGTAACACAGTATCCCTCTTTGCGGAGTCACGAAGATAAGGCCTACTTCGGCTTTGATTATGGGGGTGTTGTGCTTCGCCTCTTCAAGGAAGATGCTCCATCGAAGTAGAGTTCCCGTTGGGAATCATTTTCTTCCTTCTCTCTTTCGATTGTGTCGAGCGCATGTTCATCCGACAACTCACGATTTAAGAGGGAGTCGGCTGGTATCGGATGTTCAGCAAGAAAGTCAGCGATAGCCCGGCCTTTCACTGCTTTGAGAGGATGATACGTTATCGAGAACTCCATCAGGAGGAGGGCCCATTTGGCATGCCTTCCTGTTAGTATGGCCTTCGACATTAGATATTTGAGAGGATCCACCTTTGATATAAGATGAACCTCATGTGCCAAGACGTAGTGTATGAGCTTCATTATCGCAAAGATTAGTGCCAGACAATGCTTTTCGATGGGGGAGTAGTTGTTTTCTTCCCCCAAGAAAACTCGACTCAAGCAGTACAGAGCTCTTTCCTTTCCTTGGTCTTTCTCCTGTGCCCATAACGGGCCTAGAGAACGCTCAAGGGCTATTGTATATAAGATGAGGGGTTTTCCCTTAACTAGAGCGGTCAACACCGGTAGATTTTGTAAGTACCGCATGATTTCGTCTAGTGCGTTTTGGCACTTTTGATCCTAGGCAAACAGGATCCCCTTCTTTATTAGATGACTATAGAGACGACATTTTCCCGAGAGGTTAGCTATGAACCGGTTCGGATATACGCGAGCTTTCCTTGAAGGGATCACAATTGCTTGAGGGTCCTTGGCATGGGCATTTCCGTAAACGCCTTGATCTTTGAGGGATCGATTTTGATACCCCGGTGCTATATGATGAATCCCAGGAATTTTCCTGAGGAGACTCCAAACGCGCATTATAGAGGATTCATTCTCAGATTATACTTCCGAAGACGTTGGAACACTATGTTCAGATGTTCCCAATATTTCTCGTAAGACTTGCTTTTCACCACCAGATCATCGATGTAGCATTCGACAATCTCATGGATGAGGTCATCGAAGATTTTCGTCATGGCTCTCTGGTAGGTAGTGCCAACGTTCTTTAAACCGAAAGGTATCACCTTGTAGCAGAATATGCCCAACGGAGTCCGGGAGGCGGTATGTTTTTGGTCTTCAAGATGCATTTTTATTTGGTTGTATCCTGAAGATCCATCCATGAAGAAGAAAACCTCATGAGTAGACGTGCTATTGATCATCAGCTCAGTAACAGGTACTCGGTAGTCATCCTTTGGGCAAGCTTTGTTGAGGTCCCGAAAGTTCACATAGATGCGCACCGTCCCATTTTTCTTCATCACTGGAACGATGTTGGTGATCCAGTCAGGATATTGAACTTCCTGGATGAAGCCGGAGTCAATTAGTTTCTTAACTTCGGCGTTGATATTCATCTCGAGTTCGAGCCGCATTCTTCTTGGCACTTGCTTGACTGGCTTGATGTCAGGCGATATGGCCAGTTTATGTACTGCTACTTTTGTATCTAATCCCGGCATCTCGAAATAGTTCCATGCGAAACAGTCTTTATATTGCATGAGCACGCCTTTTAACTTGGCTACCTATTTTCTAGATAGCAGCTCACTAACGAACGTGGGCCTCGGATCGTTTTCCGTCCCTAAGTCAATTTTCCTTAGGTTGTCCGCCGTGGTGTGTATCCCGTCTTCCACCTCTTTTGGTGCTGGTGAAAATTCTGAGATCACCTCATCCTCGTCTTCATTTGTGAAGCACTTGAAATGGACATCCATAGCTTCATGCCCTTCCCCTTCTGAAAGTGTTATCACATGGCAGGTACGAGTCTTCTTCCATTCTTGATGCTGGGCTAGTCCTATCCTTGCGATATAAGTTTTCTTTGGCTCATGCTTTTGCGGTGGGGTTACCCTCTAGCTGTCAGATAAAGCGAACCTGCCTTGTTGATACTGGTCTTCAACCCAGTCTTTGAAGGTGAAGCAATCTTCAAGGGGATGCCCTATTGCTTAGTGATAGGATCAATAATCCGGGATGTACCTCGTTCATTTGTTCGGGGTGCCTAGACTTCGGGAGTGTTACCATTTGATGCCTCATGACAAGGTTGAATATTTTTCTTGTCTTGTCTTGAGGGAAAAAGTATTCCCGACCCATCTTCTTGATAAAGGACGGGTTCCAACCACGTTCTTCTTGATAGCACGGCTTCTTAGATCTGCCATTGCGAACGTTGTTTGCACTATTTGTCTTGTTTTTTCCCTCTATTTCGGGATTATTTTGCGAGGACAAACAGCGAGCTGGGGATGGAGGGCATTGTAGTTCTCTTTCTCCACGGATTGTTGGTTGAGGCATTGCGTCTTGGCCTTTTCATAAATAGCCATTTCACGACAGTGGCTATCCCGAATTTTTTGACAGGCTTCTTTTATTAGTTTGTCAACTTGTTCTTTGAACGATGGGCTTAACGCTCTTAGAGCGGGATCTCGTTCTGTTTCAACGTCACAGCTATTTGAAAGAGCGTTCTTTTCTTCACCAGAGCTATTTATGACACAACAGCTGTAGAATCATTCCCGTTTCTTGGACCGAACGTATCCGAGCCCGGTTGTTTCCAGCTTTCCGTTGGGCATCTTTCGCTGGGCCCCAGGGATATCCCAAATCTTTTTATAGAAGTGGGCTTGTCGAACAATTTGTTCGAAGGGAACCCCTTAGCATCTTAACAGTCTTTTCAATCCATCCATGTAGTATCTTGGCAGAAGGATTGGTTGAAGCCTATCAAGTGTAAAATCGGCACCGTGCCAGACTTCTTTCTCCACTCTGGTCTCCGTAGATTGGTAGAAGAGGATCGCCTTTTCACCTCTTCTTCTGGGAGGCACGTAGAAAGTCTGTAGTTCCTATACGCTATAAGTATCGAGCGCATCAAGTTCCTTATAATGCCAAGGCGGAACCATTGTGATTTGCAGTCTCTGATCTGCTTCATCGAGGGTTTGCACTGACGGACGGATGGAGAACACTATGTCGGCCTTGTTCTCATAGTCGCTGCCAAAGACCAGAATAGGGGTTGATGGTCCGGGCTTGTTGTTTTCTTTCCGGGGTTGCCCCGAGTAGACTATTTATTCATATTCTTCGGAGTCGCTCCCAAAGATCGAGATAGTGACGACAGACTTCTGTTTATCCTCCGGCTTATGACACCTCTCCGTATCTTCAAAGTCCGGTAGGAAGTACTTTGCATCTTCATATTTCCGGACCTCGTTTACGGAGAATGGATTTAGCTCCCCTGTGACGGTGTATTCCAAACCATCCTTGAAATACTTCATACACTGATGTTGTGTAGAAGAGATGACGTTGTATTCATGCAGCCAGGGACTGCCGAGCAGAGCATTATAGCAAGCCTTGGCGTCAATGACATGAAATGTGATGTCAGCGACGAGCATCCCCAAGCGTATTGTCAGTATTACAGACCCAAGCGTCCGTGACGACTGTGAGTCGAACCCGGAGATGGTAATTTTATCTCGGGCCAAGTGTTGAACGTTCATGCAAATCTCCTTCAGCACTTTCACATTGAGAAGATTGACGGAGGATCCGTCGTCGACAAGGATTTTGCCTATCTTGATGTCGTGGCAGTACCCGGTGACGTATAACGGGCGATTATGCTTGCACGTTTCGAGGAGGAGATCTTCATCACTGAATGTAATGTCAGCTGTGTGAACCTCTGCCAGCTCGTCCTTCATCTTCTCTTCTGCTAGGAAAGCTTGGAATTGATCATGCTCTTGTAATGCCTTGATCAGAGAATCTCGTGCCTCTTTGGACAGGAGGAGAGCATCCAATATACTCAGCTGTGAGGGTATTTTCCTCAAATATGCCAGGACGTTGTAATCCACTTTATTTTTCTTAGGCGGGTCTCTCACTGCGAGCTCTTTGACAACTCCCTCATCAAGGGTGATTTCCTCAGGGATTTTTTTCTTTCCCTTTGTCTCTTTGGCGCGAACCTTTATTTGTAGGTCCGAGTTTCTTTTTAGACAGCGTATGGTTACTGTTCAGTCGAAAATATTGCACATTTGATATAACATTTTCCTTAATTTTCTTAAATATTTAAAGGTGTTTATTATAAATATAGAACATATTTGGGTTTATCTGCAAAATACTCTTTACCATACGTTTATATATTATAATTAACATTATGAAGGAAAATATATACATATTATATTTATATAATATTTTAGTAATTAATAGATGCATATCTTACCAAATATTCTTAATCAAGTTTCTTAAAAATTTATTACCATATAAAGTAATTAAGATACTCTCTCTAATTTAATAAATATTACTAACATTATTCATGGAGATTTTGTGCAGATTTAGCTCAGGACAAGAGATCAAGATATTTAACATGTCAGGATCAAAAATCTGCCAATAAAATCGTAGGATCTGAAAACTTGGAATGTGGATCTTTATGGCATGTCTAAACCTATGAGATCTAGGGTTTCTAATTTGAGGGCTATATAAAGGACCGAGGGCTAAAGTTAAAATTCATCACTTTTACACTAAGCAAATCACCGTCAAAGAACAAGAGATCCACGACAGGTCCACGATTCAACGTGATAGGGCGACGTGAAAATCGACGGAGGATCTACTTCCTACGGGCAGAGTCGAGAGCAACTTCTTCCTCTTGTAATCTAAATTCGTAGGATTTGTACTTGTGAAGTTGATTAATAAAGGTAGATCATTTTGTTTAATTATTTATTTTCTGTATTTTTACCTTTTGCATTTTAATTATGATCTCATTCTCTATCCTTTCTTCTTCTTCTCACAATATGCGTAAGTAATTCCTAACTTGCTAGGGTTCGTAGGATTAGGGTAGAACAATAGATGAGAAAATATTTTAACTTATTTTACATCTTATGAAGTTTATAAACTTTAGCAAAATAATCGTTAACATTCTTATCGGGCGCGCTATCAATTTATTAATAGTCTCAACCGCGATTTGAGATTAGATTAACAATTGTTTTATTAAGGACTAGACATGAATAGAGATCAATGAAGGGACAAGGGTCAATAGTGGGGAAACCCTAGTTTCTTCCAAGAACCCTAATCCTCATTCATCACTATCAATCTCGTTTTAAATCTATCAAAAGATAAAAAGAGTCATCTTTATTAGTCATCCATCAACTACTAAATCATATGAATCCTAAAAGCCTTTTCCCTATAAAATCTATATCCGTATTTAAACTAGATCTTAAAACTATTCTCTCTTCTTTCTAATCAACTCGTCTAAAGCAAGATTAAAAGTTCCACGCATCCCTGAGGACAACCCGTGCTCATCTCGGCTAGCTACACGCGACACCGTTATTGATTGCGGTTATTATTAAAACACTTTTTCACATCAATCAAATGGTGCCGTTGTCGGGGATACGTGCGTAATTTTTTCTTACTATTCGTGTTGAATTCTTATTCAATCCATATCATAAAAATAAAACAAAAAAGCATCTTGCATATTTAACGATTAGTGTGCGATTTTTACGAGGATATATGGAGTCACTATAGCGAGGAGATAAAGATTCAGAGACTTTCTGAGAGGACCAGAGGTGCAAGGGAGGCCACCGTAGCAAAATTTTTCAAAAAATCTCTCAACTCCGTGGCGGAGCCGCGGCAACAAGTCCATTTTGACGGCGGAACTGCGGCATAGTTGGGTACTTAGGGTTCCAAACTTCTCTGATAACTTTACTATCTCTTTCTCTCTCCTCTGAAAAATCCAATAATATATTTTTCTGCAGGATACTTTGCAAAATATTGCCGCTCAAAAATCTTTTTGCGTTTTTTGTAATTGGTTTGTGTGTGCATATTTTAAAAACGGACTTTAAGGGGAAAGACAAAAATTCAGATTAGGTGGGCATTTCATCACCCTTCCTAAGCCCCACAAATCACAAAACGATCATCCGCATCACCCTACATTAATTAAAAATATGTAGATCAAGACTCTAAGGACCGTTGCGCTCAATTAGGACAGAGGAAGGTCGTAGGTAATCTATCGCTTATCCGCATTACTTGCGTGGTGTCTAAGGCAAGTGTGTCTAAGGCAAGTGGTTACTTAATCAGGCCCGCTATTTTTGGTGATTCGTATAGCGGATATCTCCCACTTACCTGGCCAAAAGAGTAATAAAGAGGTGGTAGAGGATTGATCCTGCGACTTGTCGTTTGGAAGTCTAGGAGTAGTCTAGTGACTTGACCTAGGTGACATTCATTCTAGGGTTGATTGTGCATTTTTTTTGTGATTTGTCTCACGTCCGACACTTTTCAAAACAAACCTTTTTAGTTCTTACACACGCTGCCACTTGCGCTAAACCCGCTTAGTGCATGCTCGACTGGACATGGGATTCTAGTGCCTGTCTTGTCCGCGTTTCTGCTATCGACTCCGAAGTCGGTACTTCTTCATCTTCTTTTTCCCCTCCACCCACCACATCGACTGAGATGGACGGTTCTCCATCAGATTTTACCACCACCACCCAGCCACCACCCGTCAGTGCGCAGAATCCACCGCGCATCTCTCTCCAAGAAAGATGTTACCCCGTGCGTGGACCCCTTCCTACCTGTCTATCTATTCCACCAGCCAATGGGGATAATTTTGAAATTAAACCCCACTTCATCAAACCGTTGCCCAAATTTCACGGGTTTAAATCCGAAGATGCATACGTTTTTATAAACAAATTCGAAAACGTATGCGTAATGATGGGCACGTCATAATTTTCTGTGGATGCTATGAGATTACGTCTTCTCCTTTTTACTTTGTGCGATCTAGAAGAAAAATGACTTTATAACACTGCCGCACATTCTATTGCCAAATGGGATGAATTCGTTGTAGCATTTTTTAAGAAATTTTATCCCAATCATAAGACCGCCTGCGTTCGAAGCGAGATTAACCAGTTTACCCAACTTCCCAATGAACCATTTTGGAAATATTTTGAACGGTTTAAGGATCTTCTTCTACAATGCCCTCATCATGGAATCAATAGATGGGACCTTTGCCGCATTATATATGAGGGTATTAATCCTGCAACAAAACAGATGTTTGAAACCATTTGTCAATGTCATTTTCTGTCTAAAGACGATGGTGAAGCTTGGCAATTTCTGGAAGATCTCGCCGAAAAAACTTTACAGTGGGAAAGCGTTAGACTATCATCTTCATCTAGACCAGACATCCATCAGCTCGATTTTTCCATCGCAATGAAAACCGAAATGGCAGCGATGTAGAAAAAACTCGAAGCTATGGAAAACAAATTTTCATCAGCCTCCCTAAACCAGGTTACTCTCCCCAAAACCGTGTGTGCTTGTTGTTCCAACCCATTACATCTGACAGAAGAATGTCCTTTGAATGCACGGTTTCAAGGTCAAGAACAAATTAATGCTACTTTTCAGCAACGACCTAGAAACGATCCTTTTTCTTCCACATATAATCAGGGATGGAGGAATCATCCTAATTTTGCTTGGAACCAAAACCAAACTCAAAATCAAAACCAGTTCCAAAGCAATTATCAAAGTCTTCCTCCACAGCAACCGCAACCACCACAATCAATTCAGCACCCCTTTCAATCGCAACCTTTTCAAAATCCAGCCAACAATTCTACACCTTATAATAATTCTTTCCAAACGGTCGGTACCGAAAACTCATCTGCACTCGAACGAATCGTGGATATGTTTATTAAACATTCAATGCAAACAACGGATTATATAAAGTCTTATATCCGAACATTAACGCAGACCACTACCTCCCACGGTGAAAGTATAAAATCGATAGAAGCACAACTTGCACAAATAAATGCCGCGATGAGTGTGAGAGAAAAAGAGAAATTTCCATCTCAACCTATACCGAATCCGGGCCACTCACAAAGTTATAACGTGAGTTTCATTACCACGTTGAGATCAGGAAGAGTGTTGAACAACCAAGTGGGTGAACATGTTGATGGCGTTGATGATATTAATGATACCCTGGTTTCTACTTCTTCTCCTATTCGTCTAATCCACCTTCTTCCGAGCCTATTCTCCGTTTTCCCTAAAACTCGAACACTCAGCCCGCTTCCTCGAGTCTACCTAAAACGATCCACACTCCAATTCCGAGATCCATTCCATCCCTACAATCCTCTCCAATGTTGAACCCAACCCTTATTGATAGAGCTCCTTATCCAAACAGGTTAAGGGGCAACAGACCAAGTCCACAAATGAAGAAGATTGTGGGAATTTTAAAGCAAGTTAACATAAATATTCCTCTTCTAGATACTATTCAACAAGTTTCGTCTTATGCAAAAATCTTAAAGGACTTGTGCACTAGGAAGAGAAAAACTCAAGTGCTGAAAAATGTATTCTTAACGAGTAACGTGAGCACTGCTTTTACACAACAACTACCCAAGACACGAAAGGACCCCGGCAGTCCTACAATATCTATTTCTATTGGGGGTAAAAATATCAATCGTGCTCTACTCGATTTAGGCGCTAGTGTTAACTTGCTTCCGTATTCTGTCTATGAGCAATTAGGGATCGGAGAGTTAAAACCTGCGCACTGCACTTTTCAGATGGCCGATCGATCTATCACCCAACCTAGGGGTGAGCTAGAGGACGTATTAATCAAAGTCGGGGAATTTATATTCCTTGTGGACTTTATCGTTATAGATACACAGCCTGTGGCGAACCCACGAAACCAAATTCCGGTGATTTTAGGTTGACCTTTTCTCACGACTTCCAACGCAATAATCAATTGTCGAAACGGCTATATGACCCTATCCTTCGGGAAGATATCAATTGAGCTTAACATTTATAAGTTGGGAAGTGAACCCTCCGAACCCTATGCTCAAGTATGTTCTGTCGAAGCGATAAATTCCGACAGTAGTGAATTTGAATAGCTTCACGATACTGATCTTAACTCCACTAATACGTTATTGTTTGACCCTGCTATTTGTTATACTCATGCGGACCCTTTTATCGAGCTGTCCGGGTCAACATTTAACGCTAAACATGAACCTTTTATGGAGTCCGGGTATCATCCCGTTCTTTCCGATGAGATTATTATTCGGGATATCGATGAAAGTTTTGAAGAAATCTTCACTGAAGAACTCGCATTCTTAGAAAACATGGGAGTTGTGATGAATCAACCCCAACACAAAAAAGTTGAACCACTACCCCTTCTTCTTATTAATAACGAGAATGCGAGTAATCCATCATCGTTGTTTCGTCTCTACAAACCAAGACGTAAACCATACTACCTCTTATCTCCTCCCCACATCTTCACGTCTATAGGTGACATGATCTTCTACCAACCAGTGCGTTACATCGATAAAATATTTGAATGGTTGGTGTTGACTTTTGGTCATTGTAAAGCTTTATATTGACCAATAACTTTAACCCCCTCATGATTTTAAATGCTTAATACTATTTTACTCAAGTTTGGGAGGGATATATTTTGGCTCTTGAAAGAAAATAAAATTTTTACAAAATTATGAGCCAAAAATAAGTTTGTGGGAGAATTTCACTTTCATTATTTCTTGTCCCCTTTGATAACTTTTCCTCCCAAATCTACAGGTTTTTTTAGCTTAACAGATGACATCAGTGAGGACACTGCTGCAAACAGGTTTGGAGGAGGTTTGTGCTTATTTATGCATTATTTTGCATTATCATAAATATAAGCACTAAAAATTTTTAATAATGAAAGTTTGAAAGTGAAAAATTACATATGAAAGGTAGGAATAGTTTGAGAAAAGCAAGAAAGTTAGATGTTTTCTTAACCGAGGCTAGTAATAATTAATTATGAACCGTTGTCCCAAGGGTTAGTAAGATGAAGGAAATTACTAATCTGAGGATAGAAATAAGTCTGAAAAATAGTCCCTATTTTTAAATCCAAACTTTTGAACGTTGATACCCTACTATATGCACTGTCACACATGTTGAAACTTGGGATGGTAGAGAATACCTTAAAATGATCTTGTCTAAAAGTCTTAGTATGAATTAAAAAAAAGTATAAGTGGTGAAGGGAAAAAAATGAACACTGGTTTTGTAATTGCTTAAGGCAGCATAAAAAAATATAGCGAGGGTGCTTTATCACTTAGTACCTTAGACCAACTGGTTTGGGAGCCACTGCTAAGCCTTAGGTGTTGCAAGACGAGGATAATTACGCCTAAATGAGTGAGCACATTTGGTAATTGGTCGGTTAGTACCTCAAGAAGTATTAACGGTCGCATGAAGAAGCAATTCCATCTAAAATATTCACCGACTAAAAAGTACTAAGGAAGATGGACAGAGTATGATAGCTTGAATTGAATTCTCTAAGTGTATGGATGTCTTTTACACACATGTAGGGGTATATGATCGATATTTGGATGAAAGATAAGGAGGAAAACTAAAGGCGATGTTTTATTGAGAGATGATGTGATTTCTAACATCTTTTCATGACCATTAAGATATGGCTCATGGCAACAGAAAAGCTAGTGTAGTTGAAAACTCTTATTTTCAAGTTCTTTCCTTTATAGTTCTTATCTTTGTACGTAACTTCCATTTTCTTTCTTTTATTATAAGATTTTGTGGATGTAATCCGCTGAAAACCCTCAGGAGACAACACTCCTCCTACTGAGGACACCTAAAAGTTTAACGGTTTGTTGCATATGATCAGTGCAATCGTGTTACCTACGAAAGTGTGTTACTTAGGTTTTTCTCTCTTGAATAAATAGTTTGCTCGGGACGATCAAAGTTAAGTTTGGGGGTATTTGTTCAGTCGAAAATATTGCACATTTGATATAACATTTTCCTTAATTTTCTTAAATATTTAAAGGTGTTTATTATAAATATAGAACATATTTGGGTTTATCTGCAAAATACTCTTTACCATATGTTTATATATTATAATTAAAATTATGAAGGAAAATATATGCATATTATATTTATATAATATTTTAGTAATTAATAGATGCATATCTTACCAAATATTCTTAATCAAGTTTCTTAAAAATTTATTACCTTATAAAGTAATTAAGATACTCTCTCTAATTTAATAAATATTACTAACATTATTCATGGATATTTTGTGCAGATTTAGCTCAGGACAAGAGATCAAATTTTTAAGATGCCAGGATAAAAAATCTGCCAATAAAATCGTAGGATCTGAAAACTTGGAAAGTGGATCTTTATAGCATGTCTAAACCTATGAGATCTAGGGTTTCTGATTTGAGGGCTATATAAAGGACCGAGAGCTAAAGTTAAAACTCATCACTTTTACACTAAGCAAATCACCGTCAAAGAACAAGAGATCCACAACAGTTCCACGATTCGATGTGATAGGGAGACGTGAAAATCGACGGAGCATCTATTTCCTACGAGGCAGAGATCGAGAGCAACTTCTTCCTCTTGTAATCTAAATTCGTAGGATTTGTACTTGTGAAGTTGATTAATAAAGGTAGATCATTTTGTTTAATTATTTATTTTCTGAATTTTTACTTTCTACATTTTAATTATGATCTCATTCTCTATCCTTTCTTCTTCTTCTCACAATATGAGTGAGTATTTCCTAGCTTACTAGGGTTCGTAGGATTAAGGTAGAATAATGGATGAGAAAATATTTTAACTTCTTTTATATCTTATAAAGTTTATAAACTTTAGCAAAAGAATCGTTAACATTCTTATCGGGCGCGCTACCAATTTATTGATAGTCTCGACCGCGATTTGATATTAGATTAGCAATTGTTTTGTTAAGGGCCGGACATGAATAGAGATCAATGAAGGAACAAGGGTCAATAGTGGGGAAGCCCTAGTTTCTTTCAAGAACCCTAACCCTCATTCATCACTATCAATCTAGTTTTAAATCTATTAAAAGATAAAAAGAGTCATCTTTATTAGTCATCCATCAACTACTAAATCCTATGAACCATACAACCCTTTTCCCTATAAAATCTGTATCCGTATTTAAACTAGATCTTAAAACTATTCTCTCTTCTTTCTAATCAACTCGTCTAAAGCAAGATTAAAAGTTCCACGCATCCCTGTGTAACAACCATAAACTTTCTGTACGAATTTTTTCAAAATATAGAAAGGAGTACCTAAGCCTGAGCATAAGTTATAAATTTGTTTTACTTTTGAACAACAAGAAGCAACTTGTAGCTCATTGGTAAAGCCTTCCACTGCTGTGACGTAGCCTCTGTGATCGAATCTCCCCAGCCACATTATCTTTTTATTTATTTTTTCGTTTAATCTTTTAGATGCCCAAGGGTTTACACGTGCACTACACGTAAAATGAAAAGACACAGAATAAACAAACATGTGGAAAATGTTGCACACACAGACAAGGACACGTGGCATGAATCCAAGCTCCCCTCACCGGCATTGGACCGGCGAGATCCTTTCTTTCCCCGGCGTCACCGGCTCCCCTTCGTAGGTAATGCTCTTAATTGCTAACCTTAGTTCCTTGGCCTCCCCCTTAACCCCTGTACTGTTTGTTTTTATTAAAAATAAATAGAGAATTTTAAAGTGGCATTAAACTAATTTTTTAATGCATTTTTAATTCATTCTTCATTACCCCAAAACCCTAATTTTTCCTATAAATACCACACTCCATTTCACCTCTCCTCACTCAGAATTTCAATACAAAAACTCTCCAAAATTCTCAAGTCTTTATAGTGTGCGAGTGGAGTTAGAGAAGGGCGAAGTTCCGGCGAAGTTCTGAAGAGATTCCGGCGACGAAACGACGCCCTGACGCTTCCCTAATCTTCTCCTACCTTTCTTATTTCTCGATAGACAGTAATTCCCCTCTCCCCTTCTCATCTTCTATTCTAAAAATTTTCATTTCTAATACCCGACTGAAGCGGAGTTAATCCGACTTCCGATTCGGTTTTTCTTTAAATATTCTACTTTTCTTAAACAATAAAATACCATACTCTCATATAATGTTTAAAAAACATTAATAAACACATTAAAATAAGTTTCATCTTAAGAGAATCTTTTATGCAACTTTTATCATATTTTTACGGTAAAATACCTCATACTTTATTTTCAACACAAATCAACATAATACTTGTATTACCTTTAGATAACTCACGAGGTAATGACCTACCTCATCACAACACACATCTTTGACATAGCACGATGAAATTTTGGGAATATAGTTATGGGATAATACGACATTATAAATAAATACCATCAAACTTGCAAAACCATTTCTTTATAAAGTGTGTTAATCAATTTCTTGCAATTGCGCCTCTACAACCCATTTTTGGGGACCCCATTTAGGATGGTGTGGATTATCGCACATCCTTAGGCCTAGTAGAGCGAGATGCAGACCTCCGAAAGGAGCATTCGATCTCGATGGAATTTTAATGCATTTTTCTTTAGAAAATGAGATTTATACAAAAATAAATAAAATTTATTTTTATTAAATATATATATAACAGTTATAAAATATCTATTTTAATTATATTATATAAATATTCCAAGTTTTTTAAATCAAAGGAATCACCATTACAGGAAAATACCATTACAATTCAATGCAAAATACTAATATTTCAATAAAATACCATATACTATGAAAACTAGGTTCTATTCACTAGAAATTTCAATTTTATAAAATATATATTTATGAAAAACTTAAATATGATAATTAAATGATTGAGGTGTATTTTGAAATTATATCAAAATTATTTTTACATAAAACCCCTCAAGATATACTAAATTACAATAAGGACCCTAGTAAATATAGGTTTAAGCGAGACCAATTCTCTTGAGCCTCAGGGAGCCGGAGAATATGGGTGCTTGCCTATCTAAGGTAGACAATCTAACAAACGGTGTTATCAATACGGTAATTGTCTTGGAAAAAGACACAAATCCTGCCGTCCATGTGCAGCAGTTACCGATAACATCAAAACTAATTCAGGACTTCAATTTATTTTCAAAGTGTCTGACTCAGACTGAGTCTCAATCTAATCAATCTGACTTGAATATGATTCAAGTATAAACTACAATACCACATGAATACATGAATCCGTCTATTCAATCTATATCAATCTATTTTGACTGAACCGAACCATGGATATATTCCGTTTACATGACTATCCATTTACATCCATTCCGTTTACTGATATCATGATTTCAGCAAGTCTTCCATTTACTACAGGACAATACTATACAACCAATACAATCAATACAATAAACGTTATGGGGTTTGTAAAGTGGTAGACTAGTACATAACATGTTAAAAAAGGTGGCACGAGATAGTCACTTAAGACGTAATTACATTCATGCTATTGTTCCATGGTATTTTAGACGGAGCTTTGTACTATGGGTTACCAAAGTCCACGGTGTAAGTTGGACTCCTCTCGTATACACTGGCATATTCTGTACCAAGCTACAAACAATTGCGTTAAGATTATAATCAAACATTACAAGTTATACTCTTTTTATGTCTATTCTACTTCTTTATTCTTTGGGACTTACCGAGCGATTGTTCGCTGACGACATTCCTATTTCTCTTCTTTCTTTAGAATATTGTCAGGAGGACCCAACTTTAAGGAGCTCGAGACCAGCCAGGAGCACTTGGAGTAGTTCACAGAAGATCCTGAGCCTTGACTTTACTTGTGCATATTTTGATTTCAGTTATGCCATTGTTTAGGTATTGCTTTCCATCCATGTATTTGCATTTCCAGTTGTACCTGTAAAAAAATGTTTAATAAATAAATTTGCTATTCATTTATATTCATGTCTCTTGTGTACTTTTACTTTATATTGCTTAGATACGCCTAGCGTGTTTATTTCTGAGTAAATATGTAGCGGGCCTCGCCGCGTCCCCTTGCCGTACACCGGGAAGCGGGGAGTGACACCCTTAGGATGACCCGTGCTCATCTCGGCTAGCTACACATGACATCGTTATTGATTGCGGTTACTACTAAAACACTTTTTCACATCAATCAGTTACGCAATTCAATGTTCCCACAGTTCTTCTCCCCCTCTTCATTTTCGGAGGTGGAGTCTTTGAAGAGAGGGCTGAGGGTCATTTCATCCTCAGAGTCGCTCTCGAAGGTAAGAACCTGGGGTTTATCCCCTTCCGAACTGGTATCAACCATATGACAGTTGCCAGTCGTTTTCTCACGCACACTTGCTGCACTTTTTTGCAGTCGAAGAGCTTTGCGCTTCATCCTCTTGAAGTGTTTTTGATGGGCAATATATCCTTGCCCCGACTTCTTGAGGGCACTGCATTCTTCGGTGGGGTGGGTAATCCTCCGATGATATAGGCAGTAGTTTGGATATGAATCCTCTCTGTCAAGGCGTATGACCCTGGGAGTGTTCCCTACGAGAGGTGGCAGCTTCATTCCCATTGACTGGGCTTTGGCGAACCGCTTCTCTGCCATGATCCTGCTCTTATTTGTGGCAGGTGTGCTTCGGTTTGGTTGGAGTACTTTATGACTCTTCCTCGCCGCAGTTTCTTTATCCTGACGTTGACGCTTAGCCTTTTTGTATATGGCTGTTTTACGTTCTCGGTCAGCTTTGCTTTTCCGAAAGGCTTCGTTTAACAGCCTATCGATCGGTCTTCTTCTAGCAGTTTCGGAGATTTTGGCGTCGATCCTGCCCTTAGTTTCTCTGCGTTGTTTTCTGATGCTGAGGGAGCTTCTTTGTCATTTAACGACGAATAGGAAACCATGTGGCAACTTGCTGCATGGTTTTCGGTTTCTGATGAGTCATTTTCCTCATCGTTGTCACTCTCTTCGTTCTCAAGAATATGCTTGAGGAACTCTTCGAGGGTGATTGGTGTCCGCGCCTTCTGGTTGTATTCCTCTAGCACGTCAATGTATCTTTGTAGGTCCGTGCGTTTGTCGTCATACTCGGCAGGTTGCACAGGCTTCTTGGTCTTCTTCTTTTTCTTCGAAGACTTTGAAGGCTCGACTTGGGGATTTTTCCTTTTGTCGACAGTTTTCGGTATAGGACGCGGTTTCATTATCCCTTCAATGATTTCCGGTTCAAGTTGACTTCTCCACCTAACTGCCGGACATACCTAGAGATCCTTCAGCATTCTTTTGGTTTTAGTTGAAAGAATGATTTCCCATAGAGCTTCTTCCACGAGCGAGCATGATGCTCCCGGCTTATCCACCTTTTTAGGAGTGTGCTTCTGAGGCGGGTTCACCCTACAGTTCTCAGACAACGTGAATTTCCCCTGTTGATACTGGTCCTCAATCCAGTTCTTGAAGACGTAGCAATCTTCAATTGGGTCGCTCACCATTCTATGATAGGAGCAGTAGTTGGGGTTGTTGATGTCGCCGGGTTGCGGTGGACGCCATGAGTCTGGCAATGTGATGAGTTTGTTGCGCACTGCCAGCTCGAACAGTCTCCTCGTCTTGTCACAGGGAAACGAGTAAGCGCGTCCTAGCCTTTCTTCCAGGAATAGGCACGGTCACATGTTTTTGCGAGCAACCGGTTTTGAGTCACTCGGTTGCTGTTGAGTGTTGGCAACGAAGGCCTCTTTCCCTTTACCCTTGGCATTTCGAGGGTCCATTTTTTAGGAGGAAGGCCCGTGGCCCATCTGGTCCATTTGGGCCAGCTTGTTGATCAGGGCCTGGAAGGTAGTCGGCTTAAAGAACATCATAAACTGGGACACAGTCGTTTGCGGATCTAGGGTCCCGATGAACATGCCTATGGCAGGGGATTCTTTGATACGTTGTGCGCACTTTGACCATGGGTTCCACCACCGGATAGCGTATTGGACCTAGGTTTCTCCCGGCTTTACCCTAGCATTGATTAATACCGTCATCTGGGTGCACTCGTTTGCGCTGGCAAACCGCTGAGTGAACAGCAATTCCATTTCTGCGAACATTTTTACAGAGTCATTTAGGAACTCCGAGTACCATTCAAAGGCCATCTCTGACAGGCTGCCAACGAATCGGCGAAGCAACAGTTTGTTGTCACCTCCAGTGTTGCCGTACAGAGCTCTGAACTGCGTGATGTGCTGATGGGGGTTTCTTGTCCCCTTGTACACATGGAATTTAGGGATCGTATATCTCGGCGGGTACTTGATTTGGTCATACCAGCCTGGGTACGGTCGTCCAGTTTTGACAGTTTGGCTGGCCGCTTCATTCGCTTGATGAACTCGTATTTATTGTGCGATGTAGTCATCAAGAGCAGCCTTAGAGATCATTTCCTCCCTAGCTGTTGATAGAGCTGGAAGAGAGTTTGATGTTTCCCCTCTGTCATCCTCGACGATTATCGGTAGATCTTCGGCTGGAGGATCTGGCTGGATCATCATTCCAACCATGTCTTGGAACAGAAGCGTCATCTGCTTTATGTTAGCAGCTTATTCCGCGGCCTCCTTATCCTTCCTTTCAAGCACCCTTTGCAGGAACACTGTATCGGTCTCCTGCTCTTGATGCTGTTCAGATGCCGATTCTGGGCTTTCTTTCTGCCCGGTAAGTACTGACATTTTGATCAGCATTTCCTGGAGCTTTTGTTGTTGCTCCTGATCTTTTGTCAACGACCGAGTTTGCGGCCATGGCCCATAGAACCACGACTTTCCTCTTTCCCGGAAGTCATGTAAACGTGTGTACGATCATGCCCCCAGACTTGGGGCATTTGGGTCCAGCGCCTTTGGAATTTGCCGGCGGCGGTGGGATTTTCTCCGGCTTCCTCCATTTGTGGGAGGTCGAAGTTGAAGGAGACGTTGTAACAGGCACCCATGTGGAAGACACCCCTCGCTGTATGATAGAGGGATGGTCTTTCTCTTGCCGAGCCTTCATTTTTTTCAGACGGCGAGAGTAATCTTTATCGATTACAAAGTCTTGGACTTTCTGCCAGACCCTGTGAATTTGGGAGGAAAGCCGTTGGTGGGACTGCTCCGGTTTTGTCTGCATTATGGCTTCTGCAGGCGGGGGAGATTTCTTAAGTACCGCGGTTGGAGAGTTCTTTCGTACCATTTTAAGCAGATCAAAGCTGTTCCCGGTTGGAACAGCAGTGTCAACTTCCACCATTGGAGCCGGCAGAGTGAATCCAGAGGGGGAGTTACCCCCACCTTTTCTCACTCGGCGCCAGTGGCGACGTCGAGCGTGTCTTGCAGACGGAACCGCCTCAGTTTTGGAAGCGGCTGTGGCTTGCCCCTGGTTTTGTTGAGGAGCTTCAGCAGTTGTCATCCTGTTAAAGAACGACATCTTTAGCAAGATTTGATTGGAGACGGCCAACCTCTCGAAGACCGATCGCCTGACTGGTGAAGCACTTTTGACGGATTCATTCGCAGCAGGAATTGGGAGGGCTATCCTTTTTAGGGTGTCCCTTAGGGAATCACGGGCTTCTTTGCGGGCTCGCTTGAGTTTTGGCTCAGCCTATTAAAGACCGAGACCCCCTTTTTGGACGGATCGTTGAAAGGAGCTGTTGCTGTCGTCAGTCGGTGGAAGACCGAATTCTTGGGAACATCGGGTTGCGGCGTTGGGGCACCGATGCTAATTGGTGGGAGCATGGTCCCGAAGAACAATTCGGTAGTATCTTGCGTTACCTGCGCTACCGGCATTGAAAAGATGGAGACCGCATTGGGCCCATAAGTCACTCCTCCAGTTGGGGCGGAACGGGAGTTGCTGCTGCAGGTTGTGCAGTTGGAAGCCATTGATGTTCTCTTCTTCTGCATAAGAACAAGACACCAAATCTTAGCACCTCGAATCCAAGGGCAACCATAGCGATCCGCGATTTTGTTCACGAAACACGACACATGAAGTATAGAGCGGAAAGAGGAAAAGGTCCTACCGAGCGTGCCTGAATCTGTTTACCGCCGGAAACATAGACGAACCTGGGATGGATCGTTTTTCCTGAGTGTTAGGGGCAGATGCTATTTGGATTTATCCGTCCACCTCTCCGAAGATTCCAAGTTGATTTATGGCACCGTGTATCGGAGGTTTGGACGGATGCGGCCGTTGTAGCGGACTTCGTCAGATTCCCACTCGTTTGCGAGGGGTTTTGATTGTGGGGACGCTCTTTCCTGCAGGTGCAAGCCCCTGCAGTTAATTACATTACCGCATCGCGATAACCACTTTCTCCTGCTCCGGAGGTTCACTTCGTGTCGTGTGTATGTTTGTTTTATTTTGGTTGCCCGTGGATTGTATAAGGAGACTAATTTATGTTGTCACCCAGAGGGAATGGATTAGTCCAAATCTATATATTCTTAGATTTGGGTTTGGTTTGATTTAAGGATCGTTAATTTATTTTGAGATTAAGATCAACTTAAATCTATAAGCAATTGGGCTCGATTATTTTAGTTTAAGGATATCGCGGTCCATTATCGCCGTGTTTGAGGGGAAATATTAGTTTTAAGGACGTTTCGGACCTTTATCGCCAATTTAGAGGCGAATATTAGCTTAGGGACGTTTCGGTCCATCATTCACCCTATGCGCACGTGTATGTGACAGAGTGAACAATGGAGATATGGAATGTGCCTAATTTGGGGCACAATCCAATTTGAGGCATGCACGTCAATACATGAAGAAGTTATTATTAGTTATATGTATGCCCTAGAGGCCATTACTGTACATACGATGTATATTGTAATGGATGCTTAGACATATATAGGGAGGACTTTCTTGCTCGACATGATAGTATGCTATCTGGTTGTACTTTATCTTAACATGTACTCTGATTGTCTCTATGTTACATGTTGATAAAGCCCTTAGGATATGTACTCGACTACTGGGACTATGATGAGATCATACTAGTGGGGCCACGGTAGTCGACGAGTACATCCTATAACTGTTCCTAGTCGAGGGTGTATCGAGACAGGGCATCGATACACCAGAGTAGACTAGCGTATACGCATCTTGACCCATATGATGGGCGATGGATGATCCCATACCCATCGGTGTTTGACATCAAGGATGGTGTACGGGTGCTCAGTGGAGACTAGGTATACTGGACGGACTCGCTGAGAACTCCCAGATGGTATTATACCTCACGTCAGATGGCAGTTCTCCGGTGACACTGGTACAGAGTAGTCTGTTGACCCGAGATCGTCATAGAGTCTTGTGTGATTCCCACTGTGCTTTGATTTCCATCATACCACGTCCAAGAGGGCGTGCAAAAAGGTGGCTTTTGGGTACAGTCCCGAATCACATGGAGGCAATGAGCGATAGGAGGGGATTCGTCTCTCCCGGTATAGGGAGTTGATGTTGCGCTGTGTTCGATTGGCTATAACCGAAAATCCCTGGCCAGGGTTGCTGAGATCTACTGGTAAGTGTTATTAGTAGTTTCTCGAACTGTTATAGACCTCATATCGACACGACTTATCGAGCTACTGGGGTCTGACGTTTACCACCCCTAGGCGAGATATGCGACATATCAGACGACGAGACCGGACTGTACGGGAGTGTTACTGATTGGATTCACAGGAGAATGTATAGGCTTGCTTGTTGATCTTCTGATCGCTCAATACCCGGGTGACCGTTACGTTTGGCAGACCGCTTGCGGCTTGTGGGTGTTTGATATGATCATCACCTACTGCCGGCGTATTGACGAGTCTTTAGAGTCCTATACAGGGGTTTCCTGGCTCAAGCGAAACGGAGTAGGAGCACATATGTGATATGTGCAGGACCGAGATTAATACGATATGAGATACCGTATTCTATTCTCGCGATTCATGACATTGATCGGTTGTATGCGATATAGCCGGGTTATCGGATCAAGTGTTGATTCGATAAGTTGTTACACATGATATTAGTCGGTTATAGCCGGGTTATTAAATCAAGAGTTGATTTTATAATTTAATGTATAATTATATATTTGATATATTACATTACATTAACTAGTATTAGCTCACTTATGATTTATTTTCTCACTAGATTGTGCACATTGTTTATATGTGATATATGCAAGTGTACATATTTGTATCATGCTTGATGATACATACAAGTTGGGTGTATGAGTCTTAAACCAAATAAAGGTTAAATTAGGGTTTACTAATTTCCTAACAAATAACAAAAGAGATGAGACTTTGGTCAAAGTTATCAAGCTTCATGAAGCTTGAAGAAACATTGACAAAGTCAACTCTTTTGTCATTCCTTAGGATATTAGTTAACCCAACCCTTAACCTCATACCTTGGTTAATTCCCTATATGAGTTAAGCATGAGGGCTTAACTCAACCATGGTGCAATAATTCATTGGATAAGTTTTCATTTGGATGAATTATTCATTAGACTTCTTCTTTTTCATTCAACAAAAGCTTTCTAGCTTCAATTGAGATTGAGAAAAATGTGAGAAAATCAATTCTAAAGTGAGCTCACCTCCTACTTCTTCATCCTCTACCACTTGCCATGTAGTAGAGTGTGTTCTCTTCATAAAGTTCATGACCTAGTGAAGGAATAGCTTGAGTTAGTGTCTCCCCGACGTAGATCATCTTCGGCCTCGAAGTCATCGAAGCAAGCACGTTCGTTCTTCTTGTGGAGATTCTCCAGAGACCGGAGTTCACGATCGCAGCGAAGGGGACATCTACATGGAGCTTAAGAAGTGAAGGATTGGATCTACAAAGGTTGTAATCCCTCTTACTTATTGTTAAAGAGTTTAACATGCTTGTTTTCACCTAAACTCTAGTATAAAGATCCGGCTTTGGGTTGTTCGGCACTGCTAAAATTTTAATCAGGCATGGTTGATACCTCGTAGACCCTTGTGCGTGTGCCTAGCAACCCTACAGTGGTATCAGAGCCAAGCTAGAGCTTTAGGCGAAGTCTGAGCGAAGTTTAAAGTCCGATCGAAACCCGAAACCCCGATGTTTACCCTTCTCTGTACATTTTTCAAAACTGTGGTTATTTATGAATTAAAAATGCTCAGAAAAACAAGCAGGAAAAACTAAGAATTACTGTGAAGTACGGTCCACTAAGTCGCTCACGTGACCGCGGAACCGCGGCCAAACCATGGGTTTGGCGGCGGTTCCGCGGCCAAAATTTGACTTAGTCCCTGTAATTTCATATATTTATTCTTAGGTCCTTTCTTGGTAATTTTTTCTGGGAATTTTTTAATTTCACTCAAGTGTTGAGTTTTCTAGGGTTGTATTGGGGACTCGTTGATTCGTTCGGATAATTTAACTTCGTTTAAGTTTTTTCCGGATAATTTTAGAAACTGTTAAAAAGTTCGAACGGATATCAATAACTCTCTTTTTCCCATGTCGGAAAATTTTCAAAAGTTGGATTTTTTCTCGAGTTTGAAACTTTCGTAAAGTCATGCAAGTAACGCGGTGGACCCTCTAGAAGACAACAAACCTTAACTCGATTATGTGACCGTCTTGAACTGCCTATAAACCTTAGGGTTTGGGGCAGTACGGCGTGCCACATGTGAGGCGTTGGCTTGACCCTTCTACGGCTGGACCATTGGTACTGTGGCATGTGATGGATATTTTTAAACTGATTTCAAGTGTTGAGATATATTGGGGAAATCTTGGGTGTTTGATTATTCGATCGGAAAGTTTAACATTGTCTATTTATCTGGAATGTGATACAATATTTGGAATCCACAAGTAGTTATGAGATAACTAATTTGAATGTTATAAATCTAGCAGTTCAGTCTCAGATTATCGGTTGCCACGGAATTTTGATGTGATCAAAAGTCCGTCGCAATCACGTAGCGTACGCGGATACTCGCCGGGTAAACTTAACAGACAGCCACGCCCCATAGCCCCGACCAAGTGACTGTAGGAGAACCCCGTCGCCAAAAGCATCCGTTCGGGTGCTCGCGGCAGCGGTGTTCCGCCTTAGTGCACTTCGTCGACGGCATCCGGGAGTGCGGCCGTCTACTAAAGTTTGCGACGAGCATTCGATCAGGATGTCGGGAATCTTGTTGAATTGCCCGACTTGATATTGAAAAGAGTTTTCGATAATGAGACTAAAATGCAGGGTTTATAATTGTTAAGCATGCGATGTCTAAGGAATTCATTTGGTTAGGCATGCGATGTCTAAGGAGGTTGCGGATTCCAACTGTTGTAGTTTTACACATTCTTTTCTGTGACCGTAAGCGTAGTATGTGGTGTATCGCCGGCTTCGTTGCTATACATCAACGACAATCGGGATACACATACTTGCTTACGTTGATGATATAAGATATTATGTGTGTTAGTGTATATGCCCTAGAGGCCATTACTGTATCATACTAGTATGTATATTACTTAATGGAAGCTTGGGATATTCACCTTGTATTGACAATCTTGCTTAAAATGGTAGTATGCTACTTGGTTTGTTTCTGCTTTAATGTGTGCATGTGTTTCTTTTAGCATATCGCCTTTACATATTAGTGGAGCCCTTAGGATCTTTGCTTGATTACCAGCGTTGTGATGGCAGTCACGCTCGTAGGGGATGGGTAATCTATAAGCACATCCTTATGTAGGTCCCTAGTCGCAGGATTATCGAGACAGGGCAACGATACTTCGGAGTAGACTAGCGTATGCGCTTCTTATCCCAGCTTGGGAGACGGTCTGTCCCACAGCCGTCAGTACGTCGTACTTGAGATAGTATACGGGTGCTCGTTAGGTTACGAGTACACTGGACAGGACTCGTCGGGAACTGTCGGTTGGTATTATACCTATCGTCAGTTATCAGTTCCCAAGTGACATGAGTACAGCTTAGTCCGTTGACTTGACACTGTCACTTCACCTCGAGTGTGTTCCCACTGTACTTTGATTACTACCTTACCACGGCTCAAAGGAGTCGTGCAAACAGGTGGTTTTTGGGTGCAGTCCCGAAGCACTTGGAGGCAGTGACGGTTAGACAGGATTCGTCTCTCCCGGTATTGGGGGTTGATATCGCGCTGTGTCTAGGAGAGCCATTACACAAAGTCCCTGGCCAGGGCAAGCGAGATAGACTGGTAGGTTTCCAGTGTTATCTCAGGTGTTCTGGGCTACACTCCGGCACGACTTGTACCGCTAGTAGGGGACTGACGTTTACCGCCCCTAGGCCCGCCATGCGATGTTCTTAGACCAACAGACCGGACTGTACGGAGACTGTTACATACAGGCTCAGTAGGAGTTCAGATGGGTTTATCTCGTCAGTCTTCTTATCAGCATCTACCTGGGGACCGTTACGTACAGCTAGTGCCGCTTGCGGTCTGTGGTTAAACCCACTGCCAGCGTAGTGTCGAGTCTTTAGAGTCCTACACAGAGGGTTATTCGCCTTTGGGCAAAACATAGTATAGGTCGCATGGTTTTGCGACAGGGTTCGTTCTCATCCGCGCACTTGTGCACGTTTGGCGTCCGGACAGACATTACTAGCGGGATCTGGTTTGAGCCAGATCCTAGTATATGTTTTGGGGTTAGTTTTATCTCATAGTATTCATGTTCCTCGGAACACGAATGCGGGTGTGTATGCACAGTTGTTTGAGGCGGAGGAAGAGGTTTTTCATTAGGGTTTTGGATCGGGTGCGTATGCAGAGTTGACAGTCTTCTTTTTCCAAACCCTAATGATTTTGTGATATATCAATTAATAATATTAATTAAATGAAATTGTGTCATGGTTGGGTTTGTTGACTTGTTGACCAAGGTTGACTAGTTGACCATGGTTGAAACATTGACTATCATCATTACACATCAAAGATGCTCTTTGATTCTAGCAAAAACCATTTAATGTGAAATGATAATAGTCTTATCAAACCTTCCATCAACTTTTTTATTTTGATTAATTTTATTAATTTGATAATTCACTTATATTTTTATGGTTGTAAAAAACCATCTCATTCTATCATAACCATTCTCTCTCCTCTCTTCTTCTTCCTCCTCCTCTAGTTTACGGAGATCCATTTTCATGAGTTGAGAAACCTCTCCTTGAGATAAAATACCCTAAACCACTATCTACTCACTCTAAGGTTGAAGGTCTAGCAAGCCAAAGATCTTAGTTCTCTCAAAGTTCGAGAAAGGAGCTCAAGGAAGAAACCCTCAGGTGGATCCATCTTTGACAAGAGTAGGCGACGAGGAAAGCACCATCCAACCACTACAAAGAGTCCAAGAAGAAGGAGTTCAAGTGAGGTATAACCCCTAACCGAGTAGATAAATCTCTAGTTAGGTTGCTAGTGTGTAGTTTAGCCAAGATCCGTTTTTGTAGTCCAAGTTACCTAAACCCTAAAAATCGTTTTTTACCGTTTCCGCAAGCCCGAAAGAACTGAGGGAGGTAACGTGGACTTACAGTGGTATCAGAGCCTAACTAAACACACCCTAGCATGTTAGCAAAGTATTTAGAATATTGACCGAACGAAAAAACCGCAAAACACCCCGGAAAACCCTAGTTTCTGCCGATTTTTTTTCTGCTCTAAAAATAAAAAATCATGTCTTAAAAATTGGCTCAGGCTTTTCTATAAACAGGCAAGAAAAACGATCGCACGAGCCGACCAACGCGTCGTGGTTCCACGGCCAAGTTGACTCCGCCGTGGATCGTTTCTCCTGCAGTTTGTTTCTGGGGGGTATTTTGTGATTTTTGGGATGGTTTGTTTCTGCCCAGATTTTCCAGAGAACAAGTTTGTTTTTGGGGTGGTTACAAATCCGTATTTTGGTCGATTTTCTGTAGACTTTGGCTAATGGGTTATATCTGTAATATTATATATGTATTGAACGTCTGCTAATCGCTATACGTCGATTAGTGGGGGTTATACATATCTGTGATCTGTGATGTTGATGGTTTGTGTATATGAATTCGTTGGATTGTCGCGGATGAATAGCCGGGGGGAATTGTGAGATGAGTGTTTTGTTTATCTTTCAATTCTTGTAATATGTAAATTGATATAATATTATTTGTATGGCCGCACAACCGGGTCGGGGTTGTAGCCGTTATTGTATAATTTCTTTTTACTGTTTTTGCTCCTAGGATAGACCCAAGGTGGGATGCACAAACTACCGGGTATCTCGAAGTGCCGAGTGGCCTACTCACGAGTTGAGGGAGGTTGCTTCGCTTCGGGTACTTGGCGGGTAGTTTGCCGCACCCCTAGGGGTCTAGGGTGGGGTTTGGCTATTCATCACGACCGTGTAATCCGCTCTTCGTTACAGGCTTGTACGAATTGCGGATTCCTAGTATATCCAATGTATTCATCTGTGATCTGGAATGGCTATCATTGCATGTGACGAATGTTTATATATATCTATATGATATCTATTTAGGCGTTGCTTATATTTTGCATCCGCGCTAGTCCAGCCCCCGCTCTGTCGTTAGTAAAGTAACCTAACGGGTGATGACGGGACCCCGTGGCGAATGCGGATGGCATAAGCGTACGTCATAATTTCGTTGTTTTCTGCAATGGTAGGATTAAATGATGGGACGCATTGGAATTAATGCAAGATAAAAATAAACCAAGTAAAAGTCGTTGGAACACTTTGAAAACCACTCGGTTCTTTTCAAAACTAAACTTTTAAATGCGGAGCTTGAACCACTCCTTTTGAAAGCTATCTCGTTCCTTCGATTATATCAAGTTCACTACGTTCACGGTTTCGCCAAAACCATTCGTAGCCCTCCGTCGTTTCATATGAATGGTCAATAAGTATTCAAGCTATGTATGTTGGCCAAAGTCAAGGCATAGTGATTGGTAGCTATTGGGTATTCAGGTGCAGCATAGATAGATGTGTTGGTTTGGGGTAGTCGTTCTACCATTTTGGCCAAAGTCAAGGGTATGTGCGGGTGGGCTCAAATTAACCTGGAGAATGACGGGTAGAACTTGAGATGTGACTTATGATATTTTGTCCAAAGTCAAGGTTATAAGAGCATGGGGCAAAAATCCACATCGGGAGTTTCAAAAGAACTAAAACTTGCTAGCGCTGCATACCATTTGGAGTGTGATGATTCTGGTAGGATTCCTTCAGTTTTGTCACGCGATGATATTTGGATCCTGATCCTACTGTGAGTATATGCTACTCCTCCGGAACTTTCTCACTTAACGATCAATGCTATAAACCAAGTAGGTGTCTAGAAAGGTGTTAACGGGGCTACGCCCCTAGGGAAAAGAGGTTATTTAATTAAGAAACTTCGCGAAAGCGTTGGAAAACCTCCCTCGAAGTACCGACACTGGCCTGGCTGAACGGTTAAGCAAGTATTATACAGTGAGATTGATCCCGACTAGTTCTTCCTTTATGGTTTGAGGAGGGATTCGAGAGACAGTGGGAGCCATCCTGTTTAGACAAATTAAAAACCACTCTAAACTTGCAAGAGCATCATGCTAAGGTGTTTCTTCTCTCTCTCCTAATTGCAGCGACCAAACATCATGACTGGACTTAAGTTACTACTAGATAAAAATATACCGACAGGGCCAAACTACAAAGATTGGCTCAGGAATGTCAAAATGGCAATCACTTATGACAAGTTGGGGTATCTTCTTACTACCAAAGCTCCCCCTGTCCCAGGTCCCACCTCCAGCGTCGCGGATAAGTAAATCCGTAAGACATGGGGGATCGATTGCGCGAAGGCCAAATGCCTCGTGCTTACCTCTATGGACAACGAACATCAGAGGAGGCACGAGAATATGGACCTCGAACCCATATTTCTTCATACAAAAGAACTGTATGGAGAGCAGTCTCGTATCTCAAGATACGAAGTGTCGAAGAAGTTGTTTTCGGCAAGATTGGCCGTCGGATCATCGGTAGCGGAACATGTGCTTAAGATGATTGGCTACATAGAGGAGCTCGCAGACCTTGGGACCACGTTGGAGAATGAGCTCTATACGGACTTGATTCTTCAGTCCCTTCCTTCCACTTACGCCCAGTTCATTCTGAATTTCAACTTGCAAGAAAAGGAAGTTGAACTTTCAGAGCTCCTCAACATGCTGAGGAGTGCAGAGGGCACCCTACAGAAAGGTAGGGAAACATCCACTTTGTTTGTAGGAGGATCTTCCTCTTATAGGTCCAAGGCGAAAGCCAAGGGAAAGAAGAAGAAAACCCCCGCCAAACCAAGGGGCGGTGTTAGTAAGGTGGATACGAAGGGAAAGGCAAAAGCAACAAAGGTAGCGGGGAAACTTGTGGATAAGGAAGAATGCTTTTACTGTCACAAAAGTGGACACTGGAAGAAAGATTGCAGGGCTTGGAAAGCCAGAACACAGGATCTGAAGCAGGTTGCGGTTTCAGCTTCAGGTGTGTATGTTATTGAAAACTGTCTATCAATAAACTCTACGTCCTGGGTATTGGATACCGGATCAGGATCTCATATCTGTAATTCTTTGCAGGCGTTGAGAAAGCGTAGGTTTTTGAAGGCAGGTGACATGACCCTCAAAGTTGCAAATGGAGCTAGCATGGATGCTGAGGCCGTGGGGGACTATCACCTGGGAATATCAGATGGACATGTTTTGGTTTTACGTAATTGCTTTTTTGTACCCAACGCAACTTGTAATATTATTTCTGTATCTTTGGTTTCTAAAGAAGGTTATGAATTTGCGTTTGTAAGTAATGTTGTAAACATTCAACTTAATCAAGTTCTGATTGGGTCAGGTACATTGAGCAAAGGTATATACGTATTAAACCAACCACAGATTTTCAATGTCCAGAATACACACAAAAGAAAGTCTCCGGAAATAAATCAGACTTTCTTATGGCATTGTAGACTGGGTCACATCAATGAAAGAAGGTTGACTAAGTTACATACAGAAGGATATTTGGATCCGTTCGAATATCAATCATATGCAACTTGTCAATCCTGTCTCAAAGGAAAGATGACAAAGACTCGTTCACTGGACACGGAGTGAGAGCGAGCGAGCTCTTGGGACTCGTACACAGCGATGTGTGCGGTCCAATGTCTACACATGCACGAAGCGGTTATTCTTACTTCATTACTTTTACGGATGATTTTTCAAGGTACGGTTATGTCTTCTTAATGAAACATAAATCCGAAGCCTTTGGAAAATTCCAGGAATATAAGAATGAAGTAGAAAAACAAACAGGCAAAAGTATCAAGACACTAAGATCTGATCGAGGTGGTGAATACTTGAGTGCCGAGTTCCTGGACTACTTAAAAGAGAATGGAATTCCCTCTCAGCTTACTCCTCCATACACTCCGCAACATAACGGTGTATCGGAGAGACGGAACCGAACCCTATTGGATATGGTACGGTCCATGATGAGTAACGCTGAGTTACCACGATCATTCTGGGGATATGCGCTAGAATCAGTTGCATACCTTTTGAACCGAGTTCCAACTAAGACTGTGCTTACTACACCATATCAGATGTGGTGTGGGAAGAGACACTATCTTAATCATATTAAGACATGGGGATGTCCAGCTTTTGTCAAAAAGCAGCATGCGGACAAGCTCGAGGCACACTCAGTACAATGCAAGTTTGTGGGATATCCAAAGAACTCCAAGGGATATTTCTTCTATTGCGAAGAGGAACAAAATGTTTTTGTTTCTCGGCATGCCCACTTCTTGGAAACTCAGTTTTTGGAGAATCAGATAAGTGGGAGCGCAATAGAACTGGAAGAAATTCCAGAACCACGAGCTATTACTGAAAGCTTAGTAGAACCAGAGGGTTCGAAAGATCAGGACATTCCTACGCCGCTCCGCAGAAGTAGTAGGCAGTCTCATCCGCCCGAGAGATACTACGGTTTTCTCATAGACGGGGATAGATAGGATTGCATTATTGATAGTGATGAGCCGACTAGCTTCCAGCAGGCCATTCAGAGCGTTGACTCGGTAAAATGGCTGGATGCAATGCGGACCGAAATGGAGTCCATGTACACCAACAAAGTATGGACGTTGGATATTGCTCCAGATGGGGTAAAACCCGTAGGATGCAAGTGGATCTTCAAAAGGAAGATTGGTGTAGATGGACAGGTTGAGACCTATAAAGCTAGACTTGTTGCAAAGGGTTTCCGTCAAAGACCTGGCTTGGACTATGACGAAACCTTTTCTCCAGTGGCTATGCTGAAATCCATTCGGATCCTTCTTACCATTGCTGCCTTCCACGATTATGAGATCTGGCAAATGGACGTAAAGACCGCTTTTCTAAATGAAAATTTAGAAGAGTGTGTCTATATGGACCAGCCAGAGGGTTTCAATCAGAGTGGGAGCAACGGAAAGGTGTGCAAGTTGCTTAAGTCCATCTATGGACTAAAGCAGGCATCGCGGAGTTGGAACATCTGTTTTGATGAGACGGTCAAAGAATTTGGCTTTATCAAAAATCCAGATGAACCATGCATCTATAGTAGATTTGTAGCGAGAACTGTAGTATTCCTCGTTTTATACGTGGATGACATTCTCTTGATAGAAAATGACATTCCTATGCTACAATCTGTCAAAGGGTTCTTGTCACACAGGTTCTCCATGAAAGACCTGGGTGATGCCTCATACATTCTGGGGATCCGGATCTATCGTGACAGATCCAAGAGGATACTGGGACTCTCACAGTCCAGGTACATCGACACCATACTGAAAATATTCAGTATGGAAGATTCTAAGCGCGGTAATCTACCGGCTTGTCACGGGATCACCCTCTCCAAAGAGATGTCTCCCAAGACTGATTTGGAAAGGGATCGCATGTCTATTATACCCTACGCTTCTGCGGTAGGCTCTATAATGTATGCGATATTGTGTACCAGACCAGATATAGCTTATGCACTGAGTGTGGTAAGTCGGTATTAGTCAAACCCTGGGGAGAAACACTGGATAGCGGTAAAGCACATTCTCAAGTACCTGAGAAGGACTAAGGAGATGTTCTTGGTGTATGGCGGAAAAGACCTCCAGATCGAGGCCTTTGCTGACTCCAGCTTCCAGAGTGACAAGGATGATTCCAAGTCCATGTCGGGTTATGTCTTTACCCTCTATGGAGGGGCGGTGTGTTGGAAGAGTTCCAAACAGGAAACCGTTGCTAACTCGACGATGGAAGAGGAATATATCGCTGCTGCAGATGCCGCAAAGGAAGCTGTCTGGATGAAGAAGTTCCTCACGGAGTTTCAGGTGGTTCCTACAATTGTTGATCCAATACCAATGTATTGCGACAACAACGGAGCTATAGCTTTAGCGAAGGAACCCAGGTCCCATCAGAAGTCCAGGCACATCTTGAGGCGGTATCACCTGATCAGGGAGATCGTGGGTCGCCAGGAGATCGAGGTTCGGAGAGTTGCTACGGAAGATAACACTGCTGATCCATTCACGAAGGCCTTACCCCAGACTCAGTTCGAGCGGCTGATCGAGATGATAGGTCTTCGATACGCCAGTACATTGCCTTAGTGCAAGTGGGAGATTGTTAGTGTATATGCCTTAGAAGCCATTACTGTATCATACTAGTATGTATATTACTTAATGGAAGCTTGGGATATTCACCTTGTATTGACAATCTTGCTCAAAATGGTAGTATGCTACTTGGTTTGTTTCTGCTTTAATGTGTGCATGTGTTTCTTTTAGCATATCGCCTTTACACATTAGTGGAGCCCTTAGGATCTTTGCTTGATTACCAGCGTTGTGATGGCAGTCACACTCGTGGGGGCTGGGTAATCTATAAGCACATCCTTATGCAGGTCCCTAGTCGCAGGACTATCGAGACAGGGCATCGATACTTCGGAGTAGACTAGCGTATGCGCTTCTTATCCCAGCTTGGGAGACAGTCTGTCCCACAGCCGTCAGTACGTCGTACTTGAGATAGTATACGGGTGCTCGTTAGGTTACGAGTACACTAGACAGGACTCGTCGGGAACTGTTGGTTGGTATTATACCTATCGTCAGTTATCAGTTCCCAGGTGACATGAGTACAGCTTAGTCCGTTGACTTGACACTATCACTTCGCCTCGAGTGTGTTCCCACTGTACTTTGATTACTACCCTACCACGGCTCAAAGGAGTCGTGCAAACAGGTGGTTTTTGGGTGCAGTCCCGAAGCATTTGGAGGCAGTGACGGTTAGACAGGATTCGTCTCTCCCGGTATTGGGGGTTGATATCGCGCTGTGTCTAGGAGAGCCATTACACAAAGTCCCTGGGCAGGGCAAGCGAGATAGACTGGTAGGTTTCCAGTGTTATCTCAGGTGTTCTGGGCTACACTCCGGCACGACTTGTACCGCTAGTAGTGGACTGATGTTTACCGCCCCCCTAGGCCCGCCATGCGATGTTCTTAGACGAACAGACCGGACTGTACGGAGACTGTCACATACAGGCTCAGTAGGAGTTTAGATGGGTTTACCTCGTCAGTCTTCTTATCGGCATCTACCTGGGGACCGTTACGTACAGCTAGTACCGCTTGCAGTCTGTGGTTAAACCCACTGCCAGCGTAGTGTCGAGTCTTTAGAGTCCCACACAGAGGGTTATTCGCATTTGGGCAAAACAGAGTAGAGGTCGCATGGTTTTGCGACAGGGTTCGTTCTCATCCACGCACTTGTGCACGTTTGGCGTCCGGACAGACATTACTAGCGGGATCTGGTTTGAGCCAGATCCTAGTATATGTTTTGGGGTTAGTTTTATCTCATAGTATTCATGTTCCTCGGAACACGAATGCGGGTGTGTATGCACAGTTGTTTGAGGCGGAGGAAGAGGTTTTTCATTAGGGTTTTGGAACGGGTGCGTATGCACAGTTGACAGTCGTCTTTTTCCAAACCCTAATGATTTTGTGATATATCAATTAATAATATTAATTAAATGAAATTGTGTCATGGTTGGGTTTGTTGACTTGTTGACAAAGGTTGACTAGTTGACCATGGTTGAAACATTGATTATCATCATTACACATCAAAGATGCTCTTTGATTCTAGCAAAAACCATTTAATGTGAAATGATAATAGTCTTATCAAACCTTCCATCAACTTTTTCATTTTGATTAATTTTATTAATTTGATAATTCACTTATATTTTTATGGTTGTAAAAAACCATCTCATTCTATCATAACCATTCTCTCTCCTCTCTTCTTCTTCCTCCTCTTCTAGTTCAAGGAGATCCATTCTCATGAGTTGAGAAACCTCTCCTTGAGATAAAATACCCTAAACCACTCTCTACTCACTCTAAGGTTGAAGGTCTAGCAAGCCAAAGATCTTAGTTCTCTCAAAGTTCGAGAAAGGAGTTCAAGGAAGAAACCCTCAGGTGGATCCATCTTTGACAAGAGTAGGCGACGAGGAAAGCACCATCCAACCACTACAAAGAGTCCAAGAAGAAGGAGTTCAAGTGAGGTATAACCCCTAACCGAGTAGATAAATCTCTAGTTAGGTTGCTAGTGTGTAGTTTAGCCAAGATCCGTTTTTGTAGTCCAAGTTACCTAAACCCTAAAAATCGTTTTTTACCGTTTCCGCAAGCCCGAAAGAACCGGGAGAGGTAACGTGGACTTACAATGTGTTGCTGTGATATGTTATATTGGATCGTCGCGTTTTGAATAGCCGGGGGTTTTATGTGAGATGAGAGTTTTTTCTTTTTCATTCATGTAAAATTCATTTGTATGTAATATTCTTTTATTGGGGCACTTCCGGGCTGAGGATGATGCCACCATTGTATATTATTTATTTTTCCGCATTAGGTAGACCCAAGGTGGGGAGCACAAGTAATCGGATTCTAGGGTCCAGTGGGAGACCATCTCGAGGAGTCAGGACCGGGTATCCTATCCCTAGAATTGGCAGTGTTGCTTGCCGCTCTCGTAGGGGTCTAGGTTTCGGAAGGCATCTCTCATGCCAAATTAAAATTTTGCCGTTCTAGTTTAACCCTAACCCTAAAATCGTATACTAGAAATTGACGGAATAATATACAAACACTTTGTAACTAAAAGCGAATAAGGAATACAACCTTTGTAGACCGGTCCTTCACTTCATTAGCTCTGTGTAGTAGTCCCTTCGCTGCAATCGTGTATCCCGGACTCTAGAGAAGCTCCCATGAAGAAACGAACATGCTTGCTTCGAAGTTTTCGAGGCCGAAGATGATCTACGTCGAGGAGACACTAACCCAAGCTATCTCTTCACTAATTACGGAATTAGTGAAGCAAACGCCCTATACTAAATGACAAGTGGTAGAGGATGGTGAAGTAGAAAGTGTGCTCACTTTAGTTTTATTTTTCTCACAAATTTTCTTCACTTTTTCAAACCCTAGAAAACTCTTTTCTTTTGAGCTCATGAAGAAGATGAAGAATAATCAAGAGAGAATGAGAGTGGAGTTAGAATTGCAACCATGGGTGAGTTAGTGTCATGCCTAACTCATGTAGAGAATAAACCAAGGTCAAGGGTTAAAGTTGGGTTAACAAATATCTTAAGGAATGACAAAAGAGTGGACTTTGTCAATGTTCTACAAGCTTCATCCAAGCTTGAAAATATTGACTATGTCTTTACTCTTTTATGATAACTTAAGCAATAAATAAAACCCAAACATAAACCCTAGCATGGTTTAAGTCTCATACACCCTTGTTTCAAGTGTAACCTAACATGACACAACAATATATATCACATATATATTTTGTATATAAAGAAAACAATACATATATCACATATATGCAAAGTATCATCAAGTGAGAAAAATGAATACTTAAGTGAGCTAATATTTGTTAATATAATGTAATATATCAAATATATAATTATACATTAAATTATTAAATCAACACTTGATTTAATAATCCGGCTATATCACATATAACCGACTAATATCAAATGAATCAAATTATCGAATCAACACTTGATCCGATAACCCGGTTATATCATATATAACCGATCAATATCATATATCGCGAGAATATAATACGGTGTCACATATCGTATTAATCTCGGTCCCGCACATATCACATATGCGCTCTTACTCCGTTTCGCTTGAGACAGGAAACCTCTGCGTAGGACTCTAAAGACTCGTCAATATACCGGTAGTTGGTGATGATCATATCATACCTACAAGCCGCAAGCGGTCTGCTAAACGTAACGGCCACCCGGGTATTGAGCGATCAGAAGATCAACAAGCAAGCATGCTCGTACTCCTGCGAATCCAATCAGTAACACTACCGTACAGTCCGGTCTCTTTGTCTGATATGTCGCATATCTCGTCTAGGGGTGGTAAACGTCAGATCCCAGTAACTCGATAAGTCGTGTCGATATGAGGCTTATAACGGGTCGAGAAACTACTGATAACACTTACCAGTATATCTCTGAAGCAGCCCTGGTCAGGGACTTCCTGTTATAGCCAATCGAGCACAGCGCAATATCAACTCCAATACCGGGAGAGACGAAACCCCTCATATCGCTCATTGTCTCCATGTGATTCGGGACTGTACCCAAAAGCCACCGTTTTGCACGTTCTCTTGAACGTGGTAAGGTGGAAATCAAAGTACAATGGAAATCACACAAGACTCTATGACGATCTCGGGTCTACAGACTAACCTGTATCAGTGTCACCAGAGAACTGCCATCTGACGTGAGGTATAATACCATCTGGAAGTTCTCGGCGAGTCCATCCAGTGTACCCAGTCTCCACTGAGCACCCGTATACCGTCTCTGATGTCAAACACTAATGGATATGGGATCATCCATCACCCATCTACATGGGTCGAGAAGCTATACGCTAGTCTACTCTGGTATATCGATGCCATGTCTCGATACACCTACGAGTAGGAACATTTGAAGGATGTACTTGTCGACTACTCTGTCCCCACTAGTATGATCTGCATCATAGTCCAGGTAGTCAAGTACTCATCCTAAAGGCTTTATTAACATGTAATATAGAGACAATCAGTGTACATGTTAAGATAAATAGCAACTAGATAGCATACTATCATGTTGAGCAAGAAAGTCCTCCATATATATGTCCAAGTATCCACTACAATATACATCGTATGTACAGTCATGGCCTCTAGGGCATACATATAACTAACATTTGATTCTTTGCCTAATTGATTTTTGTGAAATATTCTCATCTACAATACTTAATGTACTCTTTTTCACATCCTCACTCTCTTTCCAACATGTTATTAAATTTTATAGAAAATGCTTGCTTTAGCGCATATCTCTGTGTGCGCCATTCAAAAGGTTTAGCTTTACGTGATAAATTAGACTTCGTCAAAAATAAAATTGTTTTCCGGACAGAATTATGAAGTAAGTGTCTGTGACGATTGCAAATCTGGTTGTGGGAAGTAAAAACCTGGTCCATTTGTTCTCTCTGTGCTATCTAATAATAATCGTGTCTTTATCGAAAAAAGAAAGAAAAGAAAAGCTAGGTGTCGTGTCTTCAAAGGTTTGCTGCAAAAATACATATCATTTAATCTCGAGGGGTTCCTTACATAAAGGCTACTTACTTACATGAGAGAACCTACCTTTACAAAACCAGTCTGTACTTTTTAACGGATTTGGAGTCCCTGCTATGCAAAGAAAATAGCACCCATGTTATTATGCAATCTTGGCCACACATCATACGTGCAATACACCAACACCATAGGTCTTCCTGTTTTACACAAATCTCGACCGTTGATTTTGATTTTTGGAAGCATGGATGCTATTTTCTTCAAAATAGCAGGGACTCCGAATCCTTTTTAACCATGTGAAATATTACAGTTATTGTTCAGTGCACAAACTATGGCATTTTATTCCAGCTACATCAAGATTGGCTTCACAAATAAAAGTTACAATGTCGTTGGTGGCATCCTGTACAATCAAATGCACCATTTTCCTTTTTGTTTTTGAAGATTCCGGTTTAACACATTCTGAAGTTGTTTTAGCTATGTAAAGATGCTTCTATCCTAAAAAGATGCCGTTTTATATGTCTATCTTTCTGATAATGAGTTTTTTTTAGTGCTCACTGTAGATGTTTTAGCAATTGCAGTCTCCTTTAAGCATCTAAATAAGAGACTGGCAAACCGAGAAGGCCTTTAATTCTGGATCATGATTCATGACACTATATGCCACATGCACATCCTCAAACACAGACGCATTAAGTTCTATATATTTGTTCACTTATTTCTTGAGATTTAGTTCTACCTATTTATGAGACAGGTCTAATTCCTGAAGTCATGTGGTGCAATACTAGAAACTCCAGCATAACTCCGAAAAACCGAGGAATTAACTGCTCAACCACACAAGAAGGATATCAAATATTCTGATTCTTCCACATGTCTTGGTGACTCACCTGTTAAGACACTCGTATGGGACCAAGAACAGGATGATTCGAATTGTGCACATAACAGTTCCCCGGTGCAAGAAGCATCATCGGTTATAATAATTTAACTTTATTCTTCTCATATCTATGTGTCAAGCTTTCTCTTACATTTGATTCTCATTGCAGCTTCATTTTCGGGGAGCATCAAGAACAAAAGCCCAGCACCAATGCTGTGTTAGTGGAATTAGGGTGAGAATCTCCATCCCAAGACGACACGACAGTTGTGATACACTGTACTAAGCATGAACCCGAGATTGATCCAGAAGTGAAATCTGCTGTGTTAGATGTTTCTCCAACTCAAGATGATGCCCAAACTCACAACACTTGGTCCAAAGCATTCACCTTACCTGACCCCATTAAAATTGACAGATGATATGGAGACTCCTCGCACCATATATCCATCAAGTTATGAGAAGCTGTGGAGAAAGAATGCTAGAGCCAGAACACAACTTGTTTACCCTATTTTGAACCCTGTTGAGAATCTAACACAACGGAAAGAGCAAAGAGAAAGCTTCAAACAACTTGACCAAAAGGATAAGAGAAGCCCAAACATGGAGGACCTTGACAAAGAGAACTATCGTTCAGTTAAGAGACTCAGACATTATACCTCGGTTTCTAGTTTATCTCAATGGGTGAAGCTTCGACCAGAAGACGATGATAAAAAATCAAAGTGAGACTAATGCAGTGAATTATCGGACTCCTGATGTGGATAAGCCGATATTTGGAATTGTTGCTATGCATTGGAATGACAATGATGATCCATCTAAGGTATCACCGAATGGTTGGGGGTGGTAATGGAATTCTGAATACAACAACCAAGTACAAGGAGACAAGTGTCAGTTCTTTCTTTATTTGCTAATTGGAATTAAACTACCCTTAAGTGCCGCTGTTTTTCCATTAAACTACATCAAAGTTTTTCCATTACAGTGAACTCCCATAGACTTTGATTTTAAGGGATTTTTTAATATTTTTTTTTTGTGCTAAAATACCCTTTTATCAGCATATTAAGAGAGCTAACTGTAATATAAAAAAAGGGTTAAGGTAGCTAATTGGAAACAACAATAGTTAGGAATATTTAGTGTAAAGTAGCCTTCTTTATTTGTTATCCATCTAAGATTAGAAGTATAACATTTTGATACAAGTGTCTATTGTATCAGGATCAAAAGGTCACATGGCATGCCACGCCTTTTGAACAGAGTTTGGATAAAGCCTTATCAGATGATACACTAATCCGTCACAGGTTCGCCGGCTTTTGTTTTATTTCTTCATTTTCTCGCACTAGTTCAAATTCTACTTGCTTGTGAACTGCTTCTGTAGTTCTCAAACTCATCAGAAAGAAATCATCGTTACTGTAGTAATATGGCTGTATTTATAAGGTTTTTGACATGAAGTTATTTGCAATTTGTTTCAGGAAGGATATTAGTAGAAAGCTTGTGGGATTTACTGATGAAGGTGAAGAAAATGATACAGCGTCATCCTAGGGATCCCCACAAGAGTCTACTTGGCAAATAACATCAATGGTTTGCCAACAGACTCTTAATCATACATAAACTTTTGTTGGCTTAGCTACTTCTGCTACCATGTTGTTTAACCTCTCGAATTGAAGAATTTTTCTCTTTTTAAACTATCTTTGGATATATTATTTGCTGGCTTAGCAACTTCTGCTACCATGTTGATTAGAATTTCAAATAGAATATATATATAGAGAGAGAATAATGGAGAAAAGATGCCATAGGAGGAGGGAATTTCCTCATATGACGTCGAAAAAATATACTCTCTGTCGTGTTTTCCGACGATCGGAACATTCTACAACTTTTTCACCGTTGAATTAGTGGGTTCAAAATTAACGGTTTACCGACAATAGAACTTTTTACATTGCTAAATCAACGGTGAAAAAGTTGTAGAATAACATGAAATTTGGCATACCCATATCTTAGATGATAACGATGAAGATGATGGGTTCCGATCGTCGGAAAACACGACGGAACGTGTATTTTTTCGACGCCATAAGAGGAAATTCCCTCCTATGGCCTCTTTCCTCCATTATTCTCACACACACACACACACACACACACACACACACATATATATATATATATATATCTTTGGGCTGCTGCAGTCCTTTAAAGATTCCTTCCTATGGCCTCTTTCCTCCATTATATATATATTTTTGGGCTGCTGCAGTCCTTTAAAGATTCCCTCCTATGGCCTCTTTCCTCCATTATTCTTACATATATATATATATATATATATATATATATATATATATATATATATATGAGAATAATGGAGAAAAGATGCCATAGGAGGGAATTCCCTCCTATGGCGTCGAAAAAATACCCTCTCCCTGGTTTTTTCCGACGATCGGCACTCACCATCTTCATCGTCATCATCTAAGATGTGGATACACCAAATTTCATGTGATTCTACAACTTTTTCACCGTTGATTTAGGAATGTAAAAAGTTCTATTGTCGGTAAACCGTTAATTTTGAACCCACTTGAAAAAGTTATAGAATCACATGAAATTTGGTATACCCACATCTTAGATGATGACGATGAAGATGATGGGTGCCGATCGTCGGAAAAAACTAGGAAGGGGGTGTTTTTCGACGCCATAGGAGGAAATCCCCTCCTATGGCCTCTTTCCTCTCTCTCTCTCTCTCTCTCTCTCTCTATATATATATATATATATATATATATATATATATATATATATATATATATCTTTGGGCTGCTGCAGTCCTTTAAAGATATTAGATTGCATTTGAATCGTCAACAAAGTACTGAAGTAGCTGTATACATCTTTAAATTTGCTTTTAACCCTACATTTTCTTTCAGGTTGTAAAATAAGGACCTTGGACCTTTTTTCAAGGCCCTGGCAATGGCATATTGAGGTTTAATGGTGTTATGTAACTAGGACCCAAAACTTTGATTCTGCTTTGTTTAGAGTACCAAGTCATTTGTTTGGTGAATTATATCAGAGGGGCTGTTCGTTTTGCAGAAATTGGCTTGGAATTTGAGGAACACAAGCGGCATTTTATGTTTGGAAAATTACAGTTCTTTACACAAGAATTGGAAGGCTAGAATTGACCCTTACATCATAAAATGTTAGTGAAATAATAGCGTCGATTTCATGTCAAAATCATGACAAACAAAGAAAACCAAGCTCGAATTGCTAGGGAGACGAGGCTATTCATTCCTCGCAGATTAACTTAAAACTTAAAATTTCAAAATTCTCAAAATTTTCGTTTTACTTCTGTTTTCTCAATATTATGCATACTTATACACGAAAATCATGAAATTTTCAAAGATCTCGAATTTTTTGTTTTCTTCAAAATTTTAATACTTCATATTACAGCACAAAATTGCGAATTTTTTTAAAATGTCAGAATTTTCAATTTTCTTTGGATTTTTAATATTAAGTTTCTTACAGCATACGAAAATCGCAAAATATTAAAATTTAAAAATTCTTAACATTTATTTTCTTCCGTTTTGCTATATTTTATATGTTATAATATAAGAAAAACGCAAAATTTTAAGAAATCTCAAAATTTTCTTTTTCCTTCTTTTTTCTCAATATTATGCCTCCTATAATACGAAAATTGTCAAATTTTTAAAGATTTCCAATTTTCTATTTTCTTTAAAATTTTAATATTTCACATGTTATATCTATAGTCACATAATTCACGAATTATTCGGCGAATTCACGAATAATTCGCGAATTATGTGACTGTTGATTAAATCTGCGAATTATTCGCCATCACCGAACGCGCTGCATTATCACCGAATTATTCGCGAATAATTCTTGAATTATTCAAAAAAAAACGAATTATTCAAAAAACAGCAAATAATTCACGAAATCAAAATCTAGCGTCTCATATATTAATTTTAGATTAACTTTTTGCTCGAAATCCTTCCCGAACATTTCCCGAACACTTACCAAATCTTTCCCGAATACCTGTCGATTTTTTCCGAATAGTTCTCCGAATCCGAATTTTCGACCTCACCGAATTATTCCCGAATCACGAATTTGTGACTATGGGCCTATATCAGATGGAAAATAGAGAATTTTTCAAAAATATTAGAATTTTAGTTTTTTTTTTTTAAAATTATTTGGTTTGTTACAGCATACGAAAATCACAAAACCCTTTAAAATCTCATGAATTTTCTGTTTTCTTCGATTTGTCGATATTTTTTATTTGATAGCACATGAAATTTTTTAAAATCTACAAATTTCTTTTTGCTTTCGTTTTCTCAATATTATGCATGCTATAACATATGAAAATCATGAAATTTTTAAAGATATCAAATTTTCTATTTTCATCCAAATTTTAATATTTCACATGCATATGAAAATAGCGAATTTTAAAAAAATGTTAGGATTTTCAATTTTCTTTGGAATTTTTAATATATCATTTGTTATAGCATATGAAAGCTCAAAATATTAAAATATCTAAAGAGTTTTTTATTTTCTTCAAATTATCAATATTTTTTTATTACTATAGAACAAAAAAATCATGAAATTTTAAAATTAAAATTCTAAAAAATCTCAAAATCTCAAAATTTCATTTTCCTTTTTCTCTCTCAATATTATTAATGCTATAACACATGAAAATCATCAATTTTTTAAACGATCTAAAGTTTTCCATTTTTTTCAAAATTTTAATATTTCACATGCTATAGTAGATGAAAATAGCGAATTTTTAAATAAGAATTTTTCAAAAATATTAGAAATTTTCAGTTTTCTTTGATTTTTAAATATTTCTTTTGTTACAGCATATGAAAATCACAAAACTTTTAAAAATCTCAAAAACTTTCTGTTTTCTTCGATTTGTCAATTTTCTTTGTTTGATAGCACACGGAAAAAATGAAAATTTCAAAACTCTTAATGTTTTCTGTTTTCTTCGGGTTTTTTCTATATTACATGCTAGTATAACATAAGAAAATCGAAAAAATTTCAAAAATCGAAAATTTTCTTTTTCTTTCCATTTTCTCAATATTTTGCATGGTATAACACACGAAAATCGTGAAATTTTCAAAGATCTCAGATTTTATGTTTTCTATAAATTTTTAATATTTTACATGCTACATCGAATTTTTAAAAAAATATCAGGATTTTCAATTTTCCTTAATTTTTTAATAGGGAAATTGTTTCCAAACCCGATTTTGAAAAGTGGCTTATTTTTAAACCCATGTATCTTCAAAATTGTTTTAAAACCCAATACTAAGTAAATACGGATCTTTCAAGCTCAAATGTACTCTAATAGAGAGATTATTTAAAAAATTCCAAAGACGTCATCTTCTTCATCCTCAAGCTTTAGCATTAATCCTAACCTTAGCATGGCTAACATCACCACAGTCACCGCCTCTGCCTTTGTCACCGTCGTCTCTCATCTTGTCCACTTTTCTTTTCAAAAACATAATCCTAATTACCACCCTAACCCTAATCAATCACCGCCCTCCTCTGCAGCCATCATTGTCTCCTTCTCCTCTTCCATCTTTCCCTACACAATCCCTAACCAAATCATGCCTCTTCTTCTTCTTTGTCAAATACCCGATCTATATCTCCTCTCTCCGTCCCCATCATACTCAACCCCGTTCACCTAACGTTGCATCTCCGCCTCCTTCCCCAAATATGGCTTCTACACCTCCTCCTCTGTCCCATCTTCTCAATCTTATTCTCCTCCATCATAACCTCCCTCCATCTCCGTCGCTTTCCACAGGCCTCCCCATCCACAACCATCGTCGCCATTGATCCATCTTCGCCTCCTTCCCCAAATATGGCTTCTACACCTCCTCCTCTGTCCCATCTTCTCAATCTTATTCTCCTCCATCATAAACTCCCTCCATCTCCGTCACTTTCCACAGGCCTCCCCATCCACAACCGTCGTCGCCATTGATCCATCTTCATTTTCTTCATTCATATTCTTCTCCTATCCTAAGCTTAATCCTATCCGACCTCAGTCACCTCCTCCTCATCGTTGTCGTCAAGCCGTCTCAGGTCGCCGCCTCTACCTCGTTGCACCAGCGGTGCTACACTATTAAAATCTTAAAAAATAATTAATTATTAATTTAATTTAATTAATAAGATGGAAAAGAATTATTTTTAGTTTCAGTAACTTTCATAGCTATACTTTGACGCATCTCTGCAAGGAAACCCGAAAGCAATAAGCCTTCCTGCTTGCTTAAAACCTAGTTTAAGAGGGGCTAGGTGCTCAGGATCAGCCTCATGAAAACCTTATAAATTCTTTCAATTCATTTTTGAAGCCCTTGAATTGGGTTTATCTATTTCAATTTATTGCATTTTAATTTTTTTGGTAGTTTGTTGGAAATTTCATAATGTTGGTTATAGTGCCCTCAAGGCAATTATTGTAATTGCAGGTAGATGATTATGATAGTTGAAGGAGTACCTATACAGGTAGAACCGTCTTGCTCGATATGATAGTATGTTATTTGCTTTTTCTTTATTATTCATATGTATACGTTTTGCTTACTATTACGTATCGCTAATACGTAATGATAAAACCTATTAGATTCTTGCTTGACTACCAGTATTATGATGGCAATCATATACGTGGGAGTTGGGTAGTCCATAAGCACATCTTTAAATGTCCCTAGTTGAGAGAATATCGAGACTGGGTATCGGTATTCCGGAATAAACTAGTGTTTACGTTTCTAGACCCCGACAAGGGGTGGTGACCGGTCTCACAATCTATTGGTGTTTTGTCACCAAAAATAATATACAAGTGCTCACTGAAGGTGAGTACACTGAACGGACCCGTCGAGAACTTCTAGATGGTTTTATACCTATCGTCAGATAGCAGTTCACTTGTGACATAAGTACATATTAGTCTTTTGACAGGAGATCGTCATTTGTCTCGTGTGAGTTCTCACTGTACTTAGATTACCACGACTCAAAAGAGTCGTGCAAACAAGTTTTAGTTGGATACAGTCCCGAGCCACATGGAGGCAGTGAACGATTGTCAAGAATTCGTCTCTCCTGGTATTAGGAGTCGATGCCGCGCTGTGTTCGGTTGTCCATCACCATGTTAGGGTTAAAATTTACACCCCATTGACCAAAGGCCAAAATCAAACCGCGGACAAGTAGGCGGGCTCTACTGTCGAATCCAAGCCGGGCCCATGTCCGAACCCATGATGAGCCCACGCCCGAGCTTAATTCCAAGCAGGTGGGCCCAAGCCCAGACCAGTCTCATGCCAAGAAAGTACAAAAAATAAATGTAATGTTTAAATAGGAAAAAAGCCAAATTTTGGTAAAGCCCGGGGCTCATATGCAAAAAAAAGCACATAAGGCATGGGATGGGCAAAATGCCATTTTGTAAAGCCAAAGGGGCTATATGTAAATTTATAAGCCTATATAAGGCAACATTATGATGAAATGCCCAAGAGCCTATGTGTAAATTTGTAAGCATATATAAGACAACATTATGATGAAATGAAAGGAGAATTGATTCTCCTAAAAAATATTAGGGTTTTGTGCCTCCTCCTTCTTCAAAGTTTTAAACTTTCTTCTCTCTTTAAATTAAATCAAGAGTTTAACTTTTCTTTTTCCAAAAAGAAATAGTTTTCACCATAAAATCCTTGAAGGGGAGTTCAAATCTCCCATCAAATCTCTAAAATGGGAGATTTTCAAATCTCACCATCTATTTTTCTCCAAGATCCAATCAGCCAAGAAGACGAAGAAGGAGACCCATCTTCAAAAATCCCATTTTAGAAAGATCCAAGGCTCAAGAGAGGATCTAGGGTTCAAGAGAGAAGAAAGGGGTTCCCTTTCATCATCTCCGAAAATCTCTTGGGAGTTTAACTGCGAATAATAATAATTCTTCAGGAGTTTAACTCTAAACCAATTTTTGAGGAGCTCAACTCCAAGATCCAAATTCTTAAAGGAGCTGAACCTCAAAACTCAGATCTTTTAGGAGTTTAACTCCACATAAAAATCCTTCTTTTTCTAGAAGTTTAACTCCAAAATCCCCCTCGGAGTTCAACTCCCAATCTAGGGGCTAAGCCATTTTCTTTGCTGGTGTTTAGTGCCCACGCGCCAGGCGCGTGACCCGCTGGCGCCCACGCGCCGGACGCGTGACCCGCTGACGCCCCAGCACCCACACGCCATCTCATGCATCCTTAGGACGCTCCCCACCCCTCTTTTTCCCACACGTTTCACACTCAAAACACATCCCTCGTTAGGAAAAAATTTCTAATGAGGTGCTGTCCCATACCCTGCAAGGGGGCCGCTAGCCCTTTTGATCCTTTTGACCCCCAACCCGCTATCCGGGTAGCGGGACCTCCGTAAACGCTGTGAAGTCCCCGATATATCCTAGACCCCTTCAAAACACAACACATGCACACTGCATATTGAGTACGCATGACCTGTAACAACTATATTTTAATGTACAGAAAATTTTTAAAGTTAATGTACAAATGGTGTATTTCCAAATTCGGAGCACAAGTTATAAATTTAAGTTGTTTAAAAACAGCAAGAAAGCACTTGTAGCTCATTGGTAAAGCCTTGCACTGCTGTGACGTAGCCCCTGTGTTCAAATCCTATCAGCCACATATTATTTTTATTGATTTTCTTTTAAATATTTTAGAAGCCCAAAAGTTTACACGTGCAATACACGTAAAAATAAAAAGTCATATTAAATAAACATGTGGAATATGTTATATAAACAGAAGAGAACACGTGGCAGCAATCCCACACCCTGCCTCACCAAGATGGCCGGCGAAGATCATCCTGAGACCGACGCCGTCGCCCCCCCCCCCCCCCCGTCCCTAATGCTCTCAAATTTTGCCCTAACACCCTTTGGCCTCCCCCTACTACTCCTCTTCTGATTGATTTTTCTGCACATTAACAGAGAATTAAAATGAGCTTTAAAATTAAATTTTAATGCATTTTAATTCTCATGTTTAATACCCTAAACTCTAATTCTACCCTATAAATACCACCCTACACCCTATCTCTCTCTATTCTGAAATCTAGAATCAAAATTCTCAAATTTTTCTAAGTCCAAAAAGTTGTATAGGTGGAGTTAGCTCAAGGTCAAGTTCCGACGACGTTTCGGGAAGATTCCGGCGACACCGCGACTCTACGAAGTTCACAACTTGTTCCTATACCTCTTTTCTCTTCTCCAAATCTGTAAGTTCTCACTCCTCTCCTCTCTTTCTATTCTAAAATAATTTTCTATAAAAATTCGTCGGAAGCTGAGTTAATCCGACTCCCAATTCTAATTTTCATTAAAACCCCAATATTTCTTAACCACAAATTAATCATTTCTTTATATCTTGTTTAGCAACCATAAAACAACATTTAGAATAAGTTTCAATTCAAAATAAATGCTATGCAACATGTATTTCACTTTTTCGTTAAAATGCCACCAAGTTTACCTACGACATTAGTTCATCATATTATTGTAAGTGCACGGCGGCGCCCCGGCCGTCAATCCGACGCCGGAATGCGGAAACGATACTTTTTACAAAACTTGTAAACCGGCACCACCGCGCACTTTAAACCCGGATCGGGCCATTAACATAGTCCTAGCAAACTAGAGAAGGGGTAGAGAGATATATCGAGCGATCCGTGTCCTTCGGTCTTCTCGTCGTCATCCCGATCTCCCCGCGGAATCTCCGGTCTTTATCTCCTCGTCGGAAGGGCACTACATCGCCGGGTTCTTTTACGGGCTCCCACCTCTGGACCGAAGCAACTCGGGCACGAAGTTGGCGAGTCGACGTGTCCAAGAATTGCTGTAGAATAAGTGTAGTGCTCTTTGTCTCTCTTGGGGTTGAAGTTGCCATTTGGTGGAGGAAATGAGATGTAATGAACTTTTGAGAGGGCTAGCCATTTTTGTAAGCAAGAATGAGAACTATATTTTCTCCCATCAAAAATGAATGAATCAACCATTTCCCCCCCCCCTCCCCAAGTGTAGCCAGCCAATACAATGATGGAGGAGAAAGAAAACCCATGAAAAAAAGGCAATGATCACTAAAGAAAATGATTTACCTCAATCATCATATCAAACCCCTCACACAACCCATCCCCATCAAATAAATCATGATGAATAAGAAAGTCAATGGAGGCAAAACCATCATGATCCAACTAACAAGAAACACCCTCCAAATGGCTAATTTGCACATTTGCAAATTAGCCCTCTTCCACCAATTTTCAGCCAAGGAAAGAAACAAAGGAAAATGGCCGAAACAGAAAGCAAACTGGCAACTTCAGAAAACTGATCCCGTAATAAATTACAGGAAAACCCCGCGACTGTATATACATACCCGTATTTGTATTGCGACCGAATACAAATGCAATGAGACAAAATCTACACTGTACAATACTAGGATCCGGCTTAAACTAAAGCCCGCTAGTATTATCCGTCCGATCATGATCCGTGCAATACCGCACGTACATGATCGAACCCTGCCATATCTCCATACGGCCTCTATAGCGTTTCGCCCGAAACTTGAGAAAACGGTCTGTGGGGGACTCTAAAGACTCGTCAATACTTTGGTTGTGGATTTAACCACTAGCACGTCAGAGGTATTAGCCATACGTAACGGGCTACCAGGTATTGACCAAAAGGGACGTCGATGAGCGAACTCATCCTGACACCCTACTGAGCCTGTCAGTGACAATATCCGTACAGTCCGGTCCGTTCGTCTATGAGCATCGCATGGCGGGCCTAGGGGGTTGGTAAAAGTCAGACCCCCAAAAGCGGTACAAGTCGTATCGGAGTGTAGCCCAGAACACCCTGAGATATTACTGGAATACCTACCAGTAAACTTCCTGCCTTGGCCAAGGACTTCGTGTAATGACTCTCCTAGACACAGCGCGACCTCACCCCCAATACCGGGAGAGACGAACCCCTGCAGATTCGCTCACTGCCTCCATGTGGCTCGGGACTGTACCCAACTAAAACCTGTTTGCACGTCTCCTTTGAGCGTGGTAGGGTAGTAATCAAAGTACAGTGGGAACTCATACGAGACAAATGACGATATCAGGTCGATGAACTAACCTGTACACATGTCACCAGGGAACTGCTATCTGACATCAAGTATAAGACCAACTAGCATGTTCTCGGCGAGTCCTGTCCGGTGTACTCATAACCCAATGAGCACATGTATACATCTTAGGTGAACCAACTGACACCAGTGGCTTGTGAGACCGGCCACTGCCCCTCGTCGGGGTCTCGACTGTATACACTAGTCTACTCTGGAGTATCGATGCCCTGTCTCGAAACTCCCATGACTAGGGAACTTTTAAGGATGTGCTTATAGACCCCAGCTCCCACGTATATGATCGCCCTCATACTGCTGGCAGTCAAGCAAGAATCCTAGGGGCTCTATCAACGCGCAATAGTGACCTGTAAGGTCACCTAAAACAGTACACGATGATAAAGGTAAACAAGATAGCATACTATCATCTTGAGTAAGACTGTCCTACTGGTATAGGTTCTCTCTCAATCATTGCAATCACGTGCCTGTGATCCAATAATTGACTCTGAGGGTACTATCTCCAACAATCTTCCACTTGCACTCAAGGCTAATTATTGCGATGTCGCATACTCACAGCCCGTGTGATACCGAACACCCAACTCCTCTACTAATCAGTCTCACAAAACCTGTTTGCGAAACTAATGCGTTCGAGGAATAGCCTCAGTGAGTGGATCCGCTCAGATGTTTCTTTCTATGTCTCTCTTTATCTCAAGTTCCCGGAGAAAGCCATCTCCCGAAATGAGCAATACATGTCTTAGAATATGTCTGGATATCTGATGGGACCTAGCTCATAAATGAACTCCAAATACAAACTTCTTAGACTGTATCGTCAACTGAACTTAATCAGTATCCTGCGTCATGCCTCCCTCAGTATCCCCTTGGACCACCTGTCCAAAATACTGCCCCTCGTCAGAAGGAAAACTATAACTCTGACAACCTCTCTGTCATCCATGTCACCTTGGAAGCCTGGAATGTTAACTGTCTCCTAAAAGAGGCTGTTGTTATCATATCTCTAGAACATCCACTTATGTTCTAAAACTGTTTCCGTTCGTTTCTCCAGGATTGGATCAATATCAACATATTGCATCTATTGCAAAAAAAACAACATCTGGTGTGGTGCTTGACATCTCATGATTGACTCAATTGCCTAAGCAAGTGATCTGCCAATCATGCACATCCCTCTCCACTTTAGTCTGTAAGACACCTTTAGAGAGGGTGACTCCATCACCTGCAGGTACACTACCGTGCCTGGAGTCGTCCATTCTAAAACACCTTCAGAATGCTGTCTAAGTACCCTGATTGGGAAACTACCCAAATCTAGATCTAAAACCATAGATCCAGTAACCAGAATGTCTTGATATTATATCCAAGTCCCATGTGGAGAAACCACTGTGTGACAACCAAAGTATAACCGATCGTAGTATAGGAATATCACTTCCTACTCTGTGTATGTCATCCAAATACCAGGACGTCACACCCTACTACCTTCTTAACAGATCCATCCCCTATTCTGATAAAGTCAAACCTATGACTGTCACATCAGAAATAGATGATCTATCTCCGCTATATCTGCTTTAGTCTATAAATAGACATAAGCCACTTGTCCACCATGCTTCCGCTGCTCCCACTGACTACGACAACCCTCTGGCAGAGTCATATATACGTGCACTTCTGAAGCCAGTTCAGAACGACGCTATACTCATCCTCCTGCCGGGTCTCACAGTCTGGAACAACAGCAATGGCAAGTATGGGTAATCAAGAACCTCTCCGTCACCGTCCTTGAGGCTACCGGAGTACCTCTCGGGTGCCTGAGGTTACCCACCATATCTACGGAGTGGCCAATGGAATGTCAAATCAGATTGAATCTTTAGGTTCTTATCAAATTTTCAGTAATCGTTTGCGGTTCTGGAATCACTTCCGGTTCTACCATACTCCCACTACTGTTTTCTGAAAAAATCCATTTTTATCAAAACTGTGGCGAGTCAAGAACAATATCACTATTGATCTTCCAGATGGTAGAAAATCAACCCTCGTCATAGCCCGGGTCAACCCACAAACTGCCATTACAGAAACGTGCCTTGAGTTATCCAGAGTCTGGTTTTAAGCATAAGCCGGACAACTCCCCGTACCTTAACATCGTCAAGATATGAACTGTTCTATATCCAATACAGAAACAGAGGCACTGATTTAATTGGAACCAGATTCAAATCATGCAGCTGTCTCCAGTGCATGTCAACTAAATAGAGAGAGGCCGATCAGCATTACTCAACTTAGGAGTGCTTCCAATTATGAGTAACCTGAAAGAGAAGCAAGTTCTCTTAATCATTACTATCAACTGAATACCATACACAAGTATCTACATCTTCGATCACCTTGAAGAATCCTAATACTTGCAATACCTGGTTCTCTACTTTATTCTTATACCTATAACTTCTCAAAATTCGGACCTTGCGTTTCTACGAAACACTTGTCTAAAAACTAGAGAAGTCATAAGTAAACCGAATATAGTATGAGGACCAACCCTTTTGTCCTAATGGACACTGGACACTGGACAATATACAATACTCTGTATAAGTCCCCTGAGTCTAATAACTCATTCCCTGTGTGTCGTACGTTGAAAACTGTACTTATGGTTAAGAAGAATTACACCGCTGTTTAATGCTCCTTACCTAACCATCCACTGATATAGGTAAATTTCATAGACATAATTTCAAAAAGGTATATCTCACTCTGTATAAAAATAGACGTACAGATATATCAATTTGAAATTGGTGCATAACAGCGGATATTCAAAACCAAACATTTGCCGTCCGGCAAACAGCCCAGGTGATTTCCTCAAATATCACCAATTACAACGAATTCCGATATAATGAGGATGATCACCTAATTCCCAATAACTTACTCCCACTCATCATCTGTAAAACCATACGGATGCGAGAATCAAACCTGGTAAATACATACCCTGGAGCAAGGACTAATTGAGAAATCAGTTTTCTTTTAACAGTACACAGTGAAACTGAAACATTGAAATGTTTCGATAGGGTATCCGGGTATTCCTAGTAATGCCTCTTCCATTATCAGATTCACAACTGTAACTGTATGTTTCTATGCCATCTCTCCAAATCACTTCATATGTCTTTAGTCATTACCTTCTGTACACCCTCTTAGGCTAAATGGTTTTCTTCCTTCCCTACCGTTCGACACCAGCCTATGGTTTGGAAGAAGACTATCCAATAAGCATAATGGGTGTACTGTCCTAATCCTATGAGCACTCGCAATGCGAGAGAAGGTGAAGATAAAAGACAACCGAATAAAACCTTATTCTTATTTCTCCTGAACCAGAATCCATCCCCGAACTGGAGCAAGTTCCTTTCGAGTTCGTATATAACCATACGATGGAGTATCCAAATAACTGTGGATCTTCGTAGTGATACGGAGTGTTCTGGAGAAATACAAAGGTGATGTAGGATTGGCGAAGAAATACTTGGTTTGGTCGTGAATAGCAGTCGCAGTTTACTTTGCCTTCTTACTAATCCCTTTATTTGTCTTTACTTAATACCTTCTGTACACCTTTTAGGCTAAATGGTTTTCTTCATTCCCTACTGTTCGGCACCAGCCTATGGTTTGGAAGGAGACTATCCAATTTGCGTAATGGGTGTACTGCCCTAATCCAAGGAGCACTCGCAACCTGAGAGAAGGTAAAAGGAAAAGACAATTGAATAGTCCTATTCGTTTTCTCCAGAACCAGAAACCATCCTCGAATAAATTCCTTCGAGTTCGTATATAACCATACGATGGTTTTATCCAATGGAAGTGGACGTTCGTAGTAATACGGGGTGTTCTGGAGAAAAGGGTAAAAGTAGGAGTGGAAAAGAGGTTTGCAACTCTGACAATCCAAAAGCCAGTGTTTTAAGAAGGTTCGGTCAACTTGGTCACTGAGTCATAGTCTAGGGTCAGGCCATGGTCGCTGCCAAAGAGAGAAAGAAAAGAAACACTCAGCGTGCACTCTAACCTAGATCAGAATGGTTATCACTTTATCCAATCAGGAAACCTCCCACTGTAACGTCAAATTCTCCTCCAAACCTGAAAGAAAAATTAGTCGGGATCACCCGAGGAGTAAACCAACTCATCAGTGGGAATCGGGATCCAACTATCATCGCATGATAATGTGATGGAATCCACTCACGTTATCACACTCCAGAAGGTATGCGCATGCTTGGCAAGTTTCAGTTTCTTTAGAAACTCCCGATGTGTGTTTTTACCCCTAGGACCCAAGTGACCTTGACGGAGTTAACAAATCAAAGAGTCCTAGTCAAGTTCAATCCGTCATTATCGGGATTGCATTAAACCCACCCGTACGTGCCCTTGACGGAGTCAACAAGGCCGCACGACTGTCCTAACCAATCCCATATCCATGCAACAAACAAGCACCACTTAGCTACCGTACATTACGCCTTGACGGAGTCAACAAACGCAGCACGAATACTAAATAATACCCGTAAGAAATGACGGAGGGCTACGTCTAGTTTTTGGCGAAAAACTTTTAACGTAATGAACTTGATATCGTTGAAGGAACTGCATAGCTTTTTATAAAAAAATATAGTGGCGAAAACCTTTGCTAAAGAGGTCACTCCCGGTCAAGGGATCTCGGCTCTTTCCCCGTAGAATGAGGTGCGGGATACTCCAGCTGAATACCACGATGCAAAGCAAAAAGTAATCGGCTATAGTGAAGTTATTACCCTAACGCAAACTTCTGTCCAATGGGTCACTCCCGGTGAAGGGATCTCGGCCCTTGCCTCGTCGACTGAGGTGCTGGATATTCATAACCGAATACCACTGTGCAAAACAAAAGAGAACGTCCTTGCAATAACAGCTTTTTTTGAAAAATTGTTCCAACAACATCAGAATAGGTTTGTTTAGCTTGCATTGATCCGAATCAATGCAGTCCCATCAATTGATCACACCAATAAAGAATGAAAATAATGATGTACGTATATGCCATCCGCGTTCGCCACTGGGTCCCGTCATTACCCGTTAGGTTACTTAACTAACGACAGAGCGGGGACTGGACTAGCGCGGATGCAAAACATATACAACATCTACTAGTATATATATCAATATATAATATTCGCTCAAGGCGTGATAAAATGCAACATCACATTAATGTAATAAGCATCACAGAACAATACAGATATCTGGGATCCCCGGGTTTCATAGAGCCGCTACTGAAACCCGACGTTCCCCTGGTCGTGTGGATAGCCTGTGCAATGAAATCCTAGACCCCTACGGGCGCGGCAAGTTACCCGCCAAAACCTGAAGCGAGGAAGCCCCCTTCAGCAACGTGAATGGACCACCCAGCACTTCACGGAATTCGGTAACTTGGGCACCCCTCCTGGGTCAACCTGTACCCCCTATGAGTGCGGCGAATAGCCCGCTAATTCTAGAGTAAAGCCCCCTCCGTCTCAATGCCATGAGATGCGGGCCCGTTGCCCTCTAGAATCCGGCTACCCGTGCACCCCTCCACGGGGTAATCCTAGTACAGAAAATAAAATATACATACAACGGGTAGATCGACCTCAGCCCGGTCTTGCCCCAAAAGAATAATATACAAACAGGCAGTGACGGCAGTCCACATGTCGGACGCTCGCCCCGCAATATCAAATGTACATAATAAACCAAACTGTACTACCATTGCATCCAGGCTATCCCCCACGACCAATCCGCAACATCACAGCACAACACAGAACATCAACGTGAATGTCACGTTCGCAAATCCGTCTAAAAGGACTATAGCAGTTAGACAGGATTTACCGATGTTCCCCTCCGAATGGCGGCGCGACTGACGTCTTGCCTGAGATTCGGGGCAGATGCTAATTGGTCCTATCCGTCTACCTCTCCGAAGATGCCAAGTTGATTTATGACACCATGCATCGAAGGTTTAAACGGATGCGTCCGATGTAGCAGACTTCGTCAGATTCCACCTCGCTTGAGGGGTTTTTTTATTGTGGGGACGCTCTTCCCTGCAGGCGCAAGCCCCTGCAGTTAATTACGCTACCACACGGCGGTAACAACTTTCTCCTTCTCCAGATGGTCACTTCGTGTCGTGGGTGTTTGTTTTGTGTTTTGGTTGCCCGTGGATTGTATACGGAGACTGAGTTATGTCGTCGCCCGTAGGGCGTGGACTAGTCCAAATCCGTATATTTCTTAGATTTGGGTTTGGGGGGGTTATGTTTAAGGATACGTTAGTCTCGTTTGAAACTAAGATCGACTTAAACGTTTGTTAAGGATACGTTAGTCTATTTTTAGGCTACGATCGACTTAACGGGATCGTTTAGATCCGACAAGAGAGCGATTAGGATAGCCATGTTGTTTAGTTTAGTAACTTTGCGGTCAATAAGTAGTTTAAGGACATTGCGGTCCAATGTTAGTTTTAAGACGTTGCGGTCAAGGTTAAGGATGTCGTAGTCCGTGGATTTAAAGACTCCACGGTCCGATGTTAGTTTTAAGACATCACGGTCAAGCTTAAGGACGTCATAGTCCGTTGTTAGTTTTAAGACATTCCGGTCAAGGTTAAGGACGTCGTAGTCCGTGGATTTAAGGACTCCACAGTCCGATGTTAGTTTTAAGACATTACGGTCAAGATTAAGGACGTCGTAGTCCATGAGTTTAAGGACCCCACAGTCCGTATCAATGTATGGTCGTCGGGACCCGTCACCTCTTTGAAGACGTTGAGGAATTACAACGCCAAGTATCAAAGGAGTGAAGAGATGTACCCTTAAACCGAGGTAGATTAAGTGATCTGTAGTCCAATTTGGAAACTAAGATCAATTATTATATTATGAGCCCATTGGCCCAATTAAGTTTGAATTGAGGACTTATGGCCAGCTTGGGCTAAGTCCAATTGTATCTGGGATATTGGTCCTCTGTTGACTCATGGAAGGAGAGGCTTTGCCTCTGGAAACTTAGCCAATTGGACTAAAGCTAGTGTTAAACACAAGAGACCGACAGTGTTGAACACTGGGAAAAGATCGACAAGTTAGTGTTAAACACTAAAAGATAATCAGTGTTGAACACTGGGAAGAGAGTTTTCAAATTAGTGTTAAACACTAAGCAAATCAGTGTTAAACACTGCAAATAGAATTTTCCAAATTAGTGTTAAACACTAAGGAGAATCAGTGTTAAACACTGGATACAGAGGTTTCAATTTAGTGTTGAACACTAAGGCGAGAGGGGTCACGTGGTAACACGTGAGAGCGCCCTTCTTCTCTTTATTTTGTTCTACAGATAAGTGTTTAACACTTTTAGTTCTGAAAGCCATCACGTGCGGGCACGTGATGGGGGCTCATGCTTTGGTTTATTAGAATACTCATTAGGGGGTCACATGGTGACACGTGAGGGCACCCCAGAGTCTCTGTTTGCTTTGCTGTTTCTTTATGTGTTTCGGGGATCACGTGGGGCACGTGAGGCATTGCCTCAAAGTTCTCTTTTATATATCTTCGCAGGAGTCACGTGGCAACACGTGAGGTGCCTACTTCAGAGTTTTGTTATGTGGGTCTCTGCATGCTTTAGAGTTCTGTTCATAGGGTTAAATCCTAAACTTTAGAGGAATTATATTCTTAATAGGGTTAAACCCTAGTTTCTTTTCTTAAAGGAATTAAATTCCTGTGAGTTCGAGAGAATTATATTCTCAGTTAGGGTTAAACCCTAATTCTGTTCATTTTGAAGGAATTAAATTCCTATAATATAGGGTTAAACCCTAACTTTATCTCAAAGGAACTGAATTCCTATCATTTTGTGAGAATTAAATTCTCTAAACTCAGTTCCTCCTCTGTGTTTTAGATCTGCATGGCAGGATCTCAACCCAATGAGAATTAAATTCTCAATTCATGGGGAGATGTGCACTTTGCAGATCCTCAACCAGAGAAAGAACTAAGTTCTCTTTTTTATATATATAAGAGTTGAACTCTTTTGAGAATTAAATTCTCCTTTGAAGCCTCCCTTTTCCCTTCTTACCTAAGGTTTTCCTTTTTGCAGAGAATCAAAGGCTCTATCTCTCTCTATATATATATCAAAAGAAAAAGATCTAAAGGTCTCAAGGTTTCAGAAAAAAGTTTTAGAAAAAAGGTCTTCGAAAAAAAGGTCCTCTTCTCTTCTTTTCTTGGCTCCTATTTATAGGAGAAGGAAGAGAATCAATCTGCTTAGTAAATCTCACATTGAGAGATTTGATTTGTATGTTGAGAGATTTGATTTATATTTATCATTAATCTGGGCCTTTAGATTGTTAAGTGAATTTTATTCACCATTGGATTTTAAATCCAGAGATATCCCTTTGTTATCTCGGTTAGATTTAGGGGGGAAATCTTTCCAAGTCCAAGATTTTTCCATAAATAGGTGATATTTAATCACCTTTAGATTTTTAATCCAACGGTTCCGAATAATCATTCTCTATTTGGAAAGATTTGAATGATCTCTTCTCAGAATTTAATTATGTTAAATAATAAGGCTTTTTAAGCCGGTCACGTGTGGCCACGTGACCTCTGGTCACGTGTAGGCACGTGACCCCTGGAACGAGCCTTTCTTCTCCTTTTGCGCTCTGTTCTCTGGCCGCTGCTCAGCCGTCACGTGCCAACATGTGACCATTGGTCACGTGTGAGCATGCGATGCCTTTCCTGGAGCTTTTTCTTGAACGCACTTTGTGTTGCTGCTTTGAACGTCACGTGCCAACACGTGACCATTGGTCACGTGTGAGCATGTGATGCCTCTTCTGAGTCCTTTCCTGATTTTTAATCAGGGAACAACCGATCAAGTGACATTCACGGTCGCATATATAATGTAAATACTGTGAACTAACATGTTTAAAATTTTCGATCGACTAAAAATTTCCCGAAGTGGGCACTCAAAGAAGCACAACTGTAGCACTCAAAGAAATCTGGGCCCAAACAGAACATTCCAAAAAACCCATTTTCAACTCAGAAGCTCTCTGTAAAATTTTGGTGCATTGAACAGTAAAAGTGGCGACGGAACCGCGGCCCAAGCAGGGGTTTGGCCGCGGTTCCACGGTGGAATAGTAATGTCATGCGACCAAATTTTCACAGAATGCTAAGAATACCCTGCACGTATTTCTGCAATGTACTGAAAAAATTTCGAGCCAAAAAATTTCGACAGAAAACTGATACTCTGGAAATGCAGTTTTGGGATATTTGTTCGATCGAAGTTTTAAACACACCAGAGCAAGCTAGACTAGGTTAATGGCGTGGCTCTGATACCATGTAAGTGCACGGCGGCGCCCCGGCCGTCAATCCGACGCCGGAATGCGGAAACGATTCTTTTTACAAAACTTGTAAACCGGCAGCACCGCGCACTTTAAACCCGGATCGGGCCATTAACATAGTCCTAGCAAACTAGAGAAGGGGTAGAGAGATATACCGAGCGATCCGTGTCCTTCGGTCTTCTCGTCGTCATCCCGATCTCCCCGCGGAATCTCCGGTCTTCATCTCCTCGTCGGAAGGGCACCACATCGCCGGGTTCTTTTACGGGCTCCCACCTCTGGACCGAGGCAACTCGGGCACGAAGTTGGCGAGTCGACGTGTCCAAGAATTGTTGTAGAATAAGTGTAGTGCTCTTTGTCTCTCTTGGGGTTGAAGTTGCCATTTGGTGGAGGAAATGAGATGTAATGAACTTTCGAGAGGGCTAGCCATTTTTGCAAGCAAGAATGAGAACTATATTTTCTCCCATAAAAAATGAATGAATCAACCATTTCCCCCCCCCAAGTGTGGCCGGCCAATACAATGGAGGAGAGAGAAAACCCATGAAAAAAAAGGCAATGATCACTAAAGAAAATGATTTACCTCAATCATCATATCAAACCCCTCACACAACCCATCCTCATCAAATAAATCATGATGAATAAGAAAGTCAATGGAGGCAAAACCATCATGATCCAACTACTAACAAGAAACACTCTCCAAATGGCTAATTTGCACATTTGCAAATTAGCCCTCTTCCACCAATTTTCAGCCAAGGAAAGAAATAAAGGAAAATGGCCGAAACGGAAAGCAAACTGGCAACTTCAGAAAACTGATCCCGTAATAAATTACAGGAAAACCCCGCGACTGTATATACATACACGCATTTGTATTGCGACCGAATACAAATGCAATGAGACAAAATCTACACTGTACAATACTAGGATCCGGCTTAAACGAAAGCCCGCTAGTATTATCCGTCCGATCATGATCCGTGCAATACCGCACGTACATGATCGAACCCTGCCATATCTCCATACGGCCTCTACAACGTTTCGCCCGAAACTTGAGAAAACGGTATGTGGGAGACTCTAAAAACTCGTCAATACTTTGGTTGTGGATTTAACCACTAGCACGTCAGAGGTATTAGCCATACGTAACGGGCAACCAGGTATTGAACAAAAGGGACGTCGATGAGCGAACTCATCCTGAAACCCTACTGAGCCTGTCAGTGACAATATCCGTACAGTCCGGTCCGTTCGTCTATGAGCATCGCATGGCGGGCCTAGGGGGTTGGTAAAAGTCAGACCCCCAAAAGCGGTACAAATCGTGTCGGAGTGTAGCCCAGAACACCCTGAGATATTACTGGAATACCTACCAGTAAACTTCCTGCCTTGTCCAAGGACTTCGTGTAATGGCTCTCCTAGACACAGCATGACCTCACCCCCAATACCGGGAGAGACGAACCCCTGTAGATCCGCTCACTGCCTCCATGTGGCTCGGGACTGTACCCAACTAAAACCTGTTTGCACGTCTCCTTTGAGCGTGGTAGGGTAGTAATCAAAGTACAGTGGGAACTCACACGAGACAAATGACGATCTCAGGTCGATGAACTAACCTGTACACTTGTCACCAGGGAACTGCTATCTGACGTCAGGTATAAGACCAACTAGCATGTTCCCGGCGAGTCCTGTCCGGTGTACTCATAACCCAATGAGCACCTGTATACATCTTAGGTGAACCAACTGACACCAGTGGCTTGTGAGACCGGCCACCGCCCCTCGTCGGGGTCTCGACTGTATACACTAGTCTACTCTGGAGTATCGATGCCCTGTCTCGAAACTCCCACGACTAGGGACCTTTTAAGGATGTGCTTATAGACCCCAGCTCCCACGTATATGATCGCCCTCATACTGCTGGCAGTCAAGCAAGAATCCTAGGGGCTCTATCAACGCGCAATAGTGACCTGTAAGGTCATCTAAAACAGTACACGATGATAAAGGTAAACCAGATAGTATACTATCATCTTGAGTAAGACTGTCCAACCGGTATAGCTCCTCTCTCAATCATTGCAATCACGCGCCTGTGATCCAATAATTGACTCTGTGGGCACTATCTCCAACAATTACTTGTATTACCTTTAGAAAACTCATGAGGTAATGACCTATCTCATCACAACACTCATCTTGACATAGCACAATGGCCTGAGAACGATATTATTGTGGGTAAGACGAATTTTACATTTAAATACCATAAACTATCAAAACCGTATTCTTTAAATTGTTTTAATCAAATTCCATACGATTATGTCCTTACAACCCATTTTGGGGAATCCGGTTTGGTTGGTGCGGGTTATCGCACATCCATAGGAATAGTAGGGAGAGATGCAGACCTCCTCACAGAGCATACGATCTCGATGGAATTTTTATTACAATTTCTAAGAAAACGTGATTTCTATTAATAAATAAATTCTATTTTTAATAATTATATATATAAATATTACCAAAATATCTATTTTAAATATATAATATATTCTATGTTTTCTAAATCAAAAGAAAAAAAATCACAAAAGTTCATGAAAATACCATCAAGAATCCATACAAGTCAAATTATATGAAAATACCATATACTATTAAAGTTAGGTTTATATCCAATAAACTATTTCATCACTTTTAAAATTACATCTATGAAAACCCTAAAGATGATAATTAAATATTGTAGGATTGCTAGGCACATGTACAAGGGTCTACGAGGCATCAACCATGCCCGATTAAAAATTTAGCCGTGCCGAACAACCAAAAGCCGGATCTTTATACTAGAGTTTAGGCGAAAACAAGCATGTTAAACATTTTAACACTATGTGAGAGGGATTACAACCTTTGTAGATCCGGTCCTTCACTTCAATAGCTCCGTGTAGATGTCCCCTTCGCTGCGATCGTGAACTCCGGACTCTAGAGAAGCTCCACAAGAAGAACGAACGCGCTTGCTTTGATGACTTCGAGGCCGAAGATGATCTACGTCGGGGAGACACTAACTCAAGCTATTCCTTCACTAGGTCATGAACTTTGTGAAGAGAACATACTCTACTACATGGCAAGTGGTAGAGGATGAAGAAGTAGGAGGTGGGCTCACTTTAGAATTGATTTTCTCATATTTTTCCTCATAGCACCATTAGAGCTTGAAAGCTTTTTCAAGGAGCTTGATGAAGAAGAAGAAGAAAGAATAATGTTATCATATGAATTATTATCCTCTCAATAATGTAATCATGGGTGAGTTAAGCTATCATGCTTAACTCATGTAGAGAATTAACCAAAGCATGAGGTTAAGGGTTGGGTTAACTAAATATCCTTAAGAATGACAAAAGAGTTGACTTTGTCAATGTTTCCACAAGCTTCATGAAAGCTTGAGAACTTTGACAAAGTCTTTCTCTTTTGTTATTCTTAAGATATAAACAAAACCCTAATCTTTACCCTAATCTTGGTATAAGTCGCATACACCCATCTTTGATGGATCATCAAGCATGACACAATCATATGTACACAAATATATATCACATATACACTTATGCACAATCAAGTGAGAAAATAAATCTTAAGTGAGCTAATACTAGTTAATGTAATGTAATATATCAAATATATAATTATACATTAAATTATTAAATCAACTCTTGATTTAATAATCCGGCTATAACCGACTAATATCTTGTGTAACTACTTATCGAATCAACACTTAATCTGATAACCCGGTTATATCGCATACAATCGATCAATGTTACGAATCGCGATAATAGAACACGGTATCTCATATCGTATCAATCTCGGTCCCGCACATATCACATATGTGCTCCTACTCCGTTTCGCTTTAGACAGGAAACCCCTGTGTAGGACTCTAAAGACTCGTCAATATGCCGGCAGTAGGTGATGATCATATCAAACACTCACAAGCCGCAAGCGGTCTGCTAAACGTAACGGACACCCGGGTATTGAGCGATCATAAGATCAACAAGCAAGCCTGTACATTCTCCTGTGAATCCAATCAGTAACACTCCCGTACAGTCCGGTCTCGTCGTCTGATATGTCGCATATCTCTCCTAGGGGTGGTAAACGTCAGACCCCAGTAGCTTGATAAGTCGTGTCGATATGAGGTCTATAACAGTTCGAGAAACTACTGATAACACTTATCAGTAAATCTCAGCAACCCTGGCCAGGGATTTCCTGTTATAGCCAATCGAACACAGTACAACATCAATTCCCTATACCGGGAGAGACAAATCCCCTCCTATCGCTCATTGCCTCCATGTGATTCGGGACTGTACCCAAAAGCCATCTTTTTGCACGCCCTCTTGGACATGGTATGACGTAAATCAAAGCACAGTGGGAATCACACAAGACTCTATGACGATCTCGGGTCAACAGACTACTCTGTACCAGTGTCACCGGAGAACTGCCATCTGACGTGAGGTATAATACCATCTGGGAGTTCTCGGAGAGTCCGTCCAGTGTACCCAGTCTCCACTGAGCACCCGTACACCATCCTTGATGTCAAACACCGATGGATATGGGATCATCCATCGCCCATCATATGGGTCAAGATGCGTATACGCTAGTCTACTCTGGTGTATCGATGCCCTGTCTCGATACACCCTCGACTAGGAACAGTTATAGGTTGTACTTGTCGACTACCGTGGCCCCACTAGTATGATCTCATCATAGTCCCAGTAGTCAAGTACATATCCTAAGGGCTTTATCAACATGTAACATAGAGACAATCAGAGTACATGTTAAGATAAAGTACAACCAGATAGCATACTAACATGTCGAGCAAGAAAGTCCTCCCTATATACGTCCAAGCATCCATTACAATATACATCGTATGTACAGTAATGGCCTCTAGGGCATACATATAACTAACAATCTCCCACTTGCACTAGGGCCATTTGTTGTGGTATCACATACCCAACAATTAGCTGTGGTTGAAGTAACTTATACTCAACCATCCCATAAAAGTCTCTACTGGGAAAAAGGCCTTTGTGAGTGGATCCGCACTATCGACCTCTGTGTCTACTCTCCTAACCTCGATCTCCCTGGAGATCAACCATCTCCATGATCAGGTGATACTGCCTAAGAATTATATCTGGATTTTAGATGGGACGGGGGGTTCCTTGGCAAAAGCCACAACTCTATTGTCACACAATTGTAGGAACGAAGTTCATCTCATGAACTTATATATATCCAGACTGCCTCTTTTGTAGCATCATTGGTAACGATGTATCTTGCCTTTAATCGTCTAGTATGTCATGGTATCTAGCTTGGAACTCTTCCAACATACCGTCCCTCCACTGAGGGTAAAGACAATGCCTGCGACTGACATTCAGTCGTCCTTATCACCCTGGAACCTTTCCAGTGATTCTCCCCAGGATCCATTGATACCATCTCACTAGAACTAGTGAGTATCCTAACATCCAATTAGATCTATCTCATAGATCCAAAATCCAGGATTTAGGAGGTATCACTTTGATCCTATATGGAGAATCCTTGTGATAAGCGGAGATTGACCGAGCGTAACATAGGAAACTCCTTCCCTATCAAGAGTATGTCATCCACGTACTCTACGAGGATCACCACCATACTCCCTACTACCTTTTTTTATATACAAGGTTCATCTACCATTTTGATGAAGTCAAACTCTTTGACTACTACATCAAAACAGACGTTCCAACTCCGCGATGCCTGCTTCATCATAAAACATCTTGCACACGTTTTCGCTGCTCCCACTGTCTACGAAGCCCTCTGGCTGTGTACTTATAGACGCTCTCTTCCAAATCAACATTTAGAAAAGCAGTCATGACACCCAACCGTCAGATATCGTAGTCATGGTATGTAGCCGTGGCAAGTAGGATCTGGATGGACTTAAGCATAGCTTTGAAAGTCTCAAATTTTCCATGTACACTAAGTAATCTTCTCAAGATATACTTGCTCCTGATGGGGATTTAACCCTTCAGATAAAGCAACCAAAGTCCATACTTTGTTGGTGTATAAGGATTCCATCTCAGATTGCTAAGCATCCAGCCATTCTTACAGAGTCCCACTCGTGATGGCCAGCTCGAAACTAGTTGGGTCATCATCTTATGATGCAATCCTTGCTCCCGCTGTCATAGAGAAACCAAAGTATCTCTCAGGTGGGTGAGGAACCCTACTAGATCGGCGGAGAGGCTGAGGTTCGTTGTTTACTATTGAATCCTTTGGTTCTACCAAATCATCTGTTGTAATTTGTATAGCTGGAACTCCTTCCATTTCTACCTCATGACCACTAATTTCTTCACAAGAAATTCCCTTTCACAAAGGTGGCATGCTGAGAAACAAAACATCTTTTGTTCCTCGGTTAGGTAGAAGATATTCCCTTGTGAATGCTTGAGATATCCAACAAACTTCTACAGAACTGACTTTGCCTCGAGCTTGTCCAGATTATGCTTTTAGACATAGGCCGGACAACCCCAAATCTTAACATACTTAAGATATGGGCTCTTCCCATTCCATATCACATATGAAGTGGTAGGCAACTGATTTGATTTGAACCATATTCAATAGGTATGCAGCTTCTCAAGTGCATAACTCCCAAAAGGAAATAGGAAACTCAGTAGTACTCATCATAGAGCACGCCATATCACATAGGGTGCTATAGCTCCGCCCCGATACACTGACGTGCTGTGGTGTATACGGAGGAATAATGCTGAGAGAGAATCTCTTTCTCCTTTAGAATAGTCCAGGAATTTCGTGCTCAAGTATTCTCCTCCTTGATCTCATCAAAGGACATAATACTTATACCCGTATTTTGGTTCTCTACTTCTAACTTACATTCTGTGAATATCTCAAAAGGTTCGGACTTGTGTTTCAACAGGAACATATGTTTGAATCTTGAGAGATCATCGGAGAATACAATGAAGTACAAAGAACCGGTCTTGGCATATGTAGATAGGGGACCTTTATACATCAGCATGTATCAATCCCAAGAGTTCACTAACTCTTTCTCTGTTTCCAATAAACAGATCTATGGTCGTCTTATCTTTGTGACATGACCGGCAAGTTTCACAAGATGTAAATTCAAACAGATTTAAATATGCATCTAAATGTAACTTAGCTAGTCGGGTCGCATTGATATGACCTAGTCTACAATGCCTTAAGAAGGATTCGTTCATTTCTGAACTCTTCCTCTCGTGTGTGTTCTGTATACTAAGAACTGTAGTTTGATTTAGAACGTCAATACTTTTAGATAACGTGCCTGAACCGATCAACTCTTGATATAGGAAATGTTCAAAACATTATCCAACAATACAAAATTATATCCTTTCTTTACTAATAAAGAGACTGATATGATGTTGTATATCAGGTTCGGTATCTAATAACATTCGTTCAGAATCAATGTATTCTTGTAATACAGGGTGATAGTGACCAACAGATTTGGCTGCAACACTTGCACCGTTTTCTATCTCATGAAACTTATCACCCGTTCTCAGTTCTCTACCTTTCTGTAGCCCATGTAACAAATTACATTTGTGGGATCCTGATCCGGTATCTCATACCCAGGACGTAAAAGATACTGAGAAACAGTTCTCTGTAATGAACACACCCGAAGATGATGCATCAGCATGCACTTTCTTCGTTTGGGCGGCACGGGAATTCTGGTATTCCCCAATTTCCTGCTCTGTCTTATAACAATTATAAGTTGGAGCGGGACCAACGTTCCCCAGCTCAGTATAACAAGCGGGTTCGGTCAATTCATCCGTTTTATTATCTTGATTAAGGCGTGACATGGTCACTACCTGGAGAGAGAGAGAAGAAAACACTCAGCGTATGCTCTTGCAAGATTAGATTGGTTATCTAATATATCTAATCAGGATGTCTCCCACTGTTTTAGTCAAATCTTCCTTCAAACCCTAAAAGGAAAGACTAGCCGGGATTAATTACACTCTACAAATTCGCCAATCTTTCAGCCAGGCCAGTGTCGGTACTTTGAGGGAGGTTCCCAGTGCTTTCGCATGGACCTAATTAAATTAAACCTCGTTTTCCCAGGGGCGTAACCCCGTTAACACCTTTCTAGACACCTACTTGATCGGCTAATTGTAATGTGTAAAACTCTCCCAGGAGTAACTCTTACTCGCAGCGGGTATCGGGATCCAACTATCTCATAGAAGGTATGCAATCTCAATGCAAATTTCAACAGTTGAAATTCCCAATAATATTTTGCCCCAAGCCTCCTATGACCTTGACAAAAGCCAACAAACCATAGGCTGCTAGTCAAGTTCAACCCGTCATTTCTTGATTGAAGTAAACCCACCCGCACGGCCCTTGACAAAGGCCAACAAGGTCGCACGACTACCCTAATCCAATCTGCATCATATGCATAAGCAGATAAGTACTATTCAGCTACCGCACACTACGCCTTGACAAAGGCCAACAAACGCAGCACGAATACTAAACAGTCCTTATCTGAAATGACGGAGGGCTACGAAAGGTTTTTAAGAAAACCCTTTGCGTAATGAACTTGATATCGTTGTAGAATCGAGTGATTTTAATTGGTGTGTTTTTTAGGCTTTTCTAGTTTTGCTAAAGGGGTCAATCCCGGTGAAGGGATCGTAGGCCCTTTCCTCATCGAATAAGGTGCGGGATATTTCACAAATACCACTATGCAAAGCAAGAACTATAGAAGCAATCAAAACACAAACTAAGTTTGTAGCATCTGCTAGTTTCACTAAAGAGGTCACTCCCGGTGAAGGGATCTCGGCTCTTTCCTTATCGAATAAGGTGCTGGATGTTCTACAAGGAACACCGCTATGCAAAGCAAGAACTAGAGCTACCAGTTTTTAAACAAGTTTCTACAACATCTTAGGTTTCTTTTATTTCATTAATCTCATTAATGAAGTCCCATTTCATTATGCTTCATAAGCATCATCATTTGAAACGAAATCTACAATATAACATATATCCCATATATATAATATAAACATTCATCTCAGGCAGTAATATGATCTCATCACAGAACATTGCAGCAGAAGAACATATATGAAATATTGGATATACTAGGACGTCCGTGTTTTAATACGAGCCTGTATAAAAAACGGATTCCACGGTCGCGATGAATAGCCAAACCCACATCCCTAGACCCCTACGAGAGCGGAAAGCAACACTGCCAATTCTAGGGTTAGGAGACTCGGTCTCGACTCCTCGAGATGGTCTCCTACTGGACCCTAGAACCCGGTTACTTGTGCTCCCCGTCTTGGGTCTACCTAATACGGAAAAGTAAATAATATACAATGGTGACATCATCCTCAGCCCGGAAGTGCCCCAATAAAAGAATATTACATACAAATAAATTTTACATGAAAGAAAAAGAAAAAACTCTCATCTCACATAAAACCCCTGGCTATTCAAACGCGACGATCCAATATAACATATCACAGCAACACATAATATCTCATATCATCAACGTAAGCAAGTATGCGTATCCCGATTGTCGTTGATGTATAGCAACGATGCCGGCGATACACCACATACTACGCTTACGGTCACAGAAAAGAAAGTGTAAAACTACAACAGTTGGAATCCGCAACCTCCTTAGACATCGCATGCCTAACAATTATAAACCCCGCATTTTAGTCTCATTATCGAATACTCTTTTCAATATTAAGTCGGGCAATTCAACAAGATTCCCGACATCCTGATCGAATGCTCGTCGCAAACTTTAGTAGACGGCCGCACCCCCAGATGCCGTCGACGAAGTGTACTAAGGCGGAACACCGCTGCCGCGAGCACCCGAACGGATGCTTTTGGCGACGGGGTTCTCCTACAGTCACTTGGTCGGGGCTATGGGGCATGGCTGTCTATTAAGTTTACCCGGCGAGTATCCGCGTACGCTACGTGATTGCAACGGACTTTTGATCACATCAAAATTTCCGTAGCAACCAACCATTTGAGACTGAACTGCTAGATTTATAACATTCAAATTAGTTATCTCATAACTACTTGTGGATTCCAAATATTGTATCACATTCCATATAAATAGACAATGTTAAACTTTCCGATCGAATAATCAAACACCCAAGTTTTCCCAAATAGTTCTCAACACTTGAAATAAGTTTAAAAACATCCATCACATGCATCAGTACCAATGGTCCAACCGTAGAAGGGTCAAGCCAACACCTCACATGTGGCACGCCGTACTGCCACAAACCCTAAGGTTCAGAGGCAGTTCAAGACGGTCACATAATCGAGTTAAGGTTTGTTGTCTTCTAGAGGGTCCACCGCGTTACTTGCACGACTTAGAACGTTCTTAAACTACGAAAAAATCCAACGCTTGGAAATTTTCCGGCAGGGGAAAAAGTGAGTTACTGATATCCGTTCGAACTTTTTAACACGTTCTAAAAATTACCCGGACAAAACTAAACAAAGTTAAATTATCTGATCGAATAAACGAGTCCCCAATACAACCCTAGAAAACTCAACACTTGAGTGGAATTAAAAAATTCCCAGAAAAAAATAACAAGAAAGGACCTAAGAATAAATATATGAAATACGAGGGACCAAATCATAATTTTGGACGTGGTTCCGCGGTCATTTGAGAGCATTAATGGTCCGTACTTCACAGTAATTCATAGTTTTTCCTGCTTTATTTTCTGAGTATTTTTAATCCATAAAAAATCATATTTTTGAAAAATATCCAGAGAAGGGTTCGTGTCGGGGTTTTCGGGTTCGATCGGACTTTAAATTTCGCCTAGACTTCGCCTAAAGCTCTAGCTTGGCTATGATACCACTGTAGGGTTGCTAGGCACATGTACAAGGGTCTACGAGGCATCAACCATGCCCGATTAAAAATTTAGCCGTGCCGAACAACCCAAAGCCGGATCTTTATACTAGAGTTTAGGCGAAAACAAGCATGTTAAACATTTTAACACTAAGTGAGAGGGATTACAACCTTTGTAGATCCGGTCCTTCACTTCAATAGCTCCGTGTAGATGTCCCCTTCGCTGCGATCGTGAACTACGGACTCTAGAGAAGCTCCACAAGAATAACGAACGTGCTTGCTTCGATGACTTCGAGGCCGAAGATGATCTACGTCGGGGAGACACTAACTCAAGCTATTCCTTCACTAGGTCATGAACTTTGTGAAGAGAACATACTCTACTACATTGCAAGTGGTAGAGGATGAAGAAGTAGGAGGTGGGCTCACTTTAGAATTGATTTTCTCACATTTTTCCTCATAGCACCATTAGAGCTTGAAAGCTTTTTCAAGGAGCTTGATGAAGAAGAAGAAGAAAGAATAATGTTATCATATGAATTATTATCCTCTCAATAATGTAACCATGGATGAGTTAAGCTATCATGCTTAACTCATGTAGAGAATTAACCAAAGCATGAGGTTAAGGGTTGGGTTAACTAAATATCCTTAAGAATGACAAAAGAGTTGACTTTGTCAATGTTTCCACAAGCTTCATGAAAGCTTGAGAACTTTGACAAAGTCTTTCTCTTTTGTTATTCTTAAGATATAAATAAAATCCTAATCTTTACCCTAATCTTGGTATAAGTCTCATACACCCATCTTTGATGTATCATCAAGCATGACACAATCATATGTACACAAATATATATCACATATACACTTATGCACAATCAAGTGAGAAAATAAATCTTAAGTTAGCTAATACTAGTTAATGTAATGTAATATATCAAATATATAATTATACATTAAATTATTAAATCAACTCTTGATTTAATAATCCGGCAATAACCGACTAATATCTTGTGTAACTACTTATCGAATCAACACTTGATCCGATAACCCGGTTATATCGCATACAACCGATCAATGTTACGAATCGCGAGAATAGAACACGGTATCTCATATCGTATCAATCTCGGTCCCGCACATATCATATATGTGCTCCTACTCCGTTTCGCTTGAGCCAGGAAACCCCTGTGTAGGACTCTAAAGACTCGTCAATACGCCGGCAGTAGGTGATGATCATATCAAACACCCACAAGCCGCAAGCGGTCTGCTAAACGTAACGGCCACCCGGGTATTGAGCGATCAGAAGATCAACAAGCAAGCATGTACATTCTCCTGTGAATCCAATCAGTAACACTCCCGTACAGTCCGGTCTCGTCGTATGATATGTCGCATATCTCGCCTAGGGGTGGTAAACGTCAGACCCCGGTAGCTTGATAAGTCGTGTCGATATGAGATCTATAACAGTTCGAGAAACCACTGATAACACTTACCAGTAAATCTCAGCAACCCTGGCCAGGGATTTCCGGTTATAGCCAATCGAACACAGCACAACATCAACTCCCTATACCGGGAGAGACGAATCCCTTCCTATCGCTCATTGCCTCCATGTGATTCGGGACTGTACCCAAAAGCCACTTTTTTGCACGCCTTCTTGGACGTGGTATGATGGAAATCAAAGCACAGTGGGAATCACACAAGACTCTTTGATGATCTCGGGTCAACAGACTACTCTGTACCAGTGTCACCGGAGAACTTCCATCTGACGTGAGGTATAATACCATCTGGGAGTTCTCGGCGAGTCCGTCCAGTGTACCCAGTCTCCACTGAGCACCCGTACACCATCCTTGATGTCAAACACCGATGGATATGGGATCATCCATCGCCCATCATATGGGTCAAGATGCGTATACGCTAGTCTACTCTGGTGTATCGATACCCTGTCTCGATACACCCTCGACTAGGAACAGTTATAGGATGTACTCGTCGACTACCATGGCCCCACTAGTATGATCTCATCATAGTCCCAGTAGTCGAGTACATATCCTAAGGGCTTTATCAACATGTAACATAGAGACAATCAGAGTACATGTTAAGATAAAGTACAACCAGATAGCATACTATCATGTCGAGCAAGAAAGTCCTCCCTATATACGTCCAAGCATCCATTACAATATACATCGTATGTACAGTAATGGCCTCTAAGGCATAAATATAACAACAAATACTTGAGGTTTATTTTGAAAATATATCAAAACTATTTTTCATAAAAACCCCTCAACTTTATTAATTTACAATAAGGATTTTAGTAAACATAGGTTTAAGCGGGACCGATTCTCTTGAGCCACAGGGAGACGGAGAAAGTGGGTGCTTGCCTATTTAAGGTAGATAACTAAAACGGGGTTATCAATGGTAATTGGCTTGGAAAAAGTCATAAATCCCGCCGTCCATGTATAGCAGTTACCGATAACTCCAAAACTAATTCAAGACTTCAATTCCGTTTAAGTGTCTGACTCAGTCGGAATCTTAGTCTAATCTGAAATCAATCCATCCATGTATACAATTCAATATAACTCTAATGCAACATGAATACTTTTATACCAGAATACAATCTATATAAATATGACTTGATTTGACCGATCCATGGATATACATTTGACTTATCTACATGACTATCCGTTTATATCTTTATCCGTTTACCTGAATAATTGATATCATGGTTTCGGCAAGTCTTATATTTACAAATCACTACAAAACAATACAATAATACATTACGGGGTTTAAAGGGGTAGATTGGTACGGAATGTGTTTAAAGTGGCATGAGACGGTCACTTTAATACACCTAACATGAATATCCGTTGTCGTTGTCCCGTGAGTTTTGACATGGCCTTGTACTCCTTATACCATAGTCCATGGGGGGTAAGCTGGACTCCTCTCGTATACACTGGCATATTCTGTACAAGCTACAAACAACTGCGTTAACATAACTATCAACATTATACCGGTTATATTCTCATTACCTGTTCAATCTATTTCCATCTCTCTTTGGGACTTACCGAGCGATTGTTCGCTGACGACATTCTTTTTCTATTCTTTCTTTGGAATGTTATCAGGAGAACCCAACTCTCTGGAGATCGATCCCAGCTCAAAAGACTTAGAGCAGTTCGTCGACGACCCAGAGCTCTAGACACTTGTATATACTTTTATTTTCAGTTTCATACCATTGTTTAGGCATTGCTTTCCAGTCTTGTATTTACATTCCAGCATTGTATTGTAAAAAAATTTTAATACATAAAAAGTTGCTATTAATTTACATCTCATGTCTTTCTTGTGTACATTTACATTATATTACTTATTTACGCTTAACGTGTTTACTTCTGAGTAAAACGTCGCGTGACCCGTCACGTCTCCTTACCGTACTCTGGGAAGCGGGGCGTGACGTGACCAGTTTTACCCGTCAATAGGAGATTCTCTCGCTCCAAAAATGAGAGGTAATTAACGGCAGTTTATTCCGCGGCTGCCGGAGATTCAGATCCCCACAATCAATAAACCCCGGTCTACCCTACGCAGGGGGCATTTGTAATACGCCTGACAAGCGATGCGTATTCCTATCTCAATAGTGTGACGAAAAATACTCCACACACCATAAATCCGTGGCTACGGTGGATGATATTTGCTGATATGAGTTCAGTAGTCTCTCGGTTGGTGATGAGCTTGAATCCGGTACGAATTATCGAGTTATTAGAGGTCTGACGTTATCCACCCCTAAACCTGGTATGCGATACTCTTAAATGAAAAGACCGGACTATACGGAGATTTTCACATTCAGGCTCAGTAGGGTACGGACGGACTTGATTGTCGACTTCCCTTTCGACATATACCTAGGTAGCCGATACATACAGCTAGCGCCGCTGACGTGCTTGTGGTTATGGATTTGTTCCCCTCCGAATGGCGGCCGACGACGCGAGGGCGTCTTGCCTGAGATTCGGGGCAGATGCTATATGGTTTTATCCGTCTACCTCTCCGAAGATTCCAAGTTGATTTATGGCACCGTGTATCGGAGGTTTAGACGGATGCGGCCGATGTAGCAGACTTCGTCAGATTCCCCCTCGCTTGAGGGGTTTTTGATTGTGGGGACGCTCTTCCCTGCAGGCGCAAGCCCCTGCAGTTAATTACGCTACCGCATCGCGGTAACAACTTTCTCCTTCTCCAGAATTTCACTTCGCGTCGTGGGTGTTTGTTTTGTTTGTGGTTGCCCGTGGATTGTATACGGAGACTGAGTAATGCCGTCGCCCGTAGGACGTGGATTAGTCCAAATCCGTATTTACTTAGATTTGGGTTTGGTGTTTTGGTTTAAGGATACGTTAACCGTATTTAGGCTAAGATCGACTTAAACGTTTGTTAAGGATACGTTAGTTTGATTTGAGACTAAGATCGACTTAACGGGATCGTTTGGATCCGACGAAGAGCATTTAGGGACTCTATTGTTCCAGTTTAGGGACGTAGTGGTCCATAGGTAGTTTAAGGACATTGCGGTCCATATTCCAGTTTAGGGACGTGGTGGTCCATATTCCAGTTTAGGGACATGGTGGTCCATAGGTAGTTTAAGGACGCTTAAGTCCGTGAGTTTAAGGACCCCACAGTCCGTGTTTTAGTTTAAGGACGCTTAAGTCCGTGAGTTTAAGGACCCCACAGTCCGTGTTTTAGTTTAAGGACGCATAAGTCCGCGGGTTTAAGGATCCCACAATCCATCTTTTGGTTTAAGGACGCTTATGTCCATGAGTTTAAGGACCCCACAGTCCATCTTTTGGTTTAAGGACGCTTAAGTCCATGAGTTTAAGGACCCCACAGTCCGTCTTGATGTGTGGTTGTCGGGACCCGTCACCTCTCTGGCATCGTTGAAGGATTACAACGATAGGAGTCAAAGGAGTTCGGAGATGTACCCTTGAACCGGTCATAAATCGATTTAAGAGAGCATCTGTGCTCAGTCAATTTAATTTGAGGACTTACGGCCATGATTGGGCTAAATCCAGTTGAAAAATATTCAACGCTTTTATTTATTTTTGGTCTATTAGACCTGTGCTAGGGCTTTGCCCACATTTAAATAATGCATTGCATTGCTTTTTATTTTTGTTTGGGCCTAGCCCAGAAAGGATGCAGAGCATCAATTTGTTTTGGGCTCTGCCCATTTATAAATGATGCAGAGCATCAATTTTACTTGGGCTCTGCCCTTTATAAATGATGCAGAGCATCAATTTTATTTGGGCTCTCCCCCTTTTATTGCTTTGCAATTTATTTTGGCCTGCTAGGTCTTTTTGACTTGGGCCTGGCCCTTTAGCAAAAGAAATGCATTGCATTTGTCAGGCGCTTTGCGCCAATCAAAAAGCGCAAGCACTTGTAGTGATGACACGTGTCATGCAAGCGCAGTGCGGCCAAACACCAGCTTAGGCCGCGGTTCCGCGGCTCTGTAGAGGGATTGGGGCATAAAATTTTTTGTGTGTGCTCTGTTGGGTGTCCTTGGCTTTTCTGGATGTACTGAATTTTGACTTACTTACTGTATCTGCTCCAGATTTTTACAGTAGACCGTTTACTTCGTTTGGATCCGTCGCGGTGTAGCCGCGAAATATGGGTCTATCTTCCCACGTCTTTGGCACTGAACTTGAACTCCGTATTATCCTGCACACTTGCACAAAAACTAATCAAAAATAACAAGATGATTTTTTTTACAAAGTATATTTTTTTGTTTTGTTTTTCGGTTATATTTATATTCACAAGTTAACCCGAAATTACACGAAGAAATAAACTACTGTCTCCCCGGCAACGGCGCCATTTGATTGTTAGGGATTCTGCGTGTTCAAGTTTAGTTAATTACCGCAATCAAGACGGTTTCGCTTGTAGCTAGCCGGTTGAGTACGGGTCGTCCGCAGGGAGATGGGAATCTTTTTCTAAGTGTTTTAACGAGTTAAGTCCAGTTTTCCAGATTTTGTTGTGATTAATTAAGTGTTAAAATGATATGTAAAGAGAGCTTGTTAGGGTTAGGATTAGGTTAGTTTGAGTTAGGAGTCGCTCACCTCTTTCGTTGCCACTCTTAATATCGGTGTTACGGTAATCGGCAACAACGGGGATTAGCATGACTAGGAAGGAACTTGCGAGTATAAGCTAGGATTTCCAACGCATAAGTTCTTCCTTTTGGTGCTTGTCCGTCCGTTCTTGGCTCTTAGCCATAACCTCCGGTTAATTCAACCACAACCGGTCTCACTACGGAATCACCGCTATCATGTAGGATAGGGTGCCGTAAGGAGCGGATTGTGGTTCAATTAACGGGAGTCGATTTAAGATGTTGGGCAAGGAAAGAGTGAGAGAGATTTCCTTCTCTCAAACTTCCCTTATCCTACCCTCACAAGTATGAAATTACTCACACATCATATTGAAAAGAAAACAAAACAAAAGAGGAAGATAGAAAGAAGGAGATTAGAAGATAACAACTAGCTATTTGCGACCTCACCTTGGCAAGGATCAAGCGTAAGCATCATGGTTGTTTTAAGGATAAAGGAAAAGAGAAAAGAAAGAAACACAAGAAATAACAACAACTAAGTTAACAAATGAAAATTACAAGCAATAATAATAATTAAAGAACAAGACAAGCATGATAAGTAAAAGGATCTTCTTTATTCATCATTCTTCACTCATAAAAGCTCACTACAAGTTTTTCAATGGAGTAGAGATGAGAAGAGGAAGAAGAAACAAGTATTCTAAACCCTAGGAAAATACAAGATTATGCACCCTTGGCTTCACAAGGTTCTGGACTATTTATAAGCAGGGAAAGGGAAATCTAGGGCAACATTCAGAATAAACATGGAATTACCAAAATACCCCCAAAAACTTTTCATCTGACGAGCCTACATGGCCGCGGAACCGCGGCCTAGACCCCCTATTGGCCGCGGTTCCGCGGCCTTGTTGGTGAGTTGGGTCCTCCGGTTTTTTTGTACTTCCCTGGTTTTCTGTCCCCTTTTGTCTGGTACATGATTTTTCTGATAATCTTTCCACATTTCTTTCAGAATTCTAGTGGATCAAAAAGTGATTGGACATGGATCTTTTGTCATGATTTTCTTGAGCTCCGCGTAGATTTCTTGGATCTTGTGTTGCCATTGAGCCTTGTGCATGAAGGTGACAATTGATTTTCCATTTTGTCTCCTAAACTGGTGTGTGGCAACAGACGGATAAAGAGCGGAGACCCGTGTTTTATCTGTGGTTGGCAGGAATCCGGATTTTGTCGTGTTTTTCCATGGATTTCACCGTTTAGAGCCGAGAACCTGTATCCTGCAATTGACTAGCAAACACGGCTCAAGAGTACCTACCGATATGCAATGTGATAAAAATTGGGCGGTATAAAAATGCAAAAATCTGATATGAACAAATACCTCCAAACTTATCATTTGCTCGTCCCGAGCAAAGCCAATTTATTCACAAAAATTTTTTCCTAATCTCACTTTCGCAGGAAACGCGATTGCACTGAGCATGTGCAACAAGCCGTTAAACCTCTAGGTGTCCCTAGTAGGAGGAGTGTTGTCTCCTGAGGGTTTTCAGCGGATACTACCCACAAAATCCGGTCAAGTTAGTTTTGTAAAATAAATATGATTCAAACCCCTAAAGTTTTGTTTCAGAAAATAACAAATCTATTATCCTAAGTCTAGACTATCGAACCTTTATTTTTCACACCTCGCTTCTTATTTAACTACAGATTTTATATGTCTTTACGTGCAGTGCAAATAGTGTCGTTAAGTTTCCAGAAGGATCGATTTACGTCATCATGTCACACAATAAAGCCCAGATAAAAATTTTGAAAGGATCACATAAGTTTTATAAAGAGTTAAGCATTTTTCAAATTTCGTTTTCCAGTAAAGTTTCAACTTTAGAATTTCTATCTTCCCTAACAGGAAACTAGGTCTTATTCTTCACTCCACCTTTTTCTTGTTTTCATTTCATACACACCTCTGTGAACGTGCAATAGTCTTTATCATAGAATAAAACCTTCATATCTCCGCTAAATTTTTTATAAAAGCCTGTCTTTTATCAAGATTATTCTCACACAAAGAACCGTTAGGAATTTTAACTCGAAGAGAACACTTGCTTGATTTTGTTTTAATCTGGACTTTCTAGGCTTCTTAGCGAGCTTTGGGCCAATGCACCCAAACCAGTTGGTTTTAGGGCATTAGGTGTAGAAACACCCCAGCGGACTTAATTACTCAAGTTACCTAGGTCCAAAAACAAAAGACAGTTTGGCATGAAAATCAGATGATTTAATACGAACGGAGATATAACCGGCAGTTCAGTTATTTTTTGGATAAAAGACGTGTTTAGTGGGTTTGGTGTGTAATCATTCCAATCAAGTTTCAGATGGGTTATTGTTCAGACTTAGTTCCAATTAAGGCATCAATAACATTCCTTCATATTCACTCACTTCATAAACTATTCTTGATATTACTTATTTCAGAACAAACCTATATTATCCTCAGAAAATCATTTATCTGTTTAAAAGTTTTTAAACATAAAAGACTTGTCATCTAATTTCCAAAAACTCACGACACGTGGAGTGTGATGTAAAGATGTATATCAGCTATAGTTAACTTCAAAGGAGAGTTATCTTTCAGATTTTCAAAATCTAAACATAAGATTTAGTTATTCTTATTTTATCAAACAAAACCGTCGAAATGTTGAATCAGAGTCCTCCCACTAGCTAACTTGACAGAAAAGTTTTTATGTTTTTAGAAAATTTTCAGTTTTTTATGGATTTTAATATGCAGATGCAAAATATACATATGAATGCCTAGGTAAGAAATGCGTACCGAGCGTACCCCCAAACTTAAACTGGACAGTGTCATCACTGTCATTGCATGAAGAGAACATTTGAAGGGTCAAAATTGTCGGTTAGCAATACACAATTTTTTTTTTGTTTTTGTTTTTTTTTTTTTAAAAAAAAAGAATATCCACAAATATATACAAAATGGTTTATACATACCCCCAAACTTATTTGGAACAGTGTCCACTGTTCTTGGCTGGATAACCGAAGTTTGGAGGTAGGCAGAGGAAGATTAAACCGGCTCCTGTAAGAACAGAAGCTCCTCTGTTGGTTCGGCGCTAAGGTACGGTTTGAGTCGGTGTCCATTCACTTTGAAAAATGAACCGTCCTTCGGATTTTCCAAATCCACAGCGCCCTGCGGATATACATTCCGCACAAAATACGGCCCTTTCTAGCGAGATCTGAGCTTTCCTGGATGGAAGTGAAGTCGGGTGTCGTAAAGCAGTACCTGTTGACCAGGTATGAAGGTTTTGCGCAAAAGGTGTTTATCGTGAAACACCTTCGTTCGATTCTTAACGACAACCGCGTTATCGTAAGCCTCATCCCTAAGCTCGCTCAGTTCGTTCAACTGCAGCTTCCGATAGCTGCCCGCATCTTCGAGAGACAGATTCAGCTCCTTTATCGCCCAAAATGCGCGATGCTCTATTTCGACAGGTAGGTGGCAGGTTTTTCCGTACACAAGCCGATAGGGAGACATGCCAAGGTCGGTCTTATAAGCGGTTCGAAATGCCCAAAGGGCATCAGTGAGTTTCAGCGACCAATCCTTACGGTTCTTGGAAACCGTCTTCTCCAGTATCTGCTTGATTTGCCGATTTGAAATTTCGGCCTGCCCGCAGGTTTGGGGGTGGTAGGGCGTGGATAGCTTATGATTAATGGAGTATTTCCGCATCAAGGCCTCGAAAGTCTTGTTGCAGAAATGACTTCCATTGTCGCTAATGATCGCTCGGGGGTGCCCAAAACGGGAGAAAATGTTTTCTTTAAGAAACCTAACGACAACCTTGTTGTCGTTAGTCCGGCTGGGCACGGCCTCGACCCATTTAGAGACGTAATCAACAGCGAGAAGGATGTACAAGTTCCCAAAAGAGCTGGGAAACGGCCCCATGAAATCTATCCCCCAAACATCGAAAATCTCCACAACCAAGATCGGTTGGAGCGGCATCTCGTTCCTCCGGGATATCCAGCCCATGTGTTGGCACCGGGAGCAAGTCTTGCAATAGTCATGAGCGTCTTTGAAGAGTTGTGGCCAGTAGAAACCACATTGCAAGATCTTCTCAGCTGTCTTTCTGGGGCCAAAATGCCCGCCACACGCTTGATCGTGGCAAAACGACAGCACACTCTTGAATTCCTCGTCAGGGACACACCGACGAATAATCTGGTCGGGACAGTACTTGAACAGATAAGGTTCGTCCCGGTAAAAGTGTTTTACTTGGGATAAGAAGCGAAGTCTGTCCTGACTTGACCATTCAGTCGGTAGTAACCCTGTGGCCAAATAGTTCACAATATCTGCGAACCAGGGTTCGCAAGATACTGTCAAGAGCTGTTCATCCGGGAAAACGTCGTTGATCGGAATTGGAAGCGAAGGCGAAGAAGGAAGTCGTGAGAGATGGTCGACAACTACGTTTTCACATCCTCGTTTGTCCTTAATGACAAGGTCAAACTCTTGAAGAAGAGGATCCAACGTATTAGCCGAGATTTTGCATCTTTCTTCGCAAAAAGATGGCGCGGCGCAGAGCAGAATGGTCTGTGTAGACAATGACTGGAGAGCCGATGAGGTAGGGCCTGAACTTTTCTAAAGCAAATACAACAGCTAAGAATTCCTTCTCAGTTGTTGTATAATTGAGTTGTGCGTCGTTCAGGGTTCGGCTTGCATAATAGATTACGTGCGGCATCTTGTTGATGTGTTGTCCAAGGACAGCACCAATGGCAAAGTCGGATGCATCGCACATAATCTCAAATGGGTGCGTCCAGTCAGGTGAAGAAAGAACGAGAGCAGAAGTGAGTGAGCGTTTCAATGAGTCGAATGCAGTCACACAGCTCGAGTTGAAGTCGAATGGCGTATCCTTGGCCAGCAAAAGAGTCAAGGGTCTAGCAATCTTGCTAAAGTCCTTGATGAACCGTCTATAGAAACCGGCATGGCCAAGGAAGGCTCGGATATCTCTGACGCATCGGGGAGGAGGAAGATTGGAAATGACCTCAATCTTTGCTTTGTCAACCTCTATGCCATTTTGCGAGATGATATGTCCTAAGACAATACCTTCGCGCACCATGAAGTGGCACTTCTCCCAATTCAAAGTGAGATTCTTGTCCTTACATCGGGTAAGGACAGCGTCAAGATGCAGCAAACACTCGTTGAAGGAATCGCCGAAGATGGAGAAATCATCCATGAAAATCTCCAGAAATTTTTCCACCATGTCTGAGAAGATTCCCATCATACACCGCTGGAAGGTAGCGGGCGCATTGCATAACCCAAAGGGCATGCGACGATATGCGAATGTGCCGAAAGGACAAGTGAAAGTGGTCTTGTCCTGGTCTTTTTTGGTGATGGGAATCTGATTATAGCCGGAGTAGCCATCAAGAAAGCAGTAGTACTCATGTCCGGCCAATCGTTCAAGCATTTGGTCAATGAAAGGTAGCGGAAAGTGGTCTTTCCGCGTTGCGGTGTTGAGTTTTCTGTAATCAATGCACACTCGCCACCCAGTTTGGGTGCGAGTAGGGATTAACTCGTTCGCCTCGTTGGTTATGACCGTGATGCCCGACTTTTTGGGGACAACATGAATGGGGCTAACCCACTAGCTATCAGAGATAGGGTAAATGAGACCACTATCTAAACATTTTACGATCTCCTTCTTCACAGCCTCTTTTATGACTGGATTGAGACGTCTTTGTGGATCCCGGGCTGGTTTGGCATCATCCATCAGATGAATGTGATGCTCAACGATAAGGGGACTAATCCCCTTGATGTCCGCCATGGACCAACCAAAAGCTTGCCTGTTGCTGTGCAAGACCGCAAGAAGGGCTTTCTCTTGCTCTGGAGCTAGAGAAGCCGAAATGATGACAGGGAGGGTCTCGTTCTCACCTAAGTAAGCGTACTTAAGGTGAGACGGCAAAGGCTTGAGTTCGAGCGCTGGAGGTGAAACGATTGAAGGCAAGATTGGTGCAGAGGTCTCGAACTCAAAGGACTCCAGCAAAGGTTCAAAACGAGTGTACGCGACCGAGTTGGATGGTTCAGGTAACTCATCCAGAAATTCGAAAGATTCAAACTCGGGTTGTGCGCGGCTAAGATCGTTCGAGAACGTGAAACACTCGTAGTCGTTGTCGGGCGCAGAAACAGCAGCAGGTTCGAGGAGGAACGCGCTAGTGGCGTTAAGATTATCGTGTTCAAACAGAAACTCCTCGAATTCACATTCTTCTGGGGTGATCTCCTGGATCGAGCAGACGTCCAGTATATGAGCATTAGGTTCGGCGGGCTGATTCCCCAATCTAAAAATGTTGAGTTCAATCGTCATGTTTCCAAAAGAGAGGTTCATCAAACCATTGCGGCAATTGATCACAGCATTTGAGGTTGCAAGAAATGGGCGACCGAGTATCACCGGAATTTGATTCCGGGGGTTAGCTACAGGCTGTGTGTCTAATACAATGAAGTCAACGGGGAATATGAAGTCCCCGACTTTTATTAACACATCCTCTAGCTCACCCCTAGGATGGGTGATCGATCGGTTGGCCATTTGGAGAGTGCAGTGTGTGGGTTTCAGCTCTCCGACGCCTAATTGCTCGTATACTGAGTACGGAAGCAGGTTAACACTGGCACCAAGATCTAATAGTGCGCGGTTGATGTTCTTATCCCCAATAGTAATAGAAATCGTAGGACAGCCAGGGTCCTTCCGTTTTTGTGGTAAAGATTGGGTAAGGGCATCACTCACAGCACTAGCCAAGAAAACTTTCTTGGGTACCTGAGACTTCCTCTTTTTCGTGCACAAGTCCTTTAAGATTTTCGCGTAGGACGGGACTTGTTGGACAGCATCTAAAAGAGGAATGTTAATGTTAACCTGCTTAAATAACTCCAGAATCTTCTCCATCTGAGGATTTTGTTTATTAGACCTCAACCGGTTTGGAAATGGAACATTTTTAAAATTGGTTGAGTCTAATGTTGGAGGAGGAGATTGTGGAGTTGGAACGGATCCCAGAACAGGTGTTTTCGTGGAGTGAGAAGTGGGTCCGTTCAGAGCAGAAGAAGAGGAAGGAGAGCCTTGTGAAGAACGGAGAATAGGCTCAGAAGACGAAGAAGCATGAGAAGAAGAAGTAGAAGAAGAAGCGGCCGGGGTGTCATCGTTGATCCGTGTGCCAATGTTGTTTTGCAGCATCCTTCCCGATCTCAATGTGGTCACGGCACTCACATTATGATTCTGTTGTTCAAGAGCAATATGTACATTATGTGGGTGACCGGGATTTGGGAGTGGTTGGGACGGGAGCTTCCCCTTTTCTCGCTCGCTTAAGGCCGCATTCAGCTGTGCAATCTGGGCCTCGATGGTCTTGATGCTTTGCCCGTGTGCGGCAGTGTGTTGCACTAAGGACTGAATGGAAGACTGGATGTTGGCGGTGGATTGTGTCGATTGTTTAACGAACGCCTCCAGACTTCGTTCGAGCGAGGAAACCTTATCGTTGTTTGACGGAACAAAGTTGTTTGGTGGAAAAGAATTGTTGGGTGCAAAGTTGTTCGTCTGATTTTGGAAAGGTTGGGGTTGGAAGGGCTGCTGAAACTGAGTTTGTTGTTGCGCTTATTGTTGCGGCGGAGGTGCCCTTTGGAAATTGTTGCCTTAGAATTGATTCTGATTCTGATTCCAGGCCAAATTGGGGTGGTTCCTCCAACCGGGATTGTAAGTGGAAGAGTATGGATCATTCCTCGGTCTTTGCTGAAATGCAGCGTTAACCTGATCCTGTCCTTGCAATGGTGGATTGTAAAGACACTCTTCGGTCAAGTGAGAAGGATCGGAACAACAAGCGCAAATGGTACGAAGGGGGAGAACAGGGGTAGGAGCAGGAGAAGAAAATTTGCTCTCTATCGCTTCAAGCTTTCTCGTTATTGCAGCCATTTCAGCTTTCATCGCAATAGAGACATCAAGTTGGTGAATTCCTACCCTAGACTGACCGGTAGAAGTAGAGGTAGAAGAAGAAGAAGTCGGTCTGGTGCTCTCCCATTGTAGCGTTTGCTCCGCAAGGTCGTCAAAGAACTGCCACGCTTCCTCGTCAGATTTCGATAGGAAGTGGCCCTGACAGATGGTTTCTAACAACTGCTTCGTTGCTGGGTTCAGGCCCTCGTATAAGGTTTGGCAAAGTTGCCATTTCTCTATACCGTGGTGAGGACACTGAACAAGAAGATCTTTGTACCGGTCAAAGCACTTCCAGAAGGGTTCAGAAGGAAGCTGAGAGAATTGGTTGATTTCATTTCGAATCCTTGCGGTTTTATGATTCGGATAGAATTTTTTTAGAAACGCTTTAACAAACTCGTCCCAGCTGGTTATTGAGTGGGAAGCGGTGCTATACAGCCATTTTTCAGCAAGATCGCATAAAGTGAACGGAATGACCCGTAGACGTATAGCATCGTCCGACAGCTGGGTGGTTTTCATCATGGCACAGACGTTTTGAAATTTATTGATGAAGATATAGGCATCTTCAGATTCAAGCCCATGAAATCGTGGAAGCATGTTGATGAAGTGGGGCTTAATTTCAAAGTTGTCCCCATTGGCCGGTGGAAGAGAAAGGCAGGTGGGGAGTGCAGAACGGGTGGGATAGAAACGATCCTGGAGCGCGATTCGCTGCGGCGCTACGACAGGCGGTGGTGGTGGGTTATTGGTCTCCGTAGGAGGTGGAGCCAATCCAGGGGTAGTCAAAGAGATGTTCGGATTAAATCCTGATATCGCGGAAGAAGAGGTTGGTGAAGGTGAAGGTGAAGATGTATGAACAGAATTCCGGTCAACGTCAGAGTTGGCCGGCAAAGGAAGGGGTGAAAGAGGAGTGGACGGAGTTTCGACGTCTGAGTCGACCGCGTAGTCGGTAGCGACTAACGTAACGCGGACTAGACGGGCGCTAGTGTCCCGAGTCCAAGCGGACATACACTAAACGAGTTTAGTATAGTCAAAGCGAAAAAGGCGAGGGTAAGAAAACGTCAATGGAGAAAACGATGGGTGGTGGGTGAAAAATGGATTTGGCGACAAAAGGCAAGTTTTTATAAAAGTTTTTGATTTTTTTCCTTTTTTTTTATTTAGAAAGAGCTTTACAGAAATATGTACGGACTTACGGCTTTAAGAAATCACAAATAAGATATGCACAATCTCACCTAGATCTAGGGTCACCTAGGTCTGCTAGACAGCTCCTAACTGTTCCAGAGGGATAGAAATAGGACCTCAAACCGCCTCTTCTCCGTCTAATGCGGCCAGATAAGTGCCAGGTAAGTGGGAGGTTGTCCAACACTTTCGCGAAGTTCCTTAATTAAATAACCACTTGCCTTCGTCACACTTGCCTAGGCACCGCAAAAGTCAGATAGGATAAACGGCCGATGCCTGTAACTAGTCCTCTGTCCTATTAAGCGTGAAGTCCTTAGGGCTGAGTCTAGTATTTTTTAATTTAACAATGGTCAATGCATATGCTTTTTGTGATTTTTGGGGTCCTGAGAAGGGTGATGAAATCCCCACCCAATCTGAATTGGTTTCAAGCCCCTTAAGTCCGTATTAATGAATGCAAAGCGATAACAAATCAACTGCAAACAATTTTTTTTTTATTTTAGCGCGGCGCAAAGAATCCTGCACAAAAACAGTTTATTGGAAGGGGGAAGAGAGTTTGCGCAAAGAATGCTGCAGAAAACACAGTTTAGTGGAGTTCAGAGGAGTGGGGAGAAGGAGATAAAATTACCCAAAAAAATTCTGCACCGTGAAGGCACTATATGGCCGCGGTTCCGCGGCCAAACACCAGCTTAGGCCGCGGTTCCGCGGCTCTGTAAAGGGATTGGGGCATAAAATTTTTTGTGTGTGCTCTGTTGGGTGTCCTTGGCTTTTCTGGATGTGCTGAATTTTAACTTGCTTACTGTATCTGCTCCAGATTTTTACAGTAGACCGTTTACTTCGTTTGGATCCGTCGCGGTGTAGCCGCGAAATATGGGTCTATCTTCCCACGTCTTTGGCACTAAACTTGAACTCCGTATTATCCTGCACACTTGCACAAAAACTAATCAAAAATAACAAGATGATTTTTTTTTACAAAGTATATTTTTTTGTTTTGTTTTTCGGTTATATTTATATTCACAAGTTAACCCGAAATTACACAAAGAAATAAACTACCGTCTCTCCGGCAACGGCGCCATTTGATTGTTAGGGATTCTGCGTGTTCAAGTTTAGTTAATTACCGCAATCAAGACGGTTTCGCTTGTAGCTAGCCGGTTGAGTACGGGTCGTCCGCAGGGAGATGGGAATCTTTTTCTAAGTGTTTTAACGAGTTAAGTCCAGTTTTCCAGATTTTGTTGTGATTAATTAAGTGTTAAAATGATATGTAAAGAGAGCTTGTTAGGGTTAGGATTAGGTTAGTTTGAGTTAGGAGTCGCTCACCTCTTTCGTTGCCACTCCTAATATCGGTGTTACGGTAATCGGCAACAACGGGGATTAGCACGACTAGGAAGGAACTTGCGAGTAAAAGCTAGGCTTTCCAACGCATAAGTTCTTCCTTTTGGTGCTTATCCGTCCGTTCTTGGCTCTTAGCCATAACCTCCGGTTAATTCAACCACAACCGGTCTCACTACGGAATCACCGCTATAATGTAGGATAGGGTGCCGTAAGGAGCGGATTGTGGTTCAATTAACGGGAGTCGATTTAAGATGTTGGGCAAGGAAAGAGTGAGAGAGATTTCCTTCTCTCAAACTTCCCTTATCCTACCCTCACAAGTATGAAATTACTCACACATCATAATGAAAAGAAAACAAAACAAAAGAGGAAGATAGAAAGAAGGAGATTAGAAGATAACAACTAGCTATTTGCGACCTCACCTTGGCAAGGATCAAGCGTAAGCATCATGGTTGTTTTAAGGATAAATGAAAATAGAAAAGAAAGAAACACAAGAAATAACAACAACTAAGTTAACAAATGAAAATTACAAGCAATAATAATAATTAAAGAACAAGACAAGCATGATAAGTAAAAGGATCTTCTTTATTCATCATTCTTCACTCACAAAAGCTCACTACAAGTTTTTCAATGGAGAAGAGATGAGAAGAGGAAGAAGAAACAAGTATTCTAAACCCTAGGAAAATACAAGATTATGCACCCTTGGCTTCACAAGGTTCTGGACTATTTATAGGCAGGGAAAGGGAAATCTAAGGCAACATTCAGAATAAACATGGAATTACCAAAACACCCCCAAAAACTTTTCATCTGACGAGCCTACATGGCCGCGGAACCGCGGCCTAGACCCTCTATTGGCCGCGGTTCCACGGCCTTGTTGGTGAGTTGGGTCCTCCGGTTTTTTTGTACTTCCCTGGTTTTCTGTCCCCTTTTGTCTGGTACATGATTTTTCTGATAATCTTTCCACATTTCTTCCAGAATTCTAGTGGATCAAAAGGTGATTGGACATGGATCTTTTGTCATGATTTTCTTGAGCTCCGCGTAGATTTCTTGGATCTTGTGTTGCTATTGAGCCTTGTGCATGAAGGTGACAATTGATTTGCCATTTTGTCTCCTAAACTGGTGTGTGGCAACAGACGGATAAAGAGCGGAGACCCGTGTTTTATCTGTGGTTGGCAGGAACCCGGATTTTGTCGTGTTTTCCCATGGATTTCACCGTTTAGAGCCGAGAACCTGTATCCTGCAATTGACTAGCAAACACGGCTCAAGAGTACCTATCGATATGCAATGTGATAAAAATTGGGCGGTATAAAAATGCAAAAATCTGATATGAACAGGCACACGTGCATTGCACGTGGCGCACATGCGCATTATGAGGAGAAGCAGAGCTTCTATATATGGAGAACATGCTCATTTTAATATTATTAAATGTTCTCATGTGGTGCGCATGTGCGTTGCACGTGGTGCCGCATGGCGGGCACACGTGCGTTGCACGTGGCGCACATGCGCATTATGAGGAAAAGCAGAGCTTCTATATATGGAGAACAAGCTCCTTTTAATATTATTAAATATTCTCATGTGATGCGCACGTGCGTTGCACGTGGTGCCGCATGGCGGGCACACGTGCGTTGCACGTAGCGCACATGGCGCTTGCGCATATGCGCATTATGGGGAGGAGTATTCTCCTATCTTGGAGAACTAAGCTCCTTTGGAGAACTAAGCTCCTTTGAGTATTGAATCCTTTGAGGATTTTACTCTACCTTTCTAAGAGGTATCCCCTCTTATTTATATGGGAGTGGTAGAGAAGCCATCTCTCCTTTTCCCGATGTGGGACTAAAAAATGCATTCCCCATATAGTAGAGTATTACTTTAGATTACACGTGCATAACACATTTGCTCATAACTTTTGATCTCGGATGAATTATGAGGCCCATAATATATCAAATCGAAGGTCTTTTAGAGATACTTTCAATATCATCAGAATTTAGTCATTTCTCGTTCCGGAGTTTGTCAAAATACAGCTCGGAAAATACCGGTTCGCATCTTCTTCCTTAGATCACATGTGCATAGACATTTGCTCAGAACTTTTGATCCCGGATAAATTATGAGGCCCATAATATATCAAATCGAAGGTCTTTTTAAGATACTTTCAATACCATCAGAATTTAGCTGTTTCTCATTCCGGAATTTGTCAAAATACAGCTCGGAAAATACTGGTTCGCATCTTCTTCCTTAGATCACATGTGCATAGACATTTGCTCATAACTTTTGATCCCGGATGAATTATGAGACCCATAATATATCAAATCGAAGGTTTTTTCGAGATACTTTCAATACCATCATAATTTAACAGTTTCTCATTGCGGAGTTTATCAAAATACATGCCGGAAGATACTGGTTCGCATTTTCTTAAGCGTATCGCTGCCATTTGATACCTTGGACTCTTTTGCGCAGAAATTTTTGGCGGGAACAAATGCCCCCCACTACTTTGCCCACGTAAGTATATATGTGGGTGAAGTAGTGCAGAGTAATGCATAGCGTATGACCAGTTTCGGGTTGGTATATAACTTTCAGAATCTTGATCTGAGAAGATAACGAGCGGACACGACCGTCGTCATTTATCATTGACTCAAATCTCGACTCTCAAAAGATATAGTTCCAAACTCTCAATTCCTTAAGCCGCACCCTTATATTTCTTTATGTTTTACTCTGGTGTGAAGTAGTTTATATGCTCATGAGTAACTTTTCCATTTCAGTGGCATGTAGCTTTAGCAAGTGTGGCTCATAGATGGTCCATCTTAACCTCTTTGTAGGGCAGTAATGGCTTAGAAGACAGGGGTAGGATCTGCCACCTAAGACTTTTCAACTTTATGAGCCGTGGGGGTCTCATAAAGACTTTTCTCCCTACGGATCGAGAGGATCTCGTAGGTGTATTTTCTCCTTAGGAATCGTGAGGATTCCTAAGCGCGTTTTCTCTTATAAGTCGTAAGGATCTTTTAAGAGATTTTTTCCCTCTTACGAGTCGAGAGGACCCGTAAGCGGTTGTTTCCCTCCTTGTCGAAATTCGACTTTGGAGAGTGAGACCCGTGAATAGTATGCAAGAGATCGTTTTAGACCGACTTGCAGGGTCCCAATGTTCAGGAAACAAGTTTTTAATCCCTGCTGCCTGAGGCTTCATCTTGCAAGTTGAGACGAATCGGGAATTTCCCGCGGAGACGTTGATTTCTCTCCGAGCCGACGCGATTCAGGAGGCTCTCATCAAGGACGCTAGTTTCCCTGAGTTGAGGTATTTGCCAAGGATATTTGTTCCCCTGGTGTTGAAACGGATCGAGAATTTCCCACGGAGACACTGTTTTCTCGGTGAGTCGATGCGAATCAGGAGGCTCTCATCAAGGATGCTTGTTTCCCTGAATTGAGGTATTTGCCAAGGATATTTGTTTCCCTGGTGTTGAAACGGATCGAGAATTTCCCACGGAGACACTGGTTTCTCTGCGAGTCGACGCGAATCAGGAGGCTCTCATCAAGGACGTTTGTTTCCCTGAATTGAGGTATTTGCCAAGGATATTTGTTTCCCTGGTGTTGAAACGGATCGAGAATTTCCCACGGAGACACTGGTTTCTCTGCGAGTCGACGCGAATCAGGAGGCTCTCATCAAGGACGTTTGTTTCCCTGAATTGAGGTATTTGCCAAGGATATTTGTTTCCCTGGTGTTGAAACGGATCGAGAATTTCCCTCGGAGACACTGGTTTCTCTGCGAGTCGACGCGAATCAGGAGGCTCTCATCAAGGACGTTTGTTTCCCTGAATTGAGGTATTTGCCAAGGATATTTGTTTCCCTGGTGTTGAAACGGATCGAGAATTTCCTACGGAGACACTGGTTTCTCTGCGAGTCGACGCGAATCAGGATTTTCTTCGTCAAGGACGCTTGTTTCCTCGAGTCAAAGCATTTGCCGAAGACACTGGTTTCTTCAGGGTTGGGATGAACCGTCGAGATTTGGCTTCGTTTTCTGGCGGAGCCTGTTGGGAAAGTATGGTTCCCTCTTTGTTTGCGCCCTTGGATTGTATACAGGGATCGATGTGATCTCAACTGTAGGGCTAAAGTTTTATCATTTTTTTTATTTCCGCGATGCTCTATCATTTCAGCTTTTATATCGCAAAGGTCGCGATTGCCCAATCATTTCGGCTATTTTTCGTGGTGCCCAATCATTTCGGCTATTTATTTTATTTTCACTCGCTGCTTTTTATTGCGAGTTGCCCAATCATTTCGGCTATTTTGTATGCATACGTTTTTACTTGCTGCTTTTTATTGCAAGTTGTCCTATCATTTCGGCTATTTCGTATGCATGTGCGGCCTGCCGGCTTTTCACCGTTAACCTGAAATTAGATACCGATTTCGGCATCAGCACCGCTGCAACTGGGATATTACCAGGAGCGAATCATCATTTGCCTCTGTCGATGTCGAACAAAGGTGGCTTAGCGAACAGGGTTAAGGTCCTGTCAACTAAGGCTTTTAACTTCATGAGCCGTAAGGGTCTCACAAAGGTATTTCTCCCTACAAGTCGTGAGGATCGTGTAGGTGTATTTTCTCCTTAGGAATCATGAGGATTCCTAAGTGTATGTTCCTCTGTAAGTCGTAAGGATCATACAAGAGGGTTTTCTCCTTGTAAGTCGAGAGGACTTATAAGGGTTGTTCATCATGCACACATATCCCCAATCACGGATGAAACTTGGTTAGGGAAATGTTTATTCGTGCCCGTGGATTGTATACAAGGGTCTGTATTGAACCACTTGTAGGGAAATATTGGAAGTTGTGGGGGTTACTTAAGCACAGGTTTAGGTCTCTGTAACTTAAGACTTTCAAATCTTATGAGCCGTGAGGGTCCCATAAGAGAGTTCTCCTTACGAGTCGTGAGGATCTCGCAAGTGTATTTTCTCCTTAGGAATCGTGGGGATCCCTAAGTGTGCTGCTCCCTTGTGAGTCGTAAGGATCTCACGCGGGTGGTTTCTCCTTACAAGGTCGAGGGGACCTTGTAAGTGTCTTTTAACGAGGTTGCGCCCTTTCGGGTTTTCACAAACACTCGCCGGCAGTCCTGCTGTTTTTACTCACGGAGCCCTTTCGGGTTTTCATCCGTGCCCATTTTTCTTATGGACATACCGTTTTTTTTTTATTCTTTTTATTTTTATATATTTTTTTACGTGGCCGCGCCCTTTCGGGTTTTCACGAACACTCGCCGGTAGCCCTGCTGTTTTTACTCACGGAGCCCTTTCAGGTTTTCATCCGTGCCCTTTTTTGCTTCTGGACATACCGTTTTTATATATTTTTTATTTTATATATTTTTTATTCTTCTCGTCAGCCTAAAGATGCTGCGGTAGTAGTTTAAGGACGTTTCGGTCCTTCATTAGTTTAAGGACGTTTCGGTCCGGCATTAGTTTAGGGATGTTTCGGTCCGTCATTGAGAAGGCTGGCTACCGCTTATAAAGTTTGAGCTTAGGAAGATAGCGAGCGGACATAGTCGTCATCATCTATCATTGACCTAGGCGGTAACCTTCTAAGCGTAGTATTTCTTTAGGAAGCGACCATTTATTGGCCTGAAAGGCCTTTCACCGTGCATATCCATAAGTAGATAGGCTCCACCTTGGTAGACCTTGTCTATGATGTATGGGCCTTCATAGTTTGGCTCAAATTTTCCTCGCTTGGCTCGATTGGGGATCATAGGTCTTTTGACCACTGGCACGAGTTCGCCTTGGCGGAATGTCCTTGGTCGGGTCAATCTCTCATATGAGCGCGTCATCTTCGCTTTATAAGCTTCCAGATTTTGTTGCGCTATGAGCCGGGTTTCATCAATGGCATTAAGCTCCTCAAGCCGAAGGTGAGCGTTTTCTTCATCTGTTAGCTCGTAGTGGACTGCCACTCGTAGAGAGGGTAACTCTATCTCGAAGGGGAGTATCGCTTCTGTACCGAATACCAACGCGTACGGCGTTGTGTTCGTGGCCGTCTTGAATGTAGTTCGATATGCCCAAAGAGCTTCTTGCAGTCTCTCATGCCAGTCCTTCTTATTTCGGGACACCGTCTTCTTCATGATCTTTGTCAAGGTCTTATTGAAGGCCTCAGCTAGATCGTTAGCTCGCGAATTATAGACCGAGGAATATCTCCAGTCTATATTGTGTTGTTGCGCGAAGCGACTGATCTTGTGGCTTCTGTAAGCTGGCCCGTTATCGGAGATGATCCATCGTGGATTTCCAAACCGATATAGGACGCGCGTCTTGAAGAAATGGAGGATATTCTCCGTCTTAACTTCCCTCAGCGGTACTGCCTCTGCCCATTTGGAGAAGTAGTCAGTCGTCGCCAGGATGAAACGATGTCCCTTGGACGATGCTGGTTCGATAGGGCACTATATCAGTTCCCCACATTTCGAACGGCCAGCTAGCTACCGTTGGATGTAGTGGATTTGGATGCTGGTGGATGAAGTCCCCATGAATTTGGCATGAGTGGCATTGCTTCGCATATTCGAGGTAGTCCTGGATCATCGTGGGCCAGTAGTAGCCCATCCGTTTGATCTTCAACTTCATCTTTGGGCCCGCTTGGTGAGAACCGCAGAGTCCGTCATGAACTTCCTGGACGACTCTTTTCGCTTCGTCAGGTCCCAGGCATCTTAACCACAAAGAATCAAACGACCTCTTGTACAGGGTATCATTGACGAAGGCGAAAGACAGAGCTCGTTTCATAAGCTGATGTCTTGAGGACGCATCTTCGGGCATTCGGCGGTATTTGAAGTAGTCTATAAAGACTTCTATCCAATCCTCGGTATTTTCCCGATCTTTTATTTGCAGGGTCGTCTGCTCGGTCGCTCTTTTCTCTTCGGGTGATTCCGGAGATATTTCTGCTGGGGCAAGCACCCGACTGCTTTGTACCACGATTCTTACGTCATCGAGGTTCTCATCAGCCAGTTCCTTGGCGAGCTTGGCCAATGCGTCCGCTTTGCTGTTTTCCGCGCGCGGTATGTTTTCCAAAGTATAGGAAGGAATTTGGGTCAACAATTGTTGCACTTTTTCGCCGTACTTCACCAATTCTGGTTTGCATGTTTGGTAGTCGCCGTTTACTTGACTAACGACCAGTTGGGAATCTCCATATATGAGGAGGTTTTCAATTCCCATGTCGATGGCGATCTCGAGGCCTGCTATCAGAGCTTCGTATTCGACTTCATTGTTTGTCCTCGGCTCTGTTAGGCAGAAGGAAAAACGCATTATCCCACCTTGTGGAGTTACAAAGATGAGTCCTACCCCCGATTTGATTATAGGGGCACTTTGTTTGCGTTTCTTCATGGAAGATGCTCCATCGAAATAAAGCTCCCATCGGGTATCACCACCGTCGATCGCATCAAACGCATGTTAGATCGCAATTTAAAGGAGAATCGGCGGGTATCGGATGCTCAGCGAGAAAGTCGGCGATGGCCTGTCCTTTCACTGCCTTGAGAGGTTGATACGTTATCGAGAACTCCATCAAGAGTGGGGCCCATTTAGCGAGTCGTCCCGTCAATATGGCCTTTGACATTAAATATTTAAGAGGGTCCACCTTCGAAATGAGACGGACCTCATGCGCCAACGCATAGTGTCTAAGCTTTGTTATCGCAAAGATCAACGCCAGGCAATGTTTTTCAATGGGGGAGTAATTGCTTTCTGCCCCCAGTAGAACTCGGCTTAAGTAATAGAGAGCTCTCTCCTTCCCTTGATCGTTCTCTTGTGCCCATAATGCGCCTAAGGATCCTTCGAGAGCGGTTGTATAAAGAATGAGTGGCTTTCCCTTGACCGGAGCAGCCAACACTGGCGGGTTCTGCATGTATTGTTTGATCTAGTCTAGTGCGCTTTGGCATTTTTGGGCCCAGACGAACGGGGTTCCCTTCTTCATCAGGTGGCTGTAAGGATGGCACTTTCCTGAAAGGTTGGCTATAAATCACCGTATATACGTGAGCTTCCCTTGGAGAGACCGCAGCTGTTTAAGAGTCCTTGGCGGAGGCATTTCCATGATCGCCTTGATCTTTGACGGATCTATTTCAATACCTCGGTGTCGGACGATGAATCCCAGGAATTTGCCCGAGGAAACTCCGAATGCACACTTGAGAGGGTTCATCTTCAAATTGTATTGCCGAAGGCGTTGAAATACGGTCTTCAAATGCTCGAGATGTTCCTCGTATGATTTGCTTTTAACCACGAGATCGTCGATATAGCATTCGACGATTTCGTGTATAAGGTCATCGAAGATCTTCGTCATGGCCCTTTGGTAGGTGGCACCGGCATTCTTTAAACCGAAGGGCATCACCTTGTAGCAGAATATACCCAAAGGAGTCCTGAAGGCGGTGTGCTTCTGGTCTTCGAGATGCATTTTTATCTGATTATATCCTGACGAGCCATCCATGAAGGAGAAAACCTTGTGAGTGGACGTGTTGTCTATCATCAGTTCGGTGACTGGCACTGGGAAATCGTCCTTCGGGCAAGCTTTATTAAGATCCCGGAAGTCTACGTATATGCGCACTGTCCTATTTTTCTTCATCACCAGGACGATGTTGGCGATCCATTCAGGGTATTGAACTTCCTGGATGAAGCCAGAGTCGATCAGCTTCTTGACCTCGGCATTGATATTCATCTCAAGCTCGAGCCGCATTCTTCTCGGCGCCTGTTTGACTGGCTTGACTTTCGGAGATATCGCCAATCTGTGCACAGCAATTTCTGGATCTAGTCCCGGCATTTCGGAATAGTTCCACGCGAAGCAATCTTTGTGCTGCATAAGCAGGTCTTTTAGTGAAGCCACCTTCTCTTCAGACAGTAGCTCACTAACAAATGTCGGTCGCGGATTGTTCGTCGTTCCCAACTCAATTTTCTTAAGGTTATCTGCGGTGGTATGGATTCCATCTTCCAGCTCTTTTGGCGCTGGTGGGAATTCTGAGATTACCTCGTCGTTGCTGTTTTCGAAGCACCAGGGAAGGTCATCCATGTTCTCGGGCTCTTCTTTTGATATCGTTATCACGTGACAAGTACGAATTCTCTTCCAATCCCAATGCGGAACTGGTTCTTCTTCCGTGGCCTTGGGTTCGTGCTTCTGTAGCGGCGCTACCCTCCAGTTGTCGGACAGAGCGAACTTGCCAAGCTGATACTTATCTTCAACCCAATTCTTGAAGGTGAAGCAGTCCTCGAGAGGGTTCCCTATCACTCGGTGATAAGGGCAATAGTCCGGGTGAGAGACTTCGCCTGCTTGTTCGGGGTGTTTAGACTCCGGCAGTGTAAGCATCTGATGTTTTAAAGCGAGGTCAAGTATTTTCTTCGTCTTGTCCCGAGGAAAAGAGTATGCTCGACCCATTTTTCTCATGAGGGATAGATCGGAACCGCTTGGTTCCTGCTTGCATGGCCTTTTAGCCCCGCTTCGTTGCTGTTGAGCGCCTTTTTCACGTTTCGACTTGTTTCTGCCTCTGCGTCGGGCCTTCTTTATAACAGGTTGACAAGGAGCGGCATTTTCATCTTTCACGGCCTGTTGGAGAAGGCGTTGCGTTTTGGCTTTCTCGTAGATGACCATTTCGCGGTTATGATCGTCCCGGACTTTTTGACCCGCTTTCTTTATAAGCTTGTCCATTTGTTCTTCGAACGACGGACTGGGCACTTTTGCATCTGGAACTTTCACTGTCTCAGGATTAGCGTCCTCCCATTGAGCATCCGCTTCTTCATCGAAGTCATACATGACATAGCAGCTGTTTAGTAGCTCTCGTTTCTTTGACCGGATGTATCCAAGTCCTTTTGTCTCCATTCTCCCATTAGGCAGTTTGCGTTGAGTCCCTGGAACGTTCCAGACTTTGTCATAGAACTTGGCTTTTCGAACGGTCTGCTTGAAGGATATCCCCTGGCGTTTCAGCAGCTTTTTCAAACCTTCCGTATAATATCTGGGAAGACGGATAGGCTGAAGCCTGTCGAGCGTAGGATCCGTGCCATGCCAGATTTCTTTCTCCACTTTGGTTTCTTCAGAGCGGTAGAATAGAATTGCTTTTTCGCTTTCTCGCCTGGGAGGGATATAGAATGTTTGTAGCTCTTCTACATTGTAAATATCAAGTGCATCCAGTTCTTTACGGTGTTTAAGCGGCACCATGGCGACTTGTAGACTTTGCTCTTCGTCAGCGGACGTTTGTATTGAAGGCCGAGCAGGGAATATAGCATGGACTTCATCTTCCGAGTCGCTACCAAAGATTAACGTAGGAGTAGATGGCCCTGGCTTGTTGTGTTGGGGCGGCCCCGAATAAACTATCTCCTCTTCCTCCTCGGTATCACTGCCGAAGACAGGGATGGTGGCATTAGCTTTGTTTTCCGGCTTGTGACACATTTCCGTGTCTTCGAAATCCGGTAAGAAGTACTTGGCATCTTCATATTTGCGGACTTCGTTCACGGAAAACGGATTCAGCTCTCCCGCCACGGTATACTCGAGACCATCCTTAGCGTATTTCATACACTGATGTTGTGTAGAAGGGATGACGTTGTACTCGTGTAACCATGGTCGGCCGAGCAGAGCATTGTAGCATGTCTTGGCGTCTATGACGTGGAACTTAATGTCCATGACGAGTAGCCCAAAGCGTAGCGTCAGTATCACAGACCCAAGAGTTCTTGATGACTGGGAGTCGAACCCGGAGAGGGTGATCTTGTCCCGAGCAAGGTGCTGGACGCTCTTGCAGATTTCTTTTAACACCCGCACATTGAGGAGGTTAACGGAGGATCCATTGTCGATCAGGATTTTTCCTATCTTTATATCGTGGCAGTATCCTGAGACATAAAGGGGGCGATTGTGTTCGCACGTCCCAAGGAGAAGGTCTTCATCACCAAAAGCGACATCGGCCGTGTGCACTTCCTCCAATTCATCCTTCATCTTTTCTTCAGCCAGGAAAGCTTGGGATTGTTCCGGATCTTGTAATGCCTTGATTAACGAATCTCTCGCCTCTTTTGATAGCAAAAGGGCGTCAAGAATGCTGAGCTGTAAGGGTAGCTTCCTCAGATGCGCTAAGACGTTGTAATCCACCTTATTCTTCTTCGGCGGGTCCTTGGCGCTTAACTCCTCCACCACTTGGTCATCTAAGACGATATCTTCAGAGACCTTTTCTTTCCCTTTATCTTTTCTGTTTGAGGGTCCGAGATTCTTTTCAGGCAGCGTCCGATTCCGCAGCCGAATATTTTCGCAAACCTTCGGCTCTTCTTCTTTTCCCGAAGTGGACTCTTTAAAGAGAGGGGCAAGTTCCAGCTCCTCATCAGAATCGCTCCCGAATGTAGGCACTCGTGATCCCCTGACGTTAACCATGCGACAATCGCCGGTAGTTCTTTTAAGACCTTCGGTCGTATTTTTCCGCTCCCGACGAGTTTTGCGCTTCTCCCGCTTAAAGCGTTGTCGATGAGCAACATATCCTTGCCACCATCTATCGAAAGCTTTGCACTCTTCAGTGGGGTGCGAAATCTTCCGATGATACAAGCAATAGGAGGGGTGCATTTCCATTTCACCAGTAATGTTTCCTTCGGAGGATGGTAGCTTCATGCCCATTGATATGGCCTTAGCAAACCTTTTCCTCATCTTGAATTTGCTTTTGTCGGTAGTGGATGTATTTTGCTCCAGCGGGAGCGTCTCAACTCTTTCATCCAGCCGCTGGCGCTTGGCCCTTTCAAATATGACCGCCTCGTGTTCTCGATCAGCTTTACTTTTCAACCGAGCTTCATTAAGGAATGCGTCAATTACTTCATCTGATGGCCCCAGAATTTTTGGTTCAGGATCTACCCCCAGCTTTTCAGTGCAAGGAGTCTCCTCATCGTCCATGAACGAATGCGAAATCACATGACAGCTTGCCACATATTCTTCAGATTCATCAGATGAACTTTCCCCCTCATCTTCCTCTTGAAAGACATGATTGAGGAACTCTTGGAATGTAATGGGAGTCTGTGCCTTCTGGTTGTATTCCTCCAGCGCGTCAATTTGTTTTTGCAAGTCCGTGCGCTTGTCGCCAGGCTTTACGGGCTTCTTTGATTTCTTTTTCTTCTTCTTCGAAGATTTTGATGGCTGGTTGCGAGTGCTTGAGCCACCACCATCGGTCTTTGGAGTTGGACGTAGCTTCAACATCCCTTCAATGACCTGCGGTTCCAACGGGTTCTTCCACTTGATCGCTGGGCACATCTGAAGATCGTTCAACATTCTCTTTGTCTTAGCTGATAGTACAACCTCCCAAGGAGCTTCTTCAACGACGGAGCATGTTGCCCCCGGCGTATTCATCCCTTTAGATGTGTGGGGCTGCGTGGGATTCACCTTCCATTTGTCAGATAACGCGAACTTGCCCTGTCGGTACTGGTCTTCAAGCCAATTTTTGAAGACGTAGCAATCTTCGATCGGATGACTCGGTACTCGATGATAAGGACAGTAGTTGGGCTCATTGACATCATTTGGTTGTGACGGACGTTTTGGATCCGGCAGATTTATGAGTCGGTTGCGCAACGCCAGTTCGAATAACCTTCTCATTTTATCACGGGGAAAAGAGTAAGAACGTCCTAGCCTCTCCTCAAAGGCTACGTACGGGCGCATATTTTGACGAACAACCAGCTTCGAGTTGCTCGGTTGTTGTTGAGCATTAGCAACAACGATCGCTTTCCCTTCCCCTTGTCATTTCGGGAGTCCGGCTTTGGAAGAGGGGGTTTATGGCCCATCTGATCCATTTGCGCTAGCTTGTCAATCAAGGCCTGGAAGGTAGCCGGCTTGAAAAACATCATAAATTATGAGATGGTTGCTTGCGGATCAAGGGTTCCCACAAACATATCCACCGCGGGAGCTTCTTCAATGAGCTGCTCGCACTTTGACCATAAGTTCCTCCACTGTATAGCATATTGAACCCACGTCTCGCCTGGCTTTACCCTGGCGTTAATCAGTGCCGTCATCGGGGTGCGTTCCCTGGCGCTTGCAAAACGCTGAGTAAACAACAGCTCCATCTCCGCGAAGGTCTTGATAGAGTCGTTCGGGAGATCAGAGTATCACTCAAACGCCGTATCTGATACACTTCCAACAAACTGGCGAAGCAAAACCTTGTCATCACCGCCGGTGTTGCCGCAGAGTGCCCTGAACTGGGAAACATGCTGGTGAGGATTGCCCGTCTCCTTGTAGACATGGAACTCGGGAATCGTGTAACCGGGCGGGTACTTGATTTGGTCGTACCGACTTGGATATGGCCGCCCCGTTTTTACGACCTGGCCAGCTGCTTCAGCCGCATGATGAACCCGTATTTGTTGGGCTATGTACTCGTCCAAATCAGCTTTGGAGATTGTATCCTCCTTAGCTGTTGACAGAGCTGGCGGAGGATTAGATGTCTCTCCCCTATCGTCTTCAAGGATGATCGGGGGATCTTCGGCCGGAGGATCTTGTTGGATCATCATCCCCACCATGTCTTGGAATAGGAGGCCCATACGCTGTATGTTGGCTGCTTGTTCAGCAGCCTCTTTGTCCTTCTTTTCCAATATTCGACGAAGGAATTCGGCGTCGGTTTCTTGCTCTTGGCGTTCATCCGAGGACGTTTCAGGGTTTTCTTTTGGCCCAGTAAGTGCGGCCATAGCGTTCATCATCTCTTGGAGCTTCTGCTACTGTTCCTGCGCTTTGGTCACTGATCGCGTAAGCGGTCGATGACCCATAGATATGCGACTGTCCTCTTTACCAGACGCCACGTAGACGGTATGAACTACAATGCCCCCTGACTTAGGGCGTTTGGGTTCACCACCTTTGATATTCGTCATCGGCGTTGGCACTTTCTCCGGCCTTCTTCTTTTATGGGTCATAGAAGTTGAGGGGGCCGTTGCTTTGGGCACCCTGGTGACTGTCATCCTTTCCTGTTTGATCGGACGGTCTTTTTCTTTTTCCACTTTCGCCTTTTTCTGTTGACGAGAGCGATCTGGGTCAATTACGGAGTCTTGAACTCTCCGCCAAACTTTATAAATTTTTAAGGACAGCCGTTGAGGGGGCTGTTCCTGCTTTGTTTCCGGAACTCTCTCCGCAGGTGAAGGAGATATTTTCAGTGTAGCGGTTGGAGAGTTCTTACGTACCCTCCTCAGCAGTTCAAAGTTGTTCCCAGTTGGAACAGCAGCGTTGACTTCCACCACTGGAGCCGGTGGAGTCAGCCCCGAGGGGGAGTTGCCCCCTGCCTTCCTTACTCGTCGCCAATGGCGACGTCAAGCATGACGAGTCGTCGGTATTGATTCAGAGACAGAAACAGCTTCTTCCTACCCCCTGTTCAGGTGCGGGGCTGTTGCCGGCGTCAGCCTATTGAAGACTGATGTCTTTTTAGCAGCAAGAGCAAGAGTGGGAATTGGGACGGTCAATCTTGTAAAAACTGATCTCTTAGCCGGAGAAGCCGCCTGGACGACTTCAAGAACAGGTTTGGCTACTCTTTTTGGAATAACCTTTTCCGGGACTGCAAGCTTCATCGTGGGCCCGCAAGAGTTTTGGCCCAGTCTGGAGAAGACCGAGGCATTGGTGTTGGGCGACTCGTTGAGAGGGGCCGCAGTAGCTGAAATTCGATCAAAGACCGACTTCTTAGGAGCTTCGGGCACGGGGGTGTTGAAGCTTGTTGGCGGAAGCATAGTTCCGAAAAACAACCCCATGGTGGCTTGAGTAATTTTCTCCACGGGCATGGTGAACAAAGAGGCCGCTTGGGGCCCGTAGGTTATGCCCCCAGTTGAGGTCGGACGCGAGCTGCAGTTAGAGCACTTCGAACAGGTAGAGGCCATCGATGCTTGATTTCTTTTCTGCGCCAAGCAAGAGACCAAATCTTAGTAAACTTGAAATCCAAAGGCAACCATTAACAAACCGCGATTTGTTCACGAACACGACACACGAAGTGTGGAGTGGAAAGAGGAAAAGATCCCACCGGGCGTGCCAGAATCTGTTCCCCTCCGAATGGCGGCGCACAGGACGCTCTTCCCTGCAGGCGCAAGCCCCATTCGGAGGTTAAAATGTATGCAAAAGCAAAAGCTTGTCATCACCGCCAGTGTTGCCGCAGAGTGCCCTGAACTGGGCAACAACCCCACAATCAAAAACCCACACAAGTATTTCTTGTTTTTCTTGTTTTAAAGAACCAGTGGTTCATAAGAAGTGCAAAGCACTGTTTATTATGTGAAGATCATTGATCTTGTTCTTAGATCAATGATCTATTAGAAGAAATTTCTTCTATTTTATGAAGGTTTTTTTACCTTTTTCTTGAAACTTTTTCAGAGTTCTCTCTGTTTGAAGCTCTTGATTTCTCAAAAATGTTGATGCCTTTGAATTGAGGTCTAAGGACCTTTTTATAGTGCCCATAAATTAGTTAAAAAGATCTTTCTCTGAGTGATTTGGGGAATTTTTCCCACCGTTGGATCTTTAATCCAAGGGCTTCTGTTTTACAGAAGAAAATCTTCTTGTTTTAACAAGAACAGAAAGATTTCTTTAGAATCTTGATTCTGTTTGGCGGAAATGCCCCAGCGCGTGACACGTGTCAAGCAGCGCACCGCGTAGCGCAACTGCGCTAGCGCATCTGCGCTGACACGTGTCGCGCAGCGCAACTGCGCCAGCGCATCTGCGCTGACACGTGTCGCACACTGCGCTTTGACACGTGTCGCGCAGCGCAACTGCGCTAGCGCATCTGCGTTGACACGTGTCACGCAGCGCAAAGCGCAGCGCAACTGCGCTAGCGCATCTGCGCTGACACGTGTCGCGCAGCGCAGTGCTTGCGCAACTGAAGCGTTGCTTCCTTTAATTTTGCTTTAAATAGAGCAATGCTCTGATTGGGTGCGCTGCTTTGGGCGCTGCGCTGATGTATCTGCGCTTGACACGTGGCGCGTTGCGCCCGGGATTTGAAGCGTTGCTTCAAAATTTGAATTTTGAATTTCCAGCAAAGCTTTGCTCTGATTGGGGGAAACAAATGCCCCCCCCCACCGTTGCGCTCACGTGGCCCGCACGTAAGTGCAGCGGTGGCAAGCTCCTGACCGTTGGATCAACGGGTGAGCTGAAGGGGCGCAAGCGCCTTATAAATAGGACCTTTGGCCCTTAAAAAAAATCTTCACCCTTCTTCAAGATTCTTGATTTCAACGGAGCTTTGCTCTTGCTTAAGAACTTCAGAGCTTTGTTCATTTCCAAAGTTAGAAACTCTAGGTAAAAATTAATCTAAATGAAATTAAATTAATTCAAACCAATCTTAAACCAAAGAGCTTTGCTCTGTAGATCTATAAGTTTTTGAGAGCAAAGCTCTATTTATAAAACCCCAATGGGGGATCTCTAACCCATGAACAGAGCTTTGCTCTTGAATCAACTGTAGATCTTTTAGATCTGAAAAATGAAGAATTTTTCATAAGTTTTTCATAGATTTTTCAAGATTCCAAAAAAAATTTAATTCTTTTAAGTGTAAATTTTTTTCTGATGGACCTTTCCATTATTACCACAGAGCTATGCTCTTTTAAGGAATTTTATTCCTTTGAGACCAGAATTTGACATTCAAACAGACTTTAGTCCCAAATTGGACTATAGATCCTCCGATCCCACCGGACGTGCCAGAATCCGTTCCCCTCCGAATGGCGGCCGACGACGCGAGGACGTCTTGCCTGATATTCGGGGCAGATGCTATTTGGTTTTATCCGTCCACCTCTCTGAAGATGCCAAGTTGATTTATGGCACCGTGTATCGGAGGTTTAGACGGATGCGGCCGATGTAGCAGACCTCGTCAGATTCCCCCTCGCTTGAGGGGTTTTTGATTGTGGGGACGCTCTTCCCTGCAGGCGCAAGCCCAGTTCATAAGAACCGGCGAAGCAAAAGCTTGTCATCACCACCGGTGTTGCCGCAGAGTGCCCTGAACTGGGCAACATGCTGGTGAGGATTGCCCGTCCCCTTGTAGACATGGAACTTGGGAATCGTGTAACCCGGCGGGTACTTGATTTGGTCGTACCAACTTGGATATGGCCGCCCCGTTTTTACGACCTGGCCAGCTGCTTCAGTCGCATGATGAACCCGAATTTGTTGGGCTATGTACTCGTCCAAATCAGCTTTGGAGATTGTATCCTCCTTAGCTGTTGATAGAGCTGGCGGAGGATTCGATGTCTCTCCCCTATCGTCTCTAAGGACGATCGGGGGATCTTCAGCCGGAGGATCTTGTTGTATCATCATCCCTACCATGTCTTGGAACAAGAGGCCCATACGCTGTATGTTGGCTGCTTGTTCAGCAGCCTCTTTGTCCTTCTTCTCCAATATTCGACGAAGGAATTCGGCGTCGGTTTCTTCCTCTTGGCGTTCATCCGAGGACGTTTCAGGGTTTTCTTTTGGCCCCGTAAGTGCGGCCATAGCGTTCATCATCTCTTGGAGCTTCTGTTGCTGCTCTTGCGCTTTGGTCACTGATCGCGTAAGCGGTCGATGACCCGTAGATATGCGACTGTCCTCTTTACCAGACGCCACATAGACGGTATGAACTACAATGCCCCCTGACTTAGGGCGTTTGGGTTCACCACCTTTGATATTTGTCGCCAGCGCGGGGGTTTTCTCCTGCCTTCTTCTTTTGTGGGCCGTTGAAGTTGAAAGGGCCGTTGCAGTGTGCACCCTAGCGATTGTTGTCCTCTGCTGTTTAATAGGACGGTCTTTTTCTTTTTGCACCTTCGTCTTCTTTTGTTGACGAGAGTGATCTGGGTCGATCACGGAGTCTTGAACCCTTCGCCAAACCTTGTATATTTTTTAGGACAGCCGTTGAGGGGGCTGTTCTTGCTTCGTTTCCGGAACTTTCTCCGCGGGCGGAGGAGATCTTTTCAATGTAGCGGTTGGAGAATTCTTACATACCCTCCTCAGCCGTTCAAAGCTGTTCCTAGTTGGAACAGCAGCGTTGACTTCTACCACTGGAGCCGGTGGAGTTAGCCCCGAGGGGGAGTTGCCCCCTGCCTTCCTTACTCGTCGCCAATGGCGACGTCGGGCTTTATGAGCCGTTGGGATTGGTTCAGAAACAGAAATAGCTTCTTCTTGCCCCCTGTCTGAATGAGGCGCCGTCGGTGTCAACCTCTTAAAGACTGAGGTTGTCCTTTGAGGGGTGGTATTCAACCTGTCGAAAACGGATCCTCGAGCAGGGGCAGGGGCAGGAATCGTCAGTCTTGAAAAGACTGACTCTTTGACAGGGGAAACCGCCTTGACGACTTCTGGAGCAGCAGTTATTGCCTTCCTTGGGACAGCCAATTTAGAGTTCTGATCCAGCCTGGCGAAAACAGTGGCTGTTGGTTTGGTAGTGGGCGACCTGTTGACAGGGGCCGTCGTAGCAGTGAGCCGGTCGAAGACCGACTTCTTGTTTACTTCCGGTGCAGGTATTGGCATAGAGAAGCTTGTAGGTGGGATCATGGTTCCGAAAAATAGGCCGGTAGTGGCCTGGGTCACCTGTTCTACCGGCAGAGCGAGGAAGGAAGCCGCTTGGGGCCCATATGCTACACCTCCAGGGGAGGTGGAGCGTCCGTTGCAGTGGCACTTCGAGCAGTTGGTGCAGTTAGAGGCCATTGATGCTTGAGTTCTGTGCCAGGCAAAAGACCAAATTTTAGTAACTTAAAATCCAAAGGCAACCATTTAACAAACCGCGATTGGTTCGCGAGGACGACACACGAAGTGTGGAGTGGAAAGAGGAAAAGGTCCCACCGGGCGTGCCAGAATCTGTTCCCCTCCGAATGGCGGCCGACGATGCGAGGACCCAAATCCCCGGCAACGGCGCCATTTGATTGATCTCAAAAACTATCTATTAACCGCAATCAAGAACGGCGTTGCTTGGTAGCTAGCCGGTAAGTACGGGTCGGTCCACAGGGATGTTGTGAATTTCCTAATCGCTTAAACGAGTTAATTCCGAAGGGTGTTCGGGTTTCTTATTAAATCTAAAAACCTAATTATTCTATACTACGATTATCTAGATCTAGTCTTGCTAGGGTTAGGTTTAGGGATGGTTTGGAAATGCAAGTAAATCTCAACGCTTTCTATACCCAATTTAGGATCTAAGAGGAGTTATGGTAATTATCACTAAAGGGGATTAGATCCATTCGGGAAGGTGTTCCTTCCTCTAGGTTCTTGTCCTTCCTTTAGAGATCCTTACCCTAACCTCCATGGAAAACGCGTGCAACCGGGCTTTTACACTACGGTATCACCGTTACCTCAAGGGATAGGGTGCCGTAGGGCGCGGTGTGTGCGTGTATGCATGGAGTCCTATTGTAAATATATAATGGGTAAGAAAGGGATGGGAGATCTCATCTCTCAAAAGCCTTCCCCAAAGCTAACTCTAAACAATTATCTACGACAATGAATTAAATCTACCTAGGGCAAAGAATTGAAATCTAAACTAGAGCACTTAAATAAATCTACTTACAGATGGCTCTCTCCAAACATCAACGCAGGTTGTCAGATCTGAATTCATGAATTGAAAAGAGGCACCGATGATCTGAATTCATGCATTGCATTGCTTTTTATTTTTGTTTGGGCTCTGCCCAGAAAGGATGCAGAGCATCAATTTGTTTTGGGCTCTGCCCATTTATAAATGATGCAGAGCATCAATTTTACTTGGGCTCTGCCCTTTATAAATGATGCAGAGCATCAATTTTATTTGGGCTCTGCCCTTTTATTGCTTTGCAATTTATTTTGGCCTGCTAGGTCTTTTTGACTTGGGCCTGGCCCTTTAACAAAAGAAATGCATTGCATTTGTCAGGCGCTTTGCGCCAATCAAAGAGCGCAAGCGTTTGTGGTGATGACACGTGTCATGCAAGCGCAGTGCACTGCGCTTGCACTGCTGACACGTGGCGCGCTGTGGTGAGTTGCGCCAGTTTCAGAGAGCAAGACTCTATTTCAAAAGCGCATAGCGCAAACGGTTCAGATGCTGACACGTGGCGCTCTCTGGTGGCTTGCGCCAACCCGAGAGCGCAACAGCGCAGTTTTGCAAGTGCAAGGCACTATTAACTTGAGAATCTTTTAGATTCCAGAACCAATGGTTCATAAAAGAAGTGCAAAGCACTGCTTGGTTTCTTGATCTAATTTAGATCAAAGAAAACAAGTGTTTCTTATTTTTCTTGATCTTAGAGAACCAATGGTTCATAAGTGCAAAGCACTATTTTTATTTTGTTTTTTATTAAAGATCATTGATCTTGTTCTTAGATCAATGATCTATTAGAAGAAATTCTTCTATCTAAAAGGTTTTTTTACCTTTCTTCTTCTTGAAATTTCTTCAGAGTTCTCTCTGTTTGAAATTTTTGATTTCTCACCAAAATGTTCATCCTTCTTCTCTTTTTTTTTATTTTAGAAAGAAGGATCATTGGTCGTTGGGACCCATCACCTCTCCGACGACACTGAGAGATTACAGTGCCATATATCGAAGGTGTGGAGGGATGTACCCTTTGAACCATGCCTCACTCATTAGGGGGGAAGAACAGGCTGGAGCTTAAGCTTCTCGCTGCTGAAAAAAGGCTTCTTTGCGTTCGCGCACGTGCGTCGCACGTGTTGGGCGCACATGCGTCGCACGTGTTAGGCGCTCATATTTACATGTAGCGCACATGGATCTTCCGCATATGCGCATTATGGGGGGAGCAAGCTCCTATGGAGAACGAGTCTCTTTTTAATTGAATATTCTCATGTAGTGCGCACGTGCGTTGCACGTGGTGCGCGCGTGGCGGGCACACGTGCGTTGCACGTGGCGTACATGCGCATTATGAGGAGAAGCAGAGCTTCTATATATGGAGAACATACTCCTTTTAATATTATTAAATGTTCTCATGTGGTGCGCACGTGCGTTGCACGTGGTGCCGCATGGCGGGCACACGTGCGTTGCACGTGGCGCACATGCGCATTATGAGGAGAAGCAGAGCTTCTATATATGGAGAACAAGCTCCTTTTAATATTATTAACTATTCTCATGTGGCGCGCACGTGCGTTGCACGTGGTGCCGCATGGCGGGCACACGTGCGTTGCACGTGGTGCCGCATGGCGGGCACACGTGCGTTGCACGTAGCGCACATGGCGCTTGCGCATATGCGCATTATGGGGAGAAGCATGCTCCTATCTTGGAGAACTAAGCTCCTTTGAGGATTTTACTCTCCCTTTCTAAGAGATATCCCCTTTTATTTATATGGGAGTGGTAGAGAAGCCATCTCTCATTTTCCCGATGTGGGACTAAAAAATGCATTCCCCATGTAGTAGAGCATTACTTTAGATTACACGTGCATAACACATTTGCTCATAACTTTTGATCTCAGATGAATTATGAGGCCCATAATATATCAAATCGAAGGTCTTTTAGAGATGCTTTCAATATCATCAGAATTTAGCCATTTCTCGTTCCGGAGTTTGTCAAAATACAGCTCGGAAATTACTGGTTCGCATCTTCTTCCTTAGATCACATGTGCATAGACATTTGCTCATAACTTTTGATTCCGGATGAATTATGAGGCCCATAATATATCAAATCGAAGGTCTTTTCAAGATGCTTTCAATACCATCAGAATTTAACTGTTTCTCAATCCGGAGTTTGTCAAAATACAGCTCGGAAAATACTGGTTCGCATCTTCTTCCTTAGATCACATGTGCATAGACATTTGCTCATAACTTTTGATCCCGGATGAATTATGAGACCCATAACATATCAAATCGAAGGTTTTTTCGAGATGATTTCAATACCATCATAATTTAATAGTTCCTTATTGGGGAGTTTATCAAAATACAGGCCGGAAAATACTGGTTCGCATTTTCTTAAGCGTATCGCTGCCATTTGATACCTTGGACTCTTTTGCGCAGAAATTTTTGGCGGGAACAGGATTTATCCAGTAACTCACTGCCAGCGTATTGTCGAGTCTTTAGAATCCCACACAGAGGGTTTTCCCGGTTCAGGCAATATGATGTAGAGGCTGTATATTGATACGTGTAAGGGCCCGATTAAATACGTGTACTTGCTACACGGAGTTTAATCGGTACACGTATTTAATCGGACGGTTGATAATACTAGCCGGTTTAGGATTAAACTGGATTATTAAATTATGTTTCGATTTAATAATTTATATATATATATATGATATATGATATATATTCCAGTAATATGTTCACTATTCATTATCTCTCTTTGATATTCGTGTTTTTATATGAATACACGTATATGTATTTCGATACATTTATCGGGGTTATATTCTATTTTTATATAGAATACTTCTAGAATGAGGTGGAGGGTTAGGTGTAAAGTGTAAGCATGGATGAGAGGCATGTGCTCATTGTTTATTCATTAAAATGCCTACTCTCTATGGTTCATTATGTTAGACCTCTCACCTCTCATCTCCTCCTTACATGCTTTCTTCAGCTTTTTAAAAAGAGTGAAAATGATAGTGGAACAATCCTACAACTCCACATTCCATTTCTAGCAAGTTTGAAGCGTCGGTTGCTTCACTATATGAAACTGGAGCTTGGATCGGTTTCCCTCATATGGATCATCTTCGGTAAAGGAGGTTGCCTCTTAAGCTTGTTTCTGACGGCCTACGAGGAGCTTGGAGAGGTCTTCTATGATTGGGTAGACATGCTACAAAGTTTGTAGCCTCGCAACTTTGTAGCTAGATTCTTGTTTTAGTTTTCTAGTTTAGTGTTTGGAACGGATTCTAGGTTATGATTTCCTCGTGCTCGCACGAAATTTTGTTTTTGCGTTTTTTCACTTCCGCTGCGCATTGGCCGCGAGCGCCGGGGAAACCCCCAACATGGTATCAGAGCCACCCAAACACTAGAACTAGTTGGAGACGATATTATAGTTTCGACGTCGAAAGTTTTGTCGGATCGTGTTTCGAATTTCAAGTTTCTTTCCATTTTTGAAAACGCACCTGAATTTTTTTTAAAATATGTCAGTGGACTTGTTTTGAGGTATGAAAATATGTTACAAAACCCGAGGACCTAACTCAATAATCTGGCCGCCGGAAAATTCATTTGGCCACCATTTTTGGCCCAAAATTATCCTTAGGTCTTTGGGTTTTGGTGGTTGCTTGGAATTGATGAAACATGATTTTTGATATCATTCTTTTTGCCCCAGATTTCATGTAGATCTTTGCTTTCAGGGCAATACGGAAAACTTTCGGTCGAAACATAGGCATCATTTATGATCCGTATCTTGGTATATGTGTTAATAAATGTCATCTAATTGCTATATGTTCGATTGGACATGGTTGCACATATGTTGTTGTTGCTTGTTGGTGTGATATATATATCTCGTTATGGTTTAGTTGGATTGTCATGACGGATAGCCTCTTGTGTGATATACTTGTACGGCGATGTTATATATTTTTGTATATTCATTTGTTCCGGACAAGCCGACTTATGGTCGTCATTGCCGCTTGATGTATATCTTTTTTGGGACTCGACCAAGATGCGGTCGATATCACCGTTGTATATATTTTATTTATGTACTAGGATTAACCTAGGAGAAGTGCTCTAGTAGATAGAATCTAGAGTGAGGTAGGTGGCCGTCTTATAGTGTTTGAGACCAGGCCGCCTCGCTCTAGAATTGGCAGGTTGCTTGCCGCACTTGTAGGGGTTATAGGATCGACCCGCGGAGGAGTGCCTAACTAACCGGATTCTAGAAAAGTTCGGGTGACCGACTCATCATATTGAGGGTAGGTTATCCAGTTTCTAGAATTGGCAGGTAGCTTTCCGCGCTTGTAAGGATCTTGGTTCAATGTTGTACAGGCTATCCACATGACCGGAGAACTTCACGGTTCATTTGGGCTCAAATAAAACGCGGGGCTCCTAATTTGTCTGCTATTCCATTTTGTTTGCCGCATGCCTGTGATGTTTTTACATGCATGTAATGATGATGTATATATTATATATATTAGATGATTCTATATATTTTGCATCTGTGCTAGCCCTGTCCCCACCCTGCTGTAAATTAAGTAACCTTACGGTGAAGACCCGGGACCCGTGGCGAATGCACATGGCATATAAAGCATGTTATTTTGGTTGTTTCTGGTGTGGCTTGGAAACTTAAATGATGGGACTGCATTATATGTTTAATGCAAGGAAAATAAATCTAAATGATGTTGTCGGAACCAAATTTTAAAAACTATAGTTATATTCTTTTGCTTTACATAGAAGTATTCGGTTAGGAATATTTTGCACCTCATTCGATGAGGAAAGAGCCTTGAACCCTTCACGAGGAGTTTGCTCTTAAGCAAAAGTTTATATTAGTATGACACTCGGTTTTCTTCCAAACCATTCATTTTTAAATGCGGAGCCTAAACCATTCTTTTTCAAAGCCACTTGAGTTCCTTCAACGATATCAAGTTCATTACGTTAAAGGTTTTTTGCCAAAAACCAGTCATAGCTCTCCATCATTTCAGATAGGTAGTGCATAGTATTCGTGCCATGTTTGTTAACAAGCGTCAAGGCATAGTGTATGGTAGCTGGGTGATACTTATCTGTTGTATAGAGATGCGATTGATCGGGACAGTCGCACAGCTTTGTTGGCGAGCGTCAAGGGTTAGCGCGGGTGGGTTCGAGTTAATTAAGATAATGACGGATAGAACTTGACTAGCGGCCTATGATTTTTTGGCAAGCGTCAAGATTATAGGTCGTTAGGGGCAAAAACCATATCGGGAATTTCAAACATATGGGAAACTTGCGAAGTTTGCGCATACCTTCTGGAGTATGGTAATTTTGGTTGGCTTTCGTCAAAATTATCACACAATAATATTTGGGTACCGATTCCCACTGATGAATAGGTATTACTCTTCGGAAGATTTTCACTTCACAATTAGTTAACCTATTAGGTGTCTAGAAAGTGTTAATAAGGTTACACCTATACGGAAATGGGGTTATTAAACTGGGTCCGTGCGAAAACACGGGAGACCTCCCTCGGAGTACCAACACCGACCTAGCTGAACGGTTAGCGAACTTGTAAGGTGTACATGATCCCGGCATGTTCTCCTTTTAGGGTTTGAAAGAGAATTCGAGAAAAAAATGGGAGCCATCCTGATTAGATAAAGTAATAAACCAATCTAATCTTGATAGAGTGCACGCTAAGTGTTTCTTCTCTCTCTCTCTCTCTCTGTTTGCGATTATGACTGACCTTAAACTAAAACTCATGAACTAAGTTGACCAAAGCTTTTTATACACTTTGGTTTTGGATTGTTATGATTCACTACAAAAGTTGCATATATCCCTGCTACTCCTACTTTCCCTTTGTTTTTCTCCAGAACACTCTGTATCACTACAATGATCCATATTGTTTGGAAAGGCCGTCGTATAATTATATACGAACTCGAAGAAGTTATTTTAGTCGAGGATGTCCACTGGTTCTAAAGAAATTGAATTGTATTATTCGGTTTTCTCTTCCCTTTACCTTCTCTCAGGTTACGAGAGCTTCTTGTATTCGGTGAATATACCTATTACGCTTATTGGATAGTCTTCTTCGAAATCTTAGACTGGTGCCGAGAGGTAGGGAAGGAAGAAAACCAATTAACGTAAGTGTGGTGTACAGAAGTTAAGATGTAGAGACATATAAAGGAATTGAAGTGAGGCTAAATGAAATTGAAACCAGTGTCATGAATATGGATATCGGAAAAGGCATTACTAGGAATACCCGGTAAACCTCTTGAAACATTTATGTTTCAGAATTTTTGTGATGTTATAATTGAAAATTGGTTTCTCAATTGATTCTGACTCCAGGGTATGTATATACTAGATTAGAATCTCACATCTGTATGAAGTTACAGATGCTGAGTAGGAGTACAATATTGGGAAATGGGCGATTTGATATTCAATATTGAAATTCATAGCAATTGGTGATATTGGATTAAATCACCTGCTTTTGCCTTACGACAAATATTTGGTTTTGAATAACCATTGCTTTGCACCAATTTTTAAAATGATATATCCGTATCTTTATTTTTATAAAGTGGGGTATAACATTTTCAAAATTGTGTTCTAAATATTTACCTTTATCAATTGAGGATAAGATAAAGTGTATTGAATAACGGTATAGACGTTCTTAACCCAAATACAATTTTCAATCTGCAACACACTGAGCATGAGTTAGTGTACTCATAGGACTTATACATGGTAATGTATGTGGTCCAGTTACCTTTAGGATAAGGGGTTGGTACTCTTACTTCATTCAGTTTACCTATGAGTTCTCTGGTTTTAGATATAGTCACATAATTCGAATTATTCGGAAAATTCGTGAATAATTCACGAATTTTTGATCGGTCGATTAAATCTCCGATTTAATCGCCGTTGCCGAACGCGTCGAATAATTCGCGAATTCTTTGCGAATAATTCGTGAATTAATCTAAAAAACGGCGAATAATTCACAAAAACAGCGAATAAATCACAAAATCAAAACCCAGCGTCTCATATATTAATTTCTTGCTCGAAATCCTTCCCGAACATTTCCCGAACACTTCCCGAACACTTGCCGAATTTTTCCCGAATACCTGCCAATTTTTTCCGAATAGTTCTCCGAATCTGAATTTTCGATCTCGCCGAATTATTCCCGAATCACGAATTTGTGACTATGGTTTTAGACACTCATTCGTTGAAATATAAGGTCCAAAGATTTTGATAAGTTTATAGGTATAAGAATAAAGTAGAGAACCACACATTGGAAGTATCAAGATTTTTCGAATTGATCGAAAACGTAGATACTTATGTTAGATATTCTGTCGTAGTAATATTGAGAACTTGATTCTCTCACAGGTTACTCATCCGTGGGTGCACTCCTTGGTGAGTAATGACGTATGACCTTTTTCCATTTAAGTGATATGTACTAGAAACAGCTGCATGCCAATTGAATATTGTTCCATCTAAATTAGTGCATTTGGTTCTATACGGATATAGAAGGGTTGCATATCTTGAGGATGCTAAGATATGAAGTTATCCGGTTTTTATTTAAAAGCAGAATCCGTATAAAATCAAGGCATGTTTTAGTAATGGCAGTTTGTGAATTATCCTAAGCATTCGGAAAAGTTTAACTTCTACCATTTTCAAGATCAATAGTTACTTGTTCTTGACTCGCCACCTTTTTATAAAAAGAATCATTTTGCAAAAGAAACTAATGGGAGTATGGTAAAACTGAAAGTAATTTCAGAACCACAAACGGTTACTGTAAATTTAGTAGAATCTGGAAATTCAATTGGACTCGACAAATCTTAGCCACTGCGCAAATTTAGTAGGTGAGCCCAGCCACCCGAGAGATACTTTGGTTTCCTTATAGACGGTGACAGGGAGGTCAGCATCATTTTGATGATGGCCCTACTAGTTATCAGTAGGCCATAGAAGTGGTGAATTCCAGATGATGGCTGGATGCGTTATATCTGTTGGGTTATGTTAGCACCCTGGCCATCAATCCGTGGCCAAATGCGGAACAAAAATTTTACAAAACTGGCGCTAGGACAACCCCATAATACGGATCGACCATTAACCCTACGCTAGCAAACATATATAGGAGTTTAGAAAGGTTATACCGAATGATCCGTGTCCGTCGATCTTTAACCATCATCCCAAGCTTCTAGAGGCCTCCATGATCAAGCTTGATCTTCGGTCCCCCTCCATCGAAGATGATCCACCTGAGAGTCTATGAAACGAGCTCCAACCGCATAGCCGAGATAACTAGGGTACCTAGTTCGCTAAATTAGATAGCCTAAAAGATGTAGAGTCTAATGATGGATTTATTTGTATCTAAACACCCTTAGTTTCTCAACACATGAGACTTTTAGGGTGGAGGTAGAGGAAGAAGAGGCATGGGGATGAGAGTGTGAAGCAACTCAAGGAAAAAAATGACTAAGTGTTGTGAGCATAATGAATGAATCAACTAAAGAAAATATATCACAACCCCACAAATATCAAGCATACCACAATAGTGAATCATGAATCACTACATGTGTCACCCCATGAGTCACCAAGTGTTCCATGCTTCAATAAATGCCACAACACCTCATCCCTCCACCTCAATAAACCATTTAAACAAATGGTTAAAGCTAAATGAGGTGGCATCTTCTAGAAACAATCTTGTAATAAATTACAAGAATACCCATCATCCGTATATACATACCCATATCCATATTCCGAAAAATACGAATACAAAGAGACGAAAATAATCCAACAATATAATACTAGGATCCGGCTTAAACCAAAGTCTACTAGTATTATCCGTCCGAATCATGATACATGCACAAGTGCACATATATGATCGAACCCTACCGTAAAACCATACGGCTTCTACATCGTTTCGCCCGAAGCAGGGAAACCCTCAATGTGGGACTCTAAAGACTCGTCAATATGCTGGCAGTGGGTTTAACCACAAACACGTCAGCGGCACTAGCTGTACGTAACGGCTACCCAGGTATTGAGCGAAAGGAAGGCCGACAAGCAAACTCATCCTGACCCCTACTGAGCCTGTCCGTGACAATATCCGTACAGTCCGGTCTGTTCGTCTAAGAGTATCGCATATCAATTCTAGAGGGTGGATAAAGTCAGACCCTCTAATAACGCGACAATTCGTGTCGGTATGAAACCCATCACCAACTGAGAAACTACTGATCCAAATTAGTAATTCTCTACTATCTTGGCCAAGGATTTCTGGTGATGGCCATTCGTGCATAACGCGACATCAACCCCCAATACCGGGAGAGACAAAACCCCAATGATCCGCTCACTGCCTCCATGTGGCTCGGGACTGTACCCAACTAAAAACTGTTTGCACGACTCCTTTAAGCCGTAGTAGGGTAGTAATCAAAGCACAGTGGGAACTCACATGAGACAAATGACAATCTCAGATCGACAGACTAACCTGTACACATGTCACTTGGGAACTACTATCTGACAATAGGTATAATACCAACTAGCATGTTCTCAGCGAGTCCGTCAAGTGTACTCATAACCCAATGAGCACCTGTACACTATCTTAGGTGACCGACTAACACTAATGGCTTGTAAGACCGGCCACCGCTCCTCGTCGGGGTCTCGATAAGTACACACTAGTCTACTCTGGAGTATCAATACCCAGTCTCGATACTCTCTCGACTAGGGACATTTAAAGATGTGCTTATAGACTACCCAGCCCCCACTATATGATCGCCATCATAATGCTGGTAGTCAAGCAAGAATCCTATGGGCTCTATCAACATGTAATAGTGATCCGTAATACCATATAAAGCATGTACATGATGATAAAGGCAAACCAAATAGCATACTATTATCTTGAGTAAGACTGTTCTATCCGTTTAGATCCTCCCTCAATCATCATAAGCACATGTCTGTGATTACAATAACTGGCTTGAGAGCACCATAGCCAACAATCTCCCACTTGCACTTAAGGCTAATAATTGCGGTGTCGCATACTCACAGCCCGTGTGATACCGAACACCCAACTTCTGTACTAATCAGCCTCACAAATCTCGTTTGTGAAGCTATTACGTTCGAGAAATAGCCTCAGTGAGTAGATCCGCTCCAGTATTTCTATCTTTATCTCTCTCTATATCTCAACTTCGCGGAGAATGACCATCTCCCGAAATGAGCAATACCTGTCTTAGAATTTGTCTGGATATCTGATGGGACCCAGTTCACAAATGAACTCCAAATCCAACAAACTTCTTAGACTGTATCATGCACTGAATTTAATCAGTATCCTGCGCCATACCTTCCACAGTATCCACTTGGAACACCTGTCCAACATACTGCCCCTCAAAAGAGGGAAAACTATAACTCTGACAGTCTCTGTCATCCAGGTCACCTCGGAAGCCTGAAATGATAACTGTCTCCCGAAAGAGGCTGCCGTTACCATATACCAAGAACATCCACTTATGTTCATGACTGCTTCCCAATGTTTCTCCAGGATTGGATTAATATATACTTATTGCAGCCTGTGCAAAATCAATATCTGGTGTTGTACTTGACATCTCATGATTGACTCAATTGCCTAAGCAAGTAATATGCCAAGCATGCAAGTCTCTCTCCTCATCAGTCTAGAAGACATCTGTTTAGAGAGGATGCCTCCATCACCTGCGGGTACATCATCACGCCAGGAGTCGTCCATTCTAAAACACTATAGAATAATGTCAAAGTACCCGAATTGGGACACTTTCCAAATCTAGATCTAAAACTATAGATCTAGTCACCAGAATCCCTGATATTATATTCATATCCTATGTGGACAAACCACCTTATGACAACCATAGTATAACCGATCGCAGTATAGGAAGATTTCTTCCTATTTAGTGCATGTCATCCAAATACCAGGACATCACTCCCTACTACCTTCTTACCAGATCCATCTTTTATTCTGATGAAGTCAAATTCTATGACTGTCACATCAAAAATAGATGATCTATCTCCGCTATACCTGCATTAGTCTATAAATAGACATAAACTACTTGCCCACTATGCTTCCGCTGCTCCCACTGACTACAACAATCTTCTGGCAGAGTATATACACGTGCACTTCTAATGCTAGTTTAGAACGACGTTATACTCATCCTCCTGCCAGATCTTATAGTCTAGAACAGCAACATTGGCAAGTTTAGGTAATCAAAAATCTCTCTATCACCGTCTTTGAGGATACCGAAGTACCTCTCGGGTGATTGAGGTTACCCACTGAATCTGCGGAGTAGCTAATGGATCGTCGAAACCAATTGAATATTTAAGTTCTACTAAATTTTCAGTAATCGTTTGTGGTTCTGGAATCACTTCCAGTTCTACCATACTCCCACTAATGTTTTCTGAAAAAGAATCAATTTACTAAAACTGGTGGCGAGTCAAGAACAATATGACTATTGATCTTCCAGATGATAGAAAGTTAACCCTCGTCAAAGCCAGGGATAACCCACAAACTGCCATTACTGAAACGTGCCTTGAGTTTGTCCAGATTCTGGTTTTAAGCATCAGCCGGACAACTCTATATACCTTAACATCGTTAAGATATGAATCCATTCTATATATTCAATATAGAAACAAAGGCACTAATTTAATTGGAACCAGATGTAGGGTGTTTTTCGTCACCCCATTGAGATGAGAATGCGTGCACTTGTCAGGCGCATTACAGATTCTCCCTGCATAGGGTAGGCTGGGGTTTATTGATAGTGGGGATCCAAATCTCCGGCAGCCGCGGACTAAGCTGCCGTTAATTACCCCTCGCCTTTGGAGCGAGAGAACCTCCGATTGAAGGGTCAAACAGGTCATGCGAACTCAATGTGCAGTGTTGTGTTTTGAAGGGGTTTTGGATATATCGGGAGCCCCGCAGAGTTTTTACGGGGGTCTCGCTACCCGGATAGTGGGCTAAGGGTCAAGAGGGCTAGCAGCCCCTTTGCGGGTGCGGGGCAGCGCCCCGTTAGAAATTTTTTTCTAACAGGGACAGTGTCGTGGAGTATGTGTGTGTGCGTATATATATATATATATATATATATATACATATATATATATATAAGGGAAAGGGCATCCAAAGGATGCGTGAGAGAAGGCGCCAGCGCCTCACGTGCACGGCACGCGGGCGCTCAGGCGCTAGCGCTTTGGGCACTAGCGCTTTGAGCGCAAGGGTGCTAGCGCCTCACGTGCAGGCACGTGAGCCCTCGGACGCTAGCGCTTTGGGCACTAGCACTTTGAGCGCAAGGGCGCTCGGGCGCTAGCGCTTTGGGCACAAGCGTTTTGAGCACAAGAGCGCTAGAGCCTCACGTGCCAGGCACGTGGGCGCTCAGGCGCTAGCGCTTTGAGCGCAATGGTGCTAGCGTTTTGGGAGCTTGGGCGCAAAAAGGGAGTTGGTCCCTGCACCGGGAGTTGTACTCCCAGAAAGAAACACTTATTATTTTGTGTGTGTGTGTGTGTGTGTGAGGAGTTAAACTCCTAGGATATTTTGAAGCTGATGAAGGGGCTTCTCCCCTTGAGCCCTGGTTCTTCTCCAAAGTCGGGTCTTTGGAGATGGGTCTCCTTCTTCCTCCCTTGGTCGGCTGGATCTTGGATAACAAGAGGGGGAGATTTTAAAAATCTCTCCTTTTTAAGATCTGATGGAAGATCCAAGCTCCCCTTTGTGGGTTTTGTGGTGAAAAACTATTTAGTTTTGGAAAAGGAAGAGTAAAACTCTTGATTTAATTCAAAAGAAAGAAAAAGGTTTTAGAACCTTGAGGAAGGAGAAGATCACAGATCTTGATGCATTTTTTGGGGGAGAGAAAAAGTTGTTGAGATATTTTCATTATCTTTGCCTTTATAGGCTATACACTTTACATATAAGCTCTTGGGCTTTACAAAAATGGCATTTTGCCCATCCCAGGCCTCATGTGCTATTTCTTTTTGCACATAAGCCATGGGCTTTGCAAAAATTTGGCTTTATGTCCATTTTTCTTACATTTATTCAAAAAAATAAAAAAAGAAAATACACCAAAATTATTTATTACAAAAATTTTATTTTGGCATGGGGAGAGGCCGGCCGCTTCATGTTCGGGCTTGACCCGGGCATTGGCCCACTTGACCTGGGCTTGGGCCCACTTGGCTTGGGGTTGACTTTGATTTTGACTTGGTCAACCGGGGTGTAATTTTTTACCCCAACACCAGATTCAAAAATCATGCAGCTGTTTCTAGTGCATATCAACCAAATGGAAGAAGGCCATACGGCATTACTCGTCCAGGAATACATCCACGTATGAGTAATCTGAAAGAGAAGCAAGTTCTCAAAACTATTACTTACAACGGAATACCAAACACAAGTATCTGCATTTTCGATTACCTTGAAGAATCCTAATACTTGCAACATATGGTTCTTTACTTTATTCTTATACCTATAACTTCTCAAAACTTGAACCTTATATTTCATCGAAATACTTGTCTAAAACTAGAGAAGTCATGAGTAAACTGAATATAGTACGAGCACCAACCCTTTTGTCCTAATGGACACCGGATAATATACAAAACTCTGTATAAGTCCAATGAGTTTAATAACTCAAACTCTGTGCGTCGTAGGTTGAAAACTGTACTGTGGTTAAGAAGAACTACACCGTTGTAGAATGCTCCTTACATAACCATCAACTGATATAGGTAAATGTCATAGACATAATTTCAAAAAGTTATATCTCACTTTATAAAATAAACGTACAGATATATCGGTTTGAAATTGGTGCATAACAACGGATATTCAAAACCAAATATTTGTCGTCAGGCTGATTTCCTCAAATATCACCAATTACAAAGAATTCTGATACTATGAGAATCTAATCACCCAATTCCCAATATTTTACTCCCACTCACCATCTATAACGCTATACAGATGTGAGAATCAAGTCTGGTAAATACATACCCTGGAGTTAGAATCTAATTGGGAAAACAGTTTTCAATTAACATCGCACAGTAAAACTGAAACATGAAAATGTTTCGATGGGGTAAGCGGGTATTCCTACTAATGCCTCTTCCACTATCCAAATTCATGACTGTGACCGCATACTTCCTTGCCCTCACTCCAATCCCTTTATATGTTTTTACTTATTATCTTCTGTACACCACACTTAGGCTAATTGGTTTTCTTCCTTCCCTACATTTCGGCACCTGTCTATAGTTTGGAAGAAGAATATCCAATTAGCATAATAGGTGTACTCTTCTAATACCAGGAGCCCTCGCAACCTGAGAGAAGGTAAAGAGAAAAGAAAACTGAATAATCCTTATTCTATTTCTCCAGAACCAAAAACTATCCTCGAACTGGAACATGTTCCTTTGAGTTCGTATGTAACTATACGATGGAATATCCAAGAAATGTGGATCTTCGTAGTGATACAGAGTGTTCTGGAGAAATGCAAAGGTGATATAAGAGTGGCAGGGGTATACGCGGTTTCGTCATGAATGACAGTAGTCGTAATTTCCTTTACTCTTAATCTAATCCCTTTATATGTCTTTACTTATTACCTTCTGTACACCACACTTAGACTAATTGGTTTTCTTCCTTCCACACCTTTCGACACCTGTCTATGGTTTGGAAGAAGATTATCCAATAAGCGCAATAGGTGTACTCTCGTAATCCCAGGAGCCCTCGCAACCTGAGAGAAGGTAAAGATAAAAGACAACCGAATAATCCTATTCAATTTCTCTAGAACTAGAATCCATTCTCGAACTGGAACAAGTTCCTTCGAGTTCGTATGTAACTATACGATATAATATCCAATAAATGTGGATCGTCGTAGTGATACAGGGTGTTCTGGAGAAATGCAAAGGGGATGTAGGAGTGACAATGATATATGCGACTAAATGACAATCCAAAAGCCAAAGTGTTTTAAGAAGGATCGGTTAACTTGGTTCATGAGTTTTAGTCTAAGGTCAGGCCTTGGTCGCTGGCAAAGAGAGAAAGAAAAGAAACACTCAGCGTGCACTCTAACCTAGATTAGATTGGTTAATCACTTTATCTAATCAGGATGGCTCCCATTGTTTCCTCAAATTCTCCTTCAAACCCTAAAAAGAGAATTAGTCGGGATCATCTAAAATCACCCGAGGAGTAATACCTACTCATCAGTGGGAATCGGGATCCAACTATCATTGCATGACAACTTGATGGAATCCACTCAAGTAACCACACTCCAGAAGGTATGTGCATGCCTGGCAAGTTTCATGTATGTTTGAAACACCCGATGTAGTTTTTACCCCTAACGGTTTATGACCTTGACTAGATCAACAAACCATAAACCGCTAGTCAAGTTCAACCCGTCATTTTCTTGATTGCATTACACCCACCCGCACGTGCCCTTGACTGGGTCAACAAGGTCGCACGACTGTCCTAACCAATCGCATTTACAATGCACAGAAAGTACCACTTAGCTACCGTACACTACGCCTTGACTAGGTCAACAAACGCAGCACGAATACTAAATAATACTAATCTGAAATGATGGAGGGCTACAGCTAGTTTTTGGAGAAAAACCTTTAACATAATGAACTTGATATCATTGAAGGAACCGAGTGGTTTTACAAATATATAGTGGCGCAAGCTTTCGCTGAAGAGATCACTCCCGAGTGGTTTTATAAATATATAGTGGCGCAAACTTTTGGTAAAAAAATCACTCCCTGTAAAGGGATCTCGGCTCTTTCCTCGTCGAATGAGGTGCAGGATATTCCAAACTGAATACCACGATGCAAAACAAAAGAATCGACTATAATGAAGTTATTATGATGACGTAAACTTTTGCTCAAGAGATCACTCTCGATGAAGGGATCTCGGCTCTTGCCACGTCGAATGAGGTGCTGGATATTTATAACCGAATATCACTATGCAAAGAAAAAGGAAACGTCTGTAATGTCTGTTTTTTTTAAAAACTTGGTTCCAACAACATCATATAGGTTTGTTTTATTCTTGCATTGATCAGAATCAACGCAATCCCATCAATTAAACATATCACACCAGATAAAGGAACGAAAATATAATGTACGTATATGCCATCCGCATTCGCCACTGGGCCCCGTCATCACTCGTTAGGTTACTTAACTAACGGCAGAGCGGGGCTGGACTAGCACGGGTGCAAAACATATACAACATCTACTAGTATATATATAAATATATATAACATTCGTCCCAGGCATGATATATAAGCAACATCACAGAATCTCAGCCAAGCAACACAGAGAGGTGGATAATCCTGGAGCCTCGGGTTTCATTTGAGCCGCAAATGATACCCGACGTTCCCTGTCGTGTGGATAGCATGTGCAATGAAAACCTAGACCCCTACGAGTGCGGCAAGTTACCCGCCAATCCCAGAAGCGAGGCAACCCTAATTAACAACGTGAATGGGCCACCCAGCACTTCACGGAATCTGGTAACTTGGGCACCTCTCTGTGGGTCAACCTATACCCCTTACGAATGCGTCGAATAGCCCGCCAATTCTAGAGTGAGGCCCCCTCCTTCTCAACGCTATGAGATGCGGTCTCGTAGTCCTCTAGAACCCGGGTATTCGAGCACTTCACCGCAGGGTAATCCTAGTACAGAAAAGAAAATATATGTACAAGGGTGACATCGACCTCAATCCGGTCGTGCCCCAAATAAATAATATACAAAATGGCAGAGACGGCAGTCCACATGTCGGACACTCGCCTCGCAATATCAAATGTACAAATGAATCTGAACTGTACAACTATCATTGCACCACTGGCTATCCACCATGACAATCTAGCCACAACCTCGGTACAACACAGAACATCAACGTGAATATCATGTTCGCAAACCCGTCTAAAAGACATATAGCAATTAGATGAGTAGTACCGCTCTAATGACATTCACGGTCGCAGATAGTAATGCATGTACTGAAAACTTTTAAACAGTGTTAAAAATAGCGACTTCGAAATACTCCGTATTGCCCCCAAACTAAAGATAACAAAATGCAATCTAGGCAAAATCAAACAATACCAAAATACCAATATTCAAGAACCCAGAACACAGACAAAACCCCAAGACCTAAGTCCTTCACAAAACCGGCGACGCCGGGTTTTTGGCCAGTCTCGTCGGCCTTAAGATGGAGTTTGTGTCTCATTTTTGGTGTGTGTTTGTCACGCCCCGCTTCCCAGAGTACGCTAAAAATGGGCACGTGACATAGCCAACCATGCTACCTGTGGGTAGGAAGTATCCATCAACAGTCACATTACGGTTGTAAAGATATCAAGAACAAATAAAACTATCTAAACATGTCCATAATCCAAGATAACATAAGTCAAGAATAATAAAATGCGGAAGCGAAAGATCCAATACAAAATAACTGGAATGTATGTCCCATAATGCGGGCTCACATCAGGAAATAAATGCAGGAAAGAAAACTAACTACTGCTATCACTCACAGCTCAGCCTGTCGGCTGAAGTACTCCTGCTCGGACTGCGACAACGGTACAGAATCTGGGCCATGCAAAACCCAGACGTCAGCGCGTCAAGTCATCAAGTAATAACATAATAAACAGGCAATGCAAATATAAACATGAATAAAGCAAGGGTAACAATAATATGAATCAGAGCAGTGCAGGGTAGTGTGCAGTGGGTAAACTGGACTGTTCTATCAGGTTCTCTGTTCTAAAGTCTTTGAAACCAAATTGATGAATCATCGATATAACTCAATAGTATCCCGTACATACCCGGGACCACGGCCTCAATATTCTTGGGCTGAAACCAAGACATGCCGCTAGGCACCAAACAGGAATGTGTACACTCAATAGTATCCCGTACATACCCGGGACCACGACCTCAATATTCTCGGCTGAAACCGAGACATGCCGCTAGGCACCAAACAGGAATGTGTACACTCAGAACAGGTAGTGAACTGTTGAGTTACAAGTCAGGTTTCACCTTTGATTTCCCCATACCCCCAAGTTATATTTGTAAGTCAAGTCAGGTATCCCGAAATCAAGAAACAAATGCCAACACAGGATCAGGTAAACAGGTTTGTCTGGATAGACAACAGGAACGGTCCATGAGAACTACATGTCAGGTTTGTTGGCATTAGACACAAAATCAGGTAACGGGTCAGGTCATGGTACATCATGTCAAGTCAAGCAGTATACGGTACCATGTCGGGTCTATCAATATGTATGTAGCAATTCAGGTCAAGATGTAAACAATATCATGGGTGTGCTCATACTCAGCTACATAATCAAGCATGGTTAACAACATGATCTAAGCAATGAATTAAGCAATAGGCAGATTCATTCAATTAGCAATACAGTTATCAATTGTGTCACAGAGATGATTTCAACAATATAAGAATGCAGTAAGACAATTATAGCCATTTAATCATGTTAACAAGTTAAAGACTTCATAGATGCAATTTTATATGTGTATATAGGTTCCACGAATGAAATCACAGTTTAAGCAGGTTAAATGTATACGAGTGTCCGAATGAAGTAAAACGGTAGAAAAGGTGCCATAGGCTACATCATCAGTGAAAGTGTAATTAAAACATGTAAATGTGATTATTAGGTTCCAAATTAGTAATTACAATAGGTAGGTTCCAAGTTTGAAAGATAAATGATATATAACAATCTTGAACACGAAAAATGGGAAACTATAATACCAAAGTTAAATTGTAGGTTTTAGGGTGTCATTAATTATAAGTAAATATTGTTTAGCATGTAGCAAGGGGTACTTGCCTCGACGGGTCGCGGATCGGGAAAACGGAACGTGAAACGTCGGCGGGGAAAACTCGCGACGGGCGCACGGTTCACGGAATGAACCCAAACGACGAACAGTGAAGCCACACGGGTCGGGGTACCACGCTGGAACGTCGGGACACGTCGCCGGCATCACCGGATTCCGGCGAAATCAAAACAGCGAATCAATCAAGATTGCAAAAAGAAAAGAAAAGAAAATAAAGAATAAGGGAAGGAGGATGGAGAAGGGAATGCTCACGAGGATCTGTGGGATGGGTGGTGACGATCGACCACGTCGACAGAGCTCCGGCGGTGGCCTACGACGACAGCGGCCGAACTGCAGATCAAGAAAATCGCGACAGAGAAAGAAAAGAAGAAAGGAAGAGAGGAGGGGATGCTAGCTCACCGAGGGGTGTGCACGAGGGCCGGGGACACGGGGCCGGGGTCACCGGCGGCGACTCACGGCGGTGCAACGGTGTGCAGGGGGTGCGCGCTGGCCTGGTCGAGGGTGTGCAGGCGCGTGCAGGGTGCACGGGGTTGATGAAGGAGGAAGAAGATGTAGTGGGTCGGTCGAGGGCAAGGAGGCGAGGATGCTGGTGATGGTGGTGTCGGCGTTGGGGCTACGGCGGCGAGGGGCACGGTGGCTAGGGTTCGCTGGGGTTGGGTTTGCGTTCAGGGAAGAAAATATATATGTGGGAGAGAGAGAGAGATATATAGGGGAGAGAGAGAGAGATAGAGAGATATAGGGGAGAGAGAGAGAGATAGGGACGGGGGGAGAGAGATAGAGAGAGGTTAGGGGACCCAGGGGGGTTAAAGTGTTTGGTGATTGGCTGGGGAGAGATTAGAGGTTAGGAAACAAATTTTAAATAAAGATTTATAAGTATATAAAAAATATTAGAGGTTAAAAACTTATATATATCGACGGTTTATAAAATATTAGAAAATGGGATTTTGGCGCAAAGTGAAACATTTCCAAATTGCGCCCGGGTCGGGTCCAAAAATTTGAAATTGAAATAAGAATATTTTAGGCGGGATCCAAAATTTAAAATGAAGTATTTTGCAATCAAAAAGCATACCCCCAAAACGGACACACGTACGTGCGCGTAGCCGTCCAAACTCGTCCGTTTCACTGAACGGGACGAGAACACGACGTACGGACGCTACAACGGGGTTAGGGGTGTCAAGCAGGCCAAGATGAATATTTTTAATTTTATTTTAGATGCCATAAATTATTATATGCAGAATTGAACTGACGGGGTAAAATTACAATAAGTAACAATCAAGCAAGTTAAATGAAATAAGTGCCACACTACGTTCAAACGGTAACTGAAATTAGTAACATTGGGCTCGGATGTTACAGTGTTCTAATAGTCACAAGAGTAGTCTTCTGCAATTGTTTAAAAAAATTTAGAAGACAATTTGAAAATTGACAGAAATTTGAAGATCGTTGGCATTGTTTCGGAGTTGTTTCGGTTTCGATACTTCAAACATCGTCTAAACTGCTAGCATAGGGTTTATGGGTTGGCTCTGATACCATGTTGGGTTATGCCAGCGCCCAAGCTATCAATCCGTGGCCGAATGCGGAACAAAAATTTTATAAAACTGGCGCTAGAACAACCCCATAATACGGATCAACCATTAACTCTACGCTAGCAAACATATAGAGGAGTTTAGAAAGGTTATACCGAATGATCCGTGTCCTTTGGTCTTTAACCATCATCCCAAGCTCCTAGAGGCCTCCATGATCAAGCTTGATCTCTGGTCTCCCTCCATCGAAGATAATCCACCTGAGATTCTATGAAACGAGCTCCAAACTCATAGTCGAGGTAACTAGGGTACCTTGTTCGCTAAACTAGATAGCCTAGAAGATATTGAGTCTAATGATGGATTGATTTGTCTCTGAATACCCTAGATTTCTCAACACATGAGACTTTTAGGGTAGAGGTAAACGAAGAAGAAGCATGAGGATGAGAGTGTGAAGCAACTCAAGAAAAAAAATGGCTAAGTGTTGTGAGCATAATGAATGAATCAACTAAAGAAAATATCTCACAACCCTACAAATATCAAGCATACCACAATAGTGAATCATGAGTCATTACATGAGTCACCCCATGAGTCACCAAGTGCGCCATGCTTCAATAAATGCCACAACACCATATCCCTCCATCTCATTAAACCATTTAAACAAATAGTTAAAGCTAAATAAGGTAGCATCTTCTAGAAACAATCTTGTAATAAATTACAAGAATACCCCTCATCCGTATATACATACCCGTATCCGTATTCCGAAGAATATGAATACAAAGAGAAGAAAATAATCCAACAATATAATACTAGGATCCGGCTTAAACCAAAGCCCACTAGTATTATCCGTCCGAATCATGATACGTGCACAAGTGCACGTATATGATCGAACCCTGCCGTAAAACCATACGGCCTCTACATCGTTTCACCCGAACCAGGGAAACCCTCTGTATGAGACTCTAAAGACTCGTCAATATGCTGGCAGTGGGTTTAACCACAAGCACGTCAGCGGCACTAGCTGTACGTAACAGCTACCCAGGTATTGAGCAAAAGGAAGGCCGGCGAGCAAACTCATCCTGACCCCTACTGAGCATGTCCGTGACAATACCCGTACAGTCCGGTTTGTTCGTCTAAGAGTATCGCATATCGAGTCTAGGTGGTGGATAAAGTCAGACCCGTAATAATGCGACAATTCGTGTCGGTATGAAGCCCATCATCAACTGAGAAAATACTGATCCAAATCAGTAATTCTCGACTACCTTGGCCAAGAATTTCTGGTGATGGCTACCCATTCACAACGCGACATCAACCCCAAATACCGGGAGAGACGAAACCCCGACATCCGCTCACTGCTTCCATGTGGCTCGGGACTGTACCCAACTAAAACCTGTTTGCACAACTCATTTGAGCCATGGTAGGATAGTAATCAAAGCACAGTGGGAACTCACACGAGACAAATGATGATCTCAGGTCAACAGACTAACCGTACACATGTCACCTGGAAACTGCTATCTGACAATATGTATAATACCAACTAGCATGTTCCCGGAGAGTCCGTCCAGTGTACTCATAACCCAATGAACACATGTATACTATCTTAGGTGACTGACTAACACCAATGGGTTGTAAGACTGACCACCTCCCCTCGTCGGGGTCTCGATAAGTATACATTAGTCTACTCTGGAGTATCAATGCCCAGTCTCGATACTCTCTCGACTATGGATATTTAAAGTGTGCTTATAGACCACCCAGCTCCCATGTATATGATCGCCATCATAATGCTGGTAGTCAAGCAAGAATCATATGGGATCTATCATCATGTAATAGTGATCTGTAATACCATATAAAGCATGTACATGATGATAAAGGCAAACCAGATAGCATACTATCATCTTGAGTAAGACTATTCTATCCGTACAGGTCCTCCCTCAATCATCATAATCACCTTCCTGTGATTACAATAATTGCCTTGAGGGCACTATAGCCAAAAATATCCCAGTTGGACTCCATGCACTTCAGCAAATTATGGAATTTGCCGGGTGCTCCTGAAGGTGTAAAACCCATTAGGAGTAAGTAGATCTTTCGAGGTCTGTGTAGGTGGAAAGGTACTAACCTAATAAGGATAGACTTGTAGTAAAGAGTTTTTCATCAAATACCCCGTGTGGATGTTAGGACCCTAGTGCTCGCGCCGCAAGACTCGCGGCAAAGGCGGAAACGAAAACAAAAACTTTAAAGTAAGCACTAGTAACCTATACCCAAGAATCGATTCCAAACACTAAACTAGATATCTAAACATATAAGATTAGGGTGCTAGCTACGTTTGTAGCGTGCCTGCGTAATTGTGGAAGACCCTTACACCGCTCAATAGACTCTAGCTCAGCTCGGAAGTCGTCGGGAACGAGCTTGCATGCCAATCTGTTGGGTTTCCTAGCAACCTGGCCACCGGCTACGGCCGTTACGGAATGAAAAACTTTCACTTTTTAAAACTTTGGTGCTACATAACATATCCTAGAATCTAACCAATTATTGAAACTAGCAAACTAGAGGAGTCTAGCTACTGTGAAAGGGTATTATACCTAAGATCCGTGTCCTTCGGGTCTTCACTCCTCTTCTTAAGCTCCTTGAGGTATCCTAGATTAACCTTGATGGCCGGCCTCCTCGGCCCTAGATGATTGATTGATCTGTTTTAAAGTGTGTGTAGTAACCGCAATCAATAACGGTGTCGCGTGTAGCTAGACCGAGATGAGTACGGGTCATCCTCAGGGAAACGTGGAATCTTTTAATCTTACTTTAGGCGTGTTGATGAGGAAGAGGAAAAATAATGAATAGTGAAGAATAGTTATAGATTCTAGATCTACGTGAAACACGGATGTAGGATACAGATCTAGATTAACTACGGATGTAGGTTTTATATTAGAAGGGGGCTTGTAGGGTTCGTTAAGATTTAGTAGTCATGAATGATTAATTAAAGATTGCTCTTTTTATCCTTTAATAGATTTAAAACTAGATCGACAGTGATGCATGAAGATTAGGGTTTCTGGAAGGAAAAGGGTTCCCACTCTTAACCTCTATCTTGACATGGATCTCCGTTCATGTCTAGCATTTACCAAAATAATTGTTAATCTAATCTCTAATCATGGTCGTGAATATCAATGAATTGATAGCGCGCCCGATTAGGATGTTAACTATTCTTTTAATAAAGTTTATAAACTTTATAGGACGTAAAAGGAGTTAAAGGATTTTAATCATCCATTGATCTACCCTAATCCTACGAACCCTATCAAGCGGAGAATTACTCGCGCATGATGGAGATAAAAAAACGGATAGAGATCATGATGTAAATGAAGAAACTAAAATGCAATAAGAATAAAACAACTATATTTATTAATCAACTTGCTCAATTACACTTTGTTCCTTTAGAAAATAATTGCAAAACCTAGTTTGCTTCTCGATCTCTTCTTAAGGAGGTAGATGAGCAGCTGATGATCAACCTGGATTCTTGAGTCGTCTTGGACTTCGTGATCTCGTCGGTTTTGATGATTTTTCCAAGTGAGACTCTCGGTCCTTTAAATATTCTCAAACCTAGAATCCCTAGTTTCTTAATAGGGTAACTAGCTGTTAGGATCCTACCTAAATAATATCACATCTTAACTCCTCTAACATGTCGCGGATCTGTTGCGTTTAGTGGGTTTTGGCCGCGGTTTAGCCGCGGATTGGGAGAGTTAGGAATTCATTTTTCTGGGGCTTCATCTCTATAACACGTGGTGATTCTTTTGAATATCTGTACTTTGAAAATCTTCTCTAAGTCTCTGCCAGAACTGGTTTCTTCGATTTACTTGAATAATTCAGCAGATTTGATCTCGTCAAATCGGATTTCCTTGATTTCAGTCCTGATATAATTTCTGCACAATAACTCAATAAATAATGTTAGTAGAATTTGTTTTTATTGAGATATTATCCTAACCATTTGATATGATATTATAGTTTATGTCACGCCCCGCTTCCCAAAATACGGAATACGAGGGGTAGACAAGGCCAGCCATGCTCCTACGGTCAAGGAAAAGTCCTGCCGTAGTCACACTTCGGCTTCTAGTTTATCATGGTAAACAGTAAACGATGTGCAGGTAATGAGAAATGCAGTAACTGAAGGAAACAATATAAAGACTGACCTGAAGTGGAACAAATGAATGTAAATGAGGAAGGCAAGTCAAGAAGTCTGTGATGCACGTCTAGATCTGGTCCAAGCTAAATCTTCTCCTCACACTGAGCATGCATACTCAGGTCGTCAGAGCGACACAATAGCAATATAATATATATAATCAAGTAACAGTTCTAACAGTGGTGAAGGACATGAATAACAGTAAATCAATAACAGCATGAATGTAAATGAGCGGGGATAAATGCAGCGGAAAAATAAAGCAGTATAACAATATGTCACGAATGTCAAGACAGTATAGAATGAATGTAAATGACAGTAACACTATCAGTCTCTAAGTCTCACTGCACAGGTCAATAAGCCTATCGTCAGTCCAAGTGTGAGAGTCAACCACTCGCGAGTGTCCTCCACCCAAGGGTAGAACCCAAGGGCAAGGGACCACGGGCCCAACATGTAACGAATGTATCACGGTGATATAGCACATACCCTGTAAATCTCCATATAACTCCCTAAATATATAAGCCGGCATGGGACTCCCGAGGTTCTGTTGAATTCACACTTGAACTACCCCACACCCCGTGGTCTACATCAAACGCTAACCATCACCCTAAATACTAATCGATCCGTGACAAGTCTGCGTGAGAACTGGAGGCAGGACCTCCATCAAGCACGTCCCGACTAATACCTAAGATAAATGGCAGTGTCGGATGCCTTATCTGTGACACCCGTGCAAGCGCTTCCATAAGTGTCCCATACCACTTATAGTCACACGTACACGCATCCCACAGACGTCGACAATGCAATAGAAATATAGGGTCACTGATTGTGCACAAGTACGTATCACTTTTCACTTAATCACGAATACACGAACACTGACGTACTTGCCACAATCATCACTAAAATCTATCACTGGGTAAATGCACGATGTCACTAGGTTATCACTACAATGATATAGGTATGATATGATGTATGAACAGTATAAGAAACGCAACTCAGGTATCATAAAAACAACAGTCTATCACTTGCACGATTTATCATGAAACATATGTATATAATTTAGCGAAATGATAAACAGGTAATAATTAATATGTTCAGTTAGCTATCCATCTAATTTTGTTTCGAGCCAATCGGGTTCCAGGATCAATAGTTATAACCATTTCATTTTAAGCGCACGCGGCTGGAAATCCAATTTCAGAATCAGAAGTCCGTTTCGTAACGCATTTTAACCCCAGTTGGGATCAGATTTTAGCGACGCTACAGTTGGATGAATTCTAGGGTTTTCAATAAGGTTTTCAACGCAACAAACGGATCTTCAATCGCGTCTGTACGTTAGGAGTTATAGTCTGTTTAATATTAACATGTCAATTCTGATTCTGCTGGGACTGTTATGTGTCCCGATCTTCTAAATTACAGATTAAATAGTAAATGACAACGAAACAGGATGAAACTAATTGTGTTGTCTAGCTAACAGAGTTACCTACAATAAGCAGTGGAGTTCCGCAACCTACGAGTTAAGGAAATCCTATGGTATCCATTACGGAACAGCAACCAATAATTGGAGTCGCTCTGGACTGCAGTCCAGAGTCCCACTCCGATCCAAATATCATCACGATTTAGGTACAGGAATGTCTGGAAACTAGCATAAGGTTAAAGTTCGTCGAGTTAGCTTCGATTTAAGCCCTCGAACGCACCATTCTAATATGAGTATGATTTATGATGAATTTAACTATTTTCAGGTGCCACAGAATTATAGTTTTACGATCAAACTTGGGGGTAATTGTTTTAGTCGTTATCGATTACATCATCCAACCAAATTCACACACCATGTTCACAGCCCTACAGGCCAACTTACACTATTTAGTTCCGTCAATTTTGATAATCTTTTCCTAAGGGAACAAGCATCGAACAGATACAGCACGTAATAGTTTTAGACTCGTAACTTTATAATCTAGGCATTTAACAATTATAACTTAAATAAAATAGCATGTAAGCAAGTAAAAACTTGCCTGGAGACGCCCCGGGAGGTACGGTGTCTGTGTCGTCACGAACGCGCGACACCCGCGGCACAGCAACTCGATTTGTCTCGGACTCGTGTCTCGGCAGCGGCGGCTCGCAGCTTGGTGGTCGGGGTTCTGCTGTGAAGCTGATGGTGAGGGGTTTGCAGAGGGAGAGGTATAATGGGAGAGAGTTAGAGCAGTAAGAGAGAGAGAGAGAGCCAGAGAGAGAAAGAGAGAGAGAGAATGTTCAGTGAGAGAGAGAGAGAGAGTTAGAGAGAGAGGAAGGTGTACAGAGGGGGAGAGGGAGGAATTGAGAGAGAGTGAGAGAGAAACGAGAGAGAGAGAGAGTTGAGACAGAGAGAGAGTGAGAACGAGAGAGAGAGAGAGTTAACAGAGGGGAGAGGGTGAGAACGAGAGAGAGAGAGAGTTAACAGAGGGGAGAGGGTGAGAACGAGAGAGAGAGGGAGTTAGAGATTCAGAGAACGAGAGTGAGAGGGGTGATGATGACGACGACGTCGACGATGATACTGAGGTCGACGATGTGGTGCAGGGGGTGTGATGACGGCGACGGTGTAGGGGGTCGAGCTCGGGTAATGGTGCAGGCGAGGCGCTCGGGGCAGCGAAGGAAGGGGGAGGAGGAGTGATTGTGTGAGGAAGAGAAGGAGGTGGTTGCGTCGCGATGGAGGTGGTGCAAGGTGGTCGCGGCGGGGCTCGGTGGACTCGAAGGTGCAGAGAGTGGGGTCTGGTGGTGGGTGTGAATGGCGTGAGTTCGGGAGAGGAAAAAGGAAAGAGAGGGAGATGAGAGAGTGAAGGTTAAGGAGGCGGGGTCGCGCGTCGTGGGGAGTAACGGCAGCGCGTGGGCGTGAGCGACGGCGGGGAAAGTGGGATCGCGCGCGCGAGTTAAGGAAGTTACCGTTGGGGATTTTTGAAGAAGAAGGATGAACAGTGCGGGTCGGGTGAGGAGGAAGCGGGCGCGGGCGTGGAGAGGGTGCGGGCTTGGTGGGCTTAAAATTATATAAGGGAAAGAAATCGGGCCGGCCAAGAATTTTAAATAAAATGAATTATAGAAAAGAGGCTGGGCCAAGAATTTGAGTGGGCTAGAGAAAACAGAAAATATTATTGAATGAGGGGGCCGGGCTAGGCTGAAGGATTTGTTTGGGATTTCCAAAAAGAAAACATAATTTGGGCTGAAAAAGAGTTGGGCCAAAAGGATTTAAATATGAAATAAATTTATTTAAAAGGGCTTGGGTTCTAATAGAAGAAAATGGGGTTGGGCTGCTTGGAAATAATTTGGGACAAAAGTAATTAGGATTAGGGTTCAAATGGGGTTTGAAAATAAAATATAATAATTACTTTATAGATAAAATAAATAATTCTTAAATAAGAATAAAGAGGAATATAAGTAACAAAATACGGTCTTTGGTATAAAAGGGGCCGGGTGTTACAGTTTAAGAGAATTGGTTAATGATATTTGATATGGTATGCATATTTAAATGGACTAAATTTTATATAGATATTATATGCTTATATTTTCCTTCATAATGTTAATTATAATATATAAACATATGAAAATAGTATTTTTACATAAACCCTCATATATGTCATATTTATAATAAACACCTTTTCTTACATAAAAATAGTAAGGAAAATGTCATATCAAATGCACGATATTTTCAACTGAACAAATACCCCCAAACTTAACTTTGATCGTCCCGAGAAAACTAGTTATCCAAGAGAAGGAGAAAGAGAAAACTAAGTAGCACACTTTCGTAGGCAACACGATTGCACTGAGTACGTGCAACAAGCCGTTAAACCTCTAGGTGTCCCTAGTAGGAGGAGTGTTGTCTCCTGAGGGTTTTCAGCGGATTACACCCACAAAATCCTATAATAAAAGAAAGATAGTGAAAGTTACATATAAAGATAAGAACTATAATAGGAAGAATTTGAAAATAAGAGTTTCCAACTACACCAGTTTTTCGGTTGTCATGGCCCTATCTTAATGGTCGTGAAAAGATGTTAAAAATCACATCATCCTTCAATAAAACACCGTCTTTAGTTTTCCTCCCTATCTTTCCTCCAAACATTGATCATATACCCCTACATGTGTGTAAAAGACATCTCTACACTTAGAGACTTCAATTCAAGCTATCATACTCTTGTCCATCTTCCTTAGTACTTTTTAGTTGGTGAATATTTTAGATGGAATTGCTCACACATTCTTCATGTGACCGTTAATATTTCTTGAGGTACTAACCAACCGATTACAAAATGTGCTTGCGTATTAAGGCGTAATTCCTCGTCTTGCAACACCTAAGGCTTAGCAGTCGCTCCCAAACCAGTTGGTCTAAGACACTAGGTGATAAAGCACCCTCGCTATATTTTTTTATGCTGCCTTAAGCAATTACAAAACCAGTGTTCATTTTTTTATTCACCACTTATATTTTATTTTATTTTCCTTCATACTAAGGCTTTTAGACAAGAGCATTTCAAGGTATCCTCTACTATCCGAAGTTTCAAGATGTGTGTAAGTGCGTATAGTAAGATATTAACGTTCAAATGATTGGCCTCAAGAACAGGGACGCTTTTTCAGACTTATCTTTATTCTCAGATTAGTAATTTCCTTCATCTTACTAACCGTTGGGACAACGGCTCATAACTACTTATTACTTGTTTTGTTTTAAGAAAACATCTAACTTTCTTGCTTTTCTTAAACTTTTCCTATCTTTCATATGTAATTTTTCACTTTCTGCTCTTTTATTATAAAAAAAATTGTACAGTGCTAAGTGCCAGAAGAAAATTTAGTGAATACAAATCTCCTTCCCAAACCTGTTTTCAGCAGTATCCTCACTGATGTCATCTTTGAATGCATATATCTATAGACTTTGGGAGAGAAATTAAGAGGGGTAAAATAATAGTCAAATGAAAACTACCGCCAAACTTGTACTTTGGCACGCACAGATATTCAGTTAAGTCCCTTTTCACTCACCTCCATTCTTAAAATGAGACAATGCTATAGAGATATGGAGGTGAGGCGGAGGAGTTTTAGTTATGATAAAGTGGCTCCTGTAAAAATAGGAGCTCCTTCACTGGGTCAGCAGAAAAATACGGTTTCAATCTGTGCCCATTTACTTTAAAAATTGAACCGTTTTTAATATTTTCAACCTCTACTGCCCCGTACGGGTATACGTACCGCACCACAAAAGTTCCTTTCCAACGAGATTTTAGTTTACCCGGATGAAGATGGAGACGGGAATCATAAAGAAGGATTTGTTGTCCCGGTGTGAAGGTTTTTCTATAAAGGTTTTTATCGTGGAACACTTTAGTCCGGTTCTTTACTATAACTGCATTATCGTAAGCTTCATCGTGGAGTTCGCTTAGCTCATTTAATTGCAGCTTCCGATAGCTGTAGGCTTGATCAAAATCGAAGTTAAACACTTTAATAGCCCACATTGCTTTATGTTCGATCTTGACAGGAAGGTGGCAAGCCTTTCCAAACACTAGGTGGTATGGAGACATACCAAGATCGGTCTTATAAGCGGTACGAAATGCCCAAAGAGCATCCGTCAATTTGTTTGACCAATCTTTACGGTTTTTAGAAACCGTCTTCTCCAAAATTTGTTTTATCTACCTATTGAAAATCTCAGCTTGCCCGCTCATTTGGGGATGATAGGGCGTAGAAAGTTTGTAGTTGATTGAATATTTCTGCATCAAATCCTCGAAAGACCGATTACAGAAATGCGTCCCGTTGTCGCTAATTATAGCGCGAGGGTGCCCGATGTAGGGTTGCTATGCACGCGCATAAAGGTCTACGAGGCATCAACCATGCCCGATTAAAAATTTAGCCGTGCCGAACAACCCGAAGCCGGATCTTTAAACTATGGTTTAGGCGAAAACTAACATGTTAAACTCTTTAACACTAAGTGAGAGCGATTACAACCTTTGTAGATCCGGTCCTTCACTTCTTAAGCTCCGTGTTGAGGTTCCTTCGCTGCGATCATCGTGTTCTGGACTCTCGAGAGGTTCCACGAAGAGAAAGATACAGTCTTGCTTCCGATCTTCGATACAATGATGATCTACCTTTAAGTTTCGTTAACACAAGCTAACACTCATAATATGAAGTGAACACCATCATCTAAATGGCAAGGATAGATGAGGATGATGAAGTAGGATTTTTGCTCTCATTTATAATCTTTTTCTCACTCACTTTCATCACAAAAGAAAGCTTTTTCAAGAAGAAAACCAAGGAAGAAAAAGAAGAATGAATATGATCACCTAATCCTTTTGTGATGAACAATGAATTATTGTAGTGGTTACAAATCTAACCAAGGGTTAAGCATGAAAGAATTAACCCTTGTAGAGAGTTAACTAGAGTTAATGGTTTGGATTGGGTTAACATAATATCTCACAAAAAATATCAAGCAACCACAAAGTCAATGCTTCATGAAGCTTCACGGAAGCTTCATGCAAAAGCTAACCCTAATCTAAACCCTAACCAAGTTTAAACCCTAATCCATAGTTAAATTTGTAACCCTAACATGTTACAATATTATATATCACATATACAATATATTTTGTAACAATAGAAAATAATACAATTAACATATATCGCATATATATCAATGTATTATCCCGTGAGAAAATGAATCTTTTAGTGAGCTAATATTAGATAATGTAATTTAATATATCATATATATTATTATACATTAAATTATCGAATCAACACTTGTTCCGACAATCCGGCTATATCGCATATAACCGACTAATACGATGACCCGGCTATATCACATATACCCGGCCGATATCTCATATAGCGAGAATCCAATACGGTATCATATACCGCATTATCCTCGGTCCCGCACATATCACATATGTGCTCCTACTCCGTTTTGCCTGAGCCAAGAAACCTCTTTGTAGGACTCTAAAGAATCGTCAATACGCCGGCAGTAGGTGATGATCATATCAAACACCCACAAGCTGCAAGCGGTCAGCTAAACGTAACAGCCACCCAGGTATTGAGCGGTCAGAAGATCAACAAGAAAGCCTGTACATTCTCCTATGAATCCGATCAGTAACACTCCCGTACAGTCCGGTCTCGTCGTCTGATATGTCGCATATCTCGCCTAGGGGTGGTAAACGTCAGACCCCAGAAGCTCGATAAGTCGTGTCGATATGAGGTCTATAACAGTTCGAGAAACTACTGATAACACTTACCAGTAAATCTCAGCAACCCTGGCCAGGGATTTCCGGTTATAGCCAATCGAACACAGCGCAACATCAACTCCCTATACCGGGAGAGACGAATCCCCTCCTATCGCTCATTGCCTCCATGTGATTCGGGACTGTACCCAAAAGCCACCTGTTTGCATGCCCTCTTGGACGTGGTATGATGGAAATCAAAGCACAGTGGGAATCACACAAGACTCTATGACGATCTCGGGTCTACAGACTACTCTGTACCAGTGTCACCGGAGAACTGCCATCTGACGTAAGGTATAATACCATCTGGGAGTTCTCGGCGAGTCCGTCCAGTGTACCCAGTCTCCACTGAGCACCCGTACACCATCCTTGATGTCAAACACCGATGGATATGGGATCATCTATCGCCCATCATATGGGTCAAGATGCGTATACGCTAGTCTACTCTGGTGTATCGATGCCCTGTCTCGATACACCCTCGACTAGGAACAGTTATAGGATGTACTCGTCGACTACCGTGGCCTCACTAGTATGATCTCATCATAGTCCCAGTAGTCGAGTACATATCCTAAGGGCTTTATCAACATATAACATAGAGACAATCAGAGTACATGTTAAGATAAAGTACAACCAGATAGCATACTATCATGTCAAGCAAGAAAGTCCTCCCTATATATGTCCAAGAATCCATTACAATATATATCGTATGTACAGTAATGGCCTCTAGGGCATACATATAACTAACAATCTCCCACTTGCACTAGGGCCATCTGTTGTGGTATCACATACCCAACAATTAGCTGTGGTTGAAGTATCTTATACTCAACCATCCCATAAAAGTCTCTACTGGGAAAAAGGCCTTCGTGAGTGGATCCGCGTTGTTGTCCTCTGTGTCTACTCTCCTAACCTCGATCTCCCTGGAGATTAACCATCTCCATGATCAGGTGATACTGCCTAAGAATTATATCTGGATTTCTGATGGGACGGGGGTTCCTTGGCTAAAGCCACAACTCCATTGTCACACAATGGTAGGAACAAAGTTCGTCTCATGAACTTATATATATCCAGACTGCCTCTTTGGTAGCATCCTTGGTAACGATGTATCTTTCCTTTAATCGTCTAGTAAGTCACGGTATCTAGCTTGGAACTCTTCCAACATACCGTCCCTCCACTGAGGGTAAAGACAGTGCCCGCGACTGACATTCAGTCGTCCTTATCACCCTGGAACCTTTCCAGTGATTCTCCCCAGGATCGATTGATACCATCTCACTACAACTAGTGAGTATCCTAACATCCAATTAGAACTATCTCATAGATCCAAAACCCAGGATTTAGGAGGTATCATTTTGATCCTATATGGAGAATCCTTGTGATAAGCGGAGATTGACCGAGCGTAGCATAGGAAACACCTTCCCTATCAAGAGTATGTCATCCACGTACTCTACGAGGATCACCACCATACTCCCTACTACCTTTTTGTATATACAAGGTTCATCTACCATTTTGATAAAGTCAAACTCTATGACTACCACATCAAAACTGACGTTCCAACTCCGCGATACCTGCTTTATCACATAAAACATCTTGCACACGTTTCCGCTGCTCCCACTGTCTACGAAGCCCTCTGGCTGTGTACTTATAGACGCTCTCTTCCAAATCATCATTTAGAAAAGCAGTCATGACACCCAACCACCAGATATCGTAGTCATGGTATGTAGCCGTGGCAAGTAGGATCTGGATGGACTTAAGCATAGCTTTGAAAGTCTCAACTTTTCCATATACACCAAGTAATCTTCTCAAGATATACTCGCTCCTGATGGGGATTTAACCCTTCAGATAAAGCAACCAAAGTCCATACTTTGTTGGTGTATAAGGATTCTATCTCAGATCGCTAAGCATCCATCCATTCTTACAGAGTCCCACTCCTGATGGCCAGCTCGAAATAAGTTGGGTCACCATCTCATGATGCAATCCTCGCTCCCACTGTCATAGAGAAACCGAAGTAACTCTCAGGTGGGAGAGGAACCCTACTAGATCGGCGGAGAGGCTGAGGTTCGTTGGAAACTATTGAATCCTTTGGTTCTACCAAATCATCAGCTGCAGTTTGTATAGCTGGAACCCTTCCAGTTCTACATAACAGACATTGCCTCGAGCTTGTCCGGATTTTGCTTTTAGACATAGGCCGGACAACCCCAAATCTTAACAAACTTAAGATATGGGCTCTTCCCTTTCCATATCACATATGAAGTGGTAGGCAACTGATTTGATTTGAACCCTATTCAATAGGTATGCAGCTTCTCAAGCGCATAACACCCAAAAGGAAATAGGAAACTCAGTAGTACTCATCATAGAGCATACCATATCACATAGGGTGCTATTGCTCCACCCCGATACACCGACGTGCTGTGGTGTATACGGAGGAGTAATGCTGAAAGAGAATCTCATTCTCCTTTAAAATAGTCCAGGAATTCCGTGCTCAAGTATTCTCTTCCTTGATCACATCAAAGGACATAATACTTTTACCCGTATTTTGGGTCTCTACTTCTAACTTACATTCTGTGAATATCTCAAATGGTTCGGACTTGTGTTTCAACAGGAACATATGTCTGAATTTTGAGAGATCATCAGAGAATGTAATGAAGTACAAAGAACCAGTCTTGGCATTTGTAGACAGGAGACTTTCATACATCAGCATGTATCAATCCCAAGTGTTCACTAACTCTTTCTCTGTTTCCAATAAACAGAGCTATGGTCATCTTATCATTGTGACATGACCGGCAAGTTTCATAAGATGTAAATTCAAACTAATTTAAATATGCATCTAAATGTAACTTAGCTAGTCGGGTCGCATTGATATGACCTAGTCTACAATGCCTCAAGAAGGATTCGTTCATTTCTGAACTCTTCCTCTTGTGTGTGTTCTGTATACTAAGAACTGTAGTTTGATTTAGAACGTCAATGCTTTTAGATAACGTGCCTGAACCGATCAACTCTTGATATAGGAAATGTTCAAAACATTATCCAACATTACAAAATTATATCCTTTCTTTACTAATAAAGAGACTGATATGATGTTGTATATCAGGTTCGGTATCTAATAACATTTGTTCAGAATCAATGTATTCTGGTAATATAGGGTGACAGTGACCAACAGACTTGGCTGCAACACTTGCACCGTTTTCTGTCTCATGAAACTTATCACCCGTTCTCAGTTTTCTACCTTTCTGTAGCCCATATAACAGATTACATATGCGGGATCCTGATCCGGTATCTCATACCCAGGACGTAAAGGATACTGAGAAACAGTTCTCTGTAATGAACACACCCGAAGATGATGCATCAACATGCACTTTCTTCGTTTGGGTGGCACGGGAATTCTGGTAATCCCCTATTTCCTGCTCTGTCTTATAACAATTATAAGTTGGAGCGGGACCAACGTTTCCCAGCTCAGTATAACAAGCGGGTTCGGTCAATATATCCGTATTATTATCTTGATTAAGGCGTGATATGGTCGCTACCTGGAGAGAGAGAAGAAAACACTCAGCGTATGCTCTTGCAAAATTAGATTGGTTATCTAATATATCTAATCAGGATGTCTCCCACTGTTTTAATCAAATCTTCCTTCAAACCCTAAAAGGAAAGACTAGCCGGGATTAATTACACGCTACAAGTTCGCCAATCTTTCAGCCAGGCCAATGTCGGTACTTTGAGGAAGGTTCCCCGTGCTTTCGCACGGACCTAATTAAAGTAAACCTCGTTTTCCCAGAGACGTAACCCCATTAACACCTTTCTAGACACCTACTTGATCGGCTAATTGTAATGTGTAAAACTCTCCCATGAGTAACTCTTACTCGCAGCAGGTATCGGGATCCAACTATCTCATAGAAGGTATGCAATCTCATTGCAAATTTCAACACTTGAAATTCCCGATAATATTTTGCCCCTAGCATCCTATGACCTTGACAGAGGTCAACAAACCATAGGCTGCTAGTCAAGTTCAACCCGTCATTTCCTGATTGAAATAAACCCACCCGCACGACCCTTGACAGAGGTCAACAAGGTCGCACGACTATCCTAAATCAATCACATCATATGCTTATACAGATAAGCACTAATCAGCTACCGCACACTACGCCTTGACAGAGGTCAACAAACGCAGCACGAATACTAAGTAGTACTTATCTGAAATGACGGAGGGCTACGACAGGTTTTTAAGAAAACCCTTTGCGTAATGAACTTGATATCGTTGTAGAATCGAGCGATTTTAAATGGAGTGTTTTTTAGGCTTTTCTAGTTTTGCTAAAGGGGTCACTCCCGGTGAAGGGATCGTCGGCCCTTTCCTCATCGAATAAGGTGCAGTATATTTCACAAATATCACTATGCAAAGCAAGAACTATAGAAGCAATCAAAAGACAAACCGAGTTTGTAGCATCTGCTAGTTTCACTAAAGAGGTCACTCCCGGTGAAGGGATCTCGGCTCTTTCCTTATCGAATAAGGTGCTGGATGTTCTATAAGGAACACCGCTATGCAAAGCAAGAACTAGAGCTACCAGTTTTTAAACAAGTTTCTACAACATTTTTAGGTTTCTTTTATTTCATTAATCTCATTAATGAAGTCTCATTTTTAATTATGCTTCATAAGCATCACATTTGAAACGAAATCTGCAATATAACATATATCTCATTTATATAATATAAACATTCGTCTCAGGCAGTAATATGATCTCATCACAGAACATTGCAGCAGAAGAAACATATATGAAATATTGGATATACTAGAACGTCCGTGTTTTAGTACGAGCCTGTATAAAACACGGATTCCACGGTCGCGATGAATAGCCAAACCCACATCCCTAGACCCCTACGAGAGCGGCAAGCAACACTGCCAATTCTAGGGTTAGGAGACCCGGTCTCGACTCCTCGAGATGGTCTCCCACTGGACCCTAGAACCCGGTTACTTGTGCTCTCTGCCTTGGGTCTACCTAATGCGGAAAAGTAAATAATATACAAGTGGTGACATCAACCTCATCCCGGAAGTGCCCCAATAAAAGAATATTATATACATTTAATTTTACATGAATGAAAATTAAAAACTCTCATCTCATATAAAAACCCCGGTTATTCAAACGCGACGATCCAATATAACATATCCAGCAACACATAACATCACATGTCATCAACGTAAGTAAACATGCGTATCCCAATTGTCGTTGACATATAGCAACGAAACCGGCGATATCACATATTACGCTTACGGTCACAGAAAAGAAAGTGTAAAACTACAACAGTTAGAATCCGCAACCTTCTTAGACATCATATGCCTAACCAAATGAATTCCTTAGACATTGCATGCCTAACATTTATAAACCCCGCGTTTTAGTCTCATTATCGAAAACACTTTTCAATATCAAGTCGGGAAATTCAACAAGATTCCCGACAACCTGATCGAATGCTCGTCGCAAACTTTAGTAGACGGCCGCACCCCCGGATGCCGTCGACGAAGTGCACTAAAGCGGAACACCGCTGCCGCGAGCACCCGAACGGATGCTTTTGGCGACGGGGTTCTCCTACAGTCACTTGGTCGGGGCTATGGGGCGTGGCGGTCTGTTAAGTTTACCCGGCGAGTATCCGCGTACGCTACGTGATTGCGACGGACTTTTGATCACATCAAAATTCCGTGGCAACCGATCTTCTGAGACTAAACTGCTATGTTTATAATATTCAAATTAGTTATCTCATAACTTCTTGTGGATTCCAAATATTGTATCACAATCCAGATAAATAGACAATGTTAAACTTTCCGATCGAATAATCAAACACCCAAGATTTCCTCAATATATCTCAACACTTGAAATCAGTTTAAAAATATTCATCACATGCCACAATACCAATGGTCCAGCCGTAGAAGGGTCAAGCCAACGCCTCACATGTGGCACGCCGTACTGCCCCAAACCCTAAGGTTCAGAGGCAGTTCAAGACGGTCACATAATCGAGTTAAGGTTTGTTGTCTTCTAGAGGGTCCACCGCGTTACTTGCACGACTTAAAACGTTCTTAAACTCGAGAAAAAATCCAACTTTTGAAAAAATTTCCGACTGGGGAAAAAGTGAGTTATTGATATCCGGTCGAACTTTTTAACAGTTTCTAAAAATTATCCGGACAAAACTAAACGAAGTTAAATTATCCGATCGAATCATCGAGTCCCCAATACAACCCTAGAAAACTCAACACTTTACTGGAATTAAACAATTCCCAGAAAAAATTGCCAAGAAAGGACCTAAGAATAAATTCATGAAATTCCAGGGACTAATTCGAAATTTTGGCCGCGGAACCGCCGCCAAACCCTTGGTTTGGCCGCGGTTCCGCGGTCATCTGAGCGAATTAGTAGGCCATAATTCACAGTAAATCTTAGTTTTTCCTGCATATTTTTCTGAGCATTTTTAATTCATAAAAAATCATATTTTCAAAAAATGTACAGAGAAGGGTTTACATCGGGGTTTTCGGGTTCGATCGGACTTTAAACTTCGTCTAGACTTCGCCTAAAGCTCTAGCTTGGCTCTGATACCACTGTAGGGTTGCTATGCACGCGCACAAGGGTCTACGATGCATCAACCATGCCCGATTAAAAATTTAGCCGTGCCGAACAACCCGAAGCCGGATCTTTAAACTATGGTTTAGGCGAAAACTAACATGTTAAACTCTTTAACACTAAGTGAGAGCGATTACAACCTTTGTAGATCCGGTCCTTCACTTCTTAAGCTCCGTGTTGAGGTTCCTTCGCTGCGATCATCGTGTTCTGGACTCTCGAGAGGTTCCACGAAGAGAAAGATGCAGTCTTGCTTCCGATCTTCGATACAATGATGATCTACCTTGAAGTTTCGTTAATACAAGCTAACACTCATAATATGAAGTGAACACCCTCATCTAAATGGTAAGGATAGATGAGGATGATGAAGTAGGATTTTTGCTCTCATTTATAATCTTTTTCTCACTCACTTTCATCACAAAAGAAAGCTTTTTCAAGAAGAAAACCAAGGAAGAAGAAGAAGAATGAATATGATCACCTAATCCTTTTGTGATGAACAATGAATTATTGTAGTGGTTACAAATCTAACCAAGGGTTAAGCATGAAAGAGTTAACCCTTGTAGAGAGTTAACTAGAGTTAATGGTTTGGATTGGGTTAACATAATATCTCACAAAAAATATCAAGTAACCACAAAGTCAATGCTTCATGAAGCTTCATGGAAGCTTCATGCAAAAGCTAACCCTAATCCAAACCCTAACCAAGTTTAAACCCTAATCCATAGTTAAATTTGTAACCCTAACATGTTACAATATTATATATCACATATACAATATATTTTGTAACAATAGAAAATAATACAATTAACATATATCGCATAAATATCAATGTATTATCCCGTAAGAAAATGAATCTTTTAGTGAGCTAATATTAGATAATGTAATTTAATATATCATATATATTATTATACATTAAATTATCGAATCAACACTTGATCCGACAATCCGGCTATATCGCATATAACGACTAATACGATGACCCGGCTATATCACATATACCCAGCCGATATCTCATATAGCGAGAATCCAATACGATATCATATACCGCATTATCCTCGGTCCCGCACATATCACATATGTGCTCCTACTCCGTTTTGCCTGAGCAAAGAAACCTATGTGTAGGACTCTAAAGAATCGTCAATACACCGGCAGTAGGTGATGATCATATCAAACACCCACAAGCTGCAAGCGGTCAGCTAAACGTAACAGCCACCCAGGTATTGAGCACTCAGAAGATCAAAAAGCAAGCCTGTACATTCTCCTGTGAATCCAATCAGTAACACTCCCGTACAGTCCGGTCTCGTCGTCTGATATGTCGCATATCTCGCCTAGGGGTGGTAAACGTCAGACCCCAGTAGCTCGATAAGTCATGTCGATATGAGGTCTATAACAATTCGAGAAACTACTGATAACACTTACCAGTAAATCTCAGCAACCCTGGCCAGGGATTTCTGGTTATAGCCAATCGAACACAGCGCAACATCAACTCCCTATACCGGGAGAGACGAATCCCCTCCTATCACTCATTGCCTCCATGTGATTCGGGACTGTACCCAAAAGCCACCTGTTTGCACGCCCTCTTGGATGTGGTATGATGGAAATCAAAGCACAGTGGGAATCACACAAGACTCTATGACGATCTCGAGTCTACAGACTACTCTGTACCAGTGTCACCAGAGAACTGCCATCTGACGTAAGGTATAATACCATCTGGGAGTTCTCGGCGAGTCCGTCCAGTGTACCCAGTCTCCACTGAGCACCCGTACACCATCCTTGATGTCAAACACCGATGGATATGGGATCATCCATCGCCCATCATATGGGTCAAGATGCGTATACGCTAGTCTACTCTGGTGTATCGATGCCCTGTCTCGATACACCCTCGACTAGGAACAGTTATAGGATGTACTCGTCGACTACCGTGGCCCCACTAGTATGATCTCATCATAGTCCCAGTAGTCGAGTACATATCCTAAGGGCTTTATCAACATGTAACATAGAGACAATCAGAGTACATGTTAAGATAAAGTACAACCAGATAGCATACTATCATGTCGAGCAAGAAAGTCCTCCCTATATATGTCCAAGCATCCATTACAATATACATCGTATGTACAGTAATGGCCTCTAGGGCATACATATAACTAACACCCGAATCGCGAAAAGATATTTTTTTAAGGAACTTAATAACAATCTTGTTGTCATTAGTGCGACACGGTATTGCTTCCACCCATTTTGAGACATAATCAACTGCTAACAAGATATATAAATTCCCAAAAGAGTTGGGAAAATGGCCCATAAAATCAATACTCCAAACATCGAATATCTCCATAACCAAGATAGGTTGGAGTGACATCTCATTTCTTCGTGAAATCTGACCCATGTGTTGACACCGTGGACAAGTTTTGTAATGATCATATGCGTCTTTAAATAATGTCGGCCAATAAAAATCACATTGCAAAACTTTCTCCGCCGTTTTACGTGGACCAAAGTGACCGCCACATGCTTGATCGTGACAAAAGGACAATACACTCTTGAATTCATCTTTAGGGACACACCTGCGAATGATTTGATCGGAACAATACTTAAATAAATAAGGTTCATCCCAGTAAAAGTGTTTTACTTGGGATAGAAATCGAAAATTGTCTTGTTTTGACCAATTGTTAGGCATAAGTCCCATTGCTAGATAGTTCACAATATCCCCGAACCAAGGTTCGGAGGATACGTTCAAGAGCTGTTCGTTAGGAAAGGAGTCATTTATCGGCACGGTCAACGTTGGTGAAGAAGAGATGCGTGAAAGATGGTCGGCTACAACTTTTTCACATCCACTCTTTGTAGGGTGTTTTTTTTCACCCTATTGAGATGGGAATACGCACGCGCTTGTCAGGCGTATACTACAGATTCCCCCTGCCTAGGGTAGGCCGGGGTTTATTGATTGTGGGGATCCAAATCTCCGGCAGCCGCGGACTAAGCTGCCGTTAATTACCCCTCGCTTTTGGGGCGAGGGAACCTCCGATTAACAGGTTAAAATGGTCATGCGAACTCAATGTGCAGTGTACGTGTGTTGTGTTTTGAAAGGGAGGTTTGGATATATTGGGAGCCACGCAGAGTTTTTACGGGGGTCCCGCTATCCGGGACAGTGTCGCGGAGTATGTGTGTGTGTAAATATGTATACATATGTGTGTATATATATATATGTATATATGTATATATATATATATAAAAGAAAGAGGGGAAAAGGCATCCAAAGGATGCGTGGGGCCAGCGCCTTGAGCGTTGTGCGCTTAGGTGCTGTCCGCTCAGGCGCAAGCGCGCCACGTGTCGGCACGTGGGCGATTTTATACTCTCACCGTGGGAGTTGGTGGTCTGTGTTAAAGTTCGGATAGAAGACTTAATTTCATATGTCGACTGCATGGAATGTTTAATAAACATATCCACACTTCGTTCAAGCGCGGATGAGTTTTCGATACCGGCTGTTTGGAAAGAATTATTGGTCGGATTCTGAAAAGGTTGCGTTTGAAAGGGGTGTTGATTCTGTGGTGGTGGTTGCTGCTGCTGTGGAGGAGGTCTTTGATAATTGCTTTAGAACTGGTTTTGATTTTGGGTTTGGTTTTGGTTCCAAGAAAAATTAGGATGATTCCTCCATCCCTGATTGTACGTGGAAGAATAAGGATCGTTTCTAGGTCGCTGCTAAAAAGTAGCATTAGTGTGTTCTTGACTTTGAAACGGTACATTCATCAAATGTGATGGATCGGAACAGCAACTACACACGGTCTTGGGGAGCGTTTCCTGGTTTAGGAAGACTGCTGTGAATGTGTTCTCTATAGCGTCGAGTTTCTTTTGCATCGCTGCCATTTCGGCTTTTACTGCGATGGAAACATTGAGCTGATGGATGCCTCCCCTATATGAAGGTGGTCTAACGCTTTCCCACTGTAAAATGTTTTCAGCGAGATCTTCCAGATATTTCCAGGCTTCACCATCGTCTTTGGACATGAAATTGCATTGACACATGGTTTCAAGCATCTGCTTTGTCGTTGGAGTAATGCCCTCATATATAATTCGGCACAGATCCAATCTATGTATTCTATGATGAGGACATTGGACAAGCAGATCCTTAAACCGTTCAAAGCACTTCCAAAATGGTTCATTGGGAAGCTGAGTAAACTGGTTGATTTCGCTCCGAACACGGGCGGTCTTATGATTGGGGTAAAATTTCTTAAGGAATGTTATCACGAATTCATCCCAATTGGTAATAGAGTGTGCGGCAGTGTTATAAAGCCATTTTTTTGCTAAATCGTACAAAGTGAAAGGGAGAAGACGCAAGCGCATAGCATCCACTGAAAGTTGTAATGTACCCATCATTGCGCATATGTTTTCGAATTTAGTGATAAAAACATATGCGTCTTCAGACTCAAGCCCATGAAATTTGGGCAACAGGTTGATGAAGTGGGGTTTAATTTCAAAATTATCCCCATTGGCTGGTGGAATAGATAAACAGGTAGGAAGGGGACCGCATATAGGATAGCATCTCTCTTGGAGAGAAATGCGCGGTGGATTCTGCGCACCGACGGGTAGTAGCAGGGTGGTGTTATAATCTGATGGAGAACCGTCCATCTCGGTCGATGTGGTGGTGGAGGGGAAAAAGAAAATGAAGAAGTACCAACTTCGGAGTCGATAGCAGGAACGCGGACAAGACGGGCACTAGAATCCAGTGTCCAGCCGAGCATGCACTAAGCGAGTTTAGCGCAAATGGCAGCGTGTGTATGATTTAAAAATGGTTTGTTTTGAAAAGTGCGTCGGACTTAGACAAATCACAAAAATGCACAATCAACCCTAGAACTAAGGTTACCTAGGTCAAGTCTCTAGACCGCTCCTAGACTTCCAAAGGACAAGCCACAAGATTAATCCTTTACCACCTCTTTATCGCTCTTGTGGCCATGTAAGTGCCAGGTAAGTGGGAGGTATCCGCTATACGAATCACCGAAAATAGCGGGCCTAATTAAGTAACCACTTACCTAGACACACTTGCCTAGGCACCACAAAAGAAATGCGGATAAACGATAGATTACTCACGACCTTCCTCTGTCCTTATTGAGCGAGACAGTCCTTAGAGTCTTGGTATAAATATTTTTTTAATTAATGTAGGGTTGATGTGGATGCTCGTTTTGTGATCTGCGGGGCCTAGAAGGGTGATGAAATCCCCACCTAATCTGAATTTGATCTTTGCCCCTTAACGTCCGTATTAAAATATACACAAACAAACCAATTACAAAACTTGCAAAAAGATTTTTGAGCGGTTATATTTTGCAAAGAATCCTGCAGAAAAAATATTTTATTGGATTTCAAAGGAGAGAGAAGGAGTTGAGAAAGATACCAGGGAATTTGGAAACCCTAATTCCCTAATTGAGCCGCGGTTCCGCCGCCAGTTGCCCCTTATTGCCGCGGTTCCGCTGCCGACTAGGGAGATGTAGTGGAGATTTTTGCTACGTGGCCTCCTTTGCTCCTCTGGATCTTGATGAATGTCTCTGAATCTCTGTTTTTTCAAATCTGTGACTCCAGATCCACTTGCAAAACTCATACAATAATCGTTAAATATACAATTTGCAGTTTAGTTTATTTTTATGATGTGGATCGAATAAGAATTCAACACGAATAGTAAGGAAAATAAATTACGCACGTATCTCCGGCAACGGCGTCATTTGATTGATCTGTTTTAAAGTGTGTGTAGTAACCGCAATCAATAACGGTGTCGCGTGTAGCTAGACCGAGATGAGTACGGGTCGTCCTCAGGAAAACGTGGAATCTTTTAATCTTATTTTAGGCGTGTTGATGAGGAAGAGGAAAAATAATGAATAGTGAAAAATAGTTATAGATTCTAGATCTACGTCAAATACGGATGTAGGATATAGATCTAGATTAACTACGAATGTGGGTTTTATATTAGAAGGAGGCTTGTAGGGTTCGTTAAGATTTAGTAGTCATGAATGATTAATTAAATATTACTCCTTTTATCCTTTAATAGATTTAAAACTAGATCGACAGTGATGCATGTAGATTAGGCTTTCTGGAGGGAAAAAGGTTCCCACTCTTAACCCCTATCTTGACATAGATCTTTGTTCATGTCTAGCCTTTACCAAAACAATTGTTAATCTAATCTCTAATCGTGGTCATGAATATCAATGAATTGATAGCGCGCCCGATTAGGATGTTAACTATTCTTTTGATAAAGTTTATAAACTTTATAGGACGTAAAAGGAGTTAAAAGATTATAATCATCCATTGATCTATCCTAATCCTACGAACCCTATCAGGTGGAGAATTACTCGTGCATGATGGAGATAAAAGAACGGATAGAGATCATGATGTAAATAAAGAAAATAAAATGCAATAAGAATAAAACAACTACCTTTATTAATCAACTTGCTCAATTACACTTTGTTCCTTTAGAAAATGATTACAAAACCTAGTTTGCTTCTCGATCTCTTCTTAAGAAAGTAGATGAACAACTGATGATCAACCTGAATTCTTGAGTCGTCTTGGACTTCGTGATCTCGTCGGTTTTGATAATTTTTCCAAGTGAGACTCTCGGTCCTTTAAATAGTCTCAAACCTAGAATCCCTAGTTTCCTAATAGGGTAACTAGGTGTTAGGATCCTACCTAAAAAATATCACATCTTAACTCCTCTAACAGGCCGCGGATCCGCCGCATTTAGTGGGTTTTGGCCGCGGTTTAGCCGCGGATTGGGGGAGTTAGGGATTCATTTTTCTGGGGCTTCATCTCTATAACATGTAGTGATCTTTTGAATATCTGGACTTTGAAAATATTTTCTAAGTCTCTGCCAGAATTGGTTTCTTCGATTTACTTGAATATTTCGGCAGATTTGATCTTGCTAACTCGGATTTCCTTGATTTCAGTCCTGATATAATTTCTGCACAATATCTCAATAAATAATGTTAGTAGAATTTATTTTTATTGAGATATTATCCTAACCATTTGATATGATATTATAGTTTAAGAGAATTGGTTAATGATATTTGATATGGTATGCATATTTAAATGGTCTAAATTTTATATAGATATTATATACTTATATTTTCCTTCATAATGTTAATTATAATATATAAATATATGAAAATAGTAATTTTACTGATAAACCCTCATATGTGTCATATTTATAATAAACACCTTTTCTTACATAAAAATAGTAAGGAAAATGCCATATCAAATGCACTATATTTTTGACTGAACAATGATCCACCTAAAGATTCTTGATTCAAGTTCCTACTTCAAAAAGAAGCAAACTAAGCAAACCAGTTTGGTAATCTAGTTTTCTTAAATTATGTGGTTATGTTTAGTAGTAATTTTCTATCTCAAATCCCTTTGGTTCTCAATACATGAGAGTGATAAGGGATAGAACAAGAGAATGAACTCAAGAAGATAAGAGAGAAGGGCAAATGAAGAATGAATATCAAGAATGGCTACGTGAAGAATGGATAAGTCTTTTACTATGAAGCACTTTCTTTTATTTAAAAAACACAACCATACTCAAATAGTATTTGTAATAAATACCAAAGCCATACTTCATCCATGCTTCATGTCATCTCACCATTTTCCACCTCATTTTCTATTTGCAACAAAATAGAAAAATTGCATGATGAAGTGTCATCTGCCAGAAAGTATTTTGTATAAATACAAAATATTTTCTACCGTATATACATATCCGTATTCGTACTAAAATATGAATATCTAAGACATAGAATACCACTACTAATATAATACTAGCATTAAATCAATATTTGATTTAACAAACCGGCTTAATCCTAAGCTCACTAGTATCATCAACCGTCCGATCGAAAACCTGGATAACACTAGAATATACATATCGAAATATTTATATGTAAATTATTAAATCAATACCTGATTTAATAATCCGGCTTAATCCTAAGCCGGCTAGTATTATCATTCGATTGGAGCCCTGCATGTATAAATATATGGCTACCACATCTTTTTGCCCGAACCATAGAAACCCACTGTGTGGGACTTTAAAGACATGACAGTACGCTGGCGGTGGGTTTAACCACAAGCACGTCAGCGGCACTAGCTGTATGTAACGGCTACTCAGGTACCTGTCGAAAAGAAGGCCGACGAGCAAGCTCGTCCGAAACCCCTACTGAGCCTATCCGTGACAATCTCCGTACAGTCCGGTCTCTTTGTCTATGAGTATCGCATATCGGGTCTAGGGGTGGTAAGCGTTAGACCCCTAATAACCTGATAAGTCGTGTCGATTTGTCTTAGGACCAATCCGAGAAACCACTGATCTAATTATCAGGAAATCTCAATTGCCTTGGCCAAAGTCTTATGGTTCTGGCCAACCGGACACAGTGCGACGTCGACTCCCAATATTAGGAGAGACGGATTCCTGACAATCACTCACTGCCTCTATGTGATTCGGAACTGTACCCAACCAAAACATGTTTGCACGACTCAGTAGAGCCGTGGTACGGTAGTGATCAAAGCACAGCAGCAACTCACATGAGACAAATGATGATCTTAGGTCTAAAGACTAAGTTGTACTCATGTCACCTAAGAACCGCTATCTGACGATAGGTACAATACTATCTAGAAGTTCTCGGTGAGTCCGTCCAGTGTACACACCCCCAGTGAGCACCTGTATACAATCTAAGGTGTAATACCCTAGTTCTTTTATACCATATTTGATTTGGGTATTTTCCAATTTTACGACAGATCTTGTTTATTGTTTGCTTTTGGGTGCGGATGATGCATTTGGTATCTGTGGTTAGTATCTGACCCGACCCGCATACTTGAAAACCCATCTTGATTCTAGATTACATCATATATCTGCCAGTACGGAGGATCCATGCACATCCATGCTCTGTATATACATGTATAATATTTGGCATCTGCATATCCTTAAATAATACAAATAATAGTCAAATAATATTTTTTTAACATCTACCATGGCTTGTATCATACCTTATATTTTGTGAGTGCATCCATATATTATGTGCATGTCCAGTTTGATAAAACAGACTCATTTGGATCGCTACGTGTATTTACGTGTATCCGTTCTCAGGGGTATGCATTTTATTTAACCGAACATCACGTTATTATTTTGTCTTGTACATATATTATCCGTATTTTAAAACTAGAATTTTAGAAGAGATCTGGGTATTTTTCGGAGTATTTTGTTATTAGCTATATAATCCTAGAACATATATTATAATATTATATATATATATTAACAGGTACTATATATATATTATATATATTAAATATATTTTTTTAACTAATAATTTATAACTTCACACCTCTCTCTCCTCAAATTTTTCTTCTTCTTCTTCCCCAGGAGAACCCACGCCCAAACCCTAGCTCACGTCCCCTGACCTCCTCGTCGACCCTACCTCACCACCCTCATCCACTTCACCTTCTCTCCTCTCTCACCCCCTCCTCCTTCATCCCGACGAGATCCCCACAACCCCGAAAACACAAACCCGAGCCCTAACCCACATCCTCGCCTTCGACGTCGACCTCCTGACCTCGTCACAACCATCTCTGTCACCTCCTCCTTCTCCTCACCTCTCTCCTCTCCCCGACACCACAAACCACCACCAAGAACCCAAGCACCGAGAACACCATGCACCTTACAAACCCCTGACGCCAGCACCTCTCATCACCGGAGACTTTACCATCACCATCACCATCACCCTAACCCCCGCCTTTACCTCGCTTCCCTCTCCATCCCCGACACCTCAGGCATCACCACCATCCCCGACGACAACTTTCCAGCAACTGTAAAAACCTAAGAACCCATCGCCGTAAACTTCGCCGGCTACCCATCGTCGCCGTCGTCACCTCCTAGTGTCCTCGTCTCTGTCCCAGAACCCAGAGAAACCATTCTCCTCTTTCTTCTCTTCTTCTTTCTTCTTTTTCTTTTCTTTCTTGATTCTTGATTATTCCGGCCGTCGCCAGAGTCTCGCACATCGCCGACAATCCGGGTGACCCAGTCATCGTCACCATCCAGCGTGCTCACGCCTTTGAATAGCTAAGTCTAGTCATGTACGCGCATGGTTGCATCACGACGTTTACCCGTCTCCGAACGTGACGTACGTATCCCGACGTAAGATCCAATCAAGAAAGTTTATCTTGCAACATGCCGTGTCAATATATTTATATCCATATGAATAAAAATAATACATGTATTTTAATTATGCATCTGATATTATAGTTTTACCGTTTTCGATATCCGTTCGTATCCGTACTGTCAATTGCAAATCTAGTTGCATGTCGAAACCTCATTATATCATTTTACCTTTATATTAGTGCAACATGCTATCTAGTTGCATCACACTTAGTTATGGATACGTATACAGGTTATTACAGATAAACACATATGCATCCTTGTTCCCCTCCGAGACGCGGCGCACAAGACTGCGATGTCCTGACGCTGAGATTCGGGGCAGATGCTATTTGGTTTTATCCGTCCACCTCTCCGAAGATGCCAAGTTGATTTATGGCACCGTGTATCGGAGGTTTAGACGGATGCGGACGATGTAGCAGACTTCGTCAGATTCCCCCCTCGCTTGAGGGGTTTTTGATTGTGGGGACGCTCTTCCCTGCAGGCGCAAGCCCCTGCAGTTAATTACGCTACCGCATCGCGGTAACAACTTTCTCCTTCTCCAGAATTTCACTTCGTGTCGTGGGTGTTTGTTTTGTTTTGTGGTTGCCCATGGATTGTATACGGAGACTGAGTAATGCCGTCGCCCGTAGGACGTGGATTAGTCCAAATCCGTATTTACTTATATTTGGGTTTGGTGTTTTTAGTTTAAGGATACATTAGCCATGTTGAGGCTAAGATCAACTTAAACGTTCGTTAAGGATACGTTGGTCCTGTTTTAGACTAAGATCAACTTAACGTAGTGATTCATTTAATATATGGCCGTCAGGACTCGTCACCTCTCTGACGTCGTTGAAGGATTACAACGACAGGTGTCAGAGGAGCTCGGGGATGTACCCTCGAACCAGAGTTGATTTGGAATTTTGTAGTCCACTTGAATGTTTAAGGATACGTTAGCCGTGTTTGGGGGATAAGATCGACTTAAACGGGATCGTTTAGATCCGGTAAAAGAGCATTTGGAGGCTCTATTGTTCCAGTTTAGGGACATGGTGGTCCATACTCCAGTTTAGGGACGTGGTGGTCTATCTCCAGTTTAGGGACGTGGTGGTCCATATTCTAGTTTAGGGACGTGGTGGTCCATCGCCAGTTTAGGGACGTGGTGGTCTATATTCCAGTTTATGGACGTGGTGGTCCATATTCCAGTTTAGGGACGTGGTGGTCCGACATTAGTTTAAGGACGTTTCGGTCCAACATTAGTTTAAGGACGTTTCGGTCCAACATTAGTTTAAGGACGTTCCGGTCCAATATTAGTTTTAAGGACGTCTCGGTCCACGAGTTTAAAGACCCCGCAGTCCGTATTGATGTGTGGTCGTCGGGACCCGTCACCTCTCTGACGTCGTTGAAGGATTACAATAACAGGTGTCAGAGGAGTTCGGAGATGTACCCTCGAACCGGATATAAATTAATTTAAGAGAACAGCTATGCTCAGTCAATTTAATTTGAGGACTTGCGGCCAAAATTGGGCTAAGTCCAGTTGAAAATGTTCAACACCCTTATTTATTTTTGGTCTATTAGACCTGTGCTAGGGCTTTGCCCACACTTAAATAATGCATTGCATTACTTCTATTTTTTTTTGTTTGGGCTCTGCCCATAAAAGATGCAGAGCATCAATTTCACTTGGGCTCTGCCCACTTTTTATTGCTTTGCAATTTATTTTGGCCTGTTAGGTCTTTTTGATTTGGGCCTGGCCCTTTAAGAAATGCCTTGCATTTGTTAGGCGCTTTGTGCCAATCAGAGAGCGCAAGCGCTTGTAGTGTTGACACGTGTCGCGCAAGCGCAGTGCGCTGCGCTAGTGCGCTACGCCTGCGCTGCTGACACGTGGAGCGCTCTGGTGGCTTGCGCCAATTTCAGAGAGCAAAGCTCTTATTCAAAAACGCATAGCGCAAATGGTTCAGGCGCTGACACGTGGCGCTCTCTGGTGGCTTGCGCCAGCCCAAGAGCACAACAGTGCAGATTTATAAGTGCAAAGCACTATTAATTTGAGAATCTTTTAGATTCAAGAACAGAAGTGCAAAGCACTGTTAGATTTCTTGATCTAATTTAGATCAAAGAAAAAGATAAGTTTTTTCTTATCTTAAAGAACCAAAGGTTCATGAAAAAGTGCAAAGCACTATTTTTATTTTATTTATTCATTTTATTTAGTTATGTTTAAAGATCAATGATCTTGTTTTTAGATCGCTGATCTGTTCATAAGAGAATTTTCTCTTCTTTTAAAGGTTTTTACCTTCTGTTGTTCTTGAGGAGTTCTCAAGAGTTCTCTTCTCTTTTTTTTTTAGGAAGATGTTGATGCCTTTGAATTGAGGCCTGGGGTCCTTTTTATAGTGCTCATAAATTAGTTAAATTTGTTAAAGAGATCTTTCTCTGAGTGATTTGGGGAATTTTCCCCACCGTTGGATCTTTGATCCAAGGGCTTGAAAATCTTCTTGTTTTAACAAGAACAGAAAAGATTTCTTAGAATTTTAATTCTGTTTGGCGCAGATGCCCCAGCGCGTGACACGTGTCGCACAGCGCAGCGCAACTGCGCTAGCGCATCTGTGCTGACACGTGTCGCGCAGCGCACAGCGCAGCGCAACTGCGCGAGCGCATCTGCGCTGACATGTGTCGCGCGGCGCAAAGCGCAGCGCAACTGCGCCAGCGCATCTGCGCTGACACGTGTCGCGCAGTGCTTGCGCAGCTGAAGCGTTGCTTCATTTAATTAGAGTTTTGCTCTGATTGGGCGCGCTGCCTTGGGCGCTGCGCTGATGCATCTGCGCCTGACACGTGGCGTGTTGCGCAGCGCAAATAATCTGAAGCGTTGCTTCATTTATTAAATTTTAAATTTTCAAAGCAGAGCTTTGCTCTGATTGGGCAAAGATGAAGCGTTGCTTCATCTCCCGCCTCGGAATTTGAACAGAGCTTTGCTCTGATTGGGGTAAACAAATGCCCCCCCACCATTGCGCTTACGTGGCCTCTAAACGCAAGCGCAACGGTGGCAGAATCCCAACCGTCGCGGCAGCTTTTGGAAGTTGAAAGGGCACTTGGTGCCTATAAATAGGACCTTTGGCCCTTCACAGATGATCATCATCTCCAAAAATTTTATTTTCAGAACCTCAGAGCCCTGCTCCTGTTTTTAAGAACTTTTAGATTTTCTTTAAAAGGAACTATTTAGGTAAGAATTAGTCTTGAATTAAATCAATTTTAATTAATAGAGCTTTGCTCTTATAGATCTTTGATCTAAAGAAACCCATCTGGGGTTTTCACCAATAGAGCCTTGCTCTTAAGAATCTGTTTCAAGGTTTCTTGATCTATGAACAGAACCTTGCATCTTTGTCAAAACATAGATCTCTTTGATCTAAAAAAATGATGAACTTTTAAGAGTTCGAATATGAATAATGAAAATTAAAAATGGAGTTTTGTATTTCAATGGACTATATCGTCTTTTAATAATAGTGATCTCAGAATCTTGGGGGACTTCTTTAAATTTCCTTTATTAGGATTTTGATAGTCACTCCTGTTCGTAGAGCATTGCTCTCGAGGAATTTAACTATCTGTGCTCGTTTTTTTAACAAGAATTCGCTTAATCAGTCGGTCTGCTAATTCTGTTTATCTTCTTTCACAGGAACAATGGACGCCCATATGTATGCTCTTAATGAGATCATCTCTTACGGGGACATCCGCCGACTTGGCCGCTCTCAGAATCGAGAGTTCACAAACGCGGAGTGTGCTGAAATTATGAGCCGCTTCGACGCATACAATGGTCCACTGCTCCCCCGGCGTTCCTCCCTCCTTAAGCTTATCGTGGGAGCCATCTGGGAAGCGCTTCCCCTATTCTGTTCCGGCGTGCCTCTTAGGGCGTTGGATGCCGCTGAGGACAAGGTGCACTCGGTGTACCTATTGAACTTTATCTCGAAGAGACGGCGAGACAATCTTATTGATCTCTTGCACGAGGTCTTTCAACAGTCTGCCATACTCGCTGCTTATCGGAGGGTGGAAGACATCAGGGGGGACCCTGACGCTTGTGCTCGCGAAAGAAAGCACACTAGGATGGTCCGCGAGGCCTGGAAAGTCATAGATAGAGTCGCTTTTGAATTCCTCAATCCATGCCCTGGATCTGAGGTTATTCCATTGTAACTTTCGTTTATTGCTTTTATGATTGTAAGAACTTCGGGCAATATTAATGAAATTTTTTTTTTCCTAGCCTGTCTTATCCTTTGTTCTGAGTCTTTTGCCCATGCATGAATGAATGTGTTTTGAATGCTTGATCAAATGTAAATCGGATGCTCTTTGTGTTGCTTTTCTTCTTTCTCCGCATGTCGACACAATTAGCATACACTAGAGTAGGCCTCTTGATTTCTTCACAGGATAGCGATGGCTTAGGTCGCAGGTTTAGATCTGCCTCCTAAGACTTTTCAACTCTATAAGCCGTGAGGGTCTCATAGAGACTTTTCTCCCTACGGATCGAGAGGATCTCGTAGGGGTTGTTTTTTTTCTCCTTAGGAATCGTGAGGATTCCTAAGTGTGATTTTCTCTTATAAGTCGTAAGGATCTTATAAGAGAATTTTTCCCTCTTACGAGTCGAGAGGACTTGTAAGCGGTTGTTTCCCTCCTTGTCGAAGTTCGATGTTGGAGAGTGAGACCCGTGGATGGTATGCAAGAGACCGTTTTGGGCCAACTTGCGGGGTCCCAGTGCTTAGGAAACAGGCTTCTTTTATGCCCACTGCCTAAGGCTTTATCTCACGAGTCGAGCCGCCTCAACAATTTTTTACAAGTCGAGAAGAATCGAGCGTTTCTCGCAAGAACATCTTAACGTCGCATTTAACCTCTGTTCTTTACGACAGAAGCCCATTAAGGTTGGTGGTACTTAGGGTTTTGGCCATCGTACCGTCGCATAAGCTGATATAGTCCTCGATAGGCAATCGTGCTGTTCGAGTAGCCCTGCGACTGCCGTGTCTCTGATCCCTTCGGGGGCTGGACAAGACGTCTTCAAGCAATCTTCCTAGGCAGTTTGACCGTCGGAAGAGCAAGCGTTAGGAATTTGTCATGTCGCTTTTTACTTGAGGTTAGGCTTATTTTGGTGAGCCCCGATGAGTCATAACCACTCCGCACTGGTGTGGGGATGATCTCCGATAGTCTTTCAGGCTTTATGTGAGTTGCCGTTAAGACCCTGAAGCTAGGAATTTGGCCTTTGCTTCGTTTGCTGGCATTGCGTCTGCTGTATCGAGACGAATGTTGCGGTGGGAACTAGGGATTTTTCCGTGGCTCCGTTTGTTTGATGACGTTGCGTCTGCTGTGTCGAGACGAACGTTGGGGTGACATCTCGTCTGCTGTATCGAGACGGACGTCGAGGTTGTCTCTAGGTTGCTGGTGAACCGTCGAGGTTTGGAACTAGGGATTTTGCCGTGGCTCCATTCGTTTGATGACGTTGCGTCTGAAATGTCGAGACGAACGTTGGGGTGACATCTCGTCTACTGTATCGAGACGGACGTCGAGGTTGTCTCTAGGTTGCTGGTGAACCGTCGAGGTTTGGAACTAGGGATTTTGTCGTGGCTCCATTCGTTTGATGACGTTGTGTCTGAAGTATCGAGACGAACGTTGGGGTGACATCTCGTCTACTGTATCGAGACGGACGTCGAGGTTATCTCTAGGTTGCTGGTGAACCGTCGAGGTTTGGAACTAGGGATTTTGCCGTGGCTCCATTCGTTTAATGACGTTGCGTCTGCTGTGTCGAGACGAACATTGGGGTGACATCTCGTCTGCTGTATTGAGACGGACGTCAAGGTGGTGACCATTCTGTGCTGGTGCGAGATGATCTCCGATTGTCTTTCCGGTTTTATATGAGTTACCGTCAAGACGTCGAAGCTAGGAATGTGGCCTTCGCTTCGTTTGCTTTGGTGTGTCCAAATCCTGTTGGAGGAAGAACGCTGGGGTTGACATTTCGTCTGCTGTATCGAGACGAACGTCAAGGTGGTGACCACTCTGTGCTGGTGCGAGATGATCTCCGATTGTCTTTCCGGTTTTATGTGAGTTACCGTAAAGACGTTGAAGCTAGGAATATAGCCTTCGCTTCGTTTGCTTTGTCACGTCCGAATCCCGCTGGAGGAAGAACGCTGGGGTGACATCTCGTCTGCTGTATTGAGGCGAATGTCACGGCTGTCTCTAGGTTGTTGCTGAACCGTCGAGACTTGGCTTCGCTTTTTGGCGGAGCCTGTCGGGAAGGTATGGTTCCCTCTTTATTTGTGCCCCTGGATTGTATACAGGGATTGCTGTGCTATCGTCTGTAGGGCATGAATTTCGTTATATATAAATTTTTTATTTTATTTCTTTCCGCGATGCTCTATCATTTCAGCTTTTATATCGCGAAGGTCGCGATTGCCCAATCATTTCGGCTATTTTTCGCGGTGCCCAATCATTTCGGCTATTCATTTTATTTTTACTCGCTGTTTTTTTTATTGCGAGTTGCCCAATCATTTCGGCTATTTATTTTATTTTTACTCGCTGCTTTTTATTACGAGTTGCCCAATCATTTCGGCTATTTATTTTTATTTTTACTCGCTGCTTTTTATTGCGAGTTGCCCCATCATTTCGGCTATTTTGCATGCATACATTTTTACTTGCTGCTTTTTATTGCAAGTTGCCGCATCATTTCGGCTATTTCGTATGCATGTGCGGCCTACTGGCTTTTTGCTGTAGACCAATTTCGGCATCAGCACCGCTACAACTGGGATATTACTAGGAGCGAATCATCATCTGCCTCTGTCAATGTCGAACAAAGGTGGCTTAGCGACCAGGGTTAGGGTCCTGTCGGCTAAGGCTTTTGACTTCATGAGCCGTAAGGGTTTCACGAAGTTATTTCTCCCTACAAGTCGTGAGGATCTTGTAGGTGTATTTTCTCCTTAGGACTCGTGAGGATTCCTAAGTGTATGGTCCTCTGTAAGTCGTAAGGATCCTACAAGAGGGTTTTCTCCTTGTAAGTCGAGAGGACTTATAAGGTTTGTTCGTCATGAGAACATATCCCCAGTCACGGATGAGACTTGGTTAGGGAAATGTTTATTCGCGCCCGTGGATTGTATACAAGGGTCAGTATTGAGCCACTTGTAGGGCAGTATCGGAAATTGTGGGGATTTCTTAAGCACAGGTTCAGGTCTCTGTAACTTAAGACTTTCAAATCCTATGAGCCGTGAGGGTCCCATAAGAGAGTTCTCCTTACGAGTCGCGAGGATCTCGCAAGTGTATTTTCTCCTTAGGAATCGTGGGGATCCCTAAGTGTGCTGCTCCCTTGTGAGTCGTAAGGACCTCACGCGGGTGGTTTCTCCTTACAAGGTCGAGGGGACCTTATAAGTGTCTTTTAACGAGATTGTGCCCTTTCGGGTTTTCACGAACACTCGCCGGTAGCCCTGCTGTTTTTACTCACGGAGCCCTTTCGGGTTTTCATCCGTGCCCGTTTCGCTTATGGATATACCGTCTCTTTTTTTTTATTCTCTTTTATTTTTACGAGGTCGCGCCCTTTCGGGTTATCACGAACACTCGCCGGTAGTCCTGCTGTTTTTACTCACGGAGCCTTTTCGGGTTTTCATCCGTGCCCGTTTTGCTTATGAACATACCATTTTTTTTATCTCTTTTTCTTTATTCTTTATATTTTTTTTTATTCATCTCGTCAGCCTAAGGATGCTGCGGTAGTAGTTTAAAGACATTTCGGTCATTTGCAAGTTTTAGGACATTGCGGTCCATCATTAGTTTAAGGACATCTCGGTCCGTCATCGCCGTCTTTGAGGCGAAGCTCTAGTTTACTGACTTTTCGGTCTATGGGGCTTTCTCTATAACTGACCATGATGCCCCCGGCGTATCCATCTTTCTCGGAGCATGCGGTTGTGGTGGGTTCACCTTCCAATTTTCGGACAACGCGAACTTGCCCTGTTGGTATTGATCTTCAATCCAGTTCTTGAAGACGTAGCAATCCTCGATCAGATGACCTACCGTTTGATGGTAAGGGCAATAATTAGGATTATTAACATCGCCTGGTCACAACGGACGTTTTGGACTCGGCAGATTGATGAGTCTGTCGCACACTGCCAGATCGAACAGTCCCCTTGTTTTATCTTGCGGAAACGAGTAAGGACGTTTCAACTTTTCCTGGAGGGGTTGCCGCTTGTTGCTTTGGCGAGCAACCGGTCTAGGGTCACTTGATTGTTGTAGAGCGCTGGCGACGAAGGCCGTTTTTCCTTTTCCTTTATCCTTTTTGTTCGCTCCGTTGTTTGCGGGGCCGGGATTTTTTCCGAGTAGCGTGCGATTGCATGGCTGAACGTTCTCGCAGCTCCTCAATTCCTTCATTTTTGAAATAGATTCCCCGAGGGAAGGGTTGGGGTAGCTTCTTCGTCAGAGTCGCTTCCAAAGGTGATAATTTGCGATACCTTAGAGTCGGCTATATGACAATCGTCGGCGGCTCTTTTGCGCTCATCTATCGCATTTTTTCGACGTCTACAAGCTTCACATTTTGTCCTGTCGAAGTGTTGCTTTTGAGCGACATACCCTTGCCACCAACAGTTAAAGGATTCGCAGTCTTTGGTAGGATGTATGATCTTTTGATGATATAAACAGAAGTTAGGGTGCGTCTCAATCTCAGCGAGAGTATTTTCTTCAGAGGGTGGTAGCTTCATTCCTATTGATAGAGCTTTGGCGAACCTTTTTCTTGTTCTGAAGTTGTTTTTATCCGCATTGGATGGCTTTTGACTTGACGGGAATGCCTTGGATCTTTCCAGTATGGCCATCTCACGCTCTTGATTGGCTTTTGCTTTCAAACGAATTTCATTTAGGAAGACATCGATCAACTCGTCTGATGGCTGTAGAATCTCCAGCTCAGGATTCGCCATTGGTTTCTCAGCGCAAGGAGCCTCCTCATCATCCGTCAGTGAATGAGAAATGACATGACAAGTCGTTACGTAGTCTTCGGATTCATCTGATGAATTTTCTCCATCGTTTTTGTCCTTGACAAAAGAACAAGTTACCCCCGACGTGTCCGTCTTCTTTGGAGAGTGCGGCTGTGGTGGGTTTACCTTCCAGTTTTCCGACAGCGCGAACTTGCCTTGTAGGTATTGATCCTCGATCCATCCCTTAAAGACGAAACAATCCTCAATCGGGTGACTTACCGTTTGGTGGTAAGGGCAATAATTGGGATTATTAAAATCGCCTGGCTGCGACAGACGCTTTGGACTCGGCAGATTGATGAGTTTGTTACGCACTGCCAGCTCAAACAGTCTTCTCGTTTTATTCTGAGGAAACGAGTAAGGACGTCCTAGCCTCTCTTCGAGCGATGGGCGTGGACGCACGTTGCTTTGGCGAACGACCGGCTTTGAGTTGCTCGACTGTTGCTGAGCATTGGCGACGATGATCGCTTTCCCTTTTCCTTTCTCATTTCGGGGATCGGGTCTTGGAGGAGACGGTCCATGGCCCATCTGGTCCATTTGGGCTAATTTGTCGATTAAGGCCTGGAAGGTGGTCGGCCTGAAGAACATCATGAATTGCGAGATGGTCGCCTGCGGATCGAGAGTGCCCACAAACATGCCTACTGCAGGTGCCTTTTCTATGCGTTGTTCACATTTCGACCATAGGTTTCGCCATCGTGTTGCGTATTGGACCCACGTTTCGCCCGGCCTTATCCTGGCATTTATCAGTGCTGTTATCGGGGTGCGTTCACTAGCACTCGCGAATCTTTGCGTGAACAGTAACTCTATCTCCGCAAATGTTTTAACAGAGTCATTAGGTAGCTCTGAATACCATTCAAAGGCTATTTTTGCTAACCTGCCGATGAATTGGCGAAGCATCAGTTTGTCATCGCCTCCAGTGTTGCCGCATAAGGCCCTGAATTGAGCGACATGCTGATGCGGATTCCCTGTCCCTTTATATACGTGAAACTTAGGGATCGTATATCCCGGCGGGTAACTGATTTGGTCATACCAGCCCGGATAGGGTCGTCCAGTTCTAACAATTTGCCCAGCCGCTTCACTCACCTGATGAGCTCGTATTTGCTGAGCTATATAGTCGTCAAGCGCAGCCTTGGAAATGGTTTCTTCCTTGGCTGCTGAAAGAGCCGGAGGAGGATCAGATGTTTCCCCTCCATCATCTTCAACAATGATTGGAGGGTCTTCAGCTGGAGGGTCCGGCTGTGACATCATCCCTACCATATCTTGGAAGAGGAGGGCCATTTTCTTTATGCTGGCTGCTTGTTCCGCAGCCTCTTTATCCTTTTTCTCTAATATCCGGCGAAGAAACTCAGCGTCGGTTTCTTTTTCTTGACGCTCATCCGAGAACGTTTCAGAGCTTTCTTTTGGCCCAGTGAGTGCAGTCATTGTAGTCATCATTTCCTGAAGCTTTTGTTGTTGCTCCTGGGCTTTCGTCACGGATCGGGTGAGCGGTCGGTGGCCCGTAGAAGTGCGGCTTCCCTCCTTTCCAGAAGCCATATAAACAGTGTGCACCACCATGCCCCCAGACTTGGGGCGTTTGTGTTCGGTGTCCTTGCGATTTGCCGAAAACACAGGGGCTTTTTGCGGCCTCCTTTTTTGAGTAATTGGAGTTAAGGGAGCCGTTGTAGTGGGCACCCAAGTAGCTTTTGCTTTTTGTGGTTTGACAGAGTAATCCTTCCCCTGCCGAACCTTCATCTTTTTCTGTCGTCGGAGGCAGTCTTGATCGATCACCGACTCTTGGATCTGTCGCCAGACTTTGTAAATTTTAGAGGACAGCCGTTGAGGGGGCTGCTCTAGCTTCTTCTCTGGAGTATTCTCCACAGGTGAAGGAGTTCGTTTCAATATCGCAGTAGGAGAGTTTCTGCGCACCGTATTCAGCAATTCAAAGCTGTTCCCGATTGGAACAGCAGTATCGATCCCCACCGTTGGAGCTGGAGGAGTAAATCCAGAAGGGAAGTTGCCCCCAGCCTTCTTTACTCGGCGCCAGTGGCGACGTCGAGCATGTCGTGCTAATGGAGTTGTTTCAGCTATAGGGGTGACCTCCTCATGCCCCCTGTGTTGGTCAGAATATGCTGGTACCAGCCTTTTAAAGATCGACGTCCATTGAACGGGGACGGCCAACCTGTCAGAAGCGGACTTCCGAACATGGGAAGCAACCTTGGTGACTTCGCCAAGAACGGGAGCTGGGATGGCTATCCGCTTCGGGATAACGCCTTCTGGTATGGCAGGCTTCTTCATGGGCCCGATGGAGCTCTGGCCTAATCCATTAAAACCTGAAGCAGTGGAGTTGGGCGACCTGTTGAGAGGGGTCGCGGCAGTGGTAAGTCGATCGAAGACCGACTTCTTTGGAGCTTCTTGCAATGTCATTGGGGCGTTGAAGCTCATTGGTGGGAGCATGGTCCCAAAAAATAGTCCAGTGGTGGCTTGAGCCACCTGCTCCACCGGCATTTTGAAAAGGGAGGCCGCTTGGGGCCCATAAGTCACTCCTCCAGTAATGACGGAGCGAGAGTTGTTGCTGCAGGCGATGCAGTTCGAAGCCATCGATCTTTTGTTTTCTGCACGGAGCAAGACACCAAATCTTAGCACCTTGAATCCACAGGCAACCACAGTAAACCGCGATTAGTTCGCGAACACGGCACACGAAGTGTGGAGTGGAAAGAGAAAAAGGTCCCACCGGGCATGCCAGAATCTATTCCCCTCCGAGACGCGGCGCACAAGACTGCGATGTCCTGACGCTAAGATTCGTGGCAGATGCTATTTGGTTTTATCCGTCCACCTCTCCGAAGATGCCAAGTTGATTTATGGCACCGTGTATCGGAGGTTTAGACGGATGCGGCCGATGTAGCAGACTTCGTCAGATTCCCCCTCGCTTGAGGGGTTTTTGATTGTGGGGACGCTCTTTCCTGCAGGCGTAAGCCCCTGCAGTTAATTACGCTACCGCATCGCAGTAACAACTTTCTCCTTCTCCAGAATTTCACTTCGTGTCGTGGGTGTTTGTTTTGTTTTGTGGTTGCCCGTGGATTGTATATGGAGACTGAGTAATGCCGTCGCCCGTAGGACGTGGATTAGTCCAAATCCGTATTTACTTAGATTTGGGTTTGGTGTTTTTAGTTTAAGGATACATTAGCCATGTTGAGGCTAAGATCAACTTAAACGTTCGTTAAGGATACGTTGGTCCTGTTTTAGACTAAGATCAACTTAACGTAGTGATTCATTTAATAAATGGCCGTCAGGACTCGTCACCTCTCTGACGTCGTTGAAGGATTACAACGACAAGTGTCAGAGGAGCTCGGGGATGTACCCTCGAACCAGAGTTGATTTGGAATTTTGTAGTCCACTTGAATGTTTAAGGATACGTTAGCCGTGTTTGGGGGCTAAGATCGACTTAAACGGGATCGTTTAGATCCGGTAAAAGAGCATTTGGAGGCTTTATTGTTCCAGTTTAGGGACGTGGTGGTCCATACTCCAGTTTAGGGACGTGGTGGTCTATCGCCAGTTTAGGGACGTGGTGGTCCATATTCCAGTTTAGGGACGTGGTGGTCCATCGCCAGTTTAGGGACGTGGTGGTCTATATTCCAGTTTATGGACGTGGTGGTCCGATATTAGTTTAAGGACGTTTCGGTCCAACATTAGTTTAAGGACGTTCCGGTCCAATATTAGTTTTAAGGACGTCTCGGTCCACGAGTTTAAGGACCCCGCAGTCCGTATTGATGTGTGGTCGTCGGGACCCGTCACCTCTCTGACGTCGTTGAAGGATTACAACGACAGGTGTCAGAGGAGTTCGGAGATGTACCCTCGAACCGGATATAAATTAATTTAAGAGAACAGCTATGCTCAGTCAATTTAATTTGAGGACTTACGGCCAAAATTGGGCTAAGTCCAGTTGAAAATGTTCAACACCCTTATTTATTTTTGGTCTATTAGACCTGTGCTAGGGCTTTGCCCACACTTAAATAATGCATTGCATTACTTCTATTTTTTTTTTGTTTGGGCTCTGCCCATAAAAGATGCAGAGCATCAATTTCACTTGGGCTCTGCCCCCTTTTTATTGCTTTGCAATTTATTTTGGCCTGTTAGGTCTTTTTGATTTGGGCCTGGCCCTTTAAGAAATGCCTTGCATTTGTTAGGCGCTTTGTGCCAATCAGAGAGCGCAAGCGCTTGTAGTGTTGACACGTGTCGCGCAAGCGCAGTGCGCTGCGCTAGTGCGCTGCGCCTGCGCTACTGACACGTGGCGCGCTCTGGTGGCTTGCGCCAATTTCAGAGAGCAAAGCTCTTATTCAAAAGCGCATAGCGCAAATGGTTCAGGCGCTGACACGCGGCGCTCTCTGGTGGCTTGCGCCAGCCCAAGAGCGCAACAGTGCAGATTTATATGTGCAAAGCACTATTAATTTGAGAATCTTTTAGATTCAAGAACAGAAGTGCAAAACACTGTTAGATTTCTTGATCTACTTTAGATCAAAGAAAAAGATAAGTTTTTTCTTATCTTAAAGAACCAAAGGTTCATGAAAAAGTGCAAAGCACTATTTTTATTTTATTTATTCATTTTATTTAGTTATGTTTAAAGATCAATGATCTTGTTTTTAGATCACTGATCTGTTCATAAGAGAATTTTCTCTTCTTTCAAAGGTTTTTACCTTCTGTTGTTCTTGAGGAGTTCTCAAGAGTTCTCTTCTCTTTTTTTTTTAGGAAGATGTTGATGCCTTTGAATTGAGGCCTGGGGTCCTTTTTATAGTGCTCATAAATTAGTTAAATTTGTTAAAGAGATCTTTCTCTGAGTGATTTGGGGAATTTTCCCCACCGTTGGATCTTTGATCCAAGGGCTTTTGCTTTGCAGAAGAAAATCTTCTTGTTTTAACAAGAACAGAAAAGATTTCTTAGAATTTTAATTCTGTTTGGCGCAGATGCCCCAGCGCGTGACACGTGTCGCACTGCGCACAGCGCAGCGCAACTGCGCTTGCGCATCTGCGCTGACACGTGTCGCGTAGCGCACAGCGCAGCGCAACTGTGCCAGCGCATCTGCGCTGACACGTGTTGCGCTGACACGTGTCGCGCAGACACGTGTCGCGCAGCGCATAGCGCAGCGCAACTGCGCCAGCGCATCTGCGCTGACACGTGTCGCGCAGCGCAGTGCCTGCGCAGCTGAAGCGTTGCTTCATTTAATTAGAGCTTTGTTCTGATTGGGCGCGCTGCCTTGGGCGCTGCGCTGATGCATCTGCGCCTGACACGTGGCGTGTTGCGCAGCGCAAATAATCTGAAGCGTTGCTTCATTTATTAAATTTTAAATTTTCAAAGCAGAGCTTTGCTCTGATTGGGCGAAGATGAAGCGTTGCTTCATCTCCCGCCTCGGAATTTGAACAGAGCTTTGCTCTGATTGGGGTAAACAATCCTGATATCCGTCGTGTTTACTGTATTCAGATATTCATTACAGTTTTACATTTGGGTATCTATTTGATACATACACACCACATGACATGTCCTGGCACACTACTTGACTTGTTACTTTGATCTTTTTATTAATGCCGACAATCCTGACTTGTTGTCCTAACAGACGTAACATGTTGTCTATATAGACAAAACCTATACCTGATTGATCCTGTGTTGGCATTAGATTCATATCATAAACACCTGACTTGCACACATAACCTTGGGGATAAGGGAAAATCAATAATGAAACCTGACTTGTAACTCAACAGTTCGATACTTATACTGATCAGTCTTTAGGGTTAGGCCAGCCTCGGGATGATGCTGCTGACATCACTTATTTGTACATGTTACCTGTTTAATGCCTAGCGGCATGTCTCGGATTCAGCCCGAGAATCTTGACCGTGGTCCCGGGCATGCACGGGATACTATTGAGTTATATCGATGATTCCATTAAATTGATTTCAAAGACTTTTAATATAGATAACTTAGAAGTACAGACCTTAAGTTACACGTCATATACTTACATCTCACTGTTTCATACCTGTGTTCTCATTTATATTCATATTTACCTATATCGTTACATCCTGGTTATTATTGTTATTTTGATGTTACGACGCACTGACGTCTGGATTTTGCATGGCCTAGTTCATCTGTCTCTATCGCAAGCTGAATAGGAGTAGTTTAGCCGTCAAGCCGAGCAGTGAGGAATTGGGTTTAGTGATGTTTAGTTTAGTTATTTTCCGCAGCTTTCATTTCTTGATGTGAGCCCATATTGGGACATATTTTCATATGTTGTTTATTGGATATTAATATCGTTTCCGCTTATACATTTTCTTGACTCTTTTATTTGGAAAATGGACATGTACTGGTTAGTTTTATATTTTACTGTTCTTGATATCCTATAGACGGCCGTAATGTAACTGTGGAGGGATGATTTCTATCCACAAGTAGCATGGTTGGCCTTGTCACGTGCCGTAATTAGCGCACTCTGGGAAGCGGGGCGTGATATTATGTGATCACACCAATGGTTGTGGGACCAACCACCGCCCCTCGTCGGGGTCTAAAAACGTATACATAAGTTTACTCTGGAGTATCGTTACCCGGTCTCGATACTCCTGCGACTTGGGACCTTTAAGGGATGTGCTTATGGATTACCCAGCTCCCACAAGTATGATCGACATCATAACGCTGGTAGTCAAGCAAAATCCTACGGGCTTTATCAACATGTATCTGTCATATGTGATATCGAGTATAATATATGCACATGTTAAGATAAAGTCAAACCATAATAGTATACTACTGTATCGAGTTTTTATCAATATGTGCAAGCAATATAAAGCAACAATAGAAAGAAATACATATATTAAGATAAAGACAACTTAAATAATATACTATATACAACTGAGTAAGATTGTCATGTACATACATATCCCCAACATTCTATACAATATAGGCATCTAGGGAATACATATCCAGCAATCTCACACTTGCACTAAGGCCTGTAATTGACGTATCGAATACCCAACGTCTGCTCTAGGGCCAGTTGTTGGCGTACCGCATACCCAACATCTCAAAAAGTTTCTTGAACTACGCTTGAGGGAGGGCCTTGGTAAATGGATCCGCCGTGTTTTCTTTCGTATCTACTCTCTGGATCTCGATCTCCCGGTGATCTACGATCTCTCTGATAAAATGATACCGCCTCAAGATGTGTCTGGATTTCTGATGGGACCGTGGTTCCTTTGCTAAAGTTATAGCTCTATTGTTATCACAATACAAAAGTATTGGATTAACAATGGACGGAACCACCTCAAGTTCAGTAATGAACTTCTTCATCCAGACCGCTTCTTTTGCGGCATCGTTGGCATCAATGTATTCAGCCTCTATCGTCGAGTCTGCAACGGTATCCTGTTTGGAGCCTTTCCAACAGACCGCCCCTCCATTGAGAGTAAACACAAAAGCCGAGACAGACTTGCTGTCATCCTTGTCACTCTGAAAGCTTGAGTCGGTAAAGGACTCGACCTGGAGGTCTCCACTACCGTAAACCAAGAACATCTCCTTAGTCCTTCTCAGGTACTTGAGAATGTTCTTCAAAGTTGTCCAATGATTCTTACTTGGGTTCGACTGATATCGACTCACCACGCTAAGCGCATATGCTACATCTAGTCTGGTACACAGCATTGCATATATTATAGATCCTACAGTCGAAGCGTATGGTATAGTGCTCATGCGAACCCTCTCCTCATCAATCATGGAAGACATCTCTTTGGAGGGGGTGATTCCGTGCAATGCGGGTATATTACCGTGCTTGGAATTTTCCATACTAAATCTCTTTAGTATGTTCTCTATGTATCTGGACTGTGAAAGTCCCAACAATCTCTTAGATTTATCTCTATAGATCTTAATCCCCAGAATGTAGAAGGCATCACCCACATCCTTCATGGAAAAATTTTGTGACAAGAACATCTTGATCGATTGTAATATAGGAATGTCATTTCCTATCAAGAGAATGTCATCCACGTACAAAACGAAAAATACAACAGTTCTCCCTATAATCTTTTTATAGATACATGGCTCATCTTCGTTTTTGACGAAGTCAAATTCCCTACATGTTCTATCTCCGTGATGCCTGCTTTAATCCATAAATGGATTTAAGCAACTTGCACACCTTCTCGCTGCTCCCACTGTCTACGAATCCCTCCGGATGATCCATATAAACGCACTCTTCTAAACTGCCATTTAGAAAATCCGTTTTAACGTCCATTTGCCAGATATCATAGTCATTGTAGGCAGAATGGCAAGTAGGATCCGAATGGATTTCAGCATAGCCACGGAGAAAAAGTTTCGTCATAGCACACTCCTGCTCTTTGACGAAAACCTTTTGCAATAAGTCTAGCCTTATAGGTTTCCACCTGTCCATTTGCACCAATCTTTTTTTTTAAGATCCACTTGCATTCAACGGGTTTTACCCCGGAAGGAGCAACATCCAAAGTCCAAACTTTATTGGTGTATATGGACTCCATTTCGGATTGCATAGCATCAAGACATTTTACAGAGTCCCTACTGTTAATGGCCTGCTCGAAACTAGTAGGATCATTTTCTTCCAAGATGTAATCTTCTCGATCCCTATCTATGAGAAAACCGTAGTATCTTTCGGGCGGATGAAAAATCCTATTAGATCGGTGGAGTGGTTGAGGTTCGTCCGGAATTATTGAATCCTAAGGTTCTACTAAATCTTCAGTCATAATTTGTGGTTCCAGAATTTCTTCCGGTTCTACCGTGCTCCCACTAATTTCTTTTGCAGGAAATTCCCTTTTCAAAAAGGTGGCATGGCGAGACACAAACACCTTCTGTTCCTCAGTGTGGTAGAACAGATATCCTAACGAATTCTTAGAATATCCCACAAACTTACAAAGAACCAATCGTGCCTCTAGCTTATCCGGATTTTGCTTTTTAACATAAGCCGGACAACCTCATATCTTAATGAATCTAAGACATGGTTTCTTACCACTCCATATTTCATATGGAGTCTTAGGCACACATTTAGATGGAACCTGATTCAATAAGTATGCCGTTGTCTGAAGCGTATGCCCCCAAAATGAAAGAGGCAGATCAGCACTGCTCATTATAGAGCGAACCATGTCCAATAGGGTACGGTTCCTCCGTTCCGATACACCGTTGTGATGTGGTGTGTATGGAGAAATAAGCCGAGAGAGAATACGATTCTCCTTCAGGTATTCTAGGAATTTTGTGCTTAAGTACTCCCCTCCTCTATCATATCTGAGGATCTTGATACTTTTACTAATCTGGTTCTCTACTTCATTCTTATATTCTTTGAATTTCTCAAAAAATTCAGATTTGTGTTTTAAAAGATGCACATATCCGAACTTAAAGAGATCATCAGTGAATGTAATGAAGTATGAGAACCCACCCCTTGCATGTTTAGACATCGGACCACATACATCACTATATATGATCCCTAAGAGCTCTGTAGCTCTTTCTCCGTGTCCGGTGAACGGAGATTTGATCATCTTTCCTTTGAGACAAGACTGACAAGTTTCATAGGACAAGAATTCGAACGGATTCAGATATCCATCCTTATGCAATTTACCTTGTCTTTTCTCACCGATATGACCAAGTATACAATACCACAAGTAGGTTTCGTTCGTATCTGAACTCTTTCTCTTGCGTGTGTTTTGTATAATGAAGACTGTGTTTTGATTTAGAACGTTGATACTATTACACAGTGTACCTTTTGCAACCAATACTTGATTAAGATAAATGATCATGATATTTCTATCTAGAACAAAGTTATATCCATTTTTATCAAGTAAAGAAACTGATATGATATTGCAAAGCATAGAAGGTATATAGTAGCAGTTGTTCAAAATCATAGTATTGTCGCTTGGTAATATTAGGTGATATTCACCGACGGCAGCAACATCAATTTATGCTCTGTTCCCTAATCTGACGGACATATCATCCGGTCCAACCATTCTACTTTTTCTCAGTTCTTATAATAAATTACATATATAAGATCCTGATCCGATATCTAGTACCCAGGAGGTAAGGTTGACCGAAAAACGGTTTTCAATAACAAATACACCTAAAGAAGATGCATTAGAATGCTTCTCCTTTAATAGGTTCATCTGGAATTCCTTACAGTCCTCTTTCCCTTACCCATACTCGTGATGGTTGTTATAAGTTTGAGCCGAACCGACGTTCTCCAGCCCCGTGAAATAAGCCGGTTCGGTCAAGTCAAACATTTTATTATCTTAATTAGGGCGTGAAATGGTTGCTACCTGGAGAGAGAGAAAAGAAACACTCAGCGTGCGCTCTTGCAAGATTAGATTGGTTATTAGTTTATCTAATCAGGATGGCTCCCACTGTTTCCTCGAATTTTTCTTCAAACCTTAAAAGGAAAACTAGTCGGGATCATTCGCACCTTACAAGTTCGCTAACCGTTTAGCCAGGTGAGTGTTGATACTCCGAGAAAGGTTCCCCATGCTCTCGCACGGACCTAATTAAAATAAACCTCGTTTCCGTAGAGGTGTAGCCCCATTAACACTTTTCTAGACACCTAATAGGTTAGCTAATTGTGAAGTGAAAAATATCTCCCAAGAGTAATCCTACTCATCAGTGGGATCGAGATCCAACTATCACTGCGTGATAACCCAGATGGAAACCACTCTAGTTACCACACTCCAAAAGGTATGCAACAATAGCAAGTTTCATGTATATTTGAAACTCCCGATGTGGTATTTTCCCCTAGGACCCAAGTGACCTTGACGAATAATCAACAAATCAAAAGATCCTGGTCAAGTTCAACCCGTCATTATCCAAGATTGCATTAGACCCACCCACATGACTCTTGAAGAATATCAACAAAGTCATACGACCGTCCTAACGAATCGCATTTATCTATGCTACATACAATCATTACTTAGCTACCGTACACTACGTCTTGACGAATAATCAACAAACGCGGCACGAATACTAAGTAGTAATTATCTGAAACGACGGAAGGCTACAGCTAGGTTTTTGGCGAAAAACCTTTTAACGTAATGAACTTGATATCGTTGAACGAACCAAGTAGTTTTGAAAAGGAGTGGTTTAGGCTTCGCTTTTGAAAACTAGTGGTTTTGAAGAAAACTGAGTAATCTACAGTGACATAAACTTTTGCTCAAGAGGTCACTCCCCGTGAAGGGATATAGGCTCTTGCCTCCTCGAATGAGGTGCTAGATATTCCTAACCGAATATCGCTATGCAAAGCGAAAGAATATGACTATAGTTTTTCGAAAATTTGTTCCAACAACATCTTTTAGGTTTCTTTTTCCTTGCATTAATTAAAATTAATGTGGTCCGATCAATTAAATCCTATCATATCAGGAAAAAACGAAAATAAAATGTACGTATATGCCATCCGCATTCGCCACGGGGCCCCGTCATGCACCATTAAGTTACTTAACTACCGGCAGAGCGAGGGCAGGACTAGTGCGGATGCAGAACATATACAACATTTACTAGTATATATAAATATATATAACCATTCGTCCCAGGCATGATATATAAGCAACATCACAGAACATCAATAAGCAATATAGAATAGCAGATAATCTAGAAGCCCCGGGTTTCGTTTGAGCCGCAAATGAAACTCGACGTTCCCCGGTCGTGTGGATAGCCTGTGTAATGAAAAACCTAGACCCCTACGAGCGCGGAAAGTTACCCGCCAATCCCGGAAGTGAGGCAACCCAAATAAACAAAGTGAATGGGCTACCCAACACTTCATGGAATCCAGTAACTTGAGCACCCCTCCGTAGGTCATCATATACCCCTACGAGTACGGCGAATAGACCGCCAATTCTAGAGTAAGCCTTCTTCCGTCTCAACGCCATGAGATGTTGGCCCATTGCTCTCTAGAACCCGGTTATTCAAGCTCTCCACCGTAGGGTAATTCTAGTACAGAAAAGAAAAATATATATACAAATGGTGACATCGACCTCGATCCGGACGTGCCCCAAGAAAAGAATATACAAACTGGCAGCGACGGCAGTCCACATGTCGGACACCCGGCCCGCAATAATGAATATACAAAAGAATCTAAACTGTACAACTACCATTGCACTAGGGGCTATCTAACACAACAATCCAAACAAGCTATCACAGATATAAATATCACAACAACATAAGCAAGTATGTGCAACCCCGTCTAAATGACATATAGCAAATAGACGACATTTGAAAACACATACAACACATTACAAATATCAACGATGCAAAAATTTCAAGTTTTAAACTTTCTAAGTTGCCCCAAAACAAAGATAACACTAAGTGAAATCTGGGGCAAATCAAACAAGACCAAAAATACTAATTTCCAAAACCCAAGAACCTGGAAGAAAACGAGTTCCTAAAATGAACAGTAAACCGCCCATAGCGGTTTTTTAGGGGAATTTGGGCAGTTTTCCTATTGTCAAACATCCTCGTTTCTATCGTGTGTCACTATCTTATCAAGAGTAAGCCTTTGCACTTGTTTAAAAAATTTCCATAGACTAAAATATTTTAAGGATAGAGAGTGGGTTTTCGAAATCGGAATTTTCGGTTTTGAAACTAAAACATCGTCTACTACTAGTTTCTAATATTTGAGTGGCTCTGATACCATATTGGGTTTCCTAGCGTCCTGGCCGTTGGCCGCGGCCATTACGTCAGACCCCTAATAATCTGATAAGTCATGTCGATTTGGGTCAGGACCAATCCGAGAAACCACTGATCTAACCATCAGTAAATCTCAACTGCCTTGGTCAAGGTCTTATGGTTCTAGCCAACCGGACACAGTGCGATATCGACTCCCAATCCTGGGAGAGACGAATCCCTGACAATCACCCACTGCCTCCATGTGGCTCGGGGTTGTACCCAACCAAAACCTATTTGCACGACTCAGTAGAGCCGTGGTAGGGTAGTGATCAAAGCACAGCGGAAACTCACATGAGACAAATGATGATCTCAGGTCTAAAAACTAACATGTACTCATGTCACCTGAGAACCGCTATCTGACGATATGTATAATACTACAGAGATTCTCGACGAGTCTGTCTAGTGTACTCACCCCTGTTCCCCTCCGAACGGCGGCGCGACGCGGGCGTCCGTGCCTGAGGTTCGGGGCAGATGCTAATTGGTGCTATCCGTCCACCTCTCCGAAGATGCCAAGTTGTTTATGGCACCGTGCATCGGAGGTTTAGACGGATGCGGCCGATGTAGCAGACTTCGTCAGATTCCCCCTCGTTTGAGGGGTTTTTGATTGTGGGGACGCTCTTCCCTGCAGGCGCAAGCCCCTGCAGTTAATTACGCTATCGCATCGCGGTAACAACTTTCTCCTTCTCCAGATGGTCACTTCGTGTCGTGTGTGTTTATTTTATGTTTTGTTGCCCGTGGATTGTTTACGGAGACTGAGTTATGTCGTCGCCCGTAGGGCGTGGACTAGTCCAAATCCGTGTTTATCTTAGATTTGGGTTTGGGGGTTTGGTTTGAGGATACGTCAGCCATACTTGAGGCTAAGATCAACTCAAACGTTCGTTAAGGATACGTTAGTCTAAATGTTGAGACTAAGATCAACTTAACGGGATCATTTAGATCCGACAAGGGAGTGTTTTAGGCTCCATTGTTCCAGTTTAGGGACATAGTAGTCCATCGTATATGTGTAGCCGTCGGGACCCGTCACCTCTCTGACGACGTTGAAGGATTACAACGACGGATGTCAGAGGAGTTCAGAGATGTACCCTCGAGCCAGAGTTAATTTGGAGGATTCATAGTCCAGTTTGTTTGAAGGTTTAAGGATACGTTAGCCATACTTGAGGCTAAGATCAACTTAAACGGGACCGTTTAGATCCGGCAAAGGAGCATGCTGGGCTCTATTGTTCTAGTTTAAGGACGTTGCGGTCCATGGGTAGTTTAAGGGACATTGCGGTCCATGGGTAGTTTAAGGACATTGCGGTCCGTGGGTAGTTTAAGGACATTGCGGTCCGTTGTTAGTTTTAAGACATCTCGGTCAAGGTTAAGGACGTCGTAGTCCATGGTTTTAAGGACTCCACAGTCCGGTATGTGCTCTGGATGCTTCACACGGGTTCACTGCCGTGCTTGGCGAGGACCAGGCTCCGCTCTGGGCGTTTTCCGCGGGGTCAAAGAGTGACGTTATCCACGTTCTACGTAACCAGGAATTTTGCACTAGATGCTTCATACGGGTTCACTGCCGTGCTCGGCGAGGACTAGGCTCATCTCTGGGCGTTTTCCGCGGGGTCAAAGAGTGACGTTATCCGCGTTCCACGTGACCAGGAATTTTGCATTAGACATGGGTTTAAGGACCCCACAGTCCATATCATGGGTGGTCGTCGGGACCCGTCACCTCTTTGAAGACATTGAGGGATTACAATGCCAAGTATCAAAGGAGTGAAGAGATGTACCCTAGAACCGGAATGGATTAAATAGTCCTTGGCCCAATTTGGGATCAAGACCCATTAATTATATTATGAGCCCATTGGCCCAGTTAATTACGAATTGAGGACTTATGGCCAGCTTGGGCTAAGTCCTATCATGTCTGGAATATTGACTTCTTGTGGGTCCATTGAGGGAGAGGCTTTGCCTCTATCCCTTTAGCCAATTGGGCCAAAGCCTAGTGTTAAACACTTCAGAGCAATCAGTGTTGAACACTGGGAATGAGGTTGACAGGTTAGTGTTTAACACTAAAAGATAATTGGTGTTAAACACCAGCAACAAGGCTTTCAGATTAGTGTTAAACACTAAAACAGATCAGTATCAAGCATCGGCAACAGAGCTCTCAAATTAGTGTTAAACACTAAGGTAGTCAGTGTTGAACACTGCAAATAAAGTTCTTTGATTAGTGTTGAACACTAAGGCCCAACAGTGTTTTAACATTGGATTCGGGAGTTCCAACTTAGTGTTAAACACTAAAGCAAGAGGGGTCACGTGGCGACACGTGAGAGCGCCCTCCTTTCATTTGTTCTTCTGAGATTATCGCATCTTTCAGAGCACCACGTGCCATCACGTGACGGGCATTCAAATGCTTATATGTTAAAGCTTCTGCCGAGGGTCACGTGGGTCACGTGGGGTGCTGCCTCAAAGGGGTTTTCTGTGGTTCTCTTGGGGGGGTCACGTGGTGACACGTGACCCTGCCTCTATGTATGTTGTTTAGAGGATCTGTTAATCTTTTCCAGGAATTAAATTCCTCGAGCTTTAAATTTCAGAGGAATTAAATTCCTACTTCCTTTTGAAGATTTATATTCTGAATAGAGTTAGACTCTGAATTTTCTATAGGAATTAAATTCCTCATACATGTGAAGAACTAAATAGGGTTAAACCCTGATAAAAGCTTTTAAGGAATTAAATTCCCATTCTCTGTTAACTTATGATCAAGGGAATTAAATCCCCGCTGTTCCAACAGAACTAGGTTCTTAATTAGGGTTAAACCCTGTTTCTTTTTGTTAGGGTCAAGCCCTACTTTTATCTTAAAGGAATTAAATTCCTATAGCTCTGTGAGAATTAAATTCTCATGTTCCCATTCCCTCTCCATGTTTTGGATCTGCATGGCAGGATCTCAACCCATTGAGAATTAAATTCTCAACCTAAAAGGGAGATGTGCACTTTGCAGATTCTCTATCAAAGAGAGAAGAAATATGTTCTTCTGTTTTCATTTTGTCAGAGTTAAACTCTGTTGAGAATTAAATTCTCCTTCTTTCAGGAAGCCTTCCCTTTCTTACCTAGGGTTTTCTTTTTGCAGAAGCTCCAAATTCCTCAAAGTATCCAGGCTCTCCCTTTTTTCTCCCTCTGCGTATATATCTCTTTTGTATCTCTTGGCTCCTATTTATAGGAGAAGCAGCCGAATCAATTAGTTTTTTGATGAATCTTCATTAAGAGATTTGATTTGCATCCATCATTTGTTTTTGACCTTTAGATCATTAGGTGAATTTTATTCACCATTGGATTTCAAATCCCCAGGATTCTCCTTTGTTATTTCGGTTAGATTTAAAGGGGAAATCTTTCCAAACTCGAGATTTTCCATAGATAGATGATCTCTGAATCTTTAATTCGATCTGCTCCAGATAATCGCTTTCCTTTGGAAAGATTTGAATCTCTTTCAGAATTTAATTCTGTCAGCAAAACGGGCTTTGAAAGCCGGTCACGTGTGACCACGTGACCCATGGTCACGTGTGGGCACGTGACCCCTTTGTAACGAGCCCTTTCCTTCTTTTGCACTCTGCTTTCTTCTGCTGCTTTTGTCATCACGTGCTACCACGTGACCCCTGGTCACGTGTGAGCACGTGACCCTTGTTTGGCGCCTCTTTCTTTGGTTCAACTGGAGAGCGAGTCTGCTGCTTTGAACGTCACGTGCCAACACGTGACCCTGGTCACGTGGGAGCACGTGACCTCTTCTGAAGCCTTTTCCTTGACTTGATCAGGGAACCAATGTTCCTTTTCCGCTGCTTTTATATGTCACGTGTCAACACGTGACTGCTGGTCACGTGTAAGCATGTGGCCCCTTTTTTGAAGCTTTTCCCAGAAGCTTTTCTGATTTTAAATCAGGAAACAACCCCCAGTGAGCACCTGTATACAATCTTAGGTGATAAGACCAATAGCTGTGGGACTAACCACCGCCCCTCGTCGGTGGGTAGAAACACATACACAGGTCTACTCTGGAGTATCGATGCCCGGTCTCGATACTCCTACGACTTGGGACCTTTAAGGATGTGCTTATGGACTATCCAGCTCCCACAAGTATGATCGCCATCATAACACTGGCAGTCAAGCAAAATCCTACGGGTTTTATCAATATGTATCCACCATATGTGTTATCGAGTATAACATATGCACATGTTAAGATAAAGTCAAACCAAAATAGTATACTACTGTATCGAGTCTTTATCAATATGTGCAAGCAATATAAAGTAACAATAGAAAGAAATACACATATTAAGATAAAGACAACTTAAATAATATACTATATACAACTGAGCAAGATTGTCCTGTATATACATATCCCCAGCATCATATACAATACAGGCATCTAGGGCATACATAACCAACACAATTTTCCTAGTCGAAGATGATCCACCCAAGAGAACGCAAATACAAGCTTTAGTTTCACTTCAAGTGATCAAGTGAAGTAACTCACAATCAAAACTTGCTAGGAATTGATTGTGAGAGTGATGTAGTGGTAATATCTTAAGTTTTCTCTTTTTACAACTTCTCAATTTTGAAGCTAACATAAAGAGAGGTTGAGAAGAAAAGTATGAGTCAAGAATAAAAACCAATGCCTTAACATAATTCTTCTCTTTCTCTTTATCATTCTCCAATGTTGTAGAGCGTGGTGGATGAGTGACTCACCCAATGACTCACCTATCCACACTCTTAAATAAGATTCTAAGGTGGTGGAAAGTGTATGTGCATATACACACATATATCATATACACATACGCATACAACCAAATATATATCAAAAAACATATACCCGTATTCATATCAAAAAATGAATACCCATATTCGTATTGAGATAAAAATACCCGTATTCGTATTAAGATACAAATACTCGTATTTATAAAAATACTCGTATTCATATAAATATCGTATTCATGTCAAAATACAAATACCCAAAAGACAGATAGAGAGATATAATACTAGCTCACAATGATCCGACTCTCTTTCAAACCTGCTAGTATTATCAAAACGACCGATAAAGCACGTGCACTAAATACACGTATTTAATCGAATCTGAATGCGTATCAACATACGCACACATTATATCGTTTCGCTTGTACCGGAAAACCCTCTGTATGGGATTCTAAAAACTCTACAATACGCTGGCAGTGGGTTTAACCACAAGCATGTCAGCGGCACTAGCTGTACGTAACGGCTACCCAGATATTGAACGAAAGGAAGGTTGACAAGAAAACTCGTTCGTACCTCTACTGAGCCTGTAACTGACAATTTCCGTATTGTCCGATCTCTTCATCTAAGAGTATCGCATACCGGGTCTAGGGGTGGATAACGTCAGACCCCTAATAACCCGATAATTCGTGTCGGTGTCAAGCTCATTACCAACCGAGAAACTACTGATCTCCGATCAGTAAATCTCATCCGCCCTGGTCAAGGAGTTATGGTGATGGCCAACCGAACACAGCACGACATCGACTCCCGATAACGGGAGAGATGAATCCCTGACGATCGCTCACTACCTCCATGTGGCTCGGGACTGTACCCAACTAAAACATATTTGCATAACTCAGTAAAGCCTTGATGGAGAAGTAATCTAAGTACAGTGGGAACTCACACGAGACAAATGACGATCTCAGATCAACAGACTACCTGTACTCAGGTCAACTGAGAACTGTTGTCTAACGATAGGTATAGTACCATCTAGAAGTTCTCGGCGAGTCCGTTCGGTGTACTCACATCCAGTGAGCATCTGTATACAATTTTAGGTGCAACACACTAATGACTTTGAGACCTACCACCACCCCCTCGTCTAGAAACGTATACACTGGTCTACTCTGGAATATCGATGTCCAGTCTCGATGCTCCCACGACTAGGGACATTTAAGGATGTGCTTATGGATTGCCCATATTTTATAAGTATGATCGCCATCATAATTCTGGTAATGAAGCAAAAATCCTACGGGCTTTATCATTATGTATTAATGACATGTAATAACCAGTAAAACGCATACGCATTAATGATAAAGACAAACCAAATAGATAATATCATATCAAGTAAGACTGTTTTACTTGTACAAGTCCTCCTTCAATTATCATAATTGCCTACTTTCGATTACAATAATTGCCATGAGGGCACTATAGCCAACAGTGGATTGTGATGAAACCTTTACTTCAGTGTATACACTGAAGTTTATATGGATATGACTTGCCACTGCTGCTATCCATGACTAAAAGATCTGACAAGAGGATGACTATAACGTTTTCTAAATGAGAATTTAGAAGTGCACGTTTATATGACTCTGCCAGAGGGTTATCGTAGTCGGTGGGAGCAGCGGAGATATGCAAGTTAATTATGTCTATTTATGGACTGAAGCAAGCATAGCGGAAACGAATCATCTGTTTTGACGTGACAGTCAAGGTGATTGATTTTATCAAAACAACAAATAAACCTAGTAAAAAGGATGTAGGGAGTATTATCTTGGTATTTTGATGACATACTCTGGATAGGAAGTGATGTTCCAATACTAATCGGTCAAATTTTGGTTGTCACGGATATTTCTCCACATAGGATTTGGATAAGATATCAAGAATTCTGGTGACTGCATTTATGATTTTAGAGCTAGATTTGGGAAGTGTCCTAATCCGGGTACTTAGACATCATTCTAAAAGTGATTTAGAATGGACGACTCCTGGCACGGGGGTGTAATCGCAAGTGATGGAGCCACCCTCTCTAATGAGATGTCTTCTAGACTGATGAGAAGAGGGACTCGCATGAATGAAATATCACTTGCTCAGGTAATTGAGTCAATCATGTGATGTCATGTACCAAACCAGATGTTGCTTTTGCACTTGCTGAGATACCAGGGATTCTGATGACTAGATCTATATCAATAGATCTAGATTTGGGAAGTGTCCTAATTCGGGTACTTGGACACCATTCTAAAGTAGTTTAGAATGGATGACTTCCGACGTGGTAGTCTACCCACAGGTAATGGAGTCACCCTCTCTAAAGAGATGTCTTTTAGACTGATGAGGAGAGAGACTTGCATGAATGACATATCACTTGCTTAGGCAATTGGCTCAATCATGTGATGTCATGTACCAAACTAGATGTTACTTTTGCACTTATTGTAGTAAGCAGATATTAATCCAATCTTGGAGAAATAAAGGAAAGTAGTTAAGAACATAAGAGGATGTTCTTGGTATATGGTAACGGCGGCCTCTTCCAGGAGGCGGTTATCGGTTCAGACTTCCAAGGTGACCTGGATGATAGAGATGTTGTCAGAGTTTTGAGTTTACCCTCTTCTGAGGAACAGTATATTGGATAGGGTTCCAATAGGGATACTGAGATAGACATGGTGCAGGATACTGGTTATGACTCAACGGAGGATACAGCCCAAAAAGTTTATTGGATAAAATTGTTCATTTATGAACTTGATTCCATCAAGTATCCAGATAAATTCTTGATGCGGAGTATCGCTCAGTTCGGGAGATTGTTGATCTCCGCGAAGTTAAGATATAGAGAGATGAAGTTGGAACATTGTAGCGGGTCCACTCACTGAGGCTATTTCTCGAACACAGATGTTTCTTAAGCACGGTTTGCGAAACTGATTAGTAAAGAAATTAAGTATTCGGTAGCACACAAGCTGTAGGTATGTGATACTGCAATAATTAGTCTTAAGTATAAGTGGGATAGTGTCCTCAAGACAATTTATGATAATTGAAGGAGGGCCTATACAGATAGAACAGTCTTGCTCGAAATAATAGTATGTTATCTGGTTTGTCTTTATTATTCTTGTGTATACATTTTACTTGCTATTAAGTGTCGCTAATACATAATGATAAAGCACGTAGGATTTTTACTTGACTACCAGTATTATGATAGCAATCATATACGTGGGATCCGAGTAGTCCATAAGCACATTCTTAAATGTCCCTAGTCGAGAGAATATCGAGACTGGGTATCGGTATTTCGAAGTTGACTAATGTATACGTTTCTAAACCCTGACGAAGGGCGGTGGCCGGTCTCACAAGCCATTAGTGTTTTGTCACCTAAAATAGTATACAGGCGCTTGCTGGAGGTGAGTATATTGGACGGACTCGTCGAGAACTTCTAGATGGTGTTATACCTATAATTAGATAGCAGTTCTCTTGTGACATGAGTACATGTTAGTTTTTTTTACCTGAGACCGTCATTTGTTTCGTGTGAGTTCCCACTGTATTTAGATTATTACCCTACCACGGCTCAAAGGAGTCGTGTATACAGGTTTTAGTTGGGTACAGTCTCGAGTCATATGGAGGCGGTGAGCGATTGTCAGGGATTCGTCTCTCCTGTTATTAGGAGCCGATGTCGCGCTGCGTTCGGTTGGCCATCACCATAAATCCGTGGTCATGGTGGGTGAGATTTATTGATAGGAGTTCAGTAATTTCTCGGTTGGTGATGAGCTTGACTCTGGTATGACTTATTGGGTTATTAGGGGTCTGACGTTATCCACCCGCTAGACCCGGTATGCGATACTCTTAGACGAAAAGACCGGACTGTACGGAGATTGTCACATTCAGGCTCAGTAGGATACAGACGGATTTGATTGTCGACCTAACTTTCGACATATATCTGGGTAGCTGTTACGTACAGCTAGTGCCGCTGACATGCTTGTGGTTATAGATTTATTCAGTAACTCATTGTCAGCGTATTGCCGAGTTTTTAGAGTCTAACATAGAGGGTTTTCCTGGTTCAAGCGTTATGATATCGAGGTCGTATATTGATACATGCAGGGGTCCGATTAAATACGTGTACTTACTACACGGAGTTTAATCGGACTGTTGATAATACTAACCGGCTTAGAATTAAGTCGGATTATTAAATCATGTTTTGATTTAATAATTTATATACACACACACCAGTATTATGTTCACTATTCATTCTCTCTCTTGGCTATTCGTATTTTTATACGGATACACGTATCTGTATTTTAATACATATATCGGGGCTGTATTACGTATTTATATGGAATACTTCTAGAAGGAGAACACTTGATTATTGATTTTCTTTTTAAGAAAATTAAATAATGAGGTAGTGGGTTAGGTGTAAAGTGTGGGTATGGATGAGAGGCATGGGCTCATTGTTTATTCATTAAAATGTCATGACATATTTTTTGTGGGAGAAAAATAAAAAGGAGCTCACTCGTTAATTTCATACTCTCTCTTGTTCATTATGTTAGACCTCTTATCTCTCATCTCCTCCTTCTTGCATGCTCGCTTGAGTTATTTAAAGAGAATGAAAATGATAGTGGAAAAATCCTACATCCCCACACTCCATTTCTAGCAGGTTTGGAACGTCGGTTGCTTCACTATGTGAAGTTAGAGTTTGGATCGGTTTCCCTCACGTGGATCATCTTTTATAAGGGCGGTCGCCTCTTAAGCTTATTTCCGACGGCCTACGAGGAGCTTAGAGGAGTCTTCCACAATTATGTGGACACGCTACAATGGTTGTAATCTCGCAACTTTGTAGCCAGCTTCTTGTTTTAGTTTTCTAGTTTAGTGTTTGGAACGAATTCTAGGTTGCGGTTTTCTCACACTCGCATTATTATTTTATTTTTTTTTATTTTTTTGTGTTTTTTCGCTTCCGCTCCATATTGGCCGCGGGCGTCGGGAAAACCCCCAACACATAAACTTATTCGTAGTTTAGTGAACTAAAACCTTAAATCATAAAACATTTATTTATCAAACATAACATTATTTATCAATCATTACACATATTTTATTAAATCTTAAAAAGGTATTATTTGGAGTCCATACATAAATACATATACAAAGTTTAGATTTAAAATAAATTGCATCCTTGCTTTTGGATTTTTTCATAATTTTGGAACTTTTTGGGTCTAATAATAAATCAAGTTAAAAGGACCGGGCTTGAAAATAATTTTCCCTTTTTAATATTTCGTTTGGTATAACATATGGAAAATTGCAAAATCTTCAAAAATCTTAAGAATTTCTTCTTCTTCTTTGGTTTGTCAATATTTTTTGTTTGTAGCACACGAAAATCATGAAATTTTAAAATTCTTAATAATTTCTGTTTTCTTCCATTTTTATATATTTTACATTTTTCTTCCGTTTTCTCAATATTGTGCATGCTATAACAAACGAAAATCATGAAATTTGCAAAGATCTCAAATTTTTTGTTTTCTTCAAAATTTTAATATTGGAAATAGCGAATTTTTCAAAAATTTCATTTTTCTTTGGTTTTTTAATATTTTATTTTTTATAGCATACGAAAATCGCAAAATATTTAAAAAACTCAAGAATTTTTTGTTTTCTTATGTTCGTAAATATTATTTGTTTCCTATAGCACACGTAAATCATGAAATTTTCAAAATATCTTCTGTTTTCTTCCATTTTCTATATTTTACATGCTATAATATAAAAATTTCCCAAAATATTCAAGAATTTATATTTCCTTATATTTTCTTGATATTATGCATGTTATAATACAAGAAAATCGTGATATTTTTATAGATCTCAAATTTTATGTTTTCTTCAAAATTTTAATGTTTCACATGGTATAGCAAATGAAAGTGGCAATTTTTCAAAAATGTTAGAATTTTAACTTTTTTTAATAACTAGTTTATTATAACATATGAAAATAATAAAACCTTCAAAAATCTCAAGAATTTTCTGTTTTATTCGCTTTGTCAATATTTTTGTTTGCTGCACGAGAATCATAAAACTTTCAAAACTCTTAAGATTTTCTGTTTTCTTCCGTATTTTTATATTTTAAATGTTATAACATAAGAAAATCCCAAAATTTCCGTTTTCTCAATATTATGACATATGAAAACCGTGAAATTTTCAAAGATCTTGAATTTTTTGTTTTCTTCAAAAAAAATTAATATCTCACGAGCTATATAACTCATGAAAATAGCAAATTTCTCTAAAATGTTAGAATTTTCAATTTTCTTTGATATTTTAATATTTCGTTTGTTATAACATACAAAAATCATAAAACCTTTAAAAATATCAAGAATTTTCTGTTTGTCAGCATTTTTTGTTTGCATTTAGCAAACGATAAAATGAAATTTTCAAAACTTTTAGTATTTTCCGTTTTCTTCCGTTTTTCTATATTTTACATGCTATATCTTAAGAAAATCGCAAAATTTTCTTTTTCCTTCTGCTTTCTCAATATTATGCATGCTGTATAACACATGAAAATCGTGAAAATTTTAAGGATTTCAAATTTTCGGTTTTTTCTTCAAAATTTTAATATTTCATCCATAATCACATGAAAATAAGGAATTTTTAAAAAATGTTTGAATTTTAAGTTTTCTTTGGTTTTGTAATATTTCGTTTGTTATAGCATACGAAAATCACAAAACCTTCAAAAATCTGAGGAATTTTCTGTTTTCTTCTATTTGTCAATATGTTTTGTTTGCTTTTAGCACACGTAAATCATGAAATTTCCAAAATTTCTAATATTTTCTATTTTCTTCCGCTTTTTCTATATTTTACATGTTATGTATCATAAGAAAATCACAAAATTTTCAAAAAGCTCAAAAAAATTCTTTTTCCTTCTATTTTCTCAATATTATGCATGTTATAATACATTAAAATCGTGAAATTTTCAAAAATCTCAAATTTTCTGTTTTATTTCAAAATTTTAATATTTCACATGCAATACATGAAAATAGCGAATTTTTAAAAAATGATAGAATTTTTAGTTTTCTTTGATTTTTTTAATATTTCATTTGTTATAGCATACGAAAATTGCAAGACCTCAAAAAATCTCGAGAATTTTCTATTTTCTTCGGTTTGTCAATACTTTTAGTTTGTTATAGCACATGAAAATCACGAAATTTTCAAAACTCTTAATATTTTCCGTTTTTTCCGTTTTTCTATATTTAACATATTATAACATAAGGAAATCAAAAAAATTTAAAAAATCGCAAAATTTCCTTTTTCCTTTTGTTTTCTCATTATTATGCATGCTAAAACACATAAAAATCATAAAAATTTTAAAGATCTCAAATTTTTGTTTTCTTCAAAATTTTACTACTTCATATGCATGAAAATAGTGAATTTTTGAAAAATGGCGGAATTTACAGTTTTCTTTAGTTTTTTAATATTTCATTTGTGATAGTATACGGAAATCGCAAAATATTCAAAAATCTCAAGATATTTTTTATTTCTTCGATTTGTCGATATTTTTTATTTCTTCGGTTTGACAATATTTTTTGTTTCCTATAGTATACAAAAATCAAGAAATTTTCAAAAGTCATAATATTTTATTTTTTCTTCCCTTTTTCTTATATTTTACATGGTATAACATAAGAAAATCGTAAAATTCTCAAAATTTTCTTTTTCCGTCTGTTTTCTCAATATTATGCATGCTATCAAAGATATCAATTTTTCTATTCTCTTCAAAATTTTAATATTTCACATGCTATATAACACATGAAAATAACGATTTTTTCAAAAATGTAAGAATTCTCAATTTTATTTTGTTTTTTAATATTTCACTTGTTATTGCAGACAAAAACCACAAAATATTTAAAATTTTCAAGAAATTTTTGGTTTCTTCGGTTGGTCAATATGTTTCGTTTCCTATAACACAAAAAATTAAGAAATTTTCAAAAGACTTAATATTATTTTCTTCCCTATTTTTAATTTTACATATTCGACAACATAAGAAAATCTAAAAATTTTGTTTTTCTTTTGTTTTCTTAATATTATGCATCCTCTAACACACGAAAGTCATGAAATTTTCAAAGACATCAATTTTTATGTTCTCTTCAAAATTTTAATATTTCGCATGCTATATAGCACATGAAAGCAGCGAATTTTTCAAAAATATATGAATTCTCAATTTGCTATTGTTTTTTAATATTTCGTTTGTTATTGTTGGATTTACCTAGCACCTCATCTAGGGTTTGGAAGCATCACATATGCCACAATCAAATTTTAAAGATGATAAGTGAGCTTGACAAGAATCATAACTAGAAATTTAGGGTTACATGCAACTAAGCATCACATGCAAAAGAAAAACAATCACTAAGGGTAGAGATTACAACCTTTGTAGACCTCCCTTGGTGACTCCTTGGCACTATGAGAGTTTGGAACGGATTGATGGAAGCCTTCCTAGTCCACGAAGATCCACCTGAAGTCCCTCCTTGCTTTACTTGATTTGTGAATGAAGTAGAGCAAAACCCTACACAAATGGGCTAGATGTGTGTAGTATGATGATGTGGTTTGTATTCTATAATCAAAACCCTATCTTTTTATCAAGCTCACTCAAAAAAAATTTCAAGAGAGGAAGAAGAAGATGATAGCTTAGCTTGAGCTCAAAATATTTGTGATGAATAATTGAGATGAGAATGAATAATCAATAATATATCCTTCTCACTTCAACCATGGTAAGTAATTATCTAGATATTTACTTATTGAGTTAATTGCCAAAAGAGAATTAACTCATGGTTAAAAGTTAGGTAAAGTTCAGTCAAGTGTGGATAATTGACCATGAGTGAATTATATTTACATTAACTCAAAATGATAAATATATATATATAATTACTACAATATGAGTCTTGCATTGCCACCAAATTTGTATCAACAACCATGATACAAAGTATGTATGTATGTGTCCATGCACATCATCATGTGCATACATGCAAGCATACAAAATAGAAAAGAGTTTAATTAAAGAATTAATCTAAAAGTCATTTGTTAAATCAACACTTGATTTAGCAAACCGGTCATATCACATACGACCCGACCAATAGAAAATGCCCGATTAATATACGGTATCACATAACCGTATTTAATCGGGTCCCCGCGCATATCTCATATGCACACCATATCTTTTCGCCTGAGCCAGGAAACTCCTGTGTGGGACTCTAAGACTCGTCAATACGCCGGTAGTAGGTGATGATCATATCAAACACCCACAAGCCGTAAGCGGTCAGCTAAACGTAACAGCCACCCGGGTATTGAACGATCAGAAGAAAACCAGCGAAGCTGTCAAAACTCCCGTCGAGCCAACTGGAAACACTTACCGTACAGTCCGGTCTCTTCGTCAGATATGCTGCATATCGAGTCTAGGGATGGTATCGTCGACCCCAATAACTCAATAAGTCATGCCGGTGTATGGCTCATAACAGATCGAGAAACTACTGATAACGCTTATCAGTAAATCTCAACAGCCCTGGCCAGGGACTTCCTGTTATAGCCAATCGAGCATCGCACAACATCAACTCATAATACCGGGAGAGACGAAACCCCTCCTATCGCTGATCGCCTCCATGTGCCTCGAGACTGCACCCAAAGTCCACCTGTTTGCACGACTCAGTAGAGCCGTGGTAGAGTGGATATCAAAGTACAGTGGGAGGACACACAAGACTCTATGACGATCTTGGGTCTACAGACTAACCTGTACCAGTGTCACCTGAGAACTGCTATCCGACGATAGATATAATACCACATAGGAGTTCTCGGCGAGTCCGTTCAGTGTACCCAGTCTCCACTGAGCAGCCGTATACAATCTTTTGTGTCACCTCACCAGATGGATATAGGATCATCTATCGCCCATCATATGGGACAAGAATGGTATACGCTAATCTACTCTGGAATATCGATGCCCTGTCTCGATACACCCACGACTAGGAACAGTTCAAGGATATGCTTATAAACTACACGTGCCCCACTAGTATGATCCGCATCATAGTCACAGTAGTCAAGCAAATATCATGTGGGCTTTATCAACATGTGGAAATGAATAAAAGCATGACCAAATCTACATGTCAGGATAAAGTAAACCAGATAACATACTATCATATTGAGCAAGAAAGTCATCTATTCATATATATATGTCCAAGCATCCGCTATTCATATAATGGCCTCTAGGGCATACATATATCTAACAGTTATTGCATATGAAAATGGCAAAATATTTAAAAATCTCAAGAACTCTTTATTTTCTTCGTTTTGTCAATATTTTTTGTTTCCTATAGCACACGAAAATCAAGAAATTTTCAAAAGTCTTAATATTTTCTGTTTTCTTTCAATTTTTTATATTTTACATTTTATGATATAAGAAAATCGCAAAATTTCCAAAAAATCTCAAAATTTCCTTTTTCTTTCTGTTTTCTCAATATTATCCATGCTAAATTTTCAAATATATGTTCTTTTCAAAATTTAATATTTCACATGCTAGCATATAAAAATATAGAATTTTTCAAAAATGTATGAATTCTCAATTTTCTTGTTATATTTAAAAATCTCAAGGATTTTTTGTTTTCTTCGGTTTGTCAGTATTTTTCGTTTCCTATATATAGCACATGGAAATCAAGAAATTTCAAAAGTTTAATATCTTTGGTTATCTTCCCTTTTTTATTTTTTTACATGCTATAACTTAAGAAAATCTCAAGATTATCAAAAATCTCAAAATTTTATTTTTCCTTCTGTTTTCTTAATATAATGTAGGCTGCACACAAAAATTGTGAAATTTTCAAACGATCTTAATTTTTCCTTTCTCTTCAAAATTTTAATATTTCACAAGTTATAACACATTAAAATAGCGAATTTCTCAAAAATTTCAGAATTATAGCGAATTTCTCAAAAATTTCAGAATTTTAAGTTTTCTTAGGATTTTTTAATATTCCGTTTGTTATTGCATATGAAAAATCGCAAAATCTTCAAAAATCTCGATAATCTTGTGTTTTCTTTGATTTATCAATATTTTTTGTTTGATATAGCACACGACAATAATGAAATCTTTAAAAGTCTTAATATATTCTATTTATTCTGTTTTTCTATATTTTAAATACTGTATAAACACAAGAAAATTGCAAAAAAAAATTTAAAATTCAAAATTTTATTTTTCCTTCCATCTCAATATTATGCAAGTTATAAGCCTATAACTCATGAAAATCGTGAAATTTTCAAAATTTTCGTTTTTTTCAAAATTTAATATTTCTCATGCTTAGCACATGAAAATAGCAAATTTCTCAAAAATGTCAAAATTTTCAGTTTTGTTTGGTTTCTTATATATATTTTTTACAATACCGAATTAAAAATGTTGAATTTTTTACTCTAAAAAACATTCTTTTTTTTATAGAACACAAAAATCGTGGATTTTTTCAACATTTTGCCAATAAAATCTAAACAATAAACAAAATATAAAAAAAGATTTTAAGAAAAAGTATGATCATAATTTTTCCACTATAAGCATGAGATATTATAGTTATAAATATTGAGCAGAAAGCAAATAAATTTTTTTTTCATGATCCAAATATAAATAGAGAATTTTTATAAATATTATATAAATAGATTGATTGGTTTTCAACCTAAAATCAATGAACAGAGAGAGAGAGAGAGAATAATCGTGTCTACTATATGTATTTTTAAACATTAAAGATCAAATGAATAAAGTCCATTTAAAATGGTAACGGATGGAATTGATGGCGATTAAACTTTATGTGATTGACACAACAAGCTATTTATTAAAAAAAGCATACATCAATGTAGCACATTTCTCTTCATGACATACTCAATTCTTTCGAACTTCATTCGTCAACTCTATCTGATCTGATATTTCTTTAAACTTTTTGTATCTTCATCCATAGATTCTTTACTTATACTTATTCAATTGGAGAATTTGATCCAATTAGTTCTTCTCTAGACAGAAAGTCCCGGGATCTCGGTCTACTAACAAATACGAATAAAAACAATATCTATTTCGCATCTATGGTGGTTTCGAGCTTCAATATCCGTTGATTTTGCAAACACTTGGCATGGAAGAGGAGACACGTCTTTTTACATATCTTGGCTTTCCGCTTTTTTGTAAGTCTTAATGCTGTCATGTGTCAACACTATTAGATAAAGTGACGTCAAAATTTAGCGAATGTAAGTTCAAACTTTTCTCAATGGCCGGTCGGTTTGAACTTCTCCAATCTACTCTTCTCGCTTATCAAATATATTGGTCTCAAGCTTTCAACCTTCCAAAAAGAGTTTTAAAAATGTGAAATCTATTTGTCATGGATTTTTGTGGGGCAATTCGAAACTTTTTATCAAGTGGAAAGATATTTATAAATTGAAAGAACAAGGTGGTTTGAGCTTATTTTCTCCATATTATTGCAATTTTGCATCAAGACTAAAACTTTGTTGGAAGATTTTTCATAAAGAGGGACTTTAGGCTTTGTGGACTTGTTCGTGGCACATTCAAGGAGAAATAATTTTCGAAAATTTTGGACCACTTTGTTATCGTGAAAATCTCCTATTATGAAAAGTATTCTTCATACAAGAATATCGGATCCATGATAGGACTTCATCTTATCTTTTTATCGATCCTTTGATTGAAGGAAGATCTCTTTTTGGATATTTTTGGAGAACAATTGACATATGATATCGGTATTCCTCTTGATGCGAAGCTTTCTATTCTTATTCGAGATGGTGAATGTTTCTACCTCAATCTACTTCACAACGAGTAAATGAGGTATGGAGGTTGATTCGGTCGATAAATATTGATATTGATGGTTCTATCAACGACGATATTTTATTTTGGAAACCTTTTCATTTAGGTATATTTACCGCAAAATCGGCCAAAGCAACATTTCTACCACAACCCTCCTTGATATATTTTTGGGCTAAATTTGTTTGGTTTCACAAATCCATTCTAAAGAACTCGTTTTGTCTATGACAAGCCGTTTTTGGAAAATAGAAAACTATCGATCTACTTTAAGCAAGAAATATCGATAAAGAAGGGTAATGCATTTTATGCAAAGCTCAATCCGAAAGCCATAAGCATCTATTTTTTGAGTGTGCATTTTCAAGTCGGATGCTTCGAGCATCATTAGCACGCTGCTAGCTTTCCAATCCACCATCTAACCATCTTGACATTATAGATTTCATCCAATTGAAGACCTCGGATAAGAAACCAATAGAAAAGTTTCTTCGTATGGTGATTGCAAATATTGTTCGACATGTTTGGAAAAAAACACAATTATAGAACTTTTAAATCTCAATGTAAATGCAAAGAGATTGTACTTCGAGATATTATCTTCAATACTTCCATTAGAGTAGCTAAGTTTTTTTATGCGACTCTTGATTACCAATTGCTCGAAATTGGAATGCACTACTTTCTTTTTTACAAATTCAATTTTAAGCTATTGTCTTGTAGTAACCTTGATCTTGTTTTCATATAGGGTCCTTTTCTGTTAGCCCTCCTCATATTTCAATATTTTTCTCTCCCTCTATAGTTAGTATTTACCTATAACCCCTATACTTCTAAATTACTTCTGCAGCCTCCCTACTTCACTTTTGAAAATTATTCATCCTCCTCCGCCATCGCCACCACCGCCACCTTCTTTCTCCTCCTCCTCCCTGTCACCATCAACACCATCACCATCACTATCTTCCTCCTCCCCCTCAACACCGTCACCGTCAACACCACCACCATCACCAACCACCACCTTCTTGCTCTTCTTCTTCAACCCACAACCGCCACCGCCGCCATCCTTGGAAGAAGAAGGATAGCGGCGGCGGCTGTTGTGGGTTGAAAATGAAGAGGAAGAGGAAGGTGGAGGCGGCGGCGTTGAGAAAGAAGAAGAAGAAGAAAGCGGCGATGGGTGGAAGAGAAGGAGAAGGAATATGGTGGTGATGACGGCGGTGGCGTTGAGAAGGAGGAGGAACAAGAATGCAATGGGTTGAAGTAGAGAAGGAAGAAGACGGTGGCGGTGTAGACGGCGGCTGCCGGGAAGGAGGAGGAATAATTTTCAAAAATGAAGTAAGAATACTGTAGGAACAAGTTATAAGTATAGAAGGGATACAGCTAAATACCAACTATGGAGGAAGACTGAAAAAAATATTGAAGTATTAGGAAGGCTAATGGAAAAAAAACCCTTTCAAATATATAATTTTCTTTTTGTAACTTTTTTATCTTATATATACATATAAAAAATTGGGCCTTTTGCCCTCTTTGGCCGAAAGAAAAATATATCCCAACCACCAATTACCTCACCACATTCTAATTCCTTTCCAACTCTATTTTCTTCTGTCAAGCTATCCTGGAAATTGATATTAAAATAGAAATTTTATCCTCACTGGAGAGCAGCTCATTTGGTTTGGTCTATGAAGGACACCATATAATTAAGAATAATCGATCAATTTCTTTGTCTTTTATTCATAGTGATGCAAACCGTGCAACTCACAATATTGCTAAGGAAGCTATTTCTTCTTCCCTATTTGGGAGATGGAGTTTTCCATCTATTCCAAGTTCTTTTTGTGTTCGTATTTGTCTGAAAAAGGATGGCAGTAGTTTAATATCATGGAGCTATGGGCTTCTGTCTAAAAAGAAATTTTAGAACTTTTACACGGCACCATGATCTCAGTAAATATAAATTCCAAGAAGAATGGCCTCACAGAAATAATCAATAGATAAAGTCCAAGCCATACAATTGTATATTTATGCCAAAAGAAAAAAGAAAAAATTAAAAACAAACCTGAAGTTGTACAGATACACAGGAAAACTCATAAAAGTTAAAACATAAGCTCCTTCCATGTCAAAAGCAGGGATAGTCGCGCTAGTGGTTAATATCTTCAATTGTTCTCCTTTCCTGCATGAAAACCATGAGGATGCCACCAACTGCTGGGAAACGTAAATAACTGAAACCTACACTAAATACGCATGTCGATCATCAATAATACTGAGTCATGAAAGATTGCTTTTCAGAATATGAGGAGAAAATAGAAAGGAAAAAAAAACCCACACACATAAGATTAGGGATGGTCAGAAAGTAAGCATGTTAAGGAGACTGTCATATCAGCAAAATACTATAGAGAGCGATATATTACCAGCAATATATGACTTTATATCAAGTATAGGATGAGCAATAAGAAACTAGAAGCATATCCTCACAAATGGATGGTATGTCCAATTGTCGGAAAAAACTTCTAATGTACTGGCTGTATATGCCCGGTTCGGAGGGCGAAAATGAACATTAATGGGTTAACAAAGGTTACCCGATCTATCACTTTCTCTCTCCTACATGGGTGCATGGCACCCGACGTACCAAATAATTTCTCCCACTTATCTTGAAGAAATTACCTTACCCTCGTAATAATCAAAGCATGCCAATTAAGAACACTATGAGGTATTATGGAGATAACTTTTATTCATATTTGTACTTATTTACTCATTAATTTTTTCCTTGTATGAGTTTATGCATCTCCTTATGTTGTCATGAATCAAAATTATTAGCAAGTATCTTGTATATATCCTGAGCAGTGAGCATAACAACGGTCTTGACAAGCATAAGTAATATTATCTTTTGCCACTCTTTCTAGCATGTGTTTCTTCAAGTGTCACATAAGTCTTATGTTTTATTTTACTAACAAGTGGCCATCCATGTGTTAAGCCTCCACGTATATTTATAACTAAGCATTTAAAACATGTTAATTTGGGATGGTTCCTAAGGCGGTTGATGTAGAGATTTGCATCTAAAATATTATGTGATCGTAAAATTTAAAGGAAATTCTCTGGGACGGAAATAAAACAAGCATATGCTTTATGGATCAAGATGTTGTGCTATTACGAAAACAAGATGTCGTGCTATTACAAAACAAGATGTCCAACAAGTACAGCTTTGGATGGGTGAGTGATAATACTCTAATAAATAGAATGAAAAAATGAATTTATTTGTAAGAAGTTGAAAATAGCTCTCATAGACGATAAAATGAGGGAAAATGGAATGGGATAATTTTGATATGTGCAACAAAGTGACAAAATTATAGTTAATGATGCAACAAGATCTAGGAGCAGACCTAAATGAACATTAGATGGACGAAGTCAAAAATTAGTTACTTGTCAATATGGCTATTCAAGTGTCGGTTCATGTTCTATTTACTATCAAGTGTCATTAAAATGCACATATCTAATGTCTTTATGTCTCCAATTTATAAAACTTTTGAGTTAGTTGCTAATCAATTACTAAACTAGTACGATAACATAACGGTTTTACCAAAAACCATCCATCCTGTGGTGTTACACTTTTCCAAGAACCTCATACATTTTACTATTACTATTAGCAAAACCCAACATAAATTTACATCCATTGCTACGTTAGCTCAAAAAGGATGCCGCAATTTTGATGATTGCGTCACCAAAATAACAATGTTATTTGTTGGTTACAATATTCATAAACCTTAAGTTTTTGTTAATATTAATGTTTTACAGATAATTTAAATTAACTTACACAAAAACACATATTACAAATGTGTGTGTGTGTGTGTAACTATGTAGGTATGTATGCGTGCAAGTATAGATGTACATGTGTGTGTACACACTCTAAACTAAGCTTGAACAAACTACCCGTCATCTTCTTCCTATCACTCCAATTCCAGACTAAACCCACATCCTAATCAAACCCAACAAAATTAAACATTCAATCGAACCCAATAACAAACTTACGATCCTATCCATGATCTCCGATCTTCTCTCTAGTTAGCTGTCTTCTCCAACCCCAAGTTGCAATTTGATTAATCCCATCAATGTACCAAACAAATAAGACAATCAAACACAAACTCACTTGATAAACTTCATGTTCTCCAATATTTTCTGCATCCTAATTCTCGTTTAAAATCGCAATCCAATAAAATCCAATAATACATCATGCTTCAGCCCAATCAGATCCAACAACAAATCTCACAACTCAATCAAACCTAAGAACTTGATTGCTAATACAAGTAACCCTTAAGGCCTCAACATTGGATTTAATAGGCTAGGATGGAAAAATCTTCAGAATATGTTTCCAAAGTATGCTGCATAATACACTCCATTCCCCAGAAGTAAATAGTCCAAAAAAGACGAGATGATTCATGCTACTAAAGATGCAAGTCTCCTCCTCTAAAAAGAATTCATATACCTAAACTAAGAACAAATACAACACCGAGAATCAGTCAAGATACTCTGGGAACAACAACAACAAACTTTTGGGGATGGCAAAGTACTCCAGGGGTAAGAAATGCAACAAAAAAAGGAATAAAATATATGGATTTAAGGTCCGTACGGAACAATATGCATATTAGAAAAACTGGCAACATATTTTTATATAATAGATAGGTAGCATGAGGATACAGAGAAGGATACAGGTGTCGGCAATATTCTGCTCCTTCAATTAGTTAGTACTGCACAGATAGGTCAAGCACAAACCTCCAAATAAATATATGAAAATGTGGAATTAAATATAATGGATAAATAGCAAATGATGTAGTAGAAGAAAAAGAAATACACAAAATACCTGCTAGATAGGAAACTTCAACTTTACTATGTATGATGATCACAGCTATGCTTATCACACCTGAGACATTTTCTACCCACTGATAGATCATCATAAGAAATTAAGAACCATCAGTCTCATCATATGAAACTGAAGGATCATATCTGTCCTCAAATCCAGCGGCTGCTGCAACAGAATTTGACCTAGAACTCCAAGATCTGCCTCTATTTATGTTTATAGTTTCTGATATATGCTTATGCCCTTGAATTATGTTATCATGCGCAAACTTCGAAGTCGGCTTACTGATATGATGTTTGTACCGGGGATTGTCAGCAGAACCTTTCCTCTGATACTTGGTTTCATATGCTCTTGTATACTCTAATTCATCTAGGTGAGTAGGCTGGTCACACTGTCTGTAAATTGACGGGCTTCTTGATCCACATTTCTCTTCATTATGATTCCTTCTCTTGTGACCGTCCTGATGTTCAAAAGGTTCGGATCTAATTTCTTTGTGGGGGAATTGCAAATCCTTTCTTACATTTGCTCTATCTTTGCTATAAGGAGAGTCTAGTTTTGTTCCAGCTACATCATACTTGTCATACCGACAGTCGTTTATTTGTGTGGTTCTATCGTTTGAGTGTTGGTTGATAGGGAAAACATCAACTTCTGCAGTCGATTTCACTTTACATCCAATCCCTCCTGGCCGTATGATTTCCTCCATGTGTTCTTCAATTATGCCACGCATCACCTTACAGAGCAGAACAATAGTGATGAGATTTTTAAATGATCAAGATTACTTTACTGCATATAGGTAAACATTGGTTATTCGATAAAAGGAATGATACAGCATGCACATGTCCATCTATATGTATTCATGCATAAATGTACATATGTCAAACTGAACATGCATGCATCCATTTCTCTATCAAATAGACTCTCAAATAGAAAACAGGGTCACTGTTCCCTAGCACTGGGGTTCAGGTTGTTGATAAACTCAGTTCTGTATGCCTAGCCAACATCTGTTCATGCATGTCTGCGTGCAGGACTTTATATGTAGCAGGAAATGATGTGGCTTCTAATGTGGGCCTTTGGAGTTTAAATCATTCATTTTAGTTGTTATTTGCATTTCTTTTAAAAATAAAATAAAGAACTCTTTACTTTAGGTTATTTTCTTATTTGGTTTTTCAAGAAATAGTGATTTATTTGGAAGGTGTTGTTTGATAATTGTAAGATGGCTTCCTATATAATGGGGCCCAGTGGTGGATCCTAAACCTTTTATCAGGTGGGGTGAAAGTTTAAACTACATTTGAGATAAAACATTACCCACTTAACTTGGGCACCAAACAATTGTTTTTAAAGTTTCTTGGTTATAAAATCTATTAGAAAATTATTTTAAAATGCAATTTTTTTTTAAATAAATGTGTTGGGCAAGCACTGTGAAATAAGAAGTAAGTATACTGCCATCTCTCCTTTAAGACCTGGCAGGACGAGTTCCAGTCGGCAAGTCAAGAGTATAGGTCGGTGATCGAATAGATATTTTACAAGGCTTTTCTTCCTAAATTTTTTTTATTGCACGTCTACCTTGGAAAATATAATTATAGTGTATTTGGTGCATAAGAATAGGATGGAAACAAGGATGTTTTCTATCAAAAAAAGATGAAATAAGGCATGTTTTGCACTCCCTTCGTCCTTTTTTACTTGACGTTTTGGAGAGAGAAAAGTGTCCCACTTTACTTGACGTTTTGGAATAATAAGGAAATCATTAATGATAAAGATATCAATAAATGATACAGTATCAAAAATAGCCTTGAAAATTAATTTTTAATGATGATGTGGCAGTAGATTAATTGTTGATACAGTAAATAGTTGAGGGCAGAAATGATATGATTTTTTTAGTGGTGATGTGGCTATAGATTAATTGCTGATATTAAGAAAGTGATAATATTTTCCTTAATCGGTGTGCATTCCTCTAAAACGTCAAGTAAAAAGGGACGGAGGGAGTATACAATAAAGGAAACATTTTTGACTTTTCAACCTTATAGGCCCCACACTTTTGTTTGATTGGTTCAGGGGAAAATACGAAACATGGTCCACAACTTGTGTTTAATTGCCTCGGTGAAAAAGTAATAAATGTTGGAACCAAGAATCGAACCTGCCTATTTCTAAACAAATTCCGACTAATGTTGTTATCTTCTTTTAGTTATTTTAAGATTAGTTATTAATTACATACAATATATAGCAATCCCCTGCATCCATGAACGACGGATGCCTAACTGGCCTCTATAAGGATCCGCCTCTAATGGACCAAGAGAGTTTTGATCATTGAATGATAAGAGCGTATGCTTAAATTATTTGCAATTTTTCTCTTTTAAGTTCTTTTTTGGCAAGGTATGAGCTGATCGCTGAGTTTAATATTTCCATTAAAAAATTTAATCTTCACAATCCCTAACCCTGACCTAATCCTAAACTACCATAGAGTATAGACAGCCATCTTCTTTCATGCTTCTATCACCACCTATGAAGTACTGGCATTTCAAATGAGGCGTCATGTCTCTGTCCATGTCCAACACATATTGGACATTAACACTTGCTCGACACATATTGAGCACGTGATATATGTGTCGTGCACACTCTATACGTGTCAGTGTCATATGTGTCTTGTAAAATAACGTTCTATCATTATATTTGTGTTAAAACTTGATTTATACATATATATAGTTGATTTTTTTTATCCTTATCACAATTGAAGATATATTGATTTTTGACCGCCGCAGCACCGCTCTAGAAAAGTTCCCTGGGAGGCGAGATGATTTCTCTTTTTGAAGAAAACCTCCAAAAGAGAAGGCCTTGTCTAGTTAAAGGAAAGACCATTGGCAACACAAAAATGCTAGGTGGAAGGCAAAAAAAAGGTTTGGTGAAATGAAAATTACTGTGCTCAGGAATATGTTGAATGCCCTCTCTCAAAATGTTCATGGAAGTTGCGTGCTACAGATTTAATAAGTAGACTAAAATGTATACTGGAGAACTGCCAGGGGAAAAGTTGTGATTGGAGAGGCAGCAGAAAGTAACCCAGGTCAGCAACCTTATGCAACGATTTCCAGGATGAACATATGTGGGTGCCGTTTTTCCCAATGGTTCCCAATGGTAATGAAGGACGAACAAACTTCTCGTGTAATGATGCAGGATTGCTTGGGATAAAGGCTCAGTAGTTGTTGATGTGATGATGCAGGATGTACAACAAGATGCTAACGACTCGGTGTAGCCACAACAGAGTCAAAATAGATGGCTCCTGCATCGAATTGGCACTAAACTAGAGAGGTGTGGAGCTACAAATATTGCAGAACTAGCAACCTCAAGGAGAATTAATTAGCTAAACAGGTTTAATTGATACAGGGAAGATGGTTATTTTTTTGTCCACTGTATTTAAGCATGATGAAGCCATACTTTTGAAGCCCAAATTGGTTATTTTATACTGGCCTACCATCAACCAGAATATTCTTCTAGGAACAAGTTCTGCAAATGGAAAATGGCAAGGTCCTGACGACCGTGTAGTGCTTGTAATATGCTCATAAGCTAAGGCGTCTATTATGTTTATCATCTCCTCATTCATTGTCTCTATAGCAGACAAATTATTCCCCTTGCAGTTCACAGTTTACAATTACCTGGATCAACCATATTCTTGTGAAGCGCATGATAACTGAAGGGCCGGTGTCTCAACGATAAATTTATGTCGCTTGGGTTAAAAGGTTGGGAGCTTCCTACTTAGCAATATAGAAGTAACATAATACTATATATCTGACAATTCTCATAACAACTGCACCCAGCTTCCCCAATGTATTGTTACAGCTATATTTCAATGGACTAATCTTCTTTAAGTAAAATCAAAGAAGAATGCTACTCAGGTGTTTGGGTAAGATTATGACAGATAGGATGGACTCCAATGCCTCCACAGCTGACGACACAGAGAATGACCAGATAGAGGGTTCATATATAAGTTTTGTAGCATTTACAGACTGAAATATTGGAAGGGCATGAAAAATTGTAACTTGTGCTTCATTTATACCTCGACAGTTTGATGGATAGCGGAGATTCGTTAACCAATTCAAGTTGCCAAATTTTTTTTGCATGCATCCAGATGCACATACACAACCATGAGCTAGACCTATGTCCATGCACACACAGACATGAAAACAAAATTTTGAAAGGAAATATCAATTTGCTGAGATCGATAACCTTAGTAAATAAAAGCCCCATCAATCAATCATATGCAGATTAGCTCGGAAATAGGCAGATTGTTTAAGGTATAATGGAAATGCCTTGATACTAACCTCCGTAGGGTTTCGTTTCGCTTTCTTTCCCCGGTATGAAGTTCTCCTTCGTTTATAGTCCCTTTCCTCAGCTAACAGCTCCTCCCTTGTTTTAGCTTTGCCAGAATCCTTAATATATAAATTAAAGTGAGAAAATATACGTAGAAATAACCAGCAATAAACGGAATATGTTTGTGTGCACACGCGTGAGCAAGTAAACGGAATATGGAGTGGCACTCTAAATTTTTTTAGAGTGGTGGTCAAAAATTCAGCCATCCGTTATTGGTGGCCATTTTGATTTTCATGGCCTAAAACGTCGTTACTATGTACCAAAGATAATATAATTTTATAGCTTCTGCCCTTCCTGAGATAGGAGTAAATGACCTTTCAGCATAGAAAATTTTATACCCATAAAATCATGTTGGATATAGGTGCCCTCAAGATAATTATCGTAATTGAAGGAGAACCTATACAGGGAACGGTCTTACTCGAGATGATAGTATACTATCTGGTTTGTCTTTATCTTTCATATGATGTGTTTTATTCTCTATCACGTATCGTTTAAACATGAGATAAAGCCCTTAAGATTTTTCTTGACTACCAGAACGATGATGGAGATCATACAAGTGGGGCTTGAGTAGTCGATAAGCTCATTCTTAAATGTCCCTAGCCGTAAGAGTATAAAGATTGGGCATTGGTACTACGGTTTAGACTAATGTGTACGTTTCCTGACCCGGTTGGAGAGCAATAGCTGGTCCTATAGCTATTGGTGTTTGACACCGATGATTGTCTACAGATGCTTATTGGATGAGTTACACTAGACGGACTCACCGAGAACTCCTAATTGGTAATATATCATTGTTAAATAGCGGTTCTCTGGTGACATGAGTACATGGTAGTCCCCAAGACTTGAGATCGTCATAGTGTCTCATGTGTGTTTCCACTATACTTCTACTCTACCACGGCTCAAAGGAAGCGTGCAAACAGATTTTTGTTTGGTATAATCCCGAAGCACGTGGAGGCAGTGAACGGTCGAAGGGATTCGACACTCCCGCTATAGGTAGTTGATATCGCACTGTACAGGACATGACTGCAACCATAAGTTGGTGGCCACAGCAGTGGAGATAAACTGATAAGTGTTATCAATTGTATCTCTGGTTGGTTATGTGTCCTCTATCGCACGACTTATCGAGTTATTGGGGTCTAACAGATTCCAAACCGCAAACTCGATATGCGATACTCGTAGACGAAGAGACCGGACTGTACCGTGACTCACACTTATAGACTTTGTAGGGTCCGGATGAGTTTGCTCGTCGACCTACTTTTATCTTGCTCATACCTGGATAGCCGTTACGTACAGCTAGTGCCACTGACGTGTGTGTGGGTTATCCCGTTAGGGGATTGGATCCGAAAGTGTTTTGGATTCAATCGAATATGATCTTATATAACTGTAACATTTCAGAAAATGAAAAATATTATTTTAGAATTTAAATATTAAAATAATGAATTTTACGGATATTATACGATTATGGATTTGAGTTTTCATAGATAGGTATAATTATATACCTATATTTTTGAAAAATAATTGGGATTTAAAATGAATTATTATTTATGAAAGCATTTATTTAATTTAGGACTTTTATTAAATTAGTATATAATTATATGCATACAAGTTAATGTTAAACTTAATTAGTGTTTCCTATTTGTGCACTAAACCTAATTTATTTTGTTAACCATGTTTTAAAATGCCATGACACCTTTATTTGAAAAGGTTAACATTTTATTAGCGTTCTATGATGGCTTCGTTCCTTCATTTGAGATTTTGAATTTGGTTTTTATATTTTCAAAGAAAAGAAAAGATTATGAGAAGGGGGACAAGAAAGTATGGGCATGTGAAAGAGGGTATGGTTGCTCAACCATGAGCATTTCTTCACTTCATTTCCTCATCACTTCATCCTCTTCTCAGTTTTCTCCGCTTCCTCCACCATCCTCTACCATCACAAATATCACCCCCAAACCATCTCAAAACACCATGAACTCTTCACAAAAAGTGTTCCTAATCTCATCCTAAGCATGGTGTGATCAAGTCTTCATTTTGAGGATTTTTGCCATCTTGAAATTTTCTCTAGTTGCCACCTTCCATCTTGAGGTAAAACTCTCGCTTTTAACCAAGTTTTTTGATTTCTTAACTTCATAAACTAGTTAGAGTTGGTTTTAGAACTTGAAGTGTATATTTTCAAAACTTAGGTTTTTCAAAAGTGCGCTTTTGTGGATATAATGAGTAGTGGTGATGTGGTAGAGGATTGATTAGTGATTACAAGCCCATTAGTGATAAGTGAGAGTGATTTAGTGGAGAAATTCTCAGTTCAATTGAGTTTTGATGATGCAAACATGAGTTAAGAATTTCAAATGCCGGTCCTCTTGAGCTTTTGATGATCAAATGGAATCTAGGATAACTAGGGTTCTCCGAAAATTAATTAAAGGATACTATGAGATGTGTATAGAAGACCACCATACAGGCCCAAGCCCACAACTCCCTTCTTTGGCCGCAAATTAATTCCCTTTAGCCGCAATTTGCGGCCCTATTAGTGACTTAGGGTCTGGGTTTTGTTCTGTAATTCACAACTCGATAACTAAACCAACCCTATATACTAAAAAGTCCGAGATCACCTGAAGAAAAATCTGGAGTTGTTTTAACTTGGTTTTGGTGTTGTTTTATGATATTTGAAAACTTGGATTTTTTATGTTTGTGTCTTGACTCGATCGTTTGACGTTCATACGTCGACGTCGGGTATTATTTTGTTGTTTTAACACGCGTTGATAATAGGTTCTAACCTATGTGCGTCTGCCCGTGATTTCAATTTCGAATTGGGTTTTTATGAAATTCTGGTTATGATTTCGATTGTAGATACACTCGCGTAGACTTCCAAGACGACGAAAAAGAGCAAGGCGTCCGTCGACTTTAACTAGGACGAGATGATGAGGTGAATAGATGTATATCTACGGGGGAAGTCAGGTGGATGGCGTATAGCACCCCCGCAACCGTAGAACTAGGATATGATATGAGATATATATATATATTAGAATAGTACTTAGCTTATAGGTTTTGCTATTGCTAGAATACTGAATTCGTATATTTCTATACTTAGTAGAAGTTATATCCTTAGTCTCTATTTCTTACCATTAGGCTATACATCCATACACACATATATATAAGGATATGATACGATATGAGGGTATGAGGCGATATAATATGTTGTGATATGAGATGATGTACGCGACTATAAATCCGTACCATATTGATTAAATGATGTCGTACGATGAATATTCTGTACGTGATATAATGATGGATCGACAACAACTGAGCCTTTTATCCTAAGCATATGGGGTAGGCTACATGAATCAACATGAGAATCACGCCAGGTCCAACACATGAATCCTCCGCCTCCACTCACTCTTATCGAACAATATACTTTCATTGAAGTCTTTACCAACCATATCTTTTCGTATCACCTCCATCCATCCTTTTGACATTGCATATATCGATAGTATCCATTCGTCGAACCGGAGCTTCCATAGGTCTGCGTCACACATGACCAAACCATCTTAGCCGGTTTTCCTGCATCTTTTCCTCCACGGGTGCTACACTAACTTTTGCACAAATATTCTCATTTCGCACCTTATCGTTTCTAATGTTACCATACATCCAACGAACCATGCGCATCTCCGCTACGTGCATTTTCTGTGTATGATATTTCTTAGGAGTCCAGCATTCTGTACTATATAATAAGGCAGGCCGAATAGCGCTCCAATAAAACTCCCCTTTCAACTTTAACGGAAAGTTATGATGGCACAAAATCTCTGTTGCACTCCTCCATTTCAACCAACCAGCTTGGATCCTTTGATTAACATCGCTATCGATCTCCCCATCCTTTTGGACGATGGAACTTAGATATCTAAACTGATCGCTCGGGGATATCTCTTGTTCTTCTAGTGTTATACCAATGTGGTCCCAACTTCTTTGTTTGCTAAATTTGCAATGCATATATATGTTGTCTTGAACCTGTTCAATCTGAACCTCCGAGATTCCAACGTTCGCCTCCATAACCCCAATTTGGCATTAACCCATACTTTCGTCTCATTTACTAGAATAATATCATCAGCGAATAGCATACACCAAGATACCTCATCTTGAATAGTTCTGGTAAGCCCATCCAACACGATGGTAAAAAGGAATGGACTTAATGTAGATCCTTGATGTAAGCAAATTCTAATCGAAAAATCACTTGTTAGACCGCCACAAGTTCTGATATTTGTCACTACTCCATCGTACATGTCCTTGATTCTGTCAATGTACTTGACGGGGACCCCCTTCTTTATCATTGTCCCCCATAATACCTCTTTAGGTATGTTGTACGCTTTCTCTAAATCAATAAATATCATATGCAAATCTCTTCTCCTCTCTCGAAAACGCTCGAAAAGTTGACGAAGCAAATGAATAGCCTCTGTCGTCGACCATCCAGGCATGAACCCAAACTAGTTCTCTGTTATCTTAACATCCTTCCTTAATCTGTGTTCAATCACTCTCTCCTAAAGTTTCATGGTGTGATACATAAGTTTTATCCAACGAAAGTTTGAGCAATTTTGAATGTCAGCCTTCTTCTTGTAGATAGGTATAAAGGAACTTTTCCTCCACTCATTTGGCATCTTTTTGGTCTGCCAAATCTTATTAAACAGATATGTCAGTCATTTAACACCTATTTCTCCTGAGCATCTCCAAATCTCGATAGGAATCCCATCAGGACAAACCATTTTTCTTGATCTCATACTCTTCAAAGCTTCTTTAACCTCTGATATTCTTATTTTACACATGAAATCACGGTTTATATTTTAAGATTGAATGACAAGTCTATCCAAATTCTTAGTAAAACTCTCAGTGAACAATTTGTCAAAATAATCTCTCCACATTTTCTTAATATTCTCATCTTGAACTAAAACCTTCTGATCTTCATTTTTAATACACTTCACTGCGCATAAGTCTCTGGTCTTTCTTTTCCGCATCCGAGCAATCCAGTATAAGTCATTTTCGGCTTCCTTAGTGTCCAACTTCTCGTACACCTTATAAACCTTATCTTTTGTTTCCCGAACAGTTTTCTTAACTTTCTTTTTAGCCATTTTATACTTATCAAATCTCTCTGCATTTCTGCTTTTCTTCAAATCTTTATAAGAATTCCTCTGATTTTAATAACGGCCTTTACTTTTTCATTCCACCATGATGTGTTCTTAGATGATGGAGCACCTCCTCTTGACTCAGCAAGTAGATCTCTATCTACTCTCTTGATACAACTAGTCATCTTGTTCCATATTCTGTCTAAATCATCTTCAAACTGCCAATCCGCCTCTTAAAATACACGATCTATAAAAGCCTTTTGGTTACATTCTTTCAGTCGCCGCCACTTAATTTTAAGTTCCACCTTACGTCTAAATCTTCCTAGGTCGTCTTCTAAATCGAAAATCTAGAACTAAAAGTCTATATTGAGTAGTTACACTCTCACCTGGCACTATCTTACAGTTGATGCAACAACCTCTATCCTTCTCGTTAGAAAAAAGTCTATTTGATTTGCACTTGATCCACTCCTAAAGATGATAAAATGAGACTCTTTTTCTAGACCAAGTGTTTGCTAAGATCAAGTCATAAAACGAGGCAAAATCTAGAATCGACCTACCTGCTTCATTCCTTTGTCCAAAACCAAAACCTCCATGGATAGTAACAAACCCACTACTATTAGTACCTGCATGTCTATTGAGATCACCGCCAATAAATAACTTCTCTCCACCAGGTATCCTTCGCACCATCTCATCTAAATCCTCTCAGAATAGACGCTTACTAGCGTCATCAAGACCTATCTGTGGTGTATAAGCACTAATAACATCAAGGATTTCCCCACCTAGAATAAGCTTAACCAGTCAAATTCTATCACATTTTCTCCTAATCTCAACTACATTCTCAAACAACCGTCTATCAATGATTACACCTACCTATTACGATTTTTATCTCTATCCGTATACCAAACCTTATAACCGAAGACTATGACTTTACCCTTTTCACCTACCCACTTAGTTTCTTGCAAACACATAATACCAATTCTCCTCTCAATCATCACTCCACTAATTCTGTTAGTCTACCTGTAAGGGAACCTATGTTCCAAGAAGCTAGATGGATTCTATGAAACCCTTAGTTATTTGTCACTACACTCAAGGTCCAATGTAGCGCGCCGCTTCCGGACGACGACCTAGAAGCCCTTACATACTTAACACTACACTCGGGATCCGATGTAGTGCGTCGCTGAGTAGGAGCCACCCCAACGATATTCTTATTATAGTTCATTTCATATAATGTGACAAAGTTTTACGTTGGCTGTCACAAACTTACCACAAATCTCATCCTTTCACATCCGGACTTGGGACCGGCAACGGTAGGTTTGTGATGAGGATGGATCACCGACTTTTATTTCGACTCGAGGAGTCTTGTTTAAAATCATTAAAATAGATATTATGAGATGTTTAAACCCATACCTACTTTCAAAACTAACGTATCGTTGCGTACTTTTAAAATGATACTTCAAGAGTACGCTAAGAATTTTCAAATGGCATCTTTTTCAGAAACATCGTAGCCCCTATTTCTAAAACGTCTCGTACTATTTTAAACTATAACTGTATGGCTCATACGTAGTTAGATATTTTTATACTTGTTCGCATTACGATTTCTTATTCTCCATACACTCGTGCTTCGATCATTTACGATACATAATACGTTTATACCTTTAACTTACGTGACTTCATTGTTGGGACATGTGCACCATTACCGATGACTTATATGTTGCACGTACACATACTCGTATGCTCACACACATCATCGGTAATTGGCATGTCACGTACTAATATAGATTACTGTTTAGTACTCAGCACCACGTACTGTTTCAGATATTGCACTTTCTTTATATTGTTATACGACACACTTATATGAATACACTTGCTATGCATTACAGTATTGCTCTGTGCATATACATATTGTTTCATTATTGTCATATTCTTATGAGATTCTGCTTCCATAAAATTTCTGGATTTGAGAAACCGCGGATATGATTTAAAAACTCGTGAATATTTTAAAAACACGGTTTTCTCTTGCTATGATATTTCGACGTCCACTATAAGATTTCTCGATTCTGAGCTATGATTACTACCCGATTCGAGAAGTGAGGAGTCCCCGTCTACGGATATATGGTGGACCCGGTACGGTACCCAGGGACAAGAAGATCGTATAGAAAGGCGTTGAGCCTGACTAGGAACACTACTCACCGGTGACAGTATTGGACTCAGCGGATATCCTGAAGATACTGACCGGAGTGATATAAGACAAATGGATATGATGACCGATCAGATGAGACGATACCTGAGTTATGAGGGCCGATCCGATGAGACGGCGTCTGAGATATGAGAATTTACGTGTCGATGCTGGACACGGCATTTATGATGATTTTGAGTGTCGATGCTGGATACTCTGGGTTTTATAATGATTTCGAGTGTCGTTGATAGACACTCCTCGAATGACATATATAAATACATGCTATGGATGACATGTTACTACATATTGATACATGCACGATATTATATATATACATATATATACGTTCATTTCGTTACCACATGATACGATATTATTATTACAGAATGACCTACATATATCGTTATGCATTCGATTTCTACCTGATAATATCTTCTACTCACGAGTTGGCAACTCACCCCCGTCGTGCCATAATTTTCTTGCAGGACCGACCGCTCGGATCAGTAGCGGCTTGCTGGCACGTTCTTCTTTAGGTGATTTGATTGGTAGGTAGGTTACATTTCCGATCGTAACTACCGCTTGTACACTTTTATATTCAGTTGTATCTAGTTAAAAACTCCATCAACCAGACTATATATATTTGTGGACTTAGAAAACCAGAGACTTGTATATTCTTTTGACTTAGAGTCATGACTTGTATATTATTCGTTATATTGAGTTGATGATGTTTGGTATTTCTTTATTCTTTACTTGTGTTGATCTTCGTCTTGGGCGTCGTATATACTGCGTGTTTGTGTTTCCGCCGTTTGGCGATGAGTTTGCTCCCGATTGGGGATGCGTATGATTGTATTGTTTATGTACCGGTTTTGATCAAAATTTACAAAGGAGGTGCTGCCCAAAATTTCAAATGACGAAAATATTTTCAAACTTTAGTATACAATTCACTTGTATTTCAACGAACCTTACTTATACTTTAAAAAGCGGGACTTGATTTCATTTATACCCATTTTTCTAAACTCCACCTCCACTATTTTTTTAAAGGTTTAGATTCCTGGTTTTCGACTTACTTGAGTTACGGTGGGGTCCTATAAACTTCACGTGATTCAAGTATCAGTCACGTACCATTTCCAGGTTGTGACAATAACCTACTGTCGGCTTATTGACAGATCTTTAAAGTCCCGCAACGAAAGTGCTAGCCCGGGCAAAATGTTGATGTAGCGTATGTAGAGGATACAGGAGTTCAATTAAATGTATGATTTAATCGAATGTCCGAAAAATACTAGCCGGTTTAGAAACCGGAATATTAAGTCAAGTGTTGACTTAATAACTGTATTATGATGTGGTTTCTAGTATTGTGTATTGGATACACACTCTCTATTTTTATTATATTAGTATGAGATACTGATATATTATTATTGCGTATATGATACGTAAAATGGAAATGTATTTGATACATATTTTCTTCTCTTTATAAATATGTATTTATATATATAACGTAAAGAGACGTGATATATGTTAAGAATAAACATTAAGAGAAAAGAAAAAAAATTGCCATTGATGATCCAATGAACATTAAACTTGCATACATGCTATTTAGCTAATTTGTTTTTCATGCAAATATTTTTTGCTTGATGTTTATTGCTTGCCGACTTCAAAATGTTTTCCCCTCGTTGTGTCTCGGTTTGAGGCATTTTTCTTTCATGCAAATCATTTGAGGCCAAATTGTTGGGCTCGGTTTTTAAACATAAATATTGGGGGGGTTTCGATCGGGGTGTAAGGTGCTAGATTTGTTTTGGCATTGTTTTAATGTTTATCGAATCATCGGTATACAAAATTAGTTTGTATACGTTAATTATAGGTGATGGTTAACGTCGATGAATTGATGAGTGATCATTCGACGGAGTTAAACATAGTGCGTCTGAGTTGTGCTATGTTTTTTATATATGTTGATAATATTGAATTGTTGGAATGTGTTGGATTGTCACGAAATGAATAGCCCCGTGCAGTTTTGTGATGTAATGTGTTTCATTTTCATTTCATATCATGCCTATATATATTCTTTTGTTCGGGACGAACTCCAAAATGTGGTCGCCGTTTCCGCTAAATGTATATTATTTTTTGGGGAGTAGCAGTTCACATGTGGTCGTAGTCACCGATTGATATATTATTATTTGTCGGGACACGATCAGGTTGCGATCGTTGTTGCCGTTGTATAATACAGGTTATAGGTTTACCCCGTAGAGAAACGCACCAGTGGCCGGGTTCTAGATTGCAACGGGTGGCCATGTTAAGGAGTTGAGATCAGGTCGCTCGAGTCTAGGATTGACGGGTTGCTCGCCGCGCTTGTAGGGATATAGGATAGACCCGCGGAGGAGTGCTCAAGTCGCCGGATTTTAGAAAATACCGGATGGCCCTCTCATGATAATGATGGAATGCCTCGTTTCTTGGGTTATCTGGTAGCTTGCTACACTTGTAGGAGTCTGCTTTTGGCTGCGCACGGGCTATTCACGCGACCGGAGAATGTCATATTTCGTTGATGGTTCAAATGAAACGCGGGATTTCTAGGTAATCCGACCATTCCATTTCTGCGATATGATTACCTGCATGTGATGATATTTTATCGCTTGCATGTAATGTTGATTATCTGTCTGCGATGATATATATTAGTAATATATATGATATTTATATAAATAAATGCTATATACGTTTTGCACCCACGCTAGCCCTGTCCCCGCCCTGCCGTAAGTTAACCTTACGGTGAAGACCCGGGGCCTCGTGGCGAATGCGGATGGCGCATATGTGCATTTTATTTTATTTTCATACTTTTTCTATGATTGTATGAGAAGGAAGATACTAGATAACGTGATTATCTATATGATGGGATTGCGTTAACATGATTAATGCAAGGTTATATAACCCTAAAACACATTGTAGAAACCAAATATTAGATGTTGGTGTTATAGTCGATTCTTTTGCTTTGTATTGAGGTATTCGGTTAGGAATATCATGCACCTCATTCGACAAGGAAAGAGCCTAGATTCCTTCACAGAGTGTATCTCTTTGGTAAAATATTGTTTTACTATAAGTTTGCAAATTGAATACCCGTATCCTATTACTTTGCAAAATGGTATTCAGTTAGGAATATCCTGCACATCATTCAATGAGATAAGATCCTTGATCCCTTCACAAAGTCCACACTTAAACAATAATCTATATAACTATAAATTTGCAAAACCATTCGATTCCTACGATGAGATCAAGTTCATTGCGTTAAAGGTTTTCTTCAAAACCAGCCATAACCCTGTCATTTCATGAAGTCACTTAGTATTCGTGCTACGTTTGTTGGCCTTTAGTCAAGACGTAATGTACGATAGCTAAGTGATGTCTTCATGACAGCATATGATGCAATTGGTTAGGACAATCGTATAACTTTGTTGGCCTCTAGTCAAGGGTTTATACGGATGGGTCTAAACCAATCACGAAATGACGGGTTGAACTTGACTAGAACTCTTTGATTTGTTGGCCTCTAGTCGTCCTAGAGTCCTAGGGGCAGAAACCATATCGGGAGTTTCAACTGTTGAAACTTGCAATGTGATTGTATACCTTTTATGGAGGTAATTTGTTGATCTTTAGTTAAAGGTTATCACGCCGTGATAGTTGGGTCATGATTCTCACTATAAGTAATAGTTACTCTCGGGATATGATCCTGGCTAATTCTCCTTTTATGGTTTGAAAGAGGATTCAACGAAATAGTGGGAGCCATCCTGATTAGATAAATATACCAATCTAATCTTAATAGAGTGCACGACGAGTGTTTTTCTCTCTCTGGCAGCGACCTAAGCCTGATCTTAAACTAAAAACTCGTAAACCAAATTAACCGAACCTTTTTACAATTAATGGTTTTGGAATGTTATGTTTGCCCTATTTCACGACATAGTCGTATATGTCCTTACCCCTCCCACTTCCCTTTTTCCTTCCTTCAGAACACTCTGTATCCGATATTGAGATCCATATTGCATGAAAAGTCATCTCGTATATTTACATGCGAACTCGGAGAAAGTATTTCAGTCGAGAATGATCGCTGGCTCTGGAGAAAGTGAATTGTATATGATACGATTCATTTCTCTCCTCCACATTATCTCAAATTTGAGAGCTCTTTAAATAAGGAGAATATATCAATTACGCTTGTTGGATAGTCTTCTTCCAATTCCGATAATGGAGCTGAAAAGAAGGGTAAGAAGAAAATAAACTAGCATAAGTCTAGTATACACAAGGTAAGAAAAAACGACAACCAAAAAGGTTCAAAATGAGCGGAAAGGAAAATGCTACTGTTATGACCCTGAGTAGTGAAAGATGCATTACTAGGAATACCCGGCCACCACCTTGAAACATTTTGATATTTCATGTTTTCTATGTGATTGTAATCGAAAATTGTTTTCCAATTAATTCTGACTCCTGAGTATATAGATACCGGATTAACATCCCACATCTATAATTTGTTACAGATGCTGAGAAGGATTAGATTATTGGAAAGATGATTTGATCCTCGATATCGGATATTGGAGCAATTGTTGCTATGGGGAAATCACCTGGTTTTGCCTTTTGGCAAACTTTTGGTTTTGAATATCTGTTATTATACACTAACTTTTAAAAACTGATATATCCGTCTCCTTATTTGATAAAGTGGGATACAAATTTTCAAAAATTATGTTATGTACATTTGCCTTTATCATTTGATGATTGGGTAAGGTGCATTGAATAACGGGATATACATTCTTAATCAAAATACAGTTTTCAAATTACAACACACAGAGTATGAGTTAGTGAACTCATGGGACTAATACATAATAATGAATGTTGTCCAATGTCCGCACGAACATGGGGTTGGTACTCATACTTCGTTCCGTTTTCCTATGAGTTCTCTGATTTTAGACACGCACTTGTTGAAATGCAAAGTCCAAAGATTCTGAGAAGTTCAGAAAATATAAAAATAAAATAAAGAACCAAATGTTGGAAGTATCAAGATTCTTCGAAGTATTCGAAGATGTGGATACTTATGCTGGATATTCGTAGTTATATAATCGAGAATTTGATTCTCTCTCAGATTACTCAGCCGTGGGTGCGCTCCTTGATGCGTAATGTTGTAAAGCTTTTTCATTTAAGGGATGCACTAGAAATAGATGCATATCAATTGATACCGGTTTCACATAAATCAGTGCCTCAAATTTTATATGTGATATAGAATGGGTAATCTTAATATTGTTAAAATGTTGAGTTGTCCGACTTATACTTAAAACCAGAATCCAGCTAAACTCAAGACACGTTTCAGTAATTGCAATTTGTGGATTATCCCGGGCATTGAAGAGGGATTAACTTTCTACCATTTTCGGGATCAAAAGTTGTTTTGTTCTCGACACGCCACATTTTTTGAAAATAAATTTATTGCAAAAGAAATTAGTGGGAGTATGGTAGAACTGAAAGTGATTTAAGAACCACAAACGGTTACTAAAGATTTAATAGAACCTGTAGATTCAATTGACCTTGACAAATCTTAGCCTACTTCACAGATTTAGTAAATGACCTCAAGCATCTGAGAGGTACTACGGTTTTCTCGTTGACGGTGACAAAGAGGCTTGTATCATGTGATGATGACCCTACTAGTTATCAGGCCATAGAAAGTGGTGACTTCCGACTGATGGCTGGGTGCCGAATTATCCTAGTTGGACTCCATGTACTGCAACAAAATGTGGATTTTATTGGGTGCTCCTGAAAAGGTAAAACCTTTTAGGAGCAAGTAAATCTTATGAGATCGGTGCAAATGGAAAGGTACTAACCTGATGAGGCTAAACTTGTAGTAAAAGGTTTTCATCAAATACTCAATATGGATTGTGATAAAACTATTACTTCAGTGTCTCTGTTGAAGTCTATACGGATATAATTTGTCACTGTTGTGTTTCATGACTGTGATATCTGACAGATGGATGACTATAACGTCTTTCTAAATTGAATTTAGAAGTGTACGTGTATATAACTATGCCAACGGATTGTCTTAGTCAGTGGGAGCAGCGGTAAGTGTGCAAGTCGTTTTAGTCTATTTATAAACTAAAGCAGGCATGGCGGAGAAGGATCATATGTTTTGATACGGTCAAAGTGTTTGACTTTATCAAAATGAAAGTTGAACCTGGTATTTATAAGGTGGTAGAGAGTGTTGTCGGATTCCTCATATGGTATGCGGATAACATACTCATGATAGGAAGTGATGTTCCTATACTGCAATCGGTAAAACAATGGTAGTCACAAGTGTTTCTCCATATGGGGTTTGGATATCAGTCCAATCCTGGAGAAACATAGGATAGCAGTGGAGCATTTGATATTCTTGGCGTATGCTAATGGTAGCCTCTTAAGGGAGGTGATTACTGATTCTAGCTTCCCAAGTAACATGGATGACAGAATGTCTATCGTGAGTTATACAATTTTCCCTCTTCTGACGAGCAGTACATTAGAAGTAGTTCCAAAAGAAATACTGAGGTGGTCAAGGCGCTAGATGCTGACTGTGAATCAGCAAATGGTGCTGCTTAAAATTCGCTGGATATAATTGTTCATTTATGAACATGATCCTATCGACTGTCCATGCAAATACTAAGACAGGTATCGCTTAGTTCGGAAGATATTTAATCTTCGCGAAGTTGAGATATAGGAAGAAACAGAGAGAAGTGTTGTGTCGGGTCCACTCATTAAGACTAGTTCTCGAACACAGTTTGCGAAACTGTTAGTACAGAAGTTAGGTATGAAACACCGCAATAATTGGCCTTAAATGCAAGTGGAAGATTGCTGGATATAGATGCCCTCGAGGCAAATATTGTAATTGAAGGATGACCTATATGGAGAACAGTCTTACTCGAGATGATTGTATGCTATCTGTTTGTCTTTATCTTTCATGTGATGCGTTTTATTCACTATCACATATCGTTTAGACATAAGATAAACCCCTTCGGATTTTGCTTGACTACCAAGACGATGATGGCGATCATACCAGTGGGGTCTGGATAGTCGATAAGCTCATCCTTAAATGCCCCTAGACGTAAAAGTATCGAGACTGGACATCGATGCTACAGTTTAGACTAGTGTGTACGTTTCCTGACCCGGTTGGAGGGCGATAGCCGGTCCCATAGCTATTGGTGTCTGACACCGAGAATTGTTTATTGATGCTCATAGGATGAGTTACACTGGACGGACTCAACGAGAACTCCTGATTGGTAATATACCAATGTCAGATAGCAGTTCTCTAATGACATGAGTACATGGTGATCCTTAGGACCTGAGATCGCCATAATGTCTCATGTGTTTTGCCACTATACTTAGACTTCTACCCTACCACGGCTCAAAAGAGTCGTGCAAATAGGTTTTTGTTGGATATAGTCCCGAAGCACGTGGAGACAGTGAGCGGTCGAGGGGATTCGTCTCTCCCGGTATAGGTAGTTGATATCGCGTTGTGCAGGACATGACTGCAAGCACAAGTCAGTGGCCACCGCAGTAGAGATAGACTGATAAGTGTTATCAGCTGTATTTTCGGTTAGTTGTGTGTCCTCTGTCTCACGACTTATTAAGTTATTGGGGGTCTAACAGATTCCAAACCCTAGACCCAATATGCGATACTCGTAGACAAAGAGACAGGACCGTACCGTGACTATCATTTATAGACTTTGTAGGATCCGGATGAGTTTGCTCGTCGACCTGCTTTTATCTTGCTTATACCTGGATAGCCGTTACGTACAGCTAGTGCCCCTGACGTGCTTGTGGGTTATTCCATCAGGGGATTGGATCTGAAAGTGTTTCGGATTCAATCGGATATGATCTTATATGACCTACTGCCAGCGTATTGACAGGTCTTTAGAGTCCCGCAACGAAAGTGCCATCCCGAGAAAAATGTTGATGAGGCGTACATATAGGATATATACGAGAGTTCGATTAAATGTATGATTTAATCGAATGTCCGAAAAATACTAGCCGGTTTAAAAACTAGAATATTAAGTCATGTATTGACTTAATAACCGAATTATAATGTAGTTTCTAGTATTGTGTATTGGACACTCTATTTTTATTATATAAGTATGAGATACCGATATATTATTATTGCGTATACAATACGTAAAATGGAAATGTATTTGATATATATTTTCTTCTCTTTATAAATATGTATTTATATATATAAAGTAAAGAGATATGATATATATTAAGAATAAACATAAAGAGAATAAATGAAAAGAAATAAGAAGAGTCGACTGCTTACTTCTAATCTCTTCTTTTCTTTGATGACTCACTTCTTCTCTTCTTATTCTTTTTCTTTTATGTTAATTCTAATTCATATACTTTCCATGAGCCATCTTCTTCATCTTCTTCCTCCTCTCTTGAAAAATGGAGTTTGGAAATAAGGTTAGAATTCAAAAGGAGAGTGTTTTTCTTGATAATATCGCCTCACACATTAACCTAACTAGTTCAATGTGTGAGTTTCTTCGCTTAAGTGAAGATGGAGCTTTGGTTTAGAGCTTTCACGCGGATCATCTACAGCGAGACGGTCGGTGTCCTAGCACTTCCGGGAGCTCACAAGTCTAGCGAGGGTCATCCGATAGACGATCGGGCAGGCTACAAAGTTTGCAGCTCCTCAAAACCCCTTCTAGGTTCTCTAGTTTTGCAATTATAAGTAAATGACATGATCTTGTAATTGTATTTCGGTTGCTAAGTTTGACAAAATTTTGATTTTACATTCCGCAGCGATCCGCAAACGTTGCGACCCTACACTGAAATTCATCAAATCACATGCACACATGGACACACACACATAAGGATGTTCCATTGCAAACAAATTTGCATATAATTAAAAAATGAACTCCTAATCATAAAATGATTTGGATAATTGCTCACATGATCTCCATATCTTTATCCTTTATATACAAAATCAAAAGAATTGAAGGCCCCTGACTTTGCACATCACGTGGGTGCAAATTGAACGTCTTTCCAATAATAGCACATAAAGTTCATCCAATTCATGGATTAGAGGGCTCCAATATTTAAATTTTTCATACATGCAAGGTTTAAAGTATGGAAAACATGGTGAATTGGGTGGCTCGTCCAAATCTTGCATGGACTGAAGTTCGTCTTATTCTACAAACCATGTTGCACTGAAGCAAACTTTCGTGCACACGCGCATGCACGCATGCGCAGATTGCCAGAGAGTATACTCCAGTCAATATGATATTTTAAAAGAAATCCTAACAGCATTATAGCTTTTATATTTTTATTGGTTGGTATGTTATCAAATTATAAACCCACCATTGTAAGTCCCAAGTCCAGATGAGAAAGGGTGAGAGTTGTGGTAGGCTTGTGATAGCCAACGTAAAACTTTATCATATTCTATGACATGAACCGCTATAAGAATATCGTTGGAGCGTCTCCTGCTCAGCAATGTGCTACATCGGATCCCGGGTGTAGTGTTAAGTATGCAAGGGCTTTTAGGTTATCGTCCGGAAGCGGCACGTTGCATCGGACCCCGGATGTAGTGTCAAATAAGCAGGGGTTTTAAAGGATCCGTCTAGCCTTTTGGAACATAGGTTCCCTTACAGGTGGATTAACAGAATTAGTGGAGGCGGTGATTAGGAGGAGAGTTGGTATTATGTGTTTGCAAGAAACTAACTAGGGAGGTGAAAAAGGTTAAGTTGTGGGGTTATAAGCTTTGGCATACTGGTAGAGATAAAAAGTGTAATGGGATAGGCATAATTATAGATAAACGGTTACTTGAGGATATAATTGAGATTAGGAAAAAAAATAAGATAATTATACTAGTTAAGCTTATTTTATATGGGGAGATCCTTAATGTTATTAGTGCTTATGCACCAAAAATAGGTCTTGATGACGCTAGTAAACGTCAATTTTGGGAGGATTTAGAGGAGATGGTGCATAAAATACCAAGTAAAGAGAAATTATTTATTGGTCAATAGACATGTATATACTAATCGTAATGGGTTTAATACTATCTATGAAGGTTTTGGTTTTGGACAGAAGAATGAAGTAAATCAATTTTAGATTTTGCCTTGTTTTATGAATTGATCTTGGCAAATACTTGGTTTAGGAAAAGAGACTCGCTTGATCACCTTTAGAAGTGGATCGAGTACTAGTCAAATAGACTTTTTTCTAATTAGAAAGATAGATAGAGGTTCTTGCATCAATTATAAGATAGTGCCAGATGAGGGTGTAACCACTTAATATAGACTTTTAGTTCTAGACGTTCGGTTTAGAAGAGGATATGCGAAAATTGACGTAAGATAGAGTCTAAAATTAAATGGTGGTGACTACAAGAAAGTAACCAAGAAGCTTTTGTAGATCGTGTAGTTCAAAAGGATTGAAAGTCCGAAAACAATTCAGATACAACATGGAACAAAATGGCTAGTTGCGTTAAAAAGATAGATAGAAAGCTACTTCGTGACTCGAGGGGTGGTGCTCCACCATTTAAAGACGCATCATGGTAGAATGAAGTAAAGGCTTCTATTAAAATCAGGAGTGATTCCAATAGAGATTTAAAAAAGAGTAGAGATGTAGTGAGATTTTAGAAATATAAGACAGCTAAAAATGATGTTAAAAAAGCTGTTCGGGAAACCAAAGCTAAGTTCTGCAAAGATGTGTACGAGAAGTTGGACACCAAGGAGGCTGAAAATAATATATACAGGATTGCTCAAACGAAGGAAAGGAAGACCAGAGACTTATGTGCAATGAAGTATGTCAAAAATGAAGATCAGAAAGTTTTTGTTTGAGATGATATCAAGGAAAGGTGGAGAGATTATTTTGACAAATTGTTCAATGAGAGCTTTACTAAGGATTTAGATGGACTTCTCATTCAATCTCAAGATATAAATCGTGGTTTCATGCGTAGAATAAGAATACATGAGGTTACAGAGGTTTTGAAGTTGATGAAATCAAGAAAAGTTGTTGGTCCATACGCAATTCCTATTGAGCTATAGAGATGCCTAGGAAAGATGAGAGTTAGAAAACTGACTGGCCTGTTTAATAATATTTGGCAAACCAAAAAAATGTCAAATGAGTGGAGTGGGAGTACCTTGTACTTTTCTACAAGAATAAGGGTGATATTCAAAGTTACTCAAACAACCGTGGAATAAAACTCATGTGTCGCACCATGAAATCTTAGGAGAGTGATTGAACACAGGCTAAGACATGATGTTAAAATAACAGAGAACCAATTTGGGTTCATGCCTGGACGATCGACGACAGAGGCTATTCATTTGCTTCGTCGACTTGTCGAACATTTTCGAGAGAGGAAAGGGGATTTGCATATGGTTTTTATTGATTTAAAGAAATCTTATGACAAGGTACTTGGAGAGGTATTATGGCGAACAATGATGAGGAAGCGAGTCCCAATCAGGTACATTGACATAATCAAGGACATGTATAATGGAGCAGTGGTAAATGTAAGGACTTGCGGCGGCCTACCGAGTGATTTTCCGATCAAAATTGGCTTGCATCAAGGATCTGCGTTCAGTCCATTCTTGTTTGTCATAGTGATGGATGTACTATCCAGGATGAGGTCCTTGGTGTATTACTCGCTAATGATATTATTCTGGTAAATGAGACGAAACCTTGGGGTTAATGCCAAATTGAAGTTATGGAGGCAAACGTTAGAATCTTGCGGGTTTAGATTGAGTAGGTCCAAGACAACATATATACAACGCAAATTCAGTAAATAGAGAAGTTGATATCACAATGGTATAATACTGGATGGGCAAGAGATATCACCAAATGATCAATTTAAATATCTAGGTTCCATCTTCCAAAAGGATGGAGAGATTGATAGCGATATCAACCAGAGGATTCAAGATGGTTGATTGAAATGGAGGTATGCAACGAGGATTTTGTACGATCGTTGCTTTCCGTTAAGGTTGAAAGGAAAGTTTTATCGAAGCGCTATTCGACATGCCTTATTATATGGTACAGAATGCTGGGCTCCGAAGAAACATCATGCACAGAAAATGCATGTAGCGGAGATGCGCATACTTCGTTGGATGTATGGTAACACTAGAAAAAAATAAGGTGCAAAATGAGAATATTCATGCAAAGGTTGGAGTAGCACATGTGGAAGAAAAAATGTGGGAAAACCGTCTAAGATTGTTTGGTCATATATGACACAGACATATGGAAGTCTATGTTCGACGAATGAATATTATCGATTTAGGCCAAGTCAAAAGAACGAAAGGGAGACCGAAGAAAACGTGGATGGAGAAGATACGAAAAGATATGGATGCCAAAGGCCTTAATGAAAGTATATTGTTCGATAGGAGTGAGTGGAGATGGAGAATTCATGTGCTCGATCCGGCATGATTCTCATGTTGGTTCATGTAGCCTACCCTATATGCTTGGGATAAAAGGCTCAGTTATTGTTGTTGTATTATGTTATCAATTATATTAAAAATAACTTCTATTATTCCAAATAATAGCATGACGGTTATATCAAACATCATGAATTGCTCGCTACACTGCTTGGTCGACAACCCCTCTTAAGGAAATCTCAAGAATTAGGACTTGCTTCTATAACTGCTAAAGTGATATATTGTATGCCCCACTCCATTTTTTCTTCTTACTTTATGATATAATGTCTACATGATATTCCATATGGAGTGAAGTGTGGATAGTTCAAGCAGGGTCCTATTCGTTTATAAAAAAAGGCCAAATCGCAAAGAGGTGGATCCAACATTCAATCATTTCCTTCCTTTCTTTTAATGTTAAACTTTTGGATTTATATGATTGAGGCATTTGATCCTCTGTCAAAAATGTTGATCCTTGTTTGGGACCTTAGAAGTGATTTCTAACTCATATGACTACATGGGAAATCACGTTACAACTTACAAATATAAAACCATACAAAAAATAAAATAAGCAATAAGCTCACTACTAGCAAAATAAGTTGTTCGTCTAAATCAAAAATCTCACATGCAATCTCTAGCACTTCTGCACGTAAGAACGAAGCTAATCCCAAGTATTTTCATTACATTTAAACAAGTGAAAGCGCTAATAGTGGCTGTTAAGCAAGCCAGTTGTTGATCCACTTTTTCGTAGTTAGTTACATTCAAATTTATTGATACTCTTTTTAGTCTCTGATAATAGAATAGCACTTAATTTACAATGACGTTTGTTTGTTCATCGCACTACATTATCTTATCTGCATGCACATGTATACCAAGGTTTTAAACCTCGATATCAGTGCAAGTATTTTATGGTCATGTTCATGATTGTAATCGTTCATCTCAACAATATCAGCAATTTCGGGTCAAAATATCAGATTTTTTATCTAAATTTTTTTTTAATTGGCAAACTCTGACAAAAATAGTAAAAAAAATTAAAACGACATTTTACAATGATTAATGTCTAGAGTGTTTGTTCAACTGCCTAGTAACAGTAACTATAAGTTTTGCAATAATGTTTAGTAATTAGTGATTTCTAGAGTAGAACTTTTAGAATTTAGATAAAATGTAACTGAAAAGGCTGTATTATATTATAAACTGTAAAATATATCAGACTTATTTTCAATGTTTTCCAATAATAGAAAAATTCGCATGTAAAGAAAATGGCAATGTACTAAGAAAATTATCATTGTCAACATGGCTTTCCAAAAACAAAAATTCCTCAAATGTATGATAAATTTTTTAAGCTAGTATATAATTTACTTGTATTATGAGATAATGAAAAAGTACACGAAAATAAATTAAATTTGACTATTTACAAACCCATCACGGAACCATCTCGGTGTCGCTTCTTGGACGTCATTTTCATATCATAATCGACCGATATATTAATCATGAATCCATGACATATACCTATACATTATCTGAGCACATAACACTTGCTTAACAAAATTGGCATCTAGTAAATGCATTATGGACTAACCGCTATATATTAGTGCAAATCTCATTTGGAATATTGTTTACAAGGGAAAAAGAGTTCATTAACATTTTCTAATTAAGTTCTTATACAATTATGCACTTCCCCGTCTTTTTGTGCACCAATGAACATGCAAAAACTCAGCAACGTGATTAACGCACTTGCATAATTCATAATGTGATTGAAGGACTAAGAACGTAGTTGAGCATTTATAATTATTTGACAGTGACCTCGAGTGGAACTCTTGTATGTGCATCTCCAATGAAACTGTAATGAATTCTCTATATTAACTTTTAAGAGGCGAAACTACCTGATTATTTCCTCGTTGCAATAGAAGTCCATCATGCTCCAAGACAGCTCTATAGTTGGGCCGATTTGCTCGAATCTCATGGGCCCTTGTTGAAGCATACAAATATTCCGTTACTCTGAATGAAGCCAAAAAGGTTGTTAGAGCAGTATTGTGAAATTTTAAGGCAATATGTCCATTAGACAGGAAAAATTCGTAGTTTGCATATTAAAATACTTGCAAATAACTTTGCAAATATACAATATCTGAAAGCTCAATGCCGAATCAGGCCATCAAGTTTGGCTTTGGATTCCTAGATGGAGGGGGGCAAGCATAATGGATGGGTTATAGTGTCCGTTGTTTAAGGATTGTTAATGGAAATATCTTATGGTCAATTCATTTCTCTCATTTTCTTCCAAATTAAACAAGGCTGTAACTGTAAGGTATCCGACATAGGACGAGAATGATAGGGTTGCTAAAATTAACGTGTGGATGCAGGATGATAAACACAATCAAGCAGATGACGAATTAATGGATTGGAATCCATGAAGATGCAATGCAAATAAACACAAGATGAATGTCATCAAGATGGTGACTAATTGCTGGCATAAATGGCATGAAATGCCAACAATACTCGCTTGACATACTTGTATTTGGGTCCAAAATGACAAATATGGAATCCGCCGGATATATACGTTCGGCAGAAGAAATCTATCAGACCTTTAGATAAGAACCAAAAAATTCACAGATGACCTTGACGCTGTTGGGGTTTTTCCGCTAGACGTACAAGGAAGACGAGCAAAAATAAGAACACCCAACACCAATATTTAACGTGGTTCAACCAACGGCCTATATCCACGGGACAAACATGAGAATCTCTTCATTAATGATCAAGAATTTCGATACATTTTATATTCACTCTCATCTCGCTCATATTCCAACGCTCATACGAATACAAAGACTACTCTTGCTAAATCACTCTACCTTCACTCGTGGATGACTACCATTCGTCTATACTTTTATCTCTTCATACTAACACAAATACTACTCTTGCTAAATCCATCCACCTTCACCTGTGGATGGCTGCCTTCGCCTCTGCCTTCGTCTTTTGATATAAACATAAAGACTACTCTTCTGGTGCCCCACCTTCAACTGTGGATGGCTACCCTTCGCCTTTGCCGTCGTCTTCTCTTCTTCTTTTTCTTCTTTTTCATGCTTGGCCACTTTTCTCCGATGGGACCATTCTCTATTTATAGCACAAAATAATAGAATTCATACTCCAATTAGGATCTCATCAAATCTTCAAAAACAAGCTTCACCAAATCTCTTCACAACGACTCTTCATCAAATCTCTTCACCAAATCTTCACAGCTCTTCAGATAAATCTCCAATTTACCAAACTCCACAAACATTCCAAACTAAGCCAGAACTCGTCGACAGACGTCTGAAGCACAAATTCTCAAACGTCTTCCTACGCTCTGGATTTCTGAATCCTTCTCCTTCAGACGTCTGAAGCTCTATAGCTCAGACATCTAGTGCCCAAAACTGTTGAATACTAGTCAATTTTGTAACAATCTCCACCTTGACTTGTATTCAACAAATCGTCTTCTATCTTCTCTCTTCAACGTCTTACGGCTGCTTCTTCTTTTCTTCAAATCTCCATCTTGACCCGAACTTCCTCCATGCCATCTTCTGTTTACCGCCGCAGTAAACTTAACCTTCTCTCTCGGATCTTTAAACCAAACACCTTCAGAATTACAATATAAGAATATGGGACGCGGACACAAGCGTCGTCACCCACCGTAAACTTAAACCGTAGAATCGAATATCCTTCGATTCCCTATGCTCTACGCTCTGATACCAGTTTGTTAGGGTTTTCGCTAGGCATGCAAGGAAGATGGGCAAGAATAAGAACACACAACACCAATATTTAACATGGTCCGACCAACGGACTACTTCCACAGGGCAAATATAAGAATCTCTTCATTAATGATCAAAAATACCGGTACATTTTATATTCTCTCGTCTCACTCATATCTCAACGCTCATGTAAACACATACTACTCTTGATAAATCCCTCCACCTTCAGCTGTGTATGACTACCCTTCACCTCCGTCTTCGTCTTTTCATACAAACACAACCACTCTTGGTAAATCCTCCACCTTCACCCGTGGATGACTAACCTTTGTCTCTGCCTTCGTCTCTTCATACACACAGACTACTCTTCTGGTGCTCCACCTTCACCCATGGATGACTACCTTTCGCCTTTACCTTCACCTTCGTCTTCTTCTTTTTATTCTTCTTCATGTTTGGCCACTTTTCTTTGATGAGACCCTTCTCTATTTAAAGCACAAATAGAATTCCTACTCCAATTAAGATCTCATCAAATCATCAAAAAAATCTTTACCAAATCTCTTCACAACGAATCTTCATCAAATCTCTTCATCAAATCTTCACGAATCTTCAAATAAATCTCCAATTTACCAAACCTCACAAACTTTCCAAACCACGCCAGAACTCGTCAACAAACATCTGAAGCACAAATTCTCAAACGTCTATCTACGCTTTGGATTTCTAAATTCTTCTTCAGACGTCTGAAACTCTATGGCTCAGACATCTGATGCCCAAAACTGTTGAGTACTAATCGATTTTGTAACAAACGCAGCAAGCACGTGGTATAATACAAATTTTCAAACATGGTTTATAATCTCGGCCAATATTAATCCAAGATGGCTGGTTCCAATTCCAAAGCTCCAATACCGATATCGTTCGATATTGAATTTATTATTTGATTAGTGGGGTTTTAATATTAGGCTTATTAATCGATTAATGGGTTATGGGTTAAAGGTTTTATTAATGGGTTATTAAATAATTATGGTTTATTTGACATCATCTATTATTGAAAAATGTAGCAAAAAGTGCAGTTAATTTTAGCAAATACTAAGACAACTATTCTTGACATCATTAATTACTAAAGTAGTCGTTAGATTGATTATAATTTCTTTTATTAGTTATTTAAGAGTTTTACTAATTTTTACAAATTCTTTTTGTCAGACAAAGCCACCGCCGATACACACGAGATGGCCGATTCTGATCGCAAAAGTGATCGTCCGATGTCGCTTCCAATACCAATGTTTTCAATCTTCTTCTCAACTCAAGTCTCACTCTGGTAGCATACTAACACGTATCTGTCTATTTGAAACGACACTTAACTTGGGTGTAAAGAAGAGAGGGAGAGAAGGAGATTAGGGGCATTAGGAATGATTTTGATATAGATATACTCAAGAAGGTAGTTAACTAGTGAAAGGAGAGTTAACTAGGAGATTTGGTAGAGTTCAGATACTAATGTCACATTCTACATACAGGTGGTATTTTAATCTGAAGAAATTCTACAAGCATATGGAGTTTCTATATGAAGAGACAAACATTAAGATATTTATAACACCAAGTTTATCATGCATTCTCAAACATGTAGAGTCGACTTAAATCTTTTTCCCTGTATGAGTGTGGAAATCACTAATGGTACAAGCTTTCCTAGCAGTGTAGCAGAAGCGCCATGTTATACATATGATGATCCATGAAACTCTAAAGGATCATTATGTATGACAACACACATTTATAATTAAATAAATGAAAAAATAAATGCAAAGCTTTACTCTGATGACCCGAATAAGTAAATAACAGAGGCAAACAACATAAGAAAGAGATGGGTAAAATGAGCACTTACAGTTGAGATTTGTGAAGGGGTTGGGAAAAGCGTAGACCATTGATCCTTTGTTCTAATGAGAACCTCTCGTACAAAGCAGCAATTGCGGCCGCAATCTGAGAGACCAAAACCGGACCATCATCACAGTCTTTCACATAGTTTTCTCTCTCTAAACCTCCAACAGATTTTGACCCCGAATACTCACACCCCTCGCCACTTACACCGTCGCCACCAATGATCCCACAATTATCCTGTCTACACTTACCTTCTCCGATCTTAAACAGCATGCTATTCGACCCAACACACAAAAATGATTGTTTAAGCATTCCAATCGTAAAAAACTTTGCATTTGGTTCCCCATACAGAACAGAAAGCTGAGATGCAAACCAAAACAAACTGCGGTCTAACTTTGGGCAGTCAAATCTTGAAGCTTTTAAGCTCGAAAGTCCGATTCCATTGCTTACCAGCGACTTGAGAGAACTCAGAGCCTCCCTTCTAATAACTCTCAAACACGACTTAAAAAGAAGAAACACATGATCCCTGATAAAAACATCAATCAAGACTCCAAACCGAGGCGAATTAGAGATGATCCACCGCTTTAAAACAGACTCTTCCATCTTATCCAAACCAGAAGCCACACGAAGAACAATGTGAGAGTATGTCCTTGGATAATCATCTTTCCAAGACTCCAACTCAAACTTGAAAGCCCAGAACTCCGAGGGGAGAATTCCGATCTTTTCAGAAGCTTCGGCATCGCGGCTTTGTGGCATGAAGTTGGCGCATTCCGCCGATAGAACAGCAGGGAGAAGGAATGTTTTGGTGGAGGAATCCTCATGCCGAGGTTGGGGCTCGGGAAAGGAGACGACGCCCGGATAATCTTTATAAAAGAAATTGACACCGGTTTCGTCGTCATCGTCAAGGGAGAAGCAGAGATCGTCGGCAGCAGTGAATGGGGTGTGGGATGATGATTCGGAGTGGAGAGAGTTGGGGTAGCGAAGGGCGTTGAGGAGGGAGTGTGGATCAGGGATGGGGGAGGAGGAGGAGGGGCAGATGAGAGAGTGGCGGAAGAGGGATTCAGGGGGCATGCGGTGGCGGGGATCGTAAGGGCACAACGACAATGATGAGGATGATGTTGAATTCTTGTTGCTGAAGAAGGAGGAGATGGAATCGATGGTGGATTCGGCGGCGGCGGTTGCATCCTTTAAAAGGGAGATTGCTGTGGCCAAATCGGAGGTTGTTGTTGGAGGGTGAGGGTTAGGGTTAGGGTTAAGGTTCGAGGAGGAAGTTTGAGAGGTTGATGACGATGATGATTCCATTAAGGGTTTGACAATGAAAACGGCAGTAGAGACGACGACGGGGGTTTAGCGGTTAGGGTTAGGGTTTCGGTATCGAGGAATCATGTGAAATTTTTCAGGTCCTAATAATAAACTCTAGCTATGTTATAAAAAGAGACTTGTCTGCTCAATGCGGCTTAGAAAAGTTAGATCATACCGAAGCTTAGTTTTGAAGTTGAGATAACTACACCAAAATGAATGCCATCGGGCAAAACCAGCATTTTGGAATTAAGTTTTGCTCACTTTTATATGTAAAATACCTGAAAAACTAATTTGCAATTGTTTTGGTATTTTTTCTTTAGCATTTCAATATTTTATTTGCAATTATAGCATACTAAAATAGTGAAATTTTAAAAAATATCAAAATTTTATTTTCCTTCGGTCTTTCAGTGTTTTGTTAGCACATAAGAATCATGAAATGTGCAAAAATCCAAAAAAATAAATATTTTCTTCGAATTTTCAACCTTTTGCACGCTGTATATCTCACGAAAATGGCGAAATTTTGAAACTCAAAACTTTTGTTTTCTTTTGTTTTCTTTTGTTTTCCAATATTTTACTTGTTGTAACATAAGAAAATCATGAAATTTTAACAAATAAAATATTTTTCTTCTTTTTCCAATATTTTTCCATGATAACATATGAAATAGAAAACTTTTGTTTTTTCCCTTTTTTTAATATTATGCATGCTATAATACATTAAAAAAAATCGAAATTTCAAAATTTTCTGCTTTCTTCGTTGTTTAATGTCTTGCATGCTATATGTATATGACAATAACGGAATTTACAAAAATCCCGAAAATTATTTGTTTTCTTCAAATTTACAATATTTTGCACCCCACCACACGAAAATTGCATATTTTCAAAAATTTCTAACTTTCTTGTTTGTTTTTTCCCAATATTTTGCTTGTTATAACACATGAAAATCATTAAATTTTCAAAAATTTGAGTATTTTGGATTTTTCGATATTTTGCAGGCACACAATAATTTCAAAATTTCCAAAAATCTCTAAATTTTCTAATGCTCTTCAATTTTTCAATATTTTGCTTATCTGCACATGAAAATCACGATATCTTAAAAAATCCCAAAATTTTCTATTTGCTTCAAATTTTAATATTTAGCACACAAGATCACAAATTTCTTAAATGTTCAAAAAAAAAAAAAAGGTTTTCTTCGGATTTTCAATATTTTTTTGGGTAAATTGTCTAAAAAACCGACCTGTTTGGAAGTTGTCTAAAAACCCCTGTAATTTTCGGAATTGTTGGGAAGGTCTATTGTTCAAAATCTTTACGAAAAAACCCTGGGTTGTATTTTATTTAAGCCTTATATTCCCTCAACTGGCAATCGCATCTGCTTAAATTTACAGGCAACCACTTAGATATTACAGGCAACCGGTCCCAAGTTTTTTTAACAAGAGCAAAAAGCCCATATGTTTTTACATAAGTTTGAAACATATGGGGACTTTTCGACAATTTAGCCTATTTTTTGGCTATATAGCACACAAAAAATCATTTTGCATTTATAGCACATGAAAATCATTATTTTTTTAATTGATAAAATTACTATTTCCATTAAATTTTCAATATTTTGCTTGTTATACTGTATAAAAAAAATATTCTGCATGCGAGCACACAAAAATCGTGAAATTTTCAAAAATGTTAATGTTTCCTGTTTAGTCGGTGTTTCAATATTTTACTTACTAAATAGCATATATCATATCGCCAACTTTTTTAAAATATGAAAATTTTCTGTTTTTCCTTCTGTTTTCAATATTTTGAAAATTTCCGTTTTTATTCAGTTTTTCAATATTTTGGTTACGGTACACAAAAACACTAAATTTTTAAAAGTCATGAAAATTATTTGTTTGCTTCGGTTTTAAATTTTGGGTTCTTTCTTCATATCACCCTCAAGTTTGCCTATTTCTAAATATCACTCCAAAACATCGATATTTCATATATCACCCCCATAACATATACGTTATCCAAAAATCACCTCCAAAACATATAAGTTGTCCAAAAATCACTTTCAAAACATTGTCATTATCCAACAATTATCTCCGTTAGCTTCCAACATGAAATAGAAAATCGCAATTAGTCTATTTCTCTTTTATTCTCCTCTCTTAATGTCTTCTTTTCATTTCTTTTTTCAAATTTATTTTATTCAATCAATTAGACTACATAAAACTCTTGATTACTTAGCAAAACCAAAGCTAGATTTTACCTTTGAACCATTGAGGATGGAGGGCTATTCTCATTGTTGAGGAGTATTTCATCCGAAAATTAGCTCGAGAGAGAAATTTGGATAATTTACAAGATTTAGGGATGATATATGGAATATCAAAGTTTTGGGGATGATATTTAGAAATAGGAAAGTTTTGGGATGACATGTAGAAAAAAAACCTAAAAAATTTCTATTCAGAACTTGAAAATCATGAAAATTTTCAAAATTTCCTGTTTTCTGTTTTTTATTGTTTTGCTTGCTAATAGAGCATGAAAATTGCAATATTCTCAAAAATCTTAATTTTTTTTGTTTTCTTTGGATTTTTAACATTTTGCTTGTTATAATAAACAAAAATCCTAAAATTTTAATAAAATTTAAAATTTAATTTATTTTGTTCACTTTTTCAATAATTTGCATGAAATACAGCACTTGAAAAATCGCAAAATTTGAAAGGGAAAAAAACTCAAAAGAAATCTATCTTCTTTCTTAATTTATTATTTTTCATGCTATATAGACATGAAAATCAAGAAAATTTAAAAATCTTAGTCTATAAAAATCTTAGTCTTTTCTGATTAGTTCGGTTTTCCAATATTTTATTTGTTTATACTGTTGGAGAGTTTATGAATATAAAGGAGAGAAAAAGATATGTAAATTAAAAGAAGAAAAATAGTTGATTGCCACTAACAACCTAACAAAATAAAGAAATCTAGTCGAGTGATCGGAAATTCCTAGCAACACACGAAAATATAAAGGTTTTAAATTCTCAATTTTTCCCTTCAAATTTCCAATATTAATATTTTGCATGTTGTAGCACAAAAAAATCACGAAATTTTCTATTTTCTATGAATTTCAATATTTTGCTTGTAGAATATGAACAACGCTTCAGAATTTTAAAAAGTTTTCTGTTTTTCCGGTTTTTAAATATTTTTTTGCTTGTTATATCATACGAACATTGCAAAAATTTGATAAATCTCAAAGTTCTCTATTTTCTTCTGTTTTTCTATACATTTCATGCTATAATACAAGAACGGTGCAAAATTTAATGCTTTCATTCTCTTTTCAATATTTTAAATGTATAGTATAGGAGAATCTCGTAATTCTCTAAAATCGGAAAGTTTTGTAAGGTCTAGAGATATGTGGCATCAAACTAAAGGTTGATTCGATTCAAAGTCCAAATGAATTTGAAACCACTTGAAAATAAGAGAGAGAACCACTCTGCCTTTCAAAATGTTACAATCCCCTCTCCATTTTTTTTTTGTTTGGGAGAGGGGTGGGGAGGGCTACTGAAATTTAGGCAGAGAAAAAATGCTTGTAACCATGATGAATTCTAATATCGAAAAATTTAGAAACCTTTGTTTGCAGTCTTCAAAACCTTCCAAGTTGAGAAAGGGAAAAATTTATTTCAGCCATATACAAACAACAACTGTACGTTTTAAAAGTTGGCGTCGGTCAGACCATTGTTGCCAACAAGGCCTAATAATTGCCAATGTTTTTAAATATACGGGATAATAATCTGCATGGTTTCACATTATGAAATTCAACAATCGTCAGTGATCGACCATAAGATGGGACAGAGAGTGCAAGTCTCAAAGCGGTGCAACTCTAATTATGTATATATTCATCTTTTAAGCCAATCCGGCATCCTATCAGGAATTTACCATGTTGGCATGAAAACTACCATAGAACACTCACAATAACTTTTGATATGTCATGAAGCTCTCTAATTACGGAATGCTAGTATTCTGGTACATGTGTAGCCCACAAAATCATGTATATCATGTAATCATAGAGGGGTCCCTCCATCTTCAAAGATAAAAACAATGTCCATCTCTACTAGAATCTAATGGGATTAATGAACCAACTTGTTTTTTTTTTGTTTCTAATGTGAAGCTGATGCTATTCAAGTGTGAGGACAATCTTCAAGTTGGATCAAATCCAAGATCCAAAACTTTGTCCATTTTTACGGAAATCCAACACAGACATTCTAACTGCCCCCCCCCCCCCCCCACCCATCACCACCACAAACCAAAGGCCTGAATTGAGAAGTGTCTATTTCATGTCACCAACACCACTTAAAAAGAAAAAAAGAAAAGAAAGAAAGGATAACAAGGAGCCTCATCTCCATGAAATATTCTGCATTGCATCAAATGCATATATAGGTGGACCTTGCTGGTTTCTACCACATCCAAATATCCGAACCAATCAATCCGGAGAACGATATGTCGCTTATATATGTATAACCATGACTGGTTGTTGTTCATATTTCAAATCGAGCCGTAGGGGAAAGGCAGGATTAACCTTGCGTAATGAAAAGATAAAGCCGTGTTTTAATTATGAGAAAGTGACCAACACGATTACTTAACCGCCATGATGTGGAATATCAATGATTGGCTATATATATCATTTCGAACATCAATCTTTCTGATCCTCAATTTTCGACGGGAGTTTGTATGCTCAGCGATTAACGGTGGCATCGATCGATATTGCTGCTATGTACAGCAGCTCATCTTTACTTTGCTCAAATAAGAGAAAAAAGGAGAATAATAGATCATGAATGGATTTGATGATTCATTGATAATATTATATCAAGCCTGTCTCCAATCATTAACAGCAGGGATAGCACCAAATGATGTCTGTTTCCTCAGTTAAAAAAAAAGGGAAAGAAATCACAAGATAATGACATATTACCTTCAATATGCTTGCTGCTGGTCTCTTCTTATTATTAAATATTTGGCATACTGATAGACAGGCACCAGACTTAGGGATATGAACTGATCTTTATTTAAATACAAGGCAATGATTTAATTTGAATGAAGATTAACAAAAGAGTTTGAAAAAAGTTTGGTTTGTTGCACCTAAAGATGCCATGCCCTCATGTTGCTGTTGGTGTTGTAGAGAATCTATCCACTCTGGACTCCCACTTCCTTCAATTCTTTCTTCTATTCTTTGTTCCCCCCCTAAAACTTAACTAAACTAAGTTGTAAAAGTTTTGTCAGATTGATATCTCCTGACAAAACAAGGGTACCTTGACTGCCGATACAAACGCTGATCTATGTGCCTCGGAAACAAGCGTCTATTCGCGATTATATGATTCCAATCTTGCTCCAACCTAATTAACAACACCGAATACTCAAGGGAGGGAAATTAAACAACCTAAAGAATTGATTGATCATTAATGGTATTTCTCATGATAATACAGAACATCACCATTCGTGTTACCAGTTACAATCCCCTTCGCCTTCACATAAATGTTGTTAAATGACATGTTATATGCGGCGTTTCAATAAATAATTTGCACAAACTTAAAACCGGTTGGACCTAAAGGCTGTTAGTTACAAAAAAAGCTTAGATTTCTTCTCCCGCTTGTTTTACAGGTTCCTGAACCAATGCCTCGGTATATATACAAAGGCCTGCCTCGAATCCTCGAGGATTTAGAACCTGTCAGAGTTCAATTTTCATGTGGCTTGTAGGCGGCGGTCCTAAATAAACGCATTCATACACACAAGTTACCACTTCATTCCTAATTATTTAAAAAAAAACACTTCTATTTATATACCGCAATTAAATATATATCGAAATTCTAAGTTTGGAACCGACCTGGAAAGTTCTGAGAGGAGAAAATAAGCTCCTGGTTCTGCCCAAAACCCATTTGAACAACACTCTGTAGGTCATCGTCTTCCCAGAATGCTCCTAACTGAAACCGATTAATTCAAGCGAGAAAAAGTCACATTAATTCAACTGTTCAATGTTTATTGAGTTGCCAGGAAATTAGCTACTAATTGTTACGAGTTAAAATTTTATGGTACCTGAGAGGCAGAGGCGTCCGTAAGCCCATCAAGGGAAGGTAGGTGCATGCTGAGAGAACGACGGATGCTAGCGTCTAATGGTGTCTCGAGGCCATTGGAAATGAGACTCTGAAGAGGAGGAACCTGTTCCTGTGGTTGATTAGCATAAGAGAACATTCCGATGCTCGTGGCCTCTAATGGATAGGACGAGTGTGGTGCCAACATCAGCCCACGAGGTTGATGCATCTGGATTAAATATTAAGTGAGAATACAAAGGGTGATTAAATTTGTCTGAAGAAAATTGAAATGATTGTGCAACTCACATCTTTGGGAAGGAGACTGTCCACGCTGATATCCGCTAGGGGATTCACCGTGGCCAGCTTCATCGAAAGGAACTGCGATGATGGAGACAAATGGACAAGTTTGAATTTATTAATTATCTAGATTCAACTTCGTAAGTTACAATCGACAAATTAATGGTGCGTTGTAATAATTCAAATTGTACCTCGACTTGCCGCTGCAAGGACTGCACATAGTTTATAATTTCATCCAGCATTACGGCTTTGCCCGTCACCTACAACATGTATAGCAATCAAAGTTTTAGAGATTTCCGCACTCACGAATGGACCGAAATGTCCGAGTACAGGATGGGGGGTGAATTACCTTGTCGCAACCGGGAACCAGGTCTTGGAGAAACTTCATCCTCTCGCTAATTTTCTCTCTTCTAACCCTTTCGGCGAGGCTGTGGCTATCGGTTGCTTGGCCTCTTCTTGCCCTGACATGAATGTAGTCTTGCTTTGGAGGCTCTGGAGCCTTGGCATTGCTGTCCTTATCCTTGTTGCCAGCAGCAGAATCGGTGTCGGTGGTGCCGGTGCCGGTGCCATTATTCACCGCCTGTTCCGCCTTGGGCGTCTTCACCTCATCCTTGTCAGGCTCTCCACCTGACCTGCATCTCTTAGAACTCGGTTTCTCCTCGGCCGCCGCCTGCAAAAATATTTACCATTCAAGCATACTTTCTACCCACCAATTGGAGGAGAGGAGTGAAAAGAAGGAAACATTCAACAAACCTTGGGAGGATTATCCGGAGCACCATCCTTTCCTCTGCTAACACCCTTTGAGGAAGAAGAAGCCTTTCTCTTCCTGACATTAGCATTTCCGGAAACGGACGGCTCTGCAATGCCGCCCGATTGCCCATTACCGGACTTGATCATCATCAATCTCCTGATCATCTCGATATTCTCCGATTGGCCTCCTCCTTGATCACCATCCTGCAGCAGCAGCTGCCGCTGCCGCTGCTGCTGCTGCATTAACTGAAATGAGGCGCCGTCATCCATCGCCTTCAAAGACTGGCCGCTCGACAGGCTCCCAGGCTCACAGAACGGGGCGTAATTCCTGGTCGCCCCGAAGCACGAGAACTTCGCGGCCCTCTCAGCGAATCCGGGGTCCGCGGCGGCGAAGGGGGGCATGACAGGAGGCTGGTGGTGGGCCCCAAGCCGGAAACTGAGGTTAGGAGGGGAATGGAGAGGAGCGGTGTAGCAGGAGGTGCTGGTGCTCTGGTATTGAGAATTAGGCGGCGAGTTATGATTGCTGTTATTACCGTTGCTGCTGCTGTTGTTGTTGCTGCAAATGCTTCCGAGCCGTCCGATGAGCTCCCGGATGACGACGCTGTGGGAAGGAAGGATGGGGGTAGGGTTGGGATTCGATGAGGAGGTGGGGGATGAAACCAGGGAGCTCAGGGCCGACTCGAAATTGGCGGCCTGTTCCGTGGATGACTGCACTGCCTCCCAATTCAGATTCAGCAAGGACGACGTCGTCATTAATGGATTCTCATCGCCATTTCCATAATTCATGAACTCACTCCGGAACCCACCCTTTTCCATCCTATGAGCCGCTTTTGTGCTTCTTCAAGTTGAGAGAGGGAAAGAAGAAGAAGAAGAAGAAAAAGGGGAAAGAGATATTTGGTGGTGTACAGAAAGGCAAAGCGAGGGAGAGAGGAAGGAGAAGGGAAAGAGAATTGTTGACCTGACCTGACCCTTTTGATTATATTATATGCTGCTCCAACGTGGTTAGTGGTAATTTAGTAAATTCAAGTGAAAAGTAGTACTCAAAGAAAAAAAACCATCAATTTTGGGGAGGGTTGTCATCGCCGGGATCGACGGTGAGAAGGTAGCGGGCCTTGGACGTCAAAAGAAAGGCGTGCCGCTTCTTCTTCTGCTGCTGCTGCTGCTGACGGGTATATTGGGATTAGATCAGAATCAAGGCTCAGGATTAGTGTTTGGGTGTGACATGAAGAACGAGGAAGACAGCAAGCAGAAAATGATGGGGGTAACAACACTGTAACCAATAAAAACTTAGTAACTGAATAATAATAATTATAGTTAACTATGAGGGTATTAATCATATGCTGGATCTTTTTATTTAAAGCAAAATAACAATGGGTTTTAACCATCAACCTCTTGTTCAACTGCTAAGACTCTTTACTACCGTGTGCTGATGTGGCATATAAGACTTATTTTTATAGAACTGCATTTGTGGGCCCTTCTGTAGAAGCATTAGTGGAAGCAGAGGTGAAAATGAGGTTGGGTTTCAACCGAACCGAACCTACACGGTTTCTTCTCGGTTTTTGGACATCCTATACTTGTCCAAACCTGATCAGGCAGGTTAAATATTAGATAAAAAATTTCGGGTTGGGTATGGCTTAGTGTAAAACCCGCTCGTCCGAACCCTAAACCTGACCCGAACCAAACCAGCTTCCTATATCGATCCAACTCGATATATTGCATAGACATTTAATTCTAAATATTATAATATATCTATTGTGATTTATTGTATATATGTAGTTATTGTACCTTTTAAGTGTAGTTTATAAATTTATCATGCATAATTTATATACACGGATATTTGGTAGAACATACTCACCTAGCATACTCTTAATCTTTTTGATAAATTGTAATAGGCAAAAACCAAAAAAATCAACCCACTCGTATAAACCCAAAACCTGTCCAAACCCGTCCGAAACCCGAAATTACGGGTTCAGCTTTAGCGCATTATAAACCTGTCGGGTTCGAACGGATTTTGAGTTTAGGTTTTAATCTTCAAAGCGGGTAAAAAATTTGTCAAAGCCCATCCAATCGGGCTTGGTTTCATCCCTAAATGGAAGTATGAACTTTGTGGAAGACCTCTATGCTCATGCCGCCATAATGGATGCAACTATTTTCATCCATTGCTTTTTTTTTTTGTAACTTTTAATTCGTCCTTTTGCTCTCTTTAATTGCACATCGCACCTTTACTATCACTATTATAATACAGTCCTCCTTATAGATAAAGAGAATTTGTAATTGTTCTTAATTCGTGCTATCATAAATTGCCGGTGGAAACTAAGTCTTCTTAAGCAAAATTGAACCAACTGTGTTATTCTGCATGAAAGACTTTTATATTTTAATATTTACACTTAGACCTGACGTCTTGTAAGTTCTTTTACAATGAATCTAAATGCTTTGTTTGATTTCCCTTTTGCATTAAATGAGCTTAACTTGTTGAGTTTGTGACTAGTATTAGTCCCACATCGGGAGTTTATGGGGAAGTTGATGTGTATATAATGTAACTTGGACCTTTACCTAAAAGCTCGGGCTTTTGGGTTAGAATGGGCACCCAAGTAGTGTTGTGTACGTGTCGCTTGCGGGCTCCGCCCCCGACAAATGGTATCAGAGACTGGTTTGTTCGGGAGAGGGGTGGAGCGAGGGAAAAAAAATATTGAAGTCGGGTATGGGTTTTGAGTGCTTGTGTTGACATCACTGAAGAAAGGTTGTGAATACAACGGCTTCCCACTGGGTGTTGAAGCGCCTGAAAGCCTGGTATCCGCCGATGTTGTATGCCACCTACAACGGTGCAGGCGGGTATATACGATACGAGTCGAGCTCGGGATTGTTGAGTTTGTGTGACTCGTATCGGGAGTTGATGTGTTGGACCTACCTAACAGATTGGGATTTTGGGTTAGAATAGGAAAAAAAATATTGATGTGGGTATGGGTTGAGTGCTTGTGTTGAACACCAATGTTGTACATCACTGAAGAAAGGTTGTGAGTACAACGGCTTCCCATTGGGTGTTGAAGCGCCTGAAAGCCTGGTATCCGCCGATGTTGTATGCCACCTACAACGGTGCAGGCGGGTATATACGATACGAGTCGAGCTCGGGATTGTTGAGTTTGTGTGACTCGTATCGGGAGTTGATGTGTTGGACCTACCTAACAGCTTGGGATTTTGGGTTAGAATAGGAAAAAAAATATTGATGTGGGTATGGGTTGAGTGCTTGTGTTGAACACCAATGTTGTACATCACTGAAGAAAGGTTATGAGTACAACGGCTTCCCACTGGGTGTTGAAGAGGATTGTTGAGTTTGTGTGACTCGTATCGGGAGTTGATGTGTTGGACCTACCTAACAGCTTGGGATTTTGGGTTAGAATAGGAAAAAAAATATTGATGTGGGTATGGGTTGAGTGCTTGTGTTGAACACCAATGTTGTACATCACTGAAGAAAGGTTGTGAGTACAACGGCTTCCCACTGGGTGTTGAAGCGCCTGTAAGCCTGGTATCCGCCGATGTTGTATGCCACCTACAACGGTGCAGGCGGGTATATACGATACGAGTCGAGCTCGGGATTGTTGAGTTTGTGTGACTCGTATCGGGAGTTAAAATATTGATGTGGGTATGGGTTGAGTGCTTGTGTTGAACACCAATGTTGTACATCACTGAAGAAAGGTTGTGAGTACAACGGCTTCCCACTGGGTGTTGAAGCGCCTGTAAGCCTGGTATCCGCCGATATTGTATGCCACCTACAACGGTGCAGGCGGGTATATACGATACGAGTCGAGCTCGGGATTGTTGAGTTTGTGTGACTCGTATCGGGAGTTGATGTGTTGGACCTACCTAACAGCTCGGGATTTTGGGTTAGAATGGGAAAAAAAATATTGATGTGGGTATGGGTTGAGTGCTTGTGTTGAACACCAATGTTGTACATTACTGAAGAAAGGTTGTGAGTACAACGGCTTCCCACTGGGTGTTGAAGCGCCTGTAAGCCTGGTATCCGCCGATGTTGTATGCCACCTACAACGGTGCAGGCGGGTATATACGATACGAGTCGAGCTCAGGATTGTTGAGTTTGTGTGACTCGTATCGGGAGTTGATGTGTTGGACCTACCTAACAGCTTGGGATTTTGGGTTAGAATAGGAAAAAAAATATTGATGTGGGTATGGGTTGAGTGCTTGTGTTGAACACCAATGTTGTACATCACTGAAGAAAGGTTGTGAGTACAACGGCTTCCCACTGGGTGTTGAAGCGCCTGTAAGCCTGGTATCCGCCGATGTTGTATGCCACCTACAACGGTGCAGGCGGGTATATACGATACGAGTCGAGCTCGGGATTGTTGAGTTTGTGTGACTCGTATCGGGAGTTAAAATATTGATGTGGGTATGGGTTGAGTGCTTGTGTTGAACACCAATGTTGTACATCACTGAAGAAAGGTTGTGAGTACAACGGCTTCCCACTGGGTGTTGAAGCGCCTGTAAGCCTGGTATCCGCCGATGTTGTATGCCACCTACAACGGTGCAGGCGGGTATATACGATACGAGTCGAGCTCGGGATTGTTGAGTTTGTGTGACTCGTATCGGGAGTTGATGTGTTGGACCTACCTAACAGCTCGGGATTTTGGGTTAGAATGGGAAAAAAAATATTGATGTGGGTATGGGTTGAGTGCTTGTGTTGAACACCAATGTTGTACATCACTGAAGAAAGGTTGTGAGTACAACGGCTTCCCACTGGGTGTTGAAGCGCCTGTAAGCCTGGTATCCGCCGATGTTGTATGCCACCTACAACGGTGCAGGCGGGTATATACGATACGAGTCGAGCTCGGGATTGTTGAGTTTGTGTGACTCGTATCGGGAGTTGATGTGTTGGACCTACCTAACAGCTCAGGATTTTGGGTTAGAATGGGAAAAAAAATATTGATGTTGGGTATGGGTTGAGTGCTTGTGTTGAACACCAGTGTTGTACATCACTGAAGAAAGGTTGTGAGTACAACGGCTTCCCACTGGGTGTTGAAGCGCCTGTAAGCCTGGTATCCGCCGATGCTGTATGCCACCTACAACGGTGCAGGCGGGTATATACGATACGAGTCGAGCTCGGGATTGTTGAGTTTGTGTGACTCGTATCGGGAGTTGATGTGTTGGACCTACCTAACAGCTCGGGCTTTTGGGATAGAATGGGAAAAAAAATATTGATTTTGGGTTAGAATGGGAAAAAAATATTGATGTGGGTATGGGTTGAGTGCTTGTGTTGAACACCAATGTTGTACATCACTGAAGAAAGGTTGTGAGTACAACGGCTTCCCACTGGGTGTTGAAGCGCCTGTAAGCCTGGTATCCGCCGATGTTGTATGCCACCTACAACGGTGCAGGCGGGTATATACGATACGAGTCGAGCTCGGGATTGTTGAGTTTGTGTGACTCGTATCGGGAGTTGATGTGTTGGACCTACCTAACAGCTCGGGATTTTGGGTTAGAATGGGAAAAAAAATATTGATGTTGGGTATTGGTTGAGTGCTTGTGTTGAACACCAGTGTTGTACATCACTGAAGAAAGGTTGTGAGTACAACGGCTTCCCACTGGGTGTTGAAGCGCCTGTAAGCCTGGTATCCGCCGATGTTGTATGCCACCTACAACGGTGCAGGCGGGTATATACGATACGAGTCGAGCTCGGGATTGTTGAGTTTGTGTGACTCGTATCGGGAGTTGATGTGTTGGACCTACCTAACAGCTCGGGCTTTTGGGATAGAATGGGAAAAAAAATATTGATGTTGGGTATGGGTTGAGTGCTTGTGTTGAACACCAGTGTTGTACATCACTGAAGAAAGGTTGTGAGTACAACGGCTTCCCACTGGGTGTTGAAGCGCCTGTAAGCCTGGTATCCGCCGATGTTGTATGCCACCTACAACGGTGCAGGCGGGTATATACGATACGAGTCGAGCTCGGGATTGTTGAGTTTGTGTGACTCGTATCGGGAGTTGATGTGTTGGACCTACCTAACAGCTCGGGCTTTTGGGTTAGAATGGGAAAAAAAATATTGATGTTGGGTATGGGTTGAGTGCTTGTGTTGAACACCAGTGTTGTACATCACGGAAGAAAGGTTGTGAGTACAACGACTTCCCACTGGGTGTTGAAGCGCCTGTAAGCCTGGTATCCGCCGATGTTGTATGCCACCTACAACGGTGCAGGCGGGTATATACGATACGAGTCGAGCTCGGGATTGTTGAGTTTGTGTGACTCGTATCGGGAGTTGATGTGTTGGACCTACCTAACAGCTCGGGCTTTTGGGTTAGAATGGGAAAAAAAATATTGATGTTGGGTATGGGTTGAGTGCTTGTGTTGAACACCAGTGTGGTACATCACTGAAGAAAGGTTGTGAGTACAACGGCTTCCCACTGGGTGTTGAAGCGCCTGTAAGCCTGGTATCCGCCGATGTTGTATGCCACCTACAACGGTGCAGGCGGGTATATACGATACGAGTCGAGCTCGGGATTGTTGAGTTTGTGTGACTCGTATCGGGAGTTGATGTGTTGGACCTACCTAACAGCTCGGGCTTTTGGGTTAGAATGGGAAAAAAATATTGATGTTGGGTATGGGTTGAGTGCTTGTGTTGAACACCAGTGTTGTACATCACTGAAGAAAGGTTGTGAGTACAACGGCTTCCCACTGGGTGTTGAAGGACCTACCTAACAGCTCGGGCTTTTGGGTTAGAATAGGAAGAAAAATATTGATGTCGGGTATGGGTTGAGTGCTTGTGTTGAACACCAGTGTTGTACATCACTGAAGAAATGTTGTGAGTACAACGGCTTCCCACTGGGTGTTGAAGCGCCTGTAAGCCTGGTATCCGCCGATGTTGTATGCCACCTACAACGGTGCAGGCGGGTATGTACGATACGAGTCGAGCTCGGGATTGTTGAGTTTGTGTGACTCGTATCGGGAGTTGATGTGTTGGACCTACCTAACAGCTCGGGCTTTTGGGTTAGAATGGGAAAAAATATTGATGTCGGGTATGGGTTGAGTGCTTGTGTTGAACACCAGTGTTGTACATCACTGAAGAAAGGTTGTGAGTACAACGGCTTCCCACTGGGTGTTGAAGCGCCTGTAAGCCTGGTATCCGCCGATGTTGTATGCCACATACAACGGTGCAGGCGGGTATGTACGATACGAGTCGAGCTCGGGATTGTTGAGTTTGTGTGACTCGTATCGGGAGTTGATGTGTTGGACCTACCTAACAGCTCGGGCTTTTGGGTTAGAATGGGAAAAAAAATATTGATGTCGGGTATGGGTTGAGTGCTTGTGTTGAACACTAGTATTGTACATCACTGAAGAAAGGTTGTGAGTACAACGGCTTCCCTCTGGGTGTTGAAGCGCCTGTAAGCCTGGTATCCGCTGATGTTGTATGCCACCTACAACGGTGCAGGCGGGTATGTACGATACGAGTCGAGCTCGGGATTGTTGAGTTTGTGTGACTCGTATCGGGAGTTGATGTGTTGGACCTACCTAACAGCTCGGGATTTTGGGTTAGAATGGGAAAAAAATATTGATGTCGGGTATGGGTTGAGTGCTTGTGTTGAACACCAGTGTTGTACATCACTGAAGAAAGGTTGTGAGTACAACGGCTTCCCACTGGGTGTTGAAGCGCCTGTAAGCCTGGTATCCGCCGATGTTGTATGCCACCTACAACGGTGCAGGCGGGTATATACGATACGAGTCGAGCTCGGGATTGTTGAGTTTGTGTGACTCGTATCGGGAGTTGATGTGTTGGACCTACCTAACAGCTCGGGCTTTTGGGTTAGAATGGGAAAAAAAATATTGATGTTGGGTATGGGTTGAGTGCTTGTGTTGAACACCAGTGTTGTACATCACTGAAGAAAGGTTGTGAGTACAACGGCTTCCCACTGGGTGTTGAAGCGCCTGTAAGCCTGGTATCCGCCGATGTTGTATGCCACCTACAACGGTGCAGGCGGGTATATACGATACGAGTCGAGCTTGGGATTGTTGAGTTTGTGTGACTCGTATCGGGAGTTGATGTGTTGGACCTACCTAACAGCTCGGGCTTTTGGGTTAGAATGGGAAAAAAAATATTGATGTTGGGTATGGGTTGAGTGCTTGTGTTGAACACCAGTGTTGTACATCACTGAAGAAAGGTTGTGAGTACAACGGCTTCCCACTGGGTGTTGAAGCGCCTGTAAGCCTGGTATCCGCCGATGTTGTATGCCACCTACAACGGTGCAGGCGGGTATATACGATACGAGTCGAGCTCGGGATTGTTGAGTTTGTGTGACTCGTATCGGGAGTTGATGTGTTGGACCTACCTAACAGCTCGGGCTTTTGGGTTAGAATGGGAAAAAAATATTGATGTTGGGTATGGGTTGAGTGCTTGTGTTGAACACCAGTGTTGTACATCACTGAAGAAAGGTTGTGAGTACAACGGCTTCCCACTGGCTGTTGAAGCGTCTGTAAGCCTGGTATCCGCCGATGTTGTATGCCACCTACAACGGTGCAGGCGGGTATATACGATATGAGTCGAGCTCGGGATTGTTGAGTTTGTGTGACTCGTATCGGGAGTTGATGTGTTGGACCTACCTAACAGCTCGGGCTTTTGGGTTAGAATGGGAAAAAAAATATTGATGTCGGGTATGGGTTGAGTGCTTGTGTTGAACACCAGTGTTGTACATCACTGAAGAAAGGTTGTGAGTACAACGGCTTCCCACTGGGTGTTGAAGCGCCTGTAAGCCTGGTATCCGCCGATGTTGTATGCCACCTACAACGGTGCAGGCGGGTATATACGATACGAGTCGAGCTCGGGAATGTTGAGTTTGTGTGACTCGTATCGGGAGTTGATGTGTTGGACCTACCTAACAGCTCGGGCTTTTGGGTTAGAATGGGAAAAAAAATATTGATGTCGGGTATGGGTTGAGTGCTTGTGTTGAACACCAGTGTTGTACATCACTGAAGAAAGGTTGTGAGTACAACGGCTTCCCACTAGGTGTTGAAGTGCCTGTAAGCCTGGTATCCGCCGATGTTGTATGCCACCTACAACGGTGCAGGCGGGTATGTACGATACGAGTCGAGCTCGGGATTGTTGAGTTTGTGTGACTTGTATCTGGAGTTGATGTGTTGGACCTACCTAACAGCTCGGGCTTTTGGGTTAGAATGGGAAAAAAAATATTGATCTCGGGTATGGGTTGAGTGCTTGTGTTGACATCACTGAAGAAAGGTTGTGAGTACAACGGCTTCCCACTGGGTGTTGAAGCGCCTGTAAGCCTGGTATCCGCCGATGTTGTATGCCACCTACAACGGTGCAGGCGGGTATGTACGATACGAGTCGAGCTCGGGATTGTTGAGTTTGTGTGACTCGTATCGGGAGTTTATGTGTTGGACCTACCTAACAGCTCGGGCTTTTGGGTTAGAATGGGAAAAAAAATATTGATGTCGGGTATGGGTTGAGTGCTTGTGTTGAACACCAGTGTTGTACATCACTGAAGAAAGGTTGTGAGTACAACGGCTTCCCACTGGGTGTTGAAGCGCCTGTAAGCCTGGTATCCGTCGATGTTGTATGCCACCTACAACGGTGCAGGTGGGTATGTACGATACGAGTCGAGCTCGGGATTGTTGAGTTTGTGTGACTCGTATCGGGAGTTGATGTGTTGGACCTACCTAACAGCTCGGGCTTTTGGGTTAGAATGGGAAAAAAATATTGATGTTGGGTATGGGTTGAGTGCTTGTGTTGAACACCAGTGTTGTACATCACTGAAGAAAGGTTGTGAGTACAACGGCTTCCCACTGGGTGTTGAAGCGCCTGTAAGCCTGGTATCCGCCGATGTTGTATGCCACCTACAACGGTGCAGGCGGGTATATACGATACGAGTCGAGCTTGGGATTGTTGAGTTTGTGTGACTCGTATCGGGAGTTGATGTGTTGGACCTACCTAACAGCTCGGGCTTTTGGGTTAGAATGGGAAAAAAAATATTGATGTTGGGTATGGGTTGAGTGCTTGTGTTGAACACCAGTGTTGTACATCACTGAAGAAAGGTTGTGAGTACAACGGCTTCCCACTGGGTGTTGAAGCGCCTGTAAGCCTGGTATCCGCCGATGTTGTATGCCACCTACAACGGTGCAGGCGGATATATACGATACGAGTCGAGCTCGGGATTGTTGAGTTTGTGTGACTCGTATCGGGAGTTGATGTGTTGGACTTACCTAACAGCTCGGGCTTTTGGGTTAGAATGGGAAAAAAAATATTGATGTTGGATATGGGTTGAGTGCTTGTGTTGAACACCAGTGTTGTACATCACAGAAGAAAGGTTGTGAGTACAACGGCTTCCCACTGGGTGTTGAAGCGTCTGTAAGCCTGGTATCCGCCGATGTTGTATGCCACCTACAACGGTGCAGGCGGGTATATACGATACGAGTCGAGCTCGGGATTGTTGAGTTTGTGTGACTCGTATCGGGAGTTGATGTGTTGGACCTACCTAACAGCTCGGGCTTTTGGGTTAGAATGGGAAAAAAAATATTGATGTCGGGTATGTGTTGAGTGCTTGTGTTGAACACCAGTGTTGTACATCACTGAAGAAAGGTTGTGAGTACAACGGCTTCCCACTGGGTGTTGAAGCGCCTGTAAGCCTGGTATCCGCCGATGTTGTATGCCACCTACAACGGTGCAGGCGGGTATATACGATACGAGTCGAGCTCGGGATTGTTGAGTTTGTGTGACTCGTATCGGGAGTTGATGTGTTGGACCTACCTAACAGCTCGGGCTTTTGGGTTAGAATGGGGAAAAAAATATTGATGTCGGGTATGGGTTGAGTGCTTGTGTTGAACACCAGTGTTGTACATCACTGAAGAAAGGTTGTGAGTACAACGGCTTCCCACTAGGTGTTGAAGTGCCTGTAAGCCTGGTATCCGCCGATGTTGTATGCCACCTACAACGGTGCAGGCGGGTATGTACGATACGAGTCGAGCTCGGGATTGTTGAGTTTGTGTGACTTGTATCGGGAGTTGATGTGTTGGACCTACCTAACAGCTCGGGCTTTTGGGTTAGAATGGGAAAAAAAATATTGATGTCGGGTATGGGTTGAGTGCTTGTGTTGACATCACTGAAGAAAGGTTGTGAGTACAACGGCTTCCCACTGGGTGTTGAAGCGCCTGTAAGCCTGGTATCCGCCGATGTTGTATGCCACCTACAACGGTGCAGGCGGGTATGTACGATACGAGTCGAGCTCGGGATTGTTGAGTTTGTGTGACTTGTATCGGGAGTTGATGTGTTGGACCTACCTAACAGCTCGGGCTTTTGGGTTAGAATGGGAAAAAAAATATTGATGTCGGGTATGGGTTGAGTGCTTGTGTTGACATCACTGAAGAAAGGTTGTGAGTACAACGGCTTCCCACTGGGTGTTGAAGCGCCTGTAAGCCTGGTATCCGCCGATGTTGTATGCCACCTACAACGGTGCAGGCGGGTATGTACGATACGAGTCGAGCTCGGGATTGTTGAGTTTGTGTGACTCGTATCGGGAGTTGATGTGTTGGACCTACCTAACAGCTCAGGCTTTTGGGTTAGAATGGGAAAAAAAATATTGATGTCGGGTATGGGTTGAGTGCTTGTGTTGAACACCAGTGTTGTACATCACTGAAGAAAGGTTGTGAGTACAACGGCTTCCCACTGGGTGTTGAAGCGCCTGTAAGCCTGGTATCCGTCGATGTTGTATGCCACCTACAACGGTGCAGGCGGGTATGTACGATACAAGTCGAGCTCGGGATTGTTGAGTTTGTGTGACTCGTATCGGGAGTTGATGTGTTGGACCTACCTAACAGCTCGGGCTTTTGGGTTAGAATGGGAAAAAAAATATTGATGTCGGGTATGGGTTGAGTGCTTGTGTTGAACACCAGTGTTGTACATCACTGAAGAAAGGTTGTGAGTACAACGGCTTCCCACTGGGTGTTGAAGGACCTACCTAACAGCTCGGGCTTTTGGGCTAGAATAGGAAGAAAAATATTGATGTCGGGTATGGGTTGAGTGCTTGTGTTGAACACCAGTGTTGTACATCACTGAAGAAAGGTTGTGAGTACAACGGCTTCCCACTGGGTGTTGAAGCGCCTGTAAGCCTGGTATCCGCCGATGTTGTATGCCACCTACAACGGTGCAGGCGGGTATATACGATACGAGTCGAGCTCGGGATTGTTGAGTTTGTGTGACTCGTATCGGGAGTTGATGTGTTGGACCTACCTAACAGCTCGGGCTTTTGGGTTAGAATGGGAAAAAAAATATTGATGTTGGGTATGGGTTGAGTGCTTGTGTTGAACACCAGTGTTGTACATCACTGAAGAAAGGTTGTGAGTACAACGGCTTCCCACTGGGTGTTGAAGCGCCTGTAAGCCTGGTATCCGCCGATGTTGTATGCCACCTACAACGGTGCAGGCGGGTATATACGATACGAGTCGAGCTTGGGATTGTTGAGTTTGTGTGACTCGTATCGGGAGTTGATGTGTTGGACCTACCTAACAGCTCGGGCTTTTGGGTTAGAATGGGAAAAAAAATATTGATGTTGGGTATGGGTTGAGTGCTTGTGTTGAACACCAGTGTTGTACATCACTGAAGAAAGGTTGTGAGTACAACGGCTTCCCACTGGGTGTTGAAGCGCCTGTAAGCCTGGTATCCGCCGATGTTGTATGCCACCTACAACGGTGCAGGCGGGTATATACGATACGAGTCGAGCTCGGGATTGTTGAGTTTGTGTGACTCGTATCGGGAGTTGATGTGTTGGACCTACCTAACAGCTCGGGCTTTTGGGTTAGAATGGGAAAAAAATATTGATGTTGGGTATGGGTTGAGTGCTTGTGTTGAACACCAGTGTTGTACATCACTGAAGAAAGGTTGTGAGTACAACGGCTTCCCACTGGCTGTTGAAGCGTCTGTAAGCCTGGTATCCGCCGATGTTGTATGCCACCTACAACGGTGCAGGCGGGTATATACGATATGAGTCGAGCTCGGGATTGTTGAGTTTGTGTGACTCGTATCGGGAGTTGATGTGTTGGACCTACCTAACAGCTCGGGCTTTTGGGTTAGAATGGGAAAAAAAATATTGATGTCGGGTATGGGTTGAGTGCTTGTGTTGAACACCAGTGTTGTACATCACTGAAGAAAGGTTGTGAGTACAACGGCTTCCCACTGGGTGTTGAAGCGCCTGTAAGCCTGGTATCCGCCGATGTTGTATGCCACCTACAACGGTGCAGGCGGGTATATACGATACGAGTCGAGCTCGGGAATGTTGAGTTTGTGTGACTCGTATCGGGAGTTGATGTGTTGGACCTACCTAACAGCTCGGGCTTTTGGGTTAGAATGGGAAAAAAAATATTGATGTCGGGTATGGGTTGAGTGCTTGTGTTGAACACCAGTGTTGTACATCACTGAAGAAAGGTTGTGAGTACAACGGCTTCCCACTAGGTGTTGAAGTGCCTGTAAGCCTGGTATCCGCCGATGTTGTATGCCACCTACAACGGTGCAGGCGGGTATGTACGATACGAGTCGAGCTCGGGATTGTTGAGTTTGTGTGACTTGTATCTGGAGTTGATGTGTTGGACCTACCTAACAGCTCGGGCTTTTGGGTTAGAATGGGAAAAAAAATATTGATCTCGGGTATGGGTTGAGTGCTTGTGTTGACATCACTGAAGAAAGGTTGTGAGTACAACGGCTTCCCACTGGGTGTTGAAGCGCCTGTAAGCCTGGTATCCGCCGATGTTGTATGCCACCTACAACGGTGCAGGCGGGTATGTACGATACGAGTCGAGCTCGGGATTGTTGAGTTTGTGTGACTCGTATCGGGAGTTTATGTGTTGGACCTACCTAACAGCTCGGGCTTTTGGGTTAGAATGGGAAAAAAAATATTGATGTCGGGTATGGGTTGAGTGCTTGTGTTGAACACCAGTGTTGTACATCACTGAAGAAAGGTTGTGAGTACAACGGCTTCCCACTGGGTGTTGAAGCGCCTGTAAGCCTGGTATCCGTCGATGTTGTATGCCACCTACAACGGTGCAGGTGGGTATGTACGATACGAGTCGAGCTCGGGATTGTTGAGTTTGTGTGACTCGTATCGGGAGTTGATGTGTTGGACCTACCTAACAGCTCGGGCTTTTGGGTTAGAATGGGAAAAAAAATATTGATGTGGGTATGGGTTGAGTGCTTGTGTTGAACACCAATGTTGTACATCACTGAAGAAAGGTTGTGAGTACAACGGCTTCCCACTGGGTGTTGAAGCGCCTGTAAGCCTGGTATCCGCCGATGTTGTATGCCACCTACAACGGTGCAGGCGGGTATATACGATACGAGTCGAGCTCGGGATTGTTGAGTTTGTGTGACTCGTATCGGGAGTTAAAATATTGATGTGGGTATGGGTTGAGTGCTTGTGTTGAACACCAATGTTGTACATCACTGAAGAAAGGTTGTGAGTACAACGGCTTCCCACTGGGTGTTGAAGCGCCTGTAAGCCTGGTATCCGCCGATGTTGTATGCCACCTACAACGGTGCAGGCGGGTATATACGATACGAGTCGAGCTCGGGATTGTTGAGTTTGTGTGACTCGTATCGGGAGTTGATGTGTTGGACCTACCTAACAGCTCGGGATTTTGGGTTAGAATGGGAAAAAAAATATTGATGTGGGTATGGGTTGAGTGCTTGTGTTGAACACCAATGTTGTACATCACTGAAGAAAGGTTGTGAGTACAACGGCTTCCCACTGGGTGTTGAAGCGCCTGTAAGCCTGGTATCCGCCGATGTTGTATGCCACCTACAACGGTGCAGGCGGGTATATACGATACGAGTCGAGCTCGGGATTGTTGAGTTTGTGTGACTCGTATCGGGAGTTGATGTGTTGGACCTACCTAACAGCTCAGGATTTTGGGTTAGAATGGGAAAAAAAATATTGATGTTGGGTATGGGTTGAGTGCTTGTGTTGAACACCAGTGTTGTACATCACTGAAGAAAGGTTGTGAGTACAACGGCTTCCCACTGGGTGTTGAAGCGCCTGTAAGCCTGGTATCCGCCGATGCTGTATGCCACCTACAACGGTGCAGGCGGGTATATACGATACGAGTCGAGCTCGGGATTGTTGAGTTTGTGTGACTCGTATCGGGAGTTGATGTGTTGGACCTACCTAACAGCTCGGGCTTTTGGGATAGAATGGGAAAAAAAATATTGATTTTGGGTTAGAATGGGAAAAAAATATTGATGTGGGTATGGGTTGAGTGCTTGTGTTGAACACCAATGTTGTACATCACTGAAGAAAGGTTGTGAGTACAACGGCTTCCCACTGGGTGTTGAAGCGCCTGTAAGCCTGGTATCCGCCGATGTTGTATGCCACCTACAACGGTGCAGGCGGGTATATACGATACGAGTCGAGCTCGGGATTGTTGAGTTTGTGTGACTCGTATCGGGAGTTGATGTGTTGGACCTACCTAACAGCTCGGGATTTTGGGTTAGAATGGGAAAAAAAATATTGATGTTGGGTATTGGTTGAGTGCTTGTGTTGAACACCAGTGTTGTACATCACTGAAGAAAGGTTGTGAGTACAACGGCTTCCCACTGGGTGTTGAAGCGCCTGTAAGCCTGGTATCCGCCGATGTTGTATGCCACCTACAACGGTGCAGGCGGGTATATACGATACGAGTCGAGCTCGGGATTGTTGAGTTTGTGTGACTCGTATCGGGAGTTGATGTGTTGGACCTACCTAACAGCTCGGGCTTTTGGGATAGAATGGGAAAAAAAATATTGATGTTGGGTATGGGTTGAGTGCTTGTGTTGAACACCAGTGTTGTACATCACTGAAGAAAGGTTGTGAGTACAACGGCTTCCCACTGGGTGTTGAAGCGCCTGTAAGCCTGGTATCCGCCGATGTTGTATGCCACCTACAACGGTGCAGGCGGGTATATACGATACGAGTCGAGCTCGGGATTGTTGAGTTTGTGTGACTCGTATCGGGAGTTGATGTGTTGGACCTACCTAACAGCTCGGGCTTTTGGGTTAGAATGGGAAAAAAAATATTGATGTTGGGTATGGGTTGAGTGCTTGTGTTGAACACCAGTGTTGTACATCACGGAAGAAAGGTTGTGAGTACAACGGCTTCCCACTGGGTGTTGAAGCGCCTGTAAGCCTGGTATCCGCCGATGTTGTATGCCACCTACAACGGTGCAGGCGGGTATATACGATACGAGTCGAGCTCGGGATTGTTGAGTTTGTGTGACTCGTATCGGGAGTTGATGTGTTGGACCTACCTAACAGCTCGGGCTTTTGGGTTAGAATGGGAAAAAAAATATTGATGTTGGGTATGGGTTGAGTGCTTGTGTTGAACACCAGTGTGGTACATCACTGAAGAAAGGTTGTGAGTACAACGGCTTCCCACTGGGTGTTGAAGCGCCTGTAAGCCTGGTATCCGCCGATGTTGTATGCCACCTACAACGGTGCAGGCGGGTATATACGATACGAGTCGAGCTCGGGATTGTTGAGTTTGTGTGACTCGTATCGGGAGTTGATGTGTTGGACCTACCTAACAGCTCGGGCTTTTGGGTTAGAATGGGAAAAAAATATTGATGTTGGGTATGGGTTGAGTGCTTGTGTTGAACACCAGTGTTGTACATCACTGAAGAAAGGTTGTGAGTACAACGGCTTCCCACTGGGTGTTGAAGCGCCTGTAAGCCTGGTATCCGCCGATGTTGTATGCCACCTACAACGGTGCAGGCGGGTATATACGATACGAGTCGAGCTTGGGATTGTTGAGTTTGTGTGACTCGTATCGGGAGTTGATGTGTTGGACCTACCTAACAGCTCGGGCTTTTGGGTTAGAATGGGAAAAAAAATATTGATGTTGGGTATGGGTTGAGTGCTTGTGTTGAACACCAATGTTGTACATCACTGAAGAAAGGTTGTGAGTACAACGGCTTCCCACTGGGTGTTGAAGCGCCTGTAAGCCTGGTATCCGCCGATATTGTATGCCACCTACAACGGTGCAGGCGGGTATATACGATACGAGTCGAGCTCGGGATTGTTGAGTTTGTGTGACTCGTATCGGGAGTTGATGTGTTGGACCTACCTAACAGCTCGGGATTTTGGGTTAGAATGGGAAAAAAAATATTGATGTGGGTATGGGTTGAGTGCTTGTGTTGAACACCAATGTTGTACATTACTGAAGAAAGGTTGTGAGTACAACGGCTTCCCACTGGGTGTTGAAGCGCCTGTAAGCCTGGTATCCGCCGATGTTGTATGCCACCTACAACGGTGCAGGCGGGTATATACGATACGAGTCGAGCTCAGGATTGTTGAGTTTGTGTGACTCGTATCGGGAGTTGATGTGTTGGACCTACCTAACAGCTTGGGATTTTGGGTTAGAATAGGAAAAAAAATATTGATGTGGGTATGGGTTGAGTGCTTGTGTTGAACACCAATGTTGTACATCACTGAAGAAAGGTTGTGAGTACAACGGCTTCCCACTGGGTGTTGAAGCGCCTGTAAGCCTGGTATCCGCCGATGTTGTATGCCACCTACAACGGTGCAGGCGGGTATATACGATACGAGTCGAGCTCGGGATTGTTGAGTTTGTGTGACTCGTATCGGGAGTTAAAATATTGATGTGGGTATGGGTTGAGTGCTTGTGTTGAACACCAATGTTGTACATCACTGAAGAAAGGTTGTGAGTACAACGGCTTCCCACTGGGTGTTGAAGCGCCTGTAAGCCTGGTATCCGCCGATGTTGTATGCCACCTACAACGGTGCAGGCGGGTATATACGATACGAGTCGAGCTCGGGATTGTTGAGTTTGTGTGACTCGTATCGGGAGTTGATGTGTTGGACCTACCTAACAGCTCGGGATTTTGGGTTAGAATGGGAAAAAAAATATTGATGTGGGTATGGGTTGAGTGCTTGTGTTGAACACCAATGTTGTACATCACTGAAGAAAGGTTGTGAGTACAACGGCTTCCCACTGGGTGTTGAAGCGCCTGTAAGCCTGGTATCCGCCGATGTTGTATGCCACCTACAACGGTGCAGGCGGGTATATACGATACGAGTCGAGCTCGGGATTGTTGAGTTTGTGTGACTCGTATCGGGAGTTGATGTGTTGGACCTACCTAACAGCTCAGGATTTTGGGTTAGAATGGGAAAAAAAATATTGATGTTGGGTATGGGTTGAGTGCTTGTGTTGAACACCAGTGTTGTACATCACTGAAGAAAGGTTGTGAGTACAACGGCTTCCCACTGGGTGTTGAAGCGCCTGTAAGCCTGGTATCCGCCGATGCTGTATGCCACCTACAACGGTGCAGGCGGGTATATACGATACGAGTCGAGCTCGGGATTGTTGAGTTTGTGTGACTCGTATCGGGAGTTGATGTGTTGGACCTACCTAACAGCTCGGGCTTTTGGGATAGAATGGGAAAAAAAATATTGATTTTGGGTTAGAATGGGAAAAAAATATTGATGTGGGTATGGGTTGAGTGCTTGTGTTGAACACCAATGTTGTACATCACTGAAGAAAGGTTGTGAGTACAACGGCTTCCCACTGGGTGTTGAAGCGCCTGTAAGCCTGGTATCCGCCGATGTTGTATGCCACCTACAACGGTGCAGGCGGGTATATACGATACGAGTCGAGCTCGGGATTGTTGAGTTTGTGTGACTCGTATCGGGAGTTGATGTGTTGGACCTACCTAACAGCTCGGGATTTTGGGTTAGAATGGGAAAAAAAATATTGATGTTGGGTATTGGTTGAGTGCTTGTGTTGAACACCAGTGTTGTACATCACTGAAGAAAGGTTGTGAGTACAACGGCTTCCCACTGGGTGTTGAAGCGCCTGTAAGCCTGGTATCCGCCGATGTTGTATGCCACCTACAACGGTGCAGGCGGGTATATACGATACGAGTCGAGCTCGGGATTGTTGAGTTTGTGTGACTCGTATCGGGAGTTGATGTGTTGGACCTACCTAACAGCTCGGGCTTTTGGGATAGAATGGGAAAAAAAATATTGATGTTGGGTATGGGTTGAGTGCTTGTGTTGAACACCAGTGTTGTACATCACTGAAGAAAGGTTGTGAGTACAACGGCTTCCCACTGGGTGTTGAAGCGCCTGTAAGCCTGGTATCCGCCGATGTTGTATGCCACCTACAACGGTGCAGGCGGGTATATACGATACGAGTCGAGCTCGGGATTGTTGAGTTTGTGTGACTCGTATCGGGAGTTGATGTGTTGGACCTACCTAACAGCTCGGGCTTTTGGGTTAGAATGGGAAAAAAAATATTGATGTTGGGTATGGGTTGAGTGCTTGTGTTGAACACCAGTGTTGTACATCACGGAAGAAAGGTTGTGAGTACAACGGCTTCCCACTGGGTGTTGAAGCGCCTGTAAGCCTGGTATCCGCCGATGTTGTATGCCACCTACAACGGTGCAGGCGGGTATATACGATACGAGTCGAGCTCGGGATTGTTGAGTTTGTGTGACTCGTATCGGGAGTTGATGTGTTGGACCTACCTAACAGCTCGGGCTTTTGGGTTAGAATGGGAAAAAAAATATTGATGTTGGGTATGGGTTGAGTGCTTGTGTTGAACACCAGTGTGGTACATCACTGAAGAAAGGTTGTGAGTACAACGGCTTCCCACTGGGTGTTGAAGCGCCTGTAAGCCTGGTATCCGCCGATGTTGTATGCCACCTACAACGGTGCAGGCGGGTATATACGATACGAGTCGAGCTCGGGATTGTTGAGTTTGTGTGACTCGTATCGGGAGTTGATGTGTTGGACCTACCTAACAGCTCGGGCTTTTGGGTTAGAATGGGAAAAAAATATTGATGTTGGGTATGGGTTGAGTGCTTGTGTTGAACACCAGTGTTGTACATCACTGAAGAAAGGTTGTGAGTACAACGGCTTCCCACTGGGTGTTGAAGCGCCTGTAAGCCTGGTATCCGCCGATGTTGTATGCCACCTACAACGGTGCAGGCGGGTATATACGATACGAGTCGAGCTTGGGATTGTTGAGTTTGTGTGACTCGTATCGGGAGTTGATGTGTTGGACCTACCTAACAGCTCGGGCTTTTGGGTTAGAATGGGAAAAAAAATATTGATGTTGGGTATGGGTTGAGTGCTTGTGTTGAACACCAGTGTTGTACATCACTGAAGAAAGGTTGTGAGTACAACGGCTTCCCACTGGGTGTTGAAGCGCCTGTAAGCCTGGTATCCGCCGATGTTGTATGCCACCTACAACGGTGCAGGCGGATATATACGATACGAGTCGAGCTCGGGATTGTTGAGTTTGTGTGACTCGTATCGGGAGTTGATGTGTTGGACTTACCTAACAGCTCGGGCTTTTGGGTTAGAATGGGAAAAAAAATATTGATGTTGGATATGGGTTGAGTGCTTGTGTTGAACACCAGTGTTGTACATCACAGAAGAAAGGTTGTGAGTACAACGGCTTCCCACTGGGTGTTGAAGCGTCTGTAAGCCTGGTATCCGCCGATGTTGTATGCCACCTACAACGGTGCAGGCGGGTATATACGATACGAGTCGAGCTCGGGATTGTTGAGTTTGTGTGACTCGTATCGGGAGTTGATGTGTTGGACCTACCTAACAGCTCGGGCTTTTGGGTTAGAATGGGAAAAAAAATATTGATGTCGGGTATGGGTTGAGTGCTTGTGTTGAACACCAGTGTTGTACATCACTGAAGAAAGGTTGTGAGTACAACGGCTTCCCACTGGGTGTTGAAGCGCCTGTAAGCCTGGTATCCGCCGATGTTGTATGCCACCTACAACGGTGCAGGCGGGTATATACGATACGAGTCGAGCTCGGGATTGTTGAGTTTGTGTGACTCGTATCGGGAGTTGATGTGTTGGACCTACCTAACAGCTCGGGCTTTTGGGTTAGAATGGGGAAAAAAATATTGATGTCGGGTATGGGTTGAGTGCTTGTGTTGAACACCAGTGTTGTACATCACTGAAGAAAGGTTGTGAGTATAACGGCTTCCCACTAGGTGTTGAAGTGCCTGTAAGCCTGGTATCCGCCGATGTTGTATGCCACCTACAACGGTGCAGGCGGGTATGTACGATACGAGTCGAGCTCGGGATTGTTGAGTTTGTGTGACTTGTATCGGGAGTTGATGTGTTGGACCTACCTAACAGCTCGGGCTTTTGGGTTAGAATGGGAAAAAAAATATTGATGTCGGGTATGGGTTGAGTGCTTGTGTTGACATCACTGAAGAAAGGTTGTGAGTACAACGGCTTCCCACTGGGTGTTGAAGCGCCTGTAAGCCTGGTATCCGCCGATGTTGTATGCCACCTACAACGGTGCAGGCGGGTATGTACGATACGAGTCGAGCTCGGGATTGTTGAGTTTGTGTGACTTGTATCGGGAGTTGATGTGTTGGACCTACCTAACAGCTCGGGCTTTTGGGTTAGAATGGGAAAAAAAATATTGATGTCGGGTATGGGTTGAGTGCTTGTGTTGACATCACTGAAGAAAGGTTGTGAGTACAACGGCTTCCCACTGGGTGTTGAAGCGCCTGTAAGCCTGGTATCCGCCGATGTTGTATGCCACCTACAACGGTGCAGGCGGGTATGTACGATACGAGTCGAGCTCGGGATTGTTGAGTTTGTGTGACTCGTATCGGGAGTTGATGTGTTGGACCTACCTAACAGCTCAGGCTTTTGGGTTAGAATGGGAAAAAAAATATTGATGTCGGGTATGGGTTGAGTGCTTGTGTTGAACACCAGTGTTGTACATCACTGAAGAAAGGTTGTGAGTACAACGGCTTCCCACTGGGTGTTGAAGCGCCTGTAAGCCTGGTATCCGTCGATGTTGTATGCCACCTACAACGGTGCAGGCGGGTATGTACGATACGAGTCGAGCTCGGGATTGTTGAGTTTGTGTGACTCGTATCGGGAGTTGATGTGTTGGACCTACCTAACAGCTCGGGCTTTTGGGTTAGAATGGGAAAAAAAATATTGATGTCGGGTATGGGTTGAGTGCTTGTGTTGAACACCAGTGTTGTACATCACTGAAGAAAGGTTGTGAGTACAACGGCTTCCCACTGGGTGTTGAAGGACCTACCTAACAGCTCGGGCTTTTGGGCTAGAATAGGAAGAAAAATATTGATGTCGGGTATGGGTTGAGTGCTTGTGTTGAACACCAGTGTTGTACATCACTGAAGAAAGGTTGTGAGTACAACGGCTTCCCACTGGGTGTTGAAGCGCCTGTAAGCCTGGTATCCGCCGATGTTGTATGCCACCTACAACGGTGCAGGCGGGTATATACGATACGAGTCGAGCTCGGGATTGTTGAGTTTGTGTGACTCGTATCGGGAGTTGATGTGTTGGACCTACCTAACAGCTCGGGCTTTTGGGTTAGAATGGGAAAAAAAATATTGATGTTGGGTATGGGTTGAGTGCTTGTGTTGAACACCAGTGTTGTACATCACTGAAGAAAGGTTGTGAGTACAACGGCTTCCCACTGGGTGTTGAAGCGCCTGTAAGCCTGGTATCCGCCGATGTTGTATGCCACCTACAACGGTGCAGGCGGGTATATACGATACGAGTCGAGCTTGGGATTGTTGAGTTTGTGTGACTCGTATCGGGAGTTGATGTGTTGGACCTACCTAACAGCTCGGGCTTTTGGGTTAGAATGGGAAAAAAAATATTGATGTTGGGTATGGGTTGAGTGCTTGTGTTGAACACCAGTGTTGTACATCACTGAAGAAAGGTTGTGAGTACAACGGCTTCCCACTGGGTGTTGAAGCGCCTGTAAGCCTGGTATCCGCCGATGTTGTATGCCACCTACAACGGTGCAGGCGGGTATATACGATACGAGTCGAGCTCGGGATTGTTGAGTTTGTGTGACTCGTATCGGGAGTTGATGTGTTGGACCTACCTAACAGCTCGGGCTTTTGGGTTAGAATGGGAAAAAAATATTGATGTTGGGTATGGGTTGAGTGCTTGTGTTGAACACCAGTGTTGTACATCACTGAAGAAAGGTTGTGAGTACAACGGCTTCCCACTGGCTGTTGAAGCGTCTGTAAGCCTGGTATCCGCCGATGTTGTATGCCACCTACAACGGTGCAGGCGGGTATATACGATATGAGTCGAGCTCGGGATTGTTGAGTTTGTGTGACTCGTATCGGGAGTTGATGTGTTGGACCTACCTAACAGCTCGGGCTTTTGGGTTAGAATGGGAAAAAAAATATTGATGTCGGGTATGGGTTGAGTGCTTGTGTTGAACACCAGTGTTGTACATCACTGAAGAAAGGTTGTGAGTACAACGGCTTCCCACTGGGTGTTGAAGCGCCTGTAAGCCTGGTATCCGCCGATGTTGTATGCCACCTACAACGGTGCAGGCGGGTATATACGATACGAGTCGAGCTCGGGAATGTTGAGTTTGTGTGACTCGTATCGGGAGTTGATGTGTTGGACCTACCTAACAGCTCGGGCTTTTGGGTTAGAATGGGAAAAAAAATATTGATGTCGGGTATGGGTTGAGTGCTTGTGTTGAACACCAGTGTTGTACATCACTGAAGAAAGGTTGTGAGTACAACGGCTTCCCACTATGTGTTGAAGTGCCTGTAAGCCTGGTATCCGCCGATGTTGTATGCCACCTACAACGGTGCAGGCGGGTATGTACGATACGAGTCGAGCTCGGGATTGTTGAGTTTGTGTGACTTGTATCTGGAGTTGATGTGTTGGACCTACCTAACAGCTCGGGCTTTTGGGTTAGAATGGGAAAAAAAATATTGATCTCGGGTATGGGTTGAGTGCTTGTGTTGACATCACTGAAGAAAGGTTGTGAGTACAACGGCTTCCCACTGGGTGTTGAAGCGCCTGTAAGCCTGGTATCCGCCGATGTTGTATGCCACCTACAACGGTGCAGGCGGGTATGTACGATACGAGTCGAGCTCGGGATTGTTGAGTTTGTGTGACTCGTATCGGGAGTTTATGTGTTGGACCTACCTAACAGCTCGGGCTTTTGGGTTAGAATGGGAAAAAAAATATTGATGTCGGGTATGGGTTGAGTGCTTGTGTTGAACACCAGTGTTGTACATCACTGAAGAAAGGTTGTGAGTACAACGGCTTCCCACTGGGTGTTGAAGCGCCTGTAAGCCTGGTATCCGTCGATGTTGTATGCCACCTACAACGGTGCAGGTGGGTATGTACGATACGAGTCGAGCTCGGGATTGTTGAGTTTGTGTGACTCGTATCGGGAGTTGATGTGTTGGACCTACCTAACAGCTCGGGCTTTTGGGTTAGAATGGGAAAAAAAATATTGATGTCGGGTATGGGTTGAGTGCTTGTGTTGAACACCAGTGTTGTACATCACTGAAGAAAGGTTGTGAGTACAACGGCTTCCCACTGGGTGTTGAAGGACCTACCTAACAGCTCGGGCTTTTGGGTTAGAATAGGAAGAAAAATATTGATGTCGGGTATGGGTTGAGTGCTTGTGTTGAACACCAGTGTTGTACATCACTGAAGAAATGTTGTGAGTACAACGGCTTCCCACTGGGTGTTGAAGCGCCTGTAAGCCTGGTATCCGCCGATGTTGTATGCCACCTACAACGGTGCAGGCGGGTATGTACGATACGAGTCGAGCTCGGGATTGTTGAGTTTGTGTGACTCGTATCGGGAGTTGATGTGTTGGACCTACCTAACAGCTCGGGCTTTTGGGTTAGAATGGGAAAAAATATTGATGTCGGGTATGGGTTGAGTGCTTGTGTTGAACACCAGTGTTGTACATCACTGAAGAAAGGTTGTGAGTACAACGGCTTCCCACTGGGTGTTGAAGCGCCTGTAAGCCTGGTATCCGCCGATGTTGTATGCCACATACAACGGTGCAGGCGGGTATGTACGATACGAGTCGAGCTCGGGATTGTTGAGTTTGTGTGACTCGTATCGGGAGTTGATGTGTTGGACCTACCTAACAGCTCGGGCTTTTGGGTTAGAATGGGAAAAAAAATATTGATGTCGGGTATGGGTTGAGTGCTTGTGTTGAACACTAGTATTGTACATCACTGAAGAAAGGTTGTGAGTACAACGGCTTCCCTCTGGGTGTTGAAGCGCCTGTAAGCCTGGTATCCGCTGATGTTGTATGCCACCTACAACGGTGCAGGCGGGTATGTACGATACGAGTCGAGCTCGGGATTGTTGAGTTTGTGTGACTCGTATCGGGAGTTGATGTGTTGGACCTACCTAACAGCTCGGGATTTTGGGTTAGAATGGGAAAAAAATATTGATGTCGGGTATGGGTTGAGTGCTTGTGTTGAACACCAGTGTTGTACATCACTGAAGAAAGGTTGTGAGTACAACGGCTTCCCACTGGGTGTTGAAGCGCCTGTAAGCCTGGTATCCGCCGATGTTGTATGCCACCTACAACGGTGCAGGCGGGTATGTACGATACGAGTCGAGCTCGGGATTGTTGAGTTTGTGTGACTCGTATCGGGAGTTGATGTGTTGGACCTCTACCTAACAGCTCGGGCTTTTGGGTTAGAATGGGAAAAAAAATATTGATGTCGGGTATGGGTTGAGTGCTTGTGTTGAACACCAGTATTGTATATCACTGAAGAAAGGTTGTGAGTACAACGGCTTCCCACTGGGTGTTGAAGGGCTTTTGGGTTAGAATGGGAAAAAAAATATTGATGTCGGGTATGGGTTGAGTGCTTGTGTTGAACACCAGTGTTGTACATCACTGAAGAAAGGTTGTGAGTACAACGGCTTCCCACTGGGTGTTGAAGCGCCTGTAAGCCTGGTATCCGCCGATGTTGTATGCCACCTACAACGGTGCAGGCGGGTATGTACGATACGAGTCGAGCTTGGGATTGTTGAGTTTGTGTGACTCGTATCGGGAGTTGATGTGTTGGACCTATCTAACAGCTCGGGCTTTTGGGTTAGAATGGGAAAAAAAATATTGATGTCGGGTATGGGTTGAGTGCTTGTGTTGAACACCAGTGTTGTACATCACTAAAGAAAGGTTGTGAGTACAACGGCTTCCCACTGGGTGTTGAAGCGCCTGTAAGCCTGGTATCCGCCGATGTTGTATGCCACCTACAACGGTGCAGGCGGGTATGTACGATACGAGTCGAGCTCGGGATTGTTGAGTTTGTGTGACTCGTATCGGGAGTTGATGAGTTGGACCTACCTAACAGCTCGGGCTTTTGGGTTAGAATGGGAAAAAAAATATTGATGTCGGGTATGGGTTGAGTGCTTGTGTTGAACACCAGTGTTGTACATCACTGAAGAAAGGTTGTGAGTACAACGGCTTTCCACTGGGTGTTGAAGCGCCCGTAAGCCTGGTATCCGCCGATGTTGTATGCCACCTACAACGGTGCAGGCGGGTATGTACGATACGAGTCGAGCTCGGGATTGTTGAGTTTGTGTGACTCGTATCGGGAGTTGATGTGTTGGACCTCTACCTAACAGCTCGGGCTTTTGGGTTAGAATGGGAAAAAAAATATTGATGTCGGGTATGGGTTGAGTGCTTGTGTTGAACACCAGTGTTGTACATCACTGAAGAAAGGTTGTGAGTACAACGGCTTCCCACTGGGTGTTGAAGGGCTTTTCGGTTAGAATAGGAAAAAAAATATTGATGTCGGGTATGGGTTGAGTGCTTGTGTTGAACACCAGTGTTGTACATCACTGAAGAAAGGTTGTGAGTACAACGGTTTCCCACTGGGTGTTGAAGGGCTTTTGGGTTAGAATGGGAAAAAAAATATTGATGTCGGGTATGGGTTGAGTGCTTGTGTTGAACACCAGTGTTGTACATCACTGAAGAAAGGTTGTGAGTACAACGGCTTCCCACTGGGTGTTGAAGCGCCTGTAAGCCTGGTATCCTGTATGGGTTGAGTGCTTGTGTTGAACACCGGTGTTGTACATCACTGAAGAAAGGTTGTGAGTACAACGGCTTCCCACTGGGTGTTGAAGCGCCTGTAAGCCTGGTATCCGCCGATGTTGTATGCCACCTACAACGGTGCAGGCGGGTATGTACGATACGAGTCGAGCTCGGGATTGTTGAGTTTGTGTGACTCGTATCGGGAGTTGATGTGTTGGACCTCTACCTAACAGCTCGAGCTTTTGGGTTAGAATGGGAAAAAAAATATTGATGTCGGGTATGGGTTGAGTGCATGTGTTGAACACCAGTGTTGTACATCACTGAAGAAAGGTTGTGAGTACAACGGCTTCCCACTGGGTGTTGAAGCGCCTGTAAGCCTGGTATCCGGTATGGGTTGAGTGCTTGTGTTGAACACCAGTGTTGTACATCACTGAAGAAAGGTTGTGAGTACAACGGCTTCCCACTGGGTGTTGAAGCGCCTGTAAGCCTGGTATCCGCCGATGTTGTTTGCCACCTACAACGGTGCAGGTGGGTATGTATGATACGAGTCGAGCTCGGGATTGTTGAGTTTGTGTGACTCGTATCGGGAGTTGATGTGTTGGACCTCTACCTAACAGCTCGGGCTTTTGGGTTAGAATGGGAAAAAAAATATTGATGTCGGGTATGGGTTGAGTGCTTGTGTTGAACACCAGTGTTGTACATCACTGAAGAAAGGTTGTGAGTACAACGGCTTCCCACTGGGTGTTGAAGCGCCTGTAAGCCTGGTATCCGGTATGGGTTGAGTGCTTGTGTTGAACACCAGTGTTGTACATCACTGAAGAAAGGTTGTGAGTACAACGGCTTCCCACTGGGTGTTGAAGCGACTGTAAGCCTGGTATCCGCCGATGTTGTATGCCACCTACAACGGTGCAGGCGGGTATGTACGATACGAGTCGAGCTCGGGATTGTTGAGTTTGTGTGACTCGTATCGGGAGTTGATGTGTTGGACATCTACCTAATAGCTCGGGCTTTTGGGTTAGAATGGATAAAAAAATATTGATGTCGGGCTTTTGGGTTATAATGGGAAAAAAAATATTGATGTCGGGTATGGGTTGAGTGCTTGTGTTGAACACCAGTGTTGTACATCACTGAAGAAAGGTTGCGAGTACAACGGCTTCCCACTGGATGTTGAAGCGCCTGTAAGCCTGGTATCCGGTATGGGTTGAGTGCTTGTGTTGAACACCAGTGTTGTACATCACAGAAGAAAGGTTGTGAGTACAACGGCTTCCCACTGGGTGTTGAAGCGCCTGTAAGCCTGGTATCCGCCGATGTTGTATGCCACCTACAACGGTGCAGGCGGGTAAGTACGATACGAGTCGAGCTCGGGATTGTTGAGTTTGTGTGACTCGTATCGGGAGTTGATGTGTTGGACCTCTACCTAACAGCTCTGGCTTTTGGGTTAGAATGGGAAAAAAAATATTGATGTCGGGTATGGGTTGAGTGCTTGTGTTGAACACCAGTGTTGTACATCACTGAAGAAAGGTTGCGAGTACAACGGCTTCCCACTGGGTGTTGAAGCGCCTGTAAGCCTGGTATCCGCCGATGTTGTATGCCACCTACAACGGTGCAGGCGGGTATGTACGATACGAGTCGAGCTTGGGATTGTTTAGTTTGTGTGACTCGTATCGGGAGTTGATGTGTTGGACCTCTACCTAACAGCTCGGGCTTTTGGGTTAGAATGGGAAAAAAAATATTGATGTCGGGTATGGGTTGAGTGCTTGTGTTGAACACCAGTGTTGTACATCACTGAAGAAAGGTTGTGAGTACAACGACTTCCCACTGGTTGTTGAAGCGCCTGTAAGCCTGGTATCCGGTATGGGTTGAGTGCTTGTGTTGAAAACCAGTGTTGTACATCACTGAAGAAAGGTTGTGAGTACAACGGCTTCCCACTGGGTGTTGAAGCGCCTGTAAGCCTGGTATCCGCCGATGTTGTATGCCACCTACAACGGTGCAGGCGGGTATGTACGATACGAGTCGAGCTCGGGATTGTTGAGTTTGTGTGACTCGTATCGGGAGTTGATGTGTTGGACCTCTACCTAACAGCTCGGGCTTTTGGGTTAGAATGGGAAAAAAAATATTGATGTCGGGTATGGGTTGAGTGCTTGTGTTGAACACCAGTGTTGTACATCACTGAAGAAAGGTTGTGAGTACAACGGCTTCCCACTGGGTGTTGAAGCGCCTGTAAGCCTGGTATCCGGCATGGGTTGAGTGCTTGTGTTGAACACCAGTGTTGTACATCACTGAAGAAAGGTTGTGAGTACAACGGCTTCCCACTGGGTGTTGAAGCGCCTGTAAGCCTGGTATCCGGTATGGGTTGAGTGCTTGTGTTGAACACCAGTGTTGTACATCACTGAAGAAAGGTTGTGAGTACAACGGCTTCCCACTGGGTGTTGAAGCGCCTGTAAGCCTGGTATCCGGTATGGGTTGAGTGCTTGTGTTGAACACCAGTGTTGTACATCACTGAAGAAAGGTTGTGAGTACAACGGCTTCCCACTGGGTGTTGAAGCGCCTGTAAGCTTGGTATCCGCCGATGTTGTATGCCACCTACAACGGTGCAGGCGGGTATGTACGATACGAGTCGAGCTCGGGATTGTTGAGTTTGTGTGACTCGTATCGGGAGTTGATGTGTTGGACCTCTACCTAACAGCTCGGGCTTTTGGGTTAGAATGGGAAAAAAAATATTGATGTCGGGCTTTTGGGTTAGAATGGGAAAAAAATATTGATGTCGGGTATGGGTTGAGTGCTTGTGTTGAACACCAGTGTTGTACATCACTGAAGAAAGGTTGCGAGTACAACGGCTTCCCACTGGGTGTTGAAGCGCCTGTATACCTGGTATCCGGTATGGGTTGAGTTCTTGTGTTGAACACCAGTGTTGTACATCACTGAAGAAAGGTTTTGAGTACAACGGCTTCCCACTGGGTGTTGAAGCGCCTGTAAGCCTGGTATCCGCCGATGTTGTATGCCACCTACAACGGTGCAGGCGGGTATGTACGATACGAGTCGAGCTCGGGATTGTTGAGTTTGTGTGACTCGTATCGGGAGTTGATGTGTTGGACCTCTACCTAACAGCTCGGGCTTTTGGGTTAGAATGGGCAATAAAATATTGATGTCGGGTATGGGTTGAGTGCTTGTGTTGAACACCAGTGTTGTACATCACTGAAGAAAGGTTGCGAGTACAACGGCTTCCCACTGGGTGTTGAAGCGCCTGTAAGCCTGGTATCCGCCGATGTTGTATGCCACCTACAACGGTGCAGGCGGGTATGTACGATACGAACGGCTTCCCACTGGGTGTTGAAGCGCCTGTAAGCCTGGTATCCGCCGATGTTGTATGCCACCTACAACGTGTTGAGTTTGTGTGACTCGTATAGTCCCACATCGGGAGTTCACGAAGAAGTGGACGTGTATATAATGTAACTTGGACCTCTACCTAACAGCTCGGGCTTTTGGGTTAGAATGGGCACCCAAGTTGTGTTGTGTACGCGTCGCTTGCGGGCTCCGCCCCCGACAAATGGTATCAGAGCCTGGTTTGTTCGGGAGAGGGGTGGAGCATGATGTGGGGAAATGGGTTGAGTGCTTGTGTTGAACACCAGTGTTGTACATCACTTAAGAAAGGTTGTGAGTGCAACGGTTTCCCACTGGGTGTTGAAGCGCCTGTAAGCCTGGTATGTATACCGCCGATGTTGTATGCCACCTACAACGGTGCAGCCGGGTATGTACGATACAAGTCAAGCTCGGGCTTTTGGGTTAGAATGGGCACCCAAGTTGTGTTGTGTACGCGTCGCTTGCGGGCTCCGCCCCCGACAAATGGTATCAGAGCCTGGTTTGTTCGGGAGAGGGGTGGAGCGGAAAAAAACAAAAATATTTGATGGTGGGAGTTGGGTTGAGTGCTTGTGTTGAACACCAATGTTGTACATCACTGAAGAAAGGTTGTGAGTGCAACGGGCCATCACTTGGTGTTGAAGCGCCTGTAAGCCTGTATGTATACCGCCGATGTTGTATGCTTCCTACAACGGTGCAGGCGGGTATGTACGATACGAGTCAAGCTCGGGATTGTTGAGTTTGTGACTCGTATTAGTCCCACATCGGGAGTTTAAGGGGAAGTTGATGTGTATATAATGTAACTTGGACCTTTACCTAACAGCTCGGGCTTTTGGGTTAGAATGGGCACCCAAGTTGTGTTGTGTACACGTCGCTTACGGGCTCCGCCCCCGACAAATGGTATCAGTGCCTGGTTTGGTTCGGGAGAGGGGTTGGAGCGAGGAAAAAAATATTGATGTCGGGTATGGGTTGAGTGCTTGTGTTGAACACCAGTGTTGTACATCACAGAAGAAAGGTTGTGAGTACAACGGCTTCCCACTGGGTGTTGAAGCGCCTGTAAGCCTGGTATGTATACCGCCGATGTTGTATGCCACCTACAACGGTGCAGGCGGGTATGTACGATACGAGTCAAGCTCGGGATTGTTGAGTTTGTGTGACTCGTATAGTCCCACATCGGGAGTTTAAGGGGAAGTTGATGTGTATATAATGTAACTTGGACCTCTACCTAAAAGCTCGGGCTTTTGGGTTAGAATGGGCACCCAAGTTGTGTTGTGTACGCGTCGCTTGCGCGCTCCGCCCCCGACAAATCGGTACAGGCGGGTATGTACGATACGAACGGCTTCCCACTGGGTGTTGAAGCGCCTGTATCCGCCGATGTTGTATGCCACCTACAACGGTACAGGCGGGTATGTACGATACGAGTCGAGCTCGGGATTGTTGAGTTTGTGTGACTCGTATCTGGAGTTGATGTGTTGAACCTCTACCTAACAGCTCGGGTTTTTGGGTTAGAATGAGCACCCAAGCTGTGTTGTGTACGCGTCGCTTTGATACCATTTGTCGGGGGCGGAGCCCAAAAGCCCGAACTGTTAGGTAGAGGTCCAAGTTGTATTATATACACATCAACTCTTTTGTAAACTCCCGATGTGGGACTATACGAGTCACACAAACTCAACATAACTTACATGTGTTCATAAAACATATTACCAGTATCTTGTTATATGTGGATTATATGTTCTGATGATAAACATGCCCGGCTGTTCAATATTACATGTAAGTCTATAAGTTCCTCTAAATCTAAATGTAAACGCTTCACTAGCAATTAAACGGCTTAATACACTTCTTGGTACATAGAATTTTAGACTGTAAAGTAGAATTTTCCCACTATATATATGAACACTTTACAGTTATGTATAAATTGAGACATAAGAAGATAACGGCGAAACGCATAACTCCTTGTGTTTTTCCATTTTTGGAGATAAGAAGAAAGAAGAAATGAGATGATAAGATTACTTTGATTTTCAGGCTGAATAAATATTGGAACCCCCGGTGAGAGAAAACACACGATGCTACCCTATCCTCCCTCCATCTAGACAACTTTCAAAAGACTTGGAAATTAAAACATCAATGTGAAGAGAAAAAGTAAAAGGAAGCTGGTACATCAAAAGTTTTGGAGGGTATTAGAGAGAAAAAAAGATGAAGGGGTGTTTTGTTACCTAACAAGTGTTTACTTAAATGGTGGATTCTTAATTTTGTGTTATAATTTGTGATGATAATTCATTTAAGTCACTGCCTCTGGATTGCTGTTGACAGTCACATGCCAGGCTACTTAAATTAATTTTCCCATTGGAGTGGACTTCCACCAATCTCCATTCTTTCCATTAAACTTTCCCCATCATTTAATAATTCAAAACTCTGCATTTTTTTTATACAAATATCCTTTCATCTTTGCTTAATTTATCATTAATCAAAGCAATTGTTACCTTCCATAATATTCTTGTGAATTGATTAAGGAGTTGCTTAAAATTTCATGAATTGCCATCGTTGGGAGTACAAGAAAGCCGGTGGAGATTAAGAAGTCAGAGGGAATGGGGAGCATCAAAGACAAAGTGTGTTCATCATTTTGGGTTGTTTTTTTGTCTAATTATTAATTATATTGAGATGTTTTAATTTTTAACATGATGATAAACTAATCCTTTATGCGCGGGTCAATCATTGCATTAAGTTCCTACCTTCTCCACTTAACACGCCTTGGTCGGATTTTAATCTTGGTTTACAATACGACTTAACTATTATAAATGTTCTATCCAACCGTTGATCTTACAGCTAATTAAAAGCAAGAGCAAGCATCTCCTTCGCAGAGAAACCTAAACCCAACGTTCGTCCAAAACTCGACTGCTTTACAATGCACCATGCTATCCATGCATGAAATTTCACTGCATTATACAGGTTTGGGTGGACCTCTGTCTCAGATGAACAGACCCGGTTTTCGGGCTTGGTCCATATACATTTTTTAAAAAGTAATAAATAATAATAAAAATATTAAAATTATGGTTAACTCTATCAAAAGAGGTTGCTGGAAATGAGATATTCAGACCCAGCTCTGTGTAAAACACAAGCCCCGGATCCCATAGGTTAATTTAGATGGGTCCTCTTACACAAAAACCGGGTCTCTATACTTGAGGTAATTAGCTTAGATATACCTCATCCCCATTTATCCCCTATCAAAAACATATATTTGCCTAACATATAATTTTACGGAACCATATTAAATTATATAATATAGGTTATAAATTAAACTTAAAGATAACATTAACTAGTTACAATACTATAAATTACAATGTGTGCATTTTAACGGTCAAGACTAAATGTCTACGCTTTGCACTATTGCTGGTACCGGGTAGTAACAAGTGAGTTTGATTTTGGCTGATATTTTCGGACAGAAAATATTTTGTACTAAATCCATACCCACTCCGAAAGCTTCGTATCTAATCTTTAACCTGCCACTTCGGGTTCGGACAAGTATAAAATGCCCAAAGAATCCAAAAATGTGAGGTCAGATAGGATGAGGGGCTTGCACCCATGTAGGTAGAACCATATTTATTTACCCATCGATCTCAATGCAAGGGCCACGGGCATGCCAAATGATATTCAAATTGCATAAAATGATGTATCCGTGTTATAAAACATAAGTATTAAATTGAATAGTGTTGGTCATCCGCTCCCCTTGACGGCTCGGCCATCCAATTTAGACGCATGGTGGACATTTTTCATGGCATCTCTAAAAGAACTTCCAGGAATATCACGCCAGCATACATAGTTACACAAAAAAAAAAGAACACGCAACATGGTGGTAGCAAATCGAAACTACTCCATCAAATTCGTTAGTTTTATGCATAACAGGAAAACAAGAGATTTATAAAAATCTAAAAGCAGACAGCATAAAAGGAGGCTTAATTTATTGAAGACCCCAATGGCATCGGTTAGAATAGAGACTGTTCTTGTAGCTAGAAGACACATTTCCTCATTATATAAACAGAGACATAGGAGCTAAGAGTCAAATTATTAATAATAAAGAAAGAAAGAAAGAAAGAAAAAGGAATATATAGAAATGACATACATCGATCCGGTCAAGATCTAACAACCACCAAGCTAAGTTTCCTCCCTCCTCCAACTAATTCATTTAGTTTTGAATGTTTCCTTACTTCCCTTTGATTCTCTCACCCTCTATGCACCGCTCTCTCATTTCGTGCTCTTTTTCAAACAAACCAATGTCTAACGGCACTATTGACATGGATAGAATCGGTAGAACTCTAACCAGACAAACCAGTTCATTAAATATATAGAACGCAATAATACATAATGTAGCTTAAGAAGACATACAATCAGCTCACTATATTCATTGATCCATGTCGGTTTCGATGTTGAGAGCTGCTTGATTTCTTGTGGTTTTGGATGGGTGCATGTATGTATGTACGGGCCAATAAACTAATAAACTAATGTTAGGATGCCTTTCACAACGTGGCCTCCAATCATTATTGATGCCAGAGATAAATATATGTGTGTGGAAGCAGTTTCTTATGGTTGAAACTTGATATTATTAGTACACATAAAATACATATTAAATCAAAAAAATTCATATAGAATACAAAAAATAAATCAAAGGGGCGGCAGAGAAAGAGAGGTTCTTCCTCCCTCACGCACCTTTTGCTCTTTAAAAAATATTTACTGTAATGGCTGCAGGCTACCACTGAAAACGATGGAATTAATCTGCTTCCAATAATGAGAGCAAGCTTTAAGCAGTGACATGCTCAGGCATCAGAGAATCGACTAGTCAGTGATTTTAAATGATTAATGATTTATGAATGGAAGTTGATGGAGGTTGAGATCTCTCTCGGATGTTGTACTCCGTCGATCCTGTGATGACGGTCTTGGACGGTTGTGATTTGGTGTGGTTGTTGTTGAGCGTGTGGATCTCAATGGATTGATGTTGGGGTTGAAGCTAAGCTACCTGCAAGTGAAGTCCCGGGATGGATGACCACCGTAGGACCCTCCGATGATCAAGTTAGTGCCGAAGAATATGAGCAGAGTAGCGGCATATTGGAATGAATTCGAGTTTCCCGAGTCGTCTGAGAGAGAGGTTTATATAGTGGTCGCGTGGAGCGAGCGGGTACGAGATCGTCGCCGTCAGTTACACCCATACGTTATCCTCACATTAATAGCGGGAAACGTCCATTAATGGGGGACGCGCTAGCGTGGGGAGACGGATAGCTCGTCCTGGCGAGATACGCGGAGCCGCTGCGGAGGCGCTTGGGTTCCACGCTCTCGGTTGATCGGGGAAACCAAGATAGTTCGGCTTGTTTGATTGCTCGGAGACGAGCAGTGAGGCCGAGAAAGCTCGGCCTGGCAGATGGCTCGGAGACAAGTAAGGAGACCGAGAAAGCTCGGACACTTCCTCGAGACGAGGTCCTGAGGAATTCCCCTAATGCAACTCATTTATTCCACCTCCGTAGTCTTCGGGACATGTCATCCACCATGTGTCATAATCTGAGGAAATACCACTTGTGAGCATCATCATTAGCCCCCCACTCTCGTTCCGACTTATTTATGGGTCGGGTCGAGAGTGGCCTGTTCGGTTTTCTTCGGCTCAGTTTGGCGCCGAGAATCAGAATGTGGATCGTTCGGGAACGACATGGCGTTTGGCCGTGGCGTCATTTCGATCTTTAGGCCCATGTGTCGTCTCGTCGTGCTCCTGAATTTTCGCGCGTATCTCTGATAGCGTCAGCGAATCAGTGAAATGATTGCGCTTTAAAGAGGGGGCGCTGTTTCAGTCGATTCGCTAGTTGGGATACGGGCCACGTGTCGGACGTCGGTTGGCGGAAGCGACAGGCCGTCTCCGACTCTTGCAGAAGAGACCCCAATGGCCGGTCGCAACGTGGAGCTTCGACTTCCTCTTGGGTGAGGCATTTCGTTTTGGCGGGAATCAATCTGGGCCGTAGGATGTTCTCTTTTGGGATGTATAAATAGGAGGGGACCATCCTAGGGCCGACACTTTGCTCTAATTCTCTTTCATTGCTGAAGATTGCCCGGCGCTCCACTTCTTAGATCGGATCCTCTGTGATTTTTCCTCGGTGAGTCCCTTCCTTTGAATCAGGTTAGATGTCTTCATCCGAGGAGTCTGTAGAGATAGAAAGGGTAGAGTCAGACGATGAGGCCTCAGTTTCTTGGGCCGAGTCCAGTGGTTCTTCCTCCTCTTTGGTTTCAGATAGCCAAGAAGGTTCTTCTTCTTCTTCTTCGTCTTTTGTGCCAGATTCACCCCATAGGGTCAGGGCCGTCCTTGTCACTCGCCGTCAGGCGGCGACAAGGGCTCCCAAGGTACGCATCGGGAACACCCGTGATGCGCCCTCCGTTTTGAAGAGTATGGACAGGCTTTCCAAAATTCGGGCTCGATTCCACATCCCCTCTAACTATTCCATCCGTTTAGCTAGAGAGGGTGAGCGGGCGGACCAGATGCAAGGCAAGAAGATTGCCCTGTATTTGGAAGCTTTCCAGGCAGGAATGCGTCTGCCCTTCCCAACCGAGGTTTGTGGGGTCCTTTGTTGCTTCTGTCTTGCTCCGGGCCAGCTAGCGCCGAACTCGTGGAGGATCCTCCTCGGTTTTTTGGTCCGGTTGAAATTAAATCAGATCCCCTTCAGTTTGACCCTCCTTGTGTCTTTCCTTTGTTATAAAAATTATCCCGAGACCAGCAAGGAAGAGCCGAGCTGAATGTATTTTTCGTATAAAAAGCGTAAGGGTGGGACGGCCGGGTCGGGGGTAGTAGTCGTCCCTTCTTCCATCCACGAATGGAAGGAGAAGTTTATATTCGTCGGGCCACCTGAGGGCGAGAATTGGCCTGTGCCTACACAGTGGCACAGGGCCAACTGCCCAAGGGCAAAACAGTCGACTTCCCCCGAGGCGAGGTTGGTGTCCCAGTGGGAACCAATCCAGCGGGCGGATGTTCTGCTATCCGAGCAGGCACTGAGCTGGGCTGGGCTTAGTCCTGCTCGTTTTCTGGGTAAGTTAGGGCCTTCGACGACATGTTTAGACTTCGTTAACTTCTTTTGCTTTTTTAGTGTCGCTAACTCCCTTTTGTTTGTGTGTTCTTTTTTGCAGAGCCCATGGATCGATCGAAGATCCTAGCCGCCATGGCCGCCAAGAACCAAGGAAGGAAGGCCGGGGGCACAAGTTCGGCCCGACTCGGTCCGAGCTCGGCCCCGAGGCCAACTCCACCGTCCAAGCCTTCCGCCGCTCCCTGAGCCCCAGAAGAACGCCGTGTAGGGAGGGTTATAAGCACGTGCGGGACCCGGCGCCCCAGGAAAAAGAGGAGGAGGAGGCTGAGCCCGCCGAAATCCCCCTCAAAAGGCTGAAGCGGACGGTCTCTTGGCCACCTTCTACCGGGATCCCGGTGCAGGAGGGCGACTTATGCATTGAGGTGCCCTCGAGGCTCTCCATCGCCGACAGCCTACTTTCGGACATGGAGCAGGCAGCCGGGTGCAAGATTCCCCGTGGGACCATGAAGGCCCAGGTAGCCGACATAGCGCAGGAGGCGGTTCATGTCGGTACTTGACTTTTCTTAAAATTTCTTATGTCATGTTTCCTCGGTTTGAGCTTTCTAACCTGTTTGCTGCTTTTCCTCAGGTCCTTCATCATCGTGCTCTCCTCGTCGCCATGGAATCTGAGGAGGTAGCCCCGGCCATGAAAAAGCGGGCGAATCCTCCTCGCGGGAGGAAGAACTCCGCCTCCAGCTGCGGCAGACGGAGGAGAAGGCGACTCTCCTCGACACTCCACTGGTCGCCGAGGGGATGACGAACTCCAAGTTGAAGGAGTCTCATCGGCTCCTAGATAAGTCCAACCGGACCATCCAGGCCAAGTTGGAGGAGGTGAACAGCCTTTACAACTTGATGAAAAGTCAAGGGATGCCCTCAAGAGGGATGTCCAGGTGGCTATGGACGCGGTGAAGCTCGCCGAGAGCCGGGCGGCGAAGGGCGTGGAGGGTACAATGCATCCGACCAATTTTACGCCGATCTCGCCAAATCCGCGGCCGCCGTGTGGCACAGCGCCCTCGACGCCGTCAAGGAGTCTATGCCGGGGTTCGATGACAGCGAGCTTCGCGCTAAGTACCTCCTGACCGAGGAAGCGCCGCAAGGGGAAGTCGCTGAGGCGGCCGTTGGGGGCGAGGCCGTCGGCGGAAGCGTCGACCCCGAGGTCACGGTTTTGGTCCCTGATGACGGTCTCGAGCAAGGTGAGATCTCGGCCGAGCGGGCGACCTGAACGTTCCTCCCTTGAAGATTTTTTTCTTTTCTTAAAATTTTGTAAGCCTCCGGGCATTTCTGTAAGGCTGAGGAGCCCAGAATACCTTGTATTTATTTTTGATTATAAATAAAGTACTTCTTTTTCCTTTTCCCAAATGTCTGCTTGTTGCGCAAGTACTTTTAGCTCGTTTACTTTTCATTGTTCGAATCTTCATTCTGCAAGTATTTTTAGCTCGTAGGTCTTTTTATCCTGCAAGTACTTTTAGCTCGGTGTCCATCCTTCCCGCACTTGATGACCGTTCATCGAGTAGAGTCGAATGATAGCCAAGTGTAGGAAGGTCGGTGTCCTCCATTTTCCCAGAGTCAAGGTTGCGATCGCGCCTCGAGTCGAACGTTAGCCAAGTGTAGGAAGGTCGGTGTCCTCCTTTTCCCTTGAGTCATCGCGCGTCGAGTACAAACCGATTGATGGGCCAAGCATCAATCGGCTCGGCGGCCTCGTGAGGAGGGTTTTTAGATCCGCTTCTTTGTAGGGTAGGAATCTACCCATTGCGGATGGACCGAGCAGGAAGCTACTTGGTCGCCTCGACATCGTGGGCTTTGGATCCACGGTATTGATGGGCAGGAAGCTACCCACTACGGATGGACCGGGCAGGAATCTACCCACTGCGGATGGACCGAGCAGGAAGCTACTTGGTCGCCTCGACGTCGAGGGCTTTGGATCTACAGTATTGATGGGCAGGAAGCTACCCACTGCGGATGGACCGAGTAAGAAGCTATTCGGTGGCCTAGTGAGGAGAGCTTTAGATTCACAGTATTGATAGGCAGGAAGCTACCCACTGTGGATGGACCGAACAGGAAGCTACTCGGTAGCCTCGTGATGAAGGCTTTGGATCCCCAGCATTGATGGGCAGGAAGCTACCCACTGGGGATGGACCGAGCATGAAGCTACTCGGTGGCCTTGTGAGGACGGCTTTAGATCCACAGCATTGATGTGCAGGAAACTACCCACTGCGGATGGACCGAGCAGGAAAGCTACCCGGTAGCCTCTTGAGGAGGGCTTTAGATCCACAGCATTGATGGGCAGGAAGCTACCTACTGCGGATGGACCGAGCAGGAAATTACTCGGTGGCCTCGTGAGGAGGGCTTTGGATCCACAGCATTGATGGTCAGGAAGCCACCCACTGCGGATGGACCGAGTAGGAAGCTACTCGGTGGCCTCGTTATGAGGGCTTTGGATCCACAGCATTGATGGGCAGGAAGCTATCCACTGCGGATGGACCGAGCAGGAAGCTACTTGGTGGCCTCGTGAGGAGGGCTTTAGATCCACAACATTGATGGGCAGGAAGCTACCCACTACGGATGGACTGAGCAGGAAGCTATCCACTGCGGATGGACTGAGCAGGAACCTACTCGGTGGCCTCGTGAGGAGGGCTTTAGATCCACAGCATTGATGGGCCGGAAGCTACCCACTATGGATGGACCGAGCAGGAAGCTACTCGGTGGCCACATGAGGAGGGCTTTAGATCCATAGCATTGATAGGCAGGAAACTAATCGGTGGCCATGTGAGGAGGGCTTTAGATCCACAGCATTGATGGGCAGGAAGCTACCCACTGCGGATGGACCAAGCAGGAAGATACTCGGTGGGCTCGTGAGGAGGGCTTTTAGATCCAATTCTTTATAGGGCAGGAGGCTACCCACTGTGGATGGACCGAGCAAGAAGCTACTCGGTGGCCCTGCAATAAGTTATAACATGGAAACAGAGAGAAGTGGTTCAGATTGCAGGAAAGCAAAAATCTTTATGGTTAAAGAAAATACATATTCAATGATTTATTTAAACTCTCCCGTATTAAATGAACGGATTAGGCGGGCGTCCTCGTTGCTCGGACTTGGATCAGTTGGTAACGACCATGATCTGCCCTATTGTTAGCTCTTCGGTTGTAATTTGACCGGCTTTCCCCCTATCTGCTTGATGTTTGTCTCGCAGGTATTTCGCCAAGTGACCGGAGTGGATCAGCTCTTCGATGTAATCGCGTAGCTGTTTGCAATTCTCGGTCGGATGTCCATGCGTCTGGTGATAGGCACAATACGGGCCTCGGAGCCGTTTTCCCCTGCTTCGGGTAGCCGGCGGGAGCCTGGAGAACCTCTCGCCCTTAGCTTCCTCTAACAGCTCGGTTTGAGAGATGTTTAGAGGAGTGTACTCCTGAAACCTCGGGGAGTAAGGTTTCGGACATCGACTTTCTTTTTCTCTTCCCTGCCCCTCTTCTTTTGGTCGCCTCAGGGCAGGTTGGAGTTCACCTCTGACTCGAGTTGGATTTCCCGCTCAGTCCAAGATTTTACTTCGGCCATGGTCTTAGGTTGCACCAATGCAAAAGAGCGGAGCCACTCTTTGTGCTTGAGACCCGATCTCAGAGCGGTGATGACTGTTTCATCGCTGTGCTCGGGTACCTCCATGAGGGCATTGTAGAAGCGGGTGACATACCCTTTGAAGGATTTCTTGTCCCCGCTCTTGACAGTGAAAAAGTAGCCGACTGTCTTCTTTTGTCGTCGGCTACCGACAAAATGACTGAGGAATTCGGTAGCCAGCTTCTCAAAGGTAGAGATAGAGCGCGGTAATCCCCCAGAACCAGTCCCAGCCAGCTCGGATCAAGGTGGCGGGAAAAGCTCGGCATTAAGCTGCGTTGGAGTTATCTTGGAAGCTCATGCCCGTCGTAAATGCTTCCAGGTGGTCCTTCGGGTCGGACTTCCCATCGAAGAGGGCTACTTTGGGCGGTTTGTTCCTTGACAAGACGTGCTCGGCCAGCAGCTCTTCTGTAAAGGGCTTTGTCAGTGAGTCGGTGGAATACCTGGCCACTTCGCCGGACGTATGGCCATCCCGTCGTATGCCTTCGATTTTCTTTTCGAGGGCTTCAAGTCGGTGGTGGTACCCCGAGGATTCCGCACAGTCGGACTGGTGTATACCTCCGCTCTGGGTCTGCGCGATGGTGCGGCTTCGATTCCGTTCTATCAAATTTCTCAAATTCTTGGGCGAGGCCCTCCTCGAGTGGTCCCGGTGTTCGCTGTTCGCGTGGACCTGGCGAGCGTGGGGACGACGGTCATGCCTGGAAGCAGGCGAGCTGACCGATACCTCCTCAGGGGGAGAGAACGCGTGGCGGGCATTGGAGCGACTGCCCAGTCTTCCTTAGAATCGGGGCGTGGAGTTGTCCGGTGCCCAGCGGGTCTTGGAATCAATCGCCGCATGCGGGTCACGGTGGCCGGAGTCGGCACGCTGGCGCTCGGTGATGCTGGGATGAGCACGAGCGAGATCGAGGGCTTGAACATGCCCATATGTCCTTCTGCGGCGTTGTTATCCTGGGGAGAGGGAACAACGGTTTGGTAGGTAGGGCCGGCCGCTTGAAAGCAGACGAGGGCATCCACCAGCGATGTGATCCTGTTTATCCGAGCGGATAAGGCATTGATCACGTTAGGAGGAGGAGATGAGCCGCTCCCGCCTCCGTTGTGGCGGCTCGTATTTGGATCGTCGCGGTTGTCGCTCGCCATCAGGTCGGGCGGAAGATCAACTTTAGGGGTGGAGAAAGCTTTTGAAGCGTGTTCCCATATACGGCGCCAACTAATGGAGGTTGAGATCTCCCTCAGATGTTATCCTCCATCGATCATGTGATGGTGGTCTTGGACGGTTGAGATTTGGTGTGGTTGTTGTTGAGTGTGTGGATTTTAATGGGTTGATATTAGGGTTGAAGCCGAGCTACCTGCAAGTGAAGTCCCGGGATGGGTGACCACCATAGGACCCTCCGACGATTAAGTTAGTGCCGAGGAATATGAAGAGTAGCGGTGTATCGGAATGAATTCGAGTTTCCTGAGTCATCTGAGAGATGGGTTTATATAGTGGTCACGTGGAGCGAGCAAGATCGTCGCCGTCAGTTACGCCCCTGCGTTATCTTCGCATTAATAGCGGGATGCGCCCATTAATGGAGGACGCGCTAGCGTGGGACGCGGAATGTGGGGAGGCAGGCGAGATATGCGAAGCCGTTGCGGGGGTGCTTGGGTTCCATGCTCTCGGTTGATCGGGGAAACCAAGGTAGCTCGGCCTGTCTGATTGCTCGGAGACGAGCAGTGAGGCCGAGGAAGCTCGGCCTGTCAGATTGCTCGGAGATGAGCAGTGAGGCCGAGTAAGCTCGGCCTGGCAGATGGCTCGGAGACGAGCAAGGAGACCGAGGAAGCTCGGGGACGAGTTATTGGTAGTTTGCTAGGTGAAGGTGGAAAGTACTCAGGGAGGTCTCCTGAAAGGTCGGACACTTCCTCGAGACGAGGGCCCGAGGAATGCCTCTAATGCAACTCATTTATTCCACCTCCGTAGCCTTCGGGACATAGCATCTGCCACGTGTCATAATCTGAGGAAATACCACTTGTGAGCATCATCAGAAGTACTACTTGTGTTCAACTTATTTTTGAAAAGAGCAGCACAGGACATACTACAGCAGGGTAGGGATTTCTTCATAGTTTAAACGTTGAGAGAACCGTGACCCAAACCTGCGTTAGCAAAGGATGGGTCACGGTGCTGACCGTGAACAAAAGAAAATACGTTTACGGGTGTAACCGTGAACGTTTATTAGCATGAAAAGTTAAAAAATCAGCTAGTTGGTGGGCCCTAGGTTTTTGTTCACGGTTCTAACCGTGAACAAAACTAGTTATGGGTTACGGTTACAACCGTGAACAAAACTTGTAACCATGACTCATAACACAGACCTGCTCCAGATATCAGTATCTGGAGCAGCCTTTTGTTCACGGGTTTTGTAACAACTCCATTTTTAATGTACAAAGAATTGATTTAAATTCAAAGTATACTTGGAGTATTTAATGTTGCTGATATCTCTTTAAGTATTTATTTCACACCATAATTACAAGAAGGAGCTTGTAGCTCATTGGTAAGACCTTACACTGCTGAACCAAGCCACCAGAGTTCAAATCCCCTGTCCCACATTATTTTTAATATTGTTTTGTTTTAAATTTTAAAGAAGCCCAAAAGTCCAACAACCATAACTCCAAAATTTTCCACTACATCCAAAAAGGTAGAAGTTCCAGAGGCTACCTCCGGCGACCCCCTAACTTCCGGCACCCCGACTCGGCCCGACTCGGGTCGGCGCCGCCGGCCGGACTTGGCCGGTCGGCCGAGTCATCAACATAAAATTTGGGCCCCTTCACCATCCTCACTCCCCTGCATACTCTAAATTCTGAGTTAAAGTTCAGAGAGCACATTAAACCTCTTTTACTCCAAATTTTAATGATTTTTCATATTTCTTTTTATATTTTTAATTAAAAACCCTACACCTACCCTAACCCTAGCCTAACCCTATAAATACACCACTACCTCCTACCCTCTCATCCCAAAATTCTGAGCCCACTCTCTCAAAATCCCAAGTTAAACTTTGGTACTTTGAAAACGAGCGAAAGCCCCCCTTCACTCTCTAGTGTTGTCCAAACCCGTAAGTCCCCCTTTCTATCTTTCTTTTCTCTCATAAAAATACGAATTTACAAAACCCGACGGAATCGGAACAAATCCGATTTCCGATTCGGTTTTCTATAAAATCTCACTTCTCACCAATACATTCGTGCTTAAACATCTTATTGTTGACCATTAATCATTTAACAAACAATTTGAACAAGTTTTATCACATGAAATGATAACGTTTCCATTTATCGTACTTTTTTCACTTAAATACCATAACGTTTCGTTTTCACATTTAACCCCTTAACATTGCTATACCTTAAAGTAGATCACGAGGTAATGACCTACCTCCACACACACGCAAATACAACCCTAAATGATATCATCAAAACTTAAAATACGATAAAACAAGATTTTACATTTAAATACCATTTTTCTTAATAAAACCTTTTCTAAAAGTTTTAGGTTTGTTATACTTTTAAAACAAATATCTTTTAATAGGAAAATATGATAAGTTATGGACATCGATCGTTTATCTAAACCTGACTTTGTGGTGTCTAGGCTAGGCAAGTGAGCAAAGGTAACTTTAAAAGGCCCGTCTCACGATTCGTGAGCGGATCCCTCCTTCCTCACTTGTACTTATCTGGCCACAATTGGCGGTGAAGAGGCGATTTGAGACTTCTAACGACTTGTTGTTTAGACCATTTAGAAATAATCTAGTTGAATTAGAAAACCCTATAATCTAAAATACGGAAAATCGACTTTTTACAAATAAATACCATTTACTTAATAAAACCGTATTCTAAAGGTTTGTATTTTTAAAATCTTTGCAAAGCGCCACTACAACCCATTTTGGGGAACCCGTTTGGGATAGTACGGTTTATCGTGCACCCTCGGGCTTAGTAGTGCGAGATTCAGACCTCCGCAAGGAGCATTCGGTCTCGAAAGGTTTAAAATACGACATCTTAAGAAAACACGATTTTTAGAATATAAAATATTTATTAAAATTATTTTTGTATAAATATATGTATATTTATCATTAAAACATTTATTTTGTTATAATATAAATGTTCCACTTTTTTTTCTAAAAATCACAAGAATAAATTTTACACTAAAATACCATGAACTTCAAATAAATCAATATTAAAGATAAATACCTTTATTTATATAAAACTAGGATATTTTCACTAGAAATGTCACAATATAAAATCCACCCTCATTACAACTCTAAAGACGAATAATAAATACTTGGGGTGTATCTTGAAAACTATACAAACGTATTTTTACATAAAACCCCCTCAAGTTTTATAAATTAACCTAAGGACCCTAGTAAATATAGGACTTCGATTTACATTTCTTCTATCCGACCCGGGTTTGAGTTTGATTAATCTGACTTGAATATGATTCAAGTCAATCTCTAAATCTACAATATTACAATTCAACATGAACACATGAATCCATGAATCCAGTTATCAAACTATTCAACTTGACTGAACCAAACCATGGATATACTTTCCATGTATATGAATCCAGTTTACATTCATTACATCCGTTACCGATATCATGGTTTCGGTCAGTCAACCAACTATACAACTTATACAATACAATATAACAATACAATCAAAATACTACGGGGTTTAAGGGGTAGATTGGTACGGAAGGTGTTAAAAGTGGTATGAGACAGTAAGATTAAGACACCTAACATGAATCCTGTTGCTGTTGTACTGTGGCATAACGGTTCCTTGTACTTTCAGTTTGCCCTAGTCTCTAGCATATAGAGACCCCTCTCGTATACACTGGCATCCTTCTGTACCAAGCTACAAACAACAGCGTTAACACAATATTCTACAATATTATACAACTTTAAAAGATACATTCTTATTCTGTCTTTTCTAGTTCTCCCTTAACTTGGGACTTACCGAGCGACCTGTTCGCTGACGACATTCCATTTCTTTCTTCTTTGAATGTCGTCAGGTGATCTGGACACAGCGGAGATCGAGCCCACCAGTAAAGACTTGGATCAGTTTATCGAAGACCCTAAGCTCTAAACATTGTACTTTTCCTATTCAGTATTTTTTTTCATTTCCTGTTATGCCATTGTTTAGGCATCGTTTTTTTCCAGTTGTATTTACTTTTCATGCATTGTACAAAAGAATGTTATTAAATAAACTTGCTGTTATTTTATCTCTTGTCTCTTGTAATTATCTTTATATTGCTTAGATACGCTTAGCGTATGTACTTCTGAGTATATACGTAGCGGACCTCGTCGCATCCCCTACGCTGTATACCGGGAAGCGGGGCGTGGCAGGTTTTGTTGGTGGCCCATGCAGGTCTGAGCTGTATAGAACCATACTATGCAGTTCTGTTCTGCGTGAATAACCTAAGCAATATAACACAAGAACCAGCAATTAAAACATTCTTTACATTTCATGTTCCTTGAATATTACAATTTCATATTCATTGAATCTTATCATTTCAAATATTTTGAATCTGTCCTAACCCAAATTTTTCTTCAAGGTTATGGATTCTCCGAACAACACCAACACCAATGTCAACAACACACTTCCAGCCCTACCACTCACACCTGCCGTCCCTGCTCTGATCAATGAGCAGACGGTTCTGCTTGAGGGAATCCGAAGTCTCCTAGAGGGACAGCAGCAGCAGACTGCTCTTTTAATGAACTGTCCCGAGGCAGACGCACCTGGGATAAAGAAATTTAGGGCTTTACACCCCCAAACAGTTCTCTGGAAAGAAAAGCCCACTTGAAGCTGAGGAATGGGCACAGAGCATAGAGGATGATCTGGCGGCAGCACAAGTGCCAGACATAGCTTGAGTTCGTGTGGCGAAGCTGCAGCTCACGGACAATGCTCGCAGCTGGTGGAAGGCGGAAGAAAGCCGTCTTGAACAGCCTATCGAATGGAAGACTTTCCGCGATATGTTCGACGCTAAGTACTTCCCTGAGACTGCCGGGTTCGACATGGAACAGCAATTCATCCATCTGCAACAAGATTCGATGTGGACTAAGTCAGTAGATGAGTATGACGCTGAGTCCACCATGCTCAGTCGGTAAGATATGTCCCATTAATTTGAAATTTTTTATATCACATATTACACAGCTAACACAATATTTTTACATATTTGCAGCACACCTTATACCGACGGATGAGATCAGAGCCCGTCGCTTTCAACAAGGTTTGGATTCGGAAATCCAGGTTGCACTGGCCACAGGAGATTTTCCGACTCATGAATCGTCTCTGAAAGCTGCCCGCCGTTATGAGGCAGTGGTAAAGGCGAGGGGAAGACCTCAATCTGCTGGATTTAAGCGTCCTGCCAACCAGATGGCAGGAGGAGCCTCGTCCAGGCCATCTTTTGTGCCAAGGCGACCCGGAGTACAGAACAATCGTCCCAGCCCAGCCTTTTGTACCTACTGCAAGAGAACTGGACATATGATGAAAGACTGCCGGTGAGCCAACCATCTTTGCTTGATCTGCGGCTCGGCTGCTCATGATATTGGGTCTTGTCCCCAAAAGCAAAACCCAATTGCTGCACCCAGGCCAGCAGTTACCTATCCGCAGCGACCAGCTCTTCAAGCACCTGCTCCCAGACTTGCATTACCTACACCACCCAGAGGACCACAAGCTGCACCACCTCCTCGTCAGTTCCATCAAGCTCAAAGGAACGTTCCGAGGAATGCTCCTCAGGCCAGGAGGAATGTTCCAAGGCGCCAGGCTTTCACTATGTCAGTGGAAGAAGCTGAGGCCACTGGTCAAGTCATCACTGGTAAACTTTTCTTCTTAAACTTTTCTTTAGTCTTGTTTATGTACACACTTTCCCTATACCTAAAACAAATCCCACATACCTTAGGTATAATCTTAGTATCTTCAATCCCTGCACTAGCACTGTTTGATACTGGAGCATCCCACTGCTTTATGTCACAACGGTTTGTCCGAACCCATGCGATTCCAGTCTCACCGCTTGTATTCAGCTGGAATGTCAGTTCAGGAAATGGCGTTCTAAAGGCAACCATGGGATACCGTTTGTGTCCAGTCGTCGTCTGCAGCAGAGAATTTTATGCTGACTTCAAAGTGCTGTACATACCGAACTTTGATGTGGTTCTAGGAATGGATTGGCTTGGAACTTTTTATACTACCATTGATTGTCGTCAAAGGAGGGTAGTATTCGAGATTCCAGACCATCCGATCTTCTATTTCAAAAGTGGAGACTGTAAACTGGAGCCAAGTACCTACAAAGCGAAGCCAAGAGAAGCAGTAGTTGCAGCAGCTCAAGCAGAGGAGAATCAAGACCAGATGTGGTTCGAGAGTTCGACGATGTATTTCCTGACGATATATCAGGTTTGCCTCCCAATCGAGCTCTTGAATTCAGTATTGATTTAGTACCAGGAGCACAACCGGTGATCAAAGCACCCTATCGTTTAAGTCCGGAAGGTTTGAAGGAAGTCCGAACACAGTTGGACGAATTACTGGCGAAAGGATGGATTCGTCCCAGCACTTCAAGTTGGGGATCACCTGTACTACTTGTGAAGAAGAAGGAAGGTCCATACAGAATGTGCATCGATTACAGAGCCTTGAACGAAGTCACTATAAAGAATAAGTATCCACTCCCGCGCATCAACGATTTATTCGATCAGCTAAGTGGATCTTGTGTTTTCTCTAAATTGGATCTTCGTTCAGGTTATCATCAGGTGAAGGTCAAGGAAACTGATATTCACAAAACAGCTTTCAGAACTCGCTATGGACATTACGAATTTCTCGTGATGCCATTTGAAGTGACCAACGCACCCGCAATATTCATAAACCTAATGAATCAAGTTTTCCGGGAGTACTTAGACAGGTTTGTTGTCATCTTCATCGACGACATCCTGGTGTATTCTAAGAATCGGAAGGAGCATGCGGAATATTTACGAATTGTCCTGGAAACTCTTCGACAACATCAGCTCTATGCCAAGTACAGTAAGTGCGAGTTTTGGCTAAAGCAAGTTGGTTTTCTTGGACATATCGTATCAGGAGAAGGAATATCGGTAGATCCAGCAAAAGTTTCAGTAGTTAGCGAATGGACTACACCAAAGTCAGTGAAGAACATTCGGAGTTTCTTAGATTTAGCTGGATATTACAGAAAATTCATTGAAGGATTTTCGAAGATAGCAACACCTCTGACCAAGCTCACACGTAAAGATGAAGAATTTGTGTGGTCAGAAGCATGCGAACAAGCTTTCGTAGAACTCAAGTCAAGATTGACATTAGCACCTATTCTCGTTATACCGGATCAATCTAGAGGATTCGAAGTGCATTGCGTTGTATCCGGTAAGGGATTAGGATGTGTTCTACATCAGCACGGTAAAGTTGTGGCTTATGTTTTAAGACAGCTGAAGATTCACGAGCGCAATTATCCGACTGATTTGGAATTGGCAGCCGTCATCTTTGCTCTCAAGATTTGGCGCCATTATCTACTTGGTGAACGAGTGAACATCTACACAGATCATAAGAGCCTGAAGTACGTGTTTACTCAGAAGGAGTTGAATATGCGGTAGAGAAGATGGTTAGAACTCATGGCGGACTTTGACATCAACTTGCAATATCACCCAGGGAAGGTGAATGTGGTACCTGATGCACTTAGTCGCCAACCATTATCGATGAATCTCACCGCTCAGTAGAAGCTTCAACAAGACTTGCATCAGATGGAGATTGAAGTAGTCATGCCAGGTAATACTTCAAGTTTGATGAATTTACAAGTTCAATCAACCATTGTCAATCAGATCAAAGCAGCCCAAGAAAGTGATGCTAAGTTGCAAAAGATCAGAGAACAAGTGGAGAATGGACTCAGAACAGACTTCATCATCCATGAAGACGGATCTTTGAGATACAGCAGCAGATTGTGTGTACCAAAAGGTCCTGTTCGGGAAGAGTTAATGAAAGAAGCTCACAGCTCTCCCTACTCAGTACATCCTGGAGGTACCAAAATGTACAAAGATCTACGTCAAAATTATTGGTGGCATGGAATGAAGCGTGAAGTAGCCAGAAGCGTCGCAAAATGCTTGGTGTGTCAGCAAGTAAAGGCTGAACATCACAGGACTGCTGAATTACTTCAACCGTTACCAATTCCAGAATGGAAATGGCAGCACATCACGATGGATTTTGTGACCGCTCTTCCTTGCAGTACAAAGGGTAACGATGCCGTATGGGTCATTACGGATCGACTCACAAAGTCAGCTCACTTCATCCCATTTCGAGTTGGCCAATCAACTGAGACACTAGCAAAGAAGTACATTGTAACACCCGGCCCTATTTATACTAATATATGTACCTCTCGTTAACATATAAAATCTTACTTTATTTATAGTTACTAGTTCGTTTATTTTTAAAACTCTTTCCTTAAAATAAAACCTAAACTCTAAATACAAATCCCTTTTTAACCAAAGTCCATTTTTCCTTTATATTCCCAGCCCGGCCCCCTCCCCTTTTCATTTATTCTTGATTTTTCCATTTAAATCCAGCAGCCCCATTATTTCTATTATGTTCATTCCCTTACTATTTTTCCAGCCCATCACCTTTTATTATTTAATTCTCTCTTCACTAAACCCAGCCCGGCCTCTTTTCTTTCCAGCATTTTCTCTTCACTCCTCAGCCTTGCAATCGAGCCCACCTCCTCATTCCTTTGGCCCGGCTCGCTCCGTTCTCCCCCTTTAAACTCTTTAATTTTTATTTTCCTTGGCCGGCCTACCTTCAACAGCCCACATCCCTCACAAAATTTCCTTTATTTCTTTGGCCACTTCATTTCTCACCGAGCCCATCTCTTATTCCTTATCCCTAATTCTTTTTATATTTTTTCAGCCCATCTCTCAGCCCACAGCCCGCTCCCAGCTCCAACCCGCGCCCGCTTCCCCCACTTATCCGACCCGCTCCCTACAGTTTCGTCTCCCCCAACGGCTCCTTTCCCTTTTCCCGCTCGTGTGCGCGCTTCTCGCGCCGCCTCCTCCGCCCGCGCCCACGTTGCGTGACCGTTACTCCCCACACGCACGCCTTTGACCCTCTCCTCGTCGTCTCCCCTTCTCCTCTCTACCTCACGCACACTCTCTCTCTCCCTCGATCTCTCGTCCTCTCCCCTCATTCACCTCAGAAACCCCTGCCTCGAGCTGACCCCGGCCGATCTCCCCGCACACCCGCTCCTCTCGTAGCCGCCGATGACCACACTACCTCGCTCACTCCTCCTCCTCTTCCTCCACTGCCCCCGAGCGACTTCGCCTGCACCCACTCCCCTGCACCCACTCACCTGCACACTGAGTCCCCTGCCCCGACGCCGGTGATCTTCTCATCGTCGTCGTCGTCGTCGTCATCTCTTTCTCTATACTCTCTCTCTATCTCCCTCTATTCTCCCCCTCACACTCTCTACATCTCACTCTCTACCTCTCTGTTCCTCTCTCTCCCTGCATCTATCGCTCACTCTGCCCCCTCTCCTTCTCTCTCTCTCAATCTCTCTCTTTCAGTACTCTCTCCCTCTCTCCTACCCACTGTCTCTCTCTCACTGCATCCCAGATCTCTCTCTCTCTCTCAGTCTCTTTCTCACTCTGCCTCTCACTCTCAATCCCTCTATCTCTCTCATTCTCTTTTTCTCTCTCTCTCTCTAACACCGCTCTGTGAACCACTACACTCACCGTCAAGACCCCAGCAACCGAGCCTTTGATGCCATGCTCGAGCTTCAAGCCTAGTCCAAGCTCCGAGGCCGAGCCAAGATCGAGCCGAGGCCAATACTTGTCGTGATCGCGTCGGGCCATCACAATAGACCGCGTCGCTGCCGTGCATCCCCGAGACGTTTCCAGGCAAGTTTTTACTTGCTTACATGCTATTTACTTATAGTACAATCACTAAATACATAGATTATAAAGTTGCAATTTAAACTGATTATGTGCCATAACCTGCTCGACGTGTGTTCCCAATGGGAAACCTTTCCCAATTTGGCGGAACTAAATAGTTTTGTTTGGCCCGTATGGCTTTGAACTTAGTGTATGAATTTCGTTGGATAATTTCATCGTTTATGACCAAAACGACTACCCCCAAGTTTAATCGTAAAACTGTAATTTTATTGCACCTGAAAACCGTTAAATTCACCATAAATCATATACATACTAGAATAGTGCGTTAGAGGGCTCAAATCGAAGCCGACTCGATGAAATTTAATCCTATACTATTTTCCAGACATTTCTGTATTTAAACCATGATGATATTTGGATCGGAGTGCAACTCTGGACTGCAGTCCAGAGCGACTCCAGTCGTTGCTTGCTGTTCCGTATTGAATACCACAGGTTTCCCTAAACTCGTAAGTTGCGGAACTCCGCTGTTTATTACAAGTAAATCTATTAGCTAGACAACGCAATTGATTTCATTCTGTTTCGTTACCATTTGATATTTATTCTGTAATTTAAAAGATCGGGACGCATAACAGTCCCAACAGAATCAGAACCGACATATTAGTGTTAAACATTGTATATCTTTCGACGTGCAGATGCGATTGAAGATACGTCTATTGCGTTGAAAACCTTACTGAAAATCCTAGAATTCATTCAACTGTAGCATCGCTAAATTCTGATCCCAACTGGGGTTAAAATGCGTTGCGAAATGGATTTCTGATTCCGAAACCGGATTTCCAGCCGCGAGCGCTTAAAATGAAATGGTTATAATTAATGATCCTGGAAACCGATTGGCTTGAAACTAAATTCGATGGATGGACAACTAAACATGCTAAATATTACCTGTTTATCGTTTCGCTAAAATATATATGTACGTTTCATGATAAATCGTGCAAGTGATAGAATACGGTTTCATAACATCTTGATCATGTTCATATACTATTCACGCATCATATCATTGTAGTGATAACCTAGTGATATCGTGCATTTACCCAGTGTTAGATTCTAGTGATGATTGTGGCAAGTACGTCGGTGTTCGTGTATCCGTGATTAAGTGAAAGTGATACGTACTTGTACACAATCAGTGTCCCTATTATTCTATTGCATTGTCGACGTCTGTGGGATGCGTGTACGTGTGACTATAAGTGGTATGGGACACTTATGGAAGCGCTTGCACGGGTGTCACAGATAAGGCATCCGACACTGCCATTTATCTTAGGTATTAGTCGGGACGTGCTTGATGGAGGTCCTGCCTCCAGTTCTCGCGCAGACTCGTCACGGATCGATTAGTATTTAGGATTGTGGTTAGCGTTTGATGTAGACCACGGGGTGTGGGGTAGTTTAAGTATGAGTTCAACAGAATCTCGGGAGTCTCATGCCGGCTTATATATTTAGGGAGTTATATGGAGATTTACAGGGTATGTGATATATACACTGTGATATTCTTGTTACATGTTGGGCCCGTGGTCCCTTGCCCTTGGGTTCTACCCTTGGGTGGAGGACACTCACGAGTGGTTGACTCTCATATTTGGACTGACGATAGGCTTAGTGACCTGTACAGTGAGACTTAGAGACTGATAGGAATACTGGCATTTATATTCCTTATATACTGTGTTGGCATACGTGACATATCGTTGTACTGCTTTACTATTCCGCTGCATTGATTACTGCTCATTCATATTCATGCTGTCATTGATTTACTGCTTTACATATCTATTATCACTGCTAGAACCGTCACTTGATTTTATATATATTATATTGCTATTGTGTCGCTCTGACGACCTGAGTATGCATGCTCAGTGTGAGGGAAAGATTTAGCCTGGATCAGAACTAGACGTGCATCACAGACTTCTTGACTTGCCATTCCAAGTTACATTCGTTTGTTCCACTTCAGGTCAGTTTATATTATTGTATCTTTCAGTTACTGCATTTCTCATTACCTGCGTATCATTTACTGTTTACCATGATAAACTAGAAGCCGAAGTGTGACTACGGCAGGACTTTTCCTTGACCGTAGGAGCATGGCTGGCCTTGTCTACCCCTCGTATTCCGTATTTTGGGAAGCAGGGCGTGACATACATGGAGGTAATAATCTATTTAAAGATTTAAACTCTTCATAATGTACTATCTCTGATACCCATGAACTTATACAGGAAATTGTGAGACTTTATGGAGTACCGATCTGCATTGTCTCCGATCGTGACACCAGGTTTCGATCGCAATTTTGGCAAAGTCTGCAAGCAAGCTTGGGAACAAGTCTGAACTTCAGCACGGCTTATCATCCACAAACAGATGGTTAGTCGGAATGAACTATTCAGATCTTGGAGGATATGTTCAGAGCGTGTATGTTAGACTTCAAAGGATCATGGGAAGATCATCTACATCTTGTGGAGTTTTCGTACAACAACAGCTACCAAGCAAGTATAGGAATGGCACCTTTTGGAGCATTGTATGGAAGGAAGTGTCGATCACCATTAAGTTGGGACGACATTGGAGATAGGGAACTTCTTGGACCAGAGATGATAGTAGCGACTGTTGATATAGTTCGTACTATCAGGGAAAGAATGCGCATAGCCCAAGATCGACAGAAGCACTGGGCTGATGCGAAAAGACGACACTTGGAGTTCCAGCCAGGAGATCACGTATTCTTGAAGATATCTCCGAACCGCGGAGTGATCTGGTTTGGAAGACGGGGTAAGCTAAGCCCGAGATATATTGGACCGTTCGACATACTCGAACGAGTCGGTGAAGTGGCATACTGCTTAGTGCTTCCACCTTCATTGGAAGGAGTGCATAACGTGTTCCACATATCCCAACTCAGAAGGTATGTGAGTGACCCCAGCCATGTTCTCGATCATTCCGAGCTCACTATACATCCCGATTTGTCTTATGAGCAACAGCCTATGGAGATCCTGGACAGGAAAGTGAAGACACTTCGGAACAAGGAAGTTAACTTGGTCCGAGTGAAGTAGAGGAAAGACACTCCAGGAGAGTCCACTTGGGAAAGGGAGGATGAAATGCGAGCTAGATATCCACACCTCTTTGTAAACTAGTCCTAAAATAAAAGTTGTAAATTTCGAGGACGAAATTTTTGTAAGGAGGGTAGACTGTAACAACTCAATTTTTAATGTACAAAGAATTGATTTAAATTCAAAATATACTTGGAGTATTTAATGTTGCTGATATCTCTTTAAGTATTTATTTCACACCATAATTACAAGAAGGAGATTGTAGTTCATTGGTAAGACCTTACACTGCTAAACCAAGCCACCAGAGTTCAAATCCCCCGCCCCACATTTTTTTTAATATTGTTTTGTTTTAAATTTTATAGAAGCCCAACAGTCCAACAGCTATAACTCCAAAATTTTCCACTACACCCAAAAAGTTAGAAGTTCCAGTAGCTACCTCCAGCGACCCCCCAACTTCCGGCACTCCGACTAGGCCGAGTCGGCCGGCGGACCGGTCGACTTGGGCCGGCGCCGCCGGCCGGACTTGGCCGGTCGGCCGAGTCATCAACATAAAATTTGCGCCCCTTCACCTTCCCCACTCCCCTGCATACTCTAAATTCTGAGTTAAAGTCTAGAGAGCACATTAAACCTCTTTTACTCCAAATTTTAATGATTTTTCATATTTCTTTTTACATTTTTAATTAAAAACCCTACACCTACCCTAACCCTATAAATACATCCCTACCTCCTACCCTCTCATCCCAAAATTCTGAGCGCACTCTCTCAAAATCTCAAGAAAACTTTGGTACTTTGAAAACGAGCGAAAGACGAAGCGCTAACGAAATCGACGGCGAAATTCCGGTGATCGTGCTAAGAACTCTCGACGACGAATCGACGCACCGGCGGATCCTCTACTTCCCTCTCACTCTCTAGTGTTGTCCAAACCCGTAAGTCCCCCTTTCTATCTTTCTTTTCTCTCATAAAAATACGAATTTACAAAACCCGACGGAATCGGAACAAATCCGATTTCCGATTCGGTTTTCTATAAAATCTCACTTCTCACCAATACATTCGTGCTTAAATATCTTATTGTTGACCATTAATCATTTAACAAACAATTTGAACAAGTTTATCACATGAAATGATAACGTTTCCATTTATCTTACTTTTTTCACTTAAATACCACAACGTTTCGTTTTCACATTTAACCCCTTAACATTGTTATATCTTAAAGTAGATCACGAGGTAATGACCTACCTCCACATACACGCAAATACAACCCTAAATAATATCATCAAAACTTAAAATACGATAAAACAAGATTTTACATTTAAATACCATTTTTCTTAATAAAACCTTTTCTAAAAGTTTTAGGTTTGTTATACTTTTAAAACAAATATCTTTTAATAGGAAAATACGATAAGTTATGGACATCGATCGTTTATCTAAACCTGACTTTGTGGTGTCTAGGCTAGGCAAGTGAGCAAAGGTAACTTTAAAAGGCCCGTCTCATGATTCGTGAGCGGATCCCTCCTTCCTCACTTGTACTTACCTGACTACAATTGGCGGTGAAGAGGCGATTTGAGATTTCTAACGACTTGTTGTTTAGACCATTTAGAAATATTCTAGTGGAATTAGAAAACCGTATAATCTAAATTACGGAAAATCGACATTTTACAAATAAATACCATTTACTTAATAAAACCGTATTCTAAAGGTTTGTATTTTTAAAATCTTTGCAAAGCGCCACTACAACCCATTTTGGGGAACCCGTTTGGGATAGTACGGTTTATCGTGCACCCTCGGGCTTAGTCGTGCGAGATTCATACCTCCGCAAGGAGCATTCGGTCTCGAAAGGTTTAAAATACGACATCTTAAGAAAACACGATTTTTAGAATATAAAATATTTATTAAAATTATTTTTGTATAAATATATGTATATTTATCATTAAAACATTTATTTTGTTATAATATAAATGTTCCACTTTTTTTTCTAAAAATCACAAGAATAAATTTTACACTAAAATACCATGAATTTCAAATAAATCAATATTAAAGATAAATACCTTTATTTATATAAAAGTAGGATATTTTCACTAGAAATGTCACAATATAAAATCCACCCTCATTACAACTCTAAAGACGAATAATAAATACTTGGGGTGTATCTTGAAAACTATACAAAAGTATTTTTACATAAAAACCCCTCAAGTTTTATAAATTAACCTAAGGACCCTAGTAAATATAGGACTTCGATTTACATTTCTTCTGTCCGACTCATATTTGAGTCTGATTAATCTAACTTGAATATGATTCAAGTCAATCTCTAAATCTACAATATTACAATTCAACATGAACACACGAATGCATAAATCCAGTTATCAAACTATTCAACTTGACTGAACCAAACCATGGATATACTTTCCATATACATGAATCCAGTTTACATCCATTACATCCGTTACCGATATCATGGTTTCAGTCAGTCAACCAACTATACAATTTATACAATACAATATAACAATACAATCAAAACACTACGGGGTTTAAGGGGTAGATTGGTACGGAAGGTGTTAAAAGTGGCATGAGACAGTAAGATTAAGACACCTAACATGAATCATGTTGCTGTTGTACCGTGGCATAACAGTTCCTTGTACTTTTAGTTTGCCCTGGTCTCTAGCATATAGAGACCCCTCTCGTATACACTGGCATTCTTCTGTACCAAGCTACAAACAACAGCGTTAACATAATATTCTACAATATTATACAACTTTAAAAGATACATTCTTATTCTGTCTTTTCTACTTCTCCCTTAACTTGGGACTTACCGAGCGACCTGTTCGCTGACGACATTCTATTTCTTTCTTCTTTGAATGTCGTCAGGTGATCTGGACACAGCGGAGATCGAGCCCATCAGTAAAGACTTGGATCAGTTTATCGAAGACCCTGAGCTCTAAACATTGTACTTTTCCTATTCAGTATTTTTTTCATTTCCTGTTATGCCATTGTTTAGGCATCGTTTTTTTTCCAGTTGTATTTACTTTTCATGCATTGTACAAAAGAATGTTATTAAATAAACTTGCTGTTATTTTATCTCTTGTCTCTTGTGATTATCTTTATATTGCTTAGATACGCTTAGTGTATGTACTTCTGAGTATATACGTAGCGGACCTCGTCGCGTCCCCTACGCCGTATACCGGGAAGCGGGGCGTGACAGTTTTAACCGTGAAAAAATACATTTAATCACGGTTAAAACCGTAACAAGTTATTTTTTTTAAATAAATAAATTTTCCGCGCCCCACGCACGTTAATTTCAATCACAAGCAATATATAATTATCATTCACAATCATCAATATATAATTATCATTCACGCAATATATTCAAATCTCACACAATTAATATACATAATCAAAAAATAAGCTCCGCATGCAAACATAAACAAAAAAATATACATACAATTAATATGATTAATACTCCACTAATCAACAAATCAAAAAATGTATGTGTCAAAAAATCGTCCAATACGATCAATACTCCACTAAAGTTTTATTGTATGTGTCAACAAATCAAAAAATATAATTAATGCCGTTGGGACGACCATTCACCTCTATCGTCCCGTGGTCTAAAGAATGCGATTAACTCATTCCGTATGGCCTACTGGACGGAATCGACGTGCAACTGCCTCATATCTCGGATCTCCGCCCTAAGCTCCTGCAGCTCATGACATGTCTCCTGAAGCTTTTGCCGCTTCTCTTACTGCGTCTGATGCTGCTGCTTCACATGCTTGCGAAGCCGATAGATCTCCTGCCGTGACGCAGCTGCCGCATCCATCCACGTCTGGGTCACGGTGTACTGATGCGCGATCGAATATCTATCAAAGAATCGATGGGCCCCGGGACCAACCTCGTGCTCATACCCGCCGTGATACCCGCCGGATATCGAATCCAGGACAGGGACAATGGCGGTGATCGAATCACCAGGGCCAAGTCCCAAAGCGTCCGCCTGCTCCTGGAACTGGGCCGTGATGCCCGCCGGATATCGAATCCAGGACAGGGACAATGGCGATGATCGAGTCGCCGGGCCAAGTCCCAAGGCGTCCGGCTGCTTCTGGAACTGGGACTGTATAGAATTGTAAGTCCACGGTAGTGCCCCGGCAGTCTAGCAGACGCCAAATGCGGAACAAAAACTTTTTACAACTGGCGCTATCGTGTACCGTAACCCGGATCTGCCATTAAACCTAAACTAACAAACTACAAAGTGGGTAGAAGTGTTATACCGAACGATCCGAGTCCTTCGGTCTTCAACCATCATCCCACGCTTGTTGCGGCTACACCGATCTCCTGAATCTCCGGTCTTCTCGTCCAGGTGGCACCACGTCGACGGATCTTTAAACGGGCTCCTGCCTTTGAACCGAGGCAACTCGATCGTCAAGTTTGCTAAAAGAGATGACCAAGATGAAGTAGAGAATGAGTAGAACACTTTGTCTCGTTACGTCCAAGACTATGGACGAACGGTTATGGAAGTTGCCTTTTGGATCGGGTGAAATGAGAAAGAGGCTATCTAATTTCCGTGAATCCAAATCTATCATAATCTTTTTCCCAATCACAACCATGAGCTTTCATCAAGGGATGGCCGGCCTTTTAAGGAGAGGGGGGAGGTGAGTGTAGGAGAGAGAGGGTGACACTAACAATGAAGCTTATCATGACTCACTAATGACACCTAGTGTGAATACAATAATGAAAGTGATGATTCATAACCATAGTCATCAACTCATTTAATGCATCATTAATGAACAAAGCCACCTCACCATCCTAGTCACCATCCTAGTCACCTCTTCTAGAAGCTTCCACACAAATCCCAAGAAAAGATAAATCCGCATTTAACCGAATGTCAAAATACGGTTGATAGAAAACTGGAAACTGGCAACTTCCAAAAGTGATTCTGAAACGAATTTCAGGATAACCCCGTATCAGTATAAACATACCCGCATTTGTATTACGACCGAATACAAATGCAACTGAGACAAAGATATTATATCTACACAGTATAATACTGGGTTTCGGCTTAAACCAAAGCCTACCAGTATTATCTGCCCGAAAAACGACACGTGCGAAAACGCACGTGCTTTTTCCGAACCTTGCCATAAACCCATACGGCCTCTACAACGTTTCGTCCGAACTTGGGAAAGTGTCTGTGGGGGACTCTAATGACTCATCACCACACTGGCACTGGGTATAACCATTAGCACGTCAGAGGTACAAGCTGTACGTAACGGTTTGCCTATGTATTAATTGGAAGGGAAGCTGACGAGCGAACTCATCCATAAACCCTACTGAGCCTGACAGTGAAAATATACATACAGTCCGGTCCGTTCGTCTAAAGAGTATCGCATATCGAGTCTAGGGGGATGGATAAAGTCAGACCCCTAATAACGCGATAAATTGTGTCGGCATGAAGCCCATCACCACCTGAGAAACTACTGATCCAAATCAGTAATTCTCCACCAGCTCGGCCGAGGATTTCTAGTGATGGCCACCCGTGCACTGCGCGACATCAAACCCCAATACCGGGAGAGACGAATCCCCGACGATCCGCTCACTGCCTCCATGTGGTTCGGGACTGTACCCAAAAAAGACATGTTTACACGACTCATTTGAGCCGTGGTAGGGTAGAAATCAAAGCACAGTGGGAACTCACACGAGACAAATGACGATCTCAGGTCGACAAACTAACCTGTACACATGTCACCAGGGAACTGCTATCTGACGAGATGTATAATACCAACTAGCATGTTCCCGGCGAGTCCTGTCCGGTGTACTCATAACCTAATGAGCACCTGTATACATCTTAGGTGATCTAACTGACACCAGTGGTTTGTGAGACCGGCCACCGCCCCTCGTCGGGGTCTCGACTGTATACACTAGTCTACTCTGGAGTATCGATGCCCTGTCTCGAAACTCCCACGACTAGGGACACTTTAAGGATGCGCTTATAGACCCCAGCTCCCACGTATATGATTGCCATCATACTGCTGGTAGTCAAGCAAGAATCCTATGGGCTCTATCATCATGCAATAGTGAACTAAAGTATATATACGATGATAAAGACAAACCAGATAGCATACTATCATCTCGAGCAAGACTGTTATATCGGTATAGGTCCTGCCTCAATCATTGCAATCACGTACATGCGATCTAATAATTGACTTTGAGTGCACTATCTCCAACAAAAATATATGTGTGTGTGTATATACACAGGTGCTAACTTAAAATACGCAATCAACTTAATTATATGAAACTTACCATGTACGCGTCCGTGCTTTTGTGTAACGTGGCCCATCCCTTGGCTTTACTATAGTTGGCGTGGTCTTTCTTCTCTACGATGAAATTGAAATTTAGTTTAATAATTAATTAACGACATAGAAAACATATGGAATTAAGCATCGAAATGCTCACCAAGTGCCACCGGGCATTGGCCTGCAAGCGCTTCCCCTATATTGGGATAGCGCGTTCTCGCACGCCGTTATTCCGGTTCTGCTTATTTCGAACCGACATCATTTTGCAAAAATAAAGTTATAATATTTTAGAATATGATTTCATGTTATATTGCTAAAATCTTAAAAATTAAATTGATACTTGCACATCATCGTGCTCAAAATAGACGACAAGAAGCAGCCAATCCTCCATCGGGATCTCTAACGTTATGATCTCCATCAAGTGCATCCGCTGATCCTCGGTCGTCGCGGCTCAGGGAAGATAAAGCTCACTCTTCACTTCCCATCGGGGATATCGCTTGATCAGTTGACACTGTCCTAGAAAGTGAGCGAGGGCGTGATCTATATCGAATGGCCCGTGCACGCTGTCCTCGCCGGGCTCGCCAACGAGTCTCTAATTCTTTCTCGTTTGAAATTAAAATATATTAAACAAATAAATATATGTATATAACGATGATTGAAATTTAAATATGTGAAAGTCCATGTCATACCTCCTCCGACCCTAAAAATCGCGTAGCACGCTCGGTCTGGACCTTGTTCCACCGAATAAGGAGCAGGTACTTGTAATAAGTACGGACCTCCTGCCCAACATAATCCCCCACTGGGTCACGTGCTCTCCAACAGGCACACCTGTCGCGTAAAAAATCAGATCCCATAGCCCAGCATCCGCCTGCGGCCTACAACAGTCGGGCCCAGTAGGACCCCTCGTCCTAACACTGCTCGAGCCTGCGAAAAACTAGATATACATAAACAATATTATAATATTTAGAATATGAATATAAAATTTGACAAATTTAAATTAGTTATTTAAAAGCATTAAGAAATAATGATTATACCTGTCATTTCCGATGTGGCACTAGAACCGGCGCTAGACGCCATCCCGCGAGTAGAATACGGATCTGTAAATAATAAACTGTTAGATGATTTAATATCCACCTATATTGTAATGATATATCAAATTTTAAATGAGAAACTACGCACCATGCGCAGGAGTGATAGGCGTATGAGGACTCGCTGACGCACCGGTAGGGAAGGGGGAGGCTACGACGTTGTGGGTGATCTAGCAGTAATATGGAGAGTGCTAGTAAGGATATGGGGATAGTCAGGGATGATGCGGTGTGAGTAGGGGGACCATGGGGGATGATGTGGCGGTAATAGGATAACGCTAGTGTTGAGGTCGAAAATTGCACCCCGGTTGACCAAGTCAAAGTCAATGTCAACCCCAAGCCAGGTGGGCCCAAGCCCAGGTCAAGCGGGCCCACGCCCAGGTCGAGCCCGTGGCCAGCCTCCTCCATGCCAAAATAAAAAATCATGTAATAAATAATTTTTATGTAATTTTTTATGCATGAATGGGCATAAAGCCAAATTTTTGTAAAGCCCATGGCTTATGTGCAAAAAGAAATGGTACATGAGCCATGGGATGGGCAAAATGCCATTTTGTAAAGCTCAAGGGGCTATATGTAAATATGTAAGCCTATATAAGGCAACATGATGATGAATAAAGAAATAATTTTCATTCCCTCAAAAATCTAGGGTCTGTGCCTCTTTCTCCTTCCTCAAGGTTCTAAATCCTCCTTCTTTCTTTTGAATTAAATCAAGAGTTTTACTCTTCCTTTTCCAAAACTAAATAGTTTTTCACCACAAAACCCATAAAAGGGAGCTTGGATCTTCCATTAGATCTCAAAAAGGGGAGATTTTTAAATCTCACCCCTTTTCTCCAAGATCCGGCCAAACGACAGGAAGAAGAAGGAGACCCATCTCCAGAAACCCCACTTTGGGGATGATCCGGAGCTCAAGGGGAGAAGCCCTCTTCATCAGCGTCAAAATATCCTAGGAGTTTAACTCTTCTCTCTCTCTCTCTCTCACACACACACACACACACACACACACAAAATAATAAGTGTTCCTTTCTGGGAGTACAACTCCCATTGCAGGGACCAAGTCCCTTTTGCCTCCCGGGCGCCCACGCGCCTGGCACGTGAGGCGCTAGCGCCCAGAGCGCTAGCGCCCGTGCGATCAGAGCGCTAGCGCCCGAGCAACCACGTGCCTGGCATGTGAGGTGCTAGCGCCCAGCGCCCTAACGTCCAAACCGTTAGCACCCAAAGTGTTAGCATCCGAGCGCCCACGTGCCTGGCACGTAAGGCGCTAGCGCCCGAGCACTAGCCCCCGAGCGCTAGCGCCCGAGCGCTTTCTCCCACGCATCCTTTGGATGCCCTTTCCCCTTACACACACACACACACACACACACACACTCCACGACACTGTCCCTGTTAGAAAAAAATTTCTAACGGGGCGTTGCCCTGCACCCCGCAAGGGGGCTGCTAGCCCCCTTGACCCCCAGCCCGCTATCCGGGAAGCGGGACCCCCGTAAAAACTCTGCGGGCCCCCCGATATATCCAAAACCTCTTCAAAACACAACACTGCACGTTGAGTTCGCATGACCAGTTTAACCCATCAATCGGAGGTTCCTTCGCTCCAAAGGCGAGGGGTAATTAACTGCAGCTTAGTTCGCGGCTGCCGGAGATTCGGATCCCCTAAATCAATAAACCCTAGCCTATCCTAGGCAGGGGGAATCTGTAATACGTCTGACAAGCGCGTGCACATTCCCATCTCGAATAGGGTGACGAAAAACACTCTACAGATTCTGGCACGTCCGGTGGGACCAATCTCTCCTCCCATATTTCGGGTTAAACGTTCATGCGAACTCAATCAATATACATACCTATATTTATACTAAAATAATGCTCTTTCATGCAGGTTTTCAAGCAATCGCTCTTCAACGATGTCTCCAAAGATGAACTCAGCTCTCAGCACGGCTCCCATCTCCAACACGATGAAGATAGACGCCAGGATGGTCCTTCCGACCAGTCTCGGGCGACAGTGGGAGGAGCCACCGCTACCATTTGGCTCTATTCTGTTCGTGCCAGCTAACGCCGTCCCTGCTCTTCAAGCCCCGGTGATGGATAAACCGACCTCAAAAGACAGGAGGCCAAATGTGGTGATCTCGAAGGCACCACTACCCAAGCGCAAGTCGGTGTTTGAACGACTTTCCTTTGCTCCAGCTGGAGGCAATTCCATCAACACCAACAAAGCAATAAGGTGTCTCGAGCAAGCTCCAGCGGTGCCCTTGACAACTGCTCGATCGGGTATCTTCTCTAAGCTCCCCGTCAATTGACTCACGACGGCTTCCTGGATGACGGATGCCCGTCAAGCCTTCAAAGTCAAGAAGCTAAGACAGAAAAAGCTCAGGTACAGAGCCAACAAAAGGGCTAGGGCTTCTGCTGATTTGAACATCGTAGGGTTCCAAGAACGAGATTACCCAGCAACGACAGCTGAAACGGCTGTAAATCTCGCTAACTCTTTTGAACCGTTGAAATTGGTTCAGAAGAATGCCATGACCGTGAAGGTCAAGAGAGCTATGAGCCGGACAGCGCTGCCTAAAGACCCAGCCGGGCCATCCGTCTTCCGTCACTTGTCCTTTCCAAAAGATGAAGGGCCACGACGATTGTCCGAAAAATCAGCCGCCAAAGATAAAGAGATGGCTGGGTATGTGGTCCACACTGTCTACATGGTCGGACATGAAGAAACGAACCCTCCTCTTCTTCTTAGCCATGGCGATGATATGGTTGACGCTACCCAGCATCGGCTCGATCTAAATTATGAAGAGTTCGCTCAGGCCGATAAGCCAGAGGAGCCCGTGGTTCCTGCAGAATTGAGCTCAGGCAATAAGGATGACCCGATTGTCATATCCGAAACTACAGAACAAGCATTATTTCGATGGCTTCAGGGGAAGCTTCAGGACAGGGATGAGAAGTTAGCCAAGGTACAGTCCAAGGTCGACGAATTGGCAAACGTCGCGGCAGATCTCGCGACCCAAGTCGCCCGATTGCAATTACAACAGAATCAAATTTTGGTTCATGAGCCAGGGATTGATACCCCGAGGCAGCCAACTGATACCCCCTTCAACCTAAGAGCAGAGCGCCTTCGCGAAAAACGGCCGCGATCAGCCTCCAACCTCTCCGATATATACACCGAAGGGGAATCGCCTCTGAAAGAGAAACTGGATAAGGTCTATTCCTTCAAAAGGGATAAAGTCCACAAGATATTCAAGGACGCCCTAAGAAACGGTCTACAACTGCCAGAATCAAAGAGGCCACAAGAAGCGAATATGACCGACGACCCAAAATATTGCCCCTATCACAGAGTGATAGGTCATGCCATTGAGGACTGCTTCGTCTTCAAAGATTGGGTCGAAAAGCAATACAAGACGGGAGAGATAGAATTGTCTAAAGGCGTGTTAGTAAACAGTCAAGCTACGACCGCCGATTTTATACAGACCGGAGCCCCTCGGGAACCTGACTCTCTCAGAAATGTGCCATTATCTGAAAAGGGCAAACTAAAGACTGATCGGCCTCAAGGACCAGCATCAGTAAGGGCACGTACTCTAATGGTGAGAAAGAAGAAGGTGTACCCCTTCAGGAGGGATGAGGTCCGCAATATATTCGAGGAAGCATTGAACAATGGTCTGCAACTGCCTATTCCGAAGAGGCCACATGAAATGAATATGACCGGCAATCCCGTATACTGCCCATACCTTAGGGTGGTGAGTCATATCATTGAAGACTGCTGTATTTTCAAAGATTAGGCAGAGGACCAATACAAGCTTGGAAAAACCTCACAGTTCTCGGATGTATCGGCAAGCCACAGAGCTACGGTCATCAACACATCTCCACCAAGATCAAAGTTCAAGAAGCTGGGATAGGCAAGCTGACCACCACGTCATTAAACTGGGAACAGTCGACTTCTAAGTCGTTAAACTGGGAATGTAAAAAATGTGTACAAGAAAAAAGAATGTGTAAATAAAAAAAGAAAGCCGAAATGATGGGGCAACTCGCAATAAAAATCAGCGAGTAAAAATAAAAATGAAAATAAAGCCGAAATGATAGGGCAACCGCGAATAAAAAGCCGAAATGATAGGGCAATAGCGACCTTCGCGATAAGAAAAGCTGAAATGATAGAGCAATCGTGGTAAATAATAATAATAATAATAAAAATGGCGAATGATGAGTCGCTCCTGATACTATATTCCGGTGCAGCGATGCAGATACCAACCAAACTCTGAATGTCCCAACAGCGAATGATGAGTCACTCCTGGTACCATATTCCAGTGCAGCGATGCAGACGCCAACCAAATTCCAAACTAAAATCCCAATGGCGAATGATGAGTCGCTTCTGGTACCATATTCCATTGTAGCGATGCAGACGCCAACCAAATTCCAAACTCAAATCCCAATGGCGAATGATGAGTCACTCCTGGTACCATATTCCAGTGCAGCAATGCAGACGCCAACCAAATTCCATATCCCATATCCCAAGTGGCGAATGATGAGTCGCTCCTGGTACCATATTTCTGTGTAGCGATGCAGACGCCAACCAAATTCCACACCCCATACCCCAAGTGGCGAATGATGAGTCGTTCCTGGTATCATATTCCAGTGCAGCGATGCAGACACCAACCAAATTCCAAATCCCAACCCCAATGGCGAATGATGAGTCGCTCCTGGTACCATATTCCAGTGCAGCGATGCAGACGCCAACCAAAATCCAATTTGCTAAAATTCTTCAGCCCTACGGTTAGTCCTCAAATTGACTACCGTATACAATCCACGGGCTCAAATAATTCTCATTATACCCATGCCCCACCGCAATCACCGGTCCAGCGGTCGGCCTCCTCCCTTGGAATTATGCTCCATTGGGAAGACCCACTCATGTGTCCTCACGATACATGAGGAGAATAAAACTTCGTGGGATCCTTACGATCCATGAAGGAAAAACACACTTGGGAGTCCCCACGACTTCTAAGGAGAAATTACACCTATGGGATCCTTACGACTCGTCAGGAGAAAATGCTTTTATGGGACCCTGACAGCCCATAAAATCGAAAAGCCTTAGGTGATAGGGATCTAAACCTGTCTCCTAAGCCATCGCTCCCCAACAGGCAAAGGCAAATGATGAATTGCTCCTGGCACCTGTTCTTTAGTGTTAGCAACACTGATGCCAACCCCATACCTCAAGTGGCGAATGCTGAGTCGTTCCTGGTACCATATTCCAGTGCAGCGATGCAGACGCCAACCAAATTCCAAATTCCATACCCCAACGGCGAATGATGAGTCGCTCCTGGTACCATATTCCAGTGCAGCGATGCAGACGCCAACAAAGTCCCGAAATTTTTCCGGCCCTACGGTCTGGATCATACATCCTGCAAAACCGTATACAATCCACGGGCGTAAAACAATTCCAATCTCTCCCAAGTCCTACCGGTGAGACCACATTCAAAGTCCCACCAAAAATAAAAAAAATAATGAATAAAGTAAAATAAAAAAAATGGTATGTCCATAAGCAAAATGGCACGGATGAAAACCCGAAAGGGCTCCGTGAGTCAAAACAACAGGACTGCCGGCGAGTTTGTGAAAACCCAAAGGGCACAAACTCGTAAAAAAAAGAGATGAAATGCACTCGCAAAGTCCTTTCGACTTTGTGAGGAAAAAATTCCCGCGTGAGATCTTTACGACTCACAAAAGAGCAACACACTTAGGAGTCCTCACAACTCCTAAGGAGAAAATACACCTACGAGATCCTTTCGACTCGTAGGGAGAAAATGCTTTTATGGGACCCTTACGGCCCATAAAATTGAAAAGTCTTAGGCGATCGGGATCTAAACCTATCCCCTAAGCCACCAATTCCCAAATCCTCCAAGGGCAAATGATGAGTTGCTCCTGGCATTATTCCAGTGCAGCAATGCAAATGCCAAACCAAAATCCCCAAATCCTCTCATGACAAATGATGATCCGCTCCTGGTACCATATTCCAGTGTAGCGATGCTGATGTCAACCCAAATCATAATCAACAAGTCAACTTCAACTCCGACACCGCAGAAAGCGGAGCAAGTCAGAATCCAATCTCGACGACGTAAGAAGTGGAGCAAGTCAAGATCACCCCTGACACTGCAAGAAGCAGAGCAAGTCAAATAGGGCGTCGGGCGTCCATGTCGTGAAAATGGCAATGCAGGCTTCCCACAAATCGGGAACCAAATCGCTCCGGGTCAGGGCGTCGACCGTCCATGTCATAAAAAGGGCAGTGCAGGCTTCCCACAAATCGGGAACCAAATCGCTCCGGGCCAAAGCGTCGACCATCCATGTCGTAAAAAGGGCAGTGCATGCTTCCTACAAAGAGGGAACCAAATCACTCCGGGCCGGGGAAAAGTCTACCACGGGCACTTCGCCTCGGAGACGCGTCAAGTATCGACTATCCATGTCGTAAAAAGGGCAGTGCAAGCTTCCCACAAATTGGGAACCAAATCACTCCGGGCCAGGGAAAGTCTACCACGGACATTTCGCCTCGGAGACGCGTCAATCGTCGACCGTCCATGTCCTAAAAAGGGCAGTGCAGGCTTCCCACAAATCGGGAATCAAATCGCTCCGGGCTAGGGCGTCGACCTTCCATTTCGTGAAAAGGGCAGTGCAGGCTTCCCACAAATCGGGAACCAAATCACTCCAGGTTAAAGCGTCGACCATCCATGTCGTGAAAAGGGCAGTGCAGGCTTCCCACAAATCGGGAACCACATCGCTCCGGGCCAGGGAAAAGTCTACCACGGACACTCCGTCTCGGAGACGCGTCAAGCGTCGACCGTCCATGTCGTAAAAAGGGCAGCGCAGGCTTCCTACAAAGCAGAAACCAAATCACTCCGTGCCGGGGAAACGTCTACTACGGATACTCCATCTCGGATATGCGTCAAGCGTCGACCGTCCATGTCGTAAAAAGGGCAGTGCGTCCCAAAAAGTGGGAACCAAAGCAAGTCCCCTCCACATGAAGGAAGATTCATAAATTTCATGCACACGTCCCACATATGTGGTGTGCATTTATTGATGGGGGCACTTTGTTGGGGTCGAAAATTGCACCCCGGTTGACCAAGTCAAAGTCATGGTCAACCCTAAACCAGGTGGGCCCAAGCTCAGGTCAAGCGGGCCCACGCCCAGGTCGAGTCCGCGACCAGCCTTCTCCATACCAAAATAAAAAATCATGAAATAAATAATTTTTATGTAATTTTTTATACATGAATGGGCATAAAGCCAAATTTTTGTAAAGCCCATGGCTTATGTGCAAAAAGAAATGGTATATGAGCCATGGGATGGGCAAAATGCTATTTTGTAAAGCCCAAGAGGCTATATGTAAATATGTAAGCCTATATAAGGCAACATGATGATGAATAAAGAAATACTTTTCATTCCCTCAAAAATCTAGGGCCTGTGCCTCTTTCTTCTTCCTCAAGGTTCTAAAACCTTCTTCTTTCTTTTGAATTAAATCAAGAGTTTTACTATTTCTTTTCCAAAACTAAATAGTTTTTCACCACAAAACCCACAAAGGGGAGCTTGGATCTTTCATTACATCTCAAAAAGGGGAGATTTTTAAATCTCACCCTCTTTCTCCAAGATCTGGCCAAACGACAGGAAGACGGAGACCCATCTCCAGAAACCTCACTTTGGGGAAGATCCGGGGCTCAAGGGGAGAAGCCCTCTTCATCAGCTTCAAAATATCCTAAGAGTTTAACTTCTCACACACACGCGCACACACACACACACAAAATAATAAGTGTTCCTTTCTGGGAGTACAACTCCCATTGCAGAGACCGGGTCCCTTTTGCCTCCCGAGCGCCCACGCGCCTGGCACGTGAGGCTCTAGCGCCCAAAGCGCTAGCGCTCTGGCGCCCAAGGAGCTAGCGCCTGAGCGCCCACATGCCTGGCAAGTGAGGCGCTAGCGCCCAAAACGCCAGCGCTTTGGCGTTCAAAGCGCCAGCGCCCAAAGCCCCCAGCGCTCTGGCGTTCAAATCGCCAGCGCCCAAAGCCCCCAGCGCTGGTGCCCTGGCGCCCCGAGCGCTTTCTCCCACACATCCTTTGGATGCGCTTTCCCCTAATATATATATATATATATATATGTATGTATGTATGTATGTATGTATATACACACACACACATATACTTCACGACACTGTCCCTGTTAGAAAAAAATTTCTAACGGGACGCTGCCCCGCACCCCGCAAGGGGGCTGACCCCAGCCCGCTATTCGGGTAGCGGGACTCCCGTAAAAACTCTGCGGGCCCTCCGATATATCCAAAACCCCTTCAAAACACAACATTGCACATTGAGTTCGCATGACCAGTTTAACCCGTCCATCGGAGGTTCCCTCGCTCCAAAGGCGAGGAGTAATTAACGGCAGCTTAGTCCATGGCTGCCGGAAATTCGGATCCCCACAACCAATAAACCCCAGCCTACGCTAGGCAGGGGGATCTGTAATGCGTCTGACAAGCGCGCGCACATTCCCATCTTAATGGGGTGACGAAAAACACCCTACAGCTAGTAAGGATATGGGGACAGTCGGGGGCAATGCGGTATGAGTAGGGAGGCAATGGGGGTGATGTGGCGGTAATAGGGGGAGTGCTACTAGGGATAGGCGTTGCTGCTGCAGCTCCCATGCCTGCTGAGAGTCCTGGGCCAGTCTCGTTGGCAGGTATGGATAGACTCAGAATATCCTGTAGACGCTGTCTCTTATGGTGTTTAGTGCTTTGACTGCACCCATGATCAAACCCTCCCACATATATAAACGTTATTTTATTACTTATAATTATTATACAATTTAGAACATTCAATTTAACTTCATTACCTAACACGTTTACGTGGTACATTATCTGAAGATTCGTTAGGTGGATTCTCAAAATCTTGATCCGTGACAATCAATTGGCCGATGTCAATTCTTACAAATGTATGGATGGGGGGCGCGGAATAGTTGGATCCATGGTACGTTCAATAGATGGACTGAGACGTGTTATCAAGAGATCTTCATCGTCGCTCTTATCTTCAGAGCCATTCAATGTCGGCACGTTATAATAATCTCTCGGTTTCCAACGACAAACAACATCCTAGTCAACCTTCTGCAAGTCCCGAGAATAATATATTTGTGTTGCCATTGTGGGAAAGATAAAACTGACGTATTTTGATAACATCCATTTGGTGCTTACCAAAGTCAGACTGTATTGATCGACCTTCATACCCCGGTTAGTCTTGGTATCATACCATCTGTATTGGAATATATGAAATGGGAAAGTCGTATGCTGGTATGAGACAGCTATAACTTCCTCAAGAACACCATAGTAGGGATTTCCATTCTCGTCAACGGTTGATTCCGCTATTTTGAGAAGCTCTAATACGTTCCGTACTTTTTACCTCAAATTTATATCTGTATACCTCGTACTCGTTGTAAAACCTAGCTGCAATCGTTGACCGTTTAAAAGGTCGTGGACCTCTCTATTAACGTGCTCTCCACGATTCAATTGTTCGTTCACTTCTTTTATAGACCAAGTGGCGAAAGTGCGCCTTTGTTCTTCTTCGATCCTATCATTCGACCACGTCCTAGGATTCGATCTCGTGAGTATATGTTTGTGCGCTACATTCGTTAATATACAGTTATATTAATTAGATTAAATTTAATTTCGAATGTTTAAAACAAGGAAATAATAAACACTTATTCTACATATTTAGCAAAACAATCGTTGTTTATCAAGATATATGCATGTACACTGACCGCGAGATTGTAAGACATATTCTTTAGCCTTCCTGCTCCAATTGGATCGTCAGGAATACTCTGTGGTTTATTCGGCTTCGTCCTGATATCGTCATTCAGGAAACGAGCATAGAAAGATGCGACTTCTTCCAGGAGATAAGCTTGAGCTATCGAACCTTCAGGACGATACTTGTTGCGGATATAGTCTTTTAAAGTTAACAGCTATCAGTTGAAAATGAAATAAATTAATAATTCATGATAATTCTTTACAATTTAAATGATGAATAATAAACGTCAATAATACCTCTCAATTGGATATATCCAACGGTAATGGACCGGACCGCCAATCCTGACCTCGGTTGCAAGATGGACTGACAAGTGAACAATAATGTCGAAAAAGAAAGGTGGAAAGATAGTTTTTGTAACAACCCTAATTTTCCTATACAAATTTTTTATTATATTTTTTCAAAATCCAGAAAGAGGTATTTTAGCCTGAGCACAAGATATAAGTAATTATTTTGTTTTTAATTACAAGTTACAAGAATGTAATAACTCCATTTTTAGTGTAATAGAAATTACTTTAAATTTAATGTATACTTGGAGTATTTACTCTTGCTGCTATCATTTTAAGTATTTATTTCACACCATAATTACAAGAAGGAGCTTGTAGCTCATTGGTAATACCTTGCACTGCTGAACCAAGCCACCAGAGTTCAAATCCCCTGCTCCACATTATTTTTAATATTATTTTGTTTTAAATTCTATAGAAGGCCAACAGTCCACACGTGTAAATCCATATTTTCCCACTACACCCACTAACCTGAAAGCACCGGAGCCCACATCTGACGACCCCCCACCTTCTGGCACCCCGACTCGGCCGGCGTCGCCGGCCGGACTCGGCCGGACGGCCGAGTTGGCAACTTGGAAGTTGTGCCTTTTCCCCTTCCTTACACCTCTGCATACTTTAAATATTGAGATCGTTTCCAGAAACACAATTACACGTCATTTACTCCATTTTTAAATATTTTTTCCTATATCTTTTACATTTTTTAATTAAAACCCTACACCTACCCTAACCCTAGCCTAACCCTATAAATACACCCCTACCTCCTACCCTCTCATCCTAAATTCTGAGCCCACTCTCTCAAAATCTCAAGAAAATATTGTGTACTTTGAAAACGAGCGAAAGGCGAAGCCCCGACGAAATCGAAGGCGAAGCTCCGACGAAATCGACGGCGAATTTCCGGTGATCGTGCTAGGGACTCTCGACGACGAATCGACGCACCGACGAACCCTCTACTTCCCTCTCACTCTCTAGTGTTATCCAAACCCGTAAGTCCCCATTCCATCCCTCTTTCTTATTCTCTAAAAATACGAATTTACAAAACCTAACGGAATCGGAACAAATCCGATTTCTGATTCGGTTTTCTATAAAATCTCACTTCTCATCAATACATTCATGCTTAAATATCTTTATGTTGACTATTAAACATTTAACAAAAAATTTGAACAAGTTTCATCACATGAAATGATAGCCTTTTTAATTTATCGTATTTTTTCACTTAAATACCACATTATTCCAATTTCACATTGAACTCCATTAAACTTGCTATAACTATAAGTAGAGCACGAGGTAATGACCTACCTTCTCACACACTCCCATCTAAACATAGTACTATAATCTTAGAAATTTAGAATACGAGAAAGCAAACCTTTTCATTAAAATACCCTTTACTTAATAAAACTTTTAGTATTGATACATTTTTTTATATAAATACATAACTTTTGAAATAATAAAATATATTTAGACTCGTCCAATTAAGGACTGTCACATTCATTAGGTAAGTCATGAACTTTTAGTCGTTTATCTAAACCTGACTTTGTGGTGTCTAGGCTAGGCAAGTGAGAAAGGTAATTTTAAAATGCCCGTCTCACGGTAATTCGTGAGCGAATCCCTCCTTTCTTCACTTGTACTTACCTGACCACAATTGACGGTGAAGAGGCGATTTGAACTTGTCACTAGAACATAAAATACGAGAAATCGATATTTTTACAAATAAATACCATTTAATTAATAAAACCGTATTCTAAAGGATTAGTATTTAAAAAATCTTTGCAAAGCACCGCTACAACCCACTTTGGGGAACCCGTTCGGGATAGTACGGTTTATCGTGCACCCTCGGGCTTAGTAGTGCAAGATTCAGACCTCCGCAAGAAGCATTCGGTCTCGAAGGATTTAAAATACGACATCTTAAGAAAATGAGATTTTTAGAATATAAAATATTTATTAAAATTATTTTTGTATAAATATATGTATATTTATCATTAAAATATCTATTTTATTATAATATAAATATTCCACATTTTTTATAAAAATCACAAGAATAAATTTTACACTAAAATACCATGAACTTCAAATAAATTAATATTACAGATAAATACCTTTATTTATAAAACTAGGATATTTTCACTAGAAATATCACAATATAAAATCCACACTCATTACAACTCTAAAGACGAATAATAAATACTTGGGGTGCATCTTGAAAACTATACAAAAGTATTTTTACATAAAACCCCCTCAACTTTTATAAATTACCCTGAGGACCCTAATAATTATAGGACTTCGATTTACATCTCTACTGTCTGACTCGGGTTTGAGTCTGATCATAATCCGACTTGAATATGATTCAAGTACCATATAAATCTACAATATTACATTTCAATATGAACACACGAATCCATGAATCCAGTTATCAATCTATTCAACTTGACTGAACCAAACCATGGATATACTTTCCATTTACATGATTCCAGTTTACATCCATTACATCCGTTACTGATATCATGGTTTCGATCAGTCATCCAACTATACAACTTATACAATACAATCAAAACACTACGGGGTTTAAGAGGTAGATTGGTACGGAAGGTGTTAAAAGTGGCACGAGACAGTAGGATTAAGACACCTAACATGAATCATGTTGCTGTTGTACCGTGGCATAACGGTTCCTTGTACTTTCAGTTTGCCCTGGTCTCTAACATATAGAGACCCCTCTCGTATACACTGACATCCTTCTGTACCAAGTTACAAACAACAGCGTTAACACAATATTCTACAACTTTAAAATATACATTCTTATTCTGTCTTTTCTATTTCTCCCTTATCTTTGGGACTTACCGAGCGATCTGTTCGCTGACGACATTCTACTTTTTTCTTCTTCGAATGTCGTCAGGTGATCTGGACACAGCAGAGATCGAGCCCACCAGTGAAGACTTGGATCAGTTCCTCGAAGATCCCGAGCTCTAGACATTGTACATTTCCATTCAGTACCTTTAATTTCCTGTTATGCCATTGTTTAGGCATCGTTTTTACTTCAGTTGTATTTCCTTTTCATGCATTGTACAAAAGAATGTTAATAAATAAAGTTGATTACTTTTATATTGCTTAGATACGCTTAGCGTATTTACTTTACAGTAAATACGTAGCAGACCAGTCGCATCCCCTTCGCCGTATACCGGGAAGCGGGGAGTGACAGTTTCGAGCTTCCAAAGGATTAAAGGAATGTATTTTTCGAGCTCTACTATCTCATTGATATCCACGTTTTTGGAACACAATTGGCGGAAATACGTGCAAAAGTCGTTAAGAACGAGGACAAGTTCGGGTTTTACCGATACTCTGAGGTATAAAGGAAGAAGGTGCTGCACAAATATGTGGTAATCGTGACTCTTGAGTTCTACGATTTTTCAGTTTTCTACCTGCACCTGTTTGGCAATTTTTGATGAAAAACCGTCGGGGACTTTCAATTCTTTCAACACATGCAAGAACAGCCGCTTCTCCTCTTTGTTCATGTTGTAGATATAAGTCCACGGTAGCGTCCCGGCCGTCTAACAGATGCCAAATGCGGAACAAAAACTTTTTTACAACTGGCGCTATTGCGTACTATAACCCAGATCTGCCATTAAAGCTAAACTAACAAACTACAAAGTGGGTAGAAGAGTTATACCGAACAATTCGAGTCCTTCGGTCTTCAACCATCAACCCACACTTTGTTGCGGCTGCTCCGATCTCCTGAATCTCCCGTCTTCTCATTCAGGTGGCACCACGTTGACGGATCTTTAAACGGGCTCCCGCCTCTGAACCGAGGCAACTCGATCGTCAAGTTTGCTAAAAGAGACGACCAAGATGATGTAGAGAATGAGTAGAACACTTTGTCTCATTACGTCCAAAGTTATGGACGAACGGTTAATGAAGTTGCCTTTTGGATTCAAATGAAATGAGAAATGAATATGTGAAATTTCCATGAAGCCAAAACCCTAATCTTTTTTGAATCAACAACCATATTCTTCCATCAAGAATGGCCGGCCACTTTTAAAGGGGAGGGAGGTGAGTGTAGGAATCAAGAGAGTGACCATTAGCACTAATACAAATGAATGAGTCATAATGTACACCTTGCAAAACATTAATGCAAATGATGAATCACCTTAAGCTAGTCATCAAAGCATTTAATGCATCATTAAATACAACCATGAGTCACTAATCCTAGTCACCATATCAAGAAGCTTCCACTCATGACTCACCTCATGAATCACCCTCCAGAAGAAGAGATAAATCCGCATTTAACCGAATGTTAAATACGGCTGATAGAAAACTGGAAACTGGCAACTTCCAAAAGTGATCCTGAAACGAATTTCAGGATAACCCCGTAATGGTATAAACGTACCCGCATTTGTATTACGACCGAATACAAATGCATCTGAGACAAAGATATTATATCTACACAGTATAATACTCGGATCCGGCTTAAACCAAAGCCGACCGGTATTATCTGCCCGAAATATGACACGTGCGAAAACGCACGTGCATTTTCCGAACCCTGCCATATAACCATACGGCCTCTACAATGTTTCGCTCGAACTTGGGAAAGTGTCTGTGGGGGACTCTAATGACTCATCAACACACTGACACTGGGTATAACCACTAGCACGTCAGAGGTACAAGCTGTACGTAACGGTTGCCTATGTATTGATTGGAAGGGAAGCTGACGAGCGAACTCATCTCTAAACCCTACCGAGCCTAACAGTGACAATATACATATAGTCCGGTCCGTTCGTCTAAAGAGTATCGCATATCGAGTCTAGGGGGTGGATAAAGTCAGACCCCTAATAACGCGATAAATCATGTCGGTATGAAGCCCATCACCACCTGAAAAACTACTTATCCAAATCAGTAATTCTCCACTATCTCGGCCGAGGATTTCTAGTGATGGCCACCCATGCACTGTGCGACATCAACCCCCAATACCTGGAGAGACGAATCCCCGACGATCCGCTCACTGCCTCCATGTGGCTCGGGACTGTACCCAAAAAAGACCTGTTTGCACGACCCCTTTGAGCCGTGGTAAGGTAGAAATCAAAGCACAGTGGGAACTCACACGAGACAAATGACGATTTCAGGTCGACAAACTAACCTGTACACATGTCACCAGGGAACTGCTATCTGACGATATGTATAATACCAACTAACATGTTCCTGGCGAGTCCTGTCCGGTGTACTCATAACCTAATGAGCACCTGTATACATCTTAGGTGATCCAACTGACACCAGTGGCTTGTGAGACCGGCCACCGTCCCTCGTCGGGGTCTCGACTGTATACAGTAGTCTACTCTGGAGTATCGATGCCCTGTCTTGAAACTCCCACGACTAAGGACACTTTAAGGATGCGCTTATAGACCCCAACTCCCACGTATATGATCACCATCATACTGCTGGTAGTCAAGCAAGAATCCTATGGGCTCTATCATCATGCAATAGTGAACTAAAGTATGTATACGATAATAAAGACAAACCAGATAGTATACTATCATCTCGAGCATGACTGTCATATCGGTATAGGTCCTGCCTCAATCATTGCAATCACGTGCCTGCGATCCAATAATTGACTTTGAGGGCACTATCTCCAACAATCTCCCACTTGCACTTAAGGCTAATTATTGCGATGCCGCATTCTCACAACCCGTGTGATACCGAACACCCAACTCCTCTACTAATCAGTTTCACAAAGCTAGTTTGTAAAACTCTTGTGTTCGAGATATAGCCTCAGTGAGTGGATCCGTCCTGATATTTCTTTCTATATCTCTCTAAATCTCAAGTTCGCGGAGAAAGCCATTTCCCGAATCGAGTAATACCTGTCTTAGAATATGTATGAATATCTGATGGGACCTAGTTCATAAATGAACTCCAAATCCAAACTTCTTAGACTGTATCGATCACTGAACCTAATCAGTATCCAACACCATGCCTCCCACAGTGTCCTCTTGGACCACCTGTCCATAATACTGTCCCTTGTCAGAGGGAAAACTATAACTCTGACAATCACTCTGTCATCCATGTCACCTTTGAAGCCTGGAATGATAACCGTCTCCCGAAGGAGGCTGATGTCATCAAATCCGTAGAACATTCACTTATGTTCTAAAACTGCTTCCTTATGTATCTCCAGGATTGGATTAATATAAACTTATCACATCTAGTGGAAAAACAACATCTGGTGTGGTACTTGACATCTCACGATTGACTCAATTGCCTAAGCAAATGATCTGCCAATCATGCACATGCCTCTCCCCTTTATTCTGTAAGACACCTTTAGAGTGGGTGACTCCATCACCTGCAGGTACACCACCATGCCAGGAGTCATCTATTCTAAAAACCATTAGAATACTGTCAAAGTACCCACATTGGGAAACTACCCAAATCTAGATCTAAAACCATAGATCTAGAATCCAGAATGTCTAATATTATATCCATATCCTGTCTGGAGAAACAACTGTGTGACGACCATAGTACAACCGATCGTAGTATAGGAATTTTACTTCCTACTTTGTGTATGTCATCCAAATACCAGGACATCACACCCTACTAGCTCCTTAACAGATCCATCCCCTATTCTGATGAAGTCAAACACATGACTTTCACATCAAAATAAGATGATCTAATTTCCGCTATCTCTGCTCAAGCCTATAAATAGACATAAGCTACTTGCCCACTGTGCTTCCGCTGCTCCCACTGACTACGATAACCCTCTGACAGAATAATATCTACGTACACTTCTAAAGCTAGTTTAGAAAGACGCTATACTTATCCTCCTGCCGGGTCTCATAGCCTGGAACAACAGTAGTGTCAAGTCTAGGTAAACAAGAACCTCCCTGTCATCGTCCTTGAGGCTACCAGAGTATCTCTCGAGTGTATGAGGTTACCCACCATATCTGCAGAGTGGCTAATGAAATGTCAAATCTGATTGAATATATAGGTCCTATTAAATTTTCCATAATCGTTTGCGGTTCTGGAATCCCTTCCAGTTCTACCATACTCCCACCGCTGTTTTCTGAAAAAATCCATTTTAATAAAACTGTGGCGAGTCTAGAGCAATATCACTATTGATCTTCCAGATGGTAGAAATGTCAACCCTCGTCAAAGCCAGGGTCAACCCACAAACTGCCATTACAGAAACGTGCCTTGATTTATCCAGTGTCTGGTTTTAAGCATAAGCTGGACAACTCCCCGTATCTTAACATCGTTAAGATATGAACCATTCTATATACAATATAGAAATAGAGGCACTAATTTAATTGGAACCAGATTCAAATCATGCAGCTGTCTCCAGTGCATATCAACTTAATGGAGAGAGGCTAATCAGCATTACTCAACTTAGGAATCCATCCAATTATGAGTAACCTGAAAGAGAAACAAGTTTCTCAAAACCATTACTATCATCTGAATACCAATCACAAGAATCTACATCTTCAATCTCTTTGAAGAATCCCGATACTTGTGATACCTGGTTTTCTACTTTATTCTTATACCCACAACTTCTCAAAACTTAGACATTGTATCTCTACGAAACACTTGTCTAAAAACTAGAAAAGTCACAAGTAAATAGAATATAGTACGAGGACCAACCCCTTTGTCCTTACGGACACTGGACAACATACAATACTGTGTATAAGTCCGCTGAGTTGAATAACTCAAAACCTGTGCGTTGTAGGTTGAAAACTGTACCCAGGCGATTTCCTCAAATATCACCAATTACAACGAATTCCGATATAATGAGGATGATCACCTTATTCCCAATAACTTACTCCCACTCATCATCTGTAAAACCATACAGATATGAGAATAAAACCTGGTAAATACATACCCTGGAGTAAGTATCTAATCGGGAAATCAGTTTTTCTTTAACAATGCACTGAAACATTAAAATGTTTCGTAGGGGTATCCTGGTATTCTTAGTAATGCCTCTTCCATAATTCAATTCATGACTATAACCGTATATTTCTTTGCCTTCTCTCCAAATCCCTTTATTTGTCTTTAGTCGTTACCTTCTGTACACCATCATTAGGCTAAATGGTTTTCTTCCTTCCTTACCGTTCGGCATCAGCCTATGGTTTGGAAGAAGACTATCCAGTTAGCATAATAGGTGTACTCTCCTAATCGTAGGATTACTCGCAACTTGAGAGAAGGTGATGATAAAAGACAACTGAATAATACCTTATTCTTTTTCTCCCAAACTGGGGAAAAAAGCAAAGGTGAAATAGGAGTGACGATGAAATATGCGGTTTGGTCATGAATGATAACAGTCGCAATTTACTTTGCCCTCTTTCTAATTCCTTTATTTTGTCTTTAGTTATTTCCTTCTGTACACCCTACTTAGGCTAATTGGTTTTCTTCATTCCCTACCTTTCGGCACCTGCCTATGGTTTGGAATAAGACTATCCAATAAGCGTAATAGGTGTACTCTCCTAAACCAAGGAGCCCTCGCAACCTGAGAGAAGGTGATAATAAAAGACAACTGAATAAACCAATTCTATTTCTCCTGAACCTGGATCCATCCTCGAAGTAGTACCTTCGAGTTCGTATATAACCATACGATAGATCTATCCAATGGAAGTAGATGTCCGTAGTAATACGGGGTGTTCTGAGAAATACAAAGGGTAAAAGAAGGAGTGGCAATGACTTATGCAACTATAAACAATCCAAAAGCCAGTATTTTAAGAAGGTTCGGTCAACTTGGTCACTGAGTCATAGTCTAGGGGCGGTCAAAGGTCGCTGCCAAAGAGAGAGAGAGAGAAAAGAAACACTCAGCGTGCACTCTAACCTAGATCAGAATGGTTATCATTTTATCTAATCAGGAAACCTCCCACTGTAATCTCAAATTCTCCTCCAAATCTGAAAGAAGAATTAGTCGGGATCGCCCGAAGAGTAAACTAACTCATTAGTGAGAATCGGGATCCAACTATCATCGCATGATAACTTGATGGAAGCCACTCAAGTTATCACACTCCAGAAGGTATGCGCATGCCTGGCCAGTTTCCTGTACGTTTGAAACTCCCGATATATATTTTTGCCCCATGCTCTTATGACCTTGACTAAGGGCCAAATATCTCATAAGTCACATGTCAAGTTCTATCCATCATTATCCAGGTCAATTTGAACCCACCCGTACATACTCTTGACAAAGGGCCAAGTATAGTAATACGACTGTCCCAAACCAACGCATCTATCTATGCAACATGTGAACACCCCAGCAGCTACCAATCACTATGTTTTGACTAAGGGACAAATATACATAGCTTGAATACTACTGACCATCCATAAAAAATGACGGAGGGCTACGGCTGGGTTTTGGCGAAAAAACCTTTAACGTAGTGAACTTGATCTCGTTGAAGGAACCTGATAGCTTTTATAAAATATAGTGACGAAAAACCTTTTGCTAAAGAGGTCACTCCCGGTGAAGGGATCTCGGCTCTTTCCTCGTGGAATGAGGTGCAGGATATTCCAACTGAATACCGCGATGCAAAGCAACTTGTAATCGACTATATTGAAGTTATTACCCTGACGTAAACTTCTTCCCAAGGGGTCACTCCCGGTGAAGGGATCTCGGCCCTTGCCTCGTGGAATGAGGTGCAGGATATTCTAACTGAATACTGCTTTGCAAAACAAAAGGAAACATCTTTGTAATAACAACTTTTAAATTTGTTCCAACAACATCAAATATAGATTTGTTATATCCTTGCATTGATAAGAATCAATGCGGTCCCATCAATGAATCACACCAGAAAAGAACGAAAATAAAATATACGTATATGCCATCCGCATTCGCTACTGGGTTCCGTCATCACACGTTAGGTTACTTAACTAACGACAGAGCGGGGGCTAGACTAGCGCGGGTGTAAAACATATACAACATCTAATAGTATATATACCAATATACAATAATCGCTCCAGGCGTGATAATATGCAACATTACAGAAAAATAATAAGCATCACAGAACAATACAGATAATCTGGGATCCCCGGGTTTCACAGAGCCGCTGCTGAAACCTGACGTTCCCCTGGTCGTGCGGATAGCCTATGCAATGAAACCTAGACCCCTATGGGTGAGGCAAGTTACCCGCCAAAACCTGAAGCGAGGTAGTCCCCACAGCATAGTGAATGGAACACCCGACACTTCACGGAATCCGGTAAATTGAGCACCCCTCCTTGGGTCAACCTGTACCCCCTACGAGTGCGGCGAATAGTCTGCCAATTCTAGAGTGAGGTCCATTTGCCTCTCAAAGCCATGAGATACGGACCCGTTTCCCTCCAGAACCCGGCTATCCGTGCACTCCGTCGCGAGGTAAACCTAGTGCAGAAATAAAAATATGTACAACGGGTACATCGACCTCAGCCCGGTCGTGCCCCAAAAGAATATTATACAACAGGCAGTGACGGCAGTCCACATGTTGGACGCTCGCCCCGCAATATCAAATGTACAAATAAATCCAAACTGCACTACCATTGCACACTGCTATCCACCACGACATATCTGCAACATCACAGTACAACACAGAACATCAACGCAAATGTCACGTTCGCAAACCCGTCTAAAAGAACTATAGCAATCAGACGCGGTTTACCGATCAAATGACATTCCCGGTCGGAGATATAAAGTAAGTATTGCATATTAACAAGTTTAAAATTTCGATCGACTAAATTTCCCGAAGTGGGCCCTACGTACATCTGCTGTACAGTAACAAAATCTGGGCCCAAAAGAACAGTACCAAACACCATAATTTCCAATTTAGAAACAACAGGAGAAAAATTGCCAACTGAGTCACCAAAAGCGCCGCGGTTCCACGGTCAACGCCAGGCTTTGACCGCGTTTCCGCGGCCGTACGGTCGACGCAGTTGGTTGTTTTTCTCCAGTATTATATAAAAGCCCTGCTTGATTTTCTGGAATATGTAAAATTATTTTTAGACATCATTTAAAATTAACAGAAACTCAGAACTTGGAATTTGCGGTTTTCGAAAATCCGTTCGATCGATATTTTAAACGCGTTAGCACAACTTAGTATAGCTTAATGGTGAGGCTCTGATACCACTGTAAGTCCACGGTAGCGCCCCGGCCGTCTAACAGACGCCAAATGCGGAATAAAAACTTTTTTACAACTGGCGCTATCGCGTACTATAACCCGGATCTGCCATTAAAGCTAAACTAATAAACTACAAAGTGGGTAGAAGAGTTATACCGAACGATTCGAGTCCTTCGGTCTTCAACCATCATCCCACGCTTTGTTACGGCTGCTCCGATCTCCTGAATCTCCAGTCTTCTCGTCCAGGTGGCACAACGTCGACGGATCTTTAAACGGGCTCTTGCCTCTAAACCGAGGCAACTCGATCGTCAAGTTTGCTAAAAGAGATGACCAAGATAATGTAGAGAATGAGTAGAACACTTTGTTTCGTTACGTCCAAAGCTATGGACGAACGGTTAATGAAGTTGCCTTTTGGATTCAAATGAAATGAGAAATGAATATGTGAAATTTCCATGAAGCCAAAACCCTAATCTTTTTTGAATCAACAACCATATTCTTCCATCAAGAATGGCCGGCCACTTTTAAAGGGGAGGGAGGTGAGTGTAGGAATCAAGAGAGTGACCATTAGCACTAATACAAATGAATGAGTCATAATGTACACCTTGCAAAACATTAATGCAAATGATGAATCACCTTAAGCTAGTCATCAAAGCATTTAATGCATCATTAAATACAACCATGAGTCACTAATCCTAGTCACCATATCAAGAAGCTTCCACTCATGACTCACCTCATGAATCACCCTCCAGAAGAAGAGATAAATCCGCATTTAACCGAATGTTAAATACGGCTGATAGAAAACTGGAAACTGGCAATTTCCAAAAGTGATCCTGAAACGAATTTCAGGATAACCCCGTAATGGTATAAACGTACCCGCATTTGTATTACGACCGAATACAAATGCATCCGAGACAAAGATATTATATCTATACAGTATAATACTCGGATCCGGCTTAAACCAAAGCCGACCAGTATTATCTGCCCGAAATATGACACGTGCGAAAACGCACGTGCATTTTCCGAACCCTGCCATATAACCATACGGCCTCTACAACGTTTCGCCCGAACTTGGGAAAGTGTCTGTGGGGGACTCTAATGACTCATCAACACACTGACACTGGGTATAACCACTAGCACGTTAGAGGTACAAGCTGTACGTAACGGTTGCCTATGTATTGATCGGAAGGAAAGCTGACGAGCGAACTCATCTCTAAACCCTACTGAGCCTAACAGTGACAGTATACATACAGTCCGGTCCGTTCGTCTAAAGAGTATCGCATATCGAGTCTAGGGGGTGGATAAAGTCAGACCCCTAATAACGCGATAAATTGTGTCGGCATGAAGCCTATCACCACCTGAGAAACTACTGATCCAAATCAGTAATTCTCCACTAGCTCGGCCGAGGATTTCTAGTGATGGCCACCCGTGCACTGCGCGACATCAAACCCCAATACCGGGAGAGACGAATCCCCGACGATCCGCTCACTGCTTCCATGTGGTTCGGGACTGTACCCAAAAAAGACATGTTTGCACGACTCATTTGAGCCGTGGTAGGGTAGAAATCAAAGCACAGTGGGAACTCACACGAGACAAATGACGATCTCAGGTCGACAAACTAACCTGTACACATGTCACCAGGGAACTGCTATCTGACGATATGTATAATACCAACTAGCATGTTCCCGGCGAGTCCTGTCCGGTGTACTCATAACCTCCTGTATACATCTTAGGTGATCCAACTGACACCAGTGGCTTGTGAGACCGGCCACCGCCCCTCGTCGGGGTCTCGACTGTATACACTAGTCTACTCTGGAGTATCGATGCCCTGTCTCGAAACTCCCACGACTAGGGACACTTTAAGGATGCGCTTATAGACCCCAGCTCCCACGTATATGATTGCCATCATACTGCTGGTAGTCAAGCAAGAATCCTATGGGCTCTATCATAATGCAATAGTGAACTAAAGCATGTATACGATAATAAAGACAAACCAGATAGCATACTATCATCTCGAGCAAGACTGTCATATCGGTATAGGTCCTGCCTCAATCATTGCAATCACGTGCCTGCGATCCAATAATTGATTTTGAGGGCACTATCTCCAACAGTAGATTGTCAGTGAGATCTCATAATAACTCGGTTTACCAGCCACAGGACGAGAATGCAATTCTTTTCTAATGGACAAACCATCCAAATTCGTCATATCACGACTGGCGTTGAGATCGTCCTTTGTTTGCCCATCTTTATACAGCAGAAGTTTGATGATGTGCTCGGAGACGCCCTTCTTGATATGCATGACATCTAAATTATGGCAGTACGGTAGATCGGACCAGTATGGAAGCTTAAATAAACCACTAAGTTTTTTCCAGCCAGATGGGCATGGTGTCACGCCCCGCTTCCCGGTGTACGGAAGTGGTGATGTGGCAAGCTCGCAACGTATTTACTAAGAAATAAATACGTTAAGCGTAATTAAGCAATATATGTATAAAATGCACAAGAATTGACAAGAGATATAAAATAAACAATAACTTTTATTAATATTCATCTTGACATTACAACTGCTTTGAAAAGGAAAGATACAATGATATAAAGTAATGCCTATACAGTGGCATACAAATTGAAATAAGTACAAGATGAACTAGAAGTCCTGCTGGGCAGTGAACTGGTCCAAGTCCTCCTGGCTCGGCTCGATCTCCTGAGAGTCCGGTCCTCTTGACGAACATTTCAAAGAAAGAAATAGACAGGAATGTCGTCAGAGAACTATTGCTCGGTAAGTCCCAAAAGAAAGAAAGGAATATAGCAAGTAATGAGAATTGAACTGGTAAGATGTACATGTATAAGATTGCTATTCTAACGTAGTTGTTTGTAGCTTGGTACAGAAAGTATTTGTGTATACGAGAGAAGTCCATCTTACCCCGTGAACTATGGTAACATGTTGTACAAGGCTCCGTCAAAACCCACGGGACAACGGCAAAAGAGTTCATGTAAGTGTCTGTTTACCCCAATCAGAGCAAAGCTCTGTTCAAATTCCAAGGCGGGAGATGAAGCAACGCTTCATCTTCCCCCAATCAGAAATAAAGTTTTGCTTTGAAAAATTAAAACTTTAATGAATGAAGCAACGCTTCAGATTCTTTGCGCTGTGCGCAACGCGCCACGTGTCAGAAGTTGATACGTCAGCGCAACGTCCAAGGCAGTACGTCCAATCAGAGCAAGGCTCTTTAAAAAACATAAGCAACACTCAACTGCGCAAGCGCACCGCAGCGCGACACGTGTCTGCGCAGCTGCGCAAGCACAACTGCGCAAGCGCACCGCTGCGCGACACGTGTCTGCGCAACTACAGCTGCGCAAGCGCACGGCAGCGCGACACGTGTCTGCGCAGTTGCGCAAGCACATCTGCGCAAGCGCACGGCTGAGCGACACGTGTCTGCGCAGTTGCGCAAGCACAACTGCGCAAGCGCACGGCTGCGCGACACGTGTCTGCGCAGTTGCGCAAAGCGCTGTTGCGCAAGCGCTTCGCTGTGCGACACGTGTCACGCGCTGGGGAGTTGCGCAAAAACAAAATGAAGATTTAAGGAAATCTTTTCTGTTTTTTGTTAAAACAAGAAGATTTCTTATGTAAAACAGGGCCCTTTGAATTAAAGATCCAACGGTGGGGAAAATTCCCCAAATCACTTAGAGAATGATTTTTTTTAACAAACTTTAACTAATTTATGGGCACTATATAAAGGACCCCAGACCTCATTTCAAAGGGAGGAACATCTTGCTAAAAAAAAGAGAGAAGAGAACTCTTGAGAACTCTTGAAGAATAAAAAAAAGGTAAAATCCTTTAAAAGAAGAGAAAATTCTCTTATGAACAAGATCATGGATCTTCAACAATAAATAAATAAATAAAATAGTGCCTTGCACTTGTTTTATGAACCATCGGTTCTTGAACCTAAAAGGTTCTTAAATTAATAGTGCTTTGCACTTTCATGAACCTTTGGTTCTCTGAGATAAGAAAAACAAGAAAAAAACTTGTTTTTTCTTAGATCTAAATAAAATAGTGCCTTGCACTTGTTTTATGAACCATCGGTTTTTGAACCTAAAAGGTTCTTAAATTAATAGTGCTTTGCACTTTCATGAACCTTTGGTTCTCTGAGATAAGAAAAACAAGAAAAAAACTTGTTTTTTCTTAGATCTAAATCAAATAGTGCCTTGCACTTGTTTTATGAACCATCGGTTCTTGAATCTAAAAGATTCTCAAATTAACAGTGCTTTACACAAATGCAATGCATTACTAAAAGGGCCAGGCCCAAATCAAAATGACCTGACAGGCCAAAATAAATTGCAAGGCAATAAATGGGCAGAGCCCAAATAAATTGATGCTTTGCATCCTTTATACAAGGGCAGAGCCCAAATAAAATTGATGCCTTGCATCATTCCTAAAAGGGCAGAGCCCAAAACAAATTGATACTCTGCATCCTTTCTGGGCAAGGCCTAAATAAAAATAAAAAAAGAAATGCAATGCAAAAGCAAATAAAATGTTGAACATTTCAACTGGACTTAGCCCAATTTTGGCCATAAGTCCTTAAATTAAATTGACTGAGCAAAATTGCTCGTCTAAATCAATTTACATCCGGTTCGAGGGTACATCTCCGAACTCCTTTGACATCCGTCGTTGTAATTCCTCAACGACGTCAAAGAGGTGACGGGTCCCAACGACCACAAATCGATATGGACTGCGGGGTCCTTAAACTCGTGGACCGAAACGTCCTTAAACCAATATCGGACCGAAACGTCCCTAAACTAATATCGGATCGGAACGTCCCTAAACTACTATCGGACCGGAACGTCCCTAAACTAATATCGGACCACCACGTCCCTAAACTGGCACAATAGAGCCCAAATGCTCTTTTGTCGGATCTAAACGGTCCCGTTAAGTTGATCTTAGTCTCAAACTGGACTAACGTATCCTTAACAAACGTTTGAGTCGATCTTAGCCTCAAAAATGGCTAACGTATCCTCCAAACAGACTTTAGTCCCAAATTGGACTATGAATCTCCCAAACTGGAACAATAGAGCCCAAACACTCTTTTGTCGGATCTAAACGATCACGTTAAGTTGATATTAGTCTCAAACAGGACTATCGTATCCTTAACGAACGTTTAAGTTGATCTTAGCCGCAACGCGACTAATGCATCCTTAAACTAAAAACACCAAACCCAAATCTAAGTAAATACGGATTTGGACTAATCCACGTCCTACGGGCGACGGCATTACTCAGTCTCCGTATACAATCCACGGGCAACCACAAACAAAACAAACACCCACGACACGAAGTGAAATTCTGGAGAAGGAGAAAGTTGTTACCGCGATGCGGTAGCGTAATTAACTGCAGGGGCTTGCGCCTGCAGGGAAGAGTGTCCCCACAATCAAAAACCCCTCAAGCGAGGGGGAATCTGACGAAGTCTGCTACATCGGCCGCATCCGTCTAAACCTCTGATACACGGTGCCATAAATCAACTTGGTATCTTCGGAGAGGTGGACGGATAAAACCAAATAGCATCTGCCCCGAATCTCAGCGTCAGGACACCGCGGTCCTGTGCGCCGCCATTTGGAGGGGAACAGATTCTGGCACGCCCGGTGGGACCTCTTCCTCTTTCCACTCCACACTTCGTGTGTCGTGTTCGCGAACAAATCGCGGATTACTGTGATTGCCTGTGGATTCAAGGTACTAAGATTTGGTGTCTTGCTCTGTAAATCCCCGTTTCCTTTCTAAATGAAATTTCCTATTTTCTGAATTCTAGTGATTACCTTATTCTTGACTTCATATATTTTTAGTTGGTTGTTTAAACCCTATTTTTCCAGCTCTTTTGGAATTATAGTCCAAACCCTAAAAGCTAAAACCTAAGATTTAAAACCAAAGCCGAAACAAACCAAAATGAGCAAAACACTTAACCTGAAACCAATTTTAAACATTCAGCCCTTACTGTTTTTTTTCTCCAGCCCATTACTTGTAGCCTCAGCCCGTTCTTTTTACCAAGCCCACACCTTTTCTTTTAAATAAATTTTCATTATAAATCTCCAGCCCGTTGCCTTTAATTTTCTTTCAGCCCATTCAAAATTCTTAATAAATTCCTAAACAAAGAAAACTCAAGCCGGCCCTCTCTATTATTCCCCAGCCCATTTGGAATTTTAAATAAATCCCTTTTAAATATTTTTCCCTCAGCCTAATTTATTATTCCCTCAGCCCAATCTATTATTCCTCAGCCCACTAGGATTTAAATAAATCCTTTAACCCCTGCAGCCCACGAGATTCTATTCATAAGGGAATTCTTTCTCACGAGCCCGGCCCACTCCCTCACCCGTTCCTCCTACCCGACCCGCTAACCACTATTCATCTTCCTTCAAAAATCCCCAACGGCTACCTCACCTCCTTCGCCGTCGCTCACGCCCACGCCCTCGCCCTACCGTTGCCCCCAAGTTTTCAACCTCGTCTCCAACTCACTCCTCATCTCTCTCCTCTACATTCACCGAGCCCCAAAAAAAAACGCGAGCACCCAAAATTTCTCTCGAACCATTGACACCTCCACCGCCGGCGATCATCCCACCTCGTCGCTCGACCCACGTCGACGACAGCCACTCAGTCACCCTCTTCTCCTTCCACGACTCCATCTCCACCACTCGAGTCACCCCTACACACCCACTCTCCTGCACACAACCCCTACTACAGGGCTCGGCCACATCACCCCTGGAACTCAACGCCGGCGAGCCCCACTTCGCCTGAACCCCCTCTGCGACCCTACACACCCTCAGCACCACCCTCATCTCTCCAGACCCGACCCCCACTGCTCCCCATCTCTCTCCAAAACCCTTTTTCCATACAATTTTTCCCTCACTGTGAGCTGCTTTGTACACGCTGCCGGAGCGACACCGTCGACAGTCGGCAACCCCAACACTTCTCAGGCGAACCAGAGAGTACCCTCTAAGCTTCCAGCGCACGCAAGACGACTCCGGGAAAACTCCGACGTGAAATTCGTATTTCGATCTAGGCTCGCGGGAATCCGGTACGTGGCGTATATCGCGCGTTTGCGACGACACTGTTGCCGTACGACCCCGAGGCGTTCTCCAGGCAAGTATTTACTTGCTTCATGCTATAATAATTGTGTTACCAACCTAGATCATGTAGTTCACATACTTACTGATTTCCGATACGCATCATGACCTAAGTGCTCGATATTAGTTACTAATGGAAATAATTGTCTAATTTGACGGAAATCAATATTTTATGTTGGCCCTTATAATGATGTATAACGTGTGTGAAACCCGCTGGAAAATACGACTGTTAGTAACGAAAATCGATACGCCCAAACATGTTGTTAAAACTAGAATTCTCTCGTAGCTGAAAACGAATAAATACACCATAAATCATACACATTTTGGAAAGATGCGTTCGAGGGCTTAAATCGAAGCCGACTTGACGAACTTTAATCCTACGTAGATTTCTGATCATTTCTGTTATGTAACCATGAAGATAATTGGATCGGAACACGACTCTGGACTGCAGTCCAGAGCGTCTCTGATTAGTGTGTTCTGTCTAAAGTCCTGCGTCCCCGTGTTTCCTGAAATCTCATTATACGGAACTTTACAGTAGTTATAAGATATTCCTGTTAGTGAAAGAAAACAAGTGGTTTCATTCCGATTCATCGCCGTTTGTTATTTTAAACTATATTTAAAAGGGCAGAACGTAAAGCTGTTCAGAACAATTTCTGAAATGACCTATTGAGATTGAACTGTGTATAACTTTCAACGTACAGATGCGATTGAGGATCCGTCTGTTGCGTTGAATACTTTATTGAAAACCCTAAATTTCATTTAACTGTGACATTGCTAAATTTTGAGCCCAACTAGGTGCAATTCGTGTCGCGAAACAGGCGTTCAGTTCTGAAATTGAAATTCCAGCCGCGAGCACTTAAACTGAAACGGTTATATCTTGAAAACCGAAACTCCGATTGAACTGAAACAAATTTTGATGAATTACTGACTGATTGTTCTATATATCTTACCTACATCATTTTTGCTGAATTCGTAACATATTAATTTGTGCAATTTATCTTAGTTCATGACATGCATGTTAATTCATGATATACAGAGCTTATTGGTAGTATACAATACATATATCATACCCTTGTCATATACACAGTGTTAGTGCCTGTGGACATTGCATTATCGTGCGTGATAGATATTGGTTTAGGAGTGACAAGTACGCCATTGGAAAGTGAATATTCGTGACAGTGATTGATACAGTGGACAGTGATGAAACCGTGCCATTGGTATACTTGTACACAACTAGATCAATATCATAAATAGTGTAACCTGGGGAAAAAGGGGAAATCAAAGTGGAAAGAGTATCGTATTTAGCGGGACCGTGTTTAGAGGATGATCATTCGAACCGTGATACTTATACGTGTAGGACAGGATCTAGCGATCCGGCTGACAGGGTTATGTCCCGGGCATGTGGGCCGTTGTCTCGGGTATGTACGAGACTCCTGTTAAACATGATCCTCCTTCCACTATATGATTTTAAACATGACCTAGAGACCGATAGGGACACATAACATATTCTGCATCATATTGTGACATAGTGTTTACTTGCATTATTCTCATACCAGTATTACCTCATTTACCTGTTTCATCCGATTATAATAATATTATTATTTGTGTCGCTCTGACGACCTGAGTATGCATGCTCAGATTCCGCGGGAGGACCAGCACAGGAGATGGATCTATCCTTTGAGTTCAAGGAGATATAGTTTGGTGTACCTTCTTCATTTACTACTTTCCATAAAAGAGAATGTGAGATTGAACTTGATTAGTTATCGTTCTTATATTCTGTAATCTGTGAACAATGAAATTTTAATATAATAAATTAGTGATGTGATTCCTTTAATACTGTTCTTTATTACTGATTACCATGTAGTGCTAGAAGCCGAAGTGTGACTACGGCGGGACGATCCCTTGACCGTAGGAGCATGGCTGGCCTAGTCATACCTCGTATTCCGTATTTTAGGAAGCGGGGCGTGACATGCTCTATGCAGAAAACAGAAAATCGATGGCTTCGAACTGCACCGTCCGCAGCGATAACTCTCGCTCCGTCATTGCTGGAGGAGTGACTTATGGGCCCCAAGCGGCCTCCCTTTTCAAAATGCCGGTGGAGCAGGTGGCTCAAGCCACCACTGGACTATTTTTTGGGACCATGCTCCCATCAATGAGCTTCAACGCCCTAATGACATTGCAAGAAGCTCCAAAGAAGTCGGTCTTCGATCGACTCACCACTGCCGCGACCCCTCTCAACAGGTCGCCCAACTCCACTGCTTCAGGTTTTAATGGATTAGGCCAGAGCTCCATCGGGCCCATGAAGAAGCCTGCCATACCAGAAGGCGTTATCCCGAAGCGGATAGCCATCCCAACTCCCGTTCCTGGCAAAATCACCAAGGTTGCTTCCCATGTTCAGAAGTCCGCTTCTGACAAGTTGGCCGTCCCCGTTCAACGGACGTTGATCTTTAAAAAGCTGGTACCGGTATATTCTGACCAACACAGGGGGCATGAGGAGGTCACCCCTATAGCTGAAACAACTCCATCAGCACGACATGCCCGACGTCGCTACTAGCGCCGAGTGAAGAAGGCTGGGGGCAACTCCCCCTCTGGACTTACTCCTCCAACTCTAATGGTGGAGATCGATACTGCTGTTCCAACCAGGAACAGCTTTGAGTTGCTGAACTCGGTGCGCAGAAACTCTCCTACTGCGGTGCTAAAGTGAACTCATTCATCTGTGAAGAATATTCCAGAGAAGAAGCTAGAGCAGCCCCTTCAACGGCTGTCCTCTAAAATTTACAAAGTCTGGCGACAGGTTCAAAAGTCGGTGATCGATCAAGACTGCCTCCGACGACAGAAAAAGATGAAGATTCGGCAGGGGAAGGTTTACTCTGTCAAACCACAAAAAGCAAAAGCTACTTGGGTGCCCACTACAACGGCTCCCTTAACTCCAATCACTCAAAAAGGAGGCCGCAAGAAGCCTCTGTGTCTTCGGCAAATCGCAAAGACACCGAACACAAACGCCCCAAGTCTGGGGGCATGGTGGTGCACACTGTTTATATGGCTTCTGGAAAGGAGGAAAGCCGCACTTCTACGGGACACCGACCGCTCACCCGATCCGTGACAAAAGCCCAGGAGCAACAACAAAAGCTTCAGGAAATGATGACTACAATGGCTGCACTCACTGAGCCAAAAGAAAGCTCTGAAACGTCTTCGGATGAGCGTCAAGAACAAGAAACCGACGCTGACTTTTTACGCAGAGTTCTCGAAAAGAGGGACAAAGAAGCTGCAGAGCAAGCGGCTAACATAAAACAGATGGCGCTCCTCTTCCAAGATATGGTAGGGATGATGTTACAGCCGGACCCTCCTGCTGAAGATCCTCCGATCGTCCTTGAAGACGACAGGGGAGAAACGTCAAATCCTCCGCCGGCTCTATCAACAGCCAAGGAGGAGGCAATCTCTAAAGTCGACCTAGACGAATATATAGCTCAGCAGATCCGGGTTCATCAGGCGAATGAAGCGGCTGGGCAAATTGGTAGAACCGGAAGACCGTATCCGAGCTGGTATGACCAAATCAATTACCCGCCAGGATATACGATCCCTAAATTCCACGTATATAAAGGGACAGGGAATCCGCATCAGCATGTCGCTCAGTTCAGGGCCTTATGCGGCAATACTGGAGGCGATGACAAATTGTTGCTACGTCAATTCGTCGGCAGCTTAGCAGAAACAGCCTTTGAATGGTATTCAGAGCTACCTAACGACTCTGTCAAAACATTTGTAGAGATGGAACTGCTGTTTACACAAAGATTCGCAAGTGCTAGTGAACGCACCCCGATTACAGCACTGATAAATGCCAGGATAAGGCCCGGCGAAACGTGGGTCCAATACGCAACACGATGGCGAAACCTATGGTCGAAATGCGAACAACGCATAGAAGAGGCACCTGCGGTAGACTTGTTTGTGGGCACTCTCGATCCGCAGGCGACCATCTCGCAATTCATGATGTTCTTCAGGCCGACCACCTTCCAGGCCTTGATCGACAAATTAGCCCAAATGGACCAGATGGGCCATAGACCGTCTCCTCCAAGACCCGATCCCCGAAATGAGAAAGGAAAAGCGATCATCGTCGCCAACGCTCAGCAACAGTCGAGCAACTCAAAGCCGGTCGCTCGCCAAAACAACGTGCGTCCACGCCTATCCCTCGAAGAGAGGCTAGGACGTCATTACTCGTTTCCTCAGAATAAAACGAGAAGACTGTTCGAGCTGGCAGTGCGCAACAGACTCATTAATCTGCCGAATCCAAAACGTCCGTTGCAGACAGGCGATCTTAATAATCCCAATTATTGCCCTTACCACCAAACGGTAAGTCACCCGATTGAGGATTGTTTCATCTTTAAGGGATGGATCGAGGATCAATACCTGCAAGGCAAGTTCACGCAATCTGAAAGCTGGAAGGTAAACCCCCCACAGCCGCACTCTCCAAAGAAGACGGACACGCCGGGGGCAACTTGTTCTTTCGTCGAGGATGAAAACAATGGAGAAAACTTATCGGATGAATCCGAAGACTACGTAGCGACTTGTCATGTGATTTCTCATTCACTGACGGATGATGAGGAGGATCCTTGCGCTGAGAAATCAATGGCGGACCCTGAAACAGAAATTCCGCGGCCGTCAGACAAGTTGATCGATGCCTTCCTAAATGAAATTCGTCTGAAAACAAAAGCCAATCAAGAGCATGAAATGGCCATACTGGAAAGAACCAAGGTATTCCCGTCAAATCAAAAGCCATACACTGCGGGTAAAAACAAATTCAAGACGAGGAAACGGTTCGCCAAAGCTCTATCAGTAGGAATGAAGCTACCGCCCTCTGAAGAAAATTCTTTCTCTGAGGTAGAGATGCACCCTAACTTCTGTTTATATCATCAGAAGATCATACATCCTACCGAAGACTGCGAATCCTTTAACTGTTGGTGGCAAGGGTATGTCGCTCAAAAGCGACACTTCGACAGGACAAAGTGTGAAGCTTGTGGACATCGGAAAAATGTGATAGATGAGCGCAAAAGAGCCGCCGCCGACTATCATATAGCCGACTTCAAGGGATCACAAATTATCACCTTTGGAAGCGACTCTGACGAAGAACCTACCCCCAACTCTTCCCTCGGGGAATCTATTTCAAAAATAAAGGAATTGAGAAGCTGCGTGAACGTTCAGCCGTGCAATCGCATGCTACTCGGAAAAAATCTCGGCCCCGTAAACAAAGGATCGAACAAAAAGGATAAAGGAAAAAGAAAAACGGCCCTCGTCGCCAGCGCTCAACAACAATCAGGTGACCCTAGACCGGTTGCTTGCCAAAGCAACAAGCGGCAACCCCTCCAGGAAAAGTTGAAACGTCCTTACTCGTTTCCGCAAGATAAAACAAGGGGACTGTTCGAGCTGGCAGTGTGCGACAGACTCATCAATTTGCCGGGTCCAAAACGTCCGTTGCGGCCAGGCGACGTTAATAATCCTAATTATTGCCCTTACCACCAAACAGTAGGTCACCTGATCGAGGACTGCTACGTCTTCAAAAACTGGGTTGAAGACCAATACCAACAGGGCAAGTTTGTGCTGTCTGAGAACTGGAAGGTGAGTCCGCCACAACCGCACGCTCCGAAGAAGATGGATACGCCGAGGGCATCATGTTCATTCATGGAGAAGGACTCATAGACCGAAAAGTCAATAAACTAGATATTCGCCTCAAATACGGCGACGACGGACCACTACGTCCTAAAACTGGATAACGGACCGAAACGTCCCTAAACTAACAACAGACCGAAACGTCCCTAAACTAACGACGGACCGCAATGTCTTAAAACTTGCAAATGACCGAAACGTCGTTAAACTACTATCAATCCGCGGCATCCTCAGGCTGGCGTGGTTAAAAAAAAAAGCAAAAAAAAAAAGAAAAAAAATGGTATGTCCATAAGCAAAATGGGCACGGATGAAAACCCGAAAGGGCTCCGTAAGTAAAAACAGCATGGCTACCGGCGAGTGTTTGTGAAAACCCGAAAGGGCGCAATCTCGTTTAAAAAAAGAAAAAAAAAGAAGAAGAAAAAGAAAAGAAAAGAAAAAAAAAGAAAAAAAAGAAGAAAAAAAAGAGAATAAAAAAAAACGGTATGTCCACAAGCAAAATGGGCACGGATGAAAACCCGAAAGGACTCCGTGAGTAAAAACAGCAGGGCTACCGGCGAGTGTTTGTGAAAACCTGAAAGGGCGCAACCTCGTTAAGAAACACTTATAGGGTCCTCTCGACCCTGTAAGGAGAAACCACCTGCGTGAGATCCTTACGACTCACAAAGGAACAACACACTTAGGGATCCCCACGATTCCGAAGGAGAAGATACACTTGCGAGATCCTCACGACTCGTAAGGAGAACTCTCTTGTGGGACCCTTACGGCTCATAAGATTTGAAAGTCTTAAGTTGCAGAAACCTTAACCTGTTCTTAAGCAACCCCCACAACCTTCGATATTGCCCTACAAGTGGCTCATATTGACCCTTGTATACAATCCACGGGCACGAATAAATATTTCCCCAACAAAGTCCCATCCGTGACTAGGGATATGCTTGTACAACAAACAACACTTGTAAGTCCTCTCGACTTATAAGAAGAAAACCCTTTTGTAAGATCCTTACGACTTACAAGAGAACAAGCACTTAGGAATCCTCACGATTCCCAAGGAGAAAACACACCTACAAGATCCTCACGACTTGTAGGGAGAAATACCTTTGTGAGACCCTTACGGCCCATGAAGTCAAAAGCCTTAGCCGACAGGACCCTTAACCCTGTTTACTAAGCCACCTTTGTTCGACATCGACGGAGGCAAATGATGATTCGCTCCTGGCAATATTCCAGTTGTAGCGATGTTGATGCCTAAATCGGTATCAAATTCCAAGTCCTTTCATGGCAGATGATGATTCGCTCCTGGCAATATCCCAGTTGTAGCGATACTGATGCCTAAATCGGTATCGAATTCCAAGTTCTTTCATGGCAGATGATGATTCGCTCCTCGTAATATTCCGGTTGTAGCGATGCTGATGCTGAGATTGGCACCAGATTCCAAGTTCTACGCTCGCGATAAAAATCAGCGAGCTGAAAATGCATATTAAATAGCCGAAATGATTGGGCAACTCGCAATAAAAAACAGCGAGTAAAAATAAAATAAACAGCCGAAATGATTGGGCAACTCGCAATAAAAAACAGCGAGTAAAAATAAAATAAACAGTCGAAATGATTGGGCAACTCGCAATAAAAAAACAGCGAGTAAAAAGAAAAAATAGCCGAAATGATTGGGCACCGCGAAAAATAGCCAAAATGATTGGGCAATCGCGATTTTCGTGATATAAAAAACTGAAATGATAGAGTATCGCGGAAAGAATAAAAAAAAATGAAAGAATGAAACTTTTTGCCCTACAGGTGAAATCACATCGATCCCTGTATACAATCCAGGGGCACAGATAAAGAGGGAACCATACCTTCCCAACAGGCTCCATCAGAAAGCGAAGCCAAATCTCGACGGTTCATAGACAACCTAGAGACAATCTCGACATTTGTCGCAATATTACAGACACGATGTCAACAAATGAAGCAAACGAAGATCCCGAGCTTCAGGGTCTCAACGTCAACATCGACAACTTAGAGATCACCAACGGCGTTTCTCCTCACTCCAACTAGATGCAGACATGACGTCAACAACCGACCTCAGAATCGCAACAAAACGGAACCATGGCAAAGTCTCTAGTTCCAAATCTCAATGGCCACATCTACAGCCTGGAGACCAACAACGGTGTGCCTCCTCATTCCAGCAGGACACAGATATTACACCATCAAGCGGAGCGATGGCAAAATCCCAGCTTCACCTCAGCATTCGTCTCGATACAGTAGACGCAATGTCAACAGCACCGTTCCTCCGCAGTCCGGCTGGAGGCAGATGCAACGTCAACAAAAGACCTCACGGTCGAAACAAAGCGGAGTAACGGCAAAATCCCAACTTCACCTTAGCATTCGTCTCGTCACAACAGACGCAATGTCAACAACGGCGTTCCTTCGCAGCCCAGCAGGGTGTACATGCAAAGTTAACAAAAGACCCCATGGTCGAAACAAAGCGGAGTGATGGCAAAATCCCAGCTCCACCTCAGCATTCGTCTCAATACACCAGACACAGTGTGAGCGAATGAAGCGAAGGCCAAATTCCTAGCTTCAAGATCTTAACGACAAGTCATATAAGGCCTGAAAGACCACCGGAGATCATCTCACATAAAGTGGTCACCTCCTCGACGTTCGTCTCGATACAGCAGACAAAATGTCAACCCTAGCATTCTTCTTCCAGCAAGGATTCAGACATGATAAAGCAAACGAAGCGAAGGCCACATTCCTAGCTTCAACGTCTTTACGGTAACTCACATAAAACCGGAAAGACAATCGGAGATCATCTCGCACCAGCACAGAGTGGTCACCACCTCGACGTCCGTCTCGATACAGCAGACGAGATGTCGACCCCAGCGTTCTTCCTCCAGCTGGGATTCGGACGTGACAAAGCAAACGAAGCGAAGGCCACATTCCTAGCTTCAACGTCTTTACGGTAACTCACATAAAACCGGAAAGACAATCGGAGATCATCTCGCACCAGCACAGAGTGGTCACCACCTCGACATCCGTCTCGATACAGCAGACGAGATGTCGACCCCAGCGTTCTTCCTCCAGCAGGGATTCGGACGTGACAAAGCAAGCGAAGCGAAGGCCACATTCCTAGCTTCAACATCTTTACTGTAACTCACATAAAACCGGAAAGACAATCGGAGATCATCTCGCACCAGCACAGAGTGGTCACCACCTTGACGTTCGTCTCGATACAGCAGACGAAATGTTAACCCCAGCGTTCGTCCTCCAACAGGATTTGGACACGCCAAAGCAAACGAAGCGAAGGCCACATTCCTAGCTTCGACGTCTTGACGGTAACTCATATAAAACCGGAAAGACAACCGGAGATCATCTCGCACCAGCACAGAATGGTCACCACCTCGACGTCCGTCTCGATACAGCAGACGAGATGTCACCCCAATGTTCGTCTCGACACAGCAGACGCAACGTCATTAAACGAAAGGAGCCACGGCAAAATCCCTAGTTCCAAACCTCGACGGTTCACCAGCAACCTAAAGACAACCTCGACGTCCGTCTCGATACAGCAGACGAGATGTCACCCCAACGTTCGTCTCGATACAGCAGACGCAACGTCATCAAACAAACGGAGCCACGGCAAAATCCCTAGTTCCCACCGCAACATTCGTCTCGATACAGCAGACGCAATACCAGCAGACGAAGCAAAGGCCAAATTCCTAGCTTCAGGGTCTTGACGGCAACTCATATAAAACCCGAAAGACTATCGAAGATCATCCCACACCAGCACGGAGTGGTTATGACTCATCGGGGCTCTCCAAAATGAGCCTAACCTCAAGTAAAAAGCGGCATGGCAAATTCCTAGCGCTTGCTCTTCCGACGGTCAAACTGCCAAGGAGGATTGCTTGAAGACGTCTTGTCCAGCCCCCGAAGGGATCAGAGATACGGCAGTCGCAGGGCTACTCGAACAGCATGATTGCCTATCGAAGACTATATCAGCTTATGCGATGGTACGATGGCCAAAACCTTAAGTACCCCAACCTTAACGAGCTTCTGTCGTAAAGAGCAGAGGTTAAATGCGACGTTAAGATGTTCTTGCGAGAAACGTTCGATTCGTCTCGACTTGTGAAAAATTGTCGAGACGGCCCGACTCGTGAGATAAAGCCTTAGGCAGTAGGCATAAAAGAAGCCCGTTTCCTAAGCATTGGGACCCTGCCAGTTGGCCCAAAACGGTCTCTTGCATACCATCCACGGGTCTCACTCTCCAACATCGAACTTCGACAAGGAGGGAAACAACCGCTTACAAGTCCTCTCGACTCGTAAGAGGGAAAAATTCTCTTGTAGGATCCTTACGACTTACAAGAGAAAACCACACTTAGGAATCCTCACGATTCCTAAGGAGAAAAATCCACCTATGGGATCCTCTCGACCCGTAGGGAGAAAAACCTCTATTGGACCCTCACGGCTCATAGAGTCGAAAAGTCTTAGGCAGTAGACCTGAACCTGCAGCCTAAGCCATCGCTATTTCTTAAGGAAGTCAGAATACTTGTTTTAGATATCCATCAATCATGATTATTAAGACAGCCTGCTTACAATAAAAAGAAGATGACAGAAAGAATATCTGATCTACATTTGATCGGGAGTTCGTATCGCATTCATTTATGCACAAGCAGAAGACTCAAGACAAGGAATAAGACAAGCTGAAATAAAAAGAGAGGAGAGTTCCATTCATACTGCTAGAAAATTCCTTCTTACAATCATAAGAACAATAAATAAGAAACATTATTCAAATTATTACAACGGTATAACCTCGGACCCGGGGCACGGATTGAGGAAATCGAAAGTAAGGCCATCCAGAGTTCTTCTGGCCTTTCTAATTATTCTTATGCGCAGTCTTTCGCGCTCCTCCGTGTCAATATCATCGGCAAGCCCCCCTGGCCTTCGATAAGCGGCAATTATCGTCGTCTGCTGGAAGACTTGGTGTAGGATGTCAACAAGGCTGTTCCGCCGTTTCTTTGAGATCAGCCCTGTCAGGTACACTGAATGCACCTTGTCTTCGGCATCATCCAGTGCGTTAAGCGGTAAGGCCTCATGAAGATCCGGAAGTGCTCTCCATATGGCTCCCAACACGATTTTCAAAAGGGCCGAACGGCGAGACAACAACCAACCACCGCTTTGCGTTCAGACGACCCATGACTTCTGCACATTCAGCGTCCGTAAACTCCTGGTTTTGTTGACGACCCTGAGCACGGATATCGTCGTAAGTAATGAACTCGTGCAAGATGTATAGACGCACCGCCATAATACCTGAAGAAAACAATACAGGGAGATCAACAAACAAGAAAATACAGAAAGTTAAAAGTTAAACTCCTCGAGAGCAATGCTCTGCAGACAGGAGTGACACCAGTCAAAATCAGTTATGAGGAGAATTTGAGGAAAATTCCTTGAGAACATTGAGAGCTCCGCTCTGGGAAAAAAATGATATAATAATAGTAATATTATCAAGTGACATATAATTTGGGAGGAGCAAAGCTCCATTAATTAAGAAGATATAAGAAAAATCTTTTATAGAGCGAAGCTCTATTAATGGAACCCTAACAGGATTCTCCTGAGTTCTCTTTGGACCCCTTTAGAGCAAAGCTCTGCTAAATGAAACCCTAAATGGGTTTTCTTTAGATCAGGGATCTATGGAGAGCAAGGCTCTGTTGATGAAAATTAATCTAATTTAATTTAATCTTAATTTAAATTTTCACCTAAAAAGTTTTAAAGAGTTCAACTCTTGCAGTTCTTGAAAATAAAGAGCAGGGCTCTGAGTTTTGAAAATAAAATTGTGAAGATGAAAATCGTCTAAAGTACCAAAGGTCCTATTTATAGGCATCAATTGCCTCTTCAACTGCCAAAAGGTGCTGCGACGGTTCGGATTCTGCCACCATTGCGCTTGCGTTTGGAGGCCACGTAAGCGCAGCGGTGGGGGGACATTTGTTTACCCCAATCAGAGCAAAACTCTGTTCAAATTCCAAGGCGGGAGATGAAGCAACGCTTCATCTTCCCCCAATCAGAAATAAAGCTTTGCTTTGAAAAATTAAAACTTTAATGAATGAAGCAACGCTTCAGATTCTTTGCGCTGCGCGCAACGCGCCACGTGTCAGAATTTGATACGTCAGCGCAACGCCCAAGGCAGTACGTCCAATCAGAGCAAGGCACTTTAAAAAACATAAGCAACACTCAACTGCGCAAGCGCACCGCTGCGCGACACGTGTCTGCGCAACCACAGCTGCGCAAGCGCACGGCAGCGCGACACGTGTCTGCGCAGTTGCGCAAGCACATCTGCGCAAGCGCACGGCTGCGCGACACGTGTCTGCGCAGTTGCGCAAGCGCTTCGCTGCGCGACACGTGTCTGCGCAGTTGCGCAAAGCGCTGTTGCGCAAGCGTTTCGCTGCGCGACACGTGTCTGCGCAGTTGCGCAAGCGCTGTTGCGCAAGCGCTTCGCTGCGCGACACGTGTCACGCGCTGGGGAGTTGCGCAAAAACAAAATGAATATTTAAGGAAATCTTTTCTGTTTTTTGTTAAAACAAGAAGATTTCTTATGTAAAACAGGGCCCTTTGGATTAAAGATCCAACGGTGGGGAAAATTCCCCAAATCACTCAGAGAATGATTTTTTTAACAAACTTTAACTAATTTATGGGCACTATAAAAAGGACCCCAGACCTCATTTCAAAGGGAGGAACATCTTGCTAAAAAAAAAAGAGAGAAGAGAACTCTTGAGAACTCTTGAAGAATAAAAAAAAGGTAAAATCCTTTAAAAGAAGAGAAAATTCTCTTATGAACAAGATCATGGATCTTCAACAATAAATAAATAAATAAAATAGTGCCTTGCACTTGTTTTATGAACCATCGGTTCTTGAACCTAAAAGGTTCTTAAATTAATAGTGCTTTGCACTTTCATGAACCTTTGGTTCTCTGAGATAAGAAAAACAAGAAAAAAACTTGTTTTTTCTTAGATCTAAATAAAATAGTTCCTTGCACTTGTTTTATGAACCATCGGTTCTTGAACCTAAAAGGTTCTTAAATTAATAGTGCTTTGCACTTTCATGAACCTTTGGTTCTCTGAGATAAGAAAAACAAGAAAAAAACTTGTTTTTTCTTAGATCTAAATCAAATAGTGCCTTGCACTTGTTTTATGAACCATCGGTTCTTGAATCTAAAAGATTCTCAAATTAACAGTGCTTTGCACAAATGCAATGCATTACTAAAAGGGCCAGGCCCAAATCAAAATGACCTGACAGGCCAAAATAAATTGCAAGGCAATAAATGGGCAGAGCCCAAATAAATTGATGCTTTGCATCCTTTATACAAGGGCAGAGCCCAAATAAAATTGATGCCTTGCATCATTCCTAAAAGGGCAGAGCCCAAAACAAATTGATGCTCTGCATCCTTGCTGGGCAAGGCCCAAATAAAAATAAAAAAAGAAATGCAATGCAAAGGCAAATAAAATGTTGAACATTTCAACTGGACTTAGCCCAATTTTGGCCATAAGTCCTTAAATTAAATTGACTGAGCAAAATTGCTCGTCTAAATCAATTTACATCCGGTTCGAGGGTACATCTCCGAACTCTTTTGATATCCGTCGTTGTAATTCCTCAACGACGTCAAAGAGGTGACGGGTCTCAACGACCACATATCGATATGGACTGCGGGGTCCTTAAACTCGTGGACCGAAACGTCCTTAAACTAATATCGGACCGAAACGTCCCTAAACTAATATCGGACCGGAACGTCCCTAAACTGGAATATGGACCACCACGTCCCTAAACTGGCACAATAGAGCCCAAATGCTCTTTTGTCGGATCTAAACGGTCCCGTTAAGTTGATCTTAGTCTCAAACTGGACTAACGTATCCTTAACAAACGTTTGAGTCGATCTTAGCCTCAAAAATGGCTAACGTATCCTCCAAACAGACTTTAGTCCCAAATTGGACTATGAATCTCCCAAACTGGAACAATAGAGCCCAAACACTCTTTTGTCGGATCTAAACGATCACGTTAAGTTGATCTTAGTCTTAAACAGGACTATCGTATCCTTAACGAACGTTTAAGTTGATCTTAGCCGCAACGCGACTAATGCATCCTTAAACTAAAAACACCAAACCCAAATCTAAGTAAATACGGATTTGGACCAATCCATGTCCTACGGGCGACGACATTACTCAGTCTCCGTATACAATCCATGGGCAACCACAAACAAAACAAACATCCACGACACGAAGTGAAATTCTGGAGAAGGAGAAAGTTGTTACCGCGATGCGGTAGCGTAATTAACTGCAGGGGCTTGCGCCTGCAGGGAAGAGTGTCCCTACAATCAAAAACCCCTCAAGCGAGGGGGAATCTGACGAAGTCTGCTACATCGGCCGCATCCGTCTAAACCTCCGATACACGGTGCCATAAATCAACTTGGTATCTTCGGAGAGGTGGACGGATAAAACCAAATAGCATCTGCCCCGAATCTCAGCGTCAGGACACCGCGGTCCTGTGCGCCGCCATTCGGAGGGGAACAGTGTCTTTTAGTGATCATCTCATGCCACGTTAATACATTCCATACCAATCTACCCCATTAACACCACGTAATGTTTTATATAGATTATATTTACAAGGCTTTCCGAGATCATGGATACAAGTTATTCAAGTAGTCAGTTCCAGGATATAAGCTTGTAGTCATGTCAAGTTATACCTATGGTTCGTCAAGTCAAGTCTTGTATTCAAGTTTGATATTCAGGTTCATGTTCAAGTATACATGTAAGAGTTTGGATTCATGTTTGAATTAGACTCAGACTGAGTCAGACACTTGCAACTGATTTGCATCCTGAATTAGATTCGGGAGTCATCGGTAACTGCTGCATATGGACGGCAGGATTTGTGTTTTTTCCAAGACAATTACTATTGATAACACCGTTAAGTTTTCTACCTTAAAGAGGCAAGCACTCATTTTCTCCGGCTTCCTGGGGCTCAATAGAATTGATCCCGCTTAAACCTATATTTACTAAAGTCCTTAAATATAGTTTTATATAACCCGAGGGAGTTTTATGAAAAATATTTTTAATATAGTTTCAAAATAACCTTGAGAAATTATTTATATTATTTAGGGATTACATGGATATGAATTTTAGGAATTTGAGGTATTTTAGTGATAATAGCTTAGCTTGGAAAGTTTATGGTATTTTATTGTAAAACTTGTTTTTTGTTGATATCTTGATGGTATTTTGGTGAAACTTGAAATTATTTAATCTTTAGAAAAAATGTAATTTTATTATATTTTGAAAATATATGGATTGGTAATATTTATATAATTATTAAAATTTAATTTTTTATTTGAGTAGAAAAATGCGTTTTTTTTAAAACCCGTATTTAAAACCTTTCGAGACCGAATGCTCTGTGAGATGATCTGCATCTCGCTCTACTAGCCCAAAAATATGCGATAATCCGCACCATCTAATAGCGGGTCCCCTAAAAAGGGTTGTGGTGGTATATTTGCAAAGGAGTTAAAAATACAATTTAAAAGAAAACCGGTTTTTATAGTAAATGGTATTTTAATGTAATATTGTAATCGTAACAAAAATACGTTCGAAGAGTATCGTGCTATGGAACCATGCGTGTATGTGAGAGGTAGGTCGTTACCTCGTGAATTTTCCTAAAGGTATGTGTAAGCAAAACAAATAAAGATGGTATATACAAATTTCATGGTATTTTAATGTAAATGTTAAATTAAAGATAATTTGCATGATATTTTTAATTAAAAGTTGGTTCTAAATATTGATTTTATGTTAACAAGTATGGTGTAGGAATATGAAAGAAGAAAAAGTGGAATTATAGAGTTTTAGAAGAAGATATCGGTATTAACTCCACTTCCGACATATTTTTTGAAAATGAACTTTTAAAGAAGGAGAATGAACATTGGAAGGGACTTACACTATAGGAGGCTTAAAGAAAGGTGTAGGAAGGGAGGGTTGTCGTCGTGGCGTCGCGGGGTCGCCGGAATTTCCTCCGATTTTCGTCGGAACTTGATCGCTTGCTAACTCCTCTTCTATTCCACTTGTACTTAAGAAAATTTGAGAGTTTTTGCTATAATTTTTAGAATGATGAAGGGCTAGGGCATGGGGTAGTATTTATAATGTGGAATTAGGGTTTTGGAATTAAAATGCATTAAAATTTGGTTCAAAGTTGAAATTAAAAGTCTCTAGCAATCAAACAGTGCAGAGGAGTTAGGGATAGGGGAAGGGTCGTGTGTGCAAAGCCCGGGCCTCATTGGGCTCGGGGGGACCGTCGGTGCCGGCCATGGGGGCATTTCCGCCGGTCGATTGAGGGGAGGGGGCCGGTGAATTGGAGCCATGTGTTCATCTCAGTATTAACTCTCTTTTGCACATGTTTGATTTCTTCAGACTTTTCATTTTTATGTGCATTGCACGTGTAAACTTTTGGGCTTCTAAAATATTTAAAAATAAATCAGAAAAAATAATGTGTCTGGTGGGATTCGGGGCTACGTCACAACAGTGCAGAGACTTTACCAGTGAGCTACAAGTTATTTCTTGCTGTTCTTAAACAAAAATTAACCTATAACCTGTACTCAGGCTTGTAAACTCCTTTCTGTACATTAAATTGAAAATTTTCGTACCGTAAATTCAGAGTCGTTACACATGACATTGCATCTTTGTTCTGTTTCTTTCCAAATATGATATTCTGATAACCTCTTCATTGTTGTAGTATGTCGTCACCGGACAATGATTCAGGCGGCATACCGGTCTCCGTCTTGCCATTGAACATTTCTTTATTCCTTCTAAATCTGTTAGTTATAGGCAAGAATTATCGGTGACCCATAAACGACTCTTTACCGCTAAACTTCAAATGTATGCTGCTCATATGGATATGATAATCAAAGCAGACAAGCTTACATTGAGTTGTTTATCCCGATAGCATGCTGTAGTCACGAAAATTATTAATCGTCAACAACAAAGTAGTACACATCTGAAAAGATTGTTTACCATCCGTGTCATAAGTTCTCACACTAGGTTCCATAACAACTTTAATTTATCAATCAAGGGTTGAAGGTACACGTCGAAATTTTTCCTCAGAGACGAGTGACCGTCGATTAAAAGCGCCAACGTAAAATAAGACTGCATCATTGTAGCGTGTTTTTCGTCACCCCATTGAGATGGGAATACGCGCGCGCTTGTCATGTGCACTACATATTCCCCCTGCCTAGAGTAGGCGGGGATTTATTGATTGTGGGGATCCAAATCTCCGGTAGCCGCGGACTAAGCTGCCGTTAATTACCCCTCGCCTTTGGAGTAAGAGAACCTCCGATTGACGGATTAAACTGATCATGCGAACTCAATGTGTAGTGTTGTGTTTTGAAGGGGTTTTGGATATATCGGGGGCCCCGCAGAATTTTTACGGGGGTCCCGCTACCCGGATATCGGGTTGGGGGTCGGGGGGACTAGCATCCCCCTTGCGGGGTACGGGGCAGCGCCTCGTTAGAAAATTTTTCTAACATGGACAGTGTCGTGGAGTGTGTGTATTTATATATATATATATATACATATATACATATATATAAGAAAGGGAAAAAACATCCAAAGGACACGTGGGGGCCAGCGCCCCACGTGCGCGGCACGAGGGCACAAGGAGCCGGCACCCCACGTGCATGGCACGCGGGCGCCGTCGCCCCACGTGCTTGGCACGCGGGCGCTAGACATCTGCAGGAAAGGGACCTGGTCTCTGCACTGGGAGCTGTGCTCCCGATTTGACCTTTGGAGTTGAACTCCTAGAAAGAAGGACTTCTTCTTCTTCTTTTATATTGAGTTAAACTCCAAGAAATCTTTGTAAATGCTCAAGGGAACCCCTTTCTTCTCCCCCGAGCCATGGATCTTTCCCAAAATGGGGTCGTTAGAGATGGGTCTCCTTCTTCCTCCCCTCTTGGCCGGATCTTGGAGAACAAGAGGGGGTGAGATTTAAAAATCTCCCATTTTTGAGATCTAATGGAAGATCTGAGCTCCCTTTGGTGGGTTTGGTGGCGGAAAACTATTTATCTTTTAAAAAGGAAGAGTAAAACTCTTGATTTAATTGAAGAAGGTTTAGAACCTTGAGAAAGGGGAAGGAGGCACAAACCCTAGTTTTTTGGGAGAATGAAAAGTGTCTATTTTATTCATCACCATGTTGCTTTATATAGGCTTACACATTTACATATAGCCCATTGGGTTTTACAAAATGGCATTTTGTCCATCCCATGTCTCATGTGCTGTTTCTTTTTGCACATAAGCCATGGGCTTTACAAAAATTTGGCTTTATGCCCATTCATGCATAAAAAAATACATCAAAATTATTTATTACATGATTTTTTTATTTCAGCATGGGGAGACCGGCCACTTCATGTTCGGGCTCGACTCGGGCATGAGCTCACTTGATCTGGGCTTGGGCCTACCTGGCTTGGGGTTGACCTTGACTTGGTTAACCGGGGTGCAATTTTCAGCCCCAACAAAGTGCCCCCCATCAATAAATGCACACCACATATGTAGGCCATGTGCATAAAATTGATGGATTTTCTTTCGTGTGGAGGCGACTTGCTTTGGTTCCTACTTTTTAGGATGCACTGTCCTTTTTACAACATGGACGGTCGACGCTTGACGCGTCTCCGGGACGGAGTGTCCGTGGCAGACGTTTCCCTGGCCCGGAGCGATTTAGTTCCCTCTTTGTAGGAAGCCTATACTGCCCTTTTTACGACACGGACGGTCGACGACACTGAATGTCGCTGGTTGTTCAACTTGACCCCGGCACGGAGTGTCACTGATCGACTTGTCCCCGGCGCAGAGTGTTGTTGGTTGTTCGACTTGTCCCCGGCACGGAGTGTCGCTGATGTTCGACTTGTCCCCGACACAGAGTGTCGCTGTTCGACTTGTCTCGGACACGGAGTGTCGCTGATCGACTTGTCCCCGGCACGGAGTGTCGCTGTTCGACTTGTCCCCGGCACGGAGTGTCGCTGATCGACTTGTCCCCGGCACGGAGTGTCGCAGATCGACTTGTCCCCGGCACGGAGTGTCGCTGTTCGACTTGGCCCCAGCACGGAGTGTCGCTGATCGACTTGTCCCCAGCATGGGGTGCCGTTGATGTTCGACTTGTCCCCGGCACGGGGTATTGCTGATCGACTTGTCCCCGGCACGGGGTGTCGCTGTTCGACTTGTCCCCGGCATAGAGTGTCGGTGATCGACTTGTCCCCGACACGGAGTGTCACTGGTTGATTCCAAGTCGAAGCATAATTCCGACAGGGAAGGCAGATACGGTGAGGCAAAGCATGATTTCGACACAGGGTATATTCTGGGACGAAGCATGATTCCGCCGCAGAGGTTGTTGGTCTGATTTGGGTTGGCATTAGCATCGCTACACTGGAATATGGTACCAGAAGCGAATCATCATTTTCCATGAGAGTATTTGGGGATTTTTTTTGTCGGCATCTGTATTGCTGCACTGGAATAATGCCAGGAGCAACTCATCATTTGCCCCGGGAGGATTTGGGAATTGGTTTTTGGGTCGGCATCAGCACCGCTACACTGGAATATGGTACCAGAAGCGAATCATCATTTGCCTTTGCTTATTGGGAAGCGATGGCTTATAGGACAGGTTTAGATCCCTATCACCTGAGGCTTTTCAATTTTATGGGCCGTAAGGGTCCCATAAAAGCATTTTCTCCCTACGAGTCGTAAGAATCCCGTAGGTGCATTTTCTCCTTAGGAGTCGTGAGGACCCCCAAGTGTGTTTTTCCTTTGTGAGTCGTAAGGATCCCACAAAGGCGTTTTCTTACGAGTCGTAAGGATCTCGCAAGTTTTATTCTCCTCATGCATCGTGAGGACACATGAATGGATTTCCCTCATTCCCAGTTTAATGACTTAGGGGTCATCTGTTTCCAGTTTAACGACTTAGCAATTATCTGTTCCCAGTTTAACGACTTAGCGATCATCTGCTCCCAGTTTAAAGACTTAGGAGTCCATCGTGCTCAGTTTAACGATTTAAAGGTCATCTGTTTCCAGTTTAAAGACTTAGGGGTCTTCTGTTTCCAGTTTAACGACTTAGAGGTCTGCTGTTCCCAGTTTAAAGACTTAGGGGTCTACTGTTCCCAGTTTAACGACTTCGAGGTCATCTGTTCCCAGTTTAACGACTTAGAGGTCATCTGTTTCCAGTTTAATGACTTAGAAGTCATCTGTTCCCAGTTTAAAGACTTAGGTATCTATTGGATCGATTTGGAATTTTAGGGTAGGGGCCGGCATCAGCGTTGCTAACACTAAAGCACAGGTGCCAGGAGCAATTCATCATTTGCCTTTACCCGTTGGGGAGCGATGACTTAGGAGACATGTTTGGGTCCCTATCACCTAAGACTTCTCAATTTCATGGGCCGTAAGGGTCCCATAAAGGCATTTTCTCCCTACGGGTCGTAAGGATCCCGTAGGTGTATTTTCTTCTGAGGAGTCGTGAGGACTCCCAAGTGTATTTCCTTTGTGAGTCATAAGGATCCCACGAAGGTTTGTTCTCCTCATGCATCGTGAGGACACATGAGTGGGTCTTCCCCAATGGAGCATAATTCCGAGGGCGGAGACCAGCCGCGTAACTGGTGATTGCGGTGGGGTATGGGTATGATGAGAATTATTTGAGCCCGTGGATTGTATACAGTAGTCAACTTGGGGACCAACCGTAGGGCCGGGAGAATTTTGGGAGATTGAATTTTGGTTGGTGTCTGCATCGCTGCACTGGTATATGATACCAGGAGCGACTCATCATTCGCCGTTTGAGAATTTGGGTTTTGGTTGGCGTCTGCATCGCTGCACTGGAATATGGTACCAGGAGCGACTCATCATTCGCCGTTGGGACATTCAGAGTTTGGTTGGCGTCTGCATCGCTGCACTAGAATATGGTACCAGGAGCGACTCATCATTCGCCATTTAGGATTTGAGTTTGGAATTTGGTTGGCATCTGCATCGCTGCACTGGAATATGGTACCAGGAGCGACTTATCATTCGCCATTTGGAGGATTTTTTTTACCGCGATTGCTCTATCATTTCAGCTTTTCTTATCGCGAAGGTCGCGATTGCCCTATCATTTTGGCTTTTTATTCGCGGTTGCCCCATCATTTCGGCTTTATTTTTATTTTTACTCGCTGATTTTTATTGCAAGCTGCCCCATCATTTCGGCTTTTTATTTTTTATTTTTATTTTTATTTTTTTATATATATATATATTTTGTTTTATTTACACATTTTACATCCCCAGTTTAACGACTTAGAAGTCGACTGTTCCCAGTTTAATGACGTGGTGGTCAGCGGTTCCCAGTTTAAAGACTTAGAGGTCTATCATTCCTAGTTTAACGACATGGTGGTCAGCGGTTCCCAGTTTAAAGACTTAGAGGTCTATCATTCCCAGTTGAACGACGTGGTGGTCAGCTTGTTTATTATAGCTCCTTGAACTTTGATCTTGGCGGAGTTGTGTTGATGACCGTAGCTCCGTGGCTTGTCGGTACATCTGACGACTGTGGGGCTTTCCCAAGTTTGTATTGGTTCTTTACCCAATCTTTGAAAATACAGCAGTCTTCAATGGTATGACTCACCATTTTATTATATGGGCAGTATATGGGATCGCCGGTCATATTCATTTCATGCGGGCTCTTCGGAACAGGCAGTTGCAGACCGTTGTTTAAGGCGTCCACGAATATTTTGCGGACTTCATCCCTCCTGAAGGAGTATACCTTCTTCTTTCTCTCCAACGGAGTAGGTGCTTTTACTGATGCTGGTCCTTGAGGCCGATCAGTCTTTGGTTCGCCCTTTTTAAATAATGGCACATGTCTGAGAGAATCAGGTTCCCGAAGGGCTCCGGTCTCCATTTGTATGAAATCGGCGGTCGTAGCTTGACTGTTTGCCAACGTGCCTTTAGACAGTTCTATCTCTCCCGTCTTGTATTGCTTTTCGACCCAATCTTTGAAGACGAAGTAGTCCTCAATGGCATGACATATCACTCTGTGATAGGGGCAATATTTTGGGTCGTCGGTCATATTCGCTTCTTGCGGCCTCTTTGATTCTGGCATTTATAGACCGTTTCTTAGGGCGTCCTTGAATATCTTATGGACTTTGTCCCTTTTGAAGGAATAGACCTTATCCAGTTTCTCTTTCAGAGGAGATTCCCCTTGACACTTTGTTGCTTCCGGAGATTGCAATTTGAAATTTGTTAACCTGCACAAAAAAGCATGATTTCAGTACAGACAATCGATATGTATATTGATTGAGTTCGCATGAATGCTTAACCCGAAATGTGGGAGGAGAGATTTTTCCCACCGGGCGTGCCAGAATCTATAGGGTGTTTTTCGTCACCCCATTGAGATGGGAATACATGCGCGCTTGTCATGTGTACTACAGATTCCCCCTGCCTAGGGTAGGCGGGGGTTTATTGATTGTGGGGATTCGAATCTCCGGTAGCCGTGGACTAAGCTGTCGTTAATTACTTCTCGTCTTTGGAGCGAGAGAACCTCCGATTGACGTGTTAAACTGATCATGCGAACCCAATATACAGTGTTGTGTTTTGAAGGGGTTTTGGATATATCGGGGGCCCCGCAGAGTTTTTACGGGGATCCTGCTACCCGGATAGCGGGCTGGGGGTCAAGGGGGCGAGCATCCCCTTGTGGGGTGCAGGGCAGCGTCCCGTTAGAAAATTTTTCTAACAGGGACAGTGTCGTGGAGTGTGTGTATTTATATATATATACATATACATATATACATATATATAAGTAAGGGAAAAAGCGTCCAAAGGACGCGTGGGGGCCAGCGCCTCACGTGCGTGGCACGCGGGCTCCGGGCGCCAGCGCCTCACGTGCGTGGCGCGCGGGCTCCGGGCGCCAGCGCCTCACGTGCGTGGCACGCAGGCGCCGGGCGCCTCACGTGCTGGGCGCCAGCTACCCACGTGCTTGGCACGTGGGCGCCAGTGCCCCACGTGCATGGCACGCGGGCGTTGGGCACCAGCGCCCCACGTGCTTGGCAAGCGGGCGCTATGCGTCAGCAGGAAAGGGACTTGGTCCCTGCACTGGGAGCTGTGCTCCCGATTTGACCTTTGGAGTTGAACTCCTAAAAAGAAGGACTTCTTCTTCTTCTTCTTCTTTATATGGAGTTAGACTCGCAGAAACTTTAATTTATGGAGTTAAACTCCAAAAAATCTTTGTAAATGCTCAAGGGAACCCCTTTCTTCTCCCCCGAGCCTTAGATCTTTCCCAAAGTGGGGTCTTTGGAGATGGGTCTCTTTCCTTCTTCGTTGGCCGTATCTTGGAGAACAAGAGGGGGGGGGGTAGAGATTTAAAAATCTCCCACTTTTGAGATCTAATGAAAGACCGAGCTCCCTTTGGTGGGTTTGGTGGCGGAAAACTATTTATTTTTGGAAAAAGAAGAGTAAAACTCTTGATTTAATTGAAGAAGGTTTAGAACCTTAAGAAAGGGGAAGGAGGCACAAACCCTAGTTTTTTAGAAGAATGAAAAGTGTCTATTTTATTCATCATCATGTTGCCTTATATAGGCTTACACATTTACATATAGCCCCTTGGGCTTTACAAAATGGCATTTTGCCCATCCCATGTCTCATGTGCTATTTCTTTTTGCATATAAGCCATGAGCTTTACAAAAATTTGGCTTTATGCTCATTCATGCATAAAAAATTACATCAAAATTATTTATTACATGATTTTTATTTTTCAGCATGGAGGAGGCCGGCCGCTTCATGTTCAGGCTCGACTCGGGCATGAGCCCACTTGATCTGGGCTTGGGCCCACCGGGCTTGGGGTTGACCTTGACTTTGACTTGGTCAACCGAGGTGCAATTTTCGACCCCAACAGTCATAGCCCTCTATGGCGGCAAGTTGTATATAGTCACCATAATGGGCCAAGTACTGTGAATACGCCTGCCACGAACCATCCCAAATGGACTGAAATCATCGCTCGCAATCCCCAGCCTCACGTTATGAGGATCTGCGTTGAATGAAAGATGTTTTTCATTTAAAACTTTCCACGATATCGAATGTTTAGGATGACTCATTTTTCCCTCTTCATGAGGTGATTTATGGTGCCACTGCATTTCGGACGTCGTCTCCTCACACATAAATAATCGTTGCAGTCTCGGTATTAACGGAAAATGACGAAGAATCCTCACGGGCACATCACTCGAACGAGAGTCTTTCTTAGGCTTGAATCGGCTTTTCCCGCACACTGGGCAGCTTTTGAGTGCGGCGTGTTCTTTCCGAAACAAAACGCAGCCATTCTCGTTTGCATGTATCTTCTCACATTTTAGGCTGATATTTATGATTATCTTTTGCGTCTCGTACCAGCTCGGTGGCAATTCATTTCCGTCGAGAAAAGCTTCCAGCAATGCTAGGAGATCGGTGATAGACTGGTCACTCCATATGTTCTTGCACTTGATTTGGAAGAAACGTACAAAAAAGGATATTATTGAAAACCCTTTGCAGTTTGGATATAGAGAGATTCTCGAGGAAGCCTTGTACTTCTCCAATAACGCGGATCCAGTACTTTCCGTATCATAAGGAAGTTTGGCAGCATTTATAACCCTATCCATGCCATCGACCAACGTGAACACAGCATCATCGTCTTCGATGGTTTCGTCTTCTTCAAACTGCCATTTCTCCTCTTCCTCCTCCTCTTCTGCTATCCCTTACCACTCTTCGGTTTCCGCTTCAATGAATTCGTTTTCCATCTCTTGCACAGCCCTTCATCGTCCTTTTCTCCATGAATATCCCACTTAGTGTAATCTCTAACGAAACCGTTTTTCATGATGTGTAACTCAACATCCGACTTCTTCTGCAATCGCGTGTTCATACACTTATAGCAAGGACAATAGATTTCGTGCTCTTTCGGTATTTCAAGATGTGCGTAGGCAAAATCGATGAAAAAATAAACACCGTTAAGAAAAAAATCTGTGGCTCTCCAGGAAACGTCGACGCACATCCAACTCTTTCGTGGAGGCATGGGAATGCTATATTGGAAGAAAATGGAACGTAGTAAGGTTCCTATAGATAAGAGTCGTGGAATTAAGATTTCGTGACAAATACGAGATAGACGGATAATAAGAAACGTTAGTGTTAGGTTTAATTGATGACTTCTTTAAGTTTGGTTTCAATTGTTATTGGATTCGGCTCTTCTCATACTCCTATTGAGAACATTCTCCTTCTAATCTCAAAGCTTGAGAATTGGATTTTTCTTCCAAGAAAGATGATGATAACATTAAATGTTCTTAATTGGATGTCGAGAGCAACATCACCTATCCCATTAAGAATGTATAAAGTATACACCCATTCACTTATGGTTTCATTCATTTCGAGAAAATTTCGGCAGCACCTCGCCGCTGTTCTTCGAGTACACTGTAATAAAACATATAATTATTTCAATGCTGTAAAACACCATTGAAACGAACATCTAATTTATCGTTGTACATGGAGAACCAACGCAAAGATAACGACGAAACATCCCGAAATGAATGAAAAACATAAATTAATGCGGGTGTCTGCTTTATACATTCCTAACATGTCCACACGGGACAAATTTATCGGTTATCATACGATCGAATATTAATTCTCGTCATATAGATTACGCGACGGTTGTTAGAAACCGAACGATAACGTCCGGTGTTTAACAACCTTCGTGTAGTTTTATGTCACGACGAACACCGAACGTATGTTAACCGATAGACGGGAACTAAGTCACGTTTTTATTTTCACATATGATTAATTATCAATAAGAATACAAAAATTTCATATTATCATCGAAAATCATACACTTAGTTTAGGATTTGATTTCAATTAGCTTTACGTTTACGTTTCAAATACAAAATTTTGAAGTTCTAAGTTTAGGGTAATTTTTTTTAATGATCAGGGTTTTCTTAATCGAGTTTAAGATTTTGGATTTAATGAAAAAGTTATGGTGGAATTTGACAAGAGTTCAATGTAGAGGAGAATGGTGATGAATTAAGGTTTAGCCTTGTTTATATGTGTATGTGTGTTTATGTGTGTGTGTTTGTTTGTGTATATATGAGTGTGTATATCTAGGGTTAGGGTTAGGGTTAGGTTGGGATTTGACAAGAGTTCTATGTAGAGAAGAATAATGATGAATTAAGTTTTGGCCTTGTTTGTATGTCTCACTGTGCGCGCGCGCGTGCGCCCCCGCCCACATATATACACACAAGCATACACACACACATTTAATAAATTACTATAAAATACCTTATAATGTTTCACTAAACTGCCATTGGTTATTGTTGTTTTGTCATTAAACTACCTTAACGAGGGTCCTAAGCAACCTATTCTTTCAATTTCAGTAAAATACACTAAAATACCCTTAATTATTGTTGGTTTTTCACTAAACCGCCTTAACAAATTTAAATAAACCATTCATATACTTGAATTAACTAAATTACTATAAATTTCACTCAAATACCATTAACTATTGCTGTTTTTCACTAAAATACCGTAAACTGCTGTTGCTTTTCAATAAATTACCTGCAAAAGTTTACCAAATTACCCGAACCACCCTAAACCTAACCATTACCCATAATTAACCCTACCATTATCCCTAACCCTAATCATACCCCTAACCCAGCCATAACCCCAAAACCTTAATCCTAACCCCCCCCGGCCTAATTAACCCCCAACCGAAACCCAAACCCTAACCAATATCCGGCCGGCCAACTCGAGAGGGGGGGGGGGGGGCTCAACACCAACAACAACAATAACAAAAACACCAGCAACACGAATAACAGTAGCAACAACAACAACATTTCCGTCGACAAAATTTATGGGATCAATCGAGCAAAACAAATAAAATTAAACAAAAAATATTAAAATTTAAACGGTCAATTTATACTCACCTCTTCGACGACCAAGCTTTGATCGGTGTTGAACTTTGACGGGCTCGATCGAGCGGCGGCGAGCTTCGAGCTCCGGAGGCAGCGGCCGGGACGGTTTCAAGCGAGGCGGAGAGCTCCGGAGGCAGGCTTCGAGTTTCGAAGGAGAGGAGGAGAGGAGCCTCGACACCGGAAGGTTTCAATCGATCGATCGACAGCGAGAAGGAGCGGGAGAAATTTGGGAGGAATTTTTTGGGGCAGGGAGAAAGGAAAAATTAGGGCTCGATCAAGGGAATTTTGGGTGAGGGATTGGGTTTTATCATGCTAGGGTTTTGGGGCCGCCATATTATGCAATTGGTCACGGTTCACACCGTGACCAATTCTTTTACGACCGTGGTGATAAATTGGTCACGGTTTGAACTGTAATTGCAGCCCCATTACCTTTGAGCACTATTGCAGCAGTGCCAATAGAAGCAGCAGCATATCAACTATATGGTGACCCCTTATAATCTGCATGCATGAATGAGACCGAGGATGGTATACATTCAGCAATGATGATACAGAATTGGTCCTAAGCAGAATCAAATTTATAGCAAGATATATATATAAATTTGGATGAATAGACAATTATATATATATATATATATATATATAATTGTCTATTCATCGAAATTTATGTGTTGCTGGATGATGGATTGTAAAATAAATCGTCGTCTTTTTGAGATGCGACCCTTTCGGGATTGAACCGTCAGAATGATTTACCGCATAAGCCGTGCCCTTTTGATAGAAACTATCATATTTGTATTGGAGAGCGAAAGGCAAATGTTGGTTGGGATGAGGCAATGCCGCTTGGATTGGATCAGAACGCAAGCGATGAGAATATGGGTTGTAATATTTTATTATTATATTTTCCATTGATCTTACAGAATTATCTATAAGCTTTGTGGCTTTCTTAGCCTATTTTTTCCCCTTCACCCAATCTAAACGGGATGGCCCAACCAATTAAATACTACTACCTCCCACATCTGCACAATCCAAATGGACCCAAAACTCTATGAAGAAAAGTAAACAGCATCAAATCCAAATGAAGATCATTTGATTCAATTCCTAAAAACGCATGCATCAGGGTATCATAGTCCTAAAGGGGTAAAGTACGAAATTAATCAATTCTCAAATAATATGGTTAAATAAAGACTAGTTTAAAATCCCAAATATGTCGATGTGGGAATTAATCATCAGATGCAACATACATGGCTAGATAAGACTAGTTTATATACCGATAATGTTGTTGATTTAGATACTTTATTTGGGCTTATTTGACTGCTTATTTTGAAAGATCCTTTTTTATTTATTATTGGTCAGATTTTACTTGTTCACGTTTGATGTGGACAAAAATTAGTCGACACCAAGAATATCAAGTTGAGAGAAAAGCAGCCAGGAAACGCATCGGTTGAGCTCATAAACCCTACAAAAAAAAACCACGTCAGAGTTGTCTCTGGCGTTGTCATCTCTCCGACGCTCAAGTCGGTGAAAGTTCTTAGATGAACGAATTAGGTTTTTGGGGTGATGGGAAAAGCACACCTCTCTATGGTTTTACCTAGTCTTTATACATCTCTCACGACGGGAGTTTGGTCATTGTATGACCGTGGGGGATTTCCTGGCCCTGCAGACAGTAATAGTGGGAGAATATTCTCTGCGGCTTCTCATCTCTTGGTGAGCAATTGCCCTAATATTCTAATTGGGCTGGCCTAAGTTAGGGGTATCTGGGCTCACATGGCCCACTCTTCGGGGTGGGTACTGCTTACTTTGGTCACATCAACAATATTGTATTCCTCTTTTGTGCTAATGATGCTTACATAAGTATGATATATTAATTAACTAATATAAAGCCGGTTCTTTGGAATTGCATCTTTTGTACAGGACTAAATCTTTTGCTAAGCAGTTTGCAATCATATGGAGCATACTCATAAATTCGTGATTCGGCAATAATTCGGCGAGGTCGAAAATTCGGATTCGGAGAACTATTCGGAAAAAATCGGCAGATATTCGGGAAAGATTCGGTAAGTGTTTGGAAAATGTTCGGGAAGGATTAAGAGCAAAAAATTCATATAAAATTAATATATGAGACGCTAGATTTTGCTTTCGTGAATTATTTGTTGTTTTTGAATAATTCATTTTTTTTTGAATAATTCGGGAATTATTCGCGAATAATTCGGCGTATTCGGTGATGGCGAATAATTCGCCGAATAATTCGCGAATTATGTGACTATGATATGGAGTGGCTGCTATTTGGCTAAGAATAACACTCATGCTATTTCATCCAACAATCTAGATCAATCCAAAATAGAAACGAACAGTTGAGATTTGTGTGAAACAGGAGAGCCTTTGGTATTGGTGTATTCTACCTGTTTTTAAGGATATAACGGTCCAGATCCATCCAAAATGAGAACCTCACCTCATACATTGAACCTCCAAAGCTTAAGAGTGGCTACTATTTGGAAAAAATAACATGGGTGATATTTGGGAATCTTGGCCACACATTTCGTAGATGCAAAATATAGACGATATACCAATACCAAAGGCAATCCCGTTTTATACAAATCTCGACCGTTTGTTTTTATTTTAGAGGTATCTGGCCCTTTGGATGAAATAGCTCGGCTCTGAATCCTCCCCTGTTGCTGAGCCTTCCCCAAAAAAATCTCATCCATGGTTCTGTTGCTGAGCCTTCCCCAAAAAAATCTCATCCATGGTTAAAGGTTAAAAAAAATTCCTGGGAAACGAAAAGAGCAAGGGGTTTCTCTTCGGTAAAATTTTTTTACCCTTTTTTTGGTTCAATAACTTAGAACTTTCTATCAAATTCTTTGTTTCTTTGCCTGAGCTTCTTTTGTAATTTTTTTTGTTGGTTGAACAATCTAGAGGATTCATCCCAAATTCTCTGCCATTTTCCGCCCTTTGGCATGGAAAAGAGTAAAATTTTGATAAAAAGGGAAAAGAATTTGGATCCCATGATTTTTTTTGGTCTAGCGATTCTATATGTCTATGGAAATTGGTGGTCTCCATCTTTTTAGAGATTTACAATAAAATTTTGGATCCGCACAAAAAAGTTCTCTCAAGTTCTTTTGTATAAAAATAACTTTTCTTCCCTTTGTTTTTGGGTCTTCAACTATCAGAGCTTCGTTCCAAAAAAACCTATGTATTTTTCTCACCTACTGATGGATCTCAGAACCTCCTTCAGATGTTGTCTTCCGTTGATCTGCAGCGAGCGTTGATGAGTGGCTGAGATTGGGTTTGAGGGCATGAAGCGTGTGGATCTCAGTGGGCTTGTTTGGAATAGAGCCAAGCTACCTGTAAAGAAGTCCCGGGATGGTTGCACCACCGTGGACCCTCCGACGATCAAGTTAGTTGAGCTATTTGAGCAGAGTAACGGCCTATTGGGGTAAAATTGCCTTACCTGAGTCGTCTGAGAGAGGGGTTTATATAGTGGCAGCCATGGGCTGGCGGGCGCGAGATTCACGCCGGCCGTTACGCCCCTGGCGTTATGCCTGCGTGAAAGGCGGGACCCCCATTAATGACGAGATACGCTCGTTAACGGGGAGAACGTGATGACGTGGAATGCGGGATCGTGGACGGCGGATATCTCGCGTCTGGCGAGATTCGCGGAGCCATGGCAGAGACACCTGTGATCTGTGGGTCAGTCGATGAGACCGAGGAAGCTTAGCTCGGCGGAAGGCACAAGGGTGAGCAGGAGGCCGAGCAAGCTTGGCTCCGTGTTAGCCCGGTGGCGTGCTCGGAGGGCTGATGGAGCTCAGTGTGCAGGAGGGCTCGGAGGCGAGCCAATGGTTATTTGTAAGATGGGCATATGAGTGGTCTGGAAGGCCACCGAAGGTCGGTAACATCCTCGGGAGGAAGGCCCGGGGTACGCCTTCAATGTACCGTTCTTGCTCCTTTCCCGTAAGCCTCATGACACGTCATCTGCCACGTGTCATGATCAGGGGAGTTTTTAGTTCCGAGCATCATCATTAGCCCCCCACTCTCGTCTCGACCTATTTATGGGTCGGGCCGAGAGTGGTCTGATCGGTCACCTGGGCTAAGTTCTTATTTGAAGACATTCTCGGCACGGATTCCCAGGCAATTAGTCGTATTTTTTTTGATGACGTCAGCGGATCAGAGAAGAGATCGCGCACTAAATGGGAAGCTCCGATTCGATCATACGTCCGTTGAGACGCCAGGCCACGCGTCCGGCGTCGGTTGGTTGACGTGACGGGCCGCCGGTGTTCTTCGCGTTTGAGGGGTCACGCCCAATGCGTGTGAGACACGTGGGACGCTGATGGCCGTTGAATGCGAAGTGTTGTTTTGGCGGGAGACGATTGGCGCCGTAGGATGTGTTCGCCGACTGCTATAAATAGAGGTGGGATCCCCCAAGGGTCCATATTTCGCTATAATTTCCTCATCCTTTCGTATGTTAGCTCAGCGCTCTTCCCTTTAGGTTGAATTTCTTGCGTTCTTTCCTCGGGGAACTCCTTCCTTTACTCAGGTTAGATGTCTTTCTCTGGGGAGTCCGTAGAAATAGTTCGGGTAGAGTTTAGGGAGTCTTCTGCAGCTTCCTCTTTCTCGTCCGAGTCGGAATCCACCAAGGGAGTTAGGGTTAGTCATGCTCCCCGGGGTCGTGTGACGGGGACGGTCCCCAAAGCACGTGTCAGGAGTGTTTGCGACACGCCTTCCCTCCTGAGGCATGTGGACGAGCTCACCACAATCTGGGCTCGCTTCCACATTCCCCCCGGCTACTCGCTTCGCTTGGCCGGGGAGGGAGAGAGGGCAGACTAGGTACGAGTTAAGGAGATTGCCTTGTACTTAGAAGCCTTGTGGGCCAGAATGCGTCTGCCCTTCTCCCCCGAAATAAGTGTGGCGTTGCATTGCTTTCAATTAGCCCCGGGCCAGCTAGTGCCGAACTCGTGGAGGATTCTCTTTGGGTTCCTGGTTCGGTTGAGACCGCAGGAGATCCCTTTCAGCCTAAACCTTCTCCTTTCCTCCCTCTGCTACAAAAATCATCTCGACGCTCGTAAGGATGAGCCTAGCTGGGTGTACGTTTCTTTTAGAAAACACAGAGGAAGGTCGGCCGGGTTAGGAGTCGTAGCAGTACCTTCTTCCATTCATGAATGGAAGGAGAAGTTCTTGTTTGTCGGGCCACCTGATTTGTGTCAAAAACTATTTCTATTACCGCAATCAAGAACGGCGTCGCTTTGCAGCTAGCCGGTGAGTACGGGTCGGTCCACAGGGATTTTAAGAATCTCCTAGTCGCGCTAACGAGTTAATTCCGATTGTTGTTCGGATTGGTTATTAAATCTAAAAACCTAATTATTCTACCTAGGGCAATTAATTGAAAGTTATAACTAGGGCAGATAATTAAAATCTATACTAGAGCACGAGAATAAATTTAATCTAGGACAGGAATTGAAATTGTCTAGGGCAAGGAAATAAATAAATCTACTTACTTTACAGATGCATCCCTCCAATCATCCATGCAGGGTTGTCAGATCTGAATTTCTGAATGGAAAAGAAGCACCGATGCTCTCCAAAAAGAAATTTGAATTTTTATTAAAAGGGGCATAGGGAGGCATAAGAAATTGCAAGCTTTAGAGTCCCTATTTATAGAGAATAGGAAACCCTAGGTTACATTTTGATCCGCACGTCTTCATTTACAAAAATACCCCTAGGAAGACCCATTCAGCGTCGCCTTGAATTATAGTATAATTTTTAACTTCTAAACGCCCTAGATGGCCGCGGAACCGCTGCCCGAGGCCTGGTTTGGCCGCGGTTCCGCGGTCAAACAGTGGAATTGGGCTATGAAATTTCATGGCCTGGCTCTGGTTGTTTTGGGCTTTCTGTATCTTTGGTTCTTTTCTCATATTGGTTTCTCGTTTTCTTCCAGATCTTCCAGTGAATAATTGTGGTGAACTTTACCCGTTCGCTTCGCGATCTTAGACCTTGCTTTGTGAACTGATCTTCATGTAGGCTTGATCAAGAGTCTTCTGTTTGTTGGTCAAAGTTCACTTTTTCATTGTCTTTACATCGTTTTCACTGTTTTCTGTCCAAGAACCTGTAACCTGTAACATGTAGCAGACATGCGTCAAAAGCACCTGTTTATTTATAAAAAGAATAAGAATGAGGAATATAATAATGCAATATTATGGTGTGAACACCACCCGAGGGTGAGGAATGGCCTGTGCCTGTTCAGTGACACAGGGCCAATTGCCCGCGGGTGAGGCGGTCGCCCGATCCCGATACGATGGCAGTGCCGGCATGGGAGCCCGTTCAACGGGCCGATGTGTTGCTGTTCGGGGGAGGACGGCGGCTAGTGCTTGGATCGTCGCGATGATCACTCCCCATGAGTTCGAGATCGGAAGATCAACTTTTGTTGAGTGGAACTTTCGATTTCCCACAGACGGCGCCAACTGATGGATCTCAGGATCTCCTTTAGATGTTGTCTTCCGTTGATCTGCAGCGAGCGTTAATGGGTGACTGAAATTGGGTTGGAGGGTTGCCTCCTAAAGCGTGTGGATCTCAGTGGGCTTGTTTGGAATAGAGCTAAGCTACCTGCGAAGAAGTCCCGGGGTGGTTGTACGACCGTGGACCCTCCGACGATCAAGTTAGTCGAGGTATTTGAGCAGAGTAACGGCCTATTGGGGTAAAATTGTCTTACCTGAGTCGTCTGAGAGGTTTATATAGTGGCAGCCATGGGCTGGTGGACGCGAGATGCAAGCCGGCTGTTACGCCCCTGGCGTTACGCCTGTGTGAAAGGCGGGATCCTCCATTAATGACGAGATACGGTCGTTAATGGGGGGAACGTGATAACGTGGAACGCGGGATCGTGGGCGGCGGATATCTCGTGTCTGGCGAGATTCGCGGAGCCGTGGCGGAGACGTCTGTGATCTGTCCTGTGGGTCGGTCGATGAGACCGAGGAAGCTTAGCTCGGCGGGAGGCACATGGTGAGTGGGAGGCCGAGCAAGCTTGGTTCCGTGTTAGCCCGGTGGCGTGCTAGGAGGGCTGAGGGAGCTCACCGTGCAGGAGGGCTCGGAGACGAGCCAATGGTTATTTGTAAGACGAGTATAGGAGTGGTGTGGAAGGCCACCGAAGTTCGGTAACATCCTCGGAAGGAAGGCCCGGGGTACGCTTTCAATGTACCGTTCTTGCTCCTTTCCCGTAAGCCTCATGACACGTCATCTCATGATCTGGGAGTTTTCAGTTCCGAGCATCATCACCTACTTAGGAGTAAAGAGAAGGGCAGACTGTTGATTTGCTTTTTTATTGAAGATTTGATATTTTTTTGAAAATTTTAGATCCACCCAAAAGAGCCTTGGATTTTGCTTGAAAAGGTTTTCTATTGAGGTTCTTCTCTATATGAATATTTTCTTGATGTTTTCTGTAATGATGGTACATGTGTTTGAATGTTTAGCTTGCATTTTCTCAGAAATCTATATAAAGTTTCGCATCTAGCAAAATGTTCTTTTGGCTAAAAAACATTTGGGTGTTCTATTTAAAAGGTTTATTCTTTCTGTTTGATGAATTTCTATATTTTTTAAAATTTCGATATGTCTTTTGTAGAATGCATTATACAGGGATACCTCCAGTCCAGCAACAACGCAGATAAGTTTATAAGTCATCGTACATATTTCTAAACCAAAGATCGTTGTATTTTTGGGATAGAATAGATGTTCCCTTTTTGTCTTAAAAATTAATGGAAGCATATAATCTTCCACGCTCCGTTTGTTTTGACTATGTTGCATATGTATATATACCTATATTAAGACGTTTTTTTTTATCCATCACCTGTATCCATCACCATATCTATATATCTCTATCAATGCTCCTGCTTTCTTTTTGGGCTGTTTTGTGTCCGTGGTTAGTTTTAAGTTGTATCAATATCTATGTATCAACACGGTTTCATTTATATGGTGTCTTCTGCAAGTTGTAGGTTATTGTCACTCAATATTTCTTAACATCAAGGGTTATTTCTTTATAATATTCATATGAGTGTTATGTATGATATTTGTTTTTCATCATCAACCTGATTGAATTATTCAATTTGAAACATATTCATTTGCACGTATTTCTCGGTTTCACACATTTCTTATTTCATAATTTCTTTCGGTGATTTCAGATATAAATGCAAGCACTCACATGGCTCCATTTCTATTAAAATTGTCGATTATAAATTCTTGACCCGCGCATTATGCGCGGGGTCGAAGTCTAGTTAAATTATATTATCAAGTTCTATGTTTTTACATCCTCTTTCAGATGAAGATCATTGATTTGGTTCCTAGGTGAGGCTGCACCCAAAAAATCAGAAAAAAGAAAAAGAAAAAGGAGCACCCACATCGACAACTTCTTCTTCATATTCCGTTCCCGAGAAGAGCAAGTTAAAGAATTGAAATGGAAAGAAGTACCCCAACAAGAAACTCAATAGTAAAACCTAGCAATAGAATGACGAAACAATCCGAGACGATGAAGAATAAGAGGATGCTGAAGAGGAAGCAATGAATGAATATTCCTGTGACAATGCAGAAAAGAAGAACCAGAGGTGGATTTGGATGATGATAAAGTTTATCTGACACTGACACTAAAGAAGAAGTAGAAGAAGAAGAAGAAGAATGATGGAAGCAAAGTGATGGATCTCATTTTTGGCATCACATAGTTAGCTGAAGGTCGCAGTGCTTGTACACCTTAAATTTGACAATGTTACCAAGCAACTAGATGTTGATTCTTCAACCAAAAAAGTGAAATGGGGATGCAAATATGTGGTGGCGCACAAATTGGCAGTTTATGAGGAATAGTAGTAGTGAAAGTGATGATGCTCACAAGTAGGAATTTTTCAGATTGCGACACGTTGCGGATGACGTGTCCCAGAGGTTACGGAGGTGGAATAAACAAGATGCATTGGGGACGTTTCTCGGGACTTCGTCTCCGAGGATGCATTCGACCTTCCGGAGACCTCCCCGAGTACCTTCTATATTCACATAGCAACCAACCAACAGCTCACCTTCGAGCAATACTACAACCGAGCTTTCTCGGCCTCCCTGCTCGTCTACGAGCTGTGGCAAGGCCTGAGCCTCCTCGGTCTCCCGGCTCGTCTCCGAGCCATCTGACGGGCCGAGCTTCCCCGGCCTTCCATCCCGTCTCCGAGCCATCTGACAGGCCGAGCTTCTTCGGCTTTTCCGATTAACAGAAAGCGTGGAGCCCAAACGCTCCCGCAACGGATCCACGCATCTCGTCAAGACGAGATATCCGCGTCCCACGTTGGCGCGTCCCCCATTAATGAGCGTATTCCGCCATTAATGCGGGGATAACGCAAGGACGTAACTGACGGTGAGGATCTCTGCCGGCTCGCTCCACGCGATCACTATGTAAATCCCTCTTTCAGACGACTCAGGTAACTTGAACTCATTCCAATAGGCCGCTACACTGCTCTAATTCCTCGGTACTAACTTGATCGTCGGAGGGTCCAACGGTTGTTTCCCACCCAGGGACTTCCCTTGCAGGTAGTTCGACCTCAGCAACTTTTAACAACCCATTGAGATCCACACGCTCAACTACCCCCAAAACAAATCTCAACCGTTCAAAACCACTCGCTACCAGATCGACGGAGGACAACAACTGAGGGAGATCACGACCTCCATCAGTTGGCGCCGTCTATGAGAACGTTTCAAAAGCTTCTCCATCCATAAAGTTGATCTTCCGCCCTCGACCCGATAGCGAGCGACAACCGCGACGATCCCAATACGAGCCGCCCCACCATCCATAACGGAGGCGAGAGCGGTTCTCCTTCCCCTCCTAACGTCATCGGCGTCTTGTCTGTCCGAATCGACAGATTCACAGGTATGGTGGATGCGCTCGTCCGCGTTCAAACGGAAGGCCCTACCCATCAAGCCCCCGTTCCCCGTTCCCGGGATAACGACGTCCACAGAAGGACAGATGGGCAAGCTCAGGCCTTCGATCTCGCTCACACTCATCTCAACGTCATTGAGCGCCGGCGTGCTGACTCCAGCAACCATGACCTGCATGCGGTGAATGATTTCATGACTCTCTGGGCGTCGGACAGCTCTACACCCCGATCTCAGGGGAGACTAGGCTGTCGCTCTGACACTCGCCGCGCGCTCTCACCCCCTGAGGAGATATCGGTCAGCTCGCCTGCTTCCAAGCATGACCGACATCCCCACTCCCGTCTAGGCCGCGCAAACGGCGAACGTTGAGATTGCTCAAGAAAAGCTTTTCTCGAGGATTTAAGAAATTTGATAGAGCGGAATCGAATCCGCACCACTGCTCAGACCCGGAGCGGGGGTAGCCACCACTCCGACTGTGCAGAATTCTTGGGGTACCACCACCGGCTTGAATCCCTCGAAAAGAAAATCGAAGGCATACGACGAGATGGCCACATGTCCGGCGAAGGGGCCATGTATTCCGTCGATTTGCTCACAAAGCCCTTTACAGAAGAGCTGCTGGCCGAGCACGTCTCGTCCAGGAACAAGTCGCCCAAAATGGCCCTCTTCGACGGGAAGTCCGACCCGAAGAACCACTTGGACGCATTCACGGTGGGCATGAGCTTCCAAGATAACTCGGATGCAGCTCAATGCCGAGCTTTCCCTATTACCCTAATCCGGGCTGGCCGGGGCTGGTTCCGAGGACTCACGCTGTGCTCCTTCTCGACCTTCGATGAACTAGCTGCCCAATTTCTCGGTCATTTCGTCGGAAACTGACGACAAAAAGGACGGTCGACTACCTGTTCACTATCAAAAGCGAAGACAAGGAATCCTTCAAAGGGTATGTCACTCGCTTCTACAACGCCCTCCTGGAGGTTCCCGAGCACCTCGATGAAACAGTTATCACCGCGCTGAGGTCTGGTCTTAGGCACAAAGAGTGGTTCCGCTCTTTTGCATTAGCGCAACCTAAGGCCATGGCTGAAGTGAAAGCCTGGACCGAGCGAGAGATCCAACTCGAATTGGAGGTGAACTCAAATTTGTCCCGAGCCGACCAAACGGACTGAAAGAAAAGGGACATGGAGGAGAAAAAGAAAGTCGACTGTCCGAAACCTTACTTCCCGAGGTTCCAGGAGTACACTCCTCTAAACATTTCCCAGACCGAGCTGCTGGAGGAAGCTAAGGCCGAGAGGTTCTTTAAGCTCCCGCCAGTTACCCAAAGAGCGGACAAGCGTTTCCGCTGTAACGACCCAAAATGGCACGTGACTGGCACTTGAATCATGTGAAGTCTATAGGACCCCATCTAATTCAAGTAAGCCAAAAGTCCAGAAATCTAAACCATTTTAAAAATAGAGTGAAGGAAAACTTGTTTTAAAACAAGTGGTTTTAACAAAATAAGCGGTATTAAATATTTTAAAAGCAACACCATATTTTCCCGAAAATTTCGGCAGAGTCTCCCTTGTAAATACTGGCCCCCAAACGGGTACAACACATGAAATACATAATAATAAATAAAGGCATCCCTAAGCGGGAGCTAGCTCTTCACCAATTGGTGGAAACCACGCAAGCAATATAATATACAACGCCGAAGGGCGAGAATCAAAACTCTGAAAGAAAGCCAATATCCTCAAGAACACCAGAGAAGAACCATAATAATACAAGCGCGCGACTCTACGGTCGAAAGAATATACAATTGGTCTTCTAAGTCTATCAAATATACAAGTCTGGTTGATGGAGTTTACTAGATACAACTGAAATTAATAAAAGTACTACGGTGGCCACGATGCAAGTGAACTCACCTACCAAAGCAATCACCCGGAAGGAAGCAGTGTGCCAGCAAGCCGCAATGAAACCTGTACGGCCAAACCTGCAAAAAACTGTGGCACAACGGGGGTGAGTTTCCAATTCGTGAGTAGAAAACATCACCGAGAAGAAATCACATGTATGACTCTCTTCTAGGTCATACCAAAAATATACAATACTATAATAAGGGTGACAATATATCATAAGTGTGATATCAAAGTACTCGTGTCCGTGTCATGAGTAATAATATATCGATGCATGACATGTACTAATGCATCATCCAACGTGTGTCCAGCAACGACAAACAAATCATGATAAAACCCGAGTGTCCAGCACCGGCACTCAAAACATCTCGAAATCCGTGTCCGACAGCGACACATAATACTCAAATCTTGGGCTCCGTCAGTCCGGATTGGCCCATATCCATCTCTCATAACTCCGAACGGTATCCTCCGGATATCCGTCGAGTTTCCATAAAATCACCGGTAGGTAGTGCTCCCCTGCCAGGCTCATCATCCTCCATGAAATCACTCTCGCCCAGGGTACCTCACCGGGTCCACCATGTATCCGCAGACGGTTCATACTCGTCGAATCAGGTTTCGAAAAACAACTCAGAACCGAGAAAATATCATGGTGGACGCTACTCACCATATCAAGGAAAACCACATCTTTCTCTTTTAAAATAATCATAAGCTTATAAACATTCACATGCGGTTTCCCAAATCCAGAAATCTCATGAAAGATCCGAAATTTCAAAATCACGAGTCAGTGAACAGTGAATATCGGTATAAAGCCCCAGAATGGTACATAACCGAATGAATATATGAATGCACCGGGTATCAAGTAAGGAATGCAATAGCTAAACTAGCATATGAAATCAATCGTACTAGTACTTTGTTGCAACTACCAGCTAGCAATTTATACTTACGAAGTAATGTTTTCTAATGTGTACGTGACATGAAAATTACCGATGATGATGTGTGTGAGCCGGCAAGCAAGTGTATGTGGAGCATACACATCATCGGTAATGGTGCTGGTTTCCTGACAACAGGGGTTCATAATAACTAAAGAAACACATTTGTAAGCATGCAATGCGAGGAGAACAGTATGAATATACGGAAAATGATGTAGTAACCGCAACATATAAGAATGTACATTTATATATACGAGTCATACAGTCATGGCATTTGAAATAGCACGAATTGTGGCTTTTAGAAAATATGGGCTACGGTGTTTTTTTAGAAAAGATACGTCTTTTGAAAAATCCGTAGTATTTTCGGCCTGTCTTTAAAATAATCACGATTCGTTAGTTTTGAAAATAGGATGACTCGAGCCAGTCTAACATTTACTAAATAAACTACAGGACGAAGCTAAGAGACTAATCGAACGGGTAAGGAAATCTACCTAAGTCCGAGTCGATGTATCAAGTAGTCGGTGATCCCGCCTCAATAGTGTCACGTACGATAAAATAAATAATACGACATCCTCTGATCAAGAGTGCGGATCAATCATTATATCTATGCCTCGTACGGTAAAATCCATCGTACGGCATCCCAAATCGGGGTACGGGTCAATTATCACATATATATCATATTATTCATATGGTATCATCATCATAATATCCTGAATCAGGAGTACCGTTCTATAGTCTAGTACGTATCAATACTATCAAACATATATCCACATGAATAAAATCACATCGCCCAACGATCCGCTATAATATCCTGTCGTATCTCATATTACGACCCAAACACATCACAATCTCACGGCATTATACCCGATCATATCGGCTCATCTCCAAGTATCATATACTATTCTCATCACCCGTGTATACGTATATATACACCAACGCGCGTGCGCGCGCACACACACACATATATACACACCCAAATACCATATCATGTGTGTGCAAGTGTGTGTGTGTGTCAACATTACTCTAGGGTTCGCGACTAAGAAACTAACTAAATCACTTTCTTTAAATTTCGCTAACACTAACCAATGATCTCCTAAAGCTTTCCTTGCTAATTATGCGCGTCTTTCTCTCTCTCTCTCTCTCTCACACACACACGCACATATATGCTACTACGAAACTGCGGGGGTGCTATACGCCATCCATTCGACTTCCCCCGTAAATATATATCCACTCATCTGAACGACTCGGCTAATCAGATCCGGTTTCAGCTCTGTCATTTCCGCGCCACATCCGACGCCTCTGCACCCGATCCTAGAAACGTGCACAAGGGAAAAGAGAAGAAATATTAATTAGTCGCGGACACAACCAATACAAGTTAACCACGCGTCCTAACTAGACGCGCACGCACTTGGTGCACAAAACGCGCTCGCGACAATGCCACAGACCACAACTAGGATCGCAATATGTGGAAACTATCAAACCAAAAACCCAATCGCACTAATCACCCGTTCACAACACACTAAATATATATGAAATAGGGTGCAAATTATCAAAACCTTAAAATTAATCAAATCGATTTATTTCCAAAAACCTAGTAAGTCTCTTTTAACCATTTTAGTACAAAACTAGTTATTCAAACAAATCTAGTGGCCACAATGCTCACTAAATATCTTAATTAGGCCACACCAATATTAACTAAAATTTAATCTCATCTCCTTGCATTGACCCAAAAAATCTAGTTTGCATGACTTTAAAATTTGGACAATTTTAAAGTAACACTTTACAATTTAACAACTAGCTTAGAATTCGCATTCCTTAAAGTGTTAAGCTACACATTGCAACCTTAATCACATGATAAAAACCCGAACTTGAATTCACAAACCCTCACTTGAAAATTAAATCTTAACATTAAAACCATAATTAAACTCCTAATTAGCTAGATGGAAGTCATTAAACAACAATTTAAATATGGGTTGGGATTATACATCACAAACATGAGATCAACATGCAACCTAGCCTCCCAAACTTGCTTCCATGTTCTAAGATCCATGCTTGAATGACCAAGGAATAATGGGTAAAGATTGGATTTGGAGTTTGTGGGGGGTTTTGTATTGATTTTTGATGAATTTTGCAAGAGTTTTGACATGGAATGAGATGGGGATTTAGGAAGGGCTGCTGCTGGGAATGGGGGCTCGGCCAAGATGGTGAGGGGAGAGAGAGTGAGGTGTTGAATGAGTAACCAAGTCAAGAAAACCCCAAGTCAACAAAGTCCCATGCCTCTTTTCTTTATTTTCTTTTTCCCTTTTCATTTCTTTTCTTAATTGGCGTGGGAAATTTTTGGGGAGTAGGGCAACCCATGGTTGGCCAGTAGCCAAGAGGGGAGGAGAGAGGGTGTGGGTGTGGTTGTGCAAGTCAAGAAAAGCCCATACTTTAATTATCCAACACCATACTTCCTTTCTCTTTTTATTTTCTTTTTAATTCCATTTCTATTTAACTTTACCTCTAAAATTTTCAAGAACCATCTTGGAAAAATTAAAAGAAAGAGCATGTTACATCTTGGTTTAATGTGTCATGATGCACAAAACTTGTATTAACACATTCCAATTTGTAATTATCACTAATTAAATGTATTAGTGAAAGTTTAAAATAATATTTAAAATAATTAATTACGGAAAACATTTTAGTAAACTAGAAATTTTATAAGTGACCACTTAAATACCAAATACCAGCAATTACATAGTTAGAATAGGTATATTTAATTCTATGTTGAAAAATAGTTATATCTTGGTTTTTACGGAAAACACCAGTTATTTTATCGATTATCCGAAATTTCACCTAAACGATTTTCAAAACGTTACATCCGTGGCCCGTTCTGCGTCTTCCACAGGTCCCAGGGTCACCCGACTGAGAACTGCAAACAACTCCGTGACTATATCGAGGAGTTGATCCGCTCCGGCCACTTGGCGAAATACTTACGGGACAAGCGGCAGGCGGAGCGGGAGAAAAAAGACTAAACTCCTTCCAGGGAATTAACGGTCGGACAAATCATGGTCGTTATATCGGATCCAGCTCGGGAAAATGGGGGGAACCACCGCCTCCTCCTAGTCGAGGGCGCAAATGATACGCCCCACAAGAGGTGCAGGAGGGACAAACCGATCATCTTCACCGATGAAGACCTCCACGGCATATCGCTTCCTCACAATGCCCCTCTCGTGATGGCGACCCGAGTCCACCGTTACGAGGTCTAAAGAATTTTGGTCGATTCAGGGAGCTCGACGGATATCCTGTTCCATGACTGTTTCCAGCGTATGGGGCTAGGACCATCCGACCTTCGGCCGGCCTCCCATGTCCTCTCTGGTTCACAAACCACTCCATCCCGACCGAAGGGCTGGTCACCCTCTTCCTCAATATTGGAGAAGCGGGCAATACGCGAACCATGTCGGTGAACTTTCCCGTCGCTAATGTCCCTTCATCTTGTAACATTCTCCTGAGACGCCTTATCTTGAACGCTCACCGGGCTCAAATTTTGACTTATCACCTTGCGATCAAATTCCCTTTGGATCAAGATGGATAGGCCGGGCCTACGGGAACCAGCAAACCGCCAAGATTTGCCTCGCCTCGACGTCCATCGCCGGAGAGTATGGCGACAATTTTGAGGATGCGCATGATTTCCAGGGATCCTTAGATACATGCGACGACCAAAGAGAAATTCGAGGCATCCCGGTGGAAGCATTGACGGAAGTCCCCTTCATAGAAGGAGTCGATGGCTGGACGGTCCAGATCGGCTCTCTCCTGACAGAGGACCACCGCGAAGACTTGATCTGTTTCCTTTGAGGTAACTCGGACGTATTCGCTTGGACACCAACGGACATGCCCGGGATCGACCCCAAAGTGATCTCCCACAAGCTCGGGGTCGACCTGAAAGCCCGACCCGTCAGACAAAAGAAGAGAAGCTTTGCGCCGGTTAAACAAAAGGCGATGGAAGACGAGCTGGATCGATTGCTCGCAGCCAATTTCATCAGGAACTGTAGGGTTGCTAGGCACATGCACAAGGGTCTACGAGGCATCAACCATACCCGATTTAAAATTTAGCCGTGCCGAACAACCGAAAGCCGGATCTTTAAACTAGGGTTTAGGCGAAAACAAGCATGTTAAACTCTTTAACACTAAGTGAGAGGGATTACAACCTTTGTAGATCCGGTCCTTCACTTCTTAAGCTCCGTGTTGAAGTCCCTTCGCTGCGATCATCGTGTTCCGGACTCTCGAGAGGCTTCACGAAGAAAAAGATGCAGTCTTGCTTCCGATCTTTGATAACAAAGATGATCTACCTTGAAGTTTCATTAACACAAGCTAACACTCACTAAATGATGTGAACACCCTCATCTAAAGGGCAAGGATAGATGAGGATGATGAAGTAGGATTTTTGCTCTCATTTATAATCTTTTTCTCACACATAATTATCACTTAGAAAAAGCTGAAAGCTTTTTCCATGAAAGAAAGAAGGAAGAAAAAGATGAATCAACAATTGAATCTTTTTGTGATGAATAATGTAAAGAAGATAATGATGAATAATGCAACCATGGTTGCTAAACCTTTGTAGAGAATTAACCAAGGGCTAGGGTTTGGGTTGGGTTAAAGCATGAGTCATTTGAAAATATCTTACACAAAACAAAAAGAAACCTTCTAGAATCATCAAGAAGGAACTAACCCAAAACAAACCCTAACCTTGTTTAATCTCCACTAAATATGCTGCATTAGTTATCATATCATGTTACAATATTATATATCACATATATAATATTTATCGTAACAATATAAAATAATACAATTAACATATATCACATATATATCAATGTATTACCCGAGTGAGAAAAAGAATCTTTTAGTGAGCTAATATTAGTTAATGTAATTTAATATATCATATATATTATTATACATTAAATTATCGAATCAACACTTGATCCGACAATCCGGCTATATCGCATATAACCGACTAATACGATGACTCAGCTATATCACATATACCCGGCCGATATCTCATATCGCGAGAATCCAATACGGTATCACATACCGCATTATCCTCGGTCCCGCACATATCACATATGTGCTCCTACTCCGTTTTGCCTGAGTCAAGAAACCTCTGTGTAGGACTCTAAAGAATCGTCAATACGCCGGCAGTAGATGATGATCATATCAAACACCCATAAGTTGCAAGCGGTCAGCTAAACGTAACAGCCACCCAGGTATTGAGCGCTCAGAAGATCAACAAGCAAGCCTGTACATTCTCCTGTGAATCCAATCAGTAACACTCCCGTACAGTCCGGTCTCGTCGTTTGATATGTCGCATATCTCGCCCAGGGGTGGTAAACGTCAGACCCCAGTAGCTCGATAAATCGTGTCGATTTGAGGTTTATAACAGTTCGAGAAACTACTGATAGCACTTACCAGTAAATCTCAGCAATCCTGGCTAGGGATTTCCAGTTATAGCCAATCGAACACAGCACAACATCAACTCCCTATACCGGGAGAGACGAATCCCCTCCTATCGCTCATTGCCTCCATGTGATTCGGGACTGCACCCAAAAGTCACCTTTTTGCACGCCCTCTTGGACGTGGTATGATGGAAATCAAAGCACAGTGGGAATCACACAAGACTCTATGACTATCTCGGGTCAACAGACTACTCTGTACCAGTGTCACCGGAGAACTGCCATCTGACGTGAGGTATAATACTATCTGGGAGTTCTCGGCGAGTCCGTCCAGTGTACCCAGTCTCTACTGAGCACCCGTACACCATCCTTGATGTCAAACACCGATGGATATGGGCTCATCCATCGCCCATCATATGGGTCAAGATGCGCATACGCTAGTCTACTCTGGTGTATCGATGCCCTGTCTCGATACACTCTCGACTAGGAACAGTTATAGGATGTACTCGTCGACTACCGTGGCCTCATTAGTATGATCTCATCATAGTCCCAGTAGTCCAGTATATATCCTAAGGGCTTTATCAACATGTAACATAGAGACAATCAAAGTACATGTTAAGATAAAGTACAACCAGATAGCATACTATCATGTCGAGCAAGAAAGTCCTCCCTATATATGTCCAAGCATCCATTACAATATATATCGTATGTACAGTAATGGCCTCTAGGGTATACATATAACTAACAATCTCCCACTTGCACTACGGCCATCTGTTGTGATATCACATACCCAACAATTTGCTGTGGTTGAAGTATCTCATACTCAACCATCCCATAAAAGTCTCTACTGAGAAAAATTCCTTTGTGAGTGGATCCGCGCTGTCGTCCTCTGTGTCTACTCTCCTAGCCTCGATCTCTCTGGAGATCAACTATCTCCATGATAAGGTGATACTGCCTAAGAATTATATCTGGATTTCAGATGGGACAGGGGGTTCCTTGGCAAAAGCCACAACTCCATTGTCACACAATGGTAGGAACGAAGTTCATCTCATGAACTTATATGTATCCAGACTGCCTCTTTGGTAGCATCTTTGGTAACGATGTATCTTGCCTTTAATCGTCTAGTATGTCACGGTATCTAACTTGGAACTCTTCCAACATACCGTCCCCCCACTGAGGGTAAAGATAATGCCTGCGACTGACATTCAGTCGTCCTTATCACCCTGGAACCTTTCCAGTGATTCTCCCCAGGATCAATTGATACCATCTCACTACAATTAGTGAGTATCCTAACATCCAATTAGATCTATCTCATAAATCCAAAACCCAGGATATAGGAGGTATCACTTTGATCCTATATGGAGAATCCCTGTGATAAACGGAGATTGACCGAGCATAGCATAGGAAACTCCTTCCCTATCAAGAGTATGTCATCCACGTACTCTACGAGGATCACCACCATACTCCCTACCACCTTTTTGTATATACAAGGTTCGTCTACCATTTTGATGAAGTCAAACTCTTTGACTACCATATCAAAACAGACGTTCCAACTCCGCGATGCCTGCTTTATCCTATAAAGCATCTTGCACACGTTTCCGCTGCTCCCACTGTCTACGAAGCCCTCTAGCTGTGTACTTATAGACGCTCTCTTCCAAAACATCATTTAGAAAAGCAGTCAAGACACCCAACCACCAGATATCGTAGTCATGGTATGTAGCAGTGGCAAGTAGGATCTGGATGGACTTAAGCATAGCTTTGAAAGTCTCAACTTTTCTATGTACACCAAGTAATCTTCTCAAGATATACTTGCTCCTTCTGGGGATTTAACCCTTCAGATAAAGCAACCAAAGTCCATACTTTGTTGGTGTATAAGGATTCCATCTCAGATCGCTAAGCATCCAGCCATTCTTACAGAGTCCCACTCCTGATGGCCAGCTCGAAACTAGTTGGGTCATCATCTCATGATGCAATCCTCGCTCTCACTGTCATAGAGAAACCGAAGTATCTCTCAGGTGGGTGAGGAACCCTACTAGATCGGCGGAGAGGCTGAGGTTCGTTGGTTACTATTGAATCCTTTGGTTCTACCAAATCATCTGCTGTAGTTTGTATAGCTGGAACTCCTTCCAGTTCTACCTCATGACCAATAATTTCTTCACAAGAAATTCCCTTTCACAAAGGTGGCATGCTGAGAAACAAAACATCTTTTGTTCCTCTGTTTGGTAGAAGATATTCCCTTACGAATACTTGGGATATCCAACAAACTTCCACAGAACTGACTTTGATTTGAACCCTATTCAATAGGTATGCAGCTTCTCAAGTGCACAACTTCCAAAAGGAAATAGAAAACTTAGTAGTACTCATCATAGAGCGCACCATATCAAATAGGGTGTGCTTGCTCCGTCCCGATACACCGACATGCTGTGGTGTATACGGAGGAGTAATGCTGAGAGAGAATCTCATTCTCCTTTAGAATAGTCCAGGAATTCCGTGCTCAAGTATTCTCCTCTTTGATTTCATCAAAGGACATAATACTTATACCCGTTTTTGGTTCTCTACTTCTAACTTATATTCTGTGAATATCTCAAAAGGTTCAGACTTGTGTTTCAATAGGAACATATGTCCGAATCTTGAGAGATCATCAGAGAATGTAATGAAGTACAAAGAACCGGTCTTGGCATGTGTAGACAGGGGACCTTCATACATCAACATGTATCAATCCCAAGAGTTCACTAACTCTTTCTCTGTTTCCAATAAACGGAGCTGTGGTTATCTTATCTTTGTGACATGACCGGCAAGTTTCACAACATGTAAATTCAAACTAATTTAAATATGCATCTAAATGTAACTTCAGCTAGTCGGGTCGCATTGATATGACCTAGTCTACAATGCCTCAAGAAGGATTCGTTTATTTCTGAACTCTTCCTTTTGTGTGTGTTCTGTATACTAAGAACTGTGGTTTGATTTAGAACGTCTATGCTTTTAGATAACGTGCATGAACCAATCAATTCTTGATATAGGAAATGTTTAAAACATTATCCAACAGTACAAAATTATATCCTTCTTTACTAATAAAGAGATTGATATGATGTTGTATATCAGGTTCGGTATCTAATAACATTCGTTCAGAATCAATGTATTCTGGTAATACAGGGTGATAGTGACCAACAGACTTGGCTGCAACACTTGCACCGTTTCTATCTCATGAAACTTATCACCCGTTCTCAGTTCTCTACCTATCTGTAGCCCATGTAACAGATTACATATGCGGAATCCTGATCCGGTATCTCATACCCAGGACGTAAAGGATACTGAGAAACAGTTCTATGTAATGAACACACCCGAAGATGATGCATCAGCATGCACTTTCTTCGTTTGGGCGACACGGGAAATCTGGTATTCCCTAATTTTCTGCTCTGTCTTATAACAATTATAAGTTGGAGCGGGACCAACGTTCCCCAGCTCAGTATAACAAGCGGGTTCGGTCAATACATCCGTATTATTATCTTGATTAAGGCGTGACATGGTCGCTACCAGGAGAGAGAGAGAAGAAAACACTCAGCGTGCGCTTTTACAAGATTAGACTGGTTATCAATTTATCTAATCAGGATGTCTCCCACTGTTTTAGTCAAATCTTCCTTCAAACCCTAAAAGGAAAGACTAGCCGGGATTAATTACACGCTACAAGTTCGCCAATCTTTCAGCCAGGCCAGTGCCGGTACTTTGAGGGAGGCCCCCCGTGCTTTCGCACGAACCTAATTAAAATAAACCTCGTTTTCCCAGGGGCGTAACCCCGTTAACACCTTTCTAGACACCTACTCGATCGGCTAATTGTAATGTGTAAAACTCTCCCAGGAGTAACTCTTACTCGCAGCGGGTATCGGGATCCAACTATCTCATAGAAGGTATGCAATCTTATTGCAAATTTCAACACTTGAAATTGTCAATGATATATTACCCCTAGTACTTATGACCTTAACTAAGGTCAACATATCATAAGCACTAGTCAAGTTCTACCCGTCATTTCATGATTAATCAGACCCACCCTATATGACCCTCAACTATGGTCAACATAATCACATGAATGTCCTAACTAATTGCATCATATGCTGTGTAGGAAGACATCACTTAGCTACCGTATACTACGCCTCAACTAAAGTTGACATACGCAGCACAAATACTAAGTACTCTACTTCCTAAAATGACGGAGGGCTACGACAGGTTTTTAAGAAAACCTTTTGCGTAATGAACTTGATATCGTTGTAGAATCGAGTGATTTTAAATGGAATGTTTTTGAGGTCTTTTCTAGTTTTGCTAAAGAGGTCACTCCCGGTGAAGGGATCGTCGGCTATTTCCTCATCGAATAAGGTGCAGGATATTTCACAAATATCACTATGCAAAGCAAAAATTATAGAAGCAATCAAAAGATAAACCGAGTTTGTAGCATCTGCTAGTTTCACTAAAGAGGTCACTCCCGGTGAAGGGATCTCGGCTCTTTCCTTATCGAATAAGGTGCTGGATGTTCTACAAGGAACACCACTATGCAAAGCAAGAACTAGAGCTACCAGTTTTTAAACAAGTTTCTACAACATCTTTAGGTTTCTTTTAGTTTCATTAATCTCATTAATGAAGTCCCATTTTATTATGCTTCACAAGCATCTCTTTTGAAACGAAATCTGCAATATAGCATATATCTCATATATATAATATAAACATTCGTCTCAGGCAGTAATATGATCTTATCATAGAACATTGCAGCAGAAGAACATATATGAAATATTGGATATACTAGGACGTTCGTGTTTTCAATACGAGCCTGTATAAACCACGGATTCCACGGTCGCGATGAATAGCCAAACCCACATCCTTAGACCCCTACGAGAGCGGCAAGCAACACTGCCAATTCTAGGGTTAGGAGACCCGGTCTCGACTCCTCGAGATGGTTTCCCACTGGACCCTAGAACCCGGTTACTTGTGCTCCCCTCCTTGGGTCTACCTAATGCGGAAAAGTAAATAATATACAATGGTGACATCATCCTCAGCCCGGAAGTGCCCCAATAAAACAATATTACATACAAATGAATTTTACATGAATGAAAAAGAAAAACTCTCATCTCACATAAAACCCCCGGCTATTCAGAACGCGACGATCCAATATAACATATCACAGCAACGCATAATATCTCATATCATCAACGTAAGCAAGTATGCGTATCCCGATTGTCGTTGATGTATAGCAACGAAACCGGCGATACACCACATACTACGCTTACGGTCACAGAAAAGAAAGTGTAAAACTACAACAGTTGGAATCTGCAACTTCCTTAGATATCGCATGCCTAACCAAATGAATTCTTTAGATATCGCATTCCTAACAATTATAAACCCCGCATTTTAGTCTCATTATCGAAAACTCTTTTCAATAATTAGTCGGGAAATTCAACAAGATTCCCGAAAACCTGATCGAATGCTCGTCACAAACTTTAGTAGACAGCCGCATCCCCGATGCCGTCGACGAAGTGCACTAAGGCGGAATACCGTTGCCGCGAGCACCCGAACGGATGCTTTTGGCGACGGGGTTCTCCTACAGTCACTTGGTCGAGGCTATGGGGCGTGGTTATCTATTAAGTTTACCCGGCGAGTATCCGCGTACGCTACGTGATTGCGACGGACTTTTGATCACATCAAAATCCCGTGGCAACTGATCATCTGAGACTGAACTGCTAGATTTATAACATTCAAATTAGTTATCTCATAACTATTTGTGGATTCCAAATATTGTATCACATTCCAGATAAATAGACAATGTTAAATTTTCCGATCGAATAAACAAACATCCAAGTTTTCCCAACTAGCTCAACACTTGAGCGGAGTTTAAAAGCATCTATCACATGCCACAGTACCAATGGTCCATCCGTAGAAGGGTCAAGCCAACGCCTTATATGTGGCACGCCGTACTGCCACAAACCCTAAGGTTTAGAGGCAGTTCAAGACGGTCACATAATCGAGTTAAGTTTTGTTGTCTTCTAGATGGTCCACCGCGTTACTTGCATGACTTTCGAAAGTTTCAAACTCGAGAAAAAAAACCAACTTTTGAAAATTTTCCGACTGGGGAAAAAGTGAGTTATTGATATCCGTTCGAACTTTTTAACAGTTTCTAAGATTATCCGGAAAAACTAAACAAAGTTAAATTATCCGATCGAATCAACGAGTTCCCAATACAACCCTAGAAAACTCAACACTTGAGTGGAATTAAAAAATTCCCAGAAAAAAATGACAAGAAAGGACCTAAGAATAAATATATGAAGTATGAGGGACTAAGTCATAATTTTGGCCACGGAACCGTCGCCAAACCCTTGGTTTGGCCGCGGTTTCGCGGTCAAATAAGAGCATTAGTGGGCCGTACTTCACAGTAATTCTTAGTGTTTCCTGCTTGTTTTTCTGAGCATTTTTAATTCATAAAAAATCACATTTTTGAAAATTGTCCAGAGAAGGGTTCGTATCGGGGTATCCGGGTTCGATCGGACTTTAAACTTCGCTCAGACTTCGCCGAAAGCTCTAACTTGGCTCTGATACCACTGTAGGGTTGCTAGGCACATGCACAAGGGTCTACGAGGCATCAACCATACCCGATTTAAAATTTAGCCGTGCCGAACAACCTTAAGCCGGATTTTTAAACTAGGGTTTAGACGAAAACAAGCATGTTAAACTCTTTAACACTAAGTGAGAGGGATTACAACATTTGTAGATCCAGTCCTTCACTTCTTAAGCTCCGTGTTGAAGTCCCTTCACTGCGATCATCGTGTTCCGGACTCTCGAGAGGTTTCACGAAGAGAAAAATACAGTCTTACTTCCGATCTTCGATAACAAAGATGATCTACCTTAAAGTTTCATTAACACAAGCTAACACTCACTAAATGATGTGAACACCCTCATCTAAATGGCAATGATAGATGAGGATGATGAAGTAGGATTTTTGCTCTCATTTATAATCTTTTTCTCACACATAATCATCACTTAGAAAAAGCTAGAAAGTTTTTTCCATGAAAGAAAGAAGGAAGAAGAAGATGAATCAATAATTGAATCCTTTTGTGATGAATAATGTAAAGAAGATAATGATGAATAATGCAACCATGGTTGCTAAACCTTTGTAGAGAATTAACCAAGGGCTAGGGTTTGGGTTGGGTTAAAGCATGAGTCATTTGAAAATATCTTGCACAAAACAAAAAGAAACCTTCTAGAATCATCAAGAAAGAACTAACCCAAAACAAACCCTAACCTTGTTTAATCTCCACTAAACATGTTGCATTAGTTATCATATCATGTTACAATATTATATATCACATATATAATATTTATCGTAACAATATAAAATAATACAATTAACATATATCGCATATATATCAATGTATTACCCGAGTGAGAAAAAGAATCTTTTAGTGAGCTAATATTAGTTAATGTAATTTAATATATCATATATATTATTATACATTAAATTATCGAATCAACACTTGATCCGACAATCCGGCTGCATCGCATATAACCAACTAATACGATGACCGGCTATATCACATATACCCGGCCGATATCTCATATCGCGAGAATCCAATACGGTATCACATACCGCATTATCCTCGGTCCCGCACATATCACATATGTGCTCCTACTCCGTTTTGCCTGAGTCAAGAAACCTCTGTGTAGGACTCTAAAGAATCGTCAATACGCCGGCAGTAGATGATGATCATATCAAACACCCATAAGCTGCAAGCGGTCAGCTAAACGTAACAGCCACCCAGGTATTGAGCGCTCAGAAGATCAACAAGCAAGCCTGTACATTCTCCTGTGAATCCAATCAGTAACACTCCCGTACAGTCCGGTCTCGTCGTCTGATATGTCGCATATCTCGTCCAGGGGTGGTAAACGTCAGACTCCAGTAGCTCGATAAGTCGTGTCGATTTGAGGTCTATAACAGTTCGAGAAACTACTGATAGCACTTACCAGTAAATCTCAGCAACCCTGGTCAGGGATTTCCAGTTATAGCCAATCGAACACAGTACAACATCAACTCCCTATACCGGGAGAGACGAATCCCCTCCTATCGATCATTGCCTCCATGTGATTCGGGACTGTACCCAAAAGCCACCTTTTTGCACGCCCTCTTGGACGTGGTATGATGGAAATCAAAGCACAGTGGGAATCACACAAGACTCTATGACGATCTCGGGTCAACAGACTACTCTGTACCAGTGTCACCGGAGAACTGCCATCTGACGTGAGTTATAATACCATCTGGGAGTTCTCGGTGAGTCCGTCCAGTGTACCCAGTCTCTTTTGAGCACCCGTACACCATCCTTGATGTCAAACACCGATGGATATGGGATCATCCATCGCCCATCATATTGGTCTAGATGCACATATGCTAGTCTACTCTGGTGTATCGATGCCTTGTCTCGATACACCCTCGGCTAGGAACAGTTATAGGATGTACCCGTCGACTACCGTGGCCCCACTAGTATGATCTCATCATAGTCCCAGTAGTCCAGTATATATCCTAAGGGCTTTATCAACATGTAACATAAAGACAATCAAAGTACATGTTAAGATAAAGTACAACCAGATAGCATACTATCATGCCGAGCAAGAAAGTCCTCCCTATATATGTCCAAGTATCCATTACAATATATATCGTATGTACAGTAATGGCCTCTAGGGCATACATATAACTAACAGGAACCTGAACTACTCAGATTGGCTGGCGAACGTGGTCATGGTCAAGAAGGCAAATGGGAAATGGCGCATGTGCGTCGATTTTACGGACTTGAACAAAGCTTGCCCCAAAGACAACTATCCACTTCCCCGGATAGACCAGCTAGTGGACAGTTCGGCTAGCCACGAACTACCGAGCTTTATGGATGCTTTCTACGGTTACAATCAGATCCGGATGAATCCGGCCGACGAAGAACTTATCGCCTTCACCACGGATCGGGAGGTTTACTGCTACAAAGTAATGCCCTTCAGATTCAAGAACGCTGGGGCCACGTATCAACGCCTGGTCAACAAACTGTTCAAACCACTGATTGGGAGAAACATGGAAGTCTACGTCGACGACATGCTCGTAAAATTCGCCTCTTTAGCCGGGCACACTAAAGACCTCGGCGAGACATTCGACGTCCTACGCAAATGAAGCTAAACCCAGCTAAGTGTGCGTTCGGAGTCACCAATGGGAAGTTCCTCGGGTTCATGGTTACCCACCGAGGAATCGAAGCAAACCCAAAAAAGATCAGCGCCATCCTCAAAATGGAAATGCCCAGAAGTAATGTCGACATCATGCGCCTTACAGGGAGGGTGGCTGTCCTGAGTCGCTTTATGTCCAGATCCGGAGAGAAGTGCCTCCTGTTCTTCAAGCCCCTAAGTAAAATTCCTAAGGTCGAATGGTCTGAGAAATGCCAGAACGCTTTCGAACAACTCAAGACGCACCTAGCGACTCCCCCGCTACTCACCCGACCGGTCGTGGGCGACGAGCTATTATTATATCTAGCCGTCTCCGACCAAGCTGCAGGCTCGGTACCTGTCAGAGAATGCGAAGGCATACGTAGGCTGGTTTACTACGTGAGCCATGTTTTCAAGGATGCAGAAACAGGATACCCGGCCATAGAGAAAATAGTCATGGCACTTGTCGTCGCCTCCAGAAAACTTCGACACTAATTTCCAAGCGCACACAATCCTCGTCCTCATCGAGCGACCTTTAGGGTCTATTCTCGCCTCCTCCGAGTCGTCAGGTCATCTGGAGAAATGGAGATGGGAATTGTCCCAATTCAATATCAAATACCGCCCTAGACAAGCCATCAAAGCATAGGTCTTAGCAGATTTCGTTGTCGAGTGCACTATTACCGCTAAAGAAGGAACAGCAGCGCAAGGCCCCGAACTACGTCCCTCGGTCGAAGAGGTACCCGACCCCATCCCGGACTGGGTGCTCTACGTGGACGGATCCTCTACCGAGGAGGGGAGCGGGGTTGACCTGATCATCCGCGGCCTGGACGGAGCAGAAATGGAATACTCTTTAAAGCCTGGGTTCAGAGCGTCGAACAACGCCGCGGAATGCGAGACTTTATTGGCAGGGCTGCGAATCGCCTCCGGGGTAGGGCTGAAAACCATCAGAGTTCGCAGCGACTTCGCACTGGTCGTCGGCCAAGTAACCAGGCGTTTCAAATCCCAGGAGCCACTCATGATAAAATACCTGGCCGAAATAAAAAGGTTTCGAAAAAATTTCGACGAAGTCCAAGTGGAGCAGATTCCCAGGAACTTGAACACCCAAGCCGACGTCTTAAGCAAGCTCGCTTCTTCCTATTCGGCCAACCATAAAAGAAATATTCTCTTCGAAGTATTGCCACAGCCCAGCGTGGAAGACGGAGAGGCAACACTTCAGATCTACACAACTCAAGAAGAAAGCCGGAATTGGAGAAAGCCCCTCCTGGAGTTCCTAAAGGACGGTGTACTTCCCGATGACCGAGGAGAAGCTCGCCGGCTTCGGGCCAAAGTACGCCATTTCGTCTGGAGCAACGGAAACCTGTACAAGAAATTATACACTTAGCCTCTGCTCCGATGCATCGACCCCCACGAGGCTAACTACGTTCTGCGAGAAATACATGAAGGGGTCGGGGGAGCACACCAAGAGGCCTGAACCTTGGTCCAAAAGGCACTACTACAAGGGTACTATTGGCCGAGAATACACCAGGATGCCGAGAAGCTGGTCAGAAGATGCAAGAATTGCCAACTCTTTGGCAACATACCTTGTCTCCCTGCCACCAAACTAACTCCACTCAGTTCCTCTTGGACGTTTGCACAATGAGGGATATGGTGGGCCAACTCCCCACCGGCACGGACAGGCACAAATATATCCTTTTCGCTGTAGACTACTTCAAGAAATGGATAGAGACCGTGCCCATCAGGAAACCGGACGCCACCTCTACGATAAAGTTCCTGCAGAACAACATAATTTCTCGATTTAGGATCCCGAGGTGCATAGTTACCGACCATGGAACCAACTTCGAAAACGATAAAGTTAAAGAGTTTTGTAGCGACTACCACATATTGATGAAGTTTACCGCGGTCCCACATCCTCAATGCAACGGGCAGGCCGAGGTAGCGAACCGAGGCGTCATCCGTGGTTTCAAAACCCGTTTGGAAGGAAGGTAAGGCCGCTGGGTCAAGGAATTGCCACGGGTGCTATAGGCATTGCGAACATCGAAGAAAATACCCACGGGAGAAACCCCATTCAGCCTCTGCTACGGTATCGAGGCAATGGTCCCCACGGAGATTGGACTGCCCAGTTATAGGGTCGAACACTTCGACGATGAAGCTAACACCTCAGCGTTTCGAAGCAACTTGGACGTCCTATTGGAAAAGCGGGATCGAGCGCAAATCAGAGCGGTCACCTATCAGCAGCAAACCGCTTGCTACTACAATGCCCGAGTTAAACATCGGGCCTTCAAGACGGGAGATTTGGTCTTACAAAGAAACGAGTTCGTAGACCAAGGGTGACTAGATATGTTCTCCCCGAAGTGGGATGGACCATTCCTTGTAATAGAAGCGTTGCCCGGTGGAGTATACCTCCTGCAGGACGCCGGGGGGCGTAATTTTCTTCGGCCTTATAACGCTGAAAAACTTAAGTTGTATAAATAAACATGTACTCTCTTTTGAAATAATGTAATTCCTATTGGCATTTAATTAAGTCTCCTGAGCTAGGTCCTCTCACAGAAGAGACCTTTTACACCGCCATGGGGCTCCAGCCCTTTGTTTCTTTTCTCGGTTCCGAGACTCCAAGGTTTTTTTAAGAAAAGTATAGAATGTACCGAGAGAATGAAAAGAGACAATGCACCTCAACAAAGGATAAATTTATTTATTAAGAGGTATTATGGGCTCCCAGCCTTACAACAATTACAACAAAGGAGGACGAGAATTAAGGAAACATTGTCGGTGATACATCGAAGAAAGCTCCTCCAGCCGAGCCCAAGCAGCCTCGACCCGCTCCCTCCTACGGTACTCGCGGACCCTACAAGCCACAGACTCCCGCCGAGCAAGATGCGACGACCAAACTTTGCTGGAAACTCTCAAGAAGAAGGTCCACCGGGCGATCCCGCCTACTCTTCGAGATCAGACTAAGCCCGTGAATAGTGTGCATTTTTTCTAACGTCTCATCCATCAACTGCAGATATGGAGTGTTGTACAGAGCCGGGGAAGTCCTCCATATCACATAAATTAGCACCTGAAGGAGAGGAGATCACCGGGGAAGTAGGCGCCCACAGTGGCCCTCTAGGCAGCATATCACCGTTTCGTACGTCTCCTCGGAACGATCGAGCTTATAAAAGTATACATCGTCACGAGAAACGATCTCCCTGATGGTATACACGCGGCCGGTCATTTTCAGGGAATGCAAGACTGGAAAGAAACTAATTTGCCTTCGGTATTTATAGCCTCAACAAAAATCTTCCAACGGCCGAGATTTACTCACACAACGACGCAAATCACGGAATATCGCACTTTCCCGATATGGTACTGCCACGTGTCATCCGCGATGATCGCCATTCCCACCTATATAGGTCACGGAAGGTTGAACGACGCCACAAGGAGATATTAGGGAGATAATAAAGCCCAACTCATGAGGCTACCGAGTAGATTCCTGCTCGGTCCATCCACAGCGAGTAGCTTCTTGCCCAACAACGCTGTGGATCCAAAGCCCTCCTCACGAGGCCGCCGAGCAGATTCCTGCTTGGTCCATCCACAGATCCAAAGCCCTCCTCACGAGGCCGTCGAGCAGATTCCTGCTCGGCTCATCCACAAGGGGTCCTGCCCTATGAAGAAGTGGATCTAAAGCCCTCCTTATAAGGCCGCCGAGCAGATTCCTGCTCGGCTCATCCAAAAGGGGTAGATTCTTGCCCTACGAAGAAGTGGATCTAAAGCCCTCCTCATGAGGCCGCTGAGCAGATTCCTGCTCAGCCCATCTGCTGCTGGTAGCTTCCTACCCAACAACGCTGTAGATCCAAAACCCTCCTCGCGAGGCCGCCGAGCAGATTCCTGCTCGGCCCATCCGCTGCGGGTAGCTTCCTGCCCAATAACGCTGTGGATCCAAACCCCTCCTCGCGAGGCCGCCGAACAGATTCTTGCTCGGTCCATTCACAGCGGGTAGTTTCCTGCCCAACAACGATGTGGATCCAATGCCCTCATCGCGAGGCCACCGAGTAGATTCCTGCTCGGTCCATCCACAGCGGGGAGCTTCCGCCCAACAACACTGTGGATCCAAAGCCCTCCTCACGAGGCCACCGAGCAGATTCCTGCTCGGCTCATCTACAAAGGGTAGATTTCTGCCCTACGAAGAAGTGGATCTAAAGCCCTCCCCACGAGGCCCCGCCCATCCGCTGCGGGTAGCTTCCTGCCCAACGGACGCTGTGGATCCAAAGCCCTCATCGCGAGACGACCGGGTATAATCGAGTGACGCCGACCTATTCAAACTTGGTTATCGTTCGATTCATACCCGATACGTGATCGCCACCTCGACTCCAGAGAAAGGAAGGATACCGACCTTCCTACACTTGGCTATCGTTCGATTCATACTCGATGCGCGATCGCCACCTCGACTCCAGGAAAAGGGAGGATACTGACCTTCTTACACTTGGTTATCGTTCGACTCATACTCAATGAACGATCATCACCTAGAAAGTGTGGACACCGGCCTAACACTAGCAAGATAAAGAGACTTATGAGCTAAAAGTACTTGCAAGATGAAAAAACTTACGAGCTGAAGTGCTTGCAGGATGATCAGACATTTGAGCAAAGGAAAATACATACTTTATTTATGATCAAAATTATGTACAAGGATATTGTGGGCTCCTCAGCCTTACACAAATTATGCGCAAAGGTTTTGTGGGCTCCTCAGCCTTACAAAAATGCCTGGAGGCTTACAAAATTCTAAAAAAATATATATACAAGAAAAATTGTGAAAGGGGATAGCTCAGACTGCCCACTCGGCCGGGATCCCACCCTGCTAGACGCCACCATCGGGGGCCAAAATGGCGACCTCAGGATCGACGCTTCCGCCGACAGCTTCGCCTCCCACAGCCAGCTCGGCGCCTCCCCCCTGCGGCGCTTCCTCGGCGAGGGGGAACTTAGCGCGGAGCTCGCCGTCGACGAACTCCGGCATAGATTCCTTGACGGCGTCGAGGGCTTGGTGCCACCCGACGGTCGCGGATTCGGCGAGATCAAGGTAAAATTGATCAGACGCCTTGTATTCCTCTACGGCCTTCGCCGTCTGGCTCTCAGCAAGCTTCGCCGCGTCTAAGGCCTCCCGAGCATCCTTCTTGATGGCATCCCTCGACCTTTTTATAGCATTGTAGAGGTCGTTCGTCTCATCCATCTTGGCTTGGATAGCCCGGCTGGACTCGTTTAGAAGCCGATGAGACTCCTTTAGCTTTGAGATCGTCAGCCCCTTGGCGACCAATCTCGAGTCAAGGAGGACCGCCTTCTCCCCCGCTTGCTGCAATTGAAGGCGATCTCTTCCTCCTGCGGGGAGGATTCTCCCACCTTCTTCATCGCCGTGGCTATTTCCTCAGGCTCTATGGCGACGAGGAGAGCGCAGTGCTGAAGGACTTGAGGAAAACAACAAGCGTGTTAAAAAGCTAAAACAGAGGAAATAAAACTTAAGGAATTTTCGACGAAAGCTAGATACGGACCTGAACCGCCTTCTGCGCTATTACGGCCACCTGGGCCTTCATGGTGCCTCGGGGAATCTTGGTCCCGGCTGACTTCACCATGTCCGACAGCAAGCTATCGGCCATAGATAGCCCCGAGGGCACCTCAATGCAGAAGTCACCCTCCTGCACTTGGATTCCGGTAGGTGGTGGCTGAGAGACCACCTGCTTTTGTCTCTTGAGGGGGATTTCCTCGGCGGGTAGAGACTTTTCCTCCCTCGCCCGGGGCGCCGGGTCCCACATGTGCTTCTGACCCCCCACGGCGCTCCTCTGGGACTGGGGGTGCTGCTGAAGGCTTGGCCGGAGGAGTTTGCCTCGGGGCTGCGCTTAGACCGGGTCGGAATGAGGTTGCGCCGCCGGTCTTTCTTCCTTGGGCTTTGGCGGCCATGATTTTTGATCGGTCCATGGGCTCTGCAAAAACGAACACACATGAGAAAAAGGTCAGCGACACCGAAAAGGCAAAGAAAACTTAGCAAAGTCTAAACAGATCGTCAAAAACCCTAACTTATCCAGAAAACGCGCAGGACTGAGCCTAGCCCAGCTCAGCACCTGCTCGGAAAGCAGGACATCAGCCCGCTGGATTGGTTCCCACTGGGACACCACTCTCGCCTCGGGGGAGGTCGACTGCTTCGCCCTCGGGATGTCGGCCCTGTGCCACCGTGTGGGCACATGCCAATTCTCACCCTTCGGTGGCCCGACAAAGACGTACTTATCCTTCCATTCATGGATGGAAGAAGGGATGACCACTACCCCCGACACGGCCGTCCCACCCTTACGTTTTTAAATGAAAAGTATACCCAGCTCGGTTCTTGTTTACTGGTACGGAGGTGATTTTTATAACAAAGAAAAGATAAGAGGAGGGTCAAACTGAAGGGGATCTGATCAAATTTTAACTGGACCAGAAACCCGAGGAGAATCCTCCACGGGTTCGGCGCTAGCTGGCCCGGGGTAAGACGGAAGCAATAAAGCATCGCACGAACCTCGGGTAAGAAGGGCAGACGTATTCCTGCCTGGAATGCTTTTAGATACAGAGCAATCTCCTTGTCCTGCACCTGGTCTGCCCGCTCACCCTCTCTGGCTAAACGGAGTGAATAATTAGAGGGAACATAGAATCGAGTCCGGATGTCGGAAAGCTCGAACATGCGAAAACGGAGGGCGCATCGCGGGTGTTCCCGATGCGCACCTTGGGAGCCCTTATCGCCGCCCGACGGCGAGTGACAAGGGCGGCCCTGACTCTAGGGGCCGAGCCCGACGCAGAAGATGCAGAAGAACTTTCTCGGCTATCTAAATCCGAAGACGAGGAAGACCCACTGGACTCGGCCCCAGCAACCGGAGCCTCATCGTCCAACTCTACCCCAACTACATCTACAAACTTCTCGGAGGAAGACATCTAACCTGATTCAAAGAAAGGGACTCGCCGAAAAAATTCAACAGAAGATCCGATTTAAGCGGAGGTGCGCTGAGCAATCTTCAAACAATGAAAGAGATTTGAGGCAAAGCGTTGGCCCTAAGATGGTCCCCTACTATTTATACACCCAAAGAGAGCATCCTAAGACCCATATCGATTCCTGCCAAAACGAAATGTCGTGCCTAACGTCCGTCGAGGCTCTACGTGGCGGGCGGCCATTGGGGACGTCTCTTCGTTGCAGGAGTCAAAGACAGCCTGTCGCGCCTGCCAACCGACGTCGGACACGTGGCCTGTACCCCAATTGACGATCGAGTGAAACGGCACCCTCTCTTTAAAGCGCAATCATTTCACCGATCCGCCGACGTCATCAGGGATACGCGCGAAAACTTAGATGCGCGGTGAAACGCCACACGGACTCAAAGATCGAAACGACGCAACCGCCATAGCCATGTCGTTCCCGGACAATCCATCATGAAGAATTCTCGGCGCCAAGCTGAGCAGAGAAAACCTAGCAGGCCACTCTCGACCCGACCCGTAAAATAGGTCGGAACGAGAGTGGGGGGCTAATGATGATGCTCACAAGTAGGAATTCCTCAGATTGCGACACGTGGCGGATGACGTGTCCTGGGGGCTACGGAGGTGGAATAAACAAGATGCATTGGGGATGTTCCTTGGGACTTCGCCTTCGAGAATGCATCCGACCTTCCGTAGACTTCCCTGAGTACCTTCCATATTCACCTAGCAAACAACCAACAGCTCACCTTCGAGCAATGCTACAACTGAGCTTCCTCGGCCTCCCTGCTCATTTCCGAGCTGTTGCAAGACCCGAGCTTCCTCGGCCTCCCGACTCGTCTCCGAGCCATCTGACAGGCCAAGCTTCTTTGGCCTCCCGTCTCGTCTCCGAGCCTCCTGACAGGATGAGCTTCCTTGGCTTCTCCGATCAACCGAGAGCGCAGGGCCCAAACGCCCCCGCAACGGATCCGCTATCTCGCCAAGGCGAGATATCCACCTCCCCATGTTCCGCGTCCCACGCTGGCACGTCCCCTCATTATTGAGCGAATCCCGCCATTAATGCGGGGATAACGCGGTGGTGTAATTGACGGCGAGGATCTCGCGCCGGCTCGCTCCACGCGACCACTATATAAACCCCTCTTTCAGACGACTCAGGTAACTCGAATTCATTCCAATAGGTCGCTACGCTGCTCTAATTCTCCGGTACTAACTTGATCGCCGGAGGGTTCTACGGTGGTTTTCCACCCCGGGACTTCCCTTGCAGGTAGTTCGGCCTCAGCAACTTCCAACAACCCATTGAGTTCCACACACTCAACAACCCCTCAAAACAAATCTCAACCGTTCAAAACCGCTCACTACCAGATCGACGGAGGACAACAACTGAGAGAGATCATGACCTCCATCAGAAAGGGAAGCTGGAAGTGCTTTATTGAGTGATCACGGGGGTACAGTGCATCTGGATGACTGGCCAGGAATCATCTTGCAACCCTTAAAAGCTAAGTTTAGGTTCCTTTAGATATGCCATTGTAACAAAATAAATACGAGGACATTTTTTAAAAATTTTTTTAGTCAACTAATTTTAAATAATAATTTTTAAAACAAACCATTTTGAAAACTTATTTTGAAAAAAGACCACTTTCTGTCTCGTAGAAGCCACATCGACGCCAGCTCAGCACTAGCGTTGACGTCAGATAACATTTTTTTAGGGGCGCAGTTTGAAACCGCGTCCATTACATTTGTATTGGGCGCAATTTCAAACTGCGTCCCATACATTTGTAATGGACGCAGTTTTAAAATGCGACTATTACATTTGTATTTGGCGCAGTTTGAAAATGCGCCCCATACAAATGTAATGGGCGCAGTTTGCAGTTTGAAACTGCCCCCTTAATAATTGTATGGGGCGCGGTTTGAAACCGCGCCCATTACATTTGTATGGGGCGTTGTTTCAAACTTTGCCCATTAATAAAAGCAAAATAATATAAATCATTGTCGTTATTGGGCCTTTGTTTTTATTTTTTTGGGCGCGGTTGTAAACTGCGTCCCAAAAAAAATATAACTCGTTCACGGGTCTGTGTTTTTCTATGGCGCGGTTTGAAGATGCGCCCCAAAATGAAACACAATCATTCACATGTATTTTTTTGGGGCGCGGTAGCAAACTGCGCCCCAAAAAAGAAATATACCCATTCACGGGTCTATGTTTTTTCTATGGCATAGTTTGAAGGTGCGCCCCAAAAGAAAACACAATCATTCACGGGTATGTGTTTTTCTGGGGCGCAGTTCCCGTGAATGATTGTGTTCCTTATATTAAGAGTTCAATCTCTTCCTCTCTATCTCGAATGTCACTCTGTGCCGCGCTCTCTCACTCTCTCAGATCTCATTGCCATCACATTCTCTGTCTTTCTTTCTCTCAGTTCTTAGTCTCGCTCTCTCTCAATGTCAGGATTTTCATCTGCAGGATTGCCATCAATCGATAAAATTAAGAGGTGCATCGCTTACACCGTGGTGAAATATGTATATACGATGATAGACTACTCTAGTTACGAAGGCATTCTATATCGATTATGAGGGGGTATGAACTGGCCGATGAAGATCGATCGTGAAATCTTGTGGCTCTTGCACTTAGCCGTATTGGATGCGCTCCCGTCTCCCCCTGAAGAAGTAACCCATGACCACCATGAGGAAGCAAAGTGTCGTCTCCACTTCTTTCATTCTATGGGTTTTCTTTCAGGTCGCAATATCGAGTACTCCGCAAGCTCTCTCCACCGTATCTTTATGCACCGTCGGACTTTGAACCACCTCGAACTCACTGGAGATTCCGCGGTAGGTGATGAGGCCATTGATGCAATTACAGAGCGGATTAATTTTGTTGCTGCGGAGTTAAGTAACGTAGAGGATTTATTTCTGAAATTTTAGTGATGAATTATGGTGTTACTGTTCTTGCTGTCTATTTTGTTTGCGTCATTCTCGTGTATGTTGTGAATGTGTGTACCATATGTGCGTAATATATCGTGTATGAACACGTGTTTGTGTGAGAGAGAATCAACGTTTGAATTAAAATGAATTAAAGTGTTGTTTTGTAAAGAAATAATCGGGAAAAATTAAACAACACCTCCTTCGTAAATTTTGAATAAAATTCATGTACAAGCATAGTAAAATAATAGCATTCATAGACAGAGCTAACTCAACGCTCAAATGGCGGAGACTCAACGTCCAAACGGCGAAGAACAATAAGCTGAAAACAATAAACAATGTAAAATAAATAACGAATTCATCGCAACACAATACAACACAAACACTCCGTGCAATCTAACGAAGTCGTCGCACCATTCCTGGTGTGCTCCTGTTCGCTACAGGACATCGAGGCTGTGACGGTCCGGCTTGGTCGGCGGCAGGTGGCCGAGACGGCTCTGGCTGTGATGGTCCATGCTCGTACTCATCAGGATGCTGAGACAGCTCCGGCTGTGTCCGTCTACGTCTTTTTCGTGCATATGTGATAGGAATGACAGGTGCAAACACAACTGGTGCAGGGACGGGTGGCGGAGGCATGGGCGGTGGAGGCATGGGTGGGCGGACACGGGCAGTGGACGTGTGAATCCGTGTCTCGTCATCGCACTCCTGATCAGAGACTTGATGTTCATAAAGCAGCTCGTTCTGGTGCCACTAATACCTTCATCAGGTATATTCTCTGACGCGTAAATGGTTTGGACCTATATTGATGGTAAATAAGATAATAAATTTCATAAAAATAAGATTTTAGTTTTAAAAGGTTTGATATAAACTTACCAATTCTTTTTCTATCGGTTCTCGAGGCGTATATGAGGTGGGCGGTTGTGATGACGAATCTGCGGGTAATCATCCAATACCAAGAAAGATACTGATCTATCGGTATACCTGGCTGTATCTCATCGGCTATGTAGTGTACCCGATTGTACCATCAACCCACCTAAATTTGGTACTCCACGAACCAAGCATCTGTTGGATATGTATGCCCTGGAGGCCTTCATTGTATAAGATGCTAGGGATATGTATGTACATGACAATCTTGCTCGATATGATAGTACGCTATTTGGTTTGTCTTTATCTTAAAATGTGATGTGTTTTACTTTGTATTTCATATCTTGTATACATGTTGATAACGTCCGTAGGATCTTTGCCTGACTACTAGCGTTGTGATGGCAATCATACTTGTGAGAGCTGGGTAGTCGATAGGCACATCCTTAAAGTGTCCCTAATCGCAGGAGTATCGAGACTGGGCATTGATACTCCAGAGTAGACTAGTGTATACATATATAGACCCTGATGAAGGGCGATGGATTGGTCCCGCAGCCATTGGTAAAGTGCACCTAAGATTGTATACAGATGCTCACAGGGTATGAGTACACCGGACAAGACTCGCCGAGGACTGGTTAGATGGTATTATACCTAGCGTCAGATAGCAGTTCTCTGGTGAAATGAGTGCAGATAGACTGTTGACCTGAGGTCGTCATTTGTCTCGTGTGAGTTCCCACTGTGCTTTGATTACTACATTACCACGGCTCTACTGTGTCGTGCAAACATGTTTTAGTTGGGTACAGCCCCGAATCACATGGAGGCAGTGAGCGACTGTTAGGGATTCGTCACTCCCGGTATAGAGAGTCGATATCGCGCTGTGATCGGTTGGTCAACACCATAAGCCCCTGGCCAGGGAGGATTGAGAATTACTGGTGGTTGGATCAGTAGATTCTCGGATGGTCTTAAGCCACACTGACACGACTTGTCTGGTTATTAGAGGTCTGACGTTTTCCACCCCCTAGACCTTACATGCGATACTCTCAGACGAACAGACCGGACTGCACGGAGATTGTCACAGACAGGCTCAGTAGGGATTGGGATGAGTTCGCTCGCCGATCTTCTTTTCGACAAGTACCTGGGTAGCCGTTATGTACAGCTAGTGCCGCTGACGGACTTGTGGTTAAACCCACTGCCAGCGTACTGTCGAGTCTTTAAAGTCCCACACAGAGAGTTTTCCTGGTTTATGCGAAACGATGTAGATGCCGTATGGTCTTACGGCAGGGTTTCGATCACATACGTGTACTGCTACACGGATGATGTTCGGTCAGATAATACTAGTGGGTTTTGGTTTAAGCTGGATCTTAATATTATATTGTTCGATTATTTTCATCTCGATGTATTCGTATTTTTCGGAATACGAATACTGGTATGTAAATACAGTGAGGGCATTCTTGTAATTTCACAAGACATGCTTCTAGAAAGAGACCTCATTATTAGATTTATCCATTTTTAGAAATAGATTAATGAGCTGGAATTTGGAGATATTTGAGGCATGGATGAAAGCATGGCTTGGTGAATTATTTATTCATTTAGTTTTACTATTCAAGCATGGTTGATTATTTTACATGAGAAATAATCCATGCTTGAATTATTGCATTGACTTAGCCATTCTCTTATCTTCACAACATCTAGCTCATTTTCTTTAGTTCATTCTCTCACCAAGTTTACTCCTTCTTCAAGCCTTAACTCTCACATGAGTTGTGAACCCTAGGGCTTTTGAGACAAAATACTATATAGATCATTCTCTACATCTACTTAGTAGTCTATTCTAGCAAACTAGACTTCTTAGTTCCTTCATAGTTGAGGTTGAAGCTTGGACTAAAGGCCCTCGGGTGGATCTTCTTTGACGAAGAGGAGACTGGCGACCGAGTTTGTATCAAGCTACCTAGGATCTAAGGAGAGGAGCAAAGAAGGACAACGAAGACCCGAAGGACTTGGTTCAAGGAGGTATAATTTCTTTCATAGTAGTTAAACCTCCTGGTTAGTTTAGTTAGTTAAGGTTTTCGTATAAGATCCGGATTTTAGGTCGATATTGTTTGCTTCAAAAATCGTTGTTTACTAATTCCGCCTCCCCACAAACCATAGTGGGGTGTGCAACATCAACTTACAACATCCCAACTAGTGCTCCACCCTGTCGCAGTGTCTGTTCCACCGCGCCTGGTATATGCTGCCTCAAACCGAACTGGTGAATGACACAGTCTGACACGTGTATTTGAATAACATCATTGCAGATGATCGGCGTCCGTGCACTCCAGAAGCCGGCGCCTGCCAAGCATAATGGATGCACAGTGCCCATCAGGTCATGTATGTTCGGTGTCCACATAACTGCTGCCTCCTCCATGACATCGAACCCATTGCGGTAGAAGCGAATGCCGCGATTCGGTGTCACATCTCATGACCTGGGCACATTCCACCTGCATAGAGATTACACACAAGTTAATATTCCAAAAAAACTTGAAATTTGAAATTTGCGTATAGTTTCAATTACTTACTGGGATCCATATGACCTTTGGTCATCTAAAGCGAACTGTGTGGTAATGGTCAGGCGACCAATAGAGAGATGTTTCCATGACCATATATGAAATACAATATGATAGAATTACGTTTTATATTGAATATCAATTTAATTACGCAAAATTAGTAGAATGTGGTTTTAAGTATTGTATACCTGAAGAAGCGTCAAACAGCTCCCAAAACTCTTCTGATCCATCAATACAGCCATTCTCAGATCGCTGTAGAGAAATGACAGAACTGCACCCCTCACGATAAAGTGGCACATTGGTCGAGATTAGCTAAAAGAAAGATCAGACACTTTAGAATGCTCGGATGCTCGAAAAGAAGGATCAGACACTTCCGAATAAGGTTCGGGCAGTTGAGCGGACGTCAATATCTCTTTCTTCACAAACAGCTCGATCGATTTCGATTTCGATACAACCATGACTTGTGTATCTTCATCATCGGATACTTCAATGGTGGTATATTATGCTCTGTTGGCCATTTGCATATTAAAAAGATATTGAATTTTAATGGATTGATTTTGGTAGCTTTGTACATTACTTGGCACAGTTCGTTGTATGTGCTGGACTTCTTGACTCTAGTCATCTTAGTTTTTCTACTGGCATATTCAGGAATATTATTTTTTCCAATCGTTAATTGGCCACTGAAATAATAAACTAGATGGATATAATTATCCGTCATTTTTCCACCTGCCAGAAATATTCACATTTTGAGAGTTCTCATCAAACAAGCTACTTATTTATTTTTATAATTATACTCAACTAATTACATAAAATCATAATAAAATTCATATTTATAGCATGTAACAAGTTACAAGAACTTGTATCCTATTCATTGATCCGTCACAAGTAAAATCGGAGAAAACCTCTAATATATACCTAATTTGTTCGAATTGCTTATCAAATACGAAATTTTAACCAAATTTTTTTGAATTGTTTTAAAATAAAATTAGGGTTTAGCTAATTTTCGAGATACTCACAGTGATGATGACATGGCAAGCATGAGGGTGATTAAAGGTGATTGTTTGCCGTGAATTTCCACCTAAATCTGCACAAGCGAAAAACTGTGAGATCGAGAGAGCCGAGTGAGCCAGAGAGATGAGAGAGAGAGAGACAAAGGGAGAGAGAGAGACAGAAGGACCTGAGGATGCTCGAGGGGAGGGGAGGTGGGGGGAGGTCAGAGGAGGGAAAAGAGGAGTCTGGAGGGAAAGTGGGAGGGGGGAGGTGGGTCGGGGGAATAGTGGTCGAGAGAGAGAGAGAGAGAGAGCACCAAAGATAGAGAGAGCGACTGAGAGAGAGAGAGAGATGGGAGCAAGTGAAGTGAGGAATGAGGAAAGTTAGCGTCAGATTGATTTAAGTAGGGAAATGGGCGCACTTTGAAAGTACGCCCCATTACTTTGGACTAAAATATATGGGTGCAGTTTGAAATTATGTCCCATACAAATGTAATGGGCGCAGTTTCAAACTGCGTCCCTAAAAAGAAAATTTATATAACACCAACGTGGCGCCTACGAGGTAGAAAATGGTCTCTTTTTGTAATAAGTTTACAAAATGGTTTGTTTTAAAAATTATTATTTAAATTGGATTTACTATAAAAAATTGTCCTAAATACAATGGTCACCTTCAATTTAGTGTAATGTTGAAAGAGTTGGGAATGAGGCTGAAGAGAGGAGAATTAATGGTTGCCGCTGCTATGGTTGGATGGAATCGGAAGATGAAGGTGGCTCACTTGAGTTGTTCTACTGCTCTCAATGCTCGTCTCTACTTTTGTGTCCGTGAGCGCAAGCAATGGAGGGCTCAAATGCGAGGAATGCTATGATGAAGAACACAAGCATTACAGAGTCTTATGATGAGAGCGCTACTCTGGGAAATTACATAGTTTACAGTGCTTTGGAGCAGCAGGCATGCAGCAACCCATCAGGATACCCATACACACAGGGCCATGGATGCCTCGTGCCCGCTGTCAATCCTGCAACCGTTGGGTGCTTAAAGATCCACCAATGCAGAACTAACCTCTAGCATTAGTATCGTCTATGAATGGATGATGCATTTATGTATGTATGCATGTCCCTTATTCTGCTCACGCATCTTTGCTTGCTTATGATGAAAAATGATCCTTTGTGCTAATTAACTCCAAGGAGAATCAGTGGAAGCAGAAGAGGGTAAGCATCGTGTACTTTATTAAATATATGGTTTGCTCCGAATCTAATTATCGCGAAACAAAAGAAGAGGTCAACATAAATTAACAAAGAAATGAACAAGTAGCTTTGCATGGTCCTCTCTAACTATATATTGCAAAGATGTTTTCGGCTCTGATGTGCACATGTGCGGATCTACATGAGGCCCAGCAGAGGCAATTGCTCCCACTGAAATTTTGCCAATAAAACAAAGATTTATTTCAATAGCAAGAAAGTACTGTATTTTAAAATATATTTTATACATACATATGCCAATATTGGAGTCTAGTAGGTGACAACTTACACAATTATCCAATTATCTAGTTGAAGGTCATTGGTTTAATTCTTAGTGTTTGCATTATTTATTTTTACTAGATTTTTTGCATGTGCTATGCAGGTGAGTATGTATTCAGACTTGTGCAAAAAAATGAATGTAAAGCACAAATTTAGTGAGAGACGAGCGAGAATTTTTTTCGTTTTTTGTGGAATTTCTTTGAAAAGATGGCATGTAAGTTCTAGTTATAATAGCAAAGATACTTCATGTTAATGGTATGGGTTCTAATATCTCTTTATAATATGAAAATTTCCAAATGCTTAAATTATTTTAAAGATTATTTTTTTCTTTTTAAATTGTGTAATGTTTTTTTATATATTATTTAGTAGGACTTTTCAATAGAAGATGTAATACCCAGTTCCGATATACCATAACCGTATTTTAATAAATAATTTCCAAATATTTCCCCCCAAATTTTCCTACATAATTTTCTATAATTTTCTAAAACTAAAACCCAAATCCTAACCCTTTTATGTTTCCAAATTCTTTTCCTAATCTACCCAAAAACCCAAGCCCACAGCCCCGGCCCAATTCCCTCAACTGAACACAAAACTTTTGCCTAGCCTAACCGACCCCTGCCCGACCCGACTCGCTTCCCCTACTCTTCTTCCTCACTCTTTTCGTTTCCCGCCCTTTTCCCCCAACGTTTCCCGCCTCTCGTGCCCACCTCCACGAGACCCGCGTCTGCTCGCCAACTCCTCCGCGCCCCACTCGCTTCCCCCCAACAGCCACTCCCTCCAACGGCTCCCTTCTTCTCGCGCCCATCGCCGCGAGACCCGCTCCCCTACATCCCCGCTTCTCCCACATCTCGACCGAGCCCTCCCTTCTTTTCCATCTCGCTCCTCTCTCGTCCTCATTTTCTTCGTCCCCTCCAAGCCCTCTCTTCCAAACACCCGCCAACTCATCCATCGACGACGAGCCTGATCTCCTCATCGTCGATCACCACCACGAACCATCACCAGCCACACTACCTTCTCCTCTTTCTTCATCTTCGATCGCCCCAGCCATCGCCATTGCCTCACCTTCGTCGACCAACCATCGCAAGACCCAAAACTCCAGCACCACCCCTTGCATACCAAGCTCCATCGCACACGAGCGCGGCCACCTTTGCGTCCACCATCGTCGGAGCTCCCCAACTCACCATCTCCAAGCTCCAAACTCCGAGCATCCCCATCACCGACGACCACCAGCAACACCACCATCGTCGGAGCCAACCCTCTCCTCTACCGCACCCGAACCCACTACCCACTGTACCCTTACTCCTTCACCGGCGACCATCGAGCCCTGCATCTTTTGCCTCAGTCGAGCTACTGCTAACTCCACTGCCGACCTCCAACAATGCCGCCGATCTCCTCCTCGTTACCAACACAACACCACCATCATCACCATCGCTGCCTCTTCCGCCGACCTCGACGCCACAACCCTCACTGCACCGAGCCTCCTCACCTACAAACCCACCTTCTCCCCTCATCTCAACCGAGCACTTCCAGCACCCAACGACACTACCCCCGTCACCACCTCCTCTGCCACCGCGACCACCACTCGACCATCGCCGCATCCTCCTTCTTCCTGCAGCCAGACCCCATCACCACTAACTCCTCCTCTGCAACCCCCTTCGTCCCTGCACCCGAGCACCGACCACCCCGCCGGCGCACCCTTTGTCTCATCATCGTTGCCACCGCGCCGGAGCTCCCGTGAACCGACGACGCCACCACACCAGTACCATCTCCACTACTACACAGCCGCAGCTCACCTCCCCGCTGCACAACACCAAGCCGAGCCCTCCGTCGACATTTCATCGAACACCCATATCGTGGCCGTCGACCTTCTCTGCCGCCGTGACGTCACCGCTGTTCCTCTCTCGCGGTCGGAGCCTGCCAGTTAACTGTCGCCAGGAAAGTTCAGCACTTGCTTCACATGCTATTTTACATATTGTATTAATGTTATTTTTACATATACATTTAGTTGAGTATTTATCATCGGGAATTTTAATATGCTTATTCGTAGTTTTTGCTGGAAATAATTGTAAATTACTAGAAACCATCCATACTGGTGATCCCAATTTGATCAGAGATATACTTGCATATAGTTATTCATCATTATAAAAATGCAAACCTTTAGTGTTGATACGACTCATATATCATTAATTAGTACTGTATAAAAGTTGGGTTTAAAATACCGCAATTTCGTACATGAAAAGCCGTCCCCAAGAGGCGACGACGATTCTGAACCTCACTATATGTGACACCTTGTTAATTCATGATTAATTCCAGAAAAATTCAATCACAGCGTGCCTGGGTTCGTTGCGAAAGGTACTGCATAATCTTTAACACGACGTGTGGCTTTACTGTTAGATATATCCTATGAATATCGAAAACAAAGAACTTACTTGACTTTGGACCGTGGTCCAGTGCAGGAACTTACCCCTTGACATGCATTTATATACATGAAACCTTAACGTTTAATTGTGATAGTGTACGGAGCCAATTATCGCTGCGTAAACAATTGTTTTAGCTTTCCAATGGTACCGGTTTCACCAAATTCCAGTATCATTTGGTATTTAAATCATATTTTAAACGGATGACATGTACGACAGATTTCTGTCATTTCAATTTGCACCCTTCATCGGTAATCTGATCATAACTCCTAAACTAAGATGACTATTGTTGATCCGTATCCCGTTCTGTAAATTTAACTCATAGCCCTACAATTACTTGAACAATAGCGTCGCCTAATTATACTCCCAATAGGGAGTAAAACGTGTTATGAAATGGACTTCCAGTTCAGAAATTGAATTTCCCGCTGTAAACACTTAAAATGAAATGACCATAACTGGCAAACCTGAAACCCGATTGATTCGGAACCAATTTTGCTGTATAGATAATTAAATATACTGCCTACTCCTTTTATATCGTTTTGCTTAATTATGCACGTGTGATTTTATATGATTTTTCTAGTCCAGCCGACACCGGTTGCTCATATGTTTTTAGCAGTGCATTTACTATATCCCTATCATGTGCATGATTGTCATACTCTTGTAAATAGTGTTCATTTACATCGATAACCTAGTGACCATGTTACATAACCAAGTGATAAATTTTAGCGATTGGATTGTGGTAAGTACGTTAGTGTAAAAGCGTGAATGAATAAGTGAAGTGACACGTACTTGTACACAATCAGCGGAACCAAATAGTTATTGTATTGTCGACGCCTATGTGACATATATAAGTGTAAATATAACTGGAATGTGATGGTTATGGAAGCAATTATATTAGTGTCATATGTAAGACGTCGAACACTGTCCATTTATCTTAGATACCAGTCGAGACATGCTTGATGGAGACCTTGTCTCCAATTCTCGTGTAGACTTGTCGTGAAGCGACTAGTATTTGGATTCATGGTCGGTGTTGGATGTAGACCACGGGGTGTGGGGTAGTTTGAGTGTGAGTTCGATCAACGGAATCTCAGGAGTCTCACTGCCGACATATATAGCGATTTCGGGAGTCGTATGGATAGTATTACTGATTATTAGCGAGCGTGATTCGGGCCCGTGTTCCCTTGCTCCTGGGGTTTACCCTTGGATTGGGGATACTCCTGCGGTGGTTGGCGCTGATACTTGGACTGACGATAGCTTTAGCGACGTGGACATTGAAACTTAGAGACTGATAGCTTTAGTGACATAGACATTGCATTGATTACTGATCTGATACACTTGCTTTATCGTTGCCTGTATCGGTTGTTTCATACTCGCGTCATTGTTCTATATTTACTGCTTCATGTTTATCATCTTTGCACATTATATGTGTATATATTGCTAATGTGTCGCTCTGACGACCTGAGTATGCATGCTCAAAGTGAGAAGTGGACTTAGCTCGGATTAGGACCTTTCTTACCTTGAGAATACTGCGGATATCTAGATCAGCGACATCAGCGCTATCTTTCCCTTGATCTCTACCTGGTTAGTTTTATATCTATTTTGATAGAAGTAGTGACTGCATTTCTCATTACCTGTGTATTGATTACCGATTACCACGTAATGCTAGAAGCCGAAATGTGACCACGACATGATATTTCCTTGACCGTAGGAGCATGGCTGGCCTTGTCACCCATCGTATTCCGTATTTTGGAAAGCGGGGCGTGGCATGGTTTTTTTAGTATCAGAGCGCTAGGTTTAGATTTGGATTATAGTTCCCGGCTAAGGCTTGACAATTTAAGTCGCCCATACGGTCTTAGATTATAAACTTGTTATCCTTGACTAGGATCCATATAGTTTGTCAAGCTACATTTTTTACTCCATCCGTTAGAGTTTTGGGTAATTTAGTAGAGTTATATGATTGTAACTATGAACTGCATCATAGTTACAAGGAAACACTATGCTTGAGTGACTTGGAGTTCTACATTCGATTTCCATTCGATTGAGTTTCACCTCACCACATATTCTTGTTTCGTTCTATATCTTATTCTGATTCTTATACCTTGTACCTTTTGCCGTCCTAAAGTTTGTTGTTTCAGGACCATGACTTCCAACAACTCTCCATCTTCCTCCACTACCCAGAGTCAGATCGTCGAGATTTTGGGTGTACTGCAAGGTTTGATGGAAGCTCAGGAGCGAACAAACGATCTCTTAGCTGAAGGACTAAGAAGGCAAATAGCTCAAACACTAGCTGGAGCCCCCAATTGTAGGGAAATCCCTATTAAACAAAAAGGTGACGTGCAGATGAAGTGCCCATTTGTTCCCCAGCAACTGAAGCAGCAGAGAACTCAACATTGTGGTTATTGCAAGAGATCAGGACGCTTTCAGAGGGACTGTCGTCAGGACAAAGGACAATGCTTGATTTGTGGATCCGACGAGCATCTTATCGATGGTTGCCCTCGAAGGAAAAAGCTATAAGGAGGAGATTTGTCAACGCTCTCCACTTTTGCTAAGTAACTTGGTTGTTTCGTAGTTCAAGTTTCGAGAATAGTACGGACCCAACACAGAATTCAAACTCGCTTTACGAAAAAAAAGATTACTAAAGGTTTTTATTGAAAGCAGTTTTGTTGAACCCCTTGGTTTAAATGAATATGTGAGTTGTGATTTATATATCGTTCCCTTAACACTCACTTTCTTATATTACTTACTGCATCATCACTCATGTTTATGATTATAGATTTTTTCCACTTTATATTTTTCCATGTGCTCCACATCTTTAGTTATTCTGTGTGTTCCACTATCTAATCATGACTCTCCCTTTTCAAGCTATGGCCAATCCTGGGGCAGCGCCGCCTTTCGATGGGGACACCCGGTCATGCGTTTCTTTTGACTGCATACTAGTGAGTTCAGATGACGAGGTCGATGGCCCACAGGTTATTTTTGACAACAGCGATCCCGAGGACGAGAGAGTCGCAGACTCAGCTTTAGAAGTCAACATGACCAGTGACTCTGACGATGAAGAAGAGGAAGATCCTGAGAAGGACCCAGTGGAAGAAGAACCAGAAGAGGCGGATCACGTGGAAACGGATCCTGACGAGGACGCTTTCTCCGAGGATGAAGGACCGGGAGAAGAAAACCCCGTAGGGGAAGAGCCCGAAAACGAGGCCCCAGCCGAGGAAGAGTCGAAGAATGAAATCTCGAGTGAGGAGGAACTTGAGGCCGAAGAAGCTTCAGTAGCGATCCCTGTGAGGCGCTATGGGAATGAGCGCCCCAATCTTAGTGCGAGAGCTTATCGTAACCTGTTAAACTTCCACGATCGCGACTGACGGGACTTGTTTTTCTGTTCTTCTGGCCAAATAAAACTTAGTATAGCTTAGGGCCACTTTTATCTTTCAAGTGTGCTTTGGTAAAACTTTTCTAAAATATAAAGTGTACGATCACGCAAATCTTTTGTGAGTATTGTACTTTCAAGGTTCGCATGATGTATTGATTGTTCCTTCTTACAACAATTTCCTTCCCTTCTTGAGATTCATTATCGTTACTGTTCCCTCATAAAATATCAAGAACACCCCAATGGGGCATCACGTGTCCACACGTGACCAGAGGTCACGTGCAGACATGTGATGGGTTCCTATGATCTTTAATTTATAGAATTAAATTCTAGTCAAACAATCAATCAGTGGAGTCACGTGTCCACACGTGATGAGCCCTTCAACCCACTAAAAAAGAATTAAAAGGCATAATAAAACAACAAGGAAAACCCCCAATGGGGCATCACGTGCTCATACGTGACCAAGGGTCACGTGCTGACCCGTGATGATTCCTTAGGTCTTTAAAACTGCAGAATTAAATTCTGGTTAAATGTTTAATCAGAGGGGTCACGTGTCAACACGTGATGGGTTCCTCAGCTCTTTTATTAATAGAATTAAATTCTATTTAAAATGATCAAACAATGGGATCACGTGCCAACACGTGATAGGCTTTAAGCTTTCTAAACTAATAGAATTAAATTCTAATTAAGAGAGAATCAAGAATCCTAACTGGAAAAATATTTCTCTAAATCTTTCTAAACAAAAAAAGATTGTGCTCTGTAAAGTGGAGCACCGTTGGATTAAAAATCCAATGGTGATTAAAAAACACCAGTTTATAGAAAGATTTTATACAAGGAAAGATTTCCCTGAAATTCACCAAGAATAACAAACAAAATATCTTTTGGATTAAAAATCCAATGGTGAATAAAATTCACTGAGTAGTCTAAAAGATCATGTTGGTTACAAAATCAATTAAAATCTTTCAACGGAAGATTGACTAAACAGATTGATTTTTTTCTTTCTCCTATAAATAGGAGCCAAGAAGAGAAGAGAGGGAATCGATTTTCTGATTTTTGGAGATATACAACACCGGAGGAAAAAAAAGGGAGGAGAATTTAATTTTCAAGAAAGAAAAGATCTTTTCAGAGAAAAGAAACCCTAGGTGAGAATGGGGAAAGAGATCGAAGCTCCATAAAACAAAAGAGAATTTAATTCTCAAATTAAGAGTTTAACTCTTCTGAATAAGAACTTAGTTCTTCCTTTGGTTGAAGATCTGCAGAAGCAGATTTCCCCACAAGTTGAGAATTTAATTCTCATCGGGAAGATTCTGCCATGCAGATTCAAAACTTAGAGAGAGAATTTAAGTTTAAGGAATTTAATTCCCCCAAATTCATAGGAATTTAATTCCTCCCAATGAAACTAGAGTTTAACCCTACATAAGAATTTAATTCTTCCAAATTCACAGGAATTTAATTCCTCCAAAAGAAACTAGGGTTTAGCCCTACATAAGAATTTAATTCTTCCAAATTACGTTTTAATCCTATAAAAGAATTTAATTCTTCCATATACATAGAAATTTAATTCCTTTAAACAAAATTAGGGTTTAACCCTACCGAAGAATTTAATTCTTAAAAAGGGGAGTTAAAACTCTCCATGCACGTAAAGAAATCAGCACTCAACCTGGTCACGTGGTAACACGTGACTCTCATCCTCAATAAGCAAAAAAGAACAAATAAGACTAGGTCACGTGCCCCCACGTGACCCTTAAACAGACTTCTCAAAATGAGAAAAACAAAGCTTGGGGGCAATACCTCACGTTCTTATACGTGACCCTAAAAAATGAAGGGAATAAAGCCAAAGCCAATACAGATTTTAGGCGTCCTCACGTGTCCCCACGTGACCCCTAATAAACACTTTGATAAATCAATGCATGGGTACCCATCACGTGCCCACACGTGATGGCCGTGAAGACTTAAGTGTTTAACACTTATTTGAATATTCTGAGAATAAAATAAAGGAAGTCTAGCCCAATCCTAGGGCGCCTCACGTGAGCGCTTCATCTTTTCAGTGTTTAACACTATTTTGAGTGTTCTGTCCCTAGTGTTTAACACTATTTAAGTGCATCACGTGGGAACACGTGATCATCAAATATGTGTTAGTGTTTAACACTATTTTCAAACCAGTCTTAGCCCAAATTAGTTAAGTCTTTCTGAGTCAAGACTCCCCTTTGATTAAACCCCAACTACATTCTTCCAAATTTGATCATTTCATATGACATTCAAAGTAAACTTCAGAGCTATGATGAATGGTCAATACCCAATAAAAGACAAAATGTTGTTAGATCCTCAAACCCTTGTTTAGCATTGCTAAATAATGGGAGGCTGAACCCAGAAAAATGTTCAACAGCCCAAACCAAGGTTTAACATTTTAAACCTTAATTGGACTTAGCCCAAATTAGCCATAAGTCCTCAATTCAGATTTAACTGAGCCAATGTGCTCATAATCTAATTAATCGATCTTAGTTCCAAATTGGACTACAGATCTCCCAATCAACTTTGGTTCAAGGGTACATCTCTTCACTCCTTTGATATTTGTCGCTGTAATCCTTCAACGTCTTCAAAGAGGTGACGGGTCCTGATAACCAATCATTCCATGGACTGTGGGGTCCTTAAACTCATAGACTATGATGTCCTTAAACTTTATAGACTATGACGTCTTTAAACTGGACTGTGGGGTCCTTAAGCCCACGGACCATGATGTTCTTAACCTCGGACTGTATGTTCCCTTTAAACCCACGGACTATGATGTCCTTAACCTTGGACCGAGATGTCCTTAAGCTAACACTAGACCGAGATGTCCTTAAACTAACATTGGACCACCATGTCCTTAAACTGGTAATTGACCACAATGTCCCTAAACTAAACAATAGAGCCAAATGCTCTTTTGTTGGATCTAAACGATCCCGTTAAGTTGATCTTAGTCTAAAATTAGACTAACGTATCCTTAACAAACGTTTAAGTTGATTTTAGTCTCAAATAAGACTAACGTATCCTTAAACCCAACCCCCAAACCCAAATCAAAGAAAATACGGATTTGGACTAATCCACGCCCTACGGGCGATGACATAAATTAGTCTCCATATACAATCCACGGGCAACCAAAAACAAAACAAACACACATGATACGAAGTGACCATCTGGAGAAGGAGAAAGTGATTACCGCGACACGGTAGCGTAATTAATTGCAGGGGCTTGCGCCTGCAGGGAAGAGCGTTCCCACAATCAAAAACCCCTTAAATAAGGGGGAATCTGATGAAGTCTGCTACATCGGCCGTATCCGTTTAAACCTTCGATACATGGTGTCATAAATCAACTTGGCATTTTCGGAGAGGTGGACAGATAGCACCAATTTGTATTTGCCCCGAAATTCAGGCAAGACGGACCTGCACGGTCCCGTCTTCGTGTTTCGGAGGGGAACAGTTACTTCATTCTTGGGCCCTATAGTAACCTGTCCTCCAGCCCCCATCGACACTATAGTTGAGCACTACCTTTCCGACTTCTTTTCATTTAGGCCGTATCTTACTGCAAATCCATGCCCAGACCAGTCTCTTATACATTACTAGTATTGCTTCCCATTACTGAAATTACATTCAGTGACGTTCTTATTCGAAATTTAGTTTTCTTTATTTTTGTATTCATCTAAATTGCGTATTATTAACTACTTTTGTTTTACTTATTTTAAATGCTTTACTATTTTTCCCATTTTCATTAGTGCCAACTTACATCGCATATACTATTTTGTTTTATTTTCTCTTGTATTTTACCATATGAGTTTTCTCAAGTTATTTTAAATTACATGATCTGTAGTCCTACTAAAACATTTTTGGTTTATCAGCAAATCCTTCACTATTGTTTATCAATGTTATTATATCTTTCATTGTGTTTGTATATATATAGTTTATTACTACGAATGGTTATGCCTTATGCTTACTTATGACTATTCTTTTCGCTGCGCTATTTCTTATATATATATATAAATCTTTAAAGTTCATCTAGTTGCTTTTACGTAAATCGCTATATAATAGTAATTGATTTTTGTTGTTTCTCGCATGGCATTTTATATCTTACCGTTTATTTTAAATTTCGAGGAAGAAATTTTATATAAGTGGGGTATTATATAATACCCAGTTCTGATATACCATAACCGTATTTTAATAAATAATTTCCAAATATTTTCCTCCAAATTTTCCTACATAATTTTTTAAAACAAAAACCCAAACCCTAACCCTTTTATATTTCCAAACTCTTTTCCTAATCTACCCAAAAAACCAAGCCCACAGCCCCGACCCAATTCCCTCAACCGAACCCAAAACTTTTCCCAAACCTACCCGACCCGATCCCTGCCCGACCTGACCCGCTCCCCCTTCTCTTCTTCTTCCTCACTCCTTTCGTATCCCGCTCTTTTCCCCCAACGTTTCCCGCTTCTCGCGCCCACCTCCACGAGACCCGCGCCCACTCGCCAACTCCTCCACGCCCCACTCGCTTCTCCCCAATGACCACTCTCTCCAACGGCTCTCCTCTTCTCGTGCCCATCACCGCGAGACCCGCTCCCCCACGTCCCCGCTTCCTCCACATGTCGACCGAGCCCTCCTTTCTTTTCCATCTCGCTCCTTGTCCCTCGTCCTCATTTTCTTCGTCCCCTCCAGGCCCTCTCTTCCAAACACCCGCCAACTCATCCATCGACGACGAGCCCGATCTCCTCATCGTCGACCACCACCACGAACCCATCACCAGCCACACATCCTTCTCCTCTTTCTTCACCTTCGACCGCCCCAGCCATCGCCATTGCCTCACCTCCGTTGACCAACCACCGCAAGACCCAAAACACCAGCACCAACCCTGCATACCAAGCTCCATTGCATACGAGCGCGGCCACATCTGCATCCACCATCGTCGGAGCTCCCCAACTCACCATCTCCAAGCTCCAAACTCTGAGCATCCCCATCACCGACGACCACCAGCAACACCAGCATCGTCGGAGCCAGCCCTCTCCTCCACTGCACCCGAACCCAGTACCCACTGCACCCCCACTCCTTCACCGGCGACCATCGAGCCCTGCATCCATCGCCTCAGCCGAGCAACTGCGAACTCCACCGCCGACCTCCAACAACGCTGCCGATCTCCTCGTTACCAACACAACACCACCATCATCATCATCGCTGCCTCCTCCGCCGACCTCATGGGAAACGTCCAGAGCGGAGCCGGCTCCTCGCAGAACACGTCTATGACCCCGTGGGAAGCATCCAGAGCAAATTCCTAGTCACGTGGAACGTGACTAATGTCAATCCTGACCCCGTGAGAAACGTCCAGAGCTAAGCCTGGTCCTCGTAGAACACGGCTATGATCCTGTGGGAAGCATCCAGAGCAAATTCCTGATCACGTGGAACGCGGTTTATGTCAATCCTGACCCTGTGGGAAACGTCCAGAGCGGAGCCTGGTCCTCGCAGAACACGGCTATGACCCCGTGGGAAGTATCTAGAGCAAATTCCTGGTCACGTGGAACACGGCTTATGTCAATCCTGACCCGGTGGGAAACGTCCAGAGCGGATCCTGGTCCTCGCAGAACACGGCTATTGTTAGAGATAGTGCCCTCAGAGTCAATTATTGGATCACAGGCACGTGATTGTAATGATTGAGGGAGGACCTATACCGTTAGAACAGTCTTACTCAAGATGACAGTATGCTATCTGGTTTATCTTTATCATCGTGTACTGCTTTAGGTGACCTTACAGGCCACTATTGCACGTTGATAGAGCCCTTAGGATTCTTGCTTGACTACCAGCAATATGATGGCGATCATATACGTGGGAACTGGGGTCTATAAGCACATCCTTAAAAGGTCCCTAGTCGTAGGAGTTTTAAGACAGGGCATCGATACTCCAGAGTAGACTAGTGTATACAGTCGAGACCCCGACGAGGGGCGGTGGCCGGTCTCACAAGCCACTGGTGTCAGTTGGTTCACCTAAGATGTATACAGGTGCTCATTGGGTTATGAGTACACCGGACATGACTCGCCGGGAACATGCTAGTTGGTCTTATACCAGACGTCAGATAGCAGTTCCCTGGTGACATGTGTACAGGTTAGTTCATCGACCTGAGATCGTCATTTGTCTCGTGTGAGTTCCCACTGTACTTTAATTACTACCCTACCACGGCTTAAAGGAGTCGTGCAAACAGGTTTTAGTTGGGTACAGTCCCGAACTACATGGAGGCAGTGAGCGGATCTTCAGGGGTCCGCCTCTCCCGGTATTGGGGGTGAGGTCGCGCTGTGTCTAGGAGAGCCATTACACGAAGTCCTTGGCCAAGGCAGGAGATTTACTGGTAGGTATTCCAGTAGTATCTCAGGGTGTTCTGGGCTACACTCCGACACGACTTGTACCGCTTTTGGGGGTCTGACTTTTACCAACCCCCTAGGCCCGCCATGCGATGCTCATAGATAAACGGACTGGACTGTACGGATATTGTCACTGACAGGCTCAGTAGGGTGCCAGGATGAGTTCGCTTATCGACGTCCCTTTTGGTCAATACCTGGTAGCCCGTTACGTATGGCTAATACCTCTGACGTGCTAGTGGTTAAATCCACAACCAAAGTATTGACGAGTCTTTAGAGTCCCCCACAGACCGTTTCTCAAGTTTCGGGAGAAACGCTGTAGAGGCCGTATGGATATATGGCAGGGTTCGATCATATACATGCGGTATTGCACGGATCATGATCGGACGGATAATACTAGCGGGCTTTGGTTTAAGCCGGATCCTAGTATTGTACAGTGTAGATTTTGTCTCATTGCATTTGTATTCGGTCGGAATACAAATGCGGGTATGTATATACAGTCGCGAGGTTTTCCTGTAATTTATTACGGGATCAGTTTTTTGAAGTTGCTAGTTTGCATTCCGTTTCGGCCATTTTCCTTTGTTTCCTTTCTTTGGCTGAAATTTGGTGGAGGGGGTTATTTGCAATTGTGCAATTAACAAAGGAGAAGACTTCTTGGTTCATGATTGTTCATGATGGCTTGACTTTTGTGATGAGAGTGATGGGTTTATGAGTGTGGACTTTGTTGTGATGATGATTCTTAATCATCACCTTTCTCTCTCTCTTGTATTATTGCTTCTCACCTCCCCTTGTTTTTTCCCTTGCTCTCTCTCATTTTTCCTCATGTGAAAATGGCCGGCCACTATGGGGAGGGGCTGTCCAAATTTGTGTGAGGCATTTTGATCTCTTGATGCATGCAAAAATCCCCTTGTTTATCTTAAAAGCTTGCATCTCATTCCTCCACCAATACAAGGCAACTTCTATTAATCCCATCGAGACAAAAGAGTTCTACACTTCATCTACAGTATTCTTGGGCACGTCGACTCGCCAACTTCGTGCCCGAGTTGCCTCGATCCAGAGGTGGGAGCCCGTAAAAGAACCCGGCGATGTGGTGCCCTTCCGACGATGAGATGAAGACCGGAGATTCCGCGGGGAGATCGGGACGACGACGAGAAGACCGAAGGACACGGATCGCTCGGTATATCTCTCTACCCCTCCTCTAGTTAGCTAGGAGTAGGTTAATGGCCCGATCCGGGATTTTAGTGCGCGGTGGTGCCGGTTTACAAGTTTCGTAAAAGTATCGTTTTCGCATTTTGGCCTCGTTCAGACGGCCGGGGCGCCGCCGTGCACTTACACTGGTATCAGAGCCACACCATTAATCTAGTCTAGCTTGCTCTAGTGTGTTTAAAAGTTCGATCGAGCGGATTTTCTAAAATGCCCATTTCCAACTCCAGTTTTCTGTCGATTTTATTTTGTGCTCCAAAAATTTTTCTGAGCATGTCAAAAAATCGTGCAGGGTTTTTTAAGTATTCTGTGAAATTTTTGTTCACTGTTGTTTCTGTAGCACCGCGGAACTGCGGCCTTACCCCTGTTTCGGCCACGGTTCCGCCGCAGTATTAAGGAAACAGTGCACCAAATTTTTACAGAGGGTCTTGGACTTGGAAATGGGGGGTTTTGGTATATTCTGTTTGGGCCCAGATTTTCTTTGAGTGCTACAGTAGTGCTTGGGGCCCACTTGGTAAAATTTAGTCGATCGAAAATTTTAAACATGTTAGTTCACAGTTTTTACATTATATCTGCGACCGTGAATGTCATTTGATCGGTAAATCCTTTCTAATTGCTATAGCCCTTTTAGACGGATTTGCGAACGTGACATTCACGTTGATGTTCTGTGTTGTGCTGTAATGTTGCGGATTGTCGTGGTGGATAGCCTGGATGCAATGGTAGTACAGTTTTGGTTGTATTATGTACATTTGATATTGCGGGGCGAGCGTCCGACATGTGGACTGCCGTCACTGCCTGTTTGTATATTATTCTTTTGGGGCACGACCGGGCTGAGGTCGATGCACCCGTTGTATGTATATTTTTACTTTCTATACTAGGATTACCCCACGGAGGGGTGCACGGGTAGCCGGGTTCTAGAGGGCAACGAGCCCGCATCTCAAGGCGTTGAGACAGAGGGGGCTTCACTCTAGAATTGGCGGGCTATTCGCCGCACTCGTAGGGGGTACAGGTTGACCCAGGAGGGGTGCCCAAGTTACCGGATTCCGTGAAGTGCTGGGTGGTCCATTCACGTTGTTGAAGGGAGCTGCCTCACTTCAGGTTTTGGCGGGTAACTTGCCGCGCCCGTAGGGGTCTAGGATTTCATTGCACATGCTATCCACACGACCAAGGGAACGTCGGGTTTCAGTAGCGGCTCTATGAAACCCGGGGATCCCAAATATCTGTATTGTTCTGTGATGCTTATTATATGTTGCATTTTATCACGCCTTAAGCGAATATTATATATTGATATATATATACTTGTGGATGTATATGTTTTGCATCCGCGCTAGTCCTGTCCTCGCTCTGTCGTTAGTTAAGTAACCTAACGGGTAATGACGGGACCCAGTGGCGAATGCGGATGGCATACACGTACATCATTATTTTCGTTCTTTATTGGTGTGATCAATTGATGGGACTGCATTGATTCGGATCAATGCAAGCTAAAAAAACCTATTCTGATGTTGTTGGAACATTTTTCAAAAAGCTGTTATTGCAAGGACGTTCTCTTTTGTTTTGCACAGTGGTATTTGGTTATGAATATCCAGCACCTCAGTCGACGAGGCAAGGGCCGAGATCCCATCACCGGGAGTGACCCCTTGGACAGAAGTTTGCGTCAGGGCAATAACTTCACTATAGTCGTTTACTTTTGTTTTGCATCGTAGTATTCAGTTGGAATATCCTGCACCTCATTCTACGGGGAAAGAGCCGAGATCCCTTCACCGGGAGTGACCTCTTTAGCAAAGGTTTTCGCCACTATATTTTTATAAAGCTATCCAGTTCCTTCAACGATATCAAGTTCATTACGTTAAGGGTTTTTTGCCAAAAACCATTCGTAGCCCTCCGTCATTTCAGACGGGTAGCACGTAGTATTCATGCTATGTTTGTTGGCCTTAGTCAAGGCATAGTGTATGGTAGCTGCTTGTTACCTTTCTGCTGCATAGATAGATGCGTTGGTTTAGGACAGTCGTATAGCCTTGTTGGCCCTAGTCAAGGGCTTGTACGGGTGGGTTCAAATTAACCTGGACAATGACGGGTAGAACTTGACATGTGACTTATGATTTGTTGGCCATAGTCAAGGTCATAAGAGCATGGGGCAAAAATCACATCGGGAGTTTCTAAAGAAACTGAAACTTGCCAGATATGCGCATACCTTCTGGAGTGTGATAACGTGAGTGGATTCCATCACATTATCATGCGATGATAGTTAGATCCCGATTCCCACTGATGAGTTGGTTTACTCATCGGGTGATCCCGACTAATTCTCCTTTCAGATTTGGAGGAGAATTTGACGGTACAGTGGAAGGTTTCCTGATTAGATAAATTGACAACCATTCTGATCTAGGTTAGAGTGCATACTGAGTGTTTCTTTTCTCTCTCTCTTTGGCAGCGACCGTGGCCCGACCCTAGACTATGACTCAGTGACCAAGTTGACCGAACCTTCTTATAAGACTGGCTTTTGGATTGTCAGAGTTGCAGACCTCATTGCCATTCCTACTTTTATCCTTTTCTCCAGGACACCCCGTATTACTACGAACGTCCACTTCCATTGGATAAAACTATTGTATGGTTATATACGAACTCGAAAGAATTTATTCGAGGATGGTTTCCGGTTCTGGAGAAAACGAATAGGATTATTCAGTTGTCTTTTCTTTTTACCTTCTCTCAGGTTTCGAGTGCTCCTTGGATTAGGGGATAGTACACCCGTTACGCCTATTGGATAGTCTTCTTCCAAACTTTAGGCTGGTGCCGAACGGTAGGGAATGAAGAAAGCCGATTAGCCTAAGTGTGGTGTACAGAAGGTATTAAGTAAAGACAAGTAAAGAGATTAGAAGGAGGGCAAAGTAAATTGCGACTGCTATTCACGACCAAACCAAGTATTTCATTACCACTCCCACTTCACCTTTGTATTTCTTCAGGACACTCCGTATCACTACGAAGATCCACAGTTATTTGGATACTCCATCGTATGGTTATATACGAACTCGAAAGGAACTTGTTCCAGTTCGGAGATGGATTCTGGTTCAGGAGAAATAGGAATAAGGTTTATTCGGTTGTCTTTTATCTTCACCTTCTCTCGCATTGCGAGTGCTCCTAGGATTAGGACAGTACACCCATTATGCTTATTGGATAGTCTTCTTCCAAACCATAGGCTGATGCCGAACGGTAGGGAAGGAAGAAAACCATTTGGCCTAAAGGGGTGTACAGAAGGTAATGACTAAAGACATATGAAGGGATATAGAGAGATGGCAAAGAAATATACGGTTACATTTGTGAATCTGATAATGGAAGAGGCATTACTAGGAATACCAGGATACCCCTATGAAACATTTCAATGTTTCATTTTCACTGTGTACTGTTAATAGAAAACCGATTTCCTAATTAGACACTTGCTCCAGGGTATGTATTTACCAGGTTTGATTCTCACATCTGTATGGTTTTACAGATGATGAGTGGGAGTAGGTTATTGGGTGATCATCCTCATTATATCGGGATTTGTTGTAATCGGTGATATTTGAGGAAGTCACCTGGGTTGTTTGCCGGACAGCAAATATTTGGTTTTGAATATCCGCTGTTATGCACCAATTTCAAATTGATATATCTGTACGTCTATTTTTATAGAGTGAGATATACCTTTTTGAAATTATGTCTATGACATTTACCTATATCAGTGGATGATTAGGTAAGGAGCATTAAACAGCGGTGTAATTCTTCTTAACCATAAATACAGTTTTCAACTTACGACACACAGCGAATGAGTTATTGGACTCAGGGGACTTATACAGAGTATTGTATGTTGTCCAGTGTCCATTAGGACAGAGAGGTTGATCCTCGTACTATATTCGGTTTACTTATGACTTCTCTAGTTTTTAGACAACTGTTTCGTAGAAACGCAAGGTCAGAATTTTGAGAAATTATAGGTATATGAATAAAGTAGAGAACCAGGTGTTGCAAGTATCGGGATTCTTCAAGGTGATCGAAGATGTAGATACTTGTGTATGGTATTCAGTTAATAGTAATGATTAAGAGAACTTGCTTCTCTTTCAGGTTACTCATAATTGAAAGTACTTCTAAGTTGGGTAATGCCGATCGGCCTCTCTCCATTTAGTTGACATGCACTGGAGACAGCTGCATGATTTGAACCTGGTTCAATTAAATCAGTGCCTCTGTTTCTGTATTGGATATAGAACAGTTCATATCTTGACATTGTTAAGGTACGGGGAGTTGTCCATCTTATGCTTAAAACCAGACACTGGACAACTCAAGGCACGTTTCTGTAATGGCTGTTTGTGGGTTGACCCGGGCTATGACGAGGGTTGACTTTCTGCCATCTGGAAGATAAATAGTGATATTGTTCTAGACTCGCCACAGTTTTAATAAAAATGGATTTTTTCAGAAAACAGTAGTGGGAGTATAGTAGAACTGGAAGTGATTCCAGAACCGCAAACGATTACTGAAAATTTGATAAGAACCTAAAGATTCAATCTGACTTGACATTCCATTGGCCACACCGCAGATATGGTGGGTAACCTCAGACACTCGAGAGGTACTCCGGTAGCCTTAAGGACGGTGGCAGGGAGGTTCTTGTTTACCCAGATTTGCCATTGCTGTTGTTCCAGACTGTGAAACCCGGCAGGAGGATGAGTATAGCGTTGGTATAAACTAGCTTTAGAAGTGTACGTCTATATGACTCTGCCAGAGGGTTGTCGTAGTCAGTGGGAGCAGTGGAAGCATAGTGGACATGTAGCTTATGTCTATTTATAGACTAAAGCAGATATAGCGGAGGTAGATCATCTGTTTCTGATGTGACAGTCATAGGTTTGACTTCATCAGAATAGGGGATGAATCTGTTAAGATGGTAGTAGGGTATGATGTCCTGGTATTTGGATGACATACACAGAGTAGGAAGTGAAATTCCTATACTACGATCGGTTATACTTTGGTTGTCACACAGTGGTTTCTCCACATAGGAATTGGGTATTATATCAGACATTCTGATAACTAGATCTATGGTTTTAGATCTAGATTTGGGTAGTTTCCCAATCTGGGTATTTAGATAGCATTCTAAAGGTGCTTTAGAATGGACGACTCCTGGCACGGTAGTGTACCTGTAGATGATGGAGTCACCCTCTCTAAAGGTGTCTTACAGACTAAAGGGGAGAGGGATGTGCATGATTGGCAGATCACTTGCTTAGGCAATTGAGTCAATCGTGAGATGTCAAGTACCACACCAGATGTTTTTACAGTAGATGCGATAAGTTGATATTAATCCAATCCTGGAGAAACGATCTGAAGCAGTTTTAGAACATAAGTGGATGTTCTAGGGATATGATAACAACAACCTCTTTATGGAGACGGTTATCATTCCAGGCTTCCAAGGTGACCTCGATGACAGAGTGACTGTCAGAGTTATAGTTTTCCCTCTGACGAGGGGCAGTATTTTGGACAGGTGGTCCAGGCAGATACTGAGGGAGGCATGGCGCAGGATACTGATTGAGTTCAGTTGACGATACAGTCTAAGAAGTTTGGATTTTTTGTTCATTTATGAACTAGGTCCCATTAGATATCCAGACATACTCTAAGACAGGTATTGCTCATTTCGGGAGATGGCTTTCTCCGCGAACTTGAGATAAAGAGAGACATAGAAGGAAACATCAAAGCGGATCCACTCACTGAGGCTATTCCTCGGACGCATTAGTTTCGCAAACAGGTTTTGTGAGACTGATTAGTAGAGGAGTTGAGTGTTCGGTATCACACGGGCTGTGAGTATGCGACATCGCAATAATTAGCCTTGAGTGCAAATGGGAGATTGTTGGAGATAGTGCCCTCAGAGACAATTATTGGATCACAGGCACGTGATTGCAATGATTGAGAGAGGACCTATACCGTTAGAACAGTCTTACTCAAGATGATAGTATGCTATCCGGTTTATCTTTATCATCGTGTACTGCTTTAGGTGACCTTACAGGCCACTATTGCACGTTGATAGAGTCCTTAGGACTCTTGCTTGACTACCAGCAGTATGATGGCGATCATATACATGGGAACTGGGGTCTATAAGCACATCCTTAAAAGGTCCCTAGTCGTGGGAGTTTCGAGACAGGGCATCGATACTCCAGAGTAGACTAGTGTATACAGTCGAGACCCTGACGAGGGGCGGTGGCCGGTCTCACAAGTTACTGGTGTCAGTTGGTTCACCTAAGATATATACAGGTGCTCATTGGGTTATGAGTACACCGGACAAGACTCGCCGGGAACATGCTAGTTGGTCTTATACCAGACGTCAGATAGCAGTTCCCTGGTGACATGTGTACAGGTTAGTTCATCGACCTGAGATCGTCATTTGTCTCGTGTGAGTTCCCACTGTACTTTGATTAATACCCTACCATAGCTCAAAGGAGTCGTGCAAACAGGTTTTAGTTGGGTACAGTCCCGAGCCACATGGAGGCAGTGAGCGGATCTTCAGGGGTCCGTCTCTCCCGGTATTGGGGGTGAGGTCGCGCTGTGTCTAGGAGAGCCATTACACGAAGTCCTTTACCAAGGTAGGAGATTTACTGGTAGGTATTCCAGTAGTATCTCAGGGTGTTCTGGGCTACACTCCGACACGACTTGTACCGCTTTTGGGGGTTTGACTTTTACCAACCCCCTAGGCCTGCCATGCGATGCTCATAGACGAACGGACCGGACTGTACGGATATTGTCACTGACAGGCTCAGTAGGGTGTCAGGATGAGTTCGCTCATCGAGGTCCCTTTTGGTCAATACCTGGTAGCCCGTTACGTATGGCTAATACCTCTGACGTGCTAGTGGTTAAATCCACAACCAAACTATTGACGAGTCTTTAGAGTCCCCCACAGACCGTTTCTCAAGTTTCGGGCGAAACGCTGTAGAGGCCGTATGGATATATGGCAGGGTTCGATCATATACATGCGGTATTGCACGGATCATGATCGGACGGATAATACTAGCGGGCTTTGGTTTAAGCCGGATCCTAGTATTGTACAGTGTAGATTTTGTCTCATTGCATTTGTATTCGGTCGGAATACAAATGCGGGTAATATGGCTCTAAAACCATTGTGATTATGCGATCTAACATATAATTGTGATTACGTAGGTTTAGTAAACTAAATGCAATAGTTAGGTTTCAAGTTCTAGATCTGAATTAATATGAACAGATGCAAACGGAACGTCGAAATGTTATAAAATGATGCATGGGGTGCTATATTTAAACTTCAGGTTTGATATATATATTAGAATAGGTATATAATGATTTAAATAGCATGTAGCAAGATTAACTTGCCTCGACGGATCGCGATACGGAAAACGGAACGTCTCGCGTCGGTGGGAAAAGTCGCGACGCGCGTACGGTACACGGAATGTGTCCAAACGACGAACAGTGGAATCACACGGAACAGGGATGCCTGCGGGGTCGTCGTGATCGTCGCCGGCACGGTCGAATCCCGACAATCAAGAAACGCAGTGAACATTAGATTAAAAGAGAATGCACGGAAGAAGAAATAAGAAGAATGAAGAGAACAGAAGGGATTGATGAAGGAACTTACTCATTGGACTGCAGGGGGTGACAGCGTCGTCGGTGAGTCGTCGACGTATCTCCGACGATCTACAGAGTTAACCTTTAATTTTAACAGAAAAGAAAATTTAAGATAAAGAAGAAGAAGAAGGAATGCTTACTGTGCCGTGCTCTGAGTTTGCAGAGGGGGTGATGATGTCGACGGCCGATGATCGGAGCTTCGTCGAAGAGGGTTGGTGCTAGGGTTTGGGGTTAGCCGATGTTGGCTGGAAGTGGTGCAGGGTGCGCGGTTGGTTCTTGTAGAATGAGGGAGATGAGGAGAGGAGGGAGAGAGAAAAGGAGATGGATGAGGAGGCGACGGCGAGAGAGGGTCGGCGACGGTAGTAACTGTGGGTTCTTGGGTTCGCGTAGGGTTTCCTGGGCGCTCGGGAGCGAAGAAAGAAGAGGAAGAAGAGAAGATGAAGGCGACGAGGATGCGGGAAAGGCCGTCGAGGTGCTGGGATCATGGGAAAGGGAGGAGACGACGGAGTTTTGAGGGTTAGGGTTAGCTTCACAAAGTTTTCGTGGTGCCGGGGAAAAATATAGAAGAAGAAGACGAAGAAAGCGGGCGGTGACGATAGGGAAAAGAAGCGGTGTTGGGACCTATACCTACCGCGAGATGAGAGAGAGGGAACAGCGAGAGGAGAGAGAAAGGCGTGGGAGAGAGAGAGAGAGAGCTGAGGAGATAGAGAGAGGAAGAGAAAGAGAAGGAGAGAGACAGAGGGAGAGGTATCTTGTGGGCCACCAGCGCGAAAAGGGGAAAGTTGATTGGCTGAGAGATAAAAGAGAAATGAGAAAAGATTTTGGGGAGAAATAGAAAGGGAGAGAGATGCTGGTGGGGCCCGGTGGCAAGGAAAGGAAGTTTTGATTGGTTTAGAGAAAATATAGGGAATATAGTAGGGAGGAGAATCAGTGTAGTTTTAAAGGAAAATATTTTTTTTAAAAGATTTTAAAAATCGTTATATGAAACATACTGACCTGAACAATAGTTGATATTGATTTTAAAAAAAATTCAAATAATTGGATTTTAGCGGGAAGTAAAATATTTCGGAAAAGCGCCCGGGTCGGGTCTAAAATCTTGAATTTGAAATATGAAAAATATTAGCAAGTTCCAAAATTTGAAATGAATGATTTTGTACTAAAAAAGCATACCCCCAAGAACGGACGCACGTACGTGCGCGTAGTCGTCTAAACACGTCCGTTTCACTGAACGGGACGAGAACATAATTCAAGGACGCTACCACAGGGTTAGGGATAACAAGCAGGCCATGACAAGTATTTTAAACTATTTTAAGTAATTTAATTGTTATATGCAAACATATGTAATGTCGGGGTAAACTATAACTAGTAACTGTCAAAGCATGCTAAATGGAATAAATACCACACACCACACATACGGTAACTAGAATTTGTATATCTGGACTCAGTTGTTACATTATACCCAACTACAAAAAGAATTTCGTCTTCGAAATTCCAAGAACACAAAAGGATAACGACCAATAACTACAAGAAAAGATGGAGAAATTTCTGCCGGATTTCATCTTCCCACTCCCAAGTTGATTCTCCACGTGAGCGACCACCCCAAGAAACAAGTACAAGAGGGATAACCTTGTTCTTAAGAACCTTTTCCTTTCGATCCACAATCGCAACCGGTCGCTCCTCAAAAGTCAAATCTTCTCGTACAGTCAGCTCCGAATGATCCAACACATGTGTTTCATTTCGAACATACTTACGGAGTTGTGACACGTGAAACACATCATGAACATTCGCCAAGGATTGCGGTAACGCCACTCGATACGTGTAACATTTTAAAAATAATTAAATAAATAATTAAATGAATAAAATTGTTTAAGTGAATTTTAGGATTTTCGGTAAAGTAAAATGTATTTTTCGTAAAACCAAACCGTGATTGTTTTTCATTATAATTTTAAAAATATCTATTTTAATTATGAAATTACTAGTAAATGGTGTTTATTTATCCAATTATAAATTTTTAGTTTAATAAAATATTTTTCCTAAATTAATTATTTTAAATATTAACATAAGCCTTATTTTTACACTAAATTAGTGTAAATTACAAATTTAAATGGTTTTAATTTGTAAAAGTGAGCCATGGCATATTATAATTTAGTGTTTATCATGCAAAATTTATTTGCAAATTTTTCCTAATTTCTAGAGCTTTCTTGAGTTGCTATAGTAAATAAATAAATAAATAAATAAATAAGCATGAAAAGACTTTTTATGATGTTTCTTCTCTTGAAACTTCTACACACTTTTTCCACTCTCTTCTTTCTCTCACTCCCCTCACTTAGGCCGGCCACAACCTCCCCATGGCTGCCCCCCCATTTTCCACCTCATTTTTATTCAAAAATCATCAAAAATACATCAAAAATTCAATTAAAATTCCATAAAATCATATATATTTTCTACCCTTCTATTCTTACTCATTTTTACATGGATTTTGGAGATGGAAAGCATGTATTTTTGAGGCTCATTTTCAAGTTTGGACATGAGGTTGTGGAGGTATAAATCCTTCTCTTTTATTTTATTTTTATTAGATATTTCTTTTAAAGCTTAATTAGATTTAATATATTCATTCTATTTACTACTTTTAAAATTCAAGTTAGGGTTTGAAAAAGCAAGTTGTGATTTTTATTAATTAATGAGGGTTATAATCATTAGTTTAACATATTTAAAAGTGGAAATTCTTATAGGGATGATATGTTGTAAATTGTTAACCTAAAATTGATTTAATTATACTTTTTAGCTAACTAGTTTTTTATAAAATATGTATATGGATAATATAAAATTCCAATTAAGATTTCTATCATTAGATTGTAGTTTTAGTAAGCATATTAGCATGTTAATGGAAAGAAAAAACTTAGTTTGATCACTAGATTCATTTGATAATTGGAAAATAGTAATAAAATGCTATTATTTTGTTAACTAGATTTTGGAAAATTCTAAATAAAAGGGATTTAAAATATAATTATGGTTTCATTATATCATTATCATCATGAATTGTAGTTTAAGAAATTAATTCATGCAAATTCATGTTTTGTGGTGGAATTGTGGTATTTTGGTTGAAAGATGTTGAAAATTGCTAATGATTGCAAACTTGAAATTTGAAACTAATGCAAAATTGTGTAATAAAAATATAGTAAGGGGTTGTATAGTCTAGTTATGCTAATTGATGAGTTTTATGACCATTGGTTTCATTTAGATGTCAAGCTTTGATGAAAAACGGTAAATTGGCGTTTTCGGGTTTTACGAAATCGGGTGATTTGATGGATTTCAGTGTTTCGATGAATTAAATCATACTTTATATTATAAGTAGCGAGTTTTCTAAACTACAAGTTGTTTGTTGATCTTTATCTCGATCTATCGGAGTTTGTACACCGATATCGAGTGGTATTTGGATCTGTTGCGTGGACGGGACATAGGTTTTAACATATGCTTGTTCCTTGCATCATTTCGACTTTTGTACATGATTCTAGTTTACGATGCTCTTATATGCTTGCGTTTAGGTACCCCTCACGTGGACTGCGGGCGATGAAGAGAAGGATGGCGACACCGTCTTCGACAGACATGGACCAGGTGAGTAGATGCATATCTACGGGGGGAAGTCGGGTGGATGGCGTTTAGCACCCCCGCAACGTAGAATAGGAATAGTATTTATTGACTTTAGGAAACCAGACGTGACCCTAGTTGGACCCTAGTATTGACCCTAGGCTGGACTAGACCGATTTAGGAAAACCATATCAGAGGATGAGTACCTTTGAAGAGGTCCGTAGGTTTCAGATAGAAACACAACCACGCACACACTGAAATTCGACATGGGGTATGTGTATGTGTATATATATAGAACTAGGTATAGGTATATTTATATATATATATAACACGTATAGGTGATTCATTGATGTGATATGATATCCGAGGTATGATGAAACAGTATAACTGGGCTTGATGCCGTGATTCTTGACCATACAGTCGTAATAAAGTGTTGGCGGATCATTAGAGAATGAGATAATGAACATGAATATATAAATTATAAAGAGTGGTGTGATATTGATGTACATGGGACGCTAGAATAGTACCCGGACTGTAACTTGTGACTGATTACGATATGATATATGTATAACTTGATTACGACATTATATTGGTGTGACCTGATGCCGATATCACATAAGTATGACTTAATCACAATATGATACATATGACATTATACGAATGAGGAGACACCTAGGAGATACTTGACCGTACCCCGATATTGGGATGCCGTAGGATGGATTTTACCGTAAGAGGCTTAGATTTGATGATCGATCCGCACTCTTGATTCGAGGAAGCCGTACTACGTACGTGACGCTATGGAGGCAGGATCGCCGACTATTAGAGATATTGATTTAGACCTTAGGTAGACTCTAGTTTCCTACTGACTAGTCTATTAGGTTTAGTTCCTTAGGATGTTAGATGGATACTGGTTTAGGTTCGACTCACATAGTGGTAGTTGTACTCGTATCTCGCAGAGGAGTGGATAATGCACACCTGCATTTACATTCATACTATAATCATCATGGTGCATGTTCTTTTATATGTTGCTATAATCAATATAAACTTTACCTGTTAGGACACCAGCACCATTACCGATGATGCGCATATTCCACGCCCACTTATTTGCCGGCTCACACACATCATCATCGGTAATTGCTATGTCACGTACACTTTAGATCATGTTATCTTTTTTTGATAGAATCAGTTAACAACTAAACCGTTATAATATTGTGATCACTCTCTGATATTAGTATAAGACATGATATCATTACTTAGACATTCATGCATTCATATTTTCATGTTGTCATGCAGTATCATGGGCAAATGCCGACACTTATCATATAGTTACTCATGATTTTGAGATTTGGATTTCTATGAGATTTCTGGATTTTTGGGGAAAACCGCAAAAAGATATAACAACTTCTCTCTCTCCTCTTCTCTTTTTAAAATAAGATGCGGTTTTCTCGTGATGTATGTGTCGTCCACCATGAGTTTTTCATGTTTTCTGTTGGATTTCGAGACCCGATTCGAGGAGTGGATGAACCGTCTCGGGTACATGGTGGGCCCGGTATGGTACCCCGGGGCAAGAAGATCGAGTTGTAGACGATGAGCCTGGCAGGGGAAGGCTACCTACCGGTGATGTCTGGCGCGGCGGATATCCGGAGGATACCGACCGTTGTCGTGAGATTTTATGATATGGGCCGATCCGGACTGACGGAGCCCGACATATTGAGACTTGAGATTACATGTGTTGTGTCGATGCTTGACACGGATTTCCATGGATTTCATTGTTGAGATTTCAGATTCTTATACACATTTTACGATGATAACAGCTACAGATTTCTTATACATATATATCTGGATTTCAGGATTTGTTACTTTACATTCATGGTGCATGCATTTCATTTCATATGGCATAGTATTATATGAGGCACTGACACGAACACGGAGTATCTGCACTTACACGTAGTTTTACCTTGCTATTACTAGTTGATTGGGATATAATAGTGTATTATTATGACCTAGGATAGCGTCGTGCATTCGATTTCTTTTCGTAGATGTCTTCTACTCACGAGTTGGCAACTCACCCCCGTTGTGCCAAATTCTTTACAGGTTCGATGTACAGGTTTCCGTGGCAGCTTGTTGGCACATCTTTTCTTCAGGGTGATTTGCATGGTAGGTTGGTTCACTTGTATCCGAACCACCATTGTACTTTTATTCTTTCATTTGTATCTAGTAAGCTCCATCAACCATACTTGTATTACCTGATAAGTTTATTGGACCAGTCTTTTATTTCGACCTTAGAGTCGCGCATGTATTATTCTGATCTGGTGGTTTTGTTTTGAGTTTTGAGCCTCGCCTACTGGCGTTGTATATTATTGTGCTTGTTGTGGTTGTTCCGCCTGTGGGCGTGATGCTAGCTCCCGTTTTGGGGATGCTTTTTATTGTTTATTCATATTATACTTGTGGTACCCGTTTGGGGGCCAGTTTTTACAGAGGAGACTCTGCCGAAATTTTTGGTAAAATCTGCTGATGTTTTTATACTTGTTTTCTTTTCTTTGCTTCTTTTTCTTCTTTTATGGTTTAGATTTCTGGGCTTCGGCTTACTTAGGTTACGTGGCGCCTCTAGACGCTTCGTAAGCTAAGTGCCGGTCACGTTCCGTACTTTCGGGTCGTGACAAAGTTGGTATCAGAGCGCTAGGTTTAACCCTGTATAAGTCTAGGTGACCCTTGGTTGATGGAGTAGGCGATTTAGGTAGAGTAACGTACCGTGGGTATGATCCGCGGCATACTTACGATACACTACTCTGCTTAAGGAGCCTTAGGATGTACATTTGTTTGCACCGTATTTCATTCGTTCCTTTGATCTATCTTCGTCGATGTCGGAGGGTGGTTTTTGTTACCACGGGCGCACGGGCAGAGGAAGTTGCGGCTCGAATGCGATAACCATTAGAGTATTGGTTATTCTTGAGAATTGAAGCATTGCTTAACGTGCGGACGAAGGGTAGTCACATGCCGTCCGGATGAAGTTAAAGGGTTCGAACGATTATCAGGAAACCATTTTCCCAAGTTTAAAGTATTCGGAAGAACATGCAGGTATTTCGATGGACCCTCTAGAAGAATGAAACCCTAACTCGACATAATGACCACGAGAACGCCCTTGAACCTTAGGGTTTACGGCTGTTCCGCTGTGCCATTAGTGAGGCTTGGGTTTGCCCTTCTACAGCTGGATCATCGATGCTGGGGTATGTACCGGATATTTTTTAAACTGTACTTGAGTGTTGAGCTCTCGGGGAATTATGGGATTTTGATGGATCGATCGAAAAGTTTAATGTAGTCCGGATATCAAGTGAAGGGATCGACTATGTGGGAGGCTCTAGACACGAGTATTGCCGTTGGTAGCGCAGTCAGCACACCTATGAAAGAACGAGTTTGAAGCAGTCGACATCAGAGGAAAGAGGCGCACATTGACGATAGTGTTTACGATTGTGATTTAGTGATTTGAATTCCATATTTTCTGTTATTGGATTTTGGCATTTTGAAGAATTCGTTTTACGATTGGTATTTCATGTGTGTACCTTCATTACATTCTAGTTGTGTTTCATATACCAGTTGTATTGATGTTGTTTAGTACACACCCAGTACACTTGATTTGGTTTTATATATATTGAGATTTTTGATTTGACTTCGTGCATAGGGGTTACACATGATTTTGACATATGTTTCGACCTAGTTTTCATGCATTTTTGTGCTGTGATTTCGATTTTGATATTCGATGTATGTTTTCGTGCTCCATGTGCACCTGATTAGGATTTTTGCGCATACTTGGCGCACTTGATGCGATTTTGTGCACACCAGATGCACTAAATCGGTGTTTTGTGCAGATTAGATGCACCTGATTTTGAGTCGTGCACGCCCGTTGCACTTGACAGATGTTTTTGGTGCACACCTGTTGCACTTAGTTTTGTTTTGTGGGTATTCATGGTTTCTGCATTTTGGTTTCGATTTCAGTGCGCACCGGACGCACATGATATTTTATTGATGTGATTGGGGTTGATTTCAGTTTGAGCAGTATATTTTCATAATCATTATTATTTGATTTAGTAACCAGGCGGGACGTGTATGTTAAATAAAAGATATATATATATAGCTATTTTTTTTAAAATAAACGTCCGCTACTTATGCCGTGACACGTGCATCACATGGCAATTTTCAAAAAGGGGGTTTGCATATTTCCTTATCCGGATATTTGTACGGTTTCACTATGATGCACACTATATATAAGTTATAGATTGATGTATATTATAATGGTTTTCATATTGGGTTATGATATTTTATTCTCGCCATAACTCCGATGATTGCATTATGCTTGACGGAGTTGATTTTTGTTATGTGTTGATGATTTCAGAGCCCCGACGATTTGAGTGTTTTGCTAAATGTTTTAGTATTTGGAGGGGGAGTTTTAATTTAAATTCGGGGACCGAATTTCTTAAAGGGGGGAAAGATTGTAACATTTTAAAAATAATTAAATAAATAATTAAATGAATAAAATTGTTTAAGTGAATTTTAGGATTTTCGGTAAAGTAAAATGTATTTTTCGTAAAACCAAACCGTGATTGTTTTTCATTATAATTTTAAAAATATCTATTTTAATTATGAAATTACTAGTAAATGGTGTTTATTTATCCAATTATAAATTTTTAGTTTAATAAAATATTTTTCCTAAATTAATTATTTTAAATATTAACATAAGCCTTATTTTTACACTAAATTAGTGTAAATTACAAATTTAAATGGTTTTAATTTGTAAAAGTGAGCCATGGCATATTATAATTTAGTGTTTATCATGCAAAATTTATTTGCAAATTTTTCCTAATTTCTAGAGCTTTCTTGAGTTGCTATAGTAAATAAATAAATAAATAAATAAATAAGCATGAAAAGACTTTTTATGATGTTTCTTCTCTTGAAACTTCTACACACTTTTTCCACTCTCTTCTTTCTCTCACTCCCCTCACTTAGGCCGGCCACAACCTCCCCATGGCTGCCCCCCCATTTTCCACCTCATTTTTATTCAAAAATCATCAAAAATACATCAAAAATTCAATTAAAATTCCATAAAATCATATATATTTTCTACCCTTCTATTCTTACTCATTTTTACATGGATTTTGGAGATGGAAAGCATGTATTTTTGAGGCTCATTTTCAAGTTTGGACATGAGGTTGTGGAGGTATAAATCCTTCTCTTTTATTTTATTTTTATTAGATATTTCTTTTAAAGCTTAATTAGATTTAATATATTCATTCTATTTACTACTTTTAAAATTCAAGTTAGGGTTTGAAAAAGCAAGTTGTGATTTTTATTAATTAATGAGGGTTATAATCATTAGCTTAACATATTTAAAAGTGGAAATTCTTATAGGGATGATATGTTGTAAATTGTTAACCTAAAATTGATTTAATTATACTTTTTAGCTAACTAGTTTTTTATAAAATATGTATATTGATAATATAAAATTCCAATTAAGATTTCTATCATTAGATTGTAGTTTTAGTAAGCATATTAGCATGCTAATGGAAAGAAAAAACTTAGTTTGATCACTAGATTCATTTGATAATTGGCAAATAGTAATAAAATGCTATTATTTTGTTAACTAGATTTTGGAAAATTCTAAATCAAAGGGATTTAAAATATAATTATGGTTTCATTATATCATTATCATCATGAATTGTAGTTTAAGAAATTAATTCATGCAAATTCATGTTTTGTGGTGGAATTGTGGTATTTTGGTTGAAAGATGTTGAAAATTGCTAATGGTTGCAAACTTGAAATTTGAAACTAATGCAAAATTGTGTAATAAAAATATAGTAAAGGGTTGTATAGTCTAGTTATGCTAATTGATGAGTTTTATGACCATTGGTTTCATTTAGATGTCAAGCTTTGATGAAAAACGGTAAATTGGCATTTTCGGGTTTTACGAAATCGGGTGATTTGATGGATTTCAGTGTTTCGATGAATTAAATCATACTTTATATTATAAGTAGCGAGTTTTCTAAACTACAAGTTGTTTGTTGATCTTTATCTCGATCTATCGGAGTTTGTACACCGATATCGAGTGGTATTTGGATCTGTTGCGTGGACGGGACATATGTTTTAACATATGCTTGTTCCTTGCATCATTTCGACTTTTGTACATGATTCTAGTTTACGATGCTCTTATATGCTTGCGTTTAGGTACCCCTCACGTGGACTGCGGGCGATGAAGAGAAGGATGGCGACACCGTCTTCGACAGACATGGACCAGGTGAGTAGATACATATCTACGGGGGGAAGTCGGGTGGATGGCGTTTAGCACCCCCTCAACGTAGAATAGGAATAGTACTTATTGACTTTAGGAAACCAGACGTGACCCTAGTTGGACCCTAGTATTGACCCTAGGCCGGACTAGACCGATTTAGGAAAACCATATCAGAGGATGAGTACCTTTGAAGAGGTCCGTAGGTTTCAGATAGAAACACAACCACGCACACACTGAAATTCGACATGGGGTATGTGTATGTGTATATATATAGAACTAGGTATAGGTATATTTATATATATATAACACGTATAGGTGATTCATTAATGTGATATGATATCCGAGGTATGATGAAACAGTATAACTGGGCTTGATGCCGTGATTCTTGACCATACAGTCGTAATAAAGTATTGGCGGATCATTAGAGAATGAGATAATGAACATGAATATATAAATTATAAAGAGTGGTGTGATATTGATGTACATGGGACGCTAGAATAGTACCCGGACTGTAACTTGTGACTGATTATGATATGATATATGTATAACTTGATTACGACATTATATTGGTGTGACCTGATGCCGATATCACATAAGTATGACTTAATCACAATATGATACATATGACATTATACGAATGAGGAGACACCTAGGAGATACTTGACCGTACCCCGATATTGGGATGCCGTAGGATGGATTTTACCGTAAGAGGCTTAGATTTGATGATCGATCCACACTCTTGATTCGAGGAAGCCGTACTACGTACGTGACGCTATGGAGGCAGGATCGCCGACTATTAGAGATATTGATTTAGACCTTAGGTAGACTCTAGTTTCCTACTGACTAGTCTATTAGGTTTAGTTCCTTAGGATGTTAGATGGATACTGGTTTAGGTTCGACTCACATAGTGGTAGTTGTACTCGTATCTCGCAGAGGAGTGGATAATGCACACCTGCATTTACATTCATACTATAATCATCATGGTGCATGTTCTTTTATATGTTGCTATAATCAATATAAACTTTACCTGTTAGGACACCAGCACCATTACCGATGATGCGCATATTCCACGCCCACTTATTTGCCGGCTCACACACATCATCATCGGTAATTGCTATGTCACGTACACTTTAGATCATGTTATCTTTTTTTGATAGAATCAGTTAACAACTAAACCGTTATAATATTGTGATCACTCTCTGATATTAGTATAAGACATGATATCATTACTTAGACATTCATGCATTCATATTTTCATGTTGTCATGCAGTATCATGGGCAAATGCCGACACTTATCATATAGTTACTCATGATTTTGAGATTTGGATTTCTATGAGATTTCTGGATTTTTGGGGAAAACCGCAAAAAGATATAACAACTTCTCTCTCTCCTCTTCTCTTTTTAAAATAAGATGCGGTTTTCTCGTGATGTATGTGTCGTCCACCATGAGTTTTTCATGTTTTCTGTTGGATTTCGAGACCCGATTCGAGGAGTGGATGAACCGTCTCGGGTACATGGTGGGCCCGGTATGGTACCCCGGGGCAAGAAGATCGAGTTGTAGACGATGAGCCTGGCAGGGGAAGGCTACCTACCGGTGATGTCTGGCGCGGCGGATATCCGGAGGATACCGACCGTTGTCGTGAGATTTTATGATATGGGCCGATCCGGACTGACGGAGCCCGACATATTGAGACTTGAGATTACATGTGTTGTGTCGATGCTTGACACGGATTTCCATGGATTTCATTGTTGAGATTTCAGATTCTTATACACATTTTACGATGATAACAGCTACAGATTTCTTATACATATATATCTGGATTTCAGGATTTGTTACTTTACATTCATGGTGCATGCATTTCATTTCATATGGCATAGTATTATATGAGGCACTGACACGAACACGGAGTATCTGCACTTACACGTAGTTTTACCTTGCTATTACTAGTTGATTGGGATATAATAGTGTATTATTATGACCTAGGATAGCGTCGTGCATTCGATTTCTTTTCGTAGATGTCTTCTACTCACGAGTTGGCAACTCACCCCCGTTGTGCCAAATTCTTTACAGGTTCGATGTACAGGTTTCCGTGGCAGCTTGTTGGCACATCTTTTCTTCAGGGTGATTTGCATGGTAGGTTGGTTCACTTGTATCCGAACCACCATTGTACTTTTATTCTTTCATTTGTATCTAGTAAGCTCCATCAACCATACTTGTATTACCTGATAAGTTTATTGGACCAGTCTTTTATTTCGACCTTAGAGTCGCGCATGTATTATTCTGATCTGGTGGTTTTGTTTTGAGTTTTGAGCCTCGCCTACTGGCGTTGTATATTATTGTGCTTGTTGTGGTTGTTCCGCCTGTGGGCGTGATGCTAGCTCCCGTTTTGGGGATGCTTTTTATTGTTTATTCATATTATACTTGTGGTACCCGTTTGGGGGCCAGTTTTTACAGAGGAGACTCTGCCGAAATTTTTGGTAAAATCTGCTGATGTTTTTATACTTGTTTTCTTTTCTTTGCTTCTTTTTCTTCTTTTATGGTTTAGATTTCTGGGCTTCGGCTTACTTAGGTTACGTGGCGCCTCTAGACGCTTCGTAAGCTAAGTGCCGGTCACGTTCCGTACTTTCGGGTCGTGACAATATGCTACCTCACCAACACGCTCCAAGTTCTTAAAGGGTCCAACGAATCGAGGACTGAGCTTTCCTCGACTTCCAAAACGAATCACCCCTCTAGTCGGTGATATCTTCAAGAATACCAAATCACCCACGGCGAACTCTAGAGGTCTTCTCGATGTATCTGCCCAACTCTTCTGTCGGTCTTGTGCTGCTTCCATAAGATTCCGGACAGCATTAACTTTCTCAACTGTCTGCACAACCAAATCTGGTCCCAACAATCTTCGTTCACCAACATCGTTCCAACAGACATGTGAACGACACTTGCGACCATGCAAAGCTTCGAATGGAGCCATCTGAATTGTCACCTGGAAACGGTTGTTGTTGTAAGAAAACTCCACCAAATGTAGATGATCCTCCCATGAATCCTTGAAGTCCAACATGCATGCTCTCAACATATCTTCAAGAGTTTGGATCGTCCTCTCCGACTGGCCATCTGTTTGAGGATGATAAGCTGTGCTAAACTTCAATCGAGTCCCCAAACTTTCCTGTAAACTCCTCCAAAAGTATGATAAGAATCGAGTGTCACGGTCGGACACGATGCTCACCGGTACTCCATGCAATCTTACAATCTCTTGCATGTACCGTTCTGCCAAAGCTTCTGTTGATTGACCAACCCGAAAGGAATGAAATGAGCCACTTTGGTCAAACGATCAACAATCACCCAAATAGCACTGTTGCCCTTTGGACTTCGCGGTAGAGCTGTCACGAAATCCATGGTTATATGTTCCCACTTCCACTGAGGAATCGGAAGTGGTTGCAATAACCAGCAACCCTATGATGTTCAGCCTTAACTTGCTGACACACCAAGCATTTTGCCACAAAGCGGCAATCTCCCATTTCATGCCTTCCCACCAGAAATGTTGCCGTATATCTCGGTACATCTTCGTGCCTCCTGGATGTACGGAATAAGCTGAACTGTGTGCCTCCTTCATAAGCTCTTCGTGCGTATCTCCCTTTGGCACACACAAACGGCTACCATATCTCAATGAACCATCTTCATGGATCAGTAAATCTGTTCGAAGTCCAGCTCCAAACTGTTCTCGGAACTTTTGCAATCTAGGGTCCTGTGATTACGCTGCTTTAATATTCTCGATTAACGACGAATGTACTTGCAGCTACATCAACTGTCCTGAAGAATGCGGTAGCACCACCTCCAAACCAAACCTTCGAAATTCTTCAACGAGTTCCCTTTGCGTAGTCAACATCTGAATAACTGGTAACCGACTGAGCGCATCCGGTACGACATTAACCTTTCCCGGATGGTACTTAAGATCAAGATCGTAGTCAGCCATCAGCTCCAACCATCTACGTTGCTCCATAATAAGCTCCTTCTCTTTGCGCGTAAGCTTGGTCAAGTCTCATCCAAACGAGCAAAATTTCCCCGAACCTTCTGTAGTATCCTGCAAGCTCAAGAAACTTCTGATCTCTACAACGTTCTTCAGAAACTGCCAGTCTTGAGCTGCTGCAATTCCCTTTGGATAAACAGCGATTTCATTCCCAGCTACGATTTGCCCAAACCTTACTTCTTCAAGGCAAACTCGCACTTGCCCATCCTTGCATACAATCTTTCTTGCCTCCATGTCTGCTGTGCGATCTTCAAGTGTGCCGCATGCTCTTCAATACTCTTCGAGTAGACCAGAATATCCTCAATGAACACCACAATAAACTGGTCCAAGAATGGTGAAAAGATTCGGTTCATCAAGTCCATGAATATCGCCGGTGCATTCGTTACTCCGAAGGGCATTACTAAGTACTCGTAATATCCATATCGAGTTCGGAACGCCGTCTTGCAAATATCTTCTGCTTTCACTCGGACCTGATGATATCCGGATCGCAAATCCAGCTTCGAGAATACCCTCGCGCCACTAAGCTGCTCAAATAGTTCACTAATACGAGGGATCGGGTACTTTTTCTTAATAGTCACCCGGTTTAATTCTCGATAGTCGATGTACATCCTTCTTGTGCCATCCTTCTTCTTACTAGAAGAACTAGAGCTCCCCAAGGCGAGTTACTGCTGCGAAACCAACCCTTCTCAAGCAATTCAGTAACCTGCTTCTTGACTTCTTTCAATTCCGTTGGTGTCACTGGATAATACGCTTTAGATACTGGCGCCGCACTAGGAATAAAATCAATTGCGAACTCTACGTCTCGCCTCGGCGGTTAACCTGATATGTCCTCGAACACATCCATGAAATCTCGAACAATAGCTAGCGCTTCATCTTTAGCAACCTTCATCGACGAAAGATCATTAATTGTCGGCCTAGCCCTAACCTCGACTGACCCGACAGAACTGCTTCTTCTAGACAACCTCTGGGTGTCCGGAAATCTGGAAATTTGCTTTCTTCACTCTACACTCAATGTGAGCGGGGAAAGTGCCGAAAGATTCCATCCCAAGACTATATCAAAGATGCTAGTAACAACCCTTCAAGACCTCTGCATTAGCTCCCGTCCGCAAACAACAACGAAACCATCCTTACACCTTCTACTAGTTATGATTTTCCCATTCCCAGTGTGTATGTCGCAAAACTAAACAGGGTCGTGGAAGTCATCGAGCGAACAGCAATAAACTTGGACGACATAAATCAATGGGATGCACTAGAATTGAATAATGCTAATGCGAGAAAACCATGAACAAAAAGGGTACCTGAAATGACTTCCTCTGAAGGTTTAGCCTTTTCAGCCAGCAAGGGAAAAGCCTGAGCCTGATTAGCTCCCCGAATAAACTGCTCCTGATTTGGAAGCTGCTCTTGCGGTGGCTTCCGAGTATCCTCCTTCAATCTTAGCCTTGACGGACAATTATCAATGATGTGATCCACTGATCCACAAATCAGACAAAGTCCAAGCCTCTTACGACAATCTCTTCGGTAATGACCCGGTCGTTGGCAGAAGTCGCACAACATCCTTTCCCTTTTCTTGGGTAACACTGGCCTCCGAACACTCTCTTCCTTGTGAAGTTTCGACGGACAAACATTGATTGTATGATCCGCCGATCCACAGACCAAACAGAGTCCACGCTTTCTCCGACACTCCCTTTGCACATGCCCAGGCAAACGGCAAAAGTCACAGATCATGCTCCCTCTCCGACCAGCAACGATTGTTTTCTTCATTGGTGCCACACTGCGTCGGTTCACCGGAATACCTCTACGTACGGACGTTTGATTTGGTGCAAACGCCGGCCTCAGCTCTGTCTGCTGATTGTGGTCCTCAAGCAAGTTACGAATTATTCCAAGCAAAGTAGCGTCATCCATACACCTCTGGTACGATTGTAGATTCCTGGCCTCCATGATACTGTAACCAAACACCAAATAGTATTAGTATGACAACAGATTCAACACATAGATCAAGGATATGAGTCAAGGCTAGAACTCCAAGTTACTTAAATAGAGTACCGCATTGTAACTATGCCGCGGTATCATAGCTACAATTACATAACTCCACTCAAGTCGCCTAAGCTCTAGAGATAAACAAAGGAGAGCAGGTTTTCGAGTCGATATGCAAAGGAGGTTTGCACATCGCAAAAGTAGAATCAGGAGGAGGTTAAGATTCAAGAATGGTAAGGCGGTAAGGTAGCAGGACATGTTTCCTAATCACGGGTATTCTGATTCGTGTATTGGGTCCAATACCTAACTACAAAAGAATCAAACCCGATTAACCTATGGCTCTGATACCAAAAGAACCATGTCACGTCCCGCTTCCTAGAGTACACTAAGATGGGCACGTGACATAGCCAACCATGCTACCTGTGGGTAAGAATTATCCATCCACAGTCACATTACGGCTGTAGAGATATTAAGAACAAAATATAACTATCTAATACATGTCCATAAGCCAAGATAAAATGAGTCAAGAATAATAAAAATGCGGAAGCAAAATATCCAATACAAATAACTGGAATGTATGTCCCATGATGCGGGCTCACATCAGGAATAAAATGTAGAAAAGTAAAAGAACTAACTACTACTGAATCCTCACTGCTCAGCCTGCTGGCTGAAGTACTCCTGCTCGGACTGCAGCAAAGGTACGAAATCTGGGCCATGCAAAATCCAGACGTCAGCGCGTCATGTCATCAAGCAATAAAAATATAAACAGGGTAACAGGCAATGCAAATATAATCATGAATGATAAAGCAGGTGTACAACAATATAATCAAGGCAGTGAAGGGTAGTGTGCAGTGAGTAAACTAAACTGGTCTATTGGTTATCTACTCTCAAGTCTTTGAAATCAATTTGATGAATCATCGATATAACTCAATAGTATCCCGTGCATGCCCAGGACCACGGTCTAAGACTCTCGGGCTGAAACTGAGACGTGCCGCTAGGCACAAAAAGGAAAAGGGTATAGACCAACTGTTAGTGTATATGCCCTAGAGGCCATTACTGTATCATACTAGCTTGTATATTACTTAATAGAAGCTTGGGATATTCACGGTTGTATAGACAATCTTGCTCAAAATGGTAGTATGCTACTTGGTTTGTCTCTACTTCAATATGGGCATGTATTTCTTTTAGCATATCGCTTATATACATATTAGTAGAGCCCTTAGGATTTTTGCTTGATTACCAGCGTTGTGATGGCAATCATACTCGTGGGGGCTGGGTAATCCATAAGCACATCCTTATACAGGTCCCTAGTCGTAGGACTATCGAGACAGGGCATCGATACTCCGGAATAGACTAGCGTATGCGCTTCTCATCCCAGCAGGGGAGACGGTCTGTCCCACAGCCGTCAGTACGTCGTACTTGAGATAGTATGCAGGTGTTCGTTGGGTTACGGGTACACTGGACAGGACTCGTCGGGAACTGTTGGTTGATATTATACCTATCGTCAGTTATCAGTTCCCAGGTGACATGAGTACAGCTTAGTCCGCTGACTTGACACTGTCACTTCGCCTCGAGTGTGTTCCCACTGTACTTTGATTACTACCCTACCACGGCTCAAAGGAGTCGTGCAAACATGTAGTTTTTGGGTGCAGTCCCGAAGCACTTGGAGGCAGTGATGGTTAGACAGATTCGTCTCTCCCGGTATTGGGGGTTGACATCGCGCTGTGTCCAGGAGAGCCATTACACAAGTAGTCCCTGGCCAGGGCAAGCGAGATATACTAGTAGGTTTCCAGTGTTATCTCAGGGTGTTCTGGGCTACACTCCGACACGACTTGTACCGCTATTAGGGGACTGACGTTTACCGCCCCCTAGGCCCGCCATGCGATGTATCAGACGAACAGACCGGACTGTACAGAGACTGTCACATTCAGGCTCAGTAGGAGTTCAGATGGGTTCACCTCGTCAGTCTTCTTATCGGCATCTACCTGGAGACCGTTACGTACAGCTAGTGCTGCTTGCGGTCTGTGGTTAAACCCACTGCCAGCGTAGTGTCGAGTCTTTAGAGGCCCACACAGAGAGTTATTCGCCTTTAGGCAAAATGAGTAGAGGTCGCATGGTTTTGCGATAGGGTTCGTTCACATCCGTGCACTTGTGCACGTTTGTTGTCCGGACAGTTTATACTAGCGGGCTTTGGTTTAAGCCGGATCCTAGTATATGATTTGGGATTGGTTTTATCTCATTGTATTTGTGTTCCTCGGATCACGGATACGGGTGCGTATGCACAGTTGACTGAGACAGAGGGAGAGGACTTTCATTAGGGTTGATGACTATTGTCATTTTCTTAATCTTAATGCTTATGTGTGTATTATGATTAATTGATATTAGTTAAATATAATTGTGCATGGTTAGGGTTGTTGACCATTTGACTATCTTGACTTGTTGACTTAGGTTGACATGTTGACCATCATCATTCCATATAAAATATGTTCTTTGATCCTTGCAATTTGCATTTAATGTGAAATGATAATGGTCAAGTCTTGATTAACCATGACAATTATCTTGCTAATTATCTAATTTACATAATTCACACATATATGAGAGAATGGTTCATTATTTCTCCTCATTCTATCATATAGATTCTCTCTCCTCCTCTTCCTCTCTCTCTAGCTCTCCCCTCTCATGAGTTGAGAAACACTTGAGCTTGAGATAAACCATTCTAAGATACTCTCTACTCTCTTCTAAGGTTCTAGGATTAGCACTTCTAGCATCTTAGTTACTTCTAGCTTGAAGTTGAAGCCAAAGGTTGAGGCTCTCGGGTGGATCCTTCTTCGACTAGAGAAGGCGACAAGAAGATCACATCTTTCACTCCAAAGGAGCAAGGAAAGAAGGACATAAAGCCCTAGGTATAACCTTTTTTCCATGTAGCTAAAACTAGTTAGCTTTGTAGTTAGTTTTTGTTTAGCAAAGATCCTCCTTTTGATAGTCCATGTTGCCTAGTTCGATAAAAATCCGATTTTTATACCGTTTCCGCCTCTCCGCAAGCACCGGGGTGGGCAACGTGGACTTACAGTGGTATCAGAGCCTAACTAAACATAAACTAGCTAGGTAGTAAAGTGTATAGAAGTTCGATCGGTAAAAATCGCAAAACTAAAATTTCAAAACCCTAAGTTTCTGTTGATTTTTTTTCTGCTTTAAAAATAATAAATCATACTTCAAAAATCGGCTCAGGGTTTTGTTAAGAAACTCACCAAAGACGATCCAGTGAACCGTTCAAAGCGCCGCGTTTCCGCGGCAAGAACATGCTTCTTGCCGCGGAACCGCGGCCGAGTTGACTCGGTTCTGGACCGAGTTTGGTGCAGTGTTCTTCTGTAATGGTTTTGGGATTTTTAAGATATTTTATTTCTGCCCAGATTTTCCAGAATAGAAATTTGTATTTGGGGTGGCTATAAATCCGTATTTTTGATCGAACTTCACTATACTTTGACTATTGGGTTATATCTGTGATGTTTATATGTATTTAACATCTGCTAATCGCTATACGTCGATTAGTGGGGGTTATACATATTTGTGATCTGTAATGCTTATTGGTTTGTGTATATGAACTCGGTGGATTGTCGCGGATGAATAGCCGGGGTGGATGTGAGATGGGAGTTTCCTTTTTTTCTTTTCTTTTATTCATGTAATATATAAATTGATGTAATATTATTTATTTAGCCGCACAACCGGGTCGGGGTTGTAGCCGTCATTGTATAATTTCTTTTTACTGTTTTTGCTCCTAGGATAGACCCATGGTGGGGTGCACAAACTACCGGGTATCTCGAAGTGCCGAGTGGCCTACTCACGTCGTTGAGGGAGGTTGCTTCGCTTCGGGTACTTGGCGGGTAGTTTGCCGCACCCGTAGGGGTCTTGGGTGGGGTATTGGCTATTCATCGAGACCGTGTAATCCGCTTTTCGTTGCAGGCTCGAACGAATCGTGGATTCCTAGTATATCCAAAGTGTTCATCTGTGATCTGGATTGACTATCATTGCTATATATCTATATATGATAACTATTTAGGTGTTGCTTATGTTTTGCATCCGCGCTAGTCCAGCCCCCGCTCTATCGTTAGTTAAGTAACCTAACGGGTGATGACGGGGCCCCGTGGCGAATGCGGATGGCATAAACGTACACCATATTTTGGTTGTTTTCTGCAATGGTAGAATTAAATGATGGGACGCATTGGAATTAATGCAAGAAAATAAACCAAGTAAAAGTCGTTGGAACACTTTCAAAACCACTCGGTTCTTTTCAAAAACCAGCTTTTAAACGCGGAGCTTGAACCACTCCTTTTAAAACGCTATCTCGTTCCATCGATTATATCAAGTTCACTACGTTCACGGTTTCGCCAAAACCATCCGTAGCACTCCGTCGTTTCGTATGGATAGTCAATAGTATTCAAGCTGTGTTTGTTGGCCAAAGTCAAGGCACAGTGTTTGGTAGCTATTGGGTATTCATATGTAGCATAGATAGATGCGTTGGTTTGGGACAGTCGTACTGCCTTGTTGGCCAAAGTCAAGGGTATGTGCGGGTGGGTTCAAATTAACCTGGATAATGACGGGTAGAACTTGACATGTGACTTATGATTTGTTGGCCAAAGTCAAGGTCATAAGAGCATGGGGCAAAAATCCACATCGGGAGTTTCAAAAGTACTGAAACTTGCTAGCGCTGCATACCATTTGGAGTGTGATGATTCTGGTAGGATTCCTTCAGTTTTGTCACGCGATGATATTTGGATCCCGATCCTACCGTGAGTATATGCTACTCCTCGGGAACTTTTTCACTTAACGATCAATGCTATAAACCAAGTAGGTGTCTAGAAAGGTGTTAGCGGGGCTACGCCCACAGGGAAAAGAGGTTACTTAATTAAGGAACTTCGCGAAAGCATTGGAAAACCTTCCTCGAAGTACCGACACTGGCTTGGCTGAACGGTTAAGCAAGTATTGTACGGTGAGATTGATCCTGACTAATTCTTCCTTTATGGTTTGAGGAGGGATTCGAGAGACAGTAAGAGCCATCCTGTTTAGATAAATTAAAAACCAATCTAAACTTGCAAAAGCATCATGCTAAGTGTTTTCTTCTCTTTCTCTTAATTGCAGCGACCCAATGACCGCACCTAGGTTACATCTAGATAAAAAAATGACTGAATCTGACTGTTATGACTGGCAAAGGTCTGTCCAGATGTCCATTGCCCATGACAAGCTGGGACAGCCCTTAACTAATCTAACCCCTGCCGTCTCAGGTCCAGCTTCCCCTGTCACGGATATTCATATCCATAGGACATCGGAAAAAGACTGTGCGAAAGCCAAGTGCCTCGTGTTAGCCTCAGTTGATGGTGCATACCAGAGGCAGCACGAGAAGATGGACTCAGTTTCTATCTTCCTCCATAACAAAGATTTATATGGAGAGCAATCTCGTATCGCAAGATATGAGACCTCGAACGAATTGCTTCCAGCGAGGTTGTCTATCGGGTCATCTGTAGGGGGCAACGTCCTTGCAGAGACCAGCTCTTTTGAGCTCACGGACCTGAAGACCACGTTGAAGAACGGGTCAGATGCTGACTTAGTTCAACAGTCTCTACCTACTACCCTGAAGGAAACCAGGGAAGTAGAAAGAAAGGGAAGGGCAGAAGTTTCGGGAGTGGATATAGTGGAAGAGGGATGTTCCTATTGTTACAAGAATGAACATTGGCGGAAGGATTACAGGGCTAGTATAGCCAGTAGCCAGAATTCGAAGCATGTTGTGGCTTCGGCTTCGGGTGTGTTTGTAATTGAGAACTGTATGTCAGTTAACCCTACTTCCTGGGTATTGGATACCGGATCAGGATCTCATATCTGTAATTCGTTACAGGCTCTGAGAAACCGTAGGGTTATCAGGAAAGGTGATATGACTCTCAGGGTTGCTAACGGAATGAGCATGTATGCTGAATCCGTAGGGGAATATCATCTAGGACTGATAACTGGGCAGATATTGATTCTGCGTGACTGTTTTTATGTACCAGGTGCGACTTGTAATATCATATCTGTATCCTTATTTTCTAAGGAAGGATATGATTTTACTTTTGTAAGCGATGTAGTAAAAATCCACCTAAATCAAGTTCTGATTGGGTCAGGTACATTGAAATACGGTATATACGTTTTGAATCAAGCTCAGGTCTTCAGTGTCCAGAACACACTTAAAAGAAAGTCTCCGGATTTAAATCAGGCTTTCTTATGGCATTGTTGACTGGGTCACATTAATGAGACACGGTTAACAAAGTTACATAATGAAGGATACTTGGATCCGTTCGAGTATCAGTCTTATGCCACTTGTGAATCTTGTCTCATGGGAAAGATGACAAAAACTCCGTTCACTGGACACGGAGAAAGAGCAAGCGAGCTCTTGGGACTCATACACAGTGATGTGTGTGGTCTAATGTCTACACATGCGCGAAGTTGTTATTCATACTTCATTACTTTCACAGACGATTTCTCTAGATATGGATATGTCTTCTTGATGAAGCACAAATCCGAGGCCTTTGAGAAATTTCAGGAATACAAGAATGAAGTTGAAAAACAAACAGGCAAAAGTATCAAGACACTGAGATCTGATCGAGGTGGTGAATACTTGAGTGCCGAGTTTCTGGGCTTCTTAAAAGAGAATGGAATTCTCTCTCAGCTGACTCCTCCATACACACCACAACACAACGGTGTATCGGAAAGGAGGAATCGAACCCTATTGGATATGGTTCGTTCCATGATGAGTAAGGCTGAGTTGCCGCGATCCTTCTGGGGCTATGCACTAGAATCAGCTGCATACCTTTTGAACCGAGTTCCAACTAAGACTGTTCCTACTACACCATATCAGATGTGGTGTGGGAAGAAACCCTATCTTAATCACATTAAGACATGGGGATGTCCAGCTTTTGTAAGAAAGCAACATGCTGACAAGCTCGATGTGCGTTCAGTACAGTGTAAGTTTTTGGGATACCCACATAACTCCAAGGGGTATCTTTTCTATTACGCAGAAGAACAAAAGGTTTTTGTTTCTCGGCATGCCCGCTTCTTGGAAACTGAGTTTTTGGAAAACCAGATAAGTGGGAGCGCAATAGAATTGGAAGAAATTCCAGAACCACGAGCTATTACTGAAAGCTTAGTAGAACCAGAGGGTTCGAAAGAACAGGACATTCCTACGCCACTCCGCAGGAGTAATAGGCAATCTCATCCGCCCGAGAGATACTACGGTTTTCTCATAGACGGGGATAGAGAGGATTGCACTATGGATTATGGTGAGCCTACTAGCTTCCAGCAAGCCATTCAGAGCGACGACTCGGTAAAATGGCTGGATGCAATGCGGGCCGAGATGGAGTCCATGTACACCAACAAAGTTTGGACTTTGGACTTTGCTCCAGAAGGGGTAAAACCCGTAGGCTGCAAATGGATCTTCAGAAAGAAGATTGGTGTAGATGGGCAGGTTGAGACCTATAAAGCTAGACTTGTTGCAAAGGGTTTTCGTCAAAGACCTGGTTTGGACTATGACGAGACCTTTTCTCCAGTGGCTATGCTGAAATCCATTCGGATCCTTCTTGCCATTGCTGCCTTCCACGATTATGAAATCTGGCAGATGGACGTAAAGACGGCTTTCCTAAATGGAAATTTGAAAGAGTGCGTTTATATGGATCAGCCAGAAGGATTCATTCAGAGTGGGAGCAGCGGTAAAGTGTACAAGTTGCTAAAGTCCATCTATGGACTTAAGCAGGCATCGCGGAGTTGGAACATCTGCTTTGATGATACTGTCAAAGAATTCGACTTTATCAAAAACCCAGATGAACCATGCATTTACAGTAAGATTGTAGGGAGAACTGTGGTATTCCTCGTCTTGTACGTGGATGACATTCTTCTAATAGGAAATGATGTTCCTATGCTACAGTCAGTCAAAGGATTCTTGTCGCAAAGGTTCTCCATGAATGACCTGGGCGATGCCAACTACATTCTGGGGATCCAGATCTATCGTGATAGATCTAATAGGATGTTGGGACTTTCACAGTCAAGGTACATCGACACCATACTGAAAAGATTCAGTATGGAAGATTCCAAGCGCGGTAATTTACCGGCTTGTTACGGGATCACCCTTTCCAAAGAGATGTCTCCCAAGACTGATTTGGAAAGGGATCGCATGTCTATTATACCCTACGCTTCTGCGATAGGCTCTATAATGTATGCAATGTTATGTACCAGACCAGATGTAGCATATGTATTGAGCGTTGTAAGACGGTATCAGTCAAACCCAGGGGAGAAACACTGAATAGCGGTAAAGAACATTCTCAAGTACCTGAGAAGGACTAAGGAGATGTTCTTGGTGTATGGCGGAAAAGACCTCCAGCTCGAGGCCTTTGCTGACTCCAGATTCCAGAGTGACAAGGATGACTCCAAGTCCATGTCGGGTTATGTCTTTACCCTCAATGGAGGGGCGGTTTGCTGGAAGAGTTCCAAGCAGGAGACCGTTGCAAACTCAACTATGGAAGCGGAGTACATAGCTGCTTGCGATGCCGCAAAGGAAGCTATCTGGATGAAGAAGTTCCTCACAGAGCTTCAGGTGGTTCCTACCATTGTTGATCCAATACCGCTGTATTGCGACAACAACGGCGCTATAGCTTTAGCGAAGGAACCCAGGTCCCATCAGAAGTCCAGGCACATTTTGAGGCGGTACCACCTGATCAGGGAGATCGTAGATCGCCGGGAGATCGAGGTGAAGAGAGTAAATACGGAGAATAACACTGCAGATCCACTCACGAAGGCCCTACCCCAGACTCAGTTCGAGCGGCTGATCGAGATGATAGGTCTTCTATACGCCAGTACATGGCCTTAGTGCAAGTGGGAGATTGTTAGTGTATATGCCCTAGAGGCCATTACTGTATCATACTAGCTTATATATTACTTAATGGAAGCTTGGGATATTCACAGTTGTATACACAATCTTGCTCAAAATGGTAGTGTGCTACTTGGTTTGTCTCTACTTCAATATGTGCATGTGTTTCTTTTAGCATATCGCTTATATACATATTAGTAGAGCCCTTAGGATCTTTGCTTGATTACCAGCGTTGTGATTGCAGTCATACTCGTGGGGGCTGGGTAATCCATAAGCACATCCTTATACAGGTCCCTAGTCGTAGGACTATCGAAACAGGGCATCGATACTCCGGAGTAGACTAGCGTATGCACTTCTCATCCCAGCGTGGGAGACGGTCTGTCCCACAGCCGTCAGTACGTCGTACTTGAGATAGTATGCGGGTGCTCGTTGGGTTACGAGTACACTGGACAGGACTCGTCGGGAACTGTTGGTTGGTATTATACCTATCGTCAGTTATCAGTTCCCAGGTGACATGAGTACAGCTTAGTCTGCTGACTTGACACTGTCACTTCGCCTCAAGTGTGTTCCCACTGTACTTTGATTACTACCTTACCACGGCTCAAAGGAGTCGTGCAAACAGGTAGTTTTTGGTTGCAGTCCGGAAGCACTTGGAGGCAGTGATGGTTAGACAGGATTCGTCTCTCCCGGTATTGGGGGTTGACATCGCGCTGTGTCCAGGAGAGCCATTGCACAAGTAGTCCCTGGTCAGGGCAAGCGAGATATACTGGTAAGTTTCCAGTGTTATCTCAGGGTGTTCTGGGCTACACTCCGACACGACTTGTACCGCTATTAGGGGACTGACGTTTACCGCCCCCTAGGCCCGCCATGCGATGTATCAGACGAACAGACCGGACTGTACAGAGACTGTCACATTCAGGCTCAGTAGGAGTTCAGATGGGTTCACCTCGTCAGTCTTCTTATCGGCATCTACCTGGGGACCGTTACGTACAGCTAGTGCCGCTTGCGGTCTGTGGTTAAACCCACTGCCAGCGTAGTGTCGAGTCTTTAGAGTCCCACACAGAGAGTTATTCGCCTTTAGGCAAAATGAGTAGAGGTCGCATGGTTTTGCGATAGGGTTCGTTCACATCCGCGCACTTGTATACGTTTGTTGTCCGGACAGTTTATACTAGCGGGCTTTGGTTTAAGCCGGATCCTAGTATATGATTTGGGATTGGTTTTATCTCATTGTATTTGTGTTCCTCGGATCACGGATACGGGTGCGTATGCACAGTTGACTGAGACAGAGGGAGAGGACTTTCATTAGGGTTGATGACTATTGTCATTTTCTTAATCTTAATGCTTATGTGTGTATTATGATTAATTGATATTAGTTAAATATAATTGTGCATGGTTAGGGTTGTTGACCATTTGACTATCTTGACTTGTTGACTTAGGTTGACATGTTGACCATCATCATTCCATATAAAATATGTTCTTTGATCCTTGCAATTTGCATTTAATGTGAAATGATAATGGTCAAGTCTTGATTAACCATGACAATTATCTTGCTAATTATCTAATTTACATAATTCACACATATATGAGAGAATGGTTCATTATTTCTCCTCATTCTATCATATAGATTCTCTCTCCTCCTCTTCCTCTCTCTCTGGCTCTCCCCTCTCATGAGTTGAGAAACACTTGAGCTTGAGATAAACCATTCTAAGATACTCTTTACTCTCTTCTAAGGTTCTAGGATTGGCACTTCTAGCATCTTAGTTACTTCTAGCTTGAAGTTGAAGCCAAAGATTGAGGCTCTCGGGTGGATCCTTCTTCGACTAGAGAAGGCGACAAGAAGATCACATCTTTCACTCCAAAGGAGCAAGGAAAGAAGGACATAAAGCCCTAGGTATAACCTTTTTTCCATGTAGCTAAAACTAGTTAGCTTTGTAGTTAGTTTTTGTTTAGCAAAGATCCTCCTTTTGATAGTCCATGTTGCCTAGTTCGATAAAAATCCGATTTTTATACCGTTTCCGCCTCCCCGCAAGCACCGGGGTGGGCAACATGGACTTACACCAACGATGTCAGCAACATCGTCACGAGGCGGGCCTAGCCTCCAAAACAGATCAGTAAAAGCAAGCAACTGTCGAGTTACAAGTCAGGATTTCATTATTGATTTCCCCATACCCCCCCTAGTTATGTGTGTCAAGTCAGGTATTCAGTAATCAAGAACTAATGCCAACGCAGGATCAGGTAGGTGCAGGTTTGTCTGGATAGACAACAGGAACGGTCCGTAAAGACTACATATCAGGTTTGTTGGCATTAGAAACAAGGTCAGATAACAGGTAAAGCCATGGTACATCAGGTCAAGTCGAGTGGTGTATTTAGATGTCATGTCATGTCAAAAGTGTACGGTACCATGTCAGGTCAAGTAATATGTATAGCAGATCACACCAGGGTGTACAAAATAACATGTGGATGCTCATAATCGACTAGCATGATCATGATTATGAATAAACAAGCATGGTACTATCAGAACAATAAACAGGCACGGTAACATGATAGCAATAGGTGCAGATTAAAACTACTTAGTTGTACGGTTATCAGTTTGGTTTGAGGAATAGTTTTAACCTTTCAGGAATGCAGTATTACACATGTGGATAATAAAATCATATTAATATGTATTAAAACCATCTAGAGATGCAATTGAATGTGAATAAGGCTAAATGTAAGTAATCGGTCGTTCGATAGGGTAAAACTACAAAAGGGTAATATGGCTATAAAACCATTGTGATTATGTGATCTAACATATAATTGTGATTACGTAGGTTTAGTAAACTAAATGCAATAGTTAGGTTTCAAGTTCTAAATCTGAATTAATATGAACAGATGCAAACAGAACGTCAAAATGTTATAAAATGATGCATGGGGTGCTATATTTAAACTTCAGGTTTGATATATATATATTAGAATAGGTATAATGATTTAAATAGTATGTAGCAAGATTAAATTGCTTCGACGGATCGCGATACGGAAAACGGAACGTCTCGCGTCGGCGGGAAAAGTCGCGACGCGCGCACGGTACACGGAATGTGTCCAAACGACGAACAGTGGAATCACACGGGTCAGGGATGCCTGTAGGGTCGTCGTGATCGTCGCCGGCACGGTCGGATCCCGGCAATCAAGAAACGCAGTGAACATTAGATTAAAAGAGAATGCACGGAAGAAGAAATAAGAAGAATGAAGAGAACAGAAGGGATTGATGAAGGAACTTACTCACTGGACTGCGGGGGGTGACAGCGTCGTCGGTGAGTCGTCGACGTATCTCCGACGATCTACAGAGTTAACCTTTAATTTTAACAGAAAAGAAAATTTAAGAGAAAGAAGAAGAAGAAGGAATGCTTACTGTGCCGTGCTCTGAGTTTGCAGAGGAGGTGATGATGTCGACGGCCGATGATCGGAGCTTCGTCGAAGAGGGTTGGTGCTAAGGTTTGGGGTTAGCCGATGTTGGCTGGAAGTGGTGCAGGGTGTGCGGTTGGTTCTTGTAGAATGATGGAGATGAGGAGAGGAGGGAAAGAGAAAAGGAGATGGATGAGGAGGCGACGGCGAGAGAGGGTCGACGACGGTAGTAACTGTGGGTTCTTGGGTTCGTGTAGGGTTTCTTGGGCGCTCGGGAGCGAAGAAAGAAGAGGAAGAAGAGAAGATGAAGGCGACGAGGATGCGGGAAAGGCCGTCGAGGTGCTGGGATCGTGGGAAAGGGAGGAGACGGCGGAGTTTTGAGGGTTAGGGTTAGCTTCACAAAGTTTTCGTGGCGCTGGGGAAAAATATAGAAGAAGAAGACGAAGAAACCGGGCGGTGACGATAGGGAAAAGAAGCGGTGTTGGGACCTATACCTACCGCGAGATGAGAGAGAGGGAACAGCGAGAGGAGAGAGAAAGGCGTGGGAAAGAGAGAGAGAGCTGAGGAGATAGAGAGAGGAAGAGAAAGAGAAGGAGAGAGAGACAGAGGGAGAGGTATCTCGTGGGCCACCAGAGCGAAAAGGGGAAAGTTGATTGGCTGGGGGATAAAAGAGAAATGAGAAAAGATTTTGGTGAGAAAAAGAAAGGGAGAGAGATGCTGGTGGGGCCCGGTGGCAAGGAAGGGAAGTTTTGATTGATTTAGAGAAAATATAGGAAATATAGTAGGGAGAAGAATCAGTGTAGTTTTAAAGGAAAATATTTTTTTAAAAAGATTTTAAAAATCGTTATATGAAACATACTGACCTGAACAATAGTTAGATATTGATTTAAAAAAAAATTCTAATAATTGGATTTTAGCGGGAAGTAAAATATTTCGGAAAAGCGCCGGGGTCGGGTCCAAAATCTTGAATTTGAAATATGAAAAATATTAGCAAGTTCCAAAATTTGAAATGAATGATTTTGTACTGAAAAGCATACCCCCAAGAACGGACGCACGTACGTGCGCGTAGTCGTCCAAACACGTCCGTTTCACTGAACGGGACGAGAACATGATGCAAGGACGCTACCACAGGGTTAGGGATAAAAAGCAGGCAATGACAAGTATTTTAAACTATTTTAAGTAATTTAATTGTTATATGCAAACATATGTAATGTCGGGATAAACTATAACTAGTAACCGTCAAAGCATGCTAAATGGAATAAATACCACACCACACATACGGTAACTGGAATTTTTATATCTGGACTCAGTTGTTACATTACCTGTCCTTTCGACCCTTAAGGAAGAAAACTCTCTTGTAAGATCCTTACGACTTACAAGAGAAAATGTGCTTAGGAATTCTCACGATTCCTAAGAAGAAAATACACCTACGAGATCCTCTCGACTCGTAGGGAGAAAAGTCTTTATGAGACCCTCACGGCTCATAAAGTTGAAAAGTCTTAGACGGTAGATCTGAACATATTTCCTAAGCCATCACTACCTCTCGAAAAGTTCAAGACGGAATTCTCTCTATCAACTACAGGCTACGCTCACTAAAGTAACATGCCGGCGACAAAGAAAAAGAGAAGAAAGCGATAGTAAAAAGCACATTTGATTTACGTTCAGTTAAGTATTCAAGGCATACCCATTCATGCATGTGCGAAAAAGTTCGATGTATAAAATTAACACATAGAAATGAAAAAGTTTGCTATTCATACTTCAGAAAATGCCTACATTGAGCAAAACAGTAAACAAAAACATAATTAGAATGTTTACAAAGGCACAACATCAAATCCAGGACATGGATTGAGAAATTCAAAGGTGAGGCCGTCCAAAATTTTACGGGCCTCTCGGACCATCTTCGTATGCATTCTTTCACGATCACAAGCGTCAGGATCCTCACTGATGTCCTCCACCCTTCGATAGGCAGTAAGTATCGCCGCCTACTGAAAAGCTTGATGCAAGATATCAATAAGGTTGTCTCGTCTTTTCTTTGAGATTAGACCCATCAGATATACCGAGTGCACCTTATCTTCGGCGTCGTCCAATGCCTTAAGCGGCATGCTGGCATATAAAATAGAGGAAGTGCTCCCCAGATCGCTCCCACAATAAGCTTCAGGAGGGAAGAACGACGAGGAAGCAGTCGGCCATTATACGCACCGAAGCGACCCATAATTTCAACGCACTGGACGTTTGTGAACTCTTGGTTTTGGGAACGGCCGAGTGAGCGGATGTCTCCGTAAGAGATAATCTCATCGAGATCATACAAATGAGCAGCCATAACGTCTGAAAAAGAAAATCAGTGAATGTTAGTAGACAGATTGATTAAGAAAAAGCTTATCGAGACAGACACGGAGATTTAAACAAGTACTGGTTAAAACACCCAACGAATTTAATTCTGTGCAATTAAGAAAGGAATCCTAAAAAGGATTTTGCATATAATGGAAAGACCCTTCGGGCCAAGGAGTTAAACTCCTCGAGAGCAATGCTATGCAGACAGGAGTGACACCTGTCAAAGTCAATTATGAGGGGAATTAAAACTTCCCCGAAAATTCTGAGAGCCATGCTCTGTGAGGAAGATGAAGTAACCCATCAAAAAGCCTGAAGGCGAAGCTTTTAATGGATTTGGAATTCCATGATCTTATTGTTGGAGATAGTGCCCTCAGAGTCAATTATTGGATCGCAGGTACGTGATTGCAATGATTGCGGAGGATCTATACCGGTAGGACAGTCTTACTCGAGATGATAGTATGCTATCTGGTTTGCCTTTATCAGTCGTGTACATGTTCAGGTGACTGATTACATGTTACACTTTGATAGAGCCCTTAGGATCTTGCTTTACTACCAACAGTATGATGGCGATCATATACGTGAGAGTTGGGTAGTTTATACGCATATCCTTGATAGTGGTCCCCAGTCGTGGGAGTTTCGAGACAGGGCATCGATACTCCGGAGTAGACTAGTGTATACAGTCGAGACCCCGACGAGGGGCGGTGGCCGGTCTCACAAGCCACTGGTGTCAGTTGGATCACCTAAGATGTATACAGGTGCTCATTGGGTTATGAGTATACCGGATAGGACTCGCCGGGAACCTGCTAGTTGGTATTATACATATCGTCAGATAGCAGTTCCCTGGTGACATGTGTACAGGTTAGTTTATCGACCTGAGATCGTCATTTGTCTCGTGTGAGTTCCCACTGTGCTTTGATTTCTACCCTACCACGGCTCAAAGGAGTCGTGCAAACAGGTAGTTTTTGGGTACAGTCCCGAGCCACATGGAGGCACGTGAGCGGATCGGCAGGGGATTTGTCTCTCCCGGTATTGGGGGCGAGATCGTGCTGTATCTAGGAGAGCCATTACACAAAGCCCACGGCCGTGGCAGGAGATTTACTGGTAGGTACTCCAGTAGTATCTCAGTGTGTTATTAGGCTACACTCCGACACGACTTATACTACTATTGGGGGTCTGACGTTACTAGCCCCCTAGGCAGATATACGATACTCATAGATGAACGGACCGGACTGTATATACATTGTCACTGTTAAGCTCAGTAGGGTTTCCGGGTGAGTTCGCTCATCGGCCTCCCTTAAGGTCAGTCCATGGGCAGCCGTTACGCATAGCTAGTGTCGCTGACGGTTTGTGGTTAAACCCACTGCCAGGATACTGACGAGTCATTAGAGTCCTCCACAGACAGTTTCCCAAGTTCGGGCGAAACGTTGTAGAGGCCATATGGTTTTATGGCAGGGTTCGGAGAATGCACGTGCGTTTACGCACGTGTCGGTTTTCGGACAGATGATACTGGTCGGCTTTGGTTTAAGCCGGATCCGAGTATTGTATTGAGTAGATATAATATCTTTGTCTCGGTTGCATTTGTATTCGGTCGTAATACAAATGCGGGTATATTTATACAGTTACGGGGTTATCCTGAAAATCGTTTCAGGATCACTTTTGGAAGTTGCCAGTTTTCAGTTTTCTATCAGCCGTCTTTTAACATTCGGTTAAAGACGGATTTATCTTTTCTTGGATGAGGGTGAGTCATGCTTCTAGAAGGTTCTAGAGAGGGTGACTTGGCTTGGTGAGTCATTAGTGCATTAATGGAGTTATTTATGTCTTGATGAGGTGTATAATGACTCATGCTTTAAGCTTTAATGTTTCTTGTTTACTTAAGGATATTTGCTTTAGATCTTTTTTCTTACACTCACCCCCTTTGCTCCTACACTCACTCTCCTCCTTCTACTTATATTGGCCGGCCACCCTTTGAGAGAGAGAGAGAGAGAGAGAGATTGATTTCATTTTTGGTAAAAAAGACTATGGTTTATGGTGCATGAAAATTTCATAGCCTCTTTCATTCCATCACCCGATAAAAATGGCAACTTCATTTACCGATCGTCCACGGCTTTGGACGAAGTGAGACAAAGTAATCTATTCATTCTCTACATCATTCTTGGTCGTCTCTTTTGGCAAACTTGACGACCGAGTTGCCTCGAGTCAGAGGCGGGAGCTCGTTTAAAGAATCGTCGACGTGGTGCCACCTGGACGAGCAGATCGGAGATCGAAGAGATCGGAGCAGCCGCAACGGAGCGTGGGATGATGGTTAAAGAACGAAAGACTCGGATCATTCGGTATAACCTTTCTACACTCTTTACAGTTTGTTAGTTTAACAATAATGGCAGATCCGGGTTAAAGTATACGATAGCGCCAGTTAAAAAGTTTTTTGTTCCACATTTGGCGTCTGTAGACGGCCGAGGCGCTACCATAGACTTACACTTTAAAGATCCATGAACAAACTCTTAAGAGTTCTTCTATATGATCTGAAAGGAGCAAAGCTCCATTAATGGATTAAGAAATCATAAGCATGATCCTTTTAGATTTGTGATTTCAAGAGAGCAAAGCTCTGTTAATAAAACCCTAAAAAGGATTTTCTTTAGATCAAAGATCTATGAAAAGTAAGGCTCTGTTAATGGGTGAAACCCTAAAAGATATTTCAAAAAGATTTAATCTTTTACCTAAAAAAATCTGACAGAGTTTGGTCCTTAAGAAAATTCTTAAGAGGAAGAGCTGCGCTCTGAAGGAGAAAATAAATTTTCAAGAAGGGTTGAAGATGAATAGAAGCCATCTGGAGGGCCAAGGGTCCTATAGGCACTGGGTGCCATTTCAACTTCTCAGTTGATCCGAGGGCACAGATGCTGCCACCGCTGCACTCACGTGTGGGCCACGTGAACGCAACGGTGGGGGGGCATTTGTTTCCTCCAATCAAAACAAAGCTCTTTCCAAAAATTCAAATTTTGAAATGAAGTAACGCTTCAGATGCAGCGCCAAGTGCGTTGCGCCCTAAGCAACGCACCATGTGTGCGCTAGCGCTAGGTGCGCTGCGCTTTAAGCAGCGCACCACGTGTCAAACACGGGTGCGCTAGCGCAAGGTGCGCTGCGCTCCGAGCAGCGCACCACGTGTCAAACACGGGTGCGCTAGCACAATGTGCGCTGCCTTTTAAGCAGCACACCACGTGCAAAGCACGGATGCGCTAGCGCTGGAATTAAAAAACTCCCCACCGTTAGATTAAAAGATCTAATAATAATGATAAATTATTAATTAATCAGAATTAAATTCTGTTAAGGAAAGATTTTCTCAAAATCTTTCTAAATAACAAGATTGTGCTCTGTAAATCAGAGCACCGTTGGATCAATGATCCAATGGTAAATAAAAATTACCAAAAAATAGAATAAATTCTGTATGGAAAGATTCTCCAATCTTGTTAAAAACAAGAAGATTGCCTTCTGTAAAACAGAAGCCCTAGGATCAGAGATCCAATGTTGGGGAAATATCCCCAAATCAATCAGAGAAAGATCTCTTTAACTAATTCAACAAATCAGCCTACCCTATAAAAATGCCCTTAAATTTCAAGTCTCAGAGACAGATATAGAGATACAGAAAAAGAGACAGAGAAATCCCCTATAAACTTTGAGAAACTCAAAGATAAAGAGCAAGCTCTTGCAAGAAGATCTTTCTTCAAGATAAAAATGATAATGATGAACATAAAAATGAAATCATCTCATAAAAAGAAGAATTTACTTCTTTAAAGATCATAGATCTACAAGACCAAGGTTTTTCACCAAAAGATCAAGAGATCTCATCATAAAATAATAAGAAGAAGAACATAATTCTTCTCACAGATCGTGGATCAATAAAGGCAAAGCTTTGCATCAACATAAGAGATTGGAAATATCTCCTGCAAAATAAGAATTGTTGTTTTTAGATCTTGAGACAAAGTCTCTTTTAAAAAGAACATAAATATGTTTCCCAGATCATAAAATTGATCAGATGCGCTTTGCACTCTTGAACTGCGCTTCTGCGCTCTCTGGATTGGCGCTCAGCGCCAAATGCGCCACGTGTCAATCACGTATGCGCTAATTAACAACTTGCGCTTTGTGCTTCTGAAATAGCGCACTGCGCTCATGGGCTGGCGCTCAGCGCCAAGCGCATCACGTGTCACTCACGTGTGCGCCATTAAACTGAAAGCGCAATGCACTCATGGTTTAGCGCTCAGCGCTCATGGACTGACATCATGCGCTCATCATTTAGCGCCTAGCGCCAAGTACGACACGTGTCCCTTACATGTGCGCCACGTGGCAGAAGCGCACTGCGCTCTTTGACTGGCGCAAAGCGCCTAGCGCGCCACGTGTTGCGCTTACAGAACATAAATTGTTCTTTAATAAGCCCAGAGCTCTGATGAATGCCCAACATTCAATAAAAGACAAAAACATTGTCAAAAGGGCCAAGCCCAAATAAAGGCTCAACAGCCCAAAATAAAATGTTAAACATTTTAATCTGATTGGACTTAGCCCAAGATAGGCCATAAGTCCTCAACTCATATTAATTGAGCTCATCTGCTCATAAATATGTTAACAGATCTTAGTCCCAATTGGACTACAGGTCTCTCAACCCACGTCGGTTTAAGGGTACATCTCTGAACTCCTCTGATATTTGTCGTTGTAATTCTTCAACGTCTTCAGAGAGGTAACGGGTCCCGCCAACCATACATTTCATGGACCGTGGGGTCCTTAAACTCACGGATTATGATGTCCTTAGCCTCGACCGCAATGTCTTTAAACTAACATTGGACCAAGATGTCCTTAAACTAACATTGGACTGTAATGTCCTTAAATTAATCGACCGCAATGTCCCTAAACTAAACAATAGGGCCCAATTGCTCTCTTGTTGGATCTAAACGATCCTGTTAGGTTGATCTTAGTCTAAAAATTAGACTAACGTATCCTTAACATACGTTTAAGTTGATCTTAGTCCCAAATAAGACTAACGTATCCTTAAACCCAACCCCAAACCCAAATCTAAGAAGATACGGATTTGAACTAATCCATGCCCTACGGGCGACAACATAAATTAGTCTCCGTATACAATCCACGGGCAACCAAAAACAAAACAAACACCCACGACACGAAGTGACCATCTGGAGAAGGAGAAAGTGGTTACAGCGATACGGTAGCGTAATTAACTACAGGGGCTTGCACCTGCAGGGAAGAGCGTCCCCACAATCAAAAACCCCTCAGATGAGGGGGAATCTGACGAAGTCTGCTAAATTGGCCGCGTCCGTTTAAACCTTCGATATACGGTGTCATAAATCAACTTGGCATCTTCGGAGAGGTGGACGGATAGCACCAATTAGCATCTGCCCTGAAATTCAGGCGAGACGGACCCGCGCGATCGCGTCTCCACGTTTTCGGCGGGGAACACACCGTTGGATTAAAAATCCAATGGTGATTAAAAAACACCAGTTTATAGAAAGATTCTATACAAGGAAAGATTTTCCTGAAATTCACCAAGAATAACAAACAGAATATCTTTTGAATTAAAAATCCAATGGTGAATAAAATTCACTGAGTAGTCTAAAAGATCATGTTGGTTACAAAATCAATTAAAATCTTTCAATGGAAGATTGACTAAATAGATTGATTTTTTTTCTTTCTCCTATAAATAGGAGCCAAGAAGAGAAGAGAGGGGATCGATTTTCTGATTTTTGGAGATATACAACACCAGAGAAAAAAAGGGAGGAGAATTTAATTCTCAAGAGAGAAAAGAAATCCTAGGTGAGAAAGGGGAAAGAGATCTATTTGATCAGATCGTTTTTCTTTCTTATCCTTCGCACCAAATTTGATGACTTATTAAGGGAAAGACGAAGTAAGAGCATGCTATTGGAGACATTGCAACATATGTCGGGGAAGCCTCCGTTGTACGAACAAAATACGAGTCCAAAAGTAGGGTAAGAAAGGGTTTAGCTAATAGAGAAATTGATTCTTCCGGGAACCAGTAACGCGTAAACCATGTAAACCAAGACCGATCAATATCCAAACAGAAAATGAGGGTGGATTCTCAATTTAGGAGATCCGCGTTAATTGTGGCCTATCGGGAGAATCGATGGCAGAATTAGATGACACTACAGGCGGAAGGCGACTTTTCAGAGATAGAGTTTAAGGACGGTCAGGTAAGGCACTTTAGTCAAATCCTTTTGTTTCATCATCCCTCTTCGGTGAATAAAGACACTCTTTGGCTCTACCAATCAATTATAAAGTAATAGCTCTTTTCACAAAAAAGGCTATCCATACAGTGACGGAATTTAATTATGAAAGTTGGCTAGGTAGCTGACCTTGTTAGTCCGTTCTTTCAAGAATAGGAACATAACCTTTTTCCTTCTTATATTATATTACTATTTCTTCCAACTCTCTCGGAGAGCAACTACAAAGCAAATGGGGCCGATTAGAGAAGGAAGGACTTTTTTATCCTTCACCACTGGTACACCTCTTCGTTCTTGGTTAGCACTCATGTTTTCCTTGCGCGCTCCTGAGGGCGCCGACGACCTTTGTTAAGGAAAAGAAAAAGATGCATTGAAAGGTATTGCGAACCCCTTTGGAATTCTTCTTCGATTCTATCGCGCATCTTGCTCGTGAGGGGAATTGACAAGAATTGACAACTCGACTTCGTCCCAGGAAACAACGGAGTGAACGCCTAGCGCGAAAGCCTATAGCGGTAGACCAAGCAACGGAGTGAGCGCCTAGCGCGAAAGCCGTTGCGCGGTAAACCAAGCAACGGAGTGAGCGCCTAGCGCCCGTTGCGCGGTAGCGCATCCGTTTTCTTAGCTCCATAAAACAAAAGAGAATTTAATTCTCAAATTAAGAGTTTAACTCTTCTGAATAAGAACTTAGTTCTTCCTTTGGTTGAAGATCTGCAAAAGCAGATCTTCCCACAAGTTGAGAATTTAATTCTCATCGGCGAGATTCTGCCATGCAGATCCAAAACTTAGAGGGAGAATTTAAGTTTAAGAAATTTAATTCCCCCAAATTCATAGGAATTTAATTCCTCCCAATGAAACTAGGGTTTAACCCTACATAAGAATTTAATTCTTCCAAATTCACAGGAATTTTAATTCCTCCAAAAGAAACTAGGGTTTAACCCTACATAAGAATTTAATTCTTCCAAATTAAGGTTTAACCCTATAAAAGAATTTAATTCTTCCATATATATAGGAATTTAATCCTCTAAACAAAATTAGGGTTTAACCCTACCAAAGAATTTAATTCTTAAAAAAAGGAGCCAAAACTCTCCATGCACATAAAGAAATCAACACCCAACCTGGTCACGTGGTAACACGTGACCCTCATCCTTAATGAGCAAAAAAGAACGAACAAGACTAGGTCACATGCCCCCACATGACCCTTATACAGACTTCTCAAAATCAGAAAAACAAAGCTTGGAGGCAATGCCTCACGTGCTTACACGTGACCCTAAAAAATGAAGGGAATAAAGCCAAAGCCAATACAGATTTTAGGCGTCCTCACGTGTCCCCACGTGACCCCTAATAAACACTTTGATAAATCAATGCATGGGTACCCATCACATGCCCACACGTGATGGACGTGAAGACTTAAGTGTTTAACACTTATTTGAATATTCTGAGAATAAAATAAAGGAAGCCTAGCCCAATCCTAGGGCGCCTCACATGTCCTCACGTGAGCGCTTCATCTTTTCAGTGTTCAACACTATTTTGAGTGTTCTGTCCCTAGTGTTTAACACTATTTAAGTGCATCACGTAGGAACACGTGATCGTCAAATATGTGTTAGTGTTTAACACTATTTCAAATCAGTCTTAGCCCAAATTGGCTAAGTCTTTCTGAGTCAAGACTCCCCTTTGATTAAACCCTAACTACATTCTTCTAAACTTGATCATTTCATATGACATACAAAGTAAACTCCAGAGCCATGATGAATGGTCAATGCCCAATAAAAGACAAAATGTTGTCAGATCCTCAAACCCTTGTTTAGCATTGCTAAATAATGGGAGGCTAAACCCAGACAAATGTTCAACAGCCCAAACTAAGGTCTAACATTTTAAACCTTAATTGGACTCAGCCCAGGTTGGCCATAAGTCCTCAATTCAGATTTAACTAAGCCAATGTGCTCATAATCTAATTAATTGATCTTAGTTCCAAATTGGACTACAGATCTCCCAATCAACTTTGGTTCAAGGGTACATCTCTTCACTCCTTTGATATTTGTCGTTGTAATCCTTCAACGTCTTCAAAGAGGTGTCGGGTCCTGATAACTAATCATTCCATGGACTGTGGGGTCCTTAAACTCATGGACTATGATGTCCTTAAACTTTATAGATTATAACGTCTTTAAACTGGACTGTGGGGTTCTTAAGCCCACGGACTATGATGTCCTTAACCTCGGACTGTGGGGTCCCTTTAAACCCACGGACTATGATGTCCTTAACCTTGGACCGAGATGTCCTTAAACTAACACTGGACCGAGATGTCCTTAAACTAACATTAGACCGCAATGTCCTAAAACTGGTAATCGACCACAATGTCCCTAAACTAAACAATAGAGCCAAATGCTATTTTGTTGGATCTAAACGATCCCGTTAAGTTGATCTTAGTCTAAAATTAGACTAACGTATCCTTAACAAACGTTTAAGTTGACCTTAGTCTCAAATAAGACTAACGTATTCTTAAACCCAACCCCCAAACCCAAATCTAAGAAAATACGGATTTGGACTAATCCACGCCCTACGGGCGACGACATAAATTAGTCTCCGTATACAATCCACGGACAACCAAAAACAAAACAAACACCCACGACACGAAGTGACCATCTGGAGAAGGAGAAAGTGGTTACCGCGACGCGGTAGCGTAATTAACTGCAGGGCCTTGCGCCTGCAGGGAAGAGCGTCCCCACAATCAAAACCCCCTCAAATGAGGGGGAATCTGACGAAGTCTGCTACATCGGCCGCATCCGTTTAAACCTTCGATACATGATGTCGTAAATCAACTTGGCATCTTCGGAGAGGTGGACGGATAGCACCAATTAGCATCTGCCCCGAAATTCAGGCGAGACGGACCCGCGTGGTCCTGTCTCCGTGTTTCGGAGGGGAACAGATTCTGGCACGCCCGGTGGGACCTCTTTCTCTTTCCACTCCACACTTCGTGTGTCGTGTTCGCGAACGAATCGCGGTTTAATATGGTTGTCCTTGGGTTCGAGGTACTAAGATTTGGTTTTGCTCTTGTGCAGAAAAAGGACATCAATAGCCTCTAACTGCTCCAGCTGCAACTGCAACTCCCGTTCCGCCTTATCCGGAGGTGTAACCTACGGGCCCCAAGCAGCCTCCCTGTTCAAGATGCCAGTGGAGCAAGTAACTAAGGCCACCACTGGGCTGTTCTTTGGGACCATGATCCCACCGATGAGCTTCAATGCCCTGCTGCTGTCGCAAGAAGCCCCAAAGAAGTCGGTCTTTGATCGACTTAACACTACCGCGACCCCTCTCAACGGGTCGTCCAGCTCCAATGCCTCAGTCTTTGACAGACTGGGCCAAAGCTCATTTGGGCCTATGACGAAGCCTGTGATACCAGAAAGGGTTGTCCCAAAAAGGATAGCCATTCCTGCTCATGAATTCATCAAGGCGGCTTCTCCTGCCAAAGGGTCGGTCTTCACAAGACTGACTGTTTCAGCTCCTGTTCCAAGCGAAATCGTTAAGGCTGCTTCCCCTGCTCAGAAGTCTGTCTTTGACAGATTGGACATTGCTTCTCAACGGAAACCGGTCTTTAAGAGGCTGACGCCGGCGATAACCCTTCACCAACACAGGGGGCATGATGAAATCACCCCTACAGCTGAGACAATCCCATCCGCACGACATGCTCGCCGTCGTCACTGGCGCCGAGTAAGGAAGGCTGGGGGCAGCTCCCCTTCTGGACTGACTCCGCCAGCTCCCATGGTGGAAATCAACGCTGCTATTCCAACTGGGAACAGCTTTGAACCACTTAGGAGGGTTCGCAAAAACTCTCCAACTGCCGTGTTGAAGAGATCTCCCCCACCTGTGAAGAATGCTACTGAAAAGAAGCCGGAGCAGCCCCCTCAGCGTCTGTCCTCCAAAATTTACAAAGTCTGGCGACAGGTCTAAGAATCGGTGATTGACCAAGACTACTCTCGCCGATCAAAGAAAATTAGAGCTCGGTAAGAAAAGAGCCATCCCGTGACACCACAAAAGATGTCATCCGTCTGGGTGCCCGCTGCAACGTCTCTCTCAACTTCAACCGCTCACAAGAGAAGGAGGCCGGAGAAAGCCCCTGTGACCGCGGAGAACCGCAAGGACGCTGAATCTAAACGCCCCAAGTTTGGGGGAATGGTGACACATACCGTTTATATGGCTTCCGGAAAAGAGGAAAGCCGTGCTTCTACGGGTCATCGACCGCTTACCCGATCGATAACCAAGGCTCAGGAGCAGCAACAACAAAATCTTTAAGAGATGCTAACTGCAATGGCCGCACTCACTGGGCCGAAAGAAAATCCGGAGACCTCAGAGCAGCGTCAGGAACAAGAAACTGATGTTGATTTCCTCCGAAGAATGCTCGAGAGGAAAGAAAAAGAGGCCGTGGAACAGGCGGCCAACATAAAACGAATGGCTCTTTTGTTCCAGGACATGGCTGGGATGATGTTACAGACGGAACCTCCAGCTGAAGACCCCCCGATTATCATTGAAGATGACAGAGGAGAGACATCAAACCCTCCTTCGGCTCTTTCAGCAGCCAAAGAGAAGACCATCTCCAAGGCCGCTCTGGATGATTACATTGCTCAGCAAATACGAGCTCACCAAGCGAATGAAGCGTCTGGGCAGATCGTTAAGACCAGACGACCCTGGCTAGTATGACCAAATAAGGTACCCACCGGGATGTACGATCCCTAAATTCCATGTATATAAGGGGACGGGAAATCCGCATCAGCACATTGCTTAATTCAGAGCCTTGTGCGGCAACACTGGATGTGATGATAAACTTCTGCTCCGCCAGTTTGTTGGCAGCTTGTCGGAGACGGCGTTCGAGTGGTATTCTGAACTTCCAAATGACTCTATCAAGACATTTACGGAGATGGAGCTGCTATTTACACAAATAGTAGTATGCTACTTGGTTTGTTTCTGCTTCAATGTGTACATGTGTTTATTTTTGTATATCACTTATGCACATTAGTGGAGCCCTTAGGATCTTTGCTTGATTACCAGCATTGTGATGGCTGTCACACTAGTGGGACTGGGTAATCTATAAGCACATCCTTATGCAGGTCCCTAGTCGCAGGACTATCGAGACAGGGCATCGATACTCCGGAGTAGACTAGCGCATGCGCTTCTCATCCCAGTGTGGGAGACGGTCGGTCCCACAGCCGTCAGTACGTCGTACTTGAGATAGTATGCGGGTGCTCGTTGGGTTACGAGTACACTGGACAGGACTCGTCGGGAACTGACTAGTTGGTATTATGCCTATCGTCAGTTATCAGTTCCCAGGTGACATGAGTACAGCTTAGTCCGCTGACTTGACACTGTCACTTCGCCTCGAGTGTGTTCCCACTGTACTTTGATCACTACCCTACCACGGCTCAAAGGAGTCGTGCAAACAGGTAGTGGTTGGGTGCAGTCCTGAAGCACTTGGAGGCAGTGACGGTTAGACAGGATTGGTCTCTCCCGGTATTGGGGGTTGACATCGCGCTGTGTCTAGGAGAGCCATTACACGAGTAATCCCTGGCCAGGGCAAACGAGATATACTGGTAGGCTTCCAGTGTTATCTCAGGGTGTTTTGGGCTTCGCTCCGACACGACTTGTACCGCTATTGGGGGACTGACGTTTACCGCCCCCTAGGCCCGCCATGCGATGTATCAGACGAACAGACTGGACTGTACGGAGAATGTCACATTCAGGCTCAGTAGGAGTTCAGATGGGTTTCGCCTCGTCAGTCTTCTTGTCGGCATTACCTGGGGACCGTTACGCACAGCTAGTGCCGCTTGCGGTCTGTGGTTAAACCCACTGCCAGCGTAGTGTCGAGTCTTTAGAGTCCCACACAGAAAGTTTTTCGCCTTTAGGCAAAAGAGTAGAGGTCGCATGGTTTTGCGACAGGTCGCATGGTTTTGCGACAGGGTTCGGTCACATCCGTGCACTTGTGCACGTACAGTGTCCGGACAGTTTACACTAGCGGGCTTTGGTTTAAGGCAGATCGTAGTGTACGTATTGGGATTGGATTTATCCAGTTTGTATTTGTGTTCCTCGGAACGCGGATGCGGGTGTGTATACACAGTTGACGGAGAGACAGAGGCAGAGGATTCTCATTAGGGTTGTTGACCGTTGACTGTTGACTATTGACTTTTTGGTCAACCCTAATGAGAATACGATATGTGATTAACAATTATATTAATTAAGTATTGTGGTGACATGGTTGTTGAGGGATTGACCTTGTTGACTTTGTTGACCGGTTGACTAGGATTGACTAGTTGACCATCATGATGACTATGGCTATCATTTCATGGCAAAGACTTTTTACTTGCTTGTTTCTTTTGTGAGAAATGAGTGCATGAAATGATTTAGCCATTTTGACTTGAACCATTTTACACAATACTTGATTATTATTTTTGTGATGATGGTTTTGGATTATGAGAGGGTGAAAGACAAAAGAGAGGCTCATTCTCACTTACTCATTCTCTCTCCATTGTTTTGAGCTCTCTTCCTCTTGCTGTCATCCTCTTCCTCTTATTCTCTCCTTTTGACTCTATGGTTCACTTGTCTCATGAGTTGAGAACCAAGAACCGTAGATAAAATCCCATACAAACTCTTCTCTACTCACTCTAGTTCACAAGGTTTAGCAAACCGAGTGAACTAGTTTCTTCAAAGATCGAAGAAGGAGCCAAAAGGTTAGAGCTTTCAGGTGGATCTATCTTCGGCGTAAGGAGACGACGGGAAGAAGCCGATCCGGACCACCATCGGAGTTTGAAGACGAAGGAGTTCAAGACAAGCAAGGTATAAACCCCCTAACCGAGTAGTTAACGACTCTTAGTTTGGTTGTTAGTTAGATGTTTAACAAAGATCCGGGTTTTAAGTCCATGTTACCACCTCTATAAAAATCGTTTTTTATCAAATTCCGCATGCCCGAAAGTACCGGGAGAGGTAGCATGGACTTACACTTTTACCGATCAACGGAAACCAAAGTGGCGAAAAAAATTTGGCACGGCGCCGATTCTGCGCTTGACAGGCTCCAATCCATCCGTCTGCCCAGATACTACACAAAAGGCTTAAAAAGGCTATTGAGGCGCCAAGGTGTACCCCTTAAGCAGACTGTTCGACAAGCTCAGTTCTACAACAGGATCTGGAGCGTCTCTGGAACTCAGCGAAAATTGCCCAACAGGAGAATGGAAACGATCGGGTTTGGATACGCTCAATCCAAGAAACGGGAACGGTTCCATAGCTGCTACGTCATACATGACTTTGACGAAGAAAGAGATGTTCTGTTAAAAGACGCTAACCCTGAACCAAAACGAGGTCCCGCCATCAAAATGCCAATTCCGTCGTTTGAAGAAAAGATGGACAAGCTAATAAGGGAAGCGGGTCAGATGGTCCGGGACGATCATAGCCGCGAAACGGCCATTTACGAGAAAGACAGAATGCGGCGCCTCCTTCAACAGGCCGTGGAGAATGACAATGCCTGTCGTCGCCAACCTGTCATACAAAAAACCCGGCGCAAAGACAAAAATAAACCAAAGGACGGAAAAAACGTTCGACAGCAGCGTAGCGGATCTAAGAAGCCACACGATCAAGAATGGAGCAGCCGGGATCCGTCTCTTATGAAGAAGATGGGTCGAGAATATACTTTTTCCCAAGACAAGACAAAAAAGATATTCAATCTTGTCATGAAACATCAGATGATGACACTCCCGGAGTCCAAGCATCCCGAGCAAGCAGGCTAGGTTTCTCACCCAGACTATTGCTCCTATCACCAAGCAATAGGACATCCTCTCGAAGACTGCTTCACCTTCAAGAACTGGGTTGAAGATCAGTATCAACTGGGCAGGTTCGCTCTATCCAGCAGCTGGAGGGTAACACCGCTGCAGAAGCATGAACCGAAAGCCACGTATGCAGCGAGAGTAGAACCAGACCAATATCGGTCTTGAAAGCGATCTCGCACCTGTCACATGATAACGATGTCAGGAGAAAGAATATGCGAAGATACGGCTGATCTCCCCTGGTGATTCGCAAACGATGATGACGAAGTGATCTCCGAGTTTCCACCGGCGCCAAAAGAGCTGGAAGATGGGATACATACTACTGCAGATGATCTCAGAAAAATCGACATGGGAACGGCAAACGTGTAGGGTTCCTAGGCACACTAATGAAGTCTCACAAGTGATCAAACATGCCCAATTGAAATTTTACATGTGCCGAGAAAACCTAATACGGATCGTTAACTAGATATATAGGCGATGCAAGCATGTAATCGAATTAAATGCTAAGGGAAAGTGACTACAACCTTTGTAGATCCGTTCCACCGCTTCCTAAGCTCCGCGACGATGTCCCTCCGCTGTCCAAGTCGGATCCCGAACTCTAGCATCGGCTTCATCAAAGAAATGGGCGGGCTTGATCGTCGGTTCGATGCCGAAGATGATCTACGTCGAGGTATCACAAGAACAAGCTCCAACTTCACCAAGTCAAGAAAACTTGTGAAGGAAACACCCTATACTACTTGGCAAGAGGTAGAGGATAAAGAAATAGGAAGTGGGTAGACTTTAGATTTGGATTTCTCACACTTTTTCATCAATCACCATTGATGTAGCAAGCTTTCTTCTCATGAAAGAAGAAGATGAAGAAGAAGGGAAAAAAAATATATGATAAGTTATGTAAATTAGATAAATAAATCAATACTTATCATTTACTAACCCTTGGTTAAGTGTAGAGAATGTACTATGGTTAGTTCATATGGTTAGGGTTAAGCATGAGACAAGAATGGTGACTTAGTCAAAGTTTCAAGAATGTTCAACTAAAAACAAAAATAGCAACCATTCTTTTCTCATCTTTTCCAAAAATAAATAAATAAATAAATAAGTAAGAAAAAGGAAAACCCTAATCATAAACTTAACCATGGTTTAATTCTTTACACTAACCCTAGCTTGCATGTATCATCAAACATGATACAATCTTGTGCACAAAAGTATATCACATATACCACTTGCACAATCCAAGTGAGAAAATCCGTTTAAAGTGAACCAATACTAGTTAATGCAAAGTAATATATCAAATATACAATTATGCATTAAATCATTAAATCAATACTTGATTTAACGATCCGGTCATATCGCATATAACCGGCTAGTATCCAATGTATCGGCTTATCGAATCAATCCTTGATTCCATAACTAGGTTATATCGCATACAACCATTCGACACATACATCGCGAGAATGAAATACGGTATTACATACACGCATCATTCTCGGTCCCGCACATATCCCATATGTGCTCCTATTTCGTTTCGCTTGAGCCAGGAAACCTCTGTGTAGGACTCTAAAGACTCGTCAATACGCCGATAGCAGATGATGATCATATCAAACACCCACAAGCCGCAAGCGGTCTGCTAAACGTAACGGCCACCCGGGTATTGAGCGATCAGAAGATCGACGAGCAAGCCCGCTCACACTCCTGTGAATCCAACCAGTAACACTTACCGTATAGTCCGGTCTGTTCGTCTGATATGTCGCATATCTCGCCTAGGGGTGGTAAACGTCATACCCCAGTAGCTCGATAAGTCATGCCGACGTAAGGTCCATAACTTTCGTGAAACTACTGATAACTCTTACCAGTATATCACAGCAACCCTGGCCAGGGATTTCCTGTTATGGACAGTCGAGCATAGCACAACATCAACCCCCAATACCGGGAGAGACGAATCCCCTCCTATCGCTCATTGCCTCCATGTGAATCGGGACTGTACCCAAAAACCACCTGTTTGCACAACTCAGTAGAGCCGTGGTAGGGTGGAAATCAAAGCACAGTGGGAGACACACAAGACTCTATGACGATCTCGGGTCTACAGACTAAGCTGCACCAGTGTCACCAGAGAACTGCCATCTGACGTGAGGTATAATACCATCTGGGAGTTCTCGGCGAGTCCGTTCAGTGTACCCAGTCTCCACTGAGCACCCGCATACCATCTTCGATGTCAAACACCAATGGATATGGGATCATCCATCGCCCATCGCATGGGTCGAGAAGATATACGCTAGTCTACTCTGGAATATCGATGCCCCGTCTCGATATTCCCTCGACTAGGAACATTTCAAGGATGTACTCATGGACTATCCAGGCCCCACTAGTATGATCTGCATCACAGTCCTGGAAGTCGAGTACACATCCTAAGGGCTTTATCAACATGTAAATAGAGAGACAGAAAGTATACATGTTAAGATAAAGAGCAACCAGATAGCGTACTATCATGTCGAGAAAGAAAGTCCTACCTATATATGTCCCAGCATCCACTACAATATACATCCAATGTACAGTAATGGCCTCTAGGGCATACATATAACTAACAATCTCCCACTTGCACTAGGGCCATCTGTAGCAGTGGTTGTAGTATCTAATACTCAACCATCCCCTAAAAGTCTCTCTTTGGGAAAAGGCCTTCGTGAGTGGATCCGCCGTGTTGTCCTCTGAGTCTACTCTCCTAACCTCGATCAACTTGGAGATCAACTATCTCCATGATCAGGTGACGCTGCCTCAGAATTTGTCTAGGTCACTGATGGGACCAGGGTTCCAGGGCCAAAGCCACAGTTCCATTGTCACACAATGGTAGGAACCTAGTTCATCTTATGAACCAATATACACCCAAACTGCCTCTTTGGTAGTATCATTAATAGCGATGTTACCAGCCTTTATCGTCTAGTTTGCCACGGTATCTAGCTTGGAAATCTTCCAGCATACCGTCCCTTTACTGAGGGTAAAGACAATGCCTGTGACTGGCATTCAGTCGTCTTTATCATCCTGGAACTCTTCCAGTGATTCTCCCCAGGATCGATTGATACCATCTCACTACATCTAGTGAGAATCCTAACATCCAATTACATCTATCTCATAGATGAAAACTCAGGATTTAGGAGGTATCACTTTGATCCTATTTGGAGAATCCTAGTGATAATAGGAGATTGACCGATCGTAGTATAGGAAACTCTTTTCCTATCAAGAGTATGTTGTCTACGTACAATACGAAGATGACCACCTTACTCTCTACTACCCTTTTGTATATACAAGGTTCGTCTACCATTTTGATGAAGTCAAACACTTTGACTATCACATCAAAACAGACGTTCCAACTCCGCGATGCCTGCTTCATTATGTAAAGCAACTTGCACACGTTTTCGCTGCTCCCACTGTTTACGAAGCCCTCTGGCTGTGTTCTTATAGACGTTCTTTTCTAAATTAGTATTTAGAAAAGCAGTCATGGCACCCAACCGCCAGATATCGTAGTCATGGTATGTAGCCGTGGTAAGTAGGATCTGGATAGACTTAAGCATAGCTACTAGAAAAAGGTTTCATCATTATCCACGCCTGGTCAATGACGAAAACCTTTAACAAGTCTAGCTTTGAAAGTCTCAACTTTTCCATTTACACCAAGTAATCTTCTCAAGATATACTTGCTCCTGATGGGGATTTAACCCTTCAGATATAGCAGCTAAAGTCCATACTTTGCTGGTGTACATGGATTCCATCTCAGATCGCTAAGCATCCAGCCATTTTTACAGAGTCCCTACTCTAGATGGCCTGCTCGAATCTAGTTGGGTCATCATCTCATGATGCATTCCTTACTCCCACTGTCATCGAGAAACCGAGGTATCTCTTAGGCGGATGAGGAACCCTACTAGATCGGCGGAGAGGCTGAGGTTCGTTGGAATCTACTGAATCCTTTGGTTCTACCAAATTATCTGCTGTAGTTTGTATAGCTGGAACCTTTCCAGTTCTACATTACAGACCTTGCCTCGAGCTTGTCCGGATTTTGCTTTTGACATAGGCCGGACAACCCCAAATCTTAACTATCTTAAGATTTGGGCTCTTCCCTTTCCATATCACATATGAAGCGGTAGGCAGCTGATTTGATTGGAACCCTATTCAATAGGTATGCAACTTCATAAGTGCATAACTCCCAAAAGGAAATGGGTAACTCAGTAGTACTCATCATAAAGCACACCTTATCATATAGGGTGTGATTGCTCCGCCCCGATATACCATCGTGCTATGGTGTATACGGAAGAGTAATGCTGAGAGAGAATCTCATTCTCCTTTAGAATGGTCCAAGGATTCCATGCGCAAGTATTCTCCTCCCTGATCTCATCATAGGACATAATACTTATACCCGTATTTTGGTTCTCTACTTCCAACTTATATTCTGTGAATACCTCAAAAGCTTCGGACTTATGTTTCAACAGGAACATACGACTGAATCTTGAGAGATTATCAGAGAATATAATGAAGTAAAAAGAACCAGTCCTGGCATGTGTAGACAGGAGACTTTACATACATCATAATGTATCAGTCCCAAGAGTTTACTAACTCTTTCTCTGTTTCCAGTAAACGGAGCTATGGTCATCAAATCTTTGTGACATGACTGGCAAGTTTCATAAGATGTAAATTCAAACTAATTTAAATATGCATCTAAAATGTAACTTCAGCTAGTCGGGTCGCATTGATGTGACCTAGTCTACAATACCTCAAGAAGAATTTGTTCATTTATGAACTCTTCCTCTTGTGTGTGTTCAGTATACAAGGAACTGTAGTTTAATTTAGAACGTTAATGCTTTTAGATAACGTGCCTGAACCAATCAACTTTTGATATAGAAAATGTTCAAAACATTATCCAACAATACAAAATTTTATCATTTCTTTACTAATAAAGAGACTGATATGATTTTGTATATCAGGTTCGGTATCTAATAGCATTTGTTCAGAATCAATGTATTGGTAATACAGGGTGACAGTGACCAACAGACTTGGCTGCAACACTTGCCCCGTTTTCTGTCTCATGAAACTTATCATCCGTTCTCAGTTTTTCTACCCTTTTGTAGCCCTATGTAACAGATTACATATCTGGGATCCTGATCCGGTATCATATACCCACGATACAGAGGATACTGAGAAACAGTTCTTTATAATGAACACACCCGAAGGAGATGCATCATATGCACTTTCTTCGTTTGGGCGGCATAGGAATTCTGGTATTCCCCTTATTTCCTGCTCTGTCTTATAACAATTATAAGTTGGAGCGGGACCAACGTTCCCCAGCTCAGTATAACAAGCGGGTTCGGTCAATACATCCATTTTATTATCTTGATTAAGGCGTGATATGGTCGCTACCTGGAGAGAGAGAGAAGAAAACACTCAGCGTGCGCTCTTGCAAGATCAGATTGGTTATATATTTTATCTAATCAGGATGGCTCCCACTGTTTTTATCAAATCTTCCTTCAAACCCTAAAAGGAAAGACTAGCCGGGATTAATTACACTCTACAAGTTCGCCAATCTTTCAGCCAGGCCAGTGTCGGTACTTTGAGGGAGGCTCCCCGTGCTTTCGCACGGACCTAATTACAGTAAACCTCGTTTTCCCAGAGGCGTAACCCCGTTGACACCTTTCTAGACACCTACTTGATCAGCTAATTGCAAAGTGCAAAACTCTCCCAGGAGTAACAATTACTCACAGTGGGTATCGGGATCCAACTATCATATAGAAGGTATGCAATCTCATTGCAAATTTCAACACTTGAAACTCCCGATAAAGGTTTTTACCCCTAGCACCTATGACCTTAACTATGGTCAACAAATCATAAGTGCTAGTCAAGTTCTACCCGTCATTTCGTGATTAATTAGACACACCCACATGACCCTTAACTAAGGTCAACAAAGTCACGCGACTGTCCTAACTAATCGCATCATATGCGGTGTAGGAAGACATCACTTAGCTACCGTACACTGTGTCTTGACTATGGTCAACAAACACAGCACGAATACTAAGTACTCTACTTCCTAAAATGACGGAGGGTTGCGAATGGTTTTTATGAAAACCTTTAACGCTTTGAACTTGATCTCGTTGCGGAATCAAATGGTTTTTAAATGGAATGTTTTTCGAAGCTTTTCTAGTTTTGCTAAAGGGGTCACTCCCGGTGAAGGGATCGTCGGCCCTTTCCTCGTCGAATGAGGTGCGGGATATATCATATATATCACTGTGCAAAGCGGAAACTATAGAAGCAATCAAAAGACAAACCGAGTAATGTAGCATCTGCCAGTTATTGCTAAAGGAGTCACTCCCGGTAAAGGGATCTCGGTCCTTTCCCTATCGAATAAGGTGCAGGATGTTCTACAAGGAACACCACGATGCAAAGCAAGAACTGTAGCTACCTGTTTTTATTTTGAAATTCGATTCCACAACATCAATTAGGTTTATTTTCTTTCATTAATCTCATTAATGAATATCCCATCATTTAAATTACCTAAACATCACAGATAGATATGACGTACACTTATGCCATCCGCATTCGCCTCGATGTCCCCTCGTGCACCGTTAGGTTAGGTAACTAACGGCAGAGCGGGGCAGGGCTAGCGCGGGTGTAAAACATAAGCAACGTCTATATAATATATCATATATACTATATATAATATCTGTCACAGAACATCATGTGATCACATCACAGATAAATCACAGCAGAAGAAACATATGAAATATTGGATATACTAGGACGTCCGTGTTTTCAATACGAGCCAGTATAAAACACGGATTCCACAGTCGTGATGAATAGTCAATCCCACACCCCTAAACCCCTACGAGAGCGGCAAGCAACCCTACCAATTCTAGAGTTAGGAGACCCGGACTCGACTCCTCGAGTTGGTCTCCCACTGGACCCCAGAACCCGGTTACTTGTGCTCCCCTCCTTGGGTCTACCCTAGTGCAGAAAAGTAAATAATATACATCAACGGTGACATCTTCCGCAACCTGGAAGTGCCCCAATAAAAGAATATTACATACAAGTTTTTACATGAATGAAAATGAAAAACACTCATCTCACATAAAAACCCCCGGCTATTCAAATACGACGATCCAATATAACATATCCAGCAACACATAACATCACATGTCATCAACCTAAGTAAATATGCGCATCCCAATTGTCGTTGACATATAGCAACGAAACCGGCGATATCACATATTACACTTACGGTCATAGAAAAGAAAGTGTAAAGCTACAACAGTTGGAATCCGCAACCACCTCAGACATCACATGCCTGACCAAATGAATTACTTAGATATCGCATGCCTAACAATTATAAACCCCGCATTTTAGTCTCAAAGTCGAAAACACTTTTCAATATCAAGTCGGGCAATTCAACAGGATTCCCGACATTCTGATCGAATGCTCGTCGCAAACTTTAGTAGGCGGCTGCACCCCCGACGCCGTCGACAAAGTGCACCAAGGCGGAACACCGCTGCCGCGAGCACCCGGACGGATGCTTTCGGCGACGGGGTTCTCCTACAGTCACTTGGTCAGGGCTATGGAGTGAGGCTGTCTATTAAGTTTACCCGGCGAGTATCCGCGTACACTACGTGATTGCGACGGACTTTTGATCACATCAAAATTCCGTGGCAACCGATCAAGTGAGACTAAACTGCTATGTTTATAACATTCATTCAGTAATCTCATAACCATTTGCGAATTCCAAGTATTGTATCACATTCCGGATAAATAGAAAATGCTAAACTTTTCGATCGAACAATCGAACACCCAAGTTTTCCCGATACAGCTCAACACATGAAACAAGTCTAACAACATTCAGTTCGTGCCTCAGTACCAACGGTCCAGCCGTAGAAGGGTCAAGCCAACGCCTCACATGTGGCACGCCGTACTGCCCCAAACCTGAAGGTTCAAAGGGCAGTTCAAGATGGTCACATAATCGAGTTAAGGTTTGTTGTCTTCTAGAGGGACCATCGCGTTACTTGCACTACTTAGAACGTCGTTAAACCACGGAAAAATTCAACACTTGGAAATTTCCCGACAGGGGAAAAAGTGGGTATTTATATCCGGTCGAACTTTTTAACATATTCTAAAATACCCGGAAAAACACACCGACAAAATTAGACAATCCGATCGATACACTGAGTTCCTAATACAACCCAGAAAATAAAACTCTGGAATAAATATTAAAATATTCCCAGGAAAACCAGCACTAAAAACTAGGAGTTACCGTGAAAAAGAAAAATGCTGATGTGACTAGTTGGCCGCGGAACCGCCGCACGAGACATGCTCGTGCCGCGGTTCCGCTGCGCTTTAGAGGAATCGTGCTCTCGAATTTCACAGTAATTCTTAGGAATACCTGCTGATTTTTCTGCATATTTTTAATTCACAAAAATCCACGAATTTCAAAAAAGTCCAGAGAGCATGTTAAAATCGGGGTTTCGGGTCGATCGGACTTCTAACTCCATCTAGACTTCGCCTAAGGCTCTAGCTAGGCTTTGATACCACTGTAGGGTTCCTAGGCACACTAATGAAGTCTCACAAGTGATCAAACAAGCCCAATTGAAATTTTACATGTGCCGAGAAAACCTAATACGGATCGTTAACTAGATATATAGGCGATGCAAGCATGTAATCGAATTAAATACTAAGGGAAAGTGACTACAACCTTTGTAGATCCGTTCCACCGCTTCCTAAGCTCCGCGACGATGTCCCTCCGCTGTCCAAGTCGGATCCCGAACTCTAGCATCGGCTTCATCAAAGAAATGGGCGGGCTTGATCGTCGGTTCGATGCCGAAGATGATCTACGTCGAGGTATCACAAGAACAAGCTCCAACTTCACCAAGTCAAGAAAACTTGTGAAGGAAACACCCTATACTACTTGGCAAAAGGTAGAGGATGAAGAAATAGGAAGTGGGTAGACTTTAGATTTGGATTTCTCACACTTTTTCATCAATCACCATTGATGTAGCAAGCTTTCTTCTCATGAAAGAAGAAGATGAAGAAGAAGGAAAAAAAATATATGATAAGTTATGTAAATTAGATAAATAAATCAATACTTATCATTTACTAACCCTTGGTTAAGTGTAGAGAATGTACTATGGTTAGTTCATATGGTTAGGGTTAAGCATGAGACAAGAATGGTGACTTAGTCAAAGTTTCAAGAATGTTCAACTAAAAACAAAAATAGCAACCATTCTTTTCTCATCTTTTCCAAAAATAAATAAATAAATAAATAAGTAAGAAAAAGGAAAACCCTAATCATAAACTTAACCATGGTTTAATTCTTTACACTAACCCTAGCTTGCATGTATCATCAAACATGATACAATCTTGTGCACAAAAGTATATCACATATACCACTTGCACAATCCAAGTGAGAAAATCCATTTAAAGTGAACCAATACTAGTTAATGCAAAGTAATATATCAAATATACAATTATGCATTAAATCATTAAATCAATACTTGATTTAACGATCCGGTCATATCGCATATAACCGGCTAGTATCCAATGTATCGGCTTATCGAATCAATCCTTGATTCGATAACTAGGTTATATCACATACAACCATTCGACACATACATCGCGAGAATGAAATACGGTATCACATACACGCATCATTCTCGGTCCCGCACATATCCCATATGTGCTCCTATTTCGTTTCGCTTGAGCCAGGAAACCTCTGTGTAGGACTCTAAAGACTCGTCAATACGCCGGTAGCAGATGATGATCATATCAAACACCCACAAGCCGCAAGCGGTCTGCTAAACGTAACGGCCACCCGGATATTGAGCGATCAGAAGATCGACGAGTAAGCCCGATCACACTCCTATGAATCCAACCAGTAACACTTACCGTATAGTCCGGTCTGTTCGTCTGATATGTCGCATATCTCGCCTAGGGGTGGTAAACGTCAGACCCCAGTAGCTCGATAAGTCATGCCGACGTAGGGTCCATAACTTTCGTGAAACTACTGATAACTCTTACCAGTATATCAAAGCAACCCTGGCCAGGGATTTCCTGTTATGGCCAGTCGAGCATAGCACAACATCAACCCCCAATACCGGGAGGGACGAATCCCCTCCTATCGCTCATTGCCTCCATATGAATCGGGACTGTACCCAAAAACCACCTGTTTGCACAACTCAGTAGAGCCGTGGTAGGGTGGAAATCAAAGCACGGTGGGAGACACACAAGACTCTATGACGATCTCGGGTCTACAGACTAAGCTGCACCAGTGTCACCAGAGAACTGCCATCTGACGTGAGGTATAATACCATCTGGGAGTTCTCGGCGAGTCCGTTCAGTGTACCCAGTCTCCACTGAGCACCCGCATACCATCTTCGATGTCAAACACCAATGGATATGGGATCATCCATCGCCCATCGCATGGGTCGAGAAGATATACGCTAGTCTACTCTGGAATATCGATGCCCCGTCTCGATATTCCCTCGACTAGGAACATTTCAAGGATGTACTCATGAACTATCCAGGCCGCACTAGTATGATCTGCATCACAGTCCTGGAAGTCGAGTATACATCCTAAGGGCTTTATCAACATGTAATCAGAGAGACAGAAAGTATACATGTTAAGATAAAGAGCAACCAGATAGCGTACTATCATGTCGAGAAAGAAAGTCCTACCTATATATGTCCCAGCATCCACTACAATATACATCCAATGTACAGTAATGGCCTCTAGGGCATACATATAACTAATAAAACGATCCACGACCAACGTTCGTCAGTGAACTGTTATCTGAAGAAAAGGTGGCTACGCTTAAAGACGTGCTCATACAGTATAAAGATTGCTTTGCATGGAACTATTCGGAGATGCCCGGATCGGATCCAGAAATAGCTGTCCATAAATTGGTGATTTCTCCAGGCATCAAGCCGACCAAACAAGCACCGAGAAGAATGCGGCTCGAGCTTGAGATGAGCATCAACGCCGAAGTCAAGAACCTAATCGACTCCGGCTTTATCCAAGAGGTTCAGTATCCTGACTGGATCACTAACATCGTCCCAGTGATGAAGAAAAATAGGACGGTGCGCATATGTATCGACTTTCGGGATCTCAACAAAGCTTGCCCGAAGTACGACTTCCCAGTACCAGTCACTGAGCTGATGATAGATAATATGTCCACTCACGAAGTTTTCTCCTTCATGGACGGCTCATCAGGATACAATCAGATAAAGATGCATCCCGAAGACCAGAAGCATACCGCTTTCCGGACTCCTCTGGGCATATTTTGCTACAAGGTGATGCCCTTCGGTCTAAAGAACGCCGGTGCTACCTATCAGAGGGCCATGACGAAGATTTTCGATGACCTCATACATGAAGTCGTCGAATGCTATAGCGACGACCTTGTAGTTAAAATCAAATCATATGAAGAACATTTAGAGCATCTGAAGATCGTGTTTCAGTTCCTTCGGAAATACAACTTGAAGATGAACCTTCTCAAATGCGCGTTCGGAGTTTCCTCGGGCAATTTCCTGAGATTCGTCGTCCGACACCGAGGCATCGAAATAGACCCATCGAAGATCAAGGCGATCATGGAAATGCCTCCGCCAAGGACTCTCAAGCAACTGCGGTCTCTAGAAGGAAAGTTCGTGTATATCCGGCGATTTTAGCCAATCTTTCAGGCAAGTGACGTCCTTACAGTCATCTAATGAAGAAGGGGACACCGTTCGTCTGGGATCGCAAATGCCAAGACGTACTAGACAAAATCAAGCAATACCTACAGAATCCTCCGGTGCTAACCGCTCCAGTCAAGGGGAAACCCCTCATTCTGTATACAACTGCCCTCGAAGGTTCTTTAGATGCGCTGTGGGCACAAGGGAACGACCAAGGGAAGGAAAGAGCTCTCTACTATTTGAGTCGAGTTCTACTGGGGGCAGAAAGCAATTACTCCCCCATCGAAAAACACTGCCTGGCGTTGATCTTCGCGATAACGAAGCTCAGACACTACGCGTTGGCACATGAGGTCCATCTCATATCAAAAATGGATCCTCTCAAATATTTAACGTCAAAGGTTATATTAACAGGACGGCTCGCCAAATGGGCCCTGATCTTGATGGAGTTCTCGATAACTTATCGTCCCCTCAAGGCAGTGAAAGGCCAAGCCATCGCTGATTTCCTCGCCGAACATCTGATACCTGCCGATTCCCCTTTGAACTGCGAATTGCCCGACAAGCACGCGTTTGACACGATCGACGGGGAAAGAAGAGAGAATGATACCCGATGGGAACTTTACTTCGACGGAGCATCTTCCATGAAGAAGCGCAAACAAAGCACCCCCATAATCAAATCAGGGTTAGGCCTCATCTTCGTGACTCCACAAGGAGGGATAATGCGCTTTGCCTTCTCCTTAACAGAGCTAAGGACGAACAATGAAGCCAAATACAAAGCTTTGATAGCAGGTCTTGAGATCGCCGTCGACATGGGAATTGAGAACCTCCTCATACATGGAGACTCCCAACTGGTCGTTAGTCAAGTAAATGGCGACTATCAAATGAGCAAGCCAGAGTTGGTGAAATACGGCGAGAGAGTGCAGCAACTACTGACTCAAATCCCTGCCTATGCCCTGGAGAGCATACCACGTGCGGAAAATAGCAAGGCAGATGTATTAGCCAAGCTTGCTAAGGAACTGGCCGATGAAAACCTTGATGACGTAAGGATCGTTGTGCAAAGCCGTCGGGTTCTTGCACCAGCAGAAATATCTCCAGAGTCATCCGAAGAAAAGGGAGCGACCGAGCAAATGGCTCTGCAAATAAAAGACCAGGAAAAAGCTAAGGATTGGAGAGAAGTCTTTATAGACTACTTCAAATCACGCTGAACACCTGAAGATGCATCGTTAAGACATCAGCTTATGAAACGAGCTCTAGCCTTCGCCTTTGTTAATGATACTCTGTATAAGAGATCATTTGATTCTCTGTGGCTAAGATGCCTGAGACCTGAAGAGGCAAGGAGAGTCGTCCAAGAAACTCACGACGGACTCTGCGGTTCTCACCAAGCCGGATCGAAGATGAAACTAAAAATCAAAAGGATGGGCTACTATTGGCCCACGATGATCCAAGACTGCCTCGAATACGCAAAGCAGTGCCACTCGTGCCAGATTCACGGGGACTTTATCCATCAGCATCCAAATCCGCAACACCCAACAGTGGCTAGCTGGCCATTCGAAATGTGAGGAACTGATATAATCGGGCCCATTGAACCAGCATCATCCAAAGGACATCGATTCATTTTGGCAACAACTGATTACTTCTCCAAATAGGCAGAAGCAGTACCGCTGAGGGAAGTGAAGACGGAGAATATCCTCCATATTATCAAGACACACGTCATCTATCGGTTCAGCATTCCGCGACGGATTATCTCCGATAACGGGCCAGCCTACAGAAACCACAAGATCAACCACTTCTCACAACAGTATAACATAGACTGGAGATACTCTTCGGTCTATAATCCCCGAGCTAACAGTCTAGCTGAGGCTTTTAACAAGACCTTGACGAAGATCGTGAAAAAGACGGTGTCTCGAAATAAGAGGGACTGGCATGAGAGACTGCATGAAGCTCTCTGGGCGTATCGAACTACGTTCAAAACTGCCACAAACACAACGCCCTATGCGTTGGTATTCGGCACAGAAGCGGTACTCCCCCTCGAGATAGAGTTACCCTCTCTATGAGTGGTCGTTCACTACGAGCTAACAGACAAAGAAAATGCTCATCTTCGGCTTGAGGAACTTGATGCTCTCGACGAAACTCGGCTCATGACGCAGTAAAATCTGGAGACTTATAAAGAAAAGATGACGCGCTCATATGAGAGATTGACTAGGCCGAGAACATTCTGCCAAGACGAACTCGTGCTAGTGGTCAAGAGACCTATGATCCCCAATCGTGCCAAACGGAGGAAATTCGAGCCGAACTATGAAGGCCCGTATATCATAGATAAAGTTTACCATGGTGGTGCCTACCTACTCATAGACATGCAAGGTGAAAGACCTTTTAGGCCAATAAACGGTCGCTTCCTGAAAAAATACTACGCCTGACAAGTCATGGCCCAGGTTAACGATAGATGACGACGCCTATGTCCGCTCGCTATTTTCCTAAGCCCAAACTCTATAAGTAGTAGCCGGCTACGGACCGAAACGTCCTTAAACTAATGATGGACCAATATGTCCTAAAACTGGCGACGGACCGAAACGTCCTTACACTAACAACGGACCACTATGTCTTAAAACTGGCTGTTGACCGAGACGTCGATAAACTATTACGGACCGCAGCATCCCAAGATTGACACAAAAAAATAATAAAAAGAAAGAAAACGATATGTCCATAAGCAAAATGGGCACGGATGAAAACCCGAAAGGGCTTCGTGAGTAAAAACAACAGAGCTACCGGCGAGTTTTGTGAAAACCCGAAAGGGCGCAATCTCGTTAGAAGACACTTGCAGAGGCCTCTCGACCTTGTGAGGAGAAACCACCTACGTGAGATCCTTACGACTCACAAGGGAGCAACACATTTAGGGATCCCCACGATTCCTAAGGAGAAATTACACTTGCGAGATCCTCACGACTCGTAAGAAGAACCTTCTTATGAGACCCTCACGGCTCATAACATTCCAAAGTCTTAAACTACAGGGATCTGAACCTGTTCTTAAGCAGTCATACACCCTGACTCTGCCCTACAAGCGGTTCAATACTGACCCTTGTATACAATCCACGGGCGCGAATAAACATTTCCCTAACAAAGTCCCACCCGCGACTGGGGATATGTTTACACAAGTGGACAACCCTTGTAAGTCCTCTCGACTTATAAAGAGAAAATACTCTTGTAAGATCCTTACGACTTATAAGAGATCATACACTTAAGATTCCTCACGATTCTTAAGGAGAAAACGCACCTACGAGATCCCCACGACTCGTAGGGAGAAATACCTTTATGAGACCCTTACGGCTCATTAAGTCAAAAGCCTTAGTCAACAGGATCCTAGCCCTGTTTACTAAGCCACCTTTGTTCGACATTGACAAAGGCAAATAATGATTCGCTTCTGGAAATATCCCAGTTGTAGCGATGCTGATGCTAAAATCGGTGTCCAATCCCAAGCTCGCAGCGAAAAGCCAGCAAGCCACACATGCATACGAAATAGCCGAAATGATGGAGCAATTTGCAACAAAATCAGCAAGTAAAAGTGTATGCATGCAAAATAGCCGAAATGATTGGGCAACTCGCAATAAAAAAAAGAGCGAGTAAATAAAACAAATAGCCGAAATGATTGGGCAATCGCGACTTTCGCGATATAAAAGCTGAAATGATAGAGTATCGCGGAAAGAAAATATATAAAATGAAACTTTTTGCCCCGCAGATGAGATCACATCGATCCCTGTATACAATTTAGGGGTACAAACAAAGAGGGAACCATACCTTCCCACCAGGCTCCATAAAAAAGAAGAAGCCAAATCTCGACGGTTTACAGATAGCCTGGAGATCATCTCAACATTCGTCTCATTACAACAGACACAAAATTAACAAATCGGAGCTGCGGCGAAGTTCCCAGTTCCATGACTCGACGATGCACAAACAACCGAGAGTCAACAAATCCTGGTTTCGTGGAACACGACTTATTTCAATGCTGACCCCGTGAGAAGCATCCAGAGCGGATCCTGGTCCTTGCGGAACGCGGCTATATCAATCCTGATCCCGTGGGAAGTATCCAGAGCAAATCCTGGTTTTGTGGAACATGGCTTATGTCAATCCTGACCCCGTGAGAAGCGTCCAGAGCGGATCCTGGTCCTTGTAGAACACGGCTATGTCAATCATGACCCCGTGGGAAGCATCCAGAGCAAATTCTGGTTTCGTGGAACACGGTTTATGTCAAACCTGACCCAGTGAGAAGCGTCCAGAGCGGATCCTGGTCCTTGCGGAACACGGCTATGTCAATCCTGACCCCGTGGTAAGCATCCAGAGCAAATCTTGGTTTCGTGGAACACGACTTATGTCAATCCTGACCCCGTGAGAAGTGTCTAAAGCGGATCCTGGTCCTTGCAGAACACGGCTATGTCAATCCTGACCACGTGGGAAGCATCCAGAGCAAATCCTAATTTCGTGGAACACGGTCTATGTCAATCCTGACCCCGTGAGAAGCGTCCAGAGCGGATCCTGGTCCTTGCGGAACACGGCTATGTCAATCCTAACCCCGTGGGAAGCATCCAGAGCAAATCCTGGTTTCGTGGAACACGGCTTATGTCAATCCTGACCCCGTGAGAAGCGTCCAGAGCGGATCCTGGTCCTTGCGGAACACGGTCTATGTCAATCCTGACCCCGTGGGAAGCATCCAGAGCATATCCTGGTTTCGTGGAACACGGCTTATGTCAATCCTGACCCCGTGAGAAGCGTCCAGAGCGGATCATGGTCCTTGCGGAACACGGCTATGTCAATCCTGACCCCGTGGGAAGCATCCAGAGCAAATCCTGGTTTCGTGGAACACGGTTTATGTCAATCCTGACCCCGTGGGAAGCGTCCAGAGCGGATCCTGGTCCTTGCGGAACACGGCTATGTCAATCCTGACCCCATGGGAAGCATCCAGAGCAAATCTTGGTTTCGTGGAACACGGCTTATGTCAATCCTGACCCCGTGGGAAGCGTCCAGAGCGGATCCAGGTCCTTGCGGAACACGGCCATATCAATTATGACCCCGTGGGAAGCATCTGGAGCAAATCCTGGTTTCGTGGAGCATGACTTATGTCAATCCTGACCCGTGAGAAGCGTCCAGAGCGGATCCTGGTCCTTGCGGAACACGGCTAATGTCAAACCTGACCTCGTGGGAAGCACCCAGAGCAAATCCTGGTCCCATAGAACACAACTAAAGTCAATCTTGACCCCGTGGGAAATGGCCAGAGCAACCCCCGACCCCGTGAAATGCGGATAATGTCAACCTCATCCATCACTTACAAGTCCTCTCGACTCGTAAGGGAGAAAACTCTTTTGTGAGATCCTTACGACTCTAAAAAAAAACGCACTTAGGAATGCTCACGATTCATAAGGAGAAATTACACTTACGAGATCCTCACGACTCGTAAGGAGAAATACCTTTATGAGACCCCCACGGCTCATAAAGTTGGAAAGCCTTAGGAGGCAGATCTGAACCTGACTCCTAAGCCATCGCTGTCATACAGGGAGATCAAAATAGATTATCCACAAAATGCATTTACTAAAAGGGGCACACCATCATGAAGCAAAATATGTCTTTTATTCATGAATAAAAATGAATACAAGGTATAATTTATGAAAGAATCAAAAAAATACTCCCATTCAGGAGTATGTACAAAAGAAGAATAAAAAAATATACAATTCTTCAGGCCGGTGGACGATTCAATAGATTTGCCAATTCATCCCTTTTCCGCGGGGCCTCAGCCTCATGATTCATTATCGTTAAGAGACGGGCCTCCGCTTGAGCCTATTGGGTCTGGTATGAGGCAAGCCGACTTTCAAGCTCTTTTTCGGTAACCTTATGAGCTTCGACCATTTCGTGAGTGAAAATGACGGCCTTATCAATAGCTACTACCTCCTCGATAGCCTCTTGAAGCCCTCTCCAAAGATCATATACCCGAGTGGTCTTAGCCGTAAGATTAGCTTGAAGTTCCCTCAGCGCTTTGGAAGCCAGCTCCCTCTCCGAAAACTTTCGGCTGAGCCTCTTCTCGCATGACAGCATATTTGAGGCGCATCGTTCAATCAACCCCCGTAAGCTCGCCTTTGCAACCACAACCTCCGAAGGAAGACGTGAGCACTCAAGACTATATAAACAAGACTCCATTCGACGACACTACTTGACCCGAAGCAAGCACAGAATATGGGAGGCAACAAGGAGAGTCTTAGATATGTATCCTATCAAGCGTGCACTCACAACTATATGTCTGTTTACAAGGAAATGATACCCGAAACATTGATGTGTAGGCAACATAACGATAATGTTCGCACTTAAAGAAAATTCCCATGGGAAAATATAAAAGTCATCTACACAAACAAGACGCACGTATGAGTATACAACATACATGAAAATTCAGCAGAAAGCATGCAACAGCCAATGATAAGAAGAGTACATTAATTTAAACATACTACGCTACCAGAAAAAGGTCACCAAACAAAGGATCAGTGGTACAAGGGTTAACAAAGCAAAATACCGAAAAAAGCTCTCTCTTTGCCTTCTCCAGCACGTCGAAACGACGATTTTCACGAGGAGTTGCTTCCCACCGATTGGCGCCATGATCATCCGCAAAAGCAGACATAATAGCCCGACGGGCTCTTATCTGGCCCAACAGATGAACCGAGCAATCTTTAAGAGCCTGGGTAATCAAACACGCCTTGTAGAAACACTCGAGCTTGTCTTCGGCCGCATCAAGGATCGCAAGGGTCATCTCTGCCGGGTGAGGAGGGATGTCAGCAAGCACGACAAGAAAGATCATCCGAAGCCAAATGGAGCCCATTGGAAGAGGAGACCCTCTACGAATCAGGAGTTCATACGTCACCGCGTCACATTAGGCATCAGTAAGAAATGGATCCACTAATCGCGTAGCAAAGCGAGGAATTATTTCCTCAACGGGCACTTCCCATGGTTGTCGACGGGTATGGAGGCGGTTGCAAGCCATAACACTTAGTTGTTTTCTCAAGATGGCTATCCTAAGTTATAAATGGATTTCTCTGTGAAGAGAGAAAGAAACACATGGATCCAGGTTATAAAGGGGAGCATTCAATGCTGTACACGGAAAATATTGCATGATGGAACTATTTCCAAGGCCCAGGAAAAGGAAAGGCATTGGAAATCAAAGAGGTGGAATTATTTCCAAGGCTTCCTTTCTGCATTCAATGTTGTACACAGAAAATATGGCATGGGAAATTAAACAATCCCATCAATATAACATTACGTGCAAGGCACGTGAGCACCAACCTTGGCATGTACTGAAAATTAAAACAGTGTCACGCGTGAATAACACATGGGTGGATGCCGATATGAGATCAAAATCCCCAACAGTGCCTCATATGCCGAACACGTGAGCAGCAACAACAATATGACAAAATTTCATGAAGAAGGCATGCAAACACAAAAGGGAAAGGAAAGATTTATCATTCATACTTTGAAAGTTCGTACAAAAATAAGAGAAAATGTTACAATGGTAAAACATCAAATCCAGGACACGGATTGAGGAATTCAAAAGTAAGGCCGTCCAAAATATTTCTGGCCTCTCTGGTCATTCTCGTGTGCTTCCTCTCGCGCTCGCAAGCGTCGGGATCTCCGCTGATGTCCTCCACCCTCCGATAGGCAGAGAGTATCGCCGCCTGTTGGAAATCTTGATGCAGGATATCAACAAGATTGTTCCGTCTTTTCTTTGAGATTAAGCCCATCAGATACACTGAGTGTACCTTATCTTCGGCATCATCCAAAGCCTTAAGCGGCATGCCTATATAGAATAAAGGAAGTGCTTCCCAGATCGCTCTTGTGATGAGTTTCAAAAGAGAAAAGCGATGAGGGAGTAGTCGACCGTTGTACTCATTGAAGCGGCTCATGATCTCAGCACACTGAGCGTTGGTGAACTCCTGGTTCTGGCTACGGCCCAGTGCGTGAATGTCTCCGTAAGAAATGATCTCGTCAAGATCATACAAATGAGCAGCCATAGTATCTGAAATAAAGATCAGTGAGAATTTAATCAAGAAGAATGCTTGTTAAAATGAACAGTGGATTTCAAACAACTCTGCACATTCCCTAAGGAGAAAACTCACTGTAAGAACTCTATGCAAATCGTGAAGGGTTTCTATGGAAGCATTTTTTGCAAAGAACAACTCCGGGCAAGAACATCCCAAGATGTTCTCTGTGAAGAACTAACTTCTTTAAAGGAATTAAATTCCCAGCAAATTGGCAGAGCTAAGCTCTTGGAAATGGAATTAAATTCCAGGGAGAAACAAAGACGGTCATCAAACCCCTAAGATCAGAAAATGCCTAACAATGGGGTTTGCTACCCAGAGATTATGCACTCCTAAAAAAGATCAGAGAAAAATGGGTTCTTGTTAAAAGGGAAAAACCCTTAGTGTGGATTTAAAATCCAAAGAAAACTTCTGCAAAAGGTTCGTCCGCCGTTCAAGATCCTTACCTAAAAAAGGAAATCTTTTGTTAACAGAGTTAAACTCTGGAAATTCTCGAAACAGAGAACTAAGATTTGAGAGAGAGAATTAAATTCTCAAGACAAGAACAAGCAAAGTAGAAGATGAAAAGTGGAGGCGCTTCTGAAGAGACTCCTGTATTTATAGGATGTGATGGGAAACGGTTCATCTACCCTTTCCCTAGGCAGATCCAACGGGCACAAAAGGTGACAGCGTTGCACTCACGTGCAAACACGTGAGAACAACGCTGTGGGGGCATTTGTTCCCTCATAAAATATCAGAAACACCCCAATGGGGCATCACGTGTCCACACATGACCAGAGGTCACGTGCAGACACATGATGGGTTCCTGTGATCTCTAATTTATAGAATTAAATTCTAGTCAAACAATCAATCAATGAAGTTACGTGTCCACACGTGATGGGCCCTTCAACCCACTAAAAAAGAATTAAAAGCCATAATAAAACAGCAAGGAAAAACCCCAACGGGGCATCACGTACACACACGTGACCAAGGGTCACGTGCTGACACGTGATGATTCCTTAGCACTTTAAAACTGCAGAATTAAATTCTGGTTAAATGTTTAATCAGAGTGGTCACGTGTCAACACGTGATAGGTTCCTCAGCTCTTTAATTAATAGAATTAAATTCTATTTAAAATGATCAAACAATGGGATCACGTGCCAACACGTGATAGGCTTTAAGCTTTCTGAACTAATAGAATTAAATTCTAATTAAGAGAGAATCAAGAACCCTAACTGGAAAAATATTTCTCTAAATCTTTTCGAACAAAAAAAGATTGTGCTCTGTAAAGTAGAGCACCGTTGGATTAAAAATCCAATGGTGATTAAAAAACACCAGTTTATAGAAAGATTCCATACAAGGAAAGATTTCCCTGAAATTCACCAAGAATAACAAACAAAATATCTTTTGGATTAAAAATCCAATGGTGAATAAAATTCACTGAGCAGTCTAAAAGATTATATTGGTTACAAAATCAATTAAAATCTTTCAATGGAAGATTGACTAAACAGATTGATTCTTTTCTTTCTCTTATAAATAAGAGCCAAGAAGAGAAGAGAGGGGATCGATTTTCTGATTTTTGGAGATATACAACACCGGAGAAAAAAATAGGGAGGAGAATTTAATTCTCAAGAGAGAAAAGAAGATCTTTTCACAGAAAAGAAACCCTAGGTGAGAAAGGGGAAAAGGATCTAGGCTTCATAAAACAAAAGAGAACTTAATTCTCAAATTAAGAGTTTAACTCTTCTGAATAAGAACTTAGTTCTTCCTTTGGTTGAAAATTTGCAGAAGCAGATTTCCCACAAGTTGAGAATTTAATTCTCATCGGGAAGATTCTGCCATGCAGATCCAAAACTTAGAGGGAGAATTTAAGTTTAAGGAATTTAATTCCCCCAAATTCATAGGAATTTAATTCCTTCCAATGAAACTAGGGTTTAACCCTACATAAGAATTTAATTCTTCCAAATTCACAGGAATTTAATTCCTCCAAAAAAACTAGGGTTTAACCCTACATAAGAATTTAATTCTTCCAAATTACGTTTTAACCCTATAAAAGAATTTAATTCTTCCATATACATAGGAATTTAATTCCTCTAAACAAAATTAGGGTTTAACCCTACCAAAGAATTTAATTCATAAAAAAAGGAGTTAAAACTCTCCATGCACGTAAAGAAATCAGCACCCAACCTGGTCACGTGGTAACACGTGACCCTCATCCTCAATGAGCAAAAAAGAACGAACAAGACTAGGTCACGTGCCCCCACGTGACCCTTAAACAGACTTCTCAAAATGAGAAAAACAAAGTTTGAAGGCAATGCCTCACGTGCTTACACGTGACTCTCAAAAATGAAGGGAATAAAGCCAAAGCCAATACAGATTTTAGGCGTCCTCACGTGTCCCCACGTAACCCCTAATAAACACTTTGATAAATCAATGCATGGGTACCCATCACGTGCCCACACATGATGGCCGTGAAGACTTAAGTGTTTAACACTTATTTGAATATTCTGAGAATAAAATAAAGAAAGCCTAGCCCAATCCTAGAGCGCCTCACGTGTCCTCACGTGAGCGCTTCATCTTTTCAGTGTTTAACACTATTTTGAGTGTTCTGTCCTTAGTATTTAACACTATTTAAGTGCATCACGTGGGAACACGTGATCGTCAAATATGTGTTAGTGTTTAACACTATTTTCAAACCAGTCTTAGCCCAAATTGGCTAAGTCTTTCTGAGTCAAGACTCCCCTTTGATTAAACCCCAACTACATTCTTCCAAACTTGATCATTTCATATGACATTCAAAGTAAACTCCAGAGCCTTGAGGAATGGTCAATGCCCAATAAAAGACAAAATGTTGTCAGATCCTCAAACCCTTGTTTAGCATTGCTAAATAATGAGAGGCTGTACCCGGACAAATATTCAACAGCCCAAACCAAGGTCTAACATTTTAAACCTTAATTGGACTTAGCCCAAATTGGCCATAAGTTCTCAATTCAGATTTAACTGAGCCAATGTACTCATAATCTAATTAATTGATCTGAGTTCCAAATTGGACTACAGATCTCCCAATCAACTTTGGTTCAAGGGTACATCTCTTCACTCCTTTGATATTTGTCGTTGTAATCCTTCAACGTCTTCAAAGAGGTGACAGGTCCGGATAACCAATCATTCCATGGACTGCGAGGTCCTTAAACTCATGGACTATGATGTCCTTAAACTTTATAGACTATGACGTCTTTAAACTGGACTGTGGGATCCTTAAGCCCACGGACTATGATGTCCTTAACCTCGGACTGCATGGTCCCTTTAAACCCACGGACTATGATGTCCTTAACCTTGGACCGAGATGTCCTTAAACTAACACTGGACCGAAATGTCCTTAAACTAACATTGGACCACCATGTCCTTAAACTGGTAATCGACCACAATGTCCCTAAACTAAACAATAGAGCCAAATGCTCTTTTGTTGGATCTAAACGATCCTGTTAAGTTGATCTTAGTCTAAAATTAGACTAACGTATCCTTAACAAACGTTTAAATTGATCTTAGTCTCAAATAAGACTAATGTATCCTTAAACCCAACCCCCAAATCTAAATCTAAGAAAATACGGATTTGGACTAATCCACGCCCGACGGGCGACGGCATAAATTAGTTTCCGTATACAATCCACGGGCAACCAAAAACAAAACAAACACACACGACACGAAGTGACCATCTGGAGAAGGAGAAAGTGAATACCGTGACGCAGTAGCGTAATTAACTGCAGGGGCTTGCGCCTGCAGGGAAGAGCGTCCCCATAATCAAAAACCCCTCAATGAGGAGGAATCTGACGAAGTCTGCTATATCGGCCGCATCCGTTTAATCCTTCGATATATGGTGCCATAAATCAACTTGGCATCTTCGGAGAGGTGGACGGATAGAACCAATTAGTATCTGCCCTGAAATTCAGGCAAGACGGACCTGCGCGGTCCCGTCTCCGTGTTTCGGAGGGGAACAGTTACATCATTCTTGGGCCCTGTAGTAACTTAACCTCCAGCCTCCATCGACACTATAGTTGAGCACTACCTTCCCGACTTCTTTTCATTTAGGTCGTATCTTACTGCAAATCCATGCCCAGACCAGTCTCTTTTACATTACTAGTATTGCTTCCCATTACTGAAATTACATTCAGTGACGTTCTTATTCGAAACTTAGTTTTCTTTATTTTTGTATTCATCTAAATTGCGTATTATTAATTACTTTTGTTTTACTTATTTTAAATGCTTTACTATTTTTCCCATTTTCAATAGTGCAAACTTACATCGTATATACTATTTTGTTTTATTTTCTCTTGTATTTTACCGTATGAGTTTTCTCAAGTTATTTTAAATTGCATGATCTGTGGTCCTACTAAAACATTTTTGGCTTATCAGCAAATCCTTCACTATTGTTTATCAATGTTATTATATCTTTCATTGTGTTTGTATATATATATAGTTTATTACTACGAATGGTTATGCCTTATGCTTACTTATGACTATTCTTTTCGCTGCGCTATTTCTTGTTCGAGTAGGGACGGTCGTGTCGTTCACCACTTATATCTGGTGTTTGATTTATAAATCTTTAAAGTTCATCTAGTTGCTTTTACGTAAATCGCTATATAATAGTAATTGATTTTTGTTGTTTTTCGCATGACATTTTATATCTTACCGTTTATTTTAAATTTTGAGGAAGAAATTTTATATAAGTGAGGTATTATATAATACCCAGTTCCGATATACCATAACTGTATTTTAATAAATAATTTCCAAATATTTTCCTCCAAATTTTCCTACATAATTTTCTAAAACAAAAACCCTAACCCTAACCCTTTTATATTTCCAAATTCTTTTCCTAATCTACCCAAAAAAACAAGCCCACAGCCCCGACTCAATTCCCTCAACCGAACCCAAAACTTTTCTCAAACCTACCCGACCCGCTCCCTGCCCGACCCGACCCGCTCCCCCTTCTCTTCTTCTTCCTCACTCCTTTCGTTTCCCGCTCTTTTCCCCCAACGTTCCCCGCTTCTCGCGCCCACCTCCACGAGACCCGCGCCTGCTCACCAACTCCTCCACGCCCCACTCGCTTCTCCCCAACGACCACTCCCTCCAACGGCTCCCCTCTTCTCGTGCCCATCGCCGCGAGACCCGCTCCCCCACGTCCCCGCTTTCCCCACATGTCGACCGAGCCCTCCTTTCTTTTCCATCTCGCTCCTTCTCCCTTGCCTCATTTTCTTCGTCCCCACCAATCCCTCTCTTCCAAACACCCGCCAACTCATCCATCGACGACGAGCCCGATCTCTTCATCGTCGACCACCACCACGAACCCATCACCAGCCATACTTCCTTCTCCTCTTTCTTCACCTTCGACCGCCCCAGCCATCGCCATTGCCTCACCTCCGTCAACCAACCACCGCAAGACCCAAAACTCCAGCACCACCCCTGAATACCAAGTTCCATCGCACACGAGCGCAGCCACATCTGCGTCCACCATCGATGGAGCTCCCCAATCCACCATCTCAAAGCTCCAAACTCCGAGCATCCTCATCACCGACGACCACCAGCAACACCACCATCGTCGGACCCAGCCCTCTCCTCCACTGCACCCGAACCCACTACCCACTGCACCCCCACTCCTTCACCGGCGACCATCGAGCCCTGCATCCATCGCCTCAGCCGAGCCACTGCGAACTCCACCGCCGACCTCCAACAACGCCGTCGATCTCCTCGTTACCAACACAACACCACCATCATCATCATGCCTCCTCCGCCGACCTCGTCGCCGCAACCCCCACCACACCGAGCCCCCTCACCTTCAAACCCACCTTCTCCCCTCATCTCAACCGAGCACTTCCAGCTCCCAACGACACTACCCCCGTCACCACCTCCTCTGCCACCGCGATACCACTCGACCATCACCGCATCCTCCTTCTTCCTGCAGCCGGACCCCATCACCACTAACTCCTCCTCGGCAACCCTCTTCGCCCCTGCACCCGAGCACCGACCACCCTGCCAGCTCACCATTTGTCTCATCACTGTTGCCACCACGCCGGAGCTCCCGTGAACCAACGACGCCACCAAACTACTACCATCTCCACCACTACGTCGCCGCAGCTCACCTCCCCACTACACAACGCCAAGTCGAGCCCTCTGATCAGTCGAAAATATTGCATTTTTAACACATCAATTTCTCTACTCTTTGTAATCATCTAAAGGTATTTGGTATAAATATAGCACATATTAGCAATTCGTCTGAAAAATATCAAATAACATGTGTTATACATTATAACCGGCATTATGAGGGAAATTGTGTGTTTATTATTACATGCATGATCTTTGTATATCAAATACTTGTCTCGAGATTGTGTGCAGAATATTATCCAGGTAAAAGAGCCGGAACTGCTAAAAGTGCTGATAAAACGCATCAAGTCCAAGACTTGTGATCTGGCAGTAAATAAGAAAGTATAAAAATATTTCAGATATCAGGAAAGTGCCATAAAGCCAACACCAGAATACACTGGAAATTTCATGCACTGACTCCACTATACGGCCGCGGATCCGCGGCCGAGTCAGGTCGATCCGCCGCGGATCCGCGGTCGATGCAACTTGTCGGCGGTTGGAACTTTTTCTGAGGCTTCTCTTTTAACGACCAAACTTCTTCAAGACGCTTCAAAGTCCCTAGAAATCCCCAGAAGCTTCCTTCCAAAAGCAAGTCTTCTCATGCAAGCTAGCTAACTATCTTAATCTAGAAACTTCTTTACCCTAGCTTCTCATACAAGCCTCATAACAACCAAGCTTCCAAGGGAAAATAGACTTAGTTTCTAGGGGAAGCTAAAGGAAAAACTATAAAAGGGCACCTAGGGCTTCATTGAAAAGATTGTTCAAGAGTTCGGTAGTTGATCATTATACACCAAAATTGTACAAGTTGAGTGACATAACTTGTAACTCAAAACCCTAGCCCAAATCCAATTCCAAAGACAAATCAAGATCCATCGAGAAGCGAATCAAGCAAGTAAATGAAGATCTTTTGAAGCAACACCGACCTTCATCTGAGCAAGAGATCCACGACGATCCGCGACTCAAGAAGATCGATGTGAAGCTAATTTCGGCGGATCTAGTTACCTCCTCAAATCTTGTAATCTCGAGTTGAGTGAATTGTACCCAATCGTCGATTAATAAAGGTGAATATTGTAAATCTTGCTTTTCTTTACATTCTTGCATTATGAAAAGTTACCGATTCTTGATTCTTTCCTTTTTCATGATGTGTGTGAAATCTCCGCTTGTGGAGGAATCGAGAGAATAGGTAGATGATGATGATGAAATTCTTGAACAATTCTTAGGTCTTATGAGTTTTGTAAATTTTAGGAAATTGAATCATCGAGGACCTAGTTTGAGCAAGATCACTTTCTTTGCTCCAAATTAGAGATCAACGAGCGGTGATTTAATTTGCTAGAGGCTAGAATTTGAATGATAATCAATGAAAGGACAAAAGATGATAATGGAGAAACCCTAGTTTCTTCAATAGATCCCTAATTCTCGTTGATCATCATCGATCTAGCAACAAATTCTCAATAGATAAGAATTCGTAATCATTAGTATTCATCATCACTATCAATTTGATCGATTCCTACAAGCTACTTTATAAATCTTGAGAATTCAATTGGTTTGGACATCTTCTTGATTTTTATTAATTCTTGATTTTAAATCTAGTTCTTTATGATTCTTGAAACTAAATTTCACAAATATTGAATCAGTTTCTTTTATCTTTTAATTTTCAACTTAACTAAAATGATAACGAACAAATCACATTTTCTCAGTAGACGATCCGCATTCACCGACGAACCTACAATAGACACCGTTAATTGATTGCGGTATAAATTTCTTTGGTTGTGATTAAAACTTTTCCAAATACACAAGAAGAATGACCAATCACCCTCCACGACATTTCATCGAACACCCATATCGTGGCCGTCGACTTTCTCTGCCGCCGTGACGTCGCCGCTGTTCGCCTATCGCGGTCGGAGCCCGCCAGTTAACCGTCGCCAGGAAAGTTCAGCACTTACTTCACATGCTATTTTACATATTGTATTAATGTTATTTTACATATACATTTAGTTGAGTATTTATCATCGGGAATTTTAATATGCTAATTCGTGGTTTTTGCTGGAAATAATTGTAAATTACTAGAAACCATCCATACTGGTGATCCCAATTCGATCAGAGATATACTTGCATATAGTTATTCATCATTATAGCAATGCAAACCTTTAGTGTTGATACGACTCATATATCATTAATTAGTTCTGTGTAAAAGTTGGGTTAAATACCGCAGTTTCATACATGAAAAGCTGTCCCGAAGAGGCGACGACGGTTCTGAATCTCACTATATGTGACATCTTGTTAATTCATGATTAATTCCAGAAAAATCCAATCACAGCGTACCTGGATTCGTTGTGAAGGGTACTGCATAATCTTTAACATGACGTTTAGCTTTACTGTTAGATATATCCTATGAACATCTAAAACAAAGAATTTACCTGACCTTGGACCGCAGTCCAGTGTAGGAACTTACCCCTTGACATACATTTATACACATGAAACCTTAATATTTAATTGTGATAGTGTACGGAACCAATTACCGCTGCGTAGACAATTGTTTTAGCTTTTCAATGGTACCCGTTTCACAAAATTCCAATATCATTTGGTATTTAAATCATATTTTAAACGGATGACATGTACGGCAGATTTCTGTCATTTCAGTTTGCACTCTTCATCGGTAATCTGATCATAACTCCTAAATTAAGATGACTATTGTTGATCCGTCTCCCGTTCTGTAAAGTTAACTCATGGCCCTACAATTACTTGAACAGCAGCGTCGCCTAATTATGCTTCAACAGAGAGTAAAACATGTTACGAAACGGACTTTCAGTTCAGAAATTGGATTTCCTGCAGTAAACACTTAAAATGAAATGACCATAACTGACAAACCTGAAACCCGATTGACTCAGAACCAATTTTGCTGTATAGATAATTAAATATACTGCCTACTCCTTTTATATTAATTTGCTTAATTATGCACGTGTGATTTTATATGATTTTTCTAGTCCAACCAACACCGGTTGCTCATATGCTTTTAGCAGTGCATTTACTATATCCCCATCATGTACATGATTGTCATACTCTTGTAAATAGTGTTCATTTGCATCGATAACCTAATGATCGTGTTATATAACCAAGTGATAAATGTTAGTGATTGGATTGTGACAAGTATGTTAGTATAAACGCATGAATGAATAAGTGAAATGACACGTACTTATACATAATCAGCGGAACCAAATAGTTATTGCATTGTCGACGCTTATGAGACATATATAAGTGTAATTATAACTGGAATGGGACGGTTATGGAAGCACTTATATTAGTGTCATAAGTAAGACGTCAAACACTGTCCATTTATCTTGGATACCAGTCGAAACATGCTTGATGAAGACCTTGTCTCTAGATCTCGCGTAGACTTGTCGTGGAGCGACTAGTATTTGGATTCATGGTTGGTATTGGATGTATACCACGGGGTGTGGGGTAGTTTGAGTATGAGTTGGATCAACGGAATCTTAGGAGTCCCATTGCCGGCATATATAGCGATTTCGGGAGTCGTATGGATGGTATTATTAATTATTAGCGAGCGTGATTCGAGCCCGTATTCCCTTGCCCCTAGGGCCTACCCTTAGGTTAGGGATACTCCTACGGTGGTTGATGTTCACATTTGGACTGACGATATGTTTAGCGACCTGGACATTAAGACTTAGAGACTGATAGCTTTAGTGACATGGATGTTGCATTGATTACTGATCTGATACACTTGCTTTATCATTACCTGTTGATTGATCTGTCTTAAAGAAGTGTTTGTAGAATAACCGCAATCAATAACGGTGTCGCATGTAGCTAGACCGAGATGAGTACGGATCGTTCTCAGAGAAACGTTGAATCTTTCAATCTTACTTTAGACGTGTTGAAAAAGAAGAATAGAAGAATAAAGAATAATGGAGAATAGTTTTTAAATCCACGTCAAAATACGGATATAGAAAATAGATCTAATTTAAATAAAGATATAGATTTTATATCAGAAGAGGGCTTATAGGGTTCGTTCGGTTTTAGTACTAATGGATGACTACTAAAAATGGCTCCTTTTATCTATTGATGGATTTAAAAGTAGATTGATAGTGATGAATGAGGATTATATTTCTTGAAAGAAACTAGTGTTTCCACACTATTGACCCTTGTCCTTTCATTGATCTCTATTCATGTCTAGCCCTTAACAAAACAATTATTAATCTAATCTCAAATCGCGGTCGAGACTAGCAATAAATTGGTAGCGCGTCCGATTAGGATGTTAACGATTCTTTTGCTAAAATTTATAAACTTCATAAAACTTAAAAGAAGTTAAAGTATTTTCTCATCTACTGTTCTACCCTAATCCTACAAACCCTATCAAGTGGAGAATTACTCGTGCATGATGGAGATAGAAGAACGGATAGAGATCATGATGTAAATAAAAAATAAATGCAATAAGAATAAAAAAACTACCTTTATTAATCAACTTGATCAAGTACACTTTTTGTTCGTTTAGAAAGTGGAATACAAAACCCTAGTTTGCTTCTCGATCTATCTTAAAGGAAGTAAATGAACAGCCGATTGATCAACCTGGATGCGTGAGCCAACTGGAACTTCGTGATCTCTTCGGTTTGATGATTTCTAGGTTTAGCCATCAGTCTTTTATATAGCCCCAAAGCCAAAAACTAAATATCCCCAGAATGAGGGTTAGTTGTAGCAAATCCAACCTGAAAATCCCAACTCCTGACTTGATGAATCGGCCGCTGATTCGCTGCATATTGCATGGTATAGCCACGGATCCGCGACCGTTTAGTGGGATCTTGGTTTCAAAATTCTGGGTTTGCTTCAATGTGACACATAAAGATTTATTTGATGTGTAGAACTTGAAAATATTTCCTGAGTCTCAGCCAGTATTGATTCTTCGATTTTATCTAACTTGATCGGCAGATTTCTGATTCCCGATATCTCAACATCTCGATTTCCTGACTTGAACTAAACCTAGCACAATATCTCAATAAATAATGTTAGTAATATTTGGTATTTTTGAGATATTATCTTAAACATTTGATATGATATTATATTATAAGAATATTGGTTAAGGATATTTGATATGATATGCATATCAAAATATTATATAAATATTATATGCATACATTTTCCTTCATAATGTTAATTATAATATATAAACATATGAAAATAGATATTTTGTAGATAAACTTTCATATGTTTCATATTTATAATAAACACCTTTAAATATATAAGAAAAGTAAGGAAAATATTATATCAAATATGCAGTATTTTCGACTGAACACCTGTACTTATTTCATGCTCCAATCATTGTTCTATATTTACTGCTTCATATTTATCATCATTGCACATTATATATGTATATATTGCTATTATGTCGCTCTGACGACCTGAGTATGCATACTCAGAGTGAGAAGTGGACTTAGCTCAGATCATGACCTTTCTTATCTTGAGAATACCGCGAACATCTAAATCAGCGACGTCAACGCTATCTTTCCCTTGATCTTTACCTGGTTAGTTTTATACCTGTTTTGATAGAAGCAGTGAATGCATTTCTCATTACCTGTGCATTGATTACTGATTACCACGTAATGCTAGAACCCGAAATGTGACTACGGTAAGATATTTTCTTGACCGTAGAAGTATGACTGGCCTTATTACCCTTTGTATTCCGTATTTTAGGAAGCGGGACGTGACAGAACATCGTTGTCATTATTTTGACCCCACTTTCCAAATTTATGTATTTGCCCTTGGATGTGCATACAGTGTATTGTGAGAGCTCGTCTTAGTTTAGCTTTAGTGTGTCGGCCCCTTACCTGTTGATGGCCTCTACACAGCGTCCAAAAGCTGGTCTTATCGATCATGGGTGGAGCGGACGCAAGTAACTTAGATTAAAAGGGACATACTGCAAGCGACAAGGTTCAATTGATAAGTCCAAACTAAAAAAGAAATCGGGCACAAAAGAAAAGGCGCATCGCATTTGAAATAACTATAGGAATAAAATTGTGCAATTAAAAGGATTCAAACCCAACACCTTACGCCCGATACAAACTAATTTACCAACCAGACTAGACTCTATCATCGATATTTCAGAGCACAACCATATCAAACATATGTTCTAAAATTCCGACACTCAGCTTGCAACCAGCAAGATCTTATTCTTCGAAAAATTCAGTCAGCAAGCAACAACAGAACTATATAAAGGGGTAAAAAGTAATAAGAAGGAAGGAGTGTTGCCTTCAGCAGGTCAAAACATATAATTAAGAAGGAATAAAGATAAAAGGCGATAACGATGGATGTTGGGAACAAAATACATATAAATAAATATGAATCAATAGAAGGAATGTGAACGCTTGCTTTGGTGGGGGTGCCAATTTTCTCACATATCTACAAGAAAAGCAAAAAGCACGATGATAGAGTATACTACATATACGTTCATATATATATATATATATGACCAAATCATGGTCCACCTCCTCCACTACACCAACCAATTCCATTCCAACTTGCCAACCCCCTTGCACTCACCCTGTATATTAATACCACTTTTAGCCTCAGAAGGGCATGAGAACAGAGGAAAAGGAAAGGGAAAGGAAAATGCGGCCAATAATGAAGATGAAGAAGCGGATCGATGCGACCATTTGTTTGATCGGCATGGCGCTCATCCTCATCAGTGTTTACCTTCCGATATCCGACGCTAGTATGGCGGCGACTACGTGCATGGGATCGATAGGCGAATGCATGGCTGAGGAAGATGAGCTCTCGATGGCGTCGGATATAACCCAGCGCTTATTACTACAGGGAGGGGAGAGCATAGGCTATGGTGCTCTGCATCCAGACCACCCCGTTTGCAACCCGGGCTCAGGCAGACCGTACGGGAACTGCTTGCCGCCCCGGACTAATCCCCCAAGCCGCGGTTGCTTAGCCTACCAACACTGCAGAGGCGGACACTGATAAATCCCCCCGTGGGAGTCTCCGTCTCTTCCTACATGCCGAAGGCTTTGTTTCTATTTGAATACTCCTCGACTGCATTCCCTGTCTTTCTTTCTGAAACTAAATCAGTACATTCAATGTTCTGTCCTGGGAAAAATTCCCCTTCTTCATTGAGTGGGATTGGTTATCTGTGATAGTTTGATTGATTTTTTCTTCTTCATGATTGTTTCATAGATTTATATTTGAAGTAGGGAACGGGCTAATACCCCATCTCTCATTAAAGAGTTGTTAAGACACTTAACAAAACAAAATCCAACCAAAAGAGATTCAATGTCAAACACAAAAAGAACATTGAGATTAATAATGATAAGGGTCCTCATTTGATGATGAGATGAGTATAGATAGTATATTGTCTAGAAACGCACATTAGATCATTGTGGTCAATCAACAATCTATCGAGAAACATAGTCGAGACAATATTAGAGAGTGTCGAAACTTCTACTGAGGCTCGTATAAATAGAAACTCATGAAGCGATAGAAGAGAAAGAAAACGAAAAAGAAAATCAAACAGGGAGAAAGAGAAATGGAAAAGAGGGAGAAATTCCACTGGCTTATTGAAGCACGATAATGGGAAAAGGGCTTGGTTATTTTTCTTCGCGACCATTTCCGGTGCGATAATATTAAAAGGTGATGGCCCAAAAAGTGATGGTTTTCTCTCCAAGCAAGAGTTCACCGGTTCCAGCCCCCCAAAGTCTGGCATTCAATCTATAAATAAATAAATATTAGTAATCGGTGTGATATTCTATGGGGATAGACTTGGCTATAGAATTGACAGGCATAAACAATGGACTTAGACTATGACGTTGAATAACTCAATTATTAAGTATCCAAGTTGTAAGGACATACAAAGCAAAAGCCAGTAAAAAAAGCATGTGGAAGATTCAGTAGAAACCAAATGAAATAAAGCGTACCAAAATCTAGGCCCACTGTCGTCGTCCTACATGCATAAAACACCCTTGCATCGATATTAAGGCTCTCTCAAGCGGAATAGTGGAATGCTAGGGGTGAGCTATGAAGAGGAAAAGTGAAGCAGCATGCTTGTGGAGTAGCAGTAATAGACTTGCGATCTTCTTCTTCTTCTTGCTGTTGTCGACTAGTTGTGCGTTGTTCCTCCTCCTCGTTGCTACGGGAGATGCATTGCAGCAGCAGTAAAGTAGCAGGGATAGGCGACGAGTGCCAAGTGAAGGAGCTGCTACAAGGATGACAGAAGGATCATCGCGTGCCAGATTTGTTATGCCGGCCCCAAACAATCATACGGAAGGAAACTACCGTTTGGGTATACTACCACCACGCTGGTTGATTTTGATCAACCATCACACCACCAACTTAAAACTAGTGTTTTGTATTTATTCATCTCGTATATGTAAATGTATATATGTATGTTTCAATTCTCAACATCACTCTGCTGTTATTCATCTTATTCCATCCATATGTAAGTATCTGCATCCATCTGCATATCTATATGGGATGAACCAACAAATCATGCGATGCAAGCCGACTATCATTACACCCTACTTCTCTTCGCTTGAATTGTTGGGTAAAGGAAAAGGGGATACATCAGCCCAAATTCAACTGCATCGGTTGCTCTACAGTGTGCATTTAACATGCACATATGTTGATTACTGTTCAATGTAGGCACAAGGGTTAATAGTAACCTTAGGAGAATAAAACTAAACTCTAGATGAAATCATTGAGAAAGAAACTTTTTTTCAGTAATTTGTTTGATGAATATCACTAGCTTCTAGCAATAAAAAAATCCGACAACGTCTCTCTCTTCAAATTTGTTTATTCTAATTGTCATATACCCGTGACAAACAATATACAAGGAAGCAAAAGTGACTTGGGTCCCAGAGACGCAGCAAGCTCCAAAAAAATAAAAATAAAATAGCTGGAATCCATCCCCTACAACAATAATGAACCCCCCACCCAATTAAGATGTGAATATCAATAGCAACAGGAGCTCACAATTAAAAGCCAAAGCCACAGTAGTGATACTCACAGCACAAAATGAAACATCACCTGTAAAACTTATCAAAACTATCCATGGCCTTTTTAATGTAAAGTAATGGCCCTCACTACACTTCAGATAAATAACGATGACTGTTTAAGGATTCATCAGAAATAAAACAACGATACCGAATACTTCTATCTGTTTCTTGGGATATTGCAAGCATTTATTCAGTAACCAAAAAGCCAAAATGTTTACTTGCTAGGCCCTTGTCGCATCAAACCACCATTCTCTTAAGAAAAGGATGGCCCCTTTCTCAAGTTCTCTGCCAGAATTAAGCCAAAGACCTCTATTTCAATTTGAAAAAAGAGGTAAAAGAGAAAACAAAACAATAACCATACAGCAAGACAGTATAAAGATGCACCTCAGAACTGTAAAAAACAGAAATACAAAAATAAGTGCAAAGATAGTCGATATGAGAAACAAAATACAACACTTAATTATTATTTGATACAAACATAAATGCAACCACTCTTGAAGAACAATTTACTATTTAATTTGTTATAGTTATGGATGTTTTGAATTGACAGGTCCACTTAGGTTTTTCTGTCTTCCCATTTGAGGTTTATTTAGCAAAATAAATAAATAAAATCATATTAGCATAAAGACGGCCAGATAGTTGTATCATTCCTTGTAAGAGGAAAACAATTAGTAAACATGCTCTATTTGGTTGTGAACTCACAAAAGTTAACCTAAGCTCTGATTTGTTTGGGATCCATGTGATAATTAGTCCTGTTTATGCATTATTGCTAGCTACTTGTAATTTTGACTGTTAAACTGGGATAATTGGACTTGACTAAACATTTGTATCTGTAATTTTTTTCCTTATTCCATTTTTAAATAGGCTTGCAGGTCTGTGTCAATTAAGTGTTAATCATAGCCGTTCTGGATGAAAGTGGACGTAAGGACAAACACGAAACAAACTCATGTAGATGGATGAGAAGGATGAAGGAGCTACTTAGTTCTGCAGCAATGCATACTTGTGCGTGTTTGCATATAGCCACTACAAGAGAAACTAGCTATAGGCAAAGTTGTCAAATCATGATATGAATCGTGTATCGTTTTTCTTATGAATCGTATCATATATCGTATTGAATCGTAAATCGTGAAATACGATATTCGTTTTTGCAAAAGCTCAGCAAATAGACATATAACTATATATTTAATAATTATATGACTAGATTAGCGATATAAGACAATACATTATAAAAATATAGTGTTCAGTCATTTGCCAGTCGCACAACTGACATAATGAACACTTATATAAGTGCAAAATACAACAAAGAATAAATAAATCAACAAAAGTAATGTGAATATGTGATCAATCATAATAAATAAGATAAACAAAAGACATGTGAATATGTGCAAAATGCAACAGAAAGGAAGTTGATGGAGCGGCAGAGCAAGCAAAGAAGTAGAAGGCTAGGCGTGGAGGTGTTAAGGCGAGGGTGAGATGTCAATGGAGAGACATCGAGGAAGTCGATGGCTTGAAGACAGGAAGGAGGTCGAGGGCGTCGAGTCGAAGACCGGAAGGATAGTAAGTTCGAAGGACTTGCTTGCAAGGAAGAGAGGGAGACCGGGAGAGACCGAAAGAGGATTGTAAAATTAGAGATTTTACCAATATGGGGATAAATGAACTAGATCTTAAATTGTTATAAGACACAAAATATTCAATCCCAACCCTAAAACTTCAGACAGGCCTATTTACCGAATCGATTCGAATCGTGAATCGTGAATCGTATCGTACGATTACTACTCGATACAACCCTGCGATATGTATCAAAATGTGTCTAAATCGTATCGAATCGTAAGATTTGAATCGTGAATCGTACGATTTTAACAACAATTGCTATAGGTGCAGGTTAGTGCCTCTATTGGCTCAACTATAAGCCCCTAATCCGACAGAAGTACAAAGGCGGCATCTTTTGAGGAGTTTCATGATAGGTGTTATCGCTACAGCTAGGCTGCACTCTTCAAAGACCGCTGCATATGTGACTGGCGGCAGATAATGCCATAGAATTAGCAGCAGCCGGCGACTGCCGCTATAAAGTTTAGGAGCTGTAGCACAGCAATGAACGCTCCATATAACTCCTTGAAATAGTAATATCAGTCACAGCAGTTCACCTTGCATTGGATGTATGATTGATATTATGACTCAAATACATTATAGGGGGCATGACAAAGATATATGAGGTCTTGTTGGATGAACTGAGCTGGAATATTTCAAGAACCTCGGCATTAGAGAGGGTAAAATTGATAATAAAGTAAACGACACAGATTATTTGAGAGAGTATCAAATGAATGGTATTGGGAACATTAGAAACTAGAAAGAAAATTTAGAATTCTCTTTGTGAATAAAGTAGTATTCAGGTATCTATCTTCTGTAAAATTTATACCATGGCCTTCCTGATGTAAAGTAGTGCCTCCTACCCTCGTTGGGAAATTACTTCAGATCAATAATGTTGGTTGTTTAAGGATTTCTCACAGATAACACAAACATCAATGGATAATAATATTCACAACTTCTATAAATTCCTTGGGATATTGCACATGATAACGGCATTTGTCATGTAAGCAACATAATGGCCAAACATTTACATGCTAGGCGTGGGTGGAATGAAGTCACCATCTTCTTAAGAGAAAGGATGCCCCCTTTCACAAGTTCTCTACTAGAATTAAGCTAAAGGCCTTCTATTTCTACATGACTAAAGAGGAAAAAGAGAACGAAACAAAACCTCGTGCAAAAGTCATTATGACAGTGAAAACATACATGTGTCGATGGAGTAAGAACCAGATATCTCAAAAATAGTTGCAACAAATAGTCAACACAAGAATGTGTTCATATGACAAACACTTAACAAATAGCTAATGTGATCATAAAAGCAAACTTTCTGAAAGAACAATTTATTATTTATTATAGTTGTCAATGGTTTGAATTGGCAAGCCTACTTTGGGTTCTTCTATCTGCCCATTTGATATTTAATTAGCATATAACTTGTCATATCAGCAAAAGGAGGGTCGGGTAGTCATATCGTTCCTGGTAAAAGGGAAGACAATCATCAGGCATACCCTAGTTGATTGTGAACTCAATAAAGCTAACTGAATCTGTAATTTGTCGAGAAGTAATGGTAAGATCCTATTTATCCTATTTGATTGTTGCTCGCAACTTGAAAATAAATTAATTTGCATGCTGTATGTAAAATATTCTACCTTTGCAATACTACTACAATTGAACATACATGTGTAAGGGGAAAAAGGGATAAAAACTCACATAATATGCGTGCCGATAATAAACCTCATGTTTACGACCCTGCTTCAACAAGCTAAAAAATTTGTTCCTCGAGTTTCTGCATTCATCTAGGAAGAAAAAACAATTTACTAACCCTTTTTTCTTTTTTAAGCAAACCACAACTTATGCAACTTTTAGCTACCAGAATTAATTAGCATATCTAGATAAGGATAATTTCTAAGAAAAAAATATTCTAGTGTGAGATCACAATTCTTTTATCTCAACGATTTAATCAAGATACGAAGAACAAAAAATTTGAAGAAATTAATATTAATAAAAGGCAATTTTAGGAAATCGTCTTCATCTATAAAAATTAATAATCTTTAATTGAATAAAGAAAAAGATATATATATAGAGAGAGAGAATAATGGAGGAAAGAGGCCATAGGAGATGATTTACTCCTATGGCCTCTTTCCTTCATTATTCTCTCTCTATTGTCAGTAAACCGTTAATTTTGAACCCACTAAATCAACGGTGAAAAAGTTATAGAATCACATGAAATTTGGTGTACTGCATCTTAGATGATAATGATGAAGATGACAGGTTCCGATCGTCGAAAAAAATTAGGAAGGGAGTATTTTTTCGATGCCATAGAAGGAAATTCCCTCCTATAGCCTGTTTTCTCCATTATTCTCTCTCTCTTTATATATAAGGTAAAACAATCCAATTCCATAATAATTGAGGCAGAAATATAAAGGATCCCTAAAATTTCAAAGAAAAACCCATATGGATTAATCGAAGGCAGAATAAACCCTAATGAAATAATTGGATTTCAAAATAGAAAGAGGAACGAGATGAGATTAGGATGGAGACCTCTAGCATCGGAGCTTCAGAAACCCTAGAAATTTAGACATCTCTCCCTCTTTCCCTCGCTTTCTCACCATCTTTTAGAGAGAGAGAGAATTTGAATTCCATATTTTTCAAATGCTGGGATTTTTCCGCCGTAATTGTTTGCCTTTTATGGAATTTAAATGACTCCGTTTTCCATTTGCCATTTTAGGAATCTAATCTCCGAAACAAGTGCTGAGAAGCCTATATATTTTCAAAATTATTTTTAAAAAATTCAAAACTCATAAATTAAGAATGTTACACACCTAAACATATTTTAACATGTATATTGCACATGCCATGTATCTGTTCGAAGAGATTTATATTTTCCACCGAACAAAGAGATATATACGGGGCATATTTGGATTGGATTACTTTTTGTCAACAAATGATTAAAAATCACATCAAGATGGGCCCTAGATAGATATTGTGTTTGGATCTCTCTTTTATTATTTAATAAGTGATTATTTTACCATGAGTCCCACCATGACCAGCTTAAAAATGATATCTTTTCTTACTTAAAAATAAGTTAGTGATTCCTAACTTATTCCATAAGTGATTATGGAATAACATAGTTAACCAAGTAATATACCATAATACCCTTTGTCTTTTATTCCAAATTTTAAGATGGTATTAATGATACGTCATTTTGGTCATTTTACACTCAATAATCGCTTATCTATCTTTTAATCTAAACACATTATCTATTTATAATCACTTTTCATATAAAATCATCAAAACACTAAACAACTTATTTCACATAAGGACTTATAAGTGATTTTTTTCATTTTTTCCAGAAATAATCACTTATAGATGATTATGGCAAATAATCACTTAAAAATAAGCTCATACAAACATGCCCATAGTCTTTCCAAATGTTTGACGTGGAAGCTACTTCCATCTTATTCAATGAAATTGTATTTTCATAAAATATATCATATTTATGGAATTCGGTATATTTTCCTATTAGAAGTTTAGAATTCATTATTGTTTTGTGCATGTATATGTCTAGCATTGTGGGTAAATAGACAATATTTAGTTTCATTGATATGGTTATTTAATATCAAGTTTAAAATTCATAATTAGGTTTGAATATATAAATAAAAAATAAAATAAGATGAGAAAAAATTTGAGAAATTCCAAAAAAAGAGAAAAAATAATAAAATCCGAGTTCTCTGAGATTTTTAAAAAGAACCCAAAAATATTTTAATGACTAAAATGAAAAATTTGGAGTTGATGCCAAAACTTCTAATAATACCGGTTTTGACTCTTAAAATTCGAGCGAATATGGTATTAATACAGTAGTATCAATTAAGGTCCGAATTAATGCTAAAAATTTCAACAATATTAGATTCTAATAATATCGGATATTGCTCCATATGTTGGTTAGTTGTGCCCGCTCTATATTGAAAGTAGAGAGGTGGAATGCACAAAAATCAAATTTTGAGCAAGCACAACCAACTAACCCCCAAGTGATCAAACCTTACCCTAAACCAGCAACTACTAGGGGTTTATCTACTATGATAGAAGTTTATACCGAAACGATTCGTGTTCTTCGGGTCTTCAAAACTCCTTTCTCTTGTGCTCCTAAGGATCCTTGATCAATCTTACTTGATCGCCTTCTTGATCCTTGATGATGCACCCGAGAGTTTGTAGTCCAAACTTTGCTTCACTAATGAAGCGGCTTAATAATCTAATTTGCTAAACTAGATTACTAAGATGATGTAAATATTGTTAATGTTTTTTTTTTATCTCTAGAATCTTATGATTCTCAACACATGAGAGGGTTGAGATTGAAGAAGAAGATGAGAGCTCAAGAGAGGAGAAAGAAGATTTGTGTAAGAATCAATGAAGAATGACAAGAAAAATTCATTTGTATCAAAAAATATTTTTCAAATAAAAATTCAAGCCATGCTCGAATAGTTTTCATAAATGAATAAACAAAATTAATAGCCATTCCTCGCATAATGCTTGAAGCCATCTCGCCCCTTCACCTCATTTTCTATTTCTAATAAATAGAAAAATACATAATGGGATGGCATCTTCTAGATGAATTCTTGTATAAATACAAGAATACCTAACCGTATATACATACCCTTATTCGTACCAAAAATACGAATACAAAGATATGGATAAATTCAATAACATGATACTAGAATTAAATCAATACTTGATTTAATAAACTGGCTTAATTCTAAGCCCTCTAGTATCACAAACCGTCCGATTAAATTTCGCACAACTAGTACACGTATTTAATCGGAACCCTGTATGTATAAACATACGGCATCTATATCGTTTCGCCTGAACCAGGAAAACCCTCTGTGTGGGACTCTAAAGACTCGACAGCACGCTGGCAGTGGGTTTAACCATAAGCACGTTAGCGGTACTAGCTGTACGTAACGGTTACCCAGATACCCGTCGAAAAGAAAGCCGATGAGCAAGCTCATCCGAACCCCTACTGAGCCTATCAGTGACAATCTCCGTACAGTCCGGTCTCTTCGTTTAAGAGTATCGCATACCGGATCTAAGGGATGGTAAACGTTAGACCCCTACTGACCCGATAAGTAGTGTCGATGTGGCTCAGGACCGATCCGAGAAACTACTGATCTAACCATCAGTAAATCTCAACTGCTTTGGCCAAGGTCTTATGGTTCTGGCCAACCGGACAAAGTGTGATATCGACTCCCAATACCGGGAGCAACGAATCCCTAACAAACGCTCACTGCCTCCATATGGCTCGGGACTGTACCCAACCAAAACCTATTTGCACGACTTAGTAGAGCCATGGTAGGGTAGTGATCTAAGTACAGTGGGAACTCACACGAGACAAATGACGATCTCAGGTCTAAAGATTAAGCCGTACTCATGTCACCTGAGAACCACTATCTGGCGATATGTATAATACCATCTAGAGGTTCTTGGCGAGTCTGTCCAGCGTACTCATTCTCAGCGAGCACCTGTATACAATCTTAGGTGACCACACCAATGGCTGTGGGACCAACTATCGCCCCTCACCGGGGTCTAGAAACGTATACACAAGTCTACTCTGGAATATCGATACCCGGTCTCGATACTCCCGCGACTTGGGACATTTAAGGATGTGCTTATGGACTACCCAGCCCCTACAAGTATGATCACCATCATAACACTGGTAATCAAGCAAAAATCCTACAGGCTTTATCAACATGTATCATCCATATATGATATCGAGTATAACATATACACATATTAAGATAAAAACAAACCAAAATAGTATACTACTGTAATGAGTCTTTATCAACATACATAAGCAATATAAAGCGGCAAGAAAAACAAATACACATGTTCAGATAAAGACAACTCAAATAGTATATACTATACAACTGAGCAAGATTGTCCTGTACATACATATCCCTAGCATCCTATACAATATAGGCCTCTAGAGCATACATATCCAACAATCTCCCACTTGCACTAAGACCGGTAATTGGCGTACCGAATACCCAACGTCTGCTCTAGGGCCAGTTGTGTTGGATATAGTGCCCTCAAGGCAATTATTGTGATTGCAAGTAGGCAATTATGATAACTGAACGAGGACCTATACAGGTATAACAGTCTTACTCGAGATGATAGTATACTATCTGGTTTGTCTTCATCATTGATGAAGCCCGTATGACTGTTGCTTAACAACCTGCATTATGATGGCGATCATATATGTGAGAGCTGGGTTGTCCATAAGCACGTCCTTAAATATCCCTAGTCGTGGGAGTATCGAGACTGGGTATCGATATTCTGGAGTAGACTAGTGTATACGTTTCTAGACCCCGAAGAGGGACGGTGGCCGGTCTCACAAGCCATTGGTGTTGTGTCATCTAAGATAGTATATATATGTTCACTGGAGGTGAGTACACTGGACAGACTCGCCGAGAACTTCTAGATGGTATTATATCTATCGTCAGATGGAAGTTCTCAGGTGGCATGAGTATAGGTTAGTCCTTTGACCTGAAGTTGTCATTTGTCTCGTGTGAGTTCGCACTGTACTTTGATTACTATCCTACCACAGCTTAAAGGAGTCGTGCAAACAGGTTTTAGTTGGGTACAGTCCCGAGCCACATGGAGGCAGTGGTCGACGGTCAGGGATTCGTCTCTCCTGGTATTAGGAGTCGATGTCGCGTTGTGTTCAGTTGGCTATCATCAGAAATTCGTGGCCACGGTGGATGAGATTTACTGATAGTTGATCAGTAGTATCTCTGTTGGTGATGAGCTTGACTCAGACACGACTTATCGGGTTAGTAAGGGTCTGACGTTATCCACCCCATAGACCCGATATGCGATATTCTTTGACGAAGAGACCGGACTGTATGGAGATTGTCATATTCAGGCTCAGTAAGGTAAGGACGTACTTGATTGTCGACCCCCTTTCGACAATTATCTGGGTAGCCATTACGTACAGCTAGTGCCGCTGACGTGCTTGTGGTTAAACCTACTACCAGCGTATTGTCGAGTCTTTAGAGTCCCACACAGAGAGTTTTCCCGGTTCAGGCGATAGATATAGGAGCCGTACGTTGGTACGTGCAGGGGTCCGATTAAATACGTGTACGGGATACACGGACTTTAACCGGGCGGTTGATAATACTAGCCGGTTTAGGATTAAGCCGGATTATTAAATCAGGTTTTGATTTAATAATTTATATATGTATTTTAATACATATATTTTAGTATTATTGTTCACTATTCATTTTCTTTCTTTGGTGCTATCCGTATTTTTATACGGATACACGTATATGTAGTGATACATATACCAGGCGAAGTATTTCGTATTTATACGGGAATTCTTCTAGAAGAAGGAAACCTCATATTTGTTTTTCTTTTTAGAAAATCAAATGGGAAATGAGGTGGAAAGGGAAATGGCATGAAGCATGGTTCTATGCATGTAGAAAGGTATGGCTTAAGGTTTTTATATTGGTAAATCATTTGGATGCACTATTGATGCATGGTTGATTTACTTGTAGCCATACTTTCTACACATGGAGAGTTATTCATTCCATGTGTTTTTTGCTAAAGTTCATGCTTCATGGTGAGCTTAGCCATCTTCTCCTCCTCTCCTTCATCTTCCTCTTGATCACTTGAGCGTGAGGAAAAGAGAGGAAACTTTTAGTGATATATTCCTACATCACCGATCATCCACACCTAGCAAGTTTGGATCATCGGTTAGAGCCTCCTCCGGTTTTTCTCGGGTGGATCGTCTTCGGTGAGGGTGGTCGATTTTCAAGCGCAATCCCGGTGGCTACGAGCTTGGAGGGGTCTTCCACAATTGGGTGGACACGCGACAAAGGTTGTAGTTTCTCAACCCTTGCGTTTCTAGTTAGCTAGTTTAGGTTATTGGACCGTATCTTGGGTTTTATGGGTGTTCGGTGCTCGCAAAAGTTTTTGTTTTCGCTTCCGCCTCGGCCGCGGCTTCCGCGGCACGGGCACCGAAACCCAACATGGTATCAGAGCCACTCCATAAACCTTAACTAGCTAGTTTGCACTTATTTAGAGTTTCGATTGACGGATTTTTCCGAATCGCATTTCTAAATCATTGCCCGCTGTTCAAATTTTAAAGTTGTTCAAAAAATTGTTCAGATTGCTTTAAAATTATGTGCAGGCAATTCTAGAGGCCACAAAGAAATTGGAGCACGTGAACCCAAAGTTTGGCCGTGGAACCGCCGCCTAACATGACATTTGGCCGCGGTTCCACGGTCAACTTTGGGCCGTTGTGCCCCAAATTTCTTTTGGTGCTCTAGAATATGGAAATGTGATTTTTGAGATATTTGGTTTTGGCCCAGAATTTTTTGAGTACTGGTTTGTGCTTGGGGCCAATGCGGAAAGTTTTAATCGATTGAAAATTTAAATTCGTGGCTTTCAGTGTGTCTATTAGTTTTTGCGACCGTGAATATCATAGCGCGGTATAATCCGATTGGTTGCTATATGTACAATCAAACGGGGTTACGAACATGATATTCACGTTGATGTTCTGTGTTGCACTGATGTTATCGATGGATTGTAGTGATGGATAACCTTGTGTGCGATGTTAGATGTACAGTTCAGATTCATTTGTATATTGATTATTGCGGGACGAGCGTCCGACATGTGGACTGCCGTTTTTGCCAGTTTGTATATTCTTTTATTGGGGCACGACTGGGTTGAGGTCGATATCACCGTTGTATATATATTTTTCTTTTCTGTACTAGGATTACCCCGCGGAGGAGTGCTCGAATAGCTGGGTTCTAGAGGGCAACGGGCCTGCATCTCATGGCGTTGAGATCGGGGGGCCTTACTCTAGAATTGGCAGGCTATTCGCCGCACTCATAGGGGGTATAGGTTGACCCACGGAGGGGTGCTCAAGTTATAGGATTCCGCGAAGTGCTGGGTGGCCCATTCACTTTGTTGATTGGGGTTGCCTCACTTCAGGGATTGGCGGGTAACTTGCCGTACTCGTAGGGGTCTAGGATCTTCATTGCATTGGCTATCCACACGACCGGGAAACGTCGCGTCTCATTTATGGATCAAATGAAACGCGGGGTTCCTAAATTATCTGCTATTCCATATTGTTGTTCGCATACTTGTGATGATTTTTATCTGCTTGTGATGACTATTATCTGCCTGCGATGTTGATATATATATTATATATATTTAGTAGACGCTTCTATATGTTTTGCATCCGCGCTAGGCTTGGCCCCGCTCTGCCGTTAGTTAAGTAACCTAACGGTGCATGACGGGGCCCCGTGGCGAATGCGAACGTCATATAAATAATATGTTATTTTGGTTGTTTCTTTTGTGGTTTGGAAACTTAAAATGATGGGAACGCATTATCTGAATAATACAAGAAAAATAAACCTAAACGATATTGTCGGAACCAATTTTAAAACTACTCGGTTTTCTTTAAAACTCATAGTCGTATTCTTTTGCTTTGCATAGAGGTATTCGGTTAGGAATGTCCCGCACCTCATTCTATGAGGAAAGAGCCTTGATCTCTTCACCGGGAGTTTGCTCTTAAGCAAAGGTTTATGTTACTAGTTTTAAAAAGTGGAGCTTAAGCCACTCCATTTCAAAGCCACTCGAGTTCCTTCAACGATATCAAGTTCATTACATTAAAGGTTTTTCTCCAAAAACCAGCTGTAGCCCTCCGTCATTTCAGATTAGTATTGCTTAGTATTCGTGCTGCGTTTGTTGACCTTGTCAAGACGTAGTGTGCGGTAGCTCTGTAATACTTTTCTGTCGCATGGATATGTGGATTGGTTAGGACAGTCGTTCGACCTTGTTGACTTTATCAAGGGTCTGTGCGGGTGGGTCTAATGCAATCAGGATAATGGCGGGCTGAATTGGACTAGGACCCTTTGACTTGTTGACCTTGTCAAGGTCACTTGGATCTTAGGGGAAAAAACCATATCGGGAGTTTCAAACATATGGGAAACTTGCCAGGCATGCGCACATCTTCTAGAATGTGGTAACTTGAGTGGATTCCATCAGGTTATCACATGATGATAGTTAGGTCTCGATTCCCACTGATGAGTATGTATTACTCCTCGGGAGATTTTTCACTTCACAATTAGCTAACCTATTAGGTGTCTAGTAAGTATTAACGAGATTACGACTCTGCGGAAATGGGGTTATTAATTGTGTCCGTGCGAAAGCATGGGGGAACTCCCTCGGAGTACCAACGCTTGCCTGGCTGAACGGTTAGCGAACTTGTAAAAGTGTAAATGATCCCGACTAGTTCTCCTTTTAGGGTTTGAAGGAGAATTCGAGGAAACAGTAGGAGCCATCCTGATTAAATAAAGTGAAAACCAATCTAATCTTGATAGAGTGCACGCTGAGTGTTTCTTTTCTCTCTCTCTCTCTCTGGTACAACGACCCATGACTTACCTTAAAAACTCATGAACCAAGTTAACCGATCCTTCTTACACACTTGGGATTTGCATTGTCATGATCCACGACAAAGTCACACATATCCCTGCCACCCCTACTCTACCCTTTGCATTTCTTCTGAACACGTCATATCACTACGAAGATCCATATTGCTTGGAACGACCATCGTATAGTTACATACGAACTCGAAGAAGTTACTTCAGTCGAGAATGGCCACAGGTTCTAAAGAATTTGAATATGATTATTCAGTTGTCTCTTTCCTTTACCTTCTTTCAGGTTGCAAGAGCTCCTTATATTAGGAGATTACACCTATTATGCTTATTGGATAGTCTTCTTCCAAACCTTAGGCTAATGCCGAAAGGAAGGGAAGGAAGAAAATCAATTAGCCTAAGTGCGGTATACATAAGGTAAGATGTAGAGACATATAAAGGGATTGAAGTGAGGGCAAAGGAAATTGTGACTACTGTCATGAATCTGGATAATGGAAAAGACTTTAATAGGAATACCTGACCACCCCCTATGAAATATTTTCATGTTTCAGTATTTCTGTGTACTTGTAAAAGAGAACTGTTTTCCCAATCAATTCTGACTCCAGGGTATGTATTTACTGGATTTGGATCTCATATCTGTACCGTGTTACAGATGTTGAGTAGGAGTAGAATATTGGGAAATGGACGATTTGATTCTCAATATCGGAATTCGTTGCAATTAGTGATATTGGATTAAATCGCCTGGCTTTTGCCTGACGGCAAATATTTGGTTTCGAATAACCGTTGTTATGCACCAAATTTTAAAATGAAATATCTGTACCTTTATTTTATAAAGTGAGATATATATTTTGAAAATTGTGTTGTAAATATTTACCTTTATCAGTTGAGAATAAGGTAAGGTGCATTGAATAACGGTGTAAGACATTCTTAACCAAGATACGGTTTTCAATTTACAAAACACAGAATTTGAGTTGGTATACTCTTGGGACTTATACATGAAAATGTATGGTGTCCAATATCTTTCGGGACAAAGGGTTGGTACTCTTACTTCATTTAGGATTACCTATGAGTTCTCTGGTTTTAGACACGCATTCGTTGTAATGCAAGGTCAAAGATTTTAAGAAATTTATAGGTATAAGAATAAAGTAGAGAACCATACGTTGGAAGTATCAGGATTCTTCGAGGTGATCGAAGATGTAGATACTTATGCTAGGTATTCCATCATAGTAATATCGAGAACTTGATTCTCTCACATGTTACTCATCCGTGGGCGCGCTCAATGATAAGTAATGATGTATTGGCCCTTTTCCATTAGGTAATATGCACTGGAAACAGCTACATGACATTTGAATATGGTTCCATCAAAATTAGAACCTTGATTCTATATGGATATAGAATGGTTGCATATCTTAAGGTTGTTAAGATATAGAATTATCCGGTTTCTGTTTAAAAGCAGAATCCGGACAAAAATCGAGGCACGTTTCGGTAATGGAGGTTTATGGATTATCCCAAGCATTCGCTAGGATTTTGTTTCTACCATTTTCAAGATCAATAGTTACATTGTTCTTGACTCGCCACCTTTTTTATAAAAGGAATTTTTTTGCAAAAGAAACTAGTGAGAGTATGGTAGAATTGGAAGTGATTCCAAAACCACAAACGGTTACCGAAAATTTAGTAGAACCTAAGGATTCAATTGGATTTGACAAACCATTAGCCACTCCACAGATTTTAGTAGATGACCTCAGACACCCGAGAGATACTTCGGTTTTCTCGTAGACGGTGACAGGGAGGTCAGCATCATGGTGATGATGGTCTTACTAGTTGTCAGCAGGTCATAAGAAGTGGTGACTTCCAGGTGACCAGATACTTCATATCCAAAGTGGACTCCACACACTTCAGTAAATTATGGATTTTGGATTTTGCTGGGTGCTCCTGAAGGGGTAAAACCCTTTAAGAGCAAGTAGATCTTTCGAGATCTGTGCAGGTGGAAAGGTATCAACCAAATAAGGCTAGACATGTTGTAAAGGGTTTTTATCAAATACCCGTTGTGGATTGTGATGAGACTTTTACTTCAGTGTCTATGCTAAAGTCCACACGGATATGGCTTGGCACCGTTATTCCCCCTACTTGTTATCAGCCGATCATAGGAAGTGGTAACTTCCAAGTGATCAGATATTTTATACCTAAGATGGACTCCACGTACTTCAGCAAGTCATGGATTTTGGACTTTGCTGGGTGCTCCTGAAGGGGTGAAGCCCATTAGGAGCAAGTAGATCTTTTGGGATCTATGTAGGTGGAAATGTACTAACCTAATAAGGCTTGACATGTTTTAAAGAGTTTTCATCAAATACCCGTTGTGGATTGTGATGTGACTTTTACTTCAGTGTCTACGCTGAAGTCCATATAGATATGATTTGGCGCTGATGCAGTTTATGATTATGATATCTGGCAGATGGGTGACTTAATGTCTTTCCAAATGGGATTTTGGAAGTACACGTATATATGACTCTGCCAGAGGGTTATCGTAGTCAGTGGGAACAGCGGAAGGTGTGCAAGTTTCTTATGTATATTCGTAGACTAAAATAAGGATAGCGGGGACGGATCATCTGTTTTGATGTGACAATCAAGGTGATTGACTTCATCAAAAAAATAGATGAACCTAGTAAAAAGGATGTAGGGAGTATTGTCCTGGAATTTGGATGACATACTCCAGATAGGAAGTGATGTTCCTATACTACAATCGGTCAGACTTTGGTTGTCACACAATATTTTCTCCACGTTGAATATGGATAATATATCAGGAATTCTGGTAACCAGATCTAGATTTGGGAAGTTTCCCAAATCGAGTATTTAGACAACATTCTAAAAGCATTTTAGAGTGGACGACTCCCGGCGTGGTAGTGTACCCGCAGGTGATGGAGTCACCCTCTCTAAAGAGATGTCTTCTAGACTGATGAAGAGAGGGACTGATACGAATGGCATATCATTTGCTTAGGCAATTGAGTCAATCATGCAATGTCTTGTGCAAAACCAGATGGATAATGTATCAGGGATTCTGATTTTAGATTTAGATTTAGGAAGTTTCTCAATCAGGTACCTAGACAACATTCTAAAAGTATTTTAGAATGGACGACTCCTGCCGTGGTGGTGTACCCGCAGGTGATAGAGTCACCCTCTCTAAAAGGGATGTCTTCTAGACTGATGAGGAGAGGGGCTGGCATGAATGACATATCATTTGCTTAGGCAATTGAGTCAATCATGCAAAGTCTTATACAACACCAGATATTGCTTTTGCACTAATTGCAATAAGCGTATATTAATCCAATCCTCGAGAAACAAAGCGAAGCTATCATAAACATAAGAGAATGTTCTTGGTATAAGGTAACGGTAGCCTCATCTGGGAGGAGGTTATCGGTTCAGGCTTCCAAGATGACCTGGATGACAGAGATACTGTCAGGGTTTTGAGTTTAGCCTCTTCTGAGGATCAATATATTGGATAGTGTTCCAATAGGGATACTGAGGTAATCATGGTGCAGAATGCTGGTTATAACTCAACAGAGGATATAGCCCAAGAAGTTTGTTGGATGGAGTTGTTCATTTATGAACTTGGTCCCATCAAATATCCAGACAAATTCTTGAGGCGGGGTATCGCTCAGTTTGGGAGATTGTTAATCTCCGCAAAGTTGAGATATAGAGAGATGAAATTGGAACATTGCAGCGGATCCACTCACTGAGGCTATTTCTCGAACAAATTAAGTTTCATAAATATAGTTTGCGAAACTGATTAGTAGAGAAGTTGGGTATTCGGTAGCACACGAGCTATGGGTACGCGATACTGCAATAATCAGCCTTAAGTGCAAACGGGAGATTGTTGGATATAGTGCCCTCAAGGAAATTATTGTGATTGCAAGTAGGCAATTATGATAATTGAACGAGAACCTATACAGATATAACAGTCTTACTCGAGATGATAGTATGCTATCTGGTTTGTCTTCATCATTGATGAACCCCGTAGGACTGTTGCTTGAAAACCTGCATTATGATGGTGATCATATATGTGAAAGCTGGGTTGTCCATAAGCACATCCTTAAATGTCCCTAGTCGTGGGAGTATCGAGACTGGGCATCGATATTCCGGAGTAGACTAGTATATACGTTTCTAGACCCCGACGAGGGGCGGTGGCCGGTCTCACAAGCCATTGGTGTTGTGTCACCTAAGATAGTATACAGGTGCTCACTGGAAGTGAGTACACTGGACGGACTCGCCGAGAACTTCTAGATGATATTATATCTATTGTCAGATGGAAGTTCTCAGGTGGTATGAGTACATGTTAGTCTTTTGACCTGAAGTCTTCATTTGTCTCATGTGAGTTCCCACTGTGCTTTGATTACTACCCTACCATGACTCAAAGGAGTCGTACAAGCAGGTTTTAGTTGGGTACAGTCCCGAGCCACATGGAGGCAGTGGTCGACTGTCAGGGATTCGTCTCTCCTAGTATTAGGAGTCGATGTCGCGTTGTGTTTAGTTGGCTATCATCAGAAATCCGTGGCCACGGTGGATGAGATTTACTGATAGATGATCAGTAGTATCTCTGTTGGTGATGAGCTTGACCCAGACACGACTTATCGGGTTTGTAAGGGTCTGACATTATCCACCCCCTAGACCCGATATGCGATACTCTTTGATGAAGATACCGGACTGTATGGAGATTGTCACATTCAGGCTTAGTAGGGTAAGGACGTACTTGATTGTCGACCCCATTTTCGGCAAGTACCTGGGTAGTCGTTACGTACAGCTAGTGCCGCTGACGTGCTTGTGGTTAAAACTACTGCCAACGTATTGTCGAGTCTTTAGAGTCCCACACAGAGAGTTTTCCCGGTTCAGGCGACAGATGTAGGAGCCGTACGTTGGTATGTGTAGGGGTCCGATTAAATAGGTGTACGGGATACACGGACTTTAATCGGGCGGTTGATAATACTAGCCGGCTTAGGATTAAGCCAGATTATTAAATCAGGTTTTGATTTAATAATTTATATATGTATTTTGATACATATATTTTAGTATTATTGTTCACTATTCATTTTCTCTCTTTGGTGCTATCCATATTTTTATACGGATACGTGTATATGTAGTGATACATATACCAGGTGAAGTATTCCATATTTATACGGGAATACTTCTAGAAGAAGGACATCTCATATTTGTTTTTCTTTTTAGAAAATCAAATGGGAAATGAGGTGGAAAGGGAAATGGCATGAAGCATGGTTCTATGCATGTAGAGAGGTATGGCTTAAGGTTTTTATATTGGAAAATCATTTGGATGCACTATTGATCTATGGTTGATTTACTTGTAGCCAACTTTCTACACATGGAGAGTTATTCATTCCACATGTTTTTTTTGCTAGAGTTCATGCTTTATGGTGAGCTTAGCCATCTTCTCCTCCTCTCCTTCTGCTTCCTCTTGCTCACTTGAGCTTGAGAAAAAGAGAGGAAAAGTTTAGTGATATATTTCTACATCATCGACCATCCACACCTAGCAAGTTTGGATCATCGGTTAGAGTCTTCGAGTTTCCCTCGGGTGGATCGTCTTCGGTAAGGGTGGTCGATTTTCTAGCGCGATCCCGGCGGCTACGAGCTTGGAGGGGTCTTCCACAATTGGGTGGACACGAGACAAAGGTTGTAGTTTCTCAACCCTTGCATTTCTAGTTAGCCAGTTTAGGTTATTGGACCGTATCTTGGGTTTTGCGGGTGTTCGGTGCTCGCAAAAGTTTTTGTTTTCGCTTCTGCCTCGGCCATGGCTTCCACGGTGCGGGCACCGAAACCCAACAAGTTGTTGGCGTATCGCATACCGAACATCTCAAAAATTCACTTGAACTGCGCTTGAGAGAGGGCCTTGGTAAATGGATCTGCCGTGTTGTCTTTTGTATCTACTCTCCGGACCACGATCTCCCGGCGATCTACAATCTCCCTGATCAGGTGATACCGCTTCAAGATGTGTCTGGATTTCTGATGGGACCGTGGTTCATTCGCTAAAGCCATTGCCCCATTGTTATCACAATACAAAGGTATTGGTTTACCAATGGACGGAACTACCTCAAGTTCAGTAATGAACTTCTTCATCCAGACTGCTTCTTTTGTGGTATCGTTGGTAGAAATGTATTCAGCCTCCATCGTCGAGTCTGTGGCCGTGTCCTGTTTGGAGCTCTTCTAACAGACCGCCCCTCCGTTGAAGGTAAACACAAAGCTCGAGACAAACTTGTTGTCATTCTTGTCACTTTGGAAGGTTGAGTCGGTAAAGGACTCGACCTGGAGGTCTCCATTACCGTAAACCAAGAACATCTCCTTGGTCCTTCTCAGGTACTTGAGAATGTTCTTTACAGCTGTCCAATGATTCTCACCTGGGTTCGACTGATACCGGCTCACCACGCTAAGCGCGTATGCTATATCTGGTCTGATACATAGCATCTCATACATTATAGATCTTACAGCCAAAGCGTAAGGTATAATCCTCATGCGAGCTCTCTCTTCATCATTCTTGGGAGACATATCCTTGGAGAGGGTGATTCCGTGCAAAGCAGGTATATTATCATGCTTGGAATCTTCCATACTAAATCTCTTTAGTACGGTATCTATGTACCTAGACTGTGAAAGTCCAAACAATCTCTTGGATCTATCTCTGTAGATCTTAATCCTCAGAATGTAGAAGGCGTCATCCAGGTCTTTCATGGAGAACTTTTATGACAAGAACAACTTGACCGATTGCAGCATAGGAATGTCATTTCCTATCAAGAGAATGTCGTCCACGTACAAGATTAGGAATACGACAGTTCTTCCTACAATTTTCTTGTAGATACATGGCTCATCCTCATTTTTTATGAAGTCAAATTCCTTGACTGCCTCATCAAAATAGATGTTTCAGCTCCGCGATGCCTGCTTTAATCCATAAATGGATTTAAGCAACTTGCACACCTTCTCGCTGCTCCCACTGTCTACGAATCCCTCCGGCTGATCCATATAAACGCACTCTTCTAAACTTCCATTTAGAAAAGCCGTTTTTACATCCATCTGCCAGATATCATAGTCATGGAAGGCAACAATGGCAAGTAGGACCCGAATGGATTTCAGCATAGCCACTGGAGAAAAGGTTTCATCATAGTCCATTCCTAGTCTTTGACGAAAATATTTTGCAACAAGTTTAGCCCTATAGGTTTCCACCTGTCCATCTACACCAATTTTCTTTTTGAAGATCCACTTGCATCCAACGGGTTTTACCCCAGAAGGAGCAACATCTAAAGTCCAAACTTTGTTGGTGTATATGGACTCCATTTCGGATTGCATAGCATCCAACCATTTTACAGAGTCCCTACTGGTAATGGCCTGGTCGAAACTACTAGGATCATCTTCTTCCAAGATGCAATCCTCTCGATCCCCGGTATGAGAAAACTATATTATCTCTCGGGTGGATGAGAAATCCTACTAGATCTGCGGAGTGGCTGAGGTTCGTCGGGTTCTATTGAATTCTTTGGTTCTACCAAATCTTCAGTTGTAGTCTGTACTTCTGGAACTTCATCTAGTTCTACTGAGCTCCCACTGATTTTTTTTGCAAGAAACTGTCATTCTAAAAATTTGGCATACCGAGAAACAAAAACCTTTTGTTCCGTGGTGTGGTAGAATATATATCCATATGAATTCTTGGGATATCCCACAAACTTACATAAAACTGATCGTGCCTCAAGTTTGTTTGGATTTTGTACTTTAACAAAGACCGGACAACCTCATATCTTAACACGTTTAAGATATGGTTTCTTTCCACTCTATATTTCATATGGAGTCTTAGGCACTGATTTGGATGGAACTCGATTCAATAGGAATACCGCTGTCTGAAGTGCATACCCCCAAAACGAAAGAGGTAACTCGACATTACTCATCATTGAGCGATCCATATTCAATAGGGTACGGTTTCTCCGCTCCGATACACCGTTGTGCTGTGGTGTATACGGAGGAGTAAGCTAAGAGAGAATACCATTCTCTTTTAGAAAATCAAGAAATTCTGTGCTCAAGTACTCCCCTCCTCGATCAGATTGAAGGATCTTGATACTTTTTCCAGTTTGGTTCTCTACTTCTCTCTTATATTCTTTGAACTTCTCAAAAGTTTCAGATTTGTATTTCATGAGAAATACCGAACCTAGAGAGATCATCAGTGAATGTAATGAAGTACGAGAACCCACCTCCTTGCATGTATAGATATCGGACCACATACATCACTGTGTATGAGTCCCAAGAGCTCTGTAGCCCTTTCTACGTGCCCGGTGAACGGAGTTTTAGTCATCTTTCCTTTGAGACAAGACTGACAGGTTTCATAAGATGAAAATTCGAACGTATTCAAATATCCATCTTTATGTAACTTAGACAGTTTTTTCTCATTGATATGACTAAGTCTACAATGCCACATGTAGGCTTCGTTTGTATCTGAACTCTTCCTCTTGCGTGTGTTTTGTACATTGAAAATCGTGTTTTGATTGAGAACGTAGATACCATTATACAATTTACCATCTGCAACCAATACCTGATTAAGGTAAATGTTCATGATATTTCTATCCAGAACAAAATTATATTCATTTTTATCAAGTAAAGAAACTGATATAATGTTGCAAAGTATAGAAGGTATATAGTAGCAGTTGTTCAAAATCATAGTATTGCCGCTTGACAATACTAAGTGATATTCACCGACGGCAGCAGCATCAACTTGTGCTCCGTTTCCTACTCTGAGAGACATATCATCCGGTTCAAATATTCTACTTTTTCTCAGTCCTATTAATAAATTACAGATATGAGATCCTGATCCGGTATCTAGTACCTAGGAGGTAGGGTTGACCGAAAAACAGTTTTCAATAACAAATACACCCGAAGAAGATGCATTAGAATGCTTCTCCTTCACTAGGGTCATATGGAATTCCTTATAGTCCTATTTTCTTTTCTCACACTCGTGACAGTTGTCATAAGTTAGAGTCGAACCGACGTTCCCCAGCCCAGTGTAATAAGCTGGTTCGGTCATGTTAAACATTTTATTATCTTGATTAGGGCGTGACATGGTTGCTACCTGGAGAGAGAGAAAAGAAACACTCAGCGTGCGCTCTTGCAAGATTAAATTAGTTATTAGTTTATCTAATCAGGATGGCTCCCACCGTTTTCTCGAATTCTCCTCCAAACCTTAAAAGGAGAACTAGTCGGGATCATTAACTCCTTATAAGTTCGCTAACCGTTCAGCCAGGTGGGTGTTGGTATTCTGAGGGAGGTTCCCCGTGCTTTCACACGGACCTAATTAAAACAAACCTCGTTTCCGCAGAAGCATAGCTCCGTTAACACTTTTCTAGACATCTAATAGGTTAGCTAAGTGTGAAGTGAAAAATATCTCCCAAGAGTAATCGTACTCATCAGTGGGATCGGGACCAAACTATCATTGCGTGATAACCTAAGTGGATGAAAGCCACTCTAGTTACCACACTCCAGAAGGTATGCAACACTAGCAAGTTTCCTGTATATTTGAAACTCCCGATGTGGTTTTTGCCTCTAACGGCCTATGACCTTAACAAGGTCAAAATGTCATAAGTCGTTGGTCAAATTCAACCCGTCATTATCCTGGATTAATCTAAACCCACCCGCACGAACTCTTGACAAGGTCAAAATGACCGTGCAACTGTCCTAGATAATCGCATCACAATGCAACAGAAAAGTATTACATAGCTACCGAACACTACGCCTTAACAAGGTAAAAATACGTAATACAAATACTAAGCAACACAAATCTGAAATGACGGAGGGCTACAACTTGTTTTTGGCGAAAAACCTTTAACGTAATGAACTTGATATCGTTGAAGGAACCAAGCGGTTTTTGAAAAGGAGTGATTTAGGCTTCTGATTAGTCTAAAATATTGCATATTTTTATGGACATTTTCCCTACTATTATTAACTGCTAAAAGGTGTTAATTGTAAATAAAGAACATATGTGGGTTTATTTGTAAAAAGTTTATTATCATATGTTTCTACATTTTTAATTAATATAATAAGGGAAAATATATGCATATAATATTTAAATGAAATATTGGTAATTAAAATATGCATATCATATCAAATATTCCTAATCAATATTCTTAAGATATTATATCATATAAATGGTTAGGATAATATCTCAAAAATACCAAATGCTATTAACACTTTGATTTGAGATATTGCAGGTATTAGCTCAGGTCTGGAATCCAAGTAAGAGATCCAAGTCAAATCGGGATATCGGAACCGAATCTGCCAAATTTTAGAAGCAAATTGAGGAATCTAGCAACGGCAGAGACTTAGAGCAATATTTTCAGAATCTATACATCAAAAGGATCTTCAAATATCGATACAAAAAGACAGAAGAAATCTCAAAACCCAGTTCCACCAGGAAGCGGCGAATCCGCGCCAAACGTGGCACAATGCGGCGGAACCGCGGTCAGATATGGGCTGTTGGATGTGGAATTTTGGGATCATGATCTTAACTGTATATACACACATATGACATCTAGGGTTTCTGGTTTCAAGGACTATATAAAGGACCGAGAGCTGTGCATTCAAAATTATCCAAGGATCACATAAACATCTATTCATCTACCTCCATAAAGAGAGAGAGAGAGATCTAAAGCAAACTAGGGTTCTTGTAATCTACTTTCTAAGGAGAAAAGTTGTATGCAATAGTTGATTAATAAATATAGTTTTTGTTTTAATTCTTTTCGCATTAATTTTCAACATTTACTTTACGCATTACTTTTCTGCATTTTAATTATGGTTTCATTCTTCTTCAACCTTTCGTCTAAATCACCACTAATTATGAGTGAGTAATTCCTTACTTACTAGGGTTTGTAGGATAGGGTAGAATAATGGATGAAAAATCTTTTAACTTCTTTTTATCATTTTAAAGTTTACAAACTTTAGCAAAATAAATGTTAGCCTCCTTGTCGGGCGCGCTATCAATTTATTAATAGTCACGACCACGATTTGAGATCGGTTAAACACTTGTTTTGTTAAGGGCTTAACATGAATAGAGATCAATGGACGGACAAGGGTCGGTAGTGGGAAACCCTAATTCCCTCTAAAAACCCAAATCCGCATTCATCGCTATCGCTCTAGTTTTAAACTATTAAAAGATAAAAAGAGTCATTTTTAAATATTCATCCATTAACTACTAAGTCCTATGAACCCTACAAGCCTTTTTATTATAAATTTTATATCCGTATTAAAATAGAACGACAATAATCACCCATCTCTTTTATCAACTTGTCTAAACCAAGAAAAGAGTTCACGTTTCCCTGCGGACGACCCGTACTCATCGCGGCTAGCTATTTGCGATACCGTCTTGATTACGGTTATTTAAAAAACACTTCTTCGCACGATCAATCAAATGGCGCCGTTGCTGGGGAAACGGTCGTAATTTTTTTCTTATTATTCGGGTTGATTTCTTATTAAAACCAGCAAACATAAAATAAAAGAGAATTAAAACCGCATCTTGTGCTGTTAACGATTATTGTGCGAGTTTTGTAAGAGAATCTGGAGTAACTGGAGCAAGGCAACAGAGATTCAGAGACTTTCAACTTGGACCAGAGGAGCATAGGGGTGCTCTGAAGAAAATTTAGCAAAAGAACCTTCCACTCGGCGGTGGAACCGCGTCTATTAGTTGCAATTGGCTGCGGAACCGCGGCCTTCTTGAGGATTTGGGCCCCCAAACTTCTATGGTATTTTCCTATTATCTTTCTCTCTCTTCTAAACCTCCAATAATCTGATTTTACCTGCAGGATTCTCTGAAAAATCTTTTTGCATGTTTTGATTTCGGTTTGTTTTTGCATATCTAAACCGGACATTAAGAGGCAATAAACTCAAATTCAGATTAGGTGGGATTTCATCACCCTTCCTAGGCCCCACAAATCACAAATGAGCATACTATCACCCTACATTAATAAAAAATATCTAGACCTAGCCCCTAAGGACATTCGCGCTCAATTAGGACAGAGGAGGGTCTATTGCTTATCCGCATTTCTCTTGTGGTGTCTAAGCAAGTGTGACTAAGGAAAGTGGTTACTTAATTAGGCCCGCTATTTTGGTGATTCGTATAGCGGATACCTCTCACTTACCTGGTACTTACCTGGCCACAAGATTGATAATGAGGTAGTAAAGGATTGATCCTACGACTTGTCCTTTGGAAGTTTAGGAGCGGTCTAGTGACTTGACCTAGGTAACCCTAGCTCTAGGGATTGATTGTGCATTTTGTGATTTGTTGAGTCAAGCCTCAAGTCTGACTATTTTTTCAAAACAAATCTTCTTAAAATCGTTCTCACACATACCACACGCTGCCACGTGCACTAAACCCGCGTAGTGCATGATCGGCTGGACACGGGATTCTAGTGCCCGTCTAGTCCGCGCCTTTGCTGTTGACTCCGAAATCGGTACTTCTTCATCTTCTATTTCTCTTCCACCCACCACATTGTAAGCCGATGTCGCGCACCCCATGGTTCGCAGGGAGGCGGAATTTTAAAAAACGATTAATATTTGACTACGCAACACCGGCTAAACTCCAGGATGTATTCGATAACCTTAACTACCAACTAATTATGGAGGTTTATCTACTATGATAGAATAATATACCTCCAAGAGCGAGTCCTTCGGGTCTTCTAGTGCTCCTCTCCATGGCTCCTCGGTGATCGGATGACGAAAGCTCTATCGGCCTCCTTGCGTCAAAGATGATCCACCGCGAGAGAATGTGCTTCAAGCTCCAACTTCTAAATGAAGTAACTAAAGTAGATGGTTCGCTAATCCAACTAGCCTAGGAGATGTAGAGAGTGCTAATGGATTGTAGTATCTCACTAAACCCTATGGCTCACAACACATGTGAAGGATTAGGGTTTAGTCTTAAGAAAGAAGGAGATGGAGAAAACCTAAAGAGAGAATGAAGAGAACACAAAATGAACAACCATCAAGAGCTAAGTGTAGAGAATGGCCAAGTATATGAGCTCAATTATTCAAGCATGCAATAAAACATAATAGAATAAAGCTCCCATGCTTGAATAGTGAGTCAAGACCAAAATAAAATAATCCATGGCCATTCTTTACACCATGCCTCCAAAGTCTCCTCCATTTCCACCTCATTAATCTATTACGAAAATGGATAAAACTAAATAATGATGTGGCTCCTTCTAGAAGCATATCTTGACAAATTACAAGAATGCCCCTCACCGTATATACATACTCGTATCCGTATTCCGAAAAATACGGATACACTGAGACGATAACAATCCAAAAATACAATACTAGGATCCGGCTTAAATCAAAGCCCACTAGTATCGTCCGCCCGATCAGCATCCGTGTACAAGTACACGTATGCGATCGAAGCCCTGCTGTAAAACCATACAGCGTCTACATCAATTGCCTGAAGCAGGGAAACCCTCTGTGTGGGACTCTAAAGACTCGACAGTACGCTGGCAGTGGGTTTAACCACAAGCTGTCAGCGATACTAGCTGCACGTAATGGCTACCCAGGTATCTGTCGATAAGAAGGCTGATGAGCAAACTCATCCGGACTCCTATTTGTTGGATATATGTATGCCCTAGAGGCCATTATATGATAGTGGATGTATCGGTATATGTGTGTATATATATATGTATCGGTATATATATATATATATATATATATATATATATATATATATATATATTCAAAGGACATTCTTGCTCGACATGATAGTATACTATCTGGTTGTTCTTTATCTTAACATGTTCACTTGATCATGCATATTACTCATTTGGTACATGTTGATAAAGCCCTTAGGATATTTGCTTGACTACTGGGACTATGATGCAGATCATACTAGTGGGACATGAGTAGTTTATAAGCATATCCTTGAAATGTTCTTAGTCGTGGGTGTATCGAGACGGGGCATCGATATTCCAGAGTAGACTAGCATATACGTTACTTGACCCATATGATGGACGATGGATGATCCCATATCCATTGGTGTGGTGACACCAAAGACTGTATAGGGGTGCTCAGTGGAGACTGGGTATACTGAACGGACTCGCCGAGAACTCCTATGTGATATTATATCTATCGTCGGATAGCAGTTCTCAGGTGACACTGATACAGGTTAGTCTGTAGACCCGAGATCGTCATAGAATCTTGTGTGTCCTCCTACTGTACTTTGATCTCCACCCTACCACGACTCTACTGAGTCGTGCAAATAGGTTGATTTTGGGTACAGTCTCGAGGCACATGGAGGCAATGAGCGATAGGAGGGGTTTCTTCTCTCCCGGTATTGGGGGTTGATGTTGCGCTATGCTCGATTGGCTATAACAGGAAGTCCCTGGCCAGGGCTGATGAGATTTACTGATAAGTGTTATCAGCAGTTTCTCGATCTGTTATGAGCCATATACCGGCATGACTTATTGAGTTATTGGGGTCGACGATACCATCCCTAGACTCTATATGCAGCATATCTGACGAAGAGACCGGACTGTACGGTAAGTGTTGCCAGTTGGCTCGACGGGAGTTTTGACAGGTTCGCTCGTGTTTCTTCTGATCGCTCAATACCTGGGAGCCGTTACGTACAGCTTGTGCCACTGACGGTTTGTGGGTATGTGATATGATCACTGCCTACTGCTAGCGTATTGACAAGTCTTAGAGTCCGACAAAGGGGTTTCCTAGCTCAGGCGAAAAGATGTGGGGTGCATATGGGATATGCGCGGGAGCTCGATTAAATGCGTGTATTTGATACCGTATTTTAATCGGGCGTTTACTATTGGACGGGTCGTATGTGATATGACTGGGTTATTAAATCAAGTGTTGATTTAATATTAAGTCCATTAGCTCATTTGTTAAAACCCATTTCTTTATGATGCATGCATGGGTGTATGTATATGTTGATATGGATGCACACATGCATGCATACATGTATCATGGTTGATGATACATTGGTGATGGCAATGCAAGACTCACATGGTAACATATTTATATATTTTGATTATTGAGAAAAGCAAAATGGGAATAAAATCATGGTTGACTTTCTACACTCTTCTCTTGTGTTGACTAAAGTCAAAACCATGGTTTCATTGCCCATGGTTTTTGTAGCCCATGGTTTTGCTTAAACTCAAGTCTCAAAATATCTAGATATTTTGTAACCATGGTTAGGGATGAGATAACCCCCCTCTCTCTCTTGATTATGTTGATTATTCTCATATGAGTCAAGTTTAGCCAATCTCCTTCTTCCTCAACTCAAGCTCTCTAGCTTTTTCAAGTGAGTGAAGAACATAAAAAGAATTTTTTTTAAGTGAGATACAAACCCACATCACCAATCTATATTAGTCTAGCCCACTAGTGTAGGTTGTTTGCTCCACTTCCATTTGGTTCAAGTGAAGCTAGGAGCTTGTGCAAAGGGACTCCGTGGTGGATCGTCGTGGACTTCGAAGAACTCAAGCGGATCGGTTCAAACACCAAGTTGATCCAAGGATTCACAAGAGGAGGTCTACAAAGGTTGTATTACTCACCTCTTAGTGTAAGACACTTGATAGTATGTGATACTAGTTCTTGTTACCCTAATTTTCTAGTTCGATTCATGGTTGGTATTGTTTAGCACCCCCTAAATTTTTATTATAGCATGTGTGATGCAACCCAAACCCTAGGTATAGTGCTAGAGAATCCCTACAGTGGTATCAGAGCCAAGCTAGAAATTTAGACGTTGTTATAAATATTACGAAACCGAAACAACTCCGAAAATACGATAAACTGAAACCCTGAAATATGCTCTCTGTCGATTTTTAAAAGACCTCCAAATTTTTTTTAAGCAACTGCAGAAGCTTGCATACGATGCACTGAGAACACTGGAGAAAAACGAGGCGATTCTACCGGTTTTGACCCGGTGACATGCCCAATATTTCCGGCCTGGCCGGCCCTGTTCCATCCGTTTCACCTCGGTTTCTTCTGGTGCTCTGGTCTGTTGGGTTTGGGGTTTCAGGTATTGTTTGTTTAGCCCAAAATTTCCTGTGATGTTAATTTTGTTTATGGGCTAATTCTGAGTATTTCGCAGTCGTAATTTTAACATTGTTTTTGGTAACCCGGATGACGTTTAACAGTTTGAACGAACATCACACACCACCTCATTACTCTCGCTGGAAATTTTCTAAGTGTTGGAATTTTCTAAGTTAAATATATTCGAAAGATCATGCAAGTAACCCTATGGACCCTCTAGAAGAACGTAACCCTAACTCGATTCTATGTCCATGGAACCGCGGCCAAACCTTTGGGTTTGCCGTAGTCCCGTGGCGCCACAGGTGAGGCAAGGGTTGACCCTTCTACGGTTGGTCCATAGGCACTGTGGAATGTTTTGGGTATTTCAACTTTGCTCAAGTGTTGAGCTCTCGGGGTAATTTGTAGGTGTTTGTTGATTCGATCGAAACGTTTAACATCGTTTAGATATTTGTGAATGTGATACAATAATTGGAATTTACACTAATTAGTTTTGTGAAAAGTAATTAGTTGCGTTTAAATCTAACATTTTGGCCTCGGGTGGAATCGGGAATCTTGTTGAATTACCCGACTTCTTTTGAAAAGGTGTTTTCATAGATGGGACCCAAATGTAAGATTTGCATCGTTAGGCATGAAATCCAGAATATGTGATAATCCGGGTTTATGATATCTAAAGGCAGTGTTGATTCTAATTGTTGTAGTTTTTCACCTTCTTTTCTGCGACCGTAAGTGTAGTATGTGGTGTATCGCCGGTTTCGTTGCTATATATCAACGACAATTGGGGTACGCATACTTACTTACGTTGATGATATGTGATGTTATGTGTTGCTGAGATATGATGTACATGATCATCGTGAATGAATGGCCGAGGGATTTATGTGAGATGAGAGTTTTTTTTTCTTTTCATTTATGTAAAATTCATTGTATATAATATTCTTTTATTAGGGCACTTCCGGGTTGAGGATGATGTCACCATTTTTGTATACTATTTACTTTTCCGCATTAGGATAGACCCAAGGTGGGGAGCATAAGTGACCGGGTTCTAGGGTCCAGTGGGAGGCCATCTCGAGGAGTCGAGACCGGGTCTCCTAACTCTAGAATTGGAAGGGTCACTTGCCGCTCTCGTAAGGGTTTAGAGGTGTGGGCTTGGCTATTCATCGCGACCATGGAATCCGTATTTTCTATTGTTGGCTAAATAAAAAATACGGACCTCCTAGAATATCCTATATTTTCATATATGTGCTTCTGCTGTTGATATTCTGTGAAGTGATCGCTTTATATGTTGAGACGAATGATGTATTATATATATGATATATAATAAACGTTGCTTATGTTTTGCATCCGCGCTAGTCCCACCACGCTATGCCGTTAGTTAAGTAACCTAACGGTACATAACGGGACATTGTGGCGAATGCGGATGGCATAAGCGTACGTTCTATTTTCGTTTCTTTTCTGTAATGGCTTAAGGACTTAAATGATGGGACTACATTAATGAGATTAATGTAAAGAAAAAGGAACCTAAAAAGATGTTGTAGAATCAGATTTGAAACCTACTCGGCTTTTTGTGAAAAAGAAAATTTTCAAAATGCGGAGCTTAAGCCACTCCTTTTAAAAACCATTAGATTTTACAACGATATCAAGTTCAAAGCGTTAAAGGTTTTCTTAAAAACCATTCGCAGCCCTCCATCATTTTAGGAAGTAGAGTACTTAGTATTCGTGCTACGTATGTTGACTATAGTCAAGGCGCAGTGTGCGGTAGCTAAGTGATGTCTTCCTACACAGCATATGATGTGATTAATTAGGACAATCACATGATTATGTTGACCATAGCCAAGGGTCATGTGGGTGGGTCTAATTAATCATGAAATGACGGGTAGAACTTGACTAGTGCTTATGATATGTTTACCATTGCCAAGGACATGAGTGCTAGGGGTAAAAACCATATCGGGAGTTTCAAGAGTTGAAATTTGCAATGAGATTGCATACTTTCTATGTGATAGTAGGATCCCAATCCCACTGTGAGCAAAAGTTGCTCCCAGGAGAATTTTTCCGCTTTACAATTAGCTAACCCATTAGGTGTCTAGAAAGGTGTTAACGGGGCTACACCTCTGGGAAAATGAGGTTTATTTTAATTTGGTCCGTGCGAAAGCACGGGGAACCTCCCTCAAAGTACCGACACTGTCCTGGCTGAACGATTAGCGAAGTTGTAGAATGTAATTAATCCTGGCTAATTTTCTTTTTAAGGTTTGAAGGAAAATTTGATAAAAGCAGTGGGAGACATCGATTAGATAAGATAATAACCAATCCGATCTTTGCAAGAGCTTTCGCTGAGTGTATTCTTTTCTCTCTCCTAATGGCAGATAACCATGACTGGACTTAAGCTACTGTTAGAGAAAAATAAGCTAACTGGACCGAACTATAAAGATTGGCTGAGGAACATTAACATTGCTTTCACATATGATAAAGTATCATTTGTCCTCACTGCTTCATCCCCTCCCAGCCCAGGCCCTGAATCTTCTGTTGCGGATAAGGAGATCCGCAAAACGTGGGATATTGACTGTGCTACTGCCAAATGCCTCGCGCTTGCATCGATAGACAATACACATCAAAAGCAGCACGAGCAGATGGATGTTCAATCCATCTTTCTCCATACAAAAGAGTTATATGGGGAGCAATCTCATATCCTACGATACGAAGCGTCTCGAAAGCTGTTTCAGATGCGTATGGCTCCTGGCACACCAGTAGGTGATCACGTTTTGAAGATGATAGCTCTTATTGAAGAGCTTGAGGGCCTCGGATGGACAATGGAGAACGAGCAATATGTTGATATTGTTCTACAGTCTTTTCCCTCTGCCTTTGCTCCATTCATAGTGAACTTCAACACGCATAACATGGAGAAGTCATTACCCGAACTTCTCAATATGTTAAGAAGTACGAAGAGCACGCTTAAGGCGAAGTCTCCCTCTCTGTTTGTTGGAAAATCTTCCTCTTCCATCCCAAAAGCCAAGGCCAAGGGAATGAATAAGAAGAGACCAACCAAACCGAGAGGTGGAATCAAGAAGGCACAAGAGAGAGACAAATCCAAAGTTGAGAAGTCGGGAAAAGGAGAATGTTTCTATTTCAAGAAGACGGGGCATTGGAAGCGGAATTGTGTCGTGTATATTGCTGATCTCAACAAAAAGAAGCATGGTGATGCTTCTGCTTCAGGTGTGTTTGTAACTGAAAACCGTTTTTCTATAAACTCTGCTTCCTGGGTATTGGATACCGGTTCGGGTTCTCATATATACAATTCTGTGCAGGGCTTGAGAAATAGCAAAGTTTTGAAGACCGGTGATCACACTCTCCGAGTTGGAAATGGTTCCAATGTACATGCAGTTTCAGTGGGAGAGTATCACCTAGGGTTGCCGTCGGGTTGTATATTGGTTTTGAACCCATGCTATTTTGTACCTAGCATGCTTTGTAATATAATATCCGTTTCTTTGTTAGACAATGAAGGATATTATTTTGTATTACAACATAATGTTATGAACATTAAACTAAATCAAGAGTTGATTGGTTCTGGTACACTTAATAATGGGATATACGTCCTAAATCAACACACAGTTTTCAACATATAACACACAAATAAAAGAAAATTTTCAGATATAAATGAAACTTTTCTTTGGCATTGTAGACTTGGTCATATTAATGAAACAAGACTAAACAAGCTTCATAAAGATGGATATTTAAATCCTTTTGAATATAAATCTTATGCGACTTGTCAGTCTTGTATCAAAGGGAAAATGACCAAAACTCCGTTTACTGGACACGGAAAAAGAGCTACAGAGCTCTTGGGCCTCATACATAGTGATGTATGTGGGCCAATGTCTACACATGCGAGAGGCGGTTTTTCTTACTCCATAACTTTTACTGATAATTTCTCGAGATTCGGTCATGTGTTTTTATTAAAGCATAAGTCTGAAGCTTTCGAGAAATTCAAGGAGTACAAATTTGAAGTAGAAAAATAAACAGGAATGAGCATCAAAATACTTCGATCAGATCGAGGTGGAGAGTATCTTAGTACAGAATTTTCGAACATCCTAAAAGAGAACAGGATTCTCTCTCAGCTCACTCCCCCTTACACACCACAGCACAACGGTGTGTCAGAGCGGCGGAATCGCACCCTATTGGATATGGTGCGATCCATGATGAGTGATACTGAGTTACCTCTCTCCTTTTAGGGGCATGCATTGGAGACTGCAGCTTTTCTGTTGAACAAAGTTCCAACCAAGATCGTGTCTACCACTCCATATGATATGTGAAGAGACCATCTCTTAAACAAGTTAAGATTTGGGGTTGTCCGGCTTTTGTTGAAAAGCAGAATCTAGACAAACTCGAGACACGATCAGTCAAGTGTATATTTGTGGGATATCCAAAACATTCATTTGGATATCTTTTCTACCACAAGGAGGAACAAAAGGTGTTTGTTTCTCAACATGCCACATTTTTAGAAAATGAGATTTTTCCAAATGATACTGATGGCAAGGTGGTAGATCTAGAAGAGATTCTAGAGACACAAGTTACAAATGACGACTTGGTTGAACCTGATGTTGCACCAGAATCTTATGAACCTCAGCCACTCCGTAGATCTGGTAGGACTTCTCGGCCACCGGAGATATACTACGGTTTTCTCATTGATGGTGATGGAGAAGATTGCATCATGGATGATGATGACCCTATCAGTTTTCAGCAAGCTATCACGAGTGGTGACTCTGTGAAGTGGCTGGATGCCATGAGATCCGAAATGGAGTCTATGTACACCAACAAAGTATGGACTTTGGATGTTGTACCCTCTAGGGTAAAACCCGTAGGGTGCAAATGGATCTTTAAGAGAAAGATCGGTGTAGATGGGCAGGTGGAGACCTGTTTCCCCCAATCAGAGCAAAGCTCTGTTCAAAATTCAAACTTTAAAATGAAGCAACGCTTCAGATCCAGAGCCCCGTGCGCTGCGCCCTAGGCAGCGCACCACGTGCAAAGCACGGGTGCGCTAGCGCCAAGTGCGCTGCGCTCTAAGCGGCGCACCACGTGCAAAGCACGGGTGCGCTAGCGCTGGAACTAAAAGCTCCCCACCGTCAGATCAAAGATCTAATAATAATGATAAATCATAAATAATCAGAATTAAATTCTGTTAAGGAAAGATTTCTCAAAATCTTTCCAAATAACAAAATTGTGCTCTGTAAATCAGAGCACCATTGGATCAATGATCCAATGGTGATTAAAAATCACCGAAAACAAAGAATAAATTCTGTTTGAAAAGATTTCCCAATCTTGTTAAAAACAAGAAGATTGCCTTCTGTAAATCATAAGCCCTTGGATCAAAGATCCAACGATGGGAAATTCCCCAAATCAATTGGAGAAAAGATCTCTTTAACTGATCGAACCGATCAACTCACCCTATATAAATGACCCAAGACTTCAAGTCTTGGACAGAAGAACCCCCCCATAAGCTTTGAGATTTCAGGAAAAGAAGCATAGCTCTCAGCAAAAGAAGATTCTTTCTTCAAGGTAAAAAGAATGGTGATGAACAAAGAGATGAAATCATCTCATAATTAAAAAGAAGAATTCTCTTCTTAAAAGATCATAGATCTACAAAGACCAAGGTCTTTTATAAAAAAGATCAAATGATCTCATTATAAAACAAAGAAGTACTTACTTCTTTCACAGATCATAGATTTATAAGACAAATTGTCTTTCTAGGATCATGAACATCTCAACATAAAAGAAGGGGAGGATAATTCAATTCTCTTAAGGATCATAGATCCATAAAGGCAAAGCCTTTCATCAATATAAGAGATTGAAAGAAAATAAGGGCGGTTGTTCTTGGATCCTGAGACAAAATTTCTTTTAAAAGAACATAAATTGTTTCTCAGATCATAAAATTGATCAGATGCGCTTTGCGCTCTTGAACTGCGCTTCTGCGCTCTTAGTTTGGCGCTCAGCGCTAAATGCTCCACGTGTTAATCACGCATGCGCCAATTAACAGTTAGCGCTGTGCACTCTTGAAATAGCGCAATGCGCTCATGGGCTGATGCTCAGCGCCAAGCGCGCCACGTGTCACTCATGTGTGCGCCACTATACTGGAAGCGCAATGCGCTCATAAACCAGTGCTCTGCGCTCATAAATTAGCGCAATGTGTTCATCATCTGGTGCTTAGCGCCAAGCACGCCATATGTCATTCACGTGTGCGCTACTCAGCATTAGCGCAATGCGCTCATCGTCTGGTGCTCAGCGCGAAGCGTGCCACGTGTCACTCATGTGTGCGCTACTCAGCAGAAGCGCACTGCGCTCTTTGACTGGCGCAAAGCGCCAAGCGCACCACGTGTTGCGCTGACAGAACATAAAATGTTCTCTAATAAACCCCAGAGCTATGATGAATGCTCAGCATTCAATAAAAGACAAACATTGTCAGAATTTAAATCAATGCTCAGCATTGTTAAAAGGGCCAAGCCCAAACAAATGCTCAACAGCCCAAAATAAATGTTAAACATTTTAACCTGAATGGACTTAGCCCAAGATTGGCCTTAAGTCCTCAACTCAGATTAATTGAGCCTATATGCTCATAAATCTTTTAACAGATCTTATTTCCAAATTGGACTACAGATCTACCAACCAAAACTGGTTCGAGGATACATCTCTGAACCCCTCTAATACATGTCGTTGTAATCCTTCAACGTCTTCGGAGAGGCGACGGGTCCTGACAACCATACATTCCATGGACTACGATGTCCTTAAACTGGACTGCGGGGTCCCTTTAAACCCACGGACTACGATGTCCTTAACCTCGGACTGTGGGATCCCTTTAAACCCACGGACTACGATGACCTTAACCTCGGACTGTGGGGTCCCTTTAAACCCATGGACTGCGATGTCCTTAACCTTGACTGTGACGTCTTTAAACTCACGGACTACGATGTCCTTAACCTTGGACCGTAATGTCCTTAAACTAACATTGGACCACCATGTCCTTGAACTGGTAATCGACCGCAATGTCCCTAAACTAAACAATTGAGTCCAAATGCTCTCTTGTTGGATCTAAACGATCCCGTTAAGTTGATCTTAGTCCAAAAATTAGACTAACGTATCCTTAACAAACGTTTAAGTTGATCTTAGTCTCAAATGAGACTAACGTATCCTTAAACCAACCTCCAAACCCAAATCTAAGAAAATACGGATTTGGACTAATCCACGTCCTATGGGCGACAACATAAATTAGTCTCCGTATACAATCCACGGGCAACCAAAAACAAAACAAACACCCACGACACGAAGTGATCATCTGGAGAAGGAGAAAGTGGTTACCGCGATGCGGTAGCGTAATTAATTGCAGGGGCTTGCGCCTGCAGGGAAGAGCATCCCCACAATCAAAAACCCCTCAACGAGGGGGAATCTGACGAAGTCTGCTACATCGGCCGCATCCGTTTAAACCTTCGATATATGGTGCAATAAATCAACTTGGTATCTTCGGAGAGGTGGACGGATAGCACCAATTAGCATCTGCCCCGAATTCATGCAAGACAGACCTACTCGGTCGCGTCTCCGTGTTCGGCGGGGAACAGATTCTGGCATGCCCGGTGGGACCTTTTCCTCTTTCCACTCCACACTTCGTGTGTCGTGTTTCGCGATCGAATCGCGGTTTGATATGGTTACCCTTGGGTTCGAGGCACTAAGATTTGGTGTCTTGCTCCATGCAGAAAACAGAAGATCGATGGCTTCAACCTGCACCAGCTGCAACTGCAACTCTCGTTCCACATCATCTGGAGGTGTAACGTACGGGCCCCAAGTGGCCTCCCTTTTCACAATGCCGGTAGAGCAGGTAACACAGGCTACCACCGGATTGTTCTTCGGGACCATGCTCCCATCGATGAGCTTCAACGCCGCTGTACCATCACAAGAAGCTCCCAAGAAGTCGGTCTTCGATCGGCTTGCTACTACTACGGCCCCTCTCAACGGGTCGCCCAACTCTACTGCCTCAGTTTTTAACAGACTAGGCCAGAGCTCAACGGGCCCATGAAGAAGCCCGCGATACCAGAAAGGGTTATTCCGAAGAGGATAGCCATCCCTGCTCCTGAAGTCGTCAAGGCGGCTTCTCCTACCAAAGGGTCGGTCTTCACAAGACTGACTATTTCAGCTCCTGCTTCATGCGAAATCGTCAAGGTTGCTTCCCCTACTCGGAAGTCTGCCTTCGATAAGTTGACCGTCCCCGCTCAATGGACGTCGGTCTTCAAGAGGCTAATACCGGCAGCGCCTGACCAGAACAGGGGGCATGACGAAACCATCCCCATAGCCGAACCAACACCATCCGCGCGACATGCTCGTCGTCATCACTAGCGCCGAGTAAGGAGGGCCCGGGGCAGCTCTCCGTCTGGGTTAACTCCGCCAGCCCCAACGGTGGAAGTCAATGCTGCTGTTCCAACTGGGAACAGCTTCGAGCTGCTTAACAGGGTGCGCAGGAATTCACCCATCGCTGTACTGAAAAGATCTCCTCCACCCGTGAAAAATGTTACAGAAACGAAGCTGGAGCAGCCCCCTCAGCGGCTGTCTTCCAAAATTTATAAAGTCTGGCGACAGGTCCAGGAATCGGTGATCGACTAGGACTACTCTCACAGATCAAAAAAGCTTAAAGCTCGACAAGGAGAAAACCATCCTGTCAAGCCACAAAAGGCGACAGCCGTCTGGGTGCTCGCTGCAACGGCCCCCTCAACTTCAAATGCTCACAAGAGAAGGAGGCCAGAGAAAGCCCCTGTGACCGTGGCAAACCGCAAGGACACCTAACATAAACGCCCCAAGTCTGGGGGCATGGTGGTGCACACTGTTTATATGGCTTCCGGAAAAGAGGAGAGCCGTGCTTCTACGGGTCATCGACCGCTTACCCGGTCGATAACAAAAGCTCAGGAGCAACGGCAGCAGAAACTTCAGGAGATGCTGACTGCAATGGCCGCACTCACTGGGCCGAGAGAAAATCCGAAGACCTCGGAGCAACGTCAGGAACAAGAGACTGATGCTGATTTCCTCCGAAGAATGCTCGAAAGGAAAGAAAAAGAGGCCGCGGAACAAGCGGCCAACATAAAACGAATGGCTCTCTTGTTCTAGGATATGGCTGGTATGATGTTACAGCCGGAACCTCCAGCTGAAGACCCCCCGATTATCATTGAAGATGGCAGAGGGGAGACATCAAACCCTCCTCCGGCTCTTTCAACATCCAAGGAGGAGACTATCTCCATGGCCGCTCTGGATGATTACATTGCTCAGCAAATACGAGCTCACCAGGCGAATGAAGCGGCTGGGCAGATCGTTAAAACTGGACGACCCTATCCGGGTTGGTACGATCAAATAAGATACCCGCCGGGATATACGATCCCTAAATTCCATGTATATAAAGGGATGGGAAATCCGCATCAGCACGTCGCTCAATTCAGAGCCCTGTGCGGCAACACCGGAGGTAATGATAAACTTCTGCTCCGCCAGTTCGTCTGCAGCTTGTCAGAGACAGCGCTCGAATGGTACTCTGAACTCCCGAACGACTCTGTCAAGACATTTGCGGAGATGGAGCTGTTATTTACGCAAAGATTCGCAAGCGCTGGCGAGCGCACCCCAATCACAGCATTGATTAACGCCAGGGTAAAGCCAGGCGAAACATGGGTGCAATATGCAATACGGTGGCGAAATTTATGGTCAAAGTGCGAGCAGCGCATCGAAGAAGCGCCTGCGGTGGGCTTGTTCGTGGTACTCTTGATCCGCAGACGACCATCTCCCAGTTCATGATGTTTTTCAAGCTGATTACTTTCCAGGCCTTAATTGAGAAGCTGGCCCAAATGGACCAGATGGGTCATAGACCATCTTCCTCGAAAGCAGAGCCTCGAAACGAGAAGGGAAAGGGGAAAGCGACCTTCGTCGCCAATGCTCAACAGCAGCCCAGTGGTCCAAGACTAGTTGATCGCCAAAATGATAGAACACGATCTCTTGGAGATAAAATGAGACGCCCTTACTCGTTCCCCTAGGACAAGACGAAGAGGTTATTCGAGCTAGCACTGTGCAACAGGCTCATCACTCTGCAGGAGCCAAGACGCCCGGTGCAACCAGGCGTCATTAACAATCCTAACTACCGTCCTTATCACCGAATGTTGGGTCATCCGATCGAAGATTGTTACATCTTCAAAAGCTGGATAGAAGATCAGTACCAACAGGACAAGTTCGTATTATCCGAGAATTGGAAGGTGAACCCACCCCAGCCGCACGCTCTCAAAAAGACGGATACACCGGGGGCATCGTGCTCGTTTGTCGAAGAAGCCCCATGGGAGGTCGCTCTTTCAGCTAAAACGAAAAGAATGCTGAAGGATCTCCAAACATGCCCGGCGATCAGGTGGAAAAATCCACTGGAACTCGAGATCATCAAGGGAATACTGAAACCGCGCCCAATTCCAAAAATTGGTGGCGATAGTCAAAGCGCCCACACCCAGCCGTCAAAGTCTTCAAAGAAGAAGAAAACCAAGAAGCCCGTGAAGCCTGAAGACAAGCGCACGGACCTACAAAATCATATTAACGCGCTAGAAGAATATAACCAGAATGTACGAACTCCAGTCACACTTCAAGAGTTTCTCAGCCACGTCCTTGAAGACGCAGATGATGACAATGGAGAAGACTCGTCGGATGAGTCTGAGGATTATGTGGCAAGCTGTCATGTGATCTCTTACTCGTTAATAAATGGTGAAGAAACACCTTATGCAAAGAAACTGGGGGCGGATCCTGAGCCGGAACTTCTAGGACTATCAGACAAAATGATTAATGCATTCTTGAACGAAGCCCGTCTTAAAAGCAAAGCTGATCGAGAGCGTGAGATGGCCATATTTGAAAAGGCCAAACGCCGACGACTAGACGAAAATGATGAAATACTCCAACTAGATCAAAGCATTTCCGCCACAAATAAAAGCAGATTCAAGACTAGAAAAAGGTTCGCCAAAGCCATATCGATGGGAATGAAGCTGCCACCTTCTGAAGGAAACACTCCTGATAAAGCGGATATACATCCTAGCTACTGCTTATATCATCGAAGAATTGCGCACCCCACCGAAGAGTGCAACGCCTTTAAAAACTGGTGGCAGGGATATGTTGCTCACCGACAACATTTCAAGCGGACGAAACGCAAAACTCGTCGGGAGCGAAGAAATACGACAAATGAGCATATGAAAACTGCAGGCAACTGTCACACGGTCGACGCCAGCGGATCACAAGTTCTCACCTTCGGGAGCGATTCTGATGAAGAAATAGCCCTTGGCCCTTTCTTCAAAGAACCCACCTCCGAGGCGAAAGAAATGAAGACCTGTGAGAACATTCAGCTGCGCAATCGTACGCTGCCTGAAAAGAATCTTGGGCCCGTGAACAGTGGGTCGAATAGAAAAGATAAGGGGAAAGAAAAAATCCCTGAAGACATCGCCTTAGATGATCAAGTCGTCAAAGATCTGACAGCCAAGGACCCGCCTAAGAAAAGTAAGGTGGATTACAACGTTCTGGCACACCTGAGGAAGATACCCTCGCAACTCAGCATTCTCGATGCCCTCCTGCTATCAAAAGAAGCGAGAGATTCTCTGATCAAGGCGTTACAAGAGCCCGAACAGTTCCAAGCTTTCCTCGCCGAAGAAAAGATGAAGGACGAACTGGAAGAAGTGCACACTGCTGACATCACTTTCGGCGATGAAGATCTTCTCCTCGGGACATGTGAGCATAACCGTCCTCTTTATGTCTCCGGATACTGTCATGATATTAAGATCGGCAAAATCCTGGTCGACAATGGGTCCTCCGTCAATCTCCTCAATGTAAGAGTGTTGAAGGAAATATGCATGAGCGTTCAACACCTCGCTCGGGATAAGATCACTATCTCCGGGTTTGACTCCCAGTCATTATGGACGCTCGGGTCCGTGATACTGACGCTGCGTTTTGGGCTACTAGTCACGGACATCAAGTTTCACGTCATTGACGCTAAGACCTGCTATAACGCTTTGCTCGGCCGGCTTTGGTTACACGAGTATAACATTATCCCTTCTACACAACATCAGTGTATGGAGTACTTTAAAGATGGTCTCGAGTACACTGTGACAGGGGAACTAAACCCATTCTCCGTGAACGAAGTCCGCAAATATGAGGATGCCAAGTACTTCCTGCTTGATTTCGAAGATACAGAAAGATGTCGCAAACCGGAGGACAAGAACAAAGCTATCACCACTATTCCGGTCTTCGGGAGCGATACCGAGGAGGAAGAAGAAATAATTTATTCAGGGCCACCCCAACGTAACAAGCCGAAATGGTCCACCCCTATTCTGGTCTTCGGCAGCGACTCGGAAGATGAGGTCAATGCTGTATTCTCCGCTCGGCCATCGATACAAGCCTTCGCTGATGAAGACCAAAGTTTGCAAATCGCCATGGTTCCACAAGAGCATTACAAAGAGCTTGATGCGCTTGAAACTTATAGTGTGCAAGAACTGCAGACATTCTATGTCCCTCCCAGGCGAAAGGGTGAAAAGGCGATCCTATTCTACCGATCCGGGAAAACCAAAGTGGAGAAAGAAATTTGGTATGGTGCAGATTCTACATTTGACAGACTCCAGCCAATCCGTTTGCCCAGATACTACACAGACGGATTAAAAAGACTGTTGAGGCGCCAAGGCGTACCCCCTAAGCAGACTGCTCGACAAGCTCAGTTCTACAACTGGATCTGGGATGTCCCCGGAACTCAGCGAAAACTGCCCAACGGGAGAATGGAAATGATCGGGCTTAGATACGTTCAATCCAAGGGACAGGAGCGAGTCCATGGCAGCTACGTCATACATGACTTCGATGAAGAAGGAGATGCTCTGTGGGAAGATACTAACCCTCAACCAAAACGAGCTCCCGTCGTGAAAATGCCAAGCCCGTCGTTCGAAAAACAGATGGAAAAGCTGATAAGAGAAGCGGGTCAAAAGGTTCGAGACGATCATAACCGCGAAATGGCCATCTACGAGAGAGCCAGGACGCAACGCCTCCTTCAGCAGGCCGTGGAGAATGATGATGCCCTTCGTCGCCAGCCCGTCATACAAAAGACCCGACGCAGAGGCAGAAATAAACCCAAGAACGGAAAATATGTTCGACGGCAGCGTAGCGGGTCCAAAAAGACACGCGAAGCAGAATCGAGCAACCAGGATTCATCTCTTATAAAGAAGATGGGTCGAGAGTATTCTTTTCCCCGAGACAAGACAAGGAAGATATTCGACCTCATCGTGAAACATCGGATGATGATGCTCCCGGTGTCCAAGCATCCCGAGCAAGCAGGTGGGGTCTCTCACCCGGACTATTGCTCCTATCACCGAGCAATTGGACATCCTCTTGAAGACTGCTTCACCTTCAAGGATTGGGTTGAAGACCAATACCAACTCGGCAAGTTCGCTCTATCCAGCAGTTGGAGGGTAACCCCGCCACAGAAGCACGAACCGAAAGCCACGTATGCAGCGAGAGTAGAACCAGATCAACATCGGTCTTGGAAGCGATCTCGTACCTCTCATGTGATAACTTTGTCTGGAGAAGAACCCGAAAATATGGATGACCTCCCCTGGTGCTTCGAAAACGATGATGACGAGGTGATCTCAGAATTTCCACCAGCGCCAAAAGAGCTGGATGATGGGATACATACTACTGCAGATAACCTCAAGAAAATCGACTTGGGAACAGCAAACGACCCACGGCCGACGTTCGTCAGTGAGCTGTTGTCTGAAGAAAAAGTAGCTACGCTCAAAGACGTGCTCATGCAGTATAAAAATTGCTTCGCATGGAACTATTCCGAAATGCCGGGACTAGATCCAGAGATTGTTGTGCACAAATTGGCGATATCTCCGGACATCAAGCCAGTCAAACAAGTGCCGAGAAGGATGCGGCTCGAGCTTGAGATGAGTATCAACGCCGAGGTCAAGAAGCTAATCGACTCCGGCTTTATCCAAGAGGTTCAATACCCTGATTGGATCGCCAACATCGTCCCAGTGATGAAGAAAAATGGGACGATGCGCATCTGCGTGGACTTTCGGGATCTCAATAAAGCTTTCCCGAAGGACGACTTCCCAGTGCCGGTCACCGAGCTGATGATAGATAATACATCCACTCACGAAGTTTTCTCCTTCATGGACGGCTCATCAGGATACAATCAGATAAAGATGCATCCGGAGGACCAGAAGCATACCGCTTTCCGGACCCCGTTGGGTATATTCTGCTACAAGGTGATGACCTTCGGTCTGAAGAACGCCGGTGCCACCTATCAGAGGGCCATGACGAAGATTTTCGATGACGTCATACATGAAATCGTCGAATGCTATATTGACGACCTCGTGGTTAAAAGAACATCATACGAGGAACATTTAGAGCATCTGAAGATCGTGTTTCAGCGCCTTCGGAAATACAACTTGAAGATGAACCCTCTTAAATGCGCATTCGGAGTTTCCTCGGGCAAGTTTCTAGGATTTGTCGTCCGACACCGAGGCATCGAGATATACCCGTCAAAGATTAAGGCGATCATGGAAATTCCTTCGCCACGGACTCTCAAGCAACTGCGGTCTCTCCAAGGAAAGCTCGCATATATCCGGCAATTCATAGCTAATCTCTCCGGCAAGTGCCGTCCTTACAGTCACCTAATGAAGAAGGGAACCCCGTTCGTCTGGGATCGCAAATGCCAAGGCGCACTAGACGAAATTAAGCAATACTTACAGAATCCTCCGGTGCTAACCGCTCCGGTCAAGGGAAAGCCCCTCATTCTGTATACAACTTCCATCGAGGTTCTTTAGGCGCGCTGTGGGTACAAAAAAACGACCAAGGGAAATAGAGAGCTCTCTACTACTTGAGTCGAGTTCTACTGAGGGCAGAAAGCAATTACTCCCCCATCGAAAAACACTGCTTGGCGTTAATCTTTGCGATAACGAAGCTCCGGCACTATGCGTTGGCGCATGAGGTCCATCTCATATCGAAGGTGGATCCTCTCAAATATTTGATGTCAAAGGCTATATTAACGGGACGGCTCGCTAAATGGGCCCACTCTTGATGGAATTCTCGGTGACATACAGACCCCTCAAAGCAGTGAAAGGCCAGGCCATCGCCGACTTCCTCGCTGAACATCCGATACCTGCCGACTCTCCTTTGAACTGCGAATTGCCAGATGAGCACGCGTTTGACACGATTGACGGGGAGAAAGGAGGGAGTGATACCCGATGGGAACTCTACTTCGATGGAGCATCTTCCATGAAGAAGCGCAAACAAAGCACCCCCATAATCAAATCTGGGGTGGGCCTCATCTTCGTGACTCTACAAGAAGGGATAATACGCTTTGCCTTTTCCTTGGCAGAGCCGAGGACAAACAATGAAGCCGAATATGAAGCTTTGATAGCAGGTCTTGAGATAGCTGTTGACATGGGAATTGAAAACCTCCTCATATACGGAGACTCCCAACTGGTCGTTAGCCAAGTAAACGGCGACTATCAAACATGCAAACCAGAGTTGGTGGAGTACGGTAAAAGAGTGCAGCAACTGCTGACTCAAATCCCTTCCTACATTCTGGAAAGCAAACCGCGTGCAGAAAATAGCAAAGCAGATGCATTAGCCAAGCTCGCCAAAGAATTGGCCGACGAGAACCTCGATGATGTGAGGATCGTTGTGCAAAGCCGTCGGGTTCTTGCACCGGCAGAAATATCTCCGAAGTCGTCCGAAGAAAAGGGAGTGACTGAGCAAACGGCTTTACAAACAAAAGACCAGGAAGATGCTAAAGATTGGAGAGAAGTCTTTATAGACTACTTCAAATCTCGTCGAACACCTGAAGATGCGTCATCAAGACATCAGCTCATGAAACGAGCTCTTTCTTTCGCCTTCGTTAATGATACTCTGTATAAGAGATCATTTGATTCTTTATGGCTAAGATGCCTGGGACCTGAAGAGGCAAAGATGATCGTCCAAGAAATTCACGACGGACTCTGCGGATCTCATCAAGCCGGGCCAAAGATGAAACTGAAGATCAAGAGGATGGGTTACTACTGGCCCACGATGATCTAAGACTGTCTCGAATATGCGAAGCAGTGCCACACGTGCCAGATTCATGGAGACTTTATCCACCAGCATCCAAATCCGCTACATCCAACGGTGGCTAGCTGGCCATTCGAAATATGGGGAACTGACATAATCGGACCCATTGAGCCAGCATCGTCTAGAGGACATCGTTTCATACTGGCAACAACCGATTACTTCTTCAAGTGGGCAGAAGCAGTACCGCTAAGAGAAGTGAACACAGAGAATATCCTCCATTTCTTCAGGACACATGTCATTTACCGATTCGGCACTCCGCGATGGATTATCTCTGATAACGGGCCAGCCTACAGAAGCCACAAAATCAGCCGCTTCGCACAACAGCGTAACATAGACTGGAGATACTCTTCGATCTATAATCCCCGAGCTAACGGTCCAGCTGAGGCTTTTAACAAGACCTTGACGAAGATCGTGAAAAAGACGGTGTCTCGAAATAAGAGGGACTGGCACGAAAAACTCCATGAAGCTCTCTGGGCATATCGAACTACGTTCAAAACGGCCACAAACACAACGCCATATGCATTGGTATTCGGCACAGAAGCGATACTCCCCCTCGAGATAGAGTTACCCTCTCTACGAGTGGTGGTTTACTACAAGCTAACAGACGAAGAAAATGCTCACCTTCGGCTTGAGGAGCTCGACGCCCTTGATGAAACCTGGCTCATGGCGCAACAAAATTTGGAGGCTTATAAAGCGAAGATGACGCACTCATACGAGAGACTGACTAGACCAAGGACATTCTGCCAAGGAGAACTCGTGCTAGTGGTCAAAAGACCTATGATCCCCAATCGTGCCAAACGGGGGAAATTCGAGCCGAATTACGAAGGCCTGTATATCATAGACAAAGTCTACCAGGGTGGAGCCTATCTACTCATGGACATGCATGGTGAAAGACCTTTCAAGCCAATAAACGGCCGCTTCCTGAAAAAATACTACGCTTAACGAGTCACAGCCTAGGTCAATGATAGATGACGCCGCCTGTGTCCGCTCGCTATCTTCCTAAGCCCAAACTCTGTAAGTAGTAGCCGGCTTTCAGACCGAAACGTCCTTAAACTAACAATGGACCGCTATGTCCTAAAACTGGCTACGGACCGAAACGTCCTTAAACTAACGATGGACCACTATGTCCTAAAACTGGCAATTGACCGAGACGTCGATAAACTACTACGGACCGCAGCATCCCAAGACCGACACAAAAAAAAATAAATAAAAAGAAAAAAAAACGGTATGTCCATAAGCAAATCGGGCACGGATGAAAACCCGAAAAGCCTCCGTGAGTAAAAACAACAGGGCTACCGGCGAGTTTTGTGAAAACCCGAAAGGGCGCAAGCTCGTTAAAAGACACTTGCAGGGTCCTCTCGATCCTGTAAGGAGAAACCACCTGCATGAGATCCTTACGACTCACAAGGGAGCAACACACTTAGGGATCCTCACGATTCCTAAGGAGAAATTACACTTGCGAGATCCTCATGACTCATAAGGAGAACCCTCCTTTGAGACCCTCACGGCTCATAGGATTCAAAAGCCTTAAGCTACAGGGATCTGAACCTGTTCTTAAGCCATCACAACCTCCAAAGCTGCCCTACAAGTGGTTCAGCATTGACCCTTGTATACAATCCACGAGCGCGAATAAACATTTCCCCAATAAGGTCCCACCAGAGACTGGGGATATGCTCATATGGCAAAAGACACTTGTATGTCCCCTCGGCTTATAAGGAGAGACCACTCTTGTAAGATCCTTACGACTTATAAGGGACCATACACTTAAGACCCCTCACGATTCTTAAGGAGAAAACGCACCTACGAGATCCTCACGACTTGTAGGGAGAAATACCTTTATGAGACCCTTACGGCTCATGAAGTCAAAAGCCTTAGTCGACAGGATCTTAACCCTGTTCGCTAAGCCACCTTTGTTCGACATCGACAAAGGCAAATGATGATTCGCTCCTGGCAATATCCCAGTTTTAGCGATGCTGATGCCTAAATCGGTATCAGATCCCAAGTCCTTTACTCGCGAAAAGTCAGCGAGCCACAAATGCATATGAAATAGCCGAAATGATAGGGCAACTTACAACAAAATCAGCAAGTAAAAACTTATGCATACAAAATAGCCGAAATGGTTGGGCAACGCGCAATAAAAGGCAGCGAGTAAATAAAACAAATAGCCGAAATGATTGGGCACTGCGAAAAACAGCCGAAATGATTGGGCAATCGCGATTTTCGCGATATAAAAGCTGAAATGATGGAGCATCGCGGAAAGAAAAAAATATATATATAATGAAATTTTTTGTCCTATAGACGAGTCCATACCGATCCCTGTATACAATCCATGGGCATAAACGGGAAGGGAACCACATGTCCCCCACCAGATCCTATCAGAAAGAGAGCCAAGTCTCAACGGTTCACAGACAACCTAAAGACCAACTCGACATTCGTCTAGTTACAGCAGATGCAACGTCATCCAAATGACCCCGTCGCGGAAGTACGTCATCCACATGACTCCGTCGCGGAAATACGTCATCCAAATGACCCCGTCACAGAAATACGTCTTCCACATGACCCCGTCACGGAAATACGTCATCCAAATGACCCCGTCGCGGAAGTACGTCATCCAAATGACCCCGTCGCGGAAGTACGTCATCCACATGACCCCGTCGCGGAAATACGTCATCCAAATGACCCCGTCGCGGAAATACGTCATCCAAATGACCCCGTCGCGGAAGTACGTCATCCACATGACCCCGTCGTGGAAGTACGTCATCTACATGACCCCGTCGTGGAAGTACGTCATCCACATGACCCCGTCGCGGAAATACGTCATCCACATGACCCCGTCACGGAAATACGTCATCCAAATGACCCCGTCGCGGAAATACATCATCCAAATGATCCTGTCATGCCCCGCTTCCCAGAGTACGCAAGATTGGGCACGTGACATAGCCAACCATGCTACCTGTGGGTAGGAAGTATCCATCCACAGTCACATTACGGCTGTAGAGATATCAAGAACAAGATAAAACTATCTAAAACATGTCCATAATCCAGAATAACAAGAGTCAATGATAAATAAATGCGGAAGCAAATGATCCAATACAAATAACTGAAAAGTGTGTCCCATAATGCGGGCTCACATCAGGAAATAAATGCAGGAAATAAAACTAACTACTACTGAACTCACAGCTCAGCCTGCTGGCTGAAGTACTCCTGCTCGGACTGCAACAGCGGTACGGAATCTGGGCCATGCAAAACCCAGACGTCAGCGCGTCATGTCATCAAGTAATATAATATGAACATGTAACAGGTAATGCAAAATAAGCATGAGTAAGCAATGATGTTGAACAAGCAGTACAGGGTAGTGTGTAGTGGGTAGCTAAACTGTTCTATCAGGTTTTCTAGTCTAAAGTCTTTGAAATCAATTTGAGTAATCCTCCATGTAACTCAAAGGATATGTCCCGTTACCCCCCGGGACCACGGATCAGGAATATGTGAACCAATAGTGGTTCTGTCCCGTTACCCCCCGGGACCACGGATCAGGAAAATGTAAGAGTCACGAATGGCTCTGTCCCGTTACCCCCGGGACCACGGATCAAGTAATACCCTTTTTAAGTTACACTTTAGTTTACACTTTTGATTTTCCCATACCCCCAAGCTATGTACGTCGAGTCAGGTATTCAGTAATCAAGAACTAATGCCAACACAGGATCAGGTAAAAGCAGGTTTGTCTGGATAGACAACAGGAACGGTCCATGAGGACTACATGTCAGGTTTGTTGGCATTAGGCACGAGATCAGGTAACAGGTCAGGTCATGGTACATCAGGTCAAGTCAACAGTAAACGGTACCATGTCAGGTGTATCATGTAGCAATGTCAAGTCAAGGTATGAACATATCGTGGGTGTGCTCACAAACAGATATATAATCGAACAGGGTAATAACAGTAGGAAAAGCAATGAGTTAAACAACAATCAACAGTTTCATTCAATCACAAGAGTGCAGTAATACAGTGCAGCCGTTTTATTGTATTTACAGGTTTTGAGTACCCTTAGTGGTGCAATAGTTAAATGATGATGCAATACAGTTATATCAAGCCTTTGATTACGAATGTCCGAATATAATGGAACTACATGCGTAAAGGCTATCATCTATTAAACAGTAAAATGTGATTAACAGGTAAACTTAGTTATATGGTTTAAAGTGGCAAACTGTAATTTAGCCGGTTATGCATATTTGATAACCTAAACTGGCAATAAAGCATCATAGCAGTGAATCACATGTAATCTATTATGTACGGGTTTATCAGGAAATAATTTATTTGACATGAAGCAAGGTATGTAAGGTGATTTACTAAATGATATGTCATTAAACCACACATGAATGTTAAAGCAAGTTATAAAGTGGTAATAGCTTGTAGCAAGTATCGAATACTTGCCTCGACGAAACGACGAACACGAAAACGGAACGTAACGTCGGCGGGGAAACACGCGACGGACGCACGGTTCACGGATTGAACCCAAACGATGAACCAAGGGATCTCACAGGTCAGAGCACTCTGCTGGATCGTCAAGACACGCCACCGGCACGGCCGGATTCCGGCGAACAGCAACAAAACAACCGGAAAAGTTAATGCACGGCCAAGGGATAAACCAGAGGGAAAATGGAAGGAGGAAGGGGAGAGAGGGCTTACTGGTGTTGCAGAGGGCGTGATAGCGATGGGGTCGACGGCGGTGGGGCGCCGGCAAGGAGGTTGCAGGCGATGGGCTAGGGCTGCGGGTATGGAAAAGGGAAAGAAAGTGGAGAGGGAGAGGAAGTGGTCGGGGCTGGTGCGCGCAGGTGATGAGGAGGTGCCGAAGGTGGCGCGGGTGACGACGACGAAGGTCGCCGGCGACGTCTCCGGCCGAACAGAGAAGGCACAGGGGGTTATCCGGGTTGCTGCCGCACCGTGCACACGGGGAGAAGGAGGGGAAGTCGAGGTTGGTACGAGGAGGCAGAGGCGAGGGCAACGGTGGCGCTAGCGCCGGCGTCGGAGCTGCGGTGGCGACGGTGGAGGCGGCTAGGGCTAGGTCGCGATGGTTTCAGTTTTTCTCGTGGCAGGAAAACTATAAAGGGGAAGGAGTATATTTATATAGGGAAGAGAGAGAGAGAGGGTTAGAGAGATAGAGATAAAGAAAGGTAGAGAGAGAGAGAGATAGAGAAAGCCAGAGATAGAGAGAGAGGGATAAAGGAGGGGCTCACGGGGGTTAAGAGCCCCGTGATTGGCCAGAAAGATTTAAATAAATTTTTAAAAGATTTCCAAATATAAATTTAACAGTAAGATTTATATTATAAACGAAATATTATAAGATTTTGAATATTTTATTAATTTGGGATTTTGGCGCTAAATGAAACATTTCCAAATCACGCCCGGGTTGGGTCCAAAAATTTGAAATTTAAATAATAGGATTTTAAGCGGGTTCCGAATTTTAAAATGATATGTTTTATGATTAAAAAGCATACCCCCAAGTCGGACACCTGTACGAGCGCGTAGTCGTCCAAACTCGCCCGTTTCACCGAACGGGACGAGAACCCGACGCACGGACGCTACTACGCGGCTAGGGGTGACGAGTAGGCCAAGATGGATATTTTTAATTTTATTTTAGGTGCTAAAATTTGTTATATGCAGAAATGACTTAGCCAGATAAAATTTTACAGTAAGACCCAAACAAGCAAGATAAATGAAATGAGTAATATCTAATGCTCAACCAGTAACAGAAAATAGTAGTATTGGGCTCGGGTGTTACAGACCCCGTCGCGGAAATACGTCATCCAATAGCCCCGTGGAACACGGCCAAAGTCAACCTTGACCCCGTGGGAAACGCCCGGAGCAACTTTTGACTCCGTGAAATGCGGATAATGTCAACATCATTAATCACTTAAGGGTCCTCTCGACTCGTAAGGAAGAAAACTCTCTTGTGAGGTCCTTACGACTCTCAAGAGAAACCACACTTGGGAATCCTCACGATTCTTAAGGAGAAAATGCACCTACGTGATCCTCTCGACTCGTAGGGAGAAAAGTCTTTATGAGACCCTCACGGCTCATGAAGTTCAAAAGTCTTAGGCAGAAGATCTGAACCTGCTTTCTAAGCCATCACTATCTCTCGAAGAATTCAAGACGGAATGCTCGCTATCTTTTACATGCTAGGCTTACTAAGGTAACACGCCGGCAACACAGAAAAGGAAGCAAGAGATAACACAAGGTAGTACGACAGAAATGTACCTTTTATTGATAAGATAAAATTGAGTACAATTTACATCATAAAAAAAATGGATACATTTTATTCAAAAATTAAAAATGGCGCAAAAGCAACTATTGGGAGGAAAGCGTTTTCAGTAGGCCAATCAATTGCTCACGCACTCCCCTTAGCCTCTCTTCACGGTCAGCTGCCACAGCCAACTCCGTTTCAACCTGAGTCTGTTGCTGCAAGTAAGATGGAAGTTGCTCATCAACGACCCGCCGAGCTGCCTCACGACTCTGCGCATCCTGCTCGATGAGGTCGAGCTTCTGCCTCAGCGTTAGCCCATCGGAAATACATCGTAGAAGGCCCTCAAAGATGTTTTTCAACTGCACAGCATTGGCATCAACCTGAGCATGCAGTCGAGCAGATTCGCTTGAAGTCTCTTCATATTCCTTATGCTTTAGGGCCGCTTCTTGTTCAAGATGGCGGAAGTAGGGAGTGCTCTGTTTGACCCACGCAGCCCGTTGAGAGTTCACAGCCAGGACCTCGGGGGCAGGACGTCCGACCTCGAGCTCATACAGACAAGCCTCAATTTTCCTGCAGTGACTAACCCAAGACTCAACGACGCCCTCACTATGAAAGTTCACGAGCGTCGCCAGCATAGGATTAACCTCGGCAGCAAAATCTGCAGCGAATATAGGAGCCCCCGCGTCAAGCTCCTCGATGTAATCGCTCAACATGCGTAGACTATTCGCAGCGCCTTTCGAGGATGCACGTCGAGAAAAGGGCCTGCTAGCATTATGACTCGAGATTCGAACGGAGTTGGAGTCGGTATCACCGCTGCAAAAAAAATCACAGTCAAATGACGGTTCAAGAAATACAGAATGTTTATAAACAATGAAGTTTACTATACCGGCTGGGGTAGATGGCAAGGCCGGGAGTACTGGTGGCACAACTATTCTTTCGTCTCCTCCTTCAATCTGTAATGCTGCAGTCAAAACAAAGAAGGATTAGCAACGACTTGGCTACCTGTAAAAAGAAAAGAAAAGACATTAGCTAAAGGCTGTACTCACCAGCGCCACTAGATGAGGTAATCTCTGGCTGGAAGGAGAAATGCGGGTGCAGCACCTGATACAGGTGATAAAAAAGGACTCCTGCAAGGATGTTATAATACAATGTCAGTACATAAAGTATGCTGTCTACAATGAAGCCGATGGGTCACAAATCCGTACCTTCCAGCATTCGAGAGGGTACGAGAGAAGGTAAAGGAGCGGTCACCATCAAAGCAGCAACTGGAGACACTTCCTCGGATGACATAACCCCCAACGTTCGTCACACCTGTGTTAGAAATAAGAGAAACGCTGTCAAAAGAAATTGAAAGGAATTGCAGAATAAAAGGGAGAATAATGACCCAAAATCTACCTGGTGAATCGCCGGTCGAGACCGCGATAAGGGCGTCACTGGATGCAGCGAATGCTTCACCCTCCTCCATTGGAACGGTTTCGCCACCTGTAGCCTCATCTCCTGATTCCACGAGAATCGTCGTGACACTTGCAGCGCCCGGCAACGGTAAGGAGCAGCAGGGGGAAAGAGCGATGATTGGAGGAGTGCTCGACTCTTGAGAAAGGCTGGCTATCTCGGGTTCGGCGATTGCAGCCATCTCACCTACCGCTACCTCAAGCTCAGCGATTGTGGCTGTCTTACTTGCCACTACCCCAGGCTCGGTGGTTGCCGCCACATCACCTATCACTTCCTCGGCAAGATTCGGCCCTGCAGGATAGGATATTTGAGAACCTGAAAATTAAAACTTTGGCAAAAGAACCCAATGTCACGTTACCTTGGGTCGGCTTTTATATTGCCTCTCGAGCCGCACGTGCTGCCCGTTTGTGAGCGGTAGACAAGGCAGCTGAAATATCCTCTGAAGGAGTAGGGGCCGGGGTAGCAGCGCTCGAACCTGCACCCACGGCTAAGGCAGCATTACGCTCCCTTGCTGTGCGCATTCTACGCTTCCTTTCTGCCCGGGCCGTAACAGCGGATCTTCTCAAGACCTCCGCCAATGGAACGTTATCGTCAGCGCCAATAGTTACCTCTGGAGCCGTTACGGCATCCGTTATCGGTCGTTTAAGTAAAGCCTCTTTCGGCAGCGCTGAGGAGGCTGGGACTTCGATAGCTGACCCTGGAAGCATCTCCACATCACCCTGTGGGATCGACACTGTACCGGGCATGACTTGAGTCAAGGTAGTCCCTGCGATAAGATTAAAAAGAGAGGGGTCAGATTGCCCATGAGAAAGGCGAATGAAAGCACAATGAGACGAAATATACCAACGCCCAGCGAAGCGCAAATCCTCTCCTCCTCCTCAAAAGTCTTAAGGGAAGCCATGAGAGCTTCTTCAGTAGAAATGCCTGTTATAGAAGAGGCGTTAGTCAAGGCATGATAATAAAAAAATATAACAGCAAAAGATGCGCATGAAGATTACCTGACTCAGCAAGGATAATCATTCCTGCTCTATGGCTAGCAAGTTTCTCGGAAGCTGCGATGGCGGCCTCGAGATCGGTATCATCCGGCGCTATGAATAGACCCTCGTTGGTCCCATATTCGCCCAAACCCTCACTATAAGGAGCATGAGGCTCCTGACCAAATAAAACGTCGGCAGAGAGGATCGACTTCTTCTTCCTCTTCTGTGAGTGAGCTCCGGTCGCCGCAAGCACAAGTTTACGTTTAGTGGGCACCTTGGGGCGATGAGTCCCGATATCTAAACCCACCCAGACTCGGGGGAAGCTACAGTCGCCATTTCTACAGGAGCCCAGGGTATCGGTAGCTCAAGCCTGTCATGCGGGACTTCGATCACCGCAGCTTCTCTTAAGCGAGGGCGGACAATGGTCCGTCGCTTCAGAGGGACATTTCGATCACCGGCAGGGGGTGCACCCTTGCGATCGAGCAACAGTCGCTTCTCTTCCTTGATGACAGCACCCATTGAATGCTGATACCAGGTCACGTACACATTGAGGGCCTTAGGAACGCAGCTCGGTTCACTAATGAAAAAGTGGGACCTTGTGTTTAGATGCATAAAATGATGCAGCGCGCTTCGCATTCTCTCTTCGGTAGCAGCAAGTTCTGCCAGGAAAGCCTCAAGTGGGACGCCCTGATTATAGCTCAGCTGCTGGGCAAAACGATGCAGATTGTATCTCATGAATAACGCTGTATCATTTTGCCGAAATACCAGAAAGCCCGGCCTGATGGAGTACAGGTGAAGAATCTCCCGAGCTTTCATCACAGAAGCCCCGTCTTTAAAGATGTCCTGTAATAATAGCACCGTCTTCACAGATTCCTGGCCGACGGTTAAAATCTTATCGGTGAAGGACATGCCATCTCCAACCGTGCGTGGACGAAGGAGCAAACCCCTAGCTTCCTGCGGCAACGGACTTACAATGGACGCGTCGACTAGCCGCATTATCCGAGGAAACTTGCATCTTTCGTAAAAAGAAGGTCTTCTGTGGATGCCGAAGACCCCGAGCGCGTGTAACTCAAACCAGGAGGTGAAATAATGCATTGAAAAGTTGGCAGGATGCACCCCTGGCTCAGTAGTGTCTGCTGCTAAGCTGAGACCGTGATACAGGTGGGCTAGCCCGGCAATCCCAATAGCCACTTGTATCCCGGCAACCATTCGATGCGCGGGGTAGAAGACAGAAAGCCTCATGTAGCGAGAGTGCATGGAAAGCGTGAACCAGCTCAACCATAAACCGAGAACCCTAGAAAGAACGATTCCTCATCAATGCCCGGAGTGGCGATTTCTGAAAAGGGAACGATCGCGGCATTGGGAAGAAAGAAATACTTTTGGTCGGCTTCCAATATTGGCCGGAGATCTAAGCCCAAGCCGAAAAGATCATCAAGTTTGGCAAACTTTTCACCTTGCCGCGACAAAATTTCCGGGCGAAGAAAACGGGCAATGAAGTCCGCAAAGCTGACCCCCCGGCCTCCGGATTCAAGGAAGATACTCTCATACATATTCAACATCCTTATCAAACTTGGGAACTGGTGTTGAATGGCGTTCTATGGAGTAAGGCCCATTACCCCCGGTTTGGTGGAAAAAATATATTCATCCGGAGGAAGCAGCTCCTCATAATGCTCTCCCCTAACGGGTAAACCAGAAACCTCAGCAAATTCCTCTAGGGAGATGGAGACTTCTTGATCCAAGAAGAGGAAGCTGTGGTTCAGAATGTTCCACTGCTCTAAAAACGCCTTGATCCACCATGTGGGAGGTGCAGAATATTGGAACAAAGAAGTGTAGATCGCAGGATACAATCCGAGCTTTAGTAGCTGCGACCTCTTCGCCAACAAAATATAGCGAGCCCACTGTAAGTATCCGACCGGGTGACGGGGAATTAGTTCTATGTTGTAAGGCTGTCCCCAAGGGCACGATTCATCCTGACATATGCGCCGCCCTAGGGTGTCCAAAGCCACCGGCGGTTGCACGGGAACTGCGGCAATAGTAGGCCGAAGGAGCCTTTCTGAAGTCCAATTTACCTCCTCCACAGTATAATTGATCGGGGGTGCATCTGCATAAGGGATCGCAGAGATAGGCTCCGAGGGTGTCGCACAAGAAAAGGTCCGGCGGCCTCTGATAATTTGATCATACCATCTACCCCATAGATGAAGATTCTTACATTCCGGGTCATGATCCTTAATCAGTGCAATAACCTCTCGGTCCACGGGCGCTTCAGGAAACCCGCCTTCCGAGCGGACGAACGGGAAAGAGGTGTCAGAAGACATAATACTTACATGGAAAAAGAACAAATTGTCAGCCACCAGTGCTATAATTTAAAAATTTTGACACTTGGTACTTTAAAATTCGTACCGCACTGCAATGCAGTAGAAAGGAACCAAAGGGGACCCATACAATCCAGACAATAGTTCATCATTAATAAAACAGTCTCATCATTCGATGAGACTGTCATTAAATGAGGAAATCCTCAATTGATTCTCATTTAATGAGAAATCCCTCGGGCTAAGGAGTAAATCTCCCCTTGAGAGCAGTACTCTGTGATAGAATGACACTTGTCAAATCCTAATGATGAAGGAATAAAATTCCTCAAGAGCCTTGCTTTGTAGAAATGATGGAATAACCATCAGAATAATTAAAATAAAGGTTTTAATGAAATAAATTCTAAAATTTATGAACAAACTCTAAGAGTTCTTCATGAGCAAAGCTCTGTTCATTCATGGGCTAAGAAACCCCAGGAAAGATCTCATTAGATCTATGGGTTCAAGAGAGCAAAGTGTTAATGGAACCCTAAAAGGGTTTTCTTTAGATCAAAAATCTATAAGAGAGCAAAGCTCTGGAAATGAAACCCTAAAAGGACTTTCTTTAGATCAAAGATCTATGAAGAGCAAGGCTCTATTAATAGGTGAAACCCTAGATTCTTAAATAATCTTTTAAAAGATTAAACCTTTACCTAGATTTTAGCAGAGTTTTGACTCTTAAAAAGTTCTTAAGCAAAAGAGGTATGCTCTGAATAAAAATTCTCAAGAGAAGAAGATGAACAGAATTATCTAAAGGGCCAAGGGTCCTATTTATAGGCATAAATAGCCGTTTCAACTTCTGAGTTGATTCAACGGCAGAGATTCTGCCACCGCTGCACTCACGTGTGGGCCACGTGAGCGCAACGGTGAGGGGGCATTTGTTTCCCCCAATCAAAACAAAGCTCTGTTCAAAATTCAAATTTTAAAATGAAGCAACGCTTCAGATCCAGCGCCCAGTGCGCTGCGCCCTAGGCAGCGTACCACGTGCAAAGCACGTGTGCGCTAGCGCCAAGTGCGCTGCGCTCTGAGCAGCGCACCACGTGCAAAGCACGGGTGCGCTAGCGCCAAGTGCGCTGCGCTCTGAGGCGCACCACGTGCAAAGCACGGGTGCGCTAGCGCTGGAACTAAAAGCTCCCCACCGTCAGATCAAAAATCTAATAATAATGATAAATCATTAATTAATCAGAATTAAATTCTGTTAAGGAAAGATTTCTCAAAATCTTTCCAAATAACAAAATTGTGCTCTGTAAATCAGAGCACGTTGGATCAATGATCCAATGGTGATTAAAAATCACCGAAAACACAGAATAAATTCTGTTTGAAAAGATTTCCCAATCTTGTTAAAAACAAGAAGATTGCCTTCTGTAAATCAGAAGCCCTTGGATCAAAGATCCAACGATGAGAAATTTCCCAAATCAATTGGAGAAAAGATCTCTTTAACTGATCGAACCGATCAACTCACCCTATATAAAAGACCCAAGACTTCAAGTCTTGGACAGAAGAACCCCCCCATAAGCTTTGAGATTTCAGGAAGAGAAGCATAGCTCTCAGCAAAAGAAGATTCTTTCTTCAAGGTAAAAAGAATGGTGATGAACAAAGAGATGAAATCATCTCATAATTAAAAAGAAGAATTCTCTTCTTAAAAGATCATAGATCTACAAAGACCAAGGTCTTTTATAAAAAAGATCAAATGATCTCATTATAAAACAAAGAAGTACTTACTTCTTTCACAGATCATAGATTTATAAGACAAATTGTCTTTCTAGGATCATGAACATCTCAACATAAAAGAAGGGGAGGATAATTCAATTCTCTTAAGGATCATAGATCCATAAAGGCAAAGCCTTTCATCAATATAAGAGATTGAAACAAAATAAGGACAGTTGTTCTTGGATCCTGAGACAAAGTCTCTTTTAATAGAACATAAATTGTTTCTCAGATCATAAAATTGATCAGATGCGCTTTGCGCTCTTGAACTGCGCTTCTGCGCTCTTAGTTTGGCGCTCAGTGCCAAATGCGCCACGTGTCAATCACGCATGCGCCAATTAACAGTTAGCGCTGTGCGCTCTTGAAATAGCGCACTGCGCTTATGGGCTGGGGCTCAGCGCCAAGCGTGCCACGTGTTACTCACGTGTGCGCCACTAAACTGGAAGCGCAATGCGCTCATAAACCAGTGCTCTGCGCTCATAAATTAGTGCATTGCACTCATCATCTGGTGCTTAGCGCCAAGCGCGCCACGTGTCATTCACGTGTGCGCAGCATTAGCGCAATGCGCTCATCGTCTGGCGCTCAGCGCGAAGTGCGCCACGTGTCACTCATGTGTACGCTACTCAGCAGAAGCGCACTGCGCTCTTTGACTGGCGCAAAGCGCCAAGCGCACCACGTGTTGCGCTGACAGAACATAAAATATTCTCTAATAAACCCCAGAGCTATGATGAATGCTCAGCATTCAATAAAAGACAAAATTTGTCAGAATTTAAATCAATGCTCAGCATTGTTAAAAGGGCCAAGCCCAAACAAATGCTCAACAGCCCAAAATAAATGTTAAACATTTTAACCTGAATGGACTTAGCCCAAGATTGGCCATAAGTTCCCAACTCGGATTAATTGAGCCCATATGCTCATAAATCTTTTAACAGATCTTATTTCCAAATTGGACTACAAATCTACCAACCAAAATTGGTTCGAGGGTACATCTCTGAACCCCTCTGATACATGTCATTGTAATCCTTCAACGTCTTCGGAGAGGCGACGGGTCCCGACAACCATACATTCCATGGACTACGATGTCCTTAAACTGGACTGCGGGGTCCCTTTAGACCCACGGACTACGATGTCCTTAACCTCGGACTGTGGGGTCCCTTTAAACCCACAGACTATGATGTCCTTAACCTTGACTGTGACGTCTTTAAACTCACGGACTACGATGTCCTTAACCTTGGACCGTAATGTCCTTAAACTAACATTGGACCACCATGTCCTTAAACTGGTAATGGACCGCAATGTCCCTAAACTAAACAATTGAGTCCATATTCTCTCTTGTTGGATCTAAACGATCCCGTTAAGTTGATCTTAGTCCAAAAATTAGACTAACGTATCCTTAACAAACGTTTAAGTTGATCTTAGTCTCAAATGAAACTAACGTATCCTTAAACCAACCCCCAAACCCAAATCTAAGAAAATACGAATTTAGACTAATCCACGTCCTACGGGCGACAACATAAATTAGTTTCCGTATACAATCCATGGGCAGCCAAAAACAAAACAAACACCCACGACACGAAGTGATCATCTGGAGAAGGAGAAAGTGGTTACCGCGATGCGGTAGCGTAATTAACTGCAGGGGCTTGCGCCTGCAGGGAAGAGCGTCCCCATAATCAAAAGCCCCTCAACGAGGGGGAATCTGACGAAGTCTGCTACATCGGCCGCATCCATTTAAACCTTCGATATATGGTGCCATAATTCAACTTGGTATCTTCGGAGAGGTGGACGGAAGCACCAATTAGCATCTGCCCCGAATTCAGGCAAGACAGACCTACTCGGTCGCGTCTCCGTGTTCGGCGGGGAACAGATTCTGGAACGCCTGGTGGGACCTTTTCCTCTTTCCACTCCACACTTCGTGTGTCGTATTTCGCGAACGAATCGCGAGTTGATATGGTTGCCTTTGGGTTCGAGGTACTAAGATTTGGTGTCTTGTTCCGTGCAGAAAACAGAAGATCGATGGCTTCAACCTGCACCAGCTGCAACTGCAACTCTCGTTCCACATCATCTGGAGATGTAACGTACGGGCCCCAAGCGGCCTCCCTTTTCACATTGCCGGTAGAACAGGTAACGCAGGCTACCACCGGATTTTTCTTCGGGACCATGCTCCCTCCGATGAGCTTCAACGCCGCTGTACCATCACAAGAAGCTCCCAAGAAGTCGGTCTTCGATCGGCTTGCTACTACTGCGTCCCCTCTCAACGGGTCGCCCAACTCCACTGCCTCAATTTTTAACAGACTAGGCCAGAGCTCCAACGGGCCCATAAAGAAGCCCGCGATATCAGAAAAGGTTAATCCGAAGAGGATAGCCATTCCTGCTCCTGAAGTCGTCAAGGCGGCTTCTCCTACCAAACGGCCGGTCTTCACAAGACTGATTATTTCAGCTTCTGCTTCAGGCGAAATCGTCAAGGTTGCTTCCCCTACTCGGAAGTCTGCCTTCAATAGGTTGGTCGTCCCCGCTCAACGGACGTCGGTCTTCAAGAGGCTAATACCGGCAGCGCCTGACCAGAACAGGGGGCATGACGAAACCATCCCCATAGCTGAACCAACATCATCTGCGTGACATGCTCGTCGTCGTCACTTGCGCCGAGTAAGGAGGGCCGGGGGAAGCTCTCCGTCAGGGTTAACTCCGCCAGCCCCAACGGTGGAAGTCAATGTTGCTGTTCCAGCTGGGAACAGCTTCGAGCTGCTTAACAGGGTGCGCAGGAATTCACCCACCGCCGTACTGAAAAGATCTCCTCCACCCGTGAAAAATGTTACAGAAACGAAGTTGGAGCAGCCCCCTCAGCGGCTGTCCTCCAAAATTTATAAAGTCTGGCGACAGGTCCAAGAATCGGTGATTGACCAGGACTACTCTCACCGATCAAAAAATCTTAAAGCTCGACAAGGAGAAAACCATCCTGTCAAACCACAAAAGGCGACAGCCGTCTGGGTGCCCGCTGCAACGGCCCCCTCAACTTCAAATGCTCACAAGAGAAGGAGGTCAGAGAAAGCCCCTGTGACCGTGGCAAACCGCAAGGACACCCAACCTAAACGCCCCAAGTCTGGGGGCATGGTGGTGTACACTGTTTATATGGCTTCCGGAAAAGAGGAGAGCTGCGCTTCTACGGGTCATCGACCGCTTACCCGGTCGATAACAAAAGCTCAGGAGCAACGGCAGCAGAAACTTCAGGAGATGCTGACTGCAATGGCCGCACTCACTGGGCCTCGAGAAAATTTGGAGACCTCGGAGCAACGTCAGGAACAAGAGACTGATGCTGATTTCCTCCGAAAAATGCTCGAAAGGAAAGAAAAAGAGGCCGCCGAACAAGCGGCCAACATAAAACGAATGGCTCTCTTGTTCCATGATATGGCTGGTATGATGTTGCAGCCGGAACCTCCAACTGAAGACCCCCCGATTATCATTGAAGACGGCAGAGGGGAGACATCAAACCCTCCTCCGGCTCTTTCATCAGCTAAGGAGGAGACTATCTCCAAGGCCGTTCTGGATGATTACATTGCTCAGCAAATACGAGCTCACCAGGCGAATGAAGCAGCTGGGCAGATCGTTAAAACTGGACGACCCTATCCGGGTTGGTACGATCAAATAAGGTACTCGCCGGGATATACGATCCCTAAATTCCATGCATATAAAGGGACGGGAAATCCACATCAGCATGTCGCTCAATTCAGAGCCCTGTGCGGCAACACCGGAGGTAATGATAAACTTCTGCTCCGCCAGTTCGTCGGCAGCTTGTCAGAGACAACGTTCGAATGGTACTCTGAACTCCCGAACGACTCTGTCAAGACATTTGCGGAGATGGAGTTGTTATTTACGCAAAGATTCGCAAGTGCTAGCGAAGCTCATCAGGCAAGCCAAAGCTGCCCTTGACGACTACATAGCTCAACAAATACGAGCTCATCAGGTAAGCGAAGCGAATGGCCAAGTCGTCAGAACTGGGCGACCTTATCTAGGCTGGTTGTAACATTTCAGAAAAATAAAATATTATTTTTGGGAATTTTTATGATTTAGTAATAATTATTATTAATATTTTAATATGGCGGCATAATTAAATACCGATAAATTGGGAAAAATTTGGGAAATTATAGAAATTACTGAAATGAGGATGCTTTATGTGATTTAGACAAATTATGAATTTTTATAATTAATTATATGCAATTTTAGTGCTAATCGCGATTAAATATCGCTAATCGTGCATTAAGCTTGATTTGTGCACATGACATGCACCAAGTCATTTTTCACATTTGATACATTTTTCTACCATGGCTTTTCTTTTCCTCATGCATCCGGTTTTTAAAATTGAGAAGAGAAAAGAATAGAAAAGAAAAAGAAAAGAAAAAAGGGAAAAGAATAAAAAAATGAAGCATGGGCATGAGAGGGAGAGGTGAGGGGTCTCCTTTGACTTGGCCATTGTTTCTCCCTTCATTATTTCTTCATATTTTCACTCCCCTCATCTCCTATGGCTGCCTCTCACTCTCCCCCTCCTCTTCATCCTCAAAACACCATAAAAAACACACCAAAACATCATCCCCACTTCATTAAAAACATGCACAAGCTCCTCTAAAGCACTTTGGACCAAGAAAGAAATGATTTTGAGCATTTGGGGCAACTCAAGAATTTTCTTGAGTTGCCAAATGAGGTATTTCCTTCACCCATAGCATAGTATTACATTCACTTTAGCATCCATGTTGGTTTAAAGGTGATATTGTGTAGTTTAGAGGCGTTTGGGAATTTCTAGAAGAGGGTTGAGGAAGTCTTGAGTTGTGTTGGTGAACTTGAGCTTTATTGGTGACCTTAAACCCCTCCCTAATGTCTAAAACCCAGAACAATCACGAACTGAAACCTGAAACCCAATTCTGAAACTTTTCATGTCGGTTTTGTGTGTAATGTGAGGGTGCAGGGAAATCTGGAGTGACCCGGGGATTTTATGAGAGAAGCAAACAACTCTAGTGACTAAATTATGACCCTAGGAGATCCCCCTGAAAGTACGAGGCCCCAATTCTCTCCCATAACCGAGCAGGCCGGATTTTAGGGGGTAGTGGCCGGCCACTTGGTGGATTTGGGTGCCCAGGTTTTTTCTGTAGGTCATATACACCCTATATATTACCCCAGTACTGTTTGTGCACCTTTTTTTCACCTTAACAAAAATCTGGGACCATTTTATTGGGTTGCTGCTTTGAATTCTTCAATGATTATGAATTCAAGTTTTGGTATTTGTGTTTAGTATCGGTCACTTGACGTTTGTACGTCGATATCGGGTGTTTTTGGGCTCTTTTGTGTGAGTAGACCATAGGTTTTGACTTATGTGAGATTCGTGTGTCGTTTTGGTTTTGAATTGGATTTTAATACGGCACGATACGTTATTGGTTGTAGGTACCCCCACGAGGACCTCGAGATGACAAGCAAGCACGTGGCGACATTGGCATCGACAAGCGAAGAACAGGTGAGTAGATATATATCTACGGGGGAAGTCGGGTGGATGGCGTATAGAACCCCCGCAGTTCGTAGTATAGAACGCAAATGCGTTATGTTATATATTGGATATATGCTTAAATGATATTATTAGGATGTGTATACTTAGCTAATTGCTTTAGAAGATTTTGAATGATAGCGTCGTTAGTTAATTTCCTAGCCGCGAACCCTTGAATAAGATTTGCATACACGCACACACATACACTTGCATACATTTTATTACTTCTGCGTATATGGGGATATGTATGTATATATAAATACACATAGTTATGGGGCTATGTATATATATATATATACATATATATATATATATACATATATATATATATATATATATATATATATATATATATATATATACATATACATGGATGATGAGGATAGCATATGGTATTTGGAGATGAGTCGATGAGATTGGGCATGATGCCATGAGATCGGTGATGAGACATGGTTCGTATTATTAGATACGACATGATATTATAGCGGGTCCTCAGGAGATGTGTTTTCAAACACACGCATACATATATATAGATGGTATCAGTATGTACTAGTGTAACACCCTGGTTCATTTATACCAGTTGTAGTTCATGTATTTCTTTATTTATGGTATTTTCCTGATTTACCGTGTTTTGGGTGCGAATAGTGTTTTTGACATTAGTTTTGCATCCAACCCGACCCGCTTGCTTGAAACCTATCTTGATTCATGTTTACGATTTATCCTGACCTGTTACATGGACTCGTGAACTTTCATTTTAATTTACACATCTTTCATACTGACATTTTATCTGGAATTTGCAGTTTTACAATGTAACATTTTAAGTCACATAAAATATTTTAAAAATACATTGCATGACTTGCGTGATACCCCTAGCCCGTGGTAGCATCCGCGCATCTTGTTCTCATCCCGTTCAGTGAAACGGACTTGTTGGGATAGCTACGCGCACGTACGTGCATCCGTTCTTGGGGGTATGCATTTTCGTTATCCGGACATTCAATTTTAATTTTAGTCGACACGTATATTTTCCGTATTTTAAAACTGGATTTTTAGACCCGACTCGGGCGTGTTTTGGACTATTTTTGTATTGGCCAAAAACTCAAATTTATCTAATATTATATTTTTTTTTATATATATTCACTTATATTTCTACTAACTAACTACTAACTAACGAATATATTCTATATATATATATTTTTTTTCTAAAATATTTCTTTAGCATCCTAACTACACAGACTTTCTCTCTTTCTCTCTCCTCTCTCTCTCTAAATAACTTTATATATATTAATTGTTTCTTAACTATTCCCTTTCCACAATCCACGTTCTCTTTCTTCTCTATTTCATTCCCAGTTCCCGCCACCTCAACCCTAGCCCTAGCCCACGCTCAAACCCACGCCGCGCTCGCCCCTCGTCATCGCCTCCTCATCTCCTTCGATCACTTCCCTCACTCTGACACCACCTCCGTCACCTCCCCTACGAACCCGCGGCCACGAGAACCCATGTCCCCGACTGCACAACCGGACCTCGCCGCCGATCATCTCGTCGGCCTCGTTTCCACCTCCTCGTCCTCCTTCCCGTTCCTCCTCCTCTCTCTCCCTCAGATTTTTCCTCTGCCGTCTTCGCCTCCGACTGAAGAACCCAAGAACCCACGCCTCGTCGCTGCACTCATCGCCGGCGACAACCTCGTCGGCCTCACCTCGCCTGCGTCACCATCCTCATCTCTCCTCTTCCCTCTCTCCAAACACCCTACAAACCAAACCCTTGTTTTCCCTGCACACCCCTTCAACCCTACACCTCGCTGCCCTTTGCCGAGCACCCTCGCAACACCTTGACGGAGCTCTGACCTATCGTCGTCGTATCCCTCGCCACCTCCTCTGACCCGAGACAACCACAGTAAGCCTTTCTCTTCTTCTTCTTCCTCTTTCTTTCTTTTCCTTCTTTTCTTTTCCCGTTCTTGAAATCTTGATTTGCAGCCATCGCCGGAGCCGTGACCGTCGCTGCCGATCCAGATGACCCAGAGGACGTACCTTACCTGCGTGATCACCCTCTTGCGTTGCTTGGACCCGTTCCGTATGCCGTACGTGCGTCGCGACATTTTGCCGACGTCGGACGTACCGTACATATCCGTTTCGTGTTCCGTTGAGGCAAGTTAATCTTGCTACATGCTATAATACTATAATCTATATCTATTTAAATTATAATACTTCAAAATGATTAATTTTGCAATCCACATTATTGTTTTTCAGTTTTATCGATTTATTCGACATCCGTATATATCCGTATATATCATTTCAGATCTAGTGCATGAAAACCTATCTTGTTACATACTATACTACAATATACTGCATCCAATTGAATACAACAGTTCATATTGTTTAAATTGTACATTCCGTATTTACCAGTTTATCATTTTACGGTTATATGATATCCGTTTGCATCCATATCATATTGTATACATATAGCTGCATCTACATATCACATTAATACATAATACTGTTAAATTAACACCCCATGTTTAATAAAATGCATCCTAATTAGTATCGGAACTATAAATGTAACCCTAATTGATAATTGTGCATCCATATCATTGATTTTATACCTATTCGCATACCATGTTACATTATTTCATTTTATTGTTATATTAATACTCCATACTTGATATTGTGCACCCTACATAGTAATGTGATAACCACTGATAAATATTTGTGCATCCGTGCTTTTGTTGTGCATCCGTAGTTGTTACAGTTTTATTATGAGCTTCCGCTTGATACCCGTGCATTACTTGACATGACTTGATACTTGTATACTACCTGACATGACCTGACATACTGCTACTTGACATGACTTGATACCTGTGCACTACTTGACATGACCTGATACTTCACTACTTGACATAACTTGATACATGTTCACTACCTGACACGACCTGATATATCACTACTTGACATGTTACCTGATCCTGTTTCTAATGCCGACAATCCTGACATGTTATCCCGATGGACATATCCTGTTGTCTGTATAGACAAATTTGTTCCTGCTTGATCCTGTGTTGGCATTAGCTTCAGATTTATCAATACCTGACTTGAACACATAACTTGGGGGTATGGGGAAATCAATGATGAAACCTGACTTGTAACTCGACAGTTCGCTTGCTTATACTGATCAGTTTTAGGGGCTAGGCCAGCCTTGGGATGCTGCTGCTGACATCATTCATCTGTACATATTTCCTGTTTTAGTGCCTAACGGCATGTCTCGGTTTCAGCCCGAGAATCTGGACCGTGGTCCCGGGCACGTACGGGATACTATTGAGTTACATCGACGATTCATTAAATTGATTTCACAGAATTGAGAGTAGTTAACCCAGTATTTAGTTCAGATTACTTCACCTGCACGTCACATGTGCTTTTACCTTTCGCTGTTCCATATTTATGTTACTGTTATACCTTTATTACTGTTCATACTCGTGCCTGCATGTCTTTCTACCCCCTGATTTTATTATTGTTGATATTATGACGCATTGACGTCTGGGTTTTGCATGGCCCAGATCCTGTACCTTTGTCGCAGGCTGATCAGGAGTATTTCTGCCGTCAGGCCGAGCAGTGAGGATCCTGTTAGTATCCAGTTAGTTTAGTTATTTCCGTACCTTCCAGATTATTATTGTTTATTGGATCTATTGCTTCCGCATATTATTTCTTGACTCGTTTATCCTGGCTCATGGACATATATTAGATAGTTTATTTTATTTCTACTGTTCTTGATATCTCTAGACAGCCGTAATGTGACTGTGGAGGGATGTTTCCTATCCACAGGTTGCATGGTTGGCTCTGTCACATGCCTATCTTAGCGCACTCTGGGAAGCGGGACGTGACAACTAGACTTAGATCAGTACCCCCAGTTCACGGTATGTGATGATAAGGATACCAGATAAATAATGAGATGAATGTGATATTCGACCTGTACTCAGATTTAGGATGCCGTACGATGGATTTACCGTACGAGCTATATTGATGATAGATCCGCACTCTTGACTAGAGAATGTCATATTATATATAGTGTATCGTATGTGATATTATTGAGGCGGGATCACCGACTATTATATACATATGTATCGACTCAGACTTAGGTGGTTTTCCTTACCCTTTCGATCAGTCTATTAGTTTAGTCCAGTAGTTTAATTGTAGATGTTAGACTAGACTCGAGTCATATCTATTTCAAAACTAACGAATCGTGAGTATTTTAAAAGACAGGCCAAGGGATTCTATGGATATTTCAAAGGACGTACCTTTTCTTAAAAACACCGTAGCCCTATTTTCTAAACACCATGATTCGTGTTATTTCAAACGGCAAAACTGTATGACCTATATATATTTATGTAGATTATTTATTGTTATGTTTATTATTCAGCTCCCGCATATTCTTGCTGTTCGCATCGCTTTGTATGCTTATATTGGGTTTTCATATGCTATTATTGAAATCATGCTGTCAGGACACCGCACCATTACCGATGATGTGTATGTTCCACGTACACCTGCTTGCCGGCTCACACACATCATCATCGGTAATTGCCATGCTACGTACACTGTAGAGAATATTAATTCATTGATATCACTTGTTAGCTGATAGCTTAGACATTGCATTTATTACTGTGATTGTCATGCATATTTATACGTTCATTTTCATGCATTATTATTAGGGCCAGTCCGGATTGCCGGAGCCCAATATTTTAGAATTCATTGTTTATTTATACTTGAGATTGGAATTTCGGATTTCCATGAGATTTCTGGATTTGGAGAAACCGCAATGATTTTATAAACTGATTATCATTTTAAAATGAAAGTTGCGGTTTTCTCATGATATGATTTGAGATATGTCTACCATGAGTTTTCTCGGCTCTTGAGCGATATCATACACCCGATTCGAGAAGGAGGAGGAACCGTCTGTGGATGCATGGTGGACCCGGTGCGGTACCCCGGGGCGAGAAGGTCGCAGATGATGGCGTTGAGCCTGTGACAGGGGAGCACTACTGACTAGTGATTTTATTGTGACTCGACGGATATCCGGAGGATACCGATCGGAGTACAGGCCAGTCCGGATAGCCGGAGCCTGAGGTTTTGAGATTTGATGATATGGGCCATTCCGGATAGCCGGAGCCCTATATATTGAGATTCGAGGTGACAGGCCAGTCCGGATTGTCGGATATTGAGATATTGAGATATTTGGATTTATGTTTTGTGTCGATACTTGACACTGATTTTCATGTTGATTTCATTTATGATATCTCGATTTATAAATATACAGAAATCTCACTAAATAGAGAAAATAGTTTCACATTCATAACGCATTCTGTTTTCATTATATTGCATTCATACCTCATATTTATGATACGTTGCTACCTGAGGCACCGGCACGAGCACTTGGTAGTACACTTATGTATAGATGTTTACCTTTGCCACCTTATCATGCTTCAGACTTTATCATTTGAGATTTTATATATTTTTGATCGTATTGACCTAGGATGAGTCATACATACGATTTCTACTCGGTGATGTTTTCTACTCACGAGTTGGCAAATCACCCCCGTTGTGCCACAGTTCTTGCAGGTTTTTGCCGTACAGGTTCATTGCGGCTTTCTGGCACACTGCTTCCATTCCGGGTGATTGCTTTGGTAGGTGGGTTCACTTGCATCGTGACCACCACTATATTTTATTTACATTGTTGTATCTAGAAACTCCATCAACCAGACTGTATCATTTATTTGACTTAGAGATCAGTTGTTTATTATTTCGATCTTAGAGTCGCGCGTTGTATTATTATGGTTTTCATGATGGTTTGAGTTTCCTTTTTGAGTTTTGATCCTCGCCCTTTGGCGTTGTATATTATATTGCTTGCGTGGTTGTGACCGTCAATTGACGAAGAGCTAGCTCCCGCTTGGGGATGCCTTTTTATATATTATGCATGTTGTACCCGTTTGGGGCCAGTATTTACAAAGGAAACTCTGCCGAAATTTTCAGAAAAGATTTGTGACTTTAAAAACGCATTTCGGATTATTTTAACAAAACTCTTTGTTTAAAAATGGTTTAGATTTCTGGGATTTTGGCTTACTTGAATTAGATGGAGTCCTATAGACTTCATATGATTCAAGGGCCAGTCACATGCCATTTCGGGTCGTGACACTGGTACGATCAAATCAAGTACCCGCCGGGATATACGATCCCTAAATTTCATGTGTATAAGGGGACGGGCAATCCCCATCATCACGTTGCTCAGTTCATAGGTCTATGTGGCAATACTGGAGGCGACGACAAACTGCTGCTTCGCCAGTTCGTCGGTAGCTTGGAAGAGACAACATTTGAATGGTATTCGGAGCTTCTGAATGACTCCATCAAAATATTCACGGAGATAGAATTACTGTTCACACAGCGGTTCTCAAGCGCAAGCGAGCACACCCCAATCACGACATTAATCAATGCCCGGGTGAAGCCAGGAGAGACCTGGGTTCAATACGCAATTCGGTGGCGGAACCTATGGTCGAAATACGAACAACACATAGAAGAAGCTCCTGCCGTAGGTATGTTCATGAGGACCCTTGATCCCCAGGAAACTATATCCCAGTTTATGATGTTCTTCAAGCTGACCACCTTCCAGGCCTTGATTGACAAACTGGCCCATATGGACCATAGGCCGTCCTCTTCAAAAACGGATCTCCGGAATGAAAAGGGCAAAGGAAAAGCGACCTTTGTCGCCAACGCTCAACAATAATCTAGTGACCCGAAACCAGTTGCTCGCCAAAGCAACAAACCATGATCCCTCGAAGAAAAGTTGAGACGCCACTACTCATTTTCCCGGGATAAAACAAGAAGGCTGTTCGAACTAGCGGTGCGCAACAGGCTCATCACGCTGCCGGATCCGAGACGCCCACTGCAGCCTAATGACGTTAACAATCCCAATTACTGCCTCTACCACAGAATAGTGGGCCACCCAATCGAAGATTGCTACGTCTTGAAAAACTGGGTTGAAGACCAGTACCAACAAGGCAAGTTCGCGCTGTCCGAAAACTGGAAGGTAAACCCGCCACAGCAGCACGCTCCTAAAAAGGCGGATACGCCGGGGGCATCCTGCTCGTTTGTAGAAGAAGCTCCATGGGAAGTGGTCCTTTCAGCTTAAACTTAAAGAATGCTGAAGGATCTTCAGGCGTGTTCGTCAATCAAATGGAAAAGCCCGCTGGAGCCTGAGATTATTGACGGGATGCTGAAACCGCGCCCAACACCGAAAACTACTAACGATGGGCAAGACCTCCAGGCCAAGCCTTCGAAGTCTTCGAAGAAAAAGAAGAAGACTAAGAAACCCGTGCAGCTCGACGACAATCGTACAGATCTGCAAAGATACATCGACGCATTGGAGGAATATAACCAAAAAGCGCGGACCCCAGTCACACTGGAAGAATTCCTCAAGCATATTCTTGAGAACGGAGATAGTGACATTGATGAAGGAGACGACTCGTCAGAAGAACCCGAGGATTATGTGGCGAGTTTCCACATGATCTCTCACTCGTCGATAAATGGAAAAGAAGCTCCTGACGTAGAGAAACTGGGGGCAGATCTAGAACCAAAATCCATAGAACCGTCAGATGACCTGATCGACAAGCTGCTGAACGAAGCCCTCCAAAAGAGCAAAGCTGACCAAGGACATGAAACAGCCATATACGAAAAGGTTAAGCGTTGGCGTCAAGCTGAAGAAGCCCCGGTAATGAGAAGTCATAAAGCACCCCAACCAGATCGAAGCGCACCTGCCACCAGCAAGAGCAGAATCAAGGTAGGGAAGCAGTTCGCCAAAGCTCTGTCAATGGGAATGAAGCTGCCACCTTTTGAAGGAAATAATCCCGGGAGCACATGCCTTGACGAAGCGGATGTACATCCGAAATATTTCTTATACCATCGGAGAGTCATACACCCTACCGAAGAGTGCAATGCCTTCGGGAAGTAGTGGCAGGGATACGTTGCCCATCGACAACACTTCAAGCGAATGAAGCGCAAAGCTAGTCGGGAACAGAGAAGCGCGACAGACGAGCATGAAGGAACGGCTGACAACTGTCATATGGTTGATATCAGTTCGACAAGAGCAAAATATCAAGTTCTTACCTTCGGGAGTGATTCTGACGAAGAAATAGCCCTTGGCCCTCTCTTCAAGGAACCCACCTCTGAAAAAGAAGAAGAGATGAAGAACTGTGAGAACATTCAGCTGCGTAACCGTACGTTGCCTGAAAAGAATCTCGGACCCTCAAACAAAGGTCCGGGCAAAAGAGACAAAGGGAAGCAAAAAGTCCCTGAGGAGATTGCCCTCGATGATAGAGTCGTCGAAGAGCTCACAGCCAAGGACCCGCCTAAGAAGAACAAGGTGGATTATAATGTCATGGCACACCTGAGGAAGATACCCTCACAATTAAGCATTTTGGATGCCCTTCTCCTGTCTAAAGAGGCACGAGATTCTCTGGTCAGGGCGTTGCAAGAGCCCGATCAGTTTTAAGCCTTCCTGGCGGAAGAAAAGATGAAAGACGAGCTGGAAGAAGTTCACACAGCGGACATCACCTTCAGCGATGAAGACCTCCTCCTTGGAACGTGCGAGCACAATCGTCCGTTATATGTAACCAGGTACTGCCATGACATCAAGATAGGGAAGATCCTGGTTGACAATGGGTCCTCCGTCAACCTTCTCAATGTAAGAGTGCTGAAGGAGATTTCCATGAACGTTCAGCACCTGGCTCGGGATAAAATTACCATCTCTGGGTTTGACTCCCAGTCATCACGAACGCTTGGGTCTGTAATTCTGACGTTACGCTTCAGGCTTCTCGTCACTGACATCAAATTTCATGTCATCGACGCCAAAACTTGCTACAACGCTTTGCTTGGCAGGACTTGGTTACACGAGTACAACGTCATCCCTTCTACACAACATCAGTGTATGAAGTATTTCAAAGACGACCTCGAGTACACTGTGACGGGAGAACTAAACCCATTCTCCGTAAATGAAGTCCGCAAATATGAAGATGCCAAGTACTTCTTATCAGACTTCGAAGACACGGAAAGATGTCGTAAACCGGAGAACCGACAAAAAGCCATCGCCATTATCCCAGTCTTCGGGAGTGATACCGAGGAGGATGAAGAGAGGGTTTATTCAGGGCAACCCCAAGGCAACAGGCCGGGACCATCTACTCGTATTTTGGTCTTTGGCAGCGACTCTGAAGACGAGGTCAACACAGTATTCTCTGTTCGTCCATCAATACAAACCTTCACTGGAGCTGATCAAAGTTTGCAAATTGCCATGGTCCCGCAGCGGCATTACAAAGAACTCGATGCGCTGGATACACACAGCGTGCAAGAGCTGCAGACTTTCTACGTCCCTCCCAAGAAAAGAGGTGAAAATGCGATCCTCTTCTATCGATCCACGGAGACCAAACTGGAAAGAGAAGTCTGGCACGGTGCCGAACCTGCGCTTGACAGGCTCCAACCAATCCGTCTGCCTAGATATTACGCAGAGGGATTGAAAAGGCTATTGAGATACCAAGGCGTACCCTTCAAATAGACTGCTCGACAAGCCCAATTCTACAACAAGATTTGGGATGTTCCCGGGACTCATCGAAAGATGCCCAACGGGAAGATGGAGATGACTGGACTTGGATACGTTCGGTCCAAGAAACGGGGGCGACTTCATGGCTGCCATGTCCTAAATGACTCCGGTGGAGAAGGGAATGCTCTTCCAGATAACACCGATATTGAACCAGAGCGAGATCCCGCCGTAAGAATACCAAGCCCGTCATTCGAAGAACAAATCGACAAGCTAATAAGGGAAGTGGGTCAAAAGGTTCGGGATGACCACAGCCGTGAAATGGCCATTTATGAGAAAGCCAGGACGCAACGTCTCATTCAGCAGGCTACAGAGAATGACGATGCCCTTCACCCTCAGCCCACTGTGCACTCTCGTGGCAAGACAAAAGCTCGACGCAGAAGCAATAACAAGATCAAGAACGGGAATGGCGTTCAAAGACAGCAAAGCGGATCCAAGAAGCCGCACGATCGAGAAATAGTCAGCTGAAATCCGTCTTTTATGAAAAAGATGGGTCGGGAATACTCTTTCCTTCAAGAGAAGACAAGGAAAATATCCAACCTTATCACGAAGCATCAAATGATGACTCCCGGAGTCTCGGCACCCTGAGCAAATAAACGAGGTCTATCACCCGGTTTATTGCTCCTACCATCGAGTGATAGGACATCCTCTGGAAGATTGCTTCACTTTCAAAGACTGGGTCGAAGACCAGTATCAGCAAGGCAGATTTGCTCTATCCGAAAGTTGGAGGGTAATCCCACCACGAAAGCATGAGCCAAAAGCAACCTACACTGCGAAGGAAAGTTCAGATCAACATCGAGCTTGTAAACGAACTCGTACCTGTCACATGATAACACTCTCAAGGAAGGAGAAGCATGAGAATGTGGACGACCTCTCCCAGTGCTTCGTAAATGAAGATAAGGACGAGGTGATCTCAGAATTTCCACCGGCGCCAAAAGAGCTGGAAGATGGGATACACACTACGGCGGATAACCTAAGGAAAATTGACTTAGGAACGGAAAACGATCCAAGGCCAACGTTCGTCAGTGAGCTGCTGTATGAAAAGCAGGTGGCAACGCTAAAGGACGTGCTTATGCAGTATAAAGACTGCTTCGCGTGGAACTATTCCGAAATGCCGGGACTAGATCCAGAAATAGCTGTGCATAAACCGGCGATATCACCGAACGTCAAACCAGTCAAACAGGCGTCAAGAAGAATGCGACTCGAACTCGAGATGAGCATCAATGCCGAAGTCAAGAAACTAATCGACTCCGGCTTCATCCAAGAAGTTCAATATTCTGACTGGATCGCCAACATTGTCCCAGTGATGAAGAAAAATGGGACGGTGCGCGTCTGCGTGGACTTTCGAGGCCTCAATAAAGCGTGCCCGAAGGATGACTTCCTCGTACCGGTTACCGAGCTGATGATAGATAATACGCCCACTCATGAAGTATTCTCCTTCATGGACGGATCTTCAGGGTATAATCAAATAAAGATGCATCCCAAAGACCGAAAGCATACTGCCTTCCGGACTCCGCTGGGCATATTCTGCTATAAGGTGACGCCCTTCGGTTTGAAGAACGCTGGCGCTACCTACCAGAGGGCCATGACGAAGATATTCGATGACCTCATACACGAGATTGTCGAATGTTATATCGACGACCTCGTGGTGAAAAGAAAATCGTATGAGGAGCACTGGGAGCATTTGAAAATAGTGTTCCAGCGTCTTCGGAAATATAATCTGAAGATTAACTCCTTGAAATGCGCGTTTGGAGTCTCCTCAGGCAAATTCCTAGGATTCATCATACGACACCGAGGCATCGAAATAGACCCATCAAAGATCAAGGCGATTATAGAAATGCCTTCGCCAAGAACTCTCAAGCAACTGCGGTCTTTCCAAGGAAAGCTCGCGTATATCCGGCGGTTCATAGCTAACCTCTCCGGCAAATGCCATCCCTACAGCGATCTAATGAATAAGGGGACCCCGTTCGTTTGGGATCGTAGATGCCAAAGTGCACTGGACAAATTCAAGCAATATCTGCAGAACCGCCAGTATTGACCGCTCCGGTCAAGGGAAAGCCTCTCATCCTGTATACAACAGCCCTTGAAGGTTGTTTAGGCGTGGTATGGGCACAGGAGAACGACTAGGGAAAGGAGAGAGCTCTTTATTATTTGAGTCGAGTTCTCCTGGGGGCAGAAAACAACTACTCCCCCATTGAAAAACATTGCCTAGCACTGATCTTAGCGATAACGAAGCTCAGGCACTATGCCCTGGCACATGAGGTCCATCTCATATTAAAAGTGGACCCTCTCAAATATTTAATGTCAAGAGCCATACTAACAGGAAGGCTTGCCAAATGGTCCCTCCTCTTGATGGAGTTCTCGATAATCTATCGGCCCTTCAAGATAGTAAAAGGCCAGGTTATCGCCGACTTTCTCGCTGAGCACCCGATACCAGCCGACTCTCCCCTAAATTGTGAACTGTCAGACGAACACGCGTTCGACACCATCGACAGGGAGAAGGAAGGAAATAATGTCCAATGGGAACTCTACTTCGACGGAGCATATTCCATGAAGAAGCGAGAACAAAACACCCCCATAATCAAAGCTGGGGTAGGCCTTATCATTGTGACTCCACAAGGAGGGATACTACATTTTGCCCTTTCCTTAACAGAGCCAAGAACAAACAACGAAGCGGAATATGAAGCTTTGATAGCAGGTCTTGAGATCGCTGTCGACATGGGCATCGAAAACTTCCTCATATATAGAGACTCCCAGTTGGTTGTTAGCCAAGTAAATGGTGACTACCAGACGTGCAAGCCAGAGTTGGTGAAATATGGTGAAAGAGTGCATCAATTGCTGACACAAATTCCCTCCTACGTCCTGGAAAGCATACCGCGTGCGAAAAATAGCAAGGCGGATGCGCTAGCCAAGCTCGCTAAGGAACCGGCCGACGAAAACCTCGATGACGTAAGGATCATTATGCAAAGCCGTCGGATTCTCGCACCAGCAGAAATATCTCCGGAGTCGTCTGAAGAAAAGGAAGCGACCAAACAAGCGGCATTCCAGTCAGAGGATGAAGAAAAGGCGAAGGATTGGAGAGAAGTCTTCCTAGACTACTTCAAATCCCATCGAACCCCCGAAAACGCATCTTCGAGACATCAGCTCATGAAACGAGCTCTGTCTTTTGCCTTCGTTAATGATACTCTATTTAAGAGATCGTTCGACAGTTTGTGGCTAAGGTGCCTGGGACCAGAAGAAGCAAAAAGGTTCGTCCAAGAAACCCATGACGGACTCTGCGGTTCCCATCAAGCCGGGCCAAAGATGAAGCTGAAGATCAAGAGAATGTGTTACTATTGGCCCACGATGATTCGGGACTGCCTCGAATACGCGAAGCAGTGTCACTCGTGCCAAATTCATGGGGACTTCATCCACCAGCATCCAAATCCGCTACACCCAACGATAGCCAGTTGGCCGTTCGAAATGTGGAGAACCGATATTATCGGGTCCATTGAGCCAGCATCATCCAGGGGACATCGGTTCATATTGGCAATGACCGATTACTTCTCCAAGTGGGCAGAAGTAGTGCCACTAAGGGATGTGAAAATGGAGAACATCCTCCATTTCTTAAAGACACATGTCATCTACCGGTTCAGTATTCCGCGACGGATCATCTCGGATAACGGGCCGGCCTACAGAAGCCATAAGATCAGCCGCTTTGCACAACAACATAATATAGATTGGAGACACTCTTCAGTCTATAATCCCCAAGCTAACGGCCTAGCTGAGGCTTTCAACAAGACCTTGACGAAAATCATAAAGAAGACAGTGTCCAGAAATAGGAAGGACTGGCACGAGAGATTGCATGAAGCTCTCTGGGCGTATCGAACCACGTTTAAAACGGCCACGAACACAACGCCATTCGCACTGGTATTCGGCACAGAAGCTGTACTTCCCTTGGAGATAGAGCTACCCTCTCTATGAGTAGCAGTTTGATACGAGATGACGGATGAAGAAAATGCCCATCTTCGGCTCGAGGAGCTCGATGCCCTCGATGAAACTCGTCTCATAGCGCAGCAGAACCTGGAAGATTACAAAGCAAGGATGACACGCTCATACGAAAGATTGACTAGTCCGAGAACATTCCGCCATGGCGAACCCATGCTAGTCGTAAAAAGACCTATGATCCCCAATCGTGCCAAACGGGGGAAATTCGAGCCAAACTACGAGGGTTCGTACATCATAGACAAGGTCTACCAAGGTGGGGCCTACTTGCTCATGGATATGCATGGCGAAAGACCCTTCCGGCCAATAAACGACCGGTTCCTTAAGAAATACTACGCTTAACAAATCTAGGCTCGGGTTAATGATGGATGATGACGCTCGTGTCCGCTCACTACCTTCCCAACTCCAAACTCTATAAGTAGTATCCGGGAAAACCTCGCCTCGAAATACCAACGGACCATTTGGTAATACAAGGTGATATTCGCCAACAGCCTTGGTTGCAACATTTGCACTATTCCCTACTCTTATGGAATGATCACCCTCTCCCTGTTCTCTACTTTTCCTTAGCCCATGTAAGATATTACATATGTGAGATCCCGATCCGGTATCTAATACCCAGGACGTAGAGTGAACTGAGAAACAGTTCTCGATAACAAACACACCCGAAGAAGATGCATCAACATGCTTGTTCTTCATTTGGGCGGCATGTGAATCCGGATATGTTTCTATTCCCTGCTAAGTATTATAAAAATTATAAGAAAGAACGGAACCAACGTTCCCCTGCTCAGTATAACAAGCAGATTCAGTCAATACATCCATATTATTATCTTGATTAAGGCCTGACATGGTCGCTACCTGGAGAGAGATAGAGAGAAGAAAAACTTTAGCGTATGCTCTTGCAAGATTAGATTGGTTATTATCTTATCTAATCAGGATGGCTCTCACCATTTTCATCAAATCTTCTTTCAAACCCTAAAAGGTAAGACTAGCCGGGATTAATTACACCTTACAAGTTCGCCAATCTTTCGTCCAGGCCAGTGTTGGTACTTTGAGGGAGGTTCCCCGTGCTTTCGCACGGACCTAATTAGAATAAACCTCGTTTTCCCAGAGGCTTAACCCCGTTAACACCTTTCTGGACACCAACTTGATTGGCTAATTGTCATGTGTAAAAGTCTCCCAGGAGTAACTCTTACTCGCAGTGGGTATCAGGATCCAACTATCTTATAGAAGATATGCAATCTCATTGCAAATTTCAACACTTGAAATTCCCGATAATATTTTTTGCCCCTAGCTACTTAAGACCTCAACATGGTCAACAAATCATAAGCGCTAGCCAAGTTCAACCCATCATTTCTCGATTGAATTAAACCCACCCGCGCGACCCTTAACATGGTAAATAAAGTCATACGACTATCCTAATCCAAACGCGTCACATGCTTTAGCAGATAAGCACTAATTAGCTACTGCACACTACGCCTTAACATGATCAACAAACGTAGCACGAATACTAAGTAGTACTTATCTGAAATGACGGAGGGTTACGTCAGGTTTTTATGAAAAACTTTTGCGTAATGAACTTGATATCGTTGTAGAAACTAGTGATTTTGAAAAGGTGTGTTTTTTAGGATTTTACTAGTTTCGCTAAAGAGGTCACTCCCGGGGAAGGGATCTCGGCTCTTTCCTTATCAAATAAGGTGCTGGATATTCTACAAGGAATACCGCTATGCAAAGCAAAAACTAGAGCTACCCTTTTTGAAAATAAGATTCTACAACATCTTTTAGGTTTCTTTTTCTTTCATTAATCTCATTAATGAATTCCCATCATTTATGCTTCCTAAGCATCACAAAAGAAACGAAAATACAACGTACGCTTATACTATCCGCATTCGCCACAGTGTCCCGTTATGCACCGTTAGGTTACTTAACTAACGGCATACCGGGACGGGACTACCGCGGGTGCAAAACATAAGCAATGTTTATTATATATCATATATACAATAATAAAGCATTCGTCTCATGCATATAAAATGATCACATCACAGTATATCAGCAGCAGAAGATAACATATGAAATATTGGATATACTAGGAGATCCGTGTTTTATTTTGAGCCTGTATGTCACGCCCCGCTTCCCGGTATACAGCGAAGGGGACGCGACGAGGCCGCTACGTATTTACTGTGAGGTAAATACGCTAAGCGTATCTAAGCAATATAAAAGTAAAGAACAAGAGATAAGAGATATAAACTGAACACCAACTTTATTTATTAACATTCCTTTGTACAATGCATGGAAAAGTAAATACAACTAAATAAAAAGCAATGCCTAAACAATGGCATAACAGAAATGAAAAGTACTGAATGGAAAGTGTACAATGATTAGAGCTCGGGGTCTTCACTGAACTGGTCCAAGTCTTTAGCGATGGGCTCGATCTCTGACGTGTACAGATCACCTGACGACATTCAAAGAAGAAAGAAAGAGAATGTCGTCAGCGAACAGATCGCTCGGTAAGTCCCAAAGATAAAAGGAAGTAGAATAGACAGAATAAGAAGGTATCTTTTAAAGTTGTATTATCTTGCTGTAATGTTGTATTAATGCTGTTGTTTGTAGCTTGGTACAGAAGAATGCCAGTGTATACGAGAGCAGTCTCTATATTCCAGAGACTAGAGGCAAGTATAGTACAAGGAACCGTTTATTCCATGGTACAACAGCAACTGGATTCATGTTAGGTGTATTAAGTCTTACAGTCTCGTGCCACTTCTAACACCTTCCGTACCAATTTACCCCTTAAACCCCGAGATGTCTTATTTGTATTGTATTGTATTGTAAATTGTATTGATTGTATAATCGATTGACCGAAACCATGATATCAGTAAACGGATGTAACCGTAGATGGATGTAACTGGAGAATCATGTAAATGGAATGTATATCCATGGTTCGGTTAAGTCAAGTTGTATAGATTGATAATTGGATTCATGGATTCGTGTTGAATTGTAATATTGAAGATTTGTAGATTGTAGATTGTACTTGAATCATATTCAAGTCAGATTATAATGAGACTCACTCTGAGTCAGGAAAGTAAATTGATTCTTATGATATTGTAGAAAAGGTGGAATATTTATAATACTTCAAAAATAGATATGTTTATGTTACATATACATATATTTATATGAAAATAATTTTAGTATATATATAATATTCTAGAAATCTTGTTTTCTTAAGATGTCGTATTTTAAATCTTTCGAGACCGAATGCTCCTTGCGGAGGTCTGAATCTCGCACTACTAAGCCCGAGAATGTGCGATAACCCGCACCATCCCGAACGGGTTTCCCAATTGGGTTGTAGCGGCGCTTTGCAAAGATTTGTATAAATACTAATCATTAAGGAAAAACGGTTTTATTAATTATGGTATTTATTTGTAAAGATGTCGATTTCCCATATTCTATGTTCTAGGGTCTCCTAAGTCAACTAGACTGTTCCTAACTGGTCCAAAGCTACAAGTTGTGAGATACCTCAAATCGCCTCTTCACCGCCAATTGTGGCCAGGTAAGTACAAGTGAAGAAAGGAGGGATCCGCTCACGAATCACCGTGAGACGGGCCTTTTAAAGTTACCTTTCTCACTTGTGTAGCCTAGACACCACAAAGTCTGGTTTAGATAAACGACTGAATGCCCACAACCTTCCTCTATCCTAATGAGTGCGACAGTCCTTAATTGGCTGAGTCTAGATATTTTTTATTAGCTCAATGGTTATTTATTTGTAAAGATGTATCAATACAAAATCTTTTAGAAATGGTTTTACTAAGTAAAGGGTATTTAAATGAAAATATTTGTTTTCCCGTATTTTAAGTTCTTGAGGGTATCGTGTTATGTTGTATATGAGTGTGTGAGGAGGCATGTCGTTACCTCGTGATCTACTTAAAGGTATAGCATGTTTAATGGAGTTAAATGTAGAATTGAAATATTGTGGTATTTAAGTGAAAAATACGATAAATTAAAATTGCCATCATTTTATGGAATGAAACTTGATCAATTTGGTTGATTAGTGTTTAATAGTCAACATGAGAGAGTTTAAGCATAATTGTATTAACGAGAAGTGAAGTTTTATAAGAAACCGAATCGGAAATCGGATTTGTTCCGAATCTGTCGGGTTTTGTAAATCTGTATTTTTAGAATAGAAAAGAGAGATAGAAAATGAGACTTACGGGTTTCGATCAAAGATAAGAGGAAGGTGGATCGGGAGGAGTCGCCGGTGCCTCGTTTCGTCTCCGGGAATTCCTACGGTCGTTGCCGGAAATTCCGCCGAAGAATTCGCTGGAGCTTCTCCTTTCGCTCAATTCGATTGCACACAAGAGTTCTTGAGAATTTTAGAGAGTTGGCTCAGAGTTTAGGGTGAGAGGGTAGAGGGTAGGGTGGTATTTATAGGGTTCGGCTAGGGTTAGGATAGATGAAAAGCTTAAAATGAAAAATGTGATAAATTGTATTAAAATGTAATAAAAGTGGAGTAATTCGGGTTTTAAAAGATCTCTGGAAATGGTCTGAGGATAAAATTTTGCAGGTGTACAGGGGAGACCAAAAGACACAACTTTTGTGTTGGGGTCGTCGCCGGAATCGGCCGACTCGGGGGTGACTCGGCCGTGACTCGGTCAGAGGATTGAGTCGGCCGAGTCGAGGCAGAGTTGGCCGATTTCCGACCGAGTCCGGCGGCCGGAATCCCTCCCGACGGTTCATCTATCCTCTGGCAATGTTACATTTTTGGGTGTAGTGGGGTTTTTGTGAGATATGCACGTGTAAACCCTTGGTATTCTAAAGGTTTTTAAAAAAATCAATATTAAAAATAATGTGTGTAACAACCCTAATTTTCCTATACAAATTTTTTTCAAATATTTTTTTCAAAATCCAGAAAGGGGTATTTTAGCCTGAGCACAAGATATAAGTAAATAATTTTCTTTTTAATTACAAGTTAAAAGAATATAACAACTCCATTTTTAGTGTACAAAAATTTGCTTTAAAATTGTATACTTGGGGTATTTACTTTTGCTGTGATTACTTTAAGTAATTAATTCACTCCTTAATTACAAGAAGGAGCTTGTAGCTCATTGGTAATACCTTGCACTGCTGAACCAAGCCACCATATTTCAAATTCCATACCCCACATTATTTTTAATATTGTTTTATTTAAAACCTTTATAATACCAAGAGTTTACACATGCATATCTCACAAAAACCCTACTACACCCTGAAATGTAATTGTACCAGAGGGATCACCAGTCGTCAGGGGAGGATTCCGGCCGCCTGACTCGGCCGGAATCGGCCAACTAGGCCGGCAAACCAGGCCAACTCGGCCGGAGACCGAGTCACGGCTGAGTCGCCACCGAGTCGGCCGATTCCGGCGAGGACCCCAACATGAAAATTGTGTCTTTTCACATTCCCTATGCACGTGCAAAATTTTAGCCTCAGAACATTTCGAGAGCTCTTTTAAAACCCCAATTACTCCACTTTTAATACATTTTTAATACATTTTATCACAATTTTTATTTTAACCTTTCACCTACCCCAACCCTATAAATACCACCCCTACTCTCTACCCTCTCATCCTAAACTCTAAGACGACTCTCTAAAATTCTCAAGAACTCTCGTGTGCAATCGAAGTGAGCAAGAGGCGAAGCGCCGACGAAATATCGACGACGACTCTAGGAGCTTCCGGCGACGAAACGACGCACCGATGACTACTCCCGATCCTTCTCCCTCTCCTGGTTGTCCTAAACCCGTAAGTCCACATTCTATCTCCTCTATTCTTTTCTAAAAATTCGGAATTACAAAACCCGACGGAATCGGAACAAATCCGATTTCCGATTCGTTTTTTTTATTATAAAACCTCACTTTTCTTTAATACAATTATGCTTAAACCATTACATGTTGACTATTAATCACTACTAAATATGTTGAACAAGTTTCATGACAATCTAATTCAATTTGTAACCTTTACCGTATTTCTTTCATTAAAATACCACATAGTTTCAATTCTACATATAACATCACAAAACTTGCTATACCTTTAAGTAGATCACGAGGTAATGACCTACCTCCTCACACACTCATATACAACATAGCACAATACCCTTGGGAACATAGAATACGGGAAAACGACACAATTTCATTTTAATACCATTTACTTAATAAAACCATTTTCTAAAGGATTTAGTATTTATACAAATCTTTGCAAAGCGCCGCTACAACCCATTTGAGGAACCCGTTCGGGATGGTGCGGATTATCGCACATCCTCGGGCTTAGTAGTGCGAGATTCAGACCTCCGCAAGGAGCATTCGGTCTCGAAAGATTTAAAATACGACATCTTAAGAAAATGAGATATTTAGAATATAAAATATATATTAAAATTATTTTTGTATAAATATATGTATATTTATCATTAAAATACCTATTTTGTTATGATATAAATATTTCATCTTTTTCTAAAAATCACAAGAATCAATTTACCTTAAAATACCATGAATTCCATACAAAACCAGTATTACAAATAAATACCATTTATCATGAAAATAGGATATTCTCATTAGAAATATCACAAATATAAAATCTATATTTATTAAAACTCTAAAGACGATAATAAATACTTGGGGTGTATTTTGAAAACTTTACAAAGTATTTTTACATAAAACCCCTCAAGTTCTATAAATTACCCTAAGGACCCTAGTAAACATAGGTTTAAGCGGGACCAGTCTCTTGAGCCTCAGGGAGCCGGAGATATGGGTGCTTGCCTATCTAAGGTAGACAACTTAACAATGGTGTTATCAATACGGTAATCGTCTTTGAAAAAGACACAAATCCTGCCGCCCATGTGCAGCGGTTACCGATAACATCAAAACAATCAGGACTTCAATTTACTTTTCTAATTGTCTGACTCAGTTTGAGTCTCATTATAATCTGACTTGAATATGATTCAAGTACAATCGACAATCTACAATTTACAATCTACAATTTACAATATTACAATTCAACATGAATTCATGAATCCATTATTCAATCTATCAACTTGAATGAACCGAACCATGGATATACATTCCATTTACATGATTATACAGTTACATCCATGATTCTACAGTTACATACATGATTCTCCTGTTACATCCGTTTACTGATATTATGGTTTCGGTCAGTCATCCAAATATACAATCTATACATTTTACAATACAATACAATACAATACAAAACACGGGGTTTAAGGGGTAGACTGGTATGGAATATGTTAAAGGTGGCACGAGATGGTCACTTAAGACGTAATTACATCCATGCCGTTGTTCCGTGGTATTATCGACGGAGCCTTGTACTATGGGTTACCAAAGTCTCCGGTGTAAGTGGGACTCCTCTCGTATACACTGGCATCTTCTGTACCAAGCTACAAACAACAGCGTTAACACAATATTATAACAATATAATACAACTTTAAAAGCTACCTTCTCATTCTGTCTATTCTATTCTTCCTTATCTTTGGGACTTACCGAGCGATCTGTTCGCTGACGACATTCTCTTTCTTTCTTCTTTGAATGTCGTCAGGTGATCTGGACACGTCAGAGATCGAGCCCACTGCTGAAGACTTGGACCATTTCAGTGAAGACCCCGAGCTCTAGTTCATTGTACACTTTCCATTCAGTGCTTTTCATTTCTGTTATGCCATTGTTTAGGCATTGCCTTTTATCAGTTGTATTTACTTTCATGCATTGTACAAAAGAATGTTAATAAATAAAGTTGTTGTTCAGTTTATATCTCTTGTCTCTTGTGCTTTACTTTTATATTGTTTAGATACGCTTAGCGTATTTACTTCAGAGTAAATACGTAGCGGCCCCGTCGCGTCCCCTTCGCCATACACCGGGAAGCGGGGTGTGACAATGCGGAGTATGAGATTTGAACTCTGGTGGCTTGGTTCAACAGTGCAAGGTATTACCAATGAACTAAAAGCTCCTTCTTGTAATTATGGAGGTAATTAATTACTTAAAGTAATAACAGTAAATGTAAATACCGCAAGTATACATTAATTTTTAAGCAAATTTTGTACACTAAAAATAGAGATGTTACATTCTTTTAACTTGTAATTAAAAGCAAAATAACTACTTATATCTTGTGCTGTAACTAAAATACCCCTTTCTGGATTTTGAAAAAAAATTTGTAAATAAAGTTGTATAAGAAAATTAGGGTTGTTACATTCTACCCTCCATATAAAAATTTCGTCCTCGAAATTTGTAAAAGAAAAGTGTAACAGATTCAAGAAAGTTTAGTGACTGAAGTACTGACAGTGTGTGAAAAAAAATAACAAGGTGGTGCAAGGGTTTTAAAAATGTGAAAAATATGTGAAGGAATGAAAGAATGCGAAGGTTTTGGTAAGATTGTAAAAGAGGTGAGGTGTTCAGTTGATAAAACTGCACATTTGTATTACATTTTTCCTACCATTTTCATATTAAAAAAATGACTTTATTATGATATATTATACATATGAGGGTTTATGTGTAAAGACACCATTTTCCATGTGTTAATATATTTTAATTAGTATTTGGTAGAAAAATGTATGCAAATAAATTCATTGACCAAATCCTAGTAGAACTAAGTCTACTAAATATTATTTGAGATTATTGTGCAGAATTTTCCAAGTTGTTATGCAGAATTTAGCAAGCAAATCAAGTTGTTGAAGAAGACTTGCTTAATTAAGAAGCAAAACTTGTAGACCAAGTCTGGAAGCAACCGAGAGAAGATTTCTGAATTCTGAAGGTGCCTAGGATTGCCACATGTCCCAAAGACCAAGCCCCAGAAAAATGATGGAGGGATGAGATCAAATGGCCGCGGATCCGCGGCCATACCCCCCCTTTGGCCGCGGATCCGCGGCAATCTAGAGGGATCATTTGCTAAGATTTTGTGGCTTAAATCTCTGCTATATTTTACCAACTTTTGAAGAAAAAGATTGTGGCTTTGGACTATAAAAGGGCACCGAGAGCCTCTTGGAAAAGTTATCAAGCCGACGCGATCACGAAGCCCCAGACGCTCACGCATCCAGGCTGATCATCAACTGTTCGACTACCTCCTTGGAAGAGATCGAGAAGAAAACTAGTCTTTGTAATCATTTTCTAAGGAATCAAAGTGTAGATTGTTCAAGTTGATTAATAAAGGTAGTTGTTTTATTTTATTCTTTTGCATTTCAATTATGTTTTCCCTCTCTTTCTTTTCATCTTCTTCTCCCAACATGCGCGAGTAATTCTCCGCTTGTTAGGGTTCATAGGATTAGGGTAGGCTAATGGACGATGAAAATAACTAAACCCTTTTTAAGTCCTATAAAGTTTAGGAATTTTATCAAAAGAATTATTAACATCCTAATCGGGCGCGCTAGCAATTCTTACTAGTTCCGACCGCGATTAGAGATTAGATTAATGATTGTTTTGGTAAAGGCTAGATATGAACGGAGTTCCGTGTCGAGATAAGGGTTAAGAGTGGGATTCCTTTTCCCTCCAGAAACCCTAATCTACACGCATCACCGTCGTTCTAGTTCTAAATCTATTAATGGATAAAAAGGGTAACTTTTAATTAATCGTCCATAACTACTAAATCCTAACGAACCCTACAAGACCTCTTATTATATTATCTAAGTCTCTAAAATAATCTAGATCTATATTTTACATTCTTGTTTAACGTAGATCTAGAAACCAATCTATAAAATTCTTTATCTCTCCTCTCTTTCTCAACACATCTAAAGTAAAAGTAAAAGGTTCCACGTTTCCCAGAGGACGACCCGTACTCATCTCGGTCTAGCTACGCGCGACACCGTTCTTATTGCGGTTAACTACAAACACAAATTTTCGTAACAATCAAATGACGCCGTTGCCGGGGAAACGTGTGTAATTTTTTATTTTTACTATTTGTGTTGAATTCTTAAACGAGTCATATCATTATTAAAACAAAACTGCAAATTGTATATTTAACGATTATTGTGTGAATTTTTTTGCGAGGAAATCTGGAGTCACGGACTTGAGGAAACAGGAGATCTAGGGTTCACACTTCTCTGGTAAGATTCTAACTCCTTTCTCTCTCCTCTAAAATCCAATAAAATCTATTTTCTGCAGGATTCTTTGCAAAATATCGCCGCTCAAAAATCTTTTTGCAAAGTTTTGTTTTTCGGTTTGTTTTTGCATATTTTAATACGGATCTTTAAGGGGCAAGGACCAAATCAAGATTAGGTGGGGATTTCATCACCGTTCCTAAGCCCCACAAATCACAAACCAAGCATATAGATCAACCCTTCATTAATTTAAAAAAAATCTAGACCAGACTTTAAGGACTGTCGCGCTCAATAAGGACAGAGGAAGGTCGTGGGTAATCTATCGTTTATCCGCATTATTTTTGTAGTGCCTAGGAAAGTGTGTCGAAGGCTAGTGGTTTTTAATTAGGCCCACGACGTGGTTCCTTCCCACTTACCTGGCACTTACCTGGCTACAAGGGTAGTACGGAGGCGGTAGAGGATTTATCCTGCGGCTTGTCCTTTGGAAGTCTAGGAGCGGTCTAGAGACTGGACCTAGGTAACCATAGTTCTAGGGTTGTCTGTGCATTTTTTATGTGATTTGTCTAAATCCATCATTTTTCAAAACAAACCAATTATTTTCTCCCCTTCCCCCTTCTTCTCTTCTTATAATGGGTGACCTAAACAGAAGAACACTTGCCGAGCTTTGCTGTCCACAACCAGATATCTCTTGTTTTCGTAATCCCTTCGGTATACCGTCCGGCTCTTCCATGTCCTTAAGAGATCATATAGAACAAGCAGGAAGAAACAGTTGGCCACCTCAGTCTAGGTGTTATCAACCATATCCAAATCCTACACCTATTTCAGTTGATACCCAGAGTGAGGAAGCCCCTAGACGAATGTCCATTGCTGAGTACATAGCTAGGGCTAGAGGCCAAAGTTTCAACCCGGACCGATATCAACCACCACCTCCACTTTCCAAAGAAGAGTTTGATAGCCAACCGACCAACCCATATCAATATTCTTCTTATCATAATTTTAATCCTACTCCTACCCAATTTTCGCAACCATTCTATTCCTATCAATCCAATCCGACTTTTCCACCTTCTCTAGACAGTTCTTCTAATCAGTCATTTGGGAGTTTTAATTATCCACAGGAATTTCAATCTTATACCGAAACCCTTTATCAACCAAAGTTTAGTCTTGAGCGGAAATTAGAAGAAGGTATAGTGATGATGAACCGCATTAGAGAGGAATGGAAGGAAAGTATGGCTAAATATGAAAGGGCAACGAGTTCTGAACCAGCCCAAAATTTTTCAGTATATAATACGGGCATCAGACAAAATGAGAATTTAGGTAGAGAGACAGAATTATACACCCTTCCTAATCAAACCTTCCATTTCCAAACTGAAATCTATAACTCCAGTTTCATAGATTCATCAAGTACAATGTCTGATAAGTTGTGTGACTTTGTAGTGTTTGATTTACCCAACTGTGAAGGGTCCATTTCAAGTGAAACCATACCCAACCCTTGTGATCTCTACACCTCCACTCTTGAGCCAAAACTGATTGAAAATAATACTTTTGATGAGGTGTTTGAGAATTTTAACCTTCACTTGAATGAGGTGATTGACATTGGGGATATATTGATTGACGAACCCGAAATTTTGGATGATTTTGTCCCACCAATTCATCAAATCCTTTCACTTCCTTGTGGTCATCATCTTGAGTCTTTAATTCTTCCCGAACCCCAAATATGTCTTGAAGTTGATGATAATGGTATACCCGAAGATCACACCGAAATACAGCCTCCATCTTCCACATCTGGTTCAGCAACACTCGACACACCAATTTGTTTACCCATTTCACCTTCTACTTTCTCCGGTTCTTCTTCTGTTCCTATAGTTTCAGTGAGTTTTGATAAATCACAATCCGTTAATTCAAGTTCAGTAATACCAGAAATTCAACTTGATTTGGATATTTTGGAAAAAGAGGTAGATGAGTTTTTCGAGTCCTCTACCTCAGTGATTTTTTATGAATCAAGTAGAATAAATTCTGGCACAAAACTCTTTGACAGCAAAATGTTCAATCACACCATTGATAAAAGTTTTGAAGAACTTTTTGCTGACGAACTTGAATTTTTAAACAATACGGATTTTGTGATTGATCAATCTCCACCTATAGAGGTTGAACCGTCACCATTCCTTCTTCCTAATCATTCACATTCCTCCCCATTCTTTCTTTTCTCTAAATTCAAACCCTTTCCAGACCACCTCTTATCCCTTCCCCATTTTTTCTTGACTCGATACAACACATTCTTCCACCAACCTATACGCTATACTGATAAAATCTTTGAATGGTTGGTGTTAACTTTTGGTCTTTGTAAAGCTTTATTTTGATCAAAAGACCCACCCCCTCTTAAAATGCTTCGTATTGTCTAACTCATGTTTGAGGGGGGGGGGTTATATTTTTGGCTCTTGATCATAACTTTTGTCCTCAAATTTGTGAGCCAAAAATAAGTTTGGGGGAGGATTTTCACTTTCATATATTCTTGCCCCCATTAATAATTTCCTCCCAAGTCTACAGGTTTTTTGAGCTTAACGGATGACATCAGTGAGGACACTGCTGTAAACAGGTTTGGGGGAGGTTTGTGCTTATTTACACATCAATTTGCATCCTATTTTGCATAAGCACAAAATTTTCAAAAATTTCAAATAAATTTTTTTCTTTTATAACAAAAGAGTAGAAAGTGAAAAATTACATCCAAAAGATAGGAATAGTTTAAGAAAACCAAGAAAATTAGATGTTTTCTTAAACGAACTAGTAATAAGTAGTTATGAGCTGTTGTCCCAAGGGTTAGTAAGATGAAGGAAGTCACTAATCTGAGGATAAAAATAAGTCTGAAAAATAGTTTCTATTCTGGAAGCCGAACATTTGAATGTTGATACCCTACTATATGCACTTACACACGTCTTGAAACACGGGATAGTAGAGGATACCTTGAAATGCTCTTGTCTAAAAGCCAAAGTATGAAGGAAATGAAAAAAAATGAAGAAAATATAAAAATGGTGAAAAGAAAAAAATGAACTCTGGTTTTGTATCGCCAAGTCAGCAATAAAAAAATATAGCGAGGGTGCCTCTTCACCTAGTTCCCTAAGGCCAACTGGTCTGGGAGTCACTGCTAAGCCTTAGGTGGTGCAAGACGAGGAAAATATTATCACCGAATCTGCAAGCACATAAGTAATCGGTCGGTTAGTACCTCAAGAAGCATTAACGGTCGCATGAAAATGTGTGAGCAAATCCATAAAATATTCATCAAGTTAAAAAGTACTGAGGTAGATGGACAAGAGTATGATAGCTTGAATTGAATTCTCCGAGTGTAGGGATGTCCTTTACACACACGTAGGGGTATATGATCAATGTTTGGACGAAAGGTAGGAATGAAGAATAAAGACGATGTTTTATTGAGGGATAATATGATTTCTAACATCTTTTCATGACTATTAAGATAGGGCTCATGACAACTTAAAAGCTAGTGTAGTTGGAAACTCTTATTTTCAAAGTCTTTCTTTTATGGTTCTTATCTTTATATGTAAATTTCACCATCTCTCTTTTATTATAGGATTTTGTGGGTGTAATCCGCTGAAAACCCTCAGGAGACAACACTCCTCCTACTAGGGACACCTAGAGGTTTAACGGCTTGTTGCACGTGCTCAGTGCAATCGTGTTGCCTACGAAAGTGTGCTTAGTTTTCTCCTTTCTTTTTCTCCTCTTAAATAAACTAGTTTGCTCGGAACGATCAAAGATAAGTTTGGGGGTATTTGATCAGTTGATAAAACTGCACATTTGTATTACATTTTTCCTACCATTTTCATATTAAAAAAAGGACTTTATTATGATATATTATACATATGAGGGTTTATGTGTAAAGACACCATTTTCCATGTGTTAATATATTTTAATTAGTATTTTGTAGAAAAATGTATGCAAATAAATTCATTGACCAAATCCTAGTAGAACTAAGTCTACTAAATATTATTTGAGATTATTGTGCAGAATTTTCCAAGTTGTTATGCAGAATTTAGCAAGCAAATCAAGTTGTTGAAGAAGACTTGCCTAATTAAGAAGCAAAACTTGGAGACCAAGTCTGGAAGCAACCGAGAGAAGATTTCTGAATTCTGAAGGTGCCTAGGATTGCTACATGTCCCAAAGACCAAGCCCCAGAAAAATGATGGAGGGATGAGATCAAATGATCGCGGATCCGCGGCCATACCCCCCCTTTGGCTGCGGATCCGCGGCAATCTAGAGGGATCATTTGCTAAGATTTTGTGGCTTAAATCTCTGCTATATTTTACCAACTTTTGAAGCAAAAGATTGTGGCTTTGGACTATAAAAGGGCATCGAGAGCCTCTTGGAAAAGTTATCAAGCCGACGCGATCACGAAGCCCCAGACGCTCACGCATCCAGGCTGATCATCAACTGTTCGACTACCTCCTTGGAAGAGATCGAGAAGCAAACTAGTCTTTGTAATTATTTTCTAAGGAATCAAAGTGTAGATTGTTCAAGTTGATTAATAAAGGCAGTTGTTTTATTTTATTCTTTTGCATTTCAATTATGTTTTCCCTCTATTTCTTTTCATCTTCTTCTCCCAACATGCGCGAGTAATTCTCCGCTTGTTAGGGTTCGTAGGATTAGGGTAGGCTAATGGACGATAAAAATAACTAAACCCTTTTTAAGTCCTAAAAAGTTTAGGAACTTTTTCAAAAGAATCATTAACATCCTAATTGGGCGCGCTAGCAATTCTTACTAGTTCCGACCGCGATTAGAGATTAGATTAATGATTGTTTTGGTAAAGGCTAGATATGAACGGAGTTCCGTGTCGAGATAAGGGTTAAGAGTGGGATTCCTTTTCCCTCCAGAAACCCTAATCTACACGCATCACCGTCGTTCTAGTTCTAAATCTATTAATGGATAAAAATGGTAACTTTTAATTAATCGTCCATAACTACTAAATCCTAACGAACCCTACAAGCCCTCTTATTATATTATCTAAGCCTTTAAAATAATCTAGATCTATATTTTACATTCTTGTTTAACGTAGATCTAGAAACCAATCTATAAAATTCTTTATCCCTCCTCTCTTTCTCAACACATCTAAAGTAAAAGTAAAAGGTTCCACGTTTTCCAGAGGACGACCCGTACTTATCTCGGTCTAGCTACGCGCGACACCGTTCTGATTGCGGTTAACTACAAACACAAATTTTCGTAACAATCATGAGGGAATTTTGGGTTAGGACAGATTCAAAGTATATGATTCAAAAAATATGAAATGATAATATTTAAGGAACATGATTGTAAAAAATGTTTTAGTTGCTGGTTCTTGTGATATATTGCTTAGGTTGTTCACACAGAACAGAACTGCATAGTATGGTTCTACACAGCTCTGACCTGCATGGGCCACTAACAAAACCTGTCACGCCTCGCTTCCCGGTATACGGCGAAGGGGAAGCGACGAGGCCGCTACGTATTTACTGTGAAGTAAATACGCTAAGTGTATCTAAGCAATATAAAAGTAAAGCACAAGAGACAACAGATATAAACTGAACAACAAATTTATTTATTAACATTCCTTTGTACAATGCATGGAAAAGTAAATACAACTGAATAAAAAGTAATGCCTAAAAAATGGCATAACAGAAATGAAAAGTACTGAATGGAAAGTGTACACTGACTAAAGCTCGGGGTCTTTACTGAACTGGTCTAAGTCTTCAGCGATGGGCTCGATCTCTGACGTGTCCAGATCACCTGACGACATTCAAAGAAGAAAGAAAGGGAATGTCGTCAGCGAACAGATCGCTCGGTAAGTCCCAAAGATAAAAGGAAGTAGAATAGACAGAATAAGAAGGTATCTTTTAAAGTTGTATTATCTTGCTGTAATGTTGTATTAACGCTATTGTTTATAATTTGGTACAGAAGAATGCCAGTGTATACGAGAGGAGTCTCTATATGCCAAAGACTAGAGGCAAGTATAGTACAAGGAACCGTTTATGCCATGGTACAACAACAACTGGATTCATGTTAGGTGTATTAAGTCTTACAGTCTCGTGCCACTTCTAACACATTCCGTACCAATCTACCCCTTAAACCCCGAGATGTCTTATTTGTATTGTATTGTATTGTAAATTATATTGATTGTATAATCGATTGACCGAAACCATGATATCAGTAAACGGATGTAACCGTAGATGGATGTAACTGGAGAATCATATAAATGGAATGTATATCCATGGTTCGGTTAAGTCAAGTTGTATAGATTGATAATTGGATTCATGGATTCGTGTTGAATTGTAATATTGAAGATTTGTAGATTGTAGATTGTACTTGAATAATATTCAAGTCAGATTATAATGAGACTCACTCTGAGTCAGGAAAGTAAATTGATTCTTGTGATATTGTAGAACAGGTGGAATATTTATAATACTTCAAAAATAGATATGTTTATGTTACATATACATATATTTATATGAAAATAATTTTAGTATATATATAATATTCTAGAAATCTCGTTTTCTTAAGATGTCGTATTTTAAATCTTTCGAGACTGAATGCTCCTTGCGGAGGTCTGAATCTCGCACTACTAAGCCCGAGGATGTGCGATAACCCGCACCATCCCGAACGGGTTTCCCAATTAGGCTGTAACGGCGCTTTGCAAAGATTTGTATAAATACTAATCATTAAGGAAAAACGGTTTTATTAATTATGGTATTTATTTGTAAAGATGTCGATTTCCCGTATTCTATGTTTTAGGGTCTCCTAAGTCAACTAGACTGTTCCTAACTGGTTCAAAGCTACAAGTTGTGAGATACCTCAAATTGCCTCTTCACCGCCAATTGTGGCCAGGTAAGTACAAGTGAAGAAAGGAAGGATTCGCTCACGAATCACCGTGAGACGAGCCTTTTAAAGTTACCTTTCTCACTTGTGTAGCCTAGACACCACAAAGTCAGGTTTAGATAAACGACTGAATGCCCACAACCTTCCTCTATCCTAATGAGTGCGACAGTCCTTAATTGGCTGAGTCTAGATATTTTTTATTAGCTCAAAGGTTATTTATTTGTAAACTTTTAAAAATGGTTTTATTAAGTAAAGGGTATTTAAATGAAAATATTTGTTTTCCCGTATTTTAAGTTCTCGAGGGTATCATGTTATGTTGCATATGAGTGTGTGATGAGGCAGGTCGTTACCTCGTGATCTACTTAAAGGTATAGCATGTTTAATGGAGTTAAATGTAGAATTGAAACATTGTGGTATTTAAGTGAAAATACGATAAATTGAAATAGCTATCATTTTATGAAATGAAACTTGATCAATTTAGTTAATTAGTGTTTAATAGTCAACATGAGAGAGTTTAAGCATAATTGTATTAACGAGAAGTGAAGTTTTATAAGAAACCGAATCGGAAATCGAATTTGTTCCGATTCTGTCGGGTTTTGTAAATCCGTATTTTTAGAATAGAAAAGAGAGATAGAAAATGGGACTTACAGGTTTCGATCAAAGATAAGAGGAAGGTGGATCGGGAGGAGTCGCCGGTGCGTCGTTTCGTCTCCGGGAGTTCGTACGGTCGTTGCCGGAAATTCCGCCGAAGAATTCGCTGGAGCTTCGCCTTTCGCTCAATTCGATTGCACACAATAGTTCTTGAGAATTTTAGAGAGTTGGCTCAGAGTTTGGGGTGAGAGGGTAGAGGATAGGGATGGTATTTATAGGGTTTGGTTAGGGTTAGGGTAGATGAAAAGCTTAAAATGAAAAATGTGATAAATTGTATTAAAATGTAATAAAAGTGGAGTAATTAGGGTTTTAAAAGAGCTCTGGGAATGGCCCGAGGATAAAATTTTGCAGGTGTACAGGGAAGACCAAAAGACACAACTTTTGTGTTGGGGTCGTCGCCGGAATCGGCCGACTCAGGGGTGACTAGGCCGTGACTCGGTCGGAGGACTGAGTCGGCCGAATCGAGGCTGAGTTGGCCGATTTCCGGCCGAGACCGGCGGCCGGAACCCTCCCGCCGGTTCATCTATCCTCTGCCAATGTTACATTTTTGGGTGTAGTGGGGTTTTTGTGAGATATGCACGTGTAAACCCTTGGTATTCTAAAGGTTTAAAAAAAATCAATATTAATAATAATGTGTGGTATGGGATTTGAACTCTGGTGGCTTGGTTCGGCAGTGCAAGGTATTACCAATGAGCTACAAGCTCCTTCTTGTAATTATGGAGCTAATTAATTACTTAAAGTAATAACAGTAAATGTAAATATCCCAAGTATACATTAATTTTTAAGCAAATTTTGTACACTAAAAATAGAGTTGTTATATTCTTTTAACCTGTAATTAAAAAGCAAAATAACTACTTATATCTTGTGCTTAGGCTAAAATGCCCCTTTCTGGATTTTGAAAAAAAAATTGTAAATAAAGTTGTATAAGAAAATTAGGGTTGTTACACTGTATAAAACACTGATTCCACGGTCACGATGAATAGCCAAACCCATATCCCTAGACCCCTACGAGAGCTGCAAGCAACCCTACCGTTCTAGAGTTAGGAGACACGGTCTCGACTCCTCGAGATGGCCTCCCACTGGACCCTAGAACCCGGCTACTTGTGTTCTCCTCCTTGGGTCTATCCTAATGCGGAAAAGTAAATAATATACAATGGTGATATCATCCTCAACCCGGAAGTGCCCCAATAAAAGAATATTACATACAATGAATTTTACATGAATGAAAATAAAAACCCTCATCTTACAAAAAACCCTCGGCTATTCAAATCACGACGATCCAATATAACATATCACAGCAACACATAACATCATATGTCATCAACGTAAGTAAATATGCGTATCCCAATTGTCATTGATGTATAGCAACGAAAACGATGATACACCACATATTACACTTACGGTCGCAGAAAAAGAAAGTGAAAAACTACAACATTTAGAATCCACAATCACCTTAGACATCGTAAACCCGAAATATCACATATTACGGATTTCATTCCTAACTATATGAATTCCACATATTGTATCACATTCCATAAAACTAGACAATGTTAAACTTTCCGATCGAATAAACAAACACCCAAAATTTCCCAATTAGCTCAACACTTGAGCGGAGTTCAAAAGATCCCAAAACATGCCACAGCTCCTATGAACCATCCGTAGAAGGGTCAACCAATGCCTCACATGTGGCACCGCTAAACTACCACAAACCCTAGGGTTTAGTGGCGGTTTTGACGGTCACATAATCAAGTTAAGGTTTCGTTCGTCTAGAGGGTCCACAGAATCACTTGCATGATTTTCTGAAAGTTTTAAACTAAGGAAAAATCCAACACTTGGAAAAATTTCCAGCAAGGGAAAAAGTGAGTTATTGATATCTGTTCGAACTTTTTAACACCGTCTAAATTAACCCAAGAACAAACTAGAATTATGAATACGAAACACTCCGAATTGCCTTTGCTAAAAGATAACATCACATGCAAAATTAGCAAAAATAAACAACACCTAAAGTACCAAAACCCAGAGCCCTGAATACTGTAAAAATTCCAACCCCAAAGAGGCCGATCTGGCCGGTTTTGATAGCATTGTGCTCTGCCATTTTCCGAGGGGAAGTGTTGAAATTTGTACGGTGTTCATATTGTATCACATACAATATTCTGCAACTGTTTAAAAAAAATTTGACACCTGAAAAATTTAACAGAAACTAGGGTTCGTATTCGGGTGTTTCGGAGTTGTTTCGTTTTCGTAATCCTACACTAATCCGTATAATTCTCTAGCTAGGCTCTGATACCACTGTTGGGATACCTGGGATGGCAGCAAGGTTTCGGGTAGCATCATCCATGCTAAGTTTAAATTTTTGCCGTTCTAGATAACCCTAACCATGAATCTTTAACTAGAGAATCAAACTGAACTACATGTTAACAACTTAACATCTAAGAGATAGGGATTACAACCTTTGTAGTCCGTTCCTTCGCTTCATAAGCTCCGAGTTGAGGTCCCTTTGCTGTGATCATCATGCTCCCGAACTCTTGAGAGGCTCCATGAAGTGAATGATGCATCCTTGCTAGTAATCTTCATAATCCAAGATGATCTACCTTGAGGAATCACAAACCCAAGCTTTCACTTCACTAATGAGGTATTAGTGAAGCAAATACCCTAATCTAAGTGGCTAGAATAGATGAGGATGATGAAGTAGGAATTTTGCTCTCTTTAGTTTTCTTTTTCTCACTTCATTTCATCACTTGGAAAATTCTAGCAAGCTTTTTGCAATGAGGAAGATGAAGAAGAAGCAAGTGATGAATGAATTATTGTTTAGGTTAGAAATGCAACCATGGTTTAATATGTGTCATGGCTAACTCATGTAGAGATTAAACCATAGGCTAGGGTTAAAGTTAAGTTAACAAATATCTTAAGAGAAAAACAAAAGATGTGGACTTAGTCAAGGTTCTACAATGATCTTCCAAACTATCAACCATGACAAATTCCATAATTTTGAATTTCTTTAATAATAAATGTAAACCCTAATCTAACCCTAGCATGGTATAAGTCTCTCACATTCATGTTGCATGTGTAACCCTAACATGTTACAATATCACATATCACATATATAATATTTTGTAACAAAAGAAAAGAATACATTTAACATATATCACATATATATCAATGCATCCTAAGTGAGAAAAAGAATAATTTAAGTGAGCTTATATTAGTTAATGTAATGTAATATATCACATATATAATTATACATTAAATTATTAAATCAACACTTGATTTAATAATCCGGCTATATAGCATATAACCGACTAATATAATATGTATCATTTTATCGAATCAACACTTGATCCGATGTCCCGGCTATATCACATATAACCGGCCGATATCACATATCGCGAGAATAGAATACGGTATCACATACACATATCAATCTCGGTCCCGCACATATCACATATGTGCTCCTACTCCGTTTCTCCTAAGCCAGGAAACCTCTGTGTAGGACTCTGAAGACTCGTCACTACGCCGACAGTAGGTGATGATCATATCAAACACCCACAAGCTGCAAGCGGTCAGCTAAACATAACAGCCACCCGGGTATTGAGCGATCATAAGATCAACAAGCAAGCCTGCACACACTCCTGTGAATCCAATCAATAACACTACCGTACAGTCCGGTCTCTTCGTTTGATATGTCGCATATCCAGTCTAGGGGTGGTAAACGTCAGACCCCAGTAACCGATAACTCGTGTCGATGTGAGGCTCATAACGGGTCGAGAAACTACTGACAACACTTACCAGTAGGTCTCCATATTAGCCCTGGCCAGGGACTTCCAGTTATAGCCAATCGAACACCGCGCAACATCAACCCCCAATACCGGGAGAGAAGAAACCCCTCCTATCGCTCATTGCCTCCATGTGATTCGGGAATGTACCCAAATGCCACCGTTTTGCACGTTCTCATGAACGTGGTAAGGTGGAAATCAAAGCACAGTGGGAATCACACAAGACTCTATGACGATCTCGGGTCTACAGACTAACCTGTACCAGTGCCACCAGAGAACTGCTATCTGACGATAGGTATAATACCATCGAGGAGTTCTCGGCGAGTCCGTTCAGTGTACCCAGTCTCCACTGAGCACCTGTATACCATCTTTGATGTCAAACACCAATGGATATGGGATCATCCATCGCCCATCATATGGGTCAAGATGCGAATACGCTAGTCTACTCTGGAGTATCGATTCCCTGTCTCGATACTCCCTCGACTAGGAATAGTTATAGGATGTACTCTTGGACTACCCTGGCCCCACTAGTATGATCTGCATCATAGTTCTAGCAGTCAAGTACATATCCTAAGGGCTTTATCAATATGTGAGAGTAAGACAGTAAACCAATACAAGTCAACATGTTAAGCCAAAGTGAAACCAGATAGCATACTATCATATCGAGCAAGAAAGTCCTCTCTATATATATCCAAGCATCCACTATAATATACATCATATGTACAACAATGGCCTCTAGGGCATATACATAACTAACACTCTTCGCCCCAAACATGGCGATATCTTTTTCTGGGGGTCTATGTTGCAATCAAAGCTCCTAAAATAAAAGAAATTAAAAAGGTATGTTCACAAGCGAAATGGGCACGGATGAAAACTTGAATGGGCTCCGTGAGTAAAAACAGTATGACTGCCGGCGAGTTTGTAAAAACCCGAAAGGGCGCAGTCTCGTTAAAATAAAAACACCTGCAAGGTCCTCTCGACCTTGTGAGGAGAGAATACTCTTATGAGATCCTTACGACTCACAAGGGAACGACACACTTAGGGATCCCCACGATGCCTAAGGAGAAATTACACTTACGAGATCTTCACGACTCGTAAGGAGAATTCCCCCCTACGAGACCCTTACGGCTCGTAGGATTCAAAAGCCTTAAGCTACAAGGATCTGAACCTGTTCTTAAGCCATCACATTCCCTAAGTTGCCCTACAGGCGGCCAATATTGGCTCTTGTATACAATCCACGGGCACGAATAAACATTCCCTCACCAAGTCCCACCAATGACGAGGAGTGTCCTCATATGGTGAATGACACTTTTAAGTCCTCTCGACTTATAAGGAGAAAATACTCTTGTGAGATCTTTACGACTTATAAGAGAAAACGCACTTAGGAGTCCTCACGACCCCTAAGGAGAAAATACACCTACGATATCCTCATGACTCGTAGGGAGAAAATACCTTTATGAGACCCTTACGGCTCATAAAGTCAAAAAGCCGTAGTCAACGGGATCCCAACCTTGTTTGCTAAGCCACTTTTGTTCAAATCGACAAAGGCAAATGATGATTCGCTCCTGGCAACATTCTAGTGGCAGCGATGCTGATGCCTAAATTGGTATCAAATCCCAAGTCCTTTTAAGGCAAATGATGATTCGCTCCTGGCCATATTCCAGTCGCAGCGATGTTGATGCTAAGATTGGTATCAGATCTCAGGTTTTAAACTCGCAATAAAAATCAGCGAGCCATAAATGCATATGAAATAGCCGAAATGATGGGGCAATTCGCAATAAAAATCAGCGAGTAAAATATATGCATATAAAAATAGCCGAAATGTTTGGCAACTCGCAATAAAAAGCAGCGAGGAAAAAGAAAATAGCCGAAATGATTGGGCACCGCGAAAAATAGCCGAAATGATTGGATAATCGCGACTTTCGCAATATGAAAAGCTGAAATGATAGAGCATCACAGAAAGAAACAAAAAAAAATGAAACTTCTGCCCTACAGGTGAGTCCACATAGACCCCTGTATACAATCCATGGGCACAAACGAAAAGGGAATCACATCTTCCCACTGGGCTCCATCAGAAGGAGAGCCAGGTATCGACGGCAACATCTATAGCCTAGAGATCAACAACGGCGTTTCTCCTCACTCCAGCTGGATGCAGATGCAACGTCAACAACCGACCCCAGGGTCAAAACAACGGAGCTATAGCAAAGTCCCTAGTTCCATGACTCGACGGTTCACAGACAACCTAGAGACAACCTCGACATTCATCGCAATATTGCAGACACAATGTCAACAAACGAAGCAAAGGAAGATCCCTAGCTGCAGGGTCTCGGAGGCAACATCTATAGCCTAGAGATCAACAACGACGCTTCTCCTCACTCCAGCAGGATGCAGATGCAATGTCAACAACCGACCCCAGGTTCAAAACAACGGAGCCATGGAAAAGTCCCTAGTTCCAAGACTCGACGGTTCACAGACAACTAGAGACAACCTCGACATTCGTCGCAATATTGCGGACACAATGTCAACAAACGAAGCAAAGGAAGAACCCTAGCTTCAGGGTCTTGACGGCAACTCAAATGAGACCTGAAATACTATCGGAGATCATCCCACACCAGCGCGGAGTGGTCATGACTCATCGGGGCTCCCAAACTGAGCCTAACCTCAAGTAAAAAGCGGCATAGAATATCCCTAACGCTTGCTCTTTCGACGGTAATATCACCCGTAAGATTACTTGAAGACGTCTTGTCCAGCCCCCGAAGGGATCAGAGACACGACAGTCGCGAGGCTACTCGAATAGCAAGATTGCATATCGGGGAATACATCGGCCAACACGACGGTTCGACAGACAAAAACCTTAGTACCACAGACCCTAACGGACTTCTATTAGAAGAGGTTAACTGTGACATTAGGACATTCTTGCGAGAACTTATCGATTTGTCTCGACTCATAGGGAAAATAATGTTCCTGCGAGAACTTCTCGACTCGTCTCGACTCGTAGGGGAAAAGCCTTAGGCAACGGGGATAAGGACCTGTTTCCTAAGCACTGGGGCCCTGCAATTAAGTCCAAGATAGACTATTGCATACTATTCACGGGCTACACTCTCCAAAGTCGAATATCGTCAAGGAGGGAAAAACCACTTACGAGTCCTCTCGACTTGTAAAAGGGGAAAAATTCTCTTGTGAGATCCTTACGACTATCAAGAGAAAACGCACTTAGGAGTCCTCACGACCCCTATGGAGGAAATACACTTACGGAATCCTCTCGACTCGTAGGGAGAAAAGTCTTTATGAAACCCTCACGGCTCATAAAGTTGAAAAGTCTTAGGCGGCAGATCTGAACCTGTTTCCTAAGCCATCGCTGCCCTACAAGGAGATCAAGATAGACTATCTACAAGACACATTTGCCAGAGTTACATACCAATATGAAATAAAATATATCTTTTATTCATGAATTCAAGTGAATACAAGATACATTTCATAAAGGAATCAAAATGAATACATGTTATTCATAAATTACAAGTTTACAGTCAGTAAAAAAAAAGGGGAGGTACAAAGGCGATTATTGAGGAGGAGGCGTCTTCAATAAATCAGCAAGCCGCTCGTGCGCTCCTCTTAATCCTTTCTCGTGATCAGCCACCACGGCTAACTCCGCTTCAACTTGAGCCCGTTGCCGTAAACACGACGAAAGCTTCCCATCGGCTTCTAGCATGACAGCTTCGCAGTCTTTCATGACCCGCTCGGCGAGGTCAAGCGTCCGCCTCAGCGTCAACCCATCTGAAATGCATCTCTGGAGGTTGTCAAAAACAGCTTTTAGCTGTGCAGCATTCGTTTCAATTTGGGCGTGTAATCGGACAGATTCGCTGGAAGCCACCTCATATTCCTTTCGTCTCTGGTTTTCCTCTTTTTCAAAATGGCGAATGAAAGGAACACTATGCTCAACCCACACGGCCCGCTGGGAGTTCAAAGCCAATACTTCAGGAGCGGGATGCTTGAGCTCGATCTCGTGCAAGAAAGCCTCGATCTTTCTGCAGTAATCGACCCAAGAGCCGACGAGATCTTCATCATAGAAGTTCACGAGTGTCGCCAGCATTGGATTAACCTTAATGGCAAAATCCATAGAAGAAGTAAGGGCCTCGTCATTAAGATCTTCGATGAATTCTCTCAACATTCGCCGGCTGTTTGCAGCGCCCCTGGAAGATATGCGTTTAGCGAAGGGCCCTGCGAGCATTAGGATACGAGACTCAAAGGAGTCAGAGCCGGTGCAATTGCTGCAAAATGAGTTACGGTCAAATTTCAACTCGGGAGATAAAGAAAACACATGAGGGATAGAGTCTATTATACCGGCTATGACAGGCAGCAGGACGGGGAGTACCGGAGGTACGGCTATTCTCTCGTCTCCTCCTGTGACCCATGACGCTATGATCAACATGAAGAAAACTTAGCAACTATACGTCTATTCGTAAAAGAAAGGAAGGGACGTAAGTTGAAGAATATACTAACCAATACTAGAAGGCGGAATGACTTCCGACTGAAAGGAGAAGTGCGGGTTCAACACCTGGTATAGATGGTCAAAAAGGACCCCTGCAGAGTTGGGACAATATACTATCAATACAAGAAGGATGGTACCCACATTAAAACAAATAAGTCGCAAACCCATACCTTCCAATATTTGAGAGGGAACAGAAGAAGGCGAGGGGACAGCGACCGTCAGAGCAGCGACCGGCGACACTTCTTCAGACGGCACTGCCTAAGGGTTCACCGCACCTATACTCAAGACAAACAAAATATCATTAGAAGGGCTGGACAGGATTGAAAAACTCGAAAATAGCGACCCAACGACTACCTGATAAATCATTGACAGAAACCATGACGGAGGCGTCACCAGGTGTAACGGCTTCTTCGCTCTCTCTCGGAGGAATAGATTCCGCGCCCATAGCTTCATCCCCTGACTCGATGAGGGCCGTCGTGATGCTTGCGACGCCCGCCGATACCAAGGAGCCACAGGGAGAAAGGGCAGCGGTCTGGAAAGTCCCAGATTCCCGAGAAAGAGTAGCCACTTCAGGCTCTGTAATCGCCAGCATTTCGCCTGCCATCTCATCGCCAGGACTCGGCCTTGCAGAGAGTGCGTATGTCAGAATTCGAGGATCGAGTTTTAATAAAAGGTTGGGCGTTATGTTACCTTGAAGCATCTTTTCAGTTTCTTCCCGGGCTGCGCGTGCAACCTTTCTACGGGCGGTAGATAGAGCAGAGGGGACATCCACCGAAGGGGTCTCAGCAAGCAGAATGTTGCTAGAGCCTGCACCTACGGCCAAAACGGCATCGCATTCCTACGCCGCGTGCTTCCTGCGTTTCCTTTCGGTCTGGACAGTGAGAGATGACCTCCTCAAGAACTCTGACAAGGGGACGTCGTCGTCCGAACCGAGCTCTGCCTCCGGAGCCGTTACGGCGTCCATCATCGGCTGCTTCAGCAAAGTCTCTTGCGGTGACTTTGGGAGAGCTAGCGCCACAGTAGCTAGCTATAGAAGTTTTTCCGCATCGTTACTCGGGATCGGCGTTGCATTTGGAATAACCTGAGTCGAGGTAGTCCCTGCAATAAAGTAAAAGAGAGGGTCAGAGCATGAATAAAAAGAATAAAGGTGTAATGAAGCAACTTATACCAAGGTCTAAAGAAGCGCGGAGCCTCTCTTCCTCCTCGAACGTAATGATGGAAGCCGCGAGAGCCTCTTCGGCAGAAATACTCGTTGAAGAAGAGAGCGTTAATAAAAGCATAATAAGAAAGGGATAGACACAGAAGAATACAACTGAAGTATACCTGACTTCGTGATGGTAATCAACGTTGCTTCCTCACGAGCTAGTCGCTCGGAAGCTGCGAGGGCAGCCTGAAGATCAGTGTCAGTCACAGGCGTGTCGAACAAACCCTCGTTGTTACCGTATTCGTACAAGCCCTCGCTGTAGGGAGCATGTGGCTCCTGGCCAAATATGACGTCAGCAGAAAATAGCGACTTCTTCTTTTGCGAGCGGACACCAACGGCCGATGATAAGAGCTTGCGCTTGACAGGCATTTTTGGGCGACGGGTCCCGATTTCCGTACCAGCGCCAGATTCTAGAGACGCCACGGCTACCACCTCTACGGGAACACGGGGTGGAGGCTTCTCAGGGAAGGCACGCGGGACCACAACCGTAGCGACTTCTCTTAAGGAAGGACGAATGGCAGTTCGCCGCTTCAAAAGGACTACTGGGTTACCAGCTGGGACATCGTCCTTATGATCAAGTAATAGCCTCCTCTCCTCCCTGATAACAGCACCCGACGCATGCTGGTACCACACCACGTAGGCGTTCGAAGCTTTCGGTACGTAGCTCGGTTCGCTGATAAGAAAGTTGGACCCCGTGTTTAGCCGCATAAAGTGATGCAGTGCGCTGCGGATACCCTCTTCAGTAGCGGCTGGCTCGGCTAAGAATGCCTCGAGGGGAACACCCTGATTATAACCCGACTGTTGAGCGAAACGATGCGGGTTATACCTCATGAACAATGCTGAGGTGTTTTGCCTGAACACTAAAAAGCCCGGCCTGATTGAATACATGTGCAGGATCTCCCGAGCCTTCAACGTAGGAACCCCGTCTTTGAAAGTATCACGCAGCAGTTGCACTGCCTTGGTAGATTCCTTGCCTATAGTTAAGACTCTATCGAAAAAAGTCATACTATCCCCGACCATACGTGGGCGATGGACCAAACGTCGAGCCTCTCGCTGCGACGGATCTAATGCAGAAGCGTCAACTAGGAACATGACCTGGGGAAAGTTGTAGCTGTCGTAGAAGCGGGGTCGTTTGTGGACTCCGAAAGCACCCAGCACGTGTATTTCGACCCAGGACGTGAAGTAGTGCAGCGGAAGATGTACAGGTTTTACCCCTGGCTGAGTAGTATTTGCCGCCAAGCTCAGACCGTGATATAGATGAGCCAGCCCCGCTATCCCAACGGCCACACGCGTCCCTGCAACCATGCGGTGGGCTAGATAAAAGACAGACGGCCTCATGTAGCGAGGATGCATTGGAAGCATAAACCAGCTCAACCACAGGCCGATGAACCCCAAGAAGAACGTCTCTTCATCGACATCTGAAGCAGCAAGCTTTGCAAAAAGAACAACCGGGGTGTCTGGAATAAAGAAGTTTCTTAAATCTGCTTCCGCCGTCGGCTGGTTACCCAAACCAAAGCCAAATAGGTCGTCAAGCTTGGCGAACTTCGCGGCCTATTTTGATAAGACTTCTGGGCGAAGAAAGCGGCGATGAAATCTGTGAAGCTGACTTCGTGCCCTTCAGACTCTAGGAATAGACTTTCATAAATGCTCAACACCTTGATCAGGCTTGGGAACCGGTGTTGAACAACATTCTCCGGAGTAAGACCCATCACCACTGATTTGGTGGCGAAGATGTACTCGTCAGGGGGAAGTATCTCCTTGTAATGTTCCCCTCTGACGGGTAAGCCGGAGATCTCTGCAAACTCCTCCAAGGAAATTGAAACTTCCCGATCTGATAGAAGAAAGGTGTGAGTCGGGATGTTCCATTGCTCCAGAAAAGTCTTGACCCACCATACATGCGGCGCAGGATATTGAAAAAGCGACGCATAAATTGCAGAATACAACCTGAGCTTCAGCAGCAACGACTTCTTGGCCGACAGGATGTATCGATCCCACTGCAGGTATCTGGCTGAATGGCGAGGAGTCAAACCTATCATGTATACTTGTCCCCAAGGGCGCGCCTCGCATTGACATATGCGTCGCCCCAAAATATCCAAAGCCATCGGCGGCTGTACGGGTATTGAGGCCATAGACGGCTGAAGGCGACCGTCCGAGGTCCAGTTGATCTCCTCTACAGCGTAATTCACCCGAGGCGAGTCGGCGTAATGAATTGCTGAAATGGGCTATGAGGGTACTGCACAAGAAAAACTGCACCGTCCCAGGATAATCTGATTGTAACACAACCCCCATAGATGAAAAGATTTCTGCTCCGGGTCGTGATCTTTAATGAGCGCGAAGACTTCCTGATCTACGGGCGCGTCAGTAAAGGCGCTCTTAGAACGTACAAAAGGGAAGGAAGAGTCGAGAGCCATAGTACCTGCATGAAAAGAGACGAGGGATTAGTTGTCAATGCTATATTCCGAATTCTGACACTGGGTACTTAAAAAATTATACCACACTGCAATACAGAAGAAAGGGACAAAGGGGGACCCATAAAATCAAAGTGACGGCCCATCATTGATGGGGCGGTCACTCATTAAGGATGGATTCCTAAGAGAATTCTCATTTAATGAGAAATCTCATTGGGCCAAGGAGTTAAACTCCCTTGAAAGCTGTGCTCTGCAAACAGATTTTCACATCTGTCAGAAAATTAAGGAGGGAATAAAATTCTCCAAAATTTCTTAGAGCCATGCTCTGTAAAACAATAGGGTAATCTACCAGAACCCTCAAAAGCAAAGGTTTTTAACAGGGTAAAACCCCAAGATCTTTAAGATCTGCAAGAAAAATCCTAAAAAACTCTAAGAGTCCTTCATGAAAGATGAGCAAAGCTCTGATTAACGGGTTAAGAAACCCTAAAACACATTTTAAGATCTACGATCTCAGAAGAGCAAAGCTCTGTTAAGGGGTTCGATTATAATCCTTACCAAATTTTTGGAAAGAGTTCAAACTCTAAAAGAAATTTCTTTGGGCAGAGATCTAAGCTCTGAAAGGAGAATTAAATTCTCAGAAAAAAGAGAAGAGCAAGAGAAGATGAGCAGCAGTCATCTCAAGGGCCAAAGGCCCTACTTATAGGCACAGGGTGACGATACAACTTCCAAGAAGATCCAACGGTGGAAAAGCTGCCACCGCTGCACTCACGTGCAAGCCATGTGAGCGCAACGGTGGGGGGGGCATTTGTTTCCCCCCAATAAAAGAGCAAAGCTCGGTTCAAAATTTGAAAGAGGCAGCACCTCATGTGCCTTGCACGAGGGCGCCAGCGCCAAGAGTTAAAAACTCTGAAGCGGCGCCTCACGTTCCTTGCACTAGGGCGCCATCGCCAAGAGTTAAAAACTCTGAGGTGGCGCCTCACGTGCCTTGCACGTGAGCGCCATCGCCAAGAGTTAAAAACTCTGAGGTAGCGCATCGCGTGCCTTGCACAAGGGCGCCGGCGCCAGAACTAAAAGTTCTCTACCATTGGATCAAAGATCCGACGGAGATGATAAATCATCAAAATACAGAATTAAATTCTGTTGAGGAAATATTCCTCAAATCTTTCTAAACGAGAAAGATTATTCTCTGTAAAACAGAGTACCGTTGGATTAAAAAATGCAATGGTGATTAAAAATCACCAAGCTACAGAATAAGCTCTATACGGGAAAATATTTCCCCAATCTTGTTAAAAATAAAAAAAATATCTTCTGTAAAACAGAAGTCCTTGGATCAAAGATCCAATGGTAGATAAAATCCCCAAATCAATCAAGGATCTCTCAATGAGAGATTTCTTTAACTAAATCAACAAACTTGCCTCCACTATACAAAGGCCCCAAGACTTCAAGTCTTATACAGAGGACCCCCCCATAAACTTCAAGTTAAAAAAGAAGAGCAAGCAAAAAAGAAAGCTTTAAGAGAGAAGAAAGAAGAAGAACTTTCTTCAAGGTAAATAAAAGTAATAAATATCAGAGTATCTCATCTGCATATCTAAGGGTTTAACCATCATAAAATAACACAGTTCTTTCCCTGGATCTGAGATCCATGAGACAAGTCTCCCACAAATGAGAATTTAATTCTCATGGGGATGAATTTGTTCTTGGGGATCAAAGATCCAGAGAAGAACAGAGAATTGAACTCCTCAGAACATAATACATGAAGAAAAATCGGAGCCAAGCGCCTCACGTGCCCCTCACGTGGGCGCTGCTTAATAAAGAGTGCAAAGCACTCAGTGGTTGGCGTCCAGCGCCAAGCGCCTTACGTGCCCTTCACGTGGGCGTTGCTTAATAAGGAGTGCTTAGCACTCAGTGGTTGGCGCCCAGCGCCAAGCGCCTCACGTGCCCCTTACGTGGGCGCTGCTTAATAAGGAGTGCTTAGCACTCAGTGGTTGGCTCCCAGCGCCAAGCGCCTCACGTGCATCTCACGTGGGCGCTGCTTAATAAAGAGTGCTTAGCACTCAGTGGTTGGAGCTCAATGCCAAGTGCCTCATGTGCTCCACATGTGGGCGCCATAAAGAGTGTTTAACACTCCATATTTAAAAAAAAAGGAAAGCAAGATAAAGTGTGGGCGTCAGAATCCATATGAATGTTCAGCATTGTGGGCACAGAAAGGGGACCAAGCCCAACCAAGTGTTTAACACTTTATTCAAAAATGAAATGACTGGGTTGATCCCAAGTTTGGCCAAACTCCTAATCAACTGAGCCCATGTGCTCTTTATTTTCCAGAGTGGTCTTAGTCCAAAACAAGACTACCGAGCTTCTGACGAATATTCATTGGTTCCAGGGTACATCTCCCCACACCTCTGATATATGTCGTTGTAATTCTTCAACGTCTTCAGAGAGGTGGCGGGTCCCGACAACCAACAATTCCTTGGACCACAACGTCCTTAAACTAGCTATGGACCGCAACGTCCTTTTGTCGGGTCTGATCCCAAAAATCCTGTTGAGTAGATCTTAGCCTAAAATTAGACTAACGTATCCTCAACAAACATTTAAGTTGATCTTAATCCCAAATGAGATTAACGATCCTTAAATCAAACCAAACCCAAATCTAAGAATATACGGATTTGGACTAATCCACGCCCTACGGGCGAAAACATAAATTAGTCTTCGTATACAATCCACGGGCAACCAAAAATAAAACAAACACACACGACAAGAAGTGACCTTCTGGAGCAGGAGAAAGTGGTTATCGTGATGCGATAACGTAATTAACTGCAGGGGCTTGTGCCTGCAGGGAAGAGCGTCCCCATAATCAAAAACCCCTTGCAAACGAGGGGGAATCTGACGAAGTCTGCTACAACGGCCGCATCTGTCCAGACCTCCGATATACGGTGCCATAAATTAACTTGGCATCTTCGGAGAGGTGGACGGATAAACCCAAATAGCATCTGTCCCCAAATTCAGGAAAGACGTTTGTCTTCCCGGCTTTTCGGCGGTAAACAATGAGTACCACCCAACTTTCAGGCGATACTATGCGATTACGTCTTCTCCCTTTTACCTTGTGCGATCTAGCAGAAGAGTGGCTTTATAGCACCGCCGCATATTCTATCGCTAAATAGGATGAATTCGTTATAGCATTCCTTAAGAAATTCTATCCTCGTCACAAGACCGCCCGTATTCGGAGCGAGATTAACCAGTTTGTCCAACTTCCCAACGAACCCTTTTGGAAATGCTTTGAACGGTTTAAAGATCTTCTTGTCTAATGCCCTCATCATGGAATAGATAGATGGCAACTTTGCCGCATTGTATATGAGGGTGTTAATCCAGCCACAAAACAAATGCTTGAAACCATTTGTCAATGTCATTTCATGTCAAAAGACAATGGTGAAACATGGCAATTTCTAGAAGATCTCGCCGAACAAACATTACAGTGGGAGAGCACTAGACCAACATCGTCTTCATTTAGGGCAGGTATCCATCAGCTCCACGTTTCCATCGTAGTAAAAGCCGAAATGGCAGCGATGCAAAAGAAACTCGAAGCTATGGAAAGAAAATTCTCTTCAGCCTCTCTAAACCAAGTTACGCTCCCTAAAACCGTGTGTGATTGCTGTTTTGACCCATAACATTTAACAGAGGAATGTCCTTTGAATACTCCGTCTCAAGGTCAAGAACAAACTAATGCTGCTTTTTATCAAAGACCTAGAAACAATCCTTATTTCTCCATATATAATCAGGGATGGAGGAATTATCCTAATTTTGCTTGGAACCAAAACCAAACTCAAACTCAAAATCAGTTCCCAAGCCAAAATAACTATCAAAGGCTTCCCCCACAGTAACAACAGCCACCACAACAAATTCAGCAACCCTTTCAACCGCAATCTTTCCAAAATCCGGCCAACAACTTTGTCCCTTATAATAATTCTTTCCAAACACAGACTAATACTCCAACGGCCGGTACCGAAAAAATCTCTGCACTCGAAAGAAGCTTAGAAACGTTTATTAAACAATCCACACAAATGATGGCTAATTTAACGTCTTCTATCCAAACGTTAGTGCAACACACTACTTCCCACGATGATAACATAAAATCGATTGAAGCACAAATTGCACAGATAAATTCCGCGATGTGTGAAAGAGAGAAAAGGAGACTTCCATCTTAACCTCTATCAAATCCCGGCCACTCACAAAGTGCAAATATCGCCTTTAGCCAACAAAATCATAACATGAGTTCCGTAACTATGTTGAGATCGGGAAGAGTGCTAAACAATAATGTTGGTAAAAAAGTTGATGATAATGAGTCAGATGAAACCCCGGCTACTACTTCTACTCCTATTTCGTCTAGTCCACCATCTTCTTCTGAGCCTATTCTCCGTTCTTCATTAGGCTCCAATCCTCAGCCCACTTCCTTGAATGAACTACCATCTCAGACCATCCCGAATCCAATTTCGGGATCTATTCCATCTCTATAAACTTCTCCTCAAATGTTGGACCCAACCCTTATTGATAAAGCTCCTTTTCCAAACAGGTTGATGGCCAACAAACTAAATGCACAAATGGAGAAGATTGTGGAAATGTTTAAGCAAGTTAACATAAATATTCCTCTCTTAGATGATATCCAACAAGTTCCGTCTTATGCGAACATTCTTAAGAACTTGTGCACTAGAAAGAGGAAAACTCAAGTGCCTAAAAATGTTTTCTTAGCGAGCAATATAAGCACTGCTTTTACCCAACAATTGCCCAAGAAACGTAAGGACCCCGGTTGTCCTACAATATCTATAACTTTTGGGGGTAAAAAAATCAATCGCGCTCTGCTCGATTTAGGTGCTAGTGTTAACTTACTCCCGTATTCTGTTTATGAGCAATTAGGCATAGAAGAGTTGAAATCTGCGAACTGCACTCTCCAGATGCCCGATCGATCTATCACCCACCCTAGGGGTGAGCTAGAGGATGTGTTAATCAAAGTCGGGGAATTTATATTCCCGGTGGACTTTATAGTTTTAGATACACAGTCTGTGGCGAACCCACGGAACCAAATCCCGGTGATTCTTGGTTGCCCTTTTTTAGCAACTTCTAATGATGTAATCAATTGTCGTAACGGTTCTATGAACCTATCATTCGGGAAGATTGTTGGGGCCAAAATTTACACCCTGGTTGAACAAGTCAAAATCAAAGTCAACCCCAAACCAAACGGGCCCAAGCCCAGGCCAAGTGGGCCCATGCCCAAGTCAAACTCGAACATGAAGCGGCTGGCCTCCCCCATGCCAAGAAGAAAATTATGTAATAAATAAGTTTGATGTAATTTTCATCCATGAATGCAAAATAAATGGGCAAAAAGTCAAATTTTTGTAAAGCCCATGGCTCATGTGCAAAAAGAAATAAGCACATGAGGCATGGGATGGACAAAATGCCATTTTGTAAAGCCCAAGGGGTTATGTGTAAATTTGTAAGCCTATATAAGATAACATGATGATGAAATGAATATATAGAATTCATTCCCCTCAAAATCTAGGGTTCCTGTGCCTCATTCTCTTTCCTCAAGGTTCTAAACCTTCTTTCCCTTTCTTGAATTAAATTAAGAGTTTAACTCTTCTTTTTCCAAAAAGAAACAGTTTTTCACCATAAAACCCTTGAATAGGAACTCAGATCTTCTATCAAATCTTAAGTCTTCCCCCTTTTCTCCAAGATCCAGCCAACAGAGAGGAGGAAGAAGGAGACCCATCTCCAAAAAAAACCCATTTTGGAAAGATCCAAGACTCAAGAGAAAACCCAGGGCTCAAGGGAGAAGAAAGGGGCCCCCTTTCATCATCTCCGAAAATCTCTTAGGAGTTTAACTCCAAAAAAAAAATAAAAAAAAAATATATATATAAAATAATAAATCTTTCTTTTTAGGAGTTCAACTCCAAAAATCAATTGGGAGCACAACTCCCGCTGCAGGGGCTAAGCCCCCTTTGTCCTTCTTTTAGGAGTTTAACTCCAAAAGTCAATTGGAAGTACAACTCCTAGTACAGGGGCTAAGCCCCTTTTTCTGCAGGTGCCTACGTGTCGGGCGCGTGAGACTCCCAGCGCCCGTCATTTGGGCACGTGTGGCGCTAACGCCCAGCGCCTAGTGCCCAGCGTCCGCGTGCTGGGCACGTGAGGCGCTGGCGCCCACGCGTCCTTTGGAAGCTATTCACCTTTATATATATATATATATATATATATATATATATATATATATATATCCACTCCAAAACACTTTTCCCGTTAGAAAAAATTTCTAACGGGACGCTGCCCCGCACCCCGCAAGGGGGCTGCTAGCCCCCTTGATCCTCATCCTGCTATCCGGGTAGCGAGAAAATACACCTACGAGATCCTTTCGACTCATAGGAAGAAAATGCTTTTATGGGACCCTTACGGCTCATACAATTAAAAAGCCTTAGGTGATTGGGACCTAACCTGTCTCATAATCCATCATTCCCCAACAGGCAAAGGCAAATGATGAATTGCTCCTGGCGCATGTGCTTCTGTTTTAGCAACGTTGATGCCGACCCCAACCCCAAAATTCTAAACTTTCGATCCAATAGACCGCTAAGTCATTAAACTGAGAACAAATGACCTCTAAGTCGTTAAACTGAGAACAGATGACCCCTAAGTCGTTAAACTGGGGACGAGGGAAATCCCTTCATGGAAAATAATGATTCACTCTTGGTACCACATTTCAGTGTAGCGATGCTAATGCCAAACTAAAACCAAAACCCTCAAATTCTCTCATGGCAAATGATGATTCGCTCCCGGTACCACATTCTAGTGTAGCGATGCTGATGCCAAACCAAAACCAAAATCCCTAAATTCACTCACGGCAAATGATGATTCGCTCCTGGTACCACATTCCAGTGTAGTGATGTTGATGCTAAACAAAAATCCAAAATCCAAATTCCAAATCCCACGCTGCAATGCCTCGAATTCAAGGGTCTCGCCAAACAAGGCAGGAACCGGACAAATCAAACTAAAGTCCTATCCGGAAGCGCTTCCAAGCTCAAAAGTCCCGCCGGACAGATTGGAACTTCCAGAACAAATTAGGCCAACCAATTCCGACAACGGCATCTACATCAAAAAACAACGATACTCCATGCCGGGGACACGTCAACCAGCGACACTCCATACCGGGGAAACGTCAAACAGACACTCCGCCTCGGGGATAAGTCAACCAGCGACACTCCGTGCCGGTGAAACGTCGACCAGCGACACTCCATGCCGGGGACACGTTAACCGGCGACACTCCGTGCCGGGGAAACGTCGATCAGCGACACTCAATGCCGGGGACACGTCAACCAGTGATACTCCGTGCCGGGGACATGTCAACCAGCGAAACTCCGTGCCGGGGAAACGTCAAACAGACACTCCGCTTCGGGGATAAGTCAACCAGCGACACTCCGTGCCAGGGAAACGTCGACCGCAGACACTCCGTGCCGGGGAAACGTCGACCGCAGACACTCCGTGCCGGGGAAACGTCGACCAGCAACACTCTGTGTCGGGGACACGTCAGCCAGCGACACTCCGTTCCGGGGAAACGTCAAACAGACACTTAGCCTTGGGGATAGGTCGACTTGTGACACTCCGTGCCAGGGACACGTCAACCAGCGACACTCCGTGCCGACGAAACGTCAAACAGACACTCCGCCTCAGGGATAAGTCGACCAGCGACACTTAGTGCCGGGGAAACGTCGACCGGCGACACTCCGTTCCGGGGACACGTCAACCAGCGACACTCCGTGCCAGAGAAACGTCAAACAGATACTCCGCCTTGGGGATAAGTCGACCAGCGAACTCCGTGCCGGGGAAACGTCGACCGCAGACACTCTGGGCCTGGGAAACGTCGACCAGCGACACTCCGTTCCGGGGACACGTTGACCAGTGACACTCCGTGCCGGGGAAATGTCAAACAGAGACTCTGCTTCGAGGATAAGTCGACCAGCGACACTTCGTGCCGGGGACACGTCAACCAGCGACACTCTGTACCAGGGAAACGTCAAACATACACTCTGTCTCAGGGATAAGTCGACCAGCGACAATCCATGCTGGGCAAACATCGACCAGCGACACTCCGTGCCGGGGACACGTCAACCAGTGACACTCCATGCCGGGAAAACGTCAAACAAACACTCCGTCTCGGGGATAAGTCGACTTGCGACACTCCGTGCCGGGGACACGTCAACCAGCGACACTCTATGCCGGGGAAACGTCAAACAGACACTCCGTCTCGGGGATAAGTCGACCAGCGACACTCTGTGCCAGGGAAACATCGACCAGCGACACTCCGTGCCGGGGACACGTCGACCAGCGATACTCCGTGCCGGGAAAACGTCAAACAAACACTCCACCTTGGGGATAAGTCAACCAGCGACACTCCGTACCGGGGAAACGTCACATACAGACACTCCATCTCGGGGAAACGTCCAACACAGACACTCCGCCTTGGGGACACGTCAACCAGTGACACTCCGTCTCGGAGACACGTCAAGCATCGACCGTCCATGTCGTAAAAAGGGCAGTGCCAGCCTCCCCAAAAGCAAGAACCAAATCAAGTCACCTCCACGCGAAAGAAGATTCATCAATTTCATGCACATGAATCATATACGCGGTGTGCATTTATTGATGGGGGTACTTTGTTGGAGCCAAAATTTACACCCCGGTTGACCAAGTCAAAATCAAAGTCAACCCCAAGCCAAACGGGCCCAAGCCCAGGCCACGTGGGCCTAAGCCCAAGTCAAGCCCGAACATGAAGCGGCTGGCCTCCCGCATGCCAAGAAGAAAATTATGTAATATATAAGTTTGATGTAATTTTCATGTATGAATGTAAAATAAATGGGCAAAAAGCTAAATTTTTGTAAAGCCCATGGCTCATGTGCAAAAAGAAATAAGCACATGAGGCATGGGATGTACAAAATGCCATTTTGTAAAGCCCAAGGGGCTATGTGTAAATTTGTAAGTCTATATAAGGCAACATGATGATGAAATGAATATATAGAATTCATTCCCCTCAAAATCTAGGGTTCCTGTGCCTCCTTCTCTTTCCTCAAGGTTCTAAACCTTCTTCCTCTTTCTTGAATTAAATCAAGAGTTTAACTCTTCTTTTTCCAAAAAGAAACAGATTTTCACTATAAAAGCCTTGAATGGGAACTCAAATCTTCCATCAAATCCCCAAAAGAGGTGATTTTTAAGTCTCCCCCCTTTTCTCCCAGATCCAGCCAACAGAGAAGAGGATGAAGAAGACTTATCTCTAAAAAAACCCACTTTGGAAAGATCCAAGGCTCAAAAGAAAACCCAGGGCTCAAGGGAGAAAAAGGGCCCCTTTCATCATCTCCGAAAATATCTTAGGAGTTTAACTCCACAAATATATATATATATATATATATATATATATATATATATATATATAAAATAATAAATCTTTCTTTTTAGGAGTTCAACTCCAAAAGTCAATTGGGAGTACAACTCCTGCTGCAGGGGCTAAGCCCCTTTGTCCTTCTTTTAGGAGTTTAACTCCAAAAGTCACTTGGGGGTACAATTCCCAGTACAGAGGCTAAGCCCCTTTTTTCCGCGGGCGCCCAGTGCCCATGTGCTTGGCGCGTGAGGCATCGGCGCCCGCGTGCAGGGGGCATGAGGCGCCGGCGCCCATGTGCCGGGCGCGTGAGGCGTCGGCGCCTAGCGCCCAGGCACATGAGGCACCGGCGCCCAGCGCCCGCGTGTTGGGCACGTGAGGCGCCAGCACCCATGCGTCCTTCGGACGATATTCACCTTTTTTTATATATATATATACCCACTCCACAACACTTTCTCTATTAGACCAGTTTGACCCTCGTAAACTCTGCGAGGCCCCCGATATACCAAGACTCCTCAAAACACAACACACGCACACTACACATTGAGTTCGTATGACCAGTTTGACCGTTCAATCGGAGGTTCCTTCGCTCCAAAGGCGATGGGTAATTAATGGTAGCTTAGTCCGCAGCTGCCGGAGATTCGGATCCCCACATTCAATAAACCCCTGCCTATCCTAGATAGGGAGAATCTGTAGTACGCCTGACAAGAGACGCGTATTCCCATCTAAATGGGGTGATGAAAAACACCCTACAAAGATGACAATTGATCTTAACATTTTCAGGATAGGAAGTCAACCCTCCGAACCTCTGCTCATCTAATTGATATATGTTCTGTCAACGAGATAGCTTCCGATAGTTGCGAAATTGAGAAACTTTGCGATAATGATCTCGACGCCACTAGAACGTTATTGTTTGATCCAGCTATTTATACGAGTGATGACCCTTCTATCGACAAGTCCATCCCCGAGTCCGAATCCTTTGACCTGTCGCAAAAGTTAGTCGAGCTTTCCGAGTCAATCTCATACGCTGGTTATGAACCTCTTAAAGAGTCCGAGAATCATTCCCTTGCCCTACTTTCTATCGTCTCTCCGCCAACACTAGATCTCAAGCAACTACCGTCTCATCTTAAATATGCATATTTAGGTGAGAATGAGTCTTTTCCCGTTATCATATCAGCTTCTCTAGCTTTAGAGCAAGAGAAAGCTCTTTTGTTAGTCTTGAAATCGAATCGGCAAGTTTTGGTTGGACAATGGCAAACATCAAAGGGATTAGTCCCTTGATTGTTGAACATCATATACATTTGATGGATGAAGCCAAATCAGCCCGAGACCCATAAAGGCGGTTGAATCCCGTCATGAAGGAGGCGGTAAAGAAAGAAACCGTCAAATACCTAGATAATGGTATAATTTACCCAATATCTGATAGCCAATGGGTAAGTCCTATTCATGTGGTCCCTAAAAAGTCTGGCATCATGGTCATAACTAATGAGGTTAATGAGTTGATCCAAACACGCACCCAAACTGGGCGGCGGGTATGTATTGATTATAGAAAACTCAATGCCACAACGAGGAAAGATCACTTCCCTCTACTTTTCATTGACCAGATGTTGGAACGATTAGCCAAGCTTGAATACTACTATTTCTTGGACGAATACTCTGGCTACAACCAGATTTCCATCGCCAAAAAGGATCAAGATAAGACAACTTTTACTTGTCCTTTCGGTACTTTTGCTTATAGACGCATGCCCTTTGGGTTATGCAATGCTCCCGCTACATTTCAGCGGTGTATAATGAGGATATTCTCAGATATGGTCGGGAATTTTCAAGCGATATTTATGGACGATTTCTCCATATTTGGGGACTCCTTTGAGGAATGCCTACGTCATCTTGACGCTGTTCTTACCCGCTGTAAGGATAAGAATTTAACTTTGAATTGGGAAAAATGCCATTTCACGGTTCAAGAAGGTATTTTCCTAGGGCATATAATTTCACGAAAAGGCATTGAGGTGGACAAAGCTAAAATAGATGTCATTCACAACCTTCCTCCTCCCAAATGTGTCAAAGATGTACGATCCTTTCTTGGTCATGCTGGATTTTATAGGCGATTCATTAAAGACTTTAGCAAAATTGCTAGACCCTTAACTCTTCTCTTGGCCAAGAATACAACATTTCACTTCAATTCGGATTGCGTGGCTGCTTTTGAATCGCTTAAAAGTTCCTTCATTACAGCCCCCGTTCTGTCATCTCCGGACTGGAATCACCCTTTCGAGCTTATGTGTGATGCATCTGATTTTTCTATTGGTGCAGTCTTAGGATAGCACATTAATAAGATGCCACATATAATTTACTATGCAAGTAGGACCTTGAACGATGACCAATTGAATTATACAACAACCAATAAAGAACTATTGGCAGTTGTATTTGTATTAGAAAAATTCAGGCCCTACTTAATTGGCTCTCCAGTTATAGTTTACACCGATCATTCCGTCCTAAGACATCTTTTATCGAAGAAGGATGCTAAATCCAAGCTAATACGTTGGATCCTGTTGTTACAAGAATTTGATTTTGTCATACGAGACAAGAGTGGATGTGAAAACGTCATAGCCGACCATCTTTCATGCCTTTCTTCTTCGCCAACGTTGACCTTACCAATAAACGATTCCTTTCCTGACGAACAGCTCTTGACCATATCCTGTGAACCTTGGTTTGTGGATATTGTGAATTATTTAGCAACGGGACTTCTACCCAGTGAATGGTCAAAACAAGATAATCACCGATTTGTATCCCAAGTAAAACACTTTTACTGGGATGAACCTTATCTGTTTAAGTATTACCCCAATCAAATCATTCGCCGATGTGCCCCTAATAATGAATTCAAGAGTGTATTTTCTTTCTGCCATGATCAGGCATGTGGCGGTCACTTTGGTCCAAGGAAAACGGCGGAGAAAATTTTGCAATGTTGTTTTTATTGGCCAACGTTATTTAAAGATGCATATGATTATTGCAAAACTTGTTCACGATGTCAACACATGGGTCGGATTTCACGGAGAAATGAGATGCCGCTCCAACCTATCTTGGTTGTGGAGATATTTGATATTTGGGGAATTGATTTTATGGGCCCTTTTCCCAACTCTTTTGAGAATTTATACATTTTATTAGCAGTTGATTATGTCTCTAAATGGGTGGAAGCAATATCGTGTCGTACTAATGACAACAAAGTTATTGTTAAGTTCCTTAAAGAAAATATCTTTTCTCGGTTCGGATACCCTCGCGCTATAATTAGCGACAATAGGACGCATTTCTGTAATCGGTCTTTCGAGACTTTGATGCGGAAATATTTAATCAACCACAAGGTTTCTACACTCTATCATCTCCAGAATAGCGGGCAAGCTGAAATCTCCAATAGACATATCAAACAAACTTTGGAGAAAACGGTTTCTGAGAACCGTAAAGATTGGTCTACCAAATTGACGGATGCTCTTTAGGTATTTCGTACGGCATATAAGACCGATCTTGGCATGTCTCTTTACCGATTAGTGTTTGGGAAGGCTTGCCACCTTCCAGTCGAGATCGAACATAAAGCAACGTGGGCTATTAAAGAGCTTAATTGTGATTTTGATCAAGCAAGTAGTTATAGAAAGCTGCAATTAAATGAGCTAAGCGAACTTCACGATGAAGCCTATGATAATGCAGTTATAGTAAAGAACTAGACAAAGGTGTTCCATGAGAAAAACTTTTTGGGAAAAACTTTCACACCGGGACAACAAGTCCTTCTTTACGATTCCCGTCTCCATCTTCATCCAGGTAAGCTACGATCTCGTTCGAAAGGGCCTTTTTGGTGCGGTATGTGTACCCATACGGTGCAGTGGATATAGAAAATGTTAAAACGGTTCTATTTTTAAAGTAAACGGGCATAGATTAAAACAATACTTTTTCGTTGACCCATCGAAGGAGCTCATGTTTCTACATGAGCCACTTTATCACAACTAACATTCCTCTACCTCACCTCCATGTTTCGGTAACACTGTTTCATCTAAGAGTGGAGGTGAGTATAAAAAAAATATAACTGAATATCTGTGCCTGCCAAAGAACAAGTTTGGGGGTAGTTTTTCATTTAACTATTATTCTGTCCCTATTATTCTCCACCCAAGTCTACAGGTTTATACGCTTGAAGAACAATATCAGTGAGGACACTGCTGTAAACAGGTTTGGGGGGAGGTTTGTATTTGCTGAAATATCATTTGGCACTAGGCACTTTATATGAAAAAAATGAATGAATGAAAATTTTCTTGGAAATAAAAGTTAGAAAGTGAAAAATACATATGAAAGAGGGGAAGAGATTTAAGGAAAGCAAGAAAATTAGATATTTTAAAACAAAGTTAGTAATAGGTAGTCATGAGCTGTTGTCCCAAGGGTTAGTAAGATGAAGGAAATTACTAATCTGAGGATAGAAATAAGTCTGAAAAATAGTCCTTATTTTTTAGTCTAAACATTTGAACGTTGATACCCTACTATACGCACTTGCACACATCTTGAAACTTGGGATTGTAGAGGATACCTTGAAATGCTCTTGTTTAAAAGTCTTAGTATGAAGAGAAAAAAAATATAAACAAAAATATAAATGACACATACAAAAGTAAATGGTGAAGAAAAATGAACCCTGGTTTTGTAATCACTTAAGGCAGCATAAAAAAAATATAGCGACGGTGCATTATCACCTAATGCCTTAGACCAATTGGTTTGGGAGTCACTGCTAAGCCTTAGGTGTTGCAAGACTAGGATATTGCTAATTACACTTTAATGAGTGAGCACATTTGGTAATCGGTTGGTTAGTACCTCAAGAAGTATTAACGACCGCATGAAAAATGTGTGAGCAATTCCATATAAAACATTCACCGACTAAAATGTACTAAGAAAGATGGACAAGAGTATGATAGCTTGAATTGAATTCTCTAAGTGTAGGGATTTCTTTTACACACACGTAGGGGTATATGATCGATGTTTGGAAGAAAGATAGGGAGGAAGACTAAAGAGGATGTTTTATTGAGGGATGATGTGATTTCTGACATCTTTTCATGACTATTAAGATATGGCTCATGACAACTAAAAAGCTAGTGTAGTATGAAATTCTTATTTTCAAGTTCTTTATTTTATATATTCCTTATCTTTGTATGTAACTTTCATCTTCTTTCTTTTATGGGATTTTGTGGGTGTAATCTGCTGAAAACCCTTAGGAGACAACACTCCTCCTACTAGGGACACCTAGAGGTTTAAAGGCTTGTTGCACGTGTTAAGTGCAATCGTGTTGCCTATGAAAGTGTGCTAGTTAGGTTTTTCTTTTTCTTTAATAAGTAGTTTGCTTGAGACGATCAAAGATAAGTTTAGGGATATTTGATTAGTCTAAAATATTGCACATTTGTATAAACATTTTCCCTACTATTATTAACTGCTAAAAGGTGTTAATTGTAAATAAAGGACATATGTAGGTTTATTTGTAAAAAGTTTATTATCATATGGTTCTACATTTATAATTAATATAATAAGGGAAAATATATGCATATAATATTTAAAAGAAATATTGGTAATTAAAATATGCATATCATATCAAATATTCCTAATCAATATTCTTAAGATATTATATCATATAAATGGTTAGGATAATATCTTAAAAATACCAAATGCTATAAACACTTTGATTTGAGATATTGTGCAGGTATTAGCTCAGGTCTGGAATCCAAGTAAGAGATCCAAGTCAAATTGGGATATCAGAACCGAATCTGCCAAATTTTAGAAGCAAATCGAGGAATCTAGCAACGGCAGAGACTCGGAGCAATATTTTCAGAATCTATACATCAAAAAGATCTCCAAATATCGACACAAAAGCCAGAAGAAATCTCAAAACCCAGTTCCACCAGGAAGCGGCGGATCCGCGGCCAAATGTAGCACAATGCGGCGGAACCGCGGTCAGATATGGGTCGTTGGATGTGGGATTTTGGGATCATTATCTTAACTGTATATATGCACATATGGAATCTAGGGTTTCTGGTTTCAAGAACTATATAAAGGACCGAGAGCTGTGCATTCAAAATTATCCAAGGATCATATAATCATCTATTCATTTACCTCCATAAAGAGAGAGATCTAGAGCAAACTAGGATTCTTGTAATCTACTTTCTAAGCAGAAAATTTGTATGCAACAATTGATTAATAAAGGAAGTTTTTATTTTAATTCTTTTCGAAATACTTTTCAACATTTACTTTACGCATTACTTTTTTGCATCTTAATTATGGTTTCATTCTTCTTCAACCTTTCGTCTAAATCACCACTAACCATGAGCGAGTAATTCCTTACTTGCTAGGCTTTGTAGGATAGGGTAGAATAATGGATGAAAAATCTTTTAACTTCTTCTTAACATTTTAAAGTTTATAAACTTTAGCAAAATAAATGTTTACCTTCTTATCGGGCGTGCTATCAATTTATTGATAGTCACGACAACGATTTGAGATCGGTTAAATACTTGTTTTGTTAAGGTCTTGACATGAATAGAGATCAATGGACGGACAAGGGTCGGTAGTGGGAACCCTAATTCCCTCTAAGAATCCTAATCCACATTCATCGCTATTGCTTTAGTTTTAAACTATTAAAAGATAAAAAGAGTCATTTTTAAATATTCATTCATTAACTAGTAAGTCCTATGAACCCTACAAGCTTTTTTATTATAAATTTTATATCCGTATTAAAATAGACGACAACAACCACCCATCCCTTTTATCAACTCGTATAAAGTAAGAAAATAGTTCACGTTTCCCTGTGGACGACCCGTACTCATCGCAGCTAGCTATTTGCAACACCGTCTTGATTGCGGTTATTTACAAAACACTTCTTCGCACGATCAATCAGCTCCGCTTTTGAAAACTAGTGGTTTTGAAAAAAAACCGAGTAATCTACAGTAACATAAACTTTTTTTCAAGAGACCACTCCCCATTAAGAGATCTAGGCTCTTGCCCCCTTGAATGAGGTAGGGGATATTCATGACCGAATACCACTATGCAATGCAAAAGAGTACGACTATAGTTTTTCAAAATTTATTCCAACAATATCTTATTAGGTTTATTTTCTTTCACTAATCAAAATTAATGCGGTCCCATTAATTAATTCCTATCACACCAGAAAAGAACGAAAATACAATGTACGTATATGCCATCCGCATTCACCATGGGGCCTCGTCATGCACCGTTAGGTTACTTAATTAACGGCAGAGCGGGGGCAGGGCTAGCGTGGATGCAAAATATATACAACATCTGCTAGTATATATAACCATTCGTCACAGACATGATATAAGCAACATCACAGAATAGCGATAAGCATAATAGAAAAGCGGATAATTTAGGAGCCCCAGGTTTCATTTGAACCACGAATGAAACTTGACGTTCCCCAGTCGTGTGGATAGCCTGTGTAATATAAAACCAAGACCCCTACGAGCGCGGCAAGTTACCTCCCAATCCCAGAAGTGAGGCAACCCCAATCAACGAAGTGAATGGGCCACCCAGCACATTACGGAATCCGGTAACTTGAGCACCCCTCCGTGGGTTATCCTATATCCCCTACGAGAGCGGCGAATAGCCCGCCAATTCTAGAGTAAGGACCTCCGGTTTCAACGCCATGAGATGGAGGCCCATTGCCCTCTAGAACCCGGTTATTCGAGCACTCCTCCGTAGGATAATCCTAGTATAGAAAAGAAAAATATATACAATGGTGACATTGACCTCAACCCGGCCGTGCCCTAATAAAAGAATATACAAACTGGCGGAAATGGCAATCCACATGTCGGACGCTCGCCCCGAAATAATGAATATACAAATGAATCAAAACTGTACATCAAACATTGCACAAAAGGCTATCCATCACGACAATCCATCCAAAACATCACAGAGATAAACATCGCAACAACCAGATGCGTGTAACCCCTTCTAATCGACGTATAGCGATTAGAAGATGTTCACAACACATATACGCATCACATATCCAAGTAACGAAGGCTACGAAAAAAGAATTCCATGCACAAATAGCAAATAAACTAGTTTTCCCAAAGCCGAAAAAAAAACAGTTCATTAAGTCTTAAAAATCCATCGTTTTAAGCCAATCCGGAAGTCGAAACGAATTCGAAACTTGCCCAAACCTTCGCAACATGGTAGTATCCAAAATTAACTGTCGCTCGGGGGGGCTAGGGGTACCCACCCTCCAAGGCCACCACGAGGTGGCCTAGGGTGCTAGGCAGACCTGAGCCTACCCCTATGGGATAGGTCTCGGGTCCCCACCCCCCAAGGCCACCTCGTGGTGGCCTCGAGGGGGTGGGCCCAGCCTTTATCCCCCTGAGTTGACCTCGGGGTACCCACGCAACTCCCCGCGGCTTCTTGATCCAAACCGTGAGCCTGCGGGGAGTGCAAATATGCAAAAATTTGGATTTTTGGGACTGTTTTCGTCAGCAGTTTTTGTGCGAAGAAAATGGCGGAATTAAAGCGTCGGAACTAGCTACTTAAGGCTTATGGAGTGTCTCTGATACCATTTTAGTTAGTTGTGCTCACTCTACATCGAAAGTAGAGAGGCGGAATGCACAAAAACCAAATTTTGAGCAAGCACAACCAACTAAACCCCAAGTGATCAAACCATAACCCTAAACTAGGAACTACTAGGAGTTTATCTACCATGATAGAAATTTATACCGAAACGATTCGTGTCCTTCGGATCTTCAAAACTCCTTCCACTTGTGCTTCTAAGGATCTTTGACCTTCTTGATCCTTGATGATCCACATCCAAACTTGGCTTCACTAATGAAACAACTTAATAACCTAGTTTGCTAAACTAGGTTACTAAGACGATGTAGATATTATTAATGAGTTTTTTTTATCTCTAGAACCACATGATTCTCACCATATGAGAGGGTTGAGCTTGAAGAAGAAGATGAGAGCTCAAGAGAGGAGAGAGAAGACTTGTGTAAGAATCAATGAAGAATGGCAAGAAAAATTCATTTGTATCAAAAAATATTTTTCAAATAAAAATTCAAGCCATACTTGAATAGTTTTCACAAATGAATAAACAAAATTAATAGCCATTCCTCACACCATGCTTGAAGCCACCTCACCCCTCTACCTCATTTTCTATTTCTAATAAATAGAAAAATACATAATGATGTGTCATCTTCTAGAAGCATTCTTGTATAAATACAAGAATACCTAACCGTGTATATATATATATATATATATATATATATATATATATATATATATATATATATATATATATATATATATATATATATATATATGCCCATATTCGTACCAAAAATACAAATACAAAGAAATAGATAAATCCAATAACATGATACTAGAATTAAATCAATACTTGATTTAATAAACTAGCTTAATCCTAAGCCCTCTAGTATCACAAACTGTCCGATTAAATTTCGTGCAACTAGTACACGTATTTAATCGGAACCCTGCACGTATAAACATACAGCCTCTATATCGTTTCGCCTGAACCAGGGAAACCTTCTGTGTAAGACTCTAAAAACTCGACAGTACGCTGGCAGTGGGTTTAGACACAAGTATGTCAGCGGTACTAACTGTACGTAATGGCTACCCAGGTACCTATCGAAAAGAAGGCCAACGAGCAAGCTCATCCGAACCCTTATCGAGCCTATCCGTGACAATCTTCGTACAGTCCGGTCTCTTTGTCTAAGAGTATCGCATATCGGGTCTAGGGGATGGTAAACGTCAGACCCCTACTGACCCGATAAGTCGTGTCGATATGGCTCAGGACCGATTTGAGAAACTACTGATCTAACCATCAATAAATCTCAACTACCTTGGCCAAGGTCTTATGGTTCTGGCCAACCGGACACAGTGTGATATCGACTCCCAATACCTGAGAGACGAATCCCAGACAATCGCTCACTGCCTCCATGTGGCTCGGGACTGTACCCAAGCAAAACCTGTTTGCAAGACTCAGTAGAGCCGTAGTAGAGTAGTGATCTAAGTACATTGGGAACTCACACGAGACAAATGACGATCTCAGGTCTAAAAACTAACGTACTCATGTCACTTGAGAACAACTATCTAACGATAGGTATAATATCTCTAGAGCTTCTCGGCGAGTCCGTCTAGTATACTCACTCCCAGTGAGTACATGTATACAATCTTAGGTGATCACATCAATGGATGTGGGACCAACCGCCGCCCTTCGCTGGGGTCTAGAAATGTATACACAAGTCTACTCTGGAATATCGATGTCCAGTGTCATGCCTCGCTTCCCAGTAGATGAAAACGGTGACGTTGTTGGATATATTGCCCTTAAGTTAATTATTGGATCGCAGGCACGTGATTGCAATGATTGAGGGAGGACCAATACCGGTGGAACAGTCTTACTCGAGATGATAGTATGCTATCTGGTTTTTCTTTATCATCGTGTACATGCTTCAAGTGATATTTCAGATCACTATTACATGTTGATAGAGCCCATAGGATTCTTGCTTGACCGCCAGCAGTATGCTGGCGATCATATACGCGGGAGCTGGGTAGTCTATAAGAACATCCTTAAAATATCCCTACTCATGGGAGTTTCGAGACCGGGCATCGATACTCCAAGAGTAGACTAGCGTATACTGATCGAGACCCCGACGAGGGGCGGTGGCCGGTCTCACAAGCCATTGGTGTTAGTTGGTTGACCTAAGATGTATACAGGTGCTCATTGGGTTATGTGTACACCGGACGGACTCACCGGGAACATGCTAGTTGGAATTATACCTATTGTCAGATAGCAGTTCCCTGGTGACATGTGTACAGGTTAATATATTGACCTGAGATCATCATTTGTCTCGTGTGAGTTCCCACTGTGCTTTGATTACTACCCTACCACGGCTCAAAGGAGTCGTGCAAACAGGTTTTAGTTGGGTACAGTCCCGAGCCACATGGAGGCAGTGAGCGGATCGTCAAGGGATTCATCTCTCCCGGTATTTAGGGTTGATATCGCGGTGTGCACGGGTGGCCATCACCAGAAATCCTTGGCCAAGATAGTCGAGAATTACTGATTCGGATCAGTAGTTTCTCAGGTGGTGATAGGCTTCATACCGACACTAAATGTCGCGTTATTAGGGGTATGACTTTATCCACCCCCTAGACTCGATATGCGATACTCATAGACGAACTGACCGGACTGTACGGATATTGTCACTGTTAGGCTCAGTAGGGTTTCAGGATGAATTTGCTCGTCGGCCTCCCTTTCGCTCAATACCTGGGTAGCTGTTACATACAGCTAGTGCCACTGACGTGCTTGTGGTTAAACCCACTGCCAGAGTATTGACGAGTCTTTAAAGTCCCACACAGAGGGTTTCACTGCTACGGGCGAAACGTTGTAGAGGCCGTATGGTTTTATAACAGGGTTCGATCATATACGTGCACTTGTGCACAGATCATGACCGGACGGATAATTCTAGTGGGCTTTTGGTTTAAGCCGGATCCTAGTATTATATTGTTGGATTATTTTCGTCTCGTAGTATTCGTATTCAGTCGGAATACAGATGCAGATATGTATATACAGATGAGGGGTATTCTTGTAATTAGTTATAAGTTTACTTTTGAAATTGCCATTTTCTTTTTGTGATAAACATTTAGGTTAATGTTTATTAGGTGGAAAGTGTGAGTGCATGCACTTGGTAACTCATGGCTATGAGTCATGAGATGATTCACGGTGACATGTTTGGTTTTGTTTTGGAAAAGATATTTGTGTGTGATATTTTTGTAGTGAGATGGCTGCTCATTTTTTGGTGAGGATTTTCTTTAAGTGCTCAAAAATAACACACACAAAAGACAAGCCAAAAACAACTCAAGAAATGGCAGATACTTTTCTTCACTTGCCTTTTCTCATGAGCTCACACTTTCTTCACCTCATGGCATCTTCTTCAACCTTTATCCAAACCATCTCATGAGTTGAGAATCCTTGGGTGTATTGAGACAAAATAATCACAAACTCTCTCTACTTCATCTTGGCTATCTAGGTTAGCAAAATAGATACTCTATTTGCTTTGGTTTTGAGGTCGGAGCCCGTATTACTAACTCTCGACGTGGATCTTCTTCGATGGGGGAGACCGGAGATCAAACTTGATAAAGAAAGCCGTGAGGAGCTTGGGACAGAGGTTGAAGACCGAAGGACTCGGATCGTTTGGTATAATCACTCTAACCCTTTGCATGTTTTTGTTATTTAGGGCTTATGGGTCGATCCGTAGACTCGGGATCCGTTAGCGCCAGTTTATTAAATTTTTGTTCCGTATTTGGCCACAGATTGATGGCCGGGGCGCTAGCGTAACCCAACATGGTATCAGATCCACTCCATAAGCCTTAGTTAACTCATTGCGACATTAGAAATCCACCGTTTTTGTCGTGCAAAAACTGCCGACAAAATCAGTTCCGAAAACTGAAAGTTTGAGATGTTTGCACACCCCGCGGGCTCACGGTTTGAACTAAGAAGCCGTGGGGTGGTGCATGGGCATCTCGGGGAATCCGTGGGGGTGCCGAATGGCTGGGCCTACTCCCCAAGACCACCACAAGGTGGTCTTGGCGGTGGGGCCCCGAAACAGCCCCACCTTGGGTAGTTTCGGATCTGCCTCACCCCCTGGACACCTCGTGGTGGCCTCAGGGGTGGGGTACCCCCTCTAGGCCCCCCGACTCGTAGTTAATTTTGTTCTCTAACTCCCCGCGAAGGTTCGGGCACGTTTCGTTTTGATTCGAACTTCCGAATTGTCTTTAAACGGTCGGTTTTTGGATCTAGCTCACTGTTTTTTCATGGTTTTGAAAATTGTTTTTTTTTGGATATAGTGCCCTCAGAGTCAATTATTGGATCGCAGGAACGTGATTGCAATGATTGAGGTAAGACCTATGCCGGTAGGACAGTCTTACTCGTGATGATAGTATGCTATCTGGTTTATCTTTATCATCGTGTACTGCTTTAGGTGACCTTACAGGTCGCTATTACACGTTGATAGAGCCCTTAGGATTCTTTCTTGACTGCCAGCAGTATGATGGCAATCATATACGTGGGAGCTGGGGTCTATAAGCCATCCTTAAAGTGGTCCCTAGTCGTGGGAGTTTCGAGACTGGGCATCGATACTCCATTAGTAGACTAGTGTATACAGTCGAGACCTCGACGAGGGGCGGTGGCCGGTCTCACAAGCCATTGGTGTCAGTTGGTTCACCTAAGATGTATACAGGTGCTCATTGGGTTATGAGTACACCGGACAGGACTCGCCGGGAACATGCTAGTTGGTATTATACCTGACGTCAGATAGCAGTTCCCTGGTGACATGTGTACAGGTTAGTTCATCGACCTGAGATCGTCATTTGTCTCGTGTGAGTTCCCACTGTGCTTTGATTACTACCCTACCATGGCTCAAAGGAGTCATGCAAACAGGTTTTAGTTGGGTACAGTCCCGAGCCACATGGAGGCAGTGAGCGGATCGGCAGGGGTTTCGTCTGTCCCGGTATTGGGGGTGAGCTCACGCTGTGTCTAGGAGAGCCATTACACGAAGTCCTTGGCCAAGGCAGGAGATTTACTGGTAGGTATTCCGGTAGTATCTCAGGGTGTTCTGGGCTACACTCCGACACGACTTGTACCGCTTTTGGGGGTCTGACTTTTACCAACCCCCTAGGCCCGCCATGCGATGCTCATAGACGAACGGACCGGACTGTACGGATATTGTCACTGACAGGCTTAGTAGGGTGTCAGGATGAGCTCGCTCATTGATGTCCCTTTTGGTCAATACCTGGTAGCCCATTACGTACAGTTAGTACCACTGACGTGCTAGTGGTTAAATCCACAGCCAAAGTATTGACGAGTCTTTAGAGTCCCCCACAGACAGTTTCTCAAGTTTCGGGCGAAACGTTGTAGAGACCGTATGATATATGGCAGGGTTCGATCATATACGTGTAGTAGTGAACGGATCATGATCGGACGGATCATATTAGTGGGCTTTGGTTTAAGCTGGATCATAGTATTAGATTTGTTGGATTACTTTCGTCTCATCGCATTCGCATTCAGTCGGAATGCGGATGCATGTATGTATGTACAGGTGAGAGGTACTCTTGGGATTCGTCACGAGTTTACTTTAGTAGATGCCATTCTCTTTTTATTGTTGCAAACATTTAGATTAATGTTTGCATAAGGAAATAATGAGCTCAAAATCATGATGAGGAGCATTAATTGTGACACATGCACAAGTGATGAGTCATGGTCTCTTTACTTGTGCATATGTCACATTGTTGATGGATTTGAGTGTTGAAATGAGAGGGAGAGAGAAAAAGGACAACCATAACCTCATGGTTAGCTCTTGTATTTTACACACACTCTCACTCTCATTTTGTCATCTCAACAAAAAGAAAAAGAAAAGATAACTTCTTCTTCTTCTTCTTCCTCTTCTTTCTTGAGCTCACTATATCTTCACTAATGGCATTCACTAAATCCTCAAGAGACAAAGTGATCACACACATTCTCTACATCGCCTTAGACACGTCAGCTAGCAAACTTCGTGTCCGAGTTGCTTCAGACGAAGCGGGAGCCCGTAAAAAGACTCGAAGATGTGGTGCCCTTTTCCGACGAGGAGATCGAGATAGGAGATGCCGAGAGGAGCTTGGGATGGTGGCCAAAGACCGAAGGACATGGATCGATCGGTATAACTTTTCCAACCCTTTCTCTAGTTGCTAGTTATAGGTTAATGGTTCGATCCGGATTTAAATTATACGATAGCGCCGGTTTCTAGTTTAGAAAAAGTTTTCGTTTCCGCATTTTGGCATCGGACAGACGGCCGGGGCGCTACCGTAGACTTACACGGTATCAGAGCCACGCCATTAACCTTTACTAGCTTGTTCTAACGTATTTAATACATCGATCGAACGAAATTTCCAAAACCGTGATTCCAATTTTGCAGTTTCTGTCGAATTTTTTTTGTCGTCAAAAAATTATTTTAAGTATTGCAGAAAAACGGGCAGGCTTTTTTAAGAGATCTGAGAAAATTTGGTAGCATGATGCTACTGTAGCGCGGCGGAACCGCGGCCATACCCATGTTTTGGCCGCGGTTCCGCCGCCATTCTGTTGCTTCACTGCACCAAATTTTCTACAGTGGTCTCTGACTTGGAATTGGGGTTTCTGGTATTTTTAGTTTTGGCCCAGATTATTTTGAGTACTGGGATTTATACTTGGGGCCCACTTCGGGAAATTTTGTCGATCGAAAATTTTAAATATGTTAGTTCACAGTGCTTACATTATATCTGTGACCGTGAATGTCATTCGAGCGGTAAATCTTGTCTAATTGCTATAGTTCTTTTAGACGGATTTGCGAACTTGACAATCACGTTGATGTTCTGTGTTGTGCTGTGCTATTGCGTATTTGTCGTGGTGGATAGCCTGGTTGCAATGGTAGTACAGTTTGGTATTATTTGTACATTTGATATTGCTGGGCGAGCGTCCGACATGTTGACTGCCGTCACTGCCTGTTTGTATATTATTCTTTTGGGACACGACCGGGCTGAGGTCGATGTACCCATTGTATATATTTTACTTTCTGTACTAGGATTACCCCGCGGTGGGGTGCACGGATAGCCGGGTTCTAGAGGGCAACGGGCCCGTATCTTATGGCTTTGAGACGGAGGGGGCTTCACTCTAGAATTGGCGGGCTATTCGCCGCACTTGTAGGGGGTATAGGTTGACCCAAGGTGGGGTGCTCAAGTTACCGGATTCCGTGAAGTGCTGGGTGGTCCATTCACTTTGTTGAAGGGGGCTGCCTCGCTTCAGGTTTTGGCGGGTAACTTGCCGCACCCGTAGGGGTCTAGGATTTCATTGCACAGGCTATCCACACGACCAGGAGAACGTCGGGTTTCAGTTGCGGCTCTATGAAACCCGGGGATCACAGATTATCTGTATTGTTCTGTGATGCTTATTACATTTCTGTGATGTTGCATTTTATCACGCCATGAGCGATTATTATATATTGATATATATACTAGTAGATGTTGTATATGTTTTACACCCGCGCTAGTCCAGTCCCCGCTCTGTCGTTAGTTAAGTAACCTAACGGGTGATAACGGGACCCAGTGGTGAATGCGGATGGCATATACGTACATCATATTTTCGTTCTTTTGTGGTGTGATTAATTGATGGGACTGCATTGATTCGGATCAGTGCAAGCTAAACAAACCTGTTTGATGTTGTTGGAACATTTTTCAAAAAGCTGTTATTGTAAGGACGTTCTCTTTTGTTTTGTACAGTGGTATTCGGTTATGAATATCCTGCACCTCATTCTACGGGGAAAGAGCCGAGATCCCTTCACCGGGAGTGACCTCTTTAACAAAGGTTTTAGCCACTATATTTTTATAAAAAGCTATTCGGTTCTTTCAACGATATCAAGTTCATTACGTTAAAGGTTTTTCGCCAAAAAACCATTCGTAGCCCTCCGTCGTTTCAGAAAGGTAGCACTTAGTATTCATGCTATGTATGTTAGCCTTTGTCAAGGCATAGTGTATGGTAGCTATTTGTTACTTTTCTGTTGCATAGATATATGCGTTAGTTTGGGACAGTCATACTACAATTTTGGCCTTCGTCAAGGGTATGTACGGGTGGGTTCAAATTAACCTGGACAATGACGGGTAGAACTTGACACGTGACTTATGATATGTTGGCCTTCGTCAAGGTCATAAGAGCATGGGGTAAAAATCACATTGGGAGTTTCTAAAGAAACTGAAACTTACGAGGCATGCACATACCTTCTGGAGTGTGATAACGTGAGTGGATTCCATCACGTTATCAAGCGATGATAGTTGGATCCCGATTCCCACAGATGAGTCGGTTTACTCCTCGGGTGATCCCGACTAATTCTTCTTTCAAGTTTGGAGGAGAATTTGAGGTTACAGTGGGAGGTTTCCTGATTAGATAAATTGATAACCATTCTGATCTAGGTTAGAGTGCACGCAGAGTGTTTCTTTTCTCTCTCTCTTTGGCAGCGACCATGGCCCGACCCTAGACTATAACTCAGTGACCAACTTAACCGAACTTTCTTAAAACACTGGCTTTTGGATTGTCTGAGTTGCATACCTCATTGCCACTCCTACTTTTACCCTTTTCTCCAGAACACCCCGTATTACTACGAACATCCACTTCCATTGGATAAAACCATCGTATGGTTATATACGAACTCGAAGGAACTTGTTCCAGATTCGAGGATGGTTTCCGGTTCTGGAGAAAATGAATAGGACTATTCAGTTGTCTTTTCCTTTTACCTTCTCTCAGGTTGCGAGTGCTCCTTGGATTAAGACGGTACACCTATTACGCTTATTGGAAAGTCTTCATCCAAACCATAGGCAGGTGCCGAAAGGTAGGGCATGGGGAAAACCAATTAGCCTAAAAGGTGTACAGAAGGTATTAAGCAAAGACATATAAAGGGATTAAAAAGAGGGCAAAGTAAATTGCGACTGCTATTCACGACCAAACCAAGTATTTCTTCGCCAATCCTACATCACCTTTGTATTTCTCCAGAACACTCCGTATCACTACGAAGATCCACAGTTATTTGGATACTCCATCGTATTGTTATATACGAACTCGAAGGAACTTGTTCCAGTTCTGGGATGGATTCTGGTTCAGGAGAAATAGGAATAAGGTTTATTCAGTTGTCTTTTATCTTTACCTTCTCTCGGGTTGCGAGTGCTCCTAGGATTAGGGGAGTACACCCATTATGCTTATTGGATAGTCTTCTTCCAAACCAGAGGCTGGTGCTGAACGGTAGGGAAGGAAGAAAACCATTTGGCCTAAAGACGGTGTACAGAAGGTAATGACTAAAGACATATAAAGGGATTTGGAGAGATGGCAAAGAAATACACGGTTACAGTTGTGAATCTGATAATGGAAGAGACATTACTAGGAATACCCAGATACCCCTTCGAAACATTTACATGTTTCAGTTTCACTGTGCATTGTTAATAGAAAATTGATTTTCCAATTTGACACTTGCTCCAGGATATGTATTTACCAGGTATGATTCTCACATCTGTATGGTTTAACAGATGATGAGTGGGAGTAAGTTATTGGAAATTAGGTGATCATCCTCATTATATCGGAATTCGTTGTAATTGGTGATATTTGAGGAAATCGCCTGGGTTGTTTGCCGGATGGCAGATATTTGGTTTTGGATATCCGTTGTTATGCACCAATTTCAAATTGATATATCTGTACATTTATTTTTATAAAGTGAGATATAACTTTTTGAAATTATGTCCATGACATTTACCTATATCAGTTGATGGTTAGGTAAGGAGCATTAAACAATGGTGTAATTCTTCATAACCATAGAACAGATTTCAACCTACGACGCACAGGGTTTGAGTTATTCAACTCAGGGGACTTATACAGAGTATTGTATGTTGTCCAGTGTCCATTAGGACAGAGGGGTTGGTCCTCGTACTATACTCTGTTTACTTGTGACTTCTCTAGTTCTTAGACATGTGTTTCGTAGAAATACAAGGTCCAAGTTTTGAGAAGTTATAAGTATATGAATAAAGTAGAGAACCAGGTGTCGCAAGTATCAGGATTCTTCAAGGTGATCGAAGATGTAGATACTTGTGTATGGTATTCAGTTGATAGTAATGGTTTTGAGAAACTTGTTTCTCTTTCAGGTTACTCATATCTGGATGCATTCCTAAGTTGAGTAACGCTGATCGGCCTCCTTCCATTTAGTTGACATGCACTGGAGACAGTTGCATGATTTGAATCTGGTTCCAATTAAATCAGTGCCTCTGTTTCTATATTGGATATAGAATAGTTCATATCTTAACAATGTTAAGGTACGGGGAGTTGTCCGGCTTATGCTTAAAACCAGACTCTGGATCAATCAAGGAACGTTTCTGTAATGGCTGTTTGTGGGTTGACCCGGGCTATGACGAGGGTTGACTTTCTACAATCTGAAAGATCAATAGTGATATTGTTCTTTACTCGCCACAGTTTTAATAAAAATGGATTTTTTTTTCAGAAAACAGTAGTGGGAGTATGGTAGAACTGGAAATGATTCCAGAACCGCAAACGATTACTGAAAATTTGATAAGAGCCTAAAGATTCAATCTGGTTTGACATTCCATTGGCCACTCCGCAGATATGGTGGGTAACCTCAGGCACCCGGGAGGTACTCCGGTAGCCTCAAGGACGGTGACAAGGAGGTTCTTGTTTATCCAGACTTGCCATTGCTGTTGTTCCAGACTGTGAGACCCGGCAGGAGAATGAGTATAGCGTCGTTCTAAACTAGCTTTAGAAGTGTACGTGTATATGACTCTGCCAGAGGGTTGTCGTAGTCAGTGGGAGCAACGGAAGCATAGTGGACAAGTAGCTTATGCCTATTTATAGACTAAAGCGGATATAGCGGAGATAGATCATCTATTTTTGATATGACAGTCATGGGTTTGACTTCATCAAAATAGGGGATGGATCTGTTAAGAAGGTAGTAGGGTGTGATGTCCTGGTATTTGGATGACATACAAGAGTAGGAAGTGAAGTTCCTACACTACGATCGGTTATGCTTTGGTTGTCACACAGTGGTTTCTCCAAATAGGATATAGATATAATATCAGACATTCTGGTTACTAGATCTATGGTTTTAGATCTAGATTTGGGTGGTTTCCCAATCTGGGTACTTAGACAGCATTCTAAAGGTGTTTTAGAATGGATGACTCCTGGCACGGTAGTATACCTGCAGGTGATGGAGTCACCCTCTCTAAAGGTGTCTTACAGACTAAAGGGGAGAGGGATGTGCATGATTGGCAGATCACTTGCTTAGGCAAATGAGTCAATCATGAGATGTCAAGTACCATACCAGATATTATTTTTGCACGAGATGCAGTAAGTTGATATTAATCCTATCCTGGAGAAACGTTCGGAAGCAGTTTTAGAACATAAGTGGATGTTCTAGGGATATGATAACAACAACCTCTTTTAGGAGACAGTTATCATTCTAGGCTTCCAAGGTGACCTGGATGACAGAGTGACTGTCAGAGTTATAGTTTTCCTCTGACGAGGGGCAGTATTTTGGACAGGTGGTCCAAGCGGATACTGAGGGAGGCATGGCGCAGGATACTGATTAAGTTCAGTTGACGATACAGTGTAAGAAGTTTGGATTTGGAGTTCATTTATCAACCAGGTCCCATCAGATATCCATACATGTTTTAAGACAGGTATTGCTCATTTCGGGAGATGGCTTTCTCCGCGAACTTGAGATAAAGAAAGACATAGAAAGAAACATTAGGACGGATCCACTCACTAAGGCTATTCCTCGAACGCAATAGTTTCACAAACGGGCTTTGTGAGACTGATTAGTAGAGGAGTTGGGTGTTCGGTATCACACGGGCTGTGAGTATGCGACATCGCAATAATTAGCCTTGAGTGCAAGTGGGAGATTGTTGGATATAGTGCCCTCAGAGTCAATTATTGGATCGCAGGCACGTGATTGCAATGATTGAGGGAGGACCTATGCCGGTAGGACAGTCTTACTCGTAATGATAGTATGCTATCTGGTTTATCTTTATCATCGTGTACTGCTTTAGGTGACCTTACAGGTCGCTATTACACGTTGATAGAGCCCTTAGGATTCTTGCTTGACTGCCAGCAGTATGATGGAGATCATATACATGGGAGCTGGGGTCTATAAGCACATCCTTAAAATGGTCCATAGTCGTGGGAGTTTCGAGACTAGGCATCGATACTCCATTAGTAGACTAGTGTATACAGTCGAGACTCCGACGAGGGGCGGTGGCCGGTCTCACAAGCCATTGGTGTCAGTTGGTTCACCTAAGATGTATACAGGTGCTCATTGGGTTATGAGTACACCGGACAGGACTCGCCGGGAACATGCTAGTTGGTATTATACCTGACGTCAGATAGCAGTTCCCTGGTGACATGTGTACAGGTTAGTTCATCGACCTGAGATCGTCATTTGTCTCGTGTGAGTTCCCACTGTGCTTTGATTACTACCCTACCACGGCTCAAAGGAGTCGTGTAAACAGGTTTTAGTTGGGTACAGTCCCGAGCCACATGGAGGCAGTGAGCGGATCGGCAGGGGTTTCGTCTCTCCCGGTATTGGGGGTGAGATCGCTCTATGTCTAGGAGAGCCATTACACGAAGTTCTTGGCCAAGGCAGGAGATTTACTGGTAGGTATTCCAGTAGTATCTCAGGGTGTTCTGGGCTACACTCCGACACGACTTGTACCGCTTTTGGGGCTCTGACTTTTACCAACCCCCTAGGCCTGCCATGCGATGCTCATAGACGAACGGACCGGACTGTATGGATATTATCACTGACAGGCTCAGTAGGGTGTCAGGATGAGTTCGCTCATCGACCTCCCTTTTGGTCAATACCTGGTAGCCCATTACGTACAGCTAGTACCACTGATGTGCTAGTGGTTAAATCCACAGCCAAAGTATTGACGAGTCTTTAGAGTCCCTCACAGACAGTTTCTCAAGTTTCGGGCGAAACGTTGTAGAGACCGTATGATATATGGCAGGGTTCGATCATATACGTGTAGTAGTGCACGGATCATGATCGGACGGATCATATTAGTGGGCTTTGGTTTAAGCCGGATCCTAGTATTAGATTTGTTGGATTACTTTCGTCTCATCGCATTCGCATTCAGTCGGAATGCGGATGCAGGTATGTATGTACAGGTGAGGGGTACTCTTGTGATCCGTCACGAGTTTACTTTAGTAGATGCCATTCTCTTTTTATTGTTGCAAACATTTGGATTAATGTTTGCATAAGAAAATAATGAGATCAAAATCATGATTAGGAGCATTAATTGTGACACATGCACAAGTGATGAGTCATGGTCTCTTTACTTGTGCATATGTCACATTATTGATGGATTTGAGTATTGAAATGAGATGGGGAGAGAAAAAGGGCAGCCATAACCTTATGGTTAGCTCTTGTATTTTACACACACTCTCACTCTCATTTTATCATCTCAATAAAAAGAAAAAGAAAAGATAACTTCTTCTTCTTCCTCTTCTTTCTTGAGCTCACTATATCTTCACTAATGGCATCCACTAAATCCTCAAGAGACAAAGTGATCACACACATTCTCTACATCGCCTTGGACACGTCGGCTAGCAAACTTCGTGTCCGAGTTGCTTCGGAAGAAGCGGGAGCCCGTAAAAAGACTCGAAGATGTGGTGCCCTTTTCCGACGAGAAGATCGAGATCGGAGATACCGCGAGGAGCTTGGGATGGTGGCCAAAGACCAAAGGACATGGATCGATCGGTATAGCTTTTCCAACCCTTTCTCTAGTTGCTAGTTATAGGTTAATGGTTCGATTCGGATTTAAAGTATACGATAGCGCCGGTTTCTAGTTTAGAAAAAGTTTTCATTTCCGCATTTTGGCCTCGGACAGACGGCCGGGGCGCTACCGTAGACTTACAGGTTTAGTTTGCTAATTGCGTGCGGAATTCTAATGTCGTAGTTTTCAGTACATACATTACTATCTATGACCATGAATGTCATTAGAGCGGTACAACTTGTCTTATTGCTATAGTTCTTTTAGACAGGTTTGCGAACGTGACATTCACGTTGATGTTCTGTGTTGTGTTGTGGTTGTGGCGGAATTGTCATGGTGGATAGCTTGAGTGCAATGTTCGTACGGTATAGTTTCATTTATACATTTGATATCACGGGCGAGCGTCCGACATGTGGACTGCCGTCACAACCTGTTTGTATATTATTTATTTGGGACACGACCGGGTTGTGATCGATGTCACCGTTGTACATTTTTTTTTCTGTACTAGGATTACCCCGCGATGGAGTGCACGGATAACCGGGTTATAGAGGGCAACGAGCCCGCATCTCATGGCGTTAAGATGGAGGGGACCTCACTCTAGAATTGGCGGGCTATTCGCCGCACTCGTACGGGGTACAGGTTGACCAAAGGAGTGTTGCTAAAGTTACCGGATTCCGTGAAGTGCCGGGTGGCGCATTCACTTTAATGAAGGGGTTGCCTCACTTCTGGTTTTGACGAGTAACTTGCCGCGCTCGTAGGGGTCTAGGTTTTCATTGCACAGGCTATCCACACGACCAGGGGAACGTCGGGTTTCACTAGCAGCTCAAAGGAAACCCGGGGCTCCCAGATTATCTGTATTGTTTTGTGATGCTTATTGCTTATCTGTGATGTTGCATTTATCATACCTGGAACGATTATTATATATTGTTATATATATACTAGTGGATGTTGTATATGTTTTGCACCCGCGCTAGTCCAGCCCCCGCTCTGTCGTTAGTTAAGTAACCTAACGGGTGATGACGGGGCCCAGTGGCGAATGCGGATGGCATATACGTATATCATATTTTCGTTCTTTTTTGGTGTGATTAATTGATGGGACTGCGTTGATTCTGATCAATGCAATGAAAACAGACATATTCGATGTTGTTGGAACAAATTTTCAAAAGTTGTTATTCCAAGGGCGTTTCTTTTGTTTTGCACAGTGGTATTCGGTTATGAATATCCAGCACCTCATTCGACGAGGCAAGAGCCGAGATCCCTTCACCGGGAATGACCTCTTGGGCAGAAGTTTGCGTCAGGGTAATAACTTCACTATAGTCGATTACATTTTGCTTTGCATCGTGGTATTCAGTTGGAATATCCTACACCTCATTCGACGAGGAAAGAGCCGAGATCCCTTCACCAGGAATGACCTCTTTAGCAAAGGTTTTCGCTACTATATATTTGTAATAAGCTATCCGGTTCCTTCAACGATATCAAGTTCATTACGTTAAAGGTTTCTCGCCAAAAACCATTCGTAGCCCTCCGCCATTTCAGACGGGTAGCACTTAGTATTCATGCTGTGTTTGTTGGCCTTCGTCATGGCATAGTGTTTGGCAGCTATTTGTTACTTTTCTGTTGCATAGATAGATGCGTTGGTTTGGGACAGTCGTACTACTATTTTGGCCTTCGTCAAGGGGATGTACGGGTGAGTTCAAATTAACCTGGACAATGACGGGTAGAACTTGACATGTGACTTATGATATGTTGGCCTTCGTCAAGGTCATAAGAGCATGGGGTAAAAAAAATCACATCGGGAGTTTCAAACATACAGGAAACTTGCCAGGCATGCGGATACCTTCTAGAGTGTGATAACTTGAGTGGATTCCATCAGGTTATCATGCGATGATAGTTGGATCCCGATTCCCACTGATGAGTTGGTTTACTCCTCGGGTGATTTTAGATGATCCCGACTAATTCTTCTTTAGGGTTTGGAGGAGAATTTGAGGATACAGTGGGAGACTTCCTGATTAGACAAAGTGATTAACTATTCTGATCTAGATTAGAGTGCACGCTGAGTGTATATTTTCTCTCTCTCTTTGGTAGCGACCATGTCCCGACCCTAGACTAGAACTCATAAATCAATTTAACCGAACCTTCTTAAAACACACAGACTTTTGGATTGTCAGGGTTGCATACTTCATTGCCACTCCTACTTTTACCCTTTGGTTTTCTCTGGAATATTCCGTATCACTACGAAGATCCACATTTATAGGATATGACCATCATATAGTTACATACGAACTCGAAGAAACTTGTTTCATATTCGCGAATGGTTTCCTGTTCTGGAGAAATTGAATAGGACTATTCAGTTGTCTTTTCCTTTTATCTTCTCTCAGGTTGTGAGGGCTCCTAGGATTAGGAGAGGGTACACTTATTGCGCTTATTGGATAGTCTTCTTCCAAACCATAGGCAGGTGCTGAAAGATGTGGAAGGAAGAAAACCATTTAGCCTAAGTGTAGTGTACAGAAGGTAATAAGTAAAGACAAATAAAGGGATTAGAAAGAGGGCAAAATAAATTGCGACTGCTATCATTCATGACGAAACCACGTATATCATCGCCACTCCTACTTCACCTTTGAATTTCTCCAGAACACCCCTTATCACTACGAAGATCCACATTTATTGGATAATCTATCGTATAGTTACATACGAACTCGAAGGAACTTGTTCCAGTTCGAGAATGGATTCTGGTTCAGGAGAAATAGAATAAGGATTATTCAGTTGTCTTTTCCCTTTACCTTCTCTCAGGTTGCGAGGGCTCCTAGGATTAGGAGAGTACACCTATTACGCTTATTGGATAGTCTTCTTCCAAACCATAGGCTGGTGCCGAACGGTAGGGAAGGAAGAAAACCATTTAGCCTAAGGGTGGTGTACAGAAGGTAATGAGTAAAGACAAATAAAGAGATTGGAGAGATGGCAAGGAAATATAAGGTTACAGTCATGAATCAGGATAATGGAAGAGGCATTACTAGGAATACACGGCTACCCCTTCGAAACATTTTCATGTTTCATTTTCACTGTGCATTGTTAATTGAAAACTGATTTCCCAATTAGATCCTTACTCCAGGGTATGTATTTACCGGGTTTGATTCTCACATCTGTATAGTTTTACAGATGATGAGTGGGAGTAAGTTATTGGGAATTTGGTGATTATATCCTCATTATATCGGAATTCGTTGTAATTGGTGATATTTGAGGAAATAACCTGGGGTTTTGCCTGACGGCAAATATTTGGTTTTGAATATCCGTTTTTATGCACCAATTTCAAACTGATATATCTGTACGTTTATTTTATAAAGTGGGATATAACTTTTTGAAATTATGTCCATGAGTGATGATTGGGTAAGGAGTATTAAACATCGGTGTAATTCTTCTTAACCATAGTACAGTTTTCAACCTACGACGCACAGTTTGAGTTATTCAACTCAGGGGACTTATACAAAGTATTGTATGTTGTCCAGTGTCCATTAGGACAAAGGGGATGGTGCTCATACTATATTCTGTTTGCTTGTGACTTCTCCAGTATTAGACAAGTATTTCGTAGAAATACAAGGTCCAAGTTTTGAGAAGTTATAGGTACAAGAATAAAGTAGAGAACCATGTGTTGCAAGTATCAGGATTCTTCAAGGTGATTGAGGATGTAGATACTTGTGTTTGGTATTTAGTTGATAGTAATGGTTTTTGAGAACTTGCTTCTCTTTCAGGTTACTCATATTTGGATGCACTCCTAGTTGAGTAATGCTGATCGGCCTCCTTCCATTTAGTTGACATGCACTGGAGACAGCTGCATGATTTGAATCTGGTTCCAATTAAATCAGTACCTCTGTTTTTATATTGTATATAGAATGTTCATATCTTAACGATGTTGAGGTATATGGAGTTGTCCGGCTTATGCTTAAAACCAGACTCTGGACATACTCAAGGCACGTTTCAGTAATGGCAGTTTGTGGGTTATCCCGGGCTATGACGAGGGGTAACTTTCTACTATCTGAAAGATCAATAGTGATATTGTTCTTAACTCGCCACAGTTTTAGCAAAATGGACTTTTACAGTAAAAGGTAGTGGGGGTATGGTAGAACTGGGAGTGATTCCAGAACCACAAACGATTACTGAAAATTTAATAGAACCTATAGATTCAATCGGTTTTTGACATTCTATTAGCCACTCCGCAGATATGGTGGGTAACCTCAGACACCCGGGAGGTACTTCGGTATCCTAAAAGACGGTGATAGGGAAGTTCTTGTTTACCCAGACTTGCCATTACTGCTGTTCTAGACTATGAGACCCGGCAGGAGGATGAGTATAGCGTCGTTCTAAACTAGCTTTAGAAGTGCACGTGTATATGACTCTGCCAGAGGGTTGTTGTAGTCAGTGGGAGCAGCGGAAGCATAGTGGAAAAGTAGCTTGTGTCTATTTATAGACTAAAGCAGGAATAGCGGAGATTGATCATCTATTTTTGATGTGACATTCATAGGATTTGACTTCATTAGAATAGGAGATGGATCTGTTAAGAAGGTAGTAGGGTGTGATGTCCAGGTATTTGGATGACATACACTTTGTAGGAAGTGAAATTCCTACACTACGATCGGTTATACTGTGGTTGTCACACAGTTATTTCTCCACATAGGATATGAATATTATATCAAGCATTCTGGTTACTAGATCTATGGTTTTAGATCTAGATTTCTGTGGTTTCCCAATCTGGGTACTTTGACACTATTCTAAGGGTGTTTTAGAATAGATGACTCCAGACAAGGCGGTGTACCTGCAGGTGATGGAGTCACTCTCTCTAAAGGTGTCTTAAAGACTAAAGGGGAGAGGGATGTGCATGATTGTCATATCACTTGCTTAGGCAATTGAGTCAATCATGAGATGTCAAGTACCACACCAGATGTTGTTTTTGCACTAGCTGCAATAAACATATATATTAATCCAATCCTGAAGAAACGTTCGGAAGCAGTTTATGAACATAAGTAGATATTCTAGGGATTTGGTAATGTTTAGTTGATAAAACTGCACATTTGTTATTACATTTTTCCTACCATTTCCATATTTAAAAAGGTCTTTATTATAATATATCATACATATAAGGGTTTATTTGTAAAAATACTATTTTCCATGTGTTGATATATTATAATTAGCATTTGGTAGGAAAATGTATGCAAATAATATCATTGACCAAATCCTAGTAGAACAAAGTCTACTAAATATTATTTGTTAAGTTGTTGTGCAGAATTTGCAGGTCTAAAATCAAGGAAATCAAGTTGTTAAAGTAAACCTGCCTAATTAAGAAATCAAAATGAAGAAATCAAGTCTGGCAGCAACTACGAGAAGATTTCCAAATTCCAAAGATTCCAGAGAACACCACATGTCACAAGGAGAAAGATCCAAAAATTTGATGAGGTGATCCCTACCCTTGGCCGCGGATCCGCGGCCAAACCCCCCTGTTGGCCGCGGATCCGCAGCATGATAGGGGAGTTAGAAGATGCTATTTTTGGGGGTGAATCTCTACAGTTTGCTTCCAATTTTGGAAGCTAAATTTCTGGCTTTTGGACTATAAATAAAGACCGAGACCCTCTTGGAAAATTCATCAAGCCGACGAGATCACGAAGCCCCAGACGCTCACGCATCCAGGCTGATCATCAACTGTTCGTCTACCTCTTTAGGAAAGATCGAGAAGCAAATCAAGTTTTTGTAATCATTTTCTACGGAATAAAGTGTAGATTGTTCAAGTTGATTAATAAAGATAGTTATTTTATTTAATTCTTTTGCATTTTACATTATGTTTTCTCTCTCTGTCTTTTCATCTTCTTCTCCCAACATACGCGAGTAATTCTCCGCTTGTTAGGGTTCGTAGGATTAGGGTAGGCTAATGGATGATGAACATCCCTAAACTCTTTTTAAGTCCTATAAAGTTTATAAACTTTATCAAAAGAATCATTAACATCCTAATCGGGCGCGCTAACAATTCATTGTTAGTCTCGACCGTGATTAGAGATTAGATTAATGATTGTTTTGGTAAAGGCTAGATATGAACGGAGTTCCGTGTCGAGATAAGGGTTAAGAGTGGGATTCCTTTTCCCTCCAGAAACCCTAATCTATACGCATCACCGTCGTTCTAGTTTTAAATCTATTAAAGGATAAAAAGAGTAATTTTTAATTAATCATCCATAACTACTAAATCCGAATGAACCCTACAAGCCCTCTTCTTATATAAACTTACATCCGTAGTTAATCTATATCTATATTTTGCATTAGTGCTTAACGTAGATCTAGGTCCTACAACTATTCTACAACATTCTTTATCCTTCCTCCTCTATTTTTCAACACATCTAAAGTAAGAGTAAAAGATTCAACGTTTCCCTGAGGACGTCCCGTACTCACTTCGGTCTAGCTACGCGCGACACCGTTCTGATTGCGGTTATTCTACAAAAACACTCTTTTGTAACAATCAAATGGCGCCGTTGCCAGGGACACGTGCGTAATTTTTTATTCTTACTATTTGTGTTGAATTCTTAGACGATTCATATCATTATTAAAACAAAACTGCAAATTGCATATTTAACGATTTGTGTGTGAATTTTGCGAGGGAATCTGGAGTCACGGACTTGAGGAAACAGGAGATCTAGGGTTTCACACTTCTCTGGTATCTTTCTTAACTCCTTCTCTCAAATCACATAAAATCTATTTTCTGCAGGATTCTTTGCAAAATAGCGCCGCTCAAAAAATCTTTTTGCAAAAGTTTTGTGATTGGTTGTTTTGCATATTTTAATACGGACTTTAAGGGGCAAAGACCAAATCCAGATTAGGTGGGGATTTCATCACCCTTCCCCACAAATCACAACCGAGCATCTTCATCAACCGTACATTAATTTAAAAAATATCTAGACCAGACTCTAAAGACTGTTGCGCTCATTAAGGACAGAGGAAGGTCGTGGGTAATCTATCACTTATCCGCACTACTTTTGTAGTGCCTAGGCAAGTGTGTCCAAGGCGAGTGGTTACTTAATTAGGACCACTACTTCCGTAGTGGGGAGCCTCCCACTCATCTGGCACTTACTTGGCTACAAGGGTAGTAAAGAGGCGGTAGAGGATTTATCCTGCGGCTTGTCCTTTGGAAGTCTAGGAGCGGTCTAGAGACTGGACCTAGGTAACCATAGTTCTAGGGTTGTTTGTGCATTTTTGTGTGATTTGTCTAAATCCGTCATTTTTCAAAACAAACCAATTATTTTCTCCCATTTTTACCCCTTCCCAACACTTCCTATGGGTGACCTAAACAGAAGAACACTTCCCGAGCTTTGCTGTCCACAACCAGATATCTCTTGTTTTCGAAATCCCTTCGGTATACCGTCCGGCTCTTCCATGTCCTTAAGAGATCATATAGAACAAGCAGGAAGAAACAGTTGGCCACCTCAGTCTAGGTCTTATCAACCGTATCCTAATCCTACACCTGTTTCAGTCAATACCCAGAGTGAGGAAGCCCCTAGACGAATGTCCATTGCTGAGCACATAGCTAGGGCTAGAGGCTGAAGTTTCAACCCGGACCAATATCAACCATCACCACCACTGTCCGGAGAAGAGTTTGATATGCGGTTTGTGGCATATAAGATGTCTGTTGAAAATAGCCAACCAACCAATCCATATCAATATTCTTCTTATCATAATATTGATCCTACTCCTACCCAAGTTCCGCAACCATTCTATTCCTATCAATCCAATCCGACTTTTCTACCTATTCTAGACAGTTCTTCTAATCAGTCATTTGGGAGTTTTAATTATCCACAGGAATTTCAATCTTATACTGAAGCCCCTTATCAACCCAAGACTAGTCTGGAGCATACATTAGAAAAATTTCTGGAACTGTCGAACCAAATTAGGAAGGATTTGGGTAGTAAGACAGAACTGTACACCCTTCCTAATCAAACCTCCCCATTCCAAACTGAAATCCATAACTCCAGTTTCATAGATTCATCAAGTACACCTAATAGAATGTCTGATAAGTTGTGTGACTTTGTAATGTTTGATTTACCCAACTGTGAAGGGTCCATTTCAAGTGAAACCATACCCAACCCTTGTGATCTCTACACCTCCACTCTTGAACCAAAACTGATTGAAAACCATACTTTTGATGAGGTGTTTGAGAATTTTAACCTTCACTTGAATGAGGTGATTGACGTTGGGGATATATTGATTGATGAACCCGAAATTTTGGATGATTTTGTCCCACCAATTCATCAAATCCTTTCACTTCCTTGTGGTCATCATCTTGAGCCTTTAATTCTTCCCGAACCCCAAATATGTCTTGAAGTTGATGATAATAGAATACCCGAAGATCAGACTGAAATACAGCCTCCATCTTCCACATCTGGTTCAGCAACACTCGACACACCAATTTGTTTACCCATTTCACCTTCTACTTTCTCCGGTTCTTCTTCTGTTCCTATAGTTTCAGTGAGTTTTGATGAATCACAATCCGTTAATTCAAGTTCAATAATACCAGAAATTCAACTTGATTTGGATATTTTTGAAAATGAGGTAGATGAGTTTTTCGAGTCCTCTACCTCAATAATTTTTGAATCAAGTAGGATAAATTCTGGCACAAAACTCTTTGACAGCAAAATGTTCAATCACACCATTGATAAAAGTTTTGAAGAACTTTTTGCCGACGAACTTGAATTTTTAAAAAATACGGATTTTGTGATTGATCAATCTCCACCTATAGAGGTTGAACTGTCACCATTCCTTCTTCCTAATCATTCACATTCATCCTCATTCTTTCTTTTCTCTAATTTCAAACCCTTTCCAGGCCACCTTTTATCCCTTCCCCTTTTTTTCTTGACTCGATACAACACATTCTTCCACCAACCTATACGCTATACTGATAAAATCTTTGAATGGTTGGTGTTAACTTTTGGTCTTTGTAAAGTCTTACTTTGACCAAATGACTCACCCCTTCTTAAAATCCTTCGTATTGTCTAACTCATGTTTGAGGGGGGGTATATTTTTGGCTCTTGATCATAACTTTTGTCCTCAAATTTGTGAGCCAAAAATAAGTTTGGGGGAGAATTTTCACTTTCATATATTCTTGCCCCCATTAATAATGTCCTCCCAAGCTTACAGGTTTTTGTGATCCAGCAGATAGCAACAGTGAGGACACTGTTGAAAACAAGTTTGGGGGAGGTTTGTGCTTATTTACGCATAATTTGCATTATACTATATATATAAGCACAAAAAAAAATTTTGATAATAAAAGAATAGAAAGTGAAAAATTATATATGAAAAATATGAATAGTTTAAGAAAACCAAGAAAATTAGAAGTTTTCTTAAACGAACTAGTAATAAGTAGTTATGAGCCGTTGTCCCAAGGGTTAGTAAGATGAAAGAAGTCACTAATCTGAGGATAAAAATAAGTCTGAAAAATAGTCCCTATTCTGGAAGCCAAACATTTGAATGTTGATACCCTACTATATGCACTTACACACGTCTTGAAACTCGGGATAGTAGAGGATACCTTGAAATGCTCTTGTCTAAAAGTCAAAGTATGAAGGAAATAAAAAATGAATGAAGAAAATATAAAAATGGTGAAAAGAAAAATGAACACTGGTTTTGTTATCGCCAAGGCAACAATAAAAAAATATAGCGAGGGTGCCTCTTCACCTAGTGTCCTAAGGCCAACTGGTCTGGGAGTCACTGCTAAGCCTTAGGTGGTGCAAGACAAGGAAAATATTGTCACCTAATCAGCAAGCACATGAGTAATCGGTCGGTTAGTACCTCAAGAAGTATTAACGGTCGCATGAAAATGTGTGAGCAAATCTAAATATTCATCAAGTTAAAAAGTACTGAGGTAGATGAACAAGAGTATGATAACTTGAATTGAATTCTCCAAGTGTAGGGATGTCCATTTCACACACGTAGGGGTATATGATCGATGTTTGGATGAAAGGTAGGAATGAAGAATAAAAACGATGTTTTATTGAGGGATGATGTGATTTCTAACATTTTTTCATGACTATTAAGATAGGGCTCATGACAACTGAAAAGCTAGTGTAGTTGGAAACTCTTATTTTCAAAGTCGTTCTTTTATTGTTCTTATCTTTATATGTAAATTTCATCATCTCTCTTTTATTATAGGATTTTGTGGGTGTAATATGCTGAAAACCCTCAGGAGACAACACTCCTCCTACTAGAGACACCTAGAGGTTTAACGTCTTGTTGCACGTGCTCAGTGCAATCGTGTTTGCCTACGAACGTGTGCTTAGTTTTCTCCTTTCTTTTCTCTCCTTCTCTTGAATAAACTAGTTTGCTCGGGACGATCAAAGATAACTTTGGGGGTATTTGTTCAGTTGATAAAACTGCACATTTGTTATTACATTTTTCCTACCATTTCCATATTTAAAAAGGTCTTTATTATAATATATCATACATATGAGGGTTTATTTGTAAAAATACTATTTTCCATGTGTTGATATATTATAATTAGCATTTGGTAGGAAAATGTATGCAAATAATATCATTGACCAAATCCTAGTAGAACAAAGTCTACTAAATATTATTTGTTAAGTTGTTGTGCAGAATTTGCAGGTCTAAAATCAAGGAAATCAAGTTGTTAAAGTAAACCTGCCTAATTAAGAAATCAAAATGAAGAAATCAAGTCTGGCAGCAACTACGAGAAGATTTCCAAATTCCAAAGATTCCAGAGAACACCACATGTCACAAGAAGAAAGATCCAAAAATTTGATGAGGTGATCCCCACCCTTGGCCGCGGATCCGCGGCCAAACCCTCCTGTTGGCCGCGGATCCGCGGCATGATAGGGGAGTTAGAAGATGCTATTTTTGGGGGTGAATCTCTACAGTTTGCTTCCAATTTTGGAAGCTAAATTTCTGGCTTTTGGACTATAAATAAAGACCGAGACCTTCTTGGAAAATTCATCAAGCCGACGAGATCACGAATCCCCAGACGCTCACGCATCCAGGCTGATCATCAACTGTTCGTCTACCTCCTTAGGAAAGATTGAGAAGCAAATAAAGTTTTTGTAATCATTTTCTACGGAATAAAGTGTAGATTGTTCAAGTTGATTAATGAAGGTAGTTATTTTATTTAATTCTTTTGCATTTTATATTATATTTTCCCTCTCTGTCTTTTCATCTTCTTCTCCCAACATGCGCGAGTAATTCTCCGCTTGTTAGGGTTCGTAGGATTAGGGTAGGCTAATGGATGATGAACATCCCTAAACTCTTTTTAAGTCCTATAAAGTTTATAAACTTTATCAAAAGAATCATTAACATCCTAATCGGGTGCGCTAACAATTCATTGTTAGTCCCGACCGCGATTAGAGATTAGATTAATAATTGTTTTGGTAAAGGCTAGATATGAACGGAGTTCCGTGTCGAGATAAGGGTTAAGATTGGGATTCCTTTTCCCTCCAGAAACCCTAATCTACACGCATCACCGTCGTTCTAGTTTTAAATCTATTAAAGGATAAAAAGAGTAATTTTTAATTAAGCATCCATAACTACTAAATCCGAATGAACCCTACAAGCCCTCTTCTTATATAAACTTACATCCGTAGTTAATCTAGATCTATATTTTGCATTAGTGCTTAACGTAGATCTAGATCCTACAACCATTCTACAACATTCTTTATCCTTCCTCCTCTCTTTTTCAACACATCTAAAGTAAGAGTAAAAGATTCAACGTTTTCCTGAGGACGACCCGTACTCACCTCGGTCTAGCTACGCGTGACACCGTTCTGATTGCGGTTATTCTACAAAAACACTCTTTCGTAACAATCAGGTAACGACAGCCTCCTTCGGGAGACGGTTATCATTCCAGGCTTCCAAGGTGACCTGGATGACAGAGTGACTGCCAGAATTATAGTTTTCCCTCTTACGAGGGGCAGTAGTTTGGACAGGTGGTCCAAGCGGATACTGAGGGTGTCATGGTGCAGGATACTGATTAAATTCAGTGGACGATACAGTCTAAGAAGTTTTGCTGGATTTGGAGTTCATTTGTGAACTAGGTCCCATCAGATATCCAGAGATTTTCTAAGACAGGTATTGCTCATTTCGGGAGATGGCTTTCTCCGCGGACTTGAGATAAATAGAGACATAGAAAGAAACATTGGAGCGGATCCACTCACCGAGGCTATTTCTCGAACGCAATAGTTTTACAAACGAGCTTTATGAAACTGATTAGTAGAGAAGTTGGGTGTTCGGTATCACACGGGCTGTGAATATGCGACACCGCAATAATTAGCCTTAAGTGCAAGTGAGAGATTGTTGGCTATAGTGCCCTCAAGTCTATTATTGGATCGCAGGCACGCGATTGAAATGATTGAGGGAGGACCTATACCGGTGGAACAGTCTTACTCGAGATGATAGTATGCTATCTGGTTTGTCTTTATCATCGTGTACATGCTTCAGATGACATTACAGATCACTATTACATGTTGATAGAGCCCATAGGATTCTTGCTTGACTGCCAGCAGTATGATGGCGATCATATACGTGGGAGCTGGGTAGTCTATAAGCACATCCTTAAAATGTCCCTAGTCGTGGGAGTTTCGAGACCGGGCATCGATACTCCAAGAGTAGACTAGTGTGTACTGATCGAGACCCCGGCGAGGGGCGGTGGCTGGTCTCACAAGCCATTGGTGTTAGTTGGTTCACCTAAGATGTATACAGGTGCTCATTGGATTATGAGTACACCGGACGGACTTGCCGGGAACATGCTAGTTGGTATTATACATATTGTCAGATAGCAGTTCTCTAGTGATATGTGTACATGTTAGTCTATTGACCTGAGATCGTCATTTGTCTTGTATGAGTTCCCATTGTGCTTTGATTACTACTCTACCATGGCTCAAAGGAGTCGTGCAAACAGGTTTTAGTTGGGTACAGTCCCGAGCCACATGGAGGCAGTGAGCGGATCGTCAAGGGATTCGTCTCTCCCGGTATTGGGGGTTGATGTCACGGTGTGCACGGGTGGCCATCACCAGAAATCCTTGGCCAAGGTAGTCGAGAATTACTGATTCGGATCAGTAGTTTCTCACGTGGTGATAGGCTTCATACCGACATTAAATGTCGCGTTATTAGGGGTCTGACTTTATCCACCCCCGTAGACTCGATATGCGATACTCATAGACGAACGGAACGGATTGTACGGATATTGTCACTGTCAGGCTCAGTAGGGTTTCAAGATGAGTTTGCTCGTCAGCCTCCCTTTCGCTCAATACCTGGGTAGCCGTTACATACAGCTAGTGCCACTGACGTGCTTGTGGTTAAATCCACTGCCAGCGTATTGACGAGCCATTAGAGTCCCACACAGAAGGTTTCACTGCTACGGGCGAAACGTTGTAGAGGCCGTATGGTTTTATGGCAGGTTCGATCATATACGTGCACTTGTGCACGGATCATGATCGGACGGATAATACTAGTGGGCTTTGGTTTAAGCCAGATCCTAGTATTATATTGTTTGATTATTTTCGTCTCGTAGTATTCGTATTCAGTCGGAATACGGATGCAGGTATGTATATAAGGATAAGGGGTATTCTTGTAATTCATTACAAGTTTACTTTTGAAGTTGCCATTTTCTTTTTTTGATAAACATTTAGGTTAATGTTTATTAGGTGGAAAGTGTGAGTGCATGCACTTGGTGACTCATGGCTATGAGTCATGAGATGATTCATGGTGACATGTTTGGTATTGTTTTGGAAAAGATATTTGTGTGTAATATTTTTGTAGTGAGATGGCCGCTCATTTTTTGGTGAGGATTTTCTTTAAGTGCTCAAAAATAACACACACAAAAGACAATCCAAAAACAACTCAAGAAAAGGCAGACACTTTTCTTCACTTGCCTTTTCTCATGAGCTCACATTTCTTCACCTCATGGCATCTTCTTCAACCCCCACCCAAACCATCTCATGAGTTGAGAATCCTTGGGTGTATTGAGACAAAGTAATCAGAAACTCTCTCTACTTCATCTTGGGTATCTAGGTTAGCAAACTAGATACTCGAGTTGCTTCGGTTTTGAGGTCGGAGCCCGTATTACTAACTCTCGACATGGATCTTCTTCGATGGGGGAGACCGGAGATCAAACTTGATAAAGGAAGCCGCGAGGAGCTTCGGACAGAAGTTGAAGACCGAAGGACTCGGATCGTTTGGTATAATCACTTTAACCCTTTGCATGTTTTTGTTATCTAGGGCTTATGGATCGATCCGTAGACTCGGGTTCCGTTAGCGCCGGTTTATTAAATTTTTGTTCCGCATTTGGCCACGGATTGATGGCCGGGGCGCTGGTGTAACCCAACAGATGTGGCAAGCCTGCGGCATATTTATCCAGAGAAGATCATTCCCTAAATAAATATTCTAAGCGTATTGAAAAAATAATACACAAATCAAGAATAAATGGAGACTGTAAAATTTTTCAATAAATATCTTTATTTACATTCAACTTCCAATATTTACAAGTACATGAGTTTCAGCTGGAAAGTAAATACAATAAAAGAAAATGCCTAAACATGTGGCATACATAAATTGAAGGAAAGTGAAGCTGATCTAGTCCTGAGTAGCGATCCGGTTGTAGTCCTCCTCTGTGGATTCCACCTCCTCCGTCTCGTCCGTATCTGACGAACATTCCAAGAGAAGAAAGGTGGGTGGAATGCCCGTCAGCAAACTAGCTCTCGGTAAGTCCCAAGGATAAAGTAAGAGTAAAGAAAATGACAAATGTAGAATATATAGGTGACGAGTAAGAGTATATGTTCATGGGTGAATATATACTATATGTCTCTATATGGTTATTATGTTAACGTTATGTTCTAAGTGTGAATGTCAACGCAGCCGTAGAAGTATTCACGAGCTCAAGAGTGGGCCCCCAGGAGAAAGGAAATACGGGCCCATTTCATGTGTTAGTATCGGGGCTCTAACTGTGGATGAGTCAACCCGACTAATATTCGAGTAAAATAAAAAAGAGCTTAATACAGGACTTCTGAAGCTCCGTTGGATTCACACAAGAAACTATCTCAAGCATCCCGAGTATAATATATATTATAAATGTAAGATAGCCTTAGCCGATTTGATTGGTTGATTATGACATGTCTTGTTCGAAAGCATAGATTGCAAAAGGTGTATGTAACATTTCAAAATAATAAAATATTATTTTTTGGAATTTTTATAATTTAATATTATTTTATTGAATATTTTAATATTTCGGCATAATTAAATACCGATAAATGGGGAAAAATTTGGAAAAATTATGGAAAATTCTAAAATGGGGTATTTATTGGAATTATGCCATTTTTAAGTTTTTGTGATCATTTATATGCTAATTTAGTGCTAATCGCGATTAAAAATCACTAATCGGTTTTTAGCAATTTTGTGCAAAACATGCAAATATCTTTTCTACACTTGTGTTACGCTTTTCTTGCCATGGCTTTACTTTGGGGTTACTATTCTTGTAAGAAGGAATTTGGGGAAAAAGAAAGGAAAAGAAAAGAAATTTTATAGAATATGGTAGTAGGTGGTGAGAGAGAGAAAGGGGGGGTGTGGCCTTTGACTTGTGTGAAACCTTCCTCCATTATTCTTCACCATTTCTCTCTCCCTCTCCCTCAACTCCCTGTTGAGATGCTGCTCCCTCTTCTCCCTCCCCTTTTCAAGCCCCAAATCACCATGAAAACAACACCAAAACCCTACCCCTATTTCTTTAATAGTGTGCACAAGCCCAAGATCTATACATTGGACCAAGAAAGCAAGGATTTTGGCCACTTGAGGCAACTCAAGAATTTTCTTGAGTTGCCAAATGAGATAATTTTTGGATCATTAGCTTAGTTATACATTACTTATACCCCATGTTTAGTTTAGAACCGATATTATGTGTTTTGGTGGACTTAAGAAAAACCTAGTTAGGGTTTGAGGAAACTGTGAGTTGTAATGTGAAATTGAGATCAGTAGAGGCCACCCTAACACCCTAGTGCTTGAATTATGACCCAAAACAGAGACTTGAAACCTGGAATACGGATTTAGAAACCCCGACATCGGATAAATGTGTGATTTATGAGGGTATTTTGGAATCTGGAGCAACCCGGGGCCACTAGAATTGATTTTGGAATTAGTGGGAGTCGTGCAGGAACCTAGGAAGCTACCACTGAGACCCGAGCCCCAAATTCAAACCCCAGGCCGCAGATTTAATCATTCTGGCCGCAATTTGCGGCCAGAGTAGGATGGATTTGGTTCAGATTTGGTCCATGGCTCCTTTTGCACTAAAATAGACCCCTCCTATATGCAGTTTTGGCTAATTGTCACCTGGGGAAAATCTGGGAGCATTTTTGTGTGTTTTAGGCTATGTTTTCCGTATTTTAAAATGCACTGTCTTGATATTTGGATTGGTATTTGGTTGTCGGGTGTTCGTACATCGACAACAGGGATTGTTTGATTGATTTGCACGTTTAGGCCATAGGTTCCAACCTATGAGCACACGGTGCGCTGTATCGGTTTTCTTCCTCGATTTTAATACGTATTGCGACTGTTTATTATTGTAGGTACCCTCGCAAGGATTCCGAGGCGAATCGATTTCGACGAGCGAAGACCAGGTGAGTAGATTATATCTACGGGGGAAGTCGGGTGGATGGCGTATAGCACCCCCGCATTTCGATGTCTAGTATACTATATATACTATATATATGATAGCTTATTGAGTGACATGGAGATCATAGATGTGTTAGGTGTACTATGGATATTTAGGGTTAGAAGTGAACTAGTGTATTTTCTTAGTTGCGAACCCTAGCATAGGTTTACACCCACACACCCACACGCTTATTGCTATACTTATATCGTGATGTTCAGGATAGTGTATGATACTGGAGATGAGTCGATGAGTTTGGGTATGATGCCGTGAGATCGGCGATATGATGTGATTCGTATTTGGGATACGATACGAGATTTTATCGGGCCTTTGGACGTGTGTTTTACACACGCGCTTATATTGGTTTAGATGGTATCGATTATACTAGACTTAGATCAGTACCCAGATCATGAGAGATGATGATAAGGATACCAGATAATTGATGAGCTGACCGTGATATTGACCCGTACCCAGATTTGGGATGGCCGTACCATGGATTTACGTACGAGCTATATATTGATGATAGATCCGCGCTCATGACTCGATGATATTATATGATGTATATTGTAACATATGTGATACTATTGAGGCGGGATCACCGACTATTATAATTATATTTATATATATATATATATATATATATATATATATATATATATATATATATATATATATATATATCGACTAAGATGTAGGTGGTTTCCATAACCCTCCTGTTTAGCTTGTTAGTCAGGTCTGTAGATTACTTAGTAGACATTAGACTAGACCCGAGTCATACCTATTTCAAAACTAACGAACCGGGGATATTTTAAAGATAGGCAAAAGGGATTCTACGGATATTTTCAAACGAAGCATCTTTTCTTAAAACACCGTAGCCCTTATTTTACCAAAAACCCCGATTCGTCTTATTTCAAATGGCAAAGCTGCATGATATATTTATTGAAGTAGATTCTTCACTGTTGCGTTGATTATTCGATTCCGCATATTCATGCTATTTGCATTGCATTGCTTGTGTTTATTGATATATTACTATCATGCTGCTAGGACACCAGCACCATTATCGATGATGCATATGTTCTACGTACACTGCTCGCCGGCTCACACACTTCATCATCGATAATTGCCATGTCACTACACTGTAGTACTGTTGCATTCAGGATATGACTCTTGCATGGCCTACTTGTGTACCTATGCACTGTGCACCCATATGTGCACACATACGTATTTGCATTTACATTGATGGTTCTGGCTTGATGAGAGATTTGGGAACCGTAAAATACCTTTTAAAGCTGATTCATTTTAAAGAAGCGGTATTCCCTACATATGTGCATATTACTATTCTATGTTGAATGACATACTGATATGTTACAGTTCTTTTACATGTCGCATACATCATGCTTCTGATTATACGCATTGAGATATGTTGTTTCCATGATATTTCTTGATTTGGGAACCGTGGGTATTTCAAAAGAGAATATGTAATTGTTTTAAAAACCCGGTTGCCCTTGATATGATATTTCAGTGTGTCCACCATGTGTTTTCTCGGTGCTGAGAACGACATGTGAAACCCGATTCGAGAAGGCGGATGAGGCCGATTGCGGGTACATGGTGGACCCGGTATGGTTCCCCGGTGCAAGAAATGTTTTTCATGGAGTAGACGATGAGCCTGGCAGGGTGGCGAGTACCTACCGGTGATTGGTTAGACCTGGCGGTTATCCGGAGGATACTGACCAGAGTCGATAGATGGATATGGGCGTACTGCTGGGGCCGAGGGCCGATTCTGCAGACAGAGCCCGTGGGCTGATCCGGACTGACGGAGCCCGATATATGAGGATTTACGTGCCGATGCTGGGCACAGCTTTCATGATGTTTTTGAGTGTCGTTGCTGGACACTCCGGTTCCATGATTTTGACGTGTCGCGAGGGACACAGATGGTTTATATCCTCATATTTCCATGCATATGCTTTATGATATTTACATGCATGTTGGTTATTGTCCTTGGGTGACGAGTGGACGGGATCCACATACATTCAGATTTGATTACATTGATCATACCTCATATTTATGATATGCTTTTACCTGAGGCACTGGCACGAGTACTTGGCACTACACTCATGTATAGAGGTTATACTGCCACTTTAGCATGCTTCAGACTTATTCATTTTGAGGTTATATATATCTGATCGTATTGACCTAGGATGGGTCATACATACGATTTCTGCTTGTAGATATTTTCTATTCACGAGTTGGCAACTCACCCCCGTTGTGCCACAGTTCTTGCAGGTTTTGCCGTACAGGTCTCATTGCGGCTTTTCTGGCACATTGCTTCCATTGCGGGTGACTTGCTTTGGTAGATGGGTTCTTTTGCATCCGAACCACCATTGTACATGTATTATTCATTGTATCTAAAAATTCCATCAACCAAAAATTGTATATTGTTTCAGACTTAGAAATCAGTTATGTATTATTTCGACCTTAGAGTCCCGCGTAGCAGTATTATGGTTTTCATGTGAATTTTGAGTTTCTTTCTGAGTTTTGATCCTCGCCTTTCGGCGTTGTATATTATATTGCTTGCGTGGTTGTGACCGTCGATTGACGAAGAGCTAGCTCCCGCTTGGGGATGCCTTTTATCATTGCTTATATATTATCCTTGTTGTACCCCGTTCGGGGCCAGTTTTTACAAAGGAAACTCTGCCGAAATTTTCAGAAAAGACTATACATTTTAAAAATGCATATTCGGCTTAGTTATTTAAAAACCGTGATTTCAAAACATGTTTTCTTCACTCCTTCAAACTAGTTTTCTTTATTTACTACTTAAAATGGTTTTAGATTTCTGGGCTTTTGGCTTACTTGGATTAGATGGGGTCCTATAGACTTCATATGATTCAGGTGCCAGTCACGGGCTATTTCGGGTCGTGACAGTGTAGAATGAAGTCGAGTGAATCGAGTAATAAGCGAGTCATGACAATTGCAATCTTGGTTCGAGTCAAGTTTGTTCCTGTAGACTGGGTTCGAATTCATGTTCGAGTTTAGATTTAAGTTAGGTTAGAGTTCGAGTTTGTATTTGAGTTCAAGTTCAAGTTCAAGTTTAGATTCGAGTTCAGGTCTTTTTCATATGGATTGTTCTAAACTGTTAAAAATCTTATGTTCGGGAGAAATCGGCAACTGCTGCAAATGGACGGCAGGATTTGTGTTTTTTTCCAAGACAATTACCATTTGATAACTCGTTTAAGTTGTCTAACTTGAATAGGCAAGCACCCACTTTCTCCGGCTCCCTGGGGCTCAAGAGAAATGATATCGCTTAAACCTATATTAATTCTAGAGTCCTTAAAATATTGTTTGCATATCTCGAGGGGGTTTTAAGAAAAATACTTTAATATAGTTTAAAAAAAATAACCTCGAGGGTAATTTATAATATTTAGGATTTTCATGAACATGTATTTTAATTGTTGTGGTGTTTTGGTGATAAAACCTAGCTTTTTGAAAGTTTATGGTAATTTTATGAAAACTACTATTTTTGGTAACTTGATGGTATTTTATTAAAATTCTACTCTTTCATTTTAATATATAGTTTCATAATATGTTTTTATTGAAAATATGAATTCATAGTTTTATATAATTTTCCAAAATTTTGTTTTTTTTATTTAAAAAAGTCGTATTTCTTAAAAACCGTATTTTTATTTCTTTTCGAGACCGAATACTCCGTGAGGAGTTCTGCATCTCGCTCTACTATCCCAAGAATGTGTGATAATCCGTACCGTCCATTACCGAGTCCCTTAACGAGGGTTGTAGAGGTCTAATTGCCAAACATTACAAAAATACCGATTAAAAGAAACCCGTTTTGAAAAAGTGTGGTATTTTAATTAAAAAATTATTCTTTAAATGAACCATAGATCTAAGATATTGTTCTATGAAACCATAGTGTGCGTGTGGGGTAGATCGTTACCCCGTGAAGTTTTCCTAGAGGTAGATAATCTAGTTATCGAGAAAGGTTATACTAAAATTCATGGTATTTTAATAAGAAAGTCCGTTATATGTTTGTTTCACATTAAATTTTTTATTAAACTAAAAGCAAATGATGTGAATAAGGTTATGATTAGTATAAGATGTTAGTTTGATCTAATTTGCTTATCACGTGGATTACAAATATTAAAAAGAAGATTATATCGGAGATAACTCCACTTTTGTCGATTTGTTTTAAAAATTGTTTTGAGATGGAAAGGGAGATAGATGAAGATACTTACTAGTTTAAAGCGTTAATAAGGACGAGGGAAAGCCTTCGGGTGTCGTGGTGTCGTCGGAAAAGCTTCGGTCATCGAGTTTGGCTTGCTACTCCACTTGGGTGTCTAAATCCACTTGATTCTTAGAGAGTTTGAGAGAATTTTTGATAGAATTTTCAGAATGGGGAAGAGCTAGGAGATGGGGTGCTATTTATAGTGAAGAATTAGGGTTTGGAAATTAAAATTTTTGATTAAAAGCATTAAAATTGGTGTTAATTGGTGAATTGAATGGTCACTGTTTAATTGCAGGGAAATTAAACGGTGCAGGAGAGTTGAGGGGAGTTAAAGGGACGAGTGTGCAAAGCACGGAGGCGATTGGGGCCGATCCAACCGCCGGTAGCGGTCAAAACAAGGAAACGGGCGGTCAAAATTTGATGATCCGTCTCGAGATTCGTGCCATATGTTTTAATCGTATTAAACACCTCATTTAACCTGTTTGATTTTTCTGAAACTTTTCATTTCTCCGCGTATTGCACGTGCAACTCTTGGGCTTCCGAAAAATTAAAAAGAAAAATCTTTAAAAATAATTGGGACTAATGGTAATCAAACACACAGACTATGTCACAGCAGTAGAGAGTCTTAACCAGTGAGCTGCAATCTTGTTCTTGCTTTTTATCAAACAAATCTAACTTATAACTTTACAACAAGCTGAAATACCCTTTCTATAAAATAAGCAAGTAATTTTGTGCGGGGATTTCAGAGTCGTTACATTCTACCCTCCATATAAAAATTTTGTCTTCGAAATTTACATAAAGGACTAATTTTCGAATAGCTGAGGGTATCGTGCACGCATATCATCGTTCCCATGTCGATTCTCTTGGCGAGTCTTTTCTCCACATTACCCGGACCAAGTTCACTTCCTTATTCTGTAAGGTCTTCACCTTTCGGTCCAGGATCTCAACTGATTGTTGCTCGCAGGTTAGGTCAGTCTGTACCGTAAGCTCTGAGTGATCAAGTTTATGACTGGGGTTGATCATATATCGTCTTAGCTGGGATATATGGAATACGTTGTGCACTCCTTCCAATGAGTGTAACGACTCTGAGATCACTGTACAGAAATTTCTTGTTATTGTACAGAAAAGGGTATTACAGCCTGTATAAGAGTTAAAAGTTATTTTTGTTAAATAAAAGTAAGAAGCAACTTGTATCTCACTGGTAAAGCCTCTATACTGCTGCGACATAGCCTGTGTGTTCGATTCTCAGCAGACACAATTATTTTTTAGATTTTTCTTTTTAATTTTTCGGAAGCCTAAGAGTTGCACGTACAATACACGGAGAAACGAAAAGTTTCAGAAAAATCAAACAGGCGCAATGAGGTGTACACATCCAACTTGATACGTGTCACGAATCTCGAGGCAAGCCAATCAAATCCGACCTCCCGTTTTCATCATATGGCCGCTACCGACGGTCCCGATGCGCCCAAATCCCTCCATGCTTTGCACACTTGACCCTGCGACTCCCATTAACTCCCCTGCACTGTTTGATTTTCCTGCAATCAAACAGAGACTCTTCAATTCACCATTTAACACATTTTTAATGTATTTTAATCCACACTTTCAATTCTCAAACCTTAATTCTTCACTATAAATACCACCTCATGCCCTGACTCTTCACCATTCTGAAAATTCTAGCAAAAATTCTCTCAAACATTCTAAGTGCTAAGTGGAGTTAAGCCCCCAAGTGGAGTAGCAAGCCAAACTCGACGGCCGGAGCATTTCCAACGATGCCACGACACCCGAAAGCTTCCTCTCTCTCTTGCTAACCACCTAGACACGTATGTCTCTTCACCTCTATCCCTTTCCATCTCAAAACAACTTTTTAATACAAACCGACAAAAGAGAAGTTATCTCCGATATAGTTTTCTTTTTAATATTTGTAAGGCATGTGATAAGCAAATTAAAGCAAACTAACATGCTACATTAATCTTAACATAATTTCATATCATTTAGTTTTTTTTATAACAAAATTTTCATATGAAACAAACATATAACAATCTTTTTCATTAAAATACCTGTAGTGCCCCACTTCCCAGTGTACGGGGAACTAGGCGTGGTGGGCACGTGACGTATTAACTCAGAAGTAAACACGTTAAGCGTAAATAACCAATATAAATAAATGCACAAGAATGACAAGAGATGTAATATAAACATCAACTTTTATTAATATCCATTCTTTACATTACAACTGATTTGAAAAGGAAATGTACAATGATAAAAGCAATGCCTAAACAGTGGCATACAAATGAAAAGGTAAGTACAAGGAAAGCTAGAAGTCTGGCTCCTCTATGAACTGATCCAAGTCCTCCTGACTGGGCCCGGTCTCCTGAGAGTCGGGTCCTCCTGACAAACATTCCAAAGAAAGAAAGAGACATGAATGTCGTCAGCGAACTAGCGCTCGGTAAGTCCCAAAGATAAGGGTGGAATAGAACAAGTAATGAATATATGACTGGTAATCTGAACAAGTATATGTTTGTTATACTAACGTAGTTGTTTGTAGCTTGGTACAGAATATATCAGTGTATACGAGAGGAGTCCAACTATCCCGTGGACTATGGTAACATATAAGTACAAGGCCCCATCAAAACCCACGGGACAATGGCAGGAGAGTTCATGTAGGTGTTATTTAGTGTCCATCATCGTACCACTTTTAATACATTTCGTACCAATGTACCCCTTTAAAACCCTGTAATGTATTGTATTGAATTATAGTCATCAGACTTGTCGAGACCATGGATACAAGTTGTTCATGTAATCAGGTTCAGGATATAAACAAGTAGTCATGTAATCAAGTCAAGTTATAGGCATGGTTCAGTCAAGTCAAGTCATGTTTGCATATTGATCCTGTTCTAGTATTCAGGTTCAAGTATACATGTTGGTATATTGAATTCATGTTGAATTGGATTCTGATTTGGATTAGACTCAGATTGATTTGGACTTAGACTTGAGTCAGACACTTAGAACCGATTTGGATCCTGAATTAGGTTTGGGAGTTATCGGTAACTGCTGCACATGGACGGCAGGATTTGTGTCTTTTTCAAAGACAATTACCATTGATAACACTGTTAAGTTTTTCTACCTTAAATAGGCAAGCACTCACTTTCTCCGGCTCCCTGGGGCTTAAGAGAATTGATCCCACTTAAACCTATATTTACTAAAGTCCTTAAATGTAATTTTATATAACTCGAGGGGGTTTTATGAAAAATATTTTATATACTTTCAAAATAAATCTCGAGTATTTATTTATATTATTTAAGGTTTCCATAATTGTGAATTTCAAGAATGTGAAGTATTTTAGTGATAATAGTTTAGCTTGGATAGTTCAACGTATTTTAGTGTAAAGCTTGTCTTTTGGATAACTTGAGAGTATTTTGATGAAACTTGTCATTCTTTTATTTTTTAGAAAACATTGAATTTTATTATATCTTGAAAATATGTGGTTTGATAATATTTATGTAATTATAAAAATTAATTTTATTATTAAGTAGAAAATTTCATTTTTCTAAAAAATCGTATTAGAAATCTTTCGAGACCGAATGCTCCGTGAGAAGGTTTGCATTTCGCTCTACTAGCCCAAGGATGTGCGATAATCCGCACCATCCAATAGCGGGTCCCCTAAAAGGGTTGTAGAGGCATAGTCGCAAAGAGTTTTGATAATACAATTCAAAGAAAACCGACTTTTTATAGTTCATGGTATTTTAATGAAATGTTGTATTTGCCACAAAAATATGTTTCCAATAGTATCGTGCTATGTAAACATGTATGTATGTGAGGGGTAGTTCATTACCCCGTGAAGTTTTCTAGAGGTATGATTAAGCAAAGTAATAAAATATGGTAGATACAAAGTTCATGGTATTTATATGTAAAACTCAATTTAAAGTTATTTAATATGATAATTTAGGGTGAAAGTTGTTTCTAGTTATTAGTTTCATGATTAAAAAGCAAGTGTAGGAATATGCATGAGCAAGGCTTAAGAAAAAGTGTAGTTTCTAGGGTTTTATAATAAGATGTCGGTATAACTCCACTTACCGATATGTTTTATGAAAAGAGACTTTTAGAGAAGAAGGGGGAGGATTAGAAGAGACTTACTTTTGGATTTGTTAAGAAGAGAGAGAGGAAGAGGTTGAGGTTGTCGTTGCATTGCTGGGTCACCAGAATTGCTTTATTTCCTCGTTGGAAGTTAGTCTTGGGCTAACTCCTCTTCTACTCCACTTGTACTTGAGAAAATTTGAGGGTTTTGGCTAGAATTTTCAGAATGAGGAGGGGATAGGGTATGGGGTTGTATATATAGTGAGAAATTAGGGTTTTGGAATTGAAGAATGAATTAAAATGCATTTAAATTGGATTTAAAGGTGAAATTGAAGTTTCTGTTTCATTTCAGAGAAATCAAACAGTACAGGGGTAATGGGGGTAGGCTAAGGGTCTTGTGTGCAAAGCACATGCACTTTTTGCCTACGGAGGCCCGTAGGCACCGGGCTTTGATGGCATCTCGCCGGTCCAATGGTGAGGGGGTGCCGTTGGATTCTCTCCACGTGTCCATCTCTCTGTTTATAATATTATGCACATGTTTATTTTTCTTGACTTTTCATTTCTATGTGCAGTGCACGTGTAAACTTTTGGGCTTCCAAAAAGTTTAAAACAAAATCAGAAAAAATATAATGTGCCTGAGGGGATTCGAATACAGGAGCTACGTCACAGCAGTGCAAGGGCTTTACCAGTGAGCTACAAGTTGTTTCTTGCTGTTCTTAAACAAAAATAACTTATAAATTGTACTCAGGCTTGTAAACTCCTTTCTGTACATTAACTTAAAAAAATTTATACAGTAAAATCAGAGTCGTTACAATACCATGAACTTTAGTATAACCCTTCTCGATAATTAGCTTAAATACCTTTAGAAAAACTTCACGGGGTAACGACCTACCCCACACGCATACTATGGTTCCATAGCACGGTATTCTAGATCTATGGTTCATTTAAAAAATAGTTTTTTACATTAAAATACCACACATTTACAAAAAAAAACGGGTTTCTTTAAATCGGTATTTCGAAATCCTTGGCAATTACGCCTCTACAACCCTCGTTAGGTGACCTGCTAATAAATGGTGTGGATTATTGCACATCCTTGGGACAATAGAGCGAGATGCAGAATACCTCATGGAGTATTCGGTCTCTAAAGGAAATAAAAATACGGTTTTAAGAAATACGACTTTTCTAAATAAAAACTAATTTTTGGAAAAATTATATAAAATTATGAAATCCGTATTTTCAATAAAAGCATATTAAGAAACTATATTTTTAAAATGAAAGATTAAAATCTTTTAATAAAATACCATCAAGTTTCCAAAAGTGGTAGTTTTCACAAAAATACCATAAGTTTTCAAAAAGCTAGGTTTTATCACCAAAACACCACAACAAATAAAATACATGTTCATAAAAACCTTAAATATTACAAATCACCCTCGAGGTATTTTTAAACAATATTAATATATATTTTTCATAAAACCCCCTCGAGATATGCAAACAATATTTTAAGGACTCTAGAATTAATATAGGTTTAAGCGGTATTATTTCTCTTGAGCTCCAGGGAGCCGGAGAAAGTGAGTGCTTGCCTATTCAGATTAGACAACTTAACGGATTTATCAATGGCAACTGTCTTGGAAAAAGACACAAATCCTGCCGTCCATGTGCAGCAGTTGCCGATTTCTCCCGAACATAAGATTTTAACAATTTACATCAATTTCTATGAAAAAGACATAAACTCGAATCAAAACTCGAACTCTAACCTAACTCGAATCTAAATTCGAACATGAACTCGAACCCAATCTACTCGAACCAACTTGACTCAAACCAAGATTACAATTGTCATGACTCGCATATTACTCGACTCACTCGAACACATTCTATATCTTTTGCAATCTATGGTTTCGATCAAGACATATTAATCAATCAATCAAACCAATTAAGTATATTAACCAGTTATAATATATTATACTCGGGGTGCTTGGGATAGTTTCTTGTGTGAATCCAATGGAGCTTCAGGAGTCCCGTATTAACCTCTTTTTTTTTATTTTACTTGAATATCATTTGAGTTGACTCATCCACAGCCTAGAGCCCCGATGCTAACATATGAAATGGGCCCATGTTTCCTTGCTCCTGGGACCCCACTCTTGAGTTTGTGAATACTTCTACGGCTGCGTTGACATTCATACTTGAAACTTAACGTTAACATAATGACCATATAGAGACCTATAGTATATACTTACCCATGAACATATACTCTTACTCGTCATATATATTATACACTTGTCATTTTTTTTTTACTCTTACCTATCTTTGCGACTTACCGAGCGCTAGTTCGTTGACGGGCATTCCACCCATTTTTCTTCTCTTGGAATGTTTGTCAGATACGGTCGAGACGGAAGAAGTTGAAGCCACAGAGTAAGACTACAACCAGACCGCTACTCAGAGCTAGCTCAGCTTCATTTTCCTTCAGTTTATGTATGCCACTTGTTTAGGCATTTTCCCTATTATATTTACTTTCCAGCATAAACTCTTGTATTTGTAAATATTGGAAGTTGAATATAAATAAAGATATTTGTTGAAAAATTTTACAGTATCCATTTATTCTTGTATTTTGTCATATTGTTTCAATACACTTAGTATATTTATTTAAGGAATGACCTTCTTTTGATAAATATACCGCGGGCTTGCCACTTTACCGTTTCCGTCTACTGGGAAGCGGGGTGTGACAGATTTTGTTGGTGGCTCATGTAGATCAGTTCTGCATGAAGTTGTAAACAATATACCACAAGAAATAATGAATTCAACAAATATTTACATTCCTTGCATTTCAAATTCCTTAAATCTATCGTAACATATCTTTTATATCAAGGTGATGGAATCTTCGAACAATACCAGCACAAACGTCAGTGGCAATACTCTACCGCCTATATTACTACTACCACCTACCGTTTCAGCACCTATCAATGAGCAAACAGTACTGCTTGAGGCTATTAAAAACCTATTGGAGGGTCAGCAGCAGCAGACTGCTATCCTTATGAACCGCCCTAAGGAGGAAGCACCTGGAGTCAAACAGTTTCGGGCCATACACCTAAAGAACTTCTCGGGTAAAGGGAGTTCGCTTGAATCAGAAGAGTGGGCTCAAGCGATCGAGGATGACCTGGCAATAGCTCAAGTGCTAAATATAGCCTGGGTGAGAGTTGCTAAGTTGCAACTGACCGATAACGCCAGGGTATAGTGGAAGGCTGAGGAGAGCCGTCTCGCGCAACCGATAGAATGGAAAACATTCCGAGACCTCTTCGACGCCAAGTACTTCCCAGAGACTGCCCACTTTGACATGGAGCAGAAATTCATCCATTTACAACAAGGCTCAATGTGGGTCAAGTCGGTGGATGAATATGATACAGAGTTTACCATTGTAACGACTATGAAATCACTGTACAGAAATTTCTTGTTATTGTACAGAAAAGGGTATTACAGCCTGTGTAAGAGTTAAACGTTATTTTTGTTAAATAAAAGCAAGAAGCAATTTGTAGCTCACTGGTAAAGCCTCTGCACTGCTGTGAGATAGCCTGTGTGTTCGATTCTCATCAGACACAATTTTCTTTTAGATTTTTGGAAGCTCAAGAGTTGCACATGCAATACACGGAGAAATGAAAATTTCAGAAAAATCAAACAGGCGCAATGAGGTGTACACACCCATCTTGACACGTGGCACGAATCTCGAGGCAATGCCTCAAGATCCGACCATCCAAACCCATGATAGGGCCGGCACCGACGGTCAGATATGCCCCAAATTGCTATGTGTTTTACACACTCGTCCCTTTGACCCCCCTTAACTCTCCCGCACTGTTTGATTTTCCTGCAATCAAACAGAAACTCTTCAATCCACTATTTAACACCTTTTTAATGCATTTTAATCCACACTTTCAATTCCCAAACACTAATTCTTCACTATAAATACCACCCCATGTCCTAGCTCTTCACCGTTCTAAAATTCTAACAAAAATTCTCTCAAAACTCTCTAAGTGCCAAGTGGAGTTAAGCCTCTCAAGTGGAGTAGAGAGCCGAACTCGACGACCGGAGCATTTCCGAAGAAACCACGGCCCCCGAGATTTTCTTCAATCTCTTCTTAACCATCTAAAAACTGTAAGTTCCTCTTCTCTCCATTTCTTTCATCTCAATTCGTATTTTAAAACAAACCGACAAAAGAGGAGTTATCTCCGATATAGTTTTCTTTTTACATTTATAAGGCATGTGATAAGGAAATTAAAGCAAACTAACATACTACATTAATGTTAATATAATTTCACATCATTTAGTTTTTAATTTAACAAAAATTTCATATGAAACAAACATATAACAAACTTTTTCATTAAAATACCATGAACTTTAGTATAACACTTCTAGATAATTAGTTTAAATACCTTTAGAAAAACTTCACGGGGTAACGACCTACCCCACACGCACACTATAGTTCCATAGCACGGTATTCTAGAGCTATAGTTAATTTAAAGAAGAACTTTTTCATTAAAATACCACACCGTTTCAAAACGGGTTTCTTTAAATCAGTATTTCGAAATTCTTGGCAATTACGCCTCTACAACCCTTGTCAAGGGACCCGCTAATGGATGGTGCGGATTATTGCACATCCTTGGGACAGTAGAGCGAGATGCAGAACTCCTCACAGAGTATTCGGTCTCGAAAGGAAATAAAAATACGGTTTTAAGAAACGCTACTTTTCTAAACAAAACTAATTTTGAAAAATTATATAAAAATTATGAATCTGTATTTGCAATAAAAACAAATTAAGAAAACTATATTTTTTAAAAAATGAAAGATTAGAATTTTCAATAAAATACCACCAAGTTTCCAGAAGCAGTAATTTTCATAAAAAATACCATAAACTTTCAAAAAGACTAAGTTTTACCACCAAAACACCACAACAATTAAAATACATGTTCATGAAAACCTTAAATATTATAAATCACCCTCGTGGTTTATTTTTAAACTATATTAAAGTATTTTTCATAAAACCCTCTCGAGATATACAAACGATATTTTAAGGACTCTAGAATTAATATAGGTTTAAGCGGTATCATTTCTCTTGAGCTTCAGGGAGCCGGAGAAAGTGAGTGGTTGCGTAATCAGGTTAGACAACTTAACGGAGTTATCAATGGCAATTGTATTGGAAAAAGACACAAATCCTGTCGTCCATGTGCAGCAGTTGCCTATTTCTCCCGAACATAAGATTTTAACAATTTACATGAATTTCTATGAAAAAGACATGAACTCGAATCCAAACTCGAATCTAAACTTGAACTCGAACTCGAACTCGAACACAAACTCGAACTCTAACCTAACGCGAATCTAAACTCGAACATGAACTCGAACCCAATTTACTCGAACCAACTTGACTCGAATCAAGATTGCAATTGTCATGACTCGCATATTACTCGACTCACTCGAATACAATCTACACCTTTTTGCAATCTATGGTTTCGATCAAGACATGTTAATCAATCAATCAAATCAATTAAGTATATCAACCAGTTATATATATTATACTCGGGGTGCTTGGGATAGTTTCTTGTGTGAATCCAACGGAGCTTCAAGAGTTTCGTATTAACCTCTTTTTTTATTTTACTCGAATATCAGTCGGGTTGACTCATCCATAGCCTAGAACCCCAATGCTAACACATGAAATGGGCTCGTGTTTCCTTGCTCCTGAGGCCCCAGTCTTGTGCTCATGAATACTTCTACGGCTGCGTTGACATTCACACTTGGAACTTAACGTTAACATAATGACCATATAAGACCTATAGTATATACTTACCCCTGAACATATACTCTTACTCGTCATATATATTCTACACTTGTCATTTTCTTTACTCTTACTTATCTTTGGGACTTACCGAGCGCTAGTTCGCTGACAGACATTCCACCCACTTTTCTTCTCTTGGAATGTTAGTCAGATACAGTCGAGATGGAGGAAGTGGAAGCCACAGAGAAGGACTGCAACCAGATCGCTACTCAGGGCTAGCTCAGCTTCACTTTTCTTCAGTTTATGTATGCCACTTGTTTAGGCATTTTCCTTATTGTATTTAATTTTCAGCATAAGCTCATGTATTTGTAAATATTGGAAGTTGAATGTAAATAAAGATGTTTGTTGAAAAATTTTACAGTCTCCATTTATTCTTGTATTGTGTATTATTGTTTCAATACGCTTAGTATATTTATTTAGGGAATGACCTTCTCTGGATAAATATGCCGCAAACTTTCCACGTCACCATTTCCGTCTAGTGGGAAGCGGGGCGTGACAACCCTGCTCAGCAGGTAAGGCATTATCTCAAATTCAATTTTTTGATATCACTTACTACACTGCTAACGCAAAGTCGTAACAAGTTTGCCGCACATCTTATTCCCACTGCTGAAATCCGGGCACGACGATTTCAGCAAAGGTTGGACCCTGAAATCCAAGCTGCACTCGCTACAGGTGATTTTCCAACCCATGAGCTTGCTTTGAAGGCTGCCCGACGCTATAAGGCAGTTGGGAAGAAGAAAGGCAGGTCGCAGACTGCCGGTATGAAACGTCCTGTGCACCAGATCACAGGAGGGGCCTCTTCTAGGCCAGCTTTTAACGGACCATCTCGGAGGCCATGTCACAACCCGGAAATGGCACGTGACTGGAACTTGAATCACATGAAGTCTATAGGACCCCACCGTAATCCAAGTAAGCCAAAAGGCCAGAAATCTAAACCTTCTAGGGAAAGTAGTGGAGGTGAAGTTTTGAAATAAAGGTTTAATGAAATCAGGTTCTTTTTTTAAATACATAAGTAATATTATATGAAACACAAGTGGATTATATACAGTAGTTAAAACATTTTCGTCATTTGAAATTTGGGCAGCACCTCCTTTGTAAATTTTAATCCGAAAGCAATACAAGCAATAATAATAGGCATCCCCAAGCGGGAGCTAACTCTTTGCCAAATTGGCGGAAACAACACACAAATACAGGTATACGACGCCAACGGCGAAGGTCAAACACAGAAAAGAAAGGAAACCAAAACATCATCAAGAAACCAGAAACAATAATAGATACATGAGCGTGACTCTAAGTTCGAAAGAATATACAAAGTGTGGTTTCTAAGTCTACCAAATATACATAGTCTGGTTGATGGAACTTTAACTAGATACAACTGAATAAATATACAAGTATAATTGGTGGTCACGATACAAGTGTACCCCACCTACCAAAGCAAGTCACCCAGAAAAAAAGCAGTGTGCCAGCGAGCCACTACCGAATCCATACGGTCAACCTGCTATAAAACTGTGGCACAACGGGGGTGAGTTGCCAACTCGTGAGTAGAAGACATCACCGGGTAGAAATCGAATGTATGACGATCTCCTAAGTCATACAGTAATATAATAATAATACAATTACATCGAGTGGTAGCAAGGGTAATAGTATAAGCATAAGTGTAATACCAATATACTCGTGTCCATGTCATAAGGTAGCACCATATCATATGTAAAATATATGTATGAGTATAAATGTATCATCCAACGTGTGTCCATCAACAGCACACCAAATCATGATAAAACCTGAGTGCCCAGTATCGACATTCGAAAACATCATAAAAATCGTGTCCAGTAGCGACACATAATCCTCATATCTCGGGCGCCGTCTCATCGTATCGGCCTTCATATCCATCTGATCTCACGATTCCGGTCGGTATCCTCTGGATATCCGCCGATCCAAACTATCACCGGTCATAGTGCTTCCCTGCCAGGCTCAATGTCTCTCTATACGATCTTCTTGTCCCGGGGTACCGTACCGGGTCCACATGTACCCACAGACGGTGCCTCCTCTCTCCTCGAATCGGGTATACATATAGCTCAAGAACCGAGAAAACTCATGGTGGACGCCACACATCATATCAAGGAAAACCGCATCTTTCTTTTAAAATGATCATAAGTTTTCAAAATTCACACGCGGTTTCCCAAATCGAGAAATCTCATGAAAACCAAAATCTCATCAACATGAGCCAATAATGAAACAATGAATACCGGCACAGAGCCAATCTATACAGTGCATAACTAGAATGTATGTCTAAATGAATGTGGCATCTAAGTAAGAAATACAATATCTAAACTAGCATGTGAGATCATAAATGCTAAGCAATACCATTAAGCTACAAGTTATCAAGTTGTACTAGTGAAGTAACGGTTTCTAATGTGTACATGGCTTGGCAATTACCGATGATGAGCGTGTGAGCCGGAGAGTATGTGTACGTGCAACATGCGCATCATCGGTAATGGTGCATGTATCCTAGCAGACGAGGTCATAACAGCTAATGAAATAATATGTATATATGAAATGCAATGAGAATAATATGAGCATAGCAGAAAAGTAAACAGTAAACGCAACAATATAAAATATATATAGCTACATACGAGCCATACAGTTATAGTATTTAAAATAGTACGAATCGTCATTTTTAGAAAAATAGGGGCTACAGTGTTTTTTGAGAAAAAGATACCATTTGAAAATCCGTAGCGTCCCTCGGGTTGTCCTTGAAAATGCATAAGGATCCGTTAGTTTTGAAAATAGGTATGACTCAAATTATACTCTAATACCTACTTAAGTGATTAAAGACTAAACTAATCCCGGGTCAAAAGTAATTAGAAATCTATAACATTCCTGAGTCGATACATCTATCAGTCGGTGATCCAGCCTCATAATATCACGTACGGTATAGTTCCTCGTACAACATCCTCAAGTCAAGAGTGCGGATCAATCATCATATATATCATATCTCGTACGGTATAATCCATCGTACTAAATCCTCGAATCAAGAATACGGGTCAATCATCATATATATCATATCTCGTACGGTATCATCCGTCGTACGATATCATCATTCAAGGGTACGGATCTATGGTCACGTACATTCTATCATCTCATCTAGTCACATGTCATCACATGTTATATGTATATCGCCCAATGATCATGTAATATCTCATATCATAACCTGGTGTTTCGTTCTCATACCATATATCATGACCTCGTGAAATCATGTCTGATCATATCGACTCATATCCTTCTAGCATATCATATCCTCATCTTACACGTATATATATGTATATATATAAACATATACATACATACACACATATATATATACATATACACACGTCTTATACCAAGTGTGTGTGTGCGTGTGTGTGTGTGACAACATATATCCCAAAGGCTCAAGACTAAGAGAAATAGGGCTAAGGATATACCTTTCTACGAGTACGCTTATTCCAACCTATGGTCTCCTAGAACCCTATTTGCTAAATATCCATATCCAACATTTAAATATATATACAAATATATATAAGTACCCTAATCTACGGTTGCGGGGGTGCTATACGCTATCCACCCGACTTCCCCCATAGATATATATCTATTCACCTACTATCCTCGCTATAGCCGAAGTCAATGAACGCCTTGCTCTCCCTTGTCGTCCCGAAGTCCACGCGAAGGTACCTACAGTTCAAGCACGTCGTTTCGACATCAAAATCAAGTCCGAAAACCGATATGGCAAGTGAAACGTACATAAGTTAAAACCTATGGTCCACGCATGCAAGAATAACCAAACAACTTTCGACATTGACGTACAAACGTCAAACGACCGAGACAAAACGCAAATACCAAAACTCAAGTTATCAAAAGTCGCAAAACGAAAACAACAACTTGGAAAAACACTTCTAGATTTTACCCTAGATGAAATTAAGACATTTTGCATATATGGTAGGTCTAATTATCAGATAAAGGAGCTATGGACCAAACCTGGGACCCACTACCCTAGGTCAGGCCGTAATTTACGGCCATATGGCATTTATTTGCGGCCAGATAGTGGATTTGGGGGCTCGGGTCTCTACGGTATGTTCTTAATTACCTGCACATCTCTTTGTGTTCGCTAAATATTTTTCAGAGTCTCCGAGCTAAAGCAGATCCTATTTTATCATCACATTTTCCACAAAAACCAATATCGGAAAATTCCAAGTTCATGTTTGGGACTTCTAATCTTAGTTTGGTCCAGAATTCTATCACTAAAAGAGTTGTGGTCACTAACTAAATCTCAATTACACCTTCACAACTCAAAACATCCCCTGAAGCTCATCTTAGAATTTTCCACGATCATAAACCTACACTAGTTTAACTCTAAACTACTATAAGAGATTAGGAAACTCAAATACTTAACTAAAAGTGAGGGAATTACCTTCCTAGAGCAACTCAAGAAAATTCTAAGATGGCCAAAGTGCTCAAAGTCCCAACTTGATCCTACCATGTTGCTTGTAGTAAGGTAAGGAATGATTTTTGTGAAGGTTATATGGGGTTTTGTTGAAAGATTGAAGGGGTTGTATGGTGGTAGTGAGGTGGTGGAGGAGTTTAAGAAAAATGGAGAAGAAGATGAAGAAGAATGGGAGGTGCAGAAAATGAAGAGGTGAAGGGAGCCAAGAGTTGTGTAGAAACTTGCCCCCCCTCTCTCCCTCTCTCAACCATACCCTCTTGTCCCTACTATATTATTTTATCTTTTCTTTTTTCTTTTTCTTTTCTAATTAAAACCAAAACCATTTGAAAACAAATGGAGCCATGGTTCAATAAACGTGGCAAATGTTGCAACATGTTATGTTGCCTGTCATGATACATAAACATGGTTAATGCTTAATTAGTAAAATATTAATCAAGTTTAGTATTAAACTTGTATACAAATAATTATATAATAATTTATAAAATGTCCAAATCAAATAAATGCTTTCATAATCAATAATTCATTTTAATTTCCAAATATTTTCCAAACTATATCGATAATCATACTATTTCATTAAAACTAATTTCCATATTTTTTATAATATTTATAAAATTTATTATTTAAATTATTTAAATTCCAAAAATAATATTTTATTTTTCTGAAATGTTACAGGCCAGTAAGTTCGTTCGCCAACAACAGGCCAGACTTTTGCATCTACTGCAAGAGAACAGGGTATCTTATGAAGAACTATCGTAAGGCTAACAATTTGTGCCTGATCTGTGGGTCTTCTACTCACGCCATTAGAGCATTCCCACAGAACCGAGGACCTAACAACCCTCCAGCTAGACCGGCGATCCAGGCTCCTTCTACCCGGTTAGCCCTACCAGCTCCAACTCCCCGCACCCAGAACGCTCAACCCCAACGCCAAGTGTTTAACCAGGCACAGAGGAATGTGCCGCGATGCCAAGCATTCACTATGTCGGTCGAAGTGGCTGAAGCTATGGGTTAGGTTATCACCGGTAATGTAAGTCCATGCTACCCTTCCCCGGTTCTTACGGGGTTGCGGAAGTGGTGAAAAACGATTTTCAAGAGGGTGGTAACATGGACTAACAATACGGATCTTTGTTAAACTACTAACTAACAACCTAACAAGAGTTTACCTACACGGTTAGGAGGCTATACCTTTCTTGAACTCCTTCATCTTCGACTCCTCCCGGTGTACGGATCGGCCTCACCTCATCGTCTCCTTGCGCCGAAGATGGATCCACCCGAAAGCTTCTACCTTTGGCTTCTTCTTCGAACTTTGAAGAAACTAGATCACTTGGCTTGCTAGGCCTTGTGAACTAGAATGAGTAGAGGAATGTTTTGGTGTCTTTTTATCTCTAAGGCAATGAGTCTCAACACATGAGAATGGTTTGCCTTGAGGTAGAGAGAGCAAGAGGAAGAGGGAGAGCTTGAGAATGAGAGAGCTCAAGAGAGAGAAAGCCAAAATGAAAAGTGAGCAACTCTTTTCTCATCCAACCTCTCATAATCCAAAAGCATCATGAGCCATAATGATAATCAAGTATTATGTGATGGTTCATATCATATCAAAGGGAATATCATTTTCATGCACTCATTTTGCAAACCACAACAAGCAAGCAAAAGTCTTTGCATGAAAGATGACAACCATTGTAATGATGATGGTCAACTACTCCAACCTAGTCAACCGGTCAAAAAAGTCAACAAGTCAACCCCTCAACAACCATGTCACTATAATACTTAATTAATATTATTGCTAATCATATTTCTTATTCTCATTAGGGTTTAGCAAAAAGTCAATGGTCAACAGTCAACAGTCAACAACCCCAATGAGAATCCTCTGCCTCTGTCACTCTGTCAACTGTGCATACACACCTGCATCCGCGTTCCGAGGAACACGAATACATACGAGATAAAACCAATCCCAAAATGTACACTAGGATCTGGCTTAAACCAAAGCCCGCTAATGTTAACTGTCCGGACACCAAACGTGCACAAGTGCACGGATGTGACCGAACCCTGTCGCAAAACCATGCGACCTGTCGCAAAACCATGCGACCTCTACTCTTTTGTTTAAAGGTGAATAGCTTTCTGTGTGGGACTCTAAAGACTCGACACTACGCTGGCAGTGGGTTTAACCACAGACCGCAAGCGGCACTAGCTGTGCGTAACGGTCCCCAGGTAGATGCCGACAAGAAGACGGACGAGGTGAAACCCATCTGAACTCCTACTGAGCCTGAATGAGACAATCTTTGTACAGTCCGGTCTGTTCGTCTGATACATCGCATGGCGGGCCTAGGGGGCGTAAACTTCAGTCCCCTAATAGCGGTACAAGTCGTGTCAGAGTGAAGCCCAGAACACCCTGAGATAACACTGGAAACCTACCAGTATATCTCGCTTGCCCTGGCCAGGGACTACTCGTATAATGGCTCTCCTAGACACAGCGCGATGTCAACCCCCAATACCGGGAGAGACGAATCCTGTCTAACCGTCACTGCCTCCAAGTGCTTCTGGACTGCACCCAACTACTACCTGTTTACACGACTCCTTTGAGCCGTGGTAGGGTAGTAATCAAAGTACAGTGGGAACACACTCGAGGCGAAGTGACAGTGTCAAGTCAGCGGACTAAGCTGTACTCATGTCACCTGGGAACTGATAACTGACGATAGGTATAGTACCAACCAACAGTTCCCGACGGGTCCTGTCCAGTGTACTCGTAACCCAACGAGCACCCGCATACTATCTCCAGTATGACGTACTGATGGCTATGGGACAGACCATCTCCCCTGCTGGGATGAGAAGCGCATACGCTAGTCTACTCCGGAGTATCGATGCCCTGTCTCGATAGTCCTGCGACTAGGGACCTGTATAAGGATGTGCTTATAGATTACCCAGCTCCCACGAGTGTGACTGCCATCACAAAGCTGGTAATCAAGCAAAGATCCTAAGGGCTCTACTAATATGTATAAGCGATATGCTAAAAGAAACACATGCACATATTGAAGTAGAAACAAACCAAGTAGCATACTACCATTTTGAGCAAGATTGTATTTACAACTGTGAATATCCCAAGCTTCCATTAAGTAATATACAAGCTAGTATGATACAGTAATGGCCTCTAGGGCATATACACTAACAATCTCCCACTTACACTAAGGCCATGAACTGGCGTATCGAAGACCTATCATCTCGATGAGCCGCTCGAACTGAGTCTGGGGTAAGGCCTTCGTGAGTGGATCAGCAGTGTTATCTTCTGTATTTACTCTCTTTACCTCGATCTCCCGGCGATCTACGATCTCCCTGATCAGGTGGTACCGCCTCAAAATGTGCCTGGACTTCTGATGGGACCTGGGTTCCTTCGCTAAAGCTATAGCGCCGTTGTTGTCACAATACAGCGGTATTGGATCAACACTGGTAGGAACCACCTGAAGCTCCGTAAGGAACTTCTTCATCCAGACAGCTTCCTTTACGGCATCGCAAGCAGCTATGTACTCCGCTTCCATAGTAGAGTCGGCAACGGTTTTCTGCTTGGAACTCTTCCAGCAAACCGCCCCTCCATTGAGGGTAAAGACATAACCCGACATGGACTTTGAGTCATCCCTGTCACTCTGGAAGCTAGAGTCAGCAAAGACCTCGATCTGGAGGTCTTTTCCTCCATACACCAAGAACATCTCCTTAGTCCTTCTCAGGTACTTGAGAATGTTCTTTACTGCTATCCAGTGTTTCTCCCCTGGGTTCGACTGATACCGGCTTACAACGCTCAATGCGTATGCTACATCTGGTCTGGTACACAACATCGCATACATAATAAATCCTACCGCAGATGCGTAGGGTATTGATAACATGCGAGCCCTTTCCAAATCAGTCTTGGGAGACATCTCTTTGGAGAGGGTTATTCCGTGACAAGCCGGTAGATTACCGCGCTTGGAATCTTCCATACTGAATTGTTTCAGTATGGTGTTGATGTACCTTGACTGTGAAAGTCCTAACATCCTTTTAGATCTATCACGATAGATCTGGATCCCCAAAATGTAGTTGGCATCGCCCAGGTCCTTCATGGAGAACCTCTGTGACAAGAATCCTTTGACTGACTGTAACATAGGAATATCATTTCCTATTAGGAGAATGCCATCGACGTACAAGACGAGGAATACCACATTACTCCCTACAATCTTACTGTAAATGCACGGTTCATCTGGGTTTTTGATAAAGTCGAATTCTTTGACAGTATCATCAAAGCAGATGTTCCAACTCCGCGATGCTTGTTTGAGTCCATAGATGGACTTGAGCAATTTGCACACTTTACCGCTGCTCCCACTCTGAATGAATCGCTCTGGCTGATCCATATAGACACACTCTTCCAAATATCCATTTAGGAAAGCCGTCTTTACGTCCATCTGCCAGATTTCATAATCGTGGAAGGCAGCAATGACAAGAAGAACCCGAATGGATTTCAGCATAGCCACTGGAGAAAAGGTTTTGTCATAGTCCAAACTAGGTCTTTGACGAAAACCCTTTGCAACAAGTCTAGCCTTATAGGTCTCAACCTGTCCATCTACACCAATCTTCCTTTTGAAGATCCACTTGCATCCTACGGGTTTTACCCCGTCTGGAGCAACGTCCAACGTCCATACTTTGTTGGTGTACATGGACTCCATTTCGGTCCGCATTGCATCCATCCATTTTATCGAGTCACCGCTCTGAATGGCTTGCTGGAAGCTAGTAGGCTCATCATAATCGATAGTGCAATCCTCTCTATCCCCGTCTATGAGAAAACCGTAGTATCTCTCGGACGGATGAGACTTCCTACTACTCCTGCGGAGCGGTGCAGGAATGTTCGGTTCTCCTGAAACTTCTGGTTCATCCAAGCTTTCAGTAACAGCTTGTGGTTCTGGAATTTCTTCCAGTTCTATTGCGCTCCCACTTATCTGATTTTCCAAAAATTCAGTTTCCAAGAAGTGGGCATGCGGAGAAACAAAAACTTTTTGTTCTTCTGCGGAATAGAAAAGATACCCCCTGGAGTTCTTTGGGTATCCCACAAACTTACACAGTACTGAGCGTGCCTCGAGCTTGTCCGCATGCTGCTTTTTTTACAAAAGCTGGACATCCCCATACCTTAAGATACTTAAGACAGGGTTTCTTCCCACTCCACATCTGATATGGGGTGGTTGGCACAGTCTTGGTTGGAGCCTTGTTCAAGAGATATGCAGCTGCTTCTAGTGCATAACCCCAGAAAGATTGCGGTAACTCAGCCTTACTCATCATGGAACGAACCATATCCAATAGGGTTCGATTCTGCCTTTCAGATACACCGTTGTGTTGTGGTGTGTATGGAGGAGTACGCTGAGAGAGAATTCCATTCTCTTTTAAGTAGTCCAGAAACTCGGCACTCAAGTATTCACCACCTCGATCAGATCTCAGTGTCTTTATAGTTTTGCCTGTTTGTTTTTTAACTTCATTCTTGTATTCCCGAAATTTCCCAAAGGCCTCGGATTTGTGCTTCATTAAGAAGACATGTCCATACCTAGAGAAATCATCTGTGAAAGTAATGAAGTATGAATAACCACTTCGCGCATGTGTAGACATTGGACCACACACATCACTGTGTATGAGTCCCAAGAGCTCGCTCGCTCTTACTCCGTGTCCAGTGAACGGAGTCTTTGTCATCTTTCCCATGAGACAAGATTCACAAGTGGCATAAGACTGATACTCGAACGGATTCAAGTATCCCTCTTTATGTAACTTAGCTAATCGTGTCTCATTGATGTAACCCAGTCTACAATGCCATAAGAAAGCCTGATTTGTTTCCGGAGACTTTCTTTTAAGTGTGTTCTGGACACTGAATATCTGAGCTTGATTTAATACGTATATCCCGTTATTTAATGTACCTGACCCAATCATAACTTGATTTAGGTGGATGTTTACTACATCGCTTACAAAAGTAAATTCATATCATTCCTTAGAAAGTAAGGATATAGATATGATATTACAAGTCGCACCTGGTACATACAAACAGTTACGCAAAATCAATATCTGCCCAGTTGTCAGTCCAAGATGATATTCCCCTACGGATTCAACATCCATGCTCATTCCGTTAGCAACCCTGAGAGTCATATCACCTTTCCTGATAACCCTACAGTTTCTCAGAGCCTGTAATGAATTACAGATGTGAGATCCTGATCCGGTATCCAATACCCAGGAAATAGGGTTAACTGACATACAGTTCTCTATCACAAACACACCCGAAGCCGAAGCCACAACATGCTTCGAATTCTGGCTACTGGCTTTACTAGCCATGCAATCCTTCTGCCAATGTTCATTCCCGTTACAATAGGAACGTCCCTCTTTTACTACATCCAGTCCTGAAACTTTTGCCCTTGCTTTTCCTTCTTCTTCCCTGGTTTCCTTCAGGGTATAAGCAGAGGGCAGGGACTGTAGAATTAAGTCAGTACTTGACCCATTCTCCAACGTGGTCTCCAGGTCCGTAAGCTTAAAATAGCTGGTCTCTGTAAGGACGTTGCCCCTTACAGATGACCCGACAGACAACCTCGCTTGAAGCAATTCGTTCGAGGTCTCATATCTTGCGATACGAGATTGCTCTCCATATAAATCTTTGTTATGGAGGAAGATAGAAACTGAGTCCATCTTCTCATGCTGCCTCTGGTTTGCACCATTAACTGAGGCTAACACGAGGCACTTGGCTTTCGCACAGTCTTTTTCCGATGTCCTACGGATGTAAATATCCGTGACAGGGGAAACTGGACCTGAGACGGTAGGGGTTTGATTAGTTAAGAGGTGTCCCAGCTTGTCATGGGTAATGGACATCTGGACAGACCTTTGCCAGTTAAAACAGTCAGATTCAGTCATTTTATTATCCAGATGTAACCTATGTCTGGTCACTGGGTCGCTGCAATTAAGAGAGAGGGAAGAGAAAACTCAGCATGATGCTTCTTGCAAGTTTAGATTGGTTTTTAATTTATCTAAACAGGATGGCTCCCACTGTCTCTCGAATCCCTCCTCAAACCATAAAGGAAGAATTAGTCGGGATCAATCTCACCGTACAATACTTGCTTAACCGTTCAGCCAGGCTGGTGTCGGTACTTCGAGGGAGGTTTTCCAACGCTTTCGCGAAGTTCCTTAATTAAATAACCTCTTTTCCCTGTGGGCGTAGCCCCGTTAACACCTTTCTAGGCACCTACTTGGTTTATAGCATTGATCGTTAAGTGAGAAAGTTCCGGAGGAGTAGCATATACTCATAGTAGGATCGGGATCCAAATATCATTGTGTGATAAACTGAAGGAATCCTACCAGAATCATCACACTCCAAATGGTATGCAACGCTGGCAAGTTTCAGTTCTTTTGAAACCCCCGATGTGGATTTTTGCCCCATGCTCTTATGACCTTGACGAAGGTCAACAAATCATAAGTCACATGTCAAGTTCTACCCGTCATTGTCCAGGTTAATTTGAACCCACCCGTATATACCCTTGACGAAGGTCAACAAGGTAATACGACTGTCCCAAACCAACGCATCTATCTATGGTACATATGAACACCCAACATCTACCAATCATTATGCCTTGACAAAGGTCAACAAACATAGCTTGAATACTATTGAACATTCATATGAAACGACGGAGGGCTACGAATGGTTTTGGCGAAACCTTGAACGTAGTGAACTTGATATAATCGAAGGAACCTTGATAGCTTTTAAAAGGAGTGGCTTAAGCTCCGCGTTTAAAAGTTATTTTTGAAAAGAAACCGAGTGGTTTTTTTTGAAAGTGTTCCAACGATTTTTACATAGTTTATTTTTCTTGCATTAGTTCTTTTAATGCGTATTTTTCTTGTATTGGTTCTTTTAATGCGTCCCATCATTTAATCTTACCATTGCAGAAAACAACCAAAATATGACGTACGCTTATGCCATTCGCATTCGCCACGGGGCCCCGTCATTACCCGTTAGGTTACTTAACTAACGACAGAGCGGGGGCTGGGCTAGCGCGGCTGCAAAACATAAGCAACGCCTAAATAATATCATACTTAGATATATTGCAATGATAGCCATTTCAGATCACAGATGAATACATTGGATATACTAGGAATCCGCAATTTGTACGAGCCTGTAACGAAAAGCGGATTACACGGTCGCGATGAATAACCAAAACCCCACCCTAGACCCCTACGGGTGCGGCAAACTATCTGCCAAAAATCCAAAGTGGAGCAACCTCCCTCAACGACGTGAGTAGGCCACTCGGCACTTCGAGATACCCGGTAGTTTGTGCACCCCACCTTGGGTCTATCCTAAGAGCAAAAACAGTAAAAAGAAATTATACAATGACGGCTACAACCCCGACCCGGTTGTGCGGCCAAAAATAATATTACATCAATTTACATATTACATGAATTGAAAGATAAAAGAAAACTCTCATCTCACAACTCCCCGGCTATTCATCCGTGACAATCCAATGAATTCATATACACATACCATCAACATTACAGATCACAGATATGTATAACCCCCACTAATCGACGTATAGCGATTAGCGGACGTTCAATACATATATCACATCACAGATATAAACCCGTTAGCCTTAGTCTTTAGAAGTTCGATAAAAATACGGATTTTCAAGCCCCAAAAATAAATTTTTCTTTCTGGAAAATCTGGGCTGAAAAGACATGCTCCAAAAATCCCAAAATACCCCTATGAACAAACTGCAAAACTAAAACCCCACGGCCGAGTCAACTCGGCCGCGGATCCGCGGCGCGTTGATCGATTCAGTGGGCCGATTTTTTGCAGTTTCTTCTAAAAACCCTGAGTCGAATTTTGGTATATTTCAAATAATTTTTACAGCACTTTGAAAATCGACAGAAAGTTTGAGTTCCGGGTGTATTTCGCGACTTTTTCTCCGATCGAACTTCTACTTACTTAGCTAACATGTTAGATAGTGTTTAACTAGGCTCTGATACCACTGTAAGTCCATGCTACCCTTCCCCGGTTCTTACGGGGTTGCAGAAGTGGTGAAAAACGATTTTCAAGAGGGTGGTAACATGGACTACCAATACGGATCTTTATTAAACTACTAACTAACAACCTAACAAGAGTTTACCTACTCGGTTATGGGGCTATACCTTTCTTGAACTCCTTCGTCTTCGACTCCTCCCGGTGTACGGATCGGTCTCACCTCGTCGTCTCCTTGTGCCGAAGATGGATCCACCCGAAAGCTTCTACCTTTGGCTTCTTCTTCGAACTTTGAAGAAACTACATCACTTGGCTTGCTAGGCCTTGTGAACTAGAATGAGTAGAGGAATGTTTTGGTATCTTTTTATCTCTAAGGCAATGAGTCTCAACACATGAGAATGGTTTGCCTTGAGGTAGAGAGCAAGAGGAAGAGGGAGAGCTTGAGAATGAGAGAGCTCAAGAGAGAGAAAGCCAAAATGAAAAGTGAGCAACTCTTTTCTCATCCAACCTCTCATAATCTAAAAGCATCATGAGCTATAATGATAATCAAGTATTATGTGATGGTTCATATCATATCAAAGGCAATATCATTTTCATGCACTCATTTTGCAAACCACAACAAGCAAGCAAAAGTCTTTGCATGAAAGATGACAACCATTGTAATGATGATGGTCAACTAGTCCAACCTAGTCAACCGGTCAACAAAGTCAACAAGTCAACAAAGTCAACCCCTCAATAACCATGTCACTATAATACTTAATTAATATTATTGCTAATCATATTTCTTATTCTCATTAGGGTTTAGCAAAAAGTCAATGGTCAACAGTCAACAGTCAACAATCCCAATGAGAATCCTCTGCCTCTGTCACTCTGTCAACTGTGCATACACACCTGCATCCGCGTTCCGAGGAACACGAATATATACGAGATAAAACCAATCCCAAAATGTACACTAGGATCTGGCTTAAACCAAAGCCCGCTAGTGTTAACTGTCCGGACACCAAACGTGCACAAGTGCACGGATGTAACCGAACCCTGTCGTAAAACCATGCGACCTATACTCTTTTGCCTAAAGGTGAATAGCTTTCTGTGTGGGGCTCTAAAGACTCGACACTACGCTGGCAGTGGGTTTAACCACAGACCGCAAGCGGCACTAACTGTGCGTAACGGTCCCCAGGTAGATGCCGATAAGAAGACGGACGAGGTGAAACCCATCTGAACTCCTACTGAGCCTGAATGTGACAATCTTTGTACAGTCCGGTCTATTCGTCTGATACATCGCATGGCGGGCCTAGGGGCGGTAAACGTCAGTCCCCTAATAACGGTACAAGTCGTGTCGGAGTGAAGCCCAGAACACCCTGAGATAACACTGGAAACCTACCAGTATATCTCGATTGCCCTGGCCAGGGACTACTCGTGTAATGGCTCTCCTAGATACAGCGCGATGTCAACCCCCAATACCGGGAGAGACGAATCCTGTCTAACCGTCACTGCCTCCAAGTGCTTCGGGACTGCACCCAACTACTACCTGTTTACACGAATCCTTTGAGCCGTGGTAGGGTAGTAATCAAAGTACAGTGGGAACACACTCGAGGCGAAGTGACAGTGTCAAGTCAGCGGACTAAGCTGTACTCATGTCACCTGGGAACTGATAACTGACGATAGGTATAGTACCAACCAACAGTTCCCGACGAGTCCTGTCCAGTGTACTCGTAACCCAACGAGCACCCGCATACTATCTCCAGTACGACGTACTGATGGCTGTGGGACAGACCATCTCCCCTGCTGGGACGAGAAGCGCATACGCTAGTCTACTCCGGAGTATCGATGCCCTGTCTCGATAGCCCTGCGACTAGGGACCTGTATAAGGATGTGCTTATAGATTACCCAGCCCCCACGAGTGTGACTGCCATCACAACGCTGGTAATCAAGCAAAGATCCTAAGGGCTCTACTAATATGTATATGCGATATGCTAAAATAAACACATGCACATATTGAAGTAGAAACAAACCAAGTAGCATACTACCATTTTGAGTAAGATTGTATTTACAACTGTGAATATCCCAAGCTTCCATTAAGTAATATACAAGCTAGTATGATACAGTAATGGCCTCTAGGGCATATACACTAACAGGTAAATCTCTTCTCTATTCCCTTCCAAAGTCCTTTCAATTCATAGTCATCTTATATTTGTTATACCTAAACTTATCTATCACTTGCGCTCCTTACTTGCACTTGCGCTCTTCGACACGGCGGCATTACATTGCTTTATGTCGCAACGGTTCGTCCGAACTCATGCGATCCCAGTTAAACCGCTCGTATCCAGCTGGAATGTCAGTTCAGGGAACGACTTTCTAAAAGCAACTTTGGGATACGATCTGTGTCCAGTGGTCGTCTGCAGTCGAGAATTTCATGCGGACTTCAAGGTGCTGGACATACCGAACATCGACGTAGTCTTGGGAATGGACTGGCTGGGAACTTTATTCGCTACCATCGACTGTCGCCAAAGGAAGGTAGTATTCGAATTACCAGATCATCCAGTGTTTGTTGGATATAGTGCCCTCAAAGTCAATTATTGGATCGCAGGCACGTGATTGCAATGATTGAGGGAGGACCAATACCGGCATGACAGTCTTACTCGAGATGATAGTATGCTATCTGGTTTATCTTTATCATACGTGTACTGCTTTAGTTGACATTATACATATCACTATTACACGTTGATAGAGCCCCTAGGATTCTTGCTTGACTACCAACAATATGATGGCGATCATATACGTGAGAGTAGGGTAGTCTATAAGCACATCCTTAAATGTGGTCCCTAGTCGCGGGAGTTTCGAGATAGGGCATCGATACTCCGGAGTAGACTAGTGTGTACAGTCGAGACCCCGACGAGGGGCGGTGGCCGGTCTCACAAGCCATTGGTGTCAGATGGTTCACCTAAGATGTATACAGGTGCTCATTGGGTTATGAGTACACCGGACATGACTCGCTGGGAATATGCTAGCTGGTTATTAAAACCTGTTGTCAGATAGCAATTCCCAAGTGACATGTGTACAGGTTAGTCTATCGACCTGAGATCGTCATTTGTCTCATGTGAGTTCCCACCGTGCTTTGATAATTACCCCACCACGGCTTAAAGGAGTCGCGCAAACAGGTTTTAGTTGGGTACAGTCCCGAGCCACATGGAGGCAGTGAGCGGATCGGCAGGGGATTCGTCTCTCCCAATGTTGGGGATGAGGTCGTGCTGTGTTTAGGAGGGCGTGGACTAGTCCAAATCCGTATCTTTCTTAGATTTGGGTTTGGGGGTTTGGTTTTAAAGATACGTTAGCCTCATTTGAGACTAAGATCAACTTAAACGTTTGTTAAGGATACGTTAGTCTAATTTTAGACTAAGATCAACTTAACGGTTTGTTAAGGATACGTTAGTCTCATTTCAGACTAAGATCAGCTTAACGGGATCGTTTAGATCCAACAAAAGAGCATTTGGGCTCTATTGTTTAGTTTAGGGACATTGCGGTCAATTACCAGTGTAAGGACATGGTGGTCCATTGTTAGTTTAAAGACATCCCGGTCAAGGTTAAGAACATCATAGTCCATGGATTTAAGAACTCCACAGTCCAATATTAGTTTTAAGACATCACGGTCAAGGTTAAGGACCTCATAGTCCGTGGATTTAAGGACTCCACAGTCCAATGTTAGTTTTAATACATCACGGTCAAGATTAAGGACCTCATAGTCCGTGGATTTAAGGACTCCACAGTCCAATGTTATGTATGGTTGTCGGGACCCGTCACCTCTTTGAAGACGTTGAGGAATTACAACGACGAATATCAAAGGAGTGAAGAGATGTACCCTTGAACCAAGATGGATTAAATGATCTGTAGACCAATTTGGAACCAAGACCAATTAATTATATTATGAGCACATTGGCTCAGTTAAGTCTGGATTGAGGACTTATGGCCAACTTGGGCTAAGTCCAATTGAGTTTGACAAATTGACCCTTTTTTGGACCATTAGTCTATTTTTTTGGGTTCAAGCCCCCATTATTTAGCAATGCTAAACATTTTCATCTTTGATTTCCTCAATTTTGAGATTCAATCGAAGGGGAGGCTTTGCCTCTGGAAAATTAGCCAAGTTGGCTAAAAGTAGTGTTAAACACTAAATAACAAAAGTGTTAAAACACTAGAGGCAGAATTCTCAAACCAGTGTTAAACACTAAAAGAACAATCAGTGTTAAACACTGGAAATAGGGTTTTCAAATTAGTGTTAAACAGTAAGAAAAATCAGTGTTAAACACTGGGAATAAAGAAAAAGGGGGTCATGTGTGGACACGTGAGAGCGTCCAAAGGTGGGACCAGATTCCCCTTATTCTGTTCTGCAAAAAAGTATTGAATACTTTCTATATTTGATTTTGGAGCATCACGTGCTGACACGTGACGGGGATTTGTGTGCTGATTTGCTAAGGGGTCACGTGGTAACACGTGAGAGCGCCCAGAGCTTCTATTTCTTTTGCTTTTTCTTTCTGTGCTTCAGGGGTCACGTGGAGCACGTGAGGCGTTGCCTCTGAGTTCTTTTCTGCGGATCTTTACAGGGGTCACGTGGGGACACGTGACCCGGGTTCTTTGCATGCATGAAGATCCCTTCAACTTTAAAGAATTAAATTCTCTGTGGGTTTAATCTCAACTATAACTCCAGAGGAATTAAATTCCTATTTTTCTTGGAAGAATTTTATTCTTCTGTAGAGTTAAACCCTAATTTTCCATATATGAAAAAGAATTCAATTCCTAATTTCATTATTTTAAGAGGAATTAAATTCCTGTGAATTTAGAGAATTAAATTCTCGATTAGGGTTAAACCCTAGCTTTGTCCACCTTGAAGGAATTAAATTCCTAAAGTTTTAAGAGAATTAAATTCTCAGATAGGGTTTAACCCTAATCTCAACATGAAGGAATTAAATTCCTGTAAACTTAGGAGAATTAAATTCTCAGATAGGGTTAAACCCTAATTTTGTTTTGAGAGAATTAAATTCTCTAAACCCAATTCCCCCTCTAAGTTTTAGATCTGCATGGCAGGATCTCGACCCGATGAGAATTAAATTCTCAACTTATGGGGAGATGTGCTCTGTGCAGATCTTCGACAAGGAGAAGAACTAAGTTCTTAGCAAAAGAGTTAAACTCTTAAATTTTTTGAGAATTAAATTCTCCCCATTTTTTTTTTTGAAGTCTTGATCCCCTTTCTTTTTCTCACCTAGGGTTTTCTTTCTGAATTTTCAAGATGCCCAAGTTCTCTGTCGAGTTTTCTCTCCAAAATTCTCTCTCTTCTCCTTTTTAATTCTCCCTTCTCGACTCCTATTTATAGGAGGAGGAAAAGAATCAATTTGTTTAGTAAATCTCTCATTGAAAGATTTGATTTGTTTTCATCATTAATCTGAGCCTTTAGATTACTAGGTGAATTTTATTCACCGTTGGATGTTTTAATCCAAAGATATTCTATTTGTTATTTCGGTGAGATTTAGGGAAAATCTTTTCTTGTCCAAGATTTTTCCATAAATTGGTGATATTCATTCACCCTTGGATTCTTAATCCAACAGTTCTCAATTCTTCTCTATTTTGGAATGATTTAAATGATCTTTTTTAGAATTTAATTCTATTAAACCGTGAGGCTTTTAAAGCCAGTCACGTGTTGACACGTGACCTTTGGTCACGTATGAGCACGTGACCCTGGTCACGTGTAAGCACGTAACCCCCCGAATGGACTCCTCTTCTGTGCTCTGTTTTGTGCCGCTGCTTTAACCATTACGTGCCAACACGTGACCATTGGTCACGTGTGAGCACGCGATGCCTCTTTTTGAAGTTTTTCCTGATTTTTAATCAGGGAACAAATGCCCCCACAGCGTTGCTCTCGCGTGTCTGCACGTGAGTGCAACGCTGTCACTTTTGTGACCGTTGGATCTGTCTAGGGAGTAGGGTAGATGAAACGTTTTCCATCACATCCTATAAATGCGAGGGTCTTTTCAGAAGCGCCTCCACTCTTGCTTCTTCTTCCTTGCAAACTTTTCTTTTGAGAATTTAATTCTCGTTCTCAGAGTTTAGTTCTCTGCCTTGCAAATTTTCCAGAGTTTAACTCTGTTCAAAAAGGTCCTTTCTTCAGGTAATGATCTTTGAACAATCGAAGAACTTTTGCAGAAATCACCACTGGATTTTAAATCCATACCAAGAGTTTTTTCCCTTCTAACAAGAACCCATTTTTAAGTTCTTTAAAAAGAAAATCCTTCAATCCTTAAACAACAGATCTTGCTAGGGTTTCTCTGTTTTTCAGGGGGCTAATGGTGGCGGTTGTCTTTTCCATGGAATTTAATTCCATCTTCAAAGAGCTTTGGCTCTGAAAAATGTCTCTGGGAATTTAATTCCCCTTTTTTAACAAGGAATTTAATTTCTATGAAGAACTCAGTTCTTCCCAGGAAGCTTCTTGGGATTTTCTTGCCCTGAGTTGTCTTTTGTAACCAAGAGGAAGAGGCCTGTAATGGTGCCTTTCCCTAGGGAATGTACCGAGTTGCTTGAAATCCTTTGTTTATCTAGACAAGTATTCTTATCGATTGGCTTATCCATTAAATTCTCATGATCTTTATTTCAGGTATTATGGATGTCCATTAGTATGATCTTGATGAAATCATTTCTTACGGAAACATTCGTGCATTGGGTCGCAGCCAGAACCAGGAGTTCACCAACGCTCAATGTGCTGAGATCATGAGCTGCTTCGACGAGTACAACGGTCGGCTACTCCCCCGTCGCTCTTCTCTTTTGAAACTCATCGTGATGGCGATTTGGGAGGCGCTCCCTCTATTTTGCATCGGCGTACCGCTTAGGGAATTGGATGCCGCCGAGGATAAAGTGCATTCGGTATACCTGATGAGCCTAATCTCGAAGAGAAGGCGGGACAATCTCATTGATCTCTTGCATCAGGCTTTTCAGCAGTCGGCCATACTTACTGCCTATCGGAGGGTGGAGGACATCCGTGAGGATCCTGACGCCTGTGATCGCGAAAGAAAGCATACTAGGATGGTTCGAAATGCCTGGAAGATCCTGAACAAAGTCACTTTTGAGTTCCTCAATCCATGCCCTGAATCTGAGGTCTTGCCATTGTAATTGTTTCTTCTTATTTTTGTATGAACTTTTAAAGTATGAGTGATAAGTTTTCCTTTCTGTGTTTGCATGCCTTCTTTATAGGATTTTGTCATATTGTCCTTGTTGCTGCTGACGTGTTTGGCGTGTGAGGCACCATTTTATTTTTCAGTGCATATCAAGTTTGGTGCTCATGTGCTCTGCACGTGGAGCCTTTTTGATGGTGCTGTTTAATTTTTCGTGCCATATTTTCTGTGCACAGCATTAGATGTAGAAAAGGAGCCTTGGAAATAGTTCCGTCTCCTTGGTTTCCAATGCCTTCCCCTTTTTTGGGCCTTGGAAATAGTTCCACCATGCAATATTCTCCGTGCGCAGCATTTAATGCTCCTCTTTATAACCTGAGGCCATAGCCTTCTTTTTCTCTCCACAGAGAAATCTATTCTCAATTTAGTGTGGCTTATCTTGAGGAAACAACTGAGTGCCATGGCCTGCAACCGCCCCCATTCTCGTCGACAACCATAGGATTTACCTATCGAGGAGATGATTCCTCGCTTTGCTGCATGACTGGTGGATCCCCTTCTCACCGACGATGAATGTGATTCGGCGACATATGAACTCTTGATCCGTAGGGGGTCCCCTCTTCCAATGGGATCCCTTTGGCTCCGGATGATTCTTGCTGCCGTGCTTTCTGACATCCCTCCTCACCCAGCGGAGATGACCCTGGCGATGCTTGACGCTGTTGAAGACAAGCTCGAGTGTTTTCACAAAGCGTGCCTGATTACTTAGGCTCTGAAAAATTGCTCGGTCCACCTGTTGGGCCAGATAAGAGCCCGGCGGGCTATTATGTCTGCTTTTGCGGACGAACATGGCGCCAATCAGTAGGGAGCCACTCCTCGTGAAAATCGTCGTTTCGATGTGCTGGAGAAGGCGGCGAGGGATTTAGAAAATTTTGAATACTGTTTTGTTCACCCTTGTGCCACTGATCCCTTGTTTGGCGATCTTTTCCCGGTAGTGCAGTATGCTTAAATCGATGCACTCTTTTTATCATTAGTTGTTGTATGCTTTTCTGTTGAATTTTCATGTTTGCCGGGTACTCGTATGTGCGTCTTGCTTGCGTAAATGAGCTTCATATTTTTCCATGGAAATTTTCTTTAATTGCGAGCACTATCGTTATGTTGCATGCACATCAGAGCTTTGGGTATCATTTCCTTTCGAATATTCATATAGTTGTAAATGCATGCTCGGTAGGATATGCATCGGAGACTTTCCTTGTTGCCTCCCATATCAGGTGATTTGTGCGTGTTCTAGATCGAGTATTGTCGTCGAATGGAGGCTTGTTTATACAGTGCTCGAGTGTACCCATCTTTCTTCAGAGGCTGTGGCTGCGAAAGCGGGCTTGCGGGGTCTGATTGAGCGATGTGCGGCAAACATGGTGTCATGTGAGAAGAGACTCGGCCGCAAATTCTCAGAGAGGGAGCTGGGTTCTAAGGTGTTGAATGAGCTCCAAGCCAACCTTACGGCCAAGGCCAACAAAGCGTATGATGGCGAGTACTTCAAGAGTCCATCAAAGAGGTGATATCCCTCGATAAAGCTGCCGTGTTTACTCGCGAAAGGGTTGAGGCCCATAAGGCTACCGAGAAAGAGCTTGAATGCCGGCTTGCCTCGTATCAGGCCCAGCAGGCTCAGGCGGAGGCCCGTCTTCTGGCGATACTGAATCACGAAGGCGTGGCCCAGCGGAAGAGGGATGAGCTGACCAAGCTGCTAAACCGCCCGCCGGCCTGAAGACTTGTATATCCCCTTTTTTTTTTCTTTTGTACATACTCTTGAATGAGAGTATATATATAAAAAAAAATTCTTTCGTGAATTGTACTTTGTATACATTTTGGTTCATGAATAAAAGACATATTTTTCTTCTCAATGGCGTGTTCCTTTTTATTGAATATATTCCGCGGATAGTCTATCTTGACCTCTTTGCAGGACAATGATGGCTTAGGATTTAGGGTTAAGATTTGCCTCCTAAGACTTTTCAACTTTATGAGCCGTGAGGGTCTCATAAAGAGTTTTTCTCCCTACAGGTTGAGGGGATCCCATAGATGTGGTTTCTCCTTAAGAATCGTGAGGATTCCTAAGTGCCTGTTTTCTCTTGAAAGTCGTAAGGATCTCACAAGAGAATTTGCTTCCTTACGGGTCGTGAGGACCCGCAAGTGCTGGGTGCGGTTGCCCTTATCCGTATTTCACGGGGTCAGGGGTTGCTTTGGATGTTTTCCGGGGTACCGTAGTTTAAAGACATTGCGGTCAAGGTTAAGGACATCATAGTCTGTGGGTTTAAGGACTCCACCATCCGTTGCTAGTTTTAAGACATCACGGTCGAGGTTAAGGACATCATAGTCCGTAGGTTTAAGGACTCCAAAGTCCGATGTTAGTTTTAAGACATTACGGTCGAGGTTAAGGACATCATAGTCCGTGGATTTAAGGACTCCACAGTCCGATGTTAGTTTTAAGACATTACGGTCGAGGTTAAGGACATCATAGTCCATGAGTTTAAGGACCTCACAGTCCATGAAATGTGTGGTTGTCGGGACCCGTCACCTCTTCGAAGACGTTGAGGAATTACAACGAAAAATATCAAAGGGATGACGAGATGTACCCTTAAACCAAGGTGAAATTGGTCTTAAAGTCATTTCGGTTGATTGTTAGTTTTAAGACATCACGGTCGAGGTTAAGGACATCATAGTCCGTGGATTTTAAGGACTCCACAGTCCGATGCTTGCTCTAGATCCTTCACACGGGTTCACTGCCGTGCTCTGCGAGGACTGGGCTCCGCTCTGGATGCTTTACACGGGTTCACTGCCGTGCTCTGCGAGGACCAGGATCCGCTCTAGACGTTTTCCACGGGGTCAAAATTGACGTTATCCGTGTTCCACTCGACCAGGAATTTGTATTAGATGCTTCCCACGGGTTTACTTCCGTGTTCGGCGAGGACTAGGCTCCGCTCTGGGCGTTTCCCATGGGGTCAGAAGTGACGTTATCTGCGTTCCACGTGATCAAGAATTTTGCTCTGGATGCTTCCCACGGGTTCACTGCCGTGTTCGGCGAGGACCAGGCTCCGCTCTGGACGTTTTCCACGGGGTCAGAAGTGACATAATCCGCGTTCCACGTAGCCAGGAATTTTGCTCTAGATGCTTCCCACGGGTTCACTGCCGTGTTCGGCGATAACTAGGCTCCGCTCTGGGTGCTTCACACGGGTTCACTGCCGTGCTCTGCGAGGACCAGGATCCGCTCTGGATGTTTTCTACGGGGTCAGAAGTGACGTTATCCGTATTCCACGTAACCAGGAATTTGCTCTAAATGCCTCCCACGGGTTCACTGCCGTGTTCGGCGAGGACTAGGCTCCGCTCTGGACGTTTTCCATGGGGTCAGAAGTGATGTTATCCGCGTGCCACGTAACCAGGATTTTGCTCTAGATGCCTCCCACGAGTTCACTGCCGTGTTCGGCGAGGACTAGGCTCCGCTCTGGGCGTTTCCCACGGGGTCAGAAGTGACGTTATCCGCGTTCCACGTGATCAGGAATTTTGCTCTGGATGCTTCCCACGGGTTCACTGCCGTGTTCGGCGAGGACCAGGCTCCGCTCTGGACGTTTTCCACGGGGTCAGAAGTGACATAATCCGCGTTCCAAGTAGCTAGGAATTTTGCTCTAGATGCTTCCCATGGGTTCACTGCCGTGTTCGGCGAGGACTAGGCTCCGCTCTGGGTGCTTCACACGGGTTCACTGCCGTGCTCTGCGAGGACCAGGCTCCGCTCTGGGTGCTTCACACGGGTTCACTGCCGTGCTCTGCGAGGACCAGGATCCGCTCTAGGCGTTTTCTACGGGGTCAGAAGTGACGTTATCCGTATTCCACGTAACCAGGAATTTGCTCTAGATGCCTCCCACGGGTTCACTGCCGTGTTTGGCGAGGACTAGGCTCCGCTCTGGACGTTTTCCATGGGGTCAGAAGTGACATAATCCGCGTTCCACGTAGCCAAGAATTTTGCTCATTATATCCGCATTTCACGGAGTTGGGATTTGACTCTCGGTCATCTGTACACCGACGAGCTATGGAACTGGGAGTTGCCGCCGTTCCGCTTTGCCTGATGTTGTGTCCGTTGTAATAAGACGAATGTTGGGATGATCTCTAGGCTGTCTATGGACCATTGAGATTTGGCCTCTCCTTGTGATGAAGTTTGGGGAGGAAAGGTATGATTCCCTCTTTGTTTGCGCCCCTGGATTGTATACAGGGATTGATGTGATATCATTTGTAGGGCATAAATTTTATTTTTATTTTTATTTTATTTCTTTCCGCGATGCTCTATCATTTCAGCTTTTTATATCGCGAAGGTCGCGATTGCCCAATCATTTCGTCTATTTTTCGCGGTGCCCAATCATTTCGGCTATTTGTTTTATTTTTTTCTCGCTGCTTTTTATTGCGAGTTGCCCAATCATTTCGGCTATTTTGCATGCATACATTTTTTTTACTTGCTGCTTCTGTTGCAAGTTGCCCCATCATTTCGGCTATTTCGTATGCATGTGTAGCTTGCTGGCTTTTTGCTGCAAGCTCGGAATTAGACACCGATTTCGGCATCAACACCGCTACAACTGGGATATTGCCAGGAGCGAATCATCATTTGCCTCTGTCGACATCGAACAAAGATGGTTTAGCGAACAGGGTTAGGGTCCTGTCGACCAAGGCTTTTGACTTCATGAGCCGTAAGGGTCTCACAAAGGTGTTTCTCCCTACGAGTCTTGAGGATCTCGTAGGTGTGTTTTCTCCTTAGGAATCGTGAGGATTCCTAAGTGCATATTCCCCTGTAAGTCGTAAGGATCTTACAAAAGGGTTTTCTCCTTATAAGTCGAGAGGACTCACAAGGGTTGTTCACCGTGCGAACATATCCCTAGTCACGGATGGGACTTGGTTAGGGAAATGTTTATTCGCGCCCGTGGATTGTATACAAGGGTCAGTATTTAGCAGCTTGTAGGGCAATATCGAAGGTTGTGGGGATTGCTTAAGAACAGGTTCAGGTTTCTGTAGCTTAAGACTTTCAAATCTTATGAGCCGTGAGGGTCTCATAAGAGAATTCTCCTTACGAGTCGTGAGGATCTCGCAAGTGTAATTTCTCCTTAGGAATCGTGGGGATCCCTAAGTGTGTTGCTCCCTTGTGAGTCGTAAGGATCTCACGCGGGTAGTTTCTCCTTACAAGGTCGAGAGGACCCTGTAAGTGTCCTTTAATGAGGTTGCGCCCTTTCGGGTTTTCACAGACACTCGCCGGTAGTCCTGCTGTTTTTACTCACGGAGCCCTTTCGGGTTTTCATCCGTGCCCACTTTGCTTATGGACATACCGTTTTTTTTATTCCTTTTTTTGTATCAGCTTTGGAATGCTGCAATTCACCGTAGTTTATCGACATCTCGGTCAACAGCTGGTTTTAGGACATAGTGGTCCGTCGTTAGTTTAAGGACACGTTTCGGTCCGTCGTTAGTTTAAGGACATTTCGGTCCGACGTAAAGTAAGCCGGCTATTACTCATAGAGTTTGGGCTTAGGAAGATAGCGAGCGGACATAGTCGTCGTCATCTATCATTGACCTAGGTCGTGACTCATTAAGCGTAGTACTTCTTCAGGAAGCGACCGTTTATTGGCCTGAAAAGTCTTTCACCATGCATGTCCATGAGTAGATAGGCTCCACCTTGGTAGACCTTGTCTATAATGTACGGGCCTTCATAATTCGGCTCGAATTTCCCCCGTTTAGCACGATTGGGGATCATAGGTCTTTTGACTACTATCACGAGTTCGCCTTGGCGGAATGCCCTCGGCCTGGTCAATCTTTCATATGAGCGCGTCATCTTTGTTTTATAAGCCTCCAGATTTTGTTGCGCTATGAGCCATGAGCTTTTTCTTCGTCCGTCAGCTCATAATGGACTGCCACTCGTAGAGAAGGTAATTCTATCTCGAGGGGGAGTACTGCTTCTGTACCGAATACCAACGCGTACGGCGTTGTGTTCGTGGCCGTCTTGAACGTAGTTCGATACACCCTGAGAGCTTCTTGCAGTCTCTCGTGCCAGTCCTTCTTATTTCGGGACACCGTCTTCTTCACGATCTTTGTCAAGGTTTTGTTGAAAGCCTCAGCTAAACCGTTAGCTCGGGGATTATAAACTGAGGAGTATCTCCAGTCTATGTTGTGTTGTTGTGCGAAGCAGCTGATCTTGTGGCTTCTGTAAGCTGACCCATTATCGGAGATGATTCATCTCGGAGTGCCAAACCGATAAATGACGTGTGTCTTGAAGAAATGGAGGATATTCTCCGTCTTCACTTCCCTCAATGGTACTGCTTCTGCCCATTTAGAGAAGTAATCAGTTGTCGCTAAAATGAAACGATGTCCTCTGGACGATGCGGGTTCGATGGGGCCAATTATGTCAGTTCCCCACATTTCGAACGGCCAGCTAGCCACTGTCGGGTGTAGTGGATTTGGATGTTGATGGATAAAGTCCTCATGGATCTGGCACGACTAGCATTGCTTCGCATACTCAAGGCAGTCCTGGATCATCGTGGGCCAATAATAACCCATCCGTTTGATCTTCAGCTTCATCTTCGGCCCGACTTGGTGAGAACCACAGAGTCCGTCATGAGTTTCTTGGACGACTCTCTTTGCCTCTTCAGGTCCCAGGCATCTCAACCACAGAGAATCAAACGACCTCTTGTACAGAGTATCATTGACGAAGGCGAAAGATAGGGCTCGCTTCATGAGCTGATGTCTTGAGGATGCATCTTCAGGCGTTCGACGGCATTTGAAGTAGTCTATAAAGACTTCTCTCCAATCCTCAACTTTTTCTTGGTCATTGATTTGCAGGGTCGTCTGCTCAATCGCTTCCTTTTCCTCGGACGACTCCGAAGATATTTCTGCCGGTGCGAGAACCCGACGGCTTTGTACAACGATTCTCACGTCATCGAGGTTCTCATCGGCCAGTTCTTTAGCGAGCTTAGCTAGTGCATCCGCTTTGCTATTTTCTGCACGCGGTATGCTTTCCAAGGTGTAGGAAGGAATTTGAATCAGCAGTTGTTGTACTCTCTCTCCATACTTCACCAGCTCTGGCTTGCACGTCTGATAGTCACCATTCACTTGACTGACGACCAGTTGGGAGTCTCCGTATATAAGCAGGTTTTCAATTCCCATGTCGATGGCAATCTCGAGGCCTGCTATCAAAGCTTCGTATTCAGCTTCATTGTTCTTCCTCGGCTCTGTCAAGAAGAAAGCAAAGCGCATTATCCCTCATCGCGGGGTCACGAAGATAAGGCCTACGCCTGATTTGATTATAGGCGTGTTTTGTTTGCGCTTCTTCATAGAAGATGCTCCATCGAAGTAAAGTTCCCATCGGGTATCACCACCGTCGATCGCATCAAACGCATGTTCGTCTGGCAGTTCGCAATTCAAAGGGGAATCGGCCGGTATCGTATGCTCAGCGAGGAAGTCGGCGATGGCCTGGCCTTTCACTGCCTTAAGAGGCTGATAAGTTATCGAAAACTCCATCAAGAGCAAGGCCCATTTAGCGAGTCGCCCCGTCAATATGGCCTTTGACATCAAGTATTTGAGAGGATCCACCTTCGATATGAGACGGACTTCATGCGCCAACGCATAGTTCCTGAGCTTCATTATTGCGAAGATCAATGCCAGGCAGTGTTTTTCAATGGGAGAATAATTGCTTTCTGCCCCCAGCAGAACTCGACTCAAATAGTAGAGGGCTCTCTCCTTCCCTTGGTCATTCTCTTGTGCCCATAATGCGCCTAAGGAACCTTCAAGGACGGTTGTATACAAAATGAGAGGCTTTCCCTTGGCCGGAGCAGCTAGCACTGGCGGATTCTGCAAGTATTGCTTGATTTCGTCCAGCGCGCTTTGGCATTTGTGATCCCAGAAGAAAGGGGTTCCCTTCTTCATCAGGTGACTGTAAGGACGGCACTTGCCTGAGAGATTGGCTATAAACCGCCGGATATACGCGAGCTTCCCTTGGAGAGACCGCAATTGCTTGAGAGTCCTTGGCGGAGGCATTTCCATGATCGCCTTGATCTTTGACGGATCTATCTCGATACCCCGATGCCGGAAAATGAATCCTAGGAATTTGCCTGAAGAAACTCCGAATGCGCATTTGAGAGAGTTCATCTTCAAGTTGTATTGCCGAAGGCGTTGAAATACGATCTTCAGATGCTCGAGATGTTCCCCGTATGATCTGCTTTTCACCACAAGGTCATCGATATAGCATTCGACGATTTCATGTATGAGGTCATCGAAGATCTTCGTCATGGCCCTCTGATAGGTGGCGCCGGCGTTCTTTAGACCGAAGGGCATTAACTTATAGCAGAATATACCCAAAGGGGTTCGGAAAGCAGTGTGCTTCTGGTCTTCGGGATGCATCTTTATCTGATTATATCCTGATGAGCCGTCCATGAAAGAGAAGACTTCGTGAGTGGACGTATTATCTATCATCAGCTCAGTAACCGGTACTGGGAAATCATCCTTCGGACAGGCTTTATTGAGATCCCGAAAGTCCACACATATGCGCACTGTCCCATTCTTCTTCATCACTGGGACGATACTGGTGATCCAATCAGGGTATTGAACCTCTTGGATGAAGCCAGAGTCGATTAGCTTCTTGACCTCGGCGTTGACGCTCATCTCAAGCTCAAGCCGCATTCTTCTCGGTGCTTGTTTGATCGGCTTGACGTCCGGGGATACGGCCAGCTTGTGGACAGCAATCTCTGGATCTAGTCCTGGCATTTCGAAATAATTCCATGCGAAGCAATCTTTATGCTGCATAAGCACGTCTTTTAGTGCAGCCACTTTTTCTTCAGACAGCAGCCCGCTGACGAATGTTGGCCGCGGGTCGCTTGTCGTCCCCAGCTCAATTTTCTTGAGCTCATCTGCAGTAGTATGTATTCCATCTTTCAGCTCTTTCGGCACCGGTGGAAATTCTGCAATCATTTCGTCAATATTGTTTTCGAAGCACCAGGGGAGGTCATCCATATCCTTGGTCTCTTCTTTTGACATCGTTATCATGTGACAAGTACGAGCACGCTTCCAAGACCGATGTGGATCTGGTTCTACTCTCGTGGCTTTGGGTTCATGCTTCTGCGGCGGAGTTATCCTCCAACTGCTGGATAGAGCGAACTTGCCGAGCTGATATTGGTCTTCGACCCAGTTCTTGAAGGTGAAGCAGTCTTCGATAGGATGTCCTATTGCCCAATGATAGGAGCAATAGTCCGGGTGAGAAACCTCGTCAGCTTGCTCGGGGTGTTTAGACTCCGGAAGTGTAATCATTTGATATTTTATAGCGAGGTCAAGTATCTTCTTTGTCTTGTCATGAGGAAAAGAGTATGCTCGACTCATCTTCTTCATAAGGGACAAATCCGGACCGCTCGATTCATGCTTGCGTGACTTCTTAGTCCCGCTTTGTCGCTGTTGAACGCCTTTCCCGCTCTTTGACTTGTTTCTGCCTCTGCGTCCGGCCTTTTGCACAACAGGTTGACAGGGAGGAGCATTTTCATCTTTCGCGGCCTTTCGAAGACGGCGTTGCGTCCTGGCTTTCTCATAGATGGCCATTTCGCGGTTATGATCGTCTCGAACTTTTTGACCCTCTCCCCTGATAAGCTTGTCCATTTGCTCTTCAAATGACGGACTCGGCATTTTGATTGAAGGATCTTGTTTTGGTGCGGGGTCGGCATTTTCTGACAGGGCGTCCTCTTCTTCATCGAAGTTATATATGGCGTAGCTACCATGGACTCGTTTCCTTTTTCCGGATTTCACATATCCAAGCCCAAGCGTTTTCATTCTCCCGTTGGGCAACTTGCGCTGTGTCCTAGGGACATCCCAAATCCTGTTGTAGAACCGAGCTTGTCGAATAGTCTGTTTGAAAGGTACCCCTTGGCGCTCCAATAGCCTTTTTAGTCCGTTCGTGTAGTATCTGGGCAAACGGATGGGTTGGATCCTGTCAAGAGTAGAATCCGCGCCATACCAGATTTCTTTCTCCACTCTTGTTTCCGTGGACCGATAGAATAGGATCGCCTTTTCACCTTTTCGCCTGGGAGGGACGTAAAATGTCTGCAGGTCTTGCACACTGTAAGCTTCAAGTGCGTCGAGATCTTTGTAGTGCTCCCGCGGAATCATGGTAATTTGCAAACTTTGATTATCACTAGCGAATGCTTGTATTGATGGCCGACTGGAGAACACGGCATTAACCTCATCTTCCGAGTCGCTTCCGAAGATCAATATGGGGGCGGACGGTCCCTGGTTGTTACGTCGAGACGGCCCAGAATAAACTATCTCTTCTTCTTCCTCGGTATCACTCCCGAAGACAGGAATGGTGGTGATGGCTTTGTTCTTTGGTTTGCAACATCTCTCTGTGTCCTCGAAATCCGGCAAAAAGTATTTTGCATCTTCGTATTTGCGGACTTCATTCACGGAGAATGGATTCAGCTCTCCTGTCACGGTATACTCAAGTCCATCCTTGAAATACTTCATACACTGATGTTGCGTAGAAGGGATGATGTTGTACTCGTGTAACCATGGACGACCGAGCAAAGTGTTGTAGCAGGTCTTGGCGTCAATGACGTGAAACTTAATATCCGAGACGAGTAGTCCGAAGCGTAATGTTAGTATCACAGATCCGAGAGTTCGCGATGACTGGGAGTCAAAACCGGAGATGGTGATTTTATCACGAGCAAGGTGCTGAACGCTCATGCAGATTTCCTTCAACACCCGTATGTTGAGAAGATTGATGGAAGACCCATTGTCGACCAGGATTTTGCCTATCTTTATATCGTGGCAATACCCTGAGACATAGAGGGGAAGGTTGCGCTCGCACGTCCTAAGGAGGAGGTCTTCGTCGCCGAAAGTGATATCGGCCGTGTGTACTTCCTCCAGCTCGTTGATTAAATGAAATTCTTGATTTTCCGATTGTGTCGTATGTTTATAGAAACTAGATTTTAGAAATCACAACCAAAAATATTTTGACCGCAATCAATAACGGTGTCGGATGTAGCGCGTTAGTAAGTGCGGATCGTCCACAGGGAAAGTGAGGTCCGTTCAATTTCCGAATTAGATGAGTTGAAAATTTAAGGCAAAGAAAAGAAAACAATTCATGATTTGTAATTGTAGATCAAAAGGTAAGAAAAATCTAGATCTAAAAGAAACATTAAAACAAGAAGAGAGATGAGAGATAATTTCCAATCAACACTCAAGATTATAAGGATAGCTCGTAGGAGTAAATCGGATCTATAGATGTGATGAGATCTAATGATTACTCATTCTTATCCTTTAACGAATTGGTACTAGATCGATGAGAATTCATCGAGGTTTAAGGATCTTGCGAGGGAATTAGGAATTTCGCAACTCATCCTTTGTCCTTTCGATGAATCGCATTCAAATTCTAGCTTCTAGTTAATCAAATATTTAATAGTAGTTCCCTAGTTTCGAGTGAACACGATCAAGAAAGCATCATCTCAAAACTAGGTTATTAATCATTTGATTCACTAGAATTTCCAAACATTATAGGATTTAAGAATTGTAAAAATATCTAAATCATCATCGGTGTGGGTGTGGTGGGGGGTAAAAGAAAAGTAAATGGAGAAATACCGACTTCGGAGTCGATCGAGGGGACGCGGACAAGACGGGCACTAGAATCCCGTGTCCAGCCTATCTTGTACTAAAAGGGGTTAGTACAAGTGGCAGCGTGATTTATAATTAGGGGAATGAAGTGAATGCGGTGTTTGTTTTGAAAATGATACGGATTTTGAAAAGATGATGCGATCACAACAAATGCAACAAGCAACCCTAAAATTTATGGTCACCTAGGTCAAATCTCTAGACCGCTCCTAACTTCCAAAAGACAAGTCGCAGGATAAAATCCTCCACTGCTTCTTTGTTTCTCCTGCGGCCAGGTAAGTGCCAGGTAAGTGGGAGGTTCTCCACTACGTAAGTAGTGGGCCTAATTAAGTAACCACTAGCCTTTGACACACGTGCCTTAGACACCACAAAAAGAAACGCGGATAAGCAATGAATTACCCACGGCCCTCTTCTGTCCTAAGTGAGCGCGACGGTCCTTAGAGTCATCTCTAGATATTTTTTAATTAATGAGGGTAACGCGGATATTTTTTAATTAAATGAAATTCTTGATTTTCCGATTGTGTCGTATGTTTATAGAAACTAGATTTTAGAAATCACAACCAAAAATATTTTGACCGCAATCAATAACGGTGTCGGATGTAGCGTGTTAGTAAGTGCGGATCGTCCACAGGGAAAGTGAGTTCCGTTCAATTTCCGAATTAGATGAGTTGAAAATTTAAGGCAAAGAAAAGAAAACAATTCATGATTTGTAATTGTAGATCAAAAAGTAAGAAAAATCTAGATCTAAAAGAAACATTAAAACAAGAAGAGAGATGAGAGATAATTTCCAATCAACACTCAAGATTATAAGGATAGTTCGTAGGAGTAGATCGGATCTATAGATGTGATGAGATCTAATGATTACTCATTCTTATCCATTAATGAATTGATACTAGATCGATGCAAATTCATCGAGGTTTAAGGATTGTGCAGGAAAATTAAGGATTCCGCAACTCATCCTTTGTCCTTTCGATAGATAGCATTCAAATTCTAGCTTCTAGTTAATCAAATGGTCAATAGTTGTTCCCTAGTTTCGAGTGAACACGATCTAGAAAGTATCATCTCAAAACTAGGTCATTAATCATTTGATTCACTAGAATTTCAAAGCATTATAGGATTTAAGAATTGTAAGAATATCTAAATCATCATCATCTAAAGATCGTCACAACTCCTATACGAGCGGAGATTACTCAAACATCATGATCACAAACACAATCATAAATTGAGATCTAATCATTGTGCTTGAATTAAAAGATAAGCAAGAATATAGAAAATTCACCTTTATTTATCGACAAATTTCGTTACAACTCTCTTGAATTTACAAAAGGAAGGAATTAGATCGTCGATTTCGGCTTCGCTCGGCTCCTTGAGTCGCGGATCGGCGTGGATCTCTTGCTCCGTTGGAAATCCGGCGTTGCTTCTAAAGGTTGGAGTAATTCTTGCTTGAATTGATCTCGGGAATTTAATCTTGAGGTTGAATTGGGAATTGGGCATAAGTTTTGTCACTAAACTTGTGGAGGGAAGAGGGAGATGAATCAATTCTTGAACAATTTGCAACCTTGATCTAAGCTCCTTTTTATAGGCCTCAAATATTTTAGATCTAGGATTGAAATTTGAAATTTCCCTCCACAAGTTTGTTAGCCAAATATTCAAATTTCCCCCCAAAAAGTTAGTTAAGCCCAAAATTTGAATTTCCCTCCAAGAGTTTGTTAAGCCGAGCCTTCTAGATGTGCCACGTGGAGCTTCTGGGGTCTTCTGGAAGCTTTGGCCGTTAGAGTTAACACGTGGAAGAAATCTGAGCGCTTGATCTCATCATATGGCCGCGGATCCGCGGCGCCAAGGCGGTTTGGGCCGCGGATCCGCGGTCCTTTATGGGCCTTGGTGATTTCTTTTCACATGGTAATTCTTGGAATTCCTGGTGGGCCTTTATCTGATGTATGGAATTTTATTTGGATTTCTGTATCACTACCAGATCCTCAGCCTTTGAGTTGGTGCATCTTTTATCAGATCTTTTCCCAATTTTGGGCTCTGCTTCTGGAATTTCCTGCATTAGACCCCAGACAAGAGTTGCACAATACAAGGATGATACGATGCCATGAAAAACACACAATTTCCCTAAAAGTGCCGGTTTTAGTATACAGTACAAGTAATCCAGTATTTCACATATGTTTTGCTAATATATGCGATATGAATACCGGATACCTATACAATAATGCAAAAGGTAGGGAAATTGCCATGTTAGAAATGCAGTATTTTCGACTGATCACTCGTCCTTCATCTTTTGTTCGGCGAGAAAAGCTTGGAATTGCTCTGGTTCTTGTAACGCCTTGATCAATGAATCTCTCGCTTCTTTGGATAGTAAAAGGGCGTCGAGAATGCTGAGTTGCGAGGGTAACTTCCTCAAATGCGTCATAACGTTATAGTCCACCTTACTCTTCTTTGGCGGGTCCTTGGCGGTCAGTTCTTTCATGACTTGGTCGTCCAGGGTGATATCCTCGGAGACCTTTTCTTTTCCCTTATCTTTTCTACTCGTGGGTCCTAGATTCTTTTCTGGAAGCGTGCGATTGCGCAGCTGAATGTTTTCACAGGCCTTCGGTTCTTCCTCCTTCCCCAATGTGGATTCTTTAAAGAGGGGGCCAAGAGCCATTTCCTCGTCAGAGTCGCTCCCAAAGGTGAGAACCTGTGATCCTCCGGCATTAACCGTGCAACAGTTACCGGTAGTTCTTTTATGCTCCTCGGTCATACTTCTCTGCTCCCGACGAGTTTTGCGTTTTGTCCGCTTAAAATGTTTCCGGTGAGCAACGTATCCCTTCCACCATCTTTTAAAAGCGTTGCACTCCTCGGTGGGGTGCGAAATCTTTCGATGATATGAGCAATAGCTAGGATGCATCTCTGCTTCACCGACAGTGTTTCCTTCGGAGGTGGGTAGCTTCATTCCCATTGATATGGCTTTAGCAAACCTTTTCCTCGTCTTGAACTTGTTTTTATCCGCAACGGATGTTCCTTGATTCGGCGGAAGTGTCTCGACTCTTTCGTTTAGTCGTCGGCGTTTGGCTCTTTCAAATATAGCCATCTCACGCTCCCGATTGGCTTTACTTTTCAGACGAATCTCATTTAGGAAGGCGTCGATCATCTCGTCTGACGGCCATAGAAGTTCTGGTTCAGGACCCGCCCCCGGTTTCTCGGTGCAAGGAGCCTCTTTATCATCTATCAATGAGTGAGAGATCACATGACGACTTGATACGTAGTCCTCAGATTCATCTGATGAGTCTTCTCCATCATTTTCGTCCTCGAGGACGTGGCTGAGGAACTCTTGGAGCGTGATTGGAATCCGCGCCTTCTGGTTATACTCTTCCAGTGCGTCAATCTGTTTTTGCAAAACCGTGCGCTTGTCGCCAGGCTTCACGGGCTTCTTGGATTTCTTCTTGTTTTTCTTTGAAGATTTTAGCGGCTGGGTGTGAGTGCTGGGGCCATCACCACCGATCTTTGGAGTTGGACGCGGCTTCAGCATCCCTTCGATGATCTGGGGTTCTAGCGAGTTCTTCCACCTGATCGCCGGGCATGTCTGGAGATCATTCAGCATCCTTTTGGTTTTGGCTGACAGCACGACCTCCCATGGAGCTTCTTCAACAAAAGAACAAGTTGCCCCCGGTGTGTTCGTCTTCTTTGGAGTGTATGGTTGTGGCGGGTTTACCTTCCACTTCTCGGACAACGCAAACTTGCCTTGTAGGTATTGATCTTCGATCCACCCCTTAAAGACGAAGCAATCTCGATCGGGTGACTTACCGTTTGGTGGTACAGGCGGTAATTGGGATTATTCACTTCGCTGGGTTGCGGCGGTCGCCTTGGATTCGGCAAACTGATAAGCCTGTTGCGCATAGCCAGCTCGAACAGCCTCTTCGTCTTGTCCCGTGGGAATGAGTAAGGACGCTTCATTTTCTCATTGTAATAGCGTCGTCTCTCTTCCAGTTGATCTGCCAGCTTTGGGGCACTGGGCTGTTGTTGGGTGTTCGCAACGAAGGTCGCCTTCCCTTTACCCTTGTCGTTCCGAGGTTCCGGTTTCGGAGGAGACGGTCTGTGACCCATCTAATCCATCTGGGCTAACTTGTTGATTAAAGCCTGGAATGTGGTCGGTTTGAAGAACATCATGAACTGTGAAATAGTTGCATGAGGGTTTAGGGTACCCACGAACATGCCCACCGCTGGTGCTTCTTCGATGCGCTGCTCGCACTTCGACCACAAGTTCCGCCATCGGATTGCATATTGAACCCATGCCTCGTCCGGCTTCACCCTTGCATTGATCAAAGCTGTTATCGGGGTGCGTTCACTGGCGCTCGCGAATCGCTGAGTGAATAACAACTCCATCTCTGCGAAAGTTTTGACAGAGTTATTTGGAAGCTCGGAGTACCATTCAAACGCCGTCTCCGATAAGCTGCCGATGAACTGGCGAAGCAAGAGCTTATCATCGCCGCCGGTGTTGCCACAAAGAGCCCTGAACTGAGCGACATGTTGATGGGGATTGCCTGTTCCCTTGTAGACATGGAATTTCGGGATCGTAAAACCCGGCGGGTATTTTATCTGATCATACCAGCTCGGATATGGTCGCCCCGTTTTGACGACTTGCCTGGCTGCCTCAGTTGCCTGGTGAACTCGTATTTGTTGAGCAATGTAGTCATCCAGGGCAGCTTTGGAAATTTTCTCCTCCTTGGCTGTTGAAAGAGCCGGCGGTGGATTTGACGTTTCTCCTCTGTCGTCTTCAAGGACAATCGGAGGATCTTCGGCTGGGGGATCCGGTTGGATCATCATCCCGACCATGTCTTGGAACAGAAGAGCCATCTGCTTTATATTGGCCGCTTGTTCTGCAGCCTCCTTGTCCTTCTTTTCAAGCATTCTACGAAGAAATTCAGTATCGGTTTCGTGTTCGCAGCGTTGTTCCGATGATGCCTCCGGGCTTTCCTTTGGTCCGGTGAGTGCGGCCATCGCGGTCAGCATCTCCTGGAGCTTCTGCTGTTGTTGTTCCTGGGCTCTTGTAATGGATCGGGTGAGTGGTCGGTGGCCAGTAGAAGCGTGACTATCTTCCTTCCCAAATGCCATGTAAACAGTATGGACCGCCATGCCCCCAGACTTAGGGCGTTTGGGTTCGGTGCCTTTGACATTCTTCGCAGGCACGGGGATCTTCTCCGGCCTTCTCTTCTTATGAGCGGCCGAAGTTGAAGGAGCCGTCGCAGTGGGCACCCAGACAGCTTTTCGTGGCTTGGCAGGATGGCTTACTTCCTGTTGGACCTTCAGCTTCTTGTGCTGGCGGGAGAAATTTGGATCGATCACCGAGTCTTGGACATGCCGCCAGACTTTGTAGATCTTGGAGGACAGCCGCTGAGGGGACTATTCTGGCTTTGCTTCCGCAACATTCTCCAGTGGAGGAGGAGACCTTTTCAGCACAGCGGTATGAGAATTCCTACGCATCTTATTCAACAGCTCAAAGCCGTTCCCGGTTGGAACAGCAGCATTAATTTCCGCCGTCGGGGCTGGTGGAGTTAGCCCAGAAGGGGAGTTGCCTCCGGCCTTTCTCCCTCGGTGCCAGTGGCGATGTCGAGCCTGTCGAGCTGAGGGAATTGGCTCAGAGATGGGGACGGCCTTGTCTTGCCCTCTGTTCAGGTGAGGGGCCGTTGCTGGTGTCAGCCTGTTAAAGACTGATGTCCTTTCAGTAGTAGGAGCGGGAGTTGGTACGGTCAGTCTTGTAAAGACTGACCCCTTGACAGGAGAAGCCGCCTTTACGCCTTCGGGAGCAGGGTTGGTTACTCTCTTCGGAATAACCTTTTCTAGGATTGCAGGCTTCATTGTGGGCCCACAGGAATTTTGGCCCAATCTGGAGAAGACCGAGGCGCTGGTGTTGGACGACCCGTTGAGAAGGGCCACAGTAGTTGTAAGTCGATCGAAGACCGACTTCTTGGGAGCTTCTGGTACGAGCACGGGAGCAGCGAAGCTTGTTGGCGGGAGCATGGTCCCGAAAATAGTCCAGTAGTAGCCTGGGTGACCTGTTCTACCGGCATCGTGAACAGGGACGCTGCTTGAGGTCCATAAGCTACACCTCCAAGTGAGGCGGAGCGTAGGTTGCAGTTGCAGTTGGAACATCTTGCACAAGTGGATGCCATTGATTCTTTGCTTTCTGCAGCAAGCAAAACGCCAAATCTTAGTACCTTGAAACCCAAGGGCAACCATTAGCAAACCGCGATTGGTTCGCGAACACGACACACGAAGTGTGGAGTGGAAAGAGGAAAAGTTCCCACCGGGCGTGCCAAAATCTATTCCCCTCCGAAAGACGGCGCAAGACTGGACGTCTCGCCTGAAATTCAAGGCAGATGCTAATTGGTGCTATCCGTCCACCTCTCCGAAGATGCCAAGTTGATTTATGGCACCGTGTATCGAAGGTTTAAACGGATGCGTCCGATGTAGCAGACTTCGTCAGATTCCCCCTCGCTTGAGAGGTTTTTGATTGTGGGGACGCTCTTCCCTGCAGGCGCAAGCCCCTGCAGTTAATTACGCTACCGCATCGCGGTAACAACTTTCTCCTTCTCCAGATAGTCACTTCGTGTCGTGGGTGTTTGATTTGTGTTCGGTTGCCCGTGGATTGTATACGGAGACTAAGTTATGTTGTCGCCCGTAGTGCGTGGACTAGTCCAAATCCGTATCTTTCTTAGATTTGGGTTTGGGGGTTTGGGTTTAAGGATACGTTAGCCTCATTTGAGACTAAGATCAACTTAAACGTTTGTTAAGTATACGTTAGTCTAATTTTAGACTAAGATCAACTTAACTGTTTGTTAAGGATACGTTAGTCTCATTTCAGACTAAGATCAGCTTAACGGGATCGTTTAGATCCAACAAAAGAGCATTTGGGCTCTATTGTTTAGTTTAGGGACATTGCGGTCAATTACCAGTTTAAGGACATGGTGGTCCATTGTTAGTTTAAAGACATCCCGGTCAAGGTTAAGGATATCATAGTCCGTGGATTTAAGGACTCCACAGTTCAATGTTAGTTTTAAGACATCACGGTCAAGATTAAGGACCTCATAGTCCGTGGATTTAAGGACTCCACAGTCCAATGTTAGTTTTAAGACATCACGGTCAAGGTTAAGGACCTCATAGTCCGTGGATTTAAGGACTCCACGGTCCAATGTTATGTATGGTTGTCGGGACCCGTCACCTTTTTGAAGACGTTGAGGAATTACAACGACGAATATCAAAGGAGTGAAAAGATGTACCCTTGAACCAAGATGGATTAAATGATCTGTAGACCAATTTGGAACCAAGACCAATTAATTATATTATGAGCACATTGGCTCAGTTAAGTCTGGATTGAGGACTTATGGCCAACTTTGGCTAAGTCCAATTGAGTTTGACATATTGTGTAACACCTTAGGATAAGGGTTAGTGTATAATTATAATTAAATAATGATTTTTAATAAAAAGTTTACCAAATTGTGTTTTAAATATTTTTCCTAATTTAATAAACATTTTTCCAAAATTTTCCTAGGCTTGCACACACTTGTGCATGTAAGCTAGGGTTTTTGAAATGTGATAATACCATAATTTTACCATGATAGGTTAATGTTAGAATTAAGTCTTTGTTTTAAATTTAATTGTGTTGAGTTGGCATGAGAGAGAGAGAGAGAGAGGCATGGCTTAGCCATGCTTGGCCATGTTGTGGAGAGAGAGAGGAGGGTTGACCTTGGACTTGAGTGTTGCTCCCATTCCTTTGCCATTCTCTCTCAAACACTCACACACCCACACACTTACCTCTTTCCCCCAGCTCCAGAACAAGCAGCAGCAGCAGCAGCAAACACAACAACAGCAACAATCTCTGAAGCAAGAGGCAGCATCAGCAGCAGTGAGCAGCAGCAGCTCCAGCACCATGTGCAGCCCCTCCCCTTCACTTCTTCTCCTTCCTGCAGCTCCCTAGGGTCGAGAGTGAGGTATAATTCCTAAACTTATTCCCTAGTTTGCCTAGTTAGTGTAGTTTTGCATCGGTTTAAGGATTTTTGTGTGTTTTAGTGCGATATGGGGTATTTAGTATGAACTTTGTGCTAATGAGGTGTAGATTAGTTCCAGTAGGATGCTTGAGGTTTGTTGTGACCATGTAAACCTAGTCCAACCCCGATTTCACTAAAATACCACCAGATTTCATATTGGATGCAAATGTCGTTTTTGGGCAAAATCTGGGTTTTCTGGAACTGCTATTGACCCGGTGAGTGCAGAATGATTTTGGGAAGACTGTAGTGTATTGGAGTGGAGATGATGCACCAGGTGAAACCCGACCCCCTAACTCCCCCCTTTGGCCGCCAAAACCGCCATTCTGGCCGCAATTTGCGGCCAGACAGGGGGTGTTTTGGTGGTTTTTGGGTTTTGTAGGTGTGTTTTTGTGTGTAGGGTATTTTGGTATATTTATATTTTTAAGATTTGTTCTGTAGAAAAATCTGGGACCAAATACCTATTTTGCCGTTTTTCTAAACCTTCGCGACACGCGCGATACGTGAGTAGGTTTGGGTTCTGCGTATCGCGGCGCGTCGGGGTAGTTTCGTGGCGCGTGAGTACACGTTTTAGCGTATCGCGCACACGCGCGATTAGTTTGCGACACGAGTTTCTAGTTTGACCGTGATATCGCGTTTTTGACGAAATTGAGCTTATATGTGTGATATGTGTTTATGATTCTAGGTTCGCAGGCCAGTGAGACGGACGCCGCAAAGAAGGGCAAGCAAGTGGTTGGATACACTTAGCGCGAGACACTGTGAGTAGATTTCACATCTACGGGGATATCGCCCGCATGGCGTTATGCGTCAGGGCTGATAGGACTTATTTACCATATGTTGCATGCACCCCATAGACTGTCATCGCATATTGCATTCTCTGCTGTGTTGATATATATATATTGCTTAGAACTGATAGAACACCGCACTATTACTAACGGTTTATGTTGCACGGGCACTATTTACATGCTACACACACACCGTTAGTAATTGCCATGCCACACTCACTATAGAGCTGCCCTGATTATATTGCTATAGTTCACCTCATATGTGATTTGATATGATTTTCATGTATATTGGGAGCCGCATGACACCTTTTAAAACCGGAAATGAAACTACTTTAAAAAGCGGTCTTCCCCTTATACCCATACCATGGATTGATGTATATTGTACCTCGCATTGGATTTTACTATTGGTATTGGATTTTCATGTGATTTCTGTTTTGAGGACCGTGGAATCATTTAAGGAAAGATATGCTATTTTGAAAAACCCGGTACCTCGTGATATGATATTTTGGTGTGTCCACCACGCGTTTTCTCGGTGCTGAGACGTGTGCTTGAAACCCGATTCGAGGAGTGGATGTTCCGTTTGCGGGTTCGTGGTGGGCCCGGTATGGTTCCCCTCGGCGAGATGATCGATGGGATTTGCCGATTGAGCCTGGAGGCGGGCGAGTACCTACCGGTGATTGGTTGGACCTGGCAGTTGTCCGGAGGATACTGACCAGAGTCGAGTGATGGATGCGGGAGGATCCGTACTGCCGGGGCCGAGGGCCGATACCGCAGGTGGACCCCGTAGGGCCGGTCCGGACTGACGGCGCCCGATATTCGAGGATTTACGTGTCGATGCTGGACACGAGTATTTTATGATGTTTTGGGTGCCGATGTTGGGCACTCGTGATTCCTCCGAGATATACAGGATTTGAGGGCCGATGGGTGTGCCGGCGCCTGAGTAAATGTGGGATTTGGGTGCAGTTTGAGGCACCGATCATTGCTTTCCATGTTGACATAGTCCATGTAGATATTATTTATCCCATACTCAGTACTGATTATTATACATCTCATCCTGTGGCATTTACCTGTTAGAGTACATGCATTACTATTGTATCCACTGTTGACATGCATTGATATCATCTGCTGGCATTAGTAGAGCCACGCTATATGTGCATGCCTGCGATCACCTTTATATGTTATCTCTATTCACGAGTTGGCAACTCACCCCCGTTGTGCCACAGTGTTTGCAGGTTGCCCTTGGGAGTAGTCACGGCTGGCTGTTACCTCATCTTTTGGCACAGATACCCCTTTTGAGCAGAGATAGTCTTTTGCTGATAGGTGGGTTTTGTACGATATCTGTTATATTTCAGTTGTATATTGATGTATCTAGTATTCTCCATCTACCTTCTGTATTGACTTAGAGACAGTTGTGAGGACGATATGTATGATTTTATATTCTGGTGTCGAGCTCGCATGTGAGCCGATGTTACTTTATGCAGTCTCATATTTTATGATATTGTCCTTATTTTACTGTGTATTCTTCGCTACGGCGTCGTATATCATATTGTGATGCTTTATTCATGTCACTTGTTATTTCCGTTACACCTTACTTTTACCCGACTTGCGGGGTTAATGTTTTTTAAAAAGGAAATGCTACCAAAATTATAAGACTCATAACTTTTGAACTTAAAAGGGATTTCTACTAAATAAATGGAAGTTTTTCAGACATTTACTATTGCTTTTACAAAACGTTTTAAATCACTCTATTTATTGGTTTTGATTTCTGGGTTCGGCTTACTTAGCCGCGTTGCGCCTGTAGACGTTGCGTGGTTAAGTGCCGGTCACGAGTCGAATTTCTCGGGTCGTGACAAAGTTGGTATCAGCGCGTAGGTTTTACCTTCGGAGTGTAGGATGACCCTGGTATGATGGAGTAGGTAGCTGCAGCAGGGTAGCGTAGCGTGCGTATATTCCGCGGCATACTCACGACACGGTACTCCGCTTACGCGACCTTAGGACTTGTTGATTTGATTCCTCCTTATATTCTTGTGATTCGATTTCCGTGTTCTTATCGAATCCAAATTTTCTTTCAGCCAATATGCCGCCTAAGACTACGAGGGCACAGAGAGCGGCCGCGAGGGCCGAGATTCGTGTTGACTCGTCCGAGACGAGGACTGATCCGGGCAGTACGCCGGTTGTACCCGAGCAGGCTGTTCCTGCCGTGACAGAGCAGATCGCATCGTTAGGGGCTGGTATGCAGGAGATGCGCCAGATGATAGGATCGTTAGTTGAGACGCTTCGAGCGCAGCGACCAGAGGTAGCTCCACCAGTTCCAGAGACCGCGATGGTGCCTACCGCACAGCCAGTTGCCCCTGCAGCCACGGAGGTGATTACAGTATCGCTATCAGAGTTCATGAGGCTGAAGCCTCCAGTATTCACAGGCATCGATACAGCCGAGGACCCACAGTCTTTCATAGACAGGATGGCCAGGATATGCCGTTCCCTCAGATGTGCAGATGCGAGATGGGTTGAGTTCGCGAGCTTTCGCCTGGAAGGTCTTGCGCAGAAATGGTGTGATTCAGTGGAGAAGGGCAGAGCGGCAGGTCTTCCTCCTATGACCTGGACGGAGTTCGTGACCATATTTCTAGCCCGTTTCCTTCCCCGGAGTGTTAGAGATGCCCGAGCACGCAGGTTTGAGTCTTTGCGCCAGACGCCAGGGATGACAGTGGCAGAGTATGATGTACTGTTTACAGAGCTAGCAGTCTACGCCCCACATCTAGTGGCCACCGAGGAGTTGCGAGTCCGGAGATTTGTTCGAGGCTTGATTTCACCAGTGTTCCTCGCGATCAGCGCGCAGCACTACGAGACCTATGCAGCAGCTGTAGACGCAGCCCTAGTGGTCGAGGAGCACCTTGTCGAGACTTCGGTACTTCCAGAGCCGAAGAGAGTTCGTACCAGTATTTCCGCACGGAGGCAGTCATTCAGACGCCGCGACAGGTATCGTTCAGGTACGAGGGGTAGCAGAGATTCGGGACGGGGTCGGATGTTTAGTTCGTATCCCCAGGACGGTCAGCAGTCGCCGCGGGGTTGCTACAGATGTGGCAGCCTACTTCACCTCGTTCGAGATTGTCCAGAGACACACCGGAGGGAGGCGGCAGCACCGCATGTTACCTTACCACCTTCACCACCCCAGAGGGCATTGCCCGTTGCGCCTACCGTTGCTCCGCGCCAGACTTATGCTCAGAGAGGTCGCGGGCGTGGAGGAGTTGCTCAGAGAGGACGAGATGACCGAGGCAGAGGTCAGTCAGTTACAGGTGGTGGACAGGCGAGGGTCTTTGCTTTGACACACCAGGACGCACAGGCGTCCAATGCAGTGGTTTCAGGTATCCTTCCTGTATGTTCGGTTGATGCACATGTACTGTTCGATCCCGGATCCACACACTCGTACGTATCCACACATTTTGTGCCGAGTTTGGGTAGAGAGTCCGGCTTACTTGATCAGCCGCTTGTGGTGACTACTCCTGTGGGAGAGTCGTTTGTGGCTAGGCACGTGTTCCGATCCTGTATCGTCTGTATTGGCGAGAGAGAGTTGCCTGTCGACTTGATCCTTCTGGAGATGTTGGACTTCGACGTTCTTTTGGGCATGGATTGGTTAGCCACGTGCTATGCTTCTGTGGACTGCCGCGAGAAGACAGTTAGATTCTGTTTCCCCGGTGAGTCGGTTTTTGTTGTGTTGGGGGACCGTAGTGCCGCCCCTCACAGTGTGATTTCTTCTTTTCGCGCTGGACAGCTTTTGAGGAAGGGATGTCAGGGATTTCTCGCTTATGTTCGCGATGCTCGCGCTACAGAGGTTCCGTTGGATCAGGTTCCGGTTGTTAGCAAGTTTCCTGATGTGTTCCCTGACGAGCTTCCTGGGTTGCCACCCGAGCGCGACATTTCTTTCTGTATTGATTTGGTTCCTGGTTCGGGGCCTATTTCTATACCGCCCTATCGGATGGCCCCAGCGGAACTTAGTGAGCTGAAGGGTCAGTTACAGGATTTGCTGGACAAGGGACTTATTCGACCCAGTGTTTCTCCTTGGGGTGCTCCAGTCCTGTTCGTCAGGAAGAAGGACGGCAGCTTACGTCTTTGTATCGACTACCGCCAGCTGAACAGGGTGACAGTGCGGAACAGGTATCCTTTGCCGCGTATCGACGATTTGTTCGACCAGCTTCAGGGGGCAGGGTACTTTTCGAGGATTGATTTACGATCGGGCTATCATCAGCTGCGGGTTCGACAGGAGGACATTCCCCGGACAGCCTTCCGTACGCGCTATGGCCATTACGAGTTCTTGGTGATGTCGTTCGGACTCACCAATGCGCCAGCAGCCTTCATGGACTTGATGAACCGCATTTTCCGGCCTTATTTGGATCTGTTCATCATAGTCTTCATTGACGATATCTTGGTGTATTCCCGGAGTAGTGAGGAGCACGAGCAGCACCTGCGGGTTACATTGCAGACATTGAGGGAGCACCAGCTTTATGCGAAATTCTCCAAGTGTGCTTTTTGGTTAGATAGCGTGGATTTCTTGGGTCACGTGATTTCACGAGACGGTATATGTGTAGACCCGAGGAAGATCGAGGCCGTTCAGCGTTGGCCCAGACCCACATCAGTGACGGAGATTCGCAGCTTTTTGGGATTGGCCGGTTACTACAGGCGTTTTGTGCAGGACTTCTCACGTATTGCTACACCGTTGACCGGGTTGACCCGGAAGGGAGTTCCTTTCGTTTGGACGGAGGAGTGCGAGCACAGCTTTCAGCAGTTACGGACACGGCTGACGACGGCACCGGTGTTATCTTTACCTTCCGGATCGGGCGGATTTGTGGTCTTTTGTGATGCTTCTCGAGTGGGATTGGGATGCGTTCTGATGCAGCATGATAGGGTGATCGCGTATGCCTCGCGACAATTGAAGAAGCACGAGCAGAACTACCCCACTCATGATTTAGAGATGGCAGCAGTGGTCTTCGCACTTAAGATCTGGCGACATTACTTATACGGTGAGTCGTGCCAGATATTTACGGATCACAAGAGCTTGAAATACATATTCCAGCAGCGGGACCTGAACCTTCGACAGCGTCGATGGATGGAGTTAGTGAAGGATTACGACTGCGAGATCTTATATCACCCGGGCAAGGCAAATGTGGTGGCGGATGCTTTGAGCAGGAGGCCCGGGAGTAGTTTATCTTGTTTGAGCGCAGTACAGGAGCAGTCATCCGCAGATTGGCAGATATTATGCGACAGTCGAGTACAGTTCGAGTTCACGCCGATTGGAGGACAGATAGCGCATTTCCGTGCACGCCCACAGTTGATTGATCGTATACGTGAGGCACAGCTCAGTGATGACCGATGTTCAGAGATCATGGCACAGATGGGACATGACAGATTTTCCGAGTTCGTGATCGATGATCAGGGGATACTACGGTTTGGAGTCAGACTGTGCGTACCTGATGCTGAGGGACTGAGGCGTGAGATTCTTGAGGAGGCACATCGATCGGTGTATAGCGTACATCCCGGTTCCACCAAGATGTATCATGATATGAGAGATGTTTACTGGTGGGACGGAATGAAGAGGGACATTGCAGATTTCGTATCGAGATGCCTGACTTGTCAGCAAGTCAAGGCTGAGCACCAGAGGCCCGCGGGAGAGCTACAGCCATTACCCATTCCGGAGTGGAAATGGGAACAGATTTCGATGGATTTCGTGGTGGGTCTACCCAGGACTAGTCGGGGGTATGACTCCATCTGGGTGATCGTGGATCGTTTGACGAAAGCGGCCCACTTCCTACCGGTGAAGACGACTTTCGGATTTACTCAATATGCCCAGATCTATATTGACGAAATAGTGCGACTACACGGAGTCCCGACGTGCATTGTGTCCGACAGAGGCACCCAGTTTACTAGTAGACTATGGCAGAGGCTTCAGGAGGCTTTGGGCACTCGCTTGAGTTTCAGCACGGCTTTTCATCCGCAGACCGACGGACAGTCAGAGCGGACTATCCAGACTCTCGAGGACATGCTCAGAGCTTGTGTACTAGATTTCGGAGGTAGCTGGGATCATCATTTGCCCTTGGTAGAGTTTTCCTACAATAACAGCTACCAGGAGACTATTCAGATGGCACCGTTTGAGGCTCTTTACGGGAGGAGATGCAGGTCACCTACTTGTTGGACAGAGCTCAGTGAGAGCAGTATCTTAGGGCCACAGATCGTTGAGGAGACGACCGCGAAGATCCAGTTGATTCGCGATAGGATGAGAGCAGCGCAGAGTAGGCAGAGGGCTTATGCAGACCGTCGACGACGCAGACTTGAGTTTTCTGTTGGTGATCATGTTTTCTTGAGGGTCTCCCCAATGAAAGGTGTGATGAGGTTTGGGAAGAAGGGGAAGCTTAGCCCCAGGTATGTGGGCCCCTTCGAGATCCTTGAGCGTGTCGGTGCAGTAGCTTACCGGTTAGCCCTTCCGCCCAGCTTTCCAGACGTGCACCCCGTATTCCATGTTTCGATGCTCCGCAGATATCTACATGATCCTTCGCATGCGATTCAGCATCCGACGATCCAGCTTGAGCGTGATCTTTCCTATGCAGAGCAGCCGGTGATGATCTTGGATCGATAAGTGAAGAAATTGAGATCGAAGGAGATTCCATCAGTTAAAGTACTTTGGCGTGGTCAGAACCGTGAAGAGGTCACTTGGGAGACCGAAAGCGAGATGATGAAGACGTATCCCCATCTTTTTGAAGGTAACCTTAGTTAGATTTTTGAAATTCGGGGACGAATTTCTTTAAGGGGGAGAGATTGTAACACCTTAGGATAAGGGTTAGTGTATAATTATAATTAAATAATGATTTTTAATAAAAAGTTTACCAAATTGTGTTTTAAATATTTTTCCTAATTTAATAAACATTTTTCCAAAATTTTCCTAGGCTTGCACACACTTGTGCATGTAAGCTAGGGTTTTTGAAATGTGATAATACCATAATTTTACCATGATAGGTTAATGTTAGAATTAAGTCTTTGTTTTAAATTTAATTGTGTTGAGTTGGCATGAGAGAGAGAGAGAGAGAGGCATGGCTTAGCCATGCTTGGCCATGTTGTGGAGAGAGAGAGGAGGGTTGACCTTGGACTTGAGTGTTGCTCCCATTCCTTTGCCATTCTCTCTCAAACACTCACACACCCACACACTTACCTCTTTCCCCCAGCTCCAGAACAAGCAGCAGCAGCAGCAGCAAACACAACAACAGCAACAATCTCTGAAGCAAGAGGCAGCATCAGCAGCAGTGAGCAGCAGCAGCTCCAGCACCATGTGCAGCCCCTCCCCTTCACTTCTTCTCCTTCCTGCAGCTCCCTAGGGTCGAGAGTGAGGTATAATTCCTAAACTTATTCCCTAGTTTGCCTAGTTAGTGTAGTTTTGCATCGGTTTAAGGATTTTTGTGTGTTTTAGTGCGATATGGGGTATTTAGTATGAACTTTGTGCTAATGAGGTGTAGATTAGTTCCAGTAGGATGCTTGAGGTTTGTTGTGACCATGTAAACCTAGTCCAACCCCGATTTCACTAAAATACCACCAGATTTCATATTGGATGCAAATGTCGTTTTTGGGCAAAATCTGGGTTTTCTGGAACTGCTATTGACCCGGTGAGTGCAGAATGATTTTGGGAAGACTGTAGTGTATTGGAGTGGAGATGATGCACCAGGTGAAACCCGACCCCCTAACTCCCCCCTTTGGCCGCCAAAACCGCCATTCTGGCCGCAATTTGCGGCCAGACAGGGGGTGTTTTGGTGGTTTTTGGGTTTTGTAGGTGTGTTTTTGTGTGTAGGGTATTTTGGTATATTTATATTTTTAAGATTTGTTCTGTAGAAAAATCTGGGACCAAATACCTATTTTGCCGTTTTTCTAAACCTTCGCGACACGCGCGATACGTGAGTAGGTTTGGGTTCTGCGTATCGCGGCGCGTCGGGGTAGTTTCGTGGCGCGTGAGTACACGTTTTAGCGTATCGCGCACACGCGCGATTAGTTTGCGACACGAGTTTCTAGTTTGACCGTGATATCGCGTTTTTGACGAAATTGAGCTTATATGTGTGATATGTGTTTATGATTCTAGGTTCGCAGGCCAGTGAGACGGACGCCGCAAAGAAGGGCAAGCAAGTGGTTGGATACACTTAGCGCGAGACACTGTGAGTAGATTTCACATCTACGGGGATATCGCCCGCATGGCGTTATGCGTCAGGGCTGATAGGACTTATTTACCATATGTTGCATGCACCCCATAGACTGTCATCGCATATTGCATTCTCTGCTGTGTTGATATATATATTGCTTAGAACTGATAGAACACCGCACTATTACTAACGGTTTATGTTGCACGGGCACTATTTACATGCTACACACACACCGTTAGTAATTGCCATGCCACACTCACTATAGAGCTGCCCTGATTATATTGCTATAGTTCACCTCATATGTGATTTGATATGATTTTCATGTATATTGGGAGCCGCATGACACCTTTTAAAACCGGAAATGAAACTACTTTAAAAAGCGGTCTTCCCCTTATACCCATACCATGGATTGATGTATATTGTACCTCGCATTGGATTTTACTATTGGTATTGGATTTTCATGTGATTTCTGTTTTGAGGACCGTGGAATCATTTAAGGAAAGATATGCTATTTTGAAAAACCCGGTACCTCGTGATATGATATTTTGGTGTGTCCACCACGCGTTTTCTCGGTGCTGAGACGTGTGCTTGAAACCCGATTCGAGGAGTGGATGTTCCGTTTGCGGGTTCGTGGTGGGCCCGGTATGGTTCCCCTCGGCGAGATGATCGATGGGATTTGCCGATTGAGCCTGGAGGCGGGCGAGTACCTACCGGTGATTGGTTGGACCTGGCAGTTGTCCGGAGGATACTGACCAGAGTCGAGTGATGGATGCGGGAGGATCCGTACTGCCGGGGCCGAGGGCCGATACCGCAGGTGGACCCCGTAGGGCCGGTCCGGACTGACGGCGCCCGATATTCGAGGATTTACATGTCGATGCTGGACACGAGTATTTTATGATGTTTTGGGTGCCGATGTTGGGCACTCGTGATTCCTCCGAGATATACAGGATTTGAGGGCCGATGGGTGTGCCGGCGCCTGAGTATATGTGGGATTTGGGTGCAGTTTGAGGCACCGATCATTGCTTTCCATGTTGACATAGTCCATGTAGATATTATTTATCCCATACTCAGTACTGATTATTATACATCTCATCCTGTGGCATTTACCTGTTAGAGTACATGCATTACTATTGTATCCACTGTTGACATACATTGATATCATCTGCTGGCATTAGTAGAGCCACGCTATATGTGCATGCCTGCGATCACCTTTATATGTTATCTCTATTCACGAGTTGGCAACTCACCCCCGTTGTGCCACAGTGTTTGCAGGTTGCCCTTGGGAGTAGTCACGGCTGGCTGTTACCTCATCTTTTGGCACAGATACCCCTTTTGAGCAGAGATAGTCTTTTGCTGATAGGTGGGTTTTGTACGGTATCTGTTATATTTCAGTTGTATATTGATGTATCTAGTATTCTCCATCTACCTTCTGTATTGACTTAGAGACAGTTGTGAGGACGATATGTATGATTTTATATTCTGGTGTCGAGCTCGCATGTGAGCCGATGTTACTTTATGCAGTCTCATATTTTATGATATTGTCCTTATTTTACTGTGTATTCTTCGCTACGGCGTCGTATATCATATTGTGATGCTTTATTCATGTCACTTGTTATTTCCGTTACACCTTACTTTTACCCGACTTGCGGGGTTAATGTTTTTTAAAAAGGAAATGCTACCAAAATTATAAGACTCATAACTTTTGAACTTAAAAGGGATTTCTACTAAATAAATGGAAGTTTTTCAGACATTTACTATTGCTTTTACAAAACGTTTTAAATCACTCTATTTATTGGTTTTGATTTCTGGGTTCGGCTTACTTAGCCGCGTTGCGCCTGTAGACGTTGCGTGGTTAAGTGCCGGTCACGAGTCGAATTTCTCGGGTCGTGACATATTGACCCTTTGTTGGACCATTAGTCTATTTGTTTGGGTTCAAGCCCCCATTATTTAGTAATGCTAAACATTTTCATCTTTGATTTCCTCAATTTTGAGATTCAATCGAAGGGGAGGCTTTGCCTCTGGAAAATTAGCCAAGTTGGCTAAAAGTAGTGTTAAACACTAAATAACAAAACTGTTAAAACACTAGAGACAGAATTCTCAAACTAGTGTTAAACACTAAAAGAACTATCAGTGTTAAACACTGGAAATAGGGTTTTCAAATTAGTGTTAAACACTAAGAAAAATCAGTGTTAATCACTGGGAATAAAGAAAAAGGGGGTCATGTGTGGACACGTGAGAGCGCCCAAAGGTGGGACCAGATTCCCCTTATTCTGTTCTGCAAAAAAGTATTGAATACTTTCTATATTTGATTTTGGAGCATCACGTACTGACACGTGACGGGGATTTGTGTGCTGACATGCTAAGGGATCACGTGGTAACACGTGAGAGCGCCCAGAGCTTCTATTTCTTTTTCTTTTTCTTTCTGTACTTCAGGGGTCACGTGGAGCACGTGAGGTGTTACCTCTGAGTTCTTTTCTGCGGATCTTTACAGGGATCACGTGGGGACACGTGACCCGGGTTCTTTGCATGCATGAAAATCCCTTCAACTTTAAAGAATTAAATTCTCTGTGAGTTTAATCTCAACTATAACTCCAGAGGAATTAAATTCCTATTTTTCTTGGAAGAATTTTATTCTTCTGTAGGGTTAAACCCTAATTTTCCATATATGCAAAAGAATTCAATTCCTAATTTCATTATTTTAAGAGGAATTAAATTCCTGTGACTTTAGAGAATTAAATTCTCGATTAGGGTTAAACCCTAGCTTTGTCCACCTTGAAGGAATTAAATTCCTAAAGTTTTAAGAGAATTAAATTCTTAGATAGGGTTTAACCCTAATCTCAACATGAAGGAATAAAATTCCTGTAAACTTAGGAGAATTAGATTCTCAGATAGGGTTAAACCCTAATTTTGTTTTGAGAGAATTAAATTCTCTAAACTCAATTCCCCCTCTAAGTTTTAGATCTGCATGGCAGGATCTCGACCCGATGAGAATTAAATTCTCAACTTATGGGGAGATGTGCTCTGTGCAGATCTTCGACAAAGAAAAGAACTAAGTTCTTAGAAAAAGAGTTAAACTCTTAAATTTTTTGAGAATTAAATTCTCCCCTTTTTTTTGAAGTCTTGATCCCCTTTCTTTTTCTCACCTAGGGTTTTCTTTCTGAATTTTCAAGATGCCCAAGTTCTCTGTCGAGTTTTCTCTCCAAAATTCTCTCACTTCTCATTTTTAATTCTCCCTTCTCGACTCCTATTTATAGGAGGAGGAAAAGAATCAATTTGTTTAGTAAATCTCTCATTGAAAGATTTGATTTGTTTTCATCATTAATCTGAGCCTTTAGATTACTAGGTGAATTTTATTCACCGTTGGATGTTTTAATCCAAAGATATTCTATTTGTTATTTCGGTGAGATTTAGGGGAAATCTTTCCTTGTCCAAGATTTTTCCATAAATTGATGATATTTATTCACCCTTGGATTCTTAATCCAACAGTTCTCCTTAATTCTTCTTTATTTTGGAAAGATTTAAATGATCTTTTTTAGAATTTAATTCTATTAAACCGTGAGGCTTTTAAAGCCAGTCACGTGTTGACACGTGACCTTTGGTCACGTGTGAGCACGTGACCCCCCCCCCGAATGGACTCCTCTTCTGTGCTCTGTTTTGTGCCGCTGCTTTAACCATCACGTGCCAACACGTGACCATTGGTCACGTGTGAGCACGTGATGCCTTTTTTTGAAGTTTTTCCTGATTTTTAATCAGAGAACAGTCATGGTTCGGACGGATAATACTAGTGGGTTTTGGTTTAAGCCGGATCCTAGTATTATATTGTGTAGAGATATATTTTGTCTCGTTGCATTTGTATTCGGTCGGAATACAAATGCGGGTATGTATATACAGTTGCGGGGTAATCCTGTAATTTGTTACGGGATCGCTTTTTGAAGTTGCCAGTTTTTCTCCGCCCGATTAAACATTATTTTAATGTTTAATATGTGCTTTCTATTTTGGCCAAATTTCCTTATCATTCTTGACTTGGCCGAAATGGGTGTGGGGGATTCATTTAGGTGAGTCATTGGTTCTAGTTTGTGTGATTCATCCATTGCATTCATTCCTTTTGTTTTGAGCTTGTATATTTGTTGTAGATTTTTTTGCTAATGTTCACCTTGATAATTTGCTTACACTCACCCCCCACTTGACATTTCCAGTGAGCTTAAAAGCTTATGGCCGGGCACTTATTTTTGGGGGGCTGAATTTTGTGTGCATGGCTGAATTCTTTTTCCTTCATGCACAAAATTTCCTTTTGCACAAAACCCTTTGCTCATTTCATCAAAGTTCCAAAAGGCAACTTCATTTACCTTAAAACAAAGTATTCTACACTTACTATACTTCAACCTTGGACATATCGGCTAGCAAACTTCATGTCCGAGTTGCCTTGGATTAGATGCGAGAGCCCGTATAAAGATTCGTTGACGTGGTGCAACTTTCGGCGAGGAGGAGATCGTGGATCGAGCAAGATCGGAGAGCGAGCTTCGTCGGTGCAGCCGCAACATGATAGGGGCAGAGGTTAAAGACCGAAGGACACGGATCGATCGGTATAATCTCGAAACCCCCTTTTTAAAGTATACTAGTTTACGGTTAATGGAACGATCCAGGTTTTAAGATTGCGTTAGCGCCAGTTCTGTAAAAAGTTTTTATTCCGCATTTGGCCTCGGAAAGACGGCCGGGGCGCTGGCGTAGACTTATATTGGTACCAGAGCCAAACTATTAACCTTCTACTAGTTGGTTTAGACAATGTTAAAATATCGAAATCGAAACAAAACCCAAACGATGCCACTGGATTTCTGTTCTCTTTTGTTTTTAAAAGATCTTCAAAAATTATTTAAACATGTGCAGAAGACTACTCAGGAAGACACATGAACACACCCCAAACCCGGACCCCTGATCTCGGAATTTGGCCGATCCCTTGCCTAGGGATTCCAGCGTCGCCGGCCGTACCATGGCAAATGGGGTTTGTGTTTTGGGTGTTGTTCTGGTCTCTGGGAATTTGGTTCTGTGGTGTTGTTTATTTGGCCCAGTTTGGATATGGTTTTTATCAGCTTGTTTGGGCTATTCGGGGTTATTTCGGAGTCGATATTTTTAACATTGTTTAAAGTTTTGCAGTGCATTACATTACTTTCTGTGACCGTGAATGTCATTCGAGCGGTAAATCTTGTCTAATTGCTATAGCTCTTTTAGACGGGTTTGCGAACGTGACATTCATGTTGATATTCTGTGTTGTGCTATGATGTTGCGGATTTGTCGTGGTGGATAGCTTGCGTGCAATGGTAGTGCAGTTTGGATATATTTGTACATTTGATATTGCAGGGCGAGCGTCCGACATGTGGACTGCCGTCACTGCTTGTTTGTATATTATTCTTTTGGGGCACGACTGGGTTGAGGTCGATGTACCCGTTGTACATATTTTCTTTTCTGTACTAGGATTACCCCGCGGTGGAGTACACGGATAGCCGGGATCTGGAGGGAAACTGATCCGCATCTCATGGCTTTGAGAGGGAAGGGACCTCACTCTAGGATTGGCGGGCTATTCGCCGCACTCGTAAGAGGTATAGGTTGACCCAAGGTGGGGTGCTCAAGTTACCGGATTCCGTGAAGTGCTGGGTGGTCCATTCACGATGCTGAAGGGGGCTGCCTCGCTTCTGGTTTTGGCGGGAAAGTTGCCGCACTCGTAGGGGTCTAGGTTTTCATTGCACAGGCTATCCACACGACCAGGGGAACGTCGGGTTTCATTTGTGGCTCTATGAAACCCGGGGCTCCCAGTATATCTGTATTGTTCTGTGATGCTTATTACTTTTCTGTAATGTTGCATTTTATCACGTCTAGAGCGATTATTGTATATTGTTATATATATATATATATATATATATATATATATATATATATATATATATATACTAGTAGATGTTGTATATGTTTTATACCCGCGCTAGTCCAGTCCCCGCTCTATCGTTAGTTAAGTAACCTAACGGGTGATGACGGGACCAAGTGGCGAATGCGGATGGCATATACGTACATTTTATTTTCGTTCTTTTCTGGTGTGATTAATTGATGGGACTGCGTTGATTTGTATCAATGCAAGAAAAACAGACCTATACAGATGTTGTTGGAATATTTTTCAAAAAGCTGTTATTACAAAGACGTTCTCTTTTATTTTGCATAGCGGTATTCGGTTTTGAATATCGAGCACCTCATTCGACGAGGCAAGGGCCGAGATCCCTTCATCGGGAGTAACCCCTTGGACAGAGGTTTGCGTCAGGGTAATAACTTCACTATAGTCGATTACTTTTTGCTTTGCATCGTGGTATTCAGTTTGGAATATCCTGCACCTCATTCTACGGGGAAAGAGCCGAGATCCCTTCACCGGGAGTGACCTCTTTAGCAAAGGTTTTCACCACTATATATTTATAAAAGCTATCCGGTTCCTTCAACGATATCAAGTTCATTACGTTAAAGGTTTTTCGCCAAAAACCATTCGTAGCCCTCCGTCATTTCAGACGAGTAGCACTTAGTATTCATGCTATGTATATTGGCCTTCGTCAAGGCATAGTGTACGGTAGCTATTTGTTACTTTTCTGTTGCATAGATAGATGCGTTGGTTTAGGACAGTCGTACTGCCATTTTGGCATTCGTGAAGGGTATGTACGGGTGGGTTCAAGTTAACCTGGATAATGACGGGTAGAACTTGACATGTGACTTATGATATGTTGACCTTCGTCAAGGTCATAAGAGCATGGGGTAAAAATCACATCGGGAGTTTCTAAAGAAACTGAAACTTGCCAGGCATGCGCATACCTTCTGGAGTGTGATAACGTGAGTGGATTCCATCACGTTATTGATTGATGTGTATTTTTATGTGTAGTAAACCGCAATCAGAACGGTGTCGAGCGTAGCTAGACCGAGGTGAGTACGGGTCGTCCTCAGGGAAACGTGGAACCTTTTATTCTTAATTTAGGTGTGTTGATTAGGAGAGGAGGGAGAATAAAGAATGGTGAAGAATGGTTGTAGGATCTAGATCTACGTTGAACACGGATGCAAAATATAGATCTATATTAACTACGGATGTAAGTTTAATATTAAAAGGGGGCTTGTAGGGTTCATTGGGATTTAGTAGTCATAGATGATTAATTAAAGATTACTCTTTTTATCCTTTAATAGATTTAAAACTAGATCGACAGTGATGCATGTAGATTAGGGTTCCTGGAGGGAAAAGGGTTCCCACTCTTAACCCCTATCTCGACATGGAACTCCGTTCATTTCTAGCCTTTACCAAAACAATTGTTAATCTAATCTCTAATTGTGATCGTGATTATCAATGAATTGATAGCGCGCCCAATTAGGATGTTAACTATTCTTTTGATAAAGTTTATAAACTTTATAGGATGTAAAAAGAGTTTAAAGATCTTCATCATCCATTAATCTACCATAATCCTATAAACCCTAACAAGCAAAGAATTACTCGCGCATGTTGGGAAAAGAAAAGATAGAGATGGAAATCATACTACAAAGAGATAGAATAAGAAAAACTACCTTTATTAATCAACAGAATCAATTACACTTTGTTCCCTTAGAAAATGATTACAAAATGCTAGTTTGCTTCTCGATCTCTTCTAAAGAGGTAGATGAACAGTTGATGATCAGCCTGGATGCGTGAGCCTGTCGTGGACTTCGTGATCTCTTCAGCTTGATGATTTTTCCAAGAGGCACTCGGTCCTTATTTATAGTCCCAGAGCCAGAACCCTAGTTTCCTAATTTTGAAACTAGTGGTTAAGATCCTAACAGAACAAATCTCAACTCCCAACTCATCCAACACGCGGCGGAACCGCGGCCAATAGGTGGGTTTGGCCGCGGTTCCGCGGCCAAGTAGGGGGGTCGTCACATTGTTTTTCTGGGGCTTTATCTTAATGACACGTGGTGATCTTTTCACATCTCTGGAAACTGAAAATCTTCTCTTCGTCACTGTCAGAATTAATTTCTTTAGTTTACTTTCTTAATTAGGTAGGTTTGTTTCGCCAACTTTGATTTCCTTGATTTCAGTCCTGAAAATTCTGCACAATAACTCAACAGATAATATTAATAGAGTTTGTTTTATTGAGATATTAACTTAACCATTAAGAATTGGTCAAAGGTATTTAATAAGGTAAGCATATTTAAATGGGCCAAATGTTACATGGATATTATATACTTACTTTTTCCTACATAATATTAATTATAATATATAAACACATGAAAATAGTATTTTTACAGATAAACCCTCATATGTATCATATATTATAATAAACACCTTTATTATATACAAATAGTAGGAAAAAATGTCATATTAAATGTGCAGTTTTATCAACTGAACAATTATCATGCGATGATAGTTGGATCCCGATTCCCACTGATGAGTTGGTTTACTCCTCGGGTGATCCCGACTAATTCTTCTTTCAGGTTTGGAAGAGAATTTGAGAAAACGGTGGGAGGTTTCCTGATTAGATAAAGTGATAACCATTCTGATCTAGGTTAGAGTGCACGCAGAGTGTTTCTTTTCTCTCTGTCTTTGGCAGCAACCATGACCCGACCCTAGACTATAACTCAGTAACCAAGTTAACCGAACTTTCTTAAAACACTGGCTTTTGGATTGTCTGAGTTGCATACATCATTGCCACTCCTTCTTTTACCCTTTGCATTTCTCCAGAACCCCTCGTATTACTACGAACGTCCACTTCCATTGGATAAATCCATTGTATGGTTATATACGAACTCGAAGGAACTTGTTCCAGATTCGAGGATGGATTCTGGTTCTGGAGAGATTGAATAGGACTATTCAGTTGTCTTTTCCTTTTACCTTCTCTCAGGTTGTGAGGCCTCCTAGGATTAGGAGGGATACACCTATTACGCTTATTGGATAGTTTTCTTCCAAACCATAGGCAGGTGCCGAAAGGTAGGGAATAAAGAAAACCAATTAGCCTAAGTGTGGTGTACAGAAGGTAATAAGTAAATACATATGAAGGGATTAGAAAGAGGGCAAAGTAAATTGAGACTGCTATTCACGACCAAACCAAGTATTTCATCGCCACTCCTATTGCACCTTTGTATTTCTCCAGAACACCCCGTATCACTACGAAAATCCATAATTATTTGGATAATCCATCGTATGGTTATATACGAACTCGATGGAACTTGTTCCAATGGGGGATGGATTCTGGTTCGGGAGAAATAGAATAAGATTTATTCAGTTGTCTTTTATCATCACCTTCTCTCAAGTTGTGAGTACTCCTAAGATTTGGAGAGTGCACCTATTATGCTTATTGGATAGTCTTCTTCCAAACCATAGGCTGGTGCCGAACGGTAGGGAAGGAAGAAAACCATTAAGCCTAACGATGGTGTATAGAAGGTAATGACTAAAGACAAATAAAGAGATTTGGAGAGATGGCAAGGAAATATACGGTTATAGTTATGAATCTGGATAATGGAAGAGGCATTACTAGGAATACCCGGATACCCCTTCGAAACGTATTCATGTTTCAGTTTCACTGTGTATTGTTAATAGAAAACTGATTTCCCAATCAGTCCTTGCTCCAGGGTATGTATTTACCAGGTATGATTCTCACATCTGTATGGTTTTACAGATGATGAGTGGGAGTAAGTTATTGGGAATTAGGTGATCATCCTCATTATATCGGAATTCATTGTAATTAGTGATATTTGAGGAAATCGCCTGGGTACAGTTTTCAACTTACGACGCACAGGGTTTGAGTTATTAAACTCAGAGGACTTATACAAAGTATTGTATGTTGTCCAGTGTCCATTAGGACAAAGGGGATGGTCCTCGTACTGTATTCTGTTTACTTGTGATTTCTCAAGTTTTAGACAAGTGTTTCGTTGAAATAAAAGGTCCAAGTTTGAGAAGTTATAGGTATAAGAATAAAGTAGAGAACCAGGTGTAGCATGTATCGGGATTCTTTAAGGTGATCGAAGATGTAGATACTTGTGGTTGGTATTCAGTTGATAGTAATGTTTTAGAACTAGCTTCTTTTTCAGCTTACTCATAATTGGATGTACTCCTAAGTTGGGTAATGCTAATCGGCCTCTCTCCATTTAGTTGACATGCACCGGAGACAGTTGCATGATTTGAATCTGGTTCCAATTAAATCAGTGCCTATGTTTCTATATTGTATATAGAATGGATCGTATCTTAACGATGTTAAGGTATATGGAGTTGTCCGGCTTATGCTTAAAACCAGACTCTGGAAAACTCAAGGCGCGTTTTTGTAATGGAAGTTTGTGGGTTGACCCTGGCTTTAACGCGGGTTGACTTTCTACCATCTCGAAGATCAATAGTGATATTGTTCTTGACTCGCCACAGTTTTAATAAAATGGATTTTTTCAGAAAATAGTAGTGGGAGTATGGTAGAACTGGAAGAGATTCCAGAACCGCAAACGATTACGGAAAATTTAATAGGACTTAAAGATTCAATCAGGTTTGACATTCCATTAGCCACTCCATAGATATGGTGGGTAACCTCAGACACCCGAGAGGTACTCCGGTAGCCTCAAGGACGGTGACAGGGAGGTTCTTGTTTACCCAGGCCTGCCATTACTGCTGTTCCAGACTATGAGATCCAGCAGGAGGACAAGTATAGCGTCGTTCTAAACTAGTTTTAGAAGTGCACGTGTATCTTATTCTGCTAAAGGGTTGTCGTAGTCAGTGGGAGCAGCGGAAGCATAGTGGACAAGTAGCTTGTGTATATTTATAGACTAAAGCAGATATAGCGGAGATAGATCATCTATTTTTGATGTGACAGTCATGGGCTTTGACTTCATCAGAATAGGGAATGGATCTGTTAAGAAGGTAGTAGGGTATGATGTCCTGGTATTTGGACGACATACACATAGTAGGAAGTAAAATTCCTATACTACGATCGGTTATACTTAGGTTGTCACACAGTGGTTTCTCCACATAGAATATGGATATTATATCAGACATTCTGGTTACTAGATCTATGATTTTAGATCTAGATTTGGGTAGTTTCCCAATCCGGGTACTTAGACAGCATTCTAAAGGTATTTAGAATGGACGACTCCTGGCATGGTGGTGTGCCAGCAGGTAATGGAGTCACCCTCTCTAAAGGTGTCTTACAGACTGAAGGGGAGAGGGATGTGCATGATTGGCAGATCACTTGCTTAGGCAATTGAGTCAATCATGAGATGTCAAGTACCACACCAGGTGTTGTTTTTGCACTAGATGCAATAAGTTGATATTAATCCAATCCTGGAGAAACGTTCGGAGGCAGTTTTAGAATATAAGTGGATGTTCTAGGGATTTGATAACGGTAGCCTCTTTCGGGAGACAGTTATCATTCCAGGCTTCCAAGGTAACCTGGATGACAGAGTGACAGTCAGAGTTATAGTTTTCCCTCCGACGAGGGGCAGTATTTTAGACAGGTGGTCCAAGCGGATACTAAGGGAGGCATAGCGCAGGATACTGATTAAGTTCAGTTGATGATACACTCTAAGAAGTTTGGATTTAGAGTTCATTCGTGAACTAGGTCCCATCAGATATCCAGACATATTCTAAGACAGGTATTACTCATTTTGGGAGATGGGTTTCTCCGCGAACTTGAGATATAGAGAGACATACAAAGAAACATCAGAGCGGATCCACTCACTGAGGTTATTTCTCGAACACAATAGTTTTACAAACGAGCTTTGTGACACTGATTAGTAGAGGAGTTGGGTGTTCGGTATCACACGGGCTGTGAGTATGCGACATCGCAATAATTAGCCTTAAGTGCAAGTGGGAGATTGTTAGATATAGTGCCCTCAAAGTCAATTATTAGATCGCAGGCATGTGATTGCAATGATTGAGGGAGGACCAATACCGGCAGGACAGTCTTACTCGAGATGATAGTATGCTATCTGGTTTATCTTTATCATATGTGTACTGCTTTAGGTGACATTATACATATCACTATTACACGTTGATAGAGCCCCTAGGATTCTTACTTGACTACCAACAGTATGATGGCGATCTTATACGTGAGAGTAGGGTATTCTATAAGCACATCCTTAAATGTGGTCCCTAGTCGCGGGAGTTTCGAGATAGGGCATCGATACTCCGGAGTAGACTAGTGTGTACAGTCGAGACCCCGACGAGGGGCGATGGCCGGTCTCACAAGCCATTAGTGTCATATGGTTCACCTAAGATGTATACAGGTGCTCATTGGGTTATGAGTACACCGGACAGGACTCGCTGGGAATATGCTAGCTGGTTATTAAAACCTGTCGTCGGATAGCAATTTCTAGGTGACATGTGTACAGGTTAGTCTATCGACCTGAGATCGTCATTTTTCTCGTGTGAGTTTTCACTGTGCTTTGATTATTACCCTACCACGGCTCAAAGGAGTCGTGCAAACAGGTTTTAGTTGGGTACAGTCCCGAGCCATATAGAGGCAGTGAGCGGATCGGCAGGGGATTCGTCTCTCAACGTTGGGGGTGAGATCGCGCTGTGTTTAGGAGAGCCATTACACGAAGTCCATGACCATGGCTAGCGAGATTTACTGGTAGGTATTCCAGTAGTATCTCAGGGTATTCTGGGCTACACTCCGACACGATTTATACCGCTTTTGGGGGTCTGACGTTTACCAGCTCCCTATGCCCGATATGCGATACTCATAGGCGAACGGACCGGACTATACGGATATTATCACACATAGGCTCAGTAGGGTTTCAGGATGAGTTCGCTCATCGGACTCCCTTTCACTCAGTACATGGGCAGCCGTTACGTACAGCTAGTACCACTGACGGCTTGTGGTTAAACCCACTGCCAGAGTATTGACGAGTCTTTAGAGTCCCCCACAGAAAGTTTCCCAGTTCATGTCGACATGCAAACTTACTTTGCATTGTCAAACTTGAAAACCTAACTTCTTTTTATAGGATTTTAAGCGGGTTGAGGGTTATATATTGCTCATTCCAATTTTCCTAATTTTCTGGTGTTTATTGCTAAATTTTACCCGGTTAAGTCATTTCAGCACATAACAAATTTTAACTCCGAAAATGAAATTTAAGATGTCCATGTTAGCCTACTCGTCGCCACTAGTCGCGTGGTAGCGTCCGCGTGTCGAGATTCCGTTCCGTTTGGCTAAACGGGCAAGTTTGGGCGACTACGCGCGCGTGCAAGTGTCCGACTTGGGGGCATGCATTTTAATCACTAAACACCTCTTTTCAAAATTTGGAACCCGCTTAAAATCCTATAATTTGAATTTGGAACATTTGGGCGCGACCCGGGCGCGATTTGGAAATGTTTCATTTCACGCCAAAAAGGGCCCGTTTCAATTTAATATGTATAACTAAAATATACCTACGAATATATTCCTAACAGTTAATTTTCCTCAAATCCTTAACCAAATATTTTCCTTTATCACCCTCAGCCAATCACGAGCTCTTATTGAGCTCGTGGGCCCCGTCTCTCTCCCCTATCTCTCTGTCTCTCTCCTCTTTCTCTTTCTCTCTCTCTCTCTCCAATCTCTCTCTCTCTCCCTCTATATAACCCCCATGCACGCAGCCGCCTCCTCGACCCACCTTCCATCGCGAGAAACCCCCTCAACCCTAACCCTAGCTCACCGCAGACCTCACCACCGTCGCCACCGCGACCTCGCCGTCGCCGCCTGCGACGCCTCCGCGACAACCGCGCCTTCCTCCTCCCTCCTTCCTCCTCTCTCCCGCACCTGCACGCAACCCCGGCCTCGCCTCTAACCGCGCAAACCTCGCCGTCGACGCCACCCATCGTCGTCGACGACCCCGCGACCCCCTTTCACCCTACTCGACCCGACCTCGTCGTCGTTTCCCTCCTCCCCTCGCCGGAACAGTAAACCCTAGCCTTCATCCTTCACCTACCCCGCTGTTCGCCGGAGAAACGTGCCGGCGACCTCGTCGACACCACCTCCGACCACCTCCCTCTCTCCCACGACCACCAGAGCCGACCCCTCTCCTCCAGCTCGCCGCAGCACACTATTCCGCGCACCCCGAAGCTTTCAACCCTCGCTGCAGCCGCTGCCGTCGCTTCGCCGGCGTTCCAGTGCCGTCGAACCCGCCGTGGTCACCCCCTGGTGTCTCCCTGTAAGTTTCCTTCTCCTTCCTTTTGGTACAACCCCCCGCTGGTCGTTATTTTGCGTGTATCGTATTTTGTCGCTAACTCCGTTACTTTTGCCATTTTGCCGGAATCCGACCGTGCCGTCTGACGAACCCGACGCTCCAGCGAAGCCCCCTGGTCCGTGTGATCCCGTTGACCTCTGTTGGGACTCGATCCGTGGCCCGTGCTTCCATATCGCAGTTTCTGCCGACATCGCATTCGTGTTTCGGTTTGCGGAACCGCCGAGGCAAGTATCCGAATACTTGCTTTAACATGCTACAACTTAATCATCATATTATAACCACACAACTAATATAACATCGATACCTTTTATAACTTAGAATTGCTAGCCACGATTATCCGTAACTTTAAATCAATGAAATCATTGCTCGCTTGAACCGGTCTGCTATTAATTCATACTTAACTAATCAAACCAAGTAGATCATCCCCACTTCATTTGTTAAAATCACTCATGAGACAATTATTGTGCTTAGTTCAAATTCATGTAACTCCATTACGTATATTATCGATATTGTTCGTCTTGTGGCTATTGCACCTCAAAGGTGCGTGAACCGGATTAATAAGAGAATACGAAACATCACTGTGTTTACCTAGATTAATATTGTTATTTACTGTTTCCTGCTACTGTTCATTATTGATTGTGTACCTATTGTGAGCACTTACCGATTGCACGACATATTGGCCTGACCCTGCTACACCTGACATATACATACTTACCGACTCATCCCGTTGTACCATGACATTACTTGTTTCCTGATCTCGTGCCTAATGCCAACAAACCTAACCGTTCCTGCTGTCGATCCAGACAGACCTACTTTTACTTGACCTTGCGTTGGCATTAGTTCTTGACAACTGAATACCTGACTTGACATACATAGCTTGGGGGTATGGGGAAATCAAAGGTGAAACCGACTTGTAACTCAACAGTTCGATACTTGTTCTGATCAGTCTTACGGGCTTGGCCAGCTCCGGAGTGTTGATGCTGACATCACTCATCTATCCTACTACCTTTTACTGCTTAGCGGCACGTCTCGGATTCAGCCCCGAGGATCATGACCGTGGTCCCGGGCATGCACGGGATACTATTGAGTTACATCGACGATTCATCAATTGGTTTCAAAGACTATAGAGTAGAAAACCTGATAGGACAATTTAGTCACTACTGCACATTACCCTGTTTATTACTTCTTATTGCTGCTTTATTCATGTTCATGCTTGCATTGTTTATTACCATGTTTATGCTATATACTTGATATCATGACGCGCTGACGTCTGGGTTTTGCATGGCCCAGATTCCGTACCTTTGTCGTCGACCGAGCAGGAGTACTTCAGCCAGCAGGCTGAACTGTGAGTTCTTTAGAGTTTAGTTCATTTCATTTCCAGATGTGAGCCCGCATTATGGGACATACTGTTTATTCATTGTATTGGATCATTAGCTTCCGCACTTATTGTTTATTGATTCTTGTTATTATGGATTTGGACATGTATTAGATTAGCGTATTATCTTGTTCTTGATATCTTTACAACCGTAATGTGACTGTGGATGTATACTTCCTACCCACAGGTAGCATGGTTGGCTATGTCACGTGCCCAAATCTTGCGTACTCTGGGAAGCGGGGCGTGACACGATTTATACCGCTTTTGGGGGTCTGACGTTTACCAGCTCCCTAGGCCCGATATGCGATACTCATAGGCGAACGAACCGGACTATACGGATATTGTCACACATAGGCTCAGTAGGGTTCCAGGATGAGTTCGCTCATCGGACTCCCTTTCACTCAGTACATGGGCAGCCGTTACATACAGCTAGTACCACTGACGGCTTGTGGTTAAACCCACTGCCAGAGTATTGACGAGTCTTTAGAGTCCCCCACAGAAAGTTTCCCAGTTCGGGCGAAACGTTGTAGAGGCCATATGGTTTTATGGCAGGGTTCGAACATACACGTGCACTTGTGTATGTGTCATGGTTCGGACGGATAATACTAGCGGGCTTTGGTTTAAGCCGGATCCTAGTATTATATTGTGTAGGGATATATTTTGTCTCGTTGCATTTGTATTCGGTCGGAATACAAATGCGGGTATGTATATACAGTTGCGGGGATATCCTGTAATTTGTTACGGGATCGTTTTTTGAAGTTGTCAGTTTTTCTCCGTCCGATTAAACATTATTTTAATGTTTAATGTGTGCTTTCTATTTTGGCCAAATTTCCTTATCATTCTTGACTTAGCCGAAATGGGTGTGGGGGGATTCCTTTGGGTGAGTCATTGGTTCTAGTTTGTGTGAGTCATCCATTGCATTCATTCTTTTTGTTTTGAGCTTGGATATTTGTTGTAGATTTTTTTGCTAATGGTCTCCTTGATAATTTGCTTACACTCACCCCCCACTTGACATTTCCAGTGAGCTTAAAAAGCTTGTGGCCGGCCACTTATTTTTGGGGGGCTGAATTTTGTGTGCATGGCTGAATTCTTTTTCCTTCATGCACAAAATTTCCTTTTGCACAAAACCCTTTGCTCATTTCATCAAAGTTCCAAAAGGCAACTTCATTTACCTTGAGTTAAAGTATTCTACACTTACTCTACTTCAACTTTGAACATGTCGGCTAGTAAACTTCATGTTCGAGTTACCTCGGTTTAGAGGTGGGAGCCCGTATAAAGATTCGTTGATGTGGCGCAACTTTCGGCGAGGAGGAGATCATGGATCGAGCGAGAGCGGAGAGCGAGCTTCGTCGGTGCAGCCGCAACATGATAGGGGAAGAGGTTAAAGACCGAAGGACACGGATCGATGGGTATAATCTCGAAACCCCCTTTTTAAAGTATACTAGTTTACGGTTAATGGAACGATCCGGGTTTTAAGTTTGCGTTAGCGCCAGTTCTGTAAAAAGTTTTTTTTCCATATTTGGCCTTGGAAAGACGGCCGGGGCGCTGGCGTAGACTTGCATTGTTCTATTTCAAGAGTGGAGACCGAACCTTGGAGCCTAGCATCTACCGAGCAAAACCAAAGAAGGTAGAGATTGCAGCGTTGTAAGCAGAAGAATCGAAGCCAGGGGTAGTTCTTGAGTTCGAGAATGTATTCCCGGAAGATATATCAGGTTTGCCTCCCGATCGAGCTCCTGAATTCAGCATCGATTTACAACCTGGTGCACAACCTGTAATAAAAGCTCCGTACCGATTAAGTCCGGAGGGATTAAAGGAGATCCGCATTCAGTTGGACAGACAACTGAAGAAAGGTTGGATCCGACCCAGTACTTCAAGTTGGGGATCTCCACTGTTACTCGTGAAGAAGAAGGAAGTTCCTACAGGATGTGTGTGGATTATCAAGCTCTGAACGAAGTGACAATTAAGAACAAGTATCCACTACCGCGCATCGATAACCTTTTCGATCAGTTAAGTGGGTCCTATATTTTTTCAAAGCTAGATCTTCGTTCGGGTTATCATCAGGTGAAGGTCAAAGAGTCTGACATTCCGAAGACGGCGTTTAGGAATCGTTATGGTCATTATGAATATCTCGTAATGCCATTTGGAGTGACCGATGCATCTGCCATCTTTATGAACCTGATGAACCAAGTTTTCCGAGAGTACTTAGACAGGTTTGTTTTTATATTCATCGACGACATCCTGGTGTATTCAAAGAATCGGAAAGAACACGCCGAGCACTCACGGATTGTCCTGGAGACATTACGACAACATCAGCTCTACGCCAAGTACAGCAAGTGTGAGTTTTTGCTAGATCAAGTCGGATTTCTCAGACATATCATTTTAGGCAAAAGAATCTCTGTAGATCCAGCTAAGGTGTCAGCTGTCAATGAGTGGCCGATACCAAAGATGATGAAAGATATAAGAAGTTTCTTGGGATTAGCAGGATACTACCGACGATTCATTGAAGACTTTTCAAAGATCGCAACACCATTGACCAAGCTCACACGTAAAGACGAAGTATTCGTGTGGTCAAAAGAATGTGAAAAGGCTTTTATAGAACTCAAGTCGAGATTAAGCTCTGCGCCTATCCTTATAATACCGGATCAATCTGGCAGATGCGTTGTGCATTGTGATGCGTCCGGTAAAAAATTAGGATGTGTTCTGCACCAGCATGGAAAGGTTGTGGCTTTTGCATCAAGATAGTTAATGGTCCATGAGCGCAGTTATCTAACACATGATCTGGAACTGGCAGCAGTGGTCTTCGCACTCAAAATTTGGCGCCACTATCTTTTAGGAGAACGAGTGGATGTATACACAGACCATAAAAGTCTTAAGTATGTATTTACTCAGAAGGAACTCAACATGCGGCAGAGAAAATAGCTAGAACTAATGGTAGACTTCGACATCAACCTACAGTATCATCCTGGGAAGGTGAATGTAGTTCCTGATGCCCTTAGTCGCCAGCCATTAGCAATGAACCTCACTACTCAGTGGAGACTACAACAAGAATTGCATGGATTGGAGATTGAAGTAGTTGTGCCAGGTAGCGCTTCATCTTTGATGAACTTACAAGTCCAGTTCACTCTTGTAAATCAGATCAAGGCAGCTCAAGCAAATGATGCCAAGCTACAAAGGATCCGAGAACAAGTAGAAAGTGGACTACGAACTGACTTCATCATCCACGAAGATGGATCCTTGCGGTATGGAAGCCATTAATGCGTGCCAATCGGACCTGTTCGAGAAGAGTTGATGAAAGAAGCTCACAGCTTTCCTTATTCTGTACACCTTGGTGGTACGAAGATGTACAAGGATCTACGGCAACACTATTGGTGGCATGGAATGAAGCGAGAAGTAGCAAGGAGTGTAGCCAAGTGTTTGGTATGTCAGCAAGTAAATGCTGAACATCACAGAACTGCTGGTCTACTTCAGCTGTTACCAATCCCAGAATGGAAATGGCAGCACATTACCATGGACTTCGTGACTGCTCTCCCTCATAGCACGAAAGGTAACGATGCAATTTGGGTTATTTTGGATCGACTCACCAAGTCGGCTCACTTTATTCCATTCAGAGTTGGCCAGACAACTGAGACGTTGGCAAGGAAGTACATGGAGGTGAGTAAAAATCTAAAGTAAGATTTAAACCTTCAAGATGTACAATATTTATCTTGATATCCATAAACTCATGTAGGAGATCGTGAGATTACATGGAGTACCTGTCTGCATCGTCTCCGATTGTGATACAAGATTCCGATCACAGTTATGGCAGAGTCTGCAAGCTAGCCTGGGGACGAGTCTGAATTTCAGCACGGCATATAATCCATAAACAGATGAACAGTCCGAGCGAACAATTCAGATTCTGGAAGACATGCTAAGAGCCTGTATGTTAGACTTTGGAGGTTCGTGGGAAGATCACCTACACCTTGTAGAGTTTTCATACAACAGCTACCAGGCAAGCATTGGGATGGCACCATTCGCAGCACTCTACGGACGGAAATATTGTTCCCCGTTGAGTTGGGATGACGCTGATGATCGTGAACTCCTTGGACTAGAGATGATCGTGGCAACTGTAGACGTGGTTCGCACGATCTGGAAAAAGATGTGCATAGCCCAAGACCGACAGAAACATTGGGCAGATGCAAAGCGCCGACATCTGGAGTTCCAACCTGGAGACCATGTATTCCTGAAGATGTCTCCAAACAGAGGAGTGATCCATTTTGGCAAAAGGGGTAAGCTAAGTCCAAGATACATAGCACCGTTCAACATACTCGAACGAGTTGGAGAAGTGGCGTACCGCTTGGCGCTACCACCCTCATTAGAAAGAGTGCACAATGTGTTCCATATATTGCAACTACGATGATATGTCAGCGACCCAAGACACATACTTGATCATTCAGAGCTCACTGTATAGACCGATCTAATTGGTGAGTAACAACCAGTTAAGATCCTGGACCGAAAGGTGAAACTATTACGGGACAAGGAGGTAAATTTGGTCCGAGCGATGTAGAGAAAGAATTCGCCGGGAGAATCAACTTGGGAAAAAGAAAAAGATATGCGTACACGATACCCTCAGCTATTCGAAGATTAGTCCCTATGTAATTGTAAATTTCGAGAACGAAATTTCTATAAGGAGGGTAGAATGTAACGACTCTGAGATCATTGTACAGAAATTTCTTATTATTGTATAGAAAAGGGTATTACAGTTTGTGTAAGAGTAAAATGTTATTTTTGTTAAATAAAAGCAAGAAGTAACTTGTGGCTCACTGGTAAAGCCTCTACATTGCTGCGACGTAGCCTATGTGTTTGATTCTCATCAGACAAAATTATTTTTTAGATTTTTCTGTTTAATTTTTCGGAAGCCAAAGAGTTGCACGTGCAATACACAGAGAAACGAAAAGTTTTAGAAAAATCAAACAGGCACAATGAGGTGTACACACCCAACTTGACACGTAGCACGAATCACGAGGCAAGCCAATCAAATCCGACCGCCCGTTTTCATCATATGGCCGCTACCGACGGTCCTTATGTGCCCAAATCCCTCCGTGCTTTGCACACTTGACCCTTCGACTCCCCTTAACTCCCCTGTACTGTTTGATTTTCCTGCAATCAAACAAAAACTCTTCAATTCACCATTTAACACATTTTTAAAGCATTTTAATCCACACTTTCAATTCCCAAACCCTAATTCTTCACTATAAATACCACCCCATGCCTTAGCTCTTCACCATTCTAAAAATTCAAGCAAAAATTCTTTCAAACACTCTAAGTGCCAAGTGGAGTTAAGCCCCCAAGTGGAGTAGCAAGCCAAACTCGACAGCCGGAGCATTTCCAACGACGCCACGACACCCGAAAACTTCCTCTCTCTCTCTCTTGCTAACCACCTAAACACGTAAGTCCCTTCACCTCTATCCTTTTCCATCTCAAAATAACTTTTTAAAACAAACCGACAAAAGAGGAGTTATCTTCGATATAGTTTTCTTTTTAATATTTGTAAGGCATGTGATAAGCAAATTAAAGCAAACTAACATGCTATATTAATCTTAACATAATTTCACATCATTTATTTTATTTTGTTTAACAAAATTTTCATATGAAACAAACATATAATAAACTTTTTCATTAAAATACCATGAACTTTAGTATAACCCTTCTCGATAATTAGTTTAAATACCTTTAGAAAAACATCACGGGGTAACGACTTATCCCACACGCACACTATGGTTCTATAGCACGGTATTCTAGATCTATGGTTCATTTAAAGAATAGGTTTTTACATTAAAATACCACACTTTTACAAAAAAAACGGGTTTCTTTAAATCGGTATTTTGAAATTCTTGGCAATTACACCTCTACAACCCTCGTTAGGGGACCCGCTAATGGATGGTAAAGATTATCGCATATTATTGGGACAATAGAGCGAGATGCAGAGCTCCCACAGAGTATTCGGTCTCGAAAGGAAATAAAAACACGGTTTTAAGAAATACGACTTTTCTAAATAAAAACTAATTTTTGGAAAAATTATATAAAATTATGAAATCCGTATTTTCAATAAAAGCATATTAAGAAACTATATTTTTAAAAGAAAGATTAGAATCTTTTAATAAAATACCATCAAGTTTCCAAAAGTAGTAGTTTTCACAAAAATACCCTAAGCTTTCAAAAAGCTAGGTTTTATCACCAAAACACCACCACAAATAAAATACATGTTCATGAAAACCTTAAATATTACAAATCACCCTCGAGGTTATTTTTAAACAATATTAATATATATTTTTCATAAAACCCCCTCGAGATATGCAACAATATTGTAAGGACTCTAGAATTAATATAGGTTTAAGCGGTATCAGTTCTCTTGAGCCCTAAGGAACCGGAGAAAGTGAGTGCTTGCTTATTCATGTTAGAAAACTTAACAGATTTATCAATGGCAATTGTCTTGAAAAAAGACACAAATACTGTCGTCCATGTGTAGCAGTTGCCGATTTCTCCCGAACATAAGATTTTAACAATTTACATCAATTTCTATGAAAAAGACATGAACTCGAATCCAAACACGAATCTAAACTTAAATTTGAACTCGAACACAAACTTGAACTCTAACCTAACTCGAATCTAAACTCGGACATGAACTCGAACCTGAACTCGAACTCAATCTACTCGAACCAACTTGACTCGAACCAAGATTGCAATTGTCATGACTCGTATATTACTCGACTCACTCGAATACATTCTACACCTTTTGCAATTTATGGTTTCGATCAAGACATGTTAATCAATCAATCAAACCAATTAAGTATATTAACCAGTTATAATATATTATACTCGGGTTGATTAGGATAGTTTCTTGTGTGAATCCAACAGAGTTTCAGGAGTCCCGTATTAACCTCTCTTTTTTATTTTACTCGAATATGAGTCAGGTTGACTCATCCACAGCCTAGAGCTCTGATGCTAACACATGAAATAGGCCTGTGTTTCCTTGCTCCTGGGGCCCCACTCCTGAGCTTGTGAATACTTCTACAGCTGCGTTGATATTCACACTTGGAACTTAACGTTAACATAATGACTATATAGAGACCTATAGTATATACTTACCCATGAACATATACTCTTACTCGTCATATATATTCTACACTTGTCATTTTTTTCTTTACTTTTACCTATCTTTGGGACTTACCGAGCGCTAGTTCGCTGACGGGCATTCCACCCATTTTTCTTCTCTTGGAATGTTCGTCAGATACGGCCGAGACGGAAGAAGTTGAAGTCACAGTGGAAGACTAAAACCAAACTACTACTCCGGGCTAGCTCAGCTTCATTTTCTTTCAGTTTATGTATACCACTTGTTTAGGCATTTTCCCTATTGTATTTACTTTCCAGCCTAAACTCTTGTATTTGTAAATATTGGAAGTTGAATGTAAATAAAGATGTTTGTTGAAATTTTTTACAGTCTCCATTTATTCTTATATTGTGTAATATTGTTTCAATACGCTTAGTATATTTATTTAGGGAATGACCTTCTTTGGATAAATATGTCGCGTGCTTGCCACGTCACCGTTTCCGTCTACTGGGAAGCGGGGCGTGACAATGAGGATGGTAGTACCAAGCGGTACACCACTTCTCCAACTCGTTCGAGTATATCGAACGGTGCTATGTATCTTGGACTGAGTTTACCCCTCTTGCCAAAACGTATCACTCCTCTGTTTGGAGAGATTTTCAGGAATACATACTCTTCGGGTTGGAACTCTAGATGTCGACGCTTTGCATCTGCCCAATGTTTCTGTCGGTCTTAGGCTATGCGCATCTTTCCTCTGATCATGCGAACAATGTTCACAGTTGCCACGATCATATCTGGTCCAAGGAGTTCACGATCTCCAACGTTGTTCTAACTCAGCGGGGAACGTCATTTTCGTCTGTAGAGTGCTGCGAATGGTGCCATCCCAATACTGGCCAGATAGCTATTATTATATGAGAACTCCACAAAGTGTAGGTGATCTTCCCATGAACCTCCGAAGGCTAACATACAGGCTTTCAGCATGTATTCCAGAATCTGAATTGTTCGCTCGGACTGTCCGTCCGTTTTTGGATGATATGCCATGCTGAACTTCAGACTCGTCCCCAGGCTAGCTTGCAGTCTCAGCCAAAACTGTGTTCAGAATCTTGTATCACGATCGGAGACGATGCAGACAGATACTCCATGTAATCTCACGATCTCCTGTTTGAGTTTATGGGTATCAAATATGGTACTTCTTGAAGGTTTAAATCTTACTTAGATTTATACTCACCTCCATGTACTTCTTTACTAACGTCTCGGTTGACTGGCCAACTCGAAATGGAATAAAGTGAGCCGACTTGGTGAGTCGGTCCACAATAACCCAAATCGCGCCGTTACCCTTCGTGCTGCGAGGGAGAGCAGTCATGAAGTCTATGGTTGTAACAACTCCAATTTCAATGTACAGAAAATTGTTTAAAAGTTAATGTACAATTGGGGTATTTGCAATCCTATGTATGCTATAAGAATTTGATTTGCTTTTGAACAGCAAGAAAGCACTTTTAGCTCATTGGTAAAGCCTTGCACTGGTATGAAGTAGCCCCTGTGATCGAATCCCCCCAGCCACATATATTTTTTTAATTGATTTTCTTTTAATCTTTTAGAAGCCCAAGGGTTTACACGTGCACTACACGGAAAATGAAGAGTCACAGAATAAACAAACACGTGCACTGGGGTATATGAGACGACAGGGACACATGGCACAAATCTGAAGACCATCTCACCGGATCGGACCGGCGAGATTCATTGAAGGGACCGGCACCGCCGGGCCGCCCGTAGGGAATGGCCTCCATTTCTTCTGCCTGGCACCCCTTGGCCTACCCCACTACCCTCATATTGTTTGTTTACTCTGCATTCATCCAGAGAATGTTAAATCACCTTTAATCCAATTTTTAATGCATTCTTTAACCCTCAAAACCCTAATTTTCCCTATAAATACCACACTCCATTTTACACCTCCTTACTCAGAAATTCCCAGTCAAAACTCTAAAAAATTCTCAAGTTCATATAGTTGTGCAAGTGGAGTTAGCAAAAGGCAAGATTCCGACGACGTTTCGAGGAGTTTCCGGCAACGAAACGACGCCCTGATGATCCCTAAACCTTTTCCTACCTCCCCCCCTTTCCTTGTAACTTGTAAGTCCCCTCTTCCCCTCTCTTTTTCTATTATAAAAACTTTCATTTTTAAAACTCGACGAAAGCGGAGTTAATCCGACTTCCTTTTCGTTTTTCTTTAATAATTCTAACTTTTCTTAAACCATCTAATACCACACTCTCATATAAGGTTTAACAAACATTAACAAACATATTAAAATAAGTTTCATATCAAAAGAATATTTTATGCAACTTTTATCGTATTTTTACGGTAAAATACCATATACTTTACATTTCGCCGTAGTTCTCATATTTCCTTGTATTGACTTTAGAAAACTCACGAGGTAATGACCTACCTCATCACAACACACATATTGGACATAGCACGATTTACTTTTTGACAATATTTGTAGGAATATTACGAGTTACAATAAAATACCATAAACTATTACAAAACCGTTTTTTTAAAACGAGTATTATCTAATTCCTTGCAAATACGCCTCTACAACCCATTTTGGGGAACCCCGATCGAGATGGTGCGGGTTATCACACGTCTTCAGTCCTAGTAGAGCGAGATGCAGACCTCCGCAAGGAGCATTCGATCTCGATGGAATTTTTAATGCTATTTTTAAGAAAATGAGATTTTTATAAAATAAATAAAATTTATTTTTATTAAATATATAATTATATATGAATATTATCAAAAGGTCTATTTTAATATATTATACAAATGTTCTAAGTTTTCAAAATCAAAGGAAACACAATTTACATGAAAATACCATTACAAAACAATACAATTCCAATATTTCATTAACATACCATATACAAGAAAAACTAGGTTCTACTCACTAGAAATTTCACTTCTATAAAATATACATCTATGAAAACCCTAAAAACGATAATTAAATACTTGAGGAATATTTTAAAATTATATCAAAACTATTTTTACATAAAACCCCCTCAAGCTATACTAATTTACAATAAAGACCCTAGTAAATATAGGTTTAAGCGGGACCAGTTCTCTTGAGCCTCAGGGAGCCGGAGAATATGGGTGCTTGCCTATCTAAGATAGACAATCTAACAAACGGTGTTATCAACACGGTAATTGTCTTGGAAAAAAGACACAAATCCTGTCGTCCATGTGCAGCAGTTACCGATAACCTCAAAACAAATTTAGGACTTCAATTTCTTTTCAAATTGTCTGACTCAAACTGAGTCTCAATCTAATCAATCTGACTATTCAAGTATAAACTACAATTCAACATGAATCCGTCTATTCAATTTATATCAATTTATATTGACCGAACCGAACCATGGATATACTCCGTCTACATGACTATCCATTTATATCCATTCTGTTTACTGATATCATGGTTTTGGCAAGTCATCCATCTATATAACAAAACAATACAATTAATACAAAAGACATCGCGGGGTTTTAAAGAGATAGATTGGTATGGAATGTGTTAGAAGTGGCACGAGACTATAACCATAATACACCTAACCTGAATATCCATTGCCGTTGTACCGTGGCTGAATGGTTCCTTGTGCTCCGTATACCTTAGTCTCTGGAATAGTGGGACTCCTCTCGTATACACTGGCATTTTCTGTACCAAGCTACAAAAAACTACGTTAACATTATAATAAAACATTACTAGTTATATTCTCTTTCTGTCTATTTTATCTCTACTCACCTTTAGGACTTACCGAGCGATTGTTCGCTGACGACATTCCTTTTCTTTTTTCTTTGGAATGTTGTCAGGTGGATCGGACTCACTGGAGATCGAGCCCAGCACTGAAGATTTGGAGCAGTTAGCCTTTGACCCCAGAGCTACATACTTTTCATTTCAGTTATGCCAATTTTTAGGCATTGCTTTCTATTCATGTATTTACATTTCCAGTTGTACTTGTAAAGAATTGTTAATAAATAAAAGTTGTTGTTCAATTACATCTATTATCAATTTTCTTGTGTACATTTACTTTATATTACTTAGATACGCTTAGCGTGTTTACTTCAGAGTAAATACGTAGAGGACCTCGCCGCGTCCTCTTCCCATACACCGGGAAGCGGGGCATGACAATGGTAATGTGCTGCCATTTCCATTCCGGGATTGGTAATGGTTGAAATAGACCAGCAGTTCTATGATGTTCGGCCTTCACTTGCTGACATACTAGACACTTTGCTATGCTCCTTGCTACTTCTCGTTTCATTCCATGCCGCCAGTAATGTTGTCGTAGATCCTTGTACATCTTTGTATCGCCGGGGTGTACCGAGTATGGAGAGCTGTGAGTTTCTTTCATCAACTCTTCTCGAACAGATCCGACTGGCACGAATAAACGGCTCCCATATCGCAAGGATCCATTTTTGTGGATGATGAAGTCAGTCTATAGTCCACTTTCTACTTAGTCTCGGATCCTTTGTAGCTTGGCATCATTTGCTTGAGTTGCCTTGATCTGATTTACAAGGGTGGACTGGACTTGTAAGTTCATCAAAGATGAAGCGTTACCTGGCACAACCACTTCAATCTCCAATCCATGTTGTTTTTGTTGTAGTCTCCACTGAGCGGTGAGGTTCATTGCTAATGTCTGGCGACTAAGTGCATCAGGAACTATGTTCATGTAACATCTTCAAAAATATAAAATATTAATTTTGGGAATTTTTATAATTTAATATTATTTTTATTGATTATTTTAATATTAAATGCAAATAAATAGGAAAAATGTTAGAAAAATTATGAAAAATTATGGAAAATTCTAAAATAGGGTAAATTAGTGAATTATGACATTTTTAAGTTTTTGTGATTAGTTTGACACTAATTTAGTGCTAATCGCGATTAAAATCGCTAATTGGGTTTTTTGGCAATTTTGTGCAAAACTTGCACATATCACTTTTTCTACACTTGTGTATTTTTCTAGCCATGGTTTTCATTTGGGTTTACTATTGGTGTGAGAAGGTTTGGATTAATAGAAAAAGGGGAAAAGAAAAGAAAAGAAAAGAAAAAAAGGACTTGAGGGTAGGTATATGAGAGAGGTGGACCTTTGACTTCTACCCTTAGCCATTTCTCACCTTCATTTTTCCTCTCTCTTCCTCCTCCTCCTGCAGCTGCTGCTTCTTCTCCCTTCCTCCTCTCTTCAAGCCATGAATCATCTCAAAATCAACCCCAAAACCACATGTCCATTTCATTAAAAATGTGCAAAATCCCTAGATCTACACATGGAGCTAAAGAAGCATGGATTTGGCCACTAGAGGGCAACTCAAGAATTTTCTTGAGTTGCTAATGAAGGTAATTTCTGAACCATTTGCTTAATTATAGCCTTTCCTATAACCCCATGTCAAGATTTTATCGATATTGGGTGATATTATGGATTTGATGAAAACCTAGTTAGGGTTTGAAAGGAACTTGGGTTGTATTGTGAAATTGAGTTCAATTGAGGATACACCAACACCCTAGTGTATGAATTGAGACCCTAACCTGAAGTTTAAACCCATAATACGGATTTTAGAAACCGATATCGGGGGAAAAAACCTGGAATCTGCCACTGTTATTAGAATCTGCTAACACCCCGAGAACCCTAAAATAATATTGAGTGGAAATTGAGATGTGCAGGCAAATTAGAGGCAACACCCAAAACCCTAGCTCCCCACTCCACCTTCTGGCCGCCAAAACCTCCATTCTGGCCGCAAATTGCGGCCAGACCAGTGAGGAATCTCCTCGTTTTCTGTGCAAAGACCCATTTCATCAATTCTTGGCCCTGGGTACTTCTAGTTTTGACAAATTCTTTCTAGGGTGGAATCTGGGACATATATCCTAAGTTGTTGTTTTGGATTCGTATTTCCGTATTCCGTATTTTTGATTCTGAAATGGTGGAATGTGTTTGCCTCGACTATTTGTCGTTTATACGACGATATAGAGGAGTTATTGATGGTTTTGAAGGCGTGCCATAGGTTCTCACCTATAGGCCCCTTATCGTATCGTTTTGGAGTTTATGCGCCGTTTTAGATTGGATTTGGTTTTAATGCGCATATACGATATTTTGATGTGTAGGTACCCATGAAGACTTCGGACGACAAGCAAATGCATGGTGATGTCCGCAAATGATGATGTAAGGTGAGTAGATTATATCTACGGGGGAAAGTCGGGTGGATGGCGTATAGCACCCCCGCAGTCCGTAGATAGCTTATTATATGGTATTGTGATATTAGGTGTATTTTGGATATGTAGGGTTAGAAGTGACTAGTGTAGTTCATAGTCGCGAACCCTAGGATAGAATTACCGTATACATATACCCTTGCTTTTCACATGTACTTACACTGTGATTGATGATATGTGACGACTTTGGAGATGAGTCGATATTGTGGGCTTGGTGCCCTGGGATCGGTGATTTGATACGATTCATATGTGGGGTATGACTTGTGATTCTTGCGGGTTTGGGATGTGTGTTTACCCCCGCATGCATACTTTACCGATGTTACCGTTTGTACTAGACATAGAGTAGTACTCCAGACTTTATGATCTGATGATGGTGATATTTGTTATGTGATGAGACAGTGAGATGTTGACCCCTACCCAGCTTTTGGGAATGCCGTACGATGATTTACCGTACGGGCTGATATTGATGATAGATCCGCACTCATAGCTAGAGGATATCTTACGATATGACATTGAGGCGGTATCACCGACTATATATCTACATATATACTTAGACTCAGTTTTAGGTGGTTTCCACACCTACCCCTCCTGATTGACAGGATACTTAGATGTAGTTGCATAGTAGATACTTCACTCTGCTGTTGATTACTAGATTTCCGCATATTCATACTATTCGCATTGCTGGCATATGTTCATTACCATGTTATTATCATGCTGTTAGGACACCAGCACCATTATCGATGATGCGTATGTTTCACGTACACTATTTGCCGGCTCACACACTTCATCATCGATAATTGCCATGTCACTACACAGTAGTACTATTACATTCGTGATATGATGCTTCCTTTGACATATGCGCATTCCTATTCCATGTTGCATGATTTCCGATATGATTACTCTCTTTACATGTCGCATATATCATGGATTGATTGCATAGTACATCGCATTGGATTTACTGCTGGATGTTGGATTTTCATGTGATTTCTGGTTTTTGAGGACCGTGGGGTTATTTAAGAAAAGAGGCACTTTATGAAAACCGGTACCTCGTGATATGATATTTCGGTGCGTCCACCACGCGTTTTCTCGGTGCTGAGACGTGTGCTTGAAACCCGATTCGAGGAGGTGATGTACCGTTTGCGGGTTCGTGGTGGGCCCGGTATGGTTCCCCTCGGCGAGATGATCGATGGGTTATGCCGATTGAGCCTGGAGGCGGGCGAGTACCTACCGGTGATTTTACCTGAGCTCGGCGGATATCCGGGGGATACCGCCTGGAGCCGAGAGATGGGCATACTGCCGGGGCCGACGGGCCGATATCCGCAGACGGAGCCCAGAGATGGACATGGGTTGACTCATACTGCCGGGGCCGAGGGCCGATATCCGCAGACGAAGCCCCATACGGATGAGGATTTACGTGTCGGTGTTTGGCACGGGTTTCATGATGAGTTTTCCATGATTTTGGTTATATCCTCACATTGCATACATGATGCTTACTGTCAGTGGGTGACAGGTGGACGGGTTCCACATATATACAGACTTGGTTCATATACAGACTGGATTTACACTTATCTTACACCAATATTAGTGGTATGGGACGCTAATATATGTGTATTGATATTATTGATATTTCTTCATTGATACTTCATGCAGACATACCTTACACTGATGACATGTTGTTACCTGAGTACCTGGCACTATATACATGATTAGCTGTTACCTTGCCACCTTATTACACTCAGATGTACTCTTGTGGATATTTTACTGATCGTTGACTTAGGATTATGTCTTGCATTCGATTTATCCTTGTAGATGTTTCTATTCACGAGTTGGCAACTCACCCCCGTTGTGCCACAGCTCTTGCAGGTTATGCCGTACAGGTTCTATTGCGGCATTTCTGGCACATTTCCTTCTTGCGGGTGATTTGCTTTGGTAGGTGGATTCCTTCGTATCAGGAGTCACCTTTGTATTTAATTTATTCATTGTATCTAGAAATTGTCCATCAACCAAAACTTGTATATTCTTTCAGACTCAGAGACAGTGTTGTATTATTCGACCTTAGAGTCGCGCTTAGTAGTATTGCGGTTTTTCTTGCTACTTTTGAGCTTTCTTTTGGTTTTGATCCTCGCCACTTGGCGTTGTATATTATCATATCTTTGCGTGGTTGTGACCGTCGATTGACGAAGAGCTAGCTCCCGCTTGGGGATGCCTTTATCATTTTATATATTGTTATTCATGTTGTACCCCATTCGGGGCCAGTTTTATAAGAGAAACTCTGCCGAAATTTTTAGAAAAGACTTATTGTTTTCAAAACGTACCTTCAGCTTAGTTATTTAAAAACCTTGATTTCAAACCTGTATTTCTTCACTTCTTTAAACCATTTTTCTTTATTTATTCTTCAAAATGGTTTTAGATTTCTGGGCTTTTGGCTTACTTGGATCAGATGGAGTCCTATAGGCTTCATATGGTTCAAGGGCCAGTCACGTGCTCTTTCGGGTCGTGACAAAGTTGGTATCAGAGCGCTAGGTTGACCTTGGTTCGAGTTTAAGTTTGACTATGTGGAGCCTAGGGAGTTGTTTATATACGGAATTTAGGCTTGACCTTACAGAACTTAGACTTGGTTGAGGGGGTGTAAACCCGAACTTTCGTCGTTTTAGGATGACCCTTGGTTGATGAATTAGGTGACTAAAGTAGAGTGACATACCGTTGGTATGTTCCGCGGCATACTTACGACACGCCACTCCGCTTAAGGAACCTTAGGATGGACATTTGTTTAGAGATCAGTGATTCTCTTTCTATCCAGGATTATACATCCATTTGAGATCCCCGATTCTATTAGTTTCATGATCATACCTTCATTGATGCTGTTCCTTCCTATGATCATGTATCCCCTTTGGATCTGTTGTTTCCTTTCTTGCCTTTGATGTGCTCTCTTTTGATACTCGATTGAGATCCCTGTCACCATGTTTGAGCGCAGTTTGGGCTGCTGCTAGGGTTACGGCCGGTGTGAGCTCGTTTGGTATGAGGGCCGACCTTTGTGTTTTCTGGTGACATGGGAACGTCTCGAGTTAGTGTTGGTGTTTGTGACCTCTAGTGGAGGCGAGTGCTTGGTTTGCACCGGATGATCGTGCCTTTGTTAGAGCTGCCAGTTGAGAGAGGACTGTTGATGTACAGTATACCTCAGGGATTGTGATGTCGCCTACCGTGCAGACAGATGGACCAGCTGTTGCTGAGATTGACAGGATGTCGCTTCCGAAGCTTACGAGCTGAGATTGCCGGAGCTTTCAGGCAGATATGTGACAGATGATAGCTAGTCTACCCGATTTGAGAGACGAAGGTGATTCGTCCGGTTTTGCGCCAGAGCGGGCCCAGTTGAGTTGAAGATTTCCAGTGTGGAGAGTCTTACTCAGACCTAGAGCAGGCTGATTCAGAGATGACCGCTTATGTATTGCCTTTCCTGGAGGATTGAGGCATTGTTCGACGTACAGGTGTATGAGCCAGTTGTTGCTGCAAATGATGAAATATCGCCCAGATGATTGGAGCTACTACAGCATGAGCATGTACTTAAAGAGATGATAGCGAGTCGCTAGTCACCGAGGATGAATGACTAGGACGTGTGGTGAGTTCGCTTACCCCGATGCGTGGATATCAGATTGATTGTTTCCAGCGAGAGACGACTTCACGCAGGTTCGTTGAGAGTCGATTGAGACGATCGAATGTCAGGAGCCATTTTCCAAGTTTAAAGTATACGAAAAGACATGCAGGTGATTCTATGGACCCTCTAGAAGAATGAAACCCTAACCCGACTTAATGACCGTGTGACAGCCTTTGAACCTTAGGGTTTACGGCGGTTCCGCGGCGCCATTAGTGAGGCTTGGGTTTGCCCTTCTACGGCTGGACCACCGACGCTGTGGCATGTACTCGATACTATTAAACTGTACCCGAGATGTGAGCTCTTGGGGGATTATGAGGATCTGACGAGTCGATCGGATGGTTCGACATCTTTCGGACATTGTGATGGGACACTGCTTGGGAGACTCCAGATGCGAGGATAGCCGTCGGAGCGCAGTTTGTGTAGCCATAATGAGACGAGTCCGAATCAGTCGACATTTGAGCAGAGTGAAGAAAAGAGTTCGTACGAGGTTTCGACGAGATGATGTTCCACTCCACTGATATTAGAGATGTGATACGCACCCAGAGGCGTGGTATATGGATATATCTTCCAGAAAGAAGCGCGATAAGTATGCAGCCGTTCCGGAATAAGCGTGAGCTTCAGCATTGGATGATGACTTCCGGGCACTTCGGCAGGATTGAGATTTGAGAAAGGAATCTCGGCAGGACCTTTCTGGAGTACGATACGAGAAGACTTAGACCCAGAGTGGTCATTTTGTGCACACCCAGCAGGGCAGAGTTCAGCATTGTCGACGAGGTAGTTGACCAAGTTCGGATAGAGGAACTTAACCAGATGCGTTGCGAATTGATCAAGGATGGACGAGTGATGAGTATTCCTCCGATGGTTGAGACGTGTTCCCGAGGACCAGTTCGGCCTGACATCTGCTACAGAATGATGAAGCTACAGAGTACGCGACTTCGAGTCCGTGTGAGAGACTTCAGATTGACCGTGGCCGAGAACAGTGCAGTGCATAGTAGCTTGGCATGACGTCATAGTGGACGATGATAGAGACAGTTGAAACCAGAGGTTCGTGTGAGACACTGACGAGCTGTCATTGCTTCCCGTCAAGACTAGAGACCTGAGATGCTTACAGAGACGTTGCGATGTGACCAGTTTCTGGAGAAATATTGTGCTGAGGACACAGATGCCCTTTGAGCGAGAAGAGGTTATGCAGGAGAGCTAGCCTCTGTACAGATCGGCATAGGCATGATTGGAAGAGACCTTGAGCAGGATTCCTTCCAGGACATAGCTGCCATGATGTTGCACCCAGGATCGGATGTGTGACGTGCTTTCAGAGAGCCAGAGGCCGACGCCAGTGATATGCTGCCTTACGAGTGGTCGTGAGGTTTGACCGAGAGGTGACCAGAGAAGTGCCAGAACGGAATCGTCCCCGTTAGCACACCTGACAGGGCCGATGAGCCGATTGACCGCGTGATAGGTAATCCGCAGAGAAGATAAGGATCCAGAGAGTCAGAAGACGCTAGACCGTGAGCAAGAGGCAGGTAGATATCCTGCGCTGCTAGCTGTGGATTGCACCGACTCCTTCTCGACCTCGAAGGAGGAACTACCGAAGACGGTATTTGTGATTTGTGATTTTGTGATTCGATTATCACGTATCCGTCATTTTGGATTTCGGTATTTTGGGTGTTCTGTTTGCATGATTTAGTTTTGGTGACTGAGTTTCATGATATTGGTTTCATGCACCCACTGGATATTTATATATTTCGCGCAGAGTTTTCATGCATTTTAGTGTTATGCTTTGATTCGTGCACGCTGATGCACACGATTGTGAGATTTTCCTTTGAGGTACACCTGATTTTGGTTTGAGACGCATTTTATCGTTGATTTTGACCCGGATTTTGATGGTTGGTTTTGCACTCCGTGCTGGTGATGTGCTTTACACCTATTCGATGTTTGTTATTGGATTTCGTGATTCCGTGCATGTTGAGTGCGCAGGGTTTAGATTTTCATTCGTGCACGATGGATGCACAGATTTGGATTTTCGCGCGTGTTGGGCGCATGTTTTTTAGATACGATTTTGGTGCGCACCCGATGCACTAAATCGAGATTTCTTCGTGCATGTTAGATGCACCGGACCTTGGCTGTCAGGCACATACGTTGCCCATGACAGAGGTTTCGTGCACACCCGTTGCACCTAGATGTTGTTTTGTGCACCTGTTTAGCACATATTGGATTTTTGATTTCCGTGCGCACCAGACGCACAGGATTGTGTTATGTACATTTTTGAGATTTATTCCCTTTGGAGCAGTACCTTTTATGATGTTGGGTTTTTGCTTTCATGCTGAGCAGGACTAGTCAGTAGACGATACCTGGATATACTTTTGCATGTTTTACATCAGCTTTTTACGTGTATAGATTGGATGTCTACATGTGTAGTTTCGATCCATATCATATCGGTTTTGTATTGGATTTGACATTGTGTTTTTACATCGACTCCGATGATTGCGGGATGCTTGACGGAGTTTTGTTTTTGAGTTATCTGCTCAGTACCCTTGCGCATGCATTGCGCTGTGACGTTCTTTGTGTTGATGATTTCGGAGCCCCGACGACTTTGGTTTATTACTGAGATTGTTTTAGTAGTGGGGGTTTAAATTTAAATTCGGGGACCGAATTTCTTTAAGGGTGGTAGATTGTAACATCTTCAAAAATATAAAATATTAATTTTGGGAATTTTTATAATTTAATATTATTTTTATTGATTATTTTAATATTAAATGCAAATAAATAGGAAAAATGTTAGAAAAATTATGAAAAATTATGGAAAATTCTAAAATAGGGTAAATTAGTGAATTATGACATTTTTAAGTTTTTGTGATTAGTTTGACACTAATTTAGTGCTAATCGCGATTAAAATCGCTAATTGGGTTTTTTGGCAATTTTGTGCAAAACTTGCACATATCACTTTTTCTACACTTGTGTATTTTTCTAGCCATGGTTTTCATTTGGGTTTACTATTGGTGTGAGAAGGTTTGGATTAATAGAAAAAGGGGAAAAGAAAAGAAAAGAAAAGAAAAAAAGGACTTGAGGGTAGGTATATGAGAGAGGTGGACCTTTGACTTCTACCCTTAGCCATTTCTCACCTTCATTTTTCCTCTCTCTTCCTCCTCCTCCTGCAGCTGCTGCTTCTTCTCCCTTCCTCCTCTCTTCAAGCCATGAATCATCTCAAAATCAACCCCAAAACCACATGTCCATTTCATTAAAAATGTGCAAAATCCCTAGATCTACACATGGAGCTAAAGAATCATGGATTTGGCCACTAGAGGGCAACTCAAGAATTTTCTTGAGTTGCTAATGAAGGTAATTTCTGAACCATTTGCTTAATTATAGCCTTTCCTATAACCCCATGTCAAGATTTTATCGATATTGGGTGATATTATGGATTTGATGAAAACCTAGTTAGGGTTTGAAAGGAACTTGGGTTGTATTGTGAAATTGAGTTCAATTGAGGATACACCAACACCCTAGTGTATGAATTGAGACCCTAACCTGAAGTTTAAACCCATAATACGGATTTTAGAAACCGATATCGGGGGAAAAAACCTGGAATCTGCCACTGTTATTGGAATCTGCTAACACCCCGAGAACCCTAAAATAATATTGAGTGGAAATTGAGATGTGCAGGCAACATAGAGGCAACACCCAAAACCCTAGCTCCCCACTCCACCTTCTGGCCGCCAAAACCTCCATTCTGGCCGCAAATTGCGGCCAGACCAGTGAGGAATCTCCTCGTTTTCTGTGCAAAGACCCATTTCATCAATTCTTGGCCCTAGGCACTTCTAGTTTTGACAGATTCTTTCTAGGGTGGAATCTGGGACATATATCCTAAGTTGTTGTTTTGGATTCGTATTTCCGTATTCCGTATTTTTGATTCTGAAATGGTGGAATGTGTTTGCCTCGACTATTTGTCGTTTATACGACGATATAGAGGAGTTATTGATGGTTTTGAAGGCGTGCCATAGGTTCTCACCTATAGGCCCCTTATCGTATCGTTTTGGAGTTTATGCGCCGTTTTAGATTGGATTTGGTTTTAATACGCATATACGATATTTTGATGTGTAGGTACCCATGAAGACTTCGGACGACAAGCAAATGCATGGTGATGTCTGCAAATGATGATGCAAGGTGAGTAGATTATATCTACGGGGGAAAGTCGGGTGGATGGCGTATAGCACCCCCGCAGTCCGTAGATAGCTTATTATATGGTATTGTGATATTAGGTGTATTTTGGATATGTAGGGTTAGAAGTGACTAGTGTAGTTCATAGTCGCGAACCCTAGGATAGAATTACCCTATACATATACCCTTGCTTTTCACATGTACTTACACTGTGATTGATGATATGTGACGACTTTGGAGATGAGTCGATATTGTGGGCTTGGTGCCCTGGGATCGGTGATTTGATACGATTCATATGTGGGGTATGACTTATGATTCTTGCGGGTTTGGGATGTGTGTTTACCCCCGCATGCATACTTTACCGATGTTACCGTTTGTACTAGACATAGAGTAGTACTCCAGACTTTATGATCTGATGATGGTGATATTTGTTATGTGATGAGACAGTGAGATGTTGACCCCTACCCAGCTTTTGGGAATGCCGTACGATGATTTACCGTACGAGCTGATATTGATGATAGATCCGCACTCATAGCTAGAGGATATCTTACGATATGACATTGAGGCGGGATCACCGACTATATATCTACATATATACTTAGACTCAGTTTTAGGTGGTTTCCACACCTACCCCTCCTGATTGACAGGATACTTAGATGTAGTTGCATAGTAGATACTTCACTGTGCTGTTGATTACTAGATTTCCGCATATTCATACTATTCGCATTGCTGGCATATGTTCATTACCATGTTATTATCATGCTGTTAGGACACCAGCACCATTATCGATGATGCGTATGTTTCACGTACACTATTTGCCGGCTCACACACTTCATCATCGATAATTGCCATGTCACTACACAGTAGTACTATTACATTCGTGATATGATGCTTCCTTTGACATATGCGCATTCCTATTCCATGTTGCATGATTTCCGATATGATTACTCTCTTTACATGTCGCATATATCATGGATTGATTGCATAGTACATCGCATTGGATTTACTGCTGGATGTTGGATTTTCATGTGATTTCTGGTTTTTGAGGACCGTGGGGTTATTTAAGAAAAGAGGCACTTCATGAAAACCGGTACCTCGTGATATGATATTTCGGTGCGTCCACCACGCGTTTTCTCGGTGCTGAGACGTGTGCTTGAAACCCGATTCGAAGAGGTGATGTACCGTTTGCGGGTTCGTGGTGGGCCCGGTATGGTTCCCCTCGGCGAGATGATCGATGGGTTATGCCGATTGAGCCTGGAGGCGGGCGAGTACCTACCGGTGATTTTACCTGAGCTCGGCGGATATCCGGGGGATACCGCCTGGAGCCGAGAGATGGGCATACTGCCGGGGCCGACGGGCCGATATCCGCAGACGGAGCCCAGAGATGGACATGGGTTGACTCATACTGCCGGGGCCGAGGGCCGATATCCGCAGACGGAGCCCCATACGGATGAGGATTTACGTGTCGGTGTTTGGCACGGGTTTCATGATGAGTTTTCCATGATTTTGGTTATATCCTCACATTGCATACATGATGCTTACTGTCAGTGGGTGACAGGTGGACGGGTTCCACATATATACAGACTTGGTTCATATACAGACTGGATTTACACTTATCTTACACCAATATTAGTGGTATGGGACGCTAATATATGTGTATTGATATTATTGATATTTCTTCATTGATACTTCATGCAGACATACCTTACACTGATGACATGTTGTTACCTGAGTACCTGGCACTATATACATGATTAGCTGTTACCTTGCCACCTTATTACACTCAGATGTACTCTTGTGGATATTTTACTGATCGTTGACTTAGGATTATGTCTTGCATTCGATTTATCCTTGTAGATGTTTCTATTCACGAGTTGGCAACTCACCCCCGTTGTGCCACAGCTCTTGCAGGTTATGCCGTACAGGTTCTATTGCGGCATTTCTGGCACATTTCCTTCTTGCGGGTGATTTGCTTTGGTAGGTGGATTCCTTCGTATCAGGAGTCACCTTTGTATTTAATTTATTCATTGTATCTAGAAATTGTCCATCAACCAAAACTTGTATATTCTTTCAGACTCAGAGACAGTGTTGTATTATTCGACCTTAGAGTCGCGCTTAGTAGTATTGCGGTTTTTCTTGCTACTTTTGAGCTTTCTTTTGGTTTTGATCCTCGCCACTTGGCGTTGTATATTATCATATCTTTGCGTGGTTGTGACCGTCGATTGACGAAGAGCTAGCTCCCGCTTGGGGATGCCTTTATCATTTTATATATTGTTATTCATGTTGTACCCCATTCGGGGCCAGTTTTACAAGAGAAACTCTGCCGAAATTTTTAGAAAAGACTTATTGTTTTCAAAACGTACCTTCGGCTTAGTTATTTAAAAACCTTGATTTCAAACCTGTATTTCTTCACTTCTTTAAACCAGTTTTCTTTATTTATTCTTCAAAATGGTTTTAGATTTCTGGGCTTTTGGCTTACTTGGATCAGATGGAGTCCTATAGGCTTCATATGGTTCAAGGGCCAGTCACGTGCTCTTTCGGGTCGTGACAGTTCACCTTTCCAGGAAGATATTGTAGGTTGATGTCGAAGTCCGCCAAGAGTTTTAGCCATCTTCTTTGCCGCATGTTGTGTTCCTTCTGAGTAAATACATACTTAAGTCTTTTATGGTCAGTGAATATATCCACTCGTTCTCCCAAAAGATAGCGGCGCCAAATTTTGAGTGCGAAGACCACTGCTGCCAGTTCCAGATCATGTGTTGGATAGCTGCGCTCATGGACCTTTAACTATCTTGATGCAAAAGCCACAACCTTTCCATGCTGGTGCAGAACACATCCTAATCCTTTACCGGACGCATTACAATACACATCGAATCTGGCAGATTGATCCGGTATTACGAGGATAGGAGCAGAGGTTAATCTCGACTTGAGTTCTACAAAAGCCTTCTTACATGCTTCTGACCACACGAATGATTCGTCTTTACATGTGAGCTTGGTCAGGGGTACTGCGATCTTTGAGAATCCTTCGATGAATTGTCGGTAGTATCCTGTTAAGCACAAGAAACTTCTTATATCTTTCACCGTCTTTGGTGTCGGCCACTCACTGACAACTAACACTTTAGCTGGATCCACAGAGATTCCTTCGCCTGAAATGATATGTCCGAGAAATCCGACTTGATCTAGCCAAAATTCACACTTGTTGTACTTGGCGTAGAGCTGATGTTGTTGTAATGTTTCCAGGACAATCCGTAAGTGCTCGGCGTGCTCTTTCTGATTCTTTGAATACACCAGGATGTCGTCGATGAATATAACAACAAACCTATCTAAGTACTCTCGGAAAACTTGGTTCATCAGGTTCATAAAGATGGCAGGTGCATTGGTCACTCCAAATGGCATTACGAGATATTCATAATGGCCATAATGAGTCATAAACGCCGTCTTCGGAATGTCGGACTCTTTTACCTTCACCTGATGGTAACCCGAATGAAGATCTAGTTTTGAAAAGACACAAGATCCACTTAATTGATCGAAAAGGTCATCGATGCGCACTAGTGGATACTTGTTCTTAATTGCCACTTCTTTCAAAGCTCGATAATCCACACACATTCTGTAGGAACCTTCCTTCTTCCTCACTAGTAACACCGGAGATTCCTAACTTGAAGTACTGGGTCGGATCCAAACTTTCTTCAATAGTTCGTCCAACTGAATGCGGATCTCCTTCAATCCCTCCGGACTTAATCGGTATGGAGCTTTTATTACTGGTTGTGCGCCGGGTTGTAAATTGATGCTGAATTCTGTTAGTGATATATGCCCTAGAGGCCATTATTGTATCATGCTGGATTGTATATTACTTAATGGGAGCTTGGGATATACACGGATATATTAACAGTCTTGCTCGAAATGGTAGTATGCTACCTGGTTTGTTTCTACCTCAATATGTGCATTTATTTCTTTTAGCATATCGCTTATACATATTGGTAGAGCCCTTAAGATCTTTGCTTTGCTTGATTACCAGTGTTGTGATGGCAGTCACACTAGTGGGGGATGGGTAGTCTATAAGCACATCCTATACAGGTCCCTAGTCATAGGATTATCGAGACGGGGCATCGATACTCCACAGTAGACTAGTGTATACGCTTCTCATCCTAGCAGGGGAGATGGTCTGTCCCACAACCATCAATACGTTGTACTGGAGATAGTATGCAGGTGCTCATTAGGTTATGAGTATACTGGACAGGACTCGTCGGGAACTGTTGGTGGGTATTATACCTATCGTCGGGTAGCAGTTCCCTGGTGACATAAGTATAGCTTAGTCCGTCGACTTGACACTGCTGCTTCGCCTCGAGTGTGTTCCCACTGTACTTTGATTACTACCTTACCACGGCTCAAAGGAGTCGTGCAAACAGGTGGTAGTTGGGTGCAGTCCCGAAGCACTTGGAGGCAGTGGCAGTTAGATAGGATTCATCTTTCCCGATATTGGGGATTGATATCGCGCTGTGTTCGGAAAGCCATTACACAAAGTCCTTGGCCAAGGCAAGCGAGATTTACTGGTAGGTATTCCAGTAGTTTCTCAGGGTGTTTTGGGCTATACTCCGACACGACTTATTGCGCTATTAGGGGTCTGACGATTACCGCTCCCTAGGCCTGATATACTATACTCTTAGACGAACAGACCGGACTGTACAGAGATTGTCACATATAGGCTCAGTAGGAGTTCGGATGAGTTAGCTGATCAGCCTTCTTATCGACACATACCTAGGTAGCCGTTACGTGCAGCTAGTACCGCTTGCGGCTTGTGGTTAAACTCACTGCCAGCGTAGTGTCGAGTCTTTAGAGCCCCACATAGAGAGTTTCCCTGCACCGGGCAAAAGGTGTAGAGGCCGTATGGTTTTACGGCAGGGCTTCGATCACTTACGTGTACTTGTGCACGTATGATGATCGGGCGGATAATACTAGTGGGCTTTGGTTTAAGTCGGATCCTAGTATTATATTGATGGATTTGTTTCGTCTCTTTGTATTCGTATTCTTCGGAATGCGGATGCGGGTATGTATATACGGATGAGGGGCATTCTCGTAATTTGCGGGAAAGCTTCTAGAAGAGACACCTCATTAGGGTTTCTTTTTCATTTGGATTAAAGAATAATGAGGTGGAGGAAATGAGGTGTAAACTTGACAAAAGATCAAGCATGACTCACTACTTAGATATTTTCAAGCATGCTTGATATTTGTGAGATATTTTTATCTCATCAATAATTAGCATGCTTGAAGATTCTATTCTTGAGCTAAGTTATTCTTTAGTTTCTTTCACACCCTCTCTTCCTCAAGTGACCTTCTTCTTCCTCATAACCCTAGAACTCTCATGAGTTGAGAAACCTAGGGTTTCAAGAGACAAAGCACTCCATCTTCTCACTCTACACCCTCTAGGACTTCTAGTTTAGCGAACTAGAAGTCGTAGTTATCTCGGATACGGTCGAGACGGCTCTTTTCAGCCTCCACCATACCGTGGCGTTATCGGTCCGTTGCAACTTAGCAACTCTCACCTAGGCTACATCTGGCACTTGAGCTGTTGCTAGGTCATCCTCGATCGCTTGAGCCCATTCTTTTGCTTCAAGCGGACTCTCTTTACCCGAGAAGTTCTTTGGGTGCATTGCTCGTAACTGCTTAACTCCGGGTGCTTCGGCTTCGGGGCAGTGCATAAGGATAGCAGTCTGCTACTGCAGACCCTCCAATAGGCTCTTGATAGCCTCCAGAAGTACCTTTTGTTTATTAATAGGAGCTGCAATGGTAGGTGGTGGTGGTAGCGTAGGCGGTGGAGTATTGCCGTTGACGTTTGTGCTGGTATTGTTCGTAAATTCCATCACCTTGATATAAAAGATAGGTTAGAATAGATTCAAGGAATTTGAAATGTAAGGAATGTAAATGTTTGTTGAATTCATTAATTCTTATGGTATATTATTTACGACTTCAAGCAGAACTGACCTGCATAGGCCACCAACAAAACCTGTCATGCCCCGCTTCCCAGTAGACGGAAACGGTGACGTAGCAAGCCCGCGGCATATTTATCCAGAGAAGATCATTTCCTAAATAAATATACTAAGCGTATTGAAACAATAATACACAAAGAAAGAATAAATGGAGACTGTAAAAATTTTCAAAAAACATCTTTATTTACATTCAACTTCCAATATTTACAAGTACATGAGTTTCAGTTGGAAAGTAAATACAATAAAAGAAAATGCCTAAACATGTGGCATACATAAACTAAGGAAAGTGAAGCTGAGCTAGTCCTGAGTAGCAATCCGGTTGTAGTCCTCCTATGTGGCTTCCACCTCCTCCGTCTCGACCGTATCTGATGAACATTCCAAGAGAAGAAAAGTGGGTGGATTGCCCGTCAGCGAACTAGCGCTCGGTAAGTCCCAAGGATAAGGTAAGAGTAAAGAAAATGACAAATGTAGAATATATAGGTGACAAGTAAGAGTATATGTTCATGGGTGAATATGTACTATAGGTCTTTATATGGCCACTATGTTAACGTTAAGTTCTAAGTGTGAATGTCAACGCAGCCGTAGAAATATTCATGAGCTCAAGAGTGGGGCCACAGGAGCAAGGAAACACATGCCCATTTCTTTTGTTAGTATCGGAGCTCCAGGCTGTGGATGAGTCAACCTGACTGATATTCGAGTAAAATAAAAAAGAGCTTAATACGGGACTCCTTAAGCTCCGTTGGATTCATACAAGAAACTATCCTAAGCACCCCGAGTATATTATATATTATAAATGTAAGATAGCCTTAGCCGATTTAATTAGTTGATTATGACATGTCTTGTTCGAAACCATAGATTGCAAAAGGTGTAGAATGAAGTCGAGTGAATCGAGTAATATGCGAGTCATGACAATTGCAATCTTGGTTCGAGTCAAGTTTGTTCCTGTAGACTGGGTTCGAGTTTAGATTCGATCTGTGTTAGAGTTCGAGTTTGTATTTGAGTTCGAGTTCAAGTTTAGATTCGAGTTGAGTTCTTTTTCATATGGATTGTTCTAAACTGTTAAAAATCTTATGTTCGGGAGAAATCGGCAGCTGCTGCACATGGATGGCAGGATTTTTGTCTTTTTTCAAGACAATTGCCATTTGATAACTCCGTTAAGTTGTTTAACATGAATAGAAAAGCACTCACTTTCTCCGGCTCCCTGGGGCTCAAGAGAAATGATACCGGTTAAACCTATATTAATTCTAGAGTTCTTAAAATATTGTTTGCATATCTCGATGGGGTTTTATGAAAAATACTTTAATATAGTTTTAAAAAATAAATCTCGAGTGATTTATAATATTTAGGGTTTTCATAAATATGTATTTTAATTTTTGTGGTGTTTTGGTGATAAAACCTAGCTTTTTGAAAGTTTATGGTATTTTTATGAAAACTACTACTTTTGCTAACTTGATGGTATTTTATTAAAATTCTACTCTTTTATTTTAATATATAGTTTCATAATATGTTTTTATTGAAAATACGAATTCATAGTTTTATATAATTTTCCAAACTTTTGTTTTTTTTATTTAGAAAAGTCGCATTTCTTAAACACCGTATTTTTATTTCCTTTCGAGACCGAATACTCCGTGAGGAGTTCTGCATCTGACTTTACTATCCCAAAGATGTGCGATAATCCGCACCATCTATTAGCGGGTCCCCTAACGAGAGTTGTAGAGGCGTAATTGCCAAGGATTATAAAAATATCGATTAAAAGAAACCCGTTTTGAAAAAGTGTGGCATTTTAATGAAAAAATTATTCTTTAAATGAACCATAGATCTAGGATACCGTGCTATGAAATAATAGTGTGCGTGTGGGGTAGTTTGTTCCCCTGTGAAGTTTGCCTAGAGGTAGATAATCTAGTTATCGAGAAAGGTTATACTAAAGTTCATGGTATTTTAGTGAGAAAGTCTGTTATATGTTTGTTTCACATGAATTTTTTTATTAAACTAAAAGCTAATGATGTGAATAAGGTTAAGATTAGTATATGATGTTAGTTTGATCTAATTTACTTATCACGTGGATTACAAATATTAAAAAGAAGCGGAGATAACTCCACTTTTGTCGATTTGTTTTAAAAATTGTTTTGAGATGGAAAGGGAGAGAGATGAAGGGACTTACTAGTTTAAAGCATTAACAAGGATGAGGGGAAGCCTTCGGGTGTCGTGGTGTCGTCGGAAAGGCTTCGGTTGTCGAGTTTGGCTTGCTACTCCACTTGGATGTCTAACTCCACTTGGTTCTTAGAGAGTTTGAGAGAATTTTTGATAGAATTTTCAGAATGGGGAAGAGTTAGGAGATGGGGTGCTATTTATAGTGAAGAATTAGGATTTGGGAATTAAAAAATTTGATTAAAAGAATTAAAATTGGTGTTAGTTGGTGTATTGAATGGTCACTGTTTAATTGCAGGGAAATCAAACAATGTAGGGGAGTTGAGGGGAGTTAAAGGGATGAGTGTGCAAAGCACGGAGGCGATTGGGGCCGATCCAACCGCCGGTAGCGGTCAAAACTAGGAAATGGGTGGTCAAGATTTGATGATCCGTCTCGAGATTCGTGCCATATGTATTAATCGTATTAAACACCTAATTTATCCTGTTTGATTTTTCTGAAACTTTTCGTTTCTCCGCGTATTGCACATGCAGCTCTTGGGCTTCCGAAAAATTAAAAAGAAAAATCTTTAAAAATAATTGAGACTGATGGGAATCGAACACACAGGCTATGTCACAACAGTAGAAAGTTTTAACCAGTGAGCTACAAGCTTGTCTTTCTTTTATTAAACAAATCTAACTTATAACTTTACAACAGGTTGAAATACCCTTTCTATACAATAAACAAGTAATTTTGTACGGGGATTTCCGAGTCGTTACACTCATTCTCGATACTCCTACGACTTGGGACATTTAAGAATGTGCTTATGGACTACCTAGCCCCCACATGTATGATCGCCATCATAACGCTGGTAGTCAAGCAAAAATCCTACGGGCTTTATCATCATGTATCATCCATATGTGATATCAAGTATAACATATGCACTTGTTAAGATTTAGACAAAGCAAAATAGTATACTACTGCAACGAGTTTTTATCAACATGCATAAACAATATAAAGCAGCAAGAAAAACAAATACACACGTTCAGATAAAGACAACTCAAATAGTATACTATACAACCGAGCAAGATTGTCCTGTACATATATATCCCGGCATCCTATACAATACAGGCCTCTAGAGCATACAATCCAACACCATAGATTACGTATAACCTAGAATTGATGTCTGATCTTTAAATGAAAGCACGATTGGAAAGTCCAGTTGAATATTCGCATAACATACTTATTATAAATGTTTTTAAAATAAATTTAGAACGCGCATCGTTTCCTTTTCTCTTTTAGCCAGACTTAAATAAAGAAATTTTCTAAAAGCTGATGTGTCTAAAATTATCGATCGATTGCAAATTCTGCTTCTTTTACATTTGTTTAATACAGAAAATAATTATTCCAATTTTGAAGTTATAAAAGACATGTAAATATTTCGCATGTAAGTATTCTAACTTAACGAAACCGATGATTAAACTAGCCAAAAATTAGAATAAAAAATAAAAATTATGTGGAAATAGAAATGGGATTTTTCGAGAAAGATCATGAAACAAGGGAAACAAATATGGAATTTTGTAACAATAAATCTCATAATATGTATGGAACTTATTATAACATTTATAAATTTATTAAACTCATTAAAATTGGGATTTTGCTAGAATAAAAGATTTTAAAAATGGGAATTATTTGGATAAGAAAAAAATAAAAGTTTAATAGTTAAAAAAGTTTTACCTCGAATTATGAATGAGTTTTTGTCAGACCTGCAAAAAGAAAGCCATGAATATTTATTATAGAAAAATACATAAGACAATAGAAAACTACAATTTATGTTATCATAAAATATAACATAGATATGAACTATGTATACTAAATGAGAGATATTATATGAGTAAGATTGAAAAGAAATTGGTACCTATAGTACCGGTCCATTTTTGCCTTCTGTTACTTGAAATAACGGTTAGACCCAATTTATGTTATCATAAAACTACAATTTATGTTATCATAAAATGTAACATAGATATGAACTATGTATACTAAATGAGAGATATAATAACGGTTAGACCCAAGAAATTGGTACTTATAGTACGGATAATTTTCATTCATGTAAATTATTGTATGTAATATTCTTTTATTGGGACACTTCCGGGTTGAGATTGTTGTCTCCATTTAATATATATTATTTACTTTACCGCATTAGGATAGACCCAAGACGGAGAGCATAAGTAACCGGGTTCTAGAGTCCAGTAGGAGACCATCTCAAGAAGTCGAGACCGGTCACCTAACTCTAAAAATATCAGGGTTGCTTGTCGCTCTCGTAGGGGTCTAGGGGTGTGGGCTTGGCTATTCATCACGACCATGAAATCCGTGTTTTTCGTTAATGGATTAATCTAAAACACGGACCTCCTAATATATCCTATATTTCATATACCTGCTTCTGTTGTGATGTGCTGTGATGTAATCATATAACTGCGTGAAACGAATGCTGCTTATATATATGATATATTAGTTGACACTATATATGTTTTGCATCCGCGCTAGTCCTGACCCCGCCCTGCCGTAAGTTAAGTAGCTTTACGGTGAAGACCCGGGTCTCTGTGGCGAATGCGGATGGCATATATATGTGTTTTATTTTCGTTTCTTCTGTGATATTTAGGAAACTAAAATGATGCGACTTCATTAATAAGATTAATGAAAAGAAAAGAAACCTAAAATATATTGTAGAATCACTTTTTCAAAATGATAGCTCTAGTTCTTGCTTTGCATAGAGGTATTCCATTATGAATATCCAGCATCTCATTCGATGAGGAAAGATGTCACGCCCCGCTTCCCAGTAGATGGAAACGATGATATGGAAAGCTCGCGGCATATTTATCCAGAAAAGGTCATTCCCTAAATAAATATACTAAGCGTATTGAAACAATAATACACAATGCAAAAATAAATAGAGACTGTAAAATTTCTAACAAAACATCTTTATTTATATTCAACTTCAAATATTTACAAGTACATGAGTTTCAGCTGGAAAGTAAATACAATAAAAAAAAATGCCTAAACATGTGGCATACATAAGCTGAAATAAAAGTGAAGCTAAGTTATTCCTGAGTAGCAATCCGGTTGTAGTCCTCCGTTGTAGCCTCCACTTCCTCCGTCTCGACCGTATCTGACGAATATTCCAAGAAAACAAGGGTGGGTGAAATGCCCGTCAGCGAACTAGCGCTCGGTAAGTCCCAAGGATAAAGTAAGAGTAAAAATGACAAGTGTAGAATATATATATGACGAGTAAAACTATATGTTCATGGGTAAATATATAATATAGGTCTCTATATGGTCACTATGCTAACGTTAAGTTCCAAGTGTGAATATCACGCAACCATAGAAATATTCATGAGCTCAAGAGTGGAGCCCCAGGAGCAAGGAAACACAGGCCCATTTCATGTGTTAGCATCGGGGCTCTAGGTTGTAAATGAGTCGACCCGATTGATATTCGAGTAAAATAAAAAAAGGGTTAATACGGGACTCCTGAAGCTCTGTTGGATTCACACAAGAAACTATCCCAAGCACCCCAAGTATAAATAGTCTATAACTATATAATATACTTAATTAATTTGATTGATTGATTATAACATGTCTTGATCGAAACCACATATTGCAAAATATGTAGAATGAAGTCGAGTGAAATGCGAGTCATGTCAATTGCAATCTTGGTTCGAGTCAAGTTAGTTCGAGTAGACTGGGTTCGAGTTCATGTTCAAGTTTAGATTCAGATTATAGTCTTTTTCATATGAATTGATTTATCTGTTGAAGATCTTATGTTCGGGAGAAATCGGCAACTGCTGCACATGGACGGCAGGATTTGTTTCTTTTTCCAAGACAATTGTCACTTGATAACTCCGTTAAGTTGTCTAACATGAATAGGCAAGCAATCACTTCCTCCAGCTCTCCGGGGCTCAAGAGAAATGACACTGCTTAAGCCTATATTAATCTAGAGTCCTTAAATATTTATTATTGTTATTTACTTTGTATTTATATTATTTGCTTTTCTCAAGGGGGTTTTGTGAAAAATACTTTAATATGGTTTAAAATTAACCGCGAGGATGATTTATAATATTTAGGGTTTTCATGAACATGTATTTTTTAAACGTAGCATTTAAAAGTTTATGGTACTTTTAAGAAAACTACTATTTTTGGAAACTTGTTGATATTTTATTAAAATTCTAATCTTCATTTAAAAATATATATTTTCACAAGTTGTTTTTATTGAAAATATTGATTTGTAGCTTTATACAAATTTTTCAAAGTTTGTTTTGTTTAGAAAAGTCATATTTCTTAAAAACCGTATTTTTATTTCCTTTCGAGATCGAATACTCCGTGAAGAGTTCTGCATCTCGCTATACTATCCTAAGAATGTGCGATAATCCGCACCATCCATTAGCGGGTCCCCTAACAAGTGTCGTAGAGGCACAATTGCCAAAGATTCCAAAAATATTGATTAAAAGATATTTTTGTAAAACTGTGGTATTTTAATGTAAAACATATTCTTTGAACTAACCATATATTTAAAATATTGTGCTATGCAACCATAGTGTGCGTATGGGGTAGGTCGTTACCCCATGAAGGTTCTATAGATAGGTAAACTAGTTATCGAAATAACGGTTATACTAAAGTTCATAGTATTTTAATGAAAAGTTTGTTATATGATTGTTTCACATGAAATTTTGGTTACACAAAAAGGCAAAAGATGTAAATTTTGTTTTAAAAAGATATTAGGGTGATTATTTGATATATAGACCTATCAAGCATGATAAAATATTTAAAAGAGAAGATTGTTACATGTTAACTCCACTTCATCGGTATGATTTTAAAATGTGATTTAGGTTGAAAAGAATTAGAAAAGGAAGGGACTTACTGGTTTAGATTGTTAACAAGAGAGAGAAGAAGCCTTCTGGGGTTGTGGTTTCGTCAGAAAGGCTTCGGTCGTCGAACTTGGCTTGCTACTCCATTTGGATGCTTAACTCCACTTGGTATTTAGAGAATTTGAGAGAATTTTGATACAAATTTCCGAATGGGAGAGAGCTAGGGGATGGGGCGGTATTTATAGTGAAGAATTTAGGGTTTGGGAATTAAAAATTGAATTAAAAGAATTAAAATTGATGTTAAATGATGAATTGAATAGTCTCTGTTTAATTGCTGGGAAATCAAACAGTGCAGGGGAGTAGAGGGGAGTTGAAGAGGAGTATGTGCAAAACACGGAGGCAAACGGGGAAATCTGGACCGTCGGTAGTGGTTTTTGGGGCAATTCCGGTGGTTGGATCTTGGTGGTTTGCATCGAGATTCGTGCCATGTGTTTAACTCTATGTTTACTCCTCATTTATCCCGTTTGATTTTTCTGAAACTTTTCGATTCTCCATGAATTGCACATGCAACTCTTAGGCTTCTGAAAAATTAAAAAGAGAAAATCTTAAAAAATAATTATGACTGAGGGGATTCAAACACACAGGCTATGGCACAATAGTGTAGAGGCTTTATCGGTGAGCTATAAATTGCTTCTTTCTTTTGTTAAACAAATTTAACTTATAACTCTACAACATGCTGAAATACCCTTTCTATACAATAAACAAATAATTTTGTGCAGACATTTCAGAGTCGTTACATTCTACCCTCTTTATAAAAACTTCGTCCTCAAAGTTTACATAGAGACTAATTTTCAAAAAGATAAGGGTATCGTGCATGCATATCTTCTTCTCTTTCCCAAGCTGATTCTCCTGGTGAATCATTTCTCCACATCACTCGGACCAAGTTCACCTCCTTGTTCCGTAATGTCTTCACCTTTCAGTTTAGGATCTCAACTGGTTGCTGCTCGCAAGTTAGATCAGTCTGTACCGTGAGTTCTGAGTGATCAAGTATATGGCTGGGTTCTCTCACATATCGTCGTAGTTTGGATATATGGAACACATTGTGCACTCCTTCCAATGAGGGTGGTGGTGCTAAACGGTATGCCACTTCTCCAACTCATTTGAGTATGTCGAATGGTCCTATGTACCTTGGACTGAGTTTACCTCTCTTGCCAAAACGTATCACTCCTTTGTTTGGAAAGATCTTCAGGAATACATGCTCTCCGGGTTGAAACTCCAGATGTCATCGTTTTGCATCCGCCCAATGCTTCTGTCGGTCCTGGACTATATGCATCTTTTCCCTGATTGTGCAAACATCTACAGTTGCCACAATCATTTTTGGCCCAAGGAGTTCACGATCTCCCATGTCGTCCCAACTCAGTGGGGAATGACACTTCTGTCCGTAGAGTGCTATGAATGGTGCCATCCCAATGCTTTCCTGGTAGCTGTTGTTGTATGAAAACTCCACCAGGTGTAGATGATCTTCCCACTAACCTCTGAAGTCTAGCATATAGGCTCTCAATATGTCTTCCAGAATCTGAATTGTTCACTTAGACTGTCCGTCTGTTTTTGGATGATACGCCGTGCTGAAATTCAGACTCGTTCCCAGGCTCGCTTGCAGACTCTGCCAAAACTATGATCGAAATCTAGTATCATGGTCAAAGACGGTACAAACAGGTAACCCATGTAATCTCACAATCTCTTGCATGAGTTTATGGGTTTCAAGACAAGTAGATACATCTTGAAGGTTTAAATCTTATTTTAGATTTCTACTCACCTCTATATACTTTCTTGCTAACGTCTCGGTTGACTGGACAACTCTGAATGGAATAAAGTGAGCCTACTTAGTGAGTCGATCCACAATAACCCAAATTGTGTCGTTACCTTTTGTGCTGCGAGGAAGAGCAGTCTCGAAGTCCATGGTAATGTGCTGCCATTTCCATTCTGGGATTGGTAACGGCTGAAGTAGACCAGCAGTTCTGTGATATTCAGCATTCACTTGCTGACATACTAAACACTTTGCTACGCTCCTTACTACTTCACGTTTCATTCCATGCCACCAGTAATGTTGCCGTAGATCCTTGTACATCTTCATGCTGCCAGGGAGTACAGAATACGGAAAGTTATGAGCTTCTTTCATCAACTCTTTTCGAACAGGGCCGACTGGCACACATAAACGGCTTCCATGTCGCAAAGATCCTTCTTCGTGGATGATGAAGTCGATTCGAAGTACACTTTCTACTTGTTCTCGGATCTTTTGTAGCTTGGCATCATTTTCTTGAGCTGCCTTAATCTGATTTACAAGAGCGGACTGGACGTGTAAGTTCATAGAATATGAAGCGTTATCTAGCATAACTACTTCGATTTCCAATCCGTGCAATTCTTGTTGTAGCTTCCATTGAGTGGTGAGGTTCATTGCTAATGGCTGGCGACTAAGGGCATCAGGAACTATGTTCACCTTCCTAAGGTAATACTGTAGGTTGATGTTGAAGTCCGCCATGAGTTCTAACCATCTTCTCTACCGCATGTTGAGTTCTTTCTGAGTAAATACATACTTAAGAATTTTATGGTAAGTGTATATATCCACTCGTTCTCCCAAAAGATAGTGGCACCAAATCTTGAGTGCGAAGACCACTGTTGCCAGTTTCAGATCATGTGTTGGATAGTTTCGTTCATGAACTTTTAATTGCCTTGATGCAAAAGCCACAACTTTTCCATGCTGGTGTAGATAGCATCCTAATCGTTTACCGGACGCATCACAATACATATCGAATCAGCCAGATTGATCCGGTACTACGAGGATAGGAGCAGAGGTTAATCTCGACTTGATTTCTACAAAAGCCTTCTCACATGCTTCTGACCACACGAATGCTTCGCCTTTATGTATGAGCTTGGTTAGGGGTGTTGCGATCTTTGAGAATCCTTCAATGAATCGTCGGTAGTATTCTCCTAAGCCCAAGAAACTTCTTATATCTTTCACCGTCTTTGGTGTCGGCCACTCGCTGACAGCTGACACCTTAGCTGGATCTACAAAGATTTCTTCGCCTGAAATGATATGTTCGAGAAATCCAACTTGATCTAACCAAAATTCACACTTGTTGTACTTGGCGTAGAGCTGGTGTTGTCGTAATGTCTCCAAGACAATCTGTAAGTGCTTGGCGTTCTCTTTCCGATTCTTTGAATACACCAGGATGTCATCGATGAAGATAACAAGAAACATGTCTAAGTACTCTCGGAAAACTTGGTTCATTAAGTTCGTAATGATGGCAGGTACATTGGTCACTCCAAATGGCATTATGAGATATTCCTAATGACCATAACTAGTCCTAAATGCCGTCTTCGGAATGTCGGACTCCTTGACCTTCACCTGATGATAACCTGAACGAAGATCTAACTTTGAAAAGACAGAAGATCCACTTAACTTATCGAAAAGGTCATCGATGCGGGGTAGTGGATACTTGTTTTTAATTGTCATCTCGTTCAGAGCTCGATAATCCACGCACATCCTGCAGTTACCTTCCTTCTTCTTCACCGGTAGCATCGGAGATGCTCAACTTGAAGTACTGGGTCGGATCCAACCTTTCTTCAGGAGTTCGTTCAACTGAATACGGATCTCCTTCAATTCCTCTGGACTTAATCGATATGGAGCTTTTATTACTGGTTGTGCGCCGGGTTGCAAATCAATACTGAATTCAAGAACTCGATCGGGAGGCAAACGTGATATATCTTCAAGGAATACATCCTTGAACTTTCGAACTACCTCTAGCTTCGATCCTTCCATTTGCAATGTTGTAATCTCTGCCTTCTTTTTTTCTCTGTATATGCTAGGCTCCAAGGTCCGGTCTCCACTTTTGAAATAGAACACCGGGTGATCTGATATTTCAAACACTACCCTCCTTTGGTGACAGTCGATGGTAGCGAAGAAAGTTCCCATCCAGTCAATTCCCATGACTACGTCGAAATTCGGTATGTCCATCACCTTAAAGTCCACATAGAATTCTCGACTACAGACGACCACTGGATATAAATCATATCCTAAGGTTGATTTTAGAACGTCGTTCCCTGAACTGACATTCCAGCTGGATACGAGCGGCTTAACTGGGATCGCATGAGTTCTTACGAACCATTGCGATATGAAGCAATGCGATGCCTCAGTTTCGAAGAGCGCGAATGCAAGTAGGGTGGCTACTAAGATTGTACCTAAGTCACGTAGGATAGGTTTAGGTATAACAAATATAATATGGCTAAGAATTGAAAGGACTTGTAAGTGAATAGGGAAGAGATTTACCGGTGATAACCCGACTCGTAGCTTCGGCCTCTTCGAACGACATGGTGAATGCTTGGCGTCGTGACACTTTCTTCTGTGCCTGGTTAAACACTCGGCGTTGAGGTTGAACGGTCTGGGTACGGGGAGCTGAAGCTGTTAGAGCTAACCGGTTAGAAGGATCTTGGATCGCCGGTCTAGCTGGAGGGTTATTCGTCCCTCGGTTCTGGGGGCATGCTCCTATAGTGTGAGTAGAAGAACGACAGATCAAGCACAAGTTGTTCGCCCTATGACGGTTCTTCACTAAACTCCCTGTTCTTTTGCAGTAGCTGCAAAAGTCTGGTCTGTTGTTGGTGAACGAACCTCCTGGCCTCTGAGATGGTCCGTTGAAAGCTGGCCTGAAATAGGCCCCTCCTGTGATCTGGTGCACAGGGCGTTTGACACCGGCCATTTGCATCCTGTCCTTCTTCTTCACAATTGCCTCATAGCGTCGGGAAGCCTTCAAAGCAAGTTCGTGGGTTGGGAAATCCCCTGTAGCGAGTGCAGCTTGGATTTCAGGGTCCAACCCCAGCTGGAATCGTCGTGCCCGGATCTCAGCAGTGGGAATAAGGTGCGCAGCGAACTTGTTACGACCTTGTGTTAGCAGTGTTGTAAGTGAGATAGGAAAATTGAACTTGAGACTATAACTTACCTGCTGAGCATGGTAAACTCAGCATCATATTCATCCACAGACTTGACCCACATCGAGCCTTGCTGTAAATGGATGAATTGCTTCTCCATGCCAAAGCAGGAAGTCTCCGAAAAGTACTTGGTCTCAAAGAGGTCTCGGAATGTCTTCCACTTTATTGGTTGCTCGAGACGGCTCTCCTCATCTTTCCACCATACTCTAGCATTATTGGTCAGTTGCAACTTAGCAACTCTTATCCAAGCTATATCTGGCACTTGAGCCGCTGCCAGATCATATCCTCAATCGCCTGAGCCCATTCTTCTACGTCAAGCGGGCACTCCTTACCCGAGAAGTTCCTTGGGTGTAAAACCCGGAACTGCTTTACTCCAGGCACTTCGGCCTTGGGACGGCTCATAAGAATAGCAGTCTGCTGCTGCTGACCCTCCAATAGGCTCTTGATAGTCTCAAGAAGTACCATTTGCTCATTGATAGGAGCTGAAACGGTAGGTAGTGGTAGTAGTGTAAGAGATGGAGTATTGCCGTTAACGTTGGTGCTGGTATTGTTTGGAGAGTCCATCACCTTGATATAAAAGATAGGTTAGGATAGATTCAAGGAATTTGAAATGCAAGGAATGTAAATGTTTGTTGAATTCATTAATTCTTATGGTATATTATTTACGACTTCATGCAGAACTGACCTGCATGGGCCACCAACAAAACCTGTCACATCCCGCTTTCCAGTAGACGGAAACGATGACGTGTTAGTTATATGTATGCCCTAAAGGCCATTATTGTACATGTGATGTATATTATAGTGTATGCTTGGATATATAGAGAGAGGACTTTCTTGCTCGACATGATAGTATGCTATTTGGTTGCTTTTTGTCTTAACATGTAGACTTGTATTGTGATACTGTCTTGCTCTCACATGTTGATAAAGCCCTTAGGATGTGTACTTGACTACTAGGACTATGATGGAGATCATACTAGTGGGGCCAGGGTAGTCCACAAGTACATCCTTTAATTGTTCCTAGTCCAGAGTGTATCGAGACATGGCATCGATATTCCAGAGTAGACTAGCGTATACGCTTCTTGACCCATATGATGGGCGATGGATGATCCCACATCCATTGGTGTTTGACATCAAAGATAGTATACGGGTGCTCAATGGAGACTGGATACACTGAACGGACTCGCCGAGAACTCCTAGTTGGTATTATACCTGTCGTCAGATAGCAGTTCTCTGGTGACACTGGTACAGGTTAGTCTGTAGACCCGAGATCGTCATAGAGTCTTGTGTGATTCCCACTGTGCTTTGATTTCCACCTTACCACGTTCAAGAGAATATGAAAAACGGTGGCTTTTGGGTACAGTCCCGAATCATATGGAGGCAATGAGCGATAAGAGGGGTTTCGTCTCTCCCGGTATTGGGGGTTGATGTTGCGCTGTGCTTGATTGGCTATAACAGGAAGTCCCTGGCCAGGGCTGATATGGAGATCTACTGGTAAGTGTTATCAGTAGTTTCTCGACCCGTTATGAGCCTCACATCGTCATGACTTATCGATTACTGGGGTCTGACGATTACCACCGTTAGACTGGATATGCGACATATCGGACGAAGAGATTAGACTGTACGGTAGTGTTACTGACAGGCTTTACAGGAGTATGAGCAGGCTTGCTTGTTGATCTTCTGATCGCTCAATACCCGGGTAGCCGTTACGTCCAGCTAGTACCGCTGACGACTTGTGGGTGCTTGATATGATCATCACCTACTGCCGGCGTATTGACGAGTCTTTAGAGTCCTACACAGAGGTTTACTGGCTCAGGCAAAATGAAGTAGGAGCACATATGTGATATGTGCGGGACCGAGAATAATACGTGTATGTGATACCGTATTCTATTCTCACGATATGTGATATCGGTCGGTTATATGTGATATAGCCGGGTTATCGAATCAAGTGTTGATTTGATAAGTTGATACATATTATATTAGTCGGTTATATGTGATAAAACCGGATTATTAAATCAAATGTTGATTTGATAGTTTAATGTATAATTATATATTTGATATATTAATTTACATTAACTAATATTTTCTCACTTATACTTTTCTTTTCTCACATGTGCACACTTAATATATATGTGATATATATTATTTGTGTTTTCTTTTTTGTGTCATGCTTGATGATACACACTACATTGGTGTATGAGACTTATACTATGCCATTAGATTATTAGGGTTTTATTTATTTAATGCAAATTTAAATTGGTGGGAATTAAGCATGGTTGCAAGCTTTAGAAGCGTGTGGAAACCCTTGACTTAGTCCACTAAATTTGTCTTGCATTAGATATTTATTAACCTAACCTTAATTTTTAGCTATGGTTATGTCTCTAAAAGGGTTATATGAGATATTTCTCACCCATGGTTGCCATTCACTCTCTCATCCATTATTATCTTCATCTTTATCTTCAACAAGAGAAAGCTCTCTAGGTTTTGGTGAGGAAAAGAAATAGAGTGAGAAAAAGAATTCTAAAGTGAGCAGAATTCCTACTTCATCATCCTCTACTAGATTAGCTATTTAGTTTAGGGTGTTAGCTTCACTAATCCCTAATTAGTGAAGAGGTAGCTTGAGTTGGTGTCTCCTCAAAGTAGATCATTTTCGGCCTCAAAGATCATTGTGCAAGCTCGTTCATTTCGACTAGTGGAGCCTACGGAGAGTCCGGATCACCACTACTTGGAGCGAAGTGACTTCTACACGGAGCATTTGAAGTGAAGGACCGGTCTACAAAGGTTGTATTCCATATTCACTTAGATGTAAATTTGTTTACATATCGTATTGTCTAATTCTCAAGTTAAGATTCTAGGGTTAGGGTTAAGTAGCATGGCAATTTTTGAAAATGGCATGGACGATACCTCCCGAAACCTTGTTGTCGTGCTAGGTAACCCTACATGACGTGGCAAGCCCGCGGCATATTTATTCAGAGAAGGTCATTCCCTAAATAAATATACTAAGCGTATTGAAACAATAATACACAATGCAAAAATATATGGAGACTGTAAAATTTTCAACAAAATATCTTTATTTACATTCAACTTCAAATATTTACAAGTACACTAGTTTCAGCTGGAAAGTAAATACAATAAAAGAAAATGCCTAAACATGTGGCATATATAAGCTGAAATAAAAGTGAAGCTAAACTATTCCTGAGTAGCAATCCGGCTGTAGTCCTCCTCTGTAGCCTCCACTTCCTCCGTCTCGACCGTATCTGACGAACATTGCAAGAAAACAAGAGTGGGTGGAATGCCCGTCAGTGAACTAGCACTCGGTAAGTCCCAAGGATAAAGTAAGAGTAAAAATAACAAGTGTAGAATATATATATGACGAGTAAAATTATATGTTCATGGGTAAATATATACTATAGGTCTTTATATGGTCACTATGTTAACGTTAAGTTCCAAGTGTGAATGTTAACGTTAAGTTCCAAGTGTGAATGAGTTAGCATCGGAGAAGTATTCATGAGCTCAAGAGTGGGGCCTCAGAAGCAAGGAAACACGAGCTCATTTCATGTGTTAGCATCGGAGTTCTAGGCTGTGAATCAGTCGACCCGATTGATATTCGAGTAAAATAAAAAAAAATGGTTAATACGGGACTTCTGAAGCTCCGTTGGATTCACACAAGAAACTATCTTAAGCATCCCGAGTATAAATAGTCTATAACTGTATAATATACTTAATTAATTTGATTGATTGATTATAACATGTCTTGATCGAAACCATAGATTTTAAAAGGTGTAGAATGAAGTCGAGTGAAATACGAGTCATGTCAATCGCAATCTTAGTTCGAGTCAAGTTAGTTCGAGTAGACTGGGTTCGAGTTCATGTTCAAGTTTAGATTCGAGTTATAGTCTTTTTCATATGAATTGATTTATCTATTGAATATCTTATGTTCGGGAAAAATCGGCAACTGCTGCACATGGACGGCAGGATTTGCGTCTTTTTCTAAGAAAATTATCACTTAATAACTCTATTAAGTTGTCTAATCTGAATAGGCAAGCACTCACTTCCTCCGGCTCTTCGGGGCTCAAGAGAAATGATACCGCTTAAGCCTATATTAATCTAGAGTGCTTAAATATTTATTATTGTTGTTTACTTTGTATTTATATTATTTGCATTTATCGAGGGGGTTTTGTGAAAACTACTTTAATATGGTTTAAAATAAACCTCGAGAATGATTTATAATATTTAGGGTTTTCATGAAAATATATTTTTTAATTGTTGTGGTACTTTAGTGATAAAACCTAACCTTTAAAAGTTTATGGTATTTTTATGAAAACTACTACTTTTGGAAACTTGTTGGTATTTTATTAAAATTATAATCTTCATTTAAAAATATATATTTTCACAAGTTTTTTTTATTGACAATACGGATTTGTAGTTTTATATAAATTTTTCAAAGTTTGTTTTGTTTAGAAAAGTCGTATTTCTTAAAAACCGTATTTTTATTTTCTTTCGAGACCGAATACTCCGTGAAGAGTTCTGCATCTCACTCTACTATCTCAAAGATGTACCATAATCTGCACCATCCATTAGCAGGTCCTCTAACGAGGGTTGTAGAAGCGCAATTTCCAAGAATTCCAAAAATATTGATTAAAAGACACCATTTTGTAAAACTGTGGTATTTTAATGTAAAACCTATTCTTTGAACCAACCATATATTTAGAATATCGTGCTATGCAACCATAGTGTGCGTGTGGGGTAGGTCATTATCCCGTGAAGGTTCTATAGGTAGGTAAACTGGTTATCGAAATAACGGTTATACTAAAGTTCATAGTATTTTAATGAAAAGTTTGTTATATGATTGTTTCACATGAAATTTTGGTTACACAGAAAGGAAAAAGATGTAAATTTTGTTTTAAAAAGATATTAGGGTGATTATGTGACATATAGACCTATCAAGCATGATAAAATATTTAAAAGAGAAATTGTTATATGTTAACTCCACTTCGTCGGTATGATTTTAAAATGTGATTTAGGTTGAAAAGAATTAGAAAGGGAAGAGACTTACTGGTTTAGATTGTTAACAAGAGAGAGAAGAAGCCTTCGGAGGTCGTTGTTTTGTCGGAATTGTTTCGGTCGTCGAGCTTGGCTTGCAACTCCACTTTGGTGCTTAACTCCACTTGGTATTTAGAGAATTTGAGAGAATTTTGATAGAAATTTCAGAATGGGAGAGAGCTAGAGTATGGAGTGGTATTTATAGTGAAGAATTTAGGGTTTGGAAATTAAAAATGGAATTAAAAGAATTAAAATTGATATTAAATGATGAATTGAATAGTCTCTATTTGATTGCAGGAAAATCAAACAGTGCAGGGGAGTAGAGGGGAGCTGAAGAGGCGTGTGTGCAAAGCACGGAGGCAGATGGTGCAATCTGGACCATCGGTACTGGTTTTTGGGGAAATTCCGGCGGTTGGATCTTGGTGGTTTGCATCGAGATTCGTGCCACGTATTTAACTCTGTGTTTACTCCTTTATTCCGTTTGATTTTTCTGAAACTTTTCGATTCTCTATGAATTGCACGTGCAACTCTTGGGCTTCCGAAAAATTAAAAGAGAAAATGTTAAAAAATAATTGGGACTGAGGAGATTCGAACACACAGGTTATGGCACAGCAATGTAGAGGCTTTACCAGTGAGCTACAAGTTGCTTCTTGCTATTGTTAAACAAATTTTACTTATAACCCTATAATAGGCTGAAATACCCTTTCTATACAATAAACAAATAATTTTGTACAGGGGTTTCTTAGTCGTTACAAAAGAGCCCAGATCCCTTCATCGGGAATGACCTCTTTAGAAAAAACTAGCATATGCTACAACTCACTCGATTTTTTTGGAAAACTACTCGATTTTTAAAGCAGAGCTTAAACCACTCCTTTTCAAATCACTAGATTCTACAACGATATCAGGTTCATTATGTTAAAGGTTTTCTTCAAAACCAGCCGTAACCCTCCGTCATTTCAGATACGTAGTGTTTAGTATTCATGTTGTGTTTGTTGACCTCCGTCAAGACACAGTGTACGGTAGCTAGGTAATACTTATCTGCATCATATAGATGCAATCGGTAGGGACAGTCACACAACCTTGTTGACCTCCGTCAAGGGTTTGTGTGGGTGGGTTCGAATCGATCAAGAAATGACGAGTTGAACTTGACTGGCGGCCTATGGTTTGTTGACCTCCGTCAAGCTCCTAGGTCGTTAGGGGTAAAAACCATTATTGGGAATTTCAAGTGTTGAAATTTGCAATGAAATTGCATACCTTCTATGTGATAGTTGGATCCCGATACCCCTTGTGAGTAAGCGTTACTCCTGGGAGAGTTTTCCACTTTACAATTAGCTAATCCAGTAGGTGTCTAGAAAGATATTAACGGGGTTATGCCTCTGCGAAAACGAAGTTATTTAATTAGTTCCATGTGAAAGCACGGGGAGACTCCCTCAGAGTACCAACACCAGCCTGGCTGACAAATTAAGCGAACTTGTAGGGTGTAATTAATCTCGGCTAATCTTAACTTTTAGGGTTTGAAGGAAGATTTGATAAAAACAGTGGGAGCCATCCTAATTAGATAAAATAATAACCAATTTAATCTTGCAAGAACATACGCTAAAGTGTTTTCTTCACTCTCTCTCCAGGTAGCGACCATGTCATGCCTTAATCATGTTAACAATATGGATGTATTGACCAAACCCGCTTATTATACAGAGCTGGGAAACGTTGGTTCCGCTCTATCTTATGACAACTGTCATAAGTCTGGACAAGGAATAGGGAATTGCAAGGATTTCCATGCAACCCTATTGAAGAAGGAGCATTCTGATGCATCTTCTTCAGATGTGTTAGTTATTGAGAACTGTTTCTCAGTCTGTTCTACGTCCTGGGTATTAGATACCGGATCAGGATCCCACATTTGTAATCTGTTACAAGGGTTAAAGAAAAGTAGAGAACTGGGAAAATGAGATATGTCTCTCAGAGTTGGGAATGGAGTAATTGTTGCTGCCGAAGCTGTCGGCGAATATCACCTTGTATTGCCAACTGGTAATACATTAATTTTGAACGAATGTTATTTCGTACCATCGATGATGTGCAATATAATATCCGTTTCTTTATTAGATAAACATGGATATAACTTTGCATTAGAGAAAAATGTTCTGAACATTTTCCTAAATCAAGTGTTGATTGGGTTTGCTATGTTGTGTAATGGTTTATATGTTCTAAGTCAAAATACAGTTTTAAATATACAAAACACTCACAAAAGAAAAAGTTCAGATATGAACGAAACCTTCTTGTGACACTGTAGACTTGGTCATATCAATACGACCATATTAGCTAAGTTGCATAAAGATGGATATTTGAATCCGTTCGAATTTACATCTTATGAAACTTGTCACTCATGTCTCAAAGGAAAGATGACCAAAACTCTATTTACGGGACATGGAGCAAGAGCTACTGAACTCTTGGGACTGATACATAGTGATGTATGTGGTCCTATGTCTACACATGCCAGAAATAGTTTCTCGTACTTCATTACATTCACAGATGATCTCTCATGATTCAGACATGTTTGGGGGTGGTAGGGCGTAGATAGCTTATGATTAATCGCATATTTCCGCATCAAGGCCTCGAAAGACCTATTGCAGAAATGTGTCTCATTGTCGCTAATGATAGAGTGAGGATGCCCAAACCGAGAAAATATGTATTCTTTTAGGAATTTAACGACAACATTGTTGTCGTTCGTCCGGCTTGGCACTGCCTCAACCCATTTGGATACATAATCAATAGCTAAGAGAATGTACAGCTTCCCAAAAGAGTTTGGAAACGGGCCCATGAAATCTATCCCCCAAGCATCGAACATCTCAACAACCAAGATTAGTTGGAGCGGCATCTCATTTCGCCTGGAAATCCGGCCCAAATGTTGTCACCGGGAGCAAGTCTTGCAGTACTCATGTGCATTTTTGAAAAGTTTTGGCCAGTAAAAGCCACATTGCAAGACTTTCTCAGCTGCCTTTCTTGGGCCAAAATGCCCGCCACATGCTTGATCGTGGCAAAAAGACAACACGCTCTTGGATTCGTTTTCCAGAACACACCGGCGGATGATTTGGTCTGGACAATACTTGAATAGGTAGGGTTCGTCCCAGTAAAAGTGTTTTACTTGGGATAAAAATCTAAGTCTGTCCTGACTCGACCAATCGTTAGGTATGAGTCCAGTCGCCAAGTAGTTCACAATATCTGTGAACCAGGGTTCGCAAGATACCATCAAGAGTTGTTCATCAGGGAAAGTATCGTTGATTGGGAGAGGGAGCGTCGGCGAAGAAGGAAGTCGTGAAAGATGATCGGCTACTACATTTTCACATCCTCTTTTGTCCTTAATAATGAGGTCAAACTCTTGAAGTAAGAGGATCCAACGTATCAGCCGAGATTTTGCATCCTTTTTCGCAAAAAGATGTCTTAGAGCGGAATGATCTGTATAGACAATGACTGGGGAGCCGATCAGATAGGGCCTGAATTTCTCTAAAGCAAACACAACAGCCAAGAACTCTTTCTCGGTTGTTATGTAATTCATTTGGGCATCATTCAAGGTCAGGCTCGTGTAATAGATTACGTGCGGTATCTTATTGATGTGCTGTCCTAAGACCACACCGATAGCAAAGTCGGATGCATCGCATAAAATCTCGAAAGGATGCGTCCAGTCGGGTGAAGAAAGAACGGGTGCAGTGGTTAGTAAGATTCTCAAGGATTCGAAAGCAGTCAAACAGCTTGAGTCAAAGTTGAACGTGGTATCCTTGGCCTGAAGAAGAGTCAAGGGTCTAGCAATCTTGCTAAAGTCCTTGATAAACCGTCTGTAGAAACCGGCATGGCCAAGGAAGGATCGGATATCTCTAACGCATTTGGGAGGAGGGAGGTTGGAAATGAAATCAATCTTTGCTTTGTCAACCTCGATGCCATTTCGCAAAATGATATGTCCTAAGACAATACCTTCGCACACCATGAAGTGGCATTTTCCCCAGTTTAAAGTGAGATTTTTATCCTTACATCGAGTAAGGACAGCGTCAAGATGTTGCAGACACTCGTCGAAAGAATCGCCAAAGATGGAGAAATCGTCCATGAATATCTCCAAAAATTTCTCAACCATGTCAGAGAAAATTCCCATCATACACCGCTGGAAGGCAGCGGGAGCATTGCGTAGCCCAAAGGGCATACGGCAATATGCGAACGTGCCGAATGGACAAGTGAAAGCGATTTTGTCCTGGTCTTTCTCGGCGATGGGGATCTAGTTGTAGCCTGAGTAACCGTCCAGAAAACAGTAATACTCATGTCCAGCTAATCGTTCGAGCATTTGATCAATGAAAGGTAGCGGAAAATGATCTTTCCGCGTTGCGGCGTTGAGTTTCCGATAATCAATGCCCACTCGCCACCCGGTTTGGATGCGAGTAGGGATCAACTCATTCGCCTCGTTTGTGATGACAGTAATGCCCGAATTCTTAGGGACAACGTGAATTGGACTAACCCATTGGCTTTCTGAAATAGGGTAAATGATACCACTATTCAGACATTTGACGATCTCCTTTTTCACAGCCTCCTTCATGACTGGATTTAATCGCCTCTGTGGATCCCTAGCTGGTTTGGCATCATTCATCATATGAATGTGATGTTCAACGATCAGGGGACTAATCCCCTTGATGTCCGCCATCGTCCAGCTGAATGCTTGCCGATTAGATTGCAAAACCGTGAGAAGGGCTTTCTTTTGCTCTAGAGCTAGAGAAGCCGGGATGATGACTGGGAGGGTCTCGTTTCCACCTAAGTAAGTATACTTGAGGTGAGACGGCAGAGGCTTGAGTTCGAGCGGAGGAGGTGAAATGACTGAAGGCGAGATTGGAGAAAATGTCTCGAACTTAAAAGATTCCAACAGGGGCTCAAAGTGAGTGTAAGCGGCCGAGTCGGATGGTTCAACTAACGCATCCGAAAATTCAAAAGATTCAAACTCGGGCGGTGACAAGACAAGATCGTTTGAAAACGTGAAGCACCCGTAATCGTTGTTGGAAGCGAAAGCAGCAGGTTCAAAGAAGAACGCACTAATGGCGTCAAGATTACTGTGATCAAACAAAAATTCCTCAAATTCACAGTCCTCGGGGGCGATCTCCTGAATGGAACAGACATCCAGTATATGAGTGTTCGGTTCGGATGGCTGATTCCCTAACCTAAAAATGTTGAGTTCAATTGTCATGTTGCCAAAAGATAGGTTCATGGAACCATTTCGACAATTGATCATAACATTTGAGGTTGCAAGGAATGGACGACCGAGAATCACCGGAATTTGATTCCAGGGGTTAGTTATGGGTTGTGTATCTAAAACAATGAAGTCAACGGGGAATATGAAGTCCCCAACCTTAATTAACACATCCTCTAGCTCACCCCTAGGATGGATGATAGATCGGTCAGCCATTTGAAGAGTACAATTTGTAAGTTTCAGTTCTCCTACACCGAGTTGCTCATATACTGAATAAGGAAGAAGGTTAACACTGGCACCAAAATCCAAAAGAGCTCGGTTGATGTTCTTATCCCCAATGGTTATTGAAATCATAGGACAGCCAGGGTCCTTTCGTTTTTGTGGTAAATCTTGGGTAAGAGCATCACTTACGTTACTAGCCAAGAAAACTTTCTTTGGTACCTGAGATTTTCTCTTCTTAGTGCACAAGTCTTTCAAGATTTTTTCGTAAGACGGAACTTGCTGAATTGCATCTAAGAGGGGAATGTTGATGTTAACCTGTTTGAACAACTCACGAATCTTCTCCATTTATGGATTTTGTTTATTGGACCTCAACCGGTTTGGAAATGGAACATTTTGGAAATTGGTTGAGTCCAATACTTGTGGAGGAGATTGTGGAGTTGGAACGTAACCCAAAACTGGAGTTTGAGTGGAGTGAGATGTGGATCCGTTCGGAGCAGCGGTTGAAGAAGAAGAGCCTTTTGAAGAATGGAGAATAGGCTCACAAGAAGAAGTAGGAGTAGAAGAAACGGCCGGGGTGTCATCATCATCAATTCGTGTGCCGATGTTGTTGTTCAGCATTCTTCCAGATCTCAACGTAGTCACGGCACTCACATTATGGTTCTGTTGTTCAAGAGCAACATGTATATTATGTGGGTGACCAGTATTTGGGAGTGGTTGAGATGGAAGCCTTCCTTTCTCTCGCTCGCTTAAATCCGCGTTCAGTTGTGCAATCTGGGTTTCGATGGTCTTGATGCTTTGCCCGTGTGCAGCGGTGTGTTGCACCAGAGACTGAATAGAAGACTAGATGTTGGCGGTGGATTGAGTTGATTGCTTTACAAAAGCCTCTAGACTCCGTTCTAGCGAGAAAACCTTATCCTTATTTGACGGAACAAAGTTGTTTTGAGGAAAAGAATTGTTGCAGGGTGCAAAGTTGTTCTTCGGATTCTGAAAAAAGTTGGGGCTGGAAAGGCTGCTGAAATTGTTGTTGAGCTTGTTGTTGAGGAGGAGGAGGCCTCTGGAAGTTGTTGTGGCTTTGAAATTGATGCTGGTTCTGATTCCAGGCGAAATTGGGATGGTTCCTCCAACCGGGATTGTATGTGGAAGAGTATGGATCGTTTCTTGGTCTTTGCTGAAATGCAGCATTAACCTGATTCTATCCTTGAGATGGTGGATTGTAAGGACACTCTTCGGTCAAATGATATGAATCCGAAAAACAAGCGCAAATGGTACGAGGGGGAAGAACAGGGGCAGGAGAAGGAGATGAGAATTTGCTCTCAATTGCTTTCGGTTTCCGTGTGATTGCAGCCATCTCGGCCTTCATTGCAATTGAGATGTCGAGTTGATAAACTCCTGTCCTAGAGAGACCTGAAGAAGAAGAAGAAGTTGAGGTGTTCGGTCGGGTGTTCTCCCACTGCAGTGTTTGCTCCACAAGATCGTCAAAGAATTGCCAAGCCTCCTCGTCAGATTTGGACAGGAAGTAGCCCTGACAGATGGTCTCCATCAACTGTCTTGTTGCTGGATTCAGGCCCTCGTACAGAGTTTGGCAAAGTTGTCATTTCTCTATACCGTGATGAGGACACTAAACAAGGAGGTCCTTGTACTGGTCAAAGCACTTCCAAAAAAGTTCGATTGGAAGCTGGGTAAATTGATTTATCTCGTTTCGGATCCGTGCGGTCTTATGATTCGGGTAGAATTTTTTCAGAAACGCCTTTACAAACTCGTCCCAACTGGTTATCGAATGAGATGCGGTGCTATACAGCCACTTTTCAGCGAGGTCGCATAAAGTGAAAGGAATAACTCATAGTCGTATAGCATCATCAGACAGTTGGGTAGTCTTCATCATCGCACAAACGTTCTGGAATTTATTGATGAAGATGTAGGCATCTTCGGATTCAAGCCCGTGAAATTTGGGCAACATGTTGATGAAGTGGGGCTTAATTTCAAAATTATCCCCATTGGCCGGTGGAAGTGAAAGACAAGTCGAAAGTGCAGTGCGGGTAGGATAGAAACGAACCTGGAGTGCGATTCGCTGTGGCGCTTCAACAAGAGGTGGTCACGGGTTATTCGCACCTAATGGAGGTGGAATTATTCCCGGGAGAGGTAAAGTGATGTTAGGAGGAAATCCTGACATCTCGGAAGAAGAATTTGGTGACGGTGAAAGTGAAGGTGAAGATGTATGAACATAATCGCGGTCAACGTCGGGGTTGGCCGGCAAAGGTAAGGGTGAAAGAGGTGTGGAAGGAGTTTCGATGTCGGAGTCAATCGCGTAGTTCGTAACGACTAACGAAACGCGGACTAAACGGGCACTAGGGTCCCTAGTCCAAGCGGACATACACTAAACGAGTTCAGTGTAGTCAAAGCGTAGAATGTGAGGGTAAGAAAGCGAAAATGGAGAAAAATTGGGTGAAGGTGGTAAAAGTGGGAACTTGTGTTTGTTTCGTAAGAATGTGAAAAATGAAATGACAGTTCAACAAACACAATCACAAATGCACAATCAATACCTAGACTAGGGTCCTCTAAGTCCACTAGACCTGCTCCTAACTATTCCAAAGTGACAAATTGTGAGATAACCCTCAAATCGTCTCTTCACAGCCAGTTGTGGCCAGGTAAGCACAAGTGAGGTAAGGAGGGTTCCGCTCACGAATCACCGTGAGACGGGCCTTTTAAAGTTTCCTTCTCACTTGTCTAGCCTAGGCACCACAAAAGTCATGTTTAGATAAACGACCGAATGCCCACAATCTTCCTTTGTCCTATTGAGCGCGACAGGTCCTTAATTGGCTGAGTCTAGATATTTTTTATTAAGCTTGAGGTGACATTTATGCAATTAGTGATTTCCGGGGTCTTAGGAAGGGTGATGAAATCCCCATCCAATCTGAATTGGCATTATAGCCCCTTAAGTCCGTATTAATGATGCAATGCGCAAATCAACAAGGTTTTGTTATCAAACAATCAATCATCATTTTTTACTTTAAATGTGGCGCTGCAAAAAATACGGTTAGTTTCTCTTTGGCTTTTTTAAGGCGATATTGCAAAGAATCCTGCAAAGATATGAATAATGGAGTGTCAGATTTGAGAAGAGAAAGTTTAGAAAAATACGTACCAAAAGAGTTGAGTTTAAGAAACTCGTGTTGATATTGCCTCCGAGTGTTTGAATGGTTCGCTTGCACGGGTCAAACTACCGGGGTCTTTGGCACTACAGTATTCAATTCCCTTATACTTGAAAATGCCCCCTGCTCTGCACGATCACTGCTCGCCAATCCGTCAAATCTGTAAATGTCGGAAAAATACGGATATTAGAGCTAGAAATTGATATAGATAGCCAAAATTCTGAACACAAATAATTAAGAAAATCAAACAATAAAAATGGGATACTAACAGAAAACTGGAGGCAACACAAAAAAAATAATTCTAAACCCCACTAAGGGACCGGTGATACCAGGAAATATCAAGTTTTCGCCGGTCAAATTTGTGACCTTGGTGCTCAAATTTTGTGTGTTTCCTCTATGTAACAATAGTATTCTACTCTTATACTTTGATTTTCATTTTAAAACACAGTGTGTTAGCAGAACACAAATCCAGAGAACATCATTGGTTTTAGTTCTCGTGTCGTTTTTTAAAAAGAATATGTATTTTTTTTTTTGAATTTCTTAGAAAGTTAGTTTTATACAAAATATTCACAAATTAATCCGAGACTACAAGTATAAAAAGCGTAACCGTTTTCCCAACAACGGCACCATATGATTATCACACTTTCACCGTGTCGTTTTAAAAAGAATTTGAAATAACCGCAATAAAAAACGGTGCGTGTAGCGAGTCGCGATGAGTACGGGTCGTCCGCAGGGAGATGGTAGGTTTTTAAGCTTATTTTAACGAGTTAATATCGTAACTTGAGTTGTTGTTTATACTAAGTGTCGTAACTATGATATGTTTAATAAAAAGACTTGTTAGGGGTAGTTTTAGGTTAGCTTGTGTTAGAATGATGTTTGTCGTTTCCTTATAGACCTAAATCTGATATTGACACTAAGGCAATAGGCAACAACGTGGATTAGGGAACTTGAAATACGATATTTGTGTTTGTATGCTAAATCCATATTTCTTGTCCCTTGTCCTTCCGTTGTTGTCTCTTGACCTTAGCCTTCGGCAAGCCACTCGCAACCGGTCACGATTAGGATTCACCGCTATCGTGGTAGGATAGGGTGCCTAACGGAGCGGAATTGTGAGTCATTTGGTCGGAGTTTCAATTACAAAGTTAAGGTTTTAGCAAACACGTCTCCTAACACAAACTAACAATATTCTACCCTTAACAAGTAAATCAATTACTCACACATATTTACAATACAAAAGAAAAAAAGAAAAGAGTAAGGCACATACAAAAAATTGCAAGAAAAGTAAAGTCAAGGTTAGAAAGTTAAGAACCGATATATCCAACGTGCAAATTCCTTCAAATGTTCTTTAAGCCCGTACCAATGTGAAATCAAAATACCAAATTTTAAGGTTGCAAGCTCACTTAAGAGGTTGCAAGATCAAAGCAAGGCAAGGATTTCACAAGTTCAATGTTTGTCGAAAGCAAGACACATGTAATGAACAATAAGAACTTTTATTGATTTTCAAATAAGATACAACTAATCTTGAATTCAAGAACCTAAATCTTAAGCTGGCAAGTTCAATGAAGAAGTTGCAAGGTCAAGATAAAGGGCAAGAGCTCAAGAGTTCAAAGGAAAGACAAGTTACCATCTACAAATTACAACTTGTTCTAAACTAAAACTAAAGCAAAAAAAGTATATATCCCCTCCCCTTGCCCATTGATCTAGTATTTATAGGCTCAAAATAAAAATAAACAAATAATATAGTAAGGATGATGTGACAACAAGGGATAGCCAGAAGAAAAATGGGGTGTATTGGACTTGATTGGGCCGGTGGTATCGGGTTTTTCAAGCATTTCGCCAGCCGACTCTTGAGCAATTGAGCTCGTGTTGGTTCTGTGATGTTGTGTTCTTTCCACAATTCCACTGGTAATGTTTGATTTATTGATAACAACTTGGGTTGTGCTCAGTAGCTTTTGGAGGGAAAAGGTATCTTCAAATCACATCACAACTTTTTAGCATTTATCACACATCACACCACTTGTGACATGGGCAGCCCCCACCTAGGTCCAAGTACCAAAGAGCTATGTGCACACTTGTATTGTGTTGGACCAAAATTGTGTACACTTTATTTGTTGCAAAAGAACTCTTTGGATATCGATCGGTTTTCTGTTCTGATTGCAGCGTCGGCTCACAAATATCATATCCGTGAATTTAAGTGTGTTTCCAGTATTTTGTCACGAATACCTGTAATCTGTATTTACTGAGCAGACAATGGTTAATAGTACCGATATATAACAAAATAAATAATGAATGAGTAGTATTAAAATGCAGTTTTCTGAGATGAACACCACCCTACCACGGCTGTGCTGTACTGAGTCGTGCAAACAGGTGGTTTTTAGGTACAGTCCCAAGTCACATGTAGGCAGTGAGCGATAAGAGCGGTTTTGTCTCTTCCCGTATTCGGAGTTGATATTATGCTATGCGCGATTGACGATAACCGCAAGTCCCTGGCCAGGGCTGATGAGATTTACTGATAAGTGTTATCAGTAGTTTCTCGATTGGTTATAGGCGACACATCGGCATGACTTATCGAGTTATTAGGGACTCACGATTTCACCCCCTAGACTCGATATGCGACATATCAGACAAAGAGACCAAACTGTATGGTAAGTGTTGCTTATAGGCTCTACGGAAGTTTGGACAAGGTTACTTGTTGATCTTCTATTCGTTCAATACCTGGGTAGCCGTTACGTCCAGCTAGTACCGCTGACGGTTTGTAGGTGCTTAATATGATCATTACCTACTGTCAGCGTATTGGCGGGTTTTTAGAGTCCCACATAGAGATTTCCTAGCTCAAGCGAAACGAAGTAGGGCATGTATAAAGATATATACGGGAGCTTGATTAAATACGAGTATATGATACCATATTCTAATCTAGCGTTATATGATATTTGCCGGGTTATATATGATATAACCGGATTATTGAATCAAGTGTTGATTTAATAATTTGATATATATATATATTGACTAATATAATGCTCACTTTAATATTTTCTTTTTTTATATATATTATTTATATTTGATATAAATAACATATAAAATCTTGTATCATGATTGATGATATACCTTAGATGGATGTATAAGAGATACACTTTGAGTTGAGGATAAAATTATAAAGATTTCTTATTGGAATTTAACAAAAAGAAGAATGAGTCATCTCTTTGTGAACCTTGGAGAACCTTGTAGAATGCATGACTCATTATTTCTTTTGATAATTCATATAAGTTTATCTTTGGTGTTTATCCTCAAGATAAGGTTCACTCCCATCCTCATCTTCATCTTCTTCATTTCTCTCTCTTGAGTCACTATTCATTCAAGAGTGAAAAAGAGAAATAAAAAGATTTTTAAGTGAGAAAAATTCCTACTTTATCAACCTACACTATTCTAGTAAACTAGTTTAGATTGTTCTCTTCAGTAATATCTTGATTAGTGAAGTGTGAGCTTGAGTGTGAAAAGCTTGGAGGTGGATCATTTTCGACAACGAAGACTTCGAGCAAGCTCGTTCCATTCTTCAAGTGGAGTCAAAGAAAAGTTCTAGGACTACTACTCGGAGCATTTGAAGTGAAGGACTAGGCTACAAAGGTTGTAGTTTCTCTTCACTTAGTTAGTTTCTTGCCTTGCTATGTTTTTATAACCCTAATCTCTAGTTCGATTCTTGTTTGTAGATTTAGCCCTCTGGAACTTTTTAAATTGCTCACTTGCTCTTGTTAAAATCCTAGTGGAGGTGCTAGGACTTACTTTCATGGTATCAGAGCCAAGCTAGAGGCTTAGGAGTAGTTTAGATGAAATTAAAATGTTCGATCGACGTTTTAAATCTTACAATTACAAGTTTCTGTCCATTTTTTTAAAACTTCGATATTTTTAAAATTGCTCACTTGCTCCTCGAATAGACCAGAATGTCATTAATGAATACTACCACGAACTGATCTAAATATGGCGAAAAGATCCGGTTCATCAAGTCCATAAATATCGCCGGTGCGTTAGTAATTCCAAATGGCATCACTAAATACTCGTAATGCCCATATCGAGTTCGGAACGTTGTCTTGCAAATATCTTCTTCTTTCACCCGAATTTGATGATATCGTAAATCTAACTTCGAGAATACTCTCGCGCTACTGAGTTGATCGAATAATTCACCTATGCGAGGGATTGGGTATTTATTCTTAATAGCCACCTGATTTAACTCTCGATAGTCGATGCACATTCTCCCCGTGCCATCTTTCTTCTTGACTAGAAGAACTGGAGCTCCCTATGGTGTACCACTGCTGCGAATCCAATACTTCTTTAATAACTCAGAAACTTGTCCCTTTACCTCTTCTAGTTCCACCGGTGACATCAGATAAAAGCCTTCGAATTGGGGCCGCTACAGAAATAAGATCAATCGCGAACTCCACATCTCGTTTAGACGATACACCCAAGATTTCCTTGAATACCTCCATGAATTCCCGAACAACTATCGGTGCTTCATCTGCAACCCGTTCACGAACTTCAACTTTCAATAAACGGTTCGCTTCATCAAGAATTTACAAGTCTGTGCTAAGACTTATGGGTTATCAATCCACCACGCTTCCGCTGCGCTACTCTGATAAATTAAGGCGGGTCTGTCAGAACTTCTTTAAAGAAATATCTTACACCTGATCAGCCTTAAAGTGGTTTGTACCGGCTCCTGCTGGGGTCAATGTCGAACTACTGAAAGCATCATATGCTCTTCTGTGTTTCTCCTTATTCTTCGAAACGCAGACAGATTGGTTTCTATGGGACGAGATGAAAGATATAACACGGTTGTTAGATTCAAGTTTGCAATAAGACATAAACGTGTAAGCGATGATACCGAGAGAAAACAAAGTACTACAACGACCATAAGTCAAGAAAATGAATAGAAATAGGACTCCAAGTCACCTAAATAGAGTACCGCATTGTAACCATGCCATAGTACATAGTTACAATCACATAGCTCCATCAAAGTCGTCTAAATCATACTATCAAAATCGAGAGAAAAGGAGGGGATAAACAATAAAGAATCAAGAGGATTCTAAGCTGAGATGCAACGTCATTTCCATATCGTCGAGATAAAAGAGTTTAAGAGAAAGATAAGATTCAAGAATTTGAATGACAAGACAATAATGTGGCAGGACATGTTCCTAAAATTCTGGATCTTAAGGACAATGTATTGGGTACTGTATCCAACTACAAATTGAACCAAGCCCAGCTAATCTAAAACGTGGGCTCTGATACCAACGAAACCTTGTCACGCCCCACTTCCTAAAATACATAAAATCGGAAACGTAATGAAGCCAACCATGCTACCTACGGTAAGAAAATATCCTCCCATAGTCACATCACCACTGTCAATCAGTAATCAAGAACAACAAAATAACTATTTATCTCTAAACATGTCCTAATAGCCATAAACGACAAAATGAAATAGTAGCGGAAGTAATAAAGATTCAAGGAATAACTAACCATCAATAAGAGCTGTATCAGTGAGATGGTCATCACTGATCGGTAGTCCTATCGAAATACTCACGTGCTAAATCAAGTATCTGGGCCATGCAAAACCCAGACGTCAGTGCGTCAAAAATATCATGATAATAAACTGAGCAATGTATTATATAAGGTGTTTGTAACAACCCCAAACTTTCTGTACAACTTTCTGTATAATTTTTTCAAAATTACAGAAAGGGGTATTTTTGCATGAGCACAAGTTATAAGTTTGTTTTGCTTTTTAATAGCAAGAAGGAGCTTGTAGCTCATTGGTAAGACCTTGCACTGCTGAACCAAAGCACCAGAGTTCAAATCCCATCCCCCACATTATTTTTTAATATTGTTTTGTTTTGATTTTTTTAGAAGTCCAAGGGTCTACACGTGCATAACTCGTAAAAACCCCACTACACATATAAAACAAAATATCCCAGGAAGTAGACCAACCGACGGCAGACCACTGGCAGCGAGCCCCGGCCCGACTCGCCGTGACTCGGCCGGCGACTCGGCCGACTCGGCCCGCCTCCGCCGGCCGAGTTGAGCCGGATCGGCCGCTTTCCTTCTGTGACCCTCTGTCTTTTTAGCTTCTTATAACTCCTGCATACTTTAAATCTCCTACACATTTCTAGAGTCTTTTAAATCCAATTAAAACCCATTAAACCATATTTTTAATACAATTTTTATTACAAATTTTAATACAACCTTTCACCTACCCTAACCATAGCTTTACCCTATAAATACCACCCCTAGACACACACCCCTCACTCACAATTCTATCCAAACTCTCAAGAAAACTCTATAGAAATTTTGTGTACAAGTGGAGTAGCGAAGGGCAAAACTCCGGCGATCTTCCGACGACGACTCTAGGAGCTTCCGGCGACGAAACGACGCACCGGAAAATCCTACTTCCTCCTCTCCCTCTTCTATTGAATCTAAACCCGTAAGTCCCACCTCTCTCTTCTCTATTCTTTTCTAAAAACCCATATTACTAAAACCCGACGGAATCGGAGTTAATCCGATTTCCGATTCGGTTCTTCCTAAAAATCTCACTTTTTCTTAAATACAATCATACTAAACCATTACATGTTGACTATTAAACATTAACAAGTCATATTGAACAAGTTCCATATCAAAAGGATCTCTATTTCAATTTTTATCATACTTTTTCAGTAAAATACCATGTGGTTTAATTTCGACATTAAAACATCACAATCTTGCTATACCTTTAAGTAGATCACGAGGTAATGACCTACCTCCTCACAACACTCATATGCAATATAGCACAATACCTTTCGGGGACATAGAATACGGGAAAACGAAACTTTACATATAAATACCACTTACTATTAAAACCGTTTTCTACAAGATTACGTATTTTTACAATCTTTGCAAAGTGCCGCTACAACCCATTTTGGGGAACCCGATGGGATAGTGCGGACTATCGCACATCCCTGGGCTTAGTAGTGCGAGATGCAGACCTCCGCAAGGAGCATTCTGTCTCGAGAGATTTAAAATACGAATATCTTAAGAAAATAAGATTTCTAGAAAATAATAAATTAAAATTATTTTATATAAAATATATATATGTATTATCAAAATACCTATCTTTTATATAATATAAATATTCCAACTTTTCTAAATCACAAGAATCACTTTATATGAAAATACCATGAAATTCCATTCAAGTCCAACACTTTACAATTAAATACCCTATATTATGAAATTAGGTTATTTTCACTAGAAACATCACAAATATAAAATCTACATCTATGACAACTCTAAAGACAATAATTAAATACTTGGGGTGTATTTTGTAAATTATACAAAATTATTTTTACATAAAACCCCCTCAAGTTTTATAACTTACAATAAGGACCCTAGTAAATATAGGTTTAAGCGGGACCAATCTCTTGAGCCTCAGGGAGCCGGAGAAGTGGATGCTTGCCTATTTAAGGTAGACAACTTAACAAACGGTGTTATCAATACGGTAATCGTCTTTGAAAAAGACACAAATCCTGCCGCCCATGTGCAGCGGTTACCGATAACACCAAAACCTAATTCAGGATTCAATTTCTTTTCTAATTGTTTTGACTCAGACTGAGTCTCATTATAATAATCTGACTTGAATATGATTCAAGTACAATCTACAATACTACAATTCAATATGAATCAATGAATCCATATATTCAATATATTCAATATATACTGACTGAACCGAACCATGGATATACTTCCATTTACATGATTCTCCAGTTACATTCATGATTCTCCAGTTATATCCATTTACTGATATCATGGTTTCGGCAAGTCATCCAATTATACAATCTATATTACAAGACAATACAAGTTGCTTTACAATTCAAACAATACAAAACAATACTTCGCGGGGTTTAAGGGGTAGATTGTTACGGAAGGTGTTAGAAGTGGCACGAGACTGCAAGATTTAAGACACCTAACCTGAATACCACGCCGTTGTTCCGGGCTTTCTAACGGATCCTTGTACTTCCATTTGCCTTTTGTAACAACTCCATTTTTAATGTATAAAGAATTGATTTAAATTCAATGTATACTTAGAGTATTTATTGTGGCTGATATCTCTTTAAGTATTTATTTCACTCCATAATTATAAGAAGGAGCTTGTAGCTCATTGGTAATACCTTGCACTGCTGAACCAAGCCACCGTAGTTCAAATCTCATGCCCCACATTATTTTTGTATTTATTTTGTTTTAAATTCTTTTGGAAGTCAACAGTCAAAAGGCCATAACTCACAAAATTTGTACTGGACATGAAAAAGTAAATATACCAAATTATACCCCAGGAAAACCCCCGGCCACTGGAACCCTGACTTGGCCCGACTCGGCACCGCCGGCCGGCGAACCGGCCGACTCGGTCCGGCGCCGCCGGCCGGACTTGGCCGGACGGCCGAGTCACCAACAGAGAAAAGTTGTGTTCTGACTTGGTCAACCCTCCTGCACACTTATTATCCCTAGATCGGTTATCATTTGCCCAATAAATCCTTTTTACTCCTAAGTTTAATGAGTTTTAATGAATTTTTATATATTTTATATTTTTTTTATTAAAAACCCTAACCCTAGCCTAACCCTATATAAACCCCCCATACCCTCTACCCTCTCATCCTAAATTGCTATGTCCACTCTCCCAAAATTCCAAGAGAACTTGGTACGTTAGAAAACGAGCGAAAGGCGAAGCGCTGACGAAATCGACGGCGAAATTCCGGTGATCGTGCTAGGACCTCTCAACGACGTTTCGACGCACCGGCAAACCCTCTACCTCTCTCTCACTCTCTAGCGTTGTCCAAACCCGTAAGTCCCCCTTTTCTACCTTTCTTTTCCTTCATAATAATACGACTTTATAAACCCGACGGAAATCGGAACAAACCGATTTCCAATTCAGTTTTCTATCAAATCTCACTTATCACCAATTCCATAATGCTTAAACATATTCATGTTGACTACTAATCACTTAAAAATCAATTTGAACAAGTTTTCACACATGAAATGATAGCTTTTGCAAAATATCGTATTCTTTCATTTAAATACCACCATGTTTAGCTTATCACATTTAACCTCTTAACATTACTATACCTTAAGTAGATCATAAGGTAATGACCTACCTCCTCACACACTCATATACAATCATAACACGCTACCTTGAAAACTTAGAATACGATAAAACAAGATTTTACATAAAAATACCATTCTCTTTATAAAACCTTTTCTAAAAGTTTTAAGTTGATACATTCTTAAAACAATATCTTTCAATAGGAAAATACGATAGGTCGTGGACATCGATCGTTTATCTAAACCTGACTTTGTGGTGTCTAGGCTAGGCAAGTGAGAAAAGGTAATTTTAAAAGGCCCGTCTCACGATTCGTGAGCGGATCCCTCCTTTTCTCATTTTGTACTTACCTGGCCACAATTGGCGGTGAAGAGGCGATTTGAGGCTTCTAACGACTTGTCGTTTAGACCATTTAGAAATAATCTAGTTGAAATAGAAAATCCTAGAATCTAAAAAACGGAAAATCGACTTTTACAAATAAATACCTTTTAATTTACAAAACTGTTTTCTAAGGACTAGTATTTATAAAATCTTTGCAAAGCGCCACTACAACCCACCTTTGGGGAACCCGTTAGGGATAGTACGGTTTATCGTGCACCCTCGGCTTAGTAGTGCGAGATTCAGACCTCCGCAAGGAGCATTCGGTCTCGAAAGGTTTAAAATACGACATCTTAGGAAAATGAGACTTTTAAAATATAAAATATTTATTGAAATTATTTTTATATAAATATATGTATATTATCATTAAAAGATCTATTTTTTATAAAATAAATATTCCATTTTTTCTAAAAATCACAAGCATAAATTTTACATTAAAATACCATGAACTTCAAATGAATCAATATTACAGATAAATACCCTTATTTATAAAAAAAATAGGATATTTTCACTAGGAACGCCACGATATAAAATCACTCTCATTATAACAACAAAGATGAATAATAAATACTTGAGGTGTATCTTGAAAACTATATAAAAGTATTTTTACATAAAACCCCCTCAAGTTTTATAAATTACAATAATGACCCTAACAAATATAGAACTTCAAATTACATTTCTTTTAGTCTGACTCGGGTTTGAGTCTGACTATTTCTGACTTGAATATAATTCAAGTCAATCTATATTCTTTAATATTCCAACTCAATATGAACACATGAATCCTAGAATCCAGTTAACAATCTATATAACTTGACTGAATCAAACCATGGATATACATCCATTATCCCGTTATTCCATTTACCTGATTATGCAGTTACAATCTGTTTACTGATATCATGGTTTTGGTCGGTCGTCCAACTTACACAATACAATACAACAATACTATCAAAACACTACGGGGTTTAAGGGGTAGATTGGTACGGAAGGTGTTAAAGGTGGCACGATGTGGTCAGATTAAGATACCTAACCTATATTCCGTTGCTGTTGTACCGTGGCTTAACGGTTCCTTGTACATTCCGTTTGCCCTGGTCTCTAGCATATAGAGACCCCTCTCGTATACACTGGCATCCTTCTGTACCAAGCTACAAACAACAGCGTTAACACAATATTCTACAATATTTTACAATCTCTTTAGAAAATACCTCTTATTCTGTTTTTTCTAATTCTTCATTATCTTTGGGACTTACCGAGCGACCTGTTCGCTGACGATATTCTATTTCTTTCTTCTTTGAATGTCGTCAGGTGCTTTGGACTCAGCCGAGATCGAGCCCACCGGTGAAGACTTGGAGCAGTTTCACGAAGACCCCGAGCTCTAGACATTGTACCTTGTTTTATTCAGTATTTTCATTTCCTGTTATGCCATTTTTTAGGCATCGCTTTTCATTTCAGTTGTATTTACTTTTCATGCATTGTACAAAAGAATGTTATTAATAAAGTTGCTGTTATTTCCATATCTCTTGTCTCTTGTGATTTACTTTTATATTGCTTAGATACGCTTAGCGTATGTACTTCTGAGTATATACGTAGCGGACCCCGTCGCGTCCCCTTCACCGTACATCGGGAAGCGGGGCGTGATAGGTTTTGTTGGTGGCCCATGCAGGTCAGAGCTGTATGAATCACTATCATGCAGTTCTGTTCTGCTTGAACAACCTAAGCAATATAACACAAGAACCAGCAACTAAAACATTCTTTACAATTCATGTTTCTTGAATGTTACAAATTTCTATTTCTTGAATCTTATCATTTCATGTATTTGAATCTGTCCGAACCCAAATTTTTCTTCAAGGTTATGGATTCCCCGAACAACACCAGCACCAACGTCAACAACACACCTCCAGCACTACCTCTTGCACCAGCTGTTCCTGCGCCACCCACCGAGCAAATAGTGCTACTTGAAGCGATTCGCAGCCTTATTGAGGGACAACAACAACTTCTGAACCGTCCCGAGACCGATGCACCGGGAGTAAAGCAATTTAGGGCTTTACATCCCAAGCAGTTCTCTGGAAAAGGAATCCCTCTTGAAGCTGAAGAATGGGCACAAAGCATAGAAGACGATCTGGCAGCAGCTCAAGTGTCAGATATCGCTTGGGTCCGTGTGGCGAAACTACAGCTCACGGATAATGCTCGCAACTGGTGGAATGTGGAAGAAAGCCATCTGGTACAGCCTATTGAATGGAAGACCTTTCGCGAGAAGTTCGACGCGAAATACTTCCCTGTGACTTCCAGGTTTGCAATGGAGCAGCAGTTTATTCATCTACAACAGTTAATGTGGGACAAATCAGTAGATGAATACGATGCTGAATTCACCATGTTAAGCCAATAAGATGTGTCACAATAGTTCAATTTTTAAATATCACATACTACACAGCTAACACAATCTTTAAACAGATTCGCGGCACACTTGATACCGACGGACGAGATCAGAGCCCGTCGCTTCCAACAAGGACTGGACACGGAGATTCAGGCTGCTCTAGCCACGGGAAAATTTCTGACTCATGAGGATGCTCTGGAAGCTGCCCGCAGTTATGAGGCAGTGATAAAAGCAAGGGGCAGACCTCAGTCTGCAGGAGTCAAGCGCCCTGCCAACCAGATGGCAGGTGGAGCCTCGTCCAGGCCACCTTTCGTGCCAAGGCGACCCGGAGTACCAACCCATCGTCCCAGCCCAGCCTTTTGCACCTACTGTAAGAGAACTGGACATATGATGAAGGACTGCCGTCGAGCCAACCGCCTTTTCTTAGTCTGCGGCTCAGCTACTCACGATATTGGGTCTTGTCCCCAAAGACAGAACCCAGTGCACCCAGGCCAGCAATTACTTATCCGCAGCGACCAGCTCTTCAGGCACCTGCTCCCAGACCTGCACTCCCTGCACCACCCAGAGGACCACAAGCTGCACCACCTCCTCGTCATTTCCATCAAGCTCAAAGGAACGTTCCGAGGAATGCTCCTCAGGCCAGGAGGAATGTACCAAGGCGCCAGGCTTTCACGTTGTCTGTGGAAGAAGCTGAGGCCACTGGCCAAGTCATCACTGGTAAACTTTCTTTTCAAACTTTGCTTTTCTATTCTACTACTTAGTTGCATATTTTCTATACCTAAAACATATCCCACATATCTTAGGTACAATCTTAGTATCCTCAATCCCTGCACTTGCACTGTTTGATACTGGAGCATCACACTGCTTTATGTCGCAACGGTTTGTCCGAACCCATGCGATTCCAGTCTCACCGCTTGTATCCAGCTGGAATGTCAGTTCAGGAAATGGCATTCTAAAGGCAACCATGGGATACAGCTTGTGTCCAGTCGTCGTCTGCAGCAGAGAGTTTTATGCTGACTTTAAAGTGCTGGACATACCGAACTTCGATGTGGTTCTAGGAATGGATTGGCTTGGAACTTTTTATGCTACCATAGACTGTCGTCAAAGGAGGGTAGTATTCGAGATTCCAGACCATCCGGTCTTCTATTTCAAAAGCGGAGACCGTACACTGGAGCCAAGTACCTACAAAGCGAAGCCAAGAGAAGCAGTAGTTGCAGCAGCTCAAGCGGAGGAAGAATCAAGACCAGATGTGGTTCGAGAGTTCGATGATGTATTTCCTGACGATATATCAGGTTTGCCTCCCGATCGAGCTCTTGAATTCAGTATTGATTTAGTACCAGGAGCACAACCGGTGATCAAAGCACCCTATCGTTTAAGTCCGGAAGGTTTGAAAGAAGTCCGAACACAGTTGGACGAATTACTGGCGAAATGATGGATTCGTCCCAGCACTTCAAGTTGGGGATCACCTGTATTACTTGTGAAGAAGAAGGAAGGTTCATACAGAATGTGCATCGATTATAGAGCCTTGAACGAAGTCACTATAAAGAACAAGTATCCACTTCCGCGCATCGATGATTTATTCGATCAGCTAAGTGGATCTTGTGTTTTCTCTAAATTAGATCTTCGTTCAGGTTATCATCAAGTGAAGGTCAAGGAAGCTGATATTCACAAAACAGCTTTCAGAACTCGCTATGGACATTACGAATTTCTAGTGATGCCATTTGGAGTGACCAACGCACCTGCAATATTCATGAACCTTATGAATCAAGTTTTCCGGGAGTACTTAGACAGGTTTGTTGTCATCTTCATCGACGACATCCTGGTGTATTCTAAGAGCCGGAAAGAACATACAGAGCATCTACGAATTGTCCTAGAAACTCTTCGACAACATCAGCTTTATGCCAAGTACAGCAAGTGCGAGTTTTGGCTAAATCAAGTTGGTTTTCTTGGACATATCGTATCAGGAGAAGGAATCTTTGTAGATCCAGCGAAAGTTTCGGCAGTTAACGAATGGCCTACACCAAAGTCATTGAAGGATATTCGAAGTTTCTTGGGTTTGGCTGGATATTACAGAAGGTTTATTGAAGGCTTTTCGAAGATAGCAACGCCCCTGACCAAGCTCACACGTAAAGATGAAGAATTTGTGTGGTCAGAAGCATGCGAACAAGCTTTCGTAGAACTCAAGTCAAGGTTGACATCAGCACCTATTCTCGTCATACCGGATCAATCTGGAGGATTTGAAGTGCATTGCGATGCATCCGGTAAGGGATTAGGATGTGTTCTACATCAGCACGGTAAAGTTGTGGCTTATGCTTCAAGATAGCTGAAGATTCACGAGCGCAATTATCCGACGCATGATCTGGAGTTAGAAGCCGTCATCTTTGCTCTCAAGATTTGGCGTCATTATCTACTTGGTGAACGGGTGAACATCTACACAGATCATAAGAGCCTAAAGTACGTGTTTACTCAGAAGGAGTTGAATATGCGGCAGAGAAGATGGTTAGAACGCATGGCGGACTTTGACATCAACTTGCAATATCACCCAGGGAAGGTGAATGTAGTACCTGATGCTCTTAGTCGCCAACCATTAGCAATGAATCTCACCGCTCAGTGGAAGCTTCAACAATATTTGCATCAGATGGAGATTGAAGTAGTCATGCCAGGTAATGCTTCAAGTTTGATGAATTTACAAGTTCAATCAACCATTGTCAATCAGATCAAAGCAGCTCAAGCAAGCGATGTTAAGTTGCAAAAGATCAGAGAACAAGTGGAGAATGGACTCAGAACAGACTTCATCATCCATGAAGACGGATCTTTGAGATACGGCAGCAGATTGTGTGTACCAAAAGGACCTGTTCGGGAAGAGTTAATGAAAGAAGCTCACAGCTCTCCCTATTCAGTACACCCTGGAGGTACCAAAATGTACAAAGATCTACGTCAAAATTATTGGTGGCATGGAATGAAGCGTGAAGTAGCCAGAAGCGTCGCAAAATGCTTGGTATGTCAGCAAGTAAAGGCTGAACATCACATGACTGCTGGATTACTTCAACCGTTATCAATCCCAGAATGGAAGTAGCAACACATCATGATGGATTTTGTGACTGCTCTTCCTCGCAGCACAAAGGGTAACGATGCCGTATGGGTCATTGTGGATCGACTCACAAAGTCGGCTCACTTCATCCCATTTCGAGTTGGCCAATCAACTGAGACACTAGCAAAGAAGTACATGGAGGAAATTATGAGACTTCATGGAGTACCGGTCTGCATTGTCTTCGATCGTGACACCATGTTCCGATCGCAATTTTGGCAGAGTCTGCAAGCAAGCTTGGGAACAAGTCTGAACCTCAGCACGGCTTATCATCCACAAACAGATGGTCAGTCGGAATGAACTATTCAGATCTTGAAGGATATGCTCAAAGCATGTATGCTAGACTTCAAAGGATCGTGAGAAGATCACCTACATCTTTTGAAGTTTTCGTACAACAACAGCTAGCAAGCAAGCATAGAAATGGCACCTTTTGCAGCATTGTATGGAAGGAAGTGTCGTTCGCCATTAAGTTGGGACGATATTGGAGATAGGGAACTTCTTGGACCAGAGATGATAGTAGCGACTGTTGATGTGGTTCGTACTATCAGGGAAAGGATGCGCATAGCCCAAGATCGACAGAAGCACTGGGCTGATGCAAAGAGACGACACTTGGAGTTCCAGCCAGGAGATCACGTATTCTTGAAGATATCTCCGAACCGCGGAGTGATCCGTTTTGGAAGACGGGGTAAGCTAAGTCCGAGATATATTGGACCGTTCGACATACTCGAACGAGTCGGTGAAGTGGCATACCGCTTAGCGCTTCCACCTTCATTAGAAGGAGTGCATAATGTGTTCCATATATCCCAACTCAGAAAGTATGTGAGTGACCCCAGCCATGTACTTGATCATTCCGAGATCACTATACAGCCCGATTTGTCTTGTGAGCAACAGCCTGTGGAGATCCTGGACAGGAAAGTGAAGACACTTCGGAACAAGGAGGTTAACTTGGTTCGAGTGATGCGAAGGAAAGACACTCCAGGAGAGTCCACTTGGGAAAGAGAGGATGAAATGCGTACTAGATATCTACACCTCTTTGTAAACTAGTCCTCAAATAAAAGTTGTAAATTTCGAGGACGAAATTTTTGTAAGGAGAGTAGACTGTAACAACTCCATTTTTAATGTACAAAGAATTGATTTAAATTCAATGTATACTTGGAGTATTTATTGTGGCTGATATCTCTTTAAGTATTTATTTTACTCCATAATTACAAGAAGGAGCTTGTAGCTCATTGGTAATACCTTGCACTGCTGAACCAAACCACCAGAGTTCAAATCTCATGTCCCACATTATTTTTGTATTTATTTTGTTTTAAATTCTTTTGGAAGTCAACAGTCAAAAGGCCATAACTCACAAAATTTGTACTGGACATGAAAAAGTAAATATACCAAATTATACCCCAGGAAAACCCCCGGCCACTGGAACCCTGACTCGGCCCGACTCGGCACCGCCGGCCGGCGAACCGGCCGACTCGGTCCGGCGCCGCCGGCCGGACTTGGCCGGACGGCCAAGTCACCAACAGAGAAAAGTTGTGTTCTGACTTGGTAAACCCTCCTGCACACTTATTATCTCTGGATCGGTTATCATTTGCCCAATAAATCCTTTTTACTCCTAGATTTAATGAGTTTTAATGAATTTTTATATAATTTTTATATATTTTATATTTTTTTTTATTAAAATCCCTAACCCAAGCCTAACCCTATATAAACACCCCATACCCTCTACCCTCTCATCCTAAATTGCTAAGTCCACTCTCCCAAAATTCCAAGAGAACTTGGTACGTTAGAAAACGAGCGAAAGGCGAAGCGCTGACGAAATCGACGGCAAAATTCCGGTGATCGTGCTAGGAACTCTCAACGACGTTTCGACGCACCGGCAAACCCTCTACCTCCCTCTCACTCTCTAGCGTTGTCCAAACCCGTAAGTCCCCCTTTTCTACCTTTCTTTTCCTTCATAATAATACGACTTTATAAACCCGACGGAAATCGGAACAAACCGATTTCCAATTCGGTTTTCTATCAAATCTCACTTATCACCAATTCCATAATGCTTAAACATATTCATGTTGACTACTAATCACTTAAAAATCAATTTGAACAAGTTTTCACACATGAAATGATAGCTTTTGCAAAATATCGTATTCTTTCATTTAAATACCACCATGTTTAGCAAATCACATTTAACCTCTTAACATTGCTATACCTTAAGTAGATCACGAGGTAATGACCTACCTCCTCACACACTCATATACAATCATAACACGCTACCTTGAAAACTTAGAATACGATAAAACAAGATTTTACATTAAAATACATTTTTCTTTATAAAACCTTTTCTAAAAGTTTTAAGTTGATACATTCTTAAAACAATATCTTTCAATAGGAAAATACGATAGGTCGTGGACATCGATCGTTTATCTAAACCTGACTTTGTGGTGTCTAGGCTAGGCAAGTGAGAAAAGGTAATTTTAAAAGGCACGTCTCACGATTCGTGAGCGGATCCCTCCTTTTCTCATTTTGTACTTACCTGGCCACAATTGGCGGTGAAGAGGCGATTTGAGGTTTCTAACGACTTGTCGTTTAGACCATTTAGAAATAATCTAGTTGAAATAGAAAACCCTAGAATCTAAAAAACGGAAAATCGACTTTTTCAAATAAATACCTTTTAATTTACAAAACTGTTTTCTAAGGACTAGTGTTTATAAAATCTTTGCAAAGCGCCACTACAACCCATCTTTGGGGAACCCGTTAGGGATAGTACGGTTTATCGTGCACCCTCAGCTTAGTAGTGCGAGATTCAGACCTCCGCAAGGAGCATTCGGTCTCGAAAGGTTTAAAATACGATATCTTAGGAAAATGAGACTTTTAAAATATAAAATATTTATTGAAATTATTTTTGTATAAATATATTTATATTATCATTAAAAGATCTATTTTGTTATAAAATAAATATTCCATTTTTTCTAAAAATCACAAGCATAAATTTTACATTAAAATACCATAAACTTCAAATGAATCAATATTACAGATAAATACCCTTATTTATAAAAAATAGGATATTTTCACTAGGAATGCCACGATATAAAATCACTCTCATTATAACAACAAAGACGAATAATAAATACTGGAGGTGTATCTTGAAAACTATATAAAAGTATTTTTACATAAAAATTCCTCAAGTTTTATAAATTACAATAATGACCCAAACAAATATAGAACTTCGAATTACATTTCTTTTAGTCTGACTCGGGTTTGAGTCTGACTATTTCTGACTTGAATATGATTCAAGTCAATTTATATTCTTTAATATTCCAACTCAATATGAACACATGAATCCCAGAATCCAGTTAACAATCTATACAACTTGACTGAATCAAACCATGGATATACTTCCATTATCCCGTTATTCCATTTACCTGATTATGCAGTTACAATCTGTTTACTGATATCATGGTTTTGGTCGGTCATCCAACTTACACAATACAATACAACAATACTATCAAAACACTACGGGGTTTAAGGGGTAGATTGGTACGGAAGGTGTTAAAGGTGGCACGATGTGGTCAGATTAAGACACCTAACCTATATTCCGTTGCTGTTGTACCATGGCTTAACGGTTTCTTGTACATTCCGTTTGCCCTGGTCTCTAGCATATAGAGACCCCTCTCGTATACACTGGCATCCTTCTGTACCAAGCTACAAACAACAGCGTTAACACAATATTCTACAATATTTTACAATCTCTTTAGAAAATACCTCTTATTCTGTCTTTTCTAATTCTTCATTATCTTTGGGACTTACCGAGCGACCTGTTCGCTGACGACATTCTATTTCTTTCTTCTTTGAATGTCGTCAGGTGCTTTGGACTCAGCCGAGATCGAGCCCACCGGTGAAGACTTAAAGCAGTTTCACGAAGACCCCGAGCTCTAGACATTGTACCTTGTTCTATTCAGTATTTTTATTTTCTATTATGCCATTGTTTAGGCATCGCTTTTCATTTCAGTTGTATTTACTTTTCATGCATTGTACAAAAGAATGTTATTAATAAAGTTGTCGTTATTTCCATATCTCTTGTCTCTTGTGATTTACTTTTATATTGCTTAGATACGCTTAGCGTATGTACTTCTGAGTATATACGTAGCGGACCTCGTCGCGTCCCCTTCGCCGTACATCGGGAAGTGGGGCGTGACACCTTTTGTCTCTAGCATATAGAGACTCCTCTCGTATACACTGGCATTCTTCTGTACCAAGCTACAAACAACAGCGTTAACACTAAATACAATAATATAACAATTAAATACAACTGTAAAAGCCACACTCTCTCTCTTACTCTCTGTCTATTCTATTTCTCCCTTATCTTTGGGACTTACCGAGCAATTTGTTCGCTGACGACATTCTCTTTCTTTCTTCTTTGAATGTCGTCAGGTGATTCGGACCTTCCAAAGATCGAGCCTAGCACTGAAGACTTGGACCAGTTTATTGAAGATCCCGAGCTGTAGTTACACTTGTACACATTTCATTTATGTACTTTCCATTTCTGTTATGCCACTGTTTAGGCATCGCTTTCATTCAGATGTATTTACTTTTCCATGCATTGTACAAAAGAATGAGAATAAATAAAGTTGTTGTTCAATTATATATTTTGTCTCTTATGCACTTCTTTTATATTGCTTAGTTACGCTTAGCGTATTTGCTTCAGAGTAAATACGTAGCGGCCAGTCGCGCCCTCTGCTCGTACACCGGGAAGCGGGGCGTGACATGTTTTGTTGGCGGCCCATGCAGGTCAGAGCTGTATGGAACCCTACCATGCAGTTCTGTTCTGCGTGAACAACCTAAGCAATATAACACAAGAACCAGCAACTAAAACATTCTTTACAATTCCTGTTCCTTGAATCTTATCATTTCATATACTTTGAATCTGTCCTAACCCAAATTTTTCTTCGAGGTTATGGATTCCCCAAACAACACCAGCATCAACTTCAACAACACTCCCGCACCACTATCAATCACACCTTCCGTCCCTGCTCCGCTCAACGAGCAGACGGTTCTGCTTGAGACGATCTGCAACCTCCTGGAAGGACAGCAACAGCAGACTGCACTTTTAATGAACCGTCCCGAGGCAGAAGCAGCTGGGGTGAAGCAATTCAGGGCTTTGCACCCCAAACAGTTTTCAGGAAAAGAGAGCCCACTATAAGCTGAGGAATGGGCTCAGAGCATTGAAGATGATCTGGCAGCAGCATAAGTGCCAGAGATAGCTTGGGTTCGTGTTGCAAAATTACAGCTCATAGACAATGCACGGGTCTGGTGGAAGGCGGAAGAAATCCGTCTTGACCAACCTATCGAATGGAAGACTTTCCGATAAATGTTCAACGCAAAGTACTTCCCTGAGTCTGCCAGGTTCGACATGGAACAGCAGTTCATCCATCTGCAACAAGGTTCGATGTGGACCAAGTCAGTAGATGAGTATGACGCTGAGTTCACCATGCTCAGTCGGTAATATATGTCTCAATGTTCGATTTTATATCACATACTACACAGCTAACACAAGACCGTAGCAGGTTTGCGGCTCATCTCATACCAACTGCTGGGATAAGAGCTAGAAGATTTCAGCAAGGGTCGGACCCGGAAATCCAAGTTGCATTAGCTATAGAGGATTTCCCAACCCATGATATAGCTTTGAAAGCTGCCCGAAGATATGAGGCAGTGGTGAAGAAGAAGGGCAGACCTCAATCTGCCGGAGTGAAGCGCCATGCCAACCAGATAGCAGGAGAAGCCGCATCAGGACCACCATTTGTACCAAGGAGACCGGGGTACCAATCAACAGGCCCAGCCCAGCCTTTTGTACCTACTGCAAGAGAGCTGGACATCTGATAGAAGATTGCCAACGAGCAAACGTTCTTTGCCTGATATGTGGATCATCCTCACATACCATAGGAACTTGCCCTCACATCCGAACTAATCCTAATTCCGCAGCTAGACCAGCTATCCAAACTCCACCTACTCGGTTAACTTTTCCTACACCACCTCCACTTGGACCACCTTTACCTCGACAACCAGTGATGTACCAGCATGCACGAAGAAACGTGCCGAGACGTTAGGCTTACAATTTGGCGGCCGTAGAAGCCGAGACAGTTGACCAAGGTAACACTAGTAAGTCTCTTTCACATTCTCAAACCCTTGTATCACTTTGTTATTTTTCATACACTATCAGTACTTCAGTCACTAAACTTTCCTTGAATCTGTTACACTTTCCTTTTATAAATTTCGAGGACGAAATTTTTATAAGGAGGCTAGAATGTAACAATCTCAAACTTTCTGTACAACTTTCTGTACAATTTTTTCAAAATTACAGAAATGAGTATTTTTTTCTGAGCACAAGTTATAAGTTTGTTTTGCTTTTTAATAGCAAGAAGGAGCATGTAGCTCATTAGTAAGACCTTGCACTGCTGAACCAAAGCACCAGAGTTCAAATCCCATCCCCCATATTATTTTTTAATATTGTTTTGTTTTGATTTTTTAGAAGTCCAAGGGTCTACACGTGCATAACTCGTAAAAAACCCACTACACATATAAAACAAAATATCCCAGGAAGTATACCAACCGACGGCGGACCACTGCCAGCGAGCCCCGGCCCGACTCGCCGTGACTCGGCCGACTCGGCCCGCCGCCGCCGGCCGAGTTGAGCCGGATCGACCGCTTTCCTTCTGTGACCCTCTGTCTTTTTAGCTTCTTATAACTCCTGCATACTTTAAATCTCCTGCACATTTCCAGAGTCTTTTAAATCCAATTAAAACCCCATTAAACCATATTTTTAATACAATTTTTATTACAAATTTCAATACAACCTCACCTACCCTAACCTTAGCTTTACCCTATAAATACCACCCCTAAACACACACCCCTCACTCACAATTCTGTCCAAATTCTCAAGAAAACTCTATAGAAATTTTGTGTACAAGTGGAGTAGCGAAGGGCAAAACTCCGGCGATCTTCCGACGACGACTCTAGGAGCTTCCGGTGAAAAAACGACGCACCGGAAAATCCTACTTCCACCTCTCCCTCTTCTATTGAATCTAAACCCGTAATTCTCACCTCTCTCTTCTCTATTCTTTTCTAAAAACCCATATTACTAAAACCCGACGGAATCGGAGTTAATCCGATTTCCGATTCGGTTCTTCCTAAAAATCTCACTTTTTCTTAAATACAATCATACTAAACCATTACATGTTGACTATTAAACATTAACAAGTCATATTGAACAAGTTCCATATCAAAAGGATCTCTATTTCAATTTTTACCATACTTTTTCAGTAAAATACCATGTAGTTTAATTTCGACATTAAAACATCACAATCCTGCTATACCTTTAAGTAGATCACGAGGTAATGACCTACCTCCTAACAACACTCATATGCAACATAGCACAATACCTTTCGGGGACATAGAATACGGGAAAACGAAACTTTACATATAAATACCATTTACTATTAAAACCGTTTTCTACAAGATTACGTATTTTTACAATCTTTGTAAAGTGCCGCTACAACCCATTTTGGGGAACCCGACTGGGATGGTGCGGATTATCGCATATCCCTGGATTTAGCTGTGCGAGATGCAGACCTCCGCAAGGAGCATTCTGTCTCGAGAGATTTAAAATACGAATATCTTTAGAAAATGAGATTTCTAGAAAATAATAAATTAAAAATATTTTATATAAAATATATATATGTATTATCAAAATACCTATTTTTTATATAATATAAATATTCCAACTTTTCTAAATCACAAGAATCACTTTACATGAAAATACCATGAAATTCCATTCAAGTCCAATACTTTACAATTAAATACCCTATATTATGAAATTAGGTTATTTTCACTAGAAACATCACAAATATAAAATCTACATCTATGACAACTCTAAAGACGATAATTAAATACTTGGGGTGTATTTTGTAAATTATACAAAATTATTTTTACATAAAACCCCCTCAAGTTTTATAACTTACAATAAGGACCCTAGTAAATATAGGTTTAAGTGGGACCAATCTCTTGAGCCTCAGGGAGCCGGAGAAGTGGGTGCTTGCCTATTTAAGGTAGACAACTTAACAAACGGTGTTATCAATACGGTAATCGTCTTTGAAAAAGACACAAATCCTGCCGCCCATGTGCAGCGGTTACCGATAACACCAAAACCTAATTCAGGATTCAATTTCTTTTCTAATTGTTCTGACTCAGACTGAGTCTCATTATAATAATCTGACTTGAATATGATTCAAGTACAATCTACAATACTACAATTCAACATGAATCCATATATTCAATATATACTGACCGAACCGAACCATGGATATACTTCCATTTACATGATTCTCCAGTTACATCCATTTACTGATATCATGGTTTCGGCAAGTCATCTAATTATACAATCTATATTACAAGACAATACAAGTTGCATTACAATTCAAACAATACAAAACAATACTTCGCGGGGTTTAAGGGGTAGATTGGTACGGAAGGTGTTAGAAGTGGCACGAGACTGCAAGATTTAAGATACCTAACCTGAATACCACGCCGTTGTTCCGGGCTTTCTAACGGATCCTTGTACTTCCATTTGCCTTTAGTCTTTGGCATATAGAGACTCCTCTCGTATACACTGGTATTCTTCTGTACCAAGCTACAAACAACAGCGTAACACTAAATACAATAATATAACAATATAATACAACTGTAAAAGTCACTCTCTCTCTCTTACTCTCTGTCTATTCTATTTCTCCCTTATCTTTGGGACTTACCGAGTGATTTGTTCGCTGACGACATTCTCTTTCTTTCTTCTTTGAATGTTGTCAGGTGATTCGGACCTTCCAGAGATCGAGCCTAGCACTGAAGACTTGGACCAGTTTATTGAAGATCCCGAGCTGTAGTTACACCTATACACATTTCATTTATGTACTTTCCATTTTTGTTATACCACTGTTTAGGCATCGCTTTCATTCAGATGTATTTACTTTTTCATGCATTGTACAAAAGCATGTGAATAAATAAAGTTACTGTTCAATTATATCTTTTGTCTCTTGTGCACTTCTTTTATATTGCTTAGTTACGCTTAGCGTATTTGCTCCAGAGTAAATACGTAGCGGCCAGTCACGCCCTCTGCCCATACACCAGGAAGCGGGGCGTGACAGTGTTATGTGCAAAATAAAGTGTGAGTATAAACGAACAATGATAAGTGATATAACAGTAGGTTATAGGTATGCCACGTGTATCCTAAAGTCTGTGTTTCTAGAGTATTTATCCTAACGGTATTTGAAACCAATTAATGTAATCCTCCTCGTAACTCAATAGTATCCCGTGCGTGTCCGGAACCATGGTCATGATTTTCGGAACTGAATCCGAGACATGCCGCTAGGCAGTAAAAACAATATCATGTAAAGATGAATAATGTCAGTGTCATCATTCCAAAGCCCGAAACTCATATCGAATGATCAGTCACTGGAAAGTAGTGAACTGTTGAGTTAAAAGTCGGGTTTTATTCTTGATTTCCCCATTTTCCCCAGGTTTCATGTTCAAGTCAGGTATCAATAGAATGTCTACCTAATACCAATATAGGAACAATCGTGTACTAGGCTTGTCTAGCAAGACAACAAGTCAGGTCAACCAGGATACCAAGTCAATATTGTTGGTATCGGCAGTTATTCAGGTAACAGGTATTGATATGATAACAAAAATAGTATAGTCTAGCATGTTACAAGCATGTCAATGATAACATAACCATATCATGTATAAAACCAAGATAATAGTATTAACAGGGATAGCATATTCAAACCGATTAATAAGTATAAAAGTGGTGTTGATTAACCATGCATAAGAAAATTCCGTTCAGAAATTCAGCGTCGTCCTAATTTGTAAAATAGCTTAAAAATAACAAATGTTCTCCAAAAAGAACGTGTCATATACCAAAACAAAGCTAATTCAATAAGATTTTCATTTTTATAAGTTAAAGTATCTCAGGTTATTCCTACAAAAAGTTATGAACGATCGAAATTGAAAGTTTGCTACTGGAATTTCCCTGGACAGCAATTCAGATGTACTTTCATTTACAGTTTACGTTATTTAAACAATTTATTTTGCTGGTAAATATTTCACAGGGTTATACTATTCTGAGTTATCTTCATAACGAACTAAAGAACATTTTCTAATGATTTTTCTATAATTTATAATGAATTTTATAAGGTAAGGTGTACAGTAAATTCCAGATTTGTCGTATCCGCTTGGCGACGACGTTTCGTGTATAAACTATAATATTTTCAAACTATATTTTGCATAACGTTATAAAATGCAGATTATAAACTAATTAATGATATACGGATTATACAGATATAAACGTTATAATGATAATAATAATAAATATTACGACGATGTATATATTTATAATAATAATTATAGCATGTCGCAAGTTGTAAACTTGCATATACTGTGTATTATAAAACTGATTAACGTTAAATAATTACGGTGTATAAATTATATAGATATAGTTGTATGATAATAATAATAATAGTACGACAACATATAAGTAAATTGCTTAAACCATAGCATATAGTAAGTTGTAAACTTGTTTCGAAACAAACACGACGAACGGAAGCAACACGACGCTATACAAATCAAAACCAAATTTTGATGGCTCGGTTAAAGTTCTAGAATGCGGCTGGAGTTGCGTCAGCGAGAATGAGTGTGAGCTTGAACAACGATTAAGGAGAATATATAAATTGATGAGGGAGAAATTTAGTTAGAGGAAAGAGAGAAAGAGATATGTTACGTGGAGAGAGAGAAAGAAAAGATGAAGCACGGGGAGAGTTTTGGTTTTATAAAATGTAAAGTATATAATAATGTGTGTGTGGTATGGTTTATATAAGGTTATAAATATCATAGTCACAAATTCGTGATTCGGCAATAATTCGGCGATGTCGAAAATTCGGATTCGGAGAACTATTCGGAAAAAATCGGCAGGTATTCGGGAAAAAATCGGCAGGTATTCGGGAAATATTCGGAAAGAATTTCGAGCAAAAAATTAATATATGAGACGCTAGATTTTGATTTTGTGAATTATTTGCTGTTTTTTGAATAATTCGCTGTTTTTTTGAATAATTCGCGAATTATTCGCGAATAATTCGCGAATTATTCGCGAATAATTCGCCGCGTTCGGCGACGATGAATAATTCGCAGATTTAATCGACATATCAATAATTCGCGAATAATTCGCCGAATAATTCACGCATTCGCCGAATAATTCGCGAATTATGTGAATATATATATATATATATATATATATATATATATATATATATATATATATATATATTTTAATACTACTAAAAGATAATATAGTACACCCCATCTCCACCAGTTTAATACTACTAAAGATAATATCAAAGTACACCTCATCTCCACCAAAATTTCACAAAAATATATTTTGGAAAAATAATACATATACGTAACTTTTTTAACCATAATGCAAGAATATTATTTAAACATCTCTTATCCCTTATTAAGTTTTTAAAATGATTTAAATATATTTGAATCTAAGAAATATTTAGTATCCAGATTCTATTAGATTTAAGCGTAATAGATAAAAATCAAAATAAAATATGGGATGCTTAATCATATGATGGCAGTTAACAAATATAAATTATCCTTAACGTGTGGCTAGCAGAAGATATATAAACACACACACACAGACACACACTAAATTCACATGGATTTAGTTTACAGATAAATATTAATAAAATATAACCATAATGAGTTTCACACATACGGGTCGGGTCGGATAACCATTTTTACTATTCAAATCAATCGCAAACCAAATAAATAATTATAAAGCAAGATTTAAAATACCGATTAGTGTCGTATGAACGTGCTAGGGTGTTACATGATTACCAAATTATAACACCTATTTATCAAGGCTATAAGGGGCCTGCAGACCTCGGCATGCAATGCTCGGACCCATGGGCACTTTAGGCCCAAAGGCCTATTGGCCAAAAAAATTGGGGCCTGCAAGGTCTCTGTAAATCCCGACTCCTCATTTATCAAGCCATAACATTGTTTATTAAATTAGAACATCATTTATCAAATCATAACATTATTTGTTATGAAAACGTTATTTGTCAGACCATAAAATTGCTTATCAAATCATAACAGGTGTTTTATGAAATAAGGGTACACTTGGTAATCCATGTGCAAATTTGCATCTGGATCAAGATTTGGATTTGCAAAAGAATCAATAAATACTTTTGGGTTTTTCCATAACTTTGTAACTTCCCGAGTTTAAAAATAAATTAAGGTCCTTTTACGTACTTATTCACCATTTATATTATGATACACAGACAACTTAAATTATTGAAATAAAACCTCCAATGATAATTCTAGGGGATATGCAGCCCTTGCAGCGTGTAGCCCAATTTTTCATGCACTGAGCAATGTTTTTTGGCAAATTAGTTTGAACCAAACCCCACTTTGAATAGGTTTTGTAGGATTAAATTGTCAAAAAGCCTCTGGCGCCCTTCAAACTTGTGCAAAACCCCCATGACTTTTGCTCTTTTAAAAACCCCTTGGGCCCAATTAAAACCCCATTTATACTGGTTATCTGTGATATCTGAGCATTTGTATGTAATATTTAAGCATTTGGAGAGAATAAAGGCCTAAATGAAATATGGCCAGTGTTTTTTTACAAACATTTTGAACAGTAGACCATTCCCAACAATTTTGAAAATATCAAGGTTTTTAGACAAATCCTGAGCGGCCCGGAGGCTTTGTGACAATTTACTCTTCTAATTATATATGAACTAGATTTCTTATATTCAAACCTATATTTCTGGAGGGATTTAGACTCAATATTTCAACCCAAATATGGACGAAACCATGCTTAATGAACAGGCACGACTCATATGAATCAAATCATTTATCCAGTATACATCATTTGTAGATCTTTGGATATATAAACATATACTAGCTATGTTGTACGTCAATTTAGTATGCAAGACATAAATAACATAAGCTAATGTAATTCTACGCGAGGTTCAAATAATTTTACTATAACCTTTTTTGACAATCATGCATTTATAGTATATGAATTAGTTAAAAGAAGAAGAAGAACATCTTGGGTTTGAAATAGTCTGGGTCGGTATATATATTGAAAGTTTTAATTTAGATTTAGACTGTGGCTTAATATTAAAGCCTGAGTTCAATATTTGAAGGGTTTGATATTTGGGGAAAAATATTAACTCGGACGCCTGCTTTGGTCCAAGCCTAACCTTTCTTTTAGAGCTCGATACCTTCAAAACTTCAACTTTCTACAGAGGTGGTGATTACCGTCAAAAATAATGCTACATGGTTTTCAAAAATTAATATAAATGTGATATCGAATTATTACATATTTCCTCCTTTCTACCCGAAAATTGTTTCTAGAAAGCCTAAACAGAAGCCCGACCAAGCTTCATACCTGACCAAACTGCCATGGCCTGGCCCAAAACGAGACGAGAACCCAATTATTGCATTTGGCCCAGCCAACGCTTAGTGCAAAGGAACAAGCGGTTAACCCAAAACACAAGAACTTAATATAACGAGTATCCAAATTTACATGCAATCAAGTTAGTGCTAAAAATACGAGCAGCTCGGATAAAAAGATACCATCAATGGCAGCATAAGTAGAAAAAGAACAATAATCAAACTCAACTTGCAAAATTGCATAAAATTAAAGACTACAAGTTCCGCGAATACGACAATGGGCACAAACAGACCAGTACATAACCACCTTATTATCCATAACAAAACATAAGCTTGCTCATCAATAGAATAATGAAAAACCTTGACCAACAAAAAACCATAGCCTAAATGAGTTTTAACTTAGAAAAACAGTAATATAAGAAAGATAACCATATCCATCGCTCTTTTCTTCAATCTTGATACTCTTGGGCATCCTAGACAGCAACAGCAGCAGCAGCCTAGTACCTGTAGTGAGGAGGCTTGTAGGGACCTTCGATGGGAACGCTGATGTACTCGGCCTGGGATGGAGTGAGCTTGGTTAGCTTCGCTCCAAGCTTGCCCAAGTGAAGGGCAGCCACCTTCTCATCCAGATGCTTGGGGAGCACATACACCTTCTTCTCGTACTTGCCGCTCGCCCTCTCATTCCACAACTCCAGCTGAGCAATCACCTGCACATCATTTGCATTTCCCATTTCATCAATCATTAAAGTTGCATTTACTACGAACTATACATCTGAAAATGAAATGTTGATTATGATGGTACCTGGTTGGTGAAGGAGCAAGACATGACGAAGCTAGGGTGACCAGTGGCACAGCCGAGGTTCATGAGACGCCCCTCGGCAAGGACAATGATCCCGGTCTTGGTGTCAGGGAAGACCCATCGGTCGGTCTGGGGCTTGATGGTGATCCTCTTGATCCCAGGGAACGTCTCAAGGCCGTTCATGTCAATCTCATTGTCAAAGTGACCGATGTTGCAGACGATGGCGTTGTTCTTCATCTTCTTCATGTGGTCGACCATGATAATGTCCTTGTTGCCGGTGGTTGTGACAAAGATGTCAGCCTCCGAAACGACATCCTCGAGGGGGAGGACCTGGAGACCCTCCATCAAGGCCTGAAGGGCACAGATGGGATCGATCTCGGTCACTATGACACGGGCTCCGGCCTGCTTGAGGGCAGCGGCACAGCCCTTGCCCACATCACCATAACCACAGACAACACCAACCTTGCCGGCAATCATAACATCTGTAGCCCTCATCAGGCCATCGGGAAGAGAGTGGCGGCATCCATACAAATTGTCAAACTGTAGAGCAAGACCAATACACGATGAGTCATTCATTATCAATTTACATAAAAGCATTAAAAAAACATCACACGTCAGATCTACCGGAGCAGGCACACTGGCCTGTTGATTTGGTGATGGAACCGATCTTTCTTACAACAATAAAAGATGCTACACCAAACAAACCTTTAAAATATATTAAAGGAAAAACTGGTGATATCTTGTTCATGTTAAATTATATTTGATTTTAGTATTTACTCAGGCATGTTTGGATAAGGATTTAGGATGACTGTAGTTTATTTTTAAGTGGAGGTAGTAGGATGCTTGCAAAATTGGAGTTTGCAATTTGGAGTTTGCAAAACTTGGGGTTTGGCTTTGCTAAAATTGGAGTTTGCAAAACTTTGATCTGGGGTTGAGATAGCTGCATCTATCTCAAATTCGGGCTCAAATAACTGCAATTATCTCAACTCCCAAATGATTGGTATACAAGGCAAAGTTAGGATTTTGGAGTTTGGCTTTGCTAACTTATGACATTACATTTTAGAAAACTCAACTCCATTCCCAAACTAGGCCTCAGGGTTAACACTGATAAGAAAAGGATTGTGTGTATAAGTGAAATAATTGGATCCAGATCATATGATTAATGCCATCAACTATCAATCAACAAAGTTTAATATCCTGAATCCGTAGATCTGGGCATCCTACATCGAGATATCAAATGAAACCGAGACACCAAATGAGATCTCTGACACAATGGAAAATGCATTGATTTTGAAGGCACAGAAGGTTTCAAACCAACACCAAAGATTGATAAGGATTGTGTGTAGTTAAGCCATTAACATGAGTATCAAATCGGTCATCTCATAACCATAAGATCTGAATCCAGAACAAAGGTTTAATTGAATCTCTAATTAAATAAGCTAATTAGACGCACATTATACAGATCCAGATCAAAATAAACACTATTAAATGAATTAATATATTTTTTGTATAATAAAACCGGGACCCAAAAAATTTGATGACACTAATTAAGAATGAATCCTGATTGCGTACTAATATTATGAGATGAAAAATCGAGATTAATAATTTTAGTTGAGTTAAAAACATCGAAGCATAGCAAAATATAACAGATCTCGACCTCTAAGGGCCTGTTTGGTTGCAGGATTATGGAATTTGGATTCCAAAATAGTACGGTTGAAATTTCTGGATTTGGTAATTTGTTGTTTGGTTGGTTTTGGATTCCTAGTATTGGATTTCCTTGTAATTTTTGTTTGCTTGGTGATAAAAATAGGATTTGGAGTTGAGGATTTGAGAGAGAGAGGATTATTAAATAAACAAAACACACGGGTCCCATATGAAAATACAATGAATAGTGTCAAATCCTTGGAAATTTTCTACGATTCAAGAATCCTTGTTTTGTGATGGATTGCCATAAAAAAAAAAAACAAAGGAATCATATAAATCCAAATCCATGAATCAAACATAAAATTATGAGATCCCAGGATTCCATGGTCCGAAATCCAAATCCAAATTCATAATCCTGCAACCAACAGGCCCTAAGTCAGATCTGATCCTAAAGCCAATTATCTAAGTAATCCAAAAAACAAACTGCATCTTTTATGGAAAGCGACAAGAAGAGAGATCTATACCCAGATCTAAAGAAAAGATAGAGATTAAAAAAACAGAGAGAGATCTCACCTTGCTCTTGGTGACGGAATCGTTGACGTTGATCGCCGGGAACAGGAGGGTGCCGCTGGCCTGCATCTGGTAGAGCCTCTTGACGCCGGTGGTGGTCTCCTCGGAGACGCCGACGAGCCTCTCCTTCATCTTCCTGTACTTGGTGGGGTCCACCTTGAGGCCGTCCCTGATGATGGTGAGCACGATCTGGAACTCGGCGTTGTCGGTGCTGGCCGGGTCGGGGACCGTCCCGTTCTTCTCGAACTCCTCCTCCGCCTTCACCCCCTCGTGGATCAGCAGCGTGGCGTCGCCGCCGTCGTCGACGATGAGGTCTGGCCCGCCGCCGGGGCCCCAGTCGAGGGCGCGCTCGGTGCACCACCAGTACTCCTGGAGGGTCTCGCCCTTCCAGGCGAATACGGCTGCGGAGTCGCGGGCGATGGCGGCGGCGGCGTGGTCCTGGGTGGAGAAGATGTTGCAGGAGCACCATCGGACCTCGGCGCCGAGGGCGGTGAGGGTCTCGATGAGGACGGCGGTCTGGATCGTCATGTGGAGGGATCCGGTGATCCTCGCGCCCTTGAAGGGCTGCGAGGGGCCGAACTCGGAGCGGCACGCCATGAGACCAGGCATCTCAACCTCCGCCAGCTCGAGCTCGAGGCGGCCGAAGTCGGCCTGGGACATGTCCTTCACCTTGTACTCTCTCCCTGAGGAGGTCTTCTCAACGAGGAGAGCCATTGATAGAGAGATCTGAGATCTGAGATCCGAAAGGGGAAAAAAGAAAGAGATCTGAGATCCGAGAGGAGAGGGGGAAGGGAGTGGGCGAGAAGAGGGGTAGGGGTTAGGGGGGATTTTATAAGTGGGGTGGAGTGTAATGGACAGCTCAGATTTGTTTGGAAGGGATGGGATTATGGGCCGTTGGATTTTGTTTGGTGAGTGAGGGACTTATTTAGGGGAGGCGTGTGAATAAGAATGGAGCGTATTTTTATTGGTGGCAGATTTTACTCATTAAAATATTAGTTTTTTTTTATTTTATCTTTAAGCCCCCTTAAACTGCAATATTTAACCGGTTCCTTCCTTAAATTTTTAATTTATCTATTGCCTGCTTAAACTTTCAAGTCACTCCTTTTCGAGAGATTTAAGATTTAAATAAAGAATTTTAAAATATAAACGGTAATGATTGGGTTTTGGAGGTAGAAAATGAAATTTAAGATTCAAGGTTTTGAAGATAAAAGATGAGAAAAGTTGAAGAATGATAATTGGATTTAAAGATTTAAATGTGAAAAATAAGAATACGAAGGTTAAGGGTTTTTGAGGGAGGATGAAATTTTTTTAAGAGTGTTGTTGGATATCAGGGTTTTAGACATGGAAAATAGAGAATTTGAAGATATAATCTGAAAATTGATATTCGGTTTTAGTATCTTGGATGATTAAGTTAATAAAGAGAATATAGACATAAACAAAGTTGATGGGTTTCAAAGGTTTTAAATGTGAAAGATAAGTGTTTGAAATTTTTTGTTGGTTTTCAGAAGTTTTGATAGTGAAAGATGAGTAAATGAACAATTTTGCTGGGTTAAAGCTTTTGAATGTGAAACACGACAGGAATCTATTCGGTTTAGGGGTTTGGATGTTAAAAACGAGAATTTAGAGATTTGAATACAGAAAAAATTGATAGAATTTGAAGAATAATTATGGGTTTTGGGGTCATCCATGTGGGATTAAGAACTTGAATTTGAAATTTGGGAATTTGGGGGGTTTTGGATATTTTTTTTTTAATTGAAATCAACCATTTTCGGAGATCAACCTTGCAATCTCCCGTATTGAAAAGAAAATTAGCATCCGAACATGACTTTGGAGGTTTAAAATAAAGTTATGATGAAAATTATAAATATAGACAAAGTTTTCCAGTATTAAGTATTCTTTTAATGGACGGCAAACATTTAGGAGGATTAAAGAAGTAGCTTAAAAGTTTGGGAGAGAGGGGAATGAGATGATCAGTGGCTTTGGGGAGGGATAAAAGTAAACATAGGAGGAGCGAAAGTATAAAAAAAATCTAAATTATGAGTGGGAGTGTTTTCTATTGAAGATAGCACACACAGTATGATAGGGAAACAATTTTTAGAATTTTGCGTGTGTGTGAGAAGCTGATGTTGTATTGTATTAAGAGAAATTTTATCAAAACCATCCGGTACTGTAGCATATATTTCCAAAATCACCATGAATATTTTTTTGTGCACAGAAACCCTTCGAACGTTTCTCCGTTACACACGATCCCCTCTGACTTCCCTGCCGTTAAAATTTAAACTTTTAAAGTTAAAATTTTACTTTTTTCTTCCGAAAATGTCCTTTCATCCTCTTTTTAAGAGTCTACTATATAGCACTTTTTTTTTATCATTTCATAAAGAAATTAACTGCAGGGAGTCTTGAGGGAGTTCGCGTTTAACGGAAGAAATTTTAAGAGGTTTCTGTACACGAAAAAATCTTAAGGGTGGTGTAGCCACCAACTTGCAAAAGGGAAAGATAAAAAAGCCATAAATGAGACAAGGTCTGGGTAAGCAAACCGGAGTCGCCACCCGCTTCTAAATGCAGAAAAGAAAGAGGAAAGAAAGAGTAACATCGAAATAGGGATGAGGAACCAGAGAAAACACAAATAAGGAACCACAATACCCTAACGGAAACGCGACAAGGGTCGGTTACCCAAAGAGATATCCCAATCGAGTATGATTTGACTTTGTTTTGAAGGAGTTTTTCAAAGTTTGGCATCAAAATATTCCCACACGATGCAAGTTTGCATGTATGGAGTTATTAGAGGCACAAAATCAAAGTGGACGATTAAAGCAAGGCAAAATCGATACCAGAAACCCCTTGCAAGTTGAGACTGTGGCTGTCTAGGGGTGCAGAGTATGTGGGCACCTTATTAGAAGGCCCTCAGATACCTGGGTCAAAAACAACAGTGACGGGCTGTGCAACAGAGGCAACTTCAAATATCAATATCTCTCAAAACAGAGCTTTAAATTCAATGAAACTTGCACCATTGGAAAGGTTATCGACTCTACTTTCCAACAAAACAAGTTTCAATAGATTTGAAGGTCTGTAGAGTGAGATATGGCATAAAATGTACATACCACGCGGAAAAACTACATATTGGTATTCTGCCAATAAGCGTTCTTTTCAAACTTTTTTTGTATTTTTGTTTAGAATTTGATTTACTGAAGCTTTCTAACAAAGCTTCCTTGGATATGATATGATCCTTTCATCCTTACCTTTTTAATCAAAATCCATAAAGAAACGAACAAAAACAAGAAGAGAACCGAAATATTACACAGTTTAACTATTTTTTTTTTGGTATTTTAAGAGATTTTGATCTATGAAGAGAGTCCAAGAATGAATACTCCTGTCACGCCCCGCTTCCCAGTAGACGGATATGGTGACGTGGCAGGTCGCAACGTATTTACTAAGAAATAAATACGGTAAGTGTTCATCACAGAAAACTGCATTTTGATACTACTCATTCATTATCTATTTTGTTATTTATCGGTACTATTAACCAGTGTCTGCTCAGTAATTACAGTTTACAGGTATTCATGATAAAATACTGGAAACACATTCATTATCACGGATATAGCGTTTGGGAGCCGACACTGCAATCAGAACAGAAAACCGACCGATATTCATAGAACTCTTTTGCAATAAAAGTGTGCACACATTTTTGGTCCAACACAATACAAGTGTGCACTAGCTCTTTTCGGACATGGACCATGGTGGGGGCTGCCTTGGCACGCTCATGACTTGTGCAAGTGGGCACAAATGAGTGTGATGTGATATAATACAACACTTTCCCTCCAAATCTCTGAATGCAAACCAGGCTTATATAGATAAATTAAACAGCATCAGAGTGATAGTGGAGAACACAAAAGTCCACCATATCAAGACGGGCCCCATTGCTCGGATCCAAACCGGCGAAACCCTACCAAAATCTGGCGCCACCGGTCCCCCTTGCCCCTATCATCTCATATTTTTCTCTGGTCATTTATAGGTATCACATCATCCCATATATATTGTTTGTTTATTCTGATTTGTTGCCTATAAATACCAGAACTGAGTTAGTGAGGAGGGGATGCCATATGTAATATATACCATTCATGCTATAGTTTTGTTTTTGTTTTTTGGTTTAGCTTGAGAGTGAGTAGACCTTAACTTGGTTTCTTCTTCTTCTTCCCTCTTTAAGCTTTCTTTTTTAGAGCTTTATTATGGAGGTTGAACAAGTTACCAATATCTTGTATCTCAACTTCATCAAGTGTTAATAATATTGCTATTGTTATTGCTTTGTTTACTTGCTTCTTTTGTTTCTTGCTTTCTTTTGCTATTTTTATGTGTAACTAATTTTTCTTTGGTTGTGGTGATGGTGAGGAAATGAGATGAAAGGCTTTGCCTTCCTCCTTCTCTTGTTTATGTTTAATATGTTTAATATGATTCTAACTTAAAAATTGTTTTATGTATTGATGTGCTATGGTATTTTGAAACCATGGTTATTTTGTAATCTCTTCATATACCATACCCACTCTCTTTCCCCATTTTTCACAATATTTAAGTTAAGATCAATTTGGTGTTAAATTTGCTAAGTTTAGATACGGTATTTTGTGACCAAGTTCTTGACAAACCCTCGGTTTTCATATACCTTATACTATCACAACACTTAGCAAAGTTAACACTAAAACCAATTGCTCTTACTCGTTAATTTGTGTTTTTGATATTGTTGTATGCTTGCTAACCCTTGTGCTTAGTGTTGATACCTCAAACTTGGACATACAAACGGTAAGTGAACAATACCGACTCGTTTCGTGTTTTGAGTCGAGATCCGAGAACTTGATGATTTGTGCTTTGCAACCGCTTTGACAAGTCATGCTTCACTTCGGGATCGACACAAGGACGGACAACTCATGATCAAGGAAGCGTCGAAGGAATCGTCACAATTCGACCATCCGAGCCAAAGCCACGGCCATTTCTTCCTTAACTTGTTTTCTTTGTTTTCGTATTCTATTTATTTTTGTTACAAACCAAACCATTCGTTATTTGTTGAACCTTAAACAACAAAACCTAATACACAATTCCCTGCGGATCGACCCGTACTTGTCGGCTCGCTACAACGCGCCGTGCACTTGCGGTTTATAAATTTTAAAATGAGACCGAGCTCGCGTGTGCATTATTTCCTTAAAACGATTCCATTTTCAAAAGATACGCGTTTGCGCGCGCGGGTAAAGTCCTAACAAGTTTTTGGCGCCTTTGTCGGGGAATTGGTAGTCATTAAGTATTGTTATTTCTGATTTGTACTAACAAACTAACTACTAACTCAAAATTCTTTCAAAACTAACAGAACAATAAAGTTGCTAACCTTGCTCTCTGTTGTTGTAACCTGCTATCACCCTGCACTTAAATTTAAAAATCAAAGTATACCATAAGAACACCTAACCAGCCTAGAGAACCCACACAAAATTATAGCACCAATATCCTTAAATCGACCGGCGACATCATTGAAAAATCCGGCGCCGCCGGGTCAAGTGTGGGATTTTTGTTTTTTTTTCTTTTTGTGTGGTCTCCAGCACATTTTTGGTATTCCAGTGGTATTGTTTGATTTTTATAATTTTGAGTATGTAGGAATTGGGGCAGATATATCGCTTTTGACACTAAATATCATATTTTCCGACATTTTCAGGTTTCGACGGGATTACGAGGAGCGATTGTACGGAGCGAGATTCACATTCAATTGCAAGACGTTAGTGAACTACAGTACCAAAGATCCGGGTATTTTGACCCGCGCAAGCGAACATTCAAACACTCATAATCACTTCAAGGGGTTTTCTTAAACCAAAATCGCATCGGTACGTATTCTCTAATACCTTCGCTCAAATTCGACACACTCCAATACTCTATCTTCTGCAGGATTCTTCGCACAAACTTACCACCAATTGCACAGAGAACTAACCCGTATTTTTAGCAACGCTTAAACTTAAACCGAAAAAGAGAATTGCTTAATTGCTTGATTTCTTAATTTGATTGCGCATTTGCATCTTAATACGGATCTTAAGGGCACGACCAAACAATATATGGTAAAGGATTCCATCACCTTTCTTCGTAGCCTACAAATCACAAAACTGCATTCTTGCATACCCACAGTAATTTAAAATCAATTAGAACTCTGACTTTAAGGACTTCGCGCTCATTAGAAGAAGTTAACTGTGTTTAGAACACCGCTTAACGGTATATCGTTCACGGGGTGTCTAGGCAAGTGTTCATGAGAAAGGATTATTTTAATTAAGGAACTTCGCGAAAGCGTTGGAAAATCTCTCCTTATCTCTGCACTTACCTGGCTTCGTAATCCGTATATCTTAAGCCCGTTTCTCGACACATTTTTACTTCGACAATCAGGTTCTTAAGCAGGTCTAGTTGACTTAGCATAACATAGACTACTAGGGGTGTGATATTTTTTGTTTTTGTGAATTCTTGTTGATATGGGTGATACACAGTTTGATTCAATTTTTCATGATTCTTATTCTTTTGTTTATACTCAGTCCCAATTCATTTGTTCAAATTATCAAGATTCTCTCCACATTCATGAAAACTGTCATTTCTTAGGGGATGACCAACCGTCCCAGAGTTTTGATAACGGTCACCCACCTAACACTCTTGAACCCAGTCCCACTTCAAACCTAGATCAAATGATTGAAAATTTAGAGAAAGAGGTTGACAGAATAACAGCTTTAGCATCACCGCCGTCACAACCCTCCCTTCCTGAAACAATTGACCGATCATTAGGGAATGATAGTGAGATGGATGCTAGGTTGATCGCTTTAGAGAAGGGTATTGAAGTAATGACTACGGTCGAGAATCAAACAACTGCAACGCTAGCCCTGTTTATACAGCAGTCTTAGAAATTGTTTCACATTCAAGCTCAATCTTTGGCTAGAATTGAAAAGCATGTAGCTGTAAGGATTCTAAGGAGTGAACACTGTCAATTAGAGCCTAACAATATCAATGTCTGTCATTTAGGAAGTCACTCGAGGGAGATAAACGATCTAACGAATTTTGATGATTTCATAGATGATGATATGATTAAATTGACCGAGTGTTATCAGGACACACAAGAAAACTCTCCGAGTCAGTCCGATGGTTTTTTGTACTCCAATTTTAGAGGAGGAAGCTTGTGATTTTGACAGGTATGGTTGGGATAAATTATTAAAGGAAATCAATGATCAGGAACCCACAATTTTTGTATCACCAGTTGATATTGTTTCGGAAGAAACGTTAGTGTGGGAACCTACTTTTTTATAAGACGTGTACCTACCCATTTGTGAATGTGATGAGGAAGAAATAGTATTGGGAGAGTTATGGGGCTGTAGCGATGAGAATAGGATTGTGCAGGATTATAGGGAGGAAGGCAGCCTTGATAAATATTCTTTCATGCAAAGTTTTGAGGAATTATTTGCGGATGAACTTGATATTCTAGGTGAGTTTGAGTCAGGATCAATTTGGGAACATCCCATGAACCTTTTCTTTTCTGAATTTTTTGCGGATGAACTCCAGTTTTTTAACGAACTTGACTTTGAAACTAAACACGTGATTCTTGAAAATTCAATTCATTCGGGCAACAATTCTTTGACCTCTTCAAAACTTCATCATCACCTTCAATGTCTTTTGATCCCTACTTTCACACACCCATGCCCTTTACTAACTACTAACCATTCTTTATATATTCTCTTTTTCTTTTTTATATACGTATTCTTTTACCAGCACTTGCATTATATCGATAAATTTTTTGAATGGCTGGTATTAATTTCTGAACTAATACTGTCTTTTAAATTGTTAATACTGTAATTAATCTTAGTTTTTTAGTTTTTTTTTGAAAATAAGATCTCACCCATTCGGGGGTGAGTGCGGAATTTTTAGGGATAGCACATTGATTAACTTCTGGTTTGAGTAAATATGTGAAAAATGGGGTTTCTTTTTTTTTTGATGGGTTTTTTTTTGTAAATTTCCTCTATAAACTGCACACATCAGACCTGACCTTTACCATTTACTCAAACAACATCTCTCTTCTCTGCTCTCTCCAAAACCTTCGCCCAAACCCTTGATTCATCCCACCCGATCCGACCGGCGAAACACTCAATAAATCCGGCGTCGTCGGTCTTGTCGCCTCCGATCGTCGATTGCCTTCATCAGCTCTGTAAGAATTTTCCTCCCCCTTCAACGTTGTTTAAATTTCCAGAAAATAACCCACAGATCATGGCTCCCTTTGAATTAGAGAAATTTTTGTCGATATGTTCACCTACGAGGTGTTTGGGAGTTATTTTCATGACGCTATCCGACAGTTGGGTTGGGAGTTTTTGCTGTATGGGGATGAGGGGTTGTGTGCTTGTGACCAATTGGTAGATGAGTTCTACGATGCCCTACGAGAGGGTGAAATACTCCAGGACTGTATTCGTTTTCATTTTCGGAATAGAAGGAGGGTGTTTTCTGCTGAGACAATTTCAAATGTCACAAACATCCCCATCCGACCTGGTTTCCAAAGACCGTTAGAACTTGCCCAGTATAGGGCGATCATGGGGTCACGATGCGAGTTCTGAGATGCTGGGCTAAATGCCCAGCAAACCTACCGAAACGTCTATACGGCTTGCCGCTGGGCTTACCGTAATGTTAGGGGGATCATTCGAGTTTCCTCGTTTCCGGCGATTGTGGGGCATATTGTCCACTGTTTGATGTCCAAGGACTATCAGTTTTGCATGGCAAGCATGCTATTTACCAAAATCAAGGAGGGTGTCGCGGTGCACAAATCATTACTTTCCGTCCTCATCACCCAGATTTGCCACTACTACATGGAGGAGGGAAATTTCGCGGCCTGCATCACTATGTACGACACCGTCCCGGTCGAGATTGAGAGGATCTCACCAGGTTATACTGACAGCAGGAGTGAGCAGCAGATCTGGTCACCCACTGACCCCAGCGAGCATGCGACACCACAGACTTCCTCTGAGATTTACTTGGGAGAGGATTTTCCGACTGATCCATATGAGCTACACAGGATAGAGGTCCGAGGCATCAAAACTTTGATCAGGCAGAACAAGGAGATAAAAGAACAATTGAGCCGGATCTTAGCGCACCAAGATGAGGCAAGCGGATCGAGCAAGACGAAGGGAAAGGGCAAGGCCAAGCGATGATGAGGACATCGTCATCTTCAGTTTGAGTGAATCCTGAGTTTGGGTGCATCTTGTATCAGCATATAGTTTTGCATGTGTATATTTCCTATATTTCAGCACTTTATATTTTGTATTTTTTTTCTTCGCATGTAGTCGCATTTCATATCTGCTTTTGTATCGCATTGTATTGAAAAACCCATAAAAATTGAAAAAAAATTCCAAAAAAAATATATAAAAACTTGTTCGTCATGTTAGCTAGCGGGGGAACTTAGATTCAAAGTCTGACGGTTCGGGTGATAAGATAGAAATAACTAAATCCTTTTCGAGAGACTGACGACCCGAAAGATAACATTCCTTTTAGTTTAACTGTAGCTAATATACGTCTTTTATACACTTGACACATGTTGTATGTTTTTGAGAATTAGATGAAAGTCTGACATGTCCGTAAAACTTTTGAAATTTGATAGACATCTTTAGGATCAAAATGGTTTGTTCTGAATTAAGTAATAACAAGAATAGTTCATAAAGCAAAGTGAATATGAAGGATATTATTGAGGTTTTATTAGAAGCTAAAAGTCTGAAAAATAACCCATCTGGAACCTTGTTGAAGTAATGGCACACCTTATCCACATAATAACGTCTTCGGATTAAAAAGAAAAGCTGGCTATATCTCCGTTTTCACCGAGTTTAGAATATTTTAAAATGAGTCTTTTGTTTTGTGGCCTTGGTAACTTGGGTGATTAAGTCCTTGGGGTGTCTCCACACCTAATGCCCTAAAACCAACTGGTTTGGAAGTCATTGACCCAAAGCTCGCTAAGTTTTCAATCACCAAATAAAACAAGCTAAGTAAGTATTCTCTTCAACTTAAAAGTCCTCACCGTTCTTCATGGGAGAATAATCTTAGCGGTGACGAGTTTTCTTATAAAACAAGTTTTTTTCACGGAGATATGAAGGTTTATATTTATAAAGACATGGTGCACTATCACGAAGGTGTATATGCACAATAACATGTGAAAAGTAGGAGTGAAAAATAAGACTTGGTTCTCTGTTAAAAATGATATAAATTCTGATTTGAAACCTAACTGGAGAACAAAACTTGAGAAAATCATAACTCCTTTCAAACTAGTGTGATCCTTTAGAAGTTTATCCTCTTCCGTAATTATGACATGATGACCCTAATCAAGTTCTTAAAAACTTGTCGACATTACTCGCACAACTACGTAAAGACGCGTATAAGCTTATGTTAAATCAATTGTGAGGAGTGAAAAATAGGGTTTGATGTTTCTAACTTGGATAATAGAACTTCTAGCTTTGATTCTTAACCTTAAGATTAGAATCAACAGTTTCTCCACGACGCTAACTTGACTGGATTTTATGAGTGTAATCCGCTGAAAACCCTCAGGAGACAACACTCTTCCTATTAGGGACACCTAGAGGTTTAACGGCTTGTTGCATATGCTGAGTGCAATTGCGTTCCCTGCGAAAATAAGGTTAGGATTTTGTTTTGCTCGGGACGAGCAAAAGATAAGTTTGGGGGTATTTGTTCATCACAGAAAACTGCATTTTGATACTACTCATTCATTATCTATTTTGTTATTTATCGGTACAATTAACCAGTGTCTGCTCAGTAATTACAGTTTACAGGTATTAGTGATAAAATACTGGAAACACACTCAATATCACGGATATAGCGTTTGGGAGCCGACACTGTAATCAGAACAGAAAACCGACCGATATTCAAAGAACTCTTTTGCAATAAAAGCGTGCACACATTTTTGGTCCAACACAATACAAGTGTGCACTAGCTTTTTTGGGACATGGACCATGGTGGGGGCTGCCTTAGCACACTCATGACTTGTGCAAGTGGGCACAAGTGAGTGTGATGTGTGTTAAATGCAAAAAGTCATGATGTGATATAATACAACACTTTCCCTCCAAATCTCTGAATGCAAACCAGGCTTATATAGATAAATCAAACAGTATCAGAGTGGTAGTGGAGAGCACAAAAGTCCACCATATTAAGACAGGCCCCATTGCTCGGATCTAAACCGGCGAAACCCCACCAAAATCCGGCGCCACCGGTCCCCCTTGCCCCCATCATCTCATATTTTTCTCTGGTCATTTATAGGCATCACATCATCCCATTTATATTGTTTTTTTTATTCTGGTTTGTTGCCTATAAATACCAGAACTGAGTTAGTGAGGAGGGGATGCCATATGTAATATATACCATTTCATGCTATAGTTTGTTTTAGTTTTTTGGTTTAGCTTGAGAATGAGTGGGCCTTAACTTGGTTTCTGCTTTTTCTTCCCTCTTGAAGTTTTCTTTTTGAGAGCTTCATTATGGAGGTTGAACAAATTACCAATATCTTGTACCTCAACTTTATCAAGTGTTAATAATATTGCTATTGTTATTGCTTTGTTTACTTGCTTCTTTGTTTCTTACTTTCTTTTGCTATTATTATGTGTAACTAATCTTTCTTTGGTTGTGGTGATGGTGAGAAAATGAGATGAAAGGTTTTGCCTTCCTCCTCCTCATGTTTATGTTTAATATGCTTAATGTGATTCTAACTTAAAGATTGTTTTATGTATTGATGTGTTATGGTATTTTGAAATCATGGTTACTTTGTAACCTCTTCATATACCGTACTCACTCCCTTCCCCATTTTTCACAATGTTTAAGTTAAGATCAATTTGATGTTAAGTTTGCTAAGTTTAGATACGGTATTTTATGACCAAGTGCTTGACAAACCCTCAGTTTTCATATACCCTATACTATCACAACACTTAGCAAAGTTAACACTAAAACCAATTGCTCTCACTCGCTAATTTGTGTTTTTGATATTGTTGTATGCTTTCTAACCCTTATGCTTAGTGTTGATACCTCAAGCTTGGACATACAAACGGTAAGTGAACAATACGGACTCGTTTCGTGCTTTGAGTCGAGATCCAAAAACTTGATGATTTGTGCTTTGCAACCGCTTTGACAAGTCATGCTACACTTCGGGATCGACACAACGGACAACTCATGATCAAGGAAGTGTCGAAGGAATCGTCACAATTCGACCATCCGAGCCAAAGTCACGGCCATTTCTTCCTTAACTTGTTTTCTTTGTTTTCGTATTCTATTTATTTTTGTGACAAACCAAACCATTCGTTATTTGTTGAATTTTAAACAACAAAACCTAATACACAATTCCCTGTGGATCAACCCGTACTTACCGGCTCGCTACAACGCGCCGTGCACTTGCGGTTTATAAATTTTAAAACGAGATCGAGCTCGCATGCGCATTATTTCCTTAAAACGATTCCATTTTCAAAAGATACGCATTTGCGCGCGCGGGTAAAGTCCAACATTAAGCGTAATTAAAAAATATATAAAATGAACAAGAATGACAAGTGATATAAAATAACAGCAACTTTATTTACATTCATCTTTACATACAACTGTTTGAAAATAAAATGATACAATGATATAAAGCAGTACCTAAATAATGACATATATGAAATGAAAGTACAAGGAACTAGAGTCAGGCTGTGCCGCAAGCTGGTCCAAGTCCTCTGCTCGGTAAGCTTTCTTCCTTCGCATTCATGTGTATATTTTTGCATTTGCATACTTTTTAAAAACCCATAAAAATTGAAAATTTGAAAAATTATAAAAATTAAAACATTCAATTTTGGCCTTAATTAACTTGAGTTTGACAAAAAGGTTAACTAGCCAGGAACAACTAGATCCTAGACTTAGTAAATTAAAAACTCTAAAAATAACCTTTCTTAAAATTTAACGGTAGAAAGTATATGTCTTTGTAGTTTATTTAGAAATAGGAAAATTTCAAGTTGACTTCTTGGGTAAGTCAAAACAAGGGAAAAGTATTGATATTTTTATTAAAGTATAAGTTTGAAAAATAATTCCTAAGCTTAAGTCTAAATTCTAAAAATATATACCTTACAAATTACACAAACACGAACCTTGAAATTTGGAATAGTAGAAGAGACCTTGAAATGCTCTTGTCTAAAGTCCGTAGTATGAAAATAAATAAAAATACAAGTGTGAATAAATAGATAAAAAAAATGAACACTGGTTTTTTGTAATTACTTAAGGCTGCATAAATAGAAAAAATATATAGCGAGGGTGCCTTATCACCTAGTGCCTTAGACCAACTGGTTTTGTCACGACCCGAAAGTACGAAACATGATCGGTACTTAAACTACGAACGTCTCAAGGCGTACGTATTCTAAGTAAGCCGAAAACCCAGAAATCCAAACCAAGTGGAGTAGTAGAGAGTAGGAAAACCATTTTAAATCAACTAGTTTGCAACATATGCCGAAGTATGCATTTTAAAATTATAAGTCTTTTCCAAAAATTTCGGCAGAGTTTCCTTTGTAAAATTGACCCCAAACGGGTACAAAACCTGAAAAGCATATATATAAAGAATAAGGGCATCCCCAAACGGGAGCTAGCTCTTCGTCAATCGACGGTCACAACCACGCAAGCAATAAAATATACAACGCCGAAAGGCGAGGATCACAACAGAAAAGGAAACTCAAAACAGCATGAAATCCGCATAAATACAAAGCGCGACTCTAAGGTCGATAGAATAAACAACACTGGTCTCTATCTCTGAAATAAATACATGTTTGGTTGATGGAACTTCTAGATACAACAAAATAATGATATACAAGATATATAATGGGGGGTACGATACAAGTAAACCCACCTACTAGCAAATCACCCGAACGAAACTATGCCCGCAAAGCCGTAAAGAAACCTGTACGGCAAACCTGCAAGAAACTAGGGCACAACGGGGGTGAGTTGCCAACTCGTGAATAGAAAAACATCTACGAATAAAAATCGCATGTATGACGCAATCGTAGGTCATACGATCATAAAATATAATCCTCAAATATATAACATGCAGCCTATAACAAGGCTAGGGTAAATATCTAACCCGAGTGTAATCTTATGTTCCCGTGTCAGTACCCAAGGGTAGCAATATATCATATGAATGAGGTATGAACGCATGAAAACAGAATACATGTAAATGAAGAACTGTTTTCATAATTTAGTGAGATTTCCTCTGTATTTTTAAAACGAGGTATCATAATGAAATCAGCATAAAACAGTGCCTAGCATCGGCACAAAACGTAATCCCAATATCTCGATATCTCTGTATCACAGTCTCTGTACCTCAAAATCTCGAAATCTCAATGTCTCAATCACAATATCTAGGACGCCGTCAGTCCAGACCGACCCCTACCATCCATCTCAAGACCACGACGGTATCCTCCGGATATCCGACGCGTCGGGTAAAATCACCGGCAGGTAGTGCTCCCCTGCCAGGCTCACATCGTCATCACGCGCTTCTTGCCCCGGGGTACCTTACCGGGTCCACCATGTACCCGAAACGGTTCATCCATCTTCTCGAATCGGGTCTCGAAATCCATCAGCAAACTCATGGTGGACGACTCATACATCATAGGAAAACCGCATTTTTTTATTTAAAAAGAGAGAAAGCAGTTTATATATGTTTTGCGGTTTTCCTCCAAATCCAGAAAATATCATGGGAATCCGAATCATATATAGCATGTAAAACCATGAATATACGCATGAGCATCCATGAATGCGGCATATAATGAATAACAGTATGCGAAGTGACAAGTAACAACTACAATGTCTAAACTAGCATATAAGGCAAGCAACTAATCATTATGTCAAAACTACTAGTAACAAGCTACATTAGGCGATAATATTTTCTAAGGTGTACGTGACATGGCAATTACCGATGAAGATGTGTGTGAGCCGGCAAGTAAGTGTACGTGGTACATACGTATCATCGGTAATGGTGCTGGTATCCTAACAGCATAATGTCAACAATGCAATATGAAATAACAATGCAAGTATGCGATGGGGAACGAGCAACCAAAATAAGCAGGAGCTAAATATTAAACAATGGTGCCATTTGAAATAACACGAATCGTGGGGTTTTGAAAATAGGGCTACGGTGGTTTTAAGAAAGGATACGTCTTTTGAAATATCCGTAGATCCCTTGACCTGTCTTTTAAAATACCCACGACCCGCTAGTTTTGAAATAGGTAGGAGTCTAATCTAATCTAACAACTACACTAAACTATACGGCTGAACTACAGGTAAGGAAACCGCCTATCATCTGAGTCGATACATATACATACATGTATATGTATAGTCGGTGATCCCGCCTCAATAATATCATATCCGATACCATATCTATAATCAGACATCCCAAGTCAAGAGTGCGGATCAATCATCAATATATAGCTCGTACGTAAATCCGTCATACGGCATCCCAAATCTGGGTACGGGTCAATATCACATTCATCATACTATTCATCTGGTATTCTCTTTATCAAATATCATGATCGAGGTACTAATCTACGTCTAGTACAATACTGATACCGCCTAAGTATGCATGCAGGTGCAAGAATCACTGCGTCAAAAGACCCGCTAAAACATCATGTCGTATCTCAATACGAACCAAATCACATCACCGATCTCCTGGCCTCAAGCCCAATCTCATCGACTCATCTCAAATTCCAAATACTATCCTCAAATCCAGTATATGAACACATAGTCCCATACCTATGCAAACACATAAAAATACAATCCCATATACGCACTTATGAAAGAAGAATGTATGCAAGTATGGGTGTGTGTGTATGTATGGTGCAACCACTACTCTAGGGTTTCACATCACTAACCAATCCAATCACACCTAGAATCCATCTTTTAACATCAATAATCTCAAACAATATACAATCAATATCTGTGTGTATACGTATTCGTATACATCACCACGAACTGCGGGGGTGCTATACGTCATCCACCCGACTTCTCCCCGTAGATATAAATCTACTCACCTGTATCCTGCGTGTTGGTGTCGATAACGCCATGCTCCGTCGCCTCGGAATCCATGTGAAAGTACCTACAATGATCACCCATAGCAATGCGTATGAAAATCAAGGCAGAAAACTGATACAGCGCACAGTGTGCTCATAGGTTGGAACCTATGGCCCAAACATGCAAATCCAACAAACAAGCCCTGTTGTCGATGTACGAACACCCGACAACCAAATACAAATCCAAATATCAAGAAAGTTCATTTAAAAATACGGAAAACACTGCCTAAAACACACCAAAATGCTCCCAGATTTTCCCCAGATGACAATTAGCCAAAACTGCATATAGGAGGGGTCTAATTTAGTGCAAAATGAGCCCTGGAACAAAAATTGACTGATTCCCCTCTACTCTGGCCGCAAATTGCGGCCAGAATGATTAAATTTGCGGCCGTAGTTTTGATTTAGGGGCTCGGATCTTGGTGATAGCTTCCTAGGTGCCTGCACGACTCACTGTCAGCTCAATTTTATTTTTGGTGACCCCGGGTTGCTCCAGATTCCAGAACACCTTCACAGATCACACAAACCGACATGAAAAGTTCCGTAATTCCGTATTTTTGGGTTTACAGTGGGGTTGGTCTGGGTTTCTAGCACTAGGGTGCTTTTATGGTCTCCACTGAACTCAATTTCCCATCACAACTCATAATTTCCTCAAACCCTTACTAGTTTTTCCTAAAATCCACAAAATCACCCGATTTCGATTCTAAACTTGCATAGGGGTATAAGTAATGCTAAAACTAAGCTAATGGTTCAGTAATTACCTCATTTGGCAACTCAAGAATTTTCTTGAGTTGTCCCTAGTGGCCAAAATCCATGCTTCTTTAGTCCAATGTGTAGATCTTGAGCTTGTGTGCATTTTTTGTGAAACCGATATGGGTTTTGGGGTGAATTTCATGGAGAAATGGGGGTTTGAAGATGGAGGAAGAGGAGGGCAGCAGGAGCAGCAGCAGCTCATGGAAGAGGGGGGAGAAATGAGAGGAGAAAATAAGAGGGAATGGCCAAGTCAACACTCTCACCTACCCCCTCTCTCTCACCATACCTATTTCTTTAATCCCTTTTTCTTTCCTTTTCCTTTTCTTCTCACTCAAATAGTAACCCAAAAAGTAACATGATAGAAAATGCACAAGTGTTGAAAAACAAAATATGTGCATGTTTTGCACAAACTTGCAAAAAACCCGATTAACGATTTTTAATCGCGATTAGTACTAAATTAGCATATAAATGCTCATAAAAACTTAAAAATGGCATAATTCCATAAAATACCCTATTTTAGAATTTTCCATAATTTTTTCCAAATTTTTCTCGTTTATTATAAATTTAATATTAAAATAATCAATAAAATAATATTAAATTATAAAAATTCCCAAAAATAATATTTTATTATTTTGAAATGTTACAGGTTTGGGAGTCACTGCTAAAGCCTTAGGTGTTACAAGACTAGGAATTACGCTTTAATGTGCAAACACATTTTGTAATCGGTCGTTAATACCTCAAAAAGTATTTTGGACGATGGACAAGAGTATAATAGCTTGATTTGAATTTCCAAGTGTAGGGGTGATTTATACACACACGTAGGGGTATGTGATTGGGGTTTAGATGAGAGATAGCAATGAAGAATAGGACTTATATTTTTAATAGGGACGATAAAAATTCCTAAGTTGAGATAGAACCCTAGAAGGAAAACTTAAAAGATTCCAAAAGCTAAGTAAATTCACAAGAATATATATAATCTTAAGTTAAATGATAAGGAAGTGTAACACCCGAGGCCAATGCTACTTTTTTTTTCTGTACTGTTTGAGTATTAGGTGGTACTCATTTCATTTATCTTGCTTGTTCGTGGCTTACTGTAAAATTTTACCTGGCAAAGTCATTTCTGCATATAACAAATTTTAGCACCTAAAATAAAATTAAAAATATCCATCTTGGCCTACTCGACACCCCTAGCCTTGTGGTAGCGCCCATGTATTGTGTTCTCGTCCCGTTCAGTGAAACAGGCGAGTTTGGACGGCTACGCGCGCGCACATGTGACCGTTTTGGGGGTATGCTTTTTAATCATAAAACACCTCATTTTAAAATTTGGAACCCGCTTAAAAGCCTATTATTTCAATTTCGAATTTTTGGACCCGACCCGGGCGCGATTTGGAAATGTTTTGTTTGGCGCCAAAATCCCAAATTTTAATAATATTTAAAACCATAATCTACTTCGTTAACATATATATTTTTACTGTTACTCAATCTTTTAAAATATTTTTCTTTAACCTCTAAATAATTCTCAGCCAATCACGAGATCTGTCTCGTAGGCCCCATCACTATAATCTCTCTCTTTCTCTCTCTCTCTCTCTCCCTCATCGTCTCTCTCTCTCTATAAATCTAATCTCCTTCTCTCTCCTTTTTAAATATTTTTCCCTCCTCTCGTTTTCTTTTCCTCACGAGAAACGCAGAAACCCAACGAGCCTCGCCCTCAGCCCTAGCCGCCTCCATCCTCGCCGCCACAGTCTCAACGCCGGCGACGCCATCACCATCAACCGCGCCTCCTCGTCTTAACCAAGCCCCTCGTCCTCCTTCCCGTGCGCCTGCACCCTCACAGCGGCCTCGCCCTCACCGCTGCAGCCGCCTGCTCGTCACCGGCGACCACCTGCGCCGCCCCTGGCCGTCGCCGACGATCCCCGACCACCCCAGAACACCTCGTAAGTGTTTCTCCATCTCACCCTTCCTCTCTTCATTTTTCAAAACCGAGAACAACCCGCTGGATAGTTTCTGCAGATCGCTGGAGACGCCGTTCTCGCCGCCGTCGATCTCGCCGTCGTTGCTAGTGCCCTCTGAGACCAGTGAGTATTCCCCATCTTCTTCTTTCTCTGTCCATTTCCTTCTTTCTCTAGATCTACACCCATAGAAACCCTATTCACTGTTTTTGCATCTCGCCGGAATCCGGCCGTGCCGGTGACGTGTCCCGACGATCCAGCAGAGTACTCTGACCCGTGTGGTTCCTTGGTTCGTTGTTTGGGTTCAATCCGTGAACCGTGCGTCCGTCGCGAGTTTCCCTGCCGACGTTACGTTCCGTTTTTCCCGGTTCGCGACCCGTCGAGGCAAGTACCCCTTGCTACATGCTATACAATATATTTATATATGTATTGACTCCCTAAACCTGTAAAATTAGCTTGGTACAATCGTTTTCCATTTCGGTTACAAAACTGCATTATATCATTTTACTGTTAAATATGGAATTTACAGTTTGCCAATTTGAACCTAATAATCAAATCTACCTGTTCAATCACATTTTACTGTTAAATAGATGGTGGCATTTATCCATGTAGTTCTGTTACATTCGGACACTCGTATGCATTTAGCTTGAAATAACTGTATTGAACCGATACCTAAACTATTGCACCGCTAAGGGTGCTTAAACCTGTTAACATGACTAAACGGCTATATCGTCTTACTGTACTCTTGTAACTTGAATGAAACTGCTTATTATTCAATTCATTGCTTATCTCAAGACCCATGTTTGATTATATATCTGATTGTGAGCACACCCACGATTTTGTTTACATCTTGACCTGACATTGCTACACACACACACACACACACACACACACACACACACACACACACATATATATATATATATATATATATATATATATTGATACACCTGACATGGTACCGTATACTGTTGACTTGACCTGATGTACCATGACCCGACCCGTTACCTGATCTTGTGTCTAATGCCAACAAACCTGACATGTAGTCCTCATGGACCGTTCCTGTTGTCTGTCCAGACAAACCTGCTTTTACCTGATCCTGTGTTGGCATTAGTTCTTGATTACTGAATACCTGACTTGACATACATAACTTGGGGGTATGCGGAAATCAAAGGTGAAACCGACTTGTAACTCAACAGTTCGATACCTGTTCTGATCAGTCTTACGGGCTCGGCCAGCCCCGGAGTGATGATGCTGACATCACTCGCCCATCCTGCTACCTGTTACTGCCTAGCGGCACGTCTCGGATTCAACCCCGTGGTCCCGGGAATGCACGGGATACTATTGAGTTACATCGACGATTCATCAATTGATTTCAAAGACTTTAGAATAGAAAACCTGATAGCACAGTTTAGTTTACCCACTGCACGCTACCCTGTACTAGTATGATTCATATTAATGTTATTCTTGCTGTATTCATGTTTATATTACATTGCCTGCTACACTGTTCATATTATATCACTTGTTGACATGACGCGCTGACGTCTGGGTTTTGCATGGCCCAGATTCCGTACCGCTGTTGCAGTCCGAGCAGGAGTACTTCAGCCAGCAGGCTGAGCTGTGAGTTCAGTAGTAGTTAGTTTTATTTCCTGCATTTATTTCCTGATGTGAGCCCGCATTATGGGACACACTTTTCAGTTATTTGTATTGGATCATTTGCTTCCGCATTTATTTATTATTGACTCCTGTTATTCTGGATTATGGACATGTTTTAGATAGTTTTATCTTGTTCTTGATATCTCTACAGCCGTAATGTGACTGTGGATGGATACTTTCTACCCACAGGTAGCATGGTTGGTTATGCCACGTGCCCAATCTAGCGTACTCTGGAAAGCGGGGCGTGACAGGTAGCGTGAAAAATACGGATGGATAATTTATGTGTCGAAGATAATAGAATTCCTTGTTGGAAAACCAAATTGGAGAATAAAAGTCGAAGGGCCGAATTGATAGGATTTTGTGGGTAGTATCCGCTGAAAACCCTCAGGAGACAACACTCCTCCTACTAGGGACACCTAGAGGTTTAACGGCTTGTTACACGAGCTCAGTGCAATCGCGTTTCCCAGCGAAAGTGAGGCTAGGTCTTTTTCGAGAATAAAACTAGATTTGTTCGAGGACGAGCAAAAGATAAGTTTGGGGGTATTTGTTCATATTATAATTTTGCATTATTATATTCCCCATTCTTATTCATTTTACAAATAAACAGGTGCTTTTGATCCATGTCTGCTACATAGTTGCAAGTTACAGGTTCTCGGTACAAAAACAGTAAAAACGATGAAAAGGCGATACAAAAGTGAGACTACGACCAACAAATGGAAGAATCTTGATCATGCCTACAGTTTGAAGACTAAACGAAGATCAATGAACAAGTTCACAAAGTACAAAGGCAGTGCAAGGTTCAAGACTGCGACACGAAGCAAACGGTAAAGTCCGCGACATTATTCACTGTGGAAATCTGGAAGAAATCTAGAAGACAATCTGAGAAACCAACTAAAGAAAACAGAAGACAATAGCAACAGACAGAAGACACAGGAAATTAAGCCAACAAGCCCATCATATGAACATGGGTTTTGGCCGCGGTTCCGCGGCCATACAGTGCCCGTGTCGGTGGAAATTTGTTACTGTGTGGCGGCGCGTTGACTAGTCTTCTTAGGGTAAAATTATAAATGCAGACGTGACTCGATTGTAACCCTAGGGTTTCTATGTTCTATAAATAGAAACCCTAAAACTTGTTTTAGGTTATGCCTCTTCTTGTGCCTCATTTCGTTTTATCAAAATTCAGATCTGTAAATTTCTGCAATGTATGAAGAGAGCATCAAATAAAAATTAGAGTAAGTTTCTTTTTATTGCCCTAGTTAAATTTTCTTTCATGCCCTAGTATAGATCTTTATTATCTGCCCTAATTAGATCTTTCATTATCTGCCCTAGTTAGATAGTTAGAAAATGTTTTTCAATTCCTTAATGAGTGAGTAGTCTCCTCGCTTGTTAGGGTTAGATTTGGGGAAGGCTTGAGAGATGAAGATCTCTCACCCCTTTCTTGCCCATCACACGTTTTTATAGGACTCCATGCATACATGCACACACCGCTCCCTACGGCACCTTATCCCACGAGGTAGCGGTGATACCGTAGTATAAACGACCGGTTGCGTATGTTTTCCATGGAGGTTAGGGTAAGAATTAAGAAAGGAAGAACAAGAACCTAAAGGAAGAAACATCGTTTCTTCCCGATGGTACTAATCCACTTTATTAATTATTACCATAACACCTCATAGATCTTAAATAGAGCATAGAAAGCGGTGAGAAATATTGACTTTCCAAACTTAACCTAAATCTAACCTTAGCAAGATTTTAATCTAGATCAATTTAGTTTTTAGATTTAATCAATCCGATAACGATCGGAATTAACTCGTTTGAACAATTAGGAAATACACAAAATCCCTGTGGACTGGCCCGTACTCACCGGCTAGCTACCAAGCGACGCCGTTCTTGATTGCGGTTAATAAATTCTTTGAAACAAATCAAATGATTTTACGATCAAAAATATTTTACCGCAATCAAGAACGACGTCGTTTGGTAGCTAGCCGGTGAGTACGGGTCGGTCCACATGGATTTTGGGTATTTCCTAATTGTTCTAACGAGTTAATTTCGATTATTTTCGGATTGATTAAATCTAAAAACTAAATTGATTTAGATTAAAATCTTGCTAGGGTTAGGTTTAGGTTAAGTTTGGAAAGTCAATATTCCTCACCGCTTTCTATGCCCTATTTAAGATCTATGAGGTGTTATGGTAATAATTAATAAAGTGGATTAGTACCATCGGGAAGAAACTCCTCTAGGTTCTTGTCCTTCCTTTCTTAATTCTTACCCTAACCTCTATAGAAAACATACGCAACCGGTCGTTTATACTACGGTATCACTGCTACCTCGTGGGATATGGTGCCGTAGGGAGCGGTGTGTGCATGTATACATGGAGTCCTATAAAAACGTGTGATGGGCAAGAAAAGGGTGAGAGATCTTCATCTCTCAAGCCTTCCCCAAATCTAACCCTAACAAGCGAGGAGACTACTCACTCATTAGGGAATTGAAAAACATTTTCTAACTATCTAACTAGGGCAGATAATGAAAGATCTAACTTGGGCAGATAATAAAGATCTATACTAGGGTAGGAAAGAAAATTTAACTAGGGCAATAAAAAGAAACTTACTTTAATTTTTATTTGATGCTCTCTTCATACATTGCAGAAATTTACAGATCTGAATTTTGATAAAATGAAATGAGGCACAAGAAGAGGCATAACCTAAAACAAATTTTAGGGTTTCTATTTATAGAACATAGAAACCTTAGAGTTACAATCGATTCACGTCTGCATTTACAATTTTACCCTAAGAAGACTAGTCAACGCGCCGCCATACAGTAACAAATTTCCACCGACACGGGCACTATATGGCCGCGGAACCGCGGCCAAAACCCATGTTTGGCCGCGGATCCGCGGCCATATGATGGGCTTGTTGGCTCAATTTCCTGTGTCTTCTGTCTTTTGCTATTGTCTTCTGTTTTCTTCAGTTGGTTTCTCAGACTGTCTTCTAGATTTCTTCCAGATTTCCACAGTGAATAATGTCGCGGACTTTACCGTTTGCTTTGTGTCGCAGTCTTGAACCTTGCACTGCCTTTGTACTTTGTGAACTTGTTCATTGATCTTCGTTTAGTCTTCAAACTGTAGGCATGATCAAGATTCTTCCTTTTGTTGGTCGTAGTCTCACTTTTGTATCGTCTTTTCATCGTTTTCACTATTTTTGTTCCGAGAACCTGTAATCTGTAACTATGTAGCAGACATGGATCAAAAGCACCTGTTTATTTATAAAATGAATAAGAATGGGGAATATAATAATGCAAAATTATAATATGAACAAATACCCCCAAACTTATCTTTTGCTCGTCCTCGAGCAAACCTAGTTTTATTCTCGAAAAAGACCTAGCCTCACTTTCGCAGGGAAACGCGATTGCACTGAGCTCATGCAATAAGCCGTTAAATCTCTAGTTGTCCCTAGTAGGAGGAGTGTTGTCTCCTGATGGTTTTCAGCGGATACTACCCACAAAATCCTATCAATTCGGCCCTTCGACTTTTATTCTCCAATTAGGTTTTCCAACAAGGAATTCTATTATCTTCGACACATAAATTATCCACCCGTATTTTTCACGCTTCCTTATCATTTAACTTAAGATTATATATATTCTTGTGAATTTACTTAGCTTTTGGCATCTTTTAAGCTTTCCTTCTAAGGTTCTATCTCAACTTAGGAATTTTTATCATCCCTATTAAAGATATAAGTCCTATTCTTCATTCCTATCTCTCATCTAAACCCCAATCACATACCCCTACGTGTGTGTATAAATCACCCCTACACTTGGAAATTCAAATCAAGCTATTATACTCTTGTCCATCATCCAAAGTACTTTTCAATTGGTGAATTTTTTTTAGATGAAATTGCCCACACATTCTTCATGTGACCGTTAATACTTCTTGAGGTATTAACGACCGATTACAAAACGTGTTTGCACATTAAAGCGTAATTCCTAGTCTTGTAACACCTAAGGCTTTAGCAATGACTCCCAAACCAGTTGGTCTAAGGCACTAGGTGATAAGGCACCCTCGCTATATATTTTTCCTATTTATGCAGCCTTAAGTAATTACAAAAAACCAGTGTTCATTTTTTTAATCTCTTTATTCATACTTTTATTTTTATTTATTTTCATACTACTGACTTTAGACAAGAGCATTTCAAGGTCTCTTCTACTATTCTAAGTTTCAAGGTTCGTGTTTGTGCAGTTTGTAGGGTATATATTTTCAGAATTTAGATTTAAGCTTAGGAATTATTTTTCAAACTTATACTTTAATAAAAATATCAATACTTGTCCCTTGTTTTGACTTAGCCCAAGAAGTCAACTTGAAATTTGCCTATTTCTAAATAAATTACAAAGACATATACTTTCTACCGTTAAATTTTAAGAAAGGTTATTTTTAGAGTTTTTAATTTACTAAGTCTAGGATCTAGTTGTTCCTAGCTAGTTAACCTTTTTGTCAAACTCAAGTTAATTAAGGCCAAAATTGAATGTTTTAATTTTTTTAATTTTTCAAATTTTCAATTTTTATGGGTTTTAAAAAAGTATGCAAATGCAAAAATATACACATGATGCGAAAGATGAAAGCTTACCGAGCACACCCCCAAACTTAAACTTGACAGTGTCCTCACTTTCATGCTACACCAAGAGGGTCAAAATGTCGGCACTCCCCTGTTTATTTATTTATAATTTTTTTTATTGTTAAAAGAAAAACAAAAAATATATACAAAAAGGTCCCCCCAAACTTAAGTGAGACAGTGTTTCCACTGTTTTAAACGTTAAAGTTCAGAGTCAGGGAGGAGAAAAAATCAAACTATACAAGGCCTTACACAGGCCAAAGGTTAGCACCAACCATTCAAAAATTCTATCGTGATAATGGTATGGTTGGTGAAAGAATGGAGTGTAGAGAAAGGAGTTGAGAAACACACGAGACCGTATGGGAAGAAGGGTGGAATATGGTCTCGGTGGAGGAGAAGAATGGTGGAAAAAAGAAAGAAGTGTAGCACGAACTTGAGGGTGTAAATTGAGTGAATAAATTAGCGCAATTTGTGATGACTGATGTGTTAAAAGCGATTGTGCTAATCTATCAACCCGTCGAGAAATGGGATCAAATCCCTCAAGATTCGCAAGAAAACATGGGTACGTTGAACTTGGTAAACCATCCATTGAAAGTGGAAGCGTGACGGATTCTTGTGCGGTCAAATTGATGGAAAGGACGAAAGGGAGTGATTTAGGGATAGTTTTATTCTCACCTAAGTAAACTGTCTCGAATTTGAAGGATTCCATCAATAGTTCGAAATGAGTGTAAGCAACCGAGTCTGATGGTTCAACTAACTCATCTGAAAATTCAAAGGACTCAAACTCGGGCGGTGAGTCTTCAAAATCGTCCGAAAAAGTGAAACACTCATAATCGATATCGGCTGTGAGAACTGTGTCAGATTCAAAGAGGAACGCACTAGTGGCGTCCAAACTGCTATGATCGAAGAGAAATCTTTCAAGCTCACAGTCCTCCTTCGTGATCTTTTGTGTGGTCGGAACGATTGGAAGGATGAGGGGTGATTTAAGAAGTATAACGGTTAAAGGTTCAGGAGGATGAATTGGAAAATCCGACACATCAAACAAAACTGGTTCATCTTCAATACTATCCTCATAATTCTCCTCAAAAGTTATCTCATCCATGCAATTATCATCAAAATCAAGACGCATATGAAGTTCAGGAGAAATATTTAATGACTCGGGATGATGAATTGGAGAGAAAAATTCAGTCAAATCTGCGGGTTCATCATCCAAAATATTCCCTGCGTCAATATCCTCAATCAAGTGAAAATCAATTTTTTCAGACACCTCATCAAAAGCATGGATATTTATCAATTCAGGTTCTGGATTGGAGGTGTAAAGTTCGAAATGATTGGTGATGGTTTCACTCGAAAGGGACCCTTCACAATCTGGCAAATCAAGCACTACAAAGTCGCACAACTCATTAAACGTTTTATTTTCAAATGGTGAATCATTTGGGATACTTGTTTGAAAACTGGAGTTGTGGGATTCAATTGGTGATGGGTAGGTTTGATTTGGAAGGGTGCATAGCTCACTCTCTCCACTCAAATTCTCACTCTGTTCAACCGCCTCATCATACATTGGAAAATTTGGAGCTAGTTGAAAACTAGCTACCGGGTCACTAGGTTGCATAAGAGCGGCAATGGACGCATCCAAATTCCTCATTTGTCGGTTTGTTGCTGCAATGTACGCTTCCAATGACTGTTCCAGACTAGACATGGGTTGTGAAGGGGTTTCAGTAAAAGATTCAAAGTTGTTTGGATACGTGAAACTCCCAAATGGCTGTGTAGAAGCAATGTCTAGGGAAGGTGTAAAAGTCGGGTTGGACTGGTAGGAATTGAATGGCTGGATAGGAGTAGGATCAACATTTAGATAAAAAGGTGAATGGACATGTTGATCCCAAAAATTGGAAGTGTTGAAAGGAGTGAAAGATCGGTTACGAGATTATTCAATATGCTCAGCGATAGACATGGGTTTCGGAGTTACAACAGGACTCGAAAAAGTAGTATCAACATAAGAAGGTGGTGAAGGTTGAAATGGTTGATACAAAGTGAATTGTGGAGTCGAACTGTTTCTCCTAGACGGTTCTATTCGATCTTTCAAAGAAATTTTGGGCATGGAGGGGTCGTCCGTAATTCGACCAAAACAATTCGCGTATGAAGCAATGTTTGGATGAGGGTACCAAAGTTCGGCAAGAGTTTTTTGAGGTGGGGTACCCATGATGTAAAAATGAGAAGAAAAAGAATGTGGGGTGCACGAATTTCTTAGCGACAAGTTGCAAGTTTTTTTTGTAAAAATTTTCCCTTTTTCCTTTTTGTGTTTTTTTTTATGATGTGGATCTTTTTGCAGAAAGATTTTAGATAAAAGGCTTAGACACACGTTTAATCAACCACAAATGCACAATCAGGCCTAGATCTAGGGTCACCTAGGTCAGCTAGACAGCTCCTAACTGTTCCAAAGGGCAAGAAGTAGGACCTCAAACCGCCTTTTCACCGCCAATTGTGGCCAGGTAAGCACAAGTAGAGAAAGGAGGGATCCGCTTACGAATCACCGTGAGACGAGCCTTTTAAAATTACCTTTCACTACCTGTCTAGCCTAGGCACCACAAAGTCAGGTTAGGATCAACGGTCGATGCCTACAACTATTCCTTTGTCCTATTGAGCGTGAAGTCCTTAGGGCTGAGTCTAATCTTTTTTTAATTAATTGATGGTCAATGCAATATGCCTTATGTGATTTTTGGAGTCCTGGGAAGGGTAATGAAATCCCTACCCAATCTGGATTGGTGTTCAAGCCTCTTAAAGTCAATTTAAAATATGCAAAGCAGTAAACACAATCACTTGCAAAAAAATTTTTTTTAAAGCGCAGCGTAAAGAATCCTGCACAAGATCAATTATTGGAAGGGGGAGAAATTTTTGGCGCAAAGAATCCTGCAGGAAATTTTTTTTAGAGGAGAAAAGGGGGTTCAGAAGAAGAAAAGAAAACTTACAGAGGGATTTTGGAATGATGACGTCAGCAGGCTGCGGCGCTTCCGCGACCAAAGGTAGGGTGCGGCGGCGGTTCCGCGGTCTGCTTTAAGGTTCAATTCCCGAAGATTTTTATGCTGCTCTGTTCTTATTTTCCTCTGTTATTCAGATCTGCCGTTTTCTGTTTTGAACTCTGGATTTTTCCAGATCTGAATTCGTTCATCAATCCTGCAAAATTCAAACGAAACACCCTTCAAACAATACAAGATGATAAAAAAAGTTTATATTTTTTTTCTTCAGTTTTTATGATTTTTCAATTTTATATTAACCCGAAATTGCAAAAAGAAAATAACACGCCATCCCCGGCAACGGCGCCATTTGATTTGTTTCAAAGAATTTATTAACCGCAATTAAGAACGGCGTCACTTGGTAGCTAGCCGGTGAGTACGGGTCGGTCCACAGGGATTTTGTGTATTTCCTAATTGTTCTAACGATTTAATTCCGATTGTTGTCGGATTGATTAAATCTAAAAACTAAATTGATCTAGATTAAAATCTTGCTAGGGTTAGGTTTAGGTTAAGTTTGGAAAGTCAATATTCTTCACCGCTTTCTATGCCCTATTTAAGATCTATGAGGTGTTATGGTAATAATTAATAAAGTGGGTTAGTACCATCGGGAAGAAACGATATTTCTTCCTCTAAGTTCTTGTCCTTCCTTTCTTAATTCTTACCCTAACCTCCATGGAAAACATACGCAACCGGTCGTTTATATTACTGTATCACCGCTACCTCGTGGGATATGGTGCTGTAGGGAGCGGTGTGTGCATGTATGCATGGAGTCCTATAAAAACGTGTGATGGGCAAGAAAAGGGTGAGAGATCTTCATCTCTTAAGCCTTTCCTAAATCTAATTCTAACAAGTGAGGAGACTACTCACTCATTAGAGAATTGAAAAACATTTTCTAACTATCTAATTAGGGCAGATAATGAAAGATCTAACTAAGGCAGATAATAAAGATCTATACTAGGGCAAGAAAGAAAATTTAACTAGGGCAATAAAAAGAAACTTACTCTAATTTTTATTTGATACTCTCTTCATACATTGCAGAAATTTACATATCTGAATTTTGATAAAATGAAATGAGGCACAAGAAGAGGCATAACCTAAAACAAGTTTTAGGGTTTCTATTTATAAAATATAGAAACCCTAGGGTTACAATCGAGTCACGTCTGCATTTACAAGTTTACCCTAAGAAGACTAGTCAACGCGCCGCCATACAGTAACAAATTTCCACCGACACGGGCACTATATGGCCGCGGAACCGTGGCCAAAACCCATGTTTGGCCGCGGATCCGCGGCCATATTATGGGCTTGTTGGCTCAATTTCCTGTGTCTTCTGTCTGTTGCTATTGTCTTCTGTTTTCTTCAGTTGGTTTCTCAGATTGTCTTCTAGATTTCTTCCAGATTTCCACAGTGAATAATGTCGTGGATTTTACCGTTTGCTTCGTGTCGCAGTCTTGAACCTTGCACTTCCTTTGTACTTTGTGAACTTGTTCATTGATCTTCGTTTAGTCTTCAAACTGTAGGCATGATCAAGATTCTTCCATTTGTTGGTCATAGTCTCACTTTTGTATCGTCTTTTCATCGTTTTCACTGTTTTTGTTCCGAGAACCTGTAACCTGCAACTATGTAGTAGACATGGATCAAAATCACCTGTTTATTTGTAAAATGAATAATAATGGGGAATATAATAATGCAAAATTATAATATGAACATCCTCCTGGCCAGGCTCGATCTCCTGAGAGTACTGTCCTCCTGACGAACATTCCAAAGAAAGAAATAGAAAAGAATATCGTCAGCGAACTAGCGCTCGGTAAGTCCCAAAAGAAGAAAAAGAATATACAAATAATGTGAAATGAACCGGTAAGTTGTGTATGGTTGATTACTGGTATATGATAGTTATTATAACGTGGTTGTTTGTAGCTTAATACAGAAGGTATTCATGTATACGAGAGGAGTCCATCTTAACCCGTGGACTATGGTAACATGTAATATAAGGCCCCGTCATAACCCACGGGACAACGGCACGAGAATTCATGTAGGTGTCTTTTAAGTGACCTCTCGTGCCACGATATACGTTCCGTACCAATCTACCCTTTTATCTCCGCGTAATATATTGTATTGATTATATTTACAAGTCTTGCCGAAACCATGAATACAAAATGTTCAATTAGTCATGTTCAGGATGTAATCAAGTATTCAAATAGTCAAGTCAAGTTATAACCATGGTTCGGTCAAGTCAAGTATACATGTTTGATATCGAGTATTCATGTTCTTGTTCAAGTATTCATGTTTGATTTTGGATTCAGGTTTGAGTTTAGACTTAGACTGAGTCAGACACTTATAAACTGATTTAGCTCTTGAATTAGGTTCGGGAGTCATTGGTAATTGCTGCACATGGACGGCAGGATTTGTGTCTTTTTCCAAGACAATTACCATTGATAACTCCGTTAAATTTTCTACCTTAAATGGGCAAGCACTCACTTTCTCCGGCTCCCTGTGGCTCAAGAGAATTGATCCTGCTTAAACTTATATTTACTAAAGTCCTTAAATATTGTTGTTGGGGTAAAAAATTACACCCCAGTTGACCGAGTCAAAGTCAACCCCAAGTAAACGGGCCTAAGCCTAGGTCAAGTGGGCCCATGCCCAAGTCGAGCCCCGCAGCCAACCTCTCCCATGGTAAAATGAAAATTATGTAATAAATAATTTTTATGAATAAATGTAAGAAAAAAGGGCATAAAGCCAGATTTTTGTAAAGCCCATGGCTCATGTGCAAAAGAAATGAGCACATGATATATGGGATGGGCAAAATGCCATTTTGTAAAGCCCAAGGGGCTATGTGTAAATTTATAAGCCTATAAAAGGCAACATGATGATGAAATGAAAGATATATAATTCATTCCTTCAAAAGATAGGGTTTTTATGCCTCCTCTTCCTTCCTCAAGGTTCTAAATCATCTCCTTTTTTTTGGAATTAAATTAAGAGTTTCACTCTTATTTTTCCAAAAAGAAATAGTTTTTTACCACAAAACCCTTGAAGGGGAAGGCGGATCTTCCATCAAATCTCTACAAGGGAAGATTTTTAAATCTCACTCTCTATCTCCAAGATCCAGCCAATAGAGAGGAGGAAGAAGGAGACCCATCCCCAAAAATCCCACTTTGGGAAGATCTAAGGCTCAAGAGAAAACCCAGGGCTCAAGGGAGAAGAAAGAGGCCCCCTTTCATCATCTTCGAAAATATCTGAGGAGTTTAACTCCACAAAAAAATAATATAATATATATATATATATATATATATATATATATATATATAATAATAATAATAATAATAATAATAATAATAATAATAATAATAATAAATCTTTCTTTTTAGGAGTTCAACTCCAAAAGACAATCGGGGGTACAACTCCCAGTGCAGGAGCTAAGCCCCTTTGTCCTTTTTTGGAGTTTAACTCCAAAAGTCAATTGGGAGTACAACTCCCAGAATATGGGCTAAGCCTCTTTTTCCCGTTGGCGTTCAGCGCCCGTGTGCCGAGCATGTGAGGCGCCGGCGCCCAGCGCCCGCATGTCCTTTGGACGCTATTTTCCCCTCTTTTTTTATACATATACACACTCCACAACACTTTCCCCGTTAGAAAAAATTTCTAACGGGGCGCTGCCCCGCACCCCGCAAGGGGGATGCTTGCCCCTTGACCCCTAGCTAGCTATCCGGGCAGCGGGACCCCCATAAACTCTGCGAGGCCCCCGATATATCCAAAACCCCTGAAGACACACATACGCACACTGCATATTGAGTTCACATGACCAGTTTGACCCGCCAAAGGCGAGGGGTAATTAACGGCAACTTAGTCCGCGGCTGCCGGAGCTTCGGATCCTCATAATCAACAAACCCCCGCCTATCCTAAGCAGGGGGAATCTGTAGTATACCTGACAAGCGACACGTATTCCCATCTCAATGGGGTAATGAAAAACACCATACAATTGTTTTATATAACTCGAGGGGGTTTTATGAATTTTTTTAATATAATTTAAAAATAAAAGCTCGAGGGTGATTAGTATTATTTTAGGTTGTCATGAGCATGGATATTAAGCATTTGGGGTATTTTTAGTGATAATTATTTAGCTTGGAAAGTTCATGGTATTTTATTGTAAAACTTGCCTTTTTGGTATCTTGATTGTATTTTATTGATATTTATTAATCTTTTCATTTTTGAAAAACATAGGTTTATTATATTTTGAAAATATGGATTTATAATTTTATATAATTTTAATTTTAAAAAAATAATTTTTGTTTTATTTAGAAAATTCGTATTTCTTAAAAACCGTATTTAAATTCTTTCGAGATCGAATACTCCGTGAGGAGTTCTGTATCTCGCTCTACTAGCCCAAGAATGTGCGATAATCCGCACCATCCATTAGCGGGTCCCCTAAAGAGGGTTGTGGGTGCTCAATCACAAAGGATATGGAATAACGCTTTAAAAGAAATCCGGTTTTTAAAGTAGTTGGTATTTTATCGTAATATTATTCTTCGAAAAGAAAATTTCTTCGAAAAGAAAATGCATTCAATGAGTATCCTATAATGAAACCAAGTGTGTGTGTGGGGGGGGGGGTAGGTCGTTACCCCGTGAAATTTTCCTAAGGGTATTGTTTTAACAAATACTAAAATAGGTTTTTATAAGTTCAAGGTATTTTAATGAAAAAGTTTTACTATTGTTGTTTCCAATGAGAGTTTTGATGAAAATTGATTCTAAATATTAGGTTTTAAGGTTACAAATGATGTAGTAAAATTAGATTGACTAAATTGTAAACGAAAAGAGAGTTATGTGTTTTAGAAAAGAAGATGTCGGTATTAACTCCACTTTTACCGATAAAAATTTGAAGAGGAATTTTAATAGAAAGGAAGAGATTTAGAAGGGACTTACGGTTTAGAAGGTTTAAAGAAAGGTTGAAGAAGAGGGTATAAGCTTCGTAGCATCGCGGGAGAGCCGGAATTAACTTTGATCTTCGTCGGAACCAACTTGCTTGCTAATTCCTCTTTACTCCACTTGTATTTAGGAACTTTTTGAAAGAATTTTGCTATAATTTTCAGAATGGTGCTGAGCCAAAGTAGGGGATGGTATTTATAGTGGAGAATTAGGGGTTTGGAATTAAAAGTGTGGATTAAAAGTATTAAAATTGTGATAAATTATGAATTGAAAGGAGTTAGGGGTAGGTGTAGAGACAAGTGTGCAGAGCACAAGGCCATTTAGACCTCATCCGACTGTCGGTGCCGGCTATAATACCATTTTGGCCGGTTGATCTCGAGGCAATTGCTTCGAGATTCGTGCCACTTGATAAATTCTCTGTTTAAACTATTTTGCACATGTTTGATTTTTCTGAACGTTTCATTTCCATGTGTATCGCACGCGCAATCTTTTGGACTTCCAAAAAGTTAAAAAAATTCAAAAAAAAATAATGTGTCTGATGGGATTCGAACAGACATGCTACGTCACAGCAACGCAAGGCCTTACCAGTGAGCTACAACTTGTTTCTTGCTGTTATTTCACAAAATTGACTTATAACTCAAACTCAGGCTGTAAAACTCATTTCTTGTTTATTAACAGTAAAATATCCGTATAAGATTTTAGAGTCATTACATTCCACCCTCCTAATAAAAATTTCGTCCTCGAAATTTAGATTTATATATGGACTAATTTTCAAATAAATAAGGGTATCTTGCATGTATGTCTTCTTCTCGTTCCCATGTTGATTCTCCTGGCGAAACCTTTCTCCACATCATTCGGACCAAGTTTACTTTCTTGTTCCGTAATATCTTCACCTTTCGGTCCAGGATCTCAACGGGTTATTGCTCGCAAGTCAGGTCAGTCTGTACTGTGAGTTTTGAATGATCAAGGATATGGCTGGGGTCGCTCACATATTGTCATAGCTGGGATATGTGGAACACGTTGTGCATTTCTTCCAATGAGGATGGAAGTGCTAAACGGTATGCCACTTTTTCAACTCGTTCGAGTATGTCGAACGGTCCTATGTATCTTGGACTTAGCTTACCCCTCTTTCCAAAGCGGATCACTCCTCGGTTTGGAGAGATCTTCAGAAAAACATGGTCTCCAGGTTGGAACTCCAGATATCGCAGCTTAGCATCTGCCCAATGTTGCGCATCCTTTTCCTGATCGTGCGAACTACATTCACAGTTGCCACGATCATCTCTGGTCCAAGGTGTTCACAATCTCCGACGTCGTCCCAACTTAGCGGTGAACGACACTTCCGTCCATAAAGTGCTGCGAACTGTGCCATTCCAATGCTTGCCTGATAGCTGTTGTTGTATGAAAACTCCATAAGGTGTAGGTGATCTTCCCATGAACCTCCGAAGTCTAACATACAAGCTCTTAGCATGTCTTCTAGAATCTGAATTGTTCGCTTGGACTGTCTGTCCATTTGTGGATGATAAATCGTGCTGAAGTTCAGACTCGTTCCCAGGCTAGCTTGTAGACTCTGCCAGAACTGTGATCGGAATCTGGTATCACGGTCGGAGATGATGCAAACAGGTACTCCATGTAATCTCACGATCTCCTGCATGAGTTCATGGGTATCAAATATAGTATACTTTGAAGGTTTAAATCTTACTTTAGATTTATGCTTACCTCCATGTACTTCTTTGCTAACGTCTCGGTTGATTGGCTAACTCGAAATGGAATAAAGTGAGCCGACTTGGTGAGTCGATCCACAATAACCCATACTGCATCGTTACCCTTCATACTATGAGGAAGGGCAGTCACGAAGTCCATGGTAATGTGCTGCCATTTCCATTCTGGAATTGGTAATGGCTGAAGTAGACTGGTAGTTCTGTGATGTTCAGCCTTCACTTGCTGACACACCAAACACTTGGCTATGCTTCTAGCTATTTCACGCTTTATTCCATGCCACTAGTAGTGTTGACGTAGATCCTTGTATATCTTTGAACCACCGGGGTGTACAGAATAAGGAGAGCTGTGAGTTTCTTTCATCAACTTTTTTCGAACTGGGCCGTTTGGTACACATAATTGACTTCCATATCTCAAGGATCCATCTTCGTGGATGATGAAGTCAGTTCGAAGTCCACTTTCTACTTGTTCTCGGATCTTTTGTAGCTTGGCATCATTTGCTTGAGTTGCCTTGATCTGATTGACAAGAGTGGACTGGACTTGTAAGTTCATCAAATCTGAAGCGTTACCTGGCATAACTACTTCGATCACCAATCCGTGCAATTCCTACTATAGCTTCCACTGAGCGGTGAGGTTCATTGCTAATGGCTGGCGGCTAAGTTCATCAGGAACTACATTCACCTTCCCATGATGATACTGTAGGTTGATGTCGAAGTCCGCCATGAGTTCTCGCCATCTTTTCTGCCGCATGTTTAATTCTTTCTGAGTAAATACATACTTCAGACTCTTATGGTCAGTGTATATATCCATTCGTTCTCCCAAGAGATAGTGGTTCCAAATCTTAAGTACAAATATGACGGCTGCCGACTCCAGATCATGCGTTAGATAGTTGCGCTCATGAACCTTCAGTTGTCTTGATGTAAAAGCCATAACTTTTCCATGCTAGTGTAGAACACATCCTAATCCTTTACGGGACACATCACAATGTACAACGAATCCTTCATATTGATCCGATATTATAAGAATAGGAGCAGAAATTAATCTTGACTTGAGTTCTACAAAAGCTTTTTCACATGCTTCTGACTACATGAATGCTTCATCTTTACGTGTGAGCTTGGTCAGGAGTGCTGCAATCTTTGAAAATCCTTCAATGAATCGTTGGTAGTATCCTTCTAATCCCAAGAAATTTCGTATATCTTTCACTGTCTCTAGTGTCGGCCATTCGCTGACAGCTGACATCTTAGCTGGATCTACTGAGATTCCTTCGCCTGAAACAATATGCCCGAGAAATCCGACTTGATCTAACCAAAATTCACACTTGTTGTACTTGGTATATAGCTGATGTTGTTGTAATGTCTCCAGGACAATCTGTAAGTGCTCGGCGTGTTCTTTCCGATTCTTTGAATACACCAGGATGTCGTCGATGAAGATGACAATGAACCTGTCTAAGTACTCTTGGAAAACTTGGTTTATCAGATTCATAAAGATGGCAGGTGCATTGGTCACTCCAAATGGCATTACAAGATATTCATAATCACCTTATCGAGTCCTAAACGCCGTCTTCAGAATATCGGACTCTTTGACCTTCACCTGATGATAACCCGAACGAAGATCTAGCTTCGAAAATACACAAGACCCACTTAGCCGATCGAACAGATCATCGATGCGCGGTAGTGGATACTTGTTCTTAATCGTCACTTTGTTCAGAGCTCGATAATCTACACTCATCCTGTATGAAACTTCTTTCTTCTTCACAAGTAATACCGGAGATCCCCAGCTTGAAGTACTGGGACGAATCCAACCTTTCTTTAGGAGTTCGTCCAACTGAATACGGATCTCCTTCAATCCTTTTGGACTTAGCCGGTATGGAGCCTTGATTAGCACCAGATAGTAAATCAATTCTGAATTCAAGAGCTCGATCGGGAGGCAAACCTGATATATCTTCACGGAATACATCCTCGAACTCTCGAACTACCTCTGGCTTTGATTCTTTCGCTTGTAATGCTGCAACCACTGCCTTCTTTGGTTTTGCTTTGTAGACGCTAGGTTCCAGGGCGCGGTCTCCACTCTTGAAATAGAACACTGGGTGATCTAGTATTTCGAACACTACCCTCCTTTAGCGACAGCCGATGGTAGCGAAGAAAGTTCCCAGCCAGTCCATTCCCAAGACTACGTCGAAGTTCGGTATGTCCAGCACTTTGAAGTCCGCATAAAATTCTCTACTGCAGACAACCACTAGACACAGATCGTATCCTAAAGTTTCTTTTAGAACGTCGTTCCTTGAACTGACATTCCAGCTGGATACGAGCTGTTTAATTGGAATAGCATGAGTTCGGACGAACCGTTGTGACATAAAGCAATATGATGCTCTAGTGTCGAAGAGTGCTAGAGCAGGTAGGAAGGCTACTAGTATAATACCTAAGTTTTGTGAGGTTAGGTTTAGACATAGGAAAAGTTATAGAGATATATAATGATTGAAAAGGTGAAAGGATTGGGAATTACCAGTGATGACTTGGCCTGTGGCTTCGGCCTCTTCGGCCGTCATTTTGAAAGCCTAACGTCGTGGTACATTCCTCCTTGCTGGAGGCACATTCCTCGGTCTTTGGGGCACATTTCTCTGCCCTTGAGGTATGTTTCTCTGTGCCTGATGGAATTGACGTTGAGGCTGTGTAGGAGGTCCACATGGAGCTGGTGTAGGGAGAGCTAAACGAGGTGCAGGAGCCTGAATGGCTGGCCGCTGCGGAACTGTGATTGCATGTCTGGTTGTTAGAGCTGTGTTGAAACGGTATGGACATGCTCCTATGGCGTGAGTGGATGTACCACAAACCAAACACAGGCCATTTGCATGCCTGCAGTCCTTCTTCAGGTGTCCTGTCCTCTTACAGTAGAAGCAAAAGTCTGTACTGGGCTGGTTAAATGATCCTCCCGATTTCCTGGGTGCAAATGTCGGCCTAGAAGAGGCTCCTCCTGTCATCTGTGTGGTAGGGAGTTTCACACCAGCAATCTGCAGTCTGCCCTTCTTCTTCACAACGGCCTCATAGCGTCGGGCAACCTTAAAGCAAGTTTATGGGTTGGGAAATTCCTCGTAGCGAGTGCAGCTTGGATTTCTGGGTCCAACTCTTGCTGAAATCGTCATGCTCAGATCTCAGCAGTAGGAATCAGGTGTGCAGCGAACCTGTTACGACCTTGTGTTAGCAGTGTAATGAGTGAGATCAGGAATTTGAATTTGAGCCTTGTTGTAGGTGAATGAACTGCTGCTCTATGTCAAAACGGGCAGTCTCAGGGAAGTACTTCGCATCGAACAGATCGCGAAACGTCCTCCATTCTAGCAGTTGGGTGAGACGGCTTTCTTCAGCCTTCCACCAGACTCTGGCGTTGTCTGTCTGTTGCAGCTTCGCAACTCTCACCCAGGCAATATTTGGAACTTGAGCTGCTGCCAGACCACCTTCGATCGACTGAGTCCATTCTTCTGCCTCTAGTAGGCTCTCTTTTCCTGAGAAGTGCTTTGGATGTAGTGCCCGGAATTGTTTGACTCCGGGTGCCTCGGCTTCAGGGCGGTGCATGATGATAGCAGTCTGTTGCTGCTGACCCTCCAGTAGGCTCTTGATAGCCTCAAGCAGTACCGTTTGCTTGTTGATGGGAGCTGCAACGGTAGATGTAGTGGTAGAGTAGGCGGTGGAGTGTTTCCATTGACGTTGATACTGGTATTGTTGGGAGAATCCATGACCTTGATAGAAAAAGGAATGTTTAAGATAGATTCAAGAAATTTGAAATGTAAGGAATGCATAGTTGCTTATTTTTATAATTCTTGTGATATATTGCTTAAGACTTCATGCAGAACTGACATGCATAGGCCGCCAACAAAACCTGTCACGCCCCGCTTCCCATTAGACGGATACGGTGACGTGGTAGGCCGCAACATATTTACTAAGAAATAAATATGTTAAGCGTAATTAAGCAATATATAAAATGAACAAGAATGACAAGTGATATAAATAACAGCAACTTTATTTACATTCATCTTTACATACAACTGTTTGAAAATGAAAAGATACAATGATATAAAGCAGTGCCTAAACAATGACATATAGGAAATGAAAGTACAAGGAACAAGAAGTCAGGAGCCGCAAGCTGGTCCAAGTCCTCCTGGTTAGGCTCGATCTCCTAAGAGTCCTGTCCTCCTGACGAACATTCCAAAGAAAGAAACAGAAAGGAATGTCGTCAGCGAACTAGCGCTCGGTAAGTCCCAAAAGAAGAAAGAGAATATACAAGTAATGTGAAAAGAACCGGTAAGTTGTGCATGGTTGATTGCTTGTATAAGATAGTTATTATAACGTAGTTGTTTGTAGTTTGATACATAAGGTATTCATGTATACGAGAGGAGTCTATCTTACCCTGTGGAGTATGGTAATATGTAGTACAAGGCCCCGTCATAACCCACGGGACAACGTCACGAGAATTCGTATAGGTGTCTTTTAAGTGACCTCTCGTGCCACGATATACGATCCGTACCAATCTACCCCATTATTCTCGCGTAATGTATTGTATTGATTATATTTATAAGTCTTGCCGAAACCATGGATACAAAATATTCAAGTAGTCATGTTCATGATGTAATCAAGTATTCAAGTAGTCAAGTCAAGTTATAGCCATGGTTCGGTCAAGTCAAGTCAAGTATACATGTTTGATATCGAGTATTCATGTTCTTGTTCATGTATTTATGCTTGATTTTGGATTCAGGTTTGAGATTGGATTCAGGTTTGAGTTTAGACTCAGACTGAGTCAGACACTTGTAAACTGATTTAGCTCTTGAATTAGGTTTGGGAGTCATTGGTAACTGCTGCACATGGACGTCAGAATTTGTGTCTTTTTTCAAGATAATTACCATTGATAATCCCGTTAAGTTTTCTACCTTAAATAGGCAAGCACTCACTCTCTCCGGCTCCATGGGGCTCAAGAAAATTGATCCCGCTTAAACCTATATTTACTAAAGTCCTTAAATATTGTTTTATATAACTCGAGGGGGTTTTATGAAAAATATTTTAATATAGTTTAAAATTAAAACCTCGAGGGTAATTAGTATTATTTGATGTTTTCATGAGCATGTATTTTAAGTATTTGGGGTATTTTTAGTGATAATTACTTAGCTTGGAAAGTTCATGGTATTTTATTGTAAAACTTTCTTTTTTGGTATCTTGATGGTATTTTATTGACAGTTATTAATCTTTTCATTTTTGAAAAACATAGGTTTATTATATTTTGAAAATATGGATTTATAATTTTATATAATTTTAATTTTAAAAAAAATTATTTTATTTAGAAAATTCGTATTTCTTAAAAACCATATTTAAATTCTTTCGAGATCGAATGCTCCGTGAGGAGGTATGTATCTCGCTCTGCTAGCCCAAGGATGTCCGACAATCCGCACCATCCATTAGCGGGTCCCCTAAAGAGGGTTGTAGATGCTCAATCGCAACGGATATGAATAACGCTTTAAAAGAAATCCGATTTTTAAAGTAGTTGGTATTTTATCGTAATATTATTCTTTGAAACGAAAATACATTCAATGAGTATCGTGCTATGAAACCAAGTGTGCGTGTGGGGTAGGTCGTTACCCCGTGAAGTTTTCCTAAGGGTATTGTTTTAACAAATACTAAAATAGGTTTTTATAAGTTCAAGGTATTTTAATGAAAAAGTTCTACTATTGTTGTTTCCCATGAGAGTTTTGATGAAAATTAATTCTAAATATTAGGGTTTAAGGTGACAAATGATGTAGTAAAATTAGATTGACTAAATTGTAAAGGAAAATGGTGTTATGTGTTTTAGAAAAGAAGATGCCGGTATTAACTCCACTTTTACCGTAAAAATTTGAAGAGGAATTTCAATAGAAAGGAAGAGATTTAGAAAGGACTTACGGTTTAGAAGGTTTGAAGAAAAGTTGAAGAAGAGGGTATGAGTTTCTTAGCATCGCGGGAGCGTGGAATTAGCTTCGATTTTCACCGGAACCAACTTGCTTGCTAACTCCTCTTTACTCCACTTGTATTTAGGAACTTTTTGAGAGAATTTTGCTATAATTTTCAGAATGGTGCTGAGCCAAAATAGGGGATGGTATTTATAATGGAGAATTAGGGTTTTGGAATTAATGGTGTGGATTAAAAGTATTAAAATTGTGATAAATTGTGAATTGAAAGGTCTCTGTTTGATTGCAGGGAAATCAAATAGTGCAGAGGAGTTAGGGGTAGGTGAAGGGATAAGTGTGCAGCGCACGGGGCCATTTGGGCCTTATCCGACCGTCGGCGCCGGCTATAATGCCATTTTGGCCGGTCGATCTCGAGGCAATTGCCTCGAGATTTGTGCCACTTGATAAATTCTCTGTTTAAACTATTTTGCACATGTTTGATTTTTCTGAATGTTTCATTTTCATGTGTATTGCACGTGCAATCTTTTGGGCTTCCAAAAAGTTAAAAAAATTCAGAAAAAAATAACGTGTCTGGTGGGATTCGAACACACAGGCTACGTTACAGCAGTGCAAGGCTTTACTAGTGAGCTACAAGTTGTTTCTTACTGTTATTTCACAAAATTGATTTATAACTCAAACCCAGGCTGTAAAACTCATTTCTTGTTTATTAACAGTAAAATTTTCGTACAAGATTTTAGAGTCGTTACAACTCCTCACTTTATCACATAGATAACTATCTCACGGATAAAACAAGAAAGTCAAGAAGAATATATAAAGAAAAGAGTCATTCTACTTACATAAATAAGGAAAATTGACTAAGAATGCATGAAAATTAAAGAAAACACAAGGCTGGGATCTTGGATCCCCATTTTTTCAAAGTTGTTGTTTGAATGATTCAAATTTAAACTAGACAATTTAGAACTAGAAGATTGGGCATTCACTCCTAAATCCTAATCTTAAATAGGAAAGATCGGGTCTTTCTTTCTCTAGCTTGTGCTTTTTTTTTTTGGGTTTTTTTTTTATAGATTTTTGTGGGCTTTTTGGGGTTTTCTCTGTAAATCTAAAGTTTATTTTCAGTTGAGAGGCGATGGGGGCTTAAACACTTGAAGATAACAAGAGAAGAATTGAGAGAGTTAAGAAGAAAGAGATGGATCAAGAGAGATGGGAGAAGCCACTTTCTCATGAGCATGAGAATACTTATTTATAAATATGGGTGGTTAAGATATGAAATGGTGGGTTGTGATTGATTGTAGAGAGTGGAATGGTTAAGATTTTAGTAGAGATCAATTGATCTCTAAGCATATTTCTCCTTAAAATTCTTGGTCTACATGTAATTTCCTAATAAAGCAAAAAGATACAAGTTAGGTATGCTTTTAGGTAGAAGAGTGCATGTTATGGTATTCATGAGATGTAAGTTAAGCTAATGGTTCAGTAGGAGGAGAATCCTATGCCATATGTTTAACAAGTCAAGTAGGGATTAATTATTAATTCAGTGTTTAATGACGACGGTTAGCATAATTAACCCATAATCGCTCATATTCAAACCTTCAAATGAATTAAAATTTTGTATTGAGAGTCATCTAAGCAAGTTGTGAGGATCCATTAAGAAAAAATGGTAATTTTACCCACGTAGGGCCACTATATTATTTTAATAATAAAATAATAAGAGGGTTTTGGCTCATCGGGTAAATGTTGTCTATTTTAGTTGAAATTTTTATGGCATGTCCTCATAAATATACTAAAATGATCTGAAAAGTTTGACATCATTTGGTTCAAAGAATTACGAGAGAAAAAATCGGAACCGTTAATGGCGATTAAAGGGTGATTAGGGAAATTAACGAGTTCCAGGTGAAATTGCCTATCATAAATGGTCCCAATTGATATAACATGGTCAAATGTGATGATTATATCATGAAAATACCCATCAATTTCTTGGAAGCAATTTTTGGGCAATTCCTGAAAGTTCGAAGGGGTTTAATGCAAATGTAAAAGAATTTGTCAAGTCTATTCGAATTTTTTGCTTCATTAATTCATGACAAATCATTAAAAATCGCTAAAAAAAACTCTCGTGATGATTCTTGCAAGAATTCATGAGATATGGATTTTTGAACGTCTCGAAAGGGGTATTTCGGTCATTTGAACGAATTTTGGACCATACACTTAAGTTGCCTTCATATATACCAAACATTTATTTTTATGCAAAAATGAGGTGAATGATATGATGCAGATGCACTGGCGTGATGATGATATAAGGTTATGGTGAAAAATTCATGGGTAAAAGAGTAAATTCGCATATCACTGCTTTTTTATGATGTCCAGATAGTTTTGGGAACATATGTTATATTACAGGATGGTTTTGATGAAATTTCCCGTGTTTTAATAAATATTATGTGATTTAAATGTAGAGTTTTCTTAATAGAGTTAACAGGTGCATAGATAGAAGAGGGAGAGGGACTTTGAAATTTGAATTTAAATGAGTCGATTAAAATATTTATACCGGCGTTACGACACGTGCGATACATGTGAATTAATTTATAGGATATATAAAATACATATATTATTTCACAGAAACCACCCCGTGGTTTACTCGAGTATTCCAAAACTACCTTGTAATCTAAACTCATCACAAAGTCCTCCCGAACATTCAATTACTAGTACAAAAACCCATGTAGTTGTCTATTATAAAAATTGACTAGATTAACAACTTATTTTAATAAAAATATGGACCATCTAGATGAATGAAGGTAAACCATACTCCCAGTACCGTTTATTAAGCAATTTGCGCTAATTTGGAGAAAAAGACTTTAGATTTGAGGATTTGAAAAAAAATCCTCAATTTGATATTAAATAAAAATCTAAAGGAAAAAGAGCTGATATAATAAGATTAGGATGGATGAGTTAGGATAAAACTACAGGAATCGGTCAATATGAGATCATATGACTCGTTAATTGCCAAAAAACTTTACAAATCAAATCAATGGGGTTTTTATACAAGGAATTGAAATTTCATGGGGCATCATGAGGAGTTTGGACTGGATGGTGGTTTTGAAAAACTCGAGTAAACCACAATGTGGTTTCAGTGAAATATGCCTATTTTTTTTTATATAATTAAAATAATTGTGGTATTTTTTACTTTAAATTCTTTAATAATTTTTTTATCATACAATAGATTTGGAAAAAAGAAGAAACTAATTATTATTTTATAAATATTTTTTCTAAAGCATAAAGTTTTTACTTTCCATGTGTCTGTTTTGAAAACCGCATTGAAATATATCATGCGATTTGCCATTCAAAAAGCTTACCTGTATAGTGTTTTTTGTCACTCTATCGAGATTGATGCGCTCGTGTGTTATGCGTTGATTGAAAGGGTTTTTCATCCTAATTTTTAAAGTTCTATTCTGCAATCAAGACGGGTTCGCTTGGTAGCTAACCGGTTGAGTACGGGTCAACCCATAGAGAGATGAGAGTTTTTTTCTTAATATTTTAACGAGTTAAGTCAAATTTGTCCAAGTTTTTTCGATATTAATTATGTGTATTGATATGTATGTTAATGGAAGCTTGTTAGGGTTAGTATTAGGTTAGTTTGAGTTAGGAATTCGCTCACTTCGTTCATTTGCATCTCTTGATATTGTTGTTACGGTAATCGGCAACAACAGGGATTAGCATGACTAGGAAGGATACTTGTAAGTATAAGTTAGTCTTTCCAATGCTTAGTTCCGTCTTTTTGGTCCTTATCCATCCGTTCTTGGATTTTAGCCATAACCTCCTGTCAATAAGCCATAACCTCCGGTCAATCCAACTACAACCAATCTCATTAGGGTGTCATCACTATCATAGAGGATAGGGTGTTGTAGGGAGCAGATTGTGGATGCCTTGACGGGAGAGTTCAATTCAAGCTGTTGGGCAAAGGAAAGAGTGAGAGAGATTTTCTTCTCTCAAACTTCTCTTATCCTATCCTAACAAGTGAGAAAACTATCCATTCATTATAAAAAAGGAAAATAGAAACAAGTAGAGAAGATAGAAAGAAAGAAATAAGGTAGAAGATGGCAACTAACTACTTGGGATCTCACCTAAGAAAGAATCACACTTGAGTATCATAGTTGCAATGATAAACAAAAATAGAAAAAGAAGAAAAGAAAATAAATGAATAACGAGTTATACTACTAAGAAAAATAAAGTAAGTAAGTAAAACTAATTAACAATTGAGCAAGACATTCACATAAACACTCTCAACTTCATTAATCATCCACTCAAAAAGCTCTCACACAATTTTTAATGAAGGAAACAAGAAGCAGAAGAAGTTACACTAAATTATAACAAGAACTAGATAAAAATATACATCCTTTGCTAGGCCTTGAACTGGAGTATTTATAGGCAGTGAAGTAAAGCCCGAGGGTCTTTTTCTGAACCCAAATACAATTACCAAAACACCCATGAAATTTTGTCGCGAGACAGCATGATGAGGCCGCAGTTTCGCCGCCTAAACACCCTAATTTTTGTGCATCCATAGTCGAATTGGTGCATCATTTTTCTTGGGTTTTCTTGTGTTGCTTTATTCTTCTTCTTGTTACACTTGTATTTGCAGAATCATTCCAAATTACACCCAGATTTACAACAGTCCCAAAAATGAAAATGAATGGACTTTTTGTCTTGATCTTCCTTGATCTCCGCGTTGCCTTCTTGATCCTTATGCAGCCACCCTTGTGCTTTGTGCTTGTCTCCTACAATAGTAAGCATCACCTGACGGATGGTGACCTGAACCCGTATTTTTATCCATTTGTTGGCAGTTTTCCTGAATTTTTTGTGACTGTTCGTGATTTGCATTATTTTGGACTGAGAACCTGTATCCTGCAATTATGTAGCAAACAGGAATCAAAATCACCTACTTATATGCAATACGATCAAGAATGGGTGGTATAAAAGTACAAAATTCTGATATGAACAAATACCCCCAAACTTATGTTTTACTCGCCCCCAAGCAAACAATTTTATTTTCAAAAAAAAAATCCTAAACTCACTTTCGTATGCGTCACGGTTGCACTTAGCGTGTGTAACAAGCCGTTAAACCCCTAGATTGCCTTAGAGGAGAAGTTTTGTCTCCTGAGGGTTTTCAGCGGATACTGCCCATAAAATGCTGTCAAGTTAGCCATCGATTTTAATCCTACAGTTCGGTATCTTAGTCAGAAACTCTATCATTCTATGTTAGAAATATACACCCCTTATTCTTTACACCTCCTATTCATTTAACTTAAGATACTATACGTTTTTCAGTTTATAAAGATCTTAGTTTCTCTTGAGTTTTCCTTCTAAACCATAGTCTTCAATTCGGAATTTTTATCATCTTTAAAGAAGATGCAAGACTTATTCTCCATTCCTATCTCTCCTCCAAATATCGATTTTATACCCCTACGTGCGTGTAAGTTCACCCTTACATTTAGGAATTCAATTCAAGCTATAGTACCCTTACCCTAATGCCTAGTACTACTTCTTTTTATTAATGATGGGCGGATTTGCTCACATACTTTTCATGCGACTACTACTGCTTTCTGAGACACTAATCAGCCAATTACCGAGTGCGTGAGCTTATTAAGGCGTAAATAGCAGTTTCCAGGTCTTGTAATATACACAATCTTTTTTTTTTCAAGACCGGGTATATTTTTAGCGACGCTCTTTTGGTGGTTAGCTTCAAATAGCATTTTTTCTTTCATACTAGGCTTTCAGGTAAGAATATTTCTAGGTATTCTCTACTATCGCAAGTTTCAAGGTGTGTGTAAGTGCAGTTTGTAGAGTATATACTTTCTGAATTTGGACTCAAGAATAGAAACTACTTTTCAGACTTATCCTTCAATAAAGTTTTCAATACTTTCCCTTTATTTCAACTTAACTCAAGAACTGAACTCAAAATTACTTACTTCTAAACAAACTGCAAGACGTATATTTACTACGGTTATACTTCAAGGAGGCTTATTCTTAGGGTTTTCAATTTCTAAGTTTAGGATTTAGTTATTTTTAACTAGTCAACTATCATGTCGGACTCGAGTCTAAATAGCCAATAAAATTTTTATGGTTTTTTTATTTTTTGTTAATTTTTTTGAAAAGAAGGTTTCAAGAATTTTTATGGGTTTTTAGTATTTTCAAATTTTTATGGGCTTTTGAAAAGAAACGATGCAATGCAGAAATATAAACATGATGCGATACAAATTTTAAACATGCAAACAAAAGAAAAAAAATATTTACAAGCAAAAAAATAAACATGCAAATGCAGAATGCATGGACAACTATTTACAACAAACCCCGCCTCCAAACTTACTCGCAGCAGTGCCCTTACTACTGCCTACTACGTCTCCTAGAACCAGACACAGTACCACTCGTGCCAGCACTACTCGTGCCCGCCCAACCGGTGTCAGCACCATGAACCTTAGACCTCGTCCTATCATCACATGCTAACAGGGTAGACATCTCCTGTTCCAGATTCGTAATACGCTGATCAAAACTAGTCAGCATCCCTAACACTCTCTCAATCCCCCTGTTAGTGCGCCGTAGCAAGCGTGCTTACTCGGCGGGGGTCAGCACCTCATCGCTCGCTGTGGAACTCGAGCTAGGGGTCTCCGCCATCACATTTTCGGTCGGCTCGGTGCACGACCGTAACTCATGAAACCTAGTGTATGACGTGGACGCACCCTCAATTAAGGGTTGAATGGGAACCCCCATCTGCATATAAGCGTCAAACTCTTCCACATGAAGAAAATAGCAACACAATTGTGTCACTAATATCAGACACGGATAATTGGCTGTCCCTTTGTCGGCGCCAGTCGAGTGTAACAACACTGTGCACATGTCATAACTTAGATTTTTCATCGTCAGTGTGTGCATAATTTGTAGGAATGGAGTAAAAAAGGTAGTGTTATGCGAACTACCAAAGATGTTATTTTATTCCCAATGGCACACGGTCAACACGTTCGCATACAGTGTACGTCGAAGAATTCCTTTTTTTGGCTCCCTAGCACAATTTTCTCCCATCAACGGCATGTAATCCTCAAATCGGAGGAGTTGGTCATAAGCGGGAATGCGGGGGATCAAGATTACTTCATGTATCATGTCTCTATCTACAACAATTTCCCGATCCCCCCCAAAACAAGCGTATATATCCAAAATTTCGTAAACACCCCTCTTCCATGCGCTCATAGAAGCGTGCAACGAGATCTGGAAGCGCGAATACATTTGGATGGTTGTATAATAAGTAGTTCCATCATCGTTTTCGGATTTCGTCACCAAAGTAACTACCGTAGAAACCATGAGCGCACATGGAAGAAAAATCTCTCTCGAATAGAAAAGTGGGAGCCATTGAAAATAAAACACGGTTTTAACAGTTCTGGAAAGAAGAGATCGAGAAAGTAAAGCTCCCCTGAAATTTTTAGAGGGCGAAGCGGCAAGAGACCGGCGGTTGCGCGGTCAATGGCACCTTCAGGTGGCGGTCGCGCGGTCGGATCAGCGGATCTCGGGTGGAAATTTTTTTGGCTTCTAGGGTTTTGTGAGATGGGGAAGATAGGGTCTCGGGTTGGGGAAAAAGAAGCGGATGTGTTTTTAAAGGGGTTAGTCAAAAGGTTGTAAAAAAGTTACCTCTTTTGCATTTAAACCCCTCCAAATTTGGTATTGTTCTAAAAAAATTTTCTTTTCTCATTTCGTTTTGAATATTTACAAAAAGAACCCTTATTTTTTGTTTTCTCTCTCTTTTTTTATTTCCTTTTTTTACAAAAGTGAATTTCACCAGGCAAGAAATATCCCGACACACAAAAGCCGAGCATTTACAAGACATGGATGCTCGTCAGAAGAACAAAAAAATGGATATGCACCGGACAAGAATATATATATATATATATATATATATATATATATATATATATATATATATATACGAGATGGTATATACATATCCCTAAACTTAGTTGAAATAGCGTTTCCACTATTTATGGTTGGATAACTGAAGTTTGGTGGTAAACAGAGAAAGATCGGGCAATGTAAATCGGCTCCTGCAATATCAGGAGCTCCTCCGATGGTTCTGCGGTAAGGAATGATTTTACTCTGTGTCTGTTTGCCTTGAATAGTGAACCGTTCTTCAGATTCTCCAAATCCACCGCACCGTGCGGGTACACACATCGCACCAAGAAAGGTCCTGTCCAACGAGATCGTAACTTACCCGGATGAAAATAGAGTCGGGTATCGTAAAGAAGGACTTGTTATCCCAGCGTGAACGTTTTGCGCACAAGATATTTATCATGAAACACCTTCATCCTGTTCTTCACGATAACCGAGTTATCGTACGCTTCATCCCGAAGCTTGTTCAACTCGTTTTTCTGTAGCTTCCGAAAGCTACCGGCTTGAGAAAGATCGGTATTAATTTCCCAGATTGCCTAAATAGGTCTGTGCTCGATCTCGACCGGGATGTAGCAAGCCTTGTTAGGTTTCGGTGCCCACGTCACGGAAGTCGCGGCCGAGGTGGAAGCGAAAACAAAAACTTTTACGCGAGCACCGAACGCCCGTAACCCAGGATACGGTCCAATAACCTAAACTAGCTAACTAGAAATGCAAAGGTTGAGGAACTACATGTTTTGTTGCGTGTCCATCCAATTGTGGAAGACCCCTCCAAGCTCGTATCCACCGGGATCGCGCTTGAAATTCGACCACCCTCGCCAAAGAATATCCACTTAAGGGAAACCGGAGAAGGCTCTAACCGATAATCCAAACTTGCTGGGTGTGGATGGTCGGTGATGTAGGAATATATCACTAAACTTTTTCTCTCTTTTTCTCAAGCTCAAGTGAGCAAGAGAAAGAAGAAGGAGAAGGAGCTGAGGATACAACCATGAAGCATGAAGCTCATGTCAAGAAGCAAAAAGAAAATGAAGTATCAAGTGTAGAAAATGAGGATGGCTTGCTTTTTTACAACCATGGTTCAATAGTGAACACAAATGAATTTTCCAATATAAAATCCCCAAGCCATACCTCTCTACATGCAAAGAACCATACTTCATAACTCCTCACTTTACACCTCATTTCCATTTAATTTTCTAAAAAGAAAATCAAATATGAGGTGTCCTTCTTCTAGAAGCATTCCCGTATAAATACAGAATACTTCACCTGGTATATGTATCGCTACATATACGCGTATCCGTATAAAAATACAGATAGCACCAAAGAGAGAAAATGAATAGTGAACAACAATACTAAAATATATTTATCAAAATACATATATAAATTATTAAATCAAAATCTGATTTAATAATCCGGCTTAATCCTAAGCCGGCTAGTATTATCAACCGCCCGATTAAAATCCGTGTATCCCGTACACGTATTTAATTGGACCCCTGCACGTACCAACGTACGGCTCCTACATCTATCGCATGAACCGGAAAACCCTTTGTGTGGGACTCTAAAGACTCGACAATACGCCGGCAGTGGGTTTAACCACAAGCACGTCAGCGGCACTGAAAGTCTACCCTAGCACCACCATGAGGTTTTACAAGCATCAACCATGCCAAATTAAAATTTTTTAGGTGCTAAGATAGACTAAACAAGATCTTTAACTAGATTATTAGGATTTTAGTTTGATAATATCTAAACTAGAGAGAAGGAAAATATGTTATACCCTATAGATCAAGTCATTCTCTTCTTTAGCTCTGTGTAGTAGTCCACGCGACTCCACTAAGCTCCACTTCAAGTTGGATCGAGCTTGCACCGATGAACTTCGTGCCGAAGATGATCCACCCGAAGCTCACTAGTTCAAGCTATCTCTTCACTAAACTATTTGGTGAAGGCAACACACTACACTTGAGTGCTAGTCAAGTGTAGGATGGTGAAGTAGGGGTTTTGGAAGCTCACTAGGGATCTCACAAGCTCAATGATTCACATCACATGTGAGGTTTTTGAGCTTGAAGGTGAGATGAAGAAAGTGTGGAGATCAAGAGAGCAAGATCTCAAGAAAAGCTAAGGCATGAACTCTAGAACCAAGTGAAGTGAGAAATTGAATAGCTACTCATCTCTTCACACATTATTGAAGCCTGGATGATAAATCAATAAACAAATGCACCATGCTTCAATAGTGCAAATAAAATGAACAAAGAAATGAACAAAGAAATGAACAAACTATGCCTTGAACCATACCTCAAATATCTCCACAATTACACCTCATTTTTCTATTTTCTAAAAATAGAAAATACATGTTATGCTTTAAATAATATATATATATTTAAAGATAAGCAATTAGCGAGCTAATGATATTAGTTAATATATAATTATATCAAATATAATTTATATCAAATTATTAAATCAACACCTGATTTAATAATCCGGTTATATCACATATGACCGACTAATATCATTTATCTGTGTATCACATTATCAAGTCAACACTAGATTTGATAATCTGGTTATATCACATATAACCTAACCGATAACAGATATCTGCCAGATTATAATACGGTATCGCATACACGTATTTAATCAGCCCATGCACATATCAACATATGTGCCCTACTTCGTTTCGCTTGAACCAGAAAACTTCTGTGTGGGACTCTAAAGACTCGTCAATACGCCAGTAGTAGGTGATGATTGTTCACTGACTAAAAATCAGGAAAGGACTCAGAAGAGGCATCACGTGCTCACACGTGACTAGTGGTCACATGTTGGCACGTGACGTTTAAAGCAGCGGCACAAAGCGCATTCAAGAAAAAGCTCCAGAAAAGGTCACGTGCTCACACGTGACCAGTGGTCACGTGTTGGCACGTGACGGCTGAACAACGGCCAGAGAACAGAGCGCAGAAGAAGAGAAGCCCATTCCGGGGGTCGCGTGGCCATACGTGACCAGGGGTCGCGTGGCCATACGTGACCAGGGGTCGTGTGGCCACACGTGACCGGCTTTAAAAGCCTTATTCTTTAACAGAATTAAATTCTGAGAGGAGATTACTCAAATCTTTCCAAAATAGAGAAGGATTATTTGGAACCGTTGAATTGAAAATCTAAAGGTGATTAAATATCACCAATTTATGGAAAAATCTTGGACTTGGAAAGATTTCCCCCTAAATCTGACCGAAATAACAAAGAGATATTTTTGGATTTAAAATCCAATGGTGAATAAAATTCACTTAACAATCTAAAGACCCAGATTAATGATAAATATAAATCAAATCCCTCAATATACAAATCAAATCTCTCAATGAGAGATTTGCAAAACAGATTGCTTCTTTTCCTTCTCCTATAAATAGGAGCCAAGAAAAGAAGAGAAGGGACCATTTTTTTGGATTGGACCTTTGGACCTTTTCTTTTGATACACAGGGAGAGATATAGAGCTTTTGATTCTCTGCAAAAGGAAAACCTTAGGTAAGAAAGGAAAAGGGAGGCTTAAAAAGAGAATTTAATTCTCAAAAGAGTTTAACTCTTATATAAAGAAAAGAACTTAGTTCTTTCTCTGGTCGAGGATCTGCAAAGTGCACATCTCCCCATGAATTGAGAATTTAATTCTCATTGGGTTGAGATCCTGCCATGCAGATCCAAAACATAGAGGAGGAACTGAGTTCAGAGAATTTAATTCTCACAAAATGATAGGAATTCAATTCCTTTGAGATAAAGTTAGGGTTTAACCCTATGTTATGGGAATTTAATTCCTTCAAAATGAACAGAACTAGGGTTTAACCCTAATTGAGAATATAATTCTCTCAAACTTACATGAATTTAATTCCCTTAAGAAAAGAAGTTAGGGTTTAACCCTATTAAGAATATAATTCTTCGGAAGAAAATAGGAATTTAATTCTTCTAAAGTTTAGGGTTTAACCCTATGAACAGAACTTTAAAAAACATGCAGAGTCACGTGCTACCACGTGACCCCTGCAAAGACCCACATAATAGAACTCTGAAACAGACACCTCACGTGTTACCACGTGACTCCTGCGAAGATATATAAAAAGGAACTTTGAGGCAATGCCTCACGTGCCCCACGTGATCCCTCAAGCACATAAAGAAATAGCAAAATAAACAGAGACTCTGGGGCGCCATCACGTGTCACCACGTGACCCCTAATGAGTATTCTAATAAACCAGAGCATGAGCCCCCATCACGTGCCCGCACGTGATGGCTTTCAGAACTAAAAGTGTTAAACACTTATCTGTAAAACAAAACAAAGAGAAGAAGGGCGCTCTCACGTGCTACCACATGACCCCTCTTGCCTTAGTGTTTAACACTAAATTGAAAACTCTGTATCCAGTGTTTAACACTGATTCTCCTTAGTGTTTAACACTAATTTGGAAAACTCTATTTGCAGTGTTTAACACTGATTTGCTTAGTGTTTAACACTAATTTGAAAACTCTTTTCCCAGTGTTCAACACTGATTATCTTTTAGTGTTTAACACTAACTTGTCAATCTTTTCCCAATGTTCAACACTGTTGGTCTCTAGTGTTTAACACTAGCTTTAGCCCAATTGGCTAAATTTCCAGAGGCAAAGCCTCTCCTCCAATGAATCAACAAAGGGCCAATATCCCAGAAATGATTGGACTTAGCCCAAGCTGGCCATAAGTCCTCAATGCAAGCTTAACTGGGCTAATGGGCTCATAATATAATAATTGATCCCAGTATCCAAATTGGACTACAGATCACTTAATTTACCTCGGTTTAATGGTACATCTCTTCACTCCTTTGATACTTGGCGTTGTAATTCCTCAACGTCTTCAAAGAGGTGACGGGTCCCGATGACCACACATTGATACGGACTGTGGGTTCCTTAAACTCATGGACTATAAGGTCCCTAACCTTGACCGTGATGTCTTAAAACTAACATTGAACTGTGGAGTCCTTAAATCCACGGACTATGAGGTCCTTAACCTTGACCGTGATGTCTTAAAACTAACATCGGACCGTGGAGTCCTTAAATCCACGGACTACGACGTCCTTAACCTTGACCGCAACGTCTTAAAACTAACACTGGACCGCAATGTCCTTAAACTACCTATTGACCGCAATGTCACTAAACTAAACAACAGGGCTCCCTTAATAGCTCTCTTGTCGGATCTAAACGATCCCGTTGAGTCGATCTTAGTCTAAAACTAGACTAACGTATCCTTAACAAACGTTTAAGTCGATCTTAGTCTCAAATGAGGCTAACGTATCCTTAAACACAACCCCCAAACCCAAATCTAAGATAATACGGATTTGGACTACTCCATGCCCTACGGGCGACGACATAACTCAGCCTCCGTATACAATCCACGGGCAACCAAACACAAAATAAATACACACGATACGAAGTGATCATCTGGAGAAGGAGAAAGTTTCATATTTAACTGCAGGGGCGTAATTAACTGCAGGGGCGGGCGCCTGCAGGGAAGAGCGTCCCCATAATCAAAAACCCCTCAAGCGAGGGGGAATCTGACGAAGTCTGCTACATCGGACGCATCCGTTTAAACCTTCGATACATGGTGCCATAAATCAACTTGGCATCTTCGGAGAGGTAGACGGATAGCACCAATTAGCATCTGCCCCGAATTTCAGGCAAGACGTCCCTGCGTCGTGCCGTCTTTCGGAGGGGAACAGATTCTGGAACGCCCGGTGGGACCTTTTCCTCTTTCCACTCCACACTTCGTGTGTCGTGATTCGCGAACTGATCGCGGTTTGCTAATGGTTGCCCTTGGGCTTCAAAGTGCTAAGACTTGGTGTTTCGTTTGCTGCAGAAAGCGAAACGATCAATGGCTGGCAACTGCTCGAACTGCTCCAACTGCAAATGCAACCGGCGCTCCGCCTCACCTGGAGGTGTAGCATATGGACCCCAGGCTGCTTCCTTATTCACTATGCCTGTGGACCAAGTGACTCAAGCTACCACCGGTCTATTCTTTGGGACCATGCTCCCGCCAGTGAACATTAACATCCCAATGCCCATACCGGAAGCGTCAAAGAAGTCGGTCTTTGATCGACTTGCTACTCCTACGGCCCCTCTCAGCGGGTCATACAACTCCTCGGTCTTCACTAGACTAAGCCTGAACTCCAAGGGGCCAGCCAAAGAGCCCGTGATACCTGAGAAGGCCATCCCAAAGAAGACAGCTGCTCCCGAAGTCGTCAAGGCGACTTCTACTGCTAAAGAGTCGGTCTTTGTAAGACTGGCTGTCCCAGCTTCCGCTCCGGTTCGAAGGTCTATCTTTGACAGATTGGATACCGCCACCCAAAAGACGTCAGTCTTCAAGAGGTTGGCACTGGCAGCAACCAGTCCCTAGAACCGGGGGCAAGACGAAGCCGTCGCTGAATCAATCCCAATAACCCGTCATGCCCGACGTCCCCACTGGCGCCGGATAAGGAAGACTGGGGGAAACTCCGCCCCCGGACTAACTCCACCAGCTCCAATGGTGGAAATTGAGGCCGCTGTTCCAACCGGGAACAGCTTCGAGCTGCTGAACTGGGTACGCAGAAACTCGCCGACTGCGGTTCTCAAAAGGCCCCCTCCACCTGCGGAGGAAGTTACAGAAGCGAAGCCGGAACAGCATCCTCAACGACTGTCCTCCAGAATCTACAAGGTCTGGCGATGGGTCCAAGACTCAGTAATCGACCAAGATCACTCTCACCGGCAGAAGAGGGTGAAAGTACAGGAAGAAAAGAACCGTCCTGTCAAACAGCAAAGGACGACAACCACTTGGGTGCCCGCTGCAACGGCTCCCTCCACGTCGACTACTCAAAAGAGAAGAAGGCCGGAGAAAGTCCCCATTCCTGCAGCAAATGTCAAGGATAATAAGCCTAAACGCCCTGATTCTAGGGGCATGATGGTGCATATGGTCTACATGGCGTCAGGGAAGGAGGACAGCCGTGCATCCACGGGTCATAGACCGCTTACACGGTCAGTGACCAAAGCTTAGGAGCAATAGCAGAAGCTCCAGGAAATGATGAACGCGATGGCCGCACTCACCGGGCCGAAGGAAAGCCCCGAAGCGTCATCTGATCAACGTCAGGAGCAAGAAACTGACGCTGAATTCCTTCGTAGGATATTGGAGAAGAAGGATAAAGAGGTTGCCGAACAAGCAGCCAATATACAACGAATGACCCTCCTGTTCCAGGACATGGTGGGTATGATGATCCAACAAGAGCCTCCTGTTGAAGATCCTCCAATCGTCCTTGAAGACGACAGGGGAGAAACGTCAAATCCTCCACCGGCTCTGTCAACAGCCAAGGAGGAAACAATCTCCAAGGATGACCTGGACGAATACATAGCCCAACAGATACGCGTTCACCAGGCGACTGAAGTAGCCGGTCAAGTTGTCAGGACGGGGCGACCATATCCGAGCTGGTATGACCAGATCAAGTACCCGTAGGGCTATACAATACCGAAATTTCACGTCTATAAGGGAACGGGCAATGTTAGTGTATATGCCCTAGAGGCCATTACTGTATCATACTAGTTTGTATATTACTTGATGGAAGCTTGGGATATTCACAGTTGTATATACAATCTTGCTCAAAATGGTAGTATGCTACTTGGTTTGTCTCTGCTTTAATATGTGCATGTGTTTCTTTTAGCATATCGCTGATATACATATTAGTAGAGCCCTTAGGATCTTTGCTTGATTACCAGCGTTGTGATGGCGCTCACACTCGTGGGGGCTGGGTAATCCATAAGCACATCCTTATACAGGTCCCTAGTCGTTGGACTATCGAGACAGGGCATCGATACTCCGGAGTAGACTAGCATATGCGCTTTTCATCCCAGCGTGGGAGACGGTCTGTCCCACAGCCGTCAGTACGTCATACTTGAGATAGTATGCGGGTGCTCGTTAGGTTACGAGTACACTGGACAGGACTCGTCGGGAACTGTTGGTTGGTATTATACCTATCGTCAGTTATCAGTTCCCAGGTGACATGAGTACAGCTTAGTCCGCTGACTTGACACTGTCACTTCGCCTCGAGTGTGTTCCCACTGCACTTTGATTACTACCCTACCACGGCTCAAAGGAATCGTGCAAACAGGTAGTTTTTGGGTGCAGTCCCGAAGCACTTGGAGGCAGTGACGGTTAGACAGGATTCGTCTCTCCCGGTATTGGGGGTTGACATCGCGCTGTGTCCAGGAGAGCCATTACACAAGCAGTCCCTGGCCAGGGCAAGCGAGATACTGGTAGGTTTCCAGTGTTATCTCAGTGTGTTCTGGGCTACACTCCGACACGACTTGTACCGCTATTAGGGGACTGACGTTCACCGCCCCCCTAGGCCCGCCATGCGATGTATCAGACGAACAGACCGGACTGTACGGAGACTGTCACATACAGGCTCAGTAGGAGTTCAGATGGGGTCACCTCGTCAGTCTTCTTATCGGCATCTACCTGGGGACCGTTACGTACAGCTAGTGCCGCTTGCGATCTGTGGTTAAACCCACTGCCAGCGTAGTGTCGAGTCTTTAGAGTCCCACATAGAGAGCTATTCGCCTTTAGGCAAAATGAGTAGAGGTCGCATGGTTTTGCGACAGGGTTCGTTCACATCCGCGCACTTGTGCACGTTTGCTGTCCGGACAGCTTATACTAGCGGGCTTTGGTTTAAGCCGGATCCTAGTATATGATTTGGGATTGGTTTTATCTCATTGTATTCGTGTTCCTCGGATCACGAATACGGGTCCGTATGCACAGTTGCTTGAGACAGAGGGAGAGGACTTTGATTAGGGTTACTGACCATTGTCATTTTATTAACCCTAATGCTTATGTGTGTATTATGGTTAATTGATATTAGTTTAATATAATTGTGAATGGTTATGACCCTTTGACATTCTTGACTTGTTGACCTAGGTTGACACTTTGACCATCATCATTTCATTTGGAAGATGCTCTTTGATCCTTGCAATTTGCATTAAAAATGAAATGATAATGGTCATGTCTTGATTAAGCCATGACAATTATCTTACTAATTATCAATTTATAATAATTCACACATATATGTGAGAATGCTTCATATTTTCTCCCATTCTATCATTTACTTTCTCTCTCTTGCTTTTCCTCTTCCTCAAGCTCTCCCCTCTCATGTGTTGAGAAACACTTGAGCTTGAGAAAAACCATTCCATAGTAATCTCTACTCTCATCTAGGGTTCTAGGATTAGCACTTCTAGCACCCTAGTTACTTCTAGCTTGGAGTTGAAGCCAAAGGTTGAGGCTTTCGGATGGATCCTTCTTCGACGTAAGAAGACGACAAAGGTGATCCCTTTCTACTACTTCAAGGAGCAAGGAGAGAAGGACATAAAGCCCTAGGTATAACCATTCTACCCTTTAGCTAGTTTCTAGTTAGCTTTAGCTAGTTTTTGTTTAGCAAAGATCCGACTTTGTCTAGTCCATGTTGCCTAGAGTAGTAAAAATCCGATTTTTATTCCGTTTTCCGCCTCCCCGTAAGCACTGGGGTGGGCAACGTGGACTTACAGTGGTATCAGAGCCTAACTAAACATAAACTAGCTAGGTAGTGAAGTGTATAGAAGTTCGATCGGAAAAATCGCAAAACTACGAAAACGCAAAACCCTAAGTTTCTGTTGATTTTTTTTCTGTTCAAAATAAAATAAATCTTACGTCAAAAATCATCTCAGGGTTTTGTGAAGAAAGCCACCAAAAACGATCCAGTGAATCGTTCAAAGTGCCGCGGTTCCGCGGCAATAGCAAGCTATTGCCGCGCAACCGTGGCCGTTTTGACTCGGTTCTGGGTCGAGTTTGGTGCAGTGTTCTTCTGGCTTGGTTTTGGGATTTTTAAGATGGTTTATTTGTGCCCAGGTTTTCCAGAAAAGAAATTTGTTTTTGGGGGCCTATAAATCCGTATTTTTGATCGAACTTCACTACACTTTGACTAAAGGGTTATATCTGTGATGTTTATATGTATTGAACGTCGGCTAATCGCTATATGTCGATTAGTGGGGATTATACATATCTGTGATCTGTGTTTGATGCTGGTATGTGTATATGAATGCGTTGGATTTTCACGGGTGAATAGCCGGGGTGGATGTGAGATGAGTGTTTCTTTTTCTTTCATTCATTGTAATATGTAAATTGATGTATTATTATTTGTTTGGCCGCACAACCGGGTCGGGGTTGTAGCCGTCTTTGTATAATTCTTTTTATTGTTTTTGCTCCTAGGATAGACCCATGGAGGGGGTGCACAAACTACCGGGTATCTCGAAGTGCCGAGTGGCCTACTCACGGTGTTGAGGGAGGTTGCTTCGTTTCGGGTACTTGGCGGGTAGTTTGCCGCACCCGTAGGGGTCTTGGGTGGGGTATTTGGCTATTCACCGCGACCGTGTAATCCGCTTTTCGTTGCAGGCTCGAACGGATTGCGGATTCCTAGTATATCCAATGTATTCATCTGTGATCTATAATGTCTATCATTGCTATATATTTATATACTATAACTATTTAGGCGTTGCTTATGTTTTACAGCCGCGCTAGCCCAGCCCCCGCTTTGTCGTTAGTTAAGTAACCTAACGGGTGATGACGGGGCCCTGTGGCGAATGCGAATGGCATAAGCGTACGTCATATTTTGGTTGTTTTCTGCAATGATAGGATTAAATGATGGGACGCATTAAAAGAACTAATGCAAGAAAATAAACCAAGTAAAAGTCGATTGGAACACTTTGAAAACCACTCGGTTCTTTTCAAAACTAAACTTTTAAATGCGGAGCTTGAACCACTCCTTTTAAAAGCTATCTCGTTCCATCGATTATATCAAGTTCACTACGTTCACGGTTTCGCCAAAACCATTCGTAGCCCTCCATCATTTCAGTTAAATATTCGGTAGTATTCAAGCTATGTATTTTGACCTCACGCCAAGGCATAGTGATTGGTAGCTGCCGGATATTTATCTGTTGCATAGATAGAATGCGTTGGTTTGAGACAGTCGTACTGCCATTTTGGCCTACGTCAAGGGTAGGTACGGGTGGGTTCAAATTAACCGGGATAATGATGGGAAGAACTTGACATGTGACTTGTGACATTTTGACCTCACGCCAAGGTCATAAGAGCATGGGGCAAAAATCCACATCGGGAGTTTCATAAGTACTGAAACTTGCTAGCGCTGCATACCATTTGGAGTGTGATAATTCTGGTAGGATTCCTTCGGTTTTATCACGCGATGATATTTGGATCCCGATCCTACTGTGAGTATATGCTACTCCTCAGGAAACCTCTCACTTAACGATCAATGCTATAAACCTAGTAGGTGTCTAGAAAGGTGTTAGCGGAGCTACGACCCCAGGGAAAAGAGGTTCTTAAATTAAGGAACTTCGCGAAAGCGTTGGAAAACCTCCCTCGAAGTACCGACACTGGCCTGGCTGAACGGTTAAGCAAGTATTGTACGGTGAGATTGATCCCGACTAATCCTTTCTTTACGGTTTGAGAAGGGATTCGAGAGACAGTGGGAGCCATCCAGTTTAGACAAACTAAAAACCACTCTAAACTTGCAAGAGCATCATGCTAAAGTGTTTCTTTTCTCTCTCCTAATTGCAGCGACCATTCAACATGACCGGACTTAAGTTATTACTAGATAAAAACATACTGACATGGCCAAACTACAAAGATTGGCTCAGGAATGTCAAGATGGCAATCACTTACGACAAGTTGGGGTATGTACTTACCACTAAAGCTCCCCCTGTCCCCGGTCCCACCTCCAGCGTCGCAGATAAGGAAATCCGTAAGACATGGGAGATCGATTGCGCGAAGGCCAAATGCCTCGTGCTTGCCTCGATGGACAACGAACATCAGAGGAGGCATGAGAATATGGACCTAGAGTCCATATTTCTCCATACAAAAGAACTGTATGGAGAGCAGTCTCGTATCGCAAGATACGAAGTGTCGAAGAAGCTATTTTCGGCAAGATTGGCCGTCGGATCATCGGTAGCGGAACACGTGTTTAAGATGATTGGCTACATAGAGGAGCTAGCGGACCTTGGGACCACGTTGGAGAATGAACTCTATACTGATTTGATTCTCCAGTCCCTTCCTTCCACTTACGCCCAGTTTGTCTTAAACTTCAACATGCAAGGAAAGGAGGTTGAACTTTCCGAACTTCTGAACATGTTGAGGAGTGCTGAAGGCACCCTACAGAAAGGTAGGGAGACATCCACTTTGTTTGTAGGATTATCTTACTCTTCTAGATCCAGGGCGAAAGCCAAGGGTAAGAAGAAGAAAGCCCCCGCCAAACCAAGAGGCGGTGTCAGTAAAGTGGATACGTAGGGAAAAAGGAAAGGCAACAAAGGTAGCGGGAAAGCTGGTGGGGAAGGAAGAATGTTTCTACTGTCACAAAAGTGGTCACTGGAAACAGGATTGCAAGGCTTGGAAGGCCAGAACACAGGATTTGAAGCGAGTTACGGCTTCAGCTTCAGGTGTGTATGTTATTGAAAACTGTCTATCAATAAACTCTACATCCTGGGTATTGGATACCGGATCAGGATCTCATATCTGTAATTCTTTGCAGGCGTTGAGAAAGCGTAGAGTTTTGAAGGCAGGTGACATGACCCTCAGAGTTGCAAACGGTGCTAGCATGGATGCTGAGGCCGTGGGGGACTACCACCTGGGATTGTCGGATGGACACTTTTTGGTTTTGCGTAGTTGTTATTATGTACCAAATGCAACCTGTAACATCATTTCTGTATCTTTATTATCTAAAGAGGGTTATGAATTTTCATTTGTAAGTAATGTAGTGAACATTCACCTTAATCAAGTTTTGATTGGGTCAGGTACATTGAACAACGGTATATACGTATTAAACCAACCACAGATTTTCAATGTCCAGAATACACACAAAAGAAAGTCTCCAGAAATCAATAAAACTTTCTTATGGCATTGTAGACTGGGTCACATCAATGAGAGAAGGTTGACTAAGTTACATGCAGAAGGATATTTGGATCTGTTCGAATATCAATCGTATGCAACTTGTCAATCCTGTCTCAGAGGAAAGATGACAGAGACTCCGTTCACTGGACACGGAGAAAGAGCGAGCGAGCTCTTGGGACTCGTACACAGCGACGTGTGCGGTCCAATGTCTACACATGCACGAAGCGGTTATTCTTACTTCATTACTTTTACGGATGAGTTTTCAAGGTACGGTTATGTCTTCTTAATGAAACATAAATCCGAGGCTTTTGAAAAATTCCAGGAATATTAGAATGAAGTAGAAAAACAAACAGGCAAAAGTATCAAGGCACTGAGATCTGATCGAGGTGGTGAATACTTGAGTGCCGAGTTCCTGGGTTACTTAAAAGAGAATGGAATTCTCTCTCAGCTTACTCCTCCATACACTCCGCAACATAACGGTGTATCGGAGAGACGGAACCGAACCCTATTGGATATGGTACGGTCCATGATGAGTAACGCTGAGTTGCCGCGATCGTTCTGGGGATATGCGCTAGAATCAGCTGCATACCTTTTAAACCGAGTTCCCACTAAGACTGTGCCTACCACACCATATGAGATATAGAGTGGGAAGAAACCCTATCTTCAATACCTGAAGATTTGGGGATGTCCAGCTTATATCAAAAAGCAGCATGCGGACAAACTAGAGGCACGCTCAGTACTGTGCAAGTTTGTGGGATACCCAAAGAACTCCAGGGGGTATCTTTTCTATTACGCAGAGGAACAAAAAGTCCTTGTTTCTCGTAATGCCCATTTTCTGGAACATCGGTTCTTAGAAAAAGAAATAAGTGGGAGCGCAATAGAACTGGAAGAAATTCCAGAATCACAAGCTATTACTGAAAGCTTAGTAGAACCAGAGGGTTCGAAAGATCAGGACATTCCCACGCCACTCCGCAGGAGTAGTAGGCAGTCTCATCCGCTCGAGAGATACTACGGTTTTCTCATTGACGGGGATAGAGAAGATTGCATCATAGATTGTGATGAGCCTACTAGCTTCCAGCAAGCTATTCAGAGCGTCGACTCGGTAAAATGGCTGGATGCAATGCGGACCGAAATGGAGTCCATGTACACCAACAAAGTATGGACGTTGGACATTGCTCCAGATGGGGTAAAATCCGTAGGATGCAAGTGGATCTTCAAAAGGAAGATTGGTGTAGATGGACAGGTTGAGACCTATAAAGCTAGACTGGTTGCAAAGGGTTTTCGTCAAAGACCTAGTTTGGACTATGACGAAACCTTTTCTCCAGTAGCTATGCTGAAATCCATTCGGATCCTTCTTTCCATTGCTGCCTTCCACGATTATGAGATTTGGAGATTTGGCAAATGGACGTAAAGACAGCTTTTCTAAATGGACATTTAGAGGAGTGTGTCTATATGGACCGGCCAGAGGGTTTCATTCAGAGTGGGGGCAGCGGAAAGGTGTGCAAGTTGCTTAAGTCCATTTATGGACTAAAGCAGGTATCGCGGAGTTGGAACATCTGTTTTGATGAGACGGTCAAGGAATTTGGCTTTATCAAAAATCCAGATGAACCATGTATCTATTGTAGATTTGTAGCGAGAACTGTAGTATTCATCGTTTTATACGTGGATGACATTCTCTTAATAGGAAATGACATTCCTATGCTACAATTTGTCAAGGGGTTCTTGTCACACAGGTTCTCCATGAAAGACCTGGGTGATGCCTCATACATTCTGGGTATCCGGATCTACCGTGACAGATCCAAGAGGATATTAGGACTTTCACAGTCCAGGTACATCGACACCATACTGAAAAGATTCAGTATGGAAGATTCCAAGCGCGGTAATCTACCGGCTTGTCACGGGATCACCCTCTCCAAAGAGATGTCTCCCAAGACTGATTTGGAGAGGGATCGCATATTTATTATACCCTACGCTTCTGCGGTAGGCTCTATAATGTATGCGATGTTGTGTACCAGACCGGATGTGGCTTATGAACTAAGTGTGGTAAGCAGGTATCAGTCAAACCCTAGAGAGAAATATTGGATAGCGGTAAAGAACATTCTCAAGTACCTGAGAAGGACTAAGGAGATGTTCTTGGTGTATGGCGGAAAAGACCTCCAGATTGAGGCCTTTGCTGACTCCAGCTTCCAGAGTGACAAGGATGATTCCAAGTCCATGTCGGGTTTTGTCTTCACCCTCAATGGAGGGGCGGTGTGTTGGAAGAGCTCCAAACAGGAAACCGTTGCTGACTCGACTATGGAAGCGGAATACATCGCTGCATCTGATGCCGCAAAAGAAGCTGTCTGGATGAGGAAGTTCTTGAAAGAACTTCAGGTGGTTCCGTCCATTGTTGACCCAATACCTCTGTATTGCGACAACAACGGGGCTATAGCTTTAGCGAAGGAACCCAGGTCCCATCAGAAATCCAGACACATCTTGAGGCGGTATCACCTGATCAGGGAGATCGTGGATCGCCAGGAGATCGAGGTTCGGAGGGTTGCTTCAGAAGATAACACTGTAGATCCATTCACCAAGGCCTTGCACCAGACTCAGTTCGAGTGGCTGATCGAGATGATAGGTCTTCGATACGCCAGTACATGGCCTTAGTGCAAGTGGGAGATTGTTAGTGTATATGCCCTAGAGGCCATTACTGTATCATACTAGTTTGTATATTACTTGATGGAAGCTTGGGATATTCACAGTTGTATATACAATCTTGCTCGAAATGGTAGTATGCTACTTGGTTTGTCTCTGCTTTAATATGTGCATGAGTTTCTTTTAGCATATCGCTGATATACATATTAGTAGAGCCCTTAGGATCTTTGCTTGATTACCAGCGTTGTGATGGCGCTCACACTCGTGGGGGCTGGGTAATCCATAAGCACATCCTTATACAGGTCCCTAGTCGTTGGACTATCGAGACAGGGCATCGATACTCCGGAGTAGACTAGCGTATGCGCTTCTCATCCCAGCGTGGGAGACGGTCTGTCCCACAGCCGTCAGTACGTCGTACTTGAGATAGTATGCGGGTGCTCGTTAGGTTACGAGTACACTGGACAGGACTTGTCGGGAACTGTTGGTTGGTATTATACCTATTGTCAGTTATCAGTTCCCAGGTGACATGAGTACAGCTTAGTCCGCTGACTTGACACTGTCACTTCGCCTCGAGTGTGTTCCCACTGCACTTTGATTACTACCCTACCACGGCTCAAAGGAGTCGTGCAAACAGGTAGTTTTTGGGTGCAGTCCCGAAGCACTTGGAGGCAGTGACGGTTAGACAAGATTCGTCTCTCCCGGTATTGGGGGTTGACATCGCGCTGTGTCCAGGAGAGCCATTACATAAGTAGTCCCTGGCCAGGGCAAGCGAGATATACTGGTAGGTTTCCAGTGTTATCTCAGGGTGTTCTGGGCTACACTCCGACACGACTTGTACCGCTATTAGGGGACTGACGTTCACCGCCCCCTTAGGTCCGCCATGTGATGTATCAGACGAATAGACCGGACTGTACGGAGACTGCCATATACAGGCTCAGTAGGAGTTCAGATGGGGTAACCTCGTCAGTCTTCTTATCGGCATCTACCTGGGGACCGTTATGTACAGCTAGTGCCGCTTGCGGTCTGTGGTTAAACCCACTGCCAGCGTAGTGTCGAGTTTTTAGAGTCCCACATAGAGAGCTATTCGCCTTTAGGCAAAATGAGTAGAGGTCGCATGGTTTTGCGACAGGGTTCGTTCACATCCGCGCACTTGTGCACGTTTGCTGTCCGGACAGCTTATACTAGCGGGCTTTGGTTTAAGCCGGATCCTAGTATATGATTTGGGATTGGTTTTATCTCATTGTATTCGTGTTCCTTGGATCATGAATACGGGTGCGTATGCACAGTTGCTTGAGACAGAGGGAGAGGACTTTGATTAGGGTTAATGACCATTGTCATTTTATTAACCCTAATGCTTTTGTGTGTATTATGGTTAATTGATATTAGTTTAATATAATTGTGCATGGTTATGACCCTTTGACATTCTTGACTTGTTGACCTAGGTTGACACTTTGACCATCATCATTTCATTTGGAAGATGCACTTTGATCCTTGCAATTTGCATTAAAAATGAAATGATAATGGTCATGTCTTGATTAAGCCATGAAAATTATCTTACTAATTATCAATTTATAATAATTTACACATATATGTGAGAATGCTTCATATTTTCTCCCATTCTATCATTTACTTTCTCTCTCTTGCTTTTTCTCTTCCTCAAGCTCTCCCCTCTCATGTGTTGAGAAACACTTGAGCTTGAGAAAAACCATTCCATAGTAATCTCTACTCTCATCTAGGGTTCTAGGATTAGCACTTCTAGCACCCTAGTTACTTCTAGCTTGGAGTTGAAGCCAAAGGTTGAGGTTTTCGGGTGGATCCTTCTTCGACGTAAGAAGACGACAAAGGTGATCCCTTTCTACTACTTCAAGGAGCAAGGAGAGAAGGACATAAAGCCCTAGGTATAACCATTCTACCCTTTAGCTAGTTTCTAGTTAGCTTTAGCTAGTTTTTGTTTAGTAAAGATCCGACTTTGTCTAGTCCATGTTGCCTAGAGTAGTAAAAATCCGATTTTTATTCCGTTTTCCGCCTCCCCGCAAGCACCGGGGTGGGCAACGTGGACTTACAGAATCCCCACCAGTATGTTGCCCAGTTCAGGGCGCTTTGCGGCAACACCGGCGGTGATGATAAGCTCTCGCTTCGCCAGTTCGTCGGTAGCTTGTCAGAAACGGCGTTCGAGTGGTACTCTGAGCTCCCAAACGACTCTATTAAAACATTTGCGGAGATGGAGCTGCTGTTTACTCAACGTTTCGCAAGTGCCAGCGAACACTCTCCGATAACGGCATTAATTAATGCCAGGTTGAAACCAGGTGAGACATGGGTCCAGTATGCTATACGCTGGCGAAACTTGTGGTCGAAATGCGAACAACGCATTGAGGAAGCACCCGCGGTGGGCATGTTCGTGGGTACCCTAGATCCTTATGCAACTATCTCACAGTTCATGATGTTCTTTAAGCCAACCACTTTCTAGGCTTTGATCGACAAGTTGGCCCAGATGGACTAGATGGGTCCCAGACCGTCTCCCCCGAAGCCAGAACCTCGGAATGACAAGGGTAAAGGGAAGGCAACCTTCATTGCGAACGCTCAGCAGCAACCCAGTGCCCCAAAGCTGGCGGATCAGCTGGAAGAAAGACGGCGGTATTACAATGAGAAAATGAAGCGCCCCTACTCATTCCCGCGGGATAAGACGAAGAGGCTATTCAAGCTGGCAATACGCAACAGGCTTATCAACTTGCCAAACCCAAGGAGACCGCCGCAACCCAGTGAGGTGAATAACCCCAACTACTTCCCTTACCATCAAACGGTAAGCCATCCGATTGAGGATTGTTTCGTCTTCAAAGGATGGATCGAAGATCAATACCTACAGGGCAAGTTTGCGCTGTCCGAGAAGTGGAAGGTGAACCCGCCACAACCTCACACTGCTAAGAAGACGGACACACCGGGGGCAACTTGTTCTTTCATTGAAGAAGCTCCATGGGAAATCGTGCTTTCAGCAAAAACCAAGAGGATGCTGAACGATCTTAAAACATGCCCGGCGATCAGGTGCAAGAACTTGCTGGAACCCCAGGTCATTGAAGGGATGCTGAAGCCGCGCCCAACTCCGAAGATCAGTGGTGATGGCCCGAGCACTCACAACCAGCCGTCGAAATCTTCAAAGAAAAAGAAGAAGAAAGCTAAGAAGCCCGTGAAGCCTGGCTACAAGCGCACAGACTTACAGAAACAGATTGATACACTGGAAGAATACAATCAAAAGGCAATGGCTCCCATCACACTCCAAGAGTTTCTCAACCACGTCTTTCAAAAGGAAGATGAAGGGGAGAGTTCATCGGATGAATCCGAGGGATACGTGGCGAGTTGTAATGTGATCTTCCACTCGTTTACCGACGATGAAAAAACTCCTGGCACTAAGAAACTGGGGGCAGAGCCCAAACCGGAGCTTGTGTGGCCGATAGACGAAATGATCGACGCCTTTCTAGATGAGATTCGTTTGAAAAGTAAAGCCGACCAGGAGCGTGAGATGGCCGCATCAGAGGGAGCCAAACGCCGGCGACTAAACGAAAGAGTCGAAGCGCTCCCACCAGATCGAAAGACACCCGACGCGGATAAAAACAGATTCAAGACGAGGAAAAGATTTGCCAAAGCCATGTCGATGGGAATGAAACTACCACACTCGGAAGACAACACGTTCAATGGGGCGGAGAGGCACCCTAATTACTGCTCATATCATCGGAAGATTTCGCACCCCACTGAGGAGTGCGACGCTTTTAAGACATGGTGGCAGGGATATGTTGCTCATCGGCAACATTCTAAGCGAATGAAACACAGAACCCGTCGGGAGCAGAAAAGTACGACCGAAGGACACAAAAGAACCACCGGTAACTGTTACACGGTCAACGCCGGGGGACCGCAAATGCTCACATTCGGGAGCGATTCTGACGAGGAGCTGGCTCTTAGCCCCCTCTTTAAAGAGTCCGCCTCGGGAAAAGAGGAAGAATCAGGAGCCTGCGAAAACATTCAGCTGCGCAATCGCACGCTTCCGGAGAAGAATCTCGGACCCTCAACTAGAAAAGATAAGGGAAAGGAAAAGGTCGTTGAGGATATCGCCTTAGATGACTAAGTTATGAAAGAGCTGAATGCCAAGGACCTGCCTAAGAAGAGTAAAGTAGACCACAACATCCTAGCGCACCTGAGGAAGCTACCCTCTCAGCTCAGCATTCTCGACGCCCTCCTATTATCAAAGGAAGCGAGAGATTCATTAATCAAGACGCTGCAAGACCCTGAACAATTCCAAGCCTTCCTCGCCGAAGAAAGGATGAAGGATGAACTGGAAGAAGTGCATACAGCCGATGTCACGTTCGGTAATGAAGACCTTCTTCTTGGGACGTGCGACCACAACCGCCCCCTATATGTCTTCGGATACTGCCACGACATCAAGATAGACAAAATCTTGGTTGATAATGGGTCTTCCGTTAATCTCCTTAACGTGCGGGTGTTGAAGGAAATCTGCATGAGCGTCCAGCACCTCGCTTGTGACAAAATTACCATCTCCGGTTTTGACTCCCAGTCGTTACGGACTCTAGGATCTGTAATACTAACGTTACGCTTTGGGCTGCTCGTCACGGACATTAAGTTCCATGTCATAGACGCCAAGACTTGCTACAATGCTCTGCTCGGTCGTCCTTGGTTACACGAGTACAACATCATCCCGTCTACACAACATCAGTGTATGAATTATTTCAAGGATGGTCTCGAGTATACCGTGACAGGCGAGCTGAACCCATTCTCCGTGAACGAAGTCCGCAAGTACGAAGATGCAAAGTACTTTTTACCGGATTTTGAGGATACAGAAAGGTATCGCAAACCGGAGAACAAAGCCGCCGCCTCCATCCCTGTTTTTGGGAGCGATACCGAAGAAGAAGAAGAGATAGTTTACGCTGGGCCGTCTCGGCGCAGCAACTCGGGACCGTCCGCCCCCATATTGATCTTCGGGAGTGATTCGGAAGATGAGGTGAATGTTGTGTTTTCCCGTCGGCCGCCAATACAAGAATTCCCCGGTGATAATCAGAGTTTGCAAATCACCATGATTCCGCGGGAGCACTACAAAGATCTCGACACGCTTGAAGCTCACAGCGTGCAGGAGCTGCGGACATTTTACGTCCCTCCCAGGCGAAAAGGTGAAAAGGCGATCCTATTTTACCGATCCACGGAAACAAAAGTGGAGAAAGAAATCTGGCACGGCGCGGATTCTACATTCGACATGCTCCAACCCATCCGTCTGCCCAGATATTACACAAACGGATTGAAAAGGCTATTGAAGCGCCAAAGGGGTACCTTTAAAACAGACTACTCGACAAGCTCGATTCTATAACAGGATTTGGGATGTTCCTGGGACTCAGCGCAAATTGCCCAACGGGAGAATGGAAACGCTTGGGCTTGGATACGTGAGAGCCGGGAAACGGGAACGAGTCCACGGTAGCTACACCATATATAACTTCGATGAAGAAGAGGATGCCCTGTCAGAAAACGCCGATCCTTTATCAAGACTAGATCCCGCACCCAAAGTGCCGAGTCCATCATTTGAAGAGCGAAAGGACAAGCTTATTAGGAAAGCGGGTCAAAAAGATCGGGACGACTATAACCGCGAAATGGCCATCTACGAGAAAGCCAAGACGCAACGTCTGTTTCGACAGGCTGCAAAAGACAAAAATGCTCCTCCCTGTCAACCTGTTGTGCAAAAGGCTCGACGCAGAGGCAGAAACAAGTCAAAAAGCGGAAAAGACATTCAGCAACGACAAAGCGGGACCAAGAAGTCACGCGAGCGAGAATCAAGAGGTCCGGATTCATCCATTATGAAGAAGATAAGTCGAGCATACTCCTTTCCTCAAGACAAGACAAAGAAGATACTTGACCTCGCTATAAGACATCAAATGATTACACTGCCGGAGTCTAAACACCCTGAGCAAACAGGCGAAGTCTCTCACCTAAACTATTGCACTTATCACCGAGTAATAGGGCACCCTCTCGAAGACTGCTTCACCTTCAAGAACTGGGTCGAAGATCAGTATCAGCTCGGTAAGTTCGCTCTATCCGACAGTTGGAGGATAACTCCGCCGCAGAAGCATGAACCCAAAGCTATGAGAGTAGAACCAGATCCACATCGGTCTTCAAAGCGAGCTCTTACTTGTCATATGATAACGATATCAAAAGAAGAGCCCGAGAATATGGATGACCTTCCCTGGTGCTTTGAAAACAATGATAACGAGGTGATCTCAGAGTTTCCACCGACGCCAAAAGAGCTGGAAGATGGAATACACACTACTGCAGATAACCTCAAGAAGATTGAGCAGGGGACAGCAAACGACCTGCGACCGACATTCGTCAGCGAGTTGCTATCTGAAGAAAGGGTGGTCGCGTTAAAAGACATACTTATGCATCATAGAGATTGCTTCGCATGGAACTATTCTGAAATGCCAGGGCTAGATCCAGAAGTTGCTGTGCATAAATTGGCAATATCCCCGGACGTCAAGACAGTCAAACAGGCGCCGAGAAGAATGCGGCTCGAGCTTGAGATGAGCATCAACGCCGAAGTCAAGAAGCTGATCGATTCTGGGTTTATCCAAGAAGTTCAATATCCTGACTGGATCGCCAACATCGTCCAGGTAATGAAGAAAAATGGGACAGTGCGCATATGCGTGGATTTCCGGGATCTCAATAAAGCTTCCCCGAAAGACGATTTCCCAGTACCAGTAACCGAGCTGATGATAGATAACACGTCCACTCACGAGGTTTTCTCTTTCATGGACAGCTCATCAGGGTACAATCAGATAAAGATGCACCCCGAAGACCAGAAGCATACCGCTTTTCGGACCCCTCTGGGAATATTCTGCTACAAAGTTATGCCCTTCGGTCTAAAGAATGCCGGTGCCACCTATCAGAGGGCCATGACGAAGATCTTCGATGACCTCATACATGAAATCTTCGAATGCAATATCGACGACCTCGTCGTGAAAAGTAAATCATACGAGGAACATCTCGAGCATCTGAAGACCGTATTTCAATGCCTTCGGCAATACAACTTGAAGATGAACCCTCTCAAATGTGCGTTCGGGGTGTCTTCAGGCAAATTCCTTGGATTTATCGTCCGACATCGGGGTATCGAGATAGATCCGTCAAAGATCAAGGCGATCATGGAGATGTCCCCGCCAAGGACTCTCAAACAATTGCGGTCTCTCCAGGGGAAGCTCGCGTACATCCGGCGATTTATAGCCAATCTCTCTGGCAAGTGCCATCCTTATAGTCACCTGATGAAGAAGGGAACCCCGTTCATCTGGGATCACAAATGCCAAGGCGCGCTGGATGAAATCAAGCAGTATCTGCAGAACCCGCCAGTGCTGGCTGCTCCGGTCAAGGGAAAGCCCCTCATTCTTTATACAACCGTCCTTGAAGGTTCCTTAGGCGCATTGTGGGCACAGGAGAACGACCAAGGGAAGGAGAGATCGCTCTACTATCTGAGTCGAGTTCTACTGGGGGCAGAAAACAATTACTCCTCCATCGAAAAGCACTGCCTGGCATTGATCTTTGCGATAACCAAGCTCAGGCACTATGCGTTGGCGCATGAAGTCCGTCTTATTTCGAAGGTGGACCCCCTTAAATATCTAATGTCGAAGGCCATATTGACAGGGAGACTGGCTAAATGGGCCCTGCTCTTAATGGAGTTTTCGATAACTTATCAACTTCTTAAGGCGGTGAAAGGCCAGGCCATCGCGGACTTCCTCGCTGAACATCCAATACCGGTCGATTCCCCTTTGAATTATGAACTGCCAGATGAACACGCGTTTGATGCGATCGGCGACGGTGATACCCGATAGGAACTTTATTTCGATGAAGCATCTTCCGTGAAGAAGCGCAAACAAGGCACCCCTATAATCAAATCGGGGGTATGCCTTATCTTCGTAACTCCACAAAGAGGGATAATGCGCTACGCTTTTTCCCTAACAGAGCCGAGGACGAATAATGAGGCCGAATACGAAGCTCTGATAGCAGGCCTCGAGATCGCCATCGACATGGGAATTAAAAACCTCCTCATATACGGAGATTCCCAACTGGTCGTTAGTCAAGTAAACGGTGACTACCAGACATGTAAGCCAGAACTGGTAAAGTACGGCGAAAGAGTACAACGATTGCTGACTCAAATCCTCTCCTACACCTTGGAAACCATACCGCGTGCCGAAAATAGCAAAGCGGATGCATTAGCCAAGCTAGCTAAAGAACTAGCTGACGAGGACCTCGATGACGTAAGAATCGTGGTACAAAGCCGTCGGGTTCTTGCTCCGGCAGAAATATCTCCGGAATCATCCAAGGAAAAGGAAGCGACCGAGCAGACGGCCATGCAAATAAAAGACCAAGAAATGGTTGAAGATTGGAGAGAAGTCTTCATAGACTACTTTAAATCCCGTCGGACGCCTGAAGATACGTCCTCAATGTAAGTGCACGGCGGCGCCCCGGCCGTCAATCCGACGGCCAAACGCGGAAACGGTGGTAAACTTAAATTTTGCGGACTTAGCAAACCGGCACCACCGCGCACTAAACTCCGGATCGTTCCATTAAACTAGTCTAAGCTATCTAGAGAGTGGGCAGAGAAGTATACCATACGATCCGAGTCCTCCGGTCTTCATCTCCACTCCGATCTCCTCGCGGGATCTCCGTCCGTCTCCTCCTCGTCGGAAAGGGCACCACGAAGCAGGGTACTTTTACGGGCTCCCACCTCAATACCGAGGCAACTCGCGCATGAAGCCGGCTACTCGACATGCACAAGATATGCTGTAGGGAGTGTAATGTAGAATGTATGTCTCACTTTGGGGTTGGTTGCCATTTGAAGAGGATGGAGGAAACAAAGATAAGAAAAATGGTGCTTGCATTTTTCTTGGCATGGAATGAGATCAAGAATGAAAACCTCTCTCAAAGATGAAGCTCTCTCTTCTTCTCTTTTCTTCTTCTCACTTTCTTTTCTCAACCATGATTAATCTCTCATCAAGTAGGTATGAAAATGGTGGAGCAAAAATATGAAGCATGAAGGGAGGTTATTGTAGTAAAAGCAAGAGGTGACCTTAAACAAAACATAATGATCACTAAACTTACATCAACACTCATCTCATTTCAAATCAATCTTTATGCAAGAAATGATTAAGGAAAAGAATGGAATAAAAAGATGCTCTCATCTTACAAATAAACCCTCCACAAAATGTAATTTGCAAAACTGCAAATTACCCCCTCCATCAGAAAAGTCCGGCCGGGAAAGAACAAAGGAAAACCGGCCGGAACGGAAACAAAATGGCAACTCTAGAAAACTGGTCCCGTAATAAATTACAGGAAAACCCCACACTGTGCATACACAACCGCATTTGTATTCCGTCCGGATACAAATGCAATGAGACAAAATCTACACTGTACTAAACTAGGACCGGCTTAAGCCAAAGCCGGCTAGTAATATCCGTCCGATCCTGATGCGTGCAATACCGCACGTATCTGATCGAACGCTGCCATATAACTATACGGCCACTAGTACAAAACCGTCCGATCCTGATCCGTGCAATACCGCACGTATCTGATCGGACCCTGCCATATCTCTATACGGCCTCTACAGCGTTTCGCCCGAAACTTGAGTAACTGAAGGTGTGGTGGACTCTAAAGACTCGTCAATACTATGGCTGTGGATTTAACCACTAGCACGTCAGAGGTATAAGCCAATACGTGACGGGCCACCAGCTATTGACTAAAAGGGACGTCGATGAGAAAGCTCACCCCGACACCCAACTGAGCCTGTCAGTGACAATATCCGTACAGTCCGGTCCGTTCGTCTATGAGCATCGCATGGCGGGCCTAGGGGGTTGGTAAAAGTCAGACCCCCAAAAGCGGTACAAGTCGTGTCGGAGTGTAGCCCAGAACACCCTGAGATACTACTGGAATACCTACCAGTAAATCTCCTTGCTTTGGCCAAGGTCTTTGTGTAATGGCTCTCCTAGACACAGCGCGACCTCACCCCCAATACCGGGAGAGACGAAACCCCCGAAGATCCGCTCACTGCCTCCATGTGGCTCGGGACTGTACCCAACTAAAACCTGTTTGCACGACTCCTTTGAGCCGTGGTAGGGTAGTAATCAAAGCACAGTGGGAACTCACACGAGACAAATGACGATCCCCAGGTCGATGAACTAACCTGTACACATGTCACCTGGGAACTGCTATCTGACGTCAGGTATAAGACCAACTAGCATGTTCCCGGCGAGTCCTGTCCGGTGTACTTATAACCCAATGAGCACCTGTATACATCTTAGGTGATCCAACTGACACCAGTGGCTTGTGAGACCGGCCACCGCCCCTCGTCGGGGTCTCGACTGTATACACTAGTCTACTCTGGAGAATCGATGCCCTGTCTCGAAACTCCCACGACTAGGGACCTATTAAGGATGTGCTTGTAGACTCCAGCTCTCACTTATATGATCGCCCTCATACTGCTGGCAGTCAAGCATGAATCCTAGGGCTCTATCAACGTGCAATAGCGACCTGTCAGGTCACCTAAAGCAGTACACGATGATAAAGGTAAACCAGATAGCATACTATCATCTCGAGTAAGACTGTCCTACCGGGATAGGTCCTCCCTCAATCATTGCAATCACGTGCCTGTGATCCAATAATTGACTCTGAGGGCACTATCTCCAACACTCAAGACATCAGCTTGTGAAACGAGCTCTGTCCTTCGCCTTCGTCAATAATACTCTGTACAAGAGGTCATTTGACTCTTTGTGGTTGAGATGTCTGGGACCTGACGAAGCGAAAAGAGTCGTTCAGGAAGTTCACGATGGACTCTGCGGTTCTCACCAAGCAGGCCCGAAGATGAAGTTGAAGATTAAACGGATGGGCTACTATTGGCCCACGATGATCCAGGACTGTCTCGAATACGCGAAGCAATGCCACTCGTGCCAGATCCATGGGGACTTTATCCATCAGCATCCAAATCCACTACATCCAACGGTGGCTAGCCGGCCGTTCGAAATGTGTGGAACTGACATAATCGGCCCCATCGAACCAGCATCATCCATGGGACATCGTTTCATCCTAGCGACGACTGATTACTTCTCCAAATGGGCAGAGGCAGTACCGTTAAGGGAAGTGAAGACGGAAAATATTCTCCATTTCTTCAAGACGCACGTCATTTATCGGTTTGGAACTCCGCGACGGATCATTTCCGATAACGGGCCAGCCTACAGAAGCCACAAGATTAGTCGCTTCGCGCAACAGCACAACATAGACTGGAGATACTCCTCAGTTTATAATCCCCGGGCTAACGGTCTAGCTGAGGCTTTCAACAAAACCTTGACAAAGATCGTGAAGAAGACGGTGTCCCGAAACAAAAAGGACTGGCATGAGAGACTGCAAGAAGCTCTCTGGGCATATCGAACTACGTTCAAAACGGCCACGAACACAACGCCATACGCATTGGTATTCGGTACAGAAGCAGTACTCCCCCTCGAGATAGAGCTACCCTCTCTACAAGTGGTGGTCCACTACGAGCTGACGGACGAAGAAAATGCTCAGCTTCGGCTTGAGGAGCTTGATGCCCTTGATAAGACCCGGCTCATAGCGCAACAAAATCTGGAGGCTTACAAAGCAAAGATGACGCGCTCATACGAAAGATTGACCAGGCCGAGGACGTTCCGCCAAGGCGAACTCGTGCTAATGGTCAAAAGGCCTATGATCCCCAATTACGCCAAACGGGGAAAATTCGAGCCAAACTATGAAGGTCCGTACATCATAGACAAGGTCTACCAGGGTAGAGCGTATCTACTCATGGATATGCACGGTGAAAGACCTTTCATGCCAGTGAACGGTCGCTTCCTGAAAAAATACTATGCTTAACGGGTCAAGGCCTAGGTCAATGATAGATGACGATGACTATGTCCGCTCGCTATCTTCCTAAGCCCGAACTCTAAGTAGTAACCAGCATCCTTTATAACGGACCGAAACGTCCTTAAACTAACGATGGACCGAAACGTCCTTAAACTAACGACGGACCGAAACGTCCTTAAACTAACGACGGACCACTATGTCCTAAAACTGGCTGTTGACCGAGATGTCGATAAACTACGGTAGATTGCAGTATCTCAAAGCCGATATAAAAAATAATAATAAAAAAATAATAAAAACGGTATGTCCATAAGCAAAATGGGTACGGATGAAAACCCGAAAGGGCTCCGTGAGTAAAAACAGCAGGGCTACCGGCGAGTGTTTGTGAAAACCCGAAAGGGCGCAACCTCGTTAAAGAACACTTGCAGGGTCCTCACGACCTTGTAATGAGAAACCACCCGCGTGAGATCCTTATGACTCACAAGGGAGCAACACACTTAGGAGTCCTCACGACTCCTAAGGAGAAATTACACTTGCGAGATCCTCACGACCCGTAAGGAGAACTCTCTTATGGGACCCTCACGGCTCATAGGATTTGAAAGTCTTAAGTCACAGAGACTTAAACCTGTGCTTAAGCAACCCCCACAACCTTCAATTTATGCCCTACAATCGGCTCAATACTGACCCTTGTATACAATCCACGGGCGTGAATAAACGTTTCCCTAACCAAGTCCCATCCGTGACTAGGGATATGTTCGCACGGTAAACAACCCTTGTGAGTCCTCTCGACTTATAAGGAGAAAACCCTTTTGTAAGATCCTTACGACTTACAGGGGAACATGCACTTAGGAATCCTCACGATTCTTAAGGAGAAAACACACATACAAGATCCTCACGACTTGTAGGGAGAAATACCTTTGTGAGACCCTTACGGCTCATGAAGTCAAAAGCCTTAGTCGACAGGACCCTTAACCCTGTTTACTAAGCCACTTTTGTTCAGCATCGACAGAGGCAAATGATAATTCGCTCCTGGCAAACATCCCAGTTGTAGTGGTGCTGATGCCAAAATCGGTGTCTAAATCCAAGCTTGCAGCGAAAAGCCAGCAAGCCATACATGCATACGAAATAGCCGAAATGATGGGGCAACTTGTAATGACAAACAGCAAGTAAAAATGTATGCATGATAAATAGCCGAAATGATTGGGCAACTCGCAATAAAAAGCAGCGAGTAGAAAATAAAATAAATAGCCGAAATGATTAGGCACCGCGAAAAATAGCCGAAATGATTGGGCAATCGTGACCTTCGTGATATAAAAGCTGAAATGATAGAGCATCACGGAAAAAGAAATAAAATAAAAATGAAATTTATGCCTTACAGGTGATGTTACATCTATCCCTGTATACAATCCAAGGGCACAAACAAAGAAGGGATCATATTCCTCCCTCAGGTCTCATCATAAGAAGAAGCCAAATCTCGACGGTCCGCAAGTGACCTAGAGATCGTCTCAATACTCGTCTTGTGACAACGGACACAACTTCAGGCGAAGCGGAACAGCGGCAACTCCCAGTTCCATGGCTCGGCGATATACAGATCCCCAAGAGTCAAACCCTCATTCCGTGAAATGTGGATACAATCAGCAAAATTCCTGGCTACGTGGAACGCGGATTATGTCACTTCTGACCCCGTGGAAAACGTCCAGAGCGGATCCTGGTCCTCGCAGAGCACGGCAGTGAACCCGTGTTAAGCATCCAGAGCGGAGCCTAGTCCTCGCCGAACACGGCAGTGAACTCGTGTGAAGCATCTAGTGCAAAATTCCTGGTCACGTGGAACGCGGATAACGTCACTCTTTGACCCCGTGGAAAATGTCCAGAGCGGATCCTGGTCCTCGCAGAGCACGGCAGTGAACCCGTGTGAAGCATCCAGAGCGGAGCCTAGTCCTCGCCGAACATGGCAGTGAACCCGTGTGAACCTTCTAGTGCAAAATTTCTGGTCACGTGGAACGCGGATAACGTCACTCTTTGACCCCGTGGAAAACGTCTAGAGCGGATCCTGGTCCTCGCAGAGCACGGCAGTGAACCCGTGTGAAGCATCCAGAGCGGAGCCTAGTCCTCGCCGAACACGGCAGTGAACCCGTGTGAAGCATCTAGTGCAAAATTCCTGGTCACGTGGAACGCGAATAACCTCACTCTTTGACCCCGTGGAAAACGTCAAGAGCGGAGCCTAGTCCTCGCCGAACACGGCAGTGGACCCGTGTGAAGCATCTAGTGCAAAATTCCTGGTCACGTGGAACACGGATAACGTCACTCTTTGACCCCGCGGAAAACGTCCAAAGAGGATCCTGGTCCTCACAGAGCACGGCAGTGAACCCGTGTGAAGCATCCAGAGCGGAGCCTAGTCCTCGCCGAACACGACAGTGAACCCGTGTGAAGCATCTAGTGCAAAATTCCTGGTCACGTGGAACGCGGATAACGTCACTCTTTGACCCCGTGGAAAATGTCCAGAGCGGATCCTGGTCCTCGCAGAGCACGGCAGTGAACCCGTGTGAAGCATCCAGAGCGGAGCCTAGTCCTCGCCGAACATGGCAGTGAACCTGTGTGAAGCATCTAGTGCAAAATTCCTGGTCACGGGGAACACGTATAACGTCACTCTTTGACCCCATGGAAAACTTCCAGAGCGGATCCTGGTCCTCGCAGAGCACGGCAGTGAACCCGTGTGAAGCATCCAGAGCGGAGCCTGGTCCTCGCCGAACACGGCAGTGAACCTGTGGGAAGCATCCAGAGGAAAATTCCTGGTCACGTAGAACACGGATAACGTCACTCTTTGACCCCACGGAAAACGCCTAGAGCGGAGCCTGGTCCTCGTCAAGCACGGCAGTGAACCCGTGTGAAGCATCCAGAGCAAACACCGGACTGTGGAGTCCTTAAAATCCACAGACTATGATTTCCTTAACCTCGACCGCAATGTCTTAAAACTAACAATCAACCACCATGATTCTAGACTGATTTTACATTGGTTTAAGGGTACATCTCTTCACTCCTTTGATATTTGTCGTTGTAATTTCTCAACGTCTTCAAAGAGGTGACGGGTCCCGATAACCACATATTGGACTGTGGAGTCCTTAAATCCACGGACTATAAGGTCCTTAACCTTGACCGCGATGTCTTAAAATTAACATCGGACTGTGGGGTCCTTAAACCCACGGACTATGAGGTCCTTAACCTTGACCGCAATGTCTTAAAACTAACATCGGACTGTGGAGTCCTTAAATCCACGGACTATGAGGTCCTTAACCTTGACCGCGATGTTTTAAAACTAACATCGGACTGTGGAGTCCTTAAATCCACGGACTATGAGGTCCTTAACCTTGACCGCGATGTCTTAAAACTAACATTGGACTGTGGGGTCCTTAAACCCACGGACTATGAGGTCCTTAACCTTGACCGTGATGTCTTAAAACTAACGTTGGACTATGGAGTCCTTAAATCCTCGGACTATGGGGTCCTTAACCTTGACCGTGATGTCTTAAAACTAACATTGGACTATGGAGTCCTTAAATCCACGGACTATGAGGTCCTTAACCTTGACCGCAATGTCTTTAAACTACGATACCCTGGAAACCATCCCAAGCCAACCCCCGACCCCGTGAAAGACGGATAAGGGTGACCGCACCCAGCATTTGCGGGTCCTCACGACCTGCAAGGAAGAAAACTCTCTTGTGAGATCCTTACGATTCCCAAGGGAAAACCCGCTTAAAAATCCATCCGATTCTTGAGAAGAACTTACACCTACGGGATCCTCTCGACCTGTAGGGAGAAAAGCTCTTTATGAGACCCTCATGGCTAATAAAGCTCAAAAGTCTTAGGAGGCAGATCTTAACCCTGAATCCTAAGCCATCGCTACCCGGCGAGTAAGCCAAGATAAATTGTTCGCAGAACACATTCAATAAAAAGGGGACACACCACTGAGAAGAAAAATATGTCTTTATTCATAAACCAAAATGGGTACAAAGTACAATTCATGAAAGAACAAAAAATACTCTCATTCAGGAGTATGAACAAAAAGAAAGGAAAAAAATACAAGTTTTCAAGCCGGCGGGCGATTTAGTAATTTCGCTAGCTCATCCTGCTTTTGCTGGGTCATGGCTTCGTTATTCAGGATCGCCAGAAGACGGGCCTCCGCCTGAGCCTGCTGGGCCTGGTACGAAGCAAGCCGTCCTTCAAGCTCTTTCTCGGTGGCCTTGTAAGCCTCGACCCTTTCAAGAGCGAACGTGGCAGCTTTATCAAGAGCCACCACCTCTTTGATAGACTCTTGAAGCACCCGCCAGAGTTCATATGCTTTGTTGGCCTTGGCGGTAAGATTAGCTTGAAACTCGCTCAGCGCCTTAGAAGCCAGCTCCCTCTCCGAGAATTTACGGCCGGGCCTTTTCTCGCACAACAATATGTTCTCCACGCGTCGCTCTATCAGACCACGTAAGCTCGCGACCGCAACCTTGGAAACAAGACATATACGCTCAAGACCGTATAAACAGGCCTCCATTCGATAGCAATAGTTGATCCAAAACGCGCTCATATCACCTGGTATGGGAAGCAACAAAAAGTTCTCGATGTACATCCTATCAAGCATGCATTCACAACTATATGAATATCCGAAAAGAAATAATACCCGAAGCTCTGATGTGCATGCATCATAGTGATAGTGTTCGCAATTAAAGAAAGTTCTCATGGAAAGGACACAAAGTTCATTTATGCAAGCAAAAACATACATACGGATACCCAACACACATGAAAGTTCAACATAAAGCATGTGAAAACTAATTTGAATATATTACACTAGCGGGAAAAGGTCGCCGAACAAAGGATCGGTAGCGCAAGGGTTGACAAAACAAAGGACAAAATTCTCCATCTCTCTCTCCGCTCTCTCCAACACGTCAAAGCGCCGGTTCTCGCGAGGAGTCGCTCTCCACTGATTGGCGCCATGTTCGTCCGCAAAAGCAGACATAACAACCCGACGGGCTCTTATTTCGCTCAAAAGGTGAACTGAGCGATCTTTCAAAGCCTGAGTAATTAGGCACGCTTCGTGAAAGCCCTCGAGCTTTTCTTCAGCCGCGTCAAGCATCGCCAGGGTCATCTCCACCGGGTGAGGAGGGATGTCAGCAAGCACGGCAGCGAGAATCATCTGGAGCCAGAGGGAGCCTATTGGGAGGGGAGACCCCCTGCGGATCGAGAGTTCATATGCCGCTGAGTCGCATTCGTCGTCGGTAAGGAGTGGATCCACCAATCGTGCGGCGAAGCGGGGGATCATCTCCTCGATAGGAACTTCCCATGGCTGGTGACGAGCATGAGGGCGATTGCAGGCCATGGCGCTCAGTTGTCTCTCAAGACAAATCACACCAAAATGAGAATAAATTTCTCTGTGAAGAGAAAAGAAGGCCATGGCCCCAGGATATAAAGGGAAGCATTAAATGCTGCGCGCAAAAAAAATTGCATGATGGAACCCATTCCAAGGCCCAAAAAAGGGAAGACATCGGAAATCAGGAAAAGGAGCGATTTCCGAGGCGCCTTCTCTGCATCTAATGCCATGCACAGAAATATGGCATGAAAAATTGAATAGCCCCATAAAAGGCCCCTCACGTGTGGAGCACGTGAGCACCATACTTGGTGTGTACCAAAAAGTGAAATAATACCCCACACACTAAACACATCAGCAGCAACAATTAAAAAAAAATGACGATAAGATCCCATAGAATAGCATGCAAACACAGAAAGGCACGATAAAACTTATTATTCATGCTTTAGGTAGTTCGTACAAAATGAAAAGAAAATGATTACAACGGCAAGACCTCAGACGCGGGGCACGGATTGAGAAACTCAAACTTGACTTTGTCTAAGATCCTCCAAGCATTTCGAACCATTCGAGTATGTTTTCTTTCGCGGTCACAAGCGTCAGGATCCTCACGAATGTCTTCTACCCTCCGATAGGCAGCAAGTATGGCCGACTGCTGAAAAGCCTGGTGCAAGAGATCAATGAGGTTGTCTCGCCTTCTCTTCGAGATTAGGCTCATCAGATACACTGAATGTATCTTATCCTCGGCAGCGTCCAATGCCCTGAGAGGTACACCAGTGCAGAAGAGAGGAAGCGCCTCCCAAATCGCCAACACGATGAGTTTCAGAAGAGAAGAGCGACGGGGGAGTAGCCGATGGTTGTACTCATTCAAGCGGCTCATGATCTCAGCACATTGAGCGTTGTTGAACTCCTGGTTCTGGCTACGGCCCAGCGCACGAATATTCTCATAAGAAATGATTTCGTCAAGATCGTACATATGGGCGTCCATGATACCTAAAATAAAAATCATGAGAATCTATTACAAACCCTTTTCTTTTTCATTGATTACAGAAGGACAACCTAGGGCAAGAAAACCCTAAGAAGCCTCCATGGGAAGAACTGAGTTCTTCATGGGAATTAAATTCCTTATTAAGAGAAGGGAATTAAATTCCCAGAAACATTTTCTTTAAACGGAATTAAATTCCTCAGAAAAAGAAGCCAACATCATCATCTCCCTGAAGGATCAGATGAACCCTAAAGAGATTTACTGCTGAAGATTAAATGGTTTCATATTTCGGTTGAAAAACTTAAAGGAAAAATGGGTTCATATTTAAAGGGGGTGAAACCCTTACTATGGATTTAAAATCCAGAAGGACATGGGAAAGTTCTCCGATCGTTCAAAGATCTTTACCTGAAGAAAAGAATTCTTTTTTAACAGAGTTAAACTCTGAAAATTGTTCAAGGCAGAGAACTAAGCTCTGGAAAGGAGAATTAAAATCTCAGAAAGAAAAGTATGCAAGGAGGAAGATGAGCAAAGTGGAGGCGCTTCTGAAATGACCCATATATTTATAGGATGTGATGGAGACGCTTCATCTCCTCGATTCCCTAGATGGATCCAATGGTCACAAAAGAGACAGCGTTGCACTCACGTGCACTCACGTGAGAACAACGCTGTGGGGGCATTTGTTCCCTGATTAAAAATCAGGAAAGGACTCAGAAGAGGCATCATGTGCTCACACGTGACCAGTGGTCACGTGTTGGCACGTGACGTTTAAAGCAGCGGCACAAAGCGCATTCAAGAAAAAGCTTCAGAAAAGGTCACGTGCTCACACGTGACCAGTGGTCACGTGACGGCTGAACATCGGCCAGAGAACAGAGCGCAGAAGAAGAGAAGCCCATTCCGGGGGTCACGTGGCCACACGTGACCAGGGGTCACATGGCCACACGTGACCGGCTTTAAAAGCCTTATTCTTTAACAGAATTAAATTCTGAGAGGAGATCACTCAAATCTTTCCAAAATAGAGAAGGATTATTTGGAACCGTTGAATTGAAAATCTAAAGGTGATTAAATATCACCAATTTATGGAAAAATCTTGGACTTGGAAAAATTTTCCCCTAAATCTGACCGAAATAACAAAGAGATATCTTTGGATTTAAAATCCAATGGTGAATAAAATTCACTTAACAATCTAAAGGCCCAGATTAATGATAAATATAAATCAAATCTCTTAATATACAAATCAAATCTCTCAATGAGAGATTTGAAAAACAGATTGCTTCTTTTCCTTCTCCTATAAATAGGAGCCAAGAAAAGAAGAGAAGGGACCTTTTTTTTTTGGATTGGACCTTTGGACCTTTTCTTTTGATACACAGGGAGAGATAGAGAGCTTTTGATTCTCTGCAAAAGGAAAACCTTAGGTAAGAAAAGAAAAGGGAGGCTTAAAAAGAGAATTTAATTCTCAAAAGAATTTAACTCTTATATAAAGAAAAGAACTTAGTTCTTTCTCTGGTCGAGGATCTGCAAAGTGCACATCTCCCCATGAATAGAGAATTTAATTCTCACTGGGTTGAGATCCTGCCATGCAGATCCAAAACATAGAGGAGGAACTGAGTTCAGAGAATTTAATTCTCACAAAATGATAGGAATTCAATTCCTTTGAGATAAAGTTAGGGTTTAACCCTATGTTATGGGAATTTAATTCCTTCAAAATGAACAGAACTAGGGTTTAACCCTAATTGAGAATATAATTCTCTCAAACTCACAGGAATTTAATTCCCTTAAGAAAAGAAGTTAGGGTTTAACCCTATTAAGAATATAATTCTTCGGAAGAAAATAGGAATTTAATTCCTCTAAAGTTTAGGGTTTAACCCTATGAACAGAACTTTAAAAAACATGCAGAGTCACGTGCTACCACGTGACCCTTGCAAAGACCTACAGAATAGAACTCTGAAGCAGACACTTCACGTGTTACCACGTGACTCCTGCGAAAATATATAAAAGGGAACTTTGAGGCAATGCCTCACGTGCCCCACGTGATCCCTCAAGCACATAAAGAAACAGCAAAATAAACAGAGACTCTGGGGTGCCATCACGTGTCACCACGTGACCCCTAATGAGTATTCTAATAAACCAGAGCATGAGCCCTCATCACATGCCCGTACGTGATGGCTTTCAGAACTAAAAGTGTTAAACACTTATCTGTAAAACAAAAAAAAGAGAAGAAGGGCGCTCTCACGTGCTACCACATGACCCCTCTTGCCTTAGTGTTTAACACTAAATTGAAAACTCTGTATCCAATGTTTAACACTGATTCTCCTTAGTGTTTAACACTAATTTGGAAAACCCTATTTGCAGTGTTTAACACTTATTTGCTTAGTGTTTAACACTAATTTGAAAACTCTTTTCCCAGTGTTCAACACTGATTATCTTTTAGTGTTTAACACTAACTTGTCAATCTTTTCCCAATGTTCAACACTGTTGGTCTCTAGTGTTTAACACTAGCTTTAGCCTAATTGGCTAAATTTCCAGAGGCAAAGCCTCTCCTCCAATGAATCAACAGAGGGCCAATATCCCAGAAATTATTTAGACTTAGCCCAAGCTGGCCATAAGTCCTCAATGCAAGCTTAACTGGGCCAATGGGCTCATAATATAATAATTGATCATAGTATCCAAATTGGATTACGGATCACTTAATCTACCTCGGTTTAAGGGTACATCTCTTCACTCCTTTGATACTTGGCGTTGTAATTCCTCAACGTCTTCAAAGAGGTGACGGGTCCCGATGACCACACATTGATACCGACTGTGGGGTCCTTAAACTCATGGTCTATGAGGTCCCTAACCTTAACCGTGATGTCTTAAAACTAACATTGGACTGTGGAGTCCTTAAATCCATGGACTATGAGGTCCTTAACCTTGACCGTGATGTCTTAAAACTAACATCGGACTGTGGAGTCCTTAAATCCACGGACTATGACGTCCTTAACCTTGACCGCAACGTCTTAAAACTAACACTGGACCGCAATGTCCTTAAACTACCTATTGACCGCAATGTCACTAAACTAAACAACAGGGCTCCCTTAATAGCTCTCTTGTCGGATCTAAACGATCCCGTTGAGTCGATCTTAGTCTAAAACTAGACTAACGTATCCTTAACAAACGTTTAAGTCGATCTTAGTCTCAAATGAGGCTAACGTATCCTTAAACACAACCCCCAAACCCAAATCTAAGATAATACGGATTTGGACTAGTCCACGCCCTACGGGCGACGACATAACTCAGCCTCCGTATACAATCCACGGGCAACCAAACACAAAATAAACACACACGACACGAAGTGATCATCTGGAGAAGGAGAAAGTTGCTACCGCAATGCGGTAGCGTAATTAACTGCAGGGGCTTGCGCCTGCAGGGAAGAGCGTCCCCACAATCAAAAACCCCTCAAGCGAGGGGGAATCTGACGAAGTCTGCTACATCGGACGCATCCGTTTAAACCTTCGATACATGGTGCCATAAATCAACTTGGCATCTTCGGAGAGGTAGACGGATAGCACCAATTAGCATTTGCCCCGAATTTCAGGCAAGACGTCCCTGCGTCGCGCCGTCTTTTGGAGGGGAACAATGATCACATCAGTCACCTACAGGCCGTCAGCGGTACTAGCTGGACGTAACGGCTACCCGGGTATTGAGCGATATGAAGATCAACAAGCAAGCTCGTCCATACTCTCCATGAAGCGTATCAGTAACACTACCGTTCAGTCCGGTCTCTTCGTTTGATATGTCGCATATCATATCTAGGGGTGGTAAACGCCAGACCCCAGTAACGTGATAAGTCATGCCGATGTCTGGCCTATAACAGTTCGAGAAACTACTTATAACTCTTATCAGTAAATCTCAGCAGCAGCCCGGGCCAGGGACTTCCAGTTATAGCCAATCGAGCATAGCGCAACATCAACCCCTAATCCCAAGAGAGACGAAACCCCTCCTATCGCTCATTGCCTCCATGTGACTCAGAACTGTATCCAAAATCCACCTGTTTGCACGTCTCTTTTGAGTGTGGTAGGGAGGAAATCAAAACACAGTGGGAGCCACACAAGTCTCTATGACGATCTCGGGTCTACAGACTAACCTGTACCAGTGTCACCGGAGGACTGCTATCTGACGATAGGTCTACTACCAACTAGGAGTCATCGGCGAGTCCTGTTCAGTGTACCCATTCTCCAATGAGCACCTGTGTACAATCTTTGATGTCACACACCAATGGTTGTGGGATCAACCATTGACCTCTAAGGGACAAGAAACGTACACACTAGTCTATTCTGGAATATCGATGCCCTAGTCTCGATATTCCCTCGACTAGGAACTGATTAAAAGATGTACTTTTGGATCACCCTGGTCCCACTAGTATGATCTCATCATAATCCTTGTAGTCAAGTACATATCCTAAGGGCTTTATCAACATATGAGAGCAAGATAGTAAAGAATTGTTAGTTATATGTATGCCCTAGAGGCCATTACTGTACATACGATGTATATTGTAGTGGATGCTTGGACATATATAGGGAGGACTTTCTTGCTCGACATGATAGTATGCTATCTGGTTGTACTTTATCTTAACATGTACTCTGATTGTCTCTATGTTACATGTTGATAAAGCCCTTAGGATGTGTACTCGACTACTGGGACTATGATGAGATCATACTAGTGGGGCCACGGCAGTCGACGAGTACATCCTATAACTGTTCCTAGTCGAGGGTGTATCGAGACAGGGCATCGATACACCAGAGTAGACTAGCGTATACGCATCTTGACCCATATGATGGGCGATGGATGATCCCATATCCATCGGTGTTTGACATCAAGGATGGTGTACGGGTGCTCAGTAGAGACTGGGTACACTGGACGGACTCGCCGAGAACTCCCAGATGGTATTATACCTCACGTCAGATGGCAGTTCTCCGGTGACACTGGTACAGAGTAGTCTGTTGACCCGAGATCGTCATAGAGTCTTGTGTGATTCCCACTGTGCTTTGATTTCCATCATACCACGTCCAAGAGGGCGTGCAAAAAGGTGGGTTTTGGATACAGTCCCGAATCACATGGAGGCAATGAGCGATAGGAGGGGATTCGTCTCTCCCGGTATAGGGAGTTGATGTTGTGCTGTGTTCGATTGGCTATAACCGGAAATCCCTGGCCAGGGTTGCTGAGATTTACTGGTAAGTGTTATCAGTAGTTTCTCGAACTGTTATAGACCTCATATCAACACGACTTATCGAGCTACTGGGGTCTGACGTTTACCACCCCTAGGCGAGATATGCAACATATCAGACGACGAGACCGGACTGTACGGGAGTGTTACTGTTTGGATTCGCAGGAGAAGTTACAGGCTTGCTTGTTGATCTTCTGAGCGCTCAATACCTGGGTAGCTGTTACGTTTAGCTGACCGCTTGCAGCTTGTGGGTGTTTGATATGATCATCACCTACTGCCGGCGTATTGACGATTCTTTAGAGTCCTACACAGAGGTTTCTTGACTCAGGCAAAACGGAGTAGGGGCACATATGTGATATGTGCGGGACCGAGGATAATACGATATGAGATACCGTATTATATTCTCGCGATATTTGATATCAGCCGGGTCATCGGATCAAGTATTGATTCGATGAATCGGTACGGATAAATATTAGCCGGTTATATGCGATATAGCCGGATTGTCGGATCAAGTGTTGATTCGATAATTTAATGTATAATAATATATACGATATATTAAATTGCATTAACTAATATTTGCTCACTAAAAGATTCTTTTTCTCACTTGGATAATACATTGATATATATGCGATATATGTTAATTGTATTATTTTATTTTGTTACGATAAATATTATATATGTGATATATAATATTGTAACATGATATGATAACTAATGCAACTTGTTTGGTGGAGTTTAAACATGATTAGGGTTTGGATTAGGGTTAAGCTTTCTAGATGTTTCTAGAAGCTTTTCATTTTGTCATGATAAAGATTTTTTCAAGTGACTCATGCTTTAACCCAACCCAAACCCTAACCCTAGTTAATTCTCTACAAAGGTTCACTTGACCATGGTTGCATAATTCTATCATATTATTCTTTCTATTCATCACAAAAGGAATTCAATTATTGTTCATCATCTTCTTCCTTCTTCTTCTTTGCTTGAAATGGTTTCTTGCTTTGATTTTTGTGATGGATAAACATGAGAAAAAGATAAATAAAGAGAGCAAAAATCCTACTTCATCATGCTCATCTTCCCTTGCCATTTAGATGAGGGTGTTCACATCATTTCATGAGTGTTAGCTTGTGTTAAAGAAACTTCAAGGTAGATCATGTTAGTATCGAAGATCGGAAGCAAAGGTTGCGTCTTTCTCTTTGTGGAACCTCTCGAGAGTCCGGATCCCGATGATCACAGCGAAGGGACCACAACACGGAGCATATGAAGTGAAGGACCGGATCTACAAAGGTTGTAATCCCTCTCACTTAGTGTTAAAGTGTTTAGCATGCTTGTTTTCGCCTAATCTCTAGTTTAAAGTTCCGTATTCGGGTTGTTCGGCACGGCTAAATTTTTAATCGGGCATGGTTGATGCCTCGTAGACCCTTGTGCGCGTGCCTAGCAACCCTACAGTGGTATCGGAGCCAAGCTAGAGCTTTAGGCGAAGTCTAGACGAAGTTTAAAGTCCGATCGAACCCGAAACCCCGACTCCAAAATGCTCTCTGGAAATTTTCTGAAAATTTGGATTTTTGTCAATTAAAAATTTCTAAAAAATTCAGCAGGGTCTTATTAGAATTACTGTGAAATTCGAGGGGCTAATTCGTCAAAAGTGCGGCGGAACCGCGGCAGAAGCCTGGCTTCTGCGGCGGTTCCGCGGCCATTTGATGACGTCACCCCTCCTATTTTGCACAGTAATTCCTACTACACAGTGCTGAGTTCTCTGGGAATTTTTAATTTTTTATTCTACAGTTGAGTTTTCTGGGGTTGTTTTGGGGATTCGATGTTTCGATCGGAGTATTAGATTTTTTCTATGTGGCTTTCCGGATAAATTTAAGAAACTGTTAAAAAGTTCGAACGGATATCAATAACTCACTTTTTCCCCTGTCGGAAAAATTTTCAAAAGTTGGATTTTTTCTCGTGTTTAAGAATGTTCTAAGTCGTGCAAGTAACTCGGTGGACCCTCTAGAAGACAACAAACCTTAACTCGATTATGTGACCGTCTTGAACTGCCTTTTGAACCTTAGGGTTTGGGGCAGTACGGCGTGCCACATGTGAGGCGTTGGCTTGACCCTTCTACGGCTGGACCATTGGTACTGTGGCATGTGTTGGATGTTTTTAAACTGATTTCAAGTGTTGAGATATATTGGGGAAATCTTGGGTGCTTGATGATTCGATCGGAAAGTTTAACTTTTTTTTATTTATCTGGAATGTGATACAATATTTGGAATCCACAGGTAGTTATGAGATAACTAATTTGAATATTATAAACATAGTAGTTTAGTCTCAGATGATCGGTTGCCACGGAATTTTGATGTGATCAAAAGTCCGTCGAATTCACGTAGCGTACGCGGATACTCGCCGGGTAAACTTAATAGACAGCTACGCTCCATAGCCCCGACCAAGTGACTGTAGGAGAACCCCGTCGCCGAAAGCATCCGTTCGGGTGCTCGCGGCAGCGGTGTTCCGCCTTAGTGCACTTCGTCGACGACATCTGGGTGTGCGGCCGTCTACTAAAGTTTGCGACGAGCATTCGATCGGGACGTCGGGAATCTTGTTGAATTGCCCGACTTGATATTGAAAATAGTTTTCGATAATGAGACTAAAATGCGGGGTTTATAATTGTTAGGCATGCGATGTCTAAGGAATTCATTTGGTTAGGCATGTGATGTCTAAGGAGGTTGCGGATTCCAACTGTTGTAGTTTTACACTTTATTTTCTGTGACCGTAAGCGTAGTATGTGGTGTATCGCCGGCTTCGTTGCTATACATCAACGACAATCGGGATACACATACTTGCTTACGTTGATGATATGAGATATTATGTGTTGCTGTGATATGTTATATTGGATCGTCGCGTTTTGAATAGCCGGGGTTTTATGTGAGATGAGAGTTTTTCTTTTTCATTCATATAAAATTCATTTGTATGTAATATTCTTTTATTGGGGCACTTCCAGGTAGCGGAAGATGTCACCGTTGTATATTATTTACTTTTCCGCATTAGGTAGACCCAAGGCGGGGAGCACAAGTAACCGGGTTCTAGGGTCCAGTGGGAGACCATCTCGAGGAGTCGGGACCGGGTCTCCTAACCCTAGAATTGGCTGTGTTACTTGCCGCTCTCGTAGGGGTCTAGGGATGTGGGTTTGGCTATTCATCGCGACCGTGGAATCCGTGTTTTATACAGGCTCGTATTGAAAACACGGACGTCCTAGTATATCCAATATTTCATATATGTTTCTTCTGCTGCAATGTTCTGTGATGAGATCATATTACTGCCTGAGACGAATGTTTATATTATATATATATATATATGAGATATATGTTATATTGCAGATTTCGTTTCAAATGTGATGCTTATGAAGCATAATAAAATGGGACTTCATTAATGAGATTAATGAAATAAATGAAACCTAAGATGTTGTAGAAACTTGTTTAAAAACTGGTAGCTCTAGTTCTTGCTTTGCATAGCGGTGTTCCTTGTAGAACATCCAGCACCTTATTCGATAAGGAAAGGACCGAGATCCCTTCACCGGGAGTGACTCCTTTAGCAATAACTGGCAGATGCTACAAACTCGGTTTGTCTTTTGATTGCTTCTATAGTTCTTGCTTTGCACAGTGATATATATGATATATCCCGCACCTCATTCGACGAGGAAAGGGCCGACGATCCCTTCACCGGGAGTGACCCCTTTAGCAAAACTAAAAAAGCCTAAAAAACACTCCATTTAAAAATCACTCGATTCTACGACGATATCAAGTTCATTACGCAATAGGTTTTCTTAAAAACCTGTCGTAACCCTCCGTCATTTTAGGAAGTAGAGTACTTAGTATTCGTGCTGTGTTTGTTGACTATAGTTAAGGCACAGTGTACGGTAGCTAAGTGATGTCTTCCTATATAGCATATGATGCGATTAGTTAGGACAGTCATATGACTTTGTTGACCTTAGTTAAGGGTCATGTGGGTGGGTCTAATTAATCAAGAAATGACGGGTAGAACTTGACTAGTGCTTATGATTTGTTGACCATAGTTAAGGTCATAAGTCACTAGGGGTAAAATATTATTGGGAATTTCAAGTGTTGAAATTTGCAATGAGATTGCATACCTTCTATGAGATAGTTGGATCCCGATACCCGCTGCGAGTAAGAGTTACTCCTGGGAGAGTTTTACACATTACAATTAGCCGATCAAGTAGGTGTCTAGAAAGGTGTTAACGGGGTTACGCCTCTGGGAAAACGAGGTTTACTTTAATTAGGTTCGTACGAAAGCACGGGGGACCTCCCTCAAAGTACCGACACTGGCCTGGCTGAAAGATTGGCGAACTTATAGCGTGTAATTAATCCCGGCTAGTCTTTCCTTTTAAGGTTTGAAGGAAGATTTGATTAAAACAGTGGGAGACATCCTGATTAGATATATTATATAACCAATCTAATCTTGCAAGAGCATACGCTGAGTGTTTTCTTCTCTCTCTCTCCATATAGCGACCATATCATGCCTTAATCAAGATAATAAAACGGATATATTGACCGAACCCGCTTGTTATACTGAGCTGGGGAACGTTGGTCCCGCTCCAACTTATAATTGTTATAAGACAGAGCAAGAAATTGGGGAATACCAGATTTCCCGTGCCGCCCAAACGAAGAAAGTGCATGCTGATGCATCATCTTCGGGTGTGTTCATTACAAAGAACTGTTTCTCAGTATCCTTTACGTCCTGGGTATGTGATACCGGATCAGGATCCCGCATATGTAATCTGTTACATGGGCTACAGAAAGGTAGAGAACTGAGAACGGGTGATAAGTTTCATGAGACAGAAAACGGTGCAAGTGTTGCAGCCAAGTCTGTTGGTCACTGTCACCCTTTATTACCGGAATACATTGATTCTGAACAAATGTTATTAGATACCGAACCTGATATACAAAATCATATCAGTCTCTTTATTAGTAAAGAAAGGATATAATTTTGTATTGTTGGATAATGTTTTGAACATTTCCTATATCAAGAGTTGATCGGTTCAGGCACGTTATCTAAAAACATTGACGTTCTAAATCAAACCACAGTTCTTAACGTACAGAACACACACAAGAGGAAGAGTTCAGAAATGAACGAATCCTTCTTGAGGCATTGTAGACTAGGTCATATCAATGCGACCCGACTGGCTAAAGTTACATTTAGATGCATATTTAAATTAGTTTGAATTTACATCTTGTGAAACTTGCCTGTCATGTCACAAAGATAAGATGACCACAGCTCTGTTTGTTGGAAACAGAGAAAGAGTTAGTGAACTCTTGGGATTGATACATGCTGATGTATGAAGGTCCCCTGTCTACATATGCCAAGATCGGTTCTTTGTACTTCATTACATTCTCTGATAATCTCTCAAGATTCAGACATATGTTCCTGCTGAAACACAAGTCCGAAGTTTTTGAGATATTCACAGAATATAAGTTAGAAGTAGAGAACCAAAATACAGGTATAAGTATTATGTCCTTTGATGTGATCGAGGAGGAGAATACTTGAGCATGGAAATCCTGGAATATTCTAAAGGAGAATGAGATTCTCTCTCAGAATTACTCCTCCGTATACACCATAGCACGATGGTATATCGGGGCGGAGCAATAGCACCCTATATGATATGGTGTGCTCTATGATGAGTACTACTGAGTTGCCTATTTCCTTTTGGGAGTTATGCACTAGAGAAGCTGTATACCTATTGAATAGGGTTCAAATCAAATCAGTTGCCTACCACTTCATATGTGATATGGAAAGGGAAGAGCCCATATCTTAAGCTTGTTAAGATTTGGGGTTGTCCGGCCTATGTCTAAAAGCAAAATCCGGACAAGCTCGAGGTAAGGTCTGTTATGTAGAACTGGAAATGTTCCAGCTATACAAACTACAGCTGATAATTTGGTAGAACCAAAGGATTCAATAGTTTCCAACGAACCTCAGCCTCTCCGCCAATCTAGTAGGGTTCCTCACCCACCTGAGAGATACTTTGGTTTCTCTATGACAGTGGAAGCGAGGATTGCATCATGAGATGATGACCCAACTAGTTTTGAGCAGGCCATCAGGAGTAGGACTCTGTAAGAATGGCTGGATGCTTAGCGATCTGAGATGGAATCCTTATACACCGACAAAGTATGGACTTTGGTTGCTTTATCTGAAGGGTTAAATCCCCATCAGGAGCAAGTATATTTTGAGAAGATTACTTGGTGTACATGGAAAAGTTGAGACTTTCAAAGCTAGACTTGGTAAAGGTTTGCATCATTGACCAGATATGGATTATGTTGAAACCTTTTCTAAGGATCTATGCTTAAGTCCATCCAGATCCTACTTGCCACGGCTTCATACCATGACTACGATATCTGGTGGTTGGGTGTCATGACTGCTTTTCTAAATGATGTTTTAGAAAAGAGCATCTGTAAGTACACAGCCAGAGGGCTTCGTAGACAGTGGGAGCAGCGGAAACGTGTGCAAGATGCTTTATAGGATAAAGCAGGCATCGCGGAGTTGGAACATCTGTTTTGATGTGGTAGTCAAAGAGTTTGACTTCATCAAAATGGTAGATGAACCTTGTATATACAAAAAGGTAGTAGAGAGTATGGTGGTGATCCTCGTAGAGTACGTGGATAACATACTCTTGATAGGGAAGGAGTTTCCTATGCTACGATCGGTCAATCTCCGCTTATCACAAGGATTCTCCATATAGGATCAAAGTGATACCTCCTAAATCCTGGGCTTTGGATCTATGAGATAGATCTAATTGGATGTTAGGAAACTCACTAGTTGTAGTGAGATGGTATCAATCGATCCTGGGGAGAATCACTGGAAAGATTCCAGGGTGATAAGGACGACTGAATGTCAGTCGAAGGCATTGTCTTCACCCTCAATGGAGGGACGGTATGTTGGAAGAGTTCCAAGCTAGATACCGTGACATACTAGACGATTAAAGGCAAGATACATCGTTACCAAGGATACTACCAAAGAGGCAGTCTGGATTTATAAGTTCATAAGATGAACTTCGTTCCTACCATTGTGTGACAATGGAGTTGTGGCTTTAGCCAAGGAACTACCGTCCCATCAGAAATCCAGAAATAATTCTTAGGCAGTATCACCTGATCATGGAGATGGTTGATCTCCAGGGAGATCGAGGTTAGGAGAGTAGACACAGAGGACGACGGCGCGAATCCACTCGCAAAGGCCTTTTTCCCAGTAGAGACTTTTATGAGATGGTTGAGTATAAGATACTTCAACCGCAGCTAATTGTTGGGTATGTGATACTATAACAGATGGCCCTAGTGCAAGTGGGAGATTGTTAGTTATATGTATGCCCTAGAGGCCATTGCTGTACATACGATGTATATTGTAGTGGATGCTTGGACATATATAGGGAGGACTTTCTTGCTCGACATGATAGTATGCTATCTGGTTGTTCTTTATCTTAACATGTACTCTGATTGTCTCTATGTTACATGTTGATAAAGCCCTTAGGATGTGTACTCGACTACTCGGACTATGATGAGATCATACTAGTGGGGCCACGGCAGTCGACGAGTACATCCTATAACTGTTCCTAATCGAGGGTGTATCGAGACAGGGCATCGATACACCAGAGTAGACTAGCGTATACGCATCTTAACCCATATGATGGGCGATGGATGATCCCATATCCATCGGTGTTTGACATCAAGGATGGTGTACGGGTGCTCAGTAGAGACTGGGTACACTGGACGGACTCGCCGAGAACTCCCAGATGGTATTATACCTCACGTCAGATGGCAGTTCTCCGGTGACACTGGTACAGAGTAGTCTGTTGACCCGAGATCGTCATAGAGTCTTGTGTGATTCCCACTGTGCTTTGATTTCCATCATACCACGTCTAAGAGGGCGTGCAAAAAGGTGGCTTTTGGGTACAGTCCCGAATCACATGGAGGCAATGAGCGATAGGAGGGGATTCGTCTCTCCCGGTATAGGGAGTTGATGTTGTGCTGTGTTCGATTGGCTATAACCGGAAATCCCTAGCCAGGGTTGCTGAGATTTACTGGTAAGTGTTATCAGTAGTTTCTCGAACTGTTATAGACCTCATATCGACATGACTTATCGAGCTACTGGGGTCTGACGTTTACCACCCCTAGGCGAGATATGCAACATATCAGACGACGAGACCGGACTGTACGGGAGTGTTACTGTTTGGATTCGCAGGAGAAGTTACAGGCTTGCTTGTTGATCTTCTGAGCGCTCAATACCTGGGTAGCTGTTACGTTTAGCTGACCGCTTGCAGCTTGTGGGTGTTTGATATGATCATCACCTACTCCCGGCGTATTGACTATTCTTTAGAGTCCTACACAGAGGTTTCTTGACTCAGGCAAAACGGAGTAGGGGCACATATGTGATATGTACGGGACCGAGGATAATACGATATGAGATACCGTATTATATTCTCGCGATATTTGATATCAGCCGGGTCATCGGATCAAGTGTTGATTCGATGAATCGGTACGGATAAATATTAGCCGGTTATATGCGATATAGCCGGATTGTCGGATCAAGTGTTGATTCGATAATTTAATGTATAATAATATATACGATATATTAAATTGCATTAACTACTATTTGCTCACTAAAAGATTCTTTTTCTCACTTGGGTAATACATTGATATATATGCGATATATGTTAATTGTATTATTTTATTTTGTTACGATAAATATTATATATGTGATATATAATATTGTAACATGATATGATAACTAATGCAACTTGTTTGGTGGAGTTTAAACATGATTAGGGTTTGGATTAGGGTTAAGCTTTCTAGATGTTTCTAGAAGCTTTTCATTTTGTCATGATAAAGATTTTTTCAAGTGACTCATGCTTTAACCCAACCTAAATCCTAACCCTAGTTAATTCTCTACAAAGGTTCACTTGACCATGGTTGCATAATTCTATCATATTATTCTTTCTATTCATCACAAAAGGAATTCAATTATTGTTCATCATCTTCTTCCTTCTTCTTCTTTGCTTGAAATGGTTTCTTGCTTTGATTTTTGTGATGGATAAACATGAGAAAAAGATAAATAAAGAGAGCAAAATTCCTACTTCATCATCCTCATTTTCCCTTGCCATTTAGATGAGGGTGTTCACATCATTTCATGAGTGTTAGCTTGTGTTAAAGAAACTTCAAGGTAGATCATCTTAGTATCGAAGATCGGAAGCAAAGGTTGCGTCTTTCTCTTTATGGAACCTCTCGAGAGTCCGGATCTCGATGATCGCAGCGAAGGGACCACAACACGGAGCATATGAAGTGAAGGACCGGATCTACAAAGGTTGTAATCCCTCTCACTTAGTGTTAAAGTGTTTAGCATGCTTGTTTTCGCCTAATCTCTAGTTTAAAGTTCCGTATTCGGGTTGTTCGGCACGACTAAATTTTTAATCGGGCATGGTTGATGCCTCGTAGACCCTTGTGTGCGTGCCTAGCAACCCTACAGGAATACCAATCAACATGTTAAGATAAAGAGTAACCAGATAGCATACTATCATGTCGAGCAAGAAATTCCTCTACATATATGTCCAAGCATCCACTATAATATACATCACATGTACAATAATGGCCTCTAGGGCATACATATTCCCAACAATCTCCCACTTGCACTAAGGCCATGTGTTGGAGTATCTCATACCCAACATCCCAAAACATCTCTCAAACTGTATCTGGGGGAGGGCCTTCGTGAGTGGATCCGCTACGTTGTCCTTCGTGTCAGCTCTCCTGACCTCGATCTCTCGGCGATTTACTATCTCCCTGATCAGGTGATACTGCCTAAGAATATGTCTGGATCTCTGATGGGACCTGGATTCCTTGGCTAAAGCTACAGCTCCATTGTTATCACAATACACATGTATTGGATGCTCAATAGATGGAACCACACCAAGCTCAGCAATAAACTTCTTCATCCAGACAGCCTCTTTGGCAGCATCGTTGGTAGCGATGTATTCAGCCTCTATCGTCGAGTCTGCTACGGTGTCTTGCTTGGAACTCTTCCAACACACCGCTCCCCCATTGAGGGTAAAGACAAAACCCGAGACCGACTTACTGTCGTCCTTATCACTCTGGAAGCTCGAATCGGTAAATGACTCCACCTGGAGTTCACCGTTACCATACATAAAGAACATTTCTTTAGTCCTTCTTAAGTACTTAAGAATGTTATTCACAGCTATCCAGTGGTTTTCCCCAAGATCTGATTGATACCTACTCACTATACCTAGTGAGTAAGCTACATCTGGTCTGGTACATAATATCGCATACATGATAGAGTCTACTGCCGAACCATAGGGTATTCCTTGCATGCGAGCCCTCTCCAAACCAATCTTAGGAGACATCTCTTTGGAGACAGTGATTCCTGAACAAGAGGGTAAATTACCACGCTTAGAATCTTCCATACTAAACCTCTTTAGTATGGTATCAATGTACCTTATTTCCCCCCAATAAGAGAGCAAGGCTCTGTTCAAAATTTGAACTGAAGCCACGCCTCACGTGCAAAGCACGAGAATGCCAGCGCTCAGAGTTAAAAAACTCTGAGGCAGCGGCTCACATGCAAAACACGAGAGCGCCAGCGCTCGGAGTTAAAAAACTCTTAGGCAGCACCTCATGTGCAAAGCACGAGAGCGCCAGCGCCAGAACTAAAAGCTCTCTACCATTGGATCAAAGATCCAACGAAGATGATAAATCATCAAAATTACAGAATTAAATTCTGCTGAGAAAATACTCCTCAAATCTTTCCAAACAAGAAAGATTGTGCTCTGTAAATCAGAGCACCGTTGGATCAAAGATCTAATGGTGATTAGAAATCACCAAGATACAGAATATGTTCTATATGGGAAAATATTTTTCCAATCTTGTTAAAAACAAGAAAAATGTCTTCTGTAAAACAGAAGTCTTTGGATCAAAGATCCAACGGTGGATAAAATACCCAAATCAATTAAGAAATCTCTCAATGAGAGATTTCCTCAACTGAATCAACAAATCAGCCTTCCCTATATAAATGACCCATGACTTCAAGTTTAAAGAGAAGAACCCCCCATAAACTTCGATCTCAAAGAGAAGAGCAAGGAAAAAAAAGAGAAAGCTTTAAGAAGAAGAATTTTCCTCATGGTAAATAAAATAGAGATCGGAGCATCTCAAGGGTTTAACCCTCATAAAAAGAACATGGTTCTTTCCCCGGATCTGAGATCCATGAGACAAGTCTCCCCCAAATGAGAATTTGATTCTTACGGGGATGAATTTGTTCTTAGGGATCGAAGATCCAAGGAAGAACAGAGAATTGAACTCTTCAAAAAATAATACACAAGAAAAACCTAGCGCCAAGCGCTATTCAATAAAAAAGTGCTTAGCACTCAATGGATGGCGCTCAGCGCCAAGCGCCTCACGTGAGCGATAATCAATAAAAGAGTGCTTAGCACTCAATGGCTGGCGCTCAGCGCCAAGCGCCTCACATGCTCCTCACGTGGGCGCTGCTCAATAAAAGAGTACTTAGCACTCAATGGTTAGCGCCCAGCGCCAAGCGCCTCACGTGCTCCTTATGTGGGCGCTGCTCAATAAAAGAGTGCTTAGCACTCAACGGTAGGCGCTCAGCGCCAAGCGTCCTACGTGCCACTCACGTGGGCGCTGCTCAATAAAAAGTGCTTAGCACTTAATGGTCGGTGCTCAGCGCCAAGCGCTACACGTGCCCCTCACGTGGGCGCTACTAGCATAGAGTGCTCTACACTCATCACACAGAGCCCAGCGCCATAAAAAGTGTTCAACACTCGCAAAAAACAAAAAAAAGCAAAATGTGAGTGACAGAACCCACATAAATGCTCAGCATTGTTTGCACAGAGAAAGGACTATGTCCTAGCAAGTGTCTGACACTTTATTTAAAAAGTAAACGACAAAGACTCAGTGGGCTGAGCCCAAGTTGGCCAAACCCTTAAATCTACCGAGCCCATGTGCTTTTTATTTTTCGAAATTGGTCCTAGTCCCAAACAAGATTGCCGATCTTCCGATGAACACCCATTGGTTCAAGGGTACATCTCTCCACACCTCCGATACATGTTGTAATTCTTCAACGTCTTCAGAGAGGTGGAGGGTCTTAATAACTAATAACTCTTGGTATACCCCCAGACCAACAAACCATAAGCCCTTTGGACCGCAACGTCCTTAAAAATAAATTGTGGACCGCAACGTCCTTAAAATTAAATTGTGGACCGCAACGTCCTTAAAACTAAATTGTGGACTGCAACGTCCTTAAACCAATGATGGACTATGATGTCATTAAACCATGGACTATGATGTCCTTAAACCCAACGGAACTAATGATGGACTATGATGTCCTTAAACAATGGACCGCAACATCCCTAAACTAAACTTTATAGACTATGATGTCTTTAAACTACGGACTATGATGTCCTTAAACTCCATGGACTATGATGTCCTTAAACCCAATGGACCACAACGTCCCTAAACTAAACTCTATAGACTATGATGTCTTTAAACACGGACTATGATTTCCTTAAACACGGACCATGATGTCCTTAAACAATGGACCTCAACGTCCTTAAACTAATGACGGACCGTAATATCCCTAAACTAAAACGATAGAGCTCAAATGCTCTTTCGTTGGATCAAAAATGATCCTGAACCCCCGTTAAGTAGATCTTAGTCTAAAACTTAGGCTAACGTATCCTTAACAAACATTTAAGTTGATCTTAATCTCAAACGAGGTTAACGATCCTTAAATCAATCAAACCCAAATCTAAGAAAATAAGGATTTCGACTAATCCCCGCCCTACGGGCGACAACATAAATTAGTCTCTGTATACAATCCACGGGCAACCTGAAACAAAATAAACATACATGACACGAAGTGAACATCTGGAGAAAGAGAAAGTGGTTACCGTGATGCGGTAGCGTAATTAACTGCAGGGGCTTGCGCCTGCAGGGAAGAGCGTCCCCACAATAAAAAAAACCCCTCACAAACGAGGGGGAATCTGACGAAGTCTGCTACAACGGCCGCATCTGTCTAAACCTCTAATACACGGTGCCATAAATCAACTTGGCATCTTCGGAAAGGTGGCCGGATAAAACCAAATAGCATCTGCCCCCAAAATTCAGGCCAGACGTCCCAACACCCTGGTCGCATTTTTTGGCGGTGAACAGATTCTGGCACGCCCGGTGGGACCTTTTCCTCTTTCCACTCCACACTTCGTGTGTCGTGTTCGCGAACAAAATCGCGGTTTGTCGTGGTTGCCCTTGGGTTTGAGGTACTAAGATTTGGTGTCTTGCTTCTTGCAGAAGTGAAGATGACGTCAATGGCTTCCAACTGCACCAACTGCAACAGCAACTCCAGCTCCGCCCCATCTGGAGGAGTAACTTACGGGCCCCAAGCGGCCTCCATCTTCGCAATGCCGGTGGAACAGGTGACGCAGGCCACCACTGGACTGTTCTTCGGGAACATGCTCCCGCCAATGAGCTTCAACGCTCTAGTACCATCACAAGAAGCTCCAAAGAAGTCGGTCTTTGATCGGCTTACAACTACCACAGCCCCTCTCAACGGGTCGTCCAAGTCCAGCGCGTCGGTCTTTAACAGATTAGGTCAAACCTCAAGTAGGCCCGTGAAGAAGCCTGCAATACCCGAAGGAGTTATCCCGAAGAGGATAGCTATTCTAGCTCCGGTAAACGAAGTCATCAGAGGGGTTTCTCCTACTAAGGGACCGGTCTTCGCAAGACTAGCCGTTCCAACTCCCGCTGCGGGTGGAGTCGCCTAAACTGCTTCCCCTACTCGAAAGTTGGACTTCGACAGATTGACTATTCCTCCCCAGCGGACGTCAGTCTTCGACAGGCTGGCACCAACAACAGCCTCTCCTCAAAGCAGGGGGCATGAGGAAGCTACTCCGACGATAGAAGTGATCCCGGCTACGCGTCATGCTCGACGTCGCCATTGGCGCCGAATGAGGAAAGCTGGGGGCAGTTCCCCTTCTGAACTTACCCCACCAGCTCCAATAGTGGAAGTTGATGCTGCTGTTCCAACTGGGAACAACTTTGAGCCGCTCAGGAGGGTGCGCAAGAATTCTCCAATTGCCGTCCTAAAAAGGTCTCCTCCGCCTTCTGAAACATCTCAAAGGCGAAGCCGGAGCAGCCCCCTCAGCGGCTGTCCTCCAAAATCCACAGGGTCTGGCGAAGAGTCCAAGACTCTGTAATTGTCACACCCCGCTTCCCAGTATATGGGCAGAGGACGCGACGAGGCCGCTACGTATTTACTCTGAAGTAAATACGCTAAGCGTATTTAAGCAATATAAAAGAAATGCACAAGAGACAAAAGGTATAAGTGAACAACAACTTTATTTATTAACATTCTTTTGTACAATGCATGGAAAAGTAAATACATCTGAATGAAAGCAATGCCTAAACAATGGCATAACAGAAAAGGAAATACAGAATGTAAAGAAAATATACAAGTGAAACTATAGCTCGGGATCTTCAATAGACTGGTCTAAGTTTTCAGTGCTAGGCTCGATCTCTGGAAGGTCCGAATCACCTGACGACATTTAAAGAAGAAAGAAAGAGAATGTCGTCAGCGAACAAATCGCTCGGTAAGTCCCAAAGATAAGGGAGAAGTAGAATTGACAGAGAGAGAGAGAGTAGCTTTTAAAGTTATATTATCTTGTATACTGTTGTATTTAGTGTTAACGCTGTTGTTTGTACCTTCGTACAGAAGGATGCCAGTGTATACGAGAGGAGTCTTTATATGTCAGAGACTAATGCAAATGGAAGTACAAGGCTCCGTCGATAATACCACGGAACAACGGCATGGATGTAATTACGTCTTATGGTTGCTGTCTCGTGCCACTTATAACACCTTCCGTACCAATCTACCCCTTAAACCCCGCGATGTCTTAATTATATTGATTTATTGTATTGTAAATTGTATTGTTTATACTGTTTTGTAAATGTAAATGGAAGACTTGTATTGTAAATGGAAGACTTGCCGAAACCATGATATCGTATAAATGTAAATGGATGTAACTGGAGAATCATAGATGTAACTGGAGAATCATGTAAATTGAAGTATATCCATGGTTCGGTTTAGTCAATATAGATTGAATATTTTGAATATATAGATTCATGGATTCATGTTGAATTGTAGTACTATATATTGTACTTGAATCATATTCAAGTCAGATTATTATAATGAGACTCAGTCCGAGTCAGAACAATTAGAAAATAAATTGAAATCATGAATTAAGTTTTGATGTTATCGGTAACCGCTGCGCATGGGCGGCAGGATTTGTGTTTTTTTCAAAGACGATTACCGTGTTGATAACACCGTTTGTTAAGTTGTCTACCTTAAAATAGGTAAGCACCCACTTCTCCGGCTCTCTGAGGCTCAAGAGATTGGTCCCGCTTAAACCTATATTTACTAGAGTTCTTAGGGTAATTTATAGAACTTGAGGGGGTTTTATGTAAAAATAATTTTGTATAATTTTCAAAATACACCCCAAGTATTTAATTATCGTTTTTAGAGTTTTCATTGATGTAGATTTGATATATGTGACATTTCTAGTGGATAAAACCTAATTTTCATAATATAGGGTATTTATTTGTAATATTGAACTTGAATGGAGTTTCATGGTATTTTCATGTAAAATGATTCTTTTTGATTTAGAAAAGTTGGAATATTTATGTTATTACAAAAATAGATATTTTGATGATACACACACACACACACACATATATATATATATTTATATGAAAATAATTTTACTATATTATATTTCTAGAAATCTCATTTTCTTAAGATATTTGTATTTTAAATCTCTCGAGACCGAATACTCCTTACGGAGATCTGCATCTCATACTACTAAACCCGAGGGTGTGCGATAATTCGCACCATCCCGAACGGGTTCTCCAAATGGGTTGTAGCGGCGCTTTGCAAAGATTTGTGTAAATACATATTTCTTGTAGGAAAAGGTTTTATTAGTAAATGGTATTTATATGTAAAATCTTGTTTTCCAGTATTCTATATTTCCGAAAGGTATTGTGCTATGTTGAATATGAGTGTTGTGAGGAGGTAGGTCATTACCTCGTTATTTACTTAAAGGTATAGCAAGATTATGATGTTTTAATGTCGAAATTAAACTACATGGTATTTTACTGAAAAAGTACGATAAAATTGCAATAAGAAATATTTTGCTATGAAACTTGTTCACATGTTTTGTTAATGATTAATAGTCAAGATGTAAGAGTTTAACATGGCTGTGTTAAGGAAAATTGAACTTTATAAAGAAAACCGAATCGGAAGTTGGATTTAACTTCGCTTCTGTCGGGTTTTAGAAATATGAGTTTTAAGAATAGAAAAGAGGAGAGGGAGGAGGGACTTACGGGCTTAGAGGTTAGAGAAGAGGGAGAGGAAGACGTAGGATTTGCCGGTGCGTCGTTTCATCGCCGGAAGCTCCTAGAGTCGTCATCGGAAGATCGCCGGAGTTTTGCCCTTCGCTAACTCCACTTGTACACAAAAGTTCTATAGAGTTTTCTTGATAGTTTGGACAGAATTGTGAGTGAAGAGGGTGTGTTTAGGGTGGTATTTATAGGGTAAAACTAGGCTTTAGGGTAGGTGAAAGGGTGTAAATAAAAATGTATTAAATTGTATTAAAAATATGGTTTAATGGAATTTTAAAGTGTTCTGTTCATGTGCAGAAATTTAAACTATACAGGGTGTTAAGAAGACCAAGAGACACAACTTTTGTGTTGGAGGATAGGCGATCCGGCTGAGTCCGGCCGGCGGCGGCGGGCCGAGTCAGGCCGGGGCTCGCCGCCACGTGTCCCTCGTCGCTTGGTGTAGCCCCTGGGTCAGTTTGTTTTATATGTGTAGTGGGGTTTTTACGAGTTATGCACGTGTAGACCCTTGGACTTCTAAAAATTCAAAATAAAACAATATTAAAAATAATGTGAGGGATGGGATTTGAACTCTGGTGCTTTGGTTCAGCAGTGCAAGGTATTACCAATGAGCTACAAGCTCCTTCTTGCTATTAAAAAGCAAAACAAACTTATAACTTGTGCTCAGGCAAAAGTACCCCTTTCTGTATTTTTGAAAAAATTGTACAAAAAGTTAGTACAGAAAGTTAGGGTTATTACAGTAATCAATAAAGACTACTCCCACCGATCGAAGAAAATGAAGGTCCGGCAAGAAGAGAATCATCCCGCTGTCGTACCACGGAAAGTATCATCTGCGACAGCCCCCTCAACTTCGACCGCCCATAAAAGGAGAAGGCCGGAGAAGATCCCCGTGTCTGCGACGAATCTCAAGGGCACTGAACCTAAACGCCCCAATTCTGGGGGCATGGTGGTGCACACCATTTGCATGGCTTCCAGAAAAGTGGATAGTCGTGCTTCCGTGATTCATCGACCACTCACTCGATCGTTGACAAAAGCTCAAGAGCAGCAGCAAAAGCTCCAAGAAATGCTAATGAAGATGTCAGCACAAACTGGGCAAAAAGAAAGCCCGGAAACATCGAAGCAATGCCAGGAGTAGGAAACCGATGCCAAGTTCCTACGAAGGATGCTCGAGAAAAAAAATAAAAAGGCCGCGGAACAAGCGGCTATTATAAAACAAATGGCGCTTCTTTTCCAAGATATGGTGGGCATGATGATCCAGCCGGACCTTCCAGCCGAAGATCCCCCAATAATCATTAAGGACGACAGAGGTGAGACATCGAACTCTCTTCCGGCACTATCAACAGCCAGAGAGGAGACGATCTCGAAAGCTGCGCTTGATGACTATATAGCTTAGCAAATACGAGCTCATCAGACAAACGAAGCTGCCGGCCAAGTCGTCAGAGCTGGGCGACCCTATCCAGGCTTGTACGATCAAATTAAGTACCCTCCAAGATACGTGATCCCTAAATTTCACGTATATAAGGGGACATGCAATTCCCATCAGCACACCGCTCAGTTCAGGGCACTATGTGGCAATATCGGAGGTGACGACAAACTGCTGCTTCGCCAATTCGTCGGCAACTTAGCGGAGATGGCATTCGAATGGTACTCAAAGCTTCCGAACGACTCCATCAAAACATTCACAGAAATGGAGTTGCTATTCACCCAGCATTTCGCAAGCGCTAGAGAACGCACCCTAATCACGGCGTTGATCAACGCAAGAGTGAAGCCGGGAGAGACGTGGGTTCAGTATGCAATTCGGTGGCAGAACCTATGATCGAGATGCGAACAACGCATAGAAGAAGCTCCTGCCGTGGGCATGTTCGTGGGGACCCTGGACCCGCAGGAAACTATATCTCAATTCATGATGTTCTTCAAGCCGACCACATTCCAAGCTTTGATCGACAAGCTGGCCCAAATGGACCAGATGGGCCATGGATCGTCCTCCTCAAAAATGGAGCTTCGAAATGAAAAGGGCAAAGGGAAGGTGACCTTCGTCGCCAACGCTCAGCAACAGCCAAGTGATCCGAAACCAGCTGCTCGCCAAAACGATAAACATCGAATACTCAGAGAAAAGCTGAGGCGTCCTTACTCATTCCCTCGGGATAAGATGAGAAGACCGTTCGAACTGGCGGTGCGCAACAGGCTTATCACTTTACCAGATCCGAGACGCCCGCTGCAACCGGGCGACGTCAATAATCCCAATTACTGCCCCTACCACCGAATAGTGGGCCACTCAATCGATAATTGCTTTGTCTTCAAAAACTGGATTGAGGACCAGTACCAACCAGGCAAATTCGCGCTATCTGAAAACTGGAGGGTAAACCCGCCATAACTGCACGCTCCTAAAAAGGTGGACACGCCGGAGGCATCATGCTCATTTATAGAGGAAGATCCATAGGAGGTTGTTCTTTCTGACAAGACTAAAAGAATGCTGAAAGATCTTCAAGCATGTTCGACGATTAGGTGGAAAAGCCTGCTGGAACCCGAGATAATTGAGGGAATGCTGAAACCGCGCCCAACACCGAGAGTTAGTAGCGATGGGAAAAATACCCAGGCCCAGCCGTTGAAGTCTTCGAAGAAGAAGAAGAAGACCAAAAAGCCCGCACAGTCTGACGACAAACTCACAGACCTGCAAAAGCATATTGACACACTGGAGGAATATAACCAGAAGACGCGAACCCCAGTTACACTCCAAGAGTTTCTCAACCATATTCTTGAGGGCGGAGATAACGACCATGATGAGGGAGAAGACTCATCATAAGAACCCGAGGTTTATGTGGAAAATTGTCACATGATCTCTCATTCATCAATAAATCACGAAGAAGCCCACTCGGCATTAGAAAATGACGTAGAGAAGCTGGGGGCAGGATCGGTGCCAAAATCCTGGAAACCGTCAGACGAAATGATTGACATGCTGTTGAACGAAGTCCGTCAGAAGAGTAAAGCTGATCAAGAGCGTGAAATGGTCATATTCGAAAGGGCCAAACGTCGGCGACAGGATGAAAAAGTTGAAGCACTCCAACCAGATCGAAGCACGCCCGCGGCAGACAAAAGAAGGCTTAAGAAAAGGAAACGGTTCGCTAAAGCCCAATCAATGGGAATGAAGCTGTAATCTTTCAGAGGAAATACTCCTAGCGATATACACCTTGACGAAGCGGATGCACATCCTAACTACTTCTTATACCATCAGAGGATTACACACCCTACCGAAGAGTGCATGGCCTTTAAAAAGTGGTGGCAGGGATACGTGGGTTACCGACAACATTTCAAGCGGATGAAGCGCAAAACTGAGCATAAAAGAACAGCCGGCAACTGTCACATGGTTGATACCAGGGGATCGCAAGTTCTCTCCTTCGGAAGCGACACTGATGAAGAAGTAGCCATCGGCCTTCTCTTCAAAGAATCCACCCTAGGAAAATTGGAAGAGATGAAGAACTGTGAGAATATTCAGCTGCGCAACCGTATGTTGCCCGAAAAGAATCTTGGCCCTATAAATAAGGGATCGAACAAAAAAGATAAGGGGAAGGAAAAAGTCCCTGAGTATATCGCCCTCGACGATCGAGTCATCGAAGAGCTCACAGCCAAGGACCCGCTCAAGAAGAACAAGGTGTATTATAATGTCCTGGCACATCTGAGAAAGATACCCTCACAATTGATTATCTTGGATGCCCTTCTCCTGTCTAAAGAGGCACGGGATTCCCTAATCAGAGCATTACAAGAGCCCAAGAAGTTCCAAGCTTTCTTTGCCGAAGAAAAGATGAAGGACGAGCTGGAAGAAGTGCACATAGCTGACATCACTTTCGGCGATGAAGATCTCTTCCTCGGAACGCACGAGCACAACCGTCCCCTGTATATCATCAGGTAATGCCATGACATCAAGATAGGAAAGATCTTAGTTGACAACGGGTCCTCCGTCAACCTCCTAAACGTGAGGATGCTAAAAGAAATCTGCATGAGTGTTCAACACCTCGCTCGGGATAAAATCACCATCTCCGGGTTAAACTCCCAGTCATCATGGATGCTCGGGTCTGTGATTCTGACGTTACACTTTGGGCTGCTTGTCATCGACATCAAATTTCATGTCATCGACGCCAAGACTTGTTACAACGCTTTATTCGGAAGGCCTAGGTTACATAAGTACAACATCATCCCTTCTACACAACATCAGTGTACGAAGTATTTCAAAGATGGTCTCGAGTATACCGTGACGAGGGAACTAAACCCATTCTCCGTAAATGAAGTCCGAAAGTACGAAGATGCAAAGTATTTCCTACCAGACTTTGAAGAAACGGAAAGATGCCATAAACCGGAGAATAAGAAAAAAGCTATCACCATTATCCCGGTCTTCGGGAGCGATACCGAGGAGGAAGAAGAGATAGTCTATTCAGGGCCGCCCCAATGCAACAGGCCGGGACCATTTACCCATATTCTGGTCTTTGGCAATGACTCTGAAGACGAAGTCAACGCAGTATTCTCGGTCCGTCCATCAATGCAGGCCCTCATTGGAGATGACCAGAGTTTGCAAATCGCCATGGTTCCACGGCAGCACTATAGAGAGCTTGATGCGCTTGAGACATATAGTGTGCAAGAGCTGCAGACATTCTACGTCCCTCCCAAGCGAAGAGGTGAAAAGGCGATCCTATTCTATCGATCCGCGGAGACTAAAGTCGAAAGAGAAGTCTGGCATGATGCCGAGTTTGCGCTCGACAGGCTCAAACCCATCCGTCTGCCCAGATACGACACGGAGGGATTGAGAAGGTTATTAAGATGCCAAGGCGTACCTTTCGAACAAACTGCTCTACAAGCTTAGTTCTACAACAGGATTTGGAACGTCCCCGTAATTCAGCGAAAATTGCCCAACGGAAAAATGGAAATGATTGGGCTTGGATATGTCCAGTCCAAGAAATGGGAACAATTACATAGCTGCCATGTCATAAATGACCTCGATGAAGAAAGGGATGCTTTTTTAAAAGACGCTGACGCTGAACTAGAACGACGTCCTGTCATAAAATGCCGCGTCCGTCATTTGAAGAAAAGATGGAAAAGCTAGTAAGGGAAGTGAGTCAAAAAGTTCGGAATGACCACAGCCGCGAAATGGCCATTTACGAGAAAGCCAAGACGCAACGCCTCCTGCAGCAGGCTACGGAGGATGACAATGCCCTCCACCGTCAGCTCGCCATGCATTCCCAAGATAAGAAAAAGGCTCGACGCAGAGGAAAAATGTAACATTTCAGAAAATATAAAATATTATTTTTTGGAATTTAATATTAAAATAATATATTTCCCGAAAACTGCCCCATTTGCGAAATTGGGGTTTTTGAAAAAGGGTATAAATATATACCAATAATTATGAAATAAATAGAAATTAAAATGATTTATTCATTTAAAAATATATTTTTAAAGGATTTGGCATTTTTATAATTTATTATATTCAGTTTTGATAAAAACCCGATTAGTGCACTGCTAATCGCGATTAAGCCAAATCCGCGTTTTTACAGTTTCCATGGTTAGTGCACCATAACATGTTTCTTTTATTTACATGTTGTTTCATTTCTTTTGAGTGTATGTGTTTTGGTGAGAAAAGAGAAAGAAAAGGGTCATGATGTGTGAGGAGAGAGAAAGGAGACAAAATGATGACATAGAAAGGGAGTGGGTGAGAATTGTAGTGAGAGAGAGAGGGGGCTGCTGCCTTGACCATTTCCCCCATCATTTTCTTTCCCTCTTCATCTCCCTCAACTCCACATCCCTCCATCTTCTACCCTCTTGATCCACCCCAAAAAACTTGCCAAAACCCTATACCCTTTCACAAAAAAATTATCACCTCCTCACCCTCATCGCTATGAACCAAGAAAAGTCGGATTTTGACAACTTGGGGATTTCTAGGGTTTTGTTTGGGAGTAACCATGAGGTATATCTCTTTTCTTTTAGAGTAGTTTTGATTTCCTAGCTTTGGTTTAAGTTTAGATGTCGTTTAGTGATGGTTTGTGAACTTGGAAAATCCCAAGAGAAGGGCTTGGGAAATTGGTGATGTTGTGGCTGTCAATAAAACTTTTGAGATGATTCATGACCTGGAACAGAGCTTAGAAACACAAGCACAGATTTAGAAACCCCGACGTCGGATAAATGTGTGATTTGTGAGGGTATTTTGGAATCTGGAGCAACCCGGGGGCACTAGAAATGATTTAGCAATTACTGGGAGTCGTGCAGGAACCTAGGAAGCTACCACCAAGATTTGAGCCCCATCCCCTGCACCCAGGCCGCAGATAAATTCAATCTGTCCGCAAATTGCGGCCAGACTAGGTTGGAATTGCTTCGTATTTGTTCTGGGGTCCCTTTAGATGTAAATTAGGCCCTCCATGTATGCAGAATTGACCAATTTGGCTTAGGGTAAAATCTGGAACCATTTCCATGAGTTGATGCATTGTTTTACGACTTTGTTTTGACTTGATTTTGGTATTTGGTATTGTGTTTCCGTCGTGTGGCGTTTGGACATCCACGAACAGGGTTTTGGTCGTGTTTTGCACGCAAAGCTATAGGTTTTGACCTATGAGCGAAACATGAGCCGTTTTGGTTTCCACATTGATTTTAATATGCATTGCGATGGTTCATTATTGTAGGTACCTTCGCGTAGATTCCGAGGCGACGGAGCGTGGCGTCATTGACTTCGGCAAGCAAGAAGCAATGTGAGAGAATCTATATCCACGGGGGAAGTCGGGTGGATGGCGTATAGTACCCCCGCAATGTATTGATGGAAAAATGATTATAGAATATGGTTAGGAAACCTAGATTAGGAAACTAGGGTTAGAATGAAGATAGCTATGAAACCATATTAGAAACTAGAGAATAGTTAGAAGTGATATGTTACGACTATCATAGGATGGTGTTTAGCGATATTGCCGTTTAGGGTACTGTAGGACTAGATAGTCGATGTAGATGCGTCATCCGAACCATACCTTTTTCTAAACCGAAGAATCGTATGTATCTTTTAAATATGTACCTTGAGGGTTGTTAAGGATTTTCAAATGATATCTTTTCCTTAAAACACCGTAACCCCTATTTTCAAAACTACGATTCGCTTCTTTAAAAATCTGCTTGTATGGTTCGGGTGTGTAAGTTAGATTAGATACCTATACTTATAGTAGAGATTGAATGTTTATGTAAGCTCGGCTTGATATGAGTTATAAATGCAATGAAAAGAATATAAGACTGATATGATGATATGTTGGTATACGGATGCGAGTCGATCGAGAATGTGAACTGGGACATAGGTACATTGATATATATATATAGAATATGGTGAATCATGGATGATAGGCCGTATGTGATATTAGGCCGTACCCTCATTTGTCTTATAGGATGTTAGGATCCCTATTGGCTTAATGCCACGGTACGATGATTTTCCGTGCGTGATGTGTTTGACTTGATGATTGATCCATACCCTTGACTAGAGGTGGTAGTACGATGGATTATACCGTACACGATATTGTTAGGCTGGATGCCGACTGATAGATTCACCGACTCGATCATGTTAGATATGTATACCTTATAGCTTCTAGCTGACGATTTACCTTATGATGCATTCATGTTATTCACATTGTAGTATTTATACCTGTGGTAGTACACCTGCACCATTATCGATGATGCGTATGTTATACGTACACAGATTGTAGGCTCATACACTTCATCATCGATAATTGCTATGTCACTACATAGTAGGATTGCTGCATTATGATATGACTCTTCGCATAACATGCTTGCATACATACACATTGTATATTCATATTGGTGCACATATACATTGATACATCCTTATTTGCGCATATACACATTGTATATTCATATTGGTGCACATATACATTGATACATCCTTATTTGCGCACATACACATTTTATATTCATATTGGTGCTGTTAGGTCCACGTTACCTCTCCCGGTACTTTCGGGGTTGCGGAAACGGTAAATCAAAATTTTTCTAAACTTTGTAACATGGACCGTAAAAGCCGGGATCTTTAACTAAACTAAAACCAGCATACTTTCAAAGAAGAGTTAACTACTCGGCAAAGTGGTTATACCTCAACTTGAACTCCTTCACTTCTTGTTGTTGTTCCTCTTTGATGTTCTTCTCTTCTTGTGGTTCTACTCATTGCTTGCTTAATGGTTGATCCGGACTTCGGTCACCTCCGCGGCCTCCTTGAGTCGAAGACGATCCACCCGAGAGATGTACACCGAGCTCCACCTCAAGCCGAGGTAACTAGGGCAAGGAGATTGCTAATCTAGAAGCCCTAGGTTGTGTAGAGAATATGTATGGATGTGTTTGTCTTTGTGAAATCTTTATCTCTCAACACATGAGATCAAAAGATCAAAACAAGAGGAGGAAGAAGAAGGAGATTTTCTAGCAACCATGGAGCTTCTCATTTCAAGAGAGAGAATGAGAGTGGACAAATGAAAAGCTTAACCAAGAGAAAAGCTAACCATGGTTGCAATAATGCACAAACATTATCATTACAAATCCAATCAAGATAAAGGTGATGGCTACAAATGACATGACCATTATCATAACTAAATAAAAAGAAAACCAAAGAATACTTTAGATCTTCTAAGAAGATCCAAGTCAACTTTGGTCAAAAGGTCAACAAAGTCAAGATGGTCAAATGGTCAATGTAATTAGCCATAACAAAATTATCAATGAAAGGATTAGTAAATAATGTCCCCGGCTCATTATGGTTTTGACCAAACGAACTGTCGAAACCCTAATGAGTCCGCCTCAAAATGGTTTTGACCGAATCAACTGTCAAAACCCTAATGAGCCTGCCACATAGTGGTTTTGGCCGAACCAACTGCCAAAACCCTAATGAGGCACCTCCTCCTTCATCGCTCCATAAAACTGTGCATACACACCTGCATCCGTATTCCGTAGAATGCGGATGCGCAGAAGACAAAACAAATCCATCCATGCAATACTAGGATCCGGCTTAAACCAAAGCCCACTAGTATTGCCTGCCCGAACACCACACGCACACAAGTGTACGTAAGTGATCGCAGCCCTGCCGTAAAACCATACGGCCTCTACACGTTTCGCTCAGTGCAGGGAAACTCTCTGTGTGGGACTCTAAAGACTCGACACTACGCTGGCAGTGGGTTTAACCACAGACCGCAAGCGGCACTAGCTGTACGTAACGGTCCCCAGGTAGATGTCGATAAGAAGGCCGATGAGGTAAACCCATCCGAACTCCTACTGAGTCTGTATGTGACAATCTCCATACAGTCCGGTCTGTTCGTCTGATACATTGCATGTCGGGCCTAGTGGGGCGGCAAGCGTCAGACCCCTAATAGCGGTACAAGTCGTGTCGGAGTGAAGCCCAGAACACCCTGAGATAACACTGGAACCTACCAGTATATCTCGCTTGCCCTGGCCAGGGACTACTCGTGTAATGGCTCTCCTAGACACAGCGCGATGTCAACCCCCAATACCGGGAGAGACGAATCCTGTCTAACCGTCACTGCCTCCAAGTGCTTCGGGACTGCTCCCAACTACTACCTGTTTGCACGACTCAGTAGAGCTGTGGTAGGGTAGTAATCAAAGAACAGTGGGAACACACTCGAGGCGAAGTGACAGTGTCAAGTCAGCGGACTAAGCTGTACTCATGTCACCTGGGAACTGATAACTGACGATAGGTATAATACCAACCATCAGTTCCCGACGAGTCCTGTCCAGTATACTCGTAACCTAACGAGCACCCGCATACTATCTCAAGTACGACGTACTGACGGCTGTGGGACAGACCGTCTCCCGTGCTGGGATGAGAAGCGCATACGCTAGTCTACTCCGGAGTATCGATGCCCTATCTCGGTACTCCCACGACTAGGGACGAGTGTAAGGATGTGCTTGTAGATTACCCAGCCCCCACGAGTGTGATCGCCATCACAACGCCGGTAATCAAGCAAAGATCCTATGGGCTCTACTAATGCGTATAGGTGATATAATAAATAAACACACATGTACACATTAAAGCAGAGACAAACCAAGTAGCATACTACTATATTGAGCAAGATTGTTTGTACAACTGTGAATATCCCAAGCTTCCATCAAGTAATATACATACTAGTATGATACAGTAATGGCCTCTAGGGCATATACACTAACAATCTCCCACTTGCACTAAGGCCATGTACTGGCGTATCGAAGACCTATCATCTCGATCAGCCGCTCGAACTGAGTCTGGGGTAAAGCCTTCGTGAATGGGTCCGCATTGTTGTCCTTTGTGTCCACTCTCCGCACCTCGATCTCCTGTCGATCAATGATCTCCCTGATCAGGTGATACCGCCTTACGATGTGCCTGGATTTCTGATGGGACCTTGGTTCCTTCGCTAAAGCTATAGCCCCATTGTTATCGCAATACAGAGGTATTGGGTCAACAATGGACGGAACCACCTGAAGTTCACTAATGAACTTCTTTATCCAGACCGCCTCTTTTACGGCATCGCTTGCAGCAATGTATTCAGCCTCCATCGTCGAGTCTGCGACGGTATCCTGCTTGGAACTCCTCCAACATACCGCCCCTCCGTTGAGGGTAAACACAAAACCCGAGACGGACTTGCTGTCATCTTTGTCACTCTGGAAGCTTGAATCGGTAAAGGACTCGACCCTGAGGTTTCCATTACCGTAAACCAGGAACATCTCCTTAGTCCTTCTTAGGTACTTGAGAATGTTCTTCACTGCTGTCCAGTGGTCCTCCCCTGGGTCTGACTGATACCGGCTTACCGTGCTCAACGCGTAAGCTATATCTGGTCTTGTACATAGCATCGCATACATTATAGATCCTACCGCCGAAGCGTAGGGTATAGTGCTCATGCGAACCCTCTCCTCGTCAGTCTTAGGAGACATCTTCTTGGAGAGGGTAATTCCGTGCAATGCGGGTATGTTACCGCGCTTGGAACCCTCCATACTAAATCTCTTTAGTACGGTCTCTATGTACCTGGACTGCGAAAGTCCCAATAGTCTCTTGGATCTATCTCTATAGATCTTGATCCCCAGAATGTACGAGGCATCACCCAGGTCCTTCATGGAGAACCTTTGTGACAAAAATAGCTTGACCGATTGTAGCATAGGAATATCATTTCCTATCAAAAGAATGTCGTCCACGTACAAGACTAGGAATACGACAGTTCGTCCTACAATCTTCTTATATACACAGGGTTCATCTTCGTTCTTGATGAAATCAAATTCCTTGATTGCCTCATCAAAACAGATGTTCCAGCTCCGCGATGCCTGCTTTAATCCATAAATGGATTTAAGCAACTTGCACACCCTTCCGCTGCTCCCACTGTCTACGAAGCCTTCTGGTTGATCCATGTAAACGCACTCTTCCAAAAAACCATTTAGGAAAGCCGTCTTAACATCCATCTGCCAGATTTCATAGTCATGGAAGGCAGCAATGGCAAGTAAGATCCGAATGGATTTGAGCATAGCCACCGGAGAAAAAGTCTCATCATAGTCCAAACCAGGTCTTTGACGAAAACCTTTTGCAACGAGTCTAGCTTTATAGGTTTCCACCTGCCCATCTACACCAAGTTTCCTTTTGTAGATCCATTTGCATCCAACGGGTTTTACCCCAGGTGGAGCAATATCCAAGGTCCACACTTTATTGGCGTACATGGACTCCATTTCGGATTGCATTGCTTCCTGCCACTTATCAGAGTCCCTACTGATAATGGCCTGCCTGAAACTGGTAGGGTCATCTTCTTCCAAGATGCAATCCTCTCGATCCCCGTCTATGAGAAAACCGTAGTATCTCTCGGGCGGATGAGAAATCCTACCAGATCTGCGGAGTGGCTGAGGTTCTTCTGGGGTTATTGAATTCTGAGGTTCTGTCAAGTTTTCAGTTTCATTTTGTGGTCGCTGAATTTCTTCCAGTTCTACCGAACTCCCACTTGTTTCTTTTGCAAGAAATTGCCACTCTAAAAAGGTGGCGTGGCGAGATACAAACACCTTCTGTTCCTCGGTGTGGTAGAACAGATATCCTGCGGAGTTCTTAGGATATCCCACAAATTTACATAGAACTGAACGTGCCTTAAGTTTGTCCGGATTTTGTACTTTTACATAGGCCGGACAACCCCATATCTTAATGCCTTTAAGATACGGCTTCTTACCATTCCATATCTCGAACAGTGTTTTAGGCACAGATTTAGACGGAACATCGTTCAATAGGTACGCCGCTGTCTGAAACGCATGTCCCCAAAATGAAAGGGGCAACTCAGCACTACTCATCATGGAGCGAACCATATCCAATAGGGTACGATTCCTCCGCTCTGAAACACCGTTGTGCTGTGGTGTATAAGGAGGAGTAAGCTGAGAGAGAATACCATTCTCTTTTAAGTAATCTAGGAATTCCGTGCTTAAGTACTCCCCTCCCCTGTCAGACCGGAGGATCTTGATACTTTTGCCTGTCTGGTTCTCTACTTCGTTTCTAAATTCCTTGAATTTCTCAAAAGCTTCAGACTTGTGTTTCATCAGATACACATATCCGAACCTAGAGAGATCGTCAGTGAATGTGATGAAGTACGAGAACCCACCCCTTGCATGTATAGACATCGGACCACACACATCACTGTGTATGAGTCCCAAGAGCTCTCTTGCTCTTTCTCCATGTCCGGTGAACGGAGATTTGGTCATCTTTCCTTTTAGACAAGACTGACAAGTTTCATAAGATGAAAACTCGAACGTATTCAAGAGTCCATCTTTATGCAACTTACTCAGTCTTTTCTCTCCGATATGACCAAGTCTACAATGCCACAAGTAGGATTCATTCGTATCTGAATTCTTCCTCTTGCGTGTGTTTTGTATATTGAGAACTGTATTCTGATTTAGAACGTAGATACCATTAAACAGTGTACCCTCTGCAACCAGCACCTTATCAAGGTAAATGTTCATGATATTCTTTTCAAGAACAAACTTATATCTATCTTTATCGAGTAAAGAAACTGATATGATGTTGCAAACCATGGAGGGTACATAGTAGCAATCGTTCAAAATCATAGTCTTGCCATTTGGCAATACTAGGTGATATTCACCGACGGCTACCGCATTAACTTGTGCTCCGTTCGCTACTCTGAGCGACATATCACCCGGTGCAACTTTCCTACTTTTTCTCAGTCCTTGCAATAAATTACAAATATGAGATCCTGATCCGGTATCAAGTACCCAGGAGGCAGGGATGACCGTAAAACAGTTCTCAATTACAAGAACACCTGAAGTAGATGTAAAACCATGCTTCTTCTTCAACTGGGTATCCTGGAAATCCATACTTTCCTCTTTCCCATTCTCATACTCATGACTGTTGTCACAAGTTAGAGCTGAACCAACTTTCCCCAGTCCCGAATAAGAATTCGGATCGGTCAAGCGATACATTTTATTATCTTGATTAGGGCGTGAAAAGGTTGCTGCCTGGAGAGAGAGAAAAGAAACACTCAGCGTATGCTCTTGCAAGATTAGATTGGTTTATTAATTTATCTAACCAGGATGTCTCCCACTGTTTCCTCAAATTCTCCTTAAAACCTTTTTAAAAGAAGAACTAGTCGGGTTTTAATTCACGTCACAATACTTGCTTAACCTTTCAGCCAGGCTAGTGTCGGTACTTCGAGGGAGGTTTTCCAACGCTTTCGCGAAGTTCCTTAATTAAAGAACCTCTTTTCCCTGGGGGCGTAACCCCGCTAATACCTTTCTAGACACCTACTAGGTTTATAGCATTGATTGTTAAGTGAAATAATCTCCCGAGAGTAAACCAACTCATCAGTGGGATCGGGATCCAACTGTCATTGTGTGATAACCTAGATGGAATCCACTCTAGTCACCACACTCCAGAAGGTATGCTTAATCTGCAAGTTTCAGTTCTTTTGAAACTCCCGATGTGGTTTTTGCCCCTAGGATCTAAGTGACCTTGACTGAGCCAACATATCAAAAGATCCTAGTCAAGTTCAACCCGTCATTATCTTGACTGCATTAGACCCACCCGTACGAGTCCTTGACTGAGCCAAAATGACCGCACGACTGTCCTAACCAATCACTTTGTATCCTACGGAAAAATATTACATTGCTACCGTTCACTACGCCTCGGCTGAGCACGAAATACGTAGCACGAATACTAAGCAATATTAATCCGAAACGACGGAGGGCTACGACTGGGTTTTGGCGAAAAACCCGTTAACGTAATGAACTTGATATTGTTGAAGGAACGTGATACACCCTTTTGAAAATATAGTGGCGAAAACTTTTGCTAAAGAGGTCACTCCCGGTGAAGGGATCTCGGCTCTTTCCTCGTCGAATGAGGTGCAGGATATTCCAAATGAATACCTCGATGCAAAACAAGAATAATCGACTATAGTGAAGTTATTACCCTGACGCAAATTTTTGTCCAAGGGGTCACTCCCGATGAAGGGATCTCGGCCCTTGCCTCGTCGACTGAGGTGCTGGGCATTCATAACCGAATACCGCTATGCAAAACAAAAATGAACGTCCTTGCAATAACAGCTTTTTGAAAAATTGTTCCAACAACGTCTTTTAGGTTTATTTTCTTGCATTAGTTCTTTTAATGCGTGATATTCTTGCATTAGTACTTTTAATGCGTCCCATCATTTAATTCCTACCATTGCAGAAAACAACCAAAATATGACGTACGCTTATGCCATTCGCATTCGCCACGGGGTCCCGTCATCACCCGTTAGGTTACTTAACTAACGATAGAGCGGGGGCTGGGCTAGCGCGGCTGTAAAACATAAGCAACGCCTAAATAGAAAGCAATGATAGACATTACAGATCACAGATGAATACATTGGATATACTAGCAATCCGCAATCTTTTACGAGCCTGCAACGAAAAGCGGATTACACGGTCGCGGTGAATAGCCAAATACCCCACCCAAGACCCCTACGGGTGCGGCAAACTACCCGCCAAGTACTCGGCAGTTTGTGCACCCCCTCCATGGGTCTATCCTAGGAGCAAAAACAGTAAAAAGAATTATACAATGACGGCTACAACCCCGACCCGGTTGTGCGGCCAAACAAATAATAATTATTACATCAATTTACATTTACAATGAATGAAAGAAAAACAAAAGCTCATCTCACATCCACCCCGGCTATTCACCCGCGACAGTCCAACACATTCATATACACATTCCAATATCAAACATAGATCATGTATAACCCCGACTAATCGTCTTATAGCGATTAGCCGACGTTCAATACATGCAAGCATCACATATATAACCATCATAGTCAAAGTGCAGTGAAGTTCGGAAAAAATACGGAATTATAGGATCCCAAAAGTAAATTTCTTTTCTGGAAAATCTGGGCACATATAATATATTTTAAAAATCCCAAAACCAACACAGACACACACTGCACGAAAAACGATGCAGAGAAGACGACAAACGGCGGCGCTTCCGCGGCACATGCCTACCTCGTGCGGCGGAAGCGCGGCGGTTTGAATGAATTAGGGCATCGTTTTTCTTGGGTGTTCACACAAAACCCTGAGCCGAATTTACAAGTATAAAGTTTTTCATTTAGAGCAGAAAAAATTTCAACAGAAACTTAGGGTTTTGTTTTTCCGGTTTTGTGATTTTTTCGGTTCCGAACTTCGTTACACTTCACTACCAAGCTAGTTTAAGTTTAGTTAGGCTCTGATACCACTGTTAGGTCCACGTTACCTCTCCCGGTACTTTCGGGGTTGCGGAAACGGTAAATCAAAATTTTTCTAAACTTTGTAACATGGACCGTAAAAGCCGGGATCTTTAACTAAACTAAAACCAGCATACTTTCAAAGAAGAGTTAACTACTCGGCAAAGTGGTTATACCTCAACTTGAACTCCTTCACTTCTTGTTGTTGTTCCTCTTTGATGTTCTTCTCTTCTTGTGGTTCTACTCATTGCTTGCTTAATAGTTGATCCGGACTTCGGTCACCTCCGCGGCCTCCTTGAGTCGAAGACGATCCACCCGAGAGATGTACACCGAGCTCCACCTCAAGCCGAGGTAACTAGGGCAAGGAGATTGCTAATCTAGAAGCCCTAGGTTGTGTAGAGAATATGTATGGATGTGTTTGTCTTTGTGAAATCTTTATCTCTCAACACATGAGATCAAAAGATCAAAACAAGAGGAGGAAGAAGAAGGAGATTTTCTAGCAACCATGGAGCTTCTCATTTCAAGAGAGAGAATGAGAGTGAACAAATGAAAAGCTTAACCAAGAGAAAAGCTAACCATGGTTGCAATAATGCACAAACATTATCATTACAAATCCAATCAAGATAAAGGTGATGGCTACAAATGACATGACCATTATCATAACTAAATAAAAAGAAAACCAAAGAATACTTTAGATTTTCTAAGAAGATCCAAGTCAACTTTGGTCAAAAGGTCAACAAAGTCAAGATGATCAAATGGTCAATGTAATTAGCCATAACAAAATTATCAATGAAAGGATTAGTAAATAATGTCCCCGGCTCATTATGGTTTTGACCAAACGAACTGTCGAAACCCTAATGAGTCCGCCTCAAAATGGTTTTGACCGAATCAACTGTCAAAACCCTAATGAGCCTGCCACATAGTGGTTTTGGCCGAACCAACTGCCAAAACCCTAATGAGGCACCTCCTCCTTCATCGCTCCATAAAACTGTGCATACACACCTGCATCCGTATTCCGTAGAATGCGGATGCGCAGAAGACAAAACAAATCCATCCATGCAATACTAGGATCCGGCTTAAACCAAAGCCTACTAGTATTGCCTGCCCGAACACCACACGCACACAAGTGTACGTAAGTGATCGCAGCCCTGCCGTAAAACCATACGGCCTCTACACGTTTCGCTCAGTGCAGGGAAACTCTCTGTGTGGGACTCTAAAGACTCGACACTACGCTGGCAGTGGGTTTAACTACAGACCGCAAGCGGCACTAGCTGTACGTAACGGTCCCCAGGTAGATGTCGATAAGAAGGCCGATGAGGTAAACCCATCCGAACTCCTACTGAGTCTGTATGTGACAATCTCCGTACAGTCCGGTCTGTTCGTCTGATACATCGCATGTCGGGCCTAGGGGGGCGGCAAGCGTCAGACCCCTAATAGCGGTACAAGTCGTGTCGGAGTGAAGCCCAGAACACCCTGAGATAACACTGGAACCTACCAGTATATCTCGCTTGCCCTGGCCAGGGACTACTCGTGTAATGGCTCTCCTAGATACAACGCGATGTCAACCCCCAATACCGGGAGAGACGAATCCTGTCTAACCGTCACTGCCTCCAAGTGCTTCGGGACTGCTCCCAACTACTACCTGTTTGCACGACTCAGTAGAGCTGTGGTAGGGTAGTAATCAAAGAACAGTGGGAACACACTCGAGGCGAAGTGACAGTGTCAAGTCAGCGGACTAAGCTGTACTCATGTCACCTGGGAACTGATAACTGACGATAGGTATAATACCAACCATCAGTTCCCGACGAGTCCTGTCCAGTGTACTCGTAACCTAACGAGCACCCGCATACTATCTCAAGTACGACGTACTGACGGCTGTGGGACAGACCGTCTCCCGTGCTGGGATGAGAAGCGCATACGCTAGTCTACTCCGGAGTATCGATGCCCTATCTCGGTACTCCCACGACTAGGGACGAGTGTAAGGATGTGCTTGTAGATTACCCAGCCCCCACGAGTGTGATCGCCATCACAACGCCGGTAATCAAGCAAAGATCCTAAGGGCTCTACTAATGCGTATAGGTGATATAATAAATAAACACACATGTACACATTAAAGCAGAGACAAACCAAGTAGCATACTACTATATTGAGCAAGATTGTTTGTACAACTGTGAATATCCCAAGCTTCCATCAAGTAATATACATACTAGTATGATACAGTAATGGCCTCTAGGGCATATACACTAACAGGTGCACATATATATTGATACATCCTTATTTGCGTATACACATTGTATACCCATATTGGTGCACAGATACATTGATACATCCATATTTGCGCACATACACATTGTATATTAATATTGGTGCACATATACATTGATACATCCATATTTGCGCATATGCACATTGCATAACCATATTGGCGCATATACACATCGGTACTTCGATACTTGCGCATATACATATTGTGCCTACATAGATAACTGGTTTTATTGTTAAATTGGGAACCGCATGTTATATTTTAAAAACTGGAATCATTTAAAAGAGCGGTTTTCCTTTAACATGTCATATCACTTTTCCATGTTGCATGATATACGGATATGCTTACATTTCTATTATATGTCGTATACATCATGCTCTCTGATTTTACGCATTGAGATATGCTGTTTTCATAAGATTTCTGGATTTGAAAACCGTGGACATTTTAAAAGAGATTATGTGTTGTTTTAAAAAACCCGGTTTCTCTTGATATGATATTTCAGTACGTCCATCATGTGTTTTCTCGGTTCTGAGAGCGACATGTGAAACTCGTTTCGAGGAGGCGGATGAGGCCGATTGCGGGTACATGGTGGACCCGGTATGGTACCCCGGGGCGAGAACGGATCGCTGTGCAGTAGACGGTGAGCCTGGCAGAGGGACTACTACCTACCGGTGATAGTATTTGGGCTCGGTGGATATCCGGAGGATACCGACCGGAGTCGAGAGATGATAGGGGCTGATCCGGACAGACGGAGCCCGATATATGAGGATTTACGTATCGATGCTGGGCACGGTTTCATGATGTTTTCGAGTGTCGATGCTAGGCACTCAGGTTCCATGATTTTGATGTGTCACGAGGGACACCGTTGATATATATCCTCATACTTTCATACACACTCCTTTATGATATTTACGTGCCTAGTTAGATCACGCAAGAACTGAAGGCTTCGCTTCTTGAGTTAGCAGTGCTTTCCGAAGAGCCATCCAAGTAATAAAAGAAAACCCTCAAACCTCCCCAAAGATCTTTTATGCTGCTGCCTCGGGCATTAACGTTGTCACTTCCTTTATTTGAAAAAAGGGAGGATCTAATTCGACGGGTTTTTAGAGTTAGCTCGGGAAGCACAAAAACCAAAGGGCGCCACAAGAGAGCGAAGTGAAAACTCCAGAGAAAAACTTCCATCGCAGATTTCATTTGATTATATGGGTGGACGAGATCCACATGCATACATACCTTGATTATGGTTGGACAAGATCCATATACATGCATTGATTATTACTGTTGGATGTTATCCGCATGTTGACTACCTTGTTGGCACATATACAGACCTGGTCACCCTAGATATCATAGTATTACCTTTATGATATAGTTGACCTAGGATTCGTTGTTTATTCGATTTCTATCTGTTGATATTTTTCTACTCACGAGTTGGCAACTCACCCCCGTTGTGCTACAGTTCTTGCAGGTTGACCGCTTGGAACAGTAGCGGCTTAGTGGCACACAGTTGCATTCGGGTGTTTGCATTGGTAGGTGGGACATTTGTATCGTACCCACTCTTATATCTATATTTCATTATTGTATCTAGTTAACTCCATCAATCAAAATTAGTAAATTGTATAAGTAATGAGACTTAGTGAGATTATGGTTGCGAGACTTAGAGCGAGAGGTTGTTCGCTACTTGTGGTTGATATCTTGCTTATTTACTTATCTTTTGTGGTGAACTTCGCCGTTGGGCGTCGTATACTTATTTATACTGTATTGCGTGATTGTGATCCGCCATTTGGCGAAGAGCTAGCTCCCGCTTGGGGATGCCTTTATCATTATTATGTATTTGTGGTTTTGGATCAAAATATATAAAGGAGGTACTGCTAAGTTTTTTAAAAAGACGAAAATGTTTTCAAACTAGTAAATTTCACTTGCATCATTCATGTTCCTTTTCTATCCATTAAGATAACTTGATTTCATTATACCTTTATTTCAAAACCTCACATCCTTTATTTTTTCTTAAAAAGGTTTAGATTTCTGGGTTTCATCTTACTTGAACTCCGTTACGCCTTTAGACGTTGCGTGATTCAAGTGCTGGTCACGAGCTAATATTTCGGGTCATGACAAAGTTGGTATCAGAGCACTAGGCTTAAGCTTTGTTCGAGTCTACGTTTGACTATGCGGAGTCTAGGGCGAGTATGTATTTCGGAACCCAGGCTTGACCTTACGGAACTTAGACTTGAACGGGGGGGGGGGGGGGGTATTAGACCCGAACTTTCGTTTCATAGGCTGACCCTGATTGATGGAGTAGGTATCTTGAGTAGAGTGACGTACCGTACGTATGTTCCGCGACATATTTACGATACGATACTCCACTTAAGAAACCTTAGGATGTACATATTTTTTAGACCAGTGATTCTCTTCGTATCCATGATTATACATCCATTTGAGATCCCCGATGCTATTAGTTTCGTGATCATACTTTCATTGATACTGTTCCTTCTTATGATCATGTATCCATTCTGGATCTGTTGTTTCCTCTCAAGCCGTTGATATGCTTTTTTCGATACTCGATTGAGGTTCCTGTCACCATAGTTTGAGCGCAGTTTGAGCTGCTTCTAGTATTGCGGTTAGGGCGAGCTCGTCTGGTATGAGGGCCGACCATTGTGTTTTCTGGTGACATGGAAACGTCTCGATATAGTGATTGTGTTGTGGCCTCTTATGGAGGCGAGTGCTTGGTTTTACACCGGATGATCGGGCTATTGTTAGAGCTACCAGTCGTGAGAGGACTGTTGATGTACAACATACCTCAGAGATTTTGATATCGCCTACCGTGCAGACAGGTGACCCAGCTGTTGCTGAGATGATGGGATGTCGCTTCCAGAGCTTACGAGCTAGGATCGCCGGAGCTTCCAGGCAGAAATGCGACAGATGATAGCTAGTCTATCCCGATTTGAGAGATGAAGGTGATTCGTCAGATTGATGCGCCGACGCAGGCCCAGTTGAGTTGAAGATTTCAGCGTGGAGAGTCTTACTCAGATCTAGAGCAGACCGATCCAGAGATGACCGCCGATGTATCGCCTTTCCTGAAGGATTGAGGCATTTTTTAGCATGCGGGCGAAGAATATTCACATGTTGTATAGGCGAAGCTAAAAAGTTTGAGCGAGTGTCAGAAACCCATTTTTCCCAAGTTTAAAGTGTTCGGAGGAACATGCAGGTAATTCTGTAGACCCTCTAGAAGAATGAAACCCTAACTCGACATGATGACCATGGAACCGCTTTGAACCTTAGGGTTTGTGGCAGTTTAGCGGTGCCATCAGTGAGGCTGGGGTTTGCCCTTCTACGGCTGGTCCAGAGGTACTGTGGTATGTACAAGATATTTTTAGACTGTGCTCAGGAGCTGAGCCTTCGGGAAATTTTGGGACCTTGATGACTCGATCGAAAAGTTTAGCGTCATCCGGATACCATGTAATAAGAGACCAGTAAAGCTGACCAGCTTCGTATAGAGGACCTCACCCTGATGCGTTGTGAGTTGATCGAGGATGGACGAGTATTGAGTATTCCTCCGATGGTTGGGACGAGTTCCTGAGGACGTGTTCGGCCAGATATTTTCTACCGAGTGATGAAGATACCGAGTTCGTGACTTCAAGTCCATGTAAGAGACTTCGGATTGACCGTGGCTGAGAACAGTAGCAGTGTACAGAAAGCATGGCGTGACGTCATAGGGGACGATGGTAAAGACAAGTGGAACCAGAGGTTCGTGCGAGACGCTGACGAGCTGTCATTACTCCCCGTCGAGACTAGAGACCTGATATGCTTACAGAGGCGTTGGGATACGGCCAGTTTCCGAGGAATTGTGTGTGGAACACGCAGATGTCTAGAAAACGAGAAAGGATTATGTAAGAGTACCAGCCTCCGTACAGTTCAGCATAGGCAAGATCGGAAGATAACCTGAGCAGGATTCCTTCCAGGACACTGCTGCAATGAGATTTGCACCCAGGATTAGATGTGTCACGTGTATTCAGAAGACCAGAGGCCGAAGACAGTAACGTGCTGCTTTACGAGTGGTCGTGATGATTGACCGAGAGATGACCAGAGAAGTGCTAGAGCGGAATCGTTCCCGTTAGCACACCTAACAGGGCCGATGAGCCGATGGATTGTGGGATTGGTAATCCATAGAGAAGATAAGGACCCAGAGACAGAGGACGCCAAGCCGTGAGCAGGGGGCGAACAGAGGTTCTTGCCCTGCCAGTTTTAGGCGCCCCGATATTTTTCGACATTGTAGGAGGTGTACCTCGATGTCATTTGTTGCGATTTGCGTTTATGATCTGAGTATCACGCTAATATCGCTTGGATTTGAGTTTTGGATGACGAATTTCCTGATATTGATTTCATGCACCATGGCTGCACCTACTGAGTGTTTACATTTTGCGTATAGTTATCGCACCTAATATATATTTTATACACCGTTGTGTTGATTTGCGATTTGTGCATGCTTATTGCATTTGATGTCGATTTTATACCTGTGTAGCATGTGTTTATTAATTCATGGATTTTATACGGATGATGTGATTTTTGCACTCGAATACTTATATGTGCTTGCAGTGCATTGATATGTATTTTGTGCATGCAGTTGCACACGATTTTGATTTATACACCTTGGTGTACTCGGTGTTGCTTTTTATACGTTTGAGTTTTGATTGTATTTCATGCAATTGATGCACCAGATGTTATTTTCGTGCACAATAGGTGCACCAGATATTGTTGTCATGTACACCGTTGCAGTGGACAGATGCTTTTGTGTACACCCATTGCACTTAGTTTCGCTTTGTGCGTATTGTGGCACCTATATTTGGATTTGATTTCCATGCGCACCAGACGCATGTGATTTTTGGATACGCTTTTTGAGGCTGATTTTGCTTTTGAGCACTTTGTTTTCATGTTGGGCACTATATTGTGTAGTAGCCAAACAGGACTGATCTGAGAACAGTACCTGAGTACTTTGCATGCATTAAACGATTACCAAAAAGGGTTTTCAAAAGGAGCTATAGTCTCGCTATTTCCTACGTGTCCGTGAGCGATACAAACGCTTATAAAGGAAAACCTTTTGAGATATTTTGAAAACGACGGAACGTGTATTTAAGAAAATATACGTGGACAAATATTATTATTTTAAAATGAGCGTCCGTCAGTTATGCCATGAGTTACGCATTCCCGCGGCGATTTAGAGAGGATTTTGCATGTATTTTATTCAGATTTTGGAGTTTTCAAAGATGCGTACTATACACGTATTATAGTATTTGACTAGTGTATATTGGATTTCAGTAGTGGATTTCAAGATCTGTATCTCTATTGTAACTCCGAGGATATGCGTGCAAATCCGATAATTTGCATGACGCTTGACGGAGTTGATTTTGTGTTTTGTACTCGTTTGCATGCGGACTTGGCGTGTCGTGTTATTTCTGCGTTTTCCATGATTTCGGAGCCCCGTTGATTTGAGCTGATTATTGAAGTGTTTTAGATTTTGGGGGTTTAAATTTAAATTCGGGGACCGAATTTATTTAAGGGGGAAGACTGTAACATTTCAGAAAATATAAAATATTATTTTTTGGAATTTAATATTAAAATAATATATTTCCCGAAAACTGCCCGATTTGCGAAATTGGGGTTTTTGAAAAATGGTATAAATATATACCAATAATTATGAAATAAATAGAAATTAAAATGATTTATTCATTTAAAAATATATTTTTAAAGGATTTGGCATTTTTATAATTTATTATATTCAGTTTTGATAAAAACCCGATTAGTGCACTGCTAATCGCGATTAAGCCAAATCAGCGTTTTTACAGTTTCCATGGTTAGTGCACCATGACATGTTTCTTTTGTTTACATGTTGTTTCATTTCTTTTGAGTGTATGTGTTTTGGTGAGAAAAGAGAAAGAAAAGGGTCATGATGAGTGAGAAGAGAGAAAGGAGACAAAATGATGTCATGGAAAGGGAGTGGGTGAGAATTGTGGTGAGAGAGAGAGGGGGGCTGCTGTCTTGACCATTTCCCCCATCATTTTCTTTCCCTATTCATCTCCCTCAACTCCACATCCCTCCATTTTCTACCCTCTTGATCCACCCCAAAAACCTTGCCAAAACCCTATGCCCTTTCACAAAAAAATGATCACCTCCTCACCCTCATCACTATGAACAAAGAAAAGTCGGATTTTGACAACTTGGGGATTTCTAGGGTTTTGTTTGGGAGTAACCATGAGGTATATCTCTTTTCTTTTAGAGTAGTTTTGATTTCCTAGCTTTGGTTTATGTTTAGATGTTGTTTAGTGATGGTTTGTGAACTTGGAAAATCCCAAGAGAAGGACTTGGGAAATTGGTGATGTTGTAGCTGTCAATAAGACTTTTGAGATGATTCATGACCTGGACCAGAGCTTAGAACCCAAACACGGATTTAGAAACCCCGACATCGGATAAATGTGTGATTTGTGAGGGTATTTTGGAATCTGTAGCAACCCGGGGCGCTAGAAATGATTTAGCAATTACTGAGAGTCGTGCAAGCACCTAGGAAGCTACCACCAAGACCTGAGCCCCATCCACTGCACCCAGGCCGCAGATAAATTCAATCTGGCCGCAAATTGCAGCCAGACTAGGTTGGAATGGCTTTGTATTTGTTCTGGGGTCCTTTTAGATGTAAATTAAGCCCTCCATGTATGCAGAATTGACCAATTTGGCTTAGGGTAAAATCTGGGGCCATTTCCATGAGTTGATACATTGTTTTACGACTTTATTTTGACTTGATTTTGGTATTTGGTATTGTGTTTCCGTCGTGTGGCGTTTGGACGTCCACGACCAGGGTTTTGGTCGTGTTTTGCACGCAAAGCTATAGGTTTTGACCTATGAGCGAAACGTGTACCGTTTTGGTTTCTGCCTTGATTTTAATGCGCATTGTGATGGTTCATTATTGTAGGTACCTTCGTGTGGATCCCGAGGCGATGGAGCGTGGCGTCATCGACTTCGTTAAGCAAGAAGCAAGGTGAGTGGATCTATATCCACGGGGGAAGTCGTGTGGATGGCGTATAGCACCCCCGCAATGTATTGATGGAAAACTGATTATAGAATATGGTTAGGAAACCTAGATTAGGAAACTAGGGTTAGAATGAAGATAGCTATGAAACCATATTAGAAACTAGAGGATAGTTAGAAGTGATATGTTACGACTATCATAGGATGGTGTTTAACGATATTGCCGTTTAGGGTACTGTAGGACTAGATAGTCGATGTAGATGCGTCATCCGAACCATAACTTTTTCTAAACCGAAGAATCGTATGTATCTTTTAAATATGTACCTTGAGGGATGTTACGGATTTTCAATTGATATCTTTTCCTTAAAACACCGTAACCCCTATTTTCAAAACTATGATTCGCTTCTTTAAAAATCTGCTTGTATGGTTCGGGTGTGTATGTTAGATTAGATACCTATACTTATAGTAGAGATTGAATGTTTATGTAAGCTCGGCTTGATATGAGTTATAAATGCGATGAAAAGAATATAAGACTGATATGATGATATGTTGGTATATGGATGCGAGTCGATCGAGATGATTTATACCCTGCCGGTCCCCTGATATGAGATTATTGCGGATGTGAACCGGGATATAGGTACATTGATATATATATATATATATATATATATATAGAATGTGGTGAATCATGGATGATAGGCCGTATGTGATATTAGGCCGTACCCTCATTTGTTGCATAGGATGTTAGGATCCCTATTAGCTTAATGCCGCCGTACGATGATTTTCCGTGCGTGATGTGTTTGACTTGATGATTGATCCATACCCTTGACTAGAGGTGGTCGTACGATGGATTATACCGTACGCGATATTGTTAGGCTGGATGTCGACTGATAGATTCACCGACTCGATCATGTTAGATATGTATACCTTATAGCTTCTAGCTGACGATTTACCTTATGATGCATTCATGTTATTCACATTGTAGTACTTATACCTGTGATAGTACACCTGCACCATTATCGATGATGCGTATGTTACACGTACACAGATTGTAGGCTCACACACTTCATCATCGATAATTGCCATGTCACTACACAGTAGGATTGCTGCATTATATATGACTCTTCGCATAACATGCTTGCATACATACACATTGTATATTCATATTGGTGCACATATACATTGATACATCCTTATTTGCGCACATACACATTGTATATTCATATTGGTGCACATATATATTGATACATCCTTATTTGCGCACATACACATTGTATATTCATATTGGTGCGCATATACATTGATACATCCTTATTTGCACACATACACATTGTATACCCATATTAGTGCACAGATACATTGATACATCCATATTTGCACACATACACATTGTATATTCATATTGGTGCACATATACATTGATACATTCATATTTGCGCATATGCACATTGCATACCCATATTGGCGCATATACACATCAGTACCTCGATACTTACGCATATACATATTGTGCCTACATAGATAACTGGTTTTATTGTAAAATTGGGAACCATATGTTATATTTTAAAAACTGGAATCATTTAAAAGAGCGGTTTTCCCTTAACATGTCATATCACTTTTCCATGTTGCATGATATACGGATATGCTTACATTTCTATTATATTTCGCATACATCATGCTCTATGATTTTACGCATTGAGATATGCTGTTTTCATGAGATTTCTGGATTTGAGAACCATGGACATTTTAAAAGAGATTATGTGTTGTTTTAAAAAACCCGATTTCTCTTGATATGATATTTCAGTGTGTCCACCATGTGTTTTCTCGGTTTTGAGAGCGACATGTGAAACCCGATTCGAGGAGGCGGATAAGGTCGATTGCGGGTACATGGTGGACCCGGTATGGTACCTCGGGATGAGAACGGATCGCTGTGCAGTAAACGGTGAGCCTGGCAGAGGGACCACTACCTACCGGTGATATTATTTGGGCTCGGCGGATATCCGGAGGATACCGACCGGAGTCGAGAGATGATAGGGGCCGATCCGGACTGACGGGGTCCGTGGGCCGATCCGGACTGACGGAGCCCCATATATGAGGATTTATGTGCCGATGCTGGGCACGGTTTCATGATGTTTTCGAGTGTCGATGTTAGGCACTCAGGTTCCATGATTTTGGTGCGTCGTGAGGGACACCGTTGATATATATCCTCATAATTTCATGCACACTCCTTTATAATATTTACGTGTATACAGACATTGATTATATGGGTGGACGAGATCCACATGCATACATACCTTAATTATGGTTGGACAAGATCCATATACATGCATGGATTATTACTGTTGGATGTTATCCGCATGCATATAGGTATTGACTACCTTGTTGGCACATATACAGACCCGATCACCCTAAATATCATAGTATTACCTTTATGATATAGTTAACTTAGGAGTCGTTGTTTATTCGATTTCTATCTGTTGATATTTTTCTACTCACGAGTTGGCAACTTACCCCCGTTGTGCCACAGTTCTTGCAGGTTGACCGCTTGGATCAATAGCGGCTTAGTGGCACACAGTTGCATTCGGGTGTTTGCATCGGTAGGTAGGACATTTGTATCGTACCCAATCTTGTATCTATATTTCATTATTGTATCTAGTTAACTCCATCAATCAAAATTAGTAAATTGTATAAATTAATGAGACTTAGTGAGATTGTGGTTGCGAGACTTAGAGCGAGAGGTTGTTCGCTACTTGTGGTTGATACTTGCTTATTTACTTATCTTTTGTGGTGAACTTCGCCGCTGGGCGTCGTATACTTATTTATACTGTATTGCGTGGTTGTGATCCGCCATTTGGCGAAGAGCTAGCTCCCGCTTGGGGATGCCTTTATCATTATTATGTATTTGTGGTTTTGGATCAAATATACAAATGAGGTGCTGCCAAGTTTTTTGAAAAGACGAAACATGTTTTCAAACTAGTAAATTTCACTTGCATCATTCATGTTCCTTTTCTATGCATTAAGAAAACTTGATTTCATTATACCTTTATTTCAAAACCTCACCTCCTTTATTTTTTCTTAAAAAGGTTAGATTTCTGGGTTTCAGCTTACCTGAACTCCGTTACGCCTTTAGACGTTGCGTGATTCAAATGCTGGTCACGAGCTAATATTTCGGGTCGTGACAAAAAAACAAGTTAAAGAACGGAAAAAACGTTCGGCAAAGGCAAAACGGATCCAAAAGGCCACGCGATCAAGAAAGGGTCAGCCGGAATCCGTCTCTTATGAAAAAGATGGGTCGAGCATATTCTTTCCCTCGAGACAAGACAAAGAGAATCTTTGACCTTGTCATGAAACATCAAATGACGACACTCCCGGAGTCTCGGCACCCCGATCAAGCAAACGAGGTTCATCACCCGGATTATTGCTCCTATCACCAAGCGATAGGACATCCTATTGAAGACTGCTTCACCTTCAAAAACTGGGTCGAAGATCAATATCAACTCGGCAGATTCACTCTATCCAACAGTTAGAGGGTAGCCCCGCCACAAAAGCATGTGCTAAAAGTAACGAGTATAGAGAGAGTAGAACCAGATCAACATCGGTCTCGGAAACGATCTCGTACCTGTCATGTAATAACGCTGTCGGAAGAATGTGTGCGCGAGGATATGGATGTCCTCTCCTGGTGCTTCGAAAATGAGGATGAAGAGGAATTGATCTTGGAATTTCCACCGGTGCCAAAAGAGTTGGAAGATGAAATACATACTACTACGGACAACCTAAGGAAAATCGACTTGGGGACGACAAACGACCCGCGGCCTACGTTCGCCAGTGAGCTACTGTCTAAAGAATAGGTGGCTACGCTAAAAGACGTGCTCATTCAGTATAAAGACTGCTTCGCTTGGAACTATTCCGAGATGCCGGGACTAGATCCAGAAATAGCTGTGCATAAATTGGCGATATCTCCGGACGTCAAGACAGTCAAACAAGTGCCAAGAAGAATGCGGCTCGAACTTGAAATGAGTATCAACGCCGAAGTCAAGAAGCTAATCGACTCCGGCTTCATCCAAGAAGTTCAATACCCCGACTGGATCGCTAACATTTTCCCAGTGATGAAGAAAAATGGGACGGTGCGCATCTGCGTGGACTTTCGGGACCTCAATAAAGCCTGTCCGAAAGATGATTTTCCCGTACCGGTTACCGAGCCGATGATAGGCAACACGTCCACTCACGAAGTCTTCTCCTTTATGGATGACTCGTCAGGATACAATCAAATAAAGATGCATCCCGAAGACCAGAAGCATACTGCTTTCTGGACTCCTCTGGGCGTATTCTGCTACAAAGTGATGCCTTTCGGTCTGAAGAACGCCAGCGCTACCTACCAGAGGGCCATGACAAAGATTTTCGATGAACTCATACATGAAATCATCGAATGCTATATCGATGACCTCGTGGTGAAAAGCGGATCGTACAAAGAATACCGGGACCATTTGAAAATTGTGTTCCAGTGTCTTCGGAGATACAACCTGAAGATGAACCCTTTGAAATGCGCATTTGGAGTTTCCTCAGGAAAATTTCTAGGGTTCATCATACGACACCGGGGCATTGAAATAGATCCATCGAAGATCAATGAAATTATGGAAATGCCCATTCGAAGAACTTTAAAACAGTTGCGGTCTCTACAAGGAAAGCTCGCGTATATCCGGCGGTTCATAGCCAATCTCTCCGGAAAATGCCGTCCCTACAGTCACCTGATGAAGAAGGGGACCCCGTTCGTTTGGGATTGTAAATTCCAGGGTGCACTAGACGAAATCAAGCAATACCTGTAGAATCCGCCGGTACTGACCGCTCCGGTCAAGGGAAAGCCTCTTATCCTGTACACAACCGTCCTTGAAGGTTCCTGAGGCGCCCTATGAGCATAGGAAAACAACCAAGGGAAGGAGAGAGCCCTATACTATTTGAGTCGAGTTCTCCTGGAGGCAGAAAAAAACTACTTCCCCATCGAAAAACACTGCCTGGCGTTAATCTTCGCGATAATGAAGCTCAAACACTATGCTTTGGCGCATGAGGTCCATCTCATATCAAAAGTGAATCCTCTCAAGTATTTGATGTCAAGAGCCATATTAACGGGACGGCTCGCTAAATGGGCCCTACTCTTAATGGAATTCTCGATAGCATACCGACCTCTCAAGTCAATGAAAGGCCAGGCTATCGCCGACTTCCTCCCTGAGCACCCTATACCTGCCGATTCATCCCTATATTGCGAATTGCCAGACGAGCACACGTTTGACACGATCGACAGGGAGAGAGGAGAGAGTGATACCCGATGGGAACTCTACTTCGATGGGGCATCTTCCATGAAGAAGCGAAAGCACATCTCCCCTATAATCATATCTGGGCTAGGCCTTATCTTCGTGACTCCGCAAGGAGGGATAATGTGCTTTGCCTTTTCCTTAATAGAGCCGAGGACAAACAACGAGGTAGAAAATGAGGCCTTGATAGCAGGTCTTGAGATCGCTGTCAACATGGGGATCGAAAATCTTTTTATATACGGAGACTCCCAGCTGGTCGTTAGTCAAGTAAACGGTGACTATCAAACGTGCAAACCAGAGTTGGTAAAGTACGGCGAGAGAGTGCAACAACTGCTGACTCAAATCCCTTCCTACGTCCTAGAAAGAATACCGCGTACTGAAAATAGCAAAGCGGATGCATTAGCTAAACTCGCTAAAGAACTTGCTGACAAAAAGCTCGATGATGTAAGAATCGTTGTGCAAAGTCGTCGGGTTCTGACACCAGCGGAAATATCTCCGGAATTGTCTGAAGAAAAGGAAGCGACGAAGCAAACAACCTTACAAATAGAGGATCAAGAAAAGGCTAAGGATTGGAGAGATGTCTTTATAGACTACTTCAAATTCCGTCGAACACCTGAAGATGCATCCTCAAGACATCAGCTCATGAAATGAGCTCTGTCTTTCACCTTCGTCAATGATACTCTATATAAGAGATCGGTCGACTCTCTGTGGCTGAGATGCCGGGACCGGAAGAAGTAAAGAGAGTCGTCCAAGAAACTCACGACGGACTCTGCGGTTCTCATCAAGCCGGGCCAAAGATGAAGCTGAAGATCAAAAGGATGGGCTACTATTGGCCCACGATGATTCATGACTGCCTCGAATATGCGAAGCAGTGTCACTCGTGCCAAATTCATGGAAACTTCATCCACCAGCATCTAAATCCGTTACACCCAACCGTAGCTAGCTGGCCGTTTGAAATGTGGGGAACCGACATAATTGGGCCCATCGAACCAGCGTCATCCAAAAGACATTGGTTCATATTGGCGACAACCGATTACTTCTCTAAGTGGGCAGAAGCCATAACGCTAAGAGAAGCGAAGACAGAGAACATTATCCATTTCTTCAAGACACACGTCATCTATCGGTTCGGCACTCCGCGACGAATTATCTCTGATAACGGGCCGGCCTATAGAAGTCACAGAATCAGCCGCTTTGCACATCAGTATAATATAGACTGGAGACACTCTTCGGTCTATAATCCCTGAGCCAACGGCATAGCTAAGGCTTTCAACAAAACCTTGACAAAGATCATAAAGAAGACGGTGTCCAAAAACAAAAAGGACTGGCACGAGAGACTGCATGAAACTCTCTGCGCTTATCGGACCACGTTCAAGACGGCCACGAACACAACGCCATTCATGTTGGTATTCGGCACAGAAGCGATACTCCCTCTGGAGATAGAGGCGCCCTTTCTACGAGTGGCGGTTCGGAACGAATTAACAGACGATGAGAATGCTCATCTTCGGCTTGAAGAGCAAGACGCCCTCGATGAAACTCGTCTCGTGGCACAGCAAAACCTAGAAGCTTACAAAGCAAGAATGACGTGCTCATACGAAAGATTAACTAGGCCAAGAACATTCCGCCAAGGCGAACGCGCGCTAGTTGTTAAAAGACCTATGATCCCCAATCATACCAAACGGGGGAAATTCGAGCCAAACAATGAGGGCTCGTACATCATAGACAAAGTCTACCAAGGTGGTGCTTACTTGCTTATGGATATGCATGGTGAAAGACCCTTCCTGCCAATAAACAGCCAGTTCCTTAAGAAATACTACGCCTAACGAGTCACGGCCCAGGTCAATGATAGATGACGATGCCTATGTCTGCTATCTATCTTCCTGAGTCCAAACTCTATAAGTAGTATCCAGCAAAACCTCGCCTCCAAAGCAACAGACCGAGATGTCCTTAAACTAACAACGGACCGAAATGTCCCTAAACTAACAACGGACCGAAACGTCCCTAAACTAATAACGGACCGAAACTTCCCTAAACTAACAAGGGACCGTAATGTCTTTAAACTAGCGGCGGACCGAAATTTCCCTAAAACTAACAATGGACAGTAATGTCCTAAAACTAGCTACGGACCGAAATATCCTTAAACTATTACGAACCACAGCATTCTTAGGCTAATACGGCAGAAAAAATGGTACGTCCACAAGCAGAATGAGCACGGATGAAAACCCGAAAGGGCACCGTGAGTAAAAAACGGCAAGGCTGCCGGCGAGTTTGTGAAAAACCGAAAGAGCGCAATCTCGTAAAAAAATGGCCATGAGCACTCACAGGGTCCTCTCGACCTTATGAGGAGAAAATACTTGAGTGAGATCCTTACGACTCATGAAGGAGCAACACACATATGAATCCCCACGATTCCTATGGAGAAAGTGCACTTGCGAGATCCCCACGACTCGTTAGGAGAATTCCCTTATGAGACCTTCATGGTTCATAGGATTCGAAAATCCTTAAGCAACAGGGATCTAAACCTGTTCTTAAGCCGTCATACACCCTAATTTGCCCTACAGATGGTCCAATTTCGGCCCTTGTATACAATCCACGGGCATGACTAAACATTTCCCTAACTGAGTTCCACCAACGACGAGGAATGTCCTCATGTGGTGAATGACACTTGTAAGTCCTCTCGACTTATAAGGAGAAAACACTCTTGTAAGATCCTTACGACTTATAAGAGACCATACACTTAAGAATCCTCACGATTTCTAAGGAGAAAACGCACCTACGAGATCCTCACGACTCGTAGGGAGAAACGCCTTTATGAGATCCTTACGGCTCATGAAGTCAAAAGCTTTAGTCGACGGGATCTTAACCCTGTTTGCTAAGCCACCTTTGCTTGAACCGAAAAAGGTAAATGATGAATCGCTCCTGGCAATATCCCAGTTGTAGCGATGCTGATGCCTAAATCGGTATCAAATTCCAAGTCCATACTCGCAATAAAAAGCAGCGAGTAAAAAGAAAAATAGCCGAAATGATTGGGCATCGCGAAAAATAGCCGAAATGATTGGGCAATCGCGACTTTCACGATATAAAAAGCTGAAATGATAGAGCAACATGGAAAGAAATAAAAAAAATGAAAGAATGAAACTTTTACCCTACAGGCGAGTCCATACTGACCCCTGTATACAATCCATGGGCATAAACGAAAATGGTAACCACATTTCCCAACAGACTCTGTCAAAGGAGGAGTCAGATCTCGACGACAATATCTGCATCCCAGAAGATCAACACGGTGTTCCTTCTCTCCGTCTCGGAAACAAGTCAGCCAATGACCTCCGTCTCGGAAACAAGTCGGCCAGTGACCTTCGTCTCGGAAACACGTCATCCAATGACCCCCATCTCGGAAACACGTCAGCCAGTGACCTCCGTCTCGGAAACAAGTCATCCAGTGACCTCCATCTCGGAAACAAGTCAGCCAGTGACCTCCGTCTTGGAAACAAGCCAGCCAGTGACCTCCGTCTCAGAAACAAGTCAGCCAATGACCTCCTCATCGGAACAAGTCAGCCAATGACCTCCTCGTCGGAACAACGCTCCGACCCGGAAATAAGTCAGCCAATGACCTCCCCGTCGGAGCAATACTTCGACTCGGAAACAAGTCAACTCACCAACCACTTACGAGTCCTCTCGACTTGTAAGGGAGAAAGTTCTCTTGTGAGATCCTTATGACTCTCAAGAGAAAACACACTTAGGAATCCTCGTGACTCCTAAAGAGAAAATACACCTACGGGATCCTCATGACTCGTAGGGAGAAAAGTCTTTATGAGTCCCTCACGGCTCATAAAGTTGAAAAGTCTTAGGCAGCAGACCTGAACCTGTTTCCTAAGCCATCACTACCCTACAAAGAGTTCAAGATGAACTGTTATCTATCATCTACAGGCCACACTTGCTAAAGTAACATGCCGACAACATAGCAGAGAAAAGAAAGCGATAGTAGGAGATAAAAAATGTGTCTTTTATTCATGAATTCAATTGAATACAAGATACATCATATAAAAGAATAAAAAAAAGAATGAATGCATGTTATTCATAGATTACAAATTTTCAGTCGATACAAAGACGATTATTGCGAAGGAGGCGTTTTCAACAAATCAGCCAGATGCTCGCGCGTTCCTCTCAATCCTTTCTCGCAATCAGCCACCGCGGCCAGCTTGCTTCGACTCGGCCCCGCTGTTGCAAACAAGTTGAAAGCTTTTCATCGGTTTCCAGCATGACAGCTTCGCAGTCCTGCACGACCCGCTCCGCAGAGTCAAGCGTCCGACTCAGCGTCAACCCATCCGAAATGCATCGCTGGAGATTGTCAAAGACGGTTTTCAACTGCGCAGCATTCGCTTCAACCTAGGTGCGCAACCTAGAAGATTCGCTTGAAGCTACTTCATGCTCCTTTCGCCTCAGGGTCGCCTCTTGTTCAAAATGGCGGATGAAAGGAACACTACTCTCGACCCACGCAGCCTGCTGGGAGTTCAAAGCTGATACTTCAGGAGTGGGACACTTGAGCTCAATCTCATGCAGGCAGGCCTCGATCTTTCTGCAGTGATTAACGCAAGACTCGACGGCACCTTCATCATGGAAGTTCACGAGCGTCGTCAGGATAGGATTAACCTCAGCAGCAAAATCTGCAGCGAGGGCCTCGGCATCAAGATCCTTGATGAATTTGCTCAACATTCGCAGGCTAGTCGCAGCGCCCCTGGAAGATGGGCGTCCAGTAAAGGGACCTGCCGGCATTGGGATACGAGACTCAAAGGGAGCTGGAGCCGGTGCGATTGCTGCAAAACAAATTATGGTCAGATGATGACTCGGGAATTAAAGAAAATACACGAGGGACAGAATCTGCTATACCGGCTGTGGCAGGTGGCAAAATTGGGAGTACCGGAGGCACGGTTATTCTCTCGTCCCCTCCTCCGATCCGTAACACTGGGATCAATACAAGGAAGACTTAGCAACGATAGGGTTATTCATAAAAGAAAGACGGAGACATTAGCCAAAGAATATACTAACCAACACCAGCAGGCGGAATGACTTCCGACTGGAAAGAGAAATGCGGGTTCAACACCTGGTATAGATGGTCGAAAAGGACTCCTGCAAAGTTATGACAATACACTGTCAGGACATTACCCACAGTGAAACTGATAAGTCACAAACATATACCTTCCAACATTTCAGAGGACATAGGAGAAGGCGAGGAAACAACAGCCGTCATGGGGCGATTGGAGGTGCTTCAAATGGAAAAACCTTAGCATTCACTGCACCTACACTCAAAACAAACAAAATATCATCAGAAGGAGCTGAACGTGATTGAGAAATAAAAAGAAAACAGTGATCCAAGACCTACCTGATGGGTCATCAGCCAAAACCGTGACGGAAGCATCATTAGGCGCAGCGGCTTCTTCGCTCTCCTTCACTGGAATAGTTTCTGCGCCCGTGGCTTCATCCCCTGATTCAACAAGGGCCGTCGTGACGCTTGCGACGCCCGCCGATACTAGGGAGCCACACGGGGAAAGAGCAGCGGTCTGGACAGTCCCAGATTCTAGAGAGAGGATAGCAACTTCGGGCACGGTAACCGCTAGGGTTTCGCCCATCATCCCTTCGCCAAGACTTGGCCCTGCAGAAAATTGCATGTGTAAAAATTCGAATATCAAGTTCTAATAAAAGGATCGGGCATTACATTACCTTGCAATAAATTCTCGGCTTCTTCTCGAGCCGCGCGCGCAACCTGTCTATGGGCGGTAGACAGGGCAGCTGAAGCACCCTCTGAAGGAATAGCGACAGGTGGAGTAGTGCTTGAGCCTGCACCTACAGCCAAGGCGGCATCGCGTTCCTCCGCTGCACGCCTCCTGCATTTCCTTTCAGTCTGTGTCATGAGAACTGACCTCCTCAGGACTTTCGACAAGGGGACGTCGTCGTCCGAACTAAGATCTGCCTCTGGAGCCGTTACGGCGTCTGTCATCGTCTGCTTTAGCAAAGCCTCCTGCGGTAATGTTGGGGGGCTGGGGCCACAATAGCTGGCTCTGGAAGCGTGGCTGCACCACCGCTTGGGATCGTTACCGCACTCGGAATAACCTGAGTCAAGGTAGTCCCTGCAATAAGATGAAAGAAAGGGTCAGAGTTCGAATGAAGAAAGGAATGAAGACACAATGAGCTGAATCATACCAAGGCTTAAAGAAGCGCGGAGCCTCTCTTCCTCTTCAAATGTTTTGAGGGAAGCCGCGAGAGCTTCTTCGGCAGAGATACCTGTTGAAGAAGAAAGCGTCAGTAGAAGCATAATAAAAGAAGATAAGCGTGGAAGAATGTAACTGAAGTATACCTGACTTCGTGATAGTGATCAGTGCCGCTTCATCGCAAGCCAGTCGCTCGGAAGCCACAAGGGCAGCCTGGAGATCAGTATCATCCGCAGGCATAATGAATAAACCCTCATTGGTCCCATACTCGCACAAACCCTCGCTGTAAGGACCATGTGGCTCCTGGCCAAATATGACGTCGACAGAAAATGGAGACTTTTTCTTCTTTTGCGAGCGAGCTCCAGCAGCCGATGATACGGGCTTGCGCTTGACGGGCATTTTTAGGCGACGAGTCCCGATCTCCGTATCCACGCCAGACTCCGGGTACGCTGCAGCTACCGTTTCTACAGGAACATGGGGTAGAGGTATCTTAGGAAAGGCACGCGGGACCACAACTGCGGCAGCTTCTCTTAAGGAAGGACCAACAGTGGCCCATCGCTTTAAGGGGATAGCTGGATTACCGGCAGGGACTGCACCCTTGCGATCGAGCAGTAACCGCTTTTCTTCCCTAATAACAGCACCCGTCGCATGCTGGTACCACACCACGTATGCGTTCAAGGCTTTCGGAACGCAGCTCGGCTCACTGATAAAAAATTTGGACCTGGTGTTTAGCCGCATGAAATGGTGCAGTGCGCTACGGATACCCTCTTCTGTAGCAAACGGCTCAGCTAAAAAGGTCTCTAGTGGGACACCCTAATCGTAGCTTGACTGTTGAGCAAAACGGTGCGGGTTGTACCTCATGAACAGTGTCGAGTCGTTCTTCCTGAACACTAAAAAGCCCGGCCTGATTGAATACAAATGCAGGATCTCCCGAGCCTTCAATGTAAGAGCCCCATCTTTGAAGGTGTCGTGCAGCGGCTGCACCATTTTAGTGGATTCCTTGCTGATAGTTAAAACCTTATCGACAAAGGTCATGCCATCCCCGACCATACGCGGGTGAAGGACCAGGCCCCGAGCCTCTCGCTGTGACGGGTCTAAAGCAGAAGCGTCAACTAGGAACATGACTCGAGGGAAATTATAACTGTCGTAGAGACGGGGCTGTTTATGGACTCCGAAAGGGCCGAGCACATGCAGTTCGATCCACGACATGAAATAATGCAGTGGGAGATTTATGGGCTGCATCCCCGGTTGAGTGGTGTCTGCCGCTAAGCAGAGGCCATGATACAGGTGAGCCAGCCCAGCGATCCCGACGACCACTTGCGTCCCGGCAACCATTCAGTGAGCCGGATAGAAGACGGATGGCCTCATGTAGCGAGGGTGCATTGGGAGCATAAACTAGCTTAACCATAGGCCAAGGAACCCCAAAAAGAACGCCTCTTCATCAATGTCGGAAGCTGCGAGCTCTGCAAAGGGGACGACCGTTGTATCTGGGAGGAAGAAATTCTTTTGATCTGCTTCCGCTGTCGGCTGGCTGTCCAAGCCAAAACCAAAGGATCGTCAAGCTTGGCAAACTTCGCAGCTTGTTTTGATAAGACTTCCGGGAGAAGAAAGCGGGCGATGAAATCTGTGAAGCTGACCCCGTGCCTTCCGGATTCGAGAAATAGACTCTCGTAAATATTCAACACCTTGATCAGACTCGGGAATCGATGTTGAATAGCATTCTCCGGAGTAAGACCTATCACCATTGATTTGGTGGCGATGATGTACTCGTCAGGGGGAAATATTTCCTCGTAATGTTCCCCTCTGACGGGTAGGCCCGAAATTTCTGCGAATTCCTCCAGGGAAATCGAAACTTCCCGATCCGATAAAAGAAAAGTTTGAGTCGGAATGTTCCATTGCTCCAGGAAAACCTTTACCACCATACATGAGGCGCGGGATACTGGAAAAGAGACATATAAATTGTGGGGTACAACCCGAGCTTCAGCAACAACGACTTCTTGGCCGACAGGATGTACCGAGCCCACTGCAAGTATCCGGCTGAGCGGCGAGGAGTCAAGCCTATCATGTATGCCTGTCTCCAAGGGCGCGACTCGCCTTGATATATGCGCCGCCCCAGAATATCTAAAGCCATCGGCGGCTGTACTGGAGGCGTCCATACATAATCCAGTTAACCTCCTCCATCGCGTAATTCACCCAGGGTGAGTCAGCATAATTAATGGCGGAAATTGGCTCTGAAGACACCGCAAAAGAGAAACTACACTGACCCTGGATAATCTGATTGTACCACGACCCCCATAGATGAAGAGATTTCCGCTCTGGGTCATGATCTTTAATGAGAGCGAAGACTTCTCGATCCACGGGCACGTCAGCGAAGGCACTCTCTGAACGAACAAAAGGGAAGGAAGAATCGAAAGCCATGGTACCTGCACGAAAAAAGGCGAGGGTTAGTTGCCAACACTATAATCTGAATTCTGACACTTGGTACTTTAAAATTGTACCACGCTGCAATGCAGGAGAAAGGGACCAAGGGGGACCCACAAAATCAAAGTGACAGCTCATCATTGATGAGACGGTCACTCATTAAGGATGGAATCCTAAAAGGATTCTCATTTAATGAGAAACTCATTGGGCCAAGGAGTTAAACTCCGTCGAGAGCAGTGCACTGCAAACAGAAATGACATCTGTCAAATTTAATTATGAAGGGAATAAAAATTCTCCAAAATTTCAAAGAGCCATGCTCTGTGAAAACGATGGAGTAACCCATCAGAACCCTAAAAAAGCAAAGCTTTCTACAGAGTAAAAACTCCAAGATCTTTTAGATCTACAAAACGAACTTTAAGAGTTCTTCATAAAGATGAACGATGTTCTAATTAATGGTTTAAATAACCCTAAAAATCTACTTTAAGATCTATGATCTGAGAAGAGCAAGGCTCTGTTAATGGGTAAAACCCTAGAACATGAAATGATTCTTTCAAACATTTGATCTTTACCAAAATTTTTGACAAGGTTCTGACTCTAAAAGAGTTTTTTAAGGCAAAAAGCTTAGCTCTGAAGGGAGAATAAAAATCTCAGAAAACAAGAAAGTAAGAAGATGAACATCGGTCGTCTCAAGGGCCAAAGGCCCTACTTATAGGTGCTGGAAGACGGTCCAGCTTCCAAGAAGATCCAACGGTGGAAAAGCAGCCACAGCTGCACTCACATGTAAGCCACGTGAGCGCAACGGTGGGGGGCATTTGTTTTCCCCAATAAGACAGCAAAAACTCTGTTCAAAATTTGAACTGAGGCAACACCTCACGTGCAAAGAACGAGAGCGCCAGCGCTCAGAGTTAAAAACTCTGAGGCAGCGCCAAGAGTTAAAAAACTCTGAGACAGGGCCTCACGTGCAAAGCACGAGAGCGCCAGCGCTCAGAGTTAAAAAACTCTGAGGTAGCGCCAAGAGTTAAAATCTCTGAGGCAGCGCCTCACGTGCAAAGCACGAGAGCGCCAGCGCCAGAACTAAAAGCTCTCCACCCTTAGATCAAAGATCCAACGAAGATGATAAATCGTCAAAATTACAGAATTAAATTCTGTTGAGGAAATACTCCTCAAATCTTTCCGAACAAGAAAGATTGTGCTCTAATCAGCAATCAGAGCACCGTTGGATCAAAGATCCACTGGTGATTAAAAATCACCAAGATACAGAATAAGTTCTGTATGGGAAAAATATTTTCCCAATCTTGGTAAAAACAAGAAAAATGTCTTCTGTAAAACAAAAGTCCTTGGATCAAAGATCCAACGGTGGATAAAATCCCCAAATCAATTAAGAAATCTCTTAATGAAAGATTTCCTCAACTGAATCAACAAATCAGCCTCCCCTATATAAATGACCCAAGACTTCAAGTCTTAAAGAGAAGAACCCCCTATAAACTTCGATCTCAAAAAGAAGAGCAAGGAAAAAAAAGAGAAAGCTTTAAGAAGAAGAATTTTCCTCAAGGTAAATAAAATAGAGATCAGAGCATTGTAGGGTGTTTTTCGTCACCCTATTGAGATGGGAATACGCGCGCGCTTGTCAGACGCATTACAGATTCCCCCTGCCTAGGGTAGGCTGGGGTTTATTGATTATGGGGATCCGAATCTCCGGCAGCAGCGGACTAAGCTGCTGTTAATTACCCCTCGCCTTTGGGGCGAGCGAACCTCCGATTAACGGGTTAAACTGGTCATGCAAACTCAATATGCAGTGTTGTGTTTTTGAGGGGTTTTGGATGTATCGGGGGCCTCGCAGAGTTTTTACGGGGGTCCCGCTACCCGGATAGCGGGCTGGGGTCAAGGGGGCTAGCAGCCCCCTTACGGGATGCGGGGCAGTGCCCCGGCCTAAATATTTTTTAAAGAGGGAAGGTGTTGTAGAGTATGTGTGTGTGTTTATATATATATATATATATATACATGTATACATATATATAAAAGGTGGAAAAAGCGCCCAAAGGACGCGTGGGGCCAGTGCCTCACGTGCCTAGCACACGAGCGCTGTGCGCTCGAGCGCCGGCGCACCACGTGTCCGACTCGTGGGCGCTGGGCCCTTGAGCGCTGTGCGATTAAGCGCAAGCGCACCATGTGTCCGACACGTGGGCGCTGTGCGCTTAGGCACCATGCGCTTAGGCGCTATGCGCTTAAGCGCTAGCGCACCACGTGTCCGACACATGGGCGCTGGACATTTGAGCGCTGTGCGCTGTGCCTTACACTACTACAAATAGGGGTTGCCCCTACGGATTTATCCGTAGGGGCAACCCACTGCCCCTACGGATATATACGTAGGGGCGAAAAAATACCCCGTAGGTGCAAAGGCCGCAGGTGCAAGTTGAGGCCCTGAACTTGCCCCTACGGGCCAATTCTTGCCCCGACGGATATCTGTGTAGGTCCTGTTGCCCCTACGGCTTAATCCGTAGGGTATAAGATTTTATATTATTTACGGTTTATTTTAATAAATTACTTTGCCCTACGGATATACCCGTCGGGGCATGTACTACCCCCTACGGATATATGCATAGGTACGATTCCGTAGGGGCATAAATTCAGGATTCCTGATATGTAGCCCCTACGGATAAAGCCGTAGGGGAGAGTCAGTGGCCCCTACGGATATATCCGTAGGGGCTTTCCCAACCCCCTGGTACTGAGATCTGGGGGAAATATCAGTTACTGCTGATATTTTGCCCCTACGGCGATATCCGTAGGGGTAACATGTTGGCCTACGGATTAATCCGTAGGTACATATTATCTGAAATTTTTTTTTAAAAATGGGCTGTTTGATTTTTCCCGCCCTGTGCACAATAATATATACATCAATCAAATCATATATTGCAGTATTCATAATCACATCTCACGCATATATATAATATACAAAAGAAACCCAAAAACTGAATATGATATAAATACAAACCAATATCAATATCGTTTCAAAATGTAGTACAATGTGTATGATATAAATAAATACATGTTTCAAAAAAAAAGAACCAAAAATCTACCCTAGCTCGGTCCAGCTCCACCTCTGAATAACGATAGAATAACGCGCGCCTGCTCCTCGGTCAATAAACTATGCAATTTGTCGCGAGCGGGAGTCTGAGCGGCATGTGGTCTGCGCAGCCGCCGTCGAGGTAGTCGCTTGCGGAGCCGCGGCTGCGGGAGTCTGAGTGGGCGGTGGAGCTACATGAGCTGTCTGCGGAACCGCAGCCGATGTAGTGGCGTGCGGAGCCGCAGCCGAAAAGCGTTGTTTATTTCAATTACATATGTATGTATGATTAATCAAACTTAAGTCTAAAACCAAATAAGCTCAAGCTACGTACTAATTATGGATATGTTGATATGTATATAATATGAAATGATATTTTACTATAAAGTAGTATACATACCAGCATCTCCTTCAACTCCTGAACGCTGGCCCTCAAGCTATCCAGTTCATGATGGATACGTCGCTCACTGGAGACGGAGGAAGTAACCACCGGGGTGGAGTCCAACCTCATATGGGCCCTGCTAGAGCCTAGTCCTCGGCCTCTCTCCCAACCTCCGTGGTGCCGTCCGTGTGCGGCGTCCAGGACTGGGGTCAGCAGCCTCGAATGTTGCCTTCCCCTAGCAACTGTCAGAACATTATATTTAGCACATACTGGTCTATAAAATTGACAAGAAACACCAAAATCAACAAATTCAAAGCCTTACCTACAGAGATAGAAGATGTGCTCCTCTGGTATCTGCATGTATCAAAATTTGAATAATATTAATTAATTTCAGTACATACATACTAACTAGGTAAACTCGCATATAGCGCTGCTTACACATATGACAGGGAGTGAACAAGCTCTTGTAGATCATCAGGCGCAAATCTAATCTCATCAAGCAGCCCATGATAATGAGTTGGACGACTAAGAGCAAAAGAAATGTGTGTATATTTATGATATAGCATTCTAAATTAATATACATGCCCTATATAATATATAAACATACCTGGAGGAACGGGAGTGGCCTCTGTCCCTGATATGGACGCATCACCAACAACTAGACAATCAAACATTGACAATATAAGTAATTTTGACATAAACAGGCATGGATATCTATAATATTACATTCAAAATGGATATTAGAGGGCGTACCTGCAGTGAGAAGTGGCAAAAGTATCACCCAACTAGGGTGTAATTTACAGAATCAGTTGAGACTCTTAAAAGTCATAGAAGAACCCGACCTGCACAAATCTGATGTATGCTTTCCATTGGACACTAAGAAGTCTCTAAAGGGAAAAGCCTATGTGAAAGCCATCATTAGTTCATATCAGAGGATTGATGCTGAAACAGAGAACGAGAAATGTCATTTTTTTCTTCTTCCGCCACATTATTGTCTTCTCCTTCTGCCACATTACTGTCTTCTCCTTCTTATTATGTGCGCGTGCAAATTCAATGACTATATTGAGAATATGGATTAATAGTGGGTAGGAAAAGTATTTCTCAAATGGCTTTTGCGTCTTAAAACCATAAACTACTAAGTAATGACATACATAATTTTTTTAGTATAAAGGTTGTTATTTTAAGTTTTTCCTTATAGAGATATGATCTAACTGCATCTATCAACTATAAGTGTGCAGAAAATTATGATAAGAAATCATAAGAAAGGGTCGTAGCCATGCATAACCTTGAATCTACATACCAAATCATGCAAAAGCATGCACTTATTGTCACCTTGCCTTGGAATATAAAATATCTTGGAAGACTATAAGCGAGCATTTAAATCTTGTTAGCTTTTGACTTCAACATATATTTTTCTCAAGTACCAAGAAATATACTTGCTCCGTATAAACCGTTTTCAGGAAGATAGATTAATAATGACAAATTATCCATTGTGGCTCACTAGGTTAGCATTTTCTCTTCAATTGACCATCTTTCTAATCTGCTTGGTAAATTTATTCGGAACCGGCTGTGAATCATTAAAAGAGTAGCATAAGAACGAAAGCTAAAATACAGATATATAGCATACCGATACATCGAAACTTCATAGTTGCGATGGCAATCCAGAGATATTTATTTCTACACACGTGGTGCGCGTGCGAATGCGTCAGGCAACATGGACAAATATTTCAAAACATGGAAAGTATTATTCGTATAAAGTAATTAAAACTTTTAAACAGCTTGGGTAGAGATATTTTCTTAGGTGATGCAATCATATCATGAGGACTAAATTTAAGCTATTATATATATGCATATGTATTTTTCTAACCTAAAATATCACACACACACACAGAAAGAGAGAGAGAGAACACCTGGTAGGTAAAAAAATCAGGTAGCAGGATCCTGAAGAAATGGAGTCCATAGCATTGCTCATCATCATCATCCATGATCCCTTTGACAATATTTTTTCAAAGGGATCACAGATGATGATGATGAGCAATGCTATGGACTCCATTTCTTCAGGATCCTGCTAACTGATTTCTCTATCTACCTGGTATTCTCCCCCTCTCTCTCTCTGTGTGTGTGTGATATATTAGATTAGAAAAATACATAAGCATATGTATAATAGCTTAAATTTAGTCATCATGATATGATTGCATCAACTAAGAAAATATCTACCCAAGGTGATTAAAAATTTTAATTACTTTATACGAATAATACTTTTCATGTTCTGAAATATTTGTCCATGATGCCTGACGCATTCGCACGCGCACCACGTGTGTAAAAATAAATATCTCTGGATTGCCATTGCAACTATGAAGTTTCGATGTATCGGTATGCTATATATTTGTATTTTAGTTTTCTTTCTTATGCATGTCTTTTAATGATTCGCAGCCGGTTCCGAATAAATTTACCAAGCTGATTAGAAAGATGGTTAATAGAAGAGAAAATTCTAACCTAGTGAGTCACAATGGATAATTTGTCATTATTAATCCATCTTCCTGAAAATGGTTTATACGGAGCAAGTATATTTCATGGTACTTGAGAAAAATATATGTTGAAGTCAAAAGCTAACAAGATTTAAATGCTCGCTTATAGTCTTCCAAGATATTTTATATTCCAAGGCAAGATGACAATAAGTGCATGCTTTTGCATGATTTGGTATGTAGATTCAAGGTTATGCATGGCTACGACCCTTTCTTATGATTTCTTATCATAATTTTCTGCACACTTATAGTTGATAGATGCAGTTAGATCATATCTCTATAAGGGAAAACTTAAAATAACAACCTTTATACTAAAAAAATTATGTATGTCATTACTTAGTAGTTTATGGTTTTAAGACGCAAAAGCCATTTGAGAAATACTTTTCCTACCCATTATTAATCCATATTCTCAATATAGTCATTGAATTTGCACGCGAACATAATAAGAAGGAGAAGACAGTAATGTGGCAGAAGGAGAAGACAGTAATGTGGCGGAAGAAGAAAAAAATGACATTCCTCGTTCTCTGTTTCAGCATCAATCCTCTGATATGAACTAATGATGGCTTTCACATAGGCTTTTCCCTTTAGAGACTTCTTAGTGTCAAATGGAAAGCATACATCAGATTTGTGCAGGTCGGGTTCTTCTATGACTTTTAAGAGTCTCAACTGATTCTGTAAATTACACCCTAGTTGGGTGATACTTTTACCACTTCTCACTTCTCACTGCAGGTGCGCTCTCTAATATCCATTTTGAATATCGATAATATTACATTCAAAATGGATATTAGAGAGCGCACCTGCAGTGAGAAGTGGTAAAAGTACCACCCAACTAGAGTGTAATTAACAGAATCAGTTGAGACTCTTGAAAGTCATAGAAGAACCCGACCTGCACAAATCTGATGTATGCTTTCCATTGGACACTAAGAAGTCTCTAATGGGAAAAGCCTATGTGAAAACCATCATTAGTTCATATCAGAAGATTGATGCTGAAACAGAGAACGAGGAATGTCATTTTTTTCTTCTTCTGCCACATTACTGTCTTCTCCTTCTTCTTCTGCCACATTATTCTCTTCTCCTTCTTATTATGTGCGCGTGCAAATTCAAGATATAATATAGCAAACTAGGATTGGTATTCAAATCCCAGTCCAGATTGGTATTCAAAATTTATTTAATTAGTTTGTGATTCACATCATTTGATTCGTTGCTTGAGGCATCAATGTAGGCACAAATATCGGCGACGAGGAACTCGACGAGGAAGAACGAGGGCGGTGGCGGGCTGAGAACGGAGGGCGCGCGGTGGCAACGAAGAGAAAATTGGAGACGCGGGAATGAGAGAAAATTTTGGGAACGAGAGGGAAAGATATCGAGGCGTAGGGCATTTCTGTGCCTTTTTTAATTAAATTCCCATTTAGGTGCCCGTAGGGCCAAACAACAAATTAAGATATAATATTTTTAAATTAAAATGTCGGGCACCGTAGGGACAAAGTGGCGCTTTTAGTTTCATATATGAGTATCGATGGGAATATGAAGGTTTCATATTATCATCGAGTATCATATATTGGATGTTATGCAAGCTCTGAACAAATCTTGAACGGAACTTTCACAAGAATTTACAATACCCGACCAGAATCCAATCCTGAGTTTGATGAAGCTTCAGGCCTTCAGCTTCCCCACAGAAAATAGTTAGGGCAAACCCTTTGCAAAACCATAGCTTTCATGCAGAGATGACGCTCAGAACATGTCAGCTTCCAAACACATTGAATAATACATAATCTCCCATACTCTCTCTCTCTCTCAATCAGACAGTTTATATTTGGATTTGAATTTAGGAAAAGAAATAAGATGGCTACAAACCAGCTTGCCTCGCCAATCTCATAACTATAAAGCTCATAAAAGTGGAAGCTTGAGGGCAAGCCGTCATCGCCTCCATTCAATTGAAGCCAAATCATCCACAAAAAATAGAAATAAATATAATAATTGACCGATAGGCAAAATTGCAAGAAACCTATTCAGATTTTTGCATGAAAAAATAAGAGATGTAAAATAAGTAAAAGATTACCAAATGAAATTATCCCATCACTTGAACCCCCTCTCAAGACATTTTAGGAAAAATTCCCCCAGTAATTTTCCCAAACTCTGAAGGCTTCACAAAAATTTTAAATACAGATAATAATATGATTGAAGAGATCAATCATCAATTTTTTAATGAGGATCAACTGAAACCCCAAACAGAGCAAGCAAATTACAAAGATCCCAAAACCCCGCGTGGCCCAGCCCCAGCCCCAGCCCCCAGCCCCAGCCCAACCCTAACCCCAGTGTGGCCAGCTAAACCCCAACACCAACCCTAAGGCAAACCCTAACCCCAGCCCCACCCCAGCAGCAGCCGAACCCCAACCCTTACCCTAAGGCAAACACCAAATTAAGAATTAATATTTTAATTCTTGAACGTCTGTTCCCGTAGGGGTAACCCTATAGGGTTACCTCTACGGATTAATCCGTAGGGCCAAGTTAAATCTGCCCCTACGGATTAAAAATTTTGTAGTCAAAATAGAGCCGTCTATTGGGAACGACATCAAACTACATACAGAAAAATTAAGGATCGCTAGAAATTTTGTCAAAATTTTATCACTAACAGTGAACCTGTATCCAGCCTACCCACATCCTGGTGAAGGAAACTATGGACAAAAGGGATGAACCCCCAGCAAACCAGTCAACAAAGAGGAAAGGATAATGCAGTTTAAGCTAGTGCAAAGAAAGGTACAGTCCCCCAAATACTCTCATAGCTCAGGAAAGCATCTTGATGAGGGGGGAGATAAAAAGAGTTTTGCAATAGGGAATTGTGTCCCATTCCTGAGGTACGGCATAAGCCTAGGAGCCAAGTTGAAATGCACTGGCAAATAACCCCTCCACACACACGCATGCACATGCACACAGACACATACAGAGTTGTAAATCATATATGAGGATAATTACACAATGTAAATTCTTGATAATAGAAGCATCCTGCAAAACCACAAACCTTTTCAGTTATATGCAGTCATGAGAATCAAACTATAGCTAGGTATTGCAAAGATCACAAAATTGAGTAGATTTGTTACATTTGTTCATTCTAGTTTGGGTGTTCAAATTCCATATTCTCGATTCCAATATCACCCCTAACCCTAACCCTAACCCAGCCCCAGCCGAACCCCAACCCAACACCAAACCCTAACCCGGCCTAACCCTAACCCCAACCCAGCCCCAGCCGAACCCCAACCCAACACCAAACCCTAACCCGGCCTAACCCTAACCCCAACCCAGCCCCAGCCGAACCCCAACCCAACACCAAACCCTAACCCGGCCTAACCCTAACCCCCACCCAGCCTCAGCCGAACCCCAACCCAACACCAAACCCTAACCCGGCCTAACCCTAACCCCAACCCAGCCCCAGCCGAACCCCAACCCAACACCAAACCCTAACCCGGCCTAACCCTAACCCCAACCCAGCCCCAGCCGAACCCTAACCCCAACACCAAACCCCAACCGAACCCTAACCCTAACCCTAACCCTAACCCCAACACCAGTCGAACCCCAACCGCCGATCGAACCCATACCCTAACCCTAATCCTAACCCTAACCACAACCGATACCTAATCCTAACCCTCATCGATCGCTACCCTAACATCATTATAATAATGTTTAACTAATTACCTATAGGCGACGACGGAGAGGTAATCGGCGACGACGAGGGCGGTGGCGACAACGAGAACGGAGCACGGTGGCGACCACGAGATCACTGCAGGCGTGGCGACGACGATTCGGCTTGGATTCGGCGACGACGAGATCACTGCAGCGCGGCGGCGAAGACGATCTCGATTTGGGAATTTGGTTTCGCGCGAGCGAAAGAAAGAGAATAAGAAATAATCGGCGTAGGGATCGATCTCTTAAATCCCTATTTATATGCCCCTACGGATTAACCCGTAGGTGCTTGGTTTGCGCCACAGTAGGGGCAAACACCAAATTAAGAATTAATATTTTTATTCTTGGACGTCAGTGTCCGTAGGGGCAAGCTTTTAGCCCTACGGATTAATCCGTAGGGCCAAGTTAAATATGCCCCTGCGGATATTTCCATCCGTAGGGGCAACCCCCTATTTTACTAGTGTTAAGCGCCAGCGCACCACGTGTCCGACATATGGGCGCTATGCGCTTGAGCACTGTGCGCTTAGGCGCCTAGCGCTGAAGCGCCAGCGCACCACGTGTCCGACACGTGGGTGCTGGGCGCTTGAGCTCTAGGCGCTTGAGCGTTAGGGGCGCTAGGCGCTTGAGCGCTTGGGTGCCGGCGAGGAAAATGGGGCTTTTAGCCCCAGAATCGGGATTTAAACTCCCGAAAGAGAAATTATAGGAGAGTTAAACTTCTAAGATGTTTTTGGAGATGCTGAAACGGGCTTCTCCCTTAAGCCCTGGATCATCCCAAAGTGGGATTTTTAGGAGATGGGTCTCATTCTTCCTCCTTTTTTGGCTGGATCTTGAAGAATAAGAAGTATGGGATTTTAAAAATCTCTTATTTTTAAGATCTGATGGGAGATCTGAGTTTCCCTTTGTAGGTTTTGTGGTAAAAAACTATTTGGTTTTGGAAAAGGAAGAGTAAAACTCTTGATTTAATTCAAAAGAAAGAAAAAGGTTTAGAACCTTCAGAAAGGGGAAAGAGGCACAAACCCTAGATTTTGAGGAGAATGAAAAGTATATTAGATATTTTCATCATGTTGCCTTATATAGGCTTGCATATTTACATATAGCCCCTTGGGATTTACAAAAAATGGCATTTTGCCCATCCATGCATAAAAAAATTACATCAAAATTTTTTTTACATGATTTGCTTGGGGAGGCCGGTCGCTTCATGTTCCAGCTTGACTCGGGCATGGGCCTACTTGATCTGGGCTTGGGCCCATCTGGCTTGGGGTTGATCTTGACTTTGACTTGGTCAACTGGGGTGCAATTTTCGACCCCAACAAGCATCTCAAGGGTTTAACGCTCATAAAAAGAACAAAGTTCTTTCCTCGGATCTGAGATCCATGAGACAAGTCTCCCCCAAATGAGAATTTGATTCTTACGGGGATGAATTTGTTTTTAGGGATCGAAGATCCAAGGAAGAACAGAGAATTGAACTCTTTAGAAAATAATACACAAGAAAAACCCAGCGCCAAGCGCTACTCAATAAAAGAGTGCTTAGCACTCAATGGACGGCGCTCAGCGCCAAGGGCCTCACGTGAGCGCTACTCAATAAAAGAGTGATTAGCACTCAATGGCTGGCGCTCAGCGCCAAGCGCCTCACGTGGACGCTGCTCAATAAAAGAGTGCTTAGCACTCAATGGTTGGCGCCCAGCGCCAAGCGCCTCACGTGCTCCTCATGTGGGCGCTGCTCAATAAAAGAGTGCTTAGCATTTAATGGTTGGCGCTCAGTGCCAAGCGTCCCACGTGCCACTCACGTGGGCGCTGCTCAATAAAAAGTGCTTAGCACTTAATGGTCGGCGCTCAGCACCAAGCGCTCCATGTGCCCCTCACGTGGGCGCTACTAGCATAGAGTTCTCTACACTCATCACACAGAGCCCAGCGCCATAAAAAGTGTTCAACGCTCACAAAAAACAAAAAAAAAGCAAAGTGAGTGACAGAACCCACATAAATGCTCAGCATTGTTTGTACAGAGAAAGGACTATGTCCTAGCAAGTGTCTGACACTTTATTTAAAAAGAAAACGACAAAGACTCAGTGGGCTGAGCCCAAGTCGGCCAAACTCCTAAATCTACCGAGCCCATATGCTCTTTATTTTTCCAAATTGGTCCTAGTCCCAAACAAGACTGCCGATCTTCCGATGAACACCCATTGGTTCAAGGGTACATCTCTCCACACCTCCGATACATGTCGTTGTAATTCTTCAACGTCTTCAGAGAGGTGGAGGGTCCCAATAACCAATAACTCTTGGTATACCCCCAAACCAACAAACCATAAACCCTTTGGACCACAACGTCCTTAAAACTAAATTGCGGACCGCAACGTGCTTAAACCAATGATGGACTATGATGTCCTTAAACCATGGACTATGATATCCTTAAACCCAACGGACCATAATTTCCTTAAACTAACGATGGACTATGATGCCCTTAAACAATGGACCGCAACATCCCTAAACTAAACTTTATAGACTATGATGTCTTTAAACTACGGACTATGATGTGCTTAGACTCCATGGACTATGATGTCCTTAAACCCAATGGACCGCAACGTTCTTAAACTAAACTCTATAGACTATGATGTCTTTAAACTACGGACTATGACGTCCTTAAAATTCATGGACTATGATGTCCTTAAACCCAATGGACTGCAACGTCCCTAAACTAAACTCTATAGACTATGACGTCTTTAAACACGGACTATGATATCCTTAAACAATGGACCGCAACTTCCCTACACTAATGACGGACCGTAATATCCTTAAACTAAAACGATAGAGCTCAAATGCTCTTTCGTTGGATCAAAAATGATCCTGAACCCCCGTTAAGTAGATCTTAGTCTAAAACTTAGGCTAACGTATCCTTAACAAACTTTTAAGTTGATCTTAATCTCAAACGAGGTTAACGATCCTTAAATCAACCAAACCCAAATCTAAGAAAATACGGATTTGGACTAATCCCCACCCTACGGGCGACAACATAAATTAGTTTCTATATACAATCCACGGGCAGCCTGAAACAAAACATACACGACACGAAGTGAACATCTGGAGAAGGAGAAAGTGGTTACCACGATGCGGTAGCGTAATTAACTGTAGAGGCTTGCGCCTGCAGGGAGGAGCGTCCCCACAATAAAAAAACCCTCGCAAACGAGGGGGAATCTGACGAAGTCTGCTACATCAGCCGCATCTGTTTAAACCTCCGATACACGGTGCCATAAATCAACTTGGTATTTTCGGAGAGGTGGACGGATAAAACCAAATATTATCTGCCCCTAAAATTCAGGCCAGACGTCCCAACGTCCCGGTCGCGTCTTTCGGCGTTAAACATACCTGGATTGGGACAATCCCAGCATCTGTTTAGATCTATCTCTATAGATCTTTATCCCCAGGATATAGGAGGCATCACCTAGATCTTTCATGGAGAACTTATGTGATAAGAAGAGCTTGACCGGGTGTAGCATAGGAACATCATTTCCTATCAAGAGTATGTCATCCACGTACAATACAAGGAAGACCACCATACGCTCTACAACCTTCTTATATATACAAGGTTCATCTACATTTTTGATGAAATCAAACTATTTGATAGCTTCATCAAAACAGATATTCCAACTCCGCGACGCCTTCTTCAATCCGTAGATGGATTTAAGCATCTTGCATACCTTTCTGCTGCTCCCACTGTCTATGAAGCCCTCTGGCTGTGTCATGTACACGCTCTCTTCTAAATCACTATTTATAAAAGCGGTCTTGATGTCCATCTGCCAGATTTCGTAGTCATGGTATGCAGCAATGACAAATAGGATCTTGATGGACTTAACCATAGCTACAGGAGAAAATGTCTCATCATAATCGACGCCAGGTCATTGACGAAAACCTTTTGCTACATGTTTTGCTTTGAAAGTCTCAACTTTTCCATATACACAAATCTTCTTTTTGAAGATCCGCTTGCTCCCAATGGGTTTTACCCCTTCAGGAGCAACTTCCAAAGTCCATACTTTGTTGGTGTACATGGATTCCATCTCGGACCGTATAGCATCCAACCATTTCACAGAGTCTCCATTTGTGATGGCCTTCTCGAAACTAGTCAGGTCATCATCTTCCATGATGCAATCCTCGCTCCAACCATCTACGAGAAAACCGTAGTATCTCTCAGGTGGATGAGAAACCCTACTAGATCAGCGGAGTGGCTGGGGTTCGTTGGGTACTATTGGATCCTCCAGTTCCGCCAAATCGTCAGTTGTAGTCTGTGCTGCTGGAACTTCTTCCAGTTCTACCTCATTGCCACTAATTTCTTTTACAAGAAATTACTTTTCTAAAAATGTGGCATGTTGAGCAACAAACATCTTTTGTTTCTCAGTGTGGTAGAAAAGATATCCATGCGAATTCTTTAGATATCCTACAAACTTACACATAACTGACCTTGCCTTGAGTTTGTCTGGATTTTGCCTTTTGACATATGCCGGTAAACCCCATATTTTAACTCGGTTAAGATATGGTCTCTTTCCACTCCATATCTCATATGATGTTTTAGGCACAGATTTTAATGGAACTTGATTCAATAGGTATGCGGCTGTCTCAAGCGCATAACCCCAAAAAAGAAATAGGCACCTCAACAGTACTCATTATAGAGCGTACCATATCTAATAGGGTGAGATTTCTCTGCTCCAATACACCGTTGTGCTGTGGTGTATACGGAGGAGAAAGCTGGGAGAGAATCCCATTCTCTTTTAAATAGTCTCGGAATTCCCCGCTCAAGTATTCACCTCCCCGATCAGATTGTAGGATTTTAATACTTTTGCTCGTCTGGTTTTCAACTTCGCACTTATATTCCTTGAATTTCTCAAAAGCTTCAGACTTGTGTTTCAACAAGAACACATGTCCGAACCTTGAAAGATCATCAGTGAATGTAATAAAGTACGAAAAACCATTCCTGGCATGTGTAGACATATGACCGCATACATCACTATGTATCGGTCCCAAGAGTTCAGTAGCTCTTTCTCTGTGTCCAGTAAATGGAGTTTTGGTCATCTTGCCTTTGAGACATAACTGACAAGTTTCATAAGATGAAAACTCGAACGGATTCAAATATCCATTTTTATGCAACTTAGCCAGTCTTGTCGCATTAATATGACATAGTCTACAGTGCCATAAGAAGACTTCGTTCATTTCTGAACTTTTTCTCTTGTTTGTATTCTGTACGTTAAGAACTGTACTTTGATTAAGAACGTATATACCGTTACATAACGTACCAAATACAATCAACACTTGATTTTGGAAAATGTTCATAACATTATCTTCTAATGTGAGATTATATCCTTCTTCAGTCAGCAAAGAAACCGATATAATGTTACACATCATCTTTGGTACGTAGTAACAGTTGTTCAGAATAAATGTAGGTAATACAAAGTGATATTCGCCAACTGCCTTGGCTGCAACAATTGCACCATTCCCTACTGTTAGGGATTTATCACCCTTTCCCCGTTCTCTACCTTTCTTTAGCCCATATAACAAATTACATACGTGGGATCCTGATCCGGTATCTAATACCCAGGACGTAGAACAAACTGAGAAACAGTTCTCGGTAAAGAACACACCCGAAGAAGATGCATCAACATGCTGTTTCTTCGTACGGGTGGCATGGGAATCCTGATATTCCCCTATTCTTAAGGAACCAACGTTCCCCAGCTTAGTATAATAAGCGGGTTCGGTCAATACATCCATATTATTATCTTAATTAAGGCGTGACATTGGTTGCTGCTTAGAGAGAGAGAGAGAGAAGGAAACGTGTTAGCGTGCGCTCTTTGCAAGATTAGATTGGTTATTATCTTATCTAATCAGGATAGCTCCCACTGTTTTTATCAAATTTTCCTTCAAACCTTAAAAGGTAAGATTAGTCGGAATTAATTACACCATACATGTTCGCTAATCGTTCGTCCAGACAGGTATCAGTACTACGAGGGAGATTCCCCGTGCTTTCGCACGGACATAATTAAAATAAACCTCGTTTTCCTAGAGGAATAACCCCGCTGACACCTTTCTAGACATCTACTGGATTAGCTAATTGTAAAGTGAAAAACTCTCCCAGGAGTAACTCTTACTCGCTGTGGGTATCGGGATCCAACTATCATATAGAAGGTATGCAATCTCATTGCAAATTTAAACACTTGAAATTCTCGATAATGTTTTTTACCCCTAGCCACTTATAACCTTGACAAGGTCAACAAATCATAAGCGCTAGTCAAGTTCTACCCGTCATTTCTTGATTAAATTAAACATGTTAGTTGTATGTATGCCCTAGAGGCCATTATTGTACATGATTGTATATTATAGTGGATACTTGGACAAATATAGAGAGGAATTTCTTGCTCGACATGATAGTATGTGTAAAATTTCAAAAAAATAGAATATTATTTTTGGGAAATTTTATAATTTAATATTAATTTTAATGAATATTTTAATATTTCGGTATAATTAAATACCGATAAATTGGGGGAAATTTTTTGAAAATTATAGAAATTACTAAAAGATGGTGTTTTATGTGAATTATGCAAATTTTAAGTTTTTATGATTAATTTGACACTAATTTAGTGCTAATCGCGATTAAAAATCGCTAATCGCGTTTTAAGCTTATTTTGTGCAAACATGCACCATATCTTTTTTTGCACTTGTTACATTTTCTTATGGATTTCCTACATGTTTTATTTCATGGTTGTTGGTTTATTAGAGGGGAGAAAAGAAAAGAAAAGAAAAGAAAGGAAAAGGATTAAAATATATAGGTATGGATGAGAGAGAGAAAAGGGGGGGTTGCCTTTGACTTGTTTTGAACCATTCCTCCTTCAAATTTTACCTCATTTCCTCTCTCCCTCTTCCTTTGTTCCTGCTGCTGCTGCCTCTTCCCTCTTCCTCCATCTTCAAGCCACAAAAACACCATGGAAAGCAACTCAAAACCCCACCCCATTTCACAAAAAAGATGTACAAGCTCAAGAGAAACATCTTGGACCAAGAAAGCAAGAATTTTGGCCACTTGGGGCAACTCAAGAATTTTCTTGAGTTGCCAAATGAGGTATTTTCTGAACCACTAGCTTAGTTTTCCCATTACTTATACCCCCATGTTAGATTAGAACCGATATCGAGTGGTTTTGTGGACTTAGAAAATTCTAGTTAGGGTTTATGGGAATTTGAAAGTTGCGATGTGAAATTGAACTCAATAGAGGCCACACAAACCCCCTAGTGCTAGGATTAAGACTCAAACCAGGAACTAGAAACCGAGAATACGGATTTAGAAACCGATATCGGAAGAATTGAGGAATCTGTGAGGGTTATATGGAATCTGCTATCACCTCGAGACTCTGAAAATTATTTTGTGAACACATAGAGATGTGCAGGCACCCAGGAAGATAACCCCAGACCCTATCTCCTCTTTCTGGCCGCAGATTTAATCTGTTTGGCCGCAATTTGTAGCCTGGGTCCCACCATTTTGGTTCGTTTTGGTTCTGTAGCTCCTACATCTATAAATTAGACCCCTGGCATATGCAAAATTGTCTAATTTGACCTAGGGTGAAATTTGGGACCCTTTTCTATAGTTGCTGTTTTGATTCGTGTTTTCGTATTGCGTATTTTAAATTCTGGAGTGGTATATTTGCGTTTTACCTCGATTACTGGCATTTGTACGACGATATCGAGGATTGTTTGATGGTTTTGAAAGCGGAGGCTATAGGTTCTAACCTATAGGCCTTAGCGTGTCGTTTTGGTATTCCCGATGTGATTTTAATACGCATTCCGATTATGTTATCTATGTAGGTACCATCATATGGATTCCATACGATGAAGAAGACGAAGGCGACATTGACACCGACAGGCAGGATACAAGGTGAGTAGATTATATCTATGGGGGAAGTCGGGTGGATGGCGTATAGCACCCCCGCAGTTCGAGGTTTAGTATACTATATTTATACTATATATGTGTTTGATAGCATTAGGTGCGATATGGATAATTGAGATGAGATTAGGTGTACTATGGATAGAATAGGGTTTAGTTGTAAACTTGTATAGTTCCTAGTTGCGAACCCTAGAATAGGTTTACACCCCCCCACACACACATGCATATTCGTTATATATATACCTAGATGACGAGGATAGTGGATGATATTTGGAGATGAGTCGATGAGACTGGGCACCGTGTCGTGAGATTGGTGATATGATGTGGTTCATATTTGGGATACGACATGTGATTTTAGCGGGCCTTTAGAAGTGTGTGAAACACACGCATTCGTAATTACCTAGATGGTATCGATTTGTACTAGACTTAGATCAGTACCCCAGATCATGAGATATGATGATAAGGATACCTGATAATTGATGAGAGGAATGTGATATTGATCCGTACCCAGCTTTTGGGATGCCGTACGATGATTTACCGTACAAGATTCATATTGATGATAGATCTGCACTCATGACTCGAGAATGTCATATGATATTGTATCGTACGCGGTACCTTTGAGGCGGGATCACCGACTATTATACTTATATATATATATATATATATATATATCGACTCAGATTTAGGTGGTTTCCATACCCCTCCTATTTGACTTGTTAGCTAGATCTGTAGTTGCTAGTAAAGGTTAGGCTAGGTTGATGTCATACCTATTTCAAAACTAACGAATCAGGAGTATTTCAAGAATAGGCACAGGGATACTACAGATATTTTTAAAAGACGCATCTTTTCTTAAAAACACCGTAGCCCTTATTATACTAAAAAACCCGATTCGTCTTATTTCAAAAGGCAAACTGTAGGACCTTTTATATTGATGCCAATGTGTCACTGTCGCGTTTATTAGTCAATTCCTGCATATTCTTGTTATTCACATCGCATTGCATGTGCAAATGGTTATTCCTATATTAAACTCATGCTGTTAGGAAACTTTCACTATTATCGATGATGCATATGTTCCACGTACACCTGCTTGCCGGCTCACACACTTCATCATCGATAATTGCCTTGTCACTACACTGTAGCACTGTTGCATTCAGGATATGATCTCTTGCATGGCATACTTGTGTACATACCCCTTGTACACCCATACTTACATACATAAGTATTTGTACATACATAGATGATTCTGGCTTGATTAGAGATTTAGGAACCGCAAGATACTCTTTAAAACTGATTCATTTTAAAAGAGTGGTTTTCCCTCAATATGTGCATATTACTATTCCATATTGCATGATATACTGATATGCTTACATTTCTTTTACATGCCGCATAGATCATGCTTTTGATTATACGCATTGAGATATGTTGTTTCCATGATATTTCTGGATTTGGGAATCGTGGATATTTCAAAAGAGAGTATGTAATTGTTTTAAAAACCTGGTTACCCTTGATATGATATTTCAGTGCGTCCACCATGTGTTTTCTCGGTGCTGAGAGCGACATGTGAAACCCGATTCGAGGAGGCGGTGAGGCCGATTGCGGGTACATGGTGGGCCCGGTATGGTATCCCGTGGCAAGAAAGGGATGCTGTGTATACAGACGGTGAGCCTGGCAGAGGGACTACTACCTACCGGTGATAGTATTTGGGCTCGGCGGATATCCGGAGGATACCGACCGGAGTCGAGAGATGATGTGGGCCGATCCGCACTGACGGAGCCCGATATATGAGGATTTACGTGTCGATGCTAGGCACAGGTTTCATGATGTTTTCGAGTGTCGATGCTTGACACTCAGGTTCCATGATTTTGATATGTCACGAACGACACATGTTGATTCACATCCTCATACTTCCATTCATATGTTTATGATATTTACATGCATGATGCTTATTGTCATTGGGTAACACGTGGACGTTTTCCACATACGTATATTGACATTGATGATATTGATCACACAGTTGGATGATATCCACATATTCATAGACTTTATGATATGTCATTACCTGAGGCACTGGCACGAGCACTTGACACTACACTCATGTATAGATGTTATATTACCACCTTATCATGCTTCAGACTTATTCTTTAAGGTTTATATATACTGATCGTATTAATCTAGGATTATGTCATGCATACGATTTCTACTCTGCAATGTTCTCTATTCACGAGTTGGCAACTCACCTCCATTGTGCCACAGTTCTTGCAGGTTTTGCCGTACAGGTTCCATTGCGGCTTTTCTGGTACACTGCTTCCAATCTGGGTGATTGCATTGGTAGGTGGGTTCACTCGCATCGTGACCACCTTTGTATTATTTTATTCAGTTGTATCTAGTAATTCCATCAACCAAAACTTGTATTTTGTTTCAGACTTAGAAAACCATTTATGTATTATTTCGACCTTAGAGTCGCGCGTTGTAGTATTATGGTTTTCATATTGATTTTGAGTTTCTTTTGTGTTTTGATCCTCGCCCTTTGGCGTTGTATATTATATTGCTTGCATGGTTGTGACCATCGATTGACGAAGAGCTAGCTCCCGCTTGGGGATGCCTTTTATTGTGCATATATATTATTCATGTTGTACCCCGTTCGGGGCCAGTATTTACAAAGGAAACTCTGCCGAAATTTTTAGAAAAGAAATGGAGGATTTAAAATGCATATTCAGCTTATCTATTTTAAAACCCTTGTTTTAAAAACTTGTTTTCTTCACTTCTTAAAACTATTTCCTTTATTTATTGCTAAAAAAATGGTTTTAGATTTTTGGGCTTTGGCTTACTTGAATTAGATGGGGTCCTATTGACTTCATATGATTCAGGTGCTAGTCACGGGCTATTTAGGGTCGTGACAAAGTTGGTATCAGAGCGCTAGGTTAACCTTGGTTTGAGTCTAAGTTTGACTATGCGGAGCCTAAGGCATTTATATATATACGGAACTTAGGCTTGACCTTACGGAACTTAGACTTAGTCGAGGGGGTATTATACCCGAACTTTCGTCACGTAGGATGACCCTTGATTGATGGAGTAGGTAGCTTGAGTAGAGTGACGTACCGTACGTATGTGCCGCGGCATATTTACGATACGCTACTCCACTTAAGAAACCTTAGGATGTACATTTCCTTGCACAGTATTATATTCATTCCTATGATCTATCCTCATCGATACTGGTTATGATTTTGCTGCTACGATTACACGGGCAGAGAGAGCTACGGCTAGAGTTGTGTCAGCTTGAGCTCGTCACGGATGAGGACTGACCAGGGCATGATTCCAGAGACGTACGATTGCATAGAGAGGCGTCGTCTTATTGTGTTTTCACGCCATAAGCGTTTGATGGATCGCTGTTATGAGATTACTCAGACGTGCAGATCAGCACCAGAGGATTGAGTCACTGATAGAGGTCTGCCAGATTTTGATGACCCGTTCCCCTCCGAAAGACGGCGCACAGGACCGCATTGTCCTAACGCTGAGATTCGGGGCAGATGCTATTTGGTTTTATCCGTCCATCTCTCCAAAGATGCCAAGTTGATTTATGGCACCGTATATCGGAGGTTTAGACGGATGCGGCCGATGTAGCAAACTTCGTCAGATTCCCCCTCACTTGAGAAGTTTTTGATTGTGGGGACGCTCTTCCCTGCAGGCGCAAGCCCCTGCAGTTAATTACGCCACCGCGTCGCGGTAACAACTTTCTCCTTCTCCAGAATTTCACTTCGTGTCGTGTGTGTTTGTTTTGTTTGTGGTTGCCCGTGGATTGTATACGGAGACTGAGTAATGCCGTCGCCCGTAGGACGTGGATTAATCCAAATCCGTATTTACTTAGATTTGGGTTTGGTGTTTTGGTTTAAGGATACGTTAGCCGTATTTAGGCTAAGATCGACTTAAACGGGACCATTTAGATCCGAAAAAGAGCATTTGGATGCTCTATTGTTCCAGTTTAGGGACATGGTGGTCCACCGCCAGTTTAGGGACGTGGTGGTCCAATATTAGTTTAGGGACGTTTCGGTCCAATATTAGTTTAAGGACGTTTCGGTCCGACATTAGTTTAAGGACGTTCCGGTCCACGAGTTTAAGGACCCCGCAGTCCGTATTCATGTGTGGTTGTTAGGACCCGTCGCCTCTCTGACGTCGTTGAAGGATTATAATGAGAGGTGTCGGAGGAGCTCGGAGGTGTACCCTCGAACCGAATATAAATTGATTTAAGGGATCAATATTGCTCAGTCAATTTAATTTGAGGACTTACGGCCAAAATTGGGCTAAGTCCAGTTGAAAATGTTCAACACCCTTATTTATTTTTGGTCTATTAGACCTGTGTTAGGGCTTTGCCTACACCTAAATAATGCATTGCATTACTTCTATTTTTTTGTTTGGGCTCTGCCCATAAAAGATGCAGAGCATCAATTTATTTTGGGCTCTGCAAGGCATCTGCATAGCATTTTTATTATTTTGTTTGGGCTTTGCCCACTTATAAATGATGCAGAGCATCAATTTAATTAGGCATATTTGGTCTTTTAATTGGGCCTGGCCCTTCATTAAAATGCATTGTATTTGTCAGGCGCTTTGCGCCAATCACTGAGCGCAAGCGCTTGTGGTGAGGACACGTGTCATGCTCGGGTGAGCGCAAGCGCAACAGCGCAGTGCGCTGCGCTGTTGCGCTGCGCTGTTGCGCTGCTGACACGTGGCGCGCTCTGGTGAGTTGCGCCAATTCCAGAGAGCAAAGCTCTATTTCAAGAGCGCGTAGCGCAAGTTGTTCTGTAGCTGACACGTGGCGCTCTCTCAAGAGCGCAACAGCGCAGTTTGGAAGTGCAAAGCGTTAAGAATCTTTTAGATTCAAAAACTGGAGTGCAGAGCACTATTTGATTTCTTGATCTAATTTAGATCAAAGAAAAATAAGTTTTTCTTTTTGTTTCAAGAACCAGAGGTTCATAAAAGTGCAAAGCACTATTTTTTTATTTTGTTGTTTTCTTGTTTTTAAAGAACCAGTGGTTCAAAAGAAGTGCAAAGCACTGTTTATTATGTGAATAACATTGATCTGGTTTTTAGATCAATGATTTATTAAAAGAGATTTCTTTCCTCTCGTGAAGGTTTTTACCTTTTTCTTTGAAATTTTCTTAGAATTCTCTCTCTGTTTGAAGCTCTTATTTTTTTTCAAGAAATGTTGATCCCCCCTTTTTTTATTTTAGAAAGAAGGATCATTGGTCGTTGGGACCCACCACCTCTTCGACGACACTGAAAGATTACAGTGCCATATATCGAAGGTGTGAAGGGATGTACCCTTTGAACCATGTCTCACTCATTAGGGGGGAAGAACAGGCTGGAGCTTAAGCTTCTTGCTACTGAAAAAGGCTTCTTTGCGTTCGCGCACGTGCGTCGCACGTGTGTCGCACGTGTTGGGCGCTCATATTTGCACGTAGCGCACATGGATCTTGCGCATATGCGCATTATGGGGGGGGGAGCAAGCTCCTATGGAGAATGAGTCTGCTTTGAATATTCTCATGTGGTGCGCACGTGCGTTGCCCGTGGTGCGCACGTGGCGGGCACACGTGCGTTGCACGTGGCGGACATGCGCATTATGAGGAGAAGCAGAGCTTCTATATATGGAGAACATGCTCCTTTTAATATTATTAAATGTTCTCATGTGGTGCGCACGTGCGTTGCACGTGGTGCCGCATGGCGGGCACACGTGTGTTGCACGTGGAGCACATGCGCATTATAAGGAGAAGCAGAGCTTCTATATATAGAGAACAAGCTCTGTTTAATATTATTAAATGTTCTCATGTCGTGCGCACGTGCGTTGCACGTAGTGCCGCATGGCGGGCACACCTGCGTTGCACGTAGCGCACATGACGCTTGCGCATATGCGCATTATGGAGGAGCATGCTCCTATCTTGGAGAACTAAGCTCCTTTGAGTATTGAATCCTTTGAGGATTTTACTCTCCCTTTCTAAGAGGTATCCCCTCTTATTTATATGGGAGTGATAGAGAAGCCATCTCTTTTTTTCCCGATGTGGGACTAAAAAATGCATTCCCCATGTAGCAGAGCATTACTTTAGATTACACGTGTATAACACATTTGCTCATAACTTTTGATCTCGGGTGAATTATGAGGCCCATAATATATCAAATCGAAGGTCTTTTCGAGATGCTTTCAATATTATCAGAATTTAGCTATTTGTCGTTCCGGAGTTTGTCAAAATACAGCTCGGAAAATACAGGTTCGCGTCTTCTTCCTTATATCACTTGTGCATAGACATTTGCTCATAACTTTTGATCCCGGATGAATTATGATGCCCATAATATATCAAATCGAAGGAATTTTCAAGATGCTTTCAATACCATTAGAATTTAGCTGTTTCTCATTCCGTAGTTTATCAAAATAAAGCTCGGAAAATACTGCTTCGCATCTTCTTTCTTAGATCACATGTGCATAACACATTTGCTCATAACTTTTGATCCCGGATGAATTATGAGGCCCATAATATATCAAATCGAAGGTTTTTTCGAGATGCTTTCAATACCATCATAATTTAACAGTTTCTCATTGGGGAGTTTATTAAAATACAGGCCGGAAGATACTGGTTCGCATTTTCTTAAGCGTATCGCTGCCATTTGATACCTTGGACTCTTTTGCGTAGAAATTTTTGGCGGGAACAAATGCCCCCCACTACTTTACCCATGTAAGTATATATGTGGGTGAAATAGTGCAGAGTAATACATAGCGTATGACCAGTTTCGGGTTGGTATATAACTTTCAGAATCTTGATCTGAGAAGATAACGAGCGGACACAAGCGTCGTCATTTATGATTGACTCAAATCTCGACTCTTAAAAGATATAGTTCCAAACTCTCAATTCCATGAGTCACACCCTTCTATTTCTTTATGTTTTACTCTGGTGTGAAGTAGTTTATACGCTCATGAGTAACTTCTCCATTTCAGTGGCATATAGCTTTAGCAAGTGTGGCTCGTAGATGGTCCATCTTAACCTCTTTGTAGGACAGTAATGGCTTAGAAGACAGGGGTAGGATCTACCACCTAAGACTTTTCAACTCCATGAGCCATGAGGGTCTCGTAGAGATTTTTCTCCCTACGAATCGAGAGGATCTCGTAGATAGGTTTTTCTTCTTAGGAATCGTGAAGATTCCTAAGTGTGGTTTTCTCTTATAAGTCGTAAGGATCCTATAAGAGAATTTTCCCTCTTACGAGTTGAGAGGACTCGTAAGAGGTTGTTTCCCTCCTTGTCGAAACTCGACTTTGGAGAGTGAGGCCCATGAATAGTATGCAAGAGACCATTTTAGATCGACTTGCAGGGTCCCATTGTTCAGGAAGCAAGTTTTTCAATCCCGGCTGCCTGAGGCTTCATCTTGCAAGTTGAGACGAATCGGGAATCTTCCCGCGGAGACACTGGTTTCTCTGCGAGCCGACGCGAATCAAGAGGCTCCCGTCAAGAATTGTTTATTTCCTTGAGTCGAGGAGTTTGCTAAGGATTATTTGTTTCCCTAGCGCCAAGGATTATTTGTTTCCTTGGGGTTTGAAACGAGTCGAGAATTTCCCATGGAGGCACTGGTGGCTCTGCGAGTCGACGCGAATCAGGAGGCTCTCGTCAAGGAGTGTTTGTATCTGTGAGTCGAGAAATTTGCTAAGGATTATTTATTTCCTTAGCGCCAAGGATTATTTGTTTCCTTGGGGTTTGAAACGAGTCGAGAATTTCCCACGGAGGCACCGGTTGCTTTGCGAGTCGACGCGGATCAGGATGCTCTCGTCAAGGAGTGTTTGTATCCGTGAGTCGAGGAGTTTGCTAGGGATTATTTGTTTCCCAACCGCCAAGGATTATTTGTTTCCTTGGGGTTTGAAACGAGTCGAGGATTTCCCACGGAGGCACTGGTGGCTCTGCGAGTCGACGCGGATCAGGAGGCTCTCGTCAAGGAGTTTTTGTATCCATGAGTCGAGGAGTTTGCTAGGGATTATTTGTTTCCCAAGCGCCAAGGATTATTTGTTTCCTTGGGGTTTGAAACGAGTCGAGGATTTCCCACGGAGGCACTGGTGGCTCTGCGAGTCGACGCGGATCAGGAGGCTCTTGTCAAGGAGTGTTTGTATCCGTGAATCGAGGAGTTTGCTAGGGATTATTTGTTTCCCAAGCGCCAAGGATTATTTGTTTCCTTGGGGTTTGAAACGAGTCAAGGATTTCCCACGGAGGCACTGGTGGCTCTACGAGTCGACGCGGATCAGGAGGCTCTCGTCAAGGAATGTTTGTATCCGTGAGTCGAGGAGTTTGCTAGGGATTATTTGTTTCCCAAGCGCCAAGGATTATTTGTTTCCTTGGGGTTTGAAACGAGTCGAGGATTTCCTACGGAGGCACTGGTGGCTCTGCGAGTCGACGCAGATCAGGAGGCTCTCGTCAAGGAGTGTTTGTATCCGTGAGTCGAGGAGTTTGCTAGGGATTATTTGTTTCCCAAGCGCCAAGGATTTTTTGTTTCCTTGGGGTTTGAAACGAGTCGAGGATTTCCCACGGAGGCACTGGTGGCTTTGCGAGTCGACGCGGACCAGGAGGCTCTCGTCAAGGAGTGTTTGTATCTGTGAGTCGAGGAGTTTGCTAGGGATTATTTGTTTCCCAAGCGCCAAGGATTATTTGTTTCCTTGGGGTTTGAAACGAGTCGAGGATTTCCCACGGAGGCACTGGTGGCTCTGCGAGTCGACGCGAATCAGGAGGCTCTCGTCAAGGAGTGTTTGTATCCGTGAGTCGAGGTATCTGTTGAAGACACTAGTTTCTTCGGAGTTGGATTGAACCGTCGAGATTTGGCTTCGTCTTCTGGCGGAGCCTGTTAGGAAAGTATGGTTCCCTCTTTGTTTACGCCCTTGGATTGTATACAGGGATCGATGTGATCTTAACTGTAGGGCCAAAGTTTTATCATTTCTTCTTTTTTTTTTATTTTATTTCCGCGATGCTCTATCATTTCAGCTTTTATATAGCGAAGGTCGCGATTGCCTAATCATTTCGGCTATTTTTCGCGGTGCCCAATCATTTCGGCTATTTATTTTATTTTTACTCGCTGCTTTTTATTGCGAGTTGCCCAATCATTTCGGCTATTTTCCATGCATACATTTTCTTTACTTGCTGTTTCTTTTTGCAAGTTGCCCTATCATTTCGGCTATTTCGTATGCATATGCGGCCTATTGGCTTTTTGCTGTAGACCAATTTCGGCATCAGCACCGCTACAACTGGGATATTACCAGGAGCGAATCATCATCTGCCTCTGTCAATGTCGAACAAAGGTGGCTTAGCGACCAGGGTTAGGGTCCTGTCGACTAAGGCTTTTGACTTCATGAGCCGTAAGGGTCTCACGAAGTTATTTCTCCCTACAAGTCGTGAGGATCTTGTAGGTGTATTTTCTCCTTAAGAATCGTGAGGATTCCTAAGTGTATGTTCCTCTGTAAGTCGTAAGGATCCTACAGTAGGGTTTTCTCCTTGTAAGTCGAGAGGACCTACAAGGGTCATACGAACATATCCCCAGTCACGGATGAGACTTGGTTAGGGAAATGTTTATTCGCGCCCGTGGATTGTATACAAGGGTCAATATTGAGCCACTTGTAGGGCAATATCGGAAGTTGTGGGGGTTGCTTAAGCACAGATTTAGGTCTCTGTAACTTAAGACTTTCAACTCTTATGAGCCGTGAGGGTCCCATAAGAGAGTTCTCCTTACGAGTCGTGAGGATCTCGCAAGTGTATTTTCTCCTTAGGAATCGTGGGGATCCCTAAGTGTGTTGCTCCCTTGTGATTCGTAAGGATCTCACGTGGGTGGTTTCTCCTTATAAGGTCGAGAGGACCCTATAAGTGTCCTTTAACGTGGTTGCGCCCTTTCGGGTTTTCACAAACACTCGCCGGTAGTCCTGCTGTTTTTACTCACGGAGCCCTTTCGGGTTTTCATCCGTGCCCATTTTGCTTATGGACATACCATTTTTATTTTATATATATTTTTTATTTATTTTCTTCTTCTCTTTTTTTTTACAAGGTCGCGCCCTTTTCGGGTTTTCACGAACACTCGCCGATAGCCCTGCTGTTTTTACTCACGGAGCCCTTTCGGGTTTTCATCCGTGCCCTTTTTGCTTATGGACATACCGTTTTTTTTTAATTTTATTTTTATATGTTTTTTTTATCTCGTCGGCCTAAAAGATGCTGCAGTAGTAGTTTAAAGACATTTCGGTCTGCTATTAGTTTAAGGACATTTCGGTCCGTCATGGAGAAGGTCGGCTACTGCTTATAAACCTTGAGCTTAGGAAGATAGCGAGTGGACATAGTCGTCATCATCTACCATTGACCCAGGCTGTGGCTCATTAAGCATAGTATTTCTTTAGGAAGCGACCGTTTATTGGCCTGAAAGGCCTTTCACCGTGCATGTCCATGAGTAGATAGGCCCCACCCTGGTAGACCTTATCTATGATGTACGGGCCTTCATAGTTTGGCTCGAATTTTTCTCGCTTGGCGCGACTGGGAATCATAGGCCTTCTGACCACTAGCACAAGTTCGCCTTGGCGGAATGTCCTCGGTCGGGTCAATCTTTCATATGAGCGCGTCATCTTTGCTTTATAAGCTTCTAGATTTTGCTGTGCTATGAGCCGGGTTTCATCAAGGGCGTCAAGCTCCTCGAGCCGAAGGTGAGCATTTTCTTCATCCATTAGCTCGTAGTGGACTGCCACTCGTAGAGAGGGTAACTCTATCTTGAGGGGGAGTACTGCTTCTGTACCGAACACCAACGCGTACGGCGTTGTGTTCGTGGCCGTCTTGAACGTAGTTCGATACGCCCAAAGAGCTTCTTGCAGTCTTTCATGCCAGTCCTTCTTATTTCGGGACACCGTTTTCTTTATGATCTTTGTCAAGGTCTTGTTGAAGGCCTCAGCTAGACCGTTAGCTCGCGGATTATAAACCGAGGAATATCTTCAGTCTATATTGTGCTGCTGTGCAAAGCGACTGATCTTGTGGCTTCTGTAGGCTGGCCCGTTATCGGAGATGATCCGTCGCGGAGTTCCAAACCGATATATGACGTGCGTCTTGAAGAAGTGGAGGATATTTTCCGTCTTCACTTCTCTTAGTGGTACCGTTTCTGCCCATTTGGAGAAGTAGTCAGTCGTCGCTAGGATGAAACGATGTCCTCTAGACGATGCTGGTTCGATGGGGCCGACTATATCAGTCCCCCACATTTCGAATGGCCAGCTAGCCACCGTTGGATGTAGTGGATTTGGATGCTGGTGGATGAAGTCCCCATGAATTTGGCATGAGTGGCATTGCTTCGCATATTCGAGGCAGTCCTGAATCATCGTGGGCCAGTAGTAGCCCATCCGTTTTATCTTCAACTTCATCTTTGGGCCCGCTTGGTGAGAACCGTAGAGTCAGTCATGAACTTCCTGGACGACCCTTTTCGCTTCGTCAGGTCCTAAGCATCTCAGCCACAGAGAATCAAATGACCTCTTGTACAGAGTATCATTGACGAAGGCGAAAGACAGAGCTCGTTTCATGAGCTGATGTCTCGTGGACGCTTCTTCAGGCATTCGGTGGGACTTAAAGTAGTCTATGAAGACTTCTCTCCAGTCCTCAGCCTTTTCTCGTTCTTTTATCTGTAAGGTCGTCTGCTCGCTCGCTCCCTTTTCTTCGGATGATTCCGGAGATATTTCTGCTGGGGAAAGCACCCGACGACTTTGCACCACGATTCTAACGTCATCGAGGTTCTCGTCGGCCAGTTCTTTAGCAAGCTTGGCCAACGCGTCTGCTTTGCTATTTTCCGCACGCGGTATGTTCTCCAAAGTGTAGGAGGGGATTTGGGTCAACAGCTGTTGCACTTTTTCACCGTATTTCACCAACTCCGGTTTGCACGTTTGGTAGTCGCCATTTACTTGACTAACGACCCGTTGAGAATCCCCGTATATGAGGAGGTCTTCAATTCCCATGTCAATGGCGATCTCGAGGCTTGCTATCAGAGCTTCGTATTCGGCTTCGTTGTTTGTCCTCGGCTCCGTCAGGGAGAACGCGTAGCGCATTATCCCTCCTTGTGGAGTTATAAAGATGAGTCCTACCCCCGATTTAATTATAGGGGTACTTTGTTTGCGCTTCTTCACGGAAGATGCTCCGTCGAAATAAAGCTCCCATCGGGTATTATCACCGTCGATCGCATCAAACGCATGTTCGTCTGGAAGATCGCAATTCAGAGGAGAATCGGCGGGTATCGGATGCTCAGCGAGGAAGTCGGCGATGGCCTGGCCTTTCACTGCCTTGAGAGGTTGATATGCTATCGAGAACTCCATCAAGAGCAGAGCCCATTTAGCGAGTCGACCTGTCAATATGGCCTTCGACATCAAGTATTTAAGGGGGTCCACCTTTGAAATGAGACGGACCTCATGCGCCAACGCATAGTGCCTGAGCCTTGTTATCGCAAAGATCAACGCCAGACAGTGTTTTTCAATGGGGGAGTAGTTGCTTTCTGCCCTCAGCAGAACTCGACTTAACTAGTAGAGTGCTCTTTCTTTCCCTTGATCGTTCTCTTGTGCCCATAATGCGCCTAAGGAACCTTCGAGGGCGGTTGTATAAAGAATGAGGGGTTTTCCCTTAACCGGAGCAGCCAACACCGGCGGGTTCTGCAAGTATTGCTTGATCTCGTCCAGTGCGCCTTGGCATTTGTGATCCCAGACAAATGGGGTTCCCTTCTTCATCAGGTGGCTATAGGGACGGCACTTGCCTGAAAGGTTGGCTATAAATCGCCGTATGTATGCGAGCTTCCCTTGGAGAGATCGCAACTGTTTGAGAGTTCTCAGCGGAGGCATTTCCATGATCGCTTTGATCTTTGACGGATCTATTTCAATACCTCGGTGTCGAACAATGAATCCCAGGAATTTGCCTGAGGAAACTCCGAATGCACACTTGAGCGGGTTCATCTTCAAGTTGTATTGCCGAAGGCGTTGAAATACGGTCTTCAAATGCTCGAGATGTTCCTCGTATGATTTGCTTTTAACCACGAGATCGTCGATATAGCATTCGACGATTTCGTGTATAAGGTCATCGAAGATCTTTGTCATGGCCCTTTGATAAGTGGCACCGGCATTCTTTAAACCGAAGGGCATCACTTTATAACAGAATATACCTAGAGGGGTCATGAAGGCGGTGTGCTTCTGATCTTCGGGATGCATCTTTATCTGATTATACCCTGATGAGCCATCCATGAAGGAGAAAACCTCATGAGTGGATGTATTGTCTATCATCAGTTCGGTGACTGGCACTGGGAAATCATCCTTCGGGAAAGCTTTATTGAGATCCCGAAAGTCCACGCATATGCGCACCGTCCCATTTTTCTTCATCACCGGGACGATGTTAGCGATCCATTCAGGATATTGAACCTCCTGGATAAAGCCAGAGTCGATCAGCTTCTTGACCTCGGCGTTGATACTCATCTCGAGCTCGAGCCGCATTCTCCTCGGCGCCTGTTTGACTGGCTTGATGTCCGGGGATATCACCAATTTGTGTACAGCAATTTCTGGATCTAGTCCCGGCATTTCGGAAAAGTTCCACGCGAAGCAATCTCTATGCTGCAGAAGCACATCCTTTAACGCAGCTACCCTTTCTTCAGATAGTAACTCGCTGATGAATGTCGATCGTGGATCGTTTCCCGTCCCCAACTCAATCTTCTTGAGGTTATCTGCAGTGGTATGGATTCCATCTTCCAGCTCTTTTGGCGCTGGTGGGAATTCTGAGATTATCTCATCGCTGCTGTTTTCGAAGCACCAAGGGAGCTCATCTATGTCCTCGGGCTCTTCTTTTAATATTGTAATCATGTGACAGGTGCGAATTCGCTTCCAATCCCAATGTGGAACCGGTTCTTCTTTCGTGGCCTTAGGCTCGTGCTTCTGTGGCGGCGCTACCCTCCAGTTGTCAGACAGAGTGAATTTGCCAAGCTGATATTGATCTTCGACCCAATTCTTGAAGGTGAAGCAATCTTCAAGAGGATGCCCTATTACTCGATGGTAAGAGCAATAGTCCGGGTGTGAGAATTCGCCCGCTCGTTCGGGATGTTTAGACTCCGGCAATGAAAGCATTTGATGTTTTAGAGCAAGATCAAGTATCTTCGTCGTCTTGTGCCGAGGAAACGAGTGCGCTCGACCCATTTTCTTCATGAGGGATAGATCAATAACGCTCAACTCCCGTTTGCGTGGCTTCTTAGCCTTGCTTTGTTGTTGTTGAGCGCCTTTTTGGCCTTTCGACTTATTTATGCTTTTGCGCCGAGCCTTCTTTATAACAGGTTGACAAGGAGCGGCATTTTCATCCTTTACGGCCTGTTGGAGAAGGCGTTGCGTCTTGGCTTTCTCGTAGATGGTCGTCTCGCGGTTGTGATCATCTCGGACTTTTTGACCAGCTTTCTTTATAAGTTTGTCCATTTGTTCCTCGAACGACGGACTAGCTCCTTTGCATTTGGAATTTTCACTGGCTTAGGATTAGCGTCCTCCCATTGAGCATCCGCTTCTTCATCAAGGTCATACACGACGTCGCAGCCGGGTAGTAACTCTCGTTTCTTTGACCGGATGTATCCAAGCCCTTTTGTTTCCATTCTCCCGTTAGGCAGTTTGCGTTGAGTCCCGGGGACGTTCCAGACCCTGTCATAGAATTTGACCTTTCTAACGGTCTGTTTGAAGAGTATCCCCTGGCGTTTCAGCAGCTTTTTCAAACCTTCCGTATAATATCTGGGGAGACGGATAGGCTGAAGCCTGTCGAGCGTAGAATCCGCGCCATGCCGGATTTCTTTTTCTACCTTGGTTTCTTCAGAGCGGTAAAACATAATTGCTTTCTCGCTCTCTCACCTAGGAGGGATATAGAATGTCCGCAACTCTTCTACACTGTAGATATTAAGTGCATCCAGTTCTTTATGGTGTTTAAGCGGCACTATGGCGACTTGTAGATTTTGCTCTTCATCAGCGGACGTTTGTATTGAAGGTCGAGCAGAGAATACAACATGGACTTCATCTTCCGAGTCGCTGCCAAAGATCAATGTAGGAGCCGATGGTCCCGGCTTGTTGTGTTGGGGCGGACCCGAATAAACTATCTCCTCTTTCTCCTCAGTATCACTGCCGAAGACAGGGATGGTAGCGTTAATTTTATTCTCCGGCTTGTGACACTTCTCCGTGTCTTTGAAATCCGGTAAGAAGTATTTGGCGTCTTCATATTTGCGGACCTCGTTCACAGAGAACGGGTTCAGTTCTCCCATCACGGTATACTCGAAACCATCCTTAAAATACTTCTGATGTTGTGTAGAAGGGATGATGTTGTACTCGTGTAACCATGGTCGGCCGAGCAAAGCGTTGTAGCATGTCTTGTCATCTATGACGTGGAACTTAATGTCCGTGACGAGTAGCCCGAAGCGTAGCGTCAGTATCACAGATCCAAGAGTCTTTGACGATTGGGAATCGAACCCGGAGATGGTGATCTTGTCCCGAGCAAGGTGCTGGATGCTCATGCAGATTTCCTTCAACACCCGCGCGTTGAGGAGATTAACAGACGATCCATTATCGATCAGGATTTTGCCTATCTTTATATCATGGCAGTATCCTGAGACATAGAGAGGGCGATTGTGTTCGCACATCCCAAGGAGAAGGTCCTCATCGCCAAAAGTAATATCGGCCGTGTGCACTTCCTCCAATTCCTCCTTCATCTTTTTCTCGGCCAGGCAAGCTTGGAATTGTTCCGGCTCTTGGAGCGCCTTAATTAACGAATCTCTCGCCTCTTTTGATAGCAAAAGAGCGTCGAGAATGCTGAGCTGTGAGGGTAGCTTCCTCAGATGCGCTAAGACGTTGTAATCCATCTTATTCTTCTTTGGCGGGTCCTTGGTGGCTAGCTCCTCCAGAACTTGGTCATCTAAGACGATATCTTCAGAGACCTTTTCTTTCCCTTTATCTTTTCTGTTTGAGGGTCCGAGATTCTTTTCAGGCAGCGTCCGATTTCGCAGCCGAATATTTTCGCAAACCTTCGGCACTTCTTCTTTTTCCGAAGTTGACTCTTTAAAGAGAGGGGCGAGTTCCAGCTCCTCATCAGAATTGCTCCCGAATGTAGGCACTTGTGGCCCGCTAGTGTTAACCATGAGACAATTGCCGGTAGTTCTTTCAAGCCCTTCGGTCGTATTTCTTTCCTCTCGACGAGTTTTACGCTTTTCCCGCTTAAAGCATTGTCGATGAGAAACGTATCCTTGCCACCATCTATTGAAAGCTTTGCACTCTTGAGTGGGGTGCGAAACCTTCTGATGATATAAGCAATAGGAGGGGTGCATTTCTATTTCTCCAGTGATGTTTCCTTCAGAGGATGGCAGCTTCATGCCCATTGATATGGCCTTAGCAAACTTTTTCCTCATCTTGAATTGACTTTTGTCGGTAACGGAGGTGTTTTGCTCCAGCGGGATCGTCTCAGCTCTTCCATCAAGTCGCTGGCGCTTGGCCCTTTCAAATATAGCCGTCTCGCGTTCTCGATCATCTTTACTTTTCAATCGAGCTTCGTTAAGGAACGCGTCAATCATTTCATCTGATAGCTCCGGAAATTTTGGTTCAAGATCTGCCCTCAGCGTTTCAGTGCAAGGAGTCTCCCCATCGTTCGTGATTGAATGGGAAATCATATGACAGCTCGCCACATATTCCTCGGGTTCATCCGATGAACTTTCTCCCTCATCTTCTTCTTGAAAGACGTGATTGAGGAACTCTTGGAGCGTAATGGGAGTCCGTGCCTTTTGGTTGTATTCATCTAGCGCATCAATTTGCTTTTGTAAGTCCGTGCGCTTTTCGCCGGGCTTCACGGGCTTCTTAGATTTCTTCTTCTTCTTTTTCGAAGATCTTGACGACTGGCTGCAAGTGCTTGAACCACCATCATCGGTCTTTGGAGTTGGGCGTGGCTTCAACATCCCCTCAATGACCTGCGGTTCCAACGGGTTCTTCCACTTGATCGCTGGACATGTCTGAAGATCGTTTAGCATTCTCTTTGCCTTGGCTGATAATACAACCTCCTAAGGAGCTTCTTCAATGACGGAGCATGTTGCCCCCGGCGTATTCGTCCCCTTAGAGGTGTGGGGCTGCGGGGGATTCACCTTCCATTTGTCAGATTACGCGAACTTGCCCTGTCGGTACTGGTTTTCAATCCAATTCTTGAAAACGTAGCAATCTTCGATCGGATGGCCTAGTACTCGATGATAAGGACAGTAGTTGGGATCGTTGACGTCACTTGGTTATGACGGACGTTTTGGATCCGGCAGATTTACGAGTCTGTTGCGCAACGCCAGCTCGAATAACCTCCTCGTTTTATCGCGGGGAAAGGAATAAGGACGTCCCATCCTATCCTCAAGGGGTACTTACGGGCGCATATTATTTTGACGAGCAACCGGCTTCGAGTCGCTCGGTTGTTGTTGAGCATTAGAGACGACGATCGCTTTTCCCTTCCCTTTGTCATTTCGGGAGTCCGCCCTTGGGAGAGGGGGTTTATGGCCCATTTGATCCATTTGTGCTAGTTTGTCGATCAAGGCTTGGAAGGTAGTCGGCTTGAAGAACATCATAAACTGCGAGATGGTTGCTTGTGGATCGAGGGTTCCCACAAACATACCCACTGCGGGAGCTTCTTCAATGCGCTGCTCGCACTTCGACCATAAGTTCCACCATCGTATAGCGTATTGAACCCACGTCTCGCCGGGTTTTACCCTGGCGTTAATCAGTGCCGTCATCGGGGTACGTCCACTGGCACTTGCAAAACACTGAGTAAACAGCAGCTTCATCTCCGCGAAGGTCTTGATAGAGTAGTTCGGGAGTTCAGAGTACCATTCGAACGCCGTATCTGATAAGATTCCAACAAACTGGCGAAGCAACAACTTGTCGTCACCGCCGGTGTTGCCGCAAAGCGCCCTGAACTGGGCAACATGCTGATGGGGATTGCCAGTCCCCTTGTACACATGGAATTTTGGTATCGTATAACCTGGTGGGTACTTAATCTGATCGTACCAACTTGGATATGGCCGTCCTGTTTTTACGACCTGGCCAGCTGCTTCGGTCGCATGATGAACCCGTATTTGTTGGGCGATGTACTCGTCCAAATCAGCTTTGGAGATTGCATCCTCTTTAGCCGTCGACAGAGCTGGTGGAGGATTTGATGTCTCTCCCCTATCATCTCCAAAGACGATCGGGGGCTCTTCGGTCAGAGGATCTTGTTGTATCATCATCCCTATCATGTCTTGGAAGAGGAGGCCCATACGCTGTATGTTGGCTCCTTGTTCAGCAACCTCTTTGTCCTTCTTCTCCAATATCCGGCGAAGGAATTCGGCGTCGGTTTCCTCCTCCTGACGCTCATCTGAGGACGTTTCAGGGTTCTCTTTTGGCCCTGTAAGGGCGGCCATAGCGTTCATCATCTCCTGGAGCTTCTGTTGCTGCTCCTGAGCCTTGGTCACTGACCGTGTAAGCGGTCTATGACCCGTGGATGCACGGCTGTCTTCTTTTCCCGATGCCATGTAAACCGTATGAACTGTTATGCCCCCTGACTTGGGGCGTTTATGTTCACCATTTTTAACTTTTGCCGCTGACGCGGGAGTTTTCTCTGGCCTCCTTATTTTGTGGGCCCTTGAGGTTGAAGGAACCGTTGAAGGGGGTACCCTAGCAGCTGCTGTCCTCTGCTGTTTAATGGGACAGTCCTTGTCTTTTTCCACCTTCGCCTTTTTCTGGTGACGAGAGTGACCTGGGTCAATCACGGAGTCTTGAACCCTCCGCCAAACTTTATAAATTTTTGAAGACAGCCGTTGAGGGGGCTGTTCTCGTTTTGTTTCCGGAACTCTTGTTCATACCAGAATATTGCATTTTATACCGCCCATTCTTACGCTCGTGTGTTTATGGGTAGGTGCTTTTAATCCGTGTTTGTTACATGTTTTCAGAATACAGGTTTCCAGTACAAATATTGCAAATCAAGATAAAATCTCTACAGTTACGCCAAAAGCAGAACATCTGTTGACAGCAGATAAAAGCCGGGTTCCGGTCATCCATATCCGTCCAGTGCCGAGTACCGGTTCTCGATACAAGACATGTGACAGTAGTCATTCGTGTCTGGGACAAGCACAGAGCACGAGGGGGCTGCACAAGAATCAATGGGTGCGCGGAGCTCGAGGGAGATAAAGTCAAAAGTAAAGAAAAGATAATGCAATCTTGGACTTAGAAATCTGCAAATATTCTGGATGACTTCTGTGAAATATGAAGATTTCAAACACGAGGAAAAAGTGAACCAGGGACAGCCACCAAAATTCACCACACAACTCCACCACATGGCCGCATTTCCGCGGCCAATAGGGGGTATTGGCCGCGGAAACGCGGCCGTACTGTGCCCTCATCTTGTCGTCTTTTGGGGGTATTTTGGGTACTTCAGTTATGGTCTGGTGGTTGCCCTAGAATTCCATTCTCCTGCCTATAAATACAGCAGATCTGAGCAAAGCCAAGGGTCATTCTTTTGTTCCTCTTTTGTAGTCTTTTGTATAGTTTTTTCTTCTTCTTCTTCATTCTTTTTCCATGAAAATTGTAGTGAGAGCTTTTTGAGTGGAGATCAATGAAGATGAGGGTTTTGTATCATTCTCTTGTGTTTCTTCTTCCCCTTGAGATTCTTGCTTTCTCTTGATCATTCAACCTCTTCATTGAGCTTGAATGGTTAAGGGTTAGTTATTGATCTCAAGGGTCGTATTCTTTCATGGAATTAGCACTTCATTTCACATGCGTTCTCTACCCTTCCCTTGATCTTGCAACCTCTTGATTGAGCTTGCAAGTTTAAGGGTTGGCTATTGATCACATGCTTGTCTTGAGTCCTAGTTTCTTGTTCTTTTTATCGCTTATTTATTACTTGCTTTTTATTACTTGCAATTTTATTCATGCACTTAATTACTTGTAATCTTTTCTTTTCTTTGTGCTTTTCTTTTTGTTCTCTCTTTTTGGTTCTTTCTTGTGAATGAATGTAATTATTATTGTTAAGAAGAAATACGGTATTATAAGTTAACGTTTCTTTGCCCATTTCCTTTTCCCGTATTTTCCATTGAACTCCGCCCAAACCATACGCAAGTGCTCCGTTAGGCACCGTACCCTGACAAGGTAACGGTGATTCCTAACCGCGACCGGTTGCGTTCGGTTTGGCCGGAGGCGAAAGCAAGAGACAAGAACGGAAGGACAAGGGTAAATAAGCCGTATTCCACGAATACCGCGCTTAAATCCCCTAATCCACGTTGTTGCCGATTGCTCTTGCTTCAATTGGTCAAGATTCGGCTCAAAGGTTTTGAGTACGGATTTCTTTAGCTTATAATCTCGTATCTTTTTCTTAACAATTTCATACTTGCAAATAATACACTTAGGATAGAATCAAACACATACAGATTCTTTATTGACTCGTCTAAGACAAGAAGGTAAATACAACCATCTCCCTGTGGACCGACCCGTGCTCAACCGGCTAGCTGCAAAGCGACACCGTCCTGATCGCGGTTACACTTAAATTCTTTGAACATCCGACACGCCAAAAGCGTGCGACCAAATGGCGCCGTTGCCGGGGAGACGGTAGCGTATTTTCTTTCTTGTTATTCGGGTTAATATTCTTTTTGTATATATAAAAAAAAATAAAAAAAAATCTTTTTGTGTTTTTTGATAATTTTTGTGGGCAAGTGTGCAGATTTTTGCGTATTTGCAAACTGCAATTGTGGGGAGCAAAGTGTACATTCAAAGTTAAGGTGAGTACGAAGTACAGTGCCAAAGATCCGGGTAGTTTGACCCGCGCAAGCGAACTTTCCAAGCTTACCGGATTTTATTCAACGGGGGTTTCCTAACCCAAAAACATAACGGTACGTACTTTACTAACACCTTCTTCTCAAATCCGACGCTTCCAATATACTATTCTTTGCAGGATTCTTTGCAAGTTCGCTAGCAAACGCTAAAAATTGACTAACCCGTATTTGTTGCAGCGCCGCGCTTAAACTAAAAAAACAATTGTTTGATTCTTTATAGAATTTTTTTGAATTGCGTATTGCATACATTAATACGGACTTAAGGGCAAGCGAACCCCACAACATACGGTAAAGGATTTCATCACCTTTTCCATGGCCCACAAATCACGAACTTGAGCATAACGTTTACCCGCACAAAATTTAAAAGAAACTAGACTTTAAGCCTTAAGGACTTCGCGCTCACTAGGAGAAGTTAACTGTGTTTAGAACCTTGCTTAACGGTATATTGTTTACGGGGTGTCTAGGAAAGTGTTAACGGCGAAACCGCCAAAAGAGAAAGGGTTATTTAATTAAGGAACTTCGCGAAAGCGTTGGAAAACCTCCCCTTATCTCTGCACTTACCTGGCCTCGTGATCAGTGTATCTTGAGCTTGTTTCTCGACATAGTTTTACTTCGACAATCAAGTTCTGGAGCAGCTCTAGTTGACCTAGGTGAACCCTAGAACGATTAGGTGTGTGGTATTTTCATGTCGTGATTGTTTTTGTCAATATTCTTTTTGTGTGTATATTTCATTCTTTTGTTAATATATAACTAAAAAAAAAATATCACATTCTTTTTCCCCTCCTTTTTCTCTACCTTTCTCTCTTAATATCATGGGTACCCCACCTCGCAAAACTCTTGCCGAACTTTGGTACCCATAACCAGACATTACCTCATACGGTTCTTGTTTTGGTCGAACTTCGAACGATCCATCCATGCCAAAAATTTCTTTGAAAGATCGGATAGACGCGTCTAGGACGAACAACTGGACCCCGCAATCCACTTCGTATCAACCGTTTCAAACATTCACCCCTTCTTGTGTCCTTTTGAAAATCCAGTTGTAACCCCGAGACCAATGTCCATTGCTGAACATATTGCACAATCCCGTAGCCGATCTTTCACTCCTTTCACCACTTCAAATTCTTGGGATCAACAATTTCATTCACCTTCTTATCCAACTGTTGATCCTACCCCTGTCCAACCATTCAATTCCTACCAGTCCTACCCTACTTTTTTAGACATTGTTTCTGAACCGCCATTTGGGAATTTTCAGTATCCAAACAACTTTGAATCTTTTACTGAAACCCCTTCACAACCAATGTCTAGTCTAGAACAATCCTTGGAAGACTTTAGGGTAGCGTCAAGCCAACAGATGATGGATTTGAATGCGTCCATGGCCGCCCTCATACAACCTAGTGACCCGGTAGCTAGTTTTCAACTAGCTCCAAATTTTCCAATGTATGAAGAGGCGGTAGGACAGGCTGTGAATTTGAGTGGAGAGAGTGAGATGTACCCCCTTCCAAATCAAACCTACCCGTCCCAAATTGAATCCCACAACTCCTGTTTTGAAAGTCTATCTAGTATCCCACATGATTTATCAATTGAAGATAGAATGATGAATGAGTTGTGCGACTTCGTAGTGTTTGATTTGCCCGATTGTGAAGGGTCCCTTCCAAGTGAAACCATACCTAATCCTTTTGACCTCTACACCTATATCTTAGAACCAGAATCGATTAATATCCATGCTTTTGATGAGGTGTCAGAGAATTTTGATTTTCACTTGATTGAGGATATTGACGCTGGTGATATTTTGGATGATGAACCCGTAAATTTGGCTGAGTTTGTCTCTCCAAGTCATCATCCCGAGTCATTAACTGTTTTTCCCGAACCCCATATGCGTCTAGATTTTGATGAAATATGCATGGATGTGCTAAATTTTGAGGAGAATATTGAGGATAGTTTTGAGGATGAACCAGTTTTGCTTGATGAGTCGGATTTTCCCATTCATCATGTCCCTTCCACTGACTGTGTACACCCTCCTGAACCTTTAACCGATAACCTTCCTCAACCACTTCCCTCCATCGTTTCCATCGTTCCGACCTTGCAAGAACCCGTCTCGCTCTCATTTCATATGTCTGGTTTACCAGGTTCGGCGTACCCATGGTTTCTCACGAACCTTGAGGGATTTGACCCCATTTCTCGACGAGTAAATATATTAGCACAATCGCTTTTCACACATCGGTCATCACAAATTGTGCTAATCTATTTACTCCATTTTCACCCTCAAGTTCGTATTCCACTTCTTTTTCCCTTCCGCCATTCTTCTTCCTCTCATATACCGAGACCGTATCCCGCTTCTCTTCGCATACGGTCTCGCGTATTGTCCTTCTCTTTTCTCTACGCCTTCTTCCACCAACCTGTATATTATAGCGATAAAATCTTTGAATTGTTGGTGCTCACTTTTGTCCTGTGTAAGGCCTTGTATAGCTTGATACTGTTCTTTCCCCCCTAATCCTGAATTTCAACGCTTAACAGTGGGAACACTGTTTTACTTAAGTTTGGGGGGGACACTTTTTTGTATATATTTTTGTTTTCCTTTTTGTTTTGTATATAATTTGTTTCTAGGAAGCGCCGGCAATTTTAACCCTCTTGGTATAGCCTGACAGTGTGGGCACTGTCAAGTTTAAGTTTGGGGGTGTGCTCGGTAAGCTTTCTTCCTTCGCATTCATATGTATATTTTGCATCTGCATATTAAATCCATAAAATCCATAAAAATCTGAAAATTTTCTAAAAATATAAAAACTTTTTTGTCAAGTTAGATTGTGGAAGAACTCTGATTCAACATTCGACGGTTTTTGTTTGAAAAAATAGGAATAACTAAATCTTATGTTTAGATTTTGAAAACCTGAAAGATAACTCTCCTTTGAAGTTAACTATAGCTGATATACGTCTTTACATCACACTACACGTGTCGTGAATTTTGGGAATTAGATGACAAGTCTTTCATGTTTAAACTTTTAAACATATAAATGATTTTCTGAGGATCAAATAGGTTTGTTCTGAAATAAGTAATGTCAAGAATAGTTTATGAAGTAAAGCGAATATGAAGGAATGTTATTGATGCCGTAATTGGAGCTAAGTCTGAAAAATAACCCATCGGAAACTTGATTGGAATGATTATACACCAAACCCACTAAACACGTCTTTTATCCAAAAAAATAATTGAACTGCCGGTTATATCTCCGTTCGTATTAAATCATCTGATTTTTACGTCAAACTGTCTTTTGTTTTTGGACCTAGGTAACTTGAGTAATTAAGTCCGCTGGGGTGTTTCTACACCTAATGCCCTAAAACCAACTGGTTTGGGTGCATTGGCCCAAAGCTCGCTAAGAAGCCTAGAAAGTCCAGTTTAAAACAAAGTCAAGCAAGTGTTCTCTCCGAGTTAAAATTCCTAACGGTTCTTTGTGTGAGAATAATCTTGATAAAAGACAGGATTTTATAAAAAAAAAATTAACGGAGATATGAAGGTTTTATTCTATGATAAAGACTATTGCACGTTCACAGAGGTGTGTATGAAATGAAAACAAGAAAAAGGTGGAGTGAGAAATACGACTTAGTTTCCTGTTAAGGAAGATAGAAATTCTGAAGTTGAAACCTTACTGGAAAACGAAACTTGAAAAATGCTTAACTCTTTATAAAACTTATGTGATCCTTTTAAAATTGTTATCTGGGCTTTATTGTGCGACATGATGACTTTAATCGATCCTTCTGGAACTTAACGACACTAATTGCACTGCACGTAAAGACATATAAAATCTGTAGTTAAATAAGAAGCGAGGTATGAAAAATAAAGGTTCGATAGTCTAGACTTAGGATTATAGAATTGTTATTTTCTGAAACAAAAACTTTAGGGTTTGAATCTTAGTTTTTGTACAAAACCAACTTGACCGGATTTTGTGGGTAGTATCCGCTGAAAACCCTCAGGAAACAACACTCCTCCTACTAGGGACACCTAGAGGTTTAACGGCTTGTTGCACGCGCTCAGTGCAATCGCGTTCCCTGCGAAAGTGCGGTTATCATTTTATTTTTGTGAATAATTGGTTTTGCTCGGGACGAGCAAAAGTTAAGTTTGGGGGTATTTGTTCATACCAGAATATTGCATTTTATACCGCCCATTCTTACGCTCGTGTGTTTATGGGTAGGTGCTTTTAATCCGTGTTTGTTACATGTTTTCAGAATACAGGTTTCCAGTACAAATATTGCAAATTAAGATAAAATCTCCACAGTTACGCCAAAAGCAGAACATCTGTTGACAGCAGATAAAAGCCGGGTTCCGGTCATCCATATCCATCCAGTGCCGAGTACCGGTTCCCGATACAAGACATGTGACAGTAGTCATTCGTGTCTGGGACAAGCACAGAGCACGAGGGGGCTGCACAAGAATCAATGGGTGCGCGGAGCTCGAGGGAGATAAAGTCAAAAGTAAAGAAAAGATAATGCAATCTTGGACTTAGAAATCTGCAAATATTCTGGATGACTTCTGTGAAATATGAAGATTTCAAACACGAGGAAAAAGTGAACCAGGGACAGCCACCAAAATTCACCACACAACTCCACCACATGGCCGCGTATCCGCGGCCAATAGGGGGTATTGGCCGCGGAAACGCGGCCGTACTGTGCCCTCATCTTGTCGTCTTTTGGGGGTATTTTGGGTACTTCAGTTATGGTCTGGTGGTTGCCCTAGAATTCCATTCTCCTGCCTATAAATACAGCAGATCTGAGCAAAGCCAAGGGTCATTCTTTTGTTCCTCTTTTGTAGTCTTTTGTATAGTTTTTTCTTCTTCTTCTTCATTCTTTTTCCATGAAAATTGTAGTGAGAGCTTTTTGAGTGGAGATCAATGAAGATGAGGGTTTTGTATCATTCTCTTGTGTTTCTTCTTCCCCTTGAGATTCTTGCTTTCTCTTGATCATTCAACCTCTTCATTGAGCTTGAATGGTTAAGCGTTAGTTATTGATCTCAAGGGTCGTATTCTTTCATGGAATTAGCACTTCATTTCACATGCGTTCTCTACCCTTCCCTTGATCTTGCAACCTCTTGATTGAGCTTGCAAGTTTAAGGGTTGGCTATTGATCACATGCTTGTCTTGAGTCCTAGTTTCTTGTTCTTTTTATCGCTTATTTATTACTTGCTTTTTATTACTTGCAATTTTATTCATGCACTTAATTACTTGTAATCTTTTCTTTTCTTTGTGCTTTTCTTTTTGTTCTCTCTTTTTGGTTCTTTCTTGTGAATGAATGTAATTATTATTGTTAAGAAGAAATACGGTATTATAAGTTAACGTTTCTTTGCCCATTTCCTTTTCCCGTATTTTCCATTGAACTCCGCCCAAACCATACGCAAGCGCTCCGTTAGGCACCGTACCCTGACAAGGTAACGGTGATTCCTAACCGCGACCGGTTGCGTTCGGTTTGGCCGGAGGCGAAAGCAAGAGACAAGAACGGAAGGACAAGGGTAAATAAGCCGTATTCCACGAATACCGCGCTTAAATCCCCTAATCCACGTTGTTGCTGATTGCTCTAGCTTCAATTGGTCAAGATTCGGCTCAAAGGTTTTGAGTACGGATTTCTTTAGCTTATAATCTCGTATCTTTTTCTTAACAACTTCATACTTGCAAATAATACACTTAGGATAGAATCAAACACATACAGATTCTTTATTGACTCGTCTAAGAAAAGAAGGTAAATACAACCATCTCCCTGTGGACCGACCCGTGCTCAACCGGCTAGCTGCAAAGCGACACCGTCCTGATCGCGGTTACACTTAAATTCTTTGAACATCCGACACGCCAAAAGCGTGCGACCAACTCTCTCCGCAGGCGGAGGAGATCTTTTCAGTGTAGCGGTTGGAGAATTCTTACGTACCCTCCTCAGCAGTTCAAAGCTATTCCCAGTTGGAACAGCAGCGTTGACTTCCACCACTGGAGCCGGTGGAGTTAGCCCTGAGGGAGAGTTGCCCTCTGCCTTCCTCACTCGTTGCCAATGGCGACGTCGAGCATGACGAGTCGTTGGGACTGGCTCGGAGATTGAGACATCTTCTTTTTGCCTCCTGTCTGAATGAGGCGCCGCTGCTGTTAACCTCTTAAAGACTGAGGTTGTCTTTTGAGTGGTGATATTCAACCTGTCGAAGACGGATCCTCGAGCAGGGATAGGAGCAGGAATCGTCAGTCTTGAAAAGACTGACTCTTTGACAAGGGAAGCCGCCTTGACGACTTCTGGAGCAGCAGTTATTTCTTTCCTTGGGATAGCCAGTTTAGAGTTCTGATTTAGCCTGGTGAAAACAGAGGCTGTCAGTTTGGTAGTGGGAGACCCATTGACAGGGGCCGTCGTAGCAGTGAGCCGGTCGAAGACCGACTTCTTGTTCACCTCCGGTGCAGGTATCGGCATAGAGAAGCTTGTAGGTGGGATCATGGTCCCGAAGAACAGGCCAGTGGTGGCTTGGGTCACCTGGTCTACTGGCAGAGTGAGGAAGGAAGCCGCTTGGGGCCCATATGCTACACCTCCGGGGGAGGTGGAGCGTCCATTTCAGGGGCACTTCGAGCAGTTGGTGCAGTTAGAGGCCATTGAATCTTGAGTTCTGCGCCAGGCAAGAGACCAAATCTTAGTAACTTGAAATCCGAAGGCAACCATTTAACAAACCGCGATCGGTTCGCGAAGACGACACACGAGTGTGGAGTGGAAAAAGGAAGAGGTCCCACCGGGCGTGCCAGAATCTGTTCCCCTCCGAAAGACGACGCACAGGACCGCGTTATCCGGACGCTGAGATTCGGGGCAGATGCTATTTGGTTTTATCCGTCCATCACTCCGAAGATGCCAAGTTGATTTATGGCACCGTATATCGGAGGTTTAGACGGATGCGGCCGATATAGCAGACTTCGTCAGATTCCCCTTCGCTTGAGAAGTTTTTGATTGTGGGGACGCTCTTCCCTGCAGGCGCAAGCCCCTGCAGTTAATTATGCTACCGCGTCGCGGTAACAACTTTCTCCTTCTCCAGAATTTTACTTCGTGTCGTGTGTGTTTGTTTTGTTTGTGGTTGCCCGTGGATTGTATACGGAGGCTGAGTAATGCCGTCGCCCGTAGGACGTGGATTAATCCAAATCCGTATTTACTTAGATTTGGGTTTGGTGTTTTGGTTTAAGAATACGTTAGCCGTATTTAGGCTAAGATCGACTTAAACGGGACCGTTTAGATCCGAAAAAGAGCATTTGGATGCTCTATTGTTCCAGTTTAGGGACATGGTGGTCCACCGCCAGTTTAGGGACGTGGTGGTCCAATATTAGTTTAGGGACGTTTCGGTCCAATATTAGTTTAAGGACGTTTCGGCCCGACATTAGTTTAAGGACGTTCCGGTCCACGAGTTTAAGGACCCCGCAGTCCGTATTCATATGTGGTTGTTGGGACCCGTCGCCTCTCTGACGTCGTTGAAGGATTACAACGAGAGGTGTCGGAGGAGCTCGGAGGTGTACCCTCGAACCGAATATAAATTGATTTAAGGGAGCAATATTGCTCATTCAATTTAATTTGAGGACTTACGGCCAAAATTGGGCTAAGTCCAGTTGAAAATGTTCAACACCCTTATTTATTTTTGGTCTATTAGACCTGTGTCAGGGCTTTGCCTACACCTAAATAATGCATTGCATTACTTCTATTTTTTTGTTTGGGCTCTGCCCATAAAAGATGCAGAGCATCAATTTATTTTGGGCTCTGCAAGGCATCTGCATAGCATTTTTATTATTTTGTTTGGGCTTTGCCCATTTATAAATGATGCAGAGCATCAATTTAATTAGGCATATTTGGTCTTTTAATTGGGCCTGGCCCTTCATTAAAATGCATTGCATTTGTCAGGCGCTTTGTGCCAATCACTGAGCGCAAGCGCTTGTGGTCAGGACACGTGTCATGCTCGGGTGAGCACAAGCGCAACAGCGCAGTGCGCTGCGCTGTTGCGCTGCTGACACGTGGTGCGCTCTAGTGAGTTGCATCAATTCCAGAGAGCAAAGCTCTATTTCAAGAGCGCGTAGCGCAAGTTGTTCTGTAGCTGACACGTGGCGCTCTCTCAAGAGCGCAACAGCGCAGTTTGGAAGTGCAAAGCACTAAGAATCTTTTAGATTCAAGAACAGGAGTGCAGAGCACTATTTGATTTCTTGATCTAATTTAGATCAAAGAAAAATAAGTTTTTCTTTTTGTTTCAAGAACCAGAGGTTCATAAAAGTGCAAAGCACTATTTTTTTATTTTGTTGTTTTCTTGTTTTTAAAGAACCAGTGGTTCAAAAGAAGTGCAAAGCACTGTTTATTATGTGAATAACATTGATCTGGTTTTTAGATCAATGATTTATTAAAAGAGATTTCTTTCCTCTCGTGAAGGTTTTTACCTTTTTCTTTGAAATTTTCTTAGAATTCTCTCTCTGTTTGAAGCTCTTGATTTTTTTTCAAGAAATGTTGATACCTCCTTTTTTTATTTTAGAAAGAAGGATCATTGGTCGTTGGGACCCACCACCTCTTCGACGACACTGAGAGATTACAGTGCCATATATCGAAGGTGTGAAGGGATGTACCCTTTGAACCATGTCTCACTCATTATGGGGTAAGAACAGGCTGGAGCTTAAGCTTCTCGCTACTGAAAAAGGCTTCTTTGCGTTCGCACACGTGCGTCGCACGTGTGTCGCACGTGTTTGGCGCTCATATTTGCACGTAGCGCACATGGATCTTGCGCATATGCGCATTATGGGGGGGAGCAAGCTCCTATGGAGAATGAGTCTCCTTTGAATATTCTTATGTGGTGCGCACGTGCGTTGCACGTGGTGCGCACGTGGCGGGCACACGTGCGTTGCACGTGGCGCACATGCGCATTATGAGGAGAAGCAGAGCTTCTATATATGGAGAACATGCTCCTTTTAATATTATTAAATGTTCTCATGTGGTGCGCACGTGCGTTGCACATGGTGCCGCATGGCAGGCACACGTGCGTTGCACGTGGAGCACATGTGCATTATAAGGAGAAGCAGGGCTTCTATATATGGAGAACAAGTTCCGTTTAATATTATTAAATGTTCTCATGTGGTGCGCACGTACGTTGCACGTAGTACCGCATGGCGGGCACACCTGCGTTGGACGTAGCGCACATGACGCTTACGCATATGTGCATTATGGAGGAGCATGCTCCTATCTTGGAGAACTAAGCTCCTTTGAGTATTGAATCCTTTGATGATTTTACTCTCCCTTTCTAAGAGGTATCCCCTCTTATTTATATGGGAGTGGTAGAGAAGCCATCTCTCCTTTTCCCGATGTGGGACTAAAAAATGCATTCTCCATGTAGTAGAGCATTACTTTAGATTACACGTGTATAACACATTTGCTCATAACTTTTGATCTCGGATGAATTATGAGGCCCATAATATATCAAATCGAAGGACTTTTCGAGATACTTTCAATATCATCAGAATTTAGCTGTTTTTCGTTCCGGAGTTTGTCAAAATACAGCTCGGAAAATACTGGTTCGCATCTTCTTCCTTATATCACATGTGCATAGACATTTGCTCATAACTTTTGATGCCGGATGAATTATGAGGCCCATAATATATCAAATCGAAGGACTTTTCAAGATGCTTTCAATACCATCAGAATTTAGCCGTTTCTCATTCCGGAGTTTGTCGAAATAAAGCTCGGAAAATACTGGTTCGCATCTTCTTTCTTAGATCACATGTGCATAACAACTTTGCTCATAACTTTTGATCCCGGATGAATTATGAGGCCCATAATATATCAAATCGAAGGTTTTTTTGAGATGCTTTCAATACCATCATAATTTAACAGTTTCTCATTGGGGAGTTTATTAAAATACAGGTCGGAAGATACTGGTTCGCATTTTCTTAAGCGTATCACTGCCATTTGATACCTTGGACTCTTTTGCGCAGAAATTTTTGGCGGGAACATGACCGTTGATGTATTGCTTATTCATGATGATTGAGGCACTGTTCAGCGTACAGACGAATGAGCCAGTTGCTGCTGCAAATGACGAGATATCGCCCAGTTGTTGGAGCTACTGCAGCATGAGTATATACTTAGAAATACGATGGAAGGTCGCTAGTCATCCAAGGATGAAGGACTAGGACATATGGTTCGTTCGCTTACCCCGATGCGAGGTCATCAGATAGATTGATTCCAGCTAGAGACGACTTCACGCAGGTACGTTGAGAGTCGATGGAGGCGATCGAATGTCAGAAACCCATATTCCAAGTTTACAGTATTCGGAAAGACATGCAAGCGATGCTATGGACCCTCTAGAAGAATGAAACCCTAAATCGACATAATGACCGTGTGAAAGCCTTTGAACCTTAGGATTTGCGGCAGTTCCGCGACGCCATTAGTGAGGCTTGGGTTTGCCCTTCTACGGCTGGTCCACCGATACTGAGGTATGTACTCGATACTATTAAGCTGTACCCAAGATGTTGAGCTCTTGGGGGATTATGAGGTTTTGACGAATCGATCGGATGGTTCGACATCTTTCAGATATCATGTGATGGGATACACTGCTTGGGAGACTATAGATACGAGTATAGCCGTTGGAGCGCAGTCCATGCAGCCACGAGAAGACGAGTCCGAATCAGTTGACATTGGAACAAAGTAGGACAAGAGGTTCGTGCGAGATGCTGACGAGCTGTTGTTACTCCTCGTTAAGGTTAAAGGTCGGATATGGCTACAGAGGCGTTGGGATGCGACCAGTTTCCGAGGAAATGCTGTGCTGAGGACACAGATTGACCAGAGAAGTACTAGAACGAAATCGTCCCCGTTAGCACACCTGACAGGGCCGATGAGCCGATTGATTGCGAGATAGGTAATCCGCAGAGAAGATAAGGACCCAGAGACAGAGGACGCCAGACCATGAACAGGAGGCAAGTAGATATCTTGCGCTGCTAGCATTGGATGCACCGACACCTTCTCGACTGTGAAGGAGGAAATATCGATGACGGTATTTATGATTTGTGATTTGGTGATTCGACGATCACGTATCCGTCACCTTGGATTTCGGTATTTTTGGGAGATCTGTTCGCATGATTTGGTCTTGATGGCTGAGTTCCATTATTTCTGTTTTCGTGCACCATGGTTGCACCTACTGGGTATTCATATTTGTGCACAGGATGCACCAGTTTTATACTTCGTGCGTTTGTCGCACCAGTTTGATGTTTCGTGTGTTTGTCGCACCAGATTTATATTTTGTGCCTTTGTTGCACCGGATTTATATTTTGTGCACATGGTTGTGAGCTTATATACCGCGGTATACCTGATTTTGATTGAGCCGCATTGTATACCGCCGATTTTGATTCCGACATTGATGGTGATTTCTTGCACTCCGTGCATTTGATTTGGATTTTCGCATGTGTTGAACGCATGTTTTGAGATACGATTTTGGTACACGCCTGATGCACTAAATTGAGATTCTTCGTGCATGTCAGATGCACCTGATTTTGCTGTCAAGCACACACGTTGCCTATGACAGATGTTTTGTGCACACCCGTTGCACTTAGATGCTGTTTCTGTGCACATATATGGATTTTGATTTCCGTGCGCACCAGACGCACAGGGTATTCTTATATACATTTTGAGATTTATTCTTTACGGACCAGTACGTTTTTATGATATTGCTATTTGTTTTCGTGCTGAACAGGACTAGTCAGGGGACAATACCTGGATATATTTTGCATGCATTGATAGTTATCGGAGGGATTCCCAAAAGGGAGCTATAGTCTCAGTATTTACCTACGTGTCTGATATGATACGAAACGTTTAAAACAAGGAAACCTTTCTAAATTGTTTTCAAAACGGCGGAACGTACATATTAAACAAAAGATATATACGTATATAGTTATTTTCTTATAATAGACGTCCGCCACTGTGCAGTGTTATGTGCATCGCACTTCGACTTAAAAAGATTTGGCATGCATTTACTTCAGCTATTTACATGTATAGATTTGATGTCTACATGTATAGTTCTGATTTATATCATATTGGTTTTATTTTGGATTTTACATTTGTGTCTTTGCTATGACTCCGATGATTGCGGGATGCTTGACGGAGATTTGATTTTGAGTTATCTGCTCATTGTTCATGAGCATGCATTGCACTATGATGCGTTTTATGTATTGATGATTTCGGAGCCCCGACGACTTGGACTTTTTATTAAAATGTTTTAGAATTTGGGGGTTTGAATTTAAATTCGGAGACCGAATTTCTTTAAGGGGGGAAGATTGTAACATTTCAAAAAAAACAGAATATTATTTTTGGGAATTTTTATAATTTAATATTAATTTTAATGAATATTTTAATATTTCGGTATAATTAAATACCGATAAATTTGGGGGGGGGGGAAATTTTGAAAATTATAGAAATTACTAAAAGAGCGTGTTTAATGTGAATTATGCAAATTTTAATTTTTTATGATTAATTTGACACTAATTTAGTGCTAATCGCGATTAAAAATCGCTAATCGCGTTTTAAGCTTATTTTGTGCAAACATGCACCATATATTTTTTTGCACTTGTTACATTTTCTTATGGCTTTGCTACATGTTTTATTTCATGGTTGTTGGTTTATTAGAGGGGAGAAAAGAAAAGAAAAGAAAAGAAAGGAAAAGGATTAAAATATATAGGTATGTGTGAGAGAGAGAAAAGGGGAGGGGGGGTTTACCTTTGACTTGTTTTGAACCATTCCTCCTTCAAATTTTACCTCATTTCCTCTCTCCCTCGTTCTTTGTTCCTGCTGCTGCTGCCTCTTCCCTCTTTGTAAATCTCCGTTCCCATCTTAATAAAAATTTTCTATTTTCCTAATTCCCGAGTTTCTTTTCTTTTTTCCCGCGTACTTTTGTAGGGAATTGGTTGCGTAAGATTAGTGTTTAAATTCTTTTAAACCCTTAAAACAATCTAAGGCCAAACCTAAACTAAAACCCAAAATAAAATAAATTAACTTCCTTTAACCCCAGCCCATTTTCCCCTTTTAATTAACCTTCAAACAATCTTTTCTTTACAAAACAATTAAATTTAACCCCGGCCCACTCTTCTCTTCAGCCCAGGGTTTATTTTTTAGGGAATTTAATTATTTAAACTCGGCCCGTTTCCTTTCCTCAGCCCACACACACAAATAGAATTTAATTAATAAAAACTCCTGGCCCACTCCTCCAAGCCCAGCCCGTCTCCAAGTGCACCCGCACCCGACCCGCTTCTCCCATTCTCTTCCCCAACGGCTCTCCCTCTTTCCCGCTCACCCCCTTCAATCCGCGACCCTTTCCCTCCGCCGCAGCTCACGCCCGCTTCCTCCTCTCGCGCCCACGCCCATGCCCACGTTGTGCGATGTTACCCCCTGGCACTCCTCTCTCTAACCCGTCGCCCTCATCCCTCTCTCGCTCACCAACTCCATCACAAAAACTATCATTCCTCTCAAAATTTCTCAACGAACCTACTGCAACCTTGACGCCGGCGATCACCCCATATCTTCGTCGACCTCACCATTCCACCTCGCTCACTTCTCTCCACAAACTGAGCTCCCTACACTACCCCTTCGCCTCCAGCCCTCCATCAACCGAGCAAACCCCCTGCACACCAACCCCTGCACCGAGCTCGACTACCACCCTGCCCCTCGACGTCGACAATCTCCACACCACACCGTCGACCCCTACAACCTCTGCATCTTCTCCTCCTCCTCCAAAATCCACACCGAGCCCCTATTCTCTCCCTCTCTCCAAAACCACACAAATCCAATAACCCAAGTCCTAAACACCCACTGCGCACATCGACGGAGCGACGCCGTCGACCGTCGTCGACCCCAGTGAACTCGCAGAAGACCACTGAGCACCCCTCAACCTCCAGTGACCGTGCAACGACTCCGGGAAACTCCGACACAAATTCCGTATCGCGAGCCAAGCTCGCGCAAATCGTTTCACGACGTACATCACGCGTTCGTGATGCCACTGCTGCCGTGCAACCCCGAGACGTATCCAGGCAAGTGTTTTACTTGCTAATATAATTGTGATACAAACTTAAATCATTTAGTTTATAATTTACCGATTCCCGATATATTATGCGACCTATGTGTTCGATGCTAGACCCTAATGAAAATACTTGCTTAATTTGACGGAAATAGATGTTTTCTGTTGGCCTTTATAATGACGAGTATCGTGTATAAATCTCACTAGAAAATACGACTGTTAGTGACTAAAATTGATACCCCCAAATATACCGTTAAAACTAGAAATTTCCCGTATCTGAAAATAATTAAAATCACTGTAAATTATGTACATACTGGAATGATGCATTCGAAGGCTTAAATCGAAGACGACTCGACGAACTTTAACCCTATGTAAACTTCTAATGATTTCTGTTCTGTAACTGCGATGATATTTAGATCGGAGTGCGACTCTGGACTGCAGTCCAGAGCGACTCTGATTACTGTGTACTGTCCCAAAATGTGTGTCACTGTGTTTCCTAAATTCGTATGTTACGGAACTCTGCAGTGGATTATAGATGGATCTGTTAGCCAAAGAAAACAAGTGGTTTCATTCCGTTTCATTGCCGTGAGCTATTTAAATTGTAAATAAAAGGGCAGAACGTATAACTGTCCAGAACAGATTCAAAAGTGACATACTGATATTAAACTGTGTATAACTTTCGACGTACAGACGCGATTGAGGATCCGTCTATTGCGTTGAATACCCTATCGAGAACCCTATATTTTATTCAACTGTAGCATCACTAAATTCTGAACCCAACTGGGTGCAATTCGTGTCGCGAAACGGACGTTCAGTTCTGAAACTGAATTTCCAGCCGCGAGCACTTAGATTGAAACAGCTGTATCTTGAATACCGGAAACCCGATTGAACTGAAACTAATTTTGATGAATTTTTGATTGAATGTTCTATTTATCGTATTTGAATCATTTCGTTGAATTCTAAACAGATGAATTTATGCAATTTTTGTAAGTTAATTACATGCATATTGATTCATAACATACTTAGCTTAATGATGGCATACATACATATATCATACCCCATTTGCCATATACTTAGTGTTAGCGCGTGTTAGAGTCAGTGGATATTGCATTATCGCGCGTGATTGATATTGGTTTAGGAGTGACGAGTACACCAATGGAAAGTGAATATTCGTGACAGTGATTGATACAGTGAACAGTGATAAAACCGTGCCATTGGTATACTTGTACAAGACTAAATCAAGATCATAAATAGTGTAAACCTGGGGATAAAGAGGAAATCGAAGTGGAAAGAGAATCGTATTTAGCGGGACCGTGTTTTAGAGGACGATCATTCGAGCAGCGATATATATATTAGGTAGGATCTAGCGATCCGGCTGACAGGGTTATGTCCCAGGCATGTGGGCCGTTGTCTCGGGTATGTATGAGACTCCTGTTAAACATGATTCTCCTTCCACTATACGATTTCAAACATGACCTAGAGACCGATAGGGACACAGATCATATAGTGATATAGTGATTACTTCCATTGTACTTTCACCAGTATTACCTCTTTTACTTGTTTCATCTTATTATAATAATATTGTTATTGTGTCGCTCTAACGACCTGAGTATGCATGCTCAGATCCCGCGGAAGGACCAGCGCAGGAGAAGGATCTACCTTTCGAGTTCACGGAGATATAGTCTGGTGTACTTTCTTCCTTTACTGTTTTCCATAAAAGTGATCGTGGGATTGAACTTGATTAGTAATTGTTCTTGTTATCTGTAATTTGTGAACAATGGATTTTAATGTAATAAATTAGTGATGTGATTCCTTTACTACTGTGCTTTATTTACTGATTACCATGTAATGCTAGAAGCCGAAGTGTGACTACGGCGGGATGATTCCTTGACCGTAGGAGTATGGCTGGCCTAGTCATCCCTCGTTTTCCGTATTTTGGGAAGCGAGACGTGACACTCTTCCTCCATCTCCAAGCCATAAAAACACCATGGAAAGCAACTTAAAACCCCACCCTCATTTCATAAAAAAGATGCACAAGCTCAAGAGAAACACATTGGACCAAGAAAGCAAGATTTTGGCCACTTGGGGAAACTCAAGAATTTTCTTGAGTTGCCAAATGAGGTATTTTCTGAACCACTAGCTTAGTTTTCCCATTACTTATACCCCCATGTTAGATTAGAACCGATATCGAGTGGTTTTGTGGACTTAGAAAATTCTAGTTAGGGTTTATGGGAATTTGAGAGTTGTGATGTGAAATTGAACTCAATAGAGGCCACACAAACCCCCTAGTGCTAGGATTAAGACTCAAACCAGGAACTAGAAACCCGAAATACGGATTTAGAAACCGATATCGGAAGAATTGAGGAATCTGTGAGGGTTATATGGAATCTGCTATCACCTCGAGACTCTGAAAATTATTTTGTGAACACATAGAGATGTGCAGGCACCCAGGAAGCTAACCCCAAAACCCCAGACCCTATCTCCTCTTTCTGGCCGCAGATTTAATCTGTTTGGCCGCAATTTGCAGCCTGGGTCCCACCATTTTGGTTCATTTTGGTTCTGTAGCTCCTACATCTATAAATTAGACCCCTGGTATATGCAAAATTGTCTAATTTGACCTAGGGTGAAATCTGGGACCCTTTTCTATAGTTGTTGTTTTGATTCGTGTTTTCGTATTGCGTATTTTAAATTCTGGATTGGTATATTTGCGATTTACCTCGATTACTGGCGTTTGTACGAAGATATCGAGGATTGTTTGATGGTTTTGAAAGTGTAGTCTATAGGTTCTAACCTATTGGCCTTAGCGTGTCGTTTTGGTATTCCCGATGTGATTTTAATACGCATTCCGATTATGTTATCTATGTAGGTGCCATCATGTGGATTCCATATGATGAAGAAGACGAAGGCGACATCGACACCGACAGGCAGGATACAAGGTGAGTAGATTATATCTACGGGGGAAGTCGGGTGGATGGCGTATAGCACCCCCGCAGTTCGAGGTTTAGTATACTATATTTATACTATATATGTGTTTGATAGCATTAGCTGCGATATGGATAATTGAGATGAGATTAGGTATACTATGGATAGAATAGGGTTTAGTTGTAAACTAGTATAGTTCCTAGTTGCGAACCATAGAATAGGTATACACCCCCATGCACACACATGCATATTGGTTATATATATACCTAGATGACGAGGATAGTAGATGATATGAGTCGATGAGATTGGGCACCGTGCCGTGAGATCGGTGATATGATGTGGTTCGTATTTGGGATACGACATGTGATTTTAGCGGGCCTTTGGACGTGTGTTTCACACACGCATTCGTAATTACCTAGATGGTATCGATTTGTACTAGACTTAGATCAGTACCCCAGATCATGAGATATGATGATAATTGTTGGAGATAATGCCCTCAGAGTCAATTATTGGGTCACAGGCACGTGATTGCAATGATTGAGGGAGGACCTATCCCGGGAAGACAGCCTTACTCGAGATGATAGTACGCTATCTGGTTTACCTTTATCATCGTGTACTGGTTTAGGTGACCTGAGAGGTCGCTATTGCACGTTGACAAAGCCCCTAGGATTCTTGCTTGACTGCCGGCAGTATGAGGGCGATCATATAAGTGAGAGCTGGAGTCTATTAGCACATCCTTAAAAGGTCCCTAGTCGTAGGAGTTTCGAGACAGGGCATCGATTCTCCAGAGTAGACTAGTGTATATAGTTGAGACCCCGACGAGGGGCGGTGGCCGGTCTCACAAGCCACTGGTGTCAGTTGGTTCACCTAAGATGTATACAGGTGCTCATTGGGTTATGAGTACACCGGACAGGACTCGCCGGGAACATGCTAGTTGGTCTTATACCTGACGTCAGATAGCAGTTCCCAGGTGACATGTGTACAGGTTAGTTCATCGACGTGGGGATCGTCATTTGTCTCGTGTGAGTTCCCATTGTGCTTTGATTACTACCCTACCACGGCTCAAAGGAGTCGTGCAAACAGGTTTTAGTTGGGTACAGTCCCGAGCCACATGGAGGCAGTGAGCGGATCTTCAGGGGTTCGTCTCTCCCGGTATTGGGGGTGAGGTCGCGCTGTGTCTAGGAGAGCCATTACACGAAGACCTTGGCCAAGGCAGGAGATTTACTGGTAGGTATTCCAGTAGTATCTCAGAGTGTTCTGGGCTACACTCCGACACGACTTGTACCGCTTTTGGGGGTCTGACTTTTACCAACCCCCTAGGCCCGACATGCGATGCTCATAGACGAACGGACCGGACTGTACGGATATTGTCACTGACAGGCTCAGTAGGGTGTCAGGATGAGTTCGCTCATCGACGTCCCTTTTAGTCAATAGCTGGTGGCCCGTCACGTATTGGCTTATACCTCTGACGTGCTAGTGGTTAAATCCACAGCCATAGTATTGACGAGTCTTTAGAGTTCACCACACACACAGTTACTCAGCTTTCGGGCGAAACGCTGTAGAGGCCGTATGGAGATATGGCAGGGTCCGATCAGATACGTGCGGTATTGCACGGATCAGGATCGGACAGTTTGTACTAGTGGCCGTATGGTTATATGGCAGGGTTCGATCAGATACATGCGGTATTGCACGGATCAGGATCGAACGGATATTACTAGCCGGCTTTGGCTTAAGCCGGTCCTAGTTTAGTACAGTGTAGATTTTGTCTTTTTGCATTTGTATCCGGACGGAATACAGATGCGGGTGTGTATGCACAGCATGGGGGTTTTCCTGTAATTTATTACGGGACCAGTTTTCTGGAGTTGCCAGTTTGCATTCCGTTCCGACCGGTTTTCCTTTGTTCTTTCCCGGCCGGACTTTTCCGATGGAGGGGGTTATTTGCAATTGTGCAAATAACTTTAGTGGAGGGGTTTTATTGCAAAAGTGTTGATTATGATAGCATCATTATCTTTTGCACCATCACTTGCATTAATGAGGGTATGGGTTGATTAAAGGTGTAAGCATGGTTGATGTTTTATTGTCTCTTGATGTGGTCACCCCTTCACTTTGCACTACCATCACCTCCCTCTTGGTTTTTGTTCACACCTCCACCACCATTCCTCATTTGTTTTTTGGCCGGCCACATCTTGGAGTGAGAGAGAGAGGAGTTCATTTTTGGTATGAGGGATTAATTCACATATCATTTTCATGCTTGCAAAATTCCTCACTTCATTCCAAAGTCCATTCATGTTTCCTCCATCCAAAGGCAACCAACCCCAAAGAGACATACTCTACACTACTTCCTACAGCAAATCTTGGACGCGTCGATTCGCCAGCTTCGCGCCCGAGTTGCCTCGGTATTGAGGCGGGAGCCCGTAAAAGCTACAGGCGATGTGGTGCCCTTTCCGACGAGGAGGAGACGGACGGAGATCCCGCAAGGAGATCGGAGTGGAGATGAAGACCGGAGGACTCGGATCAGTCGGTACATCTCTTCCCTTTCTTGTTAGTAGCTTAGACTTGTTAATGGTTACGATCCGGGTGTTTAGTGCGCGGTGGTGCCGGTTTGCTAAGTCCGCAAAATTTAAGTTTATAACCGTTTCCGCGTTTGGCCGTCGGATTGACGGCCGGGGCGCCGCCGTGCACTTACAGTGGTATCAGAGCCACGCCATTAACCTTTTCTAGCTTGTTCTAATGTGTTTTACTTATCCGATCGACCGAAATCCCGAAAACCTCATTTTGTTAGCATCAGGTTTCTGTTGAAAATTTTTGGTCTCAGAAAATTTTTCAGGTCATAAAATATTGATGTACACAAAATTCTAAGACCACTGAAAAAATTCGACAACTTCAGTCGATTACCTGAGCGCGGAAGCGCGGCCAAACCCCACCTTGGGCCGCGCTTCCGCCGCACTCTGGTGTCATCACTGCACCCAATTTTTCCAGTGGACTTATGGGCTTATTTTGGGGCTTTTGGGATATTAATTTTGGGCCCAGGTTTTCTGTGGTTGCTACAGTATTGGTTGGGGGCCCACTTGTTAATTGTTTGATCGATCGGATATTTTTTAAACACATTATTTCACAGTATTTACATTATATCTGCGACCGTGAATGTCACTCGATCGGTAAATCCGGTCTAGCTGCTATAGCCCGGTTAGACGGATTTGCGAACGTGACTTTCACGTTGATATTCTATGTTTATGCTGTGTTGTTGCGGATCGGTCGTGGGGATAGCCTGGATGCAATGCTAGTACAGTATTGGTGTATTATGTACATTTGATATTGCGGGGCGAGCGTCCGACATGTGGACTGCCGTCACTGCCTGATTGTATTATTCTTTTGGGGCACGACCTGGTTGCGGTCGATGTACCCGTTGTATGTATATTTTACATTCTGTACTAGGATTACCCCGCGGTGGGGTGCACGGATAGCCGGGTTCTGGAGGGCAACAAGCCCGCATCTCATGGCATTGGGACGGAGGGGGCTTCACTCTAGGATTGGCGGGCTATTCGCCGCACTCGTAGGGGGTACAGGTTGACCCAGGAGGGGTGCCCAAGTTGCCGGATTCCGTGGAGTGCTGGGTGGTCCATTCACGGAGCTGAAGGGGGCTGCCTCGCTTCAGGTTTTGGCGGGTGACTTGCCGCGCCCGTAGGGGTCTAGGTTTTCATTGCAGAGGGTATCCACACGACCAGGGGAACGTCGGGTTTTCAGTAGTGGCTCTGTGAAACCCGGGGATCCCAGATATCTGTATTGTTCTGTGATGCTGTACATTTCTGTGATGTTGCATTTTATTCACGCCTTGAGCAAATATAATATATTGGTATATATATTAGTAGATGTTGTATATGCTTTTCATCCGCGCTAGTCCAGTCCCCGCTCTGCCGTTAGTTAGCTAACCTAACGGGTAATGACGGGACCCAGTGGCGAATGCGGATGGCATATACGTACATCAGTATATTTTCGTTCTTTATTGGTGTGATCAATTGATGGGACTGCGTTGATTCGGATCAATGCAAGTTAAACAAACCTAATCTGATGTTGTTGGAACACTTTTCTAAAAGCTGTTATTGCAAGGACGTTCACCTCTGTTTTGCATCGTGGTATTCATTTGGAATATCCTGCTCCTCAGTCGATGAGGCAAGGGCCGAGATCCCTTCACCGGGAGTGACCCCTTGGACAGAAGTTTGCATCAGGGCATTAACTTCACTATAGCCGATTACTTTTGCTTTGCACCGTGGTATTCAGTTGGAATATCCTGCACCCCATTCTATGGGGAAAGAGCCGAGATCCCTTCACCGGGAGTGACCTCTTTAGTAAAGGTTTTCGCCACTATATTTTCTAAAAAGCTATCCGTTCCTTCAACGATATCAAGTTCATTACGTTAAAGGTTTTCGCCAGAAACCATTCGTAGCCCTCCGTCATTTCAGACGGGTAGCAAGTAGTATTCATGCTATGTTTGTTGACCTTCGTCAAGGCATAGTGTATGGTAGCTGCTTGTTACCTTTCTGTTGCATAGGTAGATGCGTTGGTTTGGGACAGTCGTATAGCCTTGTTGACCTTCGTCAAGGGCTTGTACGGGTGGATTCAAATTAACCTGGATAATGACGGGTAGAACTTGACATGTGACTTATGATTTGTTGACCTTCGCCAAGGTCATAAGAGCATGGGGCAGAAATCACATCGGGAGTTTCAAAAGAACTGAAACTTGCCAGATATGCGCATACCTTCTGGAGTGTGATACCGTGAGCGGATTCCGTCACGATATCATGCGATGATAGTTGGATCCCGATTCCCACTGATGAGTTGGTTTACTCCTCGGGTGACCCCGACTGATTCTTCTTTCAGGTTTGGAGGAGAATTTGAGGTACAGTGGGAGGTTTCCAGATTAGATAAATTGGTAACCATTCTGATCTAGGATAGAGTGCACGCTGAGTGTTTCTTTTCTCTCTCTCTCTGGCAGCGACCATTGACCCGACCCAAGATTATGACTCAGTGACCAAGTTGACCGAACCTACTTAACACTGGCTTTTGGATTGTCAGAGTTGCAGACCTCATTGCCACTCCTACTTTTACCCTTTTCTCCAGGACACCCCGTATTACTGCGAACGTCCACTTCCATTGGACAAAACCATCGTATGGTTAGATACGAACTCGAAGGACTTCGAGGATGGTTTCCGGTTCTGGAGAAAACGGATAGGATTATTCAGTTGTCTTTTCTTTTCACCCTCTCTCAGGTTACGAGTACTCCTTAATTTAGGAGTAGTACACCTATTATGCAAATTGGATAGTCTTCTTCCAAACCATAGGCTGGTGCCGACCGGTAGGGAATGAAGAAAACCAGTTAGCCTAAACGGTGTACAGAAGGTATTAAGTTCAGACAAAGCAAGGGATTAGTAAGAGGGCAAAGTAAATTGCGACTGCTATTCACGATCAAACCAAGTATTTCTTCGCCAATCCTAAATCACCTTTGTATTTCTCCAGGACACTCCGTATCACTACGAAGATCCCATTTTATTGGATAATCCATCGTATGGTTATATACGAACTCGAAAGGAACTTGTTCCAGTTCGGGGATGGATCCTGGTTCAGGAGAAATAGGAATAAAGTACATTCAGGTGTCTTTTATCTTCACCTTCTCTCGCGTTGCGAGTGCTCCTAGGATTAGGACAGTACACCCTTTATGCTTATTGGATATTCTTTTTCCAAACCATAGGCTGGTGCCGAACGGTAGGGAAGGAAGAAAACCAATTGGCCTAAGGGGTGTGCAGAAGGTAATGACTAAAGACATATAAAGGGATTTGGAGAGGTGGCAAAGAATTATACGGTTATAGTTGTGAATCTGGATAATGGATGAGGCATTGCTAAGAATACCGGGATACCCCACCGAAACATTTCAATGTTTCAGTTTCACTGTGTACTGTTAAAAGAAAACTGATTTCCTGATTAGACACTTGCTCCAGGGTATGTATTTACCAGGTTTGATTCTCACATCTGTATGGTTTTACAGATGGTGAGTGGGAGTAAGTTATTGGGAATTGGGTGATCATCCTCATTATATCGGGATTCGTTGTAATCGGTGATATTTGAGGAGATCATCTGGGCTGTTTGCCGGTCGGCAAATATTTGGTTTTGAATATCCGCTGTTGTGCACCAATTTCAAATTGAAATATCTGTACGTCTATTTTCATAGAGTGAGATATACCTTTTGATATTATGTCGATGACATTTACCTATATCAGTGGATGGTTAGGTAAGGAGCATTAAACAGCGGTGTAATTCTTCATAACCATAGTACAGTTTTCAACCTACGACACACAGTGAATGAGTTATTAGACTCAGCGGACTTATACAGAGTATTGTATGTTGTCCAGTGTCCATTAGGACAGAGGGGTTGGTCCTCATACTATATTCTGTTTACTTTTAACTTCTCTAGTTCTTAGACATATGTTTCGTTGAAACACAGGGTCTAAGTTTTGAGGAGTTACAGGTATTTGAATAGAGTAGAGAACCAGGTGTAGCAAGTATCGGGATTCTTCAAAGTGATCGAAGATGTAGATACTTGTGTATGGTATTCAGTTGATAGTAATAATTAAGAGAACTTGCTTCTCTTTCGGGTTACTCATAATTGGAAGCATTCCTAAGTCGAGTAACGCTGATCGGCCTCCTTCCATTTAGTTGACATGCACTGGAGACAGCTGCATGATTTGAATCTGGTTCAATTAAATCAGTGCCTCTGGTTCTATATTGGATATAGAACAGTTCATATCTTAATGATGTTAAGGTACGGGGAGTTGTCCGGCTTATGCTTAAAACCAGACTCTGGATAACTCATAGGCACGTTTCTGTAATGGCTGTTTGTGGGTTGACCCAGGCTATGACGAGGGTTGACTTTCTACCATCTGGCAGATCAATAGAAATATTGTTCTAGACTCGCCACAGTTTTATTAAAAATGGATTTTTTCAAAAACAGAAGTGGGAGTATGGTAGAACTGGAAGTGATTCCAGAACCGCAAACGATTACTGAAGATTTGATAAGGAACCTAAAGATTCAATCTGATTTGACATTCCATTGGCCACTCCGCAGATAAGGTGGATAACTTCAGGCACCTGAGAGGCACTCCGGTAGCCTCAAGGACGGTGACAGGGAAGTTCTTGTTTACCCACACTTGCCATTGTTGTTGTTCCAGGCTGCGAGACCCGGCAGGAGGATGAGTATAGCATCGTTCTAAACCAGCTTTAGAAGTGCACGTTTATATGACTCTGCCAGAGGGTTGTCGTAGTCAGTGGGAGCAGCGGAAGTATTGGTGGACATCAGGCTTATGTCTATTTATAGACTAAAGCAGTTTTATCGGAGATAGATCATTTATTTCTGACGTGACAGTCATGGGTTTGACTTCATCAGAATAGGGGATGGATCTGTTGAGAAGGTAGTAGGGTGTGATGTCATAGTATTTGGATGACATACACAAAGTAGGAAAGGAAACTCCTATACTACGATCGGTCATACTTTGGTCGTCACACAGTGTTTTCTTCTTATGGGAAATGGATTTTGTATCAAACATACTGGTTACTAGATCTATGGTTTTTAGATCTAGATTTGGGTGGTTTCCTAATCAGGGTACTTAGACAGCATTCTAAGAGTATTTAGAATGGACAACTCCTGGCACGGTAGTATACCTGCAGGTGATGGAGTCACCCTCTCTAAAGGTGTCTTACAGACTAAAGTGGAGAGGGATGTGCATGATTGGCAGATCACTTGCTCAGGCAATTGAGTCAATCATGAGATGTCAAGTATCACACCAGATGTTGTTCTTGCACTAGATGCAATAAGTTGATATTGATCCAATCCTGGTGGAACAGTCGGGAGGCAGTTGTCATTCCAGGCTTCCAAGGTGACATGGACGACAAGGAGGTTGTCAGAGTTGTAGTTATCCTTCTGACGAGGGGCAGTATTGTGGACAGGTGGTCCAAGGCAATACTGAGGGTGGCATGGCGCAGGATACTGATTAAGTTCAGTTGACGATGCAGTCTAAGAAGTTTGGATTTGGAGTTCATTTATGAGCTCGGTCCCATCAGACATCCAGACATACTAAGACAGGTATTGCTCATTTCGGGAGATGGCTTTCTCCGCGAACTTGAGATATAGAGAGACATAGAAAGAAACATCAAGGCGGATCCACTCACTGAGGCTATTCCTCGAACGCAATAGTTTCACAAATGGTTTTTGTGAGACTGACTAGTAGAGGAGTTGGGTGTTCGGTATCACACGGGCTGTGAGTATGCGACATCGCAATAATTAGCCTTGAGTGCAAGTGGGAGATTGTTGGAGATAATGCCCTCAGAGTCAATTATTGGGTCACAGGCACGTGATTGCAATGATTGAGGGAGGACCTATCCCGGGAAGACAGCCTTACTCGAGATGATAGTACGCTATCTGGTTTACCTTTATCATCGTGTACTGCTTTAGGTGACCTGAGAGGTCGCTATTGCACGTTGATAAAGCCCCTAGGATTCTTGCTTGACTGCCGGCAGTATGAGGGCGATCATATAAGTGAGAGCTGGAGTCTATTAGCACATCCTTAAAAGGTCCCTAGTCGTAGGAGTTTCGAGACAGGGCATCGATTCTCCAGAGTAGACTAGTGTATACAGTTGAGACCCCGACGAGGGGCGGTGGCCGGTCTCACAAGCCACTGGTGTCAGTTGGTTCACCTAAGATGTATACAGGTGCTCATTGGGTTATGAGTACACCGGACAGGACTCGCCGGGAACATGCTAGTTGGTCTTATACCTGACGTCAGATAGCAGTTCCCAGGTGACATGTGTACAGGTTAGTTCATCGACGTGGGGATCGTCATTTGTCTCGTGTGAGTTCCCACTGTGCTTTGATTACTACCCTACCACGGCTCAAAGGAGTCGTGCAAACAGGTTTTAGTTGGGTACAGTCCCGAGCCACATGGAGGCAGTGAGCGGATCTTCAGGGGTTCGTCTCTCCCGGTATTGGGGGTGAGGTCGCGCTGTGTCTAGGAGAGCCATTACACGAAGACCTTGGCCAAGGCAGGAGATTTACTGGTAGGTATTCCAGTAGTATCTCAGGGTGTTCTGGGCTACACTCCGACATGACTTGTACCGCTTTTGGGGGTCTGACTTTTACCAACCCCCTAGGCCCGACATGCGATGCTCATAGACGAACAGACCGGACTGTACGGATATTGTCACTGACAGGCTCAGTAGGGTGTCAGGATGAGTTCGCTCATCGACGTCCCTTTTAGTCAATAGCTGGTGGCCCGTCACGTATTGGCTTATACCTCTGACGTGCTAGTGGTTAAATCCACAGCCATAGTATTGACGAGTCTTTAGAGTTCACCACACACACAGTTACTCAGCTTTCGGGCGAAACGCTGTAGAGGCCGTATGGAGATATGGCAGGGTCCGATCAGATACGTGCGGTATTGCACGGATCAGGATCGGACAGTTTGTACTAGTGGCCGTATGGTTATATGGCAGGGTTCGATCAGATACATGCGGTATTGCACGGATCAGGATCGAACGGATATTACTAGCCGGCTTTGGCTTAAGCCGGTCCTAGTTTAGTACAGTGTAGATTTTGTCTTTTTGCATTTGTATCCGGACGGAATACAGATGCGGGTGTGTATGCACAGCATGGGGGTTTTCCTGTAATTTATTACGGGACCAGTTTTCTGGAGTTGCCAGTTTGCATTCCGTTCCGGCCGGTTTTCCTTTGTTCTTTCCCGGCCGGACTTTTCCGATGGAGGGGGTTATTTGCAATTGTGCAAATAACTTTAGTGGAGGGGTTTTATTGCAAAAGTGTTGATTATGATAGCATCATTATCTTTTGCACCATCACTTGCATTAATGAGGGTATGGGTTGATTAAAGGTGTAAGCATGGTTGATGTTTTATTGTCTCTTGATGTGGTCACCCCTTCACTTTGCACTACCATCACCTCCCTCTTGGTTTTTGTTCACACCTCCACCACCATTCCTCATTTGTTTTTTGGCCGGCCACATCTTGGAGTGAGAGAGAGAGGAGTTCATTTTTGGTATGAGGGATTAATTCACATATCATTTTCATGCTTGCAAAATTCCTTACTTCATTCCAAAGTCCATTCATGTTTCCTCCATCCAAAGGCAACCGACCCCAAAGAGACATACTCTACACTACTTCCTACAGCAAATCTTGGACGCGTCGATTCGCCAGCTTCGCGCCCGAGTTGCCTCGGTATTGAGGCGGGAGCCCGTAAAAGCTACAGGCGATGTGGTGCCCTTTCCGACGAGGAGGAGACGGACGGAGATCCCGCAAGGAGATCGGAGTGGAGATGAAGACCGGAGGACTCGGATCAGTCGGTACATCTCTTCCCTTTCTTGTTAGTAGCTTAGACTTGTTAATGGTTACGATCCGGGTGTTTAGTGCGCGGTGGTGCCGGTTTGCTAAGTCCGCAAAATTTAAGTTTATCACCGTTTCCGCGTTTGGCCGTCGGATTGACGGCCGGGGCGCCACCGTGCACTTACAATAAGGATACCTGATAATTGATGAGAGGAATGTGATATTGACCCGTACCCAGCTTTTGGGATGCCGTATGATGATTTACCGTACGAGCTTCATATTGATGATAGATCCGCACTCATGACTCGAAGATGTCATATGATATTGTATCGTACGCGGTACCTTTGAGGCGGGATCACCGACTATTATACTTATATATATATATATATATATATATATATATATATATATATATATATATATATATATCGAATCAGATTTAGGTGGTTTCCAGACCCCTCCTATTTGACTTGTTAGCTAGATCTGTAGTTGCTAGTAAAGGTTAGGCTAGGCTGATGTCATACCTATTTCAAAACTAACGAATCGGGAGTATTTCAAGAATTGGCACAGGGATACTACGGATATTTTCAAAAGACGCATCTTTTCTTAAAAACACCGTAGCCCTTATTATACTAAAAGCCCCGATTCGTCTTATTTCAAAAGGCAAACTGTAGGACCTTTTATATTGATGCCGATGTGTAACTGTTGCGTTTATTAGTCTATTCCTGCATATTCTTGTTATTCGCATCGCATGTGTAAATGGTTATTGCTATATTAAACACATGCTGTTAGGACACCAGCACCATTATCGATGATGCATATGTTCCACGTACACCTGCTTGCCGGCTCACACACTTCATCATCGATAATTTCCATGTCACTACACTGTAGCACTGTTGCATTCAGGATATGATCTCTTGCATGGCATACTTGTGTACATACCCCTTGTACATCCATACCTACATACATAAGTATTTGCACATATATAGATGATTTTGGCTTGATTAGAGATTTGGGAACCGCAAGATACTCTTTAAAACTGATTCATTTTAGAAGAGCGGTTTTCCCTCAATATGTGCATATTACTATTCCATATTGCATGATATACTGATATGCTTACATTTCTTTTATGTGCCGCATACATCATGCTTTTGATTATACGCATTGAGATATGTTGATTCCATGATATTTCTGGATTTGGGAACCGTGGATATTTCAAAAGAGATTATGTAATTGTTTTAAAAACCCGGTTACCCTTGATATAATATTTCAGTGCGTCCACCATGTGTTTTCTCGGTGCTGAGAGCGACATGTGAAACCCGATTCGAGGAGGCGGTGAGGCCGATTGCGGGTACATGGTGGGCCCGGTATGGTACCCCGGGGCAACAAAGGGATGCTGTGTATACAGACGGTGAGCCTGGCAGAGGGACTACTACCTACCGGTGATAGTATTTGGGCTCGGCGGATATCCGGAGGATACCGACCGGAGTCGAGAGATGATGTGGGCCGATCCACACCGACGGAGCCCGATATATGAGGATTTACGTGCCGATGCTAGGCACATGTTTCATGATGTTTTCGAGTGTCGATGCTTGACACTCAGGTTCTATGATTTTGATATGTCGCGAGCGACACATGTTGATTCACATCCTCATACTTCCATGCATATGTTTATGATATTTACATGCATGATGCTTATTGTCATTGGGTGACACATGGACGTTTTCCACATACATATATTGACATTGATGATATTGATCACACAGTTGGATGATATCCACATATTCATAGACTTTATGATATGTCATTACCTGAGGCACTGGCACGAGCACTTGACACAACACTCATGTATAGATGTTATATTGCCACCTTATCTTGCTTCAGACTTATTCTTTGAGGTTTATATATACTGATCGTATTGACCTAGGATTATGTCATGCATACGATTTCTACTCTGCGACGTTCTCTATTCACAAGTTGGCAACTCACCCCCGTTGTGCCACAGTTCTTGCAGGTTTTGCCGTACAGGTTCCATTGCGGCTTTTCTGGCACATTGCTTCATTTCTGGGTGATTGCATTGGTAGGTGGGTTCACTCGCATCGTGACCACCCTTGTATTATTTTATTCAGTTGTATCTAGTAATTCCATCAACCAAAACTTGTATTTTGTTTCAGACTTAGAAAACCAGTTATGTATTATTTCGACCTTAGAGTCGCGCGTTGTAGTATTATGGTTTTCATGTTGATTTTGAGTTTCTTTTGAGTTTTGATCCTCGCCCTTTGGCGTTGTATATTATATTGCTTGCGTGGTTGTGACCGTCGATTGACGAAGAGCTAGCTCCCGCTTGGGGATGCCTTTTATTGTGCATATATATATTATTCATGTTGTACCCTATTCGGGGCCAGTATTTACCAAGGAAACTCTGCCGAAATTTTTAGAAAAGATATGGAGGATTTAAAATGCATATTCAGCTTATCTATTTTAAAACCCTTGTTTTGAAAACTTGTTTTCTTCACTTCTTAAAACTATTTCCTTTATTTATTGCTAAAAAAATAGTTTTAGATTTCTGGGCTTTGGCTTACTTGAATTGGATGGGGTCCTATAGACTTCATATGATTCAAGTGTCTGTCACGGGCTATTTCGGGTCGTGACAGTATGCTATATGGTTACTCTTTGTCTTAACATGTAGACTTGTATTGTGATACTGTCTTGCTCTCACATATTGATAAAGCCCTTAGGATGTGTACTTGACTACCAGGATTATGATGAGATCATACTAGTGGAGCCAGGTTAGTCCATAAGTTCATCCTTTAATTGTTCCTAGTAGTGGGTGTATTGAGACGGGGCATCAATATTCCAGAATAGACTAGCGTATACGCTTCTTGACCCATATGAATGTCGATGGATGATCCTATATCCCCTGGTGTTTGACATCAGAGATGGTATACGGGTGCTCAATGGAGACTGGGTACACTGAACATGACTCGCCGAGAACTCCTAGATAGTATTATACCTATCGTCAGATAGCAGTTCTCTGGTGACACTGGTACAGGTTAGTCTGTACACCCGAGATCGTCATAGAGTCTTGTGTGATTCCTACTGTGCTTTGATTTCCACCTTACTACGTTCAAGAGAACATGCAAAACGGTGGTTTTTGGGTACAGTCCCGAGTCACATAGAGGCAATGAGCGATATGAGGGGTTTCATCTCTCTCGGTATTGGGGGTTGATGTTGCGCTGTGCTCGATTGGCTATAACAGGAAGTCCCTGGCCAGGGCTGATACAAAGATTTACTGGTAAGTGTTATCAGTAGTTTCTCGACCCGTTATGAGTCTCACATCGCCACGACTTATTAAGTTACTGGGGTCTTACGTTTACCACCCCTAGACTAGATATGCGACATATCAGACGAAGAGACCAGACTATACGGTAGTGTTACTGACAGGCTTTGCGGGAGTTTAGACAAGCTTGCTTGTTGATTTTCTGATCGCTCAATAACCGGGTAGCCGTTACGTCCAGCTAGTACCGCTGACGGCTTGCGGGTGAGTGATATGATCATCACCTTCTGCCGGCGTATTGACGAGTCTTTAGAGTCCTACACAGAGGTTTCCTGGCTCAGGAGAAATGAAGTAGGAGCACATATGTGATATGTGCGGGACTGAGATTAATACGTGTATGTGATACCGTATTCTATTATCGCGATATGTGATATCGGCCGGTTATATGTGATATAGCCGGGTTATCGAATCAAGTGTTGATTTGATAAGCTGATACAAATGATATTAGTCGGTTATATGTGATATAGCCGGATTATTAAATCAAGTGTTGATTTAGGTATTTAATGTATAATTATATATTTGATATATTAATTTACATTAACTAATATTAGCTCACTTAAGTATTTCTTTTTCTCATTTGTGTACACTTAATATATATGTGATATATATTATTGTGTCATGCTTGTTACCACATGCAACATTGGTGTATGAGACTCACACCATGCTTATCATAATAAAGGGTTTTATTGATTTAAAGTAAATCAAAATTAGTTGGAAATTAGTCACATGGTTTGAGCTTAGTGGAAGCTTGTAGAACCATTGACTTAGTCGACTAATTTTCTTTTATTTGAGATATTTATTAACCCAACCATTACCTTAAGCCATGGTTAACTCTCTACAAGAGTTAGTATGAGATATTATCTCATCCATGGTTGCTATTCTCACTCATGACATTTTCTCCACTTCATCTTCTTCTTCATCTCCAAGAGCTTTCTAGGTTTTCAGGAGGTGAAGAAAATTAGTGAGAAAAATATTTCTAAAGTGAGAAAAATTCCTACTTCATCAACCTACACTAGATTAACCATTTAGTTTAGGTTATTTGCTTCACTAATTCCTAATTAGTGAAGAGGTAGCTTGAGTTAGTGTCTCCTCAACGTAGATCATCTTCGTCCTCGAAGACTTCAAGCAAGCTTGTTCATTTCACCTTGTGGAGCCTTACTAGAGTTCGGGAGATCACTACTTAGAGGAAAAGGACTGCTACACGGAGCTTTTGAAGTGAAGGACCGGTCTACAAAGGTTGCATTCCTTATTCAATTTGTATGTAAAGTTGTTTACATTCTAGCATAACCCTAATTCTCTAGTCAAGATCTTGTGTTAGGGTTTCTTAGCACACTAATTTTTATAAAATGGCATGGTTGATGCCTTCCGAAACCCAGTATTCGTGCTAAAGAACCATGCAGTTGTATCAGAGCTAAGCTAGAGAATTAGACGATGTTAGTAGAATTACGAAACCGAAACAACTCCGAAACCTTGAAACGAAATCCATAATTTCTGTCGAATTTTAAAAGACCTTTAAATTTTCTTTAAGCAACTGCAGAATGTTACATATGATGTAACATGAACACCATAGAAAATTGAACCCCCTTCGCCGGATTTGACCCGGCGAAATAAGGATATGACCGGCCTGGCCGGTTTTATAGGTTTGTTCTGGCTACAATTTTTTCTGGTGTTCCAGTCTCTGGGGTTTGGTGTTTTAGGTGTTGTTTGTTTTTACTAAGATTGCATGTGATGTTATCTTTCTATAAAGGCAATTCGGAGTGTTTCGTAGTCGTAATTTTAATATCGTTTCGGGTACTTTTGACGACGTTGAAAAGTTCGAACGAATATCAAAAACCCAACTTTCACCCGTCTATGGAAATTTTCCAAAAGTTGGATTTTTCCAAGTTAAAAATATTCAAAAATCATGCAAGTAATTCTATGGACTCTCTAGAAGAACGATACCCAAACTCGACTTTTTCACTACGGAACCGCGGCCAAATCCTAGGGTTTGCGGCAGTTCCGCGGCTCCATGAGTGAGGCGTGGGTCGGCCATTCTACGGTTAGTTCATAGGTACCGTGACATGTTCTGAGTATTTTTAAACTGTGCTCAAGTGTTGAGCTCTCTGGGAAATTTTGGGTGTTTGTTGATTCGATCGAAATGTTTAATATCGTCTAGCTATCTGTGACGTGATACAATATTTAGAATCTACAGTAATTGGTTTTGAGAAAATTGATTAGTTGCTTGTAAATTTAACATTTCGGTCTCGGAAGGAATCGTGAATCTTGTTGAATTACCCGATTTCTTTTGAAAAGATGTTTTCGTGAGTGAGACCCAAATGTAAGATTTACAATGTTAGGCATGGAATCCGAAATATGAGATATTCCGAGTTTATGATATCTAAGGGCTGTGTCGATTCCAAATGTTATAGTTTGACATTTTCTTTTCTGCGACCGTTAGTGTAATATGTGGTGTATCGCCGGTTTCGTTTCTATATGTCAACGACAATTGGAATACCCATATTTACTTACGTTGATGACATGTGATGTTATGTGTTGCTGGGATATGTTATATTGGATCGTCGTGTTTTGAATAGCCGGGTTTTTTTGCGTGAGATGAGAGTTTTTCATTTTCATTCATGTAAAAAACTTGTATGTAATATTCTTTTATTGGGGTACTTCCGGTTTGAGAATGTTGTCACCATTGTTGTATATTATTTACTTTTCCGCATTAGGATAGACCCAAGACATGGAGCACAAGTAACCGGGTTCTAGAGTTCAGTGGGAGACCATCTCGAGGAGTCGAGACCGGGTCTCCTAACTCTAGAATTGGTAGGGTTGCTTGCCACTCTCGTAGGGGGTCTATGGATATGGGTTTGGCTATTTATCACGACCGTGGAATCCGTGTTTTTTACTGGCTTAATTTAAAACACGGATATCCTGGTATATCCAATATTTCATATGTTGACTTCTGCTGCTGATATTCTGTGATTTGATCATTTTATATGCGTGAGACGAATGCTTTATTATTATATATATGATATATAATAAACGTTTCTTATGTTTTGCACCCGCGCTAGTCCTACCCCGCCATGCCGTTAGTTAAGTAACCGAATGGTGCATAACGGGACACTGTGGCAAATGCGGATGGCATAAGCGTACGTTGAATTTTCGTTTCTTCTGTGATGCTTAGGAAGCATAAATGACGGGGCTTCATTAATGAGATTAATGAAAAAGAAAGAAACCTAAAGATGTTGTAGAATCAATTTTTCAAAAAGGGTAGCTCTAGTTTTTGCTTTGCATAGTGGTATTCATGAATATCCAGCACCTCATTCGATGAGGAAAGAACCGAGATCCCTTCACCGGGAGTGACCTCTTTAGCAAAATCTAGCAGATGCTACAACCCACTCAGTTTTGTCTTTTGATTGCTTCTCTAGTTTTTGCTTTGCATAGTGGTATTTATGAATATCCAGCATCTTATTCGATGAGGAAAGAGCCGAGATCCCTTCACCGGGAGTGACCTTTTTATCGAAACTAGCAAAAGCCTAAAATACACTTCTTTTCAAAATCACTCGATTCTACAACGAGATCAAGTTCAAAGCGTTAAAGGTTTTCATAAAAACCATCCGCAGACCCTCCGTAATTTTAGGAAGTAGAGTACTTAGTATTTGTGCTACGTTTGTTGACCATAGTTAAGGCGTAGTGTGCGGTAGCTAAGTAATGTCTTCCTACACAGCATATGATGCGATTAATTAAGACATTTGTATGACTTTGTTGACCATAGTTAAGGGTTATATAAGTGGGTCTAATTAATCATGAAATGACGGGTAGAACTTGACTAGTGCTTATGATTTGTTGACCATAGTTAAGGTCATAAGTCACTAGGGGTAAAACCACATTGGGAATTTCAAGAGTTGAAATTTGCAATGAGATTGCATACCTTCTATGAGATAGTTGGATCCCGATACCCACTGCGACTAAGAGTTACTCCTGGGAGAGTTTTACACATCACAATTAGCCGTTCAAGTAGGTGTCTAGAAAAGTGTTAACGGGGTTACACCTCTGGGAAAACGAGATTTATTTTAATTAGGTCCGTGCGAAAGGACGGGGAACCTCCCTCAAAATACCGACACTGGCCTGGCTGAAAGATTGGCGAACTTGTAGGGTGTAATTAATCCAAGCTAGTCTTACCTTTTTGGGTTTGAAAGAAGATTTGATAAAAATAGTAGGGGCCATCCTGATTAGATAAGATAATAACCAATCTAATCTTGTAAGAGCATTCGCTAAGTGTTTTCTTCTCTCTCTCTCTCCAGGTAGCGACCATGTCATGCCTTAATCAAAATAATAATATGGATGTATTGACCAAACCCGTTTGTTATACTGAGTTGGGGAACGCTGGTTCCACTCTATCTTATAATTGTTATAAGTCCGAGCAGGAAATAGGGGAATATCCGGATTCCCACGCTACCCAAACGAGGAATGAGCATGATGATGCATCTTCTTCGGACGTGTTAGTTACTGAGAACTGTTTCTCGGTACACTCTACGTACTGGGTATTAGATACTGGATCGGGATCCTACATATGTAATATATTGCATGGGCTAAGGAAAAGTAGAGAACTGGGAATGGGTGATCATTCTGTAAGAGTAGAGAATGGTGCAAATGTTGCAGCCAAAACAGTTGGCGAATATCACCTTGTTTTACCAAATGGTAATACATTGATTCTGAACGAATGCTATTACATACCGAACCTGATATGCAATATTATATCAGTTTCTTTGCTGAGTAAAGAAGGATATAATTTTGTATTGCAGGATAATGTTATGAACATTTTTCTGAATCAAAAGTTGATTGGATCGGGCTCGTTAAATAATGGAATATAAGTTCTAAATCAAACCACAGTTCTTAACGTACAAAACACGCACAAGAGGAAGAGTTCAGAAATGAACGAATCCTTCTCGTGGCATTGTAGACTAGGTCATATCAATGCGACACGACTAGCTAATTTATATAAGGATGGACATTTGAATTCGTTTGAATTATCATCTTATGAAACTTTCGAGTCATGTCTCAAAGGCAAGATGACCAAAACTCCGTTTACTGGACACAGAGATAGAGCTGCTGAACTTTTAGAACTAATACATAGTGATGTATGCAGTCCCATGTCTGCACATGCCAGGAATGGTTACTCTTACTTCATTACATTCACTGACGATCTCTCAAGATTTGTTCATGTGTTCCTGTTGAAACATAAGTCTGAAGCTTTTGAGAAATTCAAAGAATATAAGCATGAAGTTGAAGACCAGACGGGTAAAAGTATTAAAATCCTACGATCTGATTGGAGAGGAGAATACTTGGGCACGGAATTCTGTGACTATCTAAAAGAGAATGGGATTCTCTATCAGCTTACTCCTCCGTATACACCACAACATAACGGTGTATTGGAGCGGAGGAATTGCACCCTATTATATATGGTGCGCTCTATGATGAGCACCGCTGAGTTACCTATTTCTTTTTGGGGTTATGCGCTTGAGACATCAGCATACCTATTGAATAGAGTTCCAACAAAATCAGTGCCTACCACTCCATATGAGATATGGAATGGGAAGAGACCATCTCTTAAACGAGTTAAGATATGGGGTATTCTATCCTATGTTAAAAAGCAAAATCCGGACAAGCTCGAGGCAAGATCCGCTTTGTGTAAGTTTGTGGGATATCCAAAGGATTCCTATAAATATATCTTCTACCACGGTAAGGAATAAAAGGTGTTTGTTTCTCAATATGCCACTTTTTTAGAAAAGGAATTTCTTGTTAAAGAAATTAGTGGGAAGAGGTAGAGCTGGAAGAGGTTCCAACCGCACAAACTACAACAGAAGATTTGGTAGAACCGGAGGATTCAATAGTCCCCGACAAACCTCAGCCTCTCCGCTGATCTAGTAGGGTTCCTCATCCACCTGAGAGATACTACGGTTTTCTCATTGATGGTGGGAGCGAGGATTGCATCATGAAAGATGATGACCCAACTAGCTTCGAGCAGGCTATCACGAGTGGGGACTCTGTGAAATGGCTGAATGCAATGCGATCTGAGATGGAATCTATACACACCAACAACGTATGGACTTTGGAAGTTGCTCCCGAAGGGGTAAAACACATTGGGAGCAAATGGATCTTTAAGAAGAAACTTGGTGTAGATAGAAAAGTTGATACTTTCAAAACTAGACTTGTTGCAAAAGGTTTTCGTCAACGACCAGGTGTGAATTACGATGAAACCTTTTCTCCAGTGGCTATGCTTAAGTCCATCAGGATCCTACTTGCCATCGCTGCATACCATGACAACTAAATCTGCCAGATAGATGTTAAGACCGCCTTTCTAAATGGTGATTTAGAAGAGAGAGTTTACATGACTCAGCCAGAGGGCTTCGTGGACAGTGGGAGCAGCGGAAAGGCATGCAAGCTGCTTAAATCAATATACGGGTTAAAGCAGGTATCGCGGAGTTGGAACATCTGTGATGTTGTAGTCAAAGAGTTTGACTTCGTCAAAAACATAGACGGGCCTTGTATATATAAGAAGGTGGCAGAGAGTAAGGTCATCTTCCTCATATTGTACGTGGATGACATACTCTTGATAGGAAATGATGTTCCTATGCTGCACTCGGTCAAGCTCTTCTTATCACAAAGATTCTCCATGAAGGATCTAAGTGATGCCTCCTACATCTTGGGGATTAAGATATATAGAGATAGATCAAAACGGATGTTGGGATTGTCCCCATCCAGATACATAGACACCATACTAAAGAGGTTTAGTATAGAGGATTCCAAGAGTGGGAATTTACACACGGTCTCAGAAATCACTCTCTCCAAAGAGATGTCTCCCAAGACTGATTTGGAGAGAGCTCGCATGCAAGGGATACCCTATGCTTCTGCAGTAGGCTCTATCATGTACGCGATATTATGTACCACACCCGATGTAGCATACTCACTAGGTGTAGTGAGTAGGTATCAATCAGATCCTGGGGAGAATCACTGGACAGCTGTGAAGAACATTCTTAAGTACTTGAGAAGGACTAAAGAAATGTTCTTGGTGTATGGAAACGGTGAACTCCAAGTGGAGTCCTTTACCGACTCGAGCTTTTCAGAGTGATAAGGACGACTCTAAGTCGGTCTCGGGATTTTTCTTCACCCTCAATGGAGGGGCGGTTTGTTGGAAGAGTTCCAAGTAAGAAACCGTGGCAGACTCGACGATAGAGACTGAATACATCGCTGCCAATGATGCCGCCAAAGAGGCTGTCTGGATGAAGAAGTTCATAACTGAACTTGGAGTGGTTCTTTCCATCGAGCATCCAATACCTTTGTATTATGATAACAATGGAGCTGTGGTTTTAGCCAAGGAACCTAGGTCCCATCAGTGATCCAGGCATATTCTGAGGCGGTATCACCTGATCCGGGAGATAGTTGATCCCCAGGAGATCGAGGTCAGGAGTGTTGACACGAAGAATAATACAGCGGATCCACTCACGAAGACCATACCCAAGATACAATTTGAGGGACTCTTCGGGATGTTGGGTATGAGATACTATAAGAACCGGCCTTAGTGCAAGTGGGAGATTGTTAGTTGTATGTATGCCCTAGATGCCATTATTGTACATGATTGTATATTATAGTGGATGATTGGACATATATAGAGAGGACTTTCTTGCTCGACATGAGAGTATGCTATCTGGTTACTCTTTGTCTTAACATGTAGACTTGTATTGTGATACTGTCTTGCTCTCACATGTTGATAAAGCCCTTAGGATGTGTACTTGACTACCAGGATTATGATGAGATCATACTAGTAGGGCCAGGGTAGTCCACAAGTCCATCCTTTAATTGTTCCTAGTCTGGGTGTATCGAGACAGGGCATCGATATTCCAGAGTAGACTAACGTATACGTTTCTTGACCCATATGATGGGCGATGGATGATCCCATATCCATTGGTGTTTGACATCAGAGATGTTATATGGGTTCTTAGTGGAGACTAGGTATAATGAACATGACTCGCCGAGAACTCCTAGATGGTATTATACCTATCGTCAGATAGCAGTTCTCTGGTGACACTGGTACAGGTTAGTCTGTAGACCCAAGATCGTCATAGAGTCCTGTGTGATTCCTACTGTGCTTTGATTTTGTAACGCCCCACACCACAGTACAGATGGTATTGTCCGCTTTGGCCGAAACCGCACGGTTTTTCCCTTTAGAGCGAACCAGACTCGACCAGGGGCCACTTCCCAGGAGGTCACCCATCCCAAGACTTCCCTAGCCCGAGCACGCTTAACTACGGAGTTCTCAAGCTCCTGTAGTTCCCGTTCACTTAAAAGGCGCCTCTGTAATTGAGGGTGGTATCATTATATTTATAATGCAGTTCGGTCCTCTTTCGGAATGTGCTTTAGGGACCCGATCCCATTGTTTTGAAATGGCTCCCTCACTCAGATCACCAAGATGTCCGCAACAGACCGCACTGAGTGTGGACAGAGCAGATCACCATGATGTCTTAAGACCGCACTGCTCTGGGGTATTACATTCCCCCATCTAAGAACAATGGTTCGTCCTCGAACCACAAACCTACTATATTGAGGGACCTGCATAGGCCACCATAAATGTAACGCCCCACACCACAGTACAGATGGTATTGTCCGCTTTGGCCAAAACCGCACGGTTTTTCCCTTTAGAGCGAACCGGACTCGACCAGGGGACACTTCCCACGAGGTCACCCATCCCAAGACTTCCCTAGCCCGAGCATGCTTAACTACGGAGTTCTCAAGCTCCTGTAGTTCCGGTTCACTTAAAAGGCGCCTCTGTAATTGAGGGTGGTATCATTATATTTATAATGCAGTTCGGTCCTCTTTCGGAATGTGCTTTAGGGACCCGATCCCATTGTTCTGAAATGGCTCCCTCACTCAGATCACCAAGATGTCCGCAACAGACCGCACTGAGTGTGGACAGAGCAGATCACCATGATGTCTTAAGACCGCACTGCTCTGGGGTATTACAGATTTCCACCTTACCACATTCAAGAGAACGTGCAAAACGGTGGTTTTTGGGTACAGTCCCGAGTCACATGGAGGCAATGAGCGATAGGAGGGGTTTCGTCTCTCCTGGTATTGGGCGTTGATGTTGCGCTGTTCTCGATTAGCTATAATAGGAAGTCCCTGGCCAGGGTTGATACAGAGATTTACTGGTAAGTGTTATCAGTAGTTTCTTTACTCGTTATGAGCCTCACATCGGCACGACTTATCAAGTTACTGGGGTCTGATGTTTACCACCCCTAGACTAGATATGCGATATATCAGACGAAGAGACCGGACTGTACGGTAGTGTTACTGATAAGCTTTGCGGGAGTTTAGACAAGCTTGCTTGTTGATCTTCTGATCGCTCAATACCCGGATAGCCGTTAAGTCCAGCTAGTACCGCTGACGGCTTGCGGGTGACTGATATGATCATCACCTACTGCCGGCGTATTGACGAGTCTTTAGAGTCCTATACAGAGGTTTCCTGGCTCAGGAGAAACGAAGTAGGAGAACATATGTGATATGTACGGGACCGAGATTAATACGTCTATGTGATACTGTATTCTATTCTCGCGATATGTGATATCGGTCGGTTATATGTGATATAGCCGGGTTATCGAATCAAGTGTTGATTCGATAAGCTGATACAAATGATATTAATCGGTTATATGTGATATAGCCGGACTATTAAATTAAGTATTGATTTATTAATTTAATGTATAATTATATATTTGATATATTAATTTACATTAGCGAATATTAGCTCACTTAATTATTTCTTTTTCTCACTTGTGTATACTTAATATATATGTGATATATATTATTGTGTCATGCTTGTTACCACATGCAACATGGGTGTATGAGACTCACACCATGCTTATCATAATGAAGGGTTTTATTTATTTAAAGTAAATCAAAATTAGTTGAAAATTAGTCGCATGGTTTGAGCTTAGTGGAAGCTTGTAGAACCAATGACTTAGTCCACTAATTTTTTTTTTATTTGAGATATTTATTAACCCAACCATTACCTTAAGCCATGGTTAAGTCTCTACAAGAGTTAGTATGAGATATTATCTCACCCATGGTTGCTATTCTCACTCATGACATTTTCTCCACTTCATCTTCTTCTTCATCTCCAAGAGCTCTTTAGGTTTTTAGGAGGTTAAGAAAATTAGTGAGAAAAATATTGCTAAAGTGAGCAAAATTCCTACTTCATCAACCTAAATTAGATTAGCCATTTAGTTTAGGTTGTTTGCTTCACTAATTCCTAATTATTGAAGAGGTAGCTTGAGTTAGTGTCTCCTCGACGTAGATCATCTTTGGCCTCGAAGACTTCAAGCAAGCTTGTTCATTTCACCTTTTGGAGCCTTACTAGAGTCCGGGAGATCACAACTTGGAGTGTAGGGACTACTACACGGAGCTTTTGAAGTGTAGGACTGGTCTACAAAGGTTGTATTCCTTGTTCACTTTGTATGTAAAGTTGTTTACATTCTAGCATAACCCTAATTCTTTAGTCAAGATCTTGTGTTAGGATTTCTTAGCACACTAATTTTTATAAAATGGCATGGTTGATGCCTTCCGAAACCCAGTAGAAGAACCCTGCAAAACCCACCCGCACGACCCTTGACAAGGTCAACAAGGCCGCACGACTACCCTAACCCAATCGCATCACATGCGGGCAGATAAGCACTAATCAGCTACCACATACTATGCCTTGACAAGGTCAACAAACGCAACACGAATACTAAATAGTACTTATCTGAAATAACGGAGGGTTACGCAGGTTTTTATGAAAACCATGAGCGTAATGAACTTGATATCGTTGTAGAATCTAGTGATTTTGAAAAGGAGTGTTTTTTAGGCTTTTCTAGTTTCGCTAAAGAGGTCACTCCTGGTGAAGTGATCTCGGCTCTTTCCTCATCGAATGAGGTGCTGGATATTCATCAAGGAATACCACTATGCAAAGCAAGAACTAGAGAATCTTATCAAAAATAAAACCGAGTGAGTTGTAGCATTTTCTAGTTTCGCTAAAGAGATCACTCTCGGTGAAAGGATCTCGGCTCTTTCCTCATTGAATGAGGTGCTGGATATTCATCGAGGAATACCGCTATGCAAAGCGAAAACTAGAGCCACCCTTTTTGAAAATTTGATTCTACAATATCTTTAGGTTTCTTTCTTTTTATTAATCTCATTAATGAAATCCCATCATTAATGTTTCCTAAACATTATAGAAAGTGAAACGAAAATAGAACGTACGCTTATGCCATCCGCAATCGCCACTGGGTCCCGTCATGCACCGTTAGGTTACTTAACTACCGGCAGAGCGGGGGCTGGACTAGCGCGGGTGCAAAACATAAGCAACGTTTATTTTATATCATATGTATAATACAACATTTTTCTCACGCAGTTATATGATTACATCACAGAACCATACAACAGAAGAACCATATAAAATATTGGATATACTAGGATTTCCGTGTTTTAAATTTAGCCAGTAATGTAAAGTACGGATTCCACGGTAGTGAAGAATAGCCAAACCCATATCCCTAGACCCCTACGAGAGCGGAAAGTAATCCTACCAATTCTAGAGTTAGGAGACCCGGTCTCAACTCCTTGAGATGGTCTCCCACTGGACTCTAGAACCCGGTTACTTGTGCTCCCTTCCTTGGGTCTATCCTAATGCGGAAAAGTAAATAATATACATCAGTGGTGACATCATCCTCAATCCGGATGTGCCCCAATAAAAGAATATTACATACAAATTTTACATGAATGAAAATTGAAAAACTCTTATCTCACATAAAAACCCCCGGCTATTCAATCACGACGATCCAATAAAACATATCAGCGACACATAATATCACATATCATCAACGTAAGTGAATACGCATATTCCAAATTCCGTTGACATATAGCAACGAGATTTGGGATACGTATTACACTTACGGTCGCAGAAAAGAAATGTAAAACTGCAATAATTAGAATCCGCATTTTCTTAGACATCATAAACCCAAAATATATCATACTCCGGATTTCATGCCTAACCAGATAAATCCTGTATTTTAGTCTCAAATTGAAAACACTTTTCAATAACTTAGTCGGGGATTCAACAAGATTCCCAACTACATTATCGAATACTCGTCGGATAATTTAGTAGATGGTTGCACCCTCGATGCCATCGACGAAGTGCACTAAGGCGGAACGCCGTGGCCGCAAGCACCCGAGTGGATGCTTTTGGCGGCGGGGTTCTCCTACAGTCACTTGGTCGGGGCAATAGGGCGTGGCTACCTAGAAAAGTTATTTGGCGAGTATTCGCGTTCAATAATCGATTGCGACAGAGTTTTGATCCGAATCAAGACTCCGTGGCAACCGATTATCCGAGACCAAAACACTAGATTTACAAACAAACTAGTTTTCAAAAAACTAATTTAATGTGGATCTAACTATTGAATCCATATCAAACTTAAATCCGAAACAGTGTAACAATTACGACTATGAAACACTCCGTATTAGCCCCAATAGAACTGTTAACATCATATGAAAACTGGGCTAATCAAACAATACCTGAAACCCCAAAATCAAGTTACTGGAACACCAAAAAAATTTCAAGGCCAGACAACAAGATAAAACCGGCCAGGCCGGTTTTTTAAAGCTTTTCGCCGGGTCAAAAGTTGTGGTTTGGCCTCAAATTTTTCCAGTGTTCAAGTTGCATCATATACAACATTCTGCAGTTTAAATAATTTTCTGAGATCATTTTAAAAATGATAGAGACTTGATTTTTGGGTTTCGTTGTTTCGGAGTTTTTCGGTTTCGTAATTCTAATTACATCGTCTAATCTTCTAGTTTTGGATCTGATACCATGAAAGTATACCCTAGCACCACCATGAGGTTTTACAAGCATCAACCATGCTAAATTTAAATTTTTTAGGTGCTAAACTAGACTAAACAAGAACTTTAACTAGATTATTAGGGTATAAGACTATTAGGGTCTTAAACCCTATAGATCAAGTCCTTCTCTTCTTTAGCTCTGTGTATAGTCCACGCGACTCCACTAAGCTCCACTTCAAGTTGGATCGAGCTTGCTCTGATGATTTTCGTGCCGAAGATGATCCATCCGAAGCTCACTAGTTCAAGCTATCTCTTCACTAAACTATTTGGTGAAGGCAACACACTACACTTGAGTGCTAGTCAAGTGTAGGATGGTGAAGTAGGGGTTTTGGAAGCTCACTAGAGATCTCACAAGCTCAATGATTCACATCACATGTGAGGGTTTTGAACTTGGAGGTGAGATGAAGAAAGTGTAGAGATCAAGAGAGCAAGAGCTCAAGAAAAGCTAAGGCATGAACTCTAGAACCAAGTGAAGTGAGAAATTCAATGGCTACTCATCTCTTCATACATTATTGAAGCATGGATGATAAATCAATAAACAAAAGCACCATGCTTCAATAGTGCAAATAAAATGAATAAAGAAATGAACAAACTATGCCTTGAACCATACCTTAAGTATCTCCACAATTACACCTCATTTTTCTATTTTCTATTTTCTAAAAATAGAAAATACATGCCATGCTTCAAATAATATATATATATATATATATATATATATATATATATATATATTTAAAGATAAGCAATTAGTGAGCTAATGATATTAGTTAATATATAATTATATCAAATATAATTTATATCAAATTATTAAATCAACACTTGATTTAATAATCCGATTATATCACATATGACCGATTAATTTCATTTATTTTTGTATCACATTATCAAATCAACACTTGATTCGATAATCTGGTTATATCACATATAACCTAATCGATAACAGATAACTGCCAGATTATAATAGGTATCACATACTCGTATTTAATCAGGCCCATGCACATATCAACATATGTGCCCTACATCGTTTCGCTTGAACCAGGAAACTTCTGTGTGGGACTTTAAAGACTCGTCAATACGTCAACAGTAGGTGATGATCACATCAGTCACCTACAAGCCGTCAGCGGTACTAGCTGGACGTAACGGCTACCCGGGTATTGAGCGATATGAAGGTCAACAAGCAAGCTCGTCCATACTCTCCATGAAGCCTATCAGTAACACTACCGTACAGTCCAGTCTCTTCGTCTGATATATTGCATATCATGTCTAGCGGTGGTAAACGTCAGACCCTAGTAACGTGAAAAATCATGCCGATGTCTGGCCTATAACGGTTCGAGAAACTACTGATAACTCTTATCAGTAAATCTCAGCAGCAGCCCTGGCCAGGGACTTCCAGTTATAACCAATCGAGCATAGCTCAACATCAACCCCCAATACCGGGAGAGACGAAACCCCTCCTATGACTCATTGTCTCCATGTGACTCGGGACTGTACCCAAAATCCACCTGTTTTCACGTCCAATTTATGCGTGGTAGGGAGGAAATCAAAACACAGTGGGAGCCACACAAGACTCTATGACGATCTTGGGTCTACAGACTAACCTGTACCAGTGTCATCGGAGGATTGGTATCTGACAATAGGTATACTACCAACTAGGAGTCCTCGACGAGTCCTGTTCGGTGTACCCATTCTCCAATGAGCACCTGTGTACAATCTTTGATGTCACACACCAATGGTTGTGGGATCAACCATCGCCCTCTAAGGGACAAGAAACGTACACACTAGTCTATTCTGGAATATCGATGCCCTAGTCTCGATATTCCCTCAACTAGGAACTGATTAAAAGATGTACTTTTGGATCACCCTGGCCCCACCAGTATGATCTCATCATAATCCTTGTAGTCAAGTACATATCCTATGGGCTTTATCAACATGTGAGAGCAAGACAGTAAAGAATACCAATCAACATGTTAAGATAAAGAGTAACCAGATAGCATACTATCATGTCGAGCAAGAAAGTCCTCTACATATATGTCCAAGCATCCACTATAATATACATCACATGTATAATAATGGCCTCTAGGGAATACATATTCCCAACAGGCACTAGTTGTACATAACGTCTACTCGGGTACTTGTCGAAAGGGGGGTTGACAATCAAGTACGTCCTTACCCTACTGAGCCTGAATGTGACAATCTCCGTACAGTCCGGTCCCTTCGTCAAAAAATATCGCATATCGGGTCTAGGGGGTATATAACGTCAGACCCCTACTTACCTGATATGTCATGTCTGAGTCAAGCTCATCACTAACAGAGATACTACTGATCAACTATCTGTAAATCTCATCCACCGTGGCCATGTAATTCCGGTGATAGCCAACTGAACATAGCGTGACATCAACTCCTAATACCAGGAGAGACGAATCCTTGAAGTCGACCACTGCCTCCATGTGGCTCGGGACTGCACCCAACTAAAACCTGTTTGGATGACTCCTTTGAGCCGTGGTAGGATAGTAATCAAAGTACATTGGGAACTCACACGAGACAAATGACGACTTCAGGTCAAAGGACTAGCCTGTACTCATGCCACCTGAGAAATTCCATCTGACGATAGATATAATACCATCTAGAAGTTCTCGGCGAGTCCGTCCAGTGTTCTCACCTCCAGTGAGCACCTGTATACTATCTTAGGTGACACAACACCAATGGCTTGTGAGACCGGCCACTGCCCCTCATCAGGGTCTAGAAGAGTATACACTAGTCTACTCCGGAATATCGATGCCCAGTCTTGATACTCCCACGACTAAGGACATTTAAGGATTTGCTTATGGACAACCCAGCTCCCACATATATGATCTCCATCATAATGCTGGTTGTCAAGCAACAATCCTATGGGCTTCATCAATGATGAAGACAAACCATATAGCATACTATCATCTCGAGTAAGATTGTTATACCAGTATAGGTCCTCCCTCAATTATCATAACTGCCTACTTGAGATCACAATAATTTCATTAAGGGCACTACATCTAACAATCTGCCACTTGCACTTAAGGCCAATTATTGCGGTATCATATACCCACAGCTCGTGTGTTACCGAATACCCAACTTCTCTACTAATCAGTTTTGCAAACTATATTTGTGAAACTTAATTTGTTCGAGAAATAGCCTCGGTGAGTGGATCTGCTACAATGTTCCAACTTCATCTCTCTATATCTCAACTTTGAGGAGATCAACAATCTCCCAAATTGAGTGATACCCCGCTTCAAGAATTTGTCTGGATACTTGATCCAACAAACTTCTTAGGCTGTATCCTCTGTTGAGTAATAACCAGCATTCAGCACCATGATTACCTCAGTATCCCTATTGGAACATTATCCAATATACTGATCCTCAGAAGAGGCTAAACTCAAAACCCAGACAGCATCTCTGTCATCCAGGTCACCTTGGAAGCCTGAGCCGATAACCGCCTCCCACAGGAGGCTGCCGTTATCTTATACCAAGAATATCCTCTTATGTTCAAGATAGCTTCCCTTTGTTTCTCCAGGATTGGATTAATATATACTTATTGCAGTTAGTGCAAAAGAAATATCTAGTGTTGTACAAGACATTGCATGATTGACTCAATTGCCTAAGCAAATGATATGTCATTCATGCCAGTCCCTCTCTTCATCAGTTTAGAAGACATCCTTTTTAGAGAGGGTGACTCCATCACCTGCGGATACACCACCATGCCAGGAGTCGACCATTCTAAAATATTTTTAGAATGCTTTCCAAGTACCCGATTAGGAAACTTCCCAAATCTAGATCTAAAACCAGAATCCCTAATACATTCTCCATCTGGTTTTGTACAAGACATTGCATGATGGACTCAATTTCCTGAGCAAATAATATGTTATTCATGCCAGTCTCTCTCTTCATCAGTTATTAGACATCTTTTAAGAGAGGATGACTCCATCACCTGCGGGTACACTACCACGCTAGGACTTGTCCATTCTAAAATACTTTTAGAATATTGTTGATTTAAGATGTTTTATCGATCAAAAATAATTTACCGCAATCAAGAACGGCGTCGCTTTGCAGCTAGCCGGTGAGTACGGGCCGGTCCACAGGGATGTTGTAAATCTCCTTTAAGTTCCTACGAGCTAATTCCAAATGGTGTTTGGTCTTATAATTAAACCTAAAAATTGAAGTTGTGTTATACTAGGATTAGAAACTTGCTAGGATTAGGTTTAGGGAAAATTTGGTAAACAAAGATCTACACCTCTTTCCAATGCCTTTAATTAAATATATCATATTAGTGTTATGGTAAATATTAATAAAGGGGATTAGGATGATTGGGAAGATTGTTCTTCCTTTAGATCCTTCTCCTTCCTTTCTTAATCTTTACCCTAACCTCCATGGAAAACCTAGAAATCCGGGCCTTTAGACTACGGTATCACCGTTACCTCGGGGGTAGAGTGCCGTAGGGAGCGGAATAAGAAGGTATGCATGGAGTTCTAATGTTCATAAAAGATTGGCAAAGAAAAGAGATGAGAGATCTTGATCTCTCAAACCTTTCCTTATTCCTAACCCTAACAAGCGAGGAAACTACTCGCTCATTGGGGGAATTAAGAAAGACATAATTTTTGTTTTGTTTTTATTAAAGAGAAGAAACATCTATTGCAAGTTAATAAAATTCTAAACTAAATTAAACTAGGGCAAGTAAAGAATTTACCTAAGGCAGATATAAAAAACCAGAACTAGGGCAAGAAAAATAACCTACTTACGATTGATGCACTCCAAACTTCAAAGAAAACATAATTTTATTGATGAATAGAGGCATGAGAAAATACAAGGGTTTGGGTTCTATTTATAGGACATAGAAACCCTAGGTTTACAATTGATCCGCATGTCTACAATTACAAATATACCCTCAGGAAATCTTTTCAGAGCCGCCATAGGTTTTGGCAAAATTTTCACCGAGTACGGGCATAGGACGGCCGCGGAACTGCGGCAATGGCAGGCTTGGGCCGCGGTTCCGCGGCCCTTTGGCAAGCTTGGTTGCTGAAATTTTAGGGTTTTGTTCTAGGTCTTTTTGGGCTTCTGGTTCTTTGGTTCTTTTATCAATTGGGCTTCTACATTAGTTCCAGATCTTCAGTGAACAATTTGCAATGGCTTTTTAACCGTTTGCCTTGACATTTTGGACCTTGCGTCTCCTTGTTGATTGTGAATTGTTCTTCATCTAGGCTTGACTAAGATCCTCTTATTTGTTGGTCAAAAATCCTTCTTTTGTGTCGTCTTTTGTCTTTTTCACTGTTTTCGCTTCAAGAACCTGTAACCTGTACTATATAGCAGACATGGGTCAAAAGCACCTGTTTTCATTGTAAAAAGCATAAGAATAGGGAATACAAAATGCAATATTATGTTATGAACAATTGTCTAAGTACCCGATTTGGGAAACACCCCAAATCTAGATCTAGTCACCAGAATTCCTGATATACTATCCACATCCAACTTAGAGAAAACACTATGTGATAAGCAAAGTTTGACCGATTGTAGTATAGGAACATCACTTTCTATCTGGCGTATGTCATTCAAATTCCAGGACAGTACTCCCTATATCCTTCTTACTAGGTTCATCATTTGTTTTGATGAAGTCAATCACCTTGAATATGACATCAAACAGATGATCTATCTTCGCTATCCATACTTGAGTCTACGAATAGACATATGCAACTTGTACACCTTTCGCTGCTCCCACTGACTATGATAACCCTCTGGCAGATTCATATACACGTACACTTCCAAATTCCATTTGTAAAGACGTTATAGTCATCCACTTGCCAGATATCATAACCATGAACTGCATCAGCGCCAAATCATATCCATATGTACTTCAGCGTAGAAACTGAAGTAAAATTCATATCACAATCCACAATGGGTATTTGATGAAAACTCTTTACAACAAGTCTAGCATTATTAGGTTAGTACCTTTCTACCTGCACAGATCCCGAAAGATCTACTTGCTCCTAATGGGTTTTACCCCTTCAGGAACACCCAGCAAAGTCCAAAATCCATGATTTTCTAACGTGCGTGGAGTCCATCTTGGGTATGAAATATCTGGTCACCTGAAAGTTACCACTTCCTATGACCTGCTGATAAAAAGTAGGGGGAATAGTAGTGCCAAGTCATTTCCGAATGGGCTTCAGCATAGACACTGAAGTAAAAGTCTCATCACAATCCTCAACGGGTATTTGATGAAAACTCTTTACAACAACTGTAGCCTTATTAGGTTAGCACCTTTCTACCTGCATAGATCTCGAAAAGGTCTATTTGCTCCTAATGGGTTTACCCCTTCAGGAGCACCCAGTAAAGTCCAAAATCCATAATTTGCTGAAGTGCGTGGAGTCCATCTTGGATATGAAGTATATGGTCACCTGGAAATTACCACTTCCTATGACCTACTGTTAACTAGTAGGGCTATCATTACCATGAGTTCTGAAAGCTGTTTTGTGAATATCAGCTTCCTTGACCTTCACCTGATGATAACTTAAACGAAGATCCAATTTAGAGAAAACACAAGATCCACTTAGCGGATCGAATAAATCATCGATGCGCGGAAGTGGATACTTGTTCTTTATAGTGACTTCATTCAAGGACCTATAATCGATGCACATTCTGTATGAACCTTCCTTCTTCTTCACCAGTAGCATAGGTGCTCCCCAACTTGAAGTGCTAGGACGAATCCATCCTTTCTCCAGTAATTCGTCCAATTATGTTCGGACTTCCTTCAAACCTTCCGGACTTAGTCTATAAGGTGCTTTGATCACTGGTTGTGCTCCTAGTACTAAGTCAATATTGAATTCAAGAGCTCGATCGGGAGGCAAACCTGATATATCGTCAGGAAATATATCGTCGAACTCTCGAACTACCTCTGGTCTTGATTCTTCCTCTGCTTGAGTTGCCGTAACTACTGCTTCTCTTGGCTTCACTTTGTAGGTACTTGGCTCCAGGGTACGATCTCCACTCTTGAAATAGAAGACCGGATGGTCTGGAATCTCGACTACTACCCTCTTTTGACGACAGTCGATGGTAGCATAAAAGGTTCCAAGCCAGTCCATTCCTAGAACCACATCGAAGTTCGGTATGTCCAGTACTTTGAAGTCAGCATAAAACTCCCGACTGCAGACGACGACTGGACACAGGCTGTATCCCATAGTTGCCTTTAGAACGCCATTTCCGGAACTGACATTCCAGCTGGATACAAGCGGTGAGACTGGAATCGCATGGGTTCGGACAAACCGTTGCGACATAAAGCAGTGAGATGCTCCAGTATCAAACAGTGCAAGTGCAGGTAGTGAAGCTACTAGGATTGTACCTAAGGTATATGGGATAGGTTTTAGGTATAGGGAAAGTGTGTAGGTAAACAAGACTAAAAGATAAGTTTGAGAAGGAAGTTTACCAGTAATGACTTAGCCAGTGGCCTCAGCTTCTTCCACAGACATCATGAAAGCCTGGCGCTTTGGCATATTCCTCCTGGCCTGAGGAGCATTCCTCGGAACGTTCCTTTGAGCTTGATGGAACTGTCGAGGAGGTGGTGCAGCTTATGGTCCCCTAGGTGGTGCAGGCAGTGCAAATCTGGGAGCAGGTGCCTGAAGAGCTGGTCGCTGCGGATAGGTAATTGCTGGCCTGGGTGCAGCAACTGGGTTCTGTCTTTGAGGACAAGACCCAATATCGTGAGTAGCTGAGCCGCAGACTAAGCAAAGGCGGTTGGCTCGATGGCAGTCCTTCATCATATGTCCAGGTCTCTTGCAGTAGGTGCAAAAGGCTGGGCTAGGACGATGGGTTGGTACTCTGGGTCGCCTTGGCACGAAAGATGGTCTGGATGAGGCTCCACCTGCCATCTGGTTGGCAGGGCATTTGACTCCTGCAGACTGGGGTCTGCCCCTCTCTTTTATCACTGCCTCATAACTACGGGCAGCTTCTAGAGCATCCTCATGAGTCAAGAACTTTCCTGTGGCTAGAGCAGCCTTAATCTCTGTGTCCAAACCTTGTTGAAAGCGACATGCTCTGATATCGTCCGTCGGTATCAAGTATGCCGCGAATCTGTTTAAAGATTGTGTTAGCTGTGTAGTGTGTGATAATTAAAAATTGAACTATTGTGACATATCTTACCGGCTTAACATGGTGAATTCAGCATCGTATTCATCTACTGATTTATCCCACATTGAACCCTGTTGTAGATGAATAAACTGTTGTTCCATTGCAAACCTGGCAGTCACGGGGAAGTATTTCGCATCGAACTTCTCGCGAAAGGTCTTCCATTCAATAGGCTGCGCCAGACGGCTTTCTTCCGCCTTCCACCAGTTGCGAGCATTATCCGTGAGCTGCAGTTTTGCTACACGGACCCAAGCGTTGTCTGGCACTTGAGCTGCTGCCAGATCGTCTTCGATGCTTTGTACCTATTCTTCCGCTTCAAGAGGGCTTCCTTTACCAGAGAACTGCTTAGGATGTAAAGCCCTGAATTGCTTTACTCCCGGTGCGTCAGTCTCGGAATGGTTCAGAAGTTGTTGTTGTCCCTCGAGAAGACTGCGAATCGCCTCAAATAGCATTGTTTGCTCAGTGGGTGGTGTAGGAACAGCTGGTGTAAGAGGTAGTGCTGAAGGGGTGTTGTTTACGTTGGTGTTGGTGTTGTTCGGGGAATCCATAATCTTGAAGAAAAATTCGGGTTAGGACAGATTCAAATACATGAAACGATAAAATTCAAGGAATAGAAATTTGCAAGATTCAAGGAACATGAATTGTAAAGAATGTTTTAGTTGCTGGTTCTTGTGTTATATTGCTTAGGTTGTTCACGCAGCCCAGAACTGCATGACAGGGATTCATACAGCTCTGACCTGCATGGGCCACCAACAAAACCTGTCATGCCCCGCTTCCTAGTGTACGGCGAAGTGGGCGCAACGAGGTCCGCTACATATATACTCAGAAGTACATACGCTAAGCGTATCTAAGCAATATAGAAATAAATACACAAGAGACAAGAGTATAAAAAGAACAGCAACTTTTATTTATTAACATTCTTTGTACAATACATGAAAAGGAAATACAACTGAAATAAAGATGCCTAAACAGTGGCATAACAGGAAATGTAAAGTACTGGAAAGAAAAGTGTACAATGAAATTATACTGCAGGGTCTTCAGTAAAGTGCTCCAAGTCTCCTTGCGAGGGCTCAACTTCTGCCGGGTCCAAGTCACCTGACGACATTGAAAGAAGAGAGAAACAGAATGTCGTCAGCGAACAGATCGCTCGGTAAGTCCCAAAGATAAGAGGGAAGTAGAGAAGACAGAATAAGAAGATACGTTTTAAAGTGTAAACTATTGTTGTAATGTTATGTCAACGCTGTTGTTTGTAGCTTGGTACAGAAAGATGCCAGTGTATACGAGGGGGGTCTCTATTTGCTAGAGACCAGGGCAAACGGAAAGTACAAGGAACCGTTAAGCCACGGTACAACAGCAACGGAATATAGGTTAGGTGTCTTAATCTGACCACCTCGTGCCACCTTTAACACCTTCCGTACCAATCTACCCCTTTAAACCCCGCGATGTCTTGTTTGTATTGTTATATTGTAAATTGTGTTGGTTATATGATTGATTGGCTGACTGACCGAAACCATGATATCGGGAAATGGTTATAACCGTAGGTCATGTAAATGGAATACTGGAAATCATGTAGAAGGAATATATCCATGGTTCGGTTCAGCCAGATTGTATAAACTGGTAATTGTATTCATGGATTCATGTGTTCATATTGAATTGAAAACTTGTAGATTATGGATTGACTTGAATCATATTCAAGTCAGATTAATCAGACTCAAACCCGAGTCAGACAATCAGAATTGTGAATCGAGGTCTTATAATTGTTAGGGTCCTTATTGTAATTTATAAAAAACTTGAGGGGGTTTTATGTAAAAATACTTTTATATACTTTTCAAAATACACCTCAAGTATTTATTTTTCGTCTTTAGAGTTGTGGATTTTATGTTGTGACATTTCTAGTGAAAATATCCTACTTTTATAAATAAGGGTATTTATCTGTAATATTGATTTATTTGAAGTTCATGGTATTTTAGTGTAACCTTTATTCTTTGTGATTTTTAGAAAAAGGTGGAAAATTTATATTATAATAAAATAGGTATTTAAAAGATAGATATACATATGTTTATAAAATAATTTTTTAATAAATATTTTATATTTCAAAACTATCATTTTCTTAAGATGTTGTATTTTTAACCTTTCGAGACCGAATGCTCCTTGCGGAGGTCTGAATCTCGCACTACTAGCCCGAGGGTGCGCGATAAACCGCACGATCCCGAACGGGTTCCCCAAAGATGGGTTGTAGCGGCGCTTTGCAAAGATTGTAAAACACTAATCTTTTAGAAAACGGTTTTATAAAGTAAAAGGTATTTATTTAAAAAGTGTAATTTTCCGTATTTTAGATTCTAGGGTTTCCTAAGCCAACTAGCCTATTTCTAAATGGTCTAAACGACAAGTCGTTAGAAGCCTCAAATCGCCTCTTCACCGCCAATTGTGGCCAGGTAAGTACAAGTGAGGAGGGAGGGATCTGCTCACGAATCGTGAGGCGGGCCTTTTAAAGTTACCCAAGCTCACTTGCCTAGCCTAGACACTACAAAGTCAGTTTAGATAAACGATCGATGTCCACAACTTATCGTATTTTCCTAGTAAGAACCATTTACTAAAAGTGTAACAAATCTAAAATCTTTAAGAATGGTTTTATGAAGATTATGGTATTTTAATGTAAAGTCTTGTATTTTCGTATTCTAAATTTTGATGATATCATTTTAGGGTTGTATTTGCGTGTGTGTGGAGGTAGGTTATTACCTCGTGACTTATTTTAAGGTATTGTGATGTTTAGGGGTTAAACATGATAAATTAAACATGAGGGTATTTAAGTGAAAGAATACGGTATTTACAAAAGTTATCATTTCATGTGTGAAAACTCATTCAAATTGATTTTTACAAGTTTATTGATCAAGATGAACATGTTTAGGAATGATGGAATTGATTAGAAGAAGAAAAAATAAAGATTATGGTATTATTGTGAAAAGAATACGATATTACAAGAAAGTTATCATTTCATATGAGAAACTTTGTCCAAATTGATTTTTATGTGATTAATAGTCATCATGAATATGTTTAGGTGTTATGGAATTGGTGACAAGTGAAATTTTGTAGAAAAACCGAATCGGAAATCGGTTTGTTCCGTTTTCCGTCGGGTTTCATAAAGTCGTATTTTGAGAAGTAGAAAAGAGAGAAGAACGGGACTTACGGGTTTCAAACTCTTCTAAAGAGTATAGAGGAACAAGGGAAATGGCCGAGATGTTGTTTCGTCGCCGGTTGCTTCAAAGAACGTCGCCGGAAATCCGTCAGCGCTTCGCCTTGAACTCGGTTTCAAAACACACTTTTCTTGTGGAAATTTCAAGAGAGTAAATCTAAGGTTTTGGGATGAGAGGGTAGAGGGTAGGGGTCTATTTATAGGGTAGCTAGGGTAGGGTAGGTGAAAGGTTTTCTTTATTTAAAAAAATTATAAAAATTAAATAAAAAACATTAAAATTTGTATTAAATTGATTGTATTTAACATTTGAGAACCGATCAAATAAATTAGAGTTAACAGGGGGTTATAGAAGACGAAAAGCCAGAATTTTTGTGTTGGCGACTCAGCCGTTCGGCCAAGTCCGGCCGGCGGCGCCGGCTGGCCGACTCGGCCGATCCCGGTCGAGTCCGGCTGTCGTCGGGCATGGGTTCGCCTGATGTAGGCTCTGGTATACTCACTTTTTAGGGTTCAGTTCAACTTTTGGGAGTTATGGCCTGTGGACTGTTGGGCTTCCAAGAATTTTAAAAGAAAAATAATCTAAAAATAATGTGGGGCATGGGATTCAAACTCTGGTGGCTTGGTCCAGCAGTGCAAGGTGTTACCAATGAGCTACAAGCTCTTTCTTGTAATTATTGTAGGAAAATAGATACTTTAAGTGATATCAGCAACATTAAATATTCCAAGTATACTTCAAATTTAAATCAAATTTATGTATACAAAAATTGGAGTTGTTACACCAAGATCGGTCTTGTATGCAGTACGGAAAGCCCATAGTGCATCGATCAATTTGAGTGGCCAATCTTTACGGTTTTTAGAAACCGTTTTCTCCAAGATTTGCTTAATTTGCCGATTTGAGACCTCGGCTTGCCCACATGTTTGGGGATGGTATGGCGTTGACAGCTTATGGGTGATAGAATATTTTCGCATTAAGGACTCAAAAGTCTTATTGCAAAAGTGAGAACCATTATCACTTATTATCGCTCGAGGGTGCCCAAATCGAGAAAAGATGTGTTCTTTAAGAAATCGAACGACAACCTTGTTGTCATTCGTTCGACTAGGCACAGCCTCGACCCACTTTGAAACGTAGTCAACAGCCAAAAGGATATACACATTTCCAAAAGAGTTAGGAAATGGTCCCATGAAGTCTATACCCCAAACATCAAAAATATCCACAACCAAAATTGGTTGGAGCGGCATTTCATTTCTCCGCGATATCCGGCCCAAGTGTTGGCGCCGGGAGCAAGTCTTGCAGTATTCGTATGCATCCTTGAAGAGTCGTGGCCAATAGAAACCACACTGCAAAACTTTCTCGGCTGTCTTCTTTGGGCCAAAGTGCCCGCCACATGCTTGATCGTGGCAAAAAGACAACACACTCTTAACCTCATTTTCCGGTACACACCGACGAATGATTTGGTCAGAACAGTATTTACAAAGATAAGGTTCATCCCAACAAAAATGCTTTACTTGGGACAAGAATCGAAGTTTATCTTGTTTCGACCAATCTTTAGGTATCAAGCCGGTGGCTAAGTAGTTTACAATATCGGCGAACCATGGTTCGCAAGAAACGGTCAAGAGTTGCTCATCGGGAAAAATATCAGTGATTGGAAGTTCAAGTGTAGGCGAAGAAGGAAGTCGTGAAAGGTGATCGGCCACTACGTTTTCACATCCTTTTTTGTCCCTTATGACAATGTCAAACTCTTGTAGCAAGAGGATCCAACGTATTAGCCTCGTTTTAGCATCCTTCTTCGCAAAAAGGTGGCGAAGAGCTGAATGATCCGTGTACACTATAACTGGAGGGCCGATTAAATAAGGCCGAAATTTTTCAAGTGCAAACACAACTGCTAAAAACTCTTTTTCTGTTGTTGTGTAGTTTAGTTGGGCCTCATTTAATGTACGGCTAGCGTAGTAAATTACGTGCGGCATCTTGTTAATGTGTTGTCCAAGAACAGCACCAATGGCAAAATCTGATGCGTCGCACATAATTTCGAAAGGGTGCGTCCAGTTTGGAGATGAAAGAATGGGCGCAGAAATGAGAGAGTGTTTCAAAGACTCGAACGCTTCCACCCAAGTTGAGTCGAAATCAAATGTTGTGTCCTTGGCCAATAAGAGAGTCAAGGGTCTAGCAATCTTGCTAAAATCCTTGATGAACCGTCTATAAAAACCGGCATGGCCAAGGAAAGCTCGGATGTCTTTGACGCATTTAGGAGGAGGAAGATTAGAAATGACTTCAATTTTCGCTCTATCAACCTCTATGCCGTTTTGCGAGATGACATATCCTAAGACAATGCCTTCTCATACCATAAAGTGGCATTTCTCCTAATTCAAAGTTAGGTTCTTATCCCTACAGTGGGTAAGAACTACGTAAAGATGTCGTAAACACTCGTCGAAGGAGTCACCAAAAATGGAGAAGTCATCCATAAAGATTTCCAAAAACTTCTCCACCATGTCCGAAAAGATCCCCATCATACACCGCTGAAATGTAGCACGTGCATTGCATACCCCAAAGGGCATGCGACGATAAGCAAAAGTGCCAAAGGGACAAGTAAATGTGGTCTTGTCTTGATCCTCTTTGGCTATGGGGACTTGGTTATAACCGGAATAGCCATCTAAAAAGCAGTAGAACTCGTGCCCCGCCAATCGTTCTAGCATTTGGTCAATAAAAGGTAAAGGAAAGTGGTCCTTCCTTGTCGCGGCATTGAGTTTTCGGTAGTCGATGCAAACTCGCCACCCTGTTTGGGTGCGAGTGGGAATTAACTCATTTGCCTCATTGGTAATGACCGTGATGCCCGATTTCTTTGGCACGACATGAATGGGGCTAACCCATTGGCTATCCGAGATAGGGTAAATGATACCTCTATCAAGACACTTAACAATCTCCTTCTTGACCGCCTCTTTCATAATGGGGTTGAGGCGTCTTTGTGGATCCCTTACCGGCTTGGCATCATCCATCAAGTGTATATGATGTTCAACTATGAGGGGACTAATCCCCTTGATGTCCACCATAGACCAGCCGAAAGCTTGCCGATTATTGTGTAAGACCATTAAAAGAGCCTTCTCTTGCTCGAGAGCTAGAGAGGCAGATATGATAACGGGTAAGGTCTCATTCTCACCTAGATAAGCATATTTTAGGTGCAACGGCAAAAGATTTAGTTCGAGTTTAGGTGGTGAAACAATAGATGGTAACAATGGAGTAACTGTTTCAAACTCGAAGGATTCCATCAAAGGTTCAAATCGAGTGTACGCTACCGAGTCAGATGGTTCAACTAACTCATCCGAAAAAGCAAAAGACTCAAACTCGGGTGGAGAGTCTTCAAGATCGTCAACAAAGGTGAAACACTCATAATCTTTGTCCGTCGTGAAAGCTGTGTCGGATTCTAGGAGGAGCGCACTAGTGGCGTCAACATTGCTGTGATCAAACATAAAATTTTCGAACTCACGGTCCTCCTCCGCGATCTCATTGATCGAGCAAACATCAAGTACGCTAGAATTAGGCTCGCAAGGCTGAATTCCTAACATGAAAATGTTGAGTTCAACTGTCATATTGCCAAAAGATAGATTCATTGGACCGTTACGACAGTTGATTACTGCGTTAGAAGTCGCGAGGAATGGTCGACCAAGTATCACCGGAATTTGATTACGGGGGTTAGCGACAGGTTGTGTATCCATAACATTAAAGTCAACGGGGAAAATGAAATCCCCTACTCTAATTAACACATCCTCCAACTCTTCCCTAGGATGGGTGATTGATCGGTCGGCCATTTGGAGAGTACAACGAGTGGGCTTAAGCTCTCCAACGCCTAATTGTTCGTACACCGAATAAGGTAGCAAATTGACACTAGCACCAAGATCTAATAGTGCTCTATTGATGTTCTTGTCCCCAATTGTTATCGAGATAGTAGGACAACCGGGGTCCTTGTGCATTGAGGGTAAAGAATTGACAAGAGCATCACTAACAGCACTAGCCACGAAAACTTTCTTTGGTACTTGTGGCTTCCTCTTTTTGGTGCATAAGTCCTTTAAGATTTTTGCATATGAAGGAACTTGTTGGATTGCATCCAAAAGAGGGATATTTATGCTAACCTGTTTGAACAACTCTACAATCTTCTCCATCTGTGGAGTTGGTTTATTGGATCTCAACCGATTTGGAAAAGGAACATTTTGAAAGGTTATTGAGTCTAATTTTTGCGGATCAGATTGTTGAGTTGGAACGGAACCCCGTGTAGATGTGTTCGTGTTGTGAGAAGTGGGTCCGTTCGAGCTAGAAGAAGTAGAGCCGTGTGAAGGATGGAGAATAGCTCTAACGACGAAGAAGAAGAAGAAGAAGAAGGTGAAGAAGATGAAGAAGGACCACCGGCAGGGGTGTCATGGTTAATACCCACATTGTTTTGCAACACTTTTCCGGATCTCAATGTGGTCACATCATTTACGTTATGATTCTACTGTTTATATGCAACATGTGCGTGACCGGGATTTGGCAGTGGTTGAGACGGAAGCTTTCCTTTCTCTCGCTCTTTCAACGCAGCGTTGAGTTGTGCAATTTGTGCCTCAATAGACTTGATGCGTTGATCGTGTGAGGCACTGTTTTGCACCAAAGATTGAATAGAAGTCTCTAATCTTGCTGTAGATTGTGTAGATTGCTTTAGGAACGCCTCTAGACTTCTTTCGAGTGAGCTAACCTTGTCATTATTAGGTTGAACAAAATTGTTTTGTGGGTAAGAAGTGTTAGGCACAAAATTGTTCACTTGATTAGGGTAAGGTTGCTGTTGGAAAGGTTGTTGAAATTGAGTTTGTGGAGGTGCTTGTTGTTGTGGAGGAGGAGGCCTTTGAAAATTGTTATTTTCTTGGAATTGTTGATTTTGGTTCCAAGCGAAATTTGGGTGGCTCTTCCAACCCGGATTGTATGTTGAAGAGTATGGATCGTTTTTTTGTCGTTGCTGAAAGGCAGCATTGACTTGATCCTGTCCTTGAGTAGATGCAGTGTAAGGACACTCTTCTGTGAGATGTGATGGATCCGAACAACAAGCACAAACAGTTCGTGGAGGCACAATAGGGGCAGGAGAAGGTGCTGAGATTTTGGTCTCAAGCGCTTCTAGCTTTTTTGTAAGAGCGGCCATCTCGGCCTTCATAGCAATCGACATCTCTACTTGATGTATGCCTGCCCTAGGTTGACCAATAGAAGAAGATGATGATGTGGTCTTGGTGCTTTCCCATTGAATTGTTTGTTCACTAAGATCCTCAAGAAACTGCCACGCTTCCTCACTAGACTTGGATAGAAAGTGACCTTGACAAATGGTTTTTAGCAACTGCTTCGTTGCCGGGTTCAATCCCTCGTATAATGTTTGGCAAAGTTGCCAACTTTCGATCCCATGGTGAGGGCATTGAACGAGTAGGTCTTTGAATCTTTCAAAACACTTCCAAAATGGTTCGGAAGGAAGCTGTGAAAATTGTATAATCTCATTACGGATTCTAGCAGTTTTGTGATGAGGGTAGAACTTTTTAAGAAAAGCTTTCACAAACTCATCCCAATTTCTAATTGAATGTGATGCGGTGTTGAATAGCCACTTCTCGGCTAGGTCACATAAGATGAAAGGAATGACCCTTAGCCTTATAGCGTCATCACTTAATTGGGTAGTTTTCATCATAGCGCAAACGTTTTGGAATTTATTGATAAAGATATATGCATCTTCGGATTCCAAACCATGAAACTTAGGCAGCATATTGATGAAGTGGGGTTTGATCTCAAAATTGTCCCTATTTGCCGGTGGGGGTGAAAGACAGGTAGGTAAAGAGGTGCGGACAGGATAGAAGAGATCCTGGAGCGCGACTCATGCGGGCGCTTCAACAGGCGGGTGATTCGGGTTATTCGCACCTAACGGACTCGTCGGTAAGGTATTGTTAGGATTGTATCCCGATATACCTTCGGAAGAAGAATGTGATGGTGAAAGTGAAGAAGTGGACAGGATTTCGACTTCGGAGTCGAAAGGTTCGTCGGTCGGTACCAACGAAACACATACTAATCGGGCGCTAGGGTCCCTAGTCCAACCGGACATACACTAAAAGGGTTAGTGTAGTCGAAAGATGAAAGACAGAATGTGGAGGTAAGAAAACGTCAATGAGAAGAAGTGGTGTAAGTGTGTGCAAAAATTTCTTTAGCGACAAGTTGCAAGTTTTGAAAAGATTTTTCCTTTTTCTATTTTATGTGATCTTTTGCAAAAAGATTTTTGAAAAGACTTTTGACACAAATGCGATCAACCACAAATGCACAATCAGGCCTAGATCTAGGGTCATCTAGGTCAGCTAGACAGCTCCTAACTGTTCCAAAGGGCTAGAAATAGGACCTCAAACCGTCTCTTCACCGCCAATTGCGGCCAGGTAAGTGCCAGGTAAATGGGAAGGAACCACACTGTGAGCCTAATTAAAAACCACTAGCCTTGACACACTTGCCTAGGCACCGCAAAGTGAGGTTAGGATAAACGGCCGATGCCTATACTAGTCCTCTGTCCTATTGAGCGCGACGTCCTTAGGGCTGAGTCTAATATTTTTTTAATTAAGAGTGGTCAATGCAAATGCTTTAAGTGATTTCTGGGGTCCTGGGAAGGGTGATGAAATCCCCACCCAATCTGAATTGGTCAATAGCCCCTTAAAGTCAGATTAAAATATGCAAAGCAGTAAATCACTTGCAATCAATTTGCTATTTAGCGCGGCGCAAAGAATCCTGCAGAAAATCAATTATTGGAAGGGGGAAGAAGATTTTTAGCGCAAAGAATCCTGCAGAAGATTTGACAGAAGATATATGGGGATTTGCAGAGGGGAGAATGAGAAATCAAACCATGCAAATTTCGCGCAGAGAAGCTTCAACCAGACCGCGGTTCCGCGGTTTTAGGCCACAAATGCCGCGATTCCGCGGTTGAAAGGAGGGTTCAGGTGTCTAAATTTTCTCAGCTGTTCTGTACTTTCAATCTCCTCCTGTTTTGATGTACTCTTTTCTGATTAGCCTTCTGTGTTGTTTCAGATCCGTCAATCCTGCAAAGATTCACAAAATAAAACCCTTCAAACAATAAAAGATGATAGAATTTTTTTATTTTTGATTTTTTTCAAATTTTTATGATTTTTTATATTTTATATTAACCCGAAATTACAAAAAGGAAATTTTACGCCATCCCCGGCAACGGCGCCATTTGATTTAAGGAGGTTTTATCGATCAAAAATAATTTACTGCAATCAAGAACGGCGTCGCTTTGCAGCTAGCCGGTGAGTACGGGTCGGTCCACAGGGATGTTGTAAATCTCCTTTAAGTTCCTACGAGCTAATTCCAAATGGTGTTTGGTCTTATAATTAAACATAAAAATTGAAGTTGTGTTATACTTGGATTAGAAACTTGCTAGGATTAGGTTTAGGGAAAATTTGGTAAACAAAGATCTATACCTCTTTCCAATGCCTTAATTAAATATATCATATTAGTGTTATGGTAAATATTAATAAAGGGGATTAGGATGATTGGGAAGATCGTTCTTCCTCTAGATCCTTGTCCTTCCTTTCTTAATCTTTACCCTAATCTCCATGGAAAACCTTAAAATCTCGGGCCTTTAGACTACGATATCACCGTTACCTCGGGGGTAGAGTGCCGTAGGGAGCGGAATAAGAAGGTATGCATGGAGTTCTAATGTTCATAAAAGATTGGCAAAGAAAAGAGATGAGAGATCTTCATCTTTCAAACCCTTCCTTATTCCTAACCCTAACAAGCGAGGAAACTACTCGTTCATTGGGGGAATTAAGAAAGATATAATTTTTGTTTTGTTTTTATTAAAGAGAAGAAACATCTATTGCAAGTTAATAAAATTCTAAACTAAATTAAACTAGGGCAAGTAAAGAATTTACCTAAGGCAGATATAAAAAACCAGAACTAGGGCAAGAAAAATAACCTACTTACGATTGATGCGCTCCAAACATCAAAGAAAACAGAATTTTATTGATGAATAGAGGCATGAGAAAATACAAGGGTTTGGGTTCTATTTATAGGACATAGAAACCCTAGGTTTACAATTGATCCGCATGTCTACAATTACAAATATACCCTCAGGAAAACTTTTCAGAGCCGCCATAGGTTTTGGTAAAATTTTCACCGAGTACGGGCATAGGACGGCCACGGAACCGCGGCAATGGCAGGCTTAGGCCGCGGTTCCACGGCCCTTTGGCAAGCTTGGTTGCTGAAATTTTAGGGTTTTGTTCTAGGTCTTTTTGGGCTTCTGGTTCTTTGGTTCTTTTATCAATTGGGCTTCTACATTAGTTCCAAATGTTCAGTGAACAATTTGCAATGGCTTTTTAATCGTTTGCCTTGATATTTTGGACCTTGCGTCGCCTTGTTGATTGTGAACTGTTCTTCGTCTAGGCTTGACTAAGATTCTCCTATTTGTTGGTCAAAAATCCTTCTTTTGTGTCGTCTTTTGTCTTTTTCACTGTTTTCGCTCCAAGAACCTGTAACCTGTACTATATAGCAGACATGGGTCAAAAGCACCTGTTTTCATTGTAAAATGCATAAGAATGGGGAATACAAAATGCAATATTATGTTATGAACAATTGTCTAAGTACCCGATTTGGGAAACACCCCAAATCTAGATCTAGTCACCAGAATTCCTGATATACTATCCACATCCAACTTAGAGAAAACACTATGTGATAAGCAAAGTTTGACCGATTGTAGTATAGGAACATCACTTTCTATCTGGCTTATGTCATTCAAATTCCAGGACAGTACTCCGTATATCCTTCTTACTAGGTTCATCATTTGTTTTGATGAAGTCAATCACCTTGAATATGACATCAAACAGATGATCTATCTTCGCTATCTATACTTAAGTCTACGAGTAGACATATGCAACTTGCACACCTTTCGCTGCTCCCACTGACTATGATAACCCTCTTGCAGATTCATATACACGTACACTTCCAAATTCCATTTGTAAAGACGTTATAGTCATCCACTTGCCAGATATCATAACCATGAACTGCATCAGCACCAAATCATATCCATATGTACTTCAGCGTAGACACTGAAGTCAAATTCATATCACAATCCACAATGGGTATTTGATGAAAACTCTTTACAACAAGTCTAGCATTATTAGGTTAGTACCTTTCTACCCGCACAGATCCCGAAAGATCTACTTTCTCCTAATGGATTTTACCTCTTCAGGAACACCCAACAAAGTCCAAAATCCATGATTTTCTAAAGTGCATGGAGTCCATCTTGGGTATGAAATATCTGGTCACCTGAAAGTTACCACTTCCTATGACCTGCTGATAAAAAGTAGGGGGAATAGTAGTGCCAAGTCATTTCCGTATGGGCTTCAGTATAGACACTGAAGTAAAAGTCTCATCACAATCCTCAATGGGTATTTGATGAAAACTCTTTACAACAAGTGTAGCCTTATTAGGTTAGCACCTTTCCACTTGCATAGATCTCGAAAAGGTCTATTTGCTCCTAATGGGTTTACCCCTTCAGAAGCACCCAGAAAAGTTGAAAATCCATAATTTGCTGAAGTGCGTGGAGTCCATCTTGGATATGAAGTATCTGGTCACCTGGAAATTACCACTTCCTATGACCTACTGTTAACTAGTAGGGTTATCATTACCATGATGCTGACCTCCCTGTCACCGTCTACAAGAAAACGGAAGTATCTCTCGGGTATCTGAGGTCACCTACTAAAATCTATGGAGTGGCTAATAGTTTGCCAAGTCCAGTTGAATGCTTAGGTTCTACTAAATTTTCGTTAACCATTTGTGGTTCTGGAATCACTTCCAATTCTACCATACCCCCACTAGTTTCTTTTGCAAAAAGGTTCCTTTTATAAAATGGTGGTGAGTCAAGAACAATGTAACTATTGATCTTGAAAATGGTAGAAAACAAAATCCTAGCAAATGCTTGGGATAATCCACAAACCGCCATTACCGAAGCATGCCTTGAGTTTGTCCGGATTCCACTTTTAAACAGAAACCAAATAACTCCATATCTTAACAACCTCAAGATATATAACCATTCTATGTCCATATAGAATCAAAGCACTAATTTAGATGGAATCAGATTCAAATGTCATGCAGCTGTTTCCGGTGCATATTAGCTAATAGAAAAAGGCCAATACATCATCACTCATCATGGAGCGCACCCACGGATGAGTAACCTGCGAGAGAATCAAGTTCTCAATATTACTATGATGGAAAATTTAGCATAAGTATCTACATTTTCAATCGCTTCGAAGAATCCTGATACTTCAAACATATGGTTCTCTACTTTTTTCTTACACCTACAAACTTCTCAAAATCTTTGACCTTGTATTACAACGAATACGTGTCTAAAACCAGAGAACTCATAAGTAAAGCTCAATGAAGTAAGAGTACCAACCCCTGGTTCCGGAGGAAACTAGACAACATACATTTCCATGTATAAGTCCCAAGAGTTTACTAACTCAAATTCTATGTTTTATAAGTTGAAAACTGTATTTTGATCGAGAATGTCTTACACCGTTATTCAATGCACCCTATTTTATCCTCAAATGATAAAGGTAAATGTTTATAACACAATTTTCAAAATGTATATCTCACTTTATAAAATAAAGGTACATATATTTCATTTTAAAATTTGGTGCATAACAACGTTTATTTGAGACCAAATATTTACCGTTAAGCAAAGCCAGACGATTTAATCCAATATCACCAATTTCAACAAATTCCGATATTGAGGATCAAATTGCCCATTTCCCAGTATTCTAATCCTACTCATCATCTGTAACACCGTACAGATGTGTGATCCAAGTCCAGTGAATACATACCCTGGAGTCAGAATTAATTGGGAAAACAATTCTCTTTTACATGTACACAGAAAAACTGAAACATGAAAATGTTTCATAGGAGGTGGTCAGGTATTCCTAATAATGCCTTTCCATTATCCAGATTCATGACAGTAGTCGCAATTTTATTTTCCCTCACTTCAATCCTTTTATATGTCTCTATATTTTACTTTCTGTACACCGCACTTAGGCTAATTGATTTTCTTCTTTCCCTACCTTTCGGCACCGGCCTTAGGTTTGGAAGAAGATTATCCAATAAGCGTAATAGGTGTACTCTCCTAATATAAGGAGCTCTCGCAACCTGAGAAAAGGTAAAGGGAAGAGACAACCGATTAATTTCTATTCAATTTCTCCAGAACCTGTGGCCATCCTCGACTGAAGTAACTTCTTCGAGTTCGTATGTAACTATACGATGGCTACTCCAAGAGATATGGATCATTGTAGTGATATGAAGTGTTCTGAAGAAATGCAAAGGGTAAAGAAGGAGTAGCAGAGATATGTACGACTTTGTCGTAAATCAAAACAAGCCAAAGCCAAAGGGTGTAAGAAGGTTCGGTTGACTTGGTTCATGAGTTTTTAATGTAAGTCATGAGTCTCTATACCCGAGAGAGAGAAAAGAAACACTCAGCGTGTACTCTATCAAGTTAGATTGGTTTTCAGTTTATCTAATCAGGGTGGCTACTATTGTTTCCTCGAATTCTCCTTCAAACCCTAAAAGGAGAACTAGTCGGGATCATTTACAGTTTTATAAGTTCGCTAACCATTCAGCCAGGCCAGTGTTGGTACTCCGAGGGAGGCCCCCCGTGATTTCGCACGGACTCAATTAATAACCCCGTTTCCGCAGAGGCGTAATATTGTTAACACTTTCTAGACACCTAATAGGTTAGCTAATTTTTAAGTGAAAAATCTCCCGAGGAGTAATAAATACTCATCAGTGGGAATAGGGATCCAACTATTATCATGTGATAACCTGATGGAATCCACTCAAGTCAACACACTGCAGAAGGTATGCGCATGCCTGGCAAGTTTCCCGTATATTTGAAACTCCCGATATGGTTTTTGCCCTAAGCAACTTATGTCCTTGGTAAAGGTAAACAAATCATAAGTCACAAGTCAAGTTCAACCCGTCATTATCCTGGATTACATTAAACCCACCCGTATGACCCTTGGCAAAGGTTAACAAAGTCATACAACTGTCTTAACTATTACCATGCAGCAGAAAAGCATTGTAGAGCTGCAGAACACTACGCCTCGGCAAAGGTCGACAAATTTAGCATGAATACTATGCAATACTAATATGAAATGACGGAGGGCCGCGGCTGGTTTTTGGCGAAAAACCTTTAACGTAATAAACTTGATATCGTTGAAGGAACTCGAGTGGGTTTGAAATGGAGTGGTTTAAGCTCCGCTTTTTAAACCTTTGCTTAAAAGTGAACTCCCAGTGAAAGGATCAAGGCTCTTCCCTTATAGAATGAGATGCGGGATATTCCTAACCGAATACCTCTATGCAAAGCAGAAGAATATGACTGTGATTTTTTGAAAAAAACCGAGTAGTTTTAAAATTGGTTATGACAAAATCATTTAGGTTTATTTTTCCTTACATTATTTAGATAATGCGTTCCCATAATTTTAAGTTTCAAAGCCACAAAAGAAACAACCAAAATAACATGCTATTTATATGCCACCCGTATTCGCCACGGGGCCCCGTCATGCACCGTTAGGTTACTTAACTAACGGCAGAGCTGAGGAAAGACTAGTGCGGATGAAAAACATATAGAAGCATCTAATAAATATATATATATATATATATATATATATATATATATATATATCAACATTGCAGGCACATAATAGTCATCACAAGCAGATAAAAACCATCACAAGCATGCGAACAACAATATGGAATAGCGGATAATTTAGAAGCCCCTCGTTTCATTTGAGCCATAAATGAGACGCGACGTTCCCTGGTTGTGTGGACAGCCAGTGCAATGAAGATCCTAGACCCCTACGAGTGCAGCAAGTTACCCGCCAATCCTTAAAGTCAGGAAACCCCAATCAACAAAGTGAATGGGCAACCCAGCACTTCACGGAATCCAGTAACTTGAGGACCCCTCCATGGGTCAACCTATACCCCCTACGAGTGCGGCGAATAGCCCGCCAATTCTAGAGTAAGGCCCCCCGGTCTTAACGCCATGAGATGCAGGCCCGTTGCCCTCTAGAACCCAGCTATTCGAGCACTCCTCCGCGGGGTAATCCTAGTACAGAAAAGAATATATATATATACAACGGTGGCATCGACCTTAACTCGGTCGTGCCCCAATAAAAGAATATACAAACTGGCAGAAATGACAGTCCACATGTTGGACGCTCGCCCCGCAATGATGAATATACAAATGAATCTGAACTGTACATCTAACATTGCACACAAGGTTATCCATCACGACAATCCATCCATAACATCATTGCAACACAGAGCATCAACGTGAATATCATGTTCGTATGTACATATAGCAACCAGTCAGATTATACCGCGCTATGATATTCACGGTCGCAGAAACTAATAAATGCACCGAAAACCATGAATTCAAATTTTCGATCGATTAAAACTTTCCGCATTGGTGCTTAAGCACAAACCAGTACTCAAAAAAATCTGGGCCAAAACAAAATATCCCAAAAATCACATTTCCATGATATAGAGCACCAGAAAAATTTTGGGGCACAACGGCTAAAGTTTGACCGCGAAACCGCAGCCAAATAGCATGTTTGGCGGCGGTTTCGCGACCAAATTTTAGGATTATGTGCCCAAAATTTTTCCTGGTCACTAATTTTTCCTACACATAATTTTATGGCAATCTGAAAATTTTTTTGAACAACATTAAAATTCGAACAGCGGGCATGTTCTTGGAAATGCTATTTGGAAAATTCCGTCGATCGAAACTCTAAACAAGTGCAAATTAGCTAGTTAAGTTTTATGGAGTGGCTCTAATACCATGTTGGGTTTCGGTGCCCGCGCCGCGGAAGCCGCAACCGAGGCGGAAGCGAAAACAAAAACTTTTACGTGGGCACCGAACTCCCGTAACCTAGGATACGGTCCAATAACCTAAACTGGCTAACTAGAAATGCAAGGGTTGAGAAACTAAAATATTTGTCGTGCGTCCACCCAATTATGGAAGACCCTTCCAAGTACGTACTCGCCAGGATCACGCTTGAAATTCGACCACCCTCACCGAAGACTGTCCACCTGAGGGAAACCGGAGGAGGCTCTAACCGATGATCCAAACTCGCTAGGTGTGAATGGTCAGTGATGTAGGAATATATCTGTCACAACCTGAAGGTACGGAACATGACTGACACTTAAATTACGAAATGTCTGAAGACGTAACATAATCTAAGTAAGCCAAAACCCAGGAAATAGAGTGAAAGAAAACTTGTTTTAAAGAAAGTGATTTTCACAAACTAAAGTCGTAGTAAACATTTTAAAAGCATCAATTTTTTCCAAAAATTTCGGCAGAGTTTCCCTTGTAAAAACTGGCCCCAAACGGGTACAAGACAAGAATAATCATAAGCAATAATAAAAAGGCATCCCCAAGCGGGAGCTAGCTCTTCGCCAATTGGCGGAAACGCCCACGCAAGCAATACAAATATACAACGCCGAAGGCAAGGATCAAAACTCAGAAAGAAAACCAACATCCTTAAGAAAACCAGAGAAGAACCATAATAATACAAGCGCGCGACTCTAAGGTCGAAAGAATATCAACTGGTTTTCTAAATCTATCAACGGTGGTCACGATACAAGTGAACCCACCTACCAAAGCAATCACCCGGAAGGAAGCAGTGTGCCAACAAGCCGCAACGAAACCTATACTGCCAAACCTGCAAGAAACTGTGGCACAACGGGGGTGAGTTGCCAACTCGTGAGTAGAAGACATCACCGAGTAAAAATCGCTTATATGACGATCTCCTAGGTCATACGATAATATACTCATAATATATCACAGGAACATCTAGTAAGGCAGAGTAATAGTCTATGCATAAGTGTGGTACCAAGTATCCATATCAATGTCATGAAGTAGCAACATGTCATGCATATGATGTATGGAATGCATCATGAATGAATAATCCACAAGAAGTCAGAATATATCTGTATGAGAAAGCTGTATTCTTTTCTTAGTAAAATTTAGTATAAAAACTGGAGTATCATCAATGAAATCGACAGAAAACCCGTGTCAAGTATCGACACCAAATATGTATATCTCAATGTCTCAATATCTCAATATCGCGGGCTCCGTCAGTCCTGATTGACCCATAACATCAAATCTCACGACCACGTCGGTATCCTCTGGATATCCACCGCGTCAAACATCAGCGGTCGGTAGTGCTCTCCTGCCGGGCTCAATGCTATCTATGCGATCTTCTTGCCCCGAGGTACCGCACCGGGTCCACCATTTACCCGCAGACGGTGTATCCCCCTCCTCGAATTGGGTATACGATACAGCTCAAGAACTGAGAAAACTCATGGTGGACACCTCACACATCATATCATGAGAAACCACAAATTTCTATCTTTAGAAATGATAATGAGTTTATAAAATCCTTGCGGTTTCTCCAAATCCAGAAATCTCATGGAAAATCCGAAATCCCAAAATCGATAGTCAATAAACAGTGAATTACCGGCATAAAGCCCCATAATATTGCATGACAAATGAATATACACATGCATGGGTATCTAACTAAAGAATGCAATATTTAAACTAGCATAGTAATGATATAATGGAACTATCAGCTAGCAAGTTATATCAATGAAGTAATATTCTCTAAAGTGTACGTGGCATGGCAATTACCAATGATGATATGTGTGAGCCGGTAAGTAAGTGTTCGCGGACATACACATCATCGGTAATGGTGCTGGTGTCATAACAAACGAGATCATAATAGTTAAGGAAACACATGTATAAACATGCAATGCAATGAGAACATGAATATAACGGAGAATGAATAGTAAACGCAACAATGAAGAATATACAATTCTATATACGAGTCATACAGTTTTGGCATTTGAAATAGCACGAATCGTGGATTTTAGAAAATAGGGGCTACGATGTTTTTAAGAAAAGGTACGTCCTTTGAAAAATCCGTAATATCCCTCGGCTTGTCTTTTGAAAATACTCACGATTTGTTAGTTTTTGAAAATAGGTATGACTCGAGCCTGGTCTAACATCTTCCTAATCAACTAAAAGACTAAACTAAGGAACTAGTCGAAAGGGTAAGAAATCCACCTAAATTCCGAGTCGATATACCTAGTAGTTGGCGATCCAGCCTCATAGCGTCACGTACTGTATAATACATAGTACGACATGATCGAGTCAAGAGTGCGGATCAATCATTATATCTATACCTCGTACGGCAAAATCCATCGTACAGTATCCCAAAATCGAGGGTACGGTTTAACTATCATATATGCATCATCATTCATATGTCATCATCATCGAACGATATCATGATCAGGGGTGCTGTTCTAAAATCTCGTACATTCCAATATCATCAACACATATTATCGTATGTATGAATACACATCGCCCAACGACCCACTGTAATATCACGTCATATATTATATCATGACTCGAACACATATCCAACCTCACGGCATCATACCCGATCATATCGACTCATCTCCAAGTATCATATACCATCCTCATATCACCTGTATATGTATGTATGTATGTATGTATGTATGTATGTATGTATGTATGTATATATATATAAACCTATACTCATACATGAATATATATATATACACACATATATACACAAAAACAAGTGTGTGTGCGTGCGTGTCTGTGTGTGTGTGACTACATGTAACCTGTGATTCGCCTCCAAGGTAATCATCCTCTGGATGGGCCTTCCTAAATCAACCTAATCTAACCTAAGGTCTTCTAAATACCCTACTCACCAAGTATCCAATGTCACAACCAAAACCCATAATAATAATACGGTAATAACCATATTCTACGTTTGTGGGGGTGTTATACGCCATCCACCCGACTTTCCCCGTAGATATAAATCTACTCACCTTGATCTTCGCTTGCCGAAGTCAAAGACGCCCGCTCTTCCTTGTTGTTCGATGTACATGTGAGGGTGCTTACATATCAAAAATACATCGTATCGCATTAAAATCCGATTCAAAAACCGACACGACACGCGAATTGCTCATAGGTTAGAACCTATAGCCTACGAATGCAAAAACAATCATAGAACCCTCATCGTTGACGTACAAACGTCCAACGACCAAATCCACAATTAAATGTCAAAATCCATGTTTTAGGAATCGGAAAACCATTGCTATTATTAACTCAAACGCTCCTAGATTTTGCCTCAGGTAATATGGAACAAAACAAAAAATACAGTGGGTAAGTTATGAGGAGTGTGAGATACAGGACAAAACCCAACATCAACAGTCATATTCTTGCCGACCAATAGTGCTACAGTAACCGCCCCCGCTGGCCCAATTTTTGAAGTTTGGTCCCGTCTTCTCGTGGTGGTCTCCTATTGATCTAACTAGGTTAATGTATATTTTTGATTTTTTTATAAAGGTCCCGGGTTGCTCCAGATTCCCTGTAGACCTCAAAAATATCACAAAACCGACACAGAATGTTTCTAAAGTCCAAGTCTTGGCGTTTCAAAATTCACTTGGTCCACGATTTTTAACACTAGATGGGTTGTAGTCACCAATTGCACTCAATAGCACCATCACAACTCATTGAAATCCTCAAATCCTCATCTTGGAATTTTCCAAGATCACTAAACCTTACTTAATTCTAAACTAAAATAGAAGCTAAAGAAACTCAATTACTAAACTAATGGTGAAGGAAATAGCTCATTTGGCAACTCAAGAATTTTCTTGAGTTGCCTCTAGTGCTCAAAATATTAACTTGCTCCCACCATCATACTTGTAGTGAGCTAGAGATCATTTTTTGTGAAGAGGTTAAGGTGTTTTAGTGAGGATTTTGTGGTGGCCATGGGAGGTAGTAGAGGTTGAGAAGGAGGAGAAGATGAAGATGAGAATAAAATGAAGAAATGAGTCATGGTCAAGTCAAGAAATATGTAGAAGGTTCTCTCATCTCTCTCTCCTACCCTCTCTCTCTCACATCAACCATGCCATGATACTTGTCACCTCACCCAAATTATTTATTCTTTTCTTTTCTTTTTCTTTTTTTCTTTTTCTTCTCATCTTAAAATAAAACCATAATATATGCAAATGAGGAATTAAAATCATGTTTCCAAAAAAAATGTAACAAGTGTTAGCAATATGACATGATGCATGTCACCTGCATAATCAAACTTAATGCATAATTAGTAATTAATAATTAAGTTTAGCCGTAAACTTGTATGTAATTAATTATAAAATATCCAAATCGACTTAATACCCTCAAAATCAATAATCATGTAGAATTTTCAAATATCCCCCGTATTATCGGTATATAGTTATACCATATCATTTAAAATTAGTCTCCATACTTTAAAATGTTCATAATATTCATTATTTAATTTATTTAAATTCCCAAATATAATATTTTATTTTTCTGAAATGTTACAATATCACTAAACTTTCTCTCTCTTTTTCTCAAGCTCAAGTGAGCAAGAAGAAGAAGAAGGAGAAGGAGGTGAGGATACAACCATGAAGCATAAGGCTCAGGTCAAGAAGAAAAAAGAAAAAGAAACATCAAGTGTAGAAAATGAGGATGGCTTGCCCTTTTCCAACCATGGTCCAATAGTGAACACAAATGAATTTTTCAATATAAAATCTCCATGCCATACCCCTCTACATGCAAAGAACCATGCTTCATAACTCCTCACTTACACCTTATTTCCATTTAATTTTCTAAAAGGAAAATCAAATATGAGGTGTCCTTCTTCTAGAAGCATTCCCGTATAAATACGGAAAACTTCACCCGGTATGTGTATCGCTACATGTACGCGTATCCGTATAAAAATACAGATAGCACCAAAAACGAGAAAATGAATAGTGAACAATAATACTAAAATATATTTATCAAAATACATATATAAATTATTAAATCAAAATCTTATTTAATAATCCGGCTTAATCCTAAGCCGGCTAGTATTTTCAACCGCTCAATTAAAATCCTTGTATCCTTACACATATTTAATCGGACTCGCACGTACCAACGTACGGCTCATACATTTATCACCTGAACCGGGAAAACCCTCTGTGTGGGACTCTAAAGACTTGACAATACGCTGGCAGTGGGTTTAACCACAAGCACGTCAATGGCACTAGCTGTACGTAACGGCTATCCAGGTACTTGTCGAAAGCGAGGTTGACAATCAAGTACGTCCTTACCCTACTGAGCCTGAATGTGACAATCTCCGTACAGTCCGGTCTCTTCGTTAAAGAGTATCCTATATCGGGTCTAAAGGGTGGATAACGTCAGACCTCTACTAACCTGATAAGTCGTGTCTGAGCTCATCACCAACAGCGATACCACTGATCAACTATCAGTAAATCTTATCCACCGTGGCCACGGATTTTTGGTGATAGCCAACTGAACACAGCGCGACATCGACTCCTAATACCAGGAGAGACGAATCCCTGACAGTCGACTACTGCCTCCATGTGGCTCGGGACTGTACCCAACTAAAATCTGTTTGCATGACTCCTTTGAGCCGTGGTAGGGTAGTAATCAAAGTACAGTGGGAACTCACACGAGACAAATGACGACTACAGGTCAAAGGACTAGCCTGTACTCATGCCACCTGAGAACTTCCATCTGATGATAGATATAATACCATCTAGAAGTTCTCGGCGAGTCTGTCCAGTGTACTCACCTCCAGTGAACACCTGTATACCTTCTTAGGTAACACAACACCAATGGCTTGTGAGACCGGCCACCGCCCCTCGTTGGGGTCTAGAAGTGTATATGTTAGTTGTATGTATGCCTTAGAGGCCATTATTGTACATGAGATGTATATTATAGTGGATGCTGGGACATATATAGAGAGGACTTTCTTACTCGACATGATAGTACGCTATCTGGTTGCTCTTTATCTTAACATGTACACTTACTGTCTCTCTATTACATGTTGATAAAGCCCTTAGGATGTGTACTTGACTACCAAGATTATGATGCAGATCATACTAGTGGGGCATGTGTAGTTCATGAGTTCATCCTTCAATGTTCCTAGTCGAGGGAATATCGAGACAAGGCATCGATATTCCAGAGTAGACTAGCGTATACGCTTCTCGACCCATATGATGGGCGATGGATGATCCCATATCCATTAGTGTTTGACATCAGAGATCGTATACGGGTGCTCAGTAGAGACTTGGTACACTGAACGGACTCGCCGAGAACTCCTAGATGGTATTATACCTCACGTCAGATAGCAGTTCTCAGGTGACACTTGTACAGGTTAATCTGTCGACCTGAGATCGTTATAGAGTCTTGTGTGTCTCCTACTGTACTTTGATTTCCACCCTACCATGGCTCTACCGAGTCGTGCAAACAGGTGGTTTTTGGGTACAGTCCTGAGTCACATAGAGTCAATGAGCGATAGGAGGGGATTCGTCTCTCCCGGTATTAGGGGTTGATGTTGCGCTATGCTCGATTGGCCATAACTGGAAATCCCTGGCCATGGTAGATGAGATTTACTGATAAGTGTTATCAGTAGTTTCTCGACCCGTTATGGACCTTACATCGGCATAACTTATCAATCTATTGGGGTCTGACGTTTACCTCCCCTAGGCGAGATATGTGACATAGCAGACGAAGAGACCGGACTGTACGGTAGTGTTACTGATTGGATTCGCAGGAGTATGAGCAGGCTTGCTTGTTGATCTTCTGATCGCTCAATATCCGGGTGGCCGTTACGTTTAGCAGGCCTCTTGCGACTTGTGGGTGTTTGATATGATCATCACCTACTGCCGGCGTATTGACGAGTCTTTAGAGTCCTACACAAAGCTTTCCTGGCTCAGGCGAAACGAAGTAGGATCACATATGTGATATGTGCGGGACCGAGATTAATGCGTGTATGTGATACCGTATTCTATACTCGCGATATGAGATATCGGCCGGTTATATGTGATATAGCCGGATTATCGGATCAAGGGTTGATTCGATAAAATGATACATATTATATTAGTCGGTTATATGTGATATACCCGGATTATTAAATCAAGTGTTGATTTAATAATTTATTGTATAATTATATATTTGATATATTAAATTACATTAACTAATATATGCTCACTCAAGTATTTATTTTTCTCACTTATTATACATTTAAGATATATGTTTATTGTATAGTTTTCTTTTGTTCACAAATTATATATATGATATATATTATTGTGACATGCTAGGTTATACACTTGGGTGTATGAGAGTCATACCATGCTATATGATAATGATTAGGTTTTATTTATCTTATTAATTCAAAATTAGTGGAAATTTATCATGCTTGGAAGCTTGGAGAAGCTTGAAGCATCTTTGACAAAGTCTACTTTTGTTTTATATAAGATATTTATTAACCTAACCTTAATCAATTAACCATGGTTTATTCTTTACATGGGTTAACCATGAAATATACTAATCCATGGTTGCATTTCTAACCTCACTCTAATTCTCTTCATCACATGACCATCTTCTTCTTCATTTAATTTGGCATGGTAGTTGCTGTGAAAACCTAGTAGGGTGCTAAGGAACCCTAACAGTGGTATCAGAGCCAGGCTAGAGTATTAGACGATATTTGTTAGATGACAAAACCGAAACTACTCCGAAACATGCAACATCGAACCCTAGTTTCTGTCGATTTTTATATGGCCTCTTAAAATTTTTTAAGCAAGTGCAGAATGTTGTATGAGATATGACATGAACACATATGAAATTTGAGCCCATTCTGTAGAAATTTGGCCGGCCACTTCCCCAGTAAAACCGGCCTGCTCGGCTCCATCAGGGTTTTTTTGGCCTCAAATTTTTATGTGTTCCATGCACTGGGGTTTGGTGTTTCAGGTATTGTTTGTTTAGTCCAAAAATTTCATGTGATGTTAATTTGTTAAGGGGCTAATTCGGAGTGTTTCGTATTCGTAGTTTAACATAGTTTCGGGTTTTCACATGTTATTTAGACGAAGTTAAAAAGTTAGATCGAATATCAAAAACCCATTTTTCCAATTTTAAGGTATTCGGAAAATCATGCAAGCGATTCTGTGGACCATCTAGAAGAATGAAACTCTAACTCGATATAATGACCATGGAACCGCTTTGAACCTTAGGGTTTGTGGCAGTTCCGCGGTGCCATTAATGAGGCTTGGGTTTGCCCTTCTACGGTTGGTCCATAGGTGCTGTGGCATGTTTTGGGCATTTTTGAGCTGTGCTCAAGTGTTGAGCTCTCGGGGAATTGTGGGACTTTGATTAATCGATCGAAAAGTTTAACGTCGTCAGGATATTTGTGATGGGATACAATACTTGGAATCCACAATATTTGAATTTTATAAATCTAGAAATTTAGTCTCATTTGATCGGTTGCCACAGAATTTTGATGTGATCAAAAGTCTGTCGCAATCACGTAGAGTATGCGAATACTCGCCGAGTAACCTTACTAGATAGCCACGCCCCATAACCCCGACCAAGTGACTGTAGGAGAACTTCGTTGCTAAAAGAATCCGTCCGGGTGCTCGCGGCCGCGGTGTTCCGCCTAAGTGCACTTTGTCGCCGGTATAAGGGGTGCGGCCGTCTACTAAAGTTTCCGACGAGCATTCGATCGGAATGTCGGGAATCTTGTTGAATTGCCCGACTTGTTATTGAAAAGTGTTTTCAATATCGAGACTAAAATGCGGGGTTTATAATTTTTAGGCATGCGATGTCTAAGGAATTCATAATGTTAGGAATGAAATCCGGAATATGAGATATTTCGGGTTTATGATGTCTAAGGTGATTGCGGATTCCAATTGTTGTAGTTTTCACTTTCTTTTTCTGCGATCGTAAGTGTAATATGTGGAGTATCGTCAGTTTCATTGCTATACGTCAACGGCAATTGGGATACGCATATTTACTTACGTTGATGACATGTGATGTTATGTGTTGCCGTGATATATTATATTGGATCTTCGTGTTTGAATAGCCGGGGGTTTTTATGTGAGATGAGAGTTTTTCATTTTTATTCATGTAAAAACTTGTATGTAATATTCTTTTATTGGGGCACTTCCGGGTTGAGGAAGATGTCACCGTTGATGTATATTATTTACTTTTCCGCATTAGGATAGACCCAAGGAGGGGAGCACAAGTAACCGAGTTCTAGAGTCCAGTGGGAGGCCATCTCGAGGAGTTGAGTCCGGGTCTCCTAACTCTAGAATTGGTAGGGTTGCTTGCCGCTATCGTAGGGGTCTTGGGATGTGGGATTTGCTATTCATCACGACTGTGGAATCCGTGTTTTATACCGGCTTAAATTAAAACCCAGAAATCCTAGAATATCCAATATTTCATATGTTTTCTTCTGCTGCTGATATTCTGTGATGTGATCACTTTATATTCTGAGATGGATACATTATAATATATATGATATATTATAGACGTTGCTTATGTTTTTCACCCGCGCTAGCCCTACCCTGCTTTGCCGTTAGTTACTTAACCTAACAGTGCATGACGGGACGTCGTGGCGAATGCAGATGGCATAAGCGTACGTTGTATTTATCTATGATGCTTTGGTAACTTAAATGATGGGACGTTCATTAATGAGATGAATGAAAGAAAATAAACCTAAAGATGTTGTAGAATCGAATTTAAAACCCACTCGGCTTTTTACGAAAAAGCAAAGTTTCAAAATGCGGAGCTTAAGCCACTCCTTTTAAAACCATTTGATTCTACAACGATATCAAGTTCAAAGCGTTAAAGGATTTCTTAAAAACCATCTGCAACCCTCCGTCATTTTAGGAAGTAGAGTGCTTAATATTCGTGCTGCGTATGTTGATCATAGTCAAGGCGCGGTGTACGGTAGCTAAGTGATGTCTTCCTACACAGCATATGATGCGATTAGTTAGGACAGTCATGTGATTATGTTGATTATAGTCAAGGGTCATGTGGGTGGGTCTAATTAATCACAAAATGACGGGTAGAACTTGACTAGTGCTTATGATTTGTTAATCATAGTCAAGGTCATAAGTGCTAGGGGTAAAAACCATTATCGGGAGTTTCAAGTGTTGAAATTTGCAATGAGATTGCATACCTTCTATGAGATAGTTGGATCCTGATACCCACTGCGAGTAATTGTTACTCCTGGGAGAGTTTTGCACTTTACAATTAGCCGATCAAGTAGGTGTCTAGAAAGGTGTCAACGGGGTTACGCCTCTGGGAAAACAAGGTTTATTTTAATTAAGTCCGTACAAAAATACGGGGAACCTCCCTCAAAGTACCGGCACTGGCTTGGCTGAAAGATTGGCGAACTTGTAGGGTGTAATTAATCCCAGCTAGTCTTTCCTTTTAGGGTTTGAAGGAAGATTTGATAAAAACAGTAAGAGCCATCCTGATTAGATAAAATATATAACCAATCTAATCTTGCAAGAGCGCACGCAGAGTGTTTTCTTCTCTCTCTCCAGGTAGCAACCATATCACGCTTTAATCAAGATAATAATATGGATGTATTGACCAAACCGGTTATACTGAGCTGGGGAACGTTGGTCCTGTTCCAACTTATAATTGTTATAAGACCGAGCAGGAAATAGGAGAATACCAGGATTGCCATGTCGCCCAAACGAAGAAAGTGCATGATAGATGCATCTTCTTCGGGTGTGTTCGTTACAGAGAACTTTTTTCTCAGTATCCTCTACGTCCTGGGTATTTGATACCGGATCAGGATCCCACATAAGTAATCTGTTACATGGGCTACAGAAAGGTAGAGAACCGGGAAAGGATGATATGTCTCTAATTATAGAGAATGGTGCAATTGTTTCAGCCAAATCAGTTGACAAATATCACCTTGTATTACCAAATACATTGATTCTGAACGAATGTTATTAGATACCGAACCTGATATACAACATTATATCAGTCTCTTTATTTACTAAAGAAGGATATAATTTTGTATTGTTGGAAAATGTTTTGAACATTTCCTATATCAAGAGTTGATCGGATCAGGCACGTTATCTAATAGCATATACGTTCTAAATCAAACCACAGTTCTTAACGTACAGAACACACACAAGAGGAAGAGTTCAGAAATGAATGAATCCTACTTATGGTATTATAGACTAGGTCATATCAATGCGACCCGACTAGCTAAGTTACATCAAGATGCATATTTAAATCAGTTTGAATATACATCTTGTGAAACTTGCCAGTCATGTCACAAAGATAAGATGGCCATAGCTTCGTTTACTTGAAATTGAGAAAGGGTTAGTAAATTCTTGGGACTGATACATGATGATGCATGTGGTCCTCCGTCTACACATGCCAGGAATGGTTCTTTGTACTTCATTATATTCATCGATGATCTCTCGGGATTCGGATATGTGTTCTTGTTGAAACACAAGCCTAAAGCTTTTGAGAAATTCAATGAATATAAATCCGAAGAAGAGAACCAAAACTGGGTATAAGTATTTAAGGCCTTTGATGTAATCGGGGAGGAGATTACTTGTGCATGGAATTCCTGGACTATTTCAAAAGGAGAATGAGATTCTCTCTCAGTATTACTCCCTCGTATACACCACATCACAATGGTGTATCGGGACGGAGCAATCGTACCCTATTAGATATGGTGCGCTCTATGATGAGTACTACTGAGTTACCTGTTTCCTTTTGGGAGTTATGCACTTGAGAAGTTGCATACCTATTGAATTGGGTTCTAATCAAATCAGTGCCTACCACTCCATATGAGATATGGTATAGGAAGAGCCTATGTCTTAAGCAAGTTAAGATTTGGGGTTGTCCGGCCTATGCCTAAAAGCAAAATCCGGACAAGCTCGAGGCAAAGTCATTTCTGTGGAAGTTTGTTGGATATCCTAAGTATTTGCAAGGGAATATCTTCTACCGTACTGAGAAACAGAAGGTGTTTTGTTTCTCGGCATGCCACCTTTTTAGGAAAAGGATTTTTTTAAGGAAGAAATTTATGGTCATGAGGTAGAACTGGAAGGAGTTCCAGCTATACAAACTATAGCTGATGATTTGATAGAACCGGAGGATTCAATAGTTCCCGACGAATCTCAGCTTCTCCGCCGAACTGGTAGGGTTCCTCATCCTCCTGAGAGATACTTCGGTTTTCTCAATGACAGTGGGAGCGAGGATTGTATCATGAGATGATGACCCAACTAGTTTCAAGTAGGCCATCAAGAGTAGGGACTCTGTATGAATGGCTGGATGCTAAACGAGCTGAAATGGAATCCATATACACCAATAAAGTATGGACTTTGGTTGCTATATCTAAAGGGTTAAATCCCCATCAGGAGCAAGTATATCTTGAGAAGATTACTTGGTATAGATGGAAAAGTTGAGACTTTCAAAGCTAGACTTATTGCAAAAGGTTCTCGTCATCGACCAGGCATGGATAATGATGAAACCTTTTCTCCAGTGGCTATGCTTAAGTACATCCGGATCCTACTTGCCATTTCTACATACCATGACTACGATATCTGGTAGTTGGGTGTCATGACTGCTTTTCTAAATAATGATTTAGAAGAGAGCGTCTATAAGTACACTGCCAGAGGGCTTCGTAGACAGTGGGAGGAGGGGAAAAGTGTGTAAGTTGCTTTATGCGTTAAAGCAGGCATCGCGGAGTTGGAACATCCGTTTTGGTGTGATAGTCAAAGCGTTTGACTTCATCAAAATGGTAGATGAACCTTGTATATACAAAAAGGTAGTAGAGAGTAAGGTAGTCTTCCTCGTATTGTACATGGACGGCATACTCTTAATAGGAAAGGAGTTTCCTATGCTACACTCGGTCAATCTCCTCTTATCGCATTGATTCTCCATGTAGGATCGAGGTGATACCTCCTAAATCCTGGTTTATAGATTTAAGAGATAGATCAAAGTGGATGTTAGGATTTTCACTAGGTGTAGTGAATTGGTATCAATCGATCCTAGGGAGAATCACTGGAAAGCTTCCAAGGTGGTAAAGACGACTGAAAGTCAGTCACAGACATTGTCTTTATCCTCAGTGGAGGGACGGTATGTTGGAAGAGTTCTAAACTAGATACTGGGGCAGACTAGATGATAAAGGCTGGATACATCTCTATCAAAGATACTACCAAAGAGGCATTCTGGGTGTATAGTTGTTCATAAGATGAACTAGGTTCCCACCATTGTGTGACAATGGAGGTATGACATTGGCCTAGGAACCCCGGTCCCATCAGTGACCCAGACATATTCTAAGGCAGTATCACCTGATCATGGAGATGATTGATCTCCAAGAGATCGAAGTTAGGAGAGTAGACTCAAAGGTTGACATGGCGGATCCACTCACTAAGGCATTTCCTGCAAGAGACTTTTATAGGACGTTGGGTATGCTATACTACAACAACTGGCCTTTGTGCAAGTGGGAGATTGTTAGTTGTATGTATGCTCTAGAGACCATTATTGTACATGAGATGTATATTATAATGGATGCTGGGACATATATAGGGAGGACTTTCTTGCTCGACATGATAGTATGCTATCTGGTTGCTCTTTATCTTAACATGTACATCTACTGTCTCTTTGTTATATGTTGATAAAGCCATTAGTATGTGTACTTGACTACTAGGATTATGATGCAGATCATACTAGTAGGGCCTGGGCAGTCCATGAGTTCATCCTTCAATGTTCCTAGTCATGGGAGTATCGAGACAGGGCATCGATATTCCAAAGTAGACTAGCGTATAGCTTCTCAACCCATGTGATGGGCGATAGATGATCCCATATCCATTGGTATTTGACATCCGAGATGGTATACGGGTGCTCAGTGGAGACTGGGTACACTGAACGGACTCGCCGAGAACTCCTAGATGGTATTATACCTCACATCAGATAGCAGTTCTCTGGTGACACTGGTACAGGTTAGTCTATTGACCCGAGATCGTCATAGAGTCTTATGTGTCTCCCACTGTGCTTTGATTTCCACCCTACCACGGCTCTACTGAGTCATGCAAACAGGTGGTTTTTGGGTACAGTCCCGAGTCACATGGAGGCAATGAGCGATAGGAAGGGATTCGTCTCTCCCGGTTTTGGGGGTTGATGTTGCGCTGTGCTCGATTGGCCATAACTGAAAATCCCTGGCCAGGGTAGATGAGATTTACTGGTAAGTGTTATCAGTTGTTTCTCACCCGTTATGGACCTTACATCGGCATGACTTATCAAGCTATTGGGGTCTGACGTTTACCACCCGTAGGCGAGATATGCGACATATCAGACGAAGAGACCGGACTGTACGGTAGTGTTACTGATTGGATTCGCAGGAGTATGAACATGCTTGCTTGTTGATCTTCTGATCGCTCAATACCCGGGTGGCCGTTACATTTAACAAGCCTCTGGCGGCTTATGGGTGTTTGATATGATCATCACCTGCTACCGGCGTATTGACGAGTCTTTAGAGTCATACACAGAGGTTTCCTGGCACAGGAGAAACGGAGTAGGAGCACATATGTAATATGTGCGGGACCGAGATTAATACGAGTATGTGATATCGTATTCTACTCTCGCGATTGATGTCATCGGTCGGTTATATGCGATATAGCCGGGTTATCGAATCAAGTGTTGATTCGATAAAATGATAGACATGATATTAGTCGGTTATATATGATATAGCCGGATTATTAAATCAAGTGTTGATTTGATAATCTAATGTATAATTATATATTTGATATATTAATTTACATTGACTAGTATTAGCTTACTTAAGATTGCTTTTATCACTTGATTTTGCACAAAGTATATATGTGATATGTATTTGTGTACATTAGTTTGTATCATGCTTGATGATACATGCAACATGGGTTTGTGTGTGACTTACACTATGCTTGTAATAATGTGAGGGTTTTAATTATCTTAGTAATTCAAAATTGGTGAGAATATGTCATGCTTGGAAGCTTGGAGAAGCTTGAAGCATCTTTGACAAAATACACTTGTTTTGTTTTATATCAGATATTTATTAATCAAACCATTATAATTAGCCATGGTTTAGTCTCTACAATGGTTAGTATATGATACTAACTCACCCATGGTTGCCATTCACCACTTGATTTTCTTCTTGAGTTGTTTTCTTCATCTCCTTCCTCTAACTCTCTAGCTTCATGAAAAATGGTGAAAATGAGTGAGAAAATAAAATCTAAAGTGAGCCCATTTCCTACTTCATCATCCTCTACTACTTGCCATTTAGTTTAGGGTGTTCTCTTCATAACGTTTATCACCTAGTGAAGAGATAGCTTGGGTTTGAGTCTCCTCGACGTAGATCATCTTCGACCTCGAAGACTTCGAGCAAGCTTGTTCATTTCTCCAAAGGAACCCATACTAGAGTTCAGGAGATCTTCACTCGCAGCGAAGGGACTACTACACGGAGCTTTAGAAGTGAAGGACCGGTCTACAAAGGTTGTATTCCTTATTCACTTGTTGTAATGTTTGATTACATGTTTCATATTATCTATTTACTCTAGCTAGATCCTAGGTTATGGTTCTTTAGTACTCTTGAAAATTTTAATTTGGCATGGTAGTTGCTGTGAAAACCCAGTAGGGTGCTAAGGAACCCCAACAGTATACACTAGTCTACTCCGGAATATCGATGCCCAGTCTCGATACTCCCACAACTAAGGTCATTTAAGGATGTGCATATGGACAACCCAGCTCCCATATATATGATCGCCATCATAATGCTGGTTGTCAAGCAACAATCCTATGGGCTTCATCAATGATGAAGACAAATCAGATAGCATACTATCATCTCGAGTAAGACTGTTATACCTATATAGGTCCTCTCTCAATTATCATAATCGCCTACTTGCGATCACAATAATTGCCTTGAGGGCATTATATCCAACAAGCCTTACAAAAGACAAGCTGATACGGATACATGCCAAGGTCGGTCTTATATGCAGTTCGAAATGCCCAAAGGGCATCAGTCAATTTCGAAGACCCATCCTTACGGTTTGTGGAAACCGACTTCTTCAGAATCAGCTTGATTTGAAGATTGGAGACCTCGGCTTGCCCACACATTTGGGGATGGTAGGGCATGGAGAGCTTGTGGTTGATTCCATACTTCCGCATTACAGCCTCGAAAGACCGATTGCAGAAGTGCGATCCGTTATCACTGATAATGGCTCAAGGGTGCCCAAATCGAGAGAAGATATTTTCTTTGAGAAACTTAACGACAAGCTCAAGGGTGCCCAAACCGAGAGAAGATATTTTCTTTGAGAAACTTAACGACAGCCTTGTTGTCGTTAGTTCAGCTCGGGACAGTCTCAACCCATTTTGAAACATAATCAACTACAAGTAGGATATACAGGTTCCCACATGAGCTAGGGAATAGGCATATGAAGTCAATTCCCCAGACGTTGAAAATCTCAACAACCAAGATTGGTTGAAGCGACATTTGATTTCTTCATGAAATTCGGATACTGTGCTGGTATTTAAAGCAGGTCTTGCAGTATTCATTTGAATCCTTGAACAGCGTCGGCCAATAAAAGCCGCATTGCAAGATCTTTTCCGCAGTCTTTCTGGAGCCGAATTGATCGCCACATGCTTGATCATGGCAGAAAGATAGAACACTCTAAAATTTAGAGTTGGGCATGCATTGGTGAACGATCTGATCAGGACAATACTTGAACAGGTAGGGTTCTTCCCAGTAAAAATGTTTTACTTGGGAAAGAAAACGGTGTTTGTCCTGACTTGACCATTCGTTTGGTACAAGTCCAGTAGCAAGATAATTTATAATATCTGCAAACCATGGTTCACATGATATTGTCAAGAGTTGTTGATCATGGAACAAATCATTCATTGGCATGACAAGCGATGGAGCAGAAGGGAGTCGAGAAAGATGGTCAGCGACAATGTTTTCACATCCACTTTTGTTCTTGATGACTAGATTGAATTCTTAAAGTAAGAGGATCCAACGTATTAACAGAGACTAGGCATCCTTTTTAGCGAAAAGATATCTCAGAGCTGAATGTGTTGGATATAGTGCCCTCAAAGTCAATTATTAGATCGCAGGCACGTGATTGTAATGATTGAGGGAGGACCTATACCGGTAGGACAGTCTTACTCGAGATGATAGTATGCTATCTGGTTTGTCTTTATCATCATGTACATGCTTTAGGTGATATTACAGATCACTATTACACATTGATAGAGCCCATAGGATTCTTGCTTGACTACCAGCAGTATGACGGCGATCATATACGTGAGAGTTGGGTAGTCTATAAGCACATCCTTAAAGTGTTCCTAGTCGTGGGGGTTTCAAAACTGGGCATCGATACTCCATGAGTATACTAGTGTATACAGATCGAGACCCCGACGAGGGGCGATGGTCGGTCTCATAATCCATTGGTGTCAGTTGGTTCATCTAAGACGTATATAGGTGCTCATTGGGTTATGAGTACACCGGACAGGACTCGCCGGGAACATGCTAGTTGGTATTATACCTGACGTCAGATAGCAGTTCCCTGGTGACATGTGTACAGGTTAGTCTATCGACCTGAGATCGTTATTTTCCTCGTGTGAGTTCCCACTGTGCTTTGACTACTACCCTACCACGGCTCAAAGGAGTCGTGCAAACAGGTTTTAGTTGGGTACAGTACTGAGCCACATGGAAGCAGTGAGTGGATCGGTAGGGGATTCGTCTCTCCCGGTATTGGGCGTGAGACCATGCTGTGTCTGGAGAGCCATTACACAAAGTCCCTAGCCAGGGCAAGCGAGAATTACTTGTAGGTATTCCAGTAGTATCTCAGGGTGTTCTGGGCTACACTCCAACATGATTTATACTGCTATTAGGGGTCTGACATTTACCAGCTCCCTAGGCCCGATATGCGATACTCATAGACGAATGGACCGGACTGTACGGATATTGTCACTGACAGGCTCAGTAGGGTTTCGGGATGAGTTCTCTCATCGGCCTCCCTTTGCTCAATACCTTGGCAGCTGTTACGTACAGCTAGTACCACTGACGTGCTTGTGGTTAAACCCACTGCTAGCGTATTGACGATTCTTTAGAGTCCCCCACAGAAAGTTACCGAAGTGCGGGCGAAACGTTGTAGATGCCATATGGTTTTATGGCAGGGTTCGATCATATACGTGCACTTGTACACGGATCATGATCGGAAGGATTATACAAGTGGGCTTTGGTTTAAGCCAGATCCTAATATTAGATTGTTGGATTATTTTCGTCTCGTAGTATTCGTGTTCAGTAGGAATGCAAATACATGTATGTATATACAGTTGAGGGGTATTCTTATGATCCGTCACGAGTTTACTTTAGAAGTAGCCATTCTCTTTTTGGATTAAACATTTTGGTTTAAATGTTTGATTATGTGGAAAATGTGAGTGCAAGTTTTGTCCATATGCATCATTTCATGTCACATACACTTGGTGACTCATGGTCTTGGTTTGGGTGACCATTAAATGTGACATGGATTGATTTTGGGGCTAATTATGATGAGTGGGGATATTTTGGAGAGAGAAGGGCAGCCAAGTAGAGGTTTGGGGGTTTGATTATTGATATATATCTCTCTATCAAAATAACACACACAACATAATAAGCTATTTCACTTCTTCTTCTCTTGAGCTCACATCTTCCTCTAATGGCTTCTTCTTCAACCTCCACCCATCCCTCTCATGAGTTGAGAATCCATGGGTGTTTTGAGACAAAATGATCACACACATTCTCTACTTCACCTTGGATATATCGGCTAGCAAACATCATGTCCGAGTTGCTTCGGTTTTGAAGCGGGATCCCGTAAAAAGTTTCCTTGACGTGGTGCTACTTCGACGAGGAGACCGGAGATCGAGTGAGATCGGAGATGCCGCGAGGAGCTAAGGATAGTGGCTAAAGACCGACGGACACGGCTCAATCGGTATAGCCATTCTAACTTCTTAGTAGTTAGCTATTATAGAGTTAATAGATCGATCCGGGTAAAAGTCTGCGTTAGCGCCAGTTTATAAAAGTTTTTGTTCCGTGTTTGGCCTCGGATTGATGGCCGGGGCGCTACCGTAGACTTACATGGTATTAGAGCCATGCTATTAACCCCTTACTAGCTTGTTCTAACATGTTTAAAATATCGATCGAACGAAATTTCCCAAACCATAATTCCATTATCAAAGTTTCTGTCGAAATTAGTGGTCGAAAAATTATTTTCAGTATGTCAGAAAATCATGCAGGCTTTTTAAAGACCTTCGAAGAAATCTGAGAGCAAGTTATCACCGTCGGACCGTGGAACCGCGGCGAAACCAGCATGTTTGCCGCCTTTGCGCGGCGGTATGGTGGCAATAGTGCACCATTTTTCTTCTGGGGGTCTTTCATCTGGAATTATGATTTCTGGAATATTTTGTTTAGGCCCAGATTTGTTTGAGTACTGGATTAGTACTTGAGGCCCACTTCAGGAAGTTTTGTCGATCGAAATTTTAAATACGTTAGTTTACATTACATACATTTCTATCTGCGACCATAAATTCCATTCGAGCGGTAAATCTTTTCTAATTGCTATAGTCCTTTTAGACGGGTTTGCGAACGTGACATTCACGTTGATGTTCTGTGTTGTGCTGTATTGTTGCGGATTGTCGTTGTGGATAGCTTGCGTGCAATGGTAGTGCAGTTTGGATTTATTTGTACATTCGATATCACGAGGTGAGCGTCCGACATGTGGATTGTCGTCACTGCCTGTTCGTATATTATTCTTTTGGGGCATGACCAGGTTGAGCTCGATGTATCCGTTGTACATATTTTCTTTTCTATACTAGGATTACCCCGCGGTGGAGTGCACGGATAGCCGGGTTCTAGAGGGCAACGGGCCCGCATCTCATGGCTTTGAGACGGAGGGGGCTCCACTCTAGAATTGGCGGGCTATTCGCCGCACTCGTAGGGGGTACAGGTTGACCCAAGGAGGGGTGCCCAAGTTACCGGATTCCATGAAATGCTGGGTGGTCCATTCACTTTGCTGAAGGGGGCTACCTCGCTTCAGGTTTTAGCGGGTAACTTGCCGCACTCGTAGGGGTCTAGGTTTTCATTGCACGGGCTATCCACACGATCAGGGGAACGTCGGGTTTCACTTGCGTCTGAAGGAAACCCGGGGCTCCCAGATATCTGTATTGTTCTGTGATGCTTATTACTTTTCTGTGATGTTGCCTTTATCACGCCTGGAGCGATTATTGTATATTGATATATATACTAGTAGATGTTGTATATGTTTTACACCCGCGCTAGTCCAATCCCCGCTCTGTCGTTAGTTAAGTAACCTAACGGGTGATGACGGGACCCAATGGCGAATGCGGATACGTACATTTTATTTTCATTCTTTTCTGGTATGATTAATTGATGGGACTGCATTAATTCTAATCAATGAAAGGAAAACAAACCTATTCGATGTTGTTGGAACAATTTTCAAAAAACTGTTATTACAAGGACGTTTTCATTTGCTTTGCACAGCGGTATTCAGTTTGGAATATCTAGCACCTCATTCGACGAGGCAAGGGCCGAGATCCCTTCATCGGGAGTGACCTCTTGGGTAGAAGTTTGCGTCAGGGTAATAACTTCATTATAGTCGATTACTTCTTACTTTGCATTGCGGTATTCAGTTTGGAATATTCTGCACCTCATTCTACGGGGAAAGAGCCAAGATCCTTTCACCGAGAGTGACCTCTTTAACAAAGGGTTTCGCCATTATATTTTTGTAAAAAGCTATCAGGTTCCTTCAGCGATATTAAGTTCATTACGTTAAAGGTTTTTCGCCAAAAACCATTCATAGCCCTCCGTCATTCAGACGGGTAGCACTTAGTATTCATGCTATGTTTGTTGGCCTTCGTCATGGCATAGTGTATGGTAGCTATTTGTTACTTTTCTGTTTCATAGATAGATGTGTTGGTTTAGGATAGTCGTACTACTATTTTGGCATTCGTCAAGGGTATGTACGGGTGGATTCAAATTAACCTGGACAATGACTTGCAGAACTTGACATGTGACTTATGATATGTTGGCCTTCGTCACGGTCATAAGAGCATGGGGCAAAAATCACATCGGGAGTTTCAAACATACCTGAAACTTTCCAGGCATGCACATACTTTATGGAGTGTAATAACGTTAGTGGATTCCATCACGTTATCATGCAATGATAGTTGGATCCCGATTCCCACTGATGAGTTGGTTTACTCCTCGGGTGATCCCGACTAATTCTGTTAGTGTTTATGCCCTAGAAGGCCATTACTGTATCATACTAGCTTGTATATTACTTAATGGAAGCTTGGGATATTCACATGTATATAACAGTCTTGCTAAACATGGTAGTATGCTACTTGGTTTTTCTATCTTAATATGTGAGTATACGTATTGATAGAGCTCTTAGGATCTTGCTTGGCTACCAGCGTTGTGATGGCAGTCACACTAGTGGGGGCTGGGTAGTCTACAAGCACATCCTTATTCAGGTCCCTGGTCGTTGGATTATCGAGACAGAGCATCGATACTCCGGAGTAGACTAGTGTGTACGCTTCTCATCCCAGTTGGGGAGACGGTCTGTCCCACAGCCGTCAGTACGTCGTACTGGAGATAGTATACAGGTGCTCGTTAGGTTACGGGTACACCGGACAGGACTCACAGGGAACTGTTGGTTGGTTTGATACCAGTCGTCAGTGAACAGTTCCCAGGTGACATGAGTACAGCGTAGTCCGCAGACTTGACACTGCTACTTCGCCTCGAGTGTGTCCCACTGTTCTTAGATTGCTACCCTACCACGGCTCAAAGGAGTCGTGCAAACAGGTAGCAGTTGGGTGCAGTCCCGAGCACTTGGAGGCAGTGGCGGTTAGACAGGATTCGTCCCTCCCGGTATTGGGAGTAGATATCGTGCTGTGTCAGAGAGCCATTACGCAAAGTCTCTGGCCAGGGCAAGCGAGATTTGCTGGTAGGTTCCAGCAGTTTCTCAGGGTGTAATGGGCTTCACTCTGACACGACTTATACCGCTATTAGGGGACTGACGCTTGCCGCCCCCCTAGGCCCGATATGCGATAGTCATGGACGAACGGACCGGACTGTATGGAGATTGTCACATCAGACTCAGTAGGAGTTCGGATGGGTTTACTCATCGGCCTTCTTATCGACAACTACCTGGGGACCGTTACGTACAGCTAGTGCCGCTTGCGGTCTGTGGTTAAACCCACTGCCAGCGTAGTAGTCGAGTCTCTAGAGTCCCACACAGAGAGTTTCCTACTCCAGGCAAAACGATATAGAGGTTGCATGGTTTTGCGACAAAGGGTTCGGACGCATACGTGCGTTTACGCGCGTACGACTTTCGGACAGATTTTACCAGTCGGCTTTGGTTTAAGCCAGTTACTGGTATCCGGTTATTGGATTTATACAGTCTAAAGTTTTTCCGTATTTTTACGGATCGGAGGGGCGTTCTCGTAATTACTCGAGAAGCTTCTAGAAGATGTGACTAAGGAGGTTTGTTTTGGAAAGAGAGTGAGTCATAGTGATGATTCATTCACTTCATTAATGCTCATTTATTGCTTAATGACTCATGTTAATGAATCATCACAAGATATTTTGTGAAGCATGCTTATTCATTTCCTTTATTGATTTATTGAAAATAAGAATGCTTCATAATATTATGATACACTCTCTCTCTTCTCTCATTATCATATCACACATTCTCTCTCCTCAAGCTCTCATCTTCTAACCCTAATCCTTAATCCTCATGTGGTGAGATCAAAGGATTAGTTAGACTAAACAATCCATAACCTATACTCTATATCATCCTATCATCTTTGATTAGCAATCAAAGTTGATTAGTTACCTCAAGTTAGAGGTTTAGCTTGGAGTTTCGCTCTCGGGTGGATCGTCTACTACCTAGAGAAGGCCGAGGAGAACCAAGGAGGACATAAAGAAGAAGGACCGGTTCATTAGGTATAATCCCTAATCACTTATGTAAAGAAACTCATAAGAATACGGTTTTTAGGGTTTAGCTTCGATTCTTGCGGTTAGTCGATGTTTGTTGTTTAAACTTGTTAAGTTTTTGTAAATTCCGCCTCCCCACAAGTACTGGGGTGTACTACATCGACTTACAGTGGTATCAGAGCCTCGCTAAACACTAAATAATTTAATCGCAAATTTGTACGAATTTCGAACGAAAAAACGAACCCGGAAAACCCTAGTTCTGTTAAGTTTCTGTCGAAGTGAAAATGAAGTCCTAAAATTTTTCTGGAGTGTTCAGAGAGCTTGACATGACCACAGGAGAACACCCAAGAAATTCGAGCACATGAGTCGACTGTAGCGCCGCGGAAGCGCCGCGGATACCACCGATCCGCCGCGCTTCCGCGGCCGAGTTGCCGAGTCATGCGCTCAAATTTTTTGGGTGGGTCCCCTGTGATATTTGGGGTTTTCTGGAATATTTAATTATTGCTCAGGTTACTGTTTAACAGAGCAGATTTTGGAGCAATTTTGAAGTTGTTTATTCGATCGAAAAATACAGTATTTGCGTATTGGATTATATCTGTGATTGTATGATGTGTTCGTAAACCTCCCCCAACTGCTAGTATGTCGGTTGGCAGGGGGTTGCACATTTCTGAATTGGTAATATCTGTTTGTGCATATAAACTGTATTGGACTGTTGTGGTGTATAGCCGGGGTTAACAATGGTTTATTGATTTATTCATTTGTTGTAAATGTAATTTGTTGTAATATTATTTTCGCGGGGCACTTCCAGGTTGCGGTTGTAGCCACCGTTGTATTATTTCATTTTACTGTTTTTGCTCCTAGGACTGACCCAAGGTGGGGTACACAGACTGCCGGGTGGGTAGTTTGCCGTACCCCTAGGGGTCGAGGGTGGGGTAAACGGCTATTCATCACAACTGTGTGATCTGTCTTTTCTTGCAGGCTCAAAAGAAATACAGATTGCTTGCAAATCCAATATTGTTTATCTGTGTTCTGGAATGAATATCATTGCGTCAGACGAATGTAAAATATCTATATTTACTATAGCTATTTAGACGTCACTTATGTTTTACACCCGCGCTAGCCCAGCCCCCGCTCTGTCGTTAGTTAAGTAACCTAACGGGTGATGACGGGACCCCGTGGCGAATGCGGATGGCATAAGAGGACGTTATATTTTCGTTGTTTTCTGCAATGATAGGTTAATGATGGGACGCATTATCTATAATGCAAAGTAAAACAAACCAAAGTTTAAATCGTTGGAACAATTTAAAAGAAACCACTCGGTTATTTTTAAAACAGATATTTTTAAATGCGGAGATTTAACCACTCCTTTTTAAAAGCTATCAGGTTCCTTCGGTTATATCAAGTTCACTACGTTCACGGTTTCGCCAAAACCAGTCGTAGCCCTCCGTCATTTCTTATGAATGGTCAGTAGTATTCAAGCTATGTTTGTTTGGCCCTTAGCCAAGACATAGTGTTTGGTAGCTGCTGGGGTATTCATTTGTTGCATAGATAGATGAGTTGGTTTGGGACAGTCGTATTACTTTGTTTGGCCCTTAGTCAAGAGTATACGGATGGGTTCAAATCAACAGGATAATGATGGGCAGAACTTGACATGTGACTTATGATTTGTTGGCCCTTAGTCAAGATCATAAGAGCATGGGGCAAAAACTTATATCGGGAATTTCTAAAGAAACTGAAATTTGCAAAGAGATGCATACCATTTGGAGTTTGATGAATGTTGGTAGGATTCCTTCAACATTATCATACGATGATATTTGGATCCCGATCCTACTGTGAGTATATGCTACTTATCAGGATATTCGTCACTTAACGATCAATGCTATAAACCTAGTAGGTGTCCAGAAAAGTGTCAGCGGGGTTACGCCCCCAGAGAAAAGAGGTTATTTAATTAAGGAACTTCGCGAAAGCGTTGGAAAACCTCCCTCGAAGTATCGACACCGGCCTGGCTGAACGGTTAAGCAAGTATTGTACGGTGAGAATAGTCTTGGCTAATTCTTCTTTTATGGTTTGAGGAAGGATTCGAGAAACAGTGGGAGCCATCCAGTTTAGATAAACTAAAAACCACTCTAAACTTGCAAGAGCATCATGCTAAAGAGTTTTCTTCTCTCTCTCCTAATTGCAGCGACCCTGAAAATGACTGGACTTAAGTTACTTTTCGAGAAAAATATACTGACGGGGCCAAACTATAAAGATTGGCTGCGGAATGTCAAGATGGCTTTGACCTATGACAAACTGGGGTACGTCCTCACCGCTACAGCACCTGCTGCCCTTGGTCCCAAATCCAGCAATGCGGATAAGGAAATCCGTAAAACCTGGGATTTAGATTGCGCGAGAGCCAAGTGCATCGTGCTTGCCTCGATGAATAATGAACATCAGAGGAGGCACGAGGATATGTCTCTAGATGGCATATTTCTCCATACAAAGGAACTTTATGGAGAGCAATCTCGTATAGCAAGATACGAGACCTCTAAGAAATTGTTTCGAGCGAGGTTGGCTGTCGGGTCATCTGTAGGTGAACATGTCCTACAGATGATCGGCTATATTGAAGAGCTCGCGGACCTTGGGACGACTTTGGATAATGAGCTCTATACAGACCTTGTTCTCCAGTCCCTTCCTCCCACCTACGCCCAGTTTATCCTCAACTTCAATCTTCAAGGAAAAGAAGTTGAACTTGCGGAACTCCTGAACATGTTAAGGAGTGCAGAGGGCACCTTGCAGAAGGCAAGGGAAACACCCGCTATGTTTGTTGGCGGTTCATCTTCTTCAGGGTCCAAGGCTAGGGCCAAAGGAAGGAAGAAGAAGGCCGCACCCAGACCTAGAGGAGGTGTTAGTAAGGTGGGAAAGAAGGGAAAGAAAAAGTTTACAGCACCGGTAGTTGGCCTGGATGAGTGCTTCCATTGTCACAGGAAAGGGCACTGGAAGAAGGATTGCAAGGCGTGGAACGCCAAGAACCAGGAACCGAAGCAAGCTGTGGCTTCGACTTCAGGTGTGTTTGTAATTGAGAATTGTCTGTCGATCAACTCTACTTCCTGGGTATTGGATACCGGGTCAGGATCTCATATTTGCAATTCATTGCAGGCACTGAGAAACCGTAGAGTGCTGAAGGAAGGTGATATGATCCTCAGGGTTGCTAACGGAGCTAGCGTGGGAGCTGCGTCTGTCGGGGATTATCACCTAGGATTGACGAGTGGACACATTTTGGTTTTACATAACTGTTATTTTGTACCCAGCTTAACGTGTAATATCATATCAGTTTCCTTGTTATCAAATAAAGGTTATGATTTCACGTTTGTAAGAGATGTTGTCAACATCCACCTTAATCATGGTTTGATTGGGTCCGGTACTCTAAATAACGGCATATATGTGTTAAACCAACTCCAAATTTTCAATGTCCAGAACACACTAAAAAGAAAGTCTCCAGATTTAAATAAAGCTTTCTTATGGCATTGTAGACTGGGTCACATCAATGAGAGAAGGTTGACTAAGTTGCATAGAGAAGGATATTTGGACACGTTCGAATATCAAACATATGACACTTGTCAATCTTGTCTCAAAGGAAAGATGACAAAGACTCCATTCACTGGACAAGGAGTAAGAGCGAGCGAGCTCTTAGGACTCATACACAGCGATGTATGCGGTCCAATGTCTACACATGCAAGAGGTGGTTATTCCTACTTCATTACCTTTACAGATGATTTCTCTAGGTATGGATATGTTTTCTTAATGAAGCATAAATCAGAGGCCTTTGAGAAATTCCTGGAATTTAAGAGTGAAGCGGAAAACCAAACAGGCAAAAGTATTAAGACACTAAGATCTGATCGAGGTGGAGAATACTTAAGTGCCGAGTTCCTAGGTTACCTAAAAGAGAAAGGAATTCTCTCTCAGCTTACTCCTCCATACACTCCACAGCATAACGGTGTATCGGAGAGACGGAATCGAACCCTATTGGATATGGTACGATCCATGATGAGTAATACTGAGTTACCGCGATCTTTCTGGGGTTATGCGCTAGAATCAGCGGCATATCTTTTAAACCAGGTTCCAACCAAGACTGTGCCTACCACACCATATCAGATGTGGAGTGGGAAGAAACCCTGTCTAAAACATTTTAGGACATGGGGGTGTCCAGCTTTTGTAAAAAAGCAGCATGTGGACAAGCTCGAGGCACGCTCAGTACTGTGTAAGCTTGTGGGATATCCAAAGAACTCCAAGGGATATTATTTCTATTACGCAGAGGAGCAAAAGGTTTTTGTTTCTCGTCATGCCCACTTCTTAGAAACTGAATTTTTAGAAAATCAGAAGAGTGGGAGCGAAATAGAACTGGAAGAAATTCCAGAACCACAAACTGCTACTGAAAGTTTGGTAGAACCAGAGGTTCAAGAAGAACAGAACATTCCCGCACCCCTCCGCAGGAGTAGTAGGCCGTCTCGTCCGCCTGAGAGATACTACGGTTTTCTCATAGATGGGGATAGAGAGGATTGCATCATAGATGATGATGAACCTACTGACTTCAGGCAGGCCATCCAGAGCGGCGACTCGGTACGATGGCTAGATGCAATGCGGACCGAAATGGAGTCCATGTACACCAACAAAGTATGGACTTTGGACTTTGCTCCAGATGGGGTAAAACCCATAGGATGCAAATGGATCTTCAAGAAAAAGATTGGTGTAGATGGACAGGTGGAAACCTATAAGGCTAGACTTGTTGCAAAGGGTTTTCGTCAAAGACCTGGTTTGGACTATGACGAAACCTTTTCTCCAGTGGCTATGCTCAAATCCATTCGGGTCCTTCTTGCTATTGCTGCCTTCCATGATTATGAAATCTGGCAGATGGACGTAAAGACGGCTTTTCTGAATGGAAATTTAGAAGAGAGCGTCTATATGGATCAGCCAGAGGGTTTCAATCAGAGTGGGAGCAGCGGGAAAGTATGCAAGCTGCTTAAGTCCATTTATGGACTAAAGCAGGCATCGCGGAGTTGGAACATCTGTTTTGATGAGACAGTCAAAGAATATGACTTTATCAAAAATCCAGATGAACCGTGCATATATAGTAAAGTTGTGGCCAGAAGTGTCGTATTCCTCGTCTTGTACGTGGATGACATTCTATTGATAGGAAATGGCATTCCTATGCTACAATCTGTCAAAGGATTCTTGTCACACAGGTTCTCCATGAAAGACCTGGGTGATGCCTCTTACATTCTGGGGATCCGGATCTATCGTGATAGATCCAAGAGGATGTTGGGACTTTCGCAGTCCAGGTATATCGACACTATACTGAAAAGATTCAGTATGGAAGATTCAAAGCGCGGTAATCTACCGGCTTGTCACGGAATCACCCTCTCCAAAGAGATGTCTCCCAAGACTGATTTGGAAAGGGAACGCATGTCTATTATACCCTACGCTTCTGCGGTAGGCTCTATAATGTATGCGATGTTGTGTACCAGACCAGATGTAGCTTATGCACTAAGCGTGGTAAGCCGGTATCAGTCAGACCCAGGGGAGAAGCACTGGATAGCAGTAAAGAACATTCTCAAGTACCTGAGGAGGACTAAGGAGATGTTCTTGGTTTACGGCGGAAAAGACCTCAGGTTGGAGGCCTTTGCTGATTCCGGCTTCCAGAGTGATAAGGACGATTCCAAGTCCATGTCAGGTTATGTCTTTACCCTCAATGGAGGGGCGGTGTGCTGGAAGAGCTCCAAGCAGGACACCGTTGCTGACTCGACGATGGAAGCGGAGTATATAGCTGCTTGCGATGCCGCAAAAGAAGCAGTCTGGATGAAGAAGTTCCTAACAGAACTTCAGGTGGTTCCTACCATAGTTGATCCAATACCTCTGTATTGCGACAACAACGGAGCTATAGCTTTAGCGAAGGAACCAAGGTCCCATCAGAAGTCCAGACACATCTTGAGGCGGTATCACCTGATCAGGGAGATCATTGATCGTCAGGAGATCGAGGTTCGGAGAGTTGCTTCAGAAGAGAACATTGCTGATCCATTCACGAAGGCCCTTCCTCAGATTCAGTTCGAGAGGCTACTCGAGATCATTGGTCTGCGATATGCCAGTACATGGCCCTAGTGCAAGTGGGAGATTGTTAGTGTTTATGCCCTAGAAGGCCATTACTGTATCATACTAGCTTGTATATTACTTAATGGAAGCTTGGGATATTCACATGTATATAACAGTCTTGCTAAACATGGTAGTATGCTACTTGGTTTTTCTATCTTAATATGTGAGTATACGTATTGATAGAGCTCTTAGGATCTTGCTTGGCTACCAGCGTTGTGATGGCAGTCACACTAGTGGGGGCTGGGTAGTCTACAAGCACATCCTTATTCAGGTCCCTGGTCGTTGGATTATCGAGACAGAGCATCGATACTCCGGAGTAGACTAGTGTGTACGCTTCTCATCCCAGTTGGGGAGACGGTCTGTCCCACAGCCGTCAGTACGTCGTACTGGAGATAGTATACAGGTGCTCGTTAGGTTACGGGTACACCGGACAGGACTCACAGGGAACTGTTGGTTGGTTTGATACCAGTCGTCAGTGAACAGTTCCCAGGTGACATGAGTACAGCGTAGTCCGCAGACTTGACACTGCTACTTCGCCTCGAGTGTGTCCCACTGTTCTTAGATTGCTACCCTACCACGGCTCAAAGGAGTCGTGCAAACAGGTAGCAGTTGGGTGCAGTCCCGAGCACTTGGAGGCAGTGGCGGTTAGACAGGATTCGTCCCTCCCGGTATTGGGAGTAGATATCGTGCTGTGTCAGAGAGCCATTACGCAAAGTCTCTGGCCAGGGCAAGCGAGATTTGCTGGTAGGTTCCAGCAGTTTCTCAGGGTGTAATGGGCTTCACTCCGACACGACTTATACCGCTATTAGGGGACTGACGCTTGCCGCCCCCCTAGGCCCGATATGCGATAGTCATGGACGAACGGACCGGACTGTATGGAGATTGTCACATCAGACTCAGTAGGAGTTCGGATGGGTTTACTCATCGGCCTTCTTATCGACAACTACCTGGGGACCGTTACGTACAGCTAGTGCCGCTTGCGGTCTGTGGTTAAACCCACTGCCAGCGTAGTAGTCGAGTCTCTAGAGTCCCACACAGAGAGTTTCCTACTCCAGGCAAAACGATATAGAGGTTGCATGGTTTTGCGACAAAGGGTTCGGACGCATACGTGCGTTTACGCGCGTACGACTTTCGGACAGATTTTACCAGTCGGCTTTGGTTTAAGCCAGTTACTGGTATCCGGTTATTGGATTTATACAGTCTAAAGTTTTTCCGTATTTTTACGGATCGGAGGGGCGTTCTCGTAATTACTCGAGAAGCTTCTAGAAGATGTGACTAAGGAGGTTTGTTTTGGAAAGAGAGTGAGTCATAGTGATGATTCATTCACTTCATTAATGCTCATTTATTGCTTAATGACTCATGTTAATGAATCATCACAAGATATTTTGTGAAGCATGCTTATTCATTTCCTTTATTGATTTATTGAAAATAAGAATGCTTCATAATATTATGATACACTCTCTCTCTTCTCTCATTATCATATCACACATTCTCTCTCCTCAAGCTCTCATCTTCTAACCCTAATCCTTAATCCTCATGTGGTGAGATCAAAGGATTAGTTAGACTAAACAATCCATAACCTATACTCTATATCATCCTATCATCTTTGATTAGCAATCAAAGTTGATTAGTTACCTCAAGTTAGAGGTTTAGCTTGGAGTTTCGCTCTCGGGTGGATCGTCTACTACCTAGAGAAGGCCGAGGAGAACCAAGGAGGACATAAAGAAGAAGGACCGGTTCATTAGGTATAATCCCTAATCACTTATGTAAAGAAACTCATAAGAATACGGTTTTTAGGGTTTAGCTTCGATTCTTGCGGTTAGTCGATGTTTGTTGTTTAAACTTGTTAAGTTTTTGTAAATTCCGCCTCCCCACAAGTACTGGGGTGTACTACATCGACTTACAAATTCTTCTTTCAGGTTTGGAGGAGAATTTGAGGATACAGTGGGAGGTTTCCTGATTAGATAAAGTGATTAATCATTCTGATCTAGGTTAGAGTGCATGCAGAGTGTTTCTTTTCTCTCTCTCTTTGGCAGCGACCATGGCCCGACCCTAGACTATGACTCAGTGACCAAGCTAACCGAACTTTCTTAAAACACTGGCTTTTGGATTGTCTGAGTTGCATACATCATTGCCACTCCTTCTTTTACCCTTTGCATTTCTCCAGAACACCCCGTATCATTATGAACATCCACTTCCATTGGATAAATCCATCGTATAGTTACATATGAACTCGAAGGAACTTGTTCCAGATTCGAGGATGGATTCTGGTTCTGGAGAGATTGAATAGAACTGTTCAGTTGTCTTTTCCTTTTACCTTCTCTCAGGTTGTGAGGGCTCCTAGGATTAGGAGAGGGTACACCTATTACGCTTATTGGATAGTCTTCTTCTAAACCATAGGCAGGTGCCGAAAGGTAGGGAATGAAGAAAACCAATTAGCCTAAGTGTGGTGTACAGAAGGTAATAAGTAAAGACAATAAAGGGATTAGAAAGAGGGCAAAGTAAATTGCAACTGCTATCATTCACGACCAAACCAGGTATTTCATCGCCACTCTTATTTCACTTTTGTATTTCTCCAGAACACCCCGTATCACTACGAACATCCAATTCCATTGGATAAATCCATCGTATGGTTATATACGAACTCGAAGGAACTTGTTCCAGTTCGAGGATGGATTCTGGTTCAGGAGAAATAGGAATAAGGTTTATTCAGTTGTCTTTTATCTTTACCTTCTCTCAGGCTGCGAGAGCTCCTAGGATTAGAAGAGTACACCTATTATGCTTATTGGATAGTCTTCTTCCAAACCATAGGCTGGTGCCGAACGGTAGGGAAGGAAGAAAACCATTTAGCCTAAAGGGGTGTACAGAAGGTAACGAGTAAAGACAAATAAAGGGATTTGGAGAGATGGCAAAGAAATATACGGTTATAGTCATGAATCTGGATAATGGAAGAGGCATTACTAGGAATACCCGGAAACCCCTTCGAAACATTTTAATGTTTCAGATTCACTATGTGTTGTTAGAGGAAAACTGATTTCCCAATTAGATCCTTACTCCAGGGTATGTATTTACCAGGTTTGATTCTTACATCTGTATGGTTTACAGATGATGAGTGTGAGTAAGTTATTGGGAATTAAGTGATCATCCTCATTATATCGGAATTCGTTGTAATTGATGATATTTGAGGAAATCACCTGGGGTTTTTGCCGGACGGTAAATATTTGGTTTTGAATATCCGTTGCTATGCACCAATTTTAAACTGATATATCTATACGTTTATTTTATAAAGTGAGATATAACTTTTTGAAATTATGTCCATGACATTTACCTATATCAGTTGATGGTTAGGTAAGGAGCATTCAACAGTGGTGTAATTCTTCATAACCATAGTACAATTTTCAACCTATGACGCACAGGGTTTGAGTTATTCAACTCAGGAGACCTATAAAAAGTATTGTATGTTGTCCAGTGTCCATTAGGACAAAGGGGTTGGTCCTCATACTATATTCTGTTTACTTGTGTTTTCTCAAGTTTTAGATATGTGTTTCGTAGAAATACAAGATCTAAGTTTTGAGAAGTTATAGGTACAAGAATAAAGAAGAGAACCAGGTGTCGCAAGTATCGGGATTCTTCAAGGTGATCGAATATGTAGATACTTGTGTGAGGTATTTAGTTGATAGTAATAGTTTTGAGAAACTTGTTTCACTTTCAGGTTACTCATAATTGGATGCACTCCTAAGTTGAGTAATGCTGATCGACCTCTCTCCATTTCCAGACATGCACTTGAGACAGCTGCATGATTTGAATCTGGTTCCAATTAAATCTGTTAGTTGTATGTATGCCCTAGAGGCCAGTATTGTACATATGATGTATATTATATTGGATGCTTGGACATATATATAGAGGACTTTCTTGCTCGACATGATAGTATGCTATCTGGTTGCTCTTTATCTTAACATGTATACTTGTCTCTTAATACCGTCGTATGGTTATATGTTGGTAAAGCCCTTAGGATGTGTACTTGACTACCAGGACTATGATGCAGATCATACTAGTGGGGCCATGGTAGTCCATAAATTCCTTTAATGTCCCTAGTCGTAAGTGTATCGAGACGGGGCATCGATATACCAGAGTAGACTAGCGTATACGCTTCGCGGCCCATGAGATGGACGATGGATGATCCCATATCCATTGGTGTTTGACATCATAGAGGGTATACGGGTGCTCAGTGGAGACTGGGTACACTGGACGGACTCGCCGAGAACTCCCAGATGGTATTATACCTCATGTCAGATGGCAGTTCTCTGGTAACACTTTTACAGATTAGTCTGTAGACCCGAGATCGTCATAGAGCCTTGTGTGATTCCCACTGTGTTTTGATTTTCGCCTTACCACGTCCAAGAGGGCATGCAAAACGGTGATTTTTGGGTAAAGTCCCGAGTCACATAGAGGCAATGAGCGATATGAGGGGTTTCGTCTCTCCCGGTATTGGGAGTTGATGTTGCGCTGTGCTCGATTGTCCATAACAGGGAAGTCGCTGGCCAGGGTTGGTTTAGAGATTTACTGGTAAGTGTTACCAGTAGTTTCTCGAACCGTTATGAGTCTCACATCGGCATGACTTATCGGTTATTAGGGTCTGACGTTTACCACCCCTAGACTTGATATGCGACATATCAGACGAGGAGACCGGACTGTACGGAAAGTGTTACCGTCAGGCTTTTGCAGGAGTTGGAGCGGGCTTGCTTGCTGATCTTCTGATCGCTCAATACCCGGGTAGCCATTACGTCCAGCTAGTACCGCTAACGGCTTGTGGATGCTTGATGTGATCATCACCTACTACCGGCGTATTGACGAGTCTTTAGAGTCCTACATAGAGGTTTTACTGGCTCAGGCAAAACGAAATAGGAGCACGTCTGTGATATGTGCAGGACCGAGAATAATGCGTTTATGTGATACCTTATTCTATTCTCGCAACTTTTGTATCGGTCGTTTATATGAGATATAGCCGGGTTATCGAATCAAGTGTTGATTCGATAAGTCGATACATTGGATGTTAGTCGGATATATGAGATATAGCCGGATTATTAAATCAAGTGTTGATTTGATAATTTAGTGTATAATTGTATATTTGATATACTAATTTACATTAACTAACATTTGCTCACTTAAGCATTTATTTTCTCACAAGTGTACACTTAATATATATGTGATATATATTAAATTGTATTTTGTTTTGTATCATGGTTGTTGATACAACATACATGGGTGTATGAGACTTACACCATGCTAATTATGATGTTGGGTTTAATGTTTAAAGTAATTACAAAATTAGTGGATTATTGGAAAAATGCATGAAGCTTATGGAAGCTTGTGGATGCATTGACTAAGTCCACTAAGTTTGTTTTACTTTAGATATTTGTTAACCTAACCATTTTAATTAGCCATGGTTATGTCTCTACATGAGTTAGTATATGATACTCACTCACCATGGTTCACTCTCTCACTTGATCATTTCATTCTCTTCTCATTTGTTCATCTTCTTCCTCAAGCTCAAAAAGCTTTCTAGGGTTTGAAAATATGAGAAAGTATTATGAGAAAAATAATTCTAAAGTGAGCCCACTTCCTATTTCCTCATCCTCTACTAGATTAGCACTTTAGTATAGGGTGTTTGCTTCACTAATCCTTTAATTAGTGAAGTAGAAGCTTGAGGTAATATTCTCTCGACGTAGATCATCTTCGGCCTCGAAGACTTTAAGCAAGAACGTTCCATTCGCCTTGTGAAGCTATGCAAGGGTCCGGGAGTTCCATCAATGCAGCGAAAGGACTACTACAAGGAGCTTATGAAGTGAAGGACTGATCTACAAAGGTTGTATTTCTAGTTCACTTGGTTGTAAATGGTTTACTGTAGTTTCTGTATGCTTTTCTAGTTAACGATTCTAGTTTAGTGTTCCTTGAAACGACAAAATTTTGAAAATGGCATGGACGATGCCTCCCGAAAGCTTGTTGCCATCTATAGGAACCCCTACAGTGGTATCAGAGCCCAGCTAGAAAATTATACGGATAATGTTAGATTACGAATACGAAACGAACTCCGAAACTTGAAACCCTAAATTCCACTTTCTGTCGATTTTCAAACGAGCTCCAAAAATTTTGCAAACAAGTACAGAATGTAGTATTAGACATTATAAGAACACGGAAGAAAATTGGATGCCTCTCGCCGGATTTTGGCCGATCCCCCTAGGCAAATTTCCGATGTCGCCGGCCCCTTTGGGGAGGAATAGGTCCAATTTTGTTTTGTGTTCTGGTCTCTGGGATCTGGTGTTTCAGGTGTTGTTTATTTTTGCTACTTTATCATGTGATGATTAACTCAATGCAAAGGTAACTCGGAGTGTTTCGTTGTCGTAATTTTAACTGTTTTCAGGATACTTTAGATGGTATTAAAAAGTTCGATCGGATATCAAATACCCATTTTGACCCTTGCTAAAAATTTCCAAGTGTTGGAATTTTCTTAAGTTAATTATATTCGATAGTCGTGCAAGTAACTCTATGGACCCTCTAGAAGAAAAAAAACCTTAACTCGATTCTATGCCCTCGGAACCGCGACTGAACCTCAGGGTTTGCCGTAGTTCCGCGGTATCATAGGTGAGGCGTTGGTTTGGCCCTTCAATGGCTGGATAATAGGTACTGTGGCACGTTTTTGGGTACTTTAACTTCGCTCAAGTGTTGAGCTTTTCGGGTAATTTTGGATGTTTGTTGATTCGATCGGAATGTTTAACAACGTCTAGTTTTTTCTGCGACCGTAAGTGTAATATATAGTGTATCGCCGGTTTCGTTACTATATGTCAACAACAATTGGGATACGCATATTTACTTACGTTGATGACATGTGATGTTATGCGTTGCTGTATATGTTATATTGGATCGTCGTGTTTTGAATAGCCGGGGGTTTTATGTGAGATGAGAGTTTTTATTTTCATTCATGTAAAATTCAATGTATGTAATATTCTTTTATTGGGGAACTTCAGGGTTGAGGATGATGTCACCATTGTTGTATATTATTTACTTTTCCGCATTAGGATAGACCCAAGGAGGGGAGCACAAGTAACCGGGTTCTAGAGTCCAGTGGGAAACCAACTCGAGGAGTCGAGTCCAGGTCTTCTAACTCTAGAATTGGTAGGGTTGTTTGCCGCTCTCGTAGGGGTCTAAGGGTGTGGGTTTGGCTATTCATCGCGACCGTGGAATCCGTATTTTATAGAGGCTCAAAATTAAACACGGACCTTCTAGTATATCCAATATTTCATATGTTTCTTCTTCTGCGATATCTGTGATGTGATCATTTGATATGTTGAGATGGATACTGTTGTAGGGTTGCTAGGCACGCTCACAAGGTTCTACGAGGCATCAACCATGCCCGATTAAAATTTTAGCCGTGCCAAACAACCCAAAGCCGGATCTTTAAACTAGGGTTTAGGCGAAAACAATCATGTTAAACACTTTAACACAAAGTGAGAGGGATTACAACCTTTGTAGATCCGGCCCTTCACTTCTTAAGCTCCGTGTTGAGGTCCCTTCGCTGCGATCATCGTGTTCTGGACTCTCGAGAGGCTTCACGAAGAGAATGATGCAACCTTGCTTCCGATCTTCGATAACATAGATGATCTACCTTGAAGTTTCGTTAACACAAGCTATCACTCATGAAATGATGTGAACACCCTCATCTAAATGGCAAGGATAGATGAGGATGATGAAGTAGGATTTTCGCTCTCATTTATAATCTTTTTCTCACTCACTTTCATCACAAAAGAAAGCATTTTCAAGAAGGAACTCAAGGAAGAAGAAGAATGAATGAAGATGATAACTTAATCCTTTTGTGATGAACAATGAATTATTGTAGCGGTTACAAATCTAACCAAGGGTTAAGCATGAAAAGAGTTAACCCTTGTAGAGAGTTAACTAGAATTAATGGTTTGGATTGGGTTAACATAATATCTTCACAAAATATCAAGCAACCACAAAGTCAAAGCTTCATGAAGCTTCATGCAAAAGCTAACCCTAATCCAAACCCTAACCAAGTTTAAACCCTAAACCATTGTTAAATTTGTAACCCTAACATGTTACAATATTATATATCACATATACAATATATTTTGTAACAATAGAAAATATACAATTAACATATATCGCATATATATCAATGTATTATCCCGTGAGAAAATGAATCTTTTAGTGAGCTAATATTAGTTAATGTAATTTAATATATCATATATATTTTTATACATTAAATTATCGAATCAACACTTGATCCGACAATCCGGCTATATCGCATATAACCGACTAATACGATGACCCGGCTATATCACATATACCCGGCCGATATCTCATATCGCGAGAATCCAATATGGTATCACATACCGCATTATCCTCAGTCCCGTACATATCACATATGTGCTCCTACTCCATTTTGCTTGAGCCAAGAAACCTCTGTATAGGACTCTAAAGAATCGTCAATACGCCGGCAGTAGGTGATGATCATATCAAACACTCACAAGCTGCAAGCGGTCAGCTAAACGTAAAAGCCACCCAGGTATTGAGCGCTCAGAAGATCAACAAGCAAGCCTGTACATTCTCCTGTGAATCCAATCAGTAACACTCCCGTACAGTCCAGTCTCGTCGTCTGATATGTCGCATATCTCGCATAGGGGTGGTAAACGTCAGACCCCAGTAGCTCGATAAGTCGTGTCAATATGAGGTCTATAACAGTTCGAGAAACTACTGATAGCTCTTACCAGTAAATCTCAGCAACCCTGGCCAGAGATTTCCGGTTATAGCCAATCGAACACAGCATCAACTCCCTATACCGGGAGCGACGAATCCCCTCCTATCGCTCATTGCCTCCATGTGATTCGGGACTGTACCCAAAAGCCACCTTTTTGCATGCCCTCTTGGACGTGGTATGATGGAAATCAAAGCACAGTGGGAATCACACAAGACTCTATGACGATCTCGGGTCAACAGACTACTTTGTACCAGTGTCACCGGAGAACTTCCATCTGACGTGAGGTATAATACCATCTGGAAGTTCTCGGCGAGTCCGTCCAGTGTACCCAGTCTCCACTGAGCACCCTTACACCATCCTTGATGTCAAACACCGATGGATATGGGATCATCCATCGCCCATCATATGGGTCAAGATGCGTATACGCTAGTCTACTCTGGTGTATCGATGCCCTGTCTCGATACACCCTCGACTAGGAACAGTTATAGGATGTACTCGTCGACTACCGTGGCCCCACTAGTATGATCTCATCATAGTCCCAGTAGTCGAGTACATATCCTAAGGGCTTTATCAACATATAATATAGAGACAATCAGAGTACATGTTAAGATAAAGTTCAACCAGATAGCATATTATCATGTCGAGCAAGAAAGTCCTCCCTATATATGTCCAAGCATCCATTACAATATACATCGTATGTACAGTAATGGCCTCTAAGGCATACATATAACTAACAATCTCCCACTTGCACTAGGGCCATCTGTTGTGGTATCACATACCCAACAATTAGTTGCGGTTGAAGTATCTCATACTCAGCCATCCCAAAAAAAAAGTCTCTACTGGGAAAAAGGCCTTTGTGAGTGGATCCGCGCTGTTTTCCTCTGTGTTTACTCTCCTAACCCCGATCTCCCTGGAGATCAACTATCACCATGATCAGGTGATACTGCCTAAGAATTATATCTGGATTTCTGATGGGACGGTAGTTCCTTGGCTAAAGCCACAACTCCATTGTCACACAATGGTAGGAACGAAGTTCATCTCATGAACTTATATATATCTAGACTGCCTCTTTGGTAGCATCCTTGGTAACGATGTATCTTGCCTTTAATCGTCTAGTATGTCACGGTATCTTGCTTGGAACTCTTCCAACGTACCATCGCTCCACTGAGGGTAAAGGCAATGCCTAAGACTGACATTCAGTCGTTCTTATCACCCTGGAACTTTTCCAGTGATTCTCCCCAGGATCCATTGATACCATCTCACTACAACTAGTGAGTATCCTAACATCCAATTAGATCTATCTCATAGATCCAAAACCCAGGATTTAGGAGGTATCACCTTGATCCTATATGTAGAATCCTTGTGATAAGCGGAGATTGACCGAGCGTAGCATAGGAAACTCCTTCCCTATCAAGAGTATGTCATCCACGTACTCTACGAAGATCACTACCATACTCCCTACTAACTTTTTGTATATACAAGGTTCATCTACCATTTTGATGAAGTCAAACTCTTTGACTACCACATCAAAACAGATGTTCCAACTCCGCGATGCCTGCTTTATCATATAAAACATCTTGCACACGTTTCCGCTGCTCCCACTGTCTACGAAGCCCTCTGGCTATGTACTTATAGACGCTCTTTTCTAAAACATTATTTAGAAAAGTAGTCATGACACCCAACCGACAGATATCGTAGTCATGGTATGTAGCCGTGGCAAGTAGGATCTGGATGGACTTAAGCATAGCTTTGAAAGTCTCAACTTTTCCATGTACACCTAGTAATCTTCTCAAGATATACTTGCTCCTGATAGGGATTTAACCCTTCAGATAGAGTAACCAAAGTCCATACTTTGTTGGTGTATAGGGATTCCATCTCAGATCGATAAGCATCCAGCCATTCATACAGAGTCCCACTCCTGATGGCCAGCTCAAAATTAGTTGGGTCATCATCTCATGATGCAATCCTCACTCCCACTGTCATAGAGAAACCAAAGTATCTCTCAGGTGGGTGAGGGACCCTACTAGATCGGCAGAGAGGTTGAGGTTCGTTGGAAACTATCGAATCCTTTGGTTCTACCAAATCATCAGCTGCAGTTTGTATAGCTGGAACCTTTCCAGTTCTACATAACAGACCTTGCTTCGAGCTTGTCCGGATTTTGCTTTTAGACATAGGCCGGACAACCCCAAATCTTAACAAACTTAAGATATGGGCTCTTCCCTTTCCATATCACATATGAAGTGGTAGGCAACTGATTTGATTAGAACCCTATTCAATAGGTATGCGGCTTCTCAAGTGCATAACTCCCAAAAGGAAATAGGAAACTCAGTAGTACTCATCATAGAGCGCACCATATCAAATAGGGTGTGATTGCTCCGTCCCGATACACCGACGTGCTGTGGTGTATACGGAGGAGTAATGCTGAGAGAGAATCTCATTCTCCTTTAGAATAGTCCAGGAATTCCGTGCTCAAGTATTCTCCTCCTTGATCTCATCAAAGGACATAATATTTATACTCGTTTTTGGTTCTTTACTTCTAACTTATATTCTGTGAATATCTCAAAAGCTTCGGACTTGTGTTTCAACAGGATCATATGTCTGAATCTTGAGAGATCATCAGTGAATGTAATGAAATACAAAGAACTGGTCTTGGCATGTGTAGACAGGAGACTTTCATACATCAGCACGTATCAATCCCAAGAGTTCACTAACTCTTTCTCTGTTTCCAATAAACAGAGCTGTGGTCATCTTATCTTTGTGACATGACGGCAAGTTTCATAAGATGTAAATTCAAACAAATTTAAATATGCATCTTAATGTAACTTCAGCTAGTCGGGTCGCATTGATATGACCTAGTCTACAATGCCTCAAGAAGGATTCGTTCATTTCTGAACTCTTCCTCTTGTGTGTGTTCTGTATACTAAGAACTGTAGTTTGATTTAGAATGTCTATGCTTTTAGATAACGTGCCTGAACCGATCAACTCTTGATATAGGAAATGTTCAAAACATTATCCAACAATACAAAATTATATCCTTTCTTTACTAATAAAGAGACTGATATGATGTTTTATATCAGGTTCGGTATCTAATAACATTCGTTCAGAATCAATGTATTCTGGTAATACAGGGTGATAGTGACCAACAGACTTAGCTGCAACACTTGCACCGTTTCTATCTCATGAAACTTATCACCTGTTCTCAGTTATCTACCTATCTGTAGCCCATGTAACAGATTACATATGCGGGATCCTGATCCGGTATCACATACCCAGGACGTAAAGTATACTGAGAAACAGTTCTCTGTAATGAACACACCCGAAGATGATGCATCAGCATGCACTTTCTTCGTTTGGGCGGCACGGGAAATCTGGTATTCCCCAATTTCCTGCTCTGTCTTATAACAATTATAAGTTGAAGCGGGACCAACGTTCCCCAGCTCAGTATAACAAGCGGGTTCAGTCAATACATTCGTTTTATTATCTTGATTAAGGCGTGATATGGTCGCTACCTGGAGAGAGAGAGAAGAAAACACTCAGCGTATGCTCTTACAAGATTAGATTGGTTATCTAATTTATCTAATCAGGATGTCTCCCACTGTTTTAATCAAATCTTCCTTCAAACCCTAAAAAGAAAGACTAGCCGGGATTAATTACACGCTACAAGTTCGCCAATCTTTCCGCCAGGCCAGTGTCGGTACTTTGAAGGAGGTTCCCCGTTCTTTCGCACGGACCTAATTAAAGTAAACCTCGTTTTCCCAGAGGCGTAACCCCGTTAACACTTTTCTAGACACCTACTTGATCGGCTAATTGTAATGTATAAAACTCTCCCAGGAGTAACTCTTACTCGCAGCGGGTATCGGGATCTAACTATCTCATAGAAGGTATGAAATCTCATTGCAAATTTCAACACTTGAAATTCCCGATAATATTTGTCCCAAGCGATCTATGACCTTGACCGAGTCAACAAACAATAGACCGCAAGTAAAGTTCAACCCGTCATTTCCCGATTGAATTAAACGCACCCGCACGACCCTTGACTGAGTCAACAAGGCCGCATGACTACCCTAATCCAATCACATCATATGCTTTGCAGATAAGCACTAATCAGCTACCGCACACTACGTCTTGACTGAGTCAACAAACGCAACACGAATACTAACTATTACTTATCTAAAATAACGGAGGGCTACGACGGGTTTTTAAGAAAACCTTTTGCGTAATGAACTTTATATCGTTGTAGAATCGAGTGATTTTAAATGGAGTGTTTTTTAAGCTTTTCTAGTTTTGCTAAAGGGGTCACTCCCGGTGAAGGGATCGTCGGCCCTTTCCTCATCGAATAAGGTGCAGGATATTTCACAAATACCACTATGCAAAGTAAGAACTATAGAAGCAATCAAAAGACAGACCGAGTTTGTAGCATCTGCTAGTTTCACTAAAGAGGTCATCCCCGGTGAAGGGATCTCGGCTCTTTCCTTATCGAATAAGGTGCTGGATGTTCTACAAAGAACACCGCTATGCAAAGGAAGAACTAGAGCTACCAGTTTTTTTAAACAAGTTTCTACAACATCTTTAGGTTTCTTTTATTTCATTAATCTCATTAATGAAGTCCCATTTTATTATGCTTCACAAGTATCACATTTGAAACGAAATCTGCAATATAACATATATCTCATATATATAATATAAACATTCATCTCAAGTAGTAATATGATCTCATCACAGAACATTGCAGCAGAAGAACATATATGAAATATTGGATATACTAGGACGTCCGTGTTTTTAATACGAGCCTGTATAAAACACGGATTCCACGGTCATGATGAATAGCCAAACCCACATCCCTAGACCCCTACGAGAGCGGCAAGCAACACTGCCAATTCTAGTGTTAGGAGACCCGGTCTCGACTCCTCGAGATAGTCTCCCACTGGACCCTAGAACCCGGTTACTTGTGCTCCCCGTCTTGGGTCTACCTAATGCGGAAAAGTAAATAATATACAACGGTGACATCATCCTCAGCCCGGAAGTGCCCCAATAAAAGAATATTACATACAAATGAATTTTACATGAATGAAAAAGAAAAAACTCTCATCTCACATAAAACCCCCGGCTATTCAGAACGCGACGATCCAATATAACATATCACAGCAACACATAATATCTCATATCATCAACATAAGTAAGTATGCGTATCCCGATTGTCGTTGATGTATAGCAACGAAGCCGGCGATACACCACATACTACGCTTACGGTCACAGAAAAGAAAGTTTAAAACTACAACAGTTGGAATCCGCAACTTCCTTAGACATCGCATGCCTAACCAAATGAATTCCTTAGACATCGCATGCCTAACAATTATAAACCCCGCATTTTAGTCTCATCATCGAAAACTCTTTTCAATATCAAGTCAGGCAATTCAACAAGATTCCCGACATCCTGATCGAATGCTCGTCGCAAACTTTAGTAGACGGTCGCACCCCCAGATGCCGTCGACGAAGTGCACTAAGGCGGAACACTGCTGCTGCGAGCACCCGAACGGATGCTTTTGGCGACGGGGTTCTCCTACAGTCACTTGGTCGGGGCTATGGGGCGTGGCTGTCTGTTAAGTTTATCCGGCGAGTATCTGCGTACACTACATGATTGCGACGGACTTTTGATCACATCAAAATTCCGTAGCAACCGATCATCTGAGACTAAACTGCTATGTTTATAACATTCAAATTAGTTATCTCATAACTATATGTGGATTCCAAATATTGTATCACATTCCAGATAAATAGACAATGTCAAACTTTCCGATCGAATAATCAAACACCCAAGATTTCCCCGATATATCTCAACACTTGAAATCAGTTTAAAAACATTCATTACATGCCACAGTACCAATGGTCCAGCCGTAGAAGGGTCAAGCCAACGCCTCACATGTGGCACGCCGTACTGCCGCAAACCCTAAGGTTTAGAGGCAGTTCAAGACGGTCACATAATCGAGTTAAGCTTTGTTTTCTTCTGGAGGGTCCACCGCGTTACTTGCACGACTTAGAACGTTCTTAAACTCGAGAAAAATCCAACTTTTGAAAAAATTTCCGACAGGGGAAAAAGTGATTTATTGATATCCGTATGAACTTTTTAACAGTTTCTAAAAATTACCCGGACAAACTAAACAAAGTTAAATTATCCGATCGAATCAACGAGTCCCCAATACAATCCTAGAAAACTCAACACTTGAGTGGAATTAAAAAATTCCCAGAAAAAATTAACAAGAAAGGACCTAAGAATAATTACTTGAAATTCCAGGGACTAAGTCACAATTTTGGCCGCGGAACCGCCGCCAAACCTTTGGTTTAGCCGCGGTTCCGCGGTCATATGAGCGAATTAGAGGGCCGTACATCACAGTAATTCTTAGTATTTCCTTCTTGTTTTTCTGAGTATTTTTAATTCATAAAAAACTCAGTTTTGAAAAATGTACAGAGAGGGGTTAATATCGGGTATTCGGAGTTTGATCGGACTTTAAACTTCGCCTAGAGTTCGCCTAAAACTCTAGCTTGGCTCTGATACCACTGTAGGGTTGCTAGGCATGCTCACAAGGTTCTACGAGGAATCAACCATGCCCGATTAAAATTTTAGCCGTGCCGAACAACCCAAAGCCGGATCTTTAAACTAGGGTTTAGGCGAAAACAATCATGTTAAACAATTTAACACAAAGTGAGAGGGATTACAACCTTTGTAGATCCGGTCCTTCACTTCTTAAGCTCCGTGTTGAGGTCCCTTCGGTGTGATCATCGTGTTCTGGACTCTCGAGAGGCTTCACGAAGAGAATGATGCAACCTTGCTTCCGATCTTCGATAACATAGATGATCTACCTTGATGTTTCGTTAAAACAAGCTATCATTCATGAAATGATGTGAACACCCTCATCTAAATGGCAAGGATAGATGAGGATGATGATGTAGGATTTTTGCTCTCATTTATAATCTTTTTCTCACTCACTTTCATCACAAAAGAAAGCTTTTTCAAGAAGGAACTCAAGGAAGAAGAAGAATGAATGAAGATGATAACTTAATCCTTTTGTGATGAACAATGAATTATTGTAGTGGTTACAAATCTAACCAAGGGTTAAGCATGAAAAGAGTTAACCCTTGTAGAGAGTTAACTAGGGTTAATGGTTTGGATTGGGTTAACATAATATCTTCACAAAATATCAAGCAACCATAAAGTCAAAGCTTCATGAAGCTTCATGCAAAAGCTAAACCTAATCCAAACCCTAACCAAGTTTAAACCATAAACCATTGTTAAATTTGTAACCCTAACATGTTACAATATTATATATCACATATACAATATATTTTGTAACAATAGAAAATAATACAATTAACATATATCGCATATATATCAATGTATTATCCCGTGAGAAAATGAATCTTTTAGTGAGCTAATATTAGTTAATGTAATTTAATATATCATATATATTTTTATACATTAAATTATCGAATCAACACTTGATCCGAGAATCTGGCTATATCGCATATAACCGACTAATACGATGACCCGGCTATATCACATATACCCGGCAGATATCTCATATCGCGAGAATCCAATATGGTATCACATATCGCATTATCCTCGGTCCCGCACATATCACATATGCGCTCCTACTCCGTTTTTCCTGAGCCAAGAAACCTCTGTGTAGGACTCTAAAGAATCGTCAATACGCCGCAGTAGGTGATGATCATATCAAACACCCACAAGCTGCAAGCGGTCAGCTAAACGTAACAGCCACCCAGGTATTGAGCGCTCAGAAGATCAACAAGCAAGCCTGTACATTCTCCTGTGAATCCAATCGGTAACACTCCCGTACAGTCCGGTCTCGTCGTCTGATATGTCGCATATCTCGCCTAGGGGTGGTAAACGTCAGACCCCAGTAGCTCGATAAGTCATGTCGATATGAGGTCTATAACAGTTCGAGAAACTACTGATAACACTTACCAGTAAATCTCAGCAACCCTGGCCAGGGATTTCCAGTTATAGCCAATCGAACACAGCACAACATCAACTCCCTATACCGGGAGAGACGAATCCCCTCCTATCGCTCATTGCCTCCATGTGATTCAGGACTGTACCCAAAAGCCACCTTTTTGCACGCCCTCTTGGACGTGGTATGATGGAAATCAAAGCACAGTGGGAATCACACAAGACTCTATGACGATCTCGGGTCAACAGACTACTCTGTACCAGTGTCACCGGAGAACTGCCATCTGACGTGAGGTATAATACCATCTGGGAGTTCTCGGCGAGTCCGTCTAGTGTACCCAGTCTCCACTGAGCACCCGTACACCATCCTTGATGTCAAACACCGATGGATATGAGATCATCCATCGCCCGTCATATGGGTCAAGATGCGTATACGCTAGTCTACTCTGGTGTATCGATGCCCTGTCTCGATACACCCTCGACTAGGAACAGTTATAGGATGTACTCTTCGACTACCGTGGCCCCACTAGTATGATCTCATCATAGTCCCAGTAGTCGAGTACATATCCTAAGGGCTTTATCAACATGTAATATAGAGACAATCAGAGTACATGTTAAGATAAAGTACAACCAGATAGCATACTATCATGTCGAGCAAGAAAGTCCTCCCTATATATGTCCAAGCATCCATTACAATATGCATCGTATGTACAGTAATGGCCTCTAGGGCATACATATAACTAACAACTTTATATAGTATATATGATATATTATATAGACGTTACTTATGTTTTACACCCGGGCTAGCCCTGCCCCGCTCTGCCGTTAGTTACCTTACCTAACGATGCATGACGGGACATCGAGGCGAATGCAGATGGCATAAGTGTACGTTGTATTTATCTGTAATGTTTAGGTGACTTAAATGATGTGACTTCATTAATGTGATTAATGAAAGAAAAGAAACCTAAAAGATATTGTAGAATCAAATTTTAAAAAAGGGTAGCTACAGTTTTGCTTTGCATAGTGATATATATGATATATCCCACACCTTATTCGATGAGGAAAGAGCCGAGATCCCTTCACTGGGAGTGACCTCTTTAGCGAAACTGGCAGATGCTACAACACTCGGTTTGTCTTTTGATTGCTTTTGGAGTTTTGCTTTGCATAGTGATATATATGATATATCCCGCACTTTATTCGATTAGAAAAGAGCCGAGATCCCTTCACCGGGAATGACCTCTTTAGCAAAACTAATGAAAGCCTCAAAAACACTCATTTTCAAAATTCACTTGTTTCTACAACGATATCAAGTTCATTACGCAATAGGTTTTCAGAAAAATCTGTCGTAGCCCTCCGTCATTTTAGATAAGTCCTACTTAGTATTCATGCTATGTTTGTTGACCTCTGTCAAGACGTAGTGTGCGGTAGCGGACTAGTAATTATCTGCTTATGCATATGATGCAGATTGGATTAGGGTAGTCGTACGACCTTGTTGACCTCCGTCAAGGGTCGTGCGGGTGGGTTTGTGTAACACCCGAGCCCAATACTACTATTTTCTGTTACTGGTTGAGCATTAGATATTACTCATTTCATTTATCTTGCTTATTTGGGTCTTACTGTAAATTTTTATCTGGCAAAGTCATTTCTGCATATAACAATTTTCAGTATCTAAAATAAAATTAAAAATATCTATCTTGGCCTACTCGTCACCCCTAGCCGCGGGGTAGCGTCCGTGCGTCGAGTTCTCGTCCCGTTCGGTGAAACGGGCGAGTTTGGACGACTACGCGCGCGTACAGGTGTCCGGCTTGGGGGTATGCTTTTTAATCATAAAACATTTCATTTTAAAATTTGGAACCCGCTTAAAATCCTATTATTTGAATTTCAAATTTTTGGACCCAATCCGGGCGCGATTTGGAAATGTTTCATTTAGCGCCAAAATCCCAAATTAATAAAATATTCGAAAACTATATTTATAATCTAAATCTTACTGTTAAATTATATTTGGAAATCTTTTAAAGGTTTATTTAAATCTTTCTGGCCAATCACGGGGCTCTTAACCCCCGTGGGCCCCTCCTTTTTCCCTCTCTCTCTATCTCTCGTATTCTATCTCTCTCTCTAGCTGTCTCTTTCTCTCTTTCTCTCTAACTCTCTCACTCTCTCCTATATATATATATCATCCTTTTCCTCTCATAGTTTCTTTCCCAGAACCCATCGCGAGAACCCTACGACCCAGCCCTAGCCGCCTCCGCCATCGCCACCACAGCTCCGACGCCGGCCCTAGCGCCACCGTTGCCCTCGCCTCCGCCTCCTCGTTCCAACCTCGACATCCCCTCCTTCTCCCCGTGTGCACGTTGCCACCGCAGCAGAGACCCCGGCCAACCCCGTGCCTTCTCTGTACGGCCGGAGACAACGTCGGCGACCTTCGTCGTCGTCACCCGCGCCACCTTCAGCGCCTCCTCACCACTTGCGCACTCCAGACCCGACCAGCCCCTCTCCATCTCCACTTTCTTCCCCGTTTCCATACCCGCAGCCCTAGCCGTCGCCTGCAACCTCCTCACCGGCGCCCCACCGCCGTCGACCCGATCGCTGTCACGACCTCTGCAACCCCTGTAAGCCTTCTACTCCTTTTCCTCCGTCCTTTTTCTCTGGTTCCTTTGCATTCTTGTTTGCACAACTTGATGTTTCACTGTTCTCTTTCTCGTCGGAATCCGGCCATGCCGGTGGCGTGTCCTGACTTTCCAGCAGAGTGCTCTGACCCGTGAGGTCCCTTGGTTCGTCGTTTGGGTTCAATCCATGAACCGTGCGTCCGTCGCGTGTTTTCCCGCCGACGTTACGTTCCGTTTTCGTGTCCGTCGTTTCGTCGAGGCAAGTATCACTTGCTACATGCTATACTATACAATTATATATGTTTTGACTCATTAAACCTGCAAAACTTAACTCGGTATAGTTATTTTCTCATTTGGCTGCAATATGACATATATCATTTTACAGTTAACATAGAAATTACAATTTGCCACTTTTAACCTAAGAACCAAGTTTACCTCCGTTTAATAGATTGTAGCACTTTCCCATGTAGTTCTATTACATTCGGATATTCGTATTCAAAGGCTTGCTATAACTGTATTGCATCATCATTTAAAATTATTGCACCGCTAAGGGTGCTCAAAACCAGTTAGTATAATAAAACGGCTGCACTGTATTACTGCACTCTTGTGATTGAATGAAACTGCCTATTGTTATTTAGCTCATTACTCATTCCATGTTATTCAATACCCTGTTCGATTATATGTCTGTTGTGAGCACACTCACGATATTGTTACATCTTGACTTGACTTTGTTACACATGATATATATTGATACACCTGACATGGTATTGTACCGTTTACTATTGACTTGACGTGATGTACCATGACCTGACCTGTTACCTGATCTCGTGCCTAATGCCAACAAACCTGACATGTAGTCCTCATGGACCATTCCTGTTGTCTATCCAGATAAACCTGCTGTTACCTGATCCTGTGTTGGCATTAGTTCTTGATTACTGAATACTTGACCTGACACACATAACTTGGGGGTATGGGGAAATCAAAAGTGTAAACTAAAGTGTAACTTAAAAGGGTATTACTTGATCCGTGGTCCCGGGGGGTAACGGGACAGAGCCATTCGTGACTCTTACATTTTCCTGATCCGTGGTCCCGGGGGGTAACGGGACAGAGCCATTCGTGACTCTTACATTTTCCTGATCCGTGGTCCCGGGGGGTAACGGGACAGAACCACTATTGGTTCACATATTCCTGATCCGTGGTCCCGGGGGGTAACGGGACATATCCTTTGAGTTACATGGAGGATTACTCAAATTGATTTCAAAGACTTTAGAATAGAAAACCTGATAGAGCAGTTTAATTACCCACTGCACACTATCCTGCACTGCTTGATTCACATTATTTGCTACTCTCGTTTTATTCATGTTTATTTCTGCATTGCCTATTACACTGTTCATATTATATTACTGGTTGACATGACGCGCTGATGTCTGGGTTTTGCATGGCCCAGATTCTGTACCACGGTCGCAGTCCGAGAAGGAGTACTTCAGCCAGCAGGCTGAGCTGTGAGGTGTTAGTATTAGTTAGTTTTATTTCCTGATGTGAGCCCGCATTATGGGACATACTTTTCAGTTATTTGTATTGGATCATTTGCTTCCGCATTTATTTATTATTGACTCCTGTTATTATGGATTATGGACATGTTTTAGAAAATTTTATCTTGTTCTTGATATCTCTATAGCCGTAATGTGACTGTGGATGGATACTTCCTACCCATAGATAGCATGGTTGGCTATGTCACGTGCCCAATCTAGCGTACTCTGGGAAGCGGGGCGTGACAGTTTGATTCAATCAAGAAATGACGGGTTGAACTTGACTTGTACCCTATGGTTTGTTCACCTCCGTCAAGGTCATGAGATGCTTGGGGCAAAATATTATCGGGAATTTCAAGTGTTGAAATTTGCAATGAGATCGCATACCTTCTATGAGATAGTTGGATCCCGATACCCACCGCGAGTAATTGTTACTCCTGGGAGAGTTTTACACAGGACAATTAGCCGATCAAGTAGGTGTCTAGAAAGGTATCAACGGGGTTATGCCTCTGGGAAAACGAGGTTTATTTTAATTAGGCCCGTGTGAAAGCACGGGGAACACTGGCCTGGCTGAAAGATTGGCGAAATTGTAGGGTATAATTAATCCTGGCTAGTCTTTCCTTTTAGGGTTTGAAGGAAGATTTGATAAAAACAGTGGGAGCCATCCTGATTAGATAAAATAATAACCAATATGATCTTGCAAGAGCATACGCTAAAGTATTTTCTTCTCTCTCTCTCCAGGTAGCGACAATATCATGCTTTAATCAAGATAATAATATGGATGTATTGACCGAACCCGCATGTTATACTGTGCTGGGGAACGTTGGTTCCGTTCTTTCTTATAAAAGTTATAAGACTGAACAGGATATAGGGGAATACCAAGATTCCCATGCCACCCAAATGAAGAAAGTACATGTCGATGCATTTTCTTCGGGTGTGTTCGTTACAGAGAACCGTTTCTCCATTTGCTCTACGTCCTGGGTATTAGATACCGAGTCAGGATCCCATATATGTAATCAGTTACATGGGCTAAGAAAAGGTACAGAACTTGGAGAAGGTGATAAAAACATAAAGGTTGGAAATGGTGCAATTGTTGCAGCTAAAACCGTCGGGGAATATCACCTTGTATTACCAACTGGTAATACCTTGATTCTGAACGAATGCTATTATATGCGAACCTGATATGCAACATTATAACGGTTTCTTTATTAAGTAAAGAGGGATATAATTTTGTATTACAGGATAATGTTATGAATATTTTCCTGAACCAAAAGTTGGTTGGATCAGGCACGTTGTGCAATAGCATTTATGTTCTAAATCAATCAACAGTTCTGAGCATAACAAAAACACATAAGAGGAAGAGTTCAGAACTGAACGAATCCTTCTTGTGGCATTGTAGACTAGGTCACATCAATGCGACACGGCTAGCTAAGTTGCATAAGGATGGATATTTGAATCCGTTTGAATTTTCATCTTATGACACTTGCCAGTCATGTCTCAAAGGCAAGATGATCAAAACTCCGTTTACTGGACACGGAGAAAGAGTTACTGAACTCTTGGGACTGATACGTAGTAATGTATGCGGTCCCATGTCTACACATGCCAGGGATGGTTCTGCGTACTTTATTACATTCACTGACGATCTCTCTAGATTCGGATATGTGTTCCTGATGAAACACAAATCAGAAGCTTTTGAGAAATTTAGAGAATATAAACAAGAAGTCGAGAACCAAACCGGGAAAAGTGTTAAAATCCTTCGATCTGATCAAGAAGGTGAATACTTGAGCAATGAATTCCTAGACTTCCTAAAAGAGAATGGGATTCTCTCTCAGCTAACTCCTCCATATACACCACAGCACAACGGTGTATCGAAACGGAGGAACCGCACCCTATTAGATATGGTGAGCTTTATAATGAGCATAGCTGAGTTACCTATTTCCTTCTGGGGGTATGCACTGGAGACAACGGCATACCTACTGAATAGAGTTCCTACCAAATCTGCGCCTACCACCCCATATGAGATATATGAGGGGAAGAGACCATATCTTAATTTTATTAAGATATGGGGTTTCCCGGCCTATGTCAAAAGATAAAAACCGAACAAACTCGAGGCAAGGTCTGTTTTGTGTAAGTTTGTTGGATATCCCAAGCATTCGCGAAGGTATATCTTCTACCACAGTGAGGAACAAAGGGTGTTTGTTGCTCAACATGCCACCTTTTTAGAAAAGGAATTTCTTGAAAAAGAGATTAGTGGCAAGGAGGTAGAACAGGAAGAAGTTCCAGCAATACAGACTACGACGGAAGATTTGGTGGAACCGGAGGATTCGGTAGTTCCCGATGAACCCCAGCCACTCCGCCGATCTAGTAGGGTTCCTCACCCATCTGAGAGATACTACGGTTTTCTCATGGATGGCGGGAGCGAGGATTGCATCATGGAGGATGATGACCCAACTAGCTTCGAGCAGGCCATCACGAGTGGTGACTCGGTGAAATGGCTGGATGCAATGCGGTCCGAGATGGAATCCATATACACCAACAAAGTATGGACTTTAGAAGATGCTCCTTAAGGGGTAAAACCTATTGGGAGCAAGTGGATCTTCAAGAAAAAACTTGGTGTAGATGGGAAAGTGGAGACTTTCAAAGATAGACTTGTAGCAAAGGGTTTTCGTCAACGACCAGGTGTGGATTATGATGAAACCTTTTCTCCAGTGGCTATGCTTAAATCCATCTGGATCATGCTTGCCATCACTGCATATCATGACTACGAAATCTGGCAAATAGATGTTAAGACCGCCTTTCTAAATTGTGATTTAGAAGAGAGCATGTACATGACTCAGCCAGAAGGTTTCGTAGCTAGTGGGAGCAGCGGGAAGGTGTGCAAGCTGCTTAAATCCATTTATGGATTAAAGAAAGCATCGCGGAGTTGGAATATCTTCTTTGATGTCGTTATCAAAGAGTTTGATTTCGTCAAAAACGTAGATGAACCTTGTATATACAAGAAGGTGGCAGAGAGTAAGGTTTTCTTCCTCGTATTGTACGTGGACGACATACTCTTGATAAGAAATGATATTCCTAAGCTGCAATCGGTCAAGCTCTTCTTATCACAAAGAGTCTCAATGAAAGATCTAAGGGATGCCTCCTACATCTTAGGGATTAAGATCTATAGGGATAAATCTAAATGGATACTAGGATTGTCCCAATCCAGGTACATTGACACCATACTAAAGAGGTTTAGTATGGAAGAATCCAAGCGTGGGTTTTTACCTACGATCTCAGGACCCACTCTCTTCAAAGAGATGTCTCCGAAGACTGATTTGGAGAGAGCTCGCATGCAAGGGATACCCTATGCTTCGGCAGTAGGCTCTATCATATACGCGATGCTATGTGCCGGACCCGATGTAGCACACTCACTAAGTGTAGTGAGTAGGTATCAAGCAGATCCTGGAGAGAGTCACTGGACAGCTGTGAAGAGCATTCTCAAGTACTTACGAAGGACTAAAGAGATGCTCTTGGTGTATTGTAATGGAGAACTCCAAGTGGAGTCCTTTACCGATTCGAGCTTCCAGAGTGATAAGGACGACTATAAGTCGCACTCGGGATTTATCTTTACCCTCAATGGAGGGGTGGTATGCTGGAAGAGTTCCAAGCAGGAAACTGTAGCAGACTCGACGATGGAGTCTGAATACATCGCTGCCAACGATGCTGCCAAAGAGGCTGTCTGGATCAAGAAGTTCATAACAGAACTTGGAGTGGTTCCATCCATTAAGGATCCAATACTTTTGTATTGTGATAACAATAGAGCGGTGGCTTTGGCCATGGAACCCAGGTCCCATCAGCGATTCAGGCATATTCTGAGGCGGTATCACCTGATCCGGGAGATAGTTGATCGCCGGGAGATCGAGGTCAGGAGGGTTGACATGAAGAACAACACAGCGGATCCACTCACGAAGGCCATTCCCCAGATACAGTTCGAGAGACTCTTCGGGATACTCGGTATGAGATACTACAGCAGCTGGCCCTAGTGCAAGTGGGAGATTGTTAGTTGTATGTATGCCCTAGAGGCTAGTATTATACATATGATGTATATTATATTGGATGCTTGGACATATATAGAGAGGACTTTCTTGCTCGACATGATAGTACGCTATCTGGTTGCTCTTTATCTTAACATGTTTACATGTCTCTTGATACTGTCTTATGGTTACATATTGGTAAAGCCCTTAGGATGTGTACTTGACTACCAGGACTATGATGCAGATCATACTAGTGGGGCCATGGTAGTCCATAAGTTCATCCTTTAATGTCCCTAGTTGTAGGTGTATCGAGACGAGGCATCGATATACCAGAGTAGACTAGCGTATACGCTTCTCGACCCATGAGATGGACGATGGATGATCCCATATCCATTGGTGTTTGATATCAGAGAGGGTATACGGGTGCTCAGTCGAGACTGAGTACACTGGATGGACTCGCCGAGAACTCCCAGATGGTATTATACCTCACGTCAGATAGCCGTTCTCTGGTGACACTTGTACAGGTTAGTCTGTAGACCTGAGATCGTCATAGAGTCTTATGTGATTCCCACTGTACTTTGATTTCCACCTTTCCACGTCCAAGAGGGCATGTAAAACGGTGGTTTTTGGGTACAGTCCCGAGTCACATGGAGGCAATGAGCGACATGAGGGGTTTTGTTTCTCCCGGTATTGGGAGTTGATGTTGCACTGTGTTCGATTGGCCATAACAGGGAAGTCTCTGGCCAGGGCTGGTTTAGAGATTTACTGGTAAGTGTTACCAGTAGTTTCTCGACCCGTTATGAGTCTCACATCGGCATGACTTATCGATTATTGGGGTCTGACATTTACCATCCCTAGACTTGATATGCGACATATAAGACGAGGAGACCGGACTGTACGGAAAGTGTTACCGTCAGGCTTTTGCAGGAGTTGGAGCAGGCTTGCTTGCTGATCTTTTGATCGCTCAATACCCGGGTAGCCGTTACGTCCAGCTAGTACCGCTGATGGCTTGTGGGTGCTTGATGTGATTATTACCTACTGCCGGCGTATAGACGAGTCTTTAGAGTCCTACATAAAGGTTTTACTGACTCAGGAAAAACGAAATAGGAGCACGTATATGATATGTGCGGGACTGAGAATAATGTGTGTATGTGATACCGTATTCTATTCTCTCGACTTTTGTATCGGTCGGTTATATGAGATATAGTCGGATTATCGAATCAAGTGTTGATTCGATAAGTCGATACATTAGATATTAGTCGGTTATATGAGATATAGCCGGATTATTAAATCAAGTGTTGATTTGATAATTTAGTGTATAATTGTATATTTGATATACTAATTTACATTAACTAACATTTGCTCACTTAAACATTTATTTTCTCACAAGTGTATACTTAATATATATGTGATATATATTAAATTGTATTTTGTTTTGTATCATGGTTGTTGATACAACATACATGTGTGTATGAGACTTACACCATGCTAATTATGATGTTGGGTTTAATGTTTAAAGTAATTACAAAATTAGTAGATTATTGGAAAAATGCATGAAGCTTATGGAAGCTTGTGGATGCATTGACTAAGTCCACTAAGTTTGTTTTACTTTAGATATTTGTTAACCTAACCATTTTAATTAGCCATGGTTATGTCTCTACATAAGTTAGTATATGATACTCACTCACCATGGTTCACTCTCTCACTTGATCATTTCATTCTCTTCTCATTTGTTCATCTTCTTCCTCAAGCTCAAAAAGCTTTATAGGGTTTGAAAAAGTGAGAAAGTATTATGAGAAAAATAATTCTAAAGTGAGCCCACTTCCTATTTCCTCATCCTCTACTAGATTAACACTTTAGTATAGGGTGTTTGCTTCACTAATTCTTTAGTTAGTGAAGTAGAAGCTTGAGCTAGTATACCCTCGACATAGATTATCTTCGGCCTCGAAGACTTTAAGCAATAACGTTCCATTCGCCTTGTGAAGCCATGCAAGGGTCCGGGAGTTCCGTCAACGCAGTGAAGGGACTACTACAAGGTGCTTATAAAGTGAAGGACCGATCTACAAAGGTTGTATTTCTAGTTCACTTAGTTGTAAATGGTTTACTATAGTTTCCGTATGCTTTTCTAGCTAACGATTCTAGTTTAGTGTTCCTTGAAATGGTAAAATTTTGAAAATGGCATGGACGATGCCTCCCGAAAGCTTGCTGCCGTCGATAGGAACCTTACAAAGTCTGTGCCTCTGTTTCTATATTGGATATAGAACGGTTAATATCTTAACAATGTTATGGTATATGGAGTTGTCCGGCTTATGCTTGAAACCAGACACTGAATAACTCAAGGCACGTTTCTGTAATGGCAGTTTTTGGGTTAACCCAGGATTTGACAAGGGTTAACTTTCTACCATCTGGAAGATCAATAGTGATATTGTTCTTGACTCGCCACAGTTTTAGTAAAATGGACATTTTCAGAAAACAGTAGTGGGAGTATGGTAGAACTGGAAGTGATTCCAAAACCGCAAACGATTACTGAAAATTTAATAGGACCTAAAGATTCAATCAGGTTTGACATTCCATTAGCCACTCCGTAGATATGGTGGGTAACCTCAGGCGCCCGAGAGGTACTTCGGTATCCTCAAAGACGGTGACAAGGAGGTTCTTGTTTATCCAGACTTGCCATTGCTGCTGTTCCAGACTATGAGACCCGGCAGGAGGATGAATATAGCGTCGTTCTAAACTAGATTTAGAAGTGTACGTGTATATGACTCTGCTAGAGGGTTGTTGTGGTCAGTGGGAGCAGCGGAAGCGTAGTGGAAAAGTAGCTTGTGTCTAATTATAGACTAAAGCAGATATAGCGGAGATAGATCATCTATTTTTGATGTGACAGTCATAGGTCTTAACTTCATCATAATAAGGGATGGATCTGTTAAGAAAGTAGTAGGGTGTGATGTCCTAGTATATGGATGACATACATAAAGTAGGAAGTGAAATTCCTATACTACGATCGGTTATACTGTGGTTGTCACACAGTGGTTTCTCCATATAGGATATGGATATTATATCAAGCATTCTGGTTACTAGATCTATGATTTTAGATCTAGATTTGGGTAGTTTCCCAATCTGTGTACTTACACAGTATTCTAATGATATTTTAGAATGGACGACTCCTGGCATGGTAATGCACCTGCAGGTGATTGAGTCACCTTCTCTAAAGGTGTCTTATAGACTAAAGGGGAGAGGGATGTACATGATTGGCATATCACTTGCTTAGGCAATTGAGTCAATCATGAAATGTCAAGTACCACACCAGATGTTGCTTTTGCACTAGCTGCAATAAGTTGATATTAATCCAATCCTGGAGAAACGTTCGAAAGCAGTTTTAGAACATAAGTGGATGTTTTAGGGATATGATAACGGTAGCCTTTTTCACGAGACAGTTATCATTCCAGACTTCCAAGATGACCTGGATGACAGAGTGACTGTCAGAGTTATAGTTTTCCCTCCGACGAGGGGCAGTAGTTTGGACAGATGGTCTAAACGGATACTGAGGGAGGCATAGCGCAGGATACTGATTAAGTTCAGTCGACGATACAGTCTTAGAAGTTTAGATTTAGAGTTCATTTGTGAATAGGTCCTATCAGATATCCAGACATATTCTAAGACAGGTATTGCTCAATTCGGGAGATGGCTTTCTCCGCGAACTTGAGATAAAGAGAGACATAGAAAGAAACATCAGGGCGGATCCACTCACTGAGGCTATTTCTCGAACCCAATAGTTTTGCAAACGAGCTTTGTGAAATTGATTAGTAGAGGAGTTGGGTGTTCGGTATCACACGGGTTGTGAGTATGCGACATCGCAATAATTAGCCTTAAGTGCAAGTCGGAGATTGTTGGATATAGTTCCCTCTGTAGGGTTGCTAGGCACACGCACAAGGGTCTACGAGGCATCAACCATGCCAGATTAAAAATTTAGCCGTGCCGAACAACCCAAAGCCGGATCTTTAAACTAGAGTTTATGCGAAAACTAACATGTTAAACACTTTAACACTAAGTGAGAGGGATTACAACCTTTTGTAACATTTCAAAATAATAAAATATCATTTTTGGGAATTTTTATAATTTAATATTATTTTAATGAATATTTTAATATTTCGGTATAATTAAATACCGATAAATGGGAAAAATTTTGGAAAATTTTGGAAAATTCTAAAATAGGGTATTTTATGGAATTATGTCATTTTTAAGTTTTTATGATTAATTATATGCTAATTTAGTACTAATCGCGATTAAAAATCGCTAATCGGATTTTGGGGGTGTTTTGTGCAAAACATACACATCATTTTTCTACACTTGTGTTTTATTTTCTACCATATTGTTTGGGTTTACTATTTGAGTGAGAAAGTTTTAGAGGGAAAAGAAAAGAAAAGAAAAAGAAAAGGGAATATGGTAGTAGGTATGGGTGAGAGAGAAAAGAGAAGGGTTAGTGTTGACTTAGCTATTTCCTTCACCATTTCCTCTCCCTCCTCCTCTTCTCCTTCCGCTGTTGCCTCTCCCTCTTCTCCTTTCCCTCTTCAAGTCCTAAAACACCTCAAAAACAACTCCAAAACCCTATCTTCATTTCACTAAAAAGGTGCACGAGCTCGAGACAAACACATCGGACCAAGAAAGCAAGGATTTTGGCCATTAGGGGCAACTCAAGAATTTTCTTGAGTTGCCAAATGGGGTATTTTTCTGGACCATTAGCTTAGTTTTTGCATTAATTATACCCCCATGCTAGATTAGAATCGATATCGTGTGATTTTGTGGATTTAAGAAAAACCTAGTTAGGATTATGGGAATTTGAGAGTTGTAATGTGAAATTGAGCTCATTAGAGGCTGAACAAATACCCTAGTGCTTAAATTAAGACCCAAACCTGAGACTTGAAACCCCAAAACACAGATTTAGAAACCCCGACATCGGTTAAACGTGTGATTTTAGAGGGTATTTTGGAATCTGGAGCAACCCGGGGACACTAGAAATGATTTTGGGATTACTGAGAGTCGTGCAGGCACCTAGGAAGCTACCACAGAGACTCGAGCCCCTAACTCCAACCCCAGGCCGCAGATATATTCATTCTGGCCGCAATTTGCGGCCAGATCAGGGAAATTGGGTCCCAGATTTGGTTCATGGCTCTTTTTGCACTAAAATAGATCCCTCCTATATGCAGTTTTGGTTAATTGTCACCTGGGGAAAATCTGGGAGCATTTTGGTGTGTTTTAGGCTATGTTTTCCGTACTTTAAAATGCACTTTCTTGATATTTGGATTGTATTTGGTTGTCGGGTGTTCGTACATCGACAACAAGGATTGTTTGATTGATTTGCACGTTTAGGCCATAGGTTCCAACCTATGAGCACACTGTGCGCTGTATCGGTTTTCTACCTCGATTTTAATACGTATTGCGACTGTTTATTATTGAGGTACCCTCGCAAGGATTCCGAGGCAAAGAAGCGCGACGTCATCGATTTCGGCGAGCGAAGACCAGGTGAGTAGATTATATCTACGGGGGGAAATCGGGTGGATGGCGTATAGCACCCCCGCATTTCGATGTCTAGTATACTATATATACTATATACATGATAGCTTATTGAGTGACATGGAGATCATAGATGTGTTAGGTGTACTATGGATATTTAGGGTTAGAAGTGAACTAGTGTATTTTCCTAGTTGCGAACCCTAGCATAGGTTTACACCCACACACACACATGCTTATTACTATACTTATATCATGATGATGAGGATAGTGTATGATACTGAAGTTGAGTCGATGAGTTTTGGGCATGGTGCCGTGGGATCGGCGATATGATGTGATTCATATTTGGGATACGATACGAGATTTTAGCGGGCCTTTGGACGTGTGTTTTACACACGCGCTTATATTTGTTTAGATGGTATCGATTGTACTAGACCTAAATCAGTACCCCAGATCATGAGAGATGATGATAAGGATACCAGATAATTGATGAGCTGACCGTGATATTGACCCGTACCTAGATTTGGGATTGCCGTACAACGGATTTGCGTACGAGCTATATATTGATGATAGATCTGCGCTCATGACTCGGGGATATTATATGATGTATATTGTATCGTATGTGATACTATTGAGGCGGGATCACTGTTCAGACCATAATATTGCATTTTTCATTCCCCTATTCTTATCCTTTTTATAAATAAACAGGTACTCTTGACGCACGTTTGTTGCATATTACAGGATACAGGCTCTTGGAGCGAATACAGTGAAAAAGACGAAAGTTGATACAGAAAAGGGACTTTTGACTAACAAGTAGACGGATCCTAGTCAAGCCTAGACTAATAACAGTTCACATAGGTACAAGGCAACGCAAGGTCCAAACATGTCAAAGTGAAACGGTTAAAAGACCAATACAAATTTTCACTGAAGATCTGGAGAAGGATAAGAATCCAAACAGAGAAAAGTAGTGAAGAATAAAGAAGCCCAAATACCCAGTATGCATCCTAGGAAGTTTGGTGAGCTGAGCTCACCAAAGGGCCGCGGAACCGCGGCCCAAGCCAACAAATGTCGCGGTTCCGCGGCCATTCAGAGCCCGTGTCGGTGGAGTTTTTCTCAGTTGGTGCGTCGGTGCGGGTGTTGGGATTTTCCGTGGGCAAATCTGTAATTGCACATGTGTGAGAGTCTGTAACCCTAGTTTTCATGTTTTCCTATAAATTGTAATCACTGATCTGTAAAACTCATGCCTCTTTTCAATAAACAAATTCAGATCTGTTCTGTATTCTTGCTTGGAGGGAGCCATCAATAAATTAGTAAGTTATTTTTTTATTCTTTGTTTTAATTGTCTTTTAATTAGTATGTTTATTCATCCCCTAATGAGCGAGTAATCTCCGCACTTGTTAGGGTTAGCCTTAGGGAAAAGTTTGAGAGATGAGATCTCTCACCCCTTTCATTCCCCTTCACAAGAATTAGAACTCCATGCATACACGCACAACCGCTCCCTACGGCACCCTACCCCTCGAGGTAACGGTGACACCATAGTATAAAAGCCCGGTTGTGCGTGTTTTCCATAGAGGTTAGGGTAATTATCGATAAAGGAAGGATAAGAATCTAGAGGAAGAAACATCTTCCCAAAAGATTCTAATCCACTTCATTGATAATCACCACAACATCTAATAGATCTAAAATAAGGCATTGAAAGCGGTGAGGAAACCTTTAATCTCCAAACTTCCCCTAGACCTAACCCTAGCAAGACTTTAATTTAGATTAATTTAGTTTAGTGATAGATCTAGGTTTTAGATTTAATCAATCCAAACAACATTTGGAATCAACTCGTAAAAACACATTAAGAAAATTACCCATCTCTGTGGATCGACCCGTATTCACCGGCTAGCTGCAAAGCGACGCCGTTTCTGATTACGGTAAACATAATATCTTTTGGACTAATCAAATGGCGCCGTTGCAGGGGATGGCGTAAAATTTCTTTTTGTGTAATTTCGGGTTGATATAAAATTTTTAAAAAAAAAATTATAAAAATCTGAAAATAAAAAAGAAATAAAAAATTATCAATTTTGATCTGTTTGAAGGGTGTATCTTTTGAATCTTGCAGGAACAGCAAATAATCGCGGATCTGGAAATTCATAGAGGGCAAAACAAAATAAATCATATCAGAACAGAGAGGGAAGATCACAACAGAGCACCACAAATTTTCGTAGCCACTGATCTGCTCAACTGACCGCGGAACCGCGGCCAAGGAGCGCCTCAAGCCGCGGAACCGCGGTTCTTTAGCCTCGTCAGGTCCTCAAATTTGCATGGTTTGTTTTCTTTTACCCCCCTCTGCCAACCTCCATATATCCTTCTGTGAAAACTTTCTGCAGGGTTTCTTTGGGCTAAAAATTCTTTCTCCCCCTTCTAGATAACAGATTTTCTGCAGGTTTCTTTGCGCCGCGCTAAAATTTGATGGCAAGTGAATTTTATTGTTTTGCATAATTTAATCGGACTTTAATGGGCTAATTGACCAAACTCAGATTGGGTGGGGATTTCATCACCTTTCCCAGGACCCCAGAAAACACCTAAAGCATTTGCATTGACCACAATTAATTAAAAAAATACTAGACTCAGCCCTAAGGACATCGAGCTCAATAGGAAAAGGACTAGTATAGGCATCGACCGTTTATCCTAACCTGACCTTGCGGTGTCTAGGAAAGTGTGTCTAGGCTAGTGGTTATTAATTAGGCCCACTATTCTGGTTCCTTCCCACTTACCTGGCACTTACCTGGCCGCAAGTGTCGGTGAAGAGGCGGTTTGAGGTCCTATTTCTAGCCCTAGTTAGGAGCTGTCTAGCAGACCTAGGTGACCCTAGATCTAGGCCTGATTGTGCATGTGTGGTTGATACATTTGTGTCATAAGTCTCTTTTCATAAATCTCTTTGCAAAACTCTCAAATAAAAAAAAAGAAAAATCTTTTCAAAACTTGCAATTTGTCACTAAAGAAATCTTGCACATCACTTCCACCATTTCTTCTCTTCATTGACGTTATCTTACCCCCACATTCTGTTTTTTTTTATTTTTCTGACTACACTACCCCTTTAGTGTATGTCACTTTGGACTAGGGATACTAACGCCCGATTAGTCCGTGTTTCGTTGGTACCGACCGACGAACCTTTCGACACCGAAGTCGGAATTCCCTCCATTTCCTTACCTCCACCTTCAAGTTCTTCTTTCGAAGGTATGTTGGGATTCAACCCTAACGATACCTTACCGACGGGAATGATTCCACCTCCGTTAGGTGCGAATAACCCGAATCTTCCGCCTGTTGTGGCGCCCGTACGAGTTGCGCTCCAGGATCTCTTCTACCCCGTCCGCACTTCTTTACCTACATGTCTTTCACCCCCACCGGCAAATGGGGACAACTTTGAAATAAAACCATATTTCATCAATATGCTGCCAAAATTTCATGGTTTGGAATCAGAAGATGCGTATATTTTATTAATAAATTCCAAAATGTGTGCGCTATGATGAAAACAACCCAATTAAGTGATGACGCTATAAGGCTAAGGGTCATTCATTTTACCTTATGTGACCTAGCCGAGAAGTGGCTATACAGCACCGTATCACATTCTATTAGAAATTGGGAAGAGTTTGTGAGAGCTTTTCTGAAAAAGTTCTATCCTCATCACAAAACTGCTAGAATCCGTAACGAGATTATACAATTTTCACAGCTTCCTTCCGAACCATTTTGGAAGTGCTTCGAGAGATTTAAAAACCTACTTGTTCAATGCCCTCATCATGGGATCAAAAGTTGGCAACTTTGCCAAACATTATACGAGGGATTGAACTCCGCAACGAAGCAGTTGCTAGAAACCATATGTCAAGGTCATTTTCTCTCCAAGTCTAGCGACGAAGCGTGGCAGTTTCTTGAGGATCTTAGTGAGCAAACAATTCAGTGGGAGAGTACCAAGACCACATCATCTTCTTCTAGTGGTCAATCTAGGGCAGGCATACAACAAGTAGATATGTCGATTGCTATGAAGGCCGAGATGGCCGCACTTATGAAAAAGCTAGAATCCATTGAGACCAAAATCTCATCGCCTTCTCCTGCCCCTGTTATGCCTCCACGAACTGTTTGTGCTTGTTGTGCGAATCCATCGCATCTAACCGAAGAGTGTCCTTATAATGCATATACTCAAGGACAGGATCAAGTCAATGCTGCATTTCAACAACGACAAAGAAACGATCCGTACTCTTCGACATACAATCCGGGGTGGAGGAGTCACCCAAATCAACAAGTCTAAGGAAATAACAATTTTCAAAGACCTCCTCCTCCACAACAACAACAAGCACCTTCACAAACTCAAAACCAGCAACCTTTCCAACAACAACCTTATACAAATCAAACGAACAATTTGGTTCAACCAAATGATGATAAGGTTATCTCGCTCGAAAAAAGTCTAGATGCATTTCTCAAGCAATCTACAGAATCTGCAGCAAGATTTGAAAATTATGTTCAGTCTTTGATGCATAACAATGCCTCACACGATCAAAGTATCAAATCTATTGAGGCACAAATTGCACAATTAACTGCTGCGTTGAGCGAGAGAGAAAAGAGAAAGCTTCCATCTCAACCATTGCCAAATCCCGGTCACACACAAAACGCATATCCCAATCACAATGTAAATGCGGTGACCACGTTGAGATCCGGAAGAGTGTTGCAAAATAATGTGGGTACTAGTGATGACATCCCCGCCGGTGGTTCTTCTTCTTCTTCTTTTTCTCCATCGTCATCTTCCCCTTCTTCATTTTCTTCACTTTCTTCTTCACCTTTTTCTTTAGAGCCTATTCTCCACCCTTCACACGGCTCTACTTCTTCTAGCTCGAACGGACCCATTTCTCACAACATGAACACATCTACACCGGGATCCGTTCCTACTCCACATTCTACTCCACAGACATTTGACTCAATGAATTTTCAAAATGCTCCATTCCCAAACAGGTTGAGTCCTAATAAACCAACTGCACAAGTGGAGAAGATTATGGAGATATTTAAGCAGGTTAGCATAAATATACCTCTCTTGGATGCAATCCAACAAGTCCCTTCATACGCGAAAATCTTAAAGGGCTTATGCACCTCGAAGAGAAAGGCATCTCAAGTACCCAAGAAAGTGCTAGTGGCTAGTGCATTGAGCAATGCTATTAACCACCATCAAACCTTACCCTAAAAACGAAAGGACCCCGGCTGTCCTACGATTTCAATCACAATTGGGGATAAGAAAATTAATCGAGCACTTTTAGATCTTGGGTCTAGTATTAACCTGATTCCCTACCCCGTGTACGAACAATTAGGGGTTGGAGAGTTGAAACCCATTCGTTGTACTCTCCAAATGGCTGATCGATCAATCACCCATCCAAGGGGTCAGCTAAAGGATATGTTGATCAAAGTTGGGGAGTTCATATTCCCCGTTGATTTTATTGTTATGGATACACAACCTGTTGCTAACCCAAGAAACCAAATTCCGGTGATCCTAGGTCGACCATTTTTGGCCACTTCCAATGTTGTAATAAACTGTCGCAATGGCTCCATGACTCTATCCTTTGGGAAAATGTCTAGTGAGTTCAATATTTATAAGATGGGAAGTCTGCCTCACGTGCCTAAAACTAGTACACGAGAAGTTTGCTCTATTCACGAAATCACGCAGGAGGACTGCGAGCTTGAAAGATTCTTGTTTGATGAAAACAGTTTTGACGCCACAAGTGCGTCCCTCCTTGAGCCTACCACCGTTGACACAACCGATATTGATTGTGAATGTTTCACTTTTTCGGATGATGACCACTCACAGCCCGAATACGAGTCTTTTGAATTTTTGGATGAGTTAGTCGAGCCATCCGAATCGGTTGTTTGTAGTGATTTCGAACCTGTGTTGGAGTCTTTTGAGTTCGAGGTAGATTCCGCAATGATTCTTTCGCCTCCGAAACTCGAACTCATGTCCTTACCGCCTCACCTTAAATATGCTTACATAGGTGAGAATAAGACTTTTCCCATTATAATATCAGCCTCTCTAGCCTTCGAGCAAGAGAATGCTATTTTAAAAGTCTTACAAGATAGGCGGCAAGTTTTCGGTTGGACTATGGCGGACATCGAGGAGATCAGTTCCCTTATAATTGAATATCATATGCAATTGATGGATGATGCCAAGTCAATAGAGGACCCACAGAAACATCTTGGGGATATTGTGGTTAGTCAACCTCCTCCTTTAGAAGTTGAACCACCCCCATTTCTTTTGAGAAGCTACGAGAATGCCAACATTCCACTGATTGCTGATCATTCGCATTCTCGTTTTGACTCATCACCCCCTCCTGTCTATAAACCTCCATACCTTCCATACCACCACTTCTATCTTCCCCAATTCTTTATGGATCGCTACGACTTATTCTTTCACCAACTGATACTCTTTACTGATAAATTTTTCAACTGGTTGGTGTTAACATTTGGTCTATGCAAGGTTTGGCAGTAATATCTGACTTAGTTTAAATGAAGTTTGGGGGAGGGTTTTTCTGTATATATTTTTGTTTTTCTTAACAATAAAAAATTATAAATAAATAAACAGGGAAGTACCGGTATTTTGACCCCTTTGGTTTAGCATGACAGTGAGGACACTGTCAAGTTCAAGTTTGGGGGTATGATCGGTACGTCTTCTTCCTTCGCATTCATTTGTACATATTTTTGCATTTGCATACTTATTTGAAAACCCATAAAAATTTTGAAAAATTATAAAAATAATTGTATTCAATTTTGGCTTTATTTGACTAGAGTTTGACATATAGGTTAACTAGCTAGGAGCAACTAGATCTTAAACTTAGTGAATTAAAAACCCTAAAAATAACATTCCTTAAAGTTTAACGGTAGAAAGTATATGCCTTGTAGTTTATTTAGAAATAGGCAAATTTTGGGTTCACTTCTTGGGCTAAGTCGAAACAAGGGAAAAATATTGATGTTCTTATTAGAGTATAAGTTTGAAAAATAGTTCCTAGCTTAAGTCTAGATTCTGAAAACGTATACCCTACAATTTGCACAAACACGCACCTTGAAACTTGGAATAGTAGAAGAGACCTTGAAATGCTCTTGTCTAAAGTCCTTAGTACAATGAAAATAAAAGAAAAAAAAAATGAATAAAGAATAAAAAAAATGGATACTGGTTTTTGTGATTACTTAAGGCTGCAAAAATAGAAAAATATTTAGCGAGGGTGCTTCATCACCTAGTGCCTTAGACCAACTGGTTTGGGAGTCACTTCTAAAGCCTTGGGTGTTGTAAAACTAGGAAGTACGCTTAAAAGTGCTAACGCATCTTGTAATCGGTTGTTGGTACCTCAAGAAGTATTAACGGTCGCATGAAGGATGTATAAGCAAATTTCATTTAAAAATTCACTAATTAATAAGTGCTTTGGACAATGGACGAGAGTACGATTGCTTGATTTGAATTTCCAAGTGTAGTGGTGATCTATACACACGTGGGGATATGTGATTGGAGTTTAGATAAGAGAAAGGAATGAAAAATAGAACTTGTATCTTTAATAGAGTTGATAGAAATTCCTAAGTGGAGATGGAACTTTAGAAGGAAGACTTAAGAGATGTCGAAAGCTAAGTAGATTTACATAACATATATAATCTTAAGTTAAATAAGGAGGAAGTGTGAAGAATATGGGTGGATAATTTGCGAGTCAAAAGATAATAGAATTCCATCTTAGAAAACCTAATTGGAGAACAAAAGTCAATGGGCCGAGTTGATAGGATTTTGTGGGTGTAATCCGCTGAAAACCTTCAGGAGACAACACTCCTCCTACTAGGGACACCTAGAGGTTTAACGGCTTGTTTCACGAGCTCAGTGCAATCACGTTTCCCTGCGAAAGTGCGGTTAGGATTTTAGTGAATAAAAATAAGTTTGCTCGAGGACGAGCAAAAGATAAGTTTGGGGGTATTTGTTCAGACCATAATATTGCATTTTTTATTCCCCTATTCTTATCCTTTTTATAAATAAACAGGTACTCTTGACGCACGTTTGTTGCATATTACAGAATACAGGCTCTTGGAGCGAATACAGTGAAAAAGACGAAAGTTGATACAGAAAAGGGACTTTTGACCAACAAGTAGACGGATCCTAGTCAAGCCTAGACTAATAACAGTTCACATAGGTACAAGGCAACGCAAGGTCCAAACATGTCAAAGTGAAACGGTTAAAAGACCAATACAAATTTTTACTGAAGATCTGGAGAAGGATAAGAAGCCAAACAGAGAAAAGTAGTGAAGAATAAAGAAGCCCAAATACCCAGTATGCATCCCAGGAAGTTTGGTGAGCTGAGCTCACCAAAGGGCCGCGGAACCGCGGCCCAAGCCAACAAATGCCGCGGTCCCGCGGCCATTCAGAGCCCGTGTCGGTGGAGTTTTTCTGAGTTGGTGCGTCGGTGCGGGTGTTGGGATTTTCCGTGGGCAAATCTGTAATTGCACATGTGCGAGAGTCTGTAACCCTAGTTTTCATGTTTTCCTATAAATTGTAATCACAGATCTGTAAAACTCATGCATCTTTTCAATAAACAAATTCAGATCTGTTCTGTATTCTTGCTTGGAGGGAGCCATCAATAAATTAGTAAGTTATTTTTTTATTCTTTGTTTTAAATGTCTTTTAATTAGTATGTTTATTCATCCCCTAATGAGCGAGTAATCTCCTCGCTTGTTAGGGTTAGCCTTAGGGAAAGGTTTGAGAGATGAGATCTCTCACCCCTTTCATGCCCCTTCACAAGAATTAGAACTCCATCCATACACGCACAACCGCTCCCTACGGCATCCTATCCCTCGAGGTAACGGTGACACCGTAGTATAAAGGCCCGGTTGCGCGTGTTTTCCATGGAGGTTAGGGTAATTATCGATAAAGGAAGGATAAAAATCTAGAGGAAGAAACATCTTCCCAAAAGATTCTAATCCACTTCATTGATAATCACCACAACACCTAATAGATATAAAATAAGGCATTGAAAGCGGTGAGGAAACCTTTAATCTCCAAACTTCCCCTAGAACTAACCCTAGCAAGACTTTAATTTAGATTAATTTAGTTTAGTGATAGATCTAGGTTTTAGATTTAATCAATCCAAACAACATTTGGAATCAACTCGTAAAAACACATTAAGAAAATTACCCATCTCTGTGGATCGACCCGTATTCACCGGCTAGCTGCAAAGCGACGCCGTTTCTGATTACGGTAAACATAATATCTTTTGGACTAATCAATCACCGACTATTATAATTATATTTATATATATATATATATATATATATATATATATATATCGACTTAGATGTAGGTGGTTTCCATAACCCTCATGTTTAGCTTGTTAGTTAGGTCTGTAGATTACTTAGTAGACATTAGACTAGACCCGAGTCATACCTATTTCAAAACTAAAGAATCAGGGATATTTTAAAGATAGGCAAAAGGGATTCTACGGATATTTTCAAACGACGCATCTTTTCTTAAAACACCGTAGCCCTTATTTTACCAAAAACCCCGATTCGTCTTATTTCAAATGGCAAAGCTGCATGATATATTTATGAAGGTAGATTCTTCACTGTTACGTTGATTATTCGATTCCACATAATCATGCTATTTGCATTGGATTGCTTGTGTTTATTGCTATATTACAATCATGCTGTTAGGACACCAGCACCATTATCGATGATGCATATGTTCACGTACACTGTTCGCCGGCTCACACACTTCATCATCGATAATTGCCATGTCACTACACTGTAGTACTGTTGCATTCAGGATATGACCTTTGCATGGCATACTTGAGTACCTATATACTGTGTATTCCTATTTTACACCCATACGTGCATGCATACGTATTTGCACATACATTGATGATTCTGGCTTGATTAGAGATTTGGGAACCGCAAGATACCTTTTAAAGCTGATTCATTTTAAAGAAGCGGTCTTCCCTAAATATGTGCATATTACTATTTCGTGTTGCATGACATACGGATATGCTTACATTTCTTTTACATGTCGCATACATCATGCTTTCTGATTATACGCATTGAGATTGTTGTTTCCATGATATTTCTGGATTTGGGAACCGTGGGTGTTTCAAAAAGAGAATATGTAATTGTTTAAAAAACCCGGTTACCCTTGATATGATATTTCAGTGCGTCTACCATGTATTTTCTCGGTGCTGAGAGCAACATATGAAACCCGATTCGAGGAGGCAGATGAGGCCGATTGCGGGTACATGGTGGGCCCGGTATGGTACCCCGGGGCCAGAACGGATCGCTGTGTAGTAGACGGTGAGCCTGGTAGAGGGACTACTACCTACCGGTGATTGGTTGGACCTGGCGGTTATCCGGAGGATACTGACCAGTGTCGATAGATGGATATGGGCGTACTGCCGGGGCCGAGGGCCGATACCGCAGACAGAGCCCGTGGGCTGATCCGGACTGACGGAGCCTGATATATGAGGATTTACGTGCCGATGAAGGGCACAGCTTTCATGATGTTTTCGAGTGTCGATGCTGGGCACTCCGGTTCCATGATTTGACGTGTCGCAAGGGACACATATGGTTTATATCCTCATTTTTCCATGCATCTGCTTTATGATATTTACATACATGATGGTTGTTGTCATTGGGTGACGAGTGGACGGGATCCACATATATACAGATTTGATTACATTGATCATACCTCATATTTATGATATGCTATTACCTGAAATACTGGCACGAGTACTTGGCACTACACTTATGTATAGAGGTTACATTGCCAGTTTAGCATGCTTCAGACTTATTCATATTGAGGTTTATTTATATATATCTGATCGTATTGACCTAGGATGGGTCATACATTCGATCTCTGCTTGTAGATATTTTCTATTCACGAGTTGGCAACTCACCTCCGTTGTGCCACAGTTCTTGCAGGTGTTGCCGTATAAGTTTATTGCGGCTTTTCTGGCACATTGCTTCCTTTACGGGTGACTTGCTTTGGTAGGTGGGTTCTTCTGTATCAGAGCCGCCGTTGTACATGTATTATTCATTGTATCTAGAAATTCCATCAACCAAAACTTGTATATTGTTTCAGACTTAGAAATCAGTTATGTATTATTTCGACCTTAGTGTCGCGCGTAGCAGTATTATGGTTTTCATGTTGATTTTGAGTTTCTTTCTGAGTTTTGATCCTCGCCTTTCGGCGTTGTATATTATATTGCTTGCGTGATTGTGACCGTCAATTGACGAAGAGCTAGCTCCCGCTTGGGGATGCCTTTTTTCATTGCTTATATATTATCCTTGTTGTACCCCGTTCGGGGCTAGTTTTTACAAAGGAAACTCTGCCGAAATTTTCAGAAAAGACTATACATTTTAAAAATGCATATTCGGCTTAGTTATTTAAAAACCTTGATTTCAAAACATGTTTTCTTCACTCCTTTAAACTAGTTTTCTTTATTTACTCCTTAAAATGGTTTTAGATTTCTGGGCTTTTGGCTTACTTGGATTAGATGGGGTCCTATAGACTTCATATGATTCAAGTGCCAGTCACGGGCTATTTCGGGTCGTGACAAAGTTGGTATCAGAGCGCTAGGTTAAGCTTGGTTCGAGTCTAAGTTTGACTATGTGGAGCCTAGGGCGTTTATATATATATGGAACTTAGGCTTGACCTTACGGAACTTAGACTTAGTCGAGGGGGTATTATACTCGAACTTTCGTCGCGTAGGATGACCCTTGGTTGATGGAGTAGGTAGCTTGAGTAGAGGGACGTGCCGTACGTATGTTCTGCGGCATACTTACGACACGCCACTCCGCTTAAGAAACCTTAGGATGTACATTTCCTTGCACAGTATTATATTCATTCCTATGATCTATCCTCATCGATTCTGGTTATGATTTTGCTGCCACGATTGCACGGGTTGAGCGAGCTACGGCTCGAGTTGCGTCAGTGTGAGCTCGTCGTGGACGAGGACTGACCTGGGCATGATTCCAGAGCCATACGATTGCATATAGAGGCTTCATTTTATTATGTTTTCGCGCCATGAGCATTTGACAGATCACATTTGCGAGATTTTCTCGGACGTGCCGATCGGTATCAGAGGATTGAGCCATTGATAGAGGCCAGCCAGGATGTGATGACCAATGAGGTATCGCTTGTTCATGATGATTGTGACCTCTTGTGGAGGCGAGTGCGTGGTTTTACACCAGATGATCGGGCCATTGTTAGCGCTGCCAGTTGAGAGAGGACTGTTGAGGTACATCATACCTCAGATATTATGGTGTCGCCTACCGTGCAGATAGATGGACCAGCTGTTGCTGAGATTGATAGGATGTCACTTCCGGAGCTTACGAGCTGAGATCGCCGGAGCTTCCAGGCAGATATGAGACAGTTGATAGCTAGTCTACCCCGATTTGAGAGACGAAGGTGATTCGTCTGATTTATGCGCCGGAGCAGGCACAGTTGAGTTGAAGATTTCTAGGGTAGAGAGTCTTACTCAGATCTAGAGCAGACCGATTTAGAGATGGCCTCCAATGTATCGCCTTTCCTAGAGGATTGAGGCGTTGTTCAGCGTACGGATGAATGAGCCAGTTGTTGCTGCAAATGACGAGATATTGCCCGGATGATTGGAGCTATTGCAGCATGAGTATATACTTTGAGATATGATGGAAGTGTTAGTTGTATGTATGCCCTAGAGGCCAGTATTGTACAGATGATGTATATTATATTGGATGCTTGGACATATATAGAGATGACTTTCTTGCTCGATATGATAGTATGCTATCTGGTTACTCTTTATCTTAACATGTATACTAGTCTCTTTAAACTGTCTTATAGTTACATGTTGATAAAGCCCCTAGGATGTGTACTTGACTGCCTGGACTATGATGCAGATCATACTAGTGGGGACATGGTAGTCCATAAGTACATCCTTCAAGGTCCCTAGTCATGGGTGTATCGAGACGGGGCATCGATATACCAGAGTAGACTAGCGTATACGCTTCTCGACCCATGAGATGGGCGATGGATGATCCCATATCCATTGGTGTTTGACATCAGAGATAGTATACGGGTGCTCAGTGGAGACTGGGTACACTGGACGGACTCGCCGAGAACTCCCAGATGGTATTATACCTCACGTCAGATGGCAGTTCTCAGGTGACACTTGTGCAGGTTAGTCTGTAGACCCGAGATCGTCATAGAGTCTTGTGTGATTCCCACTGTGCTTTGATCTCCACCTTACCACGTCCATGAGGGCGTGCAAAACAGTGGTTTTTGGGCACAGTCCCGAGTCACATGGAGGCAATGAGCGATAGGAAGGGTTTCGTCTCTCCCGGTATTGGGGGTTGATGTTGCGCTGTGCTCGGTTGGCCGTAACAGGGAAGTCTCTGGCCAGGGCTGATCAGAGATATGCTGGTAAGTGTTACCAGTAGTTTCTCGACCCGTTATGAGCCTCACATCGGCACGACTTATCGGTTTTTGGGGTCTGACGTTTACCACCCCTAGACTTGATATGCGACATATCAGACGAACAGACCGAACTGTACGGTAAGTGTTACTGGTTGGATTCACAGGAGTGTGAGCGGGCTTGCTCATCGATCTTCTGATCGCTCAATACCCGGATGGCCGTTACGTTTAGCAGACCGCTTGCGGCTTGTGGGTGCTTGATATGATCATCATCTGCTACCGGCGTATTGACGAGTCTTTAGAGTCCTACACAGAGGTTTCCTGGCTCAAGCGAAACGAAATAAGAGCGCATATGAGATATGTGCGGGACCGAGAATAATGCGTGTATGTGATACCGTATTTCATTCTCGCGATTAATGTTTCGATTGGTTATATGCGATATAACCTAGTTATCGAATCGAAGATCGATTCGATAAGTCGATACATTGGATACTAGTCGGTTATGTGCGACATGACCGGATCATTGAATCAAGTGTTGATTTAATGATTTAATGTATAATTATATATTTGATATATTACTTTGCATTAACTAGTATTGGTTCACTTTAAAGGGATTTTCTCACTTGAAAAGCACATTGTATATGTGATATATTTTGTGTGCACTTGATTGTATCATGTTTGATGTTGCATGCTAACTTGTGTTTTGTGTAAAGATTAAACCATGGTTGTGTAATGGTTAGGGTTTCCTTTTTATTACTCATTTATTTATTTATTTATTTTGGAAAGGATTATGAAGAAAAATGGTGGCTTTCTTTGTATTTAGTTGAAGCTTCATGAAGGTTTGACTTTGTTACCATTTTGTCTTCATCCTTAACCCTAACCATTCTAACTAACCATGATCTATTCTCTACACATTACCATGGTTAGCATATAATAAGTATTGATTTTATTTTCATTTTGAAAAGCAACACTTATCATATTCTTTCTTCTTCTTCATCATCTTCATCAAGAAAGAAAGCTTGATTCCATCAATGGCATCTTGAGCAAAAGAGTGAGAAATCCAATTCTAAAGTGAACCCACCTCCTATTTCTTCACCCTCTACCTCTTGCCAAGTAGTATAGGGTGTTTTCTTCACAAGTTTCACAACTTGGTGAAGTTGGAGCTTGAACTTGTGTTGCCTCGACGTAGATCATCTTCGGCACGAAGCCGACGACCTTGCCCGCCCATTTCTCCGATGAAGCCGATGATTGAGTCCGGGATTCGAGACGGACAGCAAGAGGACGTCTACGTGGAGCTAAGGAAGTGGAGAACCGGATCTACAAAGGTTGTAGCCTCTTTCTTATAGTTAAGATGTTAACTAGTTTCATTTTTCGCCTAAAATTCTAGTTAACGATCTGTATTAGAGTTTCTCGGCACTTGTAAAATTTGAAATTGGCATGGTTGATGCCTTGTGAGACCTCTTAAGAGTGCCTAGGAACCCTACAGTGGTATCAGAGCCTAGCTAGAGCCTTAGGCGATGCTTAGACGATGTTTGAAACAAGATCGAACCCGAAACCCTATTTTTTTCACGCTCTCTGGACTTTTTCTAAAAGCTGGGTTTTTTCCAGATTAAAAATGCTTAAAAAATTCAGCAGGGAATTCTAAGAATTACGGTGCAAAATTTACCTCATGAAGCCTCTATAGCGCGGCGGAATCGCGGCAGAAGCGTGGCTTCTGCGGCGGTTCCGCGGCCACTTGATAGGATTTGCCTCCAAACTTTGCACAGTAATTCCTATTTAATGATGCTGAGTTTTATGGAAATTTTTAATTTGACTCAATAGTTGAGTGTTCTGGGGTTGCATTGGGAATCGTAGATTCGATCGGATTATCAAGCTTTGTCTATGTGGTTTTCCGGATATTTTAGAATATGTTAAAAAGTTCGGCCGGATGTAAATACCCAATTTTTCCCCTGCCGGGAAATTTCCAATTGTTGGAATTTTCCGTAGTTTAATGACGTTCTAAGTAGTGCAAGTAACGCGATGGTCCCTCTATAAGACAACAAACCTTAACTCGATTATGTGACCGTCTTGAACTACCCTTTGAACCTTCGGGTTTGGGGCAGTACGGCATGCCGCATGTGAGGCGTTGGCTTGACCCTTCTACGGCTGGACCGTTGGTACTGAGGCATGAAGTGAATGTCTTTGAACTTATTTCATGTGTTGATCGATTTCGGGAAAACTTGGGTGTTCGAATGTTCGATCGGAAAGTTTAATATTTTCTATTTATCCGGAATGGGATACAATAATTGGAATTCACAAACAGTTATGAGATAACTGAATGAATGTTATAAATCTAGCGGTTTAGTCTCACTTGATATTGAAAAGAGTTTTCGATAATGGGACTAAAATGCGGGGTTTATAATTGTTAGGCATGTGATGTCTAAGTATTTCATTTGATTAGGCATGCGATGTCTAAAGAGGTTGCGGATTCCAACTGTTGTAGTTTTACACTTTCTTTTCTATGACCGTAAGTGTAGTATGTCGATATCGCCGGTTTCGTTGCTATACGTCAACGACAATTGGGGTATGCATACTTACTTACGTTGATGACATGTGATGTTATGTGTTGCTGGATGTGTTATATTGGATTGTCGTGTTTGAATAGCCGGGGTTTTTTTATGTGAGATGAGTGTTTTTCATTTTCATTCATGTAAAAACTTGTATGTAATATTCTTTTATTGGGACACTTCCAGGTAGCGGAAGATGTCACCGTTGATGTATATTATTTACTTTTCCGCATTAGGATAGACCCAAGGAGGGGAGCACAAGTAACCGGGTTCTAGGGTCCAGTGGGAGACCATCTCGAGGAGTCGAGTCCGGGTCTCCTAACCCTAGAATTGGTAGGGTTGCTTGCCGCTCTCGTAGGGGTCTAGGGGTGTGGGATTGGCTATTCATCACAACCGTGGAATCCGTGTTTTATACTGGCTCGTATTGAAAACACGGACGTCCTAATATATCCAATATTTCATATGATATTTTCTGCTGCGATATCTGTGATGTGATCATTTGATTTGTTCTGATGGATACAGTATATAGTATATATGATATATTATATAGACGTTACTTATGTTTTGCACCCGCACTGGCCTTGCCCTGCTCTGTCGTTAGTTACCTAACCTAACGGTGCACGAGGGGACATCGAGGCAAATGCGGATGACATAAGTGTACGTCGTATTTATCTGTGATGTTTAGGTGACTTAAATGATGAGACTTCATTAATGTGATTAATGAAAGAAAAGAAACCTAAGATGTTGTAGAATCAAATTTTAAATAAAACAGGTAGCTACAGTTCTTGCTTTGCACAGCGGTATATGTGATATATCCTGCACCTTATTCGATGAGGAAAGGACCGAGATCCCTTCACCGGGAGTGACTCCTTTAGCAATAACTGGCAGATGCTACACACTCGGTTTGTCTTTTGATTGCTTCTATAGTTTCTGCTTTGCACAGTGATATATATGATATATCCCGCACCTCATTCGACGAGGAAAGGGCCGACGCTCCCTTCACCGGGAGTGACCTCTTTAGCAAAACTAGAAAAGCCTCAAAATCACTCCATTTCAAAACTTCATTTGATTCTACAACGATATCAAGTTCATTACGCAATAGGTTTTCAGAAAAACCTGTCGTAGCCCTCCGTCATTTCAGATAAAAACTGTTTAGTATTCGTGCTGCGTTTGTTGGCCTTTGTCAAGACGTAGTGTGCGGTAGCTGAATAGTGCTTATCTGCTTATGCATGTGATGCAGATTGTTTCAGGGTAGTCGTACGACCTTGTTGGCCTTTGTCAAGGGTCGTGCGGGTGGGTTTGATTCAATCAAGAAATGACGGGTTGAACTTGACTAGCATCATATGATTTGTTGGCCTTTGTCAAGGTCATAAGACGCTAGGGGCAAAATATTATCGGGAATTTCAAGTGTTGAAATTTGCAATGAGATTGCATACCTTCTATGAGATAGTTGGATCCCGATACCCACTGTGAGTAAGAGTTACTCCTGGGAGAGTTTTGTACATTACAATTAGCCGATCAAGTAGGTGTCTAGAAAGGTGTCAACGGGGTTACGCCTCTGGGAAAACGAGTTTACTTTAATTAGGTCCGTGCGAAAGCACGGGGAACCTCCCTCAAAGTACCGACACTGGCCTGGCTGAAAGATCGACGAAGTTGTAGGGTGTAATTAATCCCGGCTAGTCTTTCCTTTTAGGGTTTGAAGGAAGATTTGATAAAAACCAGTGGGAGCCATCCTGATTAGATAAGATAATAACCAATCTGATCTTGCACGAGTATACGCTAAAGTGTTTTCTTCTCTCTCTCTCCAGGTAGCGACCATGTCATGCCCTAATAAAGATAATAATATGGATGTATTGACCGAACCCGCATGTTATACTGTGCTGGGGAACGTTGGTTCCGTTCTTTCTTATAAGAGTTATAGGAATGAACAGGACTTAGGGGAATACCAGGATTCCCATGACACCCGAATGAAGAAAGTACATGATGATGCATTTTCTTCGGGTGTGTTCGTTACAGAGAACTGTTTCTCCATTTGCTCCACGTCCTGGGTATTAGATACCGGGTCAGGATCCTATATATGTAATCAGTTACATGGGCTCAGGAAAGGTAGAGAACTTGGAGAAGGTGATAAAGACATTAAAGTTGGAAATGGTGCAATTGTTGCAGCTAAGACTGTCGGGGAATATCACCTTGCATTACCAACTGGTAATACATTGGTTCTGAACGAATGCTATTACATGCCGAACCTGATATGCAACATTATATCGGTTTCTTTATTGAGTAAAGAGGGATATAATTTTGTATTACAGGACAATGTTATGAACATTTTCCGTAACCAAAAGTTGGTTGGATCTGGCACGTTGTGCAATGGCATTTATGTTCTAAATCAATCAACAGTTCTGAGCATAACAAACACACACAAGAGGAAGAGTTCAGAACTGAACGAATCCTTCTTGTGGCATTGTAGACTGGGCCACATCAATGCGACACGACTAGCTAAGTTGCATAAGGATGGATATTTAAATCCGTTTGAATTTTCATCTTATGACACTTGCCAGTCATGTCTCAAAGGCAAGATGACCAAAACTTCGTTTACGGGACACGGAGAAAGAGTTACCGAACTCTTGGGACTAATACATAGTGATGTATGCGGTCCCATGTCTATACATGCCAGGGATGGTTCTTCGTACTTCATTACATTCACTGACGATCTTTCTAGATTCGGATATGTGTTCCTGATGAAACACAAATCAGAAGCTTTTGAGAAATTTAGAGAATATAAACAAGAAGTCGAAAACCAAACCGGAAAAAGTATTAAAATCCTACGATCTGATCGAGGAGGTGAATACTTGAGCAATGAATTCCTGGACTTCCTAAAAGAGAATGGGATTCTCTCTCAGCTAACTCCTTCATATACACCACAGCACAACGGTGTATCAGAACGGAGGAACCGCACCCTATTAGATATGGTGCGCTCTATGATGAGCACAGCTGAGTTACCTATTTCCTTCTGGGGATATGCGCTGGAGACAGCAGCATACCTATTGAATCAAGTTCCATCTAAATCTGTACCTACCACACCATATGAGATATGGAGTGGGAAGAGACCATGTCTTAAACGAGTTAAGATATGGGGTTGCCCGTCCTATGTCAAAAGGCAAAATCCGGACAAACTCGAGGCACGATCAGTTCTATGCAAGTTTGTGGGATATCCCAAACATTCACATGGATATCTATTCTACCATGTAGAGGAACAAAAAGTGTTTGTTTCTCGACATGCCACCTTTTTGGAAAAGGAATTTCTTGCAAAAGAAATTAGTGGGGAAAAGGTAGAACTGGAAGAAATTCCGGCTACACAAACTCAAACTGAAGATTTAGTGGAACCTGAGGATTCAGTAGCTCCCAATGAACCTCAGCCTCTCCGCCGATCTAGTAGGGTTCCTCGCCAACCTGAGAGATACTACGGTTTTCTCATGGATGGTGGAAGCGAGGATTGCATCATGGAGGATGATGACCCAACTAGCTTCGAGCAGGCCATCACGAGTAGGGACTCAGTGAAATGGCTGGATGCTATGCGGTCCGAGATGGAATCCATGTACACCAACAAAGTATGGACTTTGGAAGTTGCTCCTGAAGGGGTAAAACCCATTGGGAGCAAGTGTATCTTCAAGAAAAAACTTGGTGTAGATGGGAAAGTGGAGACTTTCAAAGCTAGACTTTTTGCAAAAGGCTTTCGTTAAAGACCAGGTGTGGACTATGACGAAACCTTTTCTCCAGTGGCTATGCTTAAATCCATCCGGATCATGCTTGCCATCGCTGCATATCATGACTACGAAATCTGGCAAATGGATGTTAAGACCGCCTTTCTAAATGGTGATTTAGAAGAGTGCGTGTACATGACTCAGCCAGAGGGCTTCGTAGACAGTGGGAGCGGCGGGAAGGTGTGCAAGCTGCTTAAATCCATTTATGGATTAAAGCAAGCATCGCGGAGTTGGAACATCTGCTTTGACGTCGTTATCAAAGAGTTTGATTTCGTCAAAAACCCAGATGAACCTTGTATTTACAAGAAGGTAGCAGAGAGTAAGGTTGTCTTCCTCGTATTGTACGTGAACGACATACTCTTGATAGGAAATGATATTCATATGCTGCAATCGGTCAAGCTCTTCTTATCACAAAGATTCTCAATGAAAGATCTTGGTGATGCCTCCTGTATATTGGGAATTAGGATCTATAGAGATAGATCCAAACGGATATTGGGATTGTCCCAATCCAGGTACATTGACACCATACTAAAGAGGTTTAGTATGGAAGAATCCAAGCGTGGGAACTTGCCCACGATCTCTGGACTCACTCTCTCCAAAGAGATGTCTCCCAAGACTGATTTGGAGAGAGCTCGCATGCAAGGGATACCCTATGCTTCGGCTGTAGGCTCTATCATGTACGCGATGCTATGTACCAGACCCGATGTTGCATACTCACTAAGTGTAGTGAGCAGGTATCAAGCTGATCCTGGAGAGAGTCACTGGACAGCTGTGAAGAGCATTCTCAAGTACTTGCGAATGACTAAAGAGATGCTCTTGGTGTATGGTAACGGAGAACTCCAAGTGGAGTCCTTTACCGATTCGAGCTTCCAGAGTGATAAGGACGACTCTAAGTCGCAGTCGGGATTTGTCTTTACCCTTTACGGAGGGGCGGTTAGCTGGAAGAGTTCCAAGCAGGAAACCGTGGCAGACTCGACGATGGAGGCTGAATACATCGCTGCCAACGATGCTGCCAAAGAGGCTGTCTGGATCAAGAAGTTCATTACTGAACTTGGAGTGGTTCCATCCATTAAGCATCCAATACCTTTGTATTGCGATAACAATGGAGCGGTGGCTTTGGCCAAGGAACCCAGGTCCCATCAGCGATCCAGGCATATTCTGAGGCGGTATCACCTGATCCGGGAGATAGTTGATCGCCGGCAGATCGAGGTCAGGAGGGTTGACACGAAGAACAATACGGCGGATCCACTCACAAAGGCCATTCCCCAGATACAGTTTGAGAGACTCTTCGGGATGCTCGGTATGCGATACTACAGCAGCTGGCCCTAGTGCAAGTGGGAGATTGTTAGTTGTATGTATGCCCTAGAGGCCAGTATTGTATAGATGATGTATATTATATTGGATGCTTGGACATATATAGAGATGACTTTCTTGCTCGATATGAAAGTATGCTATCTGGTTACTCTTTATCTTAACATGTATACTAGTCTCTTTAAACTGTCTTATAGTTACATGTTGATAAAGCCCTTAGGATGTGTACTTGACTGCCTGGACTATGATGCAGATCATACTAGTGGGGACATGGTAGTCCATAAGTACATCCTTCAAGGTCCCTAGTTGTGGGTGTATCGAGACGGGGCATCGATATACCAGAGTAGACTAGCGTATACGCTTCTCGACCCATGAGATGGGCGATAGATGATCCCATATCCATTGGTGTTTGACATCAGAGATAGTATACGGGTGCTCAGTGGAGACTGGGTACACTGGACGGACTCGCCGAGAACTCCCAGATGGTATTATACCTCACGTCAGATGGCAGTTCTCAGGTGACACTTGTGCAGGTTAGTCTGTAGACCGGAGATCGTCATAGAGTCTTGTGTGATTCCCACTGTGCTTTGATCTCCACCTTACCACGTCCATGAGGGCGTGCAAAACGGTGGTTTTTGGGCACAGTCCCGAGTCACATGGAGGCAATGAGCGATAGGAGGGGTTTCGTCTCTCCCGGTATTGGGGGTTGATGTTGCGCTGTGGTCGGTTGGCCGTAACAGGGAAGTCCCTGGCCAGGGCTGATCAGAGATATGCTGGTAAGTGTTACCAGTAGTTTCTCGACCCGTTATGAGCCTCACATCGGCACGACTTATCGGTTATTGGGGTCTGACGTTTACCACCCCTAGACTTGATATGCGACATATCAGACGAACAGACCGGACTGTACGGTAAGTGTTACTGGTTGGATTCACAGGAGTGTGAGCGGGCTTGCTCATCGATCTTCTGATCGCTCAATACCCGGATGGCCGTTACGTTTAGCAGACCGCTTGCGGCTTGTGGGTGCTTGATATGATCATCATCTGCTACCGGCGTATTGACGAGTCTTTAGAGTCCTACACAGAGGTTTCCTGGCTCAAGCGAAACGAAATAGGAGCGCATATGAGATATGTGCGGGACCGAGAATAATGTGTGTATGTGATACCGTATTTCATTCTTGCGATTAATGTTTTGATTGGTTATATGCGATATAACCTAGTTATCGAATCGAAGATCGATTCGATAAGTCGATACATTGGATACTAGTCGGTTATGTGCGACATGACCGGATCATTGAATCAAGTGTTGATTTAATGATTTAATGTATAATTATATATTTGATATATTACTTTGCATTAACTAGTATTGGTTCACTTTAAAGTGATTTTATCACTTGAAAAGCACATTGTATATGTGATATATTTTGTGTGCACTTGATTGTATCATGTTTGATGTTGCATGCTAACTTGTGTTTTGTGTAAAGATTAAACCATGGTTGTGTAATGGTTAGGGTTTCCTTTTTATTACTCATTTATTTATTTATTTATTTTGGAAAGGATTATGAAGAAAAATGGTGGCTTTCTTTGTATTTAGTTGAAGCTTCATGAAGGTTTGACTTTGTTACCATTTTGTCTTCATCCTTAACCCTAACCATTCTAACTAACCATGATCTATTCTCTACACTTTACCATGGTTAGCATATAATAAGTATTGATTTTATTTTCATTTTAAAAAGCAACACTTATCATATTCTTTCTTCTTCTTCATCATCTTCATCAAGAAAGAAAGCTTGATTCCATCAATGGCATCTTGAGCAAAAGAGTGAGAAATCCAATTCTAAAGTGAACCCACCTCCTATTTCTTCACCCTCTACTTCTTGCCAAGTAGTATAGGGTGTTTTCTTCACAAGTTTCACAACTTGGTGAAGTTGGAGCTTGAACTTGTGTTGCCTCGACGTAGATCATCTTCGGCACGAAGCCGACGACCTTGCCCGCCCATTTCTCCGATGAAGCCGATGCTTGAGTCCGGGATTCGAGACGGACAGCGAGAGGACGTCTACGTGGAGCTAAGGAAGTGGAGAACCGGATCTACAAAGGTTGTAGCCTCTTTCTTATAGTTAAGATGTTAACTAGTTTCATTTTTCGCCTAAAATTCTAGTTAACGATCCGTATTAGAGTTTCTCGGCACTTGTAAAATTTGAAATTGGCATGGTTGATGCCTTGTGAGACCTCTTGAGAGTGCCTAGGAACCCTACAGGAAGGTCGCTAGTCACCGAGGGTGAATGACTAGGACGTGTGGTTCGTTCGCTTACCCCGATGCGAGGTCATCAAATAGATTGATTCCAGCTAGAGGCGACTTCATGCAGGCTCGTTGAGAGTCGATAGAGACGATTGAATGTCCAGGAACCCATTTTCCAAGTTTAAAGTATTCGAAAAAACATGCAAGCGATTCTATGGACCCTCTAGAAGAATGAAACTCTAACTCGACTTAATGACCGTGTGAAAGCCTTTGAACCTTAGGGTTTGCGGCAGTTCCGCGGCGCCATTAGTGAGGCTTGGGTTTGCCCTTCTACGGCTGGACCACTGATACTGTGGTACGTACTTGATACTATTAAACTGTACTCAAGAGGTTGACCTCTTGGGGGATTGTGAGGTTCTGACGAGTCGACCGGATGGTTCGACATCATTCGGATATCATGTGACGGGACACATTGCTTGGGAGGCTCCAGATACGAGCATAGCCGTTGGAGCGTAGTCCATACAGTCACGCTGAGACGAGTCCGAATCAGTCGACATTGAAGCAGAGTGAAGTAAAGAGTTCACAAGAGAGTTCGACGAGATGACGTTCCACTCCGCTGACATCAGAGATGCGATATGCACGCAAAGGCATTGCTTATGGATATATCTTCTAGAAAAAGGCGCGATGAGTATGCAGCCGTTCCGGAACAAGAATTAACTTCAGTAAAGGACGATGACTTCTGGGCAATTCGGAAGAAAAGAGATTTGAGAGAGACTTCGGATTGACCGTAGCCGAGAGCATTACAGTGCGCAGATAGAGACGTGACGTCGAAGTGGAAGATGATACAGACAAGCGGGACAAGAGGTTCGTGCGAGATGCTGACGAGCTGTCATTACTTCCCGTCGAGACCAGAGACCTGATATGCTTACAGAGGCGTTGGGATGCGACCAGTTTCCGAGAAATGCTGTGCTGAGGACACAGATGTCCATTGAGCGAAAAGAGATTATGCAAGAGTACCAGCCACCATACAGTTCGGCATAGGCAAGATCGGAAGATACCCTGAGCAGGATTCCTTCCAAGACACTGATGCAATGATATTTGCACTCAGGATCAGAGGTGGCACGTGCATTCAGAGAGTCATAGGCCGACGCCAGTGACATGCTGCTTTATGAGTGGTCATGAGGATTGACCGAGAGATGACCAGAGAAGTGCCAAAACGGAATCGTTCCTGTTATTATATCTGACAGGGCCGAAGAGCCGGAGGATAGCGAGACTGCTAGTCCGCAGGGAAGATAAAGAACCAGAGACAAAGAACGCCAGACCGTGAGCAAGAGACAAGTAGATATCTTGCGCTACTAACATTGGATGTACTGGAACCTTCTCGACCTTGACGGAGGATATAACGACGACGGTATTTTTGATCTGCGATTTTGTGATTCGATTATCACGTATCCGTCACTTTGGATTTCGGTATTTTAGGCGATCTATTCACATGATTTAGTCTTGATGACTGAGTTCCATGACATTTGATTTTGTACACCATGGTTGCACTTACTGGGTATTCATGTTTTGTGCAGAGTTATTACGCTTGAAGTATTGATTGTGATTTCCTGCCTATTTTATGCCGGTGATTTGATTTAAGCTTCCAGCATCGTTTTCAGGCACTTTTAGTGTTTTGATCTGTTTTGTGCATGCTGATGCACACGGTTGTGAGATTTTCCATCGCGTTACACTTGATATTGATTAAGCGCATTATATATCGTCGATTTTGACCCTGATATTGATGATTGATTCTTGCACTCCGTGCTTTAGATTGGACTTACGTATGTTCGGCGTTGCTATTGGATTTCGTGATTTCGTGCATGTTGAGTGTGCAGGGTTTAGATTTATTTCGTGCATGGTGGATGCACCGATTTGGAGTTTCACGCATGTTGGACGCATGTTTTGAGATACGATTTTGGTGCACACCAAATGCACTGAATCGGGATTCTTCATGCATGTCAGATGCACCTGACCTTGCTGTCAGGCACACACGTTGCCTATGACAGATGCTTCGTGCACACCCGTTGCACCTAGATGTTGTTTCTATGCACATGTATGGCACATACATGGATTTTGATTTCGTGCGCACCAGACGCATATGGTATTCCTATATACTTGTTGGGATTGATTTTATGGAGCAGTACGTTTTATGATATTTGCTATGTGTTTTCGTACTGAGTAGGACTAGTCAGAGGACAGTACCTGGATTTTTTTTTTTGCATGCATTGATAGTTATCGAAGGGATTTCCAAAAAGCGAGCTATAGTCTCAGTATTTGCCTACGTGTCCGATATGACACGAAACGTTTAAATAAGGGAACCCTTCTAAATTGTTTTCAAAACGGCGGAACGTACATATTAAATAAAAGATATATATACGTATATAGTTAATTTCTTATGAAAGATGTCCGCCACTATGCAGTGTTATGCGCATCGCACAACGACTTAAAAGGATTTAGCATGCATTTACTTCGGCTATTTACATGTATAGATTTGATATTTACATGTATAGTTCTGATTTATAGCATATTGGTTTTATTTGGATTTGACATTTGTGTCTTTACCATGACTCCGATGATTGCGAGATGCTTGACGGAGTTTCGATTTTGAGTTATCTGCTCGTTACTTATGCTCATGCATTGCGCTATGATGCGTTTTATGTATTGATGATTTCGGAACCCCAAAGACTTAGACTTTGTATCGAAATGTTTTAGAATTTGGGGGTTTAAATTTAAATTCGGGGACCGAATTTCTTTAAGGGGGGAAGATCATAAAATTTCAAAATAATAAAATATCATTTTTTGGAATTTATATAATTTAATATTATTTTAATGAATATTTTAATATTTCGGTATAATTAAATACCGATAAATGGGAAAAATTTTGGAAAAATTTTGGAAAATTCTAAAATAGGGCATTTTATGGAATAATGCAATTTTTAAATTTTTATGATTAATTATATGCTAATTTAGTGCTAATCGCGATTAAAAATCGCTAATCGGATTTTGGGGGTGTTTTGTGCAAAACATGCACATATCATTTTTCTACACTTGTGTTTTATTTTCTACCATATTGTTTGGGTTTACTATTTGAGTGAGAAAGGTTTTAGAGGGAAAAGAAAAGAAAAGAAAAAGAAATGGGAATATGGTAGTAGGTATGGGTGAGAGAGAAAAGAGAAGGGTTAGTGTTGACTTAGCCATTTCCTTCACCATTTCTTCTCCCTCCTCCACTTCTCCTTCAGCTGATGCATCTCCCTCTTCTCCCTCCCCTCTCCCTCTTAAAATAGGGTATTTTATGGAATATTGTACCACGATGAATAATGCAACCATAGTTGACTAAACCATTGTAGTGACTTAACTAGGGCTAGGGTTTGGGTTAGGTCAAGGAATGAGTCATAACAAAATATCTTTCACAAAACAAAATTAAACCTTCTAGAATCATCTAGAAAGCATTAACCCAAATCAAACCCTAATCTTGTTTAATCTCTACAAAACATGTTGCATTAGTTGTCATATCATGTTACAATATTATATATCACATATATAATATTTATTGTAACAAAATAAAATAATATATTTAACAAATATCGCATATATATCAATGTATTACCCGAGTGAGAAAAAGAATCTTTTAGTGAGCTAATATTAGTTAATGTAATTTAATATATCATATATATTATTATACATTAAATTATCGAATCAACACTTGATCCGACAATCCGGCTATATCGCATATAACCGACTAATACGATGACCCGGCTATATCACATATACCCGGCCGATATCTCATATCATGAGAATCCAATACGGTATCATATACCGTATTATCCTCGGTCCCGCACATATCGAATATGTGCTCCTACTCCGTTTTGCCTGAGCCAAGAAACCTCTGTGTATGACTCTAAAGAATCGTCAATACGCCGGCAGTAGGCGATGATCATATCAAACACCCACAAGCTGCAAGCGGTCAGCTAAACGTAACAGCTACCTAGGTATTGAGCGCTCAGAAGATCAACAAGCAAGCCTGTACATTCTCCTGTGAATCCAAACAGTAACACTCCCGTACAGTCCGGTCTCGTCGTCTGATATGTCGCATATCTCGCCTAGGGGTGGTAAACGTCAGACCCTAGTAGCTTGATAAGTCGTGTCGATATGAGGTCTATAACAGTTCGAGAAACTACTGATAACACTTACCAGTAAATCTCAGCAATCCTGGCCAGGGATTTTCGGTTATAGCCAATCGAACACAGCACAACATCAACTCCCTATACCGGGAGAGACGAATCCCCTCCTATCGCTCATTGCCTCCATGTGATTTGGGACTGCACCCAAAAGCCACCTTTTTGCACACCCTCTTGGACGTGGTATGATGGAAATCAAAGCACAGTGGGAATCACGCAAGACTCTATGACGATCTCGGGTCAACAGACTACTCTGTACCAGTGTCACCAGAGAACTGCCATCTGACGTGAGGTATAATACCATCTGGGAGTTCTCGGCGAGTCCGTCCAGTGTACCCAGTCTCCACTGAGCACCCGTACACCATCCTTGATGTCAAACACCGATTGATATGGGATCATCCATCGCCCATCATATGGGTCAAGATGCGTATACGCTAGTCTACTCTGGTGTATCAATGCCCTGTCTCGAAACACCCTCGACTAGGAACAGTTATAGGATGTACTCGTCGACTACCGTGGCCTCACTAGTATGATCTCATCATAGTCCCAGTAGTCGAGTACATATCCTAAGGGCTTTATCAACATGTAATATAGAGACAATCAGAATACATGTTAAGATAAAGTACAACCATATAGCATACTATCATGTCGAGCAAGAAAGTCCTCCCTATATATGTCCAAGCATCCATTACAATATACATCATATGTACAGTAATGGCCTCTAGGGCATACATATAACTAACAATCTCCCACTTGCGCTAGGGCCATCTGTTGTGGTATCACATACCGAACAATTAGCTATGGTTGAAGTATCTCATACTCAACCATCCCATAAAAGTCTCTACTGGGAAAAAGTCCTTTGTGAGTGGATCCGCGCTGTTGTCCTCTGTGTCTACTCTCCTAACCTCGATCTCCATGGAGATCAACCATCTCCATGATCAGGTGATACTGCCTCAGAATTATATCCGGATTTCTGATGGGACGGGGGTTTCTTGGCATAAGCCACAACTCCATTGTCACACAATGGTAGGAACGAAGTTCATCTCATGAACTTATATATATCCAGACTGCCTCTTTGGTAGCATTCTTGGTAACGATGTATCTTGCCTTTAATCGTCTAGTAAGTCACGGTATCTATCTTGGAACTCTTCCAACATACCGTCCCTCCACTGAGGGTAAAGACAATGCCTGCGACTGACATTCAGTTGACCTTACCACCCTGGAACCATTCCAGTGATTCTCCTCAGAATCGATTTATACCATCTCACTACATCTAGTGAGCATCCTAACATCCAATTACATATATCTCATAGATTAAAACCCAGGATTTAGGAGGTATCATTTTGATCCTATATGGAGAATCTTTGTGATAAGCGGAGATTGACCAAGCGTAGCATAGGAAACTCCTTTCCTATCAAGAGTATGCCATCCACGTAATCTACGAGGATCACCACCATACTCCCTACTACCTTTTTGTATATACAAGGTTCGTCTACCATTTTGATGAAGTCAAACTCTTTGACTACCACATCGAAACAGACGTTCCAACTCCGCGATACCTGCTTTATCGCATAAAATATCTTGCACACGTTTCCGCTGCTCCCACTGTCTACGGAGCCCTCTGGCTGTGTACTTATAGACGCTCACTTCTAAAACAACATTTTAGAAAAGCAGTCAAGATACCCAACCGCCAGATATCGTAGTCATGGTATGTAGCCGTGGCAAGTAGGATCTGGATGGACTTAAGCATAGCTTTGAAAGTCTTAACTTTTCCATGTACACCTAGTAATCTTCTCAAGATATACTTGCTCCTGATGGGGATTTAACCCTTCAGATAGAGCAACCAAAGTCCATACTTTGTTGGTGTATAAGGATTCCATCTCAGATCGATAAGCATCCAGCCATTCTTATAGAGCCTCACTCCTGATGGCCAGCTCGAAACTAGTTGGGTCATCATCTCATGACGCAATCCTCACTCCCGCTGTCATAGAGAAACCGAAATATCTCTCAGGTGGGTGAGGAACCCTACTAAATCGGCAGAGAGGCTGAGATTCATTGGTTACTATTGAATCCTTTGGTTCTATCAAATCATCTGCTGTAGTTTGTATAGCTGGAACTCTTTCCAGTTCTACCCCATGACCATTAATTTCTTCACAAGAAATTCCCTTTCACAAAGGTGGCATGTTAAGAAACAAAATATTTTTGTTCCTCGATTAGGTAGAAGATATTCCCTTGCGTATGCTTGGGATATCTAACAAACTACTACAAGACTGACTTTTCATCGAGCTCTTCCGGATTTTGCTTTTAGACATAGGCCGGACAACCCCAAATCTTAACAAACTTAAGATATGGGCTCTTCCCTTTCCATATCATATATGAAGCGGTAGGCAACTGATTTGATTTGAACCCTATTCAATAGGTATGCAGCTTCTCAAGTGTATAACTCCCAAAAGGAAATAGGAAACTCAGTAGTACTCATTATAGAGCACGCCATATCATATAGAGTGCTATTGCTCCGTCCCGATATACCATCGTGCTATGGTGTATACGGAGGAGTAATACTGAGAGAGAATCTCATTCTCCTTTAGAACAGTCTAGAAATTCCGTGCTCAAGTATTCTCCTCCTTGATCTCATCAAAGGACATAATACTTATACCCGTTTTTGGTTCTTTACTTCTAACTTATATTCAGTGATAATCTCAAAAGTTTCGGACTTGTGTTTCAACAGGAACATATGTCTGAATCTTGAGAGATCATCAGTGAATGTAATGAAGTACAAAGAACCGGTCTTGGCATGTGTAGACAGGGGACCTTCATACATCAGCATGTATCAATCCCAAGAGTTCACTAACTCTTTCTCTGTTTCCAATAAACAGAGCTGTGGTCATCTTATCTTTGTGACATGACCGGCAAGTTTCACAAGATGTAAATTCAAACAAATTTAAATATGCATCTTAATGTAACTTAGCTAGTCGGGTCGTAGTGATATGACCTAGTCTATAATGCCTCAAGAAGGATCCGTTCATTTCTGAACTCTTCCTCTCGTGTGTGTTCTGTATACTAAGAACTGTAATTTGATTTAGAACGTCAATGCTTTTAGATAACGTGCCTGAACCGATCAACTCTTGATATAGGAAATGTTCAAAACATTATCCAACAATACAAAATTATATCCTTTCTTTACTAATAAATTGACTGATATGATGTTGTATATCAGGTTCGATATCTAATAACATTCGTTCAGAATCAATGTATTCTGGTAATACAGGGTGATAGTGACCAACAGACTTGGCTGCAACACTTGCACCGTTTCTATCTCATGAAACTTATCACCCGTTCTCAGTTCTCTACCTATCTGTAGCCCATGTAACAAATTACATTTGCGGGATCCTGATCCGGTATCTCATTCCCAGGACGTAAAGGATACTGAAAAATAGTTCTCTGTAATGAACACACCCGAAGATGATGCATCAGCATGCACTTTCTTCGTTTGGGCGGCACGGGAATTCTGGTAATCCCCTATTTCCTGCTCTGTCTTATAACAATTATAAGTTGGAGCGGGACCAACGTTCCCCAGCTCAGTATAACAAGCGGGTTCGGTCAATTCTTCCGTATTATTATCTTGATTAAGACGTGATATGGTCGCTATCTGGAGAGAGAGAGAAGAAAACACTCAGCGTATGCTCTTGCAAGATTAGATTGGTTATCTAATATATCTAATCAGGATGGCTCCTACTGTTTTTGTCAAATCTTCCTTCAAACCCTAAAAGGAAAGACTACCCGGGATTAATTACATGCTACAAGTTTGCCAATCTTTCGGCCAGGCCAGTATCGGTACTTTGAGGGAGGTCCCCCGTGCTTTCGCACGAACCTAATTAATGTAAACCTCGTTTTTCCAGGGGCGTAACCCCGTTAACACTTTTCTAGACACCTACTTGATCGGCTAATTGTAATGTGTAAAACTCTCCCAGGAGTAACTCTTACTCGCAGCGGGTATCGGGATCCAACTATCTCATAGAAGGTACATAATCTCATTGCAAATTTCAACACTTGAAATTCCCAATAATATTTTACCCCTAGCATCCTATGACCTTGACGAATGCCAACAAACCATAGGCTACTAGTCAAGTTCAACCCGTCATTTCCTGATTGAATTAAACCCACCCGCACGGCCCTTGACGAATGCCAACAAAGTCGCACGACTACCCTAACTCAATCGCATCATATGCTTATGCAGATAAGCATAAATAGCTACCGCACACTACGCCTTGACGAAAGCCAACAAACGTAGCACGAATACTATGAAGTACTTATCTGAAATGACGGAGGGCTACGACAGGTTTTTAAGAAAACCCTTTGCGTAATGAACTTGATATCGTTGTAGAATCGAGTGATTTTTAAATGGAATGTTTCTGAGGCTTTTCTAGTTTTGCTAAAGAGGTCACTCCTGGTGAAGGGATCGCCGGCCCTTTCCTCATCGAATAAGGTGCAGGATATTTCACAAATATCACTATGCAAAGCAAAAACTATGGAAGCAATCAAAAGACAGACCGAGTTTGTAGCATCTGCTAGTTTCACTAAAGAAGGCACTCCCGGTGAAGGGATCTCGGCTCTTTCCTTATCGAATAAGGTGCTGGATGTTCTACAAGGAACACCGCTATGCAAAGCAAGAACTAGAGCTACCAGTTTTTAAACAAGTTTCTACAACATCTTAGGTTTCTTATATTTCATTAATCTCATTAATGAAGTCCCATTTTAATATGCTTCACAAGCATCACTTTTGAAACGAAATTTGCAATATAACATATATCTCATATATATAATATAAACATTCGTCTCAGGCAGTAATATGATCTCATCACAGAACATTGCAGCAGAAGAACATATATGAAATATTGGATATACTAGGACGTCCGTGTTTTCAATACGGGCCTGTATAAAACATGGATTCCACGGTCGCGATGAATAGCCAAACCCACATCCCTAGACCCCTATGAGAGCGGCAAGCAACACTGCCAATTCTAGGGTTAGGAGACCCGGTCTCGACTCCTCGAGATGGTCTCCTACTGGACCTTAGAACCCGGTTACTTGTGCTCCCCGCCTTGGGTCTACCTAATACGGAAAAGTAAATAATATACAATGGTGACATCATCCTCAGCCCGGAAGTGCCCCAATAAAAGAATATTACATACAAATGAATTTTATATGAATGAAAAAGAAAAACTCTCATCTCACACAAAACCCCCGGCTATTCAGAACGCGACGATCCAATATAACATATCACAGCAACACATAATATCTCATATCATCAACATAAGCAAGTATGCGTATCCCGATTGTCATTGATGTATAGCAACGAAGCCGTCAATACACCACATACTATGCTTACGACCATAGAAAAGAAAGTGTAAAACTACAACAGTTGGAATACGCAACTTCCTTAGACATCGCATGCCTAACAAAATAAATTCCTTAGACATCACATGCCTAACAATTATAAACCCCGCATTTTAGTCTCATTATCGAAAACTCTTTTCAATATCAAGTCGGGCAATTCAGCAAGATTCCCGATATGATGATCGAATGCTCGTCGCAAACTTTAGTAGACGGCCGCACCCCCGATGCCGTCGACGAAGTGCACTAAGGCGGAACACCGCTGCCGCGAGAACCCGAACGGATGCTTTTGGGGACGGGGTTCTCCTACAGTCACTTGGTCGGGGCTATGGGGCGTGGCTGTCTGTTAAGTTTACCTGGCGAGTATCCGCGTACGCTACGTGATTGCGACGGACTTTTGATCACATCAAAATTCCATGGCAACCGATCATCTGAGACTGAACTGCTAGATTTATAACATTCAAATTAGCTATCTCATAACTACTTGTGGATTTCAAATATTGTATCACATTCCAGATAAATAGACAATGTTAAACTTTCCGATCGAATAATCAAACACCCAAGTTTTCCCAAATAGTTCTCAACACTTGAAATTAGTTTTAAAACATCCATCACATGCCACAGTACCAATGGTCCAGCCGTAGAAGGGTCAAGCCAACGCCTCACATGTGGCACGCCGTACTGTCACAAACCCTAAGGTTTAGAGGCAGTTCAAGACGGTCATATAATCGAGTTAAGGTTTGTTGCCTTCTAGAGGGTCCACCGCGTTACTTGCACGACTTAGAACATCCTTAAACTACGGAAAAATCCAACGCTTGGAAATTTTCCGGCGGGGAAAAAGTGAGTTATTGATATCCGTTCAACTTTTTAACACGTTCTAAAAATTATCCGGACAAACTAAACAAAGTTAAATTATCCGATCGAATCAACGAGTCCCCAATACAACCCTATAAAACTCAACACTTGAGTGGAATTAAAAAATACCCAGAAAAAAATGACAAGAAAGGACCTAAGAATAAATATATGAAATATGAGGGACTAAGTCCAAAGTTTGGCCGCGGAACCGCCGCCAAACCCTTGGTTTGGCCGCGGTTCCGCGGTCACGTGAGCGACTTAGTGGACCGTACTTCATAGTAATTCTTAGTTTTTCCTGCTTGTTTTTCTGAGCATTTTTAATTCATACAAAATCACATTTTTGAAAAATATCCAGAGAAGGGTATTCGTCGGGGTTTCTGGGTTCGATCGGACTTTAAACTTCGCTCAGACTTCGCCTAAAGCTCTAGCTTGGCTTGATACCACTGTAGGATTGCTAGGCACATGCACAAGGGTCTATAAGGGATCAACCATGCCCGATTAAAAATTTAGCCGTGCCGAACAACCCAAAGCCGGATCTTTAAACTAGAGTTTATGCGAAAACTAACATGTTAAACATTTTAACAATAAGTGAGAGGGATTACAACCTTTGTAGATCCGGTCCTTCACTTCTAAAGCTCCGTGTTGAAGTCCCTTCACTGCGATCATCGTGTTCCGGACTCTCGAGAGGTTCCACGAAGAGAAAGATGCAGTCTTGCTTCCGATCTTCGATACAAAGATGATCTACCTTGAAGTTTCGTTAACACAAGCTAACACTCATAATATGAAGTGAACACTCTCATCTAAATGGCAAGAATAGATGAGGATGATGAAGTAGGATTTTTGCTCTCTTTTATTATCTTTTTCTCACACATAATTCATCACAAAATCAAAGCTAGAAAGCTTTTCAAGAAGGAACTCAAGGAAGAAGATGAATGAATCAATTAGAATCCTTTTGTGATGAATAAAGAAAAGGAGATAATGATGAATAATGCAACCATGGTTGACTAAACCATTGTAGAGACTTAACTAGGGCTAGGGTTTGGGTTAGGTCAAGAAATGAGTCATAACAAAATATCTTTCACAAAACAAAACTAAACCTTCTAGAATTATCTAGAAAGCATTAACCCAAATCAAAATCTAATCTTGTTTAATCCCTACTAAACATGTTGCATTAGTTATCATATCATGTTACAATATTATATATCACATATATAATATTTATTGTAATAAAATAAAATAATACATTTAACATATATCGCATATATATCAATGTATTACCCGAGTGAGAAAAAGAATCTTTTAGTGAGCTAATATTAGTTAATGTAATTTAATATATCATATATATTATTATACATTAAATTATCGAATCAACACTTGATCCGACAATCCGGCTATATCGCATATAACCGACTAATACGATAACCCGGCTATATCACATATACTCGGCCGATATCTCATATCGCGAGAATCCAATACGGTATCACATACCTCATTATCCTCGGTCCCGCACATATTACATAGTGCTCCTACTCCGTTTTACCTGAGCCAAGAAACCTCTGTGTAGGACTCTAAAGAATCGTCAATACGCCGGCAGTAGGTGATGATCATACCAAACACCCATAAGCTGCAAGAGGTCAGCTAAACGTAACAGCTACCCAGGTATTGAGCGCTCAGAAAATCAACAAGCAAGCATGTACATTCTCCTGTGAATCCAAACAGTAACACTCCCGTACAGTCCGGTCTCGTCATCTGATATGTCGCATATCTCGCCTAGGGGTGGTAAACGTCAGACCCCAGTAGCTTTATAAGTCATGTCCATATGAGGTCTATAACAGTTCAAGAAACTAATGATAACACTTACCAGTAAATCTCTGCAACCGTGGCCAGGGATTTCCGGTTATAGCCAATCGAACACAGCACAACATCAACTCACTATACCGGGAGAGACGAATCCCCTCGTATCGCTCATTGCCTCCATGTGATTCGGGACTGTACCCAAAAGCCACCTTTTTGCATGCCCTCTTGGACGTGGTATGATGGAAATCAAAGCACAGTGGGAATCACGCAAGACTCTATGACGATCTCGGGTCAACAGACTACTCTGTACCAGTGTCACCGGAGAACTGCCATCTGACGTGAGGTATAATACCATCTGGGAGTTCTCGGCGAGTCCGTCCAGTGTACCCAGTCTCCACTGAGCACCCGTACACCATCCTTGATGTCAAACACCGATGGATATGGGATCATCCATCGCCCATCATATGGGTCAAGATGCGTATACACTAGTCTACTCTGGTGTATCGATGCCCTGTCTCGAAACACCCTCGACTAGGAACAGTTATAGGATGTACTCGTCGACTACCGTGGCCCCACTAGTATGATCTCATCATAGTCCCAGTAGTCGGGTACATATCCTAAGGGCTTTATCAACATGTAATATAGAGACAATCAGAATACATGTTAAGATAAAGTACAACTAGATAGCATACTATCATGTCGAGCAAGAAAGTCCTCCCTATATATGTCCAAGCATCCATTACAATAAACATCATATGTACAGTAATGGCCTCTAGGGCATACATATAACTAACACCCTCAAAGTCAATTATTGGATCGCAGGCACGTGATTGCAATGATTGAGGGAGGACTTATACCGGTAAGACAGTTTTACTCGAGATGATAGTATGCTATCTGGTTTGTCTTTATCATCGTGTACATGCTTTAGGTGACATTACAGATCACTATTACACGTTGATAGAGCCCATAGGATTCTTGCTTGACTACCAGAAGCATGATGGCGATCATATACGTGAGAGTTGGGGAGTCTATAAGCACATCCTTAAAGTGTTCCCAGTCATAGGAGTTTCGAGACTAGGCATCGATACTCCATGAGTAGACTAGTGTATACGAATCGAGACCCCGACGAGGAGCGATGGCCGGTCTCACAAGCCATTGATGTCAGTTGGTTCACCTAAGACGTATACAGGTGCTCATTGGGTTATGAGTACACCAGACAGGACTCGCCGGGAACATGCTAGTTGGTATTATACCTGACGTCAGATAGCAGTTCCCTGGTGACATGTGTACAGGTTAGTCTATCGACCTGAGATCGTCATTTGTCTCGTGTGAGTTCCCATTGTACTTTGACTACTACTCTACCACGGCTCAAAGGAGTCGGGCAAATAGGTTTTAGTTGGGTACAGTCCCGAGCCATAATGAGACAGTGAGCAGATCGGCAGGGGATTCGTCTCTCCCAGTATTGGGGGTGAGATCGTGTTGTGTCTGGAAAGCCATTACACAAAGTCCCTGGCCAGGGCAAGAGAGATTTACTGGTAGGTATTCCAGTAGTATCTCAGGGTGTTCTCCGCTACACTCCGACACGACTTATACCGCTATTAGGAGTCTGACGTTTACCAGTCCCCTAGGCTCGATATGCGATACTCATAGACGAACGGACCGAACTGTACGGATATTGTCACTGACAGGTTCAGTAAGGTTTCAGGATGAGTTCGCTCATCGTCCTCTCTTTGCTCAATACCTTGCCAGCTGTTACGTTCAGCTAGTACCACTGACGTGCTTGTGGTTAAATCCACTGCCAGCGTATTGACGAGTCTTTAGAGTCCCCCACAGAAAGTTTCCCAAGTTCGGGCGAAACGTTGTAGAGGCCGTATGGTTTTATGGCAGGGTTCGATTATATACGTGCACTTGTGCACGGATCATGATCGGACGGATCATACTAGTAAGCTTTGGTTTAAGCCGGATCCTAATATTAGATTGTTGGATTATTTTCGTCTCATAATATTCGTGTTCAGTAGGAATGCAGATACAAGTATGTATATACAGTTGAGGGGAATTCTTGTGATCCGTCATGAGTTTACTTTAGAAGTTTCCATTCTCTTTTTGGATTAAACATTTTGGTTTAAATGTTTAATTATGTGGAAAATGTGAGTGCAAGTTTTGTCCATATGCATCATTTCATGTCACATACACTTGGTGACTCATGGTCTTGGTTTGGGTGACCATTAAATGTGACATGGATTGATTTTGGGGCTAATTATGATGAGTAGGGATATTTTGGAGAGAGAGGGGCAGCCAAGTAATGGTTTGGGGGGTTTGATTATTGATATATCTCTCTCTCTCTCTCAAAATAACACACACAACATAATAAGCCATTTCACTTCTTCTTCTCTTGAGCTCACATCTTCCTCTAATGGCTTCTTCTTCAACCTCCGCCCATCCCTCTCATGAGTTGAGAATCCATGGGTGTCTTGAGATAAAATGATCATACACATTCTCTACTTCACCTTGGACATGTCGGCTAGCAAACTTCATGTCCGAGTTGCTTCGGTTTTGAAGCGGAAGCCCGTAAAAAGATTCCTTGACGTGGTGCCACTTCGACGAGGAGACCGGAGATCGAGCGAGATCGGAGATGCCGCAAGGAGCTAAGGATAGTGGGTAAAGACCGAAGGACACGGATCAATCAGTTTAGCCATTCTAACATCTTAATAGTTAGCTAGTATAGAGTTAATGGATCGATCCGGGTAAAAGTATGCGTTAGCGTCAGTCTATAAAAGTTTTTGTTCCACGTTTGGCCTCGGATTGATGTCCGGGGCGCTACCATAGACTTATAGAATGGTCTATGTAACAGATGACTGGAGAGCAGATAAGGTATGGCCTGAATTTATCTAAAGCAAATTCAACAGCTAAGAATTCTTTCTCAGTCGTTGTATAGTTCAATTGGCCGTCATTCATGGTACGGTTCGCGTAATAAATTACGTATGGCTTCTTATCGATATGCTATCCTAAAACAGCACCGATGGGGAAGTCAAAAGCATCATACATAATTTTGAACGGGTAGTTCCAGTCGGGGGATGAAAAGACAAGTGCAGTAGTGAGTGACTGTTTTAGCGAGTTGAAGGCGGCAAAACATTCCGAGTTGAAATGGAATGTCGAGTCCTTTTCCAGTAAAAGAGTCAAGGTTCTATCAACCTTGCTAAAGTCCTTGATGAATCATCTATAAAAACCGGCATGGCCAAGAAAGGAACGGTTGTTTTTGGCGCAGTTAGGAGCAGTAAGATTTGAAATGACGTCGATTTTAGCCTTATCGACTTCCATGCCACTTTATGAAATAATATGTCCTAAGACAATACCTTCACAAACCATAAAGTGGCATTTCTCCCGGTTTAAAGTCAAGTTATTTTCCTTACATCGGGTAAGGACAGCGTCAAAGTGTTGTAAACACTCGCTAAAGGAGTCTCCAAAGATAGAGAAATCGTCCACGAATATTTTCAGAAACTTCTCGACCATGTCGGAGAATATTTCCATCATACACGCTGAAATGTAGCGGGGGTATTGCACAACCAAAAGGGCATGCAGCGATATGGGAACATGCCAAAAGGACAAGTGAAAGTAGTTTTGTCCTAATCTTTTTTAGCGACAGGAATCTGGTTGTAACCTGAGTAACCATCCAGAAAATAGTAAAACTCATGTCCAGCTAATCTTTCGAGCATTTGGTCAATGAATAAAAGCAGAAAGTGATCATTCCGTATCGTGGCGTTGAGTTTTCAATAATCAATGCACACTTGCCACCCGGTTTGGGTGAGAGTGGGGATTAACTCGTTTGCCTTGTTGGTGATGACCGTAATGGCCGACTTCTTAGGGACAATGTGTATCGGACCGACCAATTGACTGTCGGATATCGGGTAAATGATACCACTATTCAGACATTTTACGATTTCCTTCTTCACGGGCTCCTTCATGACTGGATTTAATCGTCTTTGTGGATCCCTAACTGGCTTGGCATCATTCATCATATGAATATGATGTTCAACGATCAAGGAACTAACCTCCTTGATGTCCACCATAGTCCAGCTAAAGGCTTGCCAATTTGATTGCAAGAACAAAAGCAGGGCTTTCTCTTGCTCTAAACCTAAAGAAGCTGAAATGATCACCAGGAGAGTCTAAGTAAGTATATTTAAGGTGAGACGGCAGAGGCTTGAGTTCGAGCGTCGGTAAAGAAACAACCTAAGGTAAGATCGGAGAATGTGTCTCGAACTCAAAGGATTCTAAGAGGGGCTCAAAGTGAGTGTAGGTAATAGAGTTGGATGGTTCAATTAACTCATCCGCAAATTCGAAGGGTTCCAACTCGGGTGGAGAAATGTCAGGAGTATCCGAAAATGTGAAAAATTCATATTCTCTCACTGTCCCGGAAGCAATCGATCGAAAAGATACGCATTTGCTAACCCGGATCAATAAGAAATTTCTTAAACTCGCAAGATTCCTATAACACCTAGTGCATTTATACGATATTTTTATTTGGGGTATTTTCAAATCTTGCGATAACTTCTTGTTTACTATTGTTTTTAGGTGCGGATAATGCATTTGCTAACTGTGGTTAGTATCCGACCCTACCCGCACGCTTGAAATCCATTATGGTTCAAGATTAAGTCATATATTTACTAGTACAGAGGATCCGTGCACATCTAGGTTCTATATACATGTATGATATATTTTGTATCCGCATATCTTTAAATAATACAAATAATAGCCAGATAATATATTTTAATATCTAGCATGGCATGTTATCATACCCTATATCATATGGTCGCATCCATACATCGTGTTCATGTCTAGATTGTTAAAACAGACCCGTTTAGATCGCTACGTGTATTTACGTATATCCGTACTTGGGGGTATGCATTTTTATTAACCGGACATTGTATTATGGTTTTAGCTTATACGTATATTCTCCATATTTTAAAACTTGATTTTTAGAAGATATCCAGATATTTTTCGGAGTATTTTGATATTAGCTGTATAATCCAAGAAAATATATTATAATATTTTTTAAACTTAAACATATACTAAAAGGATATATATATATATATATATATATATATATATATATATATATATATATATAATATTAACTAATAATCTTATTCCTATTCTCTCTCTCTCTTATTCATGCCTCTCTCTCTACCCTATATAATATATTAATTAACCTAACCTTACCCCTCATCTCTCTCCTCTCTTTCTCTATTTTTCTTCTTCCTCACCGCGATGAACCCCAAGCACCCGAAACTTAGCCCCTCACCTCACCGCCGATCGCCCCGACATCATCACCCTTGTCTCCATGCCTTCGACACAACCTCCACTTCCTCTCCTCTCCTCGCCTTCCCGATCACTGCCCGAGAACCCACGATGCCACCTGCACCCACGACTAACCCCCGACCCAAGAACCTCCACCCTCATCGCCGTTAAACCTTTCTATTATCATCACCTTCACCACCTCCTCTCACCCATCCCTGCACAACCCCGACTTCTACAACCCAACCCTGCAAACCCGACGAAAACAACTGCAGAAACCCAACCTCGCCGTTACCCATCTCCGGAGACTTCACTACCTTGTCGTCATCACCACCATCACCTCCTCACCTCCTTCTCTTTTCCTCGACACCACAAACCACCACCATCACCATCGGCTGCGACAACAGAACCCCGAACAGCAACCCAAGAAACCTCTGTCCCTCGTCGTTAACCTCGCCGGCGGCAACCCATCGTCACCGCCATCTTCTCCTCGGCACTCTGTCCCCAGAACCCAGAGCCGAGCAGCCCCATTCTCCTTCTCCTTCTTCTTTCTTTCTTATTTCTTGATCGGTTCTTAACCATCTCGCCGGAGTCACACGCGTCACCGATGATCCGGACGGATCGGTCATCGTCGTCGTCCAGCATAGACATCGCGTCACGTCATTGATCATCCAGGTCCAGTCCTGCATGCGCATGAGTTTGCATCGCAACGTTTATCCGACATCAGACGTAGCATCCGTATCCCGTCGTGAGATCCGATCAGGCAAGTTTAACATGCAACATGCTATGTTACTATATCGATATCTATATGAATAAAAATAGTACATGTGTTTTATTATTCACCAATTATTACCGATTTATAGTTTTACAGTATCCGTTCATAGCCGTACTGATAATCGCATATCTAGTTGCATGCCAGAACATCATGATATCATATACTACTATATTAGTACAATATGATATCTAGTTTGTATCATACTTGGTAATGGATATATAAAAGTTATTGCAGATAGATACATATGTATCCTGGTATCAGTTTGGTTACTGTGTTCCTATATTCGTTACGGTTTCACATTTGGCATCTATTTGGTTAATATGCATCATATGACATATTCACGACACACTATTTAACTTGTTACTTGGATCTTACTGATGCCAACAATATTGACATGTTGTCCTGACGGACGTGACCTGTTGTCTGCATAGACGAGAACTGTACCTGCTTGATCCTGTGTTGGCTTTAGATTTATATTGGCAATACCTGACTTGAACACAAACCTGGGGGAAAAGGGAAAATCAAGAATGTAACTAAAATGTAACTCAAGAGGATATTATTACATGTTTGCCATTTTTCCGGGCGTTACAGAATAATTACTTGTTTTCCGTTTTTCCGGGCGTTACGGAATAATCATTACTTGTTTGCCGTTTTTCCGGGCGTTATGGAATAATCATTACTTATTTGCCGTTTTTCCGGGCGTTATGGAATAATCATTACTTATTTGCCGTTTTTCCGGGCGTTACGGAATAATTACTTGTTTGCCATGTTTCCGGGCGTTACGGAATAAATATTATTACCGTGGTCCTGTGGGGAATGAATGAGATATATACTGTTGTGTTACGATGAGAATTATATTAATTGATTTCGAAGACTTTTAAAATAGATAACCTAGAAGCACAGTTTTAGGTTACACATCAGACATCACATACATATACATACCTCACTATTTCATATCTGTGTTATTTATTTATATTCATGGTTACTTATATAGTTATATCCTGGATTATCACTATTATTTGATATTATGACATACTGACATCTGGTTTTTGTATGGCCTAGTTCCTTTACCTTTATCGCAGGCTAAACAGGAGTATTTTAGCAATCAGGCCGAGCAGTGAGGAATTGATCATGCATTTAGAGATATTTAGTTTAGTTTATTTCCACAGTTTTATTTCGTTGATGTGAGCCCATATTGAGACATGTTTCAGATGTTGTTTATTGGAGATTGATTCGTTTCTGCTTATGCATTTTTTGACTCTATTTACTGTGGCAAATGGATATGTACTAGATAGATTTTATATTTTACTGTCCTTGATATCTTATAGACAGCCGTAATGTGACTGTGGAGGGATGATTCATAACCACAGGTAGCATGGTTGGCTCTGTCACATGCCGTAGTCTGTGCATTTTGGGAAGCGGGCCGTAACAGGGTTTGTTTGGTATCAAAGCCATAGGATTTAGGGTTAATCGGGTTTGGTTTTTTATAGTTGGGTATTAAACCCAATACACTAACAAGAAAACCCAGAATTAGGAACATGTCCTGCCACAATACTATCTTGCCAGTCTTGAATCTATAGCTATCTTGTTTATTGAATCCTGTTTACCGTTGCTAATCCTCTTAGTGTCTTGGCTTCAGAATCATGGCGGATAAAGATTTGCGATCATACCAGAAGCGTGTTGATGACGCCGCATTGCTTGGAGTTATATGTGGTATGCTTGAAAATCAGAAGCGGCAAATTGATCTGAATCAGCGGTAGGTCAAGACTTTTCAGATGGGTCTGCGGACAGTCCGGTAGTACGTATTTGCAGTAGCACTCGGGCCAACACAGCGTAAGGGCATCGTGACGGACTTCAGAAGGCTCGGTCCATCCACATTTATAGGAATGGAGGAGCCATTGCTAGCGGAGCAGTGGCTAGTTGACACAGAGAATCTGCTCAACGCCGTGCAGATTCCAGATGAGAAAAGGGTAAATGTAGTACGCATCCAATTGGTGGATTACACTCGAGAGTGGTGGCTCGTAGAGGAGAACCATCTGCCCAAACTGATTAGTTGGAAACGTTTTCATGAAGTTTCCTAGAGAAGTTCTTTCCGCAATCTGCTCGAGAAGAGATGGAAGAGAAGTTTATTAGCCTGAAGCATAATAGCGGATCCGTTGATGCGCATGCGGCTAAGTTGACTCGGCTCAGTCGATTTGCGGGGCCTTTGGCTTCCAACGATGCAGATAGGGTATGAAGGTTTATGCGTAGCTTGGATGTGGAGATTTAGAGACATATTATATCTCTGGGATTGACCACCTTCTTCCAAGTTCTTAAGGCAGCTAGGGAGCAGCAGAGTGTATCGGTAAAAGCGAAGGATACGCAACATCAAGCCGTCGTAGTGCGGAAGTCGGTGTTTACGCTAAACCGAGCTCCTGTACGCAGAGGCATTCCGGTGAACAAGAGAGGCATTGTACCTATGAAGAAGCCCATGGTATCCAATCAGAGAAGGAGTGTATTTTGTGACTACTGCCAACGACCGGGTAATTTCCGAAGGGAGTGCCGGATGAGGCTCGGGCAGTGTCTGATTTGCGGAGCTACCGATCATCGAATGCATGCTTGTCCAACGAGAGTTCAGTTGAAAGGTGATGCTCCGAGAGCACCGTGGAAGCAGGTTACTCAGGGGCCTAATCAAGCATGGGCCTTCACTTTGACGGCCGAGGAGGCCAAGGCTTCAGACAAAGTTGTTTCAGGTATCCTACTCGTTCATAATTTTCCCGCATTGGCATTATTTGATTCAGGTGCATCCCATTGCTTTATGCCGTCCAAGTTTATTAGTGCACACTCTATTCCACACGCGGCTATGTTTAGTTGCTGGGACATACACACTGGGAATTGGAAAATTATATCTAGTAGAGAGTACAAGAATTGTTCTATTGTTATATGCGGACGAGTGTTATTCATGGATTTCTTGGTGATTGATACTGGCAGCTATGATGTTGTCTTGGGAATGGACTTTCTTGGTACTTTCCACGCTCACATCAATTGTAGGGCAAAGAAAGTGATTTTCTAGATTACTGGACATCCGAAGTTTATATTTTCAAGAGGTAGCAGATCTCTCGGGCCAGTCGAATTCAGGGCTAGGCCGACAAGTGCCGTTCTTTTGTCGATGGAAGTAGACAAGGAGGAAGCACCAGCAGTAGTTCGAGAGTTTTTGGATGTGTTCGAGGACATCTCAGGTTTACCGCAGAAACGATATGTAGAGTTCACAATTGAACTTATTCCTGGAGCAGTGCCGATTTCAAAGGCTTATTATCCGATGGCACCGGTGGAACTGGAAGAAGTAAAGAAACAAGTTGTCGAATTACTAGAAAAGGGTTGGATTCGCAACAGCAATTCACCCTGGGGAGCTTCAGTGCTTCTAGTCAAGAAGAAGGATGGCACGCGGAGGATGTGCATCGATTATCGAGAATTAAACCGGGTGACTATTAAGAAAAAATACCCAATCCAACGCATCGGCGAATTATTCGATCAATTCAGTGGTGTGAGGGTATTCTCGAAGTTCGATTTGCGATCCGATATCATCAAGTTTGGGTGAAATCAGAAGATATTTGCAAGAAAGCATTTCAAACTCGATATGGGAATTAAGAGTACTTAGTGATGCTATTTGGAGTTACTAATGCACCGGCGATATTTATAGACTTGATGAACCGAATCTTTTCACCATATTTGGACCGGTTCATAGTGGTGTTTATTGATGATATTCTGGTCTATTCGAGAAGCAAAGAAGAGTATGCAGAACACTTAAGGATCGCACTGTAAACGTTGAGGCAAGAAAGGTTATATGCTAAAATGAGCAAGTGCGAACTTTGGCTCGAAGAAGTGAAGTTCTTGGGTCATGTCGTATCCGGAGATGGAATTTTCGTTGACCCTGAAAAGATTGCAGCAGTTCATAATTAGCAAATTCTAAAGAACGTAGGGGAGATCAGAAGTTTCCTTGGGCTTGCCGGATATTATAGAAATTTCGTGGAGAACTTCGCTCGAATAGATGAACCATTGACCAAACTAACACGAAAGGAGGTACCGTTCATATGGACGGAGAAATGTACGTCAGCTTTTGAAGCGTTGAAGCAAAGATTGACCACCGCTCCTATCTTGACAGTGTCAGACGGTTCCGTAGGGTTGGTTATTCATAGCGACGCATCTGGGAAGGCTTGGGATATGCTCTAATACAGAATGGGAAGGTTATAGCCTACGCGTCAAGAAAATTGAAGACTCATGAGAAGAACTACCTAACCCATGATTTGGAGCTAGCAGCAGTGAATTATGCTTTGAAGATTTAGAGACACTACTTATTGGATGAAAGGTTAGAAATATTTACCGATCACAAGAGCCTAAAGTATGTGTTCATGCAGAAAGAGCTCAACATGAGGCAGCATAGATGGTTAGAGCTAATGGCTGACTATGATCTTGATCTAAAATACCATCCAGGAAAAGTTAATGTAGTGCCGGATGCTCTAAGTCGGTTGCCAGCGATACAGATGTTGACTGCATAGAAGGAGATTATAGCTGATCTTCAGAGGTTCGAGTTGGAGATCGTACTACCGCATTCTTCGGGACAGTTGATGCAATTGCAAGTAAAGTCATCCATGATCGATAACATTAAAGCAGCGCAGTTGCACGATCCAAGGATGCAGAAGTTTCGAGAACAAGTAGAAGCGGGACTTCGAACGGACTTGTTAATCTATGAAGACGGTTCGTTACGATATGAGAGCCATTTATGTGTGCCTAAAGGAGATGTTCGTGAAGAAGTCATGAAGGAGGCTCATAGTTCTGCATATTCCGTACATCCGGGAGGCACAAAGATGTACCAAGATCTACGACTGCATTTCTGGTGGGAAGGCATGAAAAGGGAGATTGCTTGATACGTATCGAAGTGCTTGGTGTGTCAGCATGTCAAGGCTGAACATCAAAGGGTAGCCAGTTTATTGCAACCACTTCCGATTCCTCAGTGGAAGTGGGAATATATAACTATGGATTTCGTAACAACTTTACTACGGATTCCAAAGGGCAATAATGCAGTTTGGGTGATTGTTGATCGATTGACCAAGGCAGCTCATTTCATACCATTTCGAGTTTGTCAGTCGACAGAGGCTTTAGCAGAGCGGTACATGCAGAAGATTGTGACATTACATGGAGTATCTGTGAACATCGTTTCGGATCGTGATACCCGATTCTTATCACAATTTTGGAGGAGTCTACAGGAAAGTTTGGAGACTCGCTTGAAGTTTAGCACCCGCCTATTATCCTCAGACAGATGGCCAGTCTGAACGAACGATACAAACTCTTGAAGATATGTTGAGAGCATGTATGTTAGACTTCAATGGTTCCTGGGAGGATCATTTGCACTTGGTGGAGTTTTCTTATAATAACAGTTTTCAGGCGACTATATAGATGGCTCCATTCAAAGTATTATACGGTCGCAAGTGTCGCTCGCCCGTCTATTGGGACGATGTTGGAGAAAGAAGATTGTTAGGACCGGATCTTATTGTGCAAACCGTGGAGAAAATTAATGTGATCCTAAATCATATGAAAGCGGCACAGGATCGACAGAAAAGTTAAGCCGATACAGGACGAAAACCTCTGGAGTTCGCAGTTGGTGATCTTGTATTCTTGAAGATATCATTGACCAGAGGAGTGATTCTATTTGGTAGTTGAGGCAAGCTTAGTCCTCGATTCGTGGGGCCTTCGGTATTATCGAGCGTGTTGGAGAAATAGCTTATCGATTGGCTTTACCACCATCCTTGGCGAGTTTTCATGACATGTTTCAGGTATCTCAACTCCGCAAGTATGTTCGAGATGAGACACACGTCCTAGATCACTCGGATATGACAGTAAGGGAGGACTTAACATATGAAGAACTATCAATGGTGATTGTGGATCGACGAGTAAAGGTCCTCAAGAATAAAGTTATCCCTCTAGAACTTGTTTCATGGGGGAATCGTTCGCACGGAGAATCTACTTGGGAATGTGAAGACGAGATCCGACAGAAGTTTCCACACCTCTTTTCTTAGATCCGTGTTTTCTTGTCTTTTCTTGTTCTGGAAATTTCGAGGACGGAATTCTTTTGTAGTTGGGTATAATGTAACACTCTAGTGCATTTATATGATATTTTTTTGGGGGTATTTTCAAATCTTGTTACAACTTCTTGTTTACTATTGGTTTTAGGTGCGGATAATGCATTTGGTAACCGTGGTTAGTATCCGACCCGACCCGCATGCTTGAAACCCATTATGGTTCAAGATTACGTTTTATATTTACTCGTACAGAGGATCCATGCAAATTTAGGTTCTATATACATGTATGATATATTTTGTATCCGCATATATTTAAATAATACAAATAATATCCAGATAATATATTTTAATATCTAGCATGGCATGTTATCATACCCCATATCATATGGTTGCATCCATAGATCGTGTTCATGTCCAGATTGTTAAAACAGACTCGTTTGGATCGCTACGTGTATTTACGTATATCCATACTTGGGGATATGCGTTTTTATTAACCGGACATTGTATGATGGTTTTAGCTTGTACGTATATTCTCTAAATTTTAAAACTAGATTTTTAGAAGAGACCCGAGTATTTTTCGGAGTATTTTGATATTAGCTGTATAATCCAAGAAAATATATTATAATATTTTTTAAACTTAAACATATACTAACATGATATATATTAACTTATATATATATAATATATATTAACTAATAATCTTATTCTTATTCTCTCTCTCTCTCTTATTCACGCTTGTCTCTCTCTCTCATATATAATATATTAATTAACCTAACCTCACCCCTCATCTCTTTCTTATCTTTCTCTATTTTTCTTCTTCCTCGCCGCGACGAACCCCGAGAACCCAAACCCTAGCCCCTCACCTCGCCGCCGATCACCCTGACCTCATCACCTCACCACCCTCATCTCCACGCACTCATCACAACCTCCACTTCCTCTCCTTCCCGATCACCACCCGAGAACCCACGATGCCACCTGCACCCACGACCCAAGAACCTCCACCCTCATCGCCGTTAAACCTCGCCATCATCATCACCTTCACCACCTCCTCTCACCTATCCCTACACAACCCCGACTTCCACGAACCAAACCCTGCAAACCCGATGACAATAATTGTAGAAACCCAACCTCGCCATTACCTATCGCCGGAGGCCTCACCACCTCGTCGACGTCACCACCATCACCTCCCTCTCCTCTCTCCGACAGCACAAACCACCACCATCATCATCGGCCGTGACAGCAGAACCCCGAACAGCAACCCAAGAAACCTCTGCCCCTCGCCGTTAGACCTCGCCGACGGAAACCCATCATCGCCGTCATCTTCTCCTCGGTCCCCTGTCCCCAGAACCCAGATCTAAGCAGCCCCATTCTCCTTCTCCTTCTTCTTCTTCTTCTTTCTTTCTTTCTTGTTTCTTAATCGGTTCTTGACCGTCTCGCCGGAGTCGCACGCGTCGTCGACGATTCGGACGGCCTAGTCATCGTCGTCGTCCAGCATAGACATCGCGTCATGTCATTGATCAGCCAGGTCAAGTCCTGTACGCGCATGAGTTTGCATCGCGATGTTTATCGGACATCAGACGTAGCATCTGTATCCCGTCGTGAGATCGGATCAGGCAAGTTTAACTTGCTACATGCTATGCTACTATATCGATATCTATATGAATAAAAATAGTACATGAGTTTTATTATTCACCAATTATTACCAATTTATAGTTGTACAGTATCCATGCGTATCCGTACTGATAATCACATATCTAGTTGCATACCGGAACATCATGATATCATTATACTACTATATTAGTACAACATTATATCTAGTTTGCATCATACTTGGTAATGGATATATAAAGGTTATTACAGATAGATACATATGCATCCTGGTATCAGTTTGGTTACTGTATTCCGATATTCGTTACAGTTTCACATTTGGCATCTATATGGTTAATATGCATACATGTTCACAACACACTATTTAACTTGTTACTTGGATCTTGTTACTAATGCCAACAATATTGACGTGTTGTCCTGACGGACGTGACCTGTTGTCTGCATAGATGAGAACTGTACCTGCTTGATCCTGTGTTGGCATTAGATCTATATTGGCAATACATGACCTGAACACAAACCTGGAGGAAAAGGGGAAATTAAGAATGTAACCAAAATGTAACTCAAAAATATATTATTACATGTTTGCCATTTTTCCGGGCGTTACGAAATAATTACTTGTTTTCCGTTTTTCCGGGTGTTACGGAATAATCATTACTTGTTTTCCGTTTTCTCGGGCATTATGGAATAATTACTTGTTTGCCGTTTTTCCGGGCGTTACGGAATAATTACTTGTTTGCCGTGTTTCCGGACGTTAAAGAATAAACACTGTTACCGTGGTCCCGTGTGGAATGAACGGGATATATACTGTGGGTTACGATGAGAATTACATTGCTTGCTTTCAAAGACGTTTAGAATAGATAACCTAGAAGCACTGTTTTAGGTTACACATCACACATCACATACATATACATACCTCACTATTTCATATCTGTGTTATTTATTTATATCCATGATTACTTATATAGTTATATCATGGATTATCACTATTATTTGATATTATGACGCACTGATTCTGGGTTTTGCATAGCCCAGTTCCTTTACCTTTACCGCAGGCTGAACATAAGTATTTTAGCAATCAGGCTGAGCAGTGGGGAATTGATCGTGCATTTAGAGATGTTTAGTTTAGTTTATTTCCTCAGTTTTATTTCGTTGATGTGAGCCCATATTGGGACATGTTTCAGATGTTATTTATTGGAGATTGATTCGTTTCAGCTTATGCATTTTCTTAACTCTATTTACTGTGGCAAATGGGCATGTACTAGATAGATTTTATATTTTACTATTCTTGATATCCTATAGACAGCCGTAATGTGACTGTAGATGGATGATTCCTAGCCACATGCCAGTTCAGCTTTCATCATAATTAAGACATCCAGATGGTGAACTCTTGCCCTGCGTTGACCGGAAGAAGAGGTAGAAGATGAAGCGGTCGGTCGGGTGCTTTCCCATTGCAGAGTTTGCTTAGCAAGATCTTCCAAGAATGGCCATGCTTTCTCTTCGGATTTAGATAGGAAGTTGCCTTAACAAATAATTTCCGGTAACTGTTTAGTTTCTGAAAGCAGTCCCTCATATAAAGTTCGGAAAAGTTGCCATTTTTCAAAACCATGATGAGGTCACTGCACAAGGAGATCCTTGTACCGTTCAAAACACTTTCAAAATGGTTCGTTAGGAAGCTGAGTGAATTGATTGATTTTAGTTTTGATGCATGCGGTCTTATGATTTGGGTAAAACTTCTTTTAAAAGGTTTTCACAAACTCATCCCAACCGGATATGGAATGAGATATAGTGGAATAAAGCCATTTTTCCGCTAAATTGCAAAGGGTGAAAGGGATCAGTCTTAAACGGATCACATCATCAGAAAGCTGAGTCGTTTTCATCATCTGGTACACTTGCTGAAATTTGTTGATGAAGACGTACGGGTCATCGGAATCAAGCCCGTGGAATTTTGGCAGAATGTTAAGAAAATAAGGCTTAATCTCAAAATTATCTCCATTATTTGGTGATACAAAAAGGCAGGTGGGAAGAGCTGTACGGATAGGATAGCATCGGTCTTGTAACGCGATGTGTAGTGGTGCTCCTATGGGAGGTGGCAGATTAATCGCACCAAGAGGAGGTGGAATCATTCCTGAAAGAGGTGGATTATTCGTACCAAGAGGTGGTGGAATCAAGTTGGGAAATACAGGATTGGTCTTGTCGAGAAAAGGTGGAGGTGTCGACATTTCACGAGAAGAGGTACGAGATAAAGAAAGTAAAGATGTTTGAACAGAATGTCGGTCAATCTCGGTGTTGACCGGTAAAGGTAAGGTGTGCATAGGGGAAGATGAATCGACTTCATATTCGATCGCATAGTCGATACGGCCTAGCGTAACGCGGACTAATCAGGCACTAGTGTCTCGAGTCCAAACGGACATACACTAAACACGTTTATTGTTGTCAAAGCGTGTTGGTAGAATGTGAGGGTAAGAAAACGATTATGACAAATGTAGGTGAAAGGTAGGTGGAATGAAAATTTGGTGGCAAATGGAAAGTTTATATGAAGGTTTTTTTATTTTTTATTATATATATATATATATATATATATATATATATATATATTCAGAGAGTTTTGAAAAAATATATACGGAATTAAGGACACAACTTTTAATAAGCACAGTCACAATATGCACAATCACACCCAGAGCTATGGTCATCAAAGTCCAACTAGACTGCTCCTAACTGTTCCAAAACGACAAGCTGTAAGATAACCCTCAAATTGACTCTTCACTACCAATTGTGGCCAGGTAAGCACAAGTGAGGTATTCCGCTCACGAATCACCATGAGATGTGGCTTTTAAAATTACCTTCACACCTGTCTAGCCTAGACACCACAAAGTCAAGTTTAGATAAATGATCGAATGCCCACAACTTTCCTCTGTCCTATTCAGCACGACAAGTCCTTAATTAGCTGAGTCTAGATATTTTTTAATTAAGTTCGATGGTAATGCGTATAATTTTTGTGGTCTTAGGAAGGGTGATGAAATTTCCACCCAATCTGAATTGGTGTTATAGCCCCTTAAAGTCTGTATTATTCATGCAAAACAATAACAAACAAAATCTAAAACAATTGCAAATATTTTCTTTGGCGGCGGCGCAAAGAATCCTGCACAAAAACAGTTTATTGGAAAGGGGGGAGAGTTTGCGCAAAGAATACTGCAAAAAAAGCAATTCAGTAGAGTTAAGAAAAGGTTTTTGGAAGAAAAAAATACTCAAAAAAAATTTTGGGCTCTGATGAAATGTTTTGACTGCGGAACCACGGTCAAAACCTTTGATTTGCTGCGGAAGGGCGGTGTAGTAGGAGACTTGGACCTTCAAATTTCTTATGTGCACTAAATTTGATCTCCTCTTCTGGATGTTGGCATCTGGATCTTGATTTGGTCACTGAATTTGCTCTAGATTTTGGTAAAGTTAGCTACAGTTTCGACTTGATCCGCCGTGGTGTAGCCGCAAGATGTGGGTCTATCTTCCCACGACTTTGGCACTGAACTTTCTCTTCTCCTTATCCTGCACATTCGTACAAAAAGAATCAAAGAATAACAAGATGATTTTTATGGCTTTGTTGTTTTTTATATTCGCAAATTAACCCGAAACTACAAAAAGAAATAAACTACCGTCTCCTCGGTAACAGCGTCATTTGATTGAAAGGGTTTTCCACCCTAGTTTTTAAAGTCCTATTCCACAATCAAGAAGGATTCGCTTGGTAGCTAACCGATTGAATACGGGTCAATCCAAGGAGAGATGGGAGTCTTTTTCTTAATGTTTTAACGAGTTAAGTCAAATTTGTCCAAGTTTGTTCGATGCTAATTATGTGTATTGATATGTATGTTAATGGAAGCTTGTTATGGTTAGGATTTCTTTAGTTTGAGTTAGGAGTTCGCTCACTTCGTTCATTTGACTCTCTTGATATTGTTGTTACGGTAATCGGCAACAACAGGGATTAGCACGACTAGAAAGGATATTTGCAAGTATAATCTAGACTTTCCAATGCTTAGTTCCTTCCTTTTAGTCATTGTCTGTCCGTTCTTGGTATTTAGCCATAACCTCCAGTCAATCCAACCATAACCAGTCTCACTAGGGTGTCACCACTATCATAGAGGATAGGGTGCCGTAGGGAGCAGATTGTGGATGCCTTGATAAGAGTTCAATTCAAGCTGTCGGGCAAATGAAAGAGTGAGGGAGATTTTCTTATCTCACACTCCCCTTATTCTACCCGAACAAGTGAAAAACTACTCACTCATTATAAAAAATGGAAAATGAAAACAAATTGAGAAGCTAGAAAGAAAAAAATAAGGTAGAAGACGACAACTAACTATTTAGGATCTCACCTTAGCAAGAATCACACTTGAGTATCATGGTTGTAATGATAAACAAAAATAAAAAAAGAAGAAAAGAAAACAAATAAATAACAAGTTATACTACTAAGAAAAATATAAGCAAGTAAAACTGGTTAACAATTGAGCAAGACATGCATATAAACACTCTCAACTTTATTAATCATCCTCTCAAAAAGTTCTCACACAATTTTTAATGGAGGAAATATGAAGTAGAAGAAGAAGTTACACTAAATTATAATAAGAACTAGGTAAAAATATACATCTTTTGCTTGCCCTTGAACTGGAGTATTTATATACAGTGAAGTAAAGTCCTAGGGTCTTTTTCTGAACCCAAATACAATTACCAAAACACCCCTGAAATTTTGCCGTGCGGCAGCATGATGAGGCCGCGGTTCCACCGCCTAAACACCCTAATTTTCACGCATTCATGGTCGAATTGGTGAATTGGTGCATCATTTTTCTTAGGCTTTCTTGTGTTACTTTATTCTTCTTCTTGGTACACTTGTATTTGCAGAATCATTCCAAATTACACCCAGATTTACAATAATCCCAAAAATGAAAATGAATGGACTTTTTGCCTTGATCTTCCTCGAGCAACGCATTGCCTTCTTGATCCTTGTGCGGCTACTCTCGTGCTTTGTGCTTGTCTCCTGTACCGGTAAGCGGCACCTAACGAATGGTGAGCGGAACCCATATTTTTATTTGTTTGTTGGCAGTTGTCCTGAATTTGTCATGACTATTCGTGATTTGCATTGTTTTGGACTAAGATCATGTATCCTGCAATTATGTAGCAAACACAGATCAAAAACACGTACTTATATGTAATGCGATCAAGAATGGGTGGTATAAAAGTGTAAAATTCTGATATGAATATGCGTGTACAGATTCCCCCTGCTTCATGATAGGTATTGATTTATAGATTGTTGGGATTCTAATCTCCAGTAGCCACGGACAAAACTGTCGTTAATTACCCATCGCTTTGACGTGGGGGGACTTCCCATTGATGAATCATGCGTATTATGCGAACTCATTTTGATCGAATTTTATTTTAGGGAGAGTGAGTTGAGTTTGTCGGATTGCTCCCGAAAGGGAAAGATAGAGAGAGAGAAAAAAATTGAGTCGTGAGGCCAACATGAGAACCCTTTTGAGGGAGTTTAGAGCGGAGGGTCCCCTTGAGGAGATCTTGAAGTGGAAGACCCCTTTAAAGGGGTCCCAAAGGCGGAAAATCTCCTTGCGGGAATTTCTGAGATGGACATTCCCCTTGCGGGGATGTCCGTGGCGGCGATCCCTTTGTGGATCCCTGCCTATGAGCGAAGGCAACGTGGGTGATGAAAGCCATGGGCTTTCATCGAGTTCTCTCGTTCAAATATGTTTTCTTGGGATGAAAGCCCCCGAGAACACTTGTGCACTCTTGTTCTTCAAGCTTAATGAAGAAACCTTGCTCTTTTTCTTGGATCTTGGACTTTTGAGATGAGATTTCTTCTTCAAGTGACATGTTTTCTTTCAATAGGTTGATTTGGAGAAGAAAGAGGATCTCTTTCAATGGATTGGTAGGTTCGCCTAATTTATTTTAGAAAAAGAGAGGTTTTTCCTCTAGATTAATAAGGAACAGATGAAGAACCTTGAGGAGAGAAGGAGAGGAAGCTCAAAACCCTAGAATTTTTATAGGAGAAGAAAAACTTAACATTTTATTGTGTTGTTGGGTTTAAATACCCTTACATAAGCCCTTGGTTTTTACAAAATTGGCTTTCTGCCCATCATCTCTACAATATTCATACTTATTATATATTAAATTTATTTTATTACACTTTCTCTCTTTTCTTGGCTTGGAGGTCGGCCCCTTGCTTGAGTTTGGAATGGTCTGGGCTTCGACCTACCTGCTTGGACTTGGATTTGGGCGTCGGCCTGGCTTGAGTTTGGGTGTGGACCCGGTTACTTGAGTGTTGACTTTGATTTTGACTTGTTGGATTTTTGACGTCGAATATGGATGCACACCGCATGTGTGCATCGCATGCATGAAATTGATGGATCTTCTTCGTGGAGAGATTGACTTAATTTGGTCCCCGCTTATGGGAGGCTAACACATCCCTTTTTAGGACATGGACGGTTGAGGCTTTACTTGATTCCCTTTTAGCGACGTAGAGGCTAATACTGTTCTTTTTGCGACGTGGACGGTCAATACTTGACTCGATTCCCTTTTAGCGATGTAGAAGTCAATACTGCTCTTTTTGCGACGTAGACGGTCGAAACTTGACTTGATTCTCTTTTAGCAACGTAAAGATCGATACTATCCTTTTTGCGACGTGGACAGTCGATGCTTGACTTGATTCCATTTTAGCGACATAGAGAACGATATTGTCATTTTTGCGACATGGACGACCGATACTTGACTTGATTCCCTTTTAGTTATGTAAAGGTCGATACTGCACTTTTTGCGACATGGACGATCGATACTTGGCTTGATTCCATTTTTGCGACATGGATGGTCGATACTTGCATTGGTTGATTTGATTTGTTTTGGAAATTTTCTATCTGTCCAGCGGAACTTTAGAGCTTAGAAGCACTGTCGGGTGGAACTTTAATTTGGTTTGTTTGATTCCTGCCCTGTTCGGCGAGACCTTTAAGCTTGGAAGCACTACTGAGTAGGACTTGGAATTTAGATTTTTGTTTGGCATCAGCACGCAAACCATAGTGCCATGAGCGACTCATCATTTACCTTTGGAGAATTTAGAATCTTGGTTTTGGTTTGGCATCGGCACCGCTAACACTGAAGTATAGTGCTAAGAGCGACTCATCATTTGCCTTGAGAGGATTTAGAATTTTGGTTTTGGTTTGGCATCGGTACCTCTAACACTGAAGTATAGTGCCAGGAGTGACTCATCATTTTCCTTGAGAGAATTTTATCTGTTCCTAGTTTAACGACCAAGGGGTCATCTATTCCTAGTTTAAGGACTTAGGGGACAATTATTACCAGCTTAATGACTTTGGGGTCTCTCCGATATAGAGGCAGATATCCTGAGGCGAAGCTTGATTGCGAAGGGGAAGGCGGATACTCTGAGGCGAGACTTGATCTCGACGCAGAGGCAGATATTCCAAGACGGAGCTTGATTCCAACTGGGAAGGCAGATACTCCGAGGTGAGGCTTGATCCCGACACAGAGGCAGATATTCCGAGGCGAAGCTTGATTCTGACGGGGATGTCAATGGTTGACCTGATTCCGAGACAGAGCTTGATTCTGTCAGGGAGGTCGTTAGTTAACTTGATTTCGAGACGGTGCTTGATTCTGACGGGGAGGTCATTGGTTAACTTATTTCCGATGCGAAGCTTGATTCTGATGGGGAGGTCGTTGGTTGACTTGATTCCGAGGCGGAGTTTGATTCTGACGGGGAGGTCGTTGGTTGACTTATTTTCGAGGTGGATCTTGATTCCGATGGGGAGGTCCTTGGTTGACTTGTTTCTGAGGCGGAGCCTGATTCTGACGGGGAGGTAATTGGTTGACTTGATTCCTAGGTGGAGCTTGATTCCGACGGGGAGGTATTCCGACGAGGAGGTCGTTGGTTGACTTGATTCCGAGGCGGAGCCTGATTTCGACGGGGAGGTCATTGGTTGACTTGATTTTGAGCCGAAGCCTGATTCTGACAGAGAGATTGTTGGTTGACTTGATTCCGAGACGAAGCCTGATTCCGACGAGGATGTCATTGGTTGACTTAATTCCAAGGCGGAGTCTGATTCTGACTGGGAGGGAGGTCGTTGGTTGACTTGATTCTGAAGAGGAACTTGATTCCGACGGGGAGGTCGTTGGTTGACTTAATTCCGAGGCGGAGCCAAATTCCGGCGGGGAGGTCATTGGTTGACTTATTTCCGAAGCGAAGCCTGATTCTGGCGGGGAGGTCGTTGGTTGACTTATTTCTGAGGATGAAGCTGATTCCGACGGCAAGGTCATTGGTTGGTTTGTTTCCGAGACGGAGCCTGAATCCGACAGGTAGGTCATTGGTTGACTTGATTTGATCCGGGGACGGAGCCAATGTCTTGTCATGACCCGAAAAGGGCACATGACCGGCACAAAGATTACATGAAGTCAAGTGGACCCCATCGTAACCCAAATAAGCCAAAACCAGGAATCTAAACTGTAAATAAGTTGAAAATAGAAGATAATAGGTAGATGTAAAGTTTTAAAAAAGTTTTGTAAAAAGTAAAGCTTGTTTCGAAAGATTTTTTGAAAAACGGGCAGCACCTCCTTTGTAAATTTTGAATAAAAGCTTGTACAATGATAATAAATATAGAAGCATCCCCACTTCGGAGCTAAATCAACACCTTAACGGCGGAAACACAACCACCTAATAATATACGACGCCAAGAGGCGAAAGATCAACCATGCAGAAAGTAAACAACAGAAATATATATCAAGTCGACTCCATATGAGTCCGACTACAAAAAAATATACAACTCTAAGGTCTTGACAATATACTAAACTTGGTCTTTGATAGAGTACTTCTAAATACAAATAAGATACAAGGCAAATGTCGATATAAATTCTAACCCACCTAGCCAGTAATAAGCAATCATGCCCACATGAAGATATATGTGCCTATAAAGAGCCGCTACTGATCCAAGCAGTTGCACCTGCAAGAAATTATGACACAACGGGGTGAGTTGCCAACTCATGAGTAGAATTTATATAACAAGCTAAGAGTCGCATAGATTAGCAGTGAAACAACTATAATATGATAAATGTGTACACTTAGGAGGGTAAATAATCACGCGTCGAAACTAGAGTTCGAGCGATAAAATATAAAGATAAGGTGCTTGTTCCCGCCAAAAATTTTGGTCTAGAGATTGTAGTTCCTTTATAAAAAAAAAGGGAATAAAAGAAAGAAGAAACGAATTCCTCTCATGTGCAAAGAACGTAAGCATTCTGATTTTGAGGAAAATTAAAACCCACAGTTTGGACTCACTTGTTAAACACGTGAGCACTTATATGCAAAGCATATAAGCGCTGAAAATAAATAACTAAAGACCGAACTTGTCTCATGTGTTAAACACGTGAGCGCTTATATGCACAACATATAAGCGCTGAAAATAAATAACCAAAAGGGCCAAACTGGCCTCACGTATTAAACACGTGAACGCGTATATGGAAAGAGGGCAAACTAAAATAGGGCTAACCAGCCTCACGTATTAAACACGTGAACGCTTATATGCAAATCATATGAGCGCTAAATAAAAGCAGATTGAAACTCATGCCGGGGTCACGTGTTAAACACGTGAAAACAATACTTTTTAGCTTCTCATAGAATTAAAATCTATATAGAGAACCGTCAGATCGAAGATACAATGGTGATTAAAAATCATCGAATATAGAATTAAATTCTATTGGGGGAAAATATCTCCCTGATATTTCTAAATAAGAAAGATATTTTCTGTTAAACAGAAATATGTTGATCAAAGATCCAATGAGATGGAAAAATATTTCCTTATATTTTTCTAAACAAAGAAAGATTGTGCTCTGTTAAACAGAGAACCCTTAGGTTAAAAATCCAATGGTGATTAAAAAATCACCGTATGACAGAATTAAATTATGTATATAGGAAAATATTTCCCTAATCTATTAAAAAACAAGAATATATATTCTGTAAAACAGAAATTCACTGGATCAAATATCCAACGGTGGATAAAACCCTCCGAATAATTTTTGAGGCCAATTAAATCAATTGGTATCTCTTAAATGAGGGATTTTCTCAAACGAATTAACAATTTGTCTCTCTTATATAAAGGATATGAGACTTCAAGTCTCAGATGGAGAATCGACCCCATAATTTTTTCACAAGAACAGAGAATTTAATTCTCAATAAAAGAAGAAGGTCTTCCTCCTTTAAACCCTAGGTAAAGAAAACACAGAGATCAAAACATCTCCTTATCTAAGAGTTTAACCCTTCTCAAGAACTTAGTTCTTTCTCAAGATCTGAGATCCACGAGATAAGTCTTCCATAAGTTGAGAATTTAATTCTCATCGAAAAGATCTTATTATTGAGAATCAAAGATTCAGAGATGAACAATGTCGAAAAGAACATGGAAGAGAACAATATGGAGAAGGTGGAGTCCATAATACTGTAAGAATTTAGTCCCTTCAAATCAAGAACTTAGTTCTTTAAGAACCCGATCCAAGATCCTCAAAATAGTGATCTTGGTGATCGTTAATGGTCAAAATACCATTAACAGAGTTTAAACTCTCTGAAAACATGAACAGGAAAACATGGAAGAGAAGAACACGGAGAATATGCAGTCCAGGAATTTAGTTCCTTCAAATCAAGAACTTAGTTCTTAAAAAACCCGATCCCAGATCCTCAAAATAGTTATCTTGGTGATCGTTAATAATCAAAATATCATTAATAGAGATTTAAGTTCTCTTAAAATATCTACAGAGATTAAATCTCCAAAAGAACTCAGCGCCTCACGTGAAAAGCACGTGAGCACCCAAAGCCAAGTTACATAGCGCCTCATGTGAAACACACGTGAGCGCCGGAAAAAGTTAGTGCTTAGCACTATTGGAGCGCCTCATATGAAACACACGTGAGCACCAGAAAACAGAAATGTTTAGTGCTTAGCACTAATGTAGCGCCTCATGTGAAACACACATGAGCTCCAAAACTCAATGCCTCACGTGAAATACAAGTAAGAGCTCAAAAGAAACCAAAAGCTCAGCGCCTCACGTGAAACACACGTGAGGACCACAAAAGTTTAGTGCTTAGCACTATTTTAGTGCCTCACATGAAACACATGTGAGCGCTATATGTATGAAGTTCTTAGAACTGCTGGGTAGTACAGAAACCCAATCTTAGCCCAAATTGGTTTTGTTTCCTGAAGTTAAAACTCTTTGATTTTAAATCAAGCGAGCTCATATGCTCCTGATTTCCAAACTGATCTTAATCTCAAATATGACTAATGATCTCTCATTGATGATATCCAAAATGATATTCATCCCATATCTCCAAAGGTAATCTTAGTCTCAAATATGACTAACGATTCTTAGGTCCACCATGACCCTTTCCCTCAAACATGAGATTTGGTTCAAGGGTATCTCTCTGTAAGTCCACGGTAGCGCCCCGGCCGTCTAACAGACGCCAAATGCGGAACAAAAACTTTTAACAACTGGCGCTATCGCGTACTATAACCCGGATCTACCATTAAAGCTAAACTAACAAAATACAAAGTGGGTAGAATTATTATACCGAAAGATCCGAGTCCTTCGGTCTTCAACCATCATCCCACGCTTTGTTGCGGCTGCTCCGATCTCCTGAATCTTCAGTCTTCTCGTCAAGGTAGCACCACGTCGACCGATCTTTAAACGGGCTCCCGCCTCTGAACCGAGGCAACTCGCTCGTCAAGTTTGCTAAAAGAGACGACCAAGATGAAGTAGAGAATGAGTAGAACACTTTGTCTCGTTACGTCCAAAACTATGGACGAACGGTTAATGAAGTTGCCTTTTGGATTCAACTGAAATGAGAAATGAATATCTGAAATTTCCATGAAGCCAAAAACCCTAATCTTTTTCCAAATGAACAACCTTCTCTTTAACAAGAGGGGCCGGCCATATATAATGGGAGGGAGGTGAGTGTAGGAATCAAGAGAGTGGCCATTAGCAATAATGAAGAGGATGAGTCATAATGCACATCTTGCAAAACTATAAATGCAAGTGATGAATCATTAAACCTAGTCACTAAAACATTAATTGAAAACCAATAAGTCATAAGCCAAGTCATCATCCATTAATGCAAATGAGTGACTCACAAATCCTAGTCACCAAATCTAGAACCTTCCACACTCATCTCAAGAAAAGACAAATCCGCATTTAACCGAATGTTAAATACGGGTGATAGAAAATTGGAAACTGGCAACTTCCAAAAGTAATCCTGAAACGAATTTCAGGATAACCCCGTATCAGTATAAACATACCCGCATTTGTATTACGACCGAATACAAATGCAACTGAGACAAAGATATTATATCTACACAGTATAATACTCAGATCCGGCTTAAACCAAAGCCGACCGGTATTATCTGCCCGAAATATGACACGTGCGAAAACGCACGTGCATTTTCCGAACCCCGCCATAAACCCATACGGCCTCTACAACGTTTCGCCCGAACTTGGGAAAGTGTCTGTGGGGGACTCTAATGACTCATCAACACACTGGCACTGGGTATAACCACTAGCACGTCAGAGGTACGAGCTGTACGTAACGTTTGCCTATGTATTGATTGGAAGGGAAGCTGACGAGCGAACATATCCATAAACCCTACTGAGCCTAACAGTGACAATATGCATACAGTCCGGTCCGTTCGTCTATGAGTATCGCATATCTGCCTAGAGGGCTAGTAACGTCAGACCCCCAAAAGCGGTATAAGTCGTGTCAGAGAGTGGCCTAGAACACCCTGAAATACTACTGGAGTACCTACCAGTAAATCTCCTGCCTCGGCCGAGGGATTTGTGTAATGGCTCTCCTGGACACAGCGCGATCTCACCCCTAATACCGGAAGAGACGAATCCCCTGCCGATCCGCTCACTTGCCTCCATGTGGCTCGGGATTGTACCCAAAAAAGACCTGTTTGCACGACTCCTTTGAGCCGTGGTAGGGTAGAAATCAAAGCACAGTGGGAACTCACACGAGACAAATGATGACCTCAGGTCGATGAACTAACCTGTACACATGTCACCAGGGAACTGCTATCTGACGATATGTATAATACCAACTAGCATGTTCCCGGCGAGTCCTGTCCGGTGTACTCATAACCCAATGAGCACCTGTATACATCTTAGGTGAACCAACTGACACCAATGGCTTGTGAGACCGGCCATTGCCCCTCGTCGGGGTCTTGACTGTATACACTAGTCTACTCTGGAGTATCGATGCCCTCTCTCGAAACTCCCACGACTAGGGACACTTTAAGGATGTGCTTACAAACCCCAGCTCCTACGTATATGATCGCCATCATACTGCTGGTAGTCAAGCAAGAATCCTATGGGCTCTATCATTATGCAATACTGAACTAAAGCATGTATACGATGATAAAGACAAACCAGATAGCATACTATCATTTCGAGCAAGACTGTCATATCGGTATAGGTCCTGCCTCAATCATTGCAATCACGTACCTGCGATCCAATAATTAACTTTGAGGGTACTATCTCCAACAATCTCCCACTTGCATTTAAGGCTAATTATTGCGATGTCGCATACTCACAGCCCGTGTGATACCGAACATCCAACTCCTCTACTAATCAGTTTCACAAAGCTAGTTTGTAAAACTCTTATGTTCGAGAAATAGCCTCAGTGAGTGGATCCGCCCTAATGTTTCTTTCTATGTCTCTCTTAATCTCAAGTTCGCGGAGAAAGCCATCTCCTGAATCGAGTAATACCTGTCTTAGAATATGTCTGAATATCTGATGGGACCTAGTTCATAAATGGACTCCAAATCCAAACTTCTTAGACTTTATCGATAACTGAACCTAATCAGTATCCAGCACCATGCCTCCCACAGTATCCTCTTGGACCACCTGTTCATAATACTGTCCCTCGGCAGAGGGAAAACTATAACTCTGACAATCACTCTGTCATCCATGTCACCTTTGAAGCCTGGAATGATAACCGTCTCCCGAAGGAGGCTGCCGTCATCAAATCCGTATAACATACACTTATATTCTAAAACTGCTTCCTTATGTTTCTTCAGGATTGGATTAATATAAACTTATCGCATCAAGTGAGAAAACAACATCTGGTGTGGTACTTGACATCTCATGATTGACTTAATTGTCTAAGCAAGCGATCTGCCAATCATGCACATCCCTCTCCCCTTTAGTCTCTAAGAAACCTTTAGAGAGGGTGACTCCATCACCTGCAGGTACACCATCATGCCAGGAGTCATCTATTCTAAAATACTATTAGAATACTGTCAAAGTACCCACATTGGGAAACTACCCAAATCCAGATCTAAAACCATAGACCTAGTAACCAGAATGTCTGATATTACATCCATATCCTTTGTGGAGAAACAACTATGTGACGACCAACGTACAACCGATTGTAGTATAGAATTTTACTTCCTACTCTGTGTATGTCATCCAAATACCGGGACATCACACCCTACTACCTTCTCAACAGATCCATCCCCTATTCTGATGAAGTCAAAGCCATGACTGACTCATCAAAATTAGATGATCTATCTCCGCTATAACTGCTGAAGTCTATAAATAGACATAAGATACTTGCCCACTATGCTTCCGCTGCTCCTACTGACTACGATAACCCTCTGGCAGAATAATATATACGTACACTTCTAAAACTAGTTTAGAACGACGTTATACTTATCCTCCTGCCGGGTCTCATAGTCTGGAACAACAGTAGTGTCAAGTCTGGGTAAACAAGAACCTCCCTGTCACCGTCCTTGAGGCTACCGGAGTACCTCTCGGGTGTCTGAGGTAACCTACCATATCTGCGGAGTGGCTATTGGAATGTCAAACCTGGTTGCCAAAGGACTCAATGAAAGTATATTGTTCGATAGAAGTGAGTGGAGATAGAGGATTCATGTGCTGGACCCGGCGTGATTCTCATGTTGGTTCATGTAGCCTACCCCATATGCTTGGGATAAAAGGCTCAGTTGTTGTTGTTGATTAAATTTTCTGTAATCGTTTGTGTCACGCTCCACCCCCAATACAGAGAGTATTGTCCGCTTTGGCCGAAACCGCACGGTTTTTCCCTTTAGAGCGAATCGGACCCGACCAGGGGCCACTTCCCAGGAGGTCACCCATCCCAAGACTTCCCTGGCCCGAGCACACTTAACTACGGAGTTCTCAAGCTCCTGTAGTTCCGGTTCACTTAAAAGGAGCCTCTGTATTGAAGAGTGATATCATTCCATTTATAGTACAGATCTGCCCCATTTCGAAATGTATTCCGAAGAGTCCCTATTGTTCTACAGTGGGTCCCATGGACTCAAGAGGTGGCCCCCACGGATTCAAGAGGTGGCCCCACCCACTTAACACGACACTTGGCGTGGCACTTTGCTCCGTGAGCAAGAACCGGGTCCCGACATTCTCCCCACCTTTGAACAATGGTTCGTCCTCGAACCACAGATCTACTATTGAGGGACCGGCTCTGATACCATTCTATCACGCCCCACTCCCAATACAAAGAGTATTGTCCGCTTTGGCCGAAACCGCACGGTTTTTCCCTTTAGAGCGAATCGGACCCGACCAGGGGCCACTTCCCAGGAGGTCACCCATCCCAAGACTTCCCTGGCCTGAGCACGCTTAACTATGGAGTTCTCAAGCTCCTGTAGTTCTGGTTCACTTAAAAGGAGCCTCTGTATTGAAGAGTGATATCATTCCATTTATAGTACAGATCTGCCCCCTTTCGGAATGTATTCCGAAGAGTCCCCATTGTTCTACAGTGGGTCCCACGGACTCAAGAGGTGGTCCCCACGGATTCAAGAGGTGGCCCCACCCACTTAACACGACACTTGGCGTGGCACTTTGTTCCGTGTGGCACTTTGCTCAGTGAGCAAGAATCGGGTCCCGACAATTTGCGGTTCTTGAATCATTTCCAGTTCTACCATACTCCCACTACTGTTTTCTGAAAAAATCCATTTTACTAAAACCGTAGCGAGTCAAGAACAATATCACTATTGATCTTCCAGATGGTAGAAAAATCAACCCTCGTTGAAGCTAGGGTCAACCCACAAACTGCCATTACAGAAACGTGCCTCGAGTTATCCAGTGTCTGGTTTTAAGCATAAGCTAGACAACTCCCCTTACCTTAACATCGTTAAGATATGAACCATTCTATATCCAATATAGAAACAGAGGAACTAATTTAATTGGAACTAAATTCAAATCATGCAGCTGTCTCCAGTGCATAACAACTTAATGGAAAGAGGCTAATCAACATTACTCAATTTAGGAATACATCCAATTATGAATAACCCGAAGGAGAAACAAGTTTCTCAAAATCATTACTTCCAACTGAATACCAATCACAAGAATCCACATCTTCAATTTCTTTGAAGAATTCCGATACTTGCGATACCTGGTTCTCTACTTTATTCTTATACCCACAACTTCTCAAAACTTAGACATTGTATTTCTACGAAACACTTGTCTAAAAACTAGAGGAGTCATAAGTAAACAGAACATAGTACGAGGACCTACCCCTTTGTCCTGTTGGACACTGGACAACATACAATACTCTGTATAATTCCACTGAGTTGAATAACTCATAACCTGTGCATCGTAGGTTAAAAACTGTACCCAGACGATTTCCTCAAATATCACCAATTACAACGAATTCTGATATAATGAGGATGATCACCTAATTCCCAATAACTTACTCCCACTCATCATCTGTAAAACAATACAGATGTGAGAATCATACCTGGTAAATACATACCCTGGAGTAAGTGTCTAATCGGGAAAACAGTTTTCCTTTAACAATGCACTGAAACATTAAAATGTTTCGTAGGGGTATCCTGGTATTCCTAGTAATTCCTCTTCCATAATCCAATTCATAACTTTAACCGTATATTTTATTGCCATCTCTCCAAATCCCTTTATTTGTCTTTAGTCGTTACCTTCTGTACACCATCGTTAGGCTAAATGGTTTTCTTCCTTCCCTACCGTTCGGCACCAGCCTATGGTTTGGAAGAAGACTATCCAGTAAGCATAATAGGTTTACTCTCCTAAACCAAGGAGTACTCGTATCTTGAGAGAAGGTGATGATGAAAGACAACTGAATAATACCTTATTCTATTTCTCCCGAACTGGGAAAAAGCAAAGGTGAAATAGGAGTGGCGATGAAGTACGCGGTTTTGGTCATGAATGATAATAGTCACAATTTATTTTGCCCTCTTTCTAATACTTTTATCTTGTCTTTACATATTATCTTTTGCACACCCTACTTAGGCTAATTTTTTTTCTTCATTCCCTACCTTTCGGCACCGGCCTATGGTTTGGAATAAGAATATCCAATAAGCGTAATAGGTGTACTCTCCTAAACTAAGGAGCCCTCGCAACCTGAGAGAAGGTGATAATAAAAGACAACTGAATAAACTAATTCTATTTCTCCTGAACCTGCATCCATCCTCGAAGAAGTCCCTTCGAGTTCGTATATAACCATACGATGGATCTATCCAATGGAAGTGGATATCCGTAGTAATATGGGGTGTTCTGAGAAATACAAAGGGTAAAGGAAGGAGCGGCAATGACTTATGCAACTTAAGACAATCCAAAAGCCGGTATTTTAAGAAGGTTCGGTCAACTTGGTCACTGAGTCATAGTCTAGGGTCGGTCAAAGGTCGCTGCCAAAGAGAGAAAAGAAACACTCTGCGTGAACTCTAACCTAGATCAGAATGGTTATCACTTTATCTAATCAGGAAACCTCCCACTGTAATCTCAAATTCTCCTCCAAACCTGAAAAAAGAATTAGTCGGGATCACCCGAAGAGTATACTAACTCATCAGTAAGAATCGGGATCCAACTATCATCGCATAATAACTTGATGGAAGGCACTCAAGTTATCACACTCCAGAAGGTATGCGCATGCCTGGCAAGTTTGCTGTTTGTTTGAAACTCCCGATATGATTTTTGCCCCATGCTCTTATGACCTTGGCGTTAGGTCAAAATATCATAAGTCACATGTCAAGTTCTATCCGTCATTATCTAGGTTAATTTGAACCCACCCGCACATGCCCTTGGCGTTAGGTCAAAATGGCAGAACGACTGTCCCAAACCAACTCATCTATCTATGCAACAATTGAATACCCAGCAGCTACCAAACACTATGCCTTGGCGTTAGGTCAAAATACATAGCTTGAATACTACTGAACACCCAAAAGAAATGACGGAGGGCTACAGCTGGTTTTTGGCGAAAAACCTTTAACGTAATGAACTTGATCTCGTTGAAGGAACCTGATAGCTTTTTATAAAAATATAGCGACGAAAACCTTTTGCTAAAGAGGTCACTCCCGGTGAAGGGATCTCGGCTCTTTCCTCGTGGAATGAGGTGCAGGATATTCCAACCGAATATCACTATGCAAAGCAACTTGTAATCGACTATATTAAAGTTATTACCCTGACGCAAACTTCTGCCCAAGGGGTCACTCTCGGTGAAGGGATCTCGGCCCTTGCCTCGCCGAATGAGGTGCGGGATATTCTAAACTGAATATCACTATGCAAAACAAAAAGAAACGTCTTTGTAATAACACTTTTAAAATTGGATCCAACAACATTAAATATAGGTTTGTTTTACTTTGCATTGATCAGAATCAACGCAGTCCCATCAATCAATCACACCAGAAAAGAACGAAAATATAATGTACGTATATACCATCCGCATTCGCCACTTGGTCCCGACATCACCCGTTAGGTTACTTAACTAACGACAGAGCGGGCGCTGGACTAGCGCGGGTGTAAAACATATACAACATCTAATAGTATATATACCAATATACAATAATCGTCCCAGGCGTGATAATATGCAACATTACAGAAAAGTAATAAGCATCACAGAACAATACTGATAATCTGGGATTCTCGGGTTTCACAGAGCCGCTGCTGAAACCTGACGTTCCCTGGTCGTGTGGATAGCCTGTGCAATGAAACCTAGACCCCTACGGGTGCGGCAAGTTACCCGCCAAAACCTGAAGCGAGGTAGTCCCCCCGCAGCATAGTGAATGGAACACCCGGCACTTCACGGAATCCGGTAAATTGAGCACCCCTCCTTGGGTCAACCTGTACCCCCTACGAGTGCGGCGAATAGTCTGCCAATTCTAGAGTGAGGTCCCTTTGCCTCTCAAAGCCATGAGATACGGACCCGTTGCACTCCAGAACCCGGCTATCCGTGCACTCCTTCGCGGGATAAACCTAGTACAGAAATAAAAATATATACAACGGGTACATCGACCTCAACCCGGTCGTGCCCCAAAAGAATATTATACAAACAGGCAGTGACGGAAGTCCACATGTTGGACGCTCGTCCCGCAATATCAAATGTACAAATAAATCCAAACTGCACTACCATTGCACACTGCTATCCACCACGACATATCCGCAACATTACAGCACAACACAGAACATCAACGCGAATGTCACGTTCGCAAACCCGTCTAAAAGAACTATAGCAATCAGACGCGGTTTACCGATCAAATGACATTCCCGGTCGGAGATATAAAGTAAGTACTGCATACTAACAAGTTTAAAATTTCGATCGACTAAATTTCCCGAAGTGGGCCCCACGTACATCTGTTGTACAGTAACAAAATCTGGGCCCAAAAGAACTATACCAAAAACCACAATTTCCAAAATGAAGCTCTCTGGAAAAAGTTTGTGCATTGTTCCCACTAAAGCACCGCGGTTCCGCGGTCAAACCCTAGGTTTGACCGCGGATCCGCGGTGGTCTTGTGGGATCACGTGCCCAAATTTTTCCAGAATTCTTAGAAAACCCTGCTTGACTTTCTGTGATATGCAAAATTATTTTTAGACTCTTTTAAAAATCGACAGAAACTCAGAACATGGAATTTGCGGTTTTCGAAAATCCGTTCGATCGATGTTTTAAACACGTTAGCACAAGTTAGTAAAGCTTAATGGTGAGGCTCTGATACCACTGTAAGTCCACGGTAGCGCCTCGGCCGTCTAACAGACGCCAAATGCGGAACAAAAACTTTTTACAACTGGCGCTATCTCGTACTATAACCCGGACCTACCATTAAAGCTAAACTAACAAAATACAAAGTGGGTAGAATTGTTATACCGAACGATCCGAGTCCTTCAGTCTTCAACCATCATCCCACGCTTTGTTGCGGCTGCTCCGATCTCCTGAATCTTCAGTCTTCTCGTCAAGGTGGCACCACGTCGACCGATCTTTAAACGGGCTCCCGCCTCTGAACCGAGGCAACTCGCTCGTCAAGTTTGCTAAAAGAGAAGACCAAGATGAAGTAGAGAATGAGTAGAACACTTTGTCTCGTTACGTCCAAAACTATGGACGAACGGTTAATGAAGTTGCCTTTTGGATTCAACTGAAATGAGAAATGAATATCTGAAATTTCCATGAACCCAAAAACCCTAATCTTTTTCCAAATGAACAACCTTCTCTTTAACAAGAGGGGCCGGCCATATATAATGGGAGGGAGGTGAGTATAGGAATCAAGAGAGTAACCATTAGCAATAATGAAGAGGATGCGTCATAATGCACACCTTGCAAAACTATAATGCAAGTGATGAATCATTAAACCTAGTCACTAAAACATTAATTGAAAACCAATGAGTCATAAGCCAAATCATCATCCATTAATGCAAATGAGTGACTCACAAATCCTAGTCACCAAATCTAGAAACTTCCACACTCATCTCAAGAAAAGATAAATCCACATTTAACCGAATGTTAAATACGGGCGATAGGAAACTGGCAACTTCCAAAAGTTATCCTGAAACGAATTTCAGGATAACCCCATATCAGTATAAACATACCCGCATTTGTATTATGATTAGTCGAAAATATTGTATATTTTAGCCGGCAATTTCCTCATCATTTGCATTCATATAGAAGTGTTCAGCATTCATATTTTACATATTAGCAAAACTGTCGCAAAATATCAGATTACATGTATTAAACTCTAAAACCGACACTATAAAGGAAATTGACTACATTTCATGGTATCGCATCATCCCTACATTTGCGCAACACTTGTTTTGAGATTTGTGTAGGAAAATCCAGAAGTAAAGCCAAAAACTTACATGGTACCGATCAAACATGACTCCAACTCAATGATTTCAGTTCTGGTATCAATCCAAAGGGACAAACAAAAATCAACATATCAGATAAAACCCTAAATGGCATTCCAAGACCACACCAGAAAGCCCAAGGCCCAAGCCCCACAAAGAGCCACGGATCCACGGCAGGAGCCTGCTTGCGCCGCGGATCCGCGGTGGGTCCAAGGAATCAGCTTCCTAAAATTGGTGCAAAATTCTCATCGCTGGGTCCAGACTTCAAAAAGGCATGTCAACTTCCAGAAGACTCCAGAGACTTCTGCCGGATCAGAAAACCCTTGTTCCCACACTTAACAAAGCCTTGTATTCTAGAAACTTCTACCTAAACCCTAGCTTAAACCCTAAGCTAAGCCTAACAAACTCTTTCTAGAAGTCTTTCAACAAACTTTTGGAGGGAACTCAAAGGCTTAGGGTTTGGGTGCTCTATAAATAAGACCCTAGGCTCACTTGTAAATCATCTTGATTCATCTTGGAATCAACCCAATTCTAGTTCATTTGAGAGCCATTCTATCTCTCTCTTCATCTTCTTCTTCCACAAGTCTAGTGAGAGGATTTGTGTGAAACCCTAACCCTAATTCCATTCAAAAGCCAAGATCCCGAGTACCCATTCAAGCAAGAAGCCTTGCAACCTTTTAGGAGCCGAGCCGGTCTTCAACGGAGCAAGTGGTCAAAGCCGATTCGCGACTCACGGAGCCGAGCGAAGCCAAGTCGACAATTTAATTCTTCCTCTTGTAGTTCTTGAGCGACTGTAATCAAATTGTTGATATAAATAAAAGGTGAAATTCTTTTATCTTGCTTTCTTTAAATTCTTGCATCATGAGTCAATCTAAATTTCTAGTTATAATTCTTGTTGTGATGTTTGAGTAATACTCCGCTCGTCGAGGAGTCGAGACGGTCAATAGAATGATGATGTAATATATCTTAAATCGATTCTTGATTCCTACGAGTTTTGTAAACCCTATCAAATTCAAGAACCGACGACCCATTTCGTTGCGATGCTTTCTTAATTGATATCGCTCGAAATTGGGGAGTTACGATTGTTTCTTGAAATTACTAGAGGCTAGAATGTGAATGAAATCAACGGAAGAACAAGGGTTAAACGGTGAAACCCTAATTTCATCAAGAAAGCCCTAACTCTCGTCGATCATCATCGATCTAGTATCAATCCTTCGAAGGACAAGAACACGAAATCTTGAGGTTACATCACATCTATAGATCCGATCGATTCCTACGAGCCTCATTTAGATTCTTGACATTTTTTTTGGAAATATTATCGAAACCCAATTCTTGATTGTTTATCAGTTTCTTGATTCTTGATTAAACTCGTGACACTTGAATCATTTGATAAATTCTTGAATCATTTTTTCTTTTCTTTTCAATTAACTTTTCGATTCAAACAAAGCAAATATAAAAACGAATCGCACAATCCCTGTGGACGATCCGCACTCACTTACAATCTACATCCGACACCGTAGTTGATTGCGGTCAAATATAATTCTTTGATTGTGATTCTATTCATTTTCTAAAACGACACACAAAGAAATGATCAATCAAATGGCGCCGTTGCCGGGGATCGCGCGATAATTCGTTTCATATTATAGTTTGAATTGAAAGAATTATTTCATTGTTATTTTGAGATCAAAATTCGTGCAAACCCTAAACAATTTGTTGTGTTTCATTGCAAGGAAATCTGGAACTTGCTGGAAATTGATAAAAAATTTTGGAAAATTCCAGAGAGCTGGAGTTATCAACAGGAAGCTCCTGAAGAAGTTTGGTTCAGTGATCCCACATTTGGACCGCGGAAGGGCGGCATAAGAGAGGATCTGCGGCGGAACCAAGGCCTGTTAGGGGGTTCTCTGAAAAAGTTTTGTTTCAGGTGAATTCTTGACTTCTCCTTTCTCCTCTTTTTAGCTCCAACTAATACTTTTCTGCAGGATTCTTTGCAAAGAATAGTAGCTCGCAAATTGCAAAATAAAATTTGTGCGTGATTTTGTTTCTCGGTTGTTTGCATTCAAAATACGGATATTAAGGGGCACGGCCAAATCCAAATTAGGTGGGGATTTCATTACCCTTCCTAGGCCCCGAAAACCGCCAAACTTGCATCCGCATTGACCCACATTAACTAAAAGAAATCTAGAGATGACTCTAAGGACTGTCGCGCTCAATTAGGACAGAAGAACGCCGTGGGTAATTCATTGCTTATCCGCGTTTTCTTGTGGTGCCTAGGAAAGTGTGTCGAAGGCTAGTGGTTATTAATTAGGCCCACTACTTATGTAGTGGAGTACCTTCCCACTTACCTGGCACTTACCTGGCCACAGGGGGACAAAGAGGCAGTGGAGGATTTATCCTGCGACTTGTCTTTTGGCAGTTAGGAGCGGTCTAGAGCCGGACCTAGGTGACCATTAGATTCTAGGGTTGTGTGCTGCATTTGTTGTATCGCATCATTTTTTTTTCAAAAATCCGTCCCTTTTTCAAAGCAAACACCGCATTCATTTACCCCTAATTATAAGCCAACGCTGCCACTTGTACTAACCCTTTTTAGTACAAGATAGGCTGGACACGGGATTCTAGTGCCCGTTTAGTCCGCGTACCTTTTATCGACTCCGAAGTCGATATTTCTCCATTTACCTTTCCTTTACCCACTACCACACCCACACCGATGGATCCGAATCCATCAAACTTCTTTAACCCTAATCTGCCGCCGTCCGTTGGTGCGCAGAATCCACCCCGCATCTCTCTCCAGGAGAGGTGCTATCCACTTAGAGGTCCTCTTTCGACCTGCTTATCCACACCACCAGCCAATGGGGATAACTTTGAGATTAAGCCCCAGTATATCAATCTTTTACCCAAATTCCACGGACTCGAGACTGAGGACGCTTACGTTTTCATTACCAAATTTGAAAACGTATGCGCAATGATAGGTACGTCACAACTTTCAGTGGATGCGATACGTCTACGACTTCTTCCATTTACTTTGTGCAATATAGCCGAGAAGTGGCTATATAACACTACCGCACACTCTATTACGAATTGGGAAGAATTCGTCACTGCATTCCTTAAGAAATTTTACCCAATCCAAAAGACAGCTCGAATCCGTAGCGAACTGAATCAATTTTCCCAGCTGCCTACCGAACCATTTTCAAAATGCTTTGAACGTTTCAAGGATCTTTTGGTTCAGTGTCCTCATCACGGCATCCCGAGATGGGAGCTTTGCCGAATCATTTATGAGGGCATTAACTCAAACACTAAACAGAGACTTGAAAACATGTGTCAAGGTACTTTTATGACCAAGGATGATGGGGAAGCTTGGAAGCATCTAGAAGAGTTCGCTGAAAAATCACTACAGTGGGAGAGTGGAACCCAACCATTGAATAGGGGTGGCGTACACCAAATAGATGTGTCCATAGGTGTTCGAGCTGAGATGGCAGCAATGCAAAAGGAGCTTGACGCTATGGAACACAAATTTTCTGCAGCCTCCCTAAACCCAATGTCACTCCCCAAAACTGTTTGTGGGTGCTGTTCTGATCCGTCTCATTTAACGGAAGAATGTCCATTAAACTCTGTGTTTCAAGGTCACGAGCATTCTAATGCCGCATTTCAAAGACCTAGAAACGATTCATATTCTTCCACGTACAATCAGGGTTGGAGGAATCACCCGAATTTCGCTTGGAACCAAAACCAATCTCAAAACACGGTTCCAAATACGAATCAATTTCAAAGGGCTCTTCCTCCACCACAACAGCAACCCCTTCAACTCACTCAGCACCCCTATCAGTCACAAAATTTCCAAAATCAGGTCAACAATCCTGCACAGTCTAATCCTATGCAATCGACCTGTTCTGACGAATTCTCTCAATTCACTCAAACCATGAAATCACTTTTATCAAATTTCATAGAGGTTTCGACTGAGGTTAGATCTTCCGTCAGTGAGATAAAGAAAAACTCAGCGTCCCAAGCTGAGAGTATCAGATCGATGGAAGCTGAAATCGCACGCCTAAAAGCCGAAATGAGTGCGAGAGAAAAAGGGAAACTTCCCTCTCAACCCCTACAGAATCCTGGGCATTACAATGTAAATGCCATCACAACGTTGAGATCGGGAAGAGTGCTGAACAATCATGTCGGGGAAAGTATTGATGATACTGAAAATCATATCAACACCCCGGCTGAGACCTTTCCACACACACACACTTCTCCTTCTGATCCTTCTTCTTCTACCACACCACCTTCTCACGAGCCTATTCTCCATTTCCCTTTAGGCTCGACACCTTCTCCCAACCCTTATAGTTCTCCACAGACGGTCCCCACACCTCTTTTGGGACCTCGTCTACCCCCTCTTCCTTCTCCTATGATGGACCCTGCGTTTATTGCGAAAGCTCCTTACCCGAACCGGTTAAGGGGTAACAGAACGAGTCCTCATATGGAGAAAATTATAGAAATGTTCAAACAGGTTAACATCAATATCCCTCTCCTCGATGCAATTCAACAAGTCCCCGCTTATGCGAAAATTCTTAAGGACTTGTGCACTAGGAAGAGGAAGACTCAAGTGCCGAAAAAGGTCTTTATGGCTAATAATATTAGCACTGCTTTTATTCCCCAGCTACCAAAGAAACGAAAGGACCCAGGATGTCCTACAATATCGATTTCTATTGGGGGTAAAAACATAAATCGTGCTCTTTTAGACCTTGGCGCAAGTGTTAACATACTCCCTTATTCTGTCTATGAGCAACTAGGGATTGGAGAGCTGAAACCTGCTCACTGCACTCTCCAGATGGCAGACCGATCTATCACCAAACCAAGGGGTGAATTAGAGGATGTGTTGATTAAGGTCGGGAATTTGTTTTCCCTGTAGACTTCATTGTGCTCGACACACATCCTGTAGCAAACCCCCGGGGTCAAATTCCGGTGATTTTAGGTCGTCCTTTCCTTGCCACTTCCAACGCTGTTATAAACTGTAGAAACGGTTCAATGAACTTATCATTTGGAAATATGACCATTGAACTAAATATCTACAAAGTTGGAAGTCAGCCATCAGAACCCTCTGCTCATATTTTAGATGTGTGCTCTGTCCATGAGATCGCTCCCGATAGTTGTGGAGCTGTGGAACTTTGCTTTACTGATCTCGATGACATTACCACATCTCTGTTTGACTTTACACAAGATCTTAGTGAGGACACTTTACCTACACTTGAGTCCTGCACTTCTGACTTTTCTCCACCCGAGTCTGTATCTTTCACAGGCTCTGAGCTTCTTTGTAAATCCAAAAATCACTCAATGATCCCTCCTTCTATCATTTCTCCGCCTGAATTAGATCTCAAAATTTTACCCTCTCATCTGAAATATGCTTATTTAGGTGAGAAGGAGTCTTTACCGATTATAATTTCCGCTTCTCTAGCATTAGAGCAAGAGAATGCACTTTTATCGGTATTGAGATCTAACAAAGAGGCGTTTGGTTGGAGTATGGCGGACATCAAAGGGATTAGTCCCTTGATAGTTGAACATCATATACATGTGATGGATGATGCCAGACCAACCCGAGAACCACAGAGACGGTTGAATCCCGTCATGAAGGAAGCTGTAATGAAAGAGATCGTCAAATGCTTAGATAATGGTATTATATACCTCATCTCCGATAGCCAATGGGTGAGTCCTATACATGTCGTTCCTAAGAAATCCGGCATCACAGTTATAACCAATGAGGCGAATGAGTTGATTCAGACACGCACCCAATCTGGGTGGCGTGTATGTATCGATTATAGAAAACTCAATGCTGCCACGAGGAAAGACCACTTTCCTCTACCATTCATTGATCAGATGCTGGAACGCTTAGCGGGACGAGAGTATTATTGTTTTATGGACGGATACTCGGGCTATAATCAGGTCCCCATCGCCAAAAAGGATCAAGATAAAACCACTTTTACTTGTCCTTTTGGTACTTTTGCTTACAGTCGCATGCCCTTCGGGTTATGCAATGCTCCCGCTACCTTTCAGCGGTGTATGATGGGGATATTCTCTGATATGGTAGAGAATTTTTTGGAGATCTTTATGGACGACTTCTCGATTTTTGGAGATTCTTTTTCCGATTGCCTAGCGAATCTTGACACTGTTCTTACTCGTTGCAAAGAGAAGAACTTGACTTTGAACTGGGAAAAATGCCATTTTATGGTCCAAGAAGGAATTGTTCTTGGACATGTCATTTTACAGAAAGGCATTGAGGTTGACAGAGCCAAAATAGATGTCATTCAAAACCTCCCTCATCCCAAAAGCGTCAAAGATATTCGCTCTTTCCTTGGCCATGCGGGCTTTTATAAGAGATTCATTAAGGACTTTAGGAAAATTGCTAGACCTTTAACTCTTCTCCTGGCCAAGGATACGACCTTCCATTTTGACTCGGACTGTGGGACAGCTTTCGACTCACTTAAACACTCACTCACTTCAGCCCCCGTTTTATCATCACCAAACTGGGATTACCCCTTTGAGCTGATGTGTGACGCATCTGATTTTGCAGTAGGTGCAGTCTTAGGACAGCACATTGAAAAGATGCCACACGTGATTTACTATGCAAGTAAGACCCTGAATGATGCGCAAATCAATTATACAACCACAGAAAAAGAACTCTTAGCGGTTGTATTTGCATTAGAAAAATTCAGGCCTTACTTAATTGGCTCACCTATAGTTGTGTATACTGACCATTCCGCTTTAAAACATCTTCTGGCGAAGAAAGATGCAAAAGGTCGACTGATACGTTGGATCCTACTGTTACAAGAATTTGATCTTGTTATCAAAGATAAGAAAGGATGTGAAAACGTAGTAGCTGACCATCTTTCACGCATCATTTCTTCCCCTGTGACCCTGCCGATCAATGACTCATTTCCTGATGAGCAACTCTTGAGCATATCCAATGAACCATGGTTCAGGGATATTGTGAACTATCATGCCACGGGACTGATACCTAGTGATTGGTCAAAACAGGACAAATACCGTTTTCTATCCCAAGTAAAACACTTTTACTGGGACGAGCCCTATTTGTTTAAATATTGTCCTGATCAGATCATTCGCCGGTGTGTCCCGAATGAAGAGTTCAATAGTGTTCTTTCTTTTTGTCATGATCAGGCCTGTGGGGGTCACTTTGGTCCTAGAAAGACAGCGGAAAAGGTTTTGCAATGTGGATTTTATTGGCCGACCTTATTCAAGGACGCATTTGAGCATTGCAAAACCTGTACACAATGTCAGTATATGGGTAGAATCTCCCAGAGGAATGAAATGCCTCAGAAACCCATCTTGGTTGTTGAAATATTCGATGTTTGGGGCATAGATTTTATGGGTCATTTTCCCAACTCCTTTGGGAATCTGTACATACTGCTGGCGGTTGATTATGTTTCAAAGTGGGTAGAAGCCATTCCATGTCGCACTAATGACAAGAAAGTTGTCATTAAGTTCTTGAAAGAGAATATCTTCTCACGATTTGGACACCCACGCGCTATTATTAGCGATAATGGGACACACTTCTGCAACAGATCTTTCGAGACTCTGATGCGGAAATACTCATTCAACCACGAACTTTCTACACCCTATCACCCCCAAACAAGCGGGCAGGCTGAAATCTCAAACAGACAAATCAAATTTATCCTGGAGAAAACTGTTGCTAAAAATAGAAAAGACTGGTCGACCAAACTGACGGATGCTCTTTGGGCATTCCGAACTGCATATAAGACCGACCTAGGGATGTCTCCATACAGGATAGTGTTTGGAAAAGCATGTCATTTACCCGTCGAGATAGAGCATAAAGCATTGTGGGCTATTAAAGAGATAAATTTTGATTTAAACCTTGCTTGCAGCTTTCGGAAGCTGCAACTTAACGAGCTAAGCGAACTCCGCGATGAAGCTTATGATAACGCTGTAATCACAAAGAATAGGACTAAGGTTTTTCACGATAAAAACATTTTGAGGAAAACATTTTTACATGGTCAACAAGTCCTTCTTTATGATTCACGACTACACCTTCATGCGGGTAAGCTTCGATCTCGATGGAAGGGACCTTTTGTTGTGCGGTCTGTATACCCGCACGGGGCAGTAGAAGTAGAAAATGTTAAAAACGGCACCGTTTTCAAAGTAAATGGACATAGACTAAGGCCGTATTTTTCCACTGACCCCACGGAGGAGCTCTTGTTCTTACAAGAGCCAGTTTATTTGGATTAAAATTCCTCCGTCTCACCTTCATATCCAGTATATCACTGCATCATCTTTTGAATGTAGGTGAGTAAAAAGAATAAGTTTGGGGGAAGTTCTTCACTTATACATTTTTCCCCACTAATAATTCCTCCCAGATTTACAGGTTTTTTAGATATAGCTGTTGGCAACAGTGAGGACACTGTTGAAAACAAGTTTGGGGGAGATTTGTGCTTATTTTCGCATCATTTGCATATCATTTGCATAAGCACAAAACATTTCTTTTAAAAATCTATAAAAACATTTCTTTTAAAAATCTAAAAAAAATGAAAAATTTTCAAAACCCATAAATTTTTTTTTAAAAATTCAAATATAAAAATAATTTTAATGTTGACACTTTTTTTTGTATATAAATAAGATAATGAAAGTTTAGATAGTGAACAATTACATCCATGAGACTAGAAAATTTTTAGAAAACTAAGAAAATTAGAAGTTTTCTTATACGAACTAGTAATAAGTAGTTATGAGCCGTTGTCCCAAGGGTTAGTAAGATGAAGACATCACTAATCTGAGGATAAAAATAAGTCTGAAAAATAGTTTCTATTCTGAAAGCCAAACATTTTGAACGTTGATACCCTGCTATTCGCACTTACACACGTCTTGAAGCCTGGGATAGTAGAGGATACCTTGAAATGCTCTTGTTTTAAAGCCAAAAGTATGAAGGAGATAAAAAAATGAAATGAAGAAAATATAAAGTGGTGAGAAAAATGGACACTGGTTTTGTTATCACCAAGGGCAATAAAAAATATTTAGCGAGGGTGCTTCTTCACCTAGTGCCTTAAGGCCAACTGGTCTGGGAGTCACTGCTATGCCTGAGGTGGTGCAAGACGAGGAAAATACACCAAGTAAAGCAAGCACATGAGTAATCGGTCGGTTAGTACCTCAAGAAGTATTAACGGTCGCATGAAAGTGTGTGAGCAATCTCATCTAAGTATTCATTAATCAAAAAGTACTGAGGCTGATGGGCAAGAGTATGATAGCTTGAATTGAATTCTCCGGGTGTAGGGATGTCTTTACACACACGCTGGGTTATATGATCGATGTTTGGAAGAAAGATAGGAATGAAGAATAAGACGATGTTTTATTGAGGGAGGACGTGATTTCTAACATCTTTTCATGACCATTAAGATAGGGCTCATGACAACCGAAAAGCTAGCTTAGTTGGAAACCCTAATTTTCAAGACTTTTCTTTTACGATTCTTTTCTTTAAATGTAATATTCATGATCTTTCTTTTATTATTGAATTTTGTGGGTGCAATCCGCTGAAAACCCTCAGGAGACAACACTCCTCCTACTAGGGACACCTAGAGGTTTAAAGGCTTGTTGCACGTGCTCAGTGCAATCGTGTTGCCTACGAAAGTATGCTAGTTAGTTTTTCTCTTTCTTTATTTTCTCCTTCTCTTTTTAATAAAACAGTTCGCTCGAGACGATCGAAATTAAGTTTGGGGGAATTTGATTAGTCGAAAATATTGTATATTTTAGCCGGCAATTTCCTCATCATTTGCATTCATATAGAAGTGTTCGGCATTCATATTTTACATATTAGCAAAACTGTCGCAAAATATCAGATTACATGTATTAGACTCTAAAACCGACACTATAAAGGAAATTGACTACATTTCATGGCATCGCATCATCCCTACATTTGCGCAACACTTGTTTTGAGATCTGTGCAGGAAAATCCAGAAGTAAAGCCAAAAACTTACATGGTACCGATCAAACATGACGCCAACTCAATGATTTCAGTTCTGGTATCAATCCAAAGGGACAAACAAAAATCAACATATCAGATAAAACCCTAAATGGCATTCCAAGACCACACCAGAAAGCCCAAGGCCCAAGCCCCACAAAGAGCCGCGGATCCGCGGCAGGAGCCTGCTTGCGCCGCGGATCCGCGGTGGGTCCAAGGAATCAGCTTCCTAAAATTGGTGCAAAATTCTCATCGCTGGGTCCAGACTTCAAAAAGACATGTCAATTTCCAGAAGACTCCAGAGACTTCTGCCTGATCAGAAAACCCTTGTTCCCACACTAAACAAAGCCTTGTATTCTATAAACTTCTACCTAAACCCTAGCTTAAACCCTAAGCTAAGCCTAACAAACTCTTTCTAGAAGTCTTTCAACAAACTTTTGGAGGGAACTCAAAGGCTTAGGGTTTGGGTGCTCTATAAATAAGACCCTAGGCTCACTTGTAAATCATCTTGATTCATCTTGGACTCAACCCAACTCTAGTTCATTTGAGAGCCATTCTATCTCTCTCTTCATCTTCTTCTTCCATAAGTCTAGTGAGAGGATTTGTGTGAAACCCTAACCCTAATTCCATTCAAAAGCCAAGATCCCGAGTACCCATTCAAGCAAGAAGCCTTGCAACCTTTTAGGAGCCGAGCCGGTCTTCAACGGAGCAAGTGGTCAAAGCCGATTCGCGACTCACGGAGCCGAGCGAAGCCAAGTCGACAATTTAATTCTTCCTCTTGTAGTTCTTGAGCGACTGTAATCAAATTGTTGATATAAATAAAAGGTGAAATTCTTTTATCTTGCTTTCTTTAAATTCTTGCATCATGAGTCAATCTAAATTTCTAGTTATAATTCTTGTTGTGATGTTTGAGTAATACTCCGCTCGTCGAGGAGTCGAGACGGTCAATAGAATGATGATGTAATATATCTTAAATCGATTCTTGATTCCTACGAGTTTTGTAAACCCTAGCAAATTCAAGAACCGATGACCCATCTCGTTGCGATGCTTTCTTGATTGATATCGCTCGAAATTGGGGAGTTACGATCGTTTCTTGAAATTACTAGAGGCTAGAATGTGAATGAAATCAACGAAAGAACAAGGGTTAAACGGTGAAACCCTAATTTCATCAAGAAAGCCCTAACTCTCGTCGATCATCATCGATCTAGTATCAATCCTTCGAAGGACAAGAACACGAAATCTTGAGATTACATCACATCTATAGATCCGATCGAATCCTACGAGCCTCATTTAGATTCTTGACATTTTATTTGGAAATATTATCGAAACCCAATTCTTGATTGTTTATCAGTTTCTTGATTCTTGATTAAACTCGTGACACTTGAATCAATTGATAAATTCTTGAATCATGTTTTCTTTTCTTTTCAATTAACTTTTTGATTCAAACAAAGCAAATATAAAAACGAATCGCACAATCCCTGTGGACGATCCGCACTCACTTACAATCTACATCCGACACCGTAGTTGATTGCGGTCAAATATAATTCTTTGATTGTGATTCTATTCATTTTCTAAAACGACACACAAAGAAATGATCAATCATATTACGACCGAATACAAATGCAACTGAGACAAAGATATTATATCTACACAGTATAATACTCGGATCCGGCCTAAACCAAAGCCGACCGGTATTATCTGCCCGAAATATGACACGTGCGAAAACGCACGTGCATTTTCCGAACCCCGCCATAAACCCATACGGCCTCTACAACGTTTCGCCCGAACTTGGGAAAGTGTCTGTGGGGGACTCTAATGACTCATCAACACACTGGTACTGGGTATAACCACTAGCACGTCAGAGGTACAAGCTGTACGTAACGTTTGCCTATGTATTGATTGGAAGGGAAGCTGATGAGCGAACTCATCCATAAACCCTACTAAGCCTAACAGTGACAATATGCATACAGCCCGGTCCGTTCGTCTATGAGTATCGCATATCTGCCTAGGGGGCTAGTAACGTCAGATCCCCAATAGCGGTATAAGTCGTGTCAGAGAGTGGCCCAGAACACCCTGAGATACTACTGGAGTACCTACCAGTAAATCTCATGCCTCGGCCGAGGGCTTTGTGTAATGGCTCTCCTCGACACAGCGCGATCTCACCCCCAATACCGGGAGAGACGAATCGCCTGCCGATCCGCTCACTTGCCTCCATGTGGCTCGGGACTGTACCCAAAAAAGACCTGTTTGCACGACTCCTTTGAGCCGTGGTAGGGTAGAAATCAAAGCACAGTGGGAACTCACACGAGACAAATGACGACCTCAGGTCGATGAACTAACCTGTACACATGTCACCAGGGAACTGCTATCGGACGATATGTATAATACCAACTAGCATGTTCCCGGCGAGTCCTGTCCGGTGTACTCATAACCCAATGAGCACCTGCATACATCTTAGGTGAACCAACTGACACCAATGGCTTGTGAGACCAGCCATTGCCCCTCGTCGGGGTCTCGACTGTATACACTAGTCTACTCTGGAGTATCGATGCCCTGTCTCGAAACTCCCACGACTAGGGACACTTTAAGGATGTGCTTACAAACCCCAGCTCCCACGTATATGATCGCCATCATACTGCTGGTAGTCAAGCAAGAATCCATGGGCTCTATCATCATGTGAACTAAAGTATGTATACGATGATAAAGACAAACCAGATAGCATACTATCATTTCGAGCAAGACTGTCATATCGGTATAGGTCCTGCCTCAATTATTGCAATCACGTACCTGCGATCCAATAATTAATTTTGAGGGCACTATCTCCAACACTCTCTTCATACTTCTGATATATGTCGTTGTAATTCCTCAACATCTTCAGAGAAGTGGCGGGTCCCGACAATCAACAGCAACCCCCATCCCAACTTGATGAAAGATATGAAATTTCATCAAGACGGGGAATGATACATCCCACATGTATGCACTTCCATATTGATGTGTATATCTCATATTGATACGCATCCCATATAAATGCAAGTCGAATATCGAGCCTCGGCTATACACACACACACACATACACACACACACACACACGCACGCATATATGTATATCTTTGATGGAAACATAAATACCTTCAAATTGGATCGCACCCCAAATTGGGTGCATCCCATGTCACCATCGTTCATTTCACCATGTAACAAATACATGTGCGCGCAAGATGAACGTTGGACCGAAATGTCTTTAAACTAATATTCGCACCAAACACGGCGATAATAGACTGAAACGTCCTTGAACTAATATGTTTTGCCCTGCAGACTGTCTCCATACTGACTACCGTATTCTATCCATGGGCTATTCATATATGATCTAATGATCAGTTGAGCCCATATGTTCACTGTACCTAAGTCAATCTTAGTCTCATATATGACTAATGATGCTTAGACCAAACCCAGGTTACCCGTGAACGGATGGACCTAACAAATGTGAGAAATGTGTCCTAAGTTCATGTAGGGTTGCCTAGCACGGCAGCAAGTTTTTGGGAGGCATCATCCATGCCATATTTAAATTTGTGTCGTTCTAGCTAACCCTAACCCTAGAATCGAAACTAGAAAATCCGACGAAACGAATGCAAACAACTTTGCAACTAAAGTGAATAAGGAATACAACCTTTGTAGACCGGTCCTTCACTTCAATAGCTCCATGTAGTAGTCCCTTCGCTGCGATCACGAACTCCCGGACTCTAGAAAGGCTCCCATGAAGATATGAACAAGCTTGCATCGAAATCTTTGAGGCCGAAGATGATCTACGTCGAGAAGACACTAGCTCATGCTACCTCTTCACTAATGGTGAGATTAGTAAAGAAAACACCCTAAACTAAATGGCTAATAGTAGAGGATGATGAAGTAGGAAGTGGGCTCACTTTAGTTTTATTTTTCTCACAAAATTTCATCACTTAGAAAAAACTAGCAAGCTTTTTCTCTTGAGGAAAAAGAAGAAGTGATGAAGAAAAATGAATGAGAGAGTGAGGTTAGAATTGCAACCATGGTGAGTTAGTGTCATGCCTAACTCATGTAGAGAATAAACCATAGTCTAAGGTTAAGGGTTGGATTATCAAATATCTTAAGCAAGACTAAAGAGTGGACTAAGTCAATCAAGAACACAAGCTTCTACAAGCTTTGAACAATGACAAATATCTCCACAATTTTGAATTTGCTTGAAATAAATATAAACCCTAACTTAACCCTAGCATGGTGTGAGTCTCATACATACATGTTGCAAGTGTTACCTAGCATGACACAACAATATATATCACATATACATTTTGTGTGCAAAAAGAAAATATTACAATTAACATATATATATATATCAATGTATCATCAAGTGAGAAAAAGTAATACTTAAGTGAGCTAATATTAGTTAATGTAATGTAATATAACAAATATATAAACATACATTAAATTATTAAATCAACACTTGATTTAATAATCCGGCTATATTACATATAACCGACTAATATCAAATGTAACAACTTATCGAATCAACACTTGATCCGATAACTTGGCTATATCACATATAACCTGCGATGTCACTAATCGCGAGAATAGAATGTGGTATCACATACACGCATTAATCTCGGTCCCGCACATATCACATATATGCTCCTACTCCGTTTCGCATGAACCAGGAAACCTCTGTATAGGACTCTAAAGACTCGTCAATACGCCGGCAGTAGGTGATGATCATATCAAACACCCACAAGCCGCAAGCGGTCTGCTAAACGTAATGGCCACCAGGGTATTGAGCGATCAAAAGATCAACAAGCAAGCCTTCTCGTACACCTGTGAATCCAATCAGTTACACTACCGTACAGTTCGGTCTCTTCGTCTAATATGTCGCATATCATAGCCTGGGGGTGGTATGACGTCAGACCCCAATAGCCAGATAAGTCATGCCGATGCAAGGTCCATAACGGTTTGAGAAACTACTGATAACACTTACCAGTAAATCTCAGCAACCCTGGCCAGGGATTTCCTGTTATGGCCAATCGAGCATAGCGCAACATCTACTTCCAATATCGGGAGAGACGGAACCCCTCCTATCGCTCATTGCCTCCATGTGACTCAGGACTGTACCCAAAAACCACCTTTTTGCACGATCTCTTGACCGTGGTATGGTGGAAATCAAAGAACAGTGGGAATCACACAAGACTCTATGACGATCTCGGGTCTACAGACTAACATGTACCAGTGTCACTAGAGAACTGCTATCCGACGATAGGTATAATACCATCTAGGAATTCTTGGCGAGTCCGTCTAGTGTACCCAGTCTCCACTGAGCACCCGTATACCTTCTCTGATGTCAAACACCAATGGAGATGGGATCATCCATCGCCCATCATATGGGTCAAGAAGCGCATACGCTAGTCTACTATGGAGTATCGATGCTCTGTCTCGATATTCCTACGACTAGGAACAATCTAAGGATGTAACACCTTAGATTGTGTTTAGCGGTAATTGTGTTTTAATTTGGGGTTTTTGGTAAAAAGTTTACCAAAACGGTTTTCAAATAATTTATCTGGTTTTATGATTATTTTATTAGAATTTTATCCGGACTGCACACACTTGTGCATGTTAACTAGGGTTAAGTCTTGGGTTAAACCATGTTTAGATAACCATGGTGGACTAACCCAATTGTTAAGTTAATTTGTTTTTAATTAAGGGTTTTAGTTTTTAAATTGAATCAGTGTTAGGGGTTGACTAGTATAGGTGAGAGAGAGGCCATGATGGCTTGTGCCATGCTTGGCATTTAATGAGGAGAGAAGGTGAGGGGTTGACTCTCATTGTTTTATTTTCAAAACCTTTGTATTTTCTCTTACACTCATTCTTACTAATATCTCTCCCTCTCACTCTCACACAACACCATAACAACAGCAACATCAGCAGCTGCAACAGAAGCAACAGCAGCAGCAGAAGTGGCAGCAGCAGCAACAACAACACCAACAACAACACAGCAGCAGCAGCAGCAGCCTCAGCAACAGCTTCAGCAACAGCAACAATAGCAGCAGCTCACCAGCAGGCAGCAGTAGCAATAGCAGCAGCACTTCAGCAGCAGCAACAACTTCTTCTTCTTCTTCTTCTTCTCTTCTCCTACATCCTAGGATCTCTAGAGGTATAATCTCTTAACTTGACTTCTTTCTTTGCTAGGATATGGTTTCTAAGCTTAAGTTTAGTGTTTATTATATGATTTAGTGCTAGTTTTGGGTAATTTGAGTGAGATTTGGCAAAGTGATGGTTTTAATTGTTAGTGTAGCCTTACTAAGTGCTGTTAAGACCAGTTAACCCAAGATTTATCCCAGATTTCAGTAAAATACCAGATTGTTTCGAATTGGTGTAACTTGGCGTTTTATTTAGACTTTTTAGCCTTTCTGGAATCTGCTCTTGACCCGGGCACTTCAGGAAAAAGTTGTGGATACTGTAGCATAGTGACCATGTCAAAGACACACACACAAAGCACGGGGACCCCTCTCCCCAGTTTGGCCGAAGTTTTATTGTGTCTGGCCGCAAATTGCGGCCAGAGGGTGGGCTTGGGTGCTGGGGTTTTGTCTGTAGGTGTCTGCTGTGTATCTAGGATTTTTGGTATGTGCAACTTTTTCTGTTTTGACTCGAGTAAAAATCTGGGGTATTAAACCCTATATCGATGCTTTTTAAACTTGTGTGACACGTGTGTAATTTGTGTGGTTCTGTGGTGCGCTGCGCGACACAGCGTGTTGGGGTGGTTTCTGTTGAATTTAAGCACGTCGCGATGTATCGAGTGCACGTGCGTTTAATTTCACACACGAGTTATTCTTTTGATCGGTATATCACGTTTAACAGGATTTGCCTGATGTGTGTTACTTTATGTAAATTCTAGGTTCGCAGTCGGGGACTTCGAGCGCCGTGGAGAAAGGAAAGCAGGTGGTCGGACATACCTAGCGCGAGATCATGGGTGAGTAGATGTAACATCTACGGTGGACAATCGTTTGGATGGCGCAAGTCGTCCGATAATTTAAGTAATTTAAAAGATTCCTAGTGATATTAGTAATTATGAGTTAATGCTAATATCATAATTAATATCATAACATCTTGGTACATTCATGCTCGCATAACATCTTGCTACATTCATGCTCTATGTTGACATACATATACGAACTCATTCTATAGGACACCTGCACCATTACCAGGGTTTTTATATACAGCACAAGAACTATTCATGCATACACACACGCCTTGGTAATTGCCATGCCACAACACTAGATAACTTATAATCGGAAACATTTTCACTATAATTGATGCTTAAACCTGTGCTATTGCATTTAAATCCTTAAGATGAAATTGTAGGATTGCTATTCATGTACATGTACCTCATTACATCATTTGTTCATACCTAGTCTAATAACCATACATTGAAACTTGATTATTGATACCATATGCATTCATTATCATTGACATATATACTTATGATGATTTCTTGAGATTTATGATATTTCTGGATTTCGGGAGAAAGCCGCAAGAATTTCTAAACTTATTACCTCTTTTAAAATATGCAAAGTTGCGGTTTTCTAGTGATGTAAGTGCTGTCCACCATGAATTTGTTGTGGTTTTCGAGACCCGTTTCGAGGAGTTGGATGAACCGTCTCGGGTACATGGTGGGCCCGGTAAGGTACCCCGGGGCGAGAAGGTCGTAGATGATGGCGTTGAGCCTGGTATGGGAGCACTACCTACCGGTGACTTTTTGGCACGGCGGATATCCAGAGGATACCGACCGTGGCCACGAAATATTGAGATATGGATATTTGAGATAGGTCAGCCGGACGGCTGAGGCCAGAGATACTGTGATATGGATACATGAGATTTGAGACAGTTTTGAGGTGTCGATACTGGACACGGATTCTTGATGATTTTAGTGATGTTTTGCTGATATTTCAAAAGAGATTCCAAAAATAAAATAATGATTCTTATACCTACCTATTCAGATCACGAGTTGATTCATGTTGCATACATACCTGCTAGCACATTCATGTTGCATACATACCTGCTAGTATATCCTGCCTTATATGTATTTTAGATGCTAGGATGCTTGTGTGCATACTTGTGATAGCCTCTATAGATGTTTTTTATTACTCACGAGTTGGCAACTCACCCCCGTTGTGCCACAGCCTTTTTGCAGGTCCGTTCCGTCAGCACAGTAGCGCCGGGCGCACCAGCTTCTTTTGTCTCTTTTTCCTGGACTCGAGGCTTTTGCTCGTAGGTGGGTTGTGTTTTTATTTTGTACCACCTTGTATATTAATTGTATCTAGAGTACTCCATCTACTATATCAGCTGCACCTGTTATTTTTATTGTTGTATATTGACCTAGAGACGAGGCTATGAGATTTGTGGACTTGTATGCTGTATTTGGGGTCGAGCTCACTTGAGTCGACATGATATTTTTTTTACTTGTGCTTCTCATGCTTATTTATGCACATTGCTGTTTTACATTGCGTGGAATTTATGACCGTCTTGGGGCGAAGAGCTAGCTCCCGCTTGGGGATGCCATATTCATGTTATTCATTATATTCCAGTTTTGTACCCGTTTGGGGGCCTGTTTTACAAGGAGACTCTGCCGGAATTTTTGGAAAAAAGGATGTTTCTTTTAAAAAAAAATCTTGATGTGACATAATGGATTAAATCGCTTTCAATAAATTGGTTTTCCTTCACTCTATTTTCTTAATCAGGTTTTAATTTCTGGGATTTGGCTTACTTATTTTACGGACGCCTTGAGACGTTTCGTAACTTAAATGCCAGTCACGTTCCGTACCCTACTGTGTTAGTGTATATGCCCTAGGGGCCATTATTGTATCATACTAGTTTGTATATTACTTAATGGAAGCTTGGGATATTCACATGTATATAACAGTCTTGCTAAACATGGTAGTATGCTACTTGGTTTTTCTATCTTAATATGTGAGTATACGTATTGATAGAGCTCTTAGGATCTTGCTTGACTACCAGCGTTGTGATGGCAGTCACACTAGTGGGGGCTGGGTAGTCTACAAGCACATCCTTATTCAGGTCCCTAGTCGTTGGATTATCGAGACAGGGCATCGATACTCCGGAGTAGACTAGTGTGTACGCTTCTCATCCCAGTTGGGGAGATGGTCTGTCCCACAGCCGTCAGTACGTCGTACTGGAGATAGTATACAGGTGCTCGTTAGGTTACGGGTACACCGGACAGGACTCACAGGGAACTGTTGGTTGGTTTTATACCAGTCGTCAGTGAACAGTTCCCAGGTGACATGAGTACAGCATAGTCCGCAGACTTGACACTGCTACTTCGCCTCGAGTGTGTCCCACTGTTCTTAGATTGCTACCCTACCACGGCTCAAAGGAGTCGTGCAAACAGGTAGCAGTTGGGTGCAGTTCCGAGCACTTGGAGGCAGTGGCAGTTAGACAAGATTCGTCTCTCCCGGTATTGGGGGTTGATATCGCGCTGTGTCAGAGAGCCATTACGCAAAGTCCCTGGCCAGGGCAAGCGAGATTTGCTGGTAGGTTCCAGTAGTTTCTTAGGGTGTAATGGGATTCCCTCCGACACGACTTATACCGCTATTAGGGGACTGACGCTTTCCGCCCCCCCTAGGCCCGATATACGATAGTCTTGGACGAACGGACCGGACTGTATGGAGATTGTCACATCAGACTCAGTAGGAGTTCGGATGGGTTTCCTTATCGGCCTTCTTATCGACATCTACCTGGGGACCGTTACGTACAGCTAGTGCCGCTTGCGGTCTGTGGTTAAACCCCACTGCCAGCGTAGTAGTCGAGTCTCTAGAGTCCCACACAGAGAGTTTCCCTACTCCGGGCGAAACGATATAGAGGTCGTATGGTTTTACGACAAGGGTTCGGACGCATACGTGTGTTTACGCACGTACGATTTTCGGACAGTTTTTACCAGTCGGCTTTGGTTTAAGCCAGTTACTGGTATCCGGTTATTGGATTTATGCAGTCTAAAGTTTTTCCGTATTTTTGCGGAAAGGAGGGGCGTTCTCGTAATTGCGCGAGAAGCTTCTGGAAGGTGGTGACTAAGGGGTTTAGGTGGCATATACAATGAATGTGATTAGTGAGTCATATGGATGATTCATCCATGTCATTAAAGCATCATAAATGCTTAATAACTCATGGAGATGAATCATCACTTGATATTTATCAAGCATGGTTGTTAAATGATTTATTTTCTTTTCTTGATAAAAAGAAATGCTTGATATATATTATCATAACTCATTATTCTCACTTCATTATTATGTTCATCTTCTCTCTCCTCAAGCTCTCCCTCTTCAAACCCTAATCCTCCCCTCTCATGTGTTGAGTACAAGGATTAGTTAGACTAATTAAACCATAACCCTCACTCTATATCACCTAGCTTCATTGATTAGCACTTAAAGAAAGTTAGTTGCCTCAAGTTTAGAGGCTAAGCTTGGAGCAAAACTCTCGGGTGGATCGTCTACTACTTCGAGAAGGCCGAGGAGGAGGTAGAGTTCGCAAAGACGAAGGACACGATTCGTTAGGTATAATCCCTAAACATAGTAGTATAGAACTTCTATGTTTCATGTTAGTTATCGTTTAGCTTCGATTCGTGCGGTTAGTCGATGTTTAAGCAAGAAACAAGATCGTTTTTCATATTTCCGCCTCCCCGCAAGTCGTGGGGTGTTGTACATCGACTTACAGTGGTATCAGAGCCTCTCTAAACAATAAATAACTTACTTGCAAATTTGTATGAATTTCGAACGGAAAAAACGAAACCGGAAAAGCCCGAAATCTTGAGTTTCTGTCGATTTTTAAATGAAGTCCAAAATTTTTTCAGGGATGTTCAGAAAGCTTGAAAAGACAGTAGAAGAACACCCAAGAAAATTGGGCCTCTGAATCGCCTAAAGCGCCGTGGAACCGCGGCGGATCCTACCGATCCGCCGCTATTCCGCCGCCGAGTTGGCGATTCAGGAACCCAATTTTCCTGTGTTGGTTCTCTGGGATATTTGGTATTTTCTGGAATTTTTAATTTTTGCTCAGGTTTCAGATTTACAGAGAAGTATTGGAGCAAAATTAAAAGTGTTTAATCGATCGAAATTATACAGTATTTGCTTGTTGGATTATATCTGTGTTTGTATAATGTGTTCGTAAACCTCCCCTAACTGCTAGTATGTCGGTTGGCAGGGGGTTGCACATTTCTGTAATGGATTTTATCTATTTGTTCATATGAACTGTGTTGGACTGTTGTGATGTATAGCTGGGGTTATGTGATGGCTTATTATTTAATTCATTTGATGTAAATGTAATTTGTTGTAATATTATTTTGCGGGGCACATCCAGGTTGCGGTTGTAGCCACCGTTGTATTATTTCATTTTACTGTTTTTGCTCCTAGGACAGACCCAAGGAGGGGTGCACAAACTGCCGGGCGGGTAGTTTGCCGCACCCGTAGGGGTCTTGGGTGGGGTAATGGCTATTCATCACAACTGTATAATCCGTCTTTTGTTGCAGGCTCAAAACAAACACGGATTGCTTGCAAATCCAATTAAGTTCATCTATGATCTGGAATGAATATCATTGCGTCAGACGAATGTAAAATATCTATATATATGATAGCTATTTAGACGTCACTTATGTTTTACACCCGCGCTAGCCCAGCCCCCGCTCTGTCGTTAGTTAAGTAACCTAACGGGTAATGACGGGACCCCGTGGCGAATGCGGATGGCATAAGAGGACGTTGTATTTTCGTTGTTTTCTGCAATGATAGGTTAATGATGGGACGCATTATTTATAATGCAAAGAAAATAAACCAAAAGTTTAATCGTTGGAACAATTTAAAAGAAACCACTCGGTTAATTTTAAAACAGATATTTTTAAATGCGGAGCTTTAACCACTCCTTTTTTAAAAGCTATCAGGTTCCTTCGGTTATATCAAGTTCACTACGTTCACGGTTTCGCCAAAACCATTCGTAGCCCTCCGTCATTTCATCTGGGTATTCAGTAGTATTCAAGCTATGCATTTTGACCTAACGCCAAGGCATAGTGTTTGGTAGCTACTGGATAATCATTTGTTGCATAGATAGATGAGTTAGTTTGGGACAGTCGTATTATCATTTTGGCCGAACGTCAAGGATATATACGGATGGGTTCAAATTGACAAGATAATGATGGGTAGAACTTGACATGTGACTTATGGCATTTTGACCTAACGCCAAGGTCATAAGAGCATGGGGCAAAAACTTATATCGGGAATTTCTAAAGAAACTGAAATTTGCAAAGAGATGCATACCATTTGGAGTTTGATGAATGTTGGTAGCATTCCTTCAACATTATCATACGATGATATTTGGATCCCGATCTTACTGTGAGTATATGCTACTTATCAGGATATTCGTCACTTAACGATCAATGCTATAAACCAAGTAGGTGTCAAGAAAAGTGTCAGCGGGGTTACGCCCCCAGAGAAAAGAGGTTCTTTAATTAAGGAACTTCGCGAAAGCGTTGGAAAACCTCCCTCGAAGTATCGACACTAGCCTGGCTGAACGGTTAAGCAAGAATTGTACAGTGAGAATAGTCCTGGCTAATTCTTCTTTTATGGTTTGAGGAAGGATTCGAAAAACAGTGGGAGTCATCGAGTTTAGATAAACTAAAAACCACTCTAAACTTACAAGAGCATCATGCTAAAGAGTTTTCTTCTCTCTCTCCTAATTGCAGCGGCCCTGAAAATGACTGGACTTAATTTACTTTTAGAGAAAAATATACTGACAGGGCCAAACTATAAAGATTGGCTGCGGAATGTCAAAATGGCTTTGACCTATGACAAATTGGGGTACATCCTCACCGCTACGGCACCTGCTGTCCCTGGTCCCAAATCCAGTAATGCGGATAAGGAAATCCGCAAAACCTGGGATTTCGATTGCGCGAAAGCCAAGTGCATCGTGCTTGCCTCGATGAACAATGAACATCAGAGGAGGCACGAGGATATGGAACTAGATGCCATATTTCTCCATACAAAGGAACTTTATGGAGAGCAATCTCGTATAGCAAGATACGAGACCTCAAAGAACTTGTTTCGAGCGAGGTTGGCTGTCGGGTCATCGGTAGGAGAACATGTCCTAAAGATGATCGGCTATATAGAAGAGCTCGCAGACCTTGGGACGACTTTGGATAATGAGCTCTATACAGACCTTATTCTCCAGTCCCTTCCTTCCACCTACGCCCAGTTTATCCTGAACTTCAACATTCAAAGAAAAGAAGTTGATCTTCCGGAACTCCTGAACATGTTAAGGAGTGCAGAGGGCACCTTGCAGAAGGCAAGGGAAACACCCGCTATGTTTGTTGGCGGTACATCTTCTTCCGGGTCCAAGGCTAGGGCCAAAGGAAGGAAGAAGAAGGCCGCACCCAGACCTAGAGGAGGTGTAAGTAAGGTGGGAGTGAAGGGAAAGAAAAAGTTTGCGGTACCGGTAGTTGGCCAGGATGAGTGCTTCCATTGTCACAGGAAAGGGCACTGGAAGAAAGATTGCAAGGCGTGGAACGCCAAGAACCAGGAACCGAAGCAAGCTGTGGCTTCGACTTCAGGTGTGTTTGTAATTGAGAATTGTCTGTCGATCAACTCTACTTCCTGGGTATTGGATACCGGATCAGGATCTCATATTTGCAATTCATTGCAGGCACTGAGAAACCGTAGAGTGCTGAAGGAAGGTGATATGACCCTAAAGGTTGCTAACGGAGCTAGCGTGGGAGCTGCGTCCGTCAGGGATTATCACCTAGGATTGACGAGTGGACACATTTTGGTTTTACATAACTGTTTTTTTGTACTAAGCTTAACATGTAATATCATATCAGTTTCCTTGTTATCAAATAAAGGTTATGATTTCACGTTTGTAAGAGATGTTGTTAACATCCACCTTAATCATGGTTTGATTGGGTCCGGTACACTGAATAACGGTATATATGTTTTAAACCAACTCCAAATTTTCAATGTCCAGAACACAGTAAAAAGAAAGTCTCCAGATTTAAATAAAGCTTTCTTATGGCATTGTAGACTGGGTCACATCAATGAGAGAAGGTTGACTAAGTTGCATAGAGAAGGATATTTGGACTCGTTCGAATATCAAACTTATGACACTTGTCAATCTTGTCTCAAAGAAAAGATGACAAAGACTCCATTTACCGGACAAGGAGTAAGAGCGAGCGAGCTCTTAGGACTCATACACAGTGATGTATGTGGTCCAATGTCTACGCATGCAAGAGGTGGTTTTTCCTATTTCATTACTTTCACGGATGATTACTCAAGATACGGATTCATTTATCTGATGAAACATAAATCCGAGGCTTTTGAGAAATTCCAAGAGTATAAGAATGAAGTAGAAAACCAAACCGGCAAAAGTATCAAGACACTAAGATCTGATCGAGGTGGTGAATACTTGAGTGCCGAGTTCCTAGGTTACCTAAAAGAGAAAGGAATTCTCTCTCAGCTTACTCCTCCATACACTCCACAGCATAACGGTGTATCGGAGAGACGGAATCGAACCCTATTGGATATGGTACGATCCATGATGAGTAATGCTGAGTTACCGCGATCTTTCTGGGGTTGTGCGCTAGAATCAGCGACATATCTTTTGAACATGGTACCTACCAAGACTGTGCCTACCACTCCATATCAGATGTGGAGCGGGAAGAAACCCCATCTACAGTATATAAAGATTTGGGGATGTCCAGCTTTTGTTAAAAAGCAGCATGTGGACAAGCTCGAGGCACGATCAGTAAAGTGTAAGTTTGTGGGATATCCAAAGAACTCCAGGGGATATCTATTCTATTACGCAGAGGAACAAAAGGTATTTGTTTCTCGTAATGCCCATTTTCTAGAACATCAGTTTTTAGAAAAGGAATCAAGTGGGAGCGAAATAGAACTGGAAGAAATTCCAGAACCACAAACTAATACTGAAAGTTTGGTAGAACCGGAAGTTCAAGAAGAACAGGGCATTCCCGCACCCCTCCGCAGGAGTAGTAGGCCGTCTCATCCGCCTGAGAGATACTACGGTTTTCTCATAGATGGGGATAGAGAGGATTGCATCATAGATGATGATGAACCTACTGACTTCCAGTAGGCCATCCAGAGCGGCAACTCGGTACGATGGCTAGATGCAATGCGGACCGAAATGGAGTTCATGTACACCAACAAAGTATGGACTTTGGACTTTGCTCCAGATGGGGTAAAACCCATAGGATGCAAATGGATCTTCAAGAAAAAGATTGGTGTAGATGGACAGGTGGAAACCTATAAGGCTAGACTTGTTGCAAAGGGTTTTCGTCAAAGACCTGGTTTGGACTATGATGAAACTTTTTCTCCAGTGGCTATGCTCAAATCCATTCGGGTCCTTCTTGCTATTGCTGCCTTCCATGATTATGAAATCTGGCAGATGGACGTAAAGACGGCTTTTCTGAATGGAAATTTAGAAGAGTGCGTCTATATGGATCAGCCAGAGGGTTTCAATCAGAGTGGGAGCAGCGGGAAAGTATGCAAGCTGCTTAAGTCCATTTATGGACTAAAGCAGGCATCGCGGAGTTGGAACATCTGTTTTGATGAGACAGTCAAAGAATATGACTTTATCAAAAATCCAGATGAACCGTGCATATATAGTAAAGTTGTAGCCAGAAGTGTCGTATTCCTCGTCTTGTACGTGGATGACATTCTATTGATAGGAAATGACATTCCTATGCTACAATCTGTCAAAGGATTCTTGTCACACAAGTTCTCCACGAAAGACCTGGGTGATGCCTCTTACATTCTGGGGATCCGGATCTATCGTGATAGATCCAAGAGGATGTAGGGACTTTCACAGTCCAGGTATATCGACACTGTACTGAAAAGATTCAGTATGGAAGATTCTAAGCGCGGTAATCTACCGGCTTGTCACGGAATCACCCTCTCCAAAAAGATTTCTCCCAAGACTGATTTGGAAAGGGAACGCATGTCTATTATACCCTACGCTTCTGCGGTAGGCTCTATAATGTATGCGATGTTGTGCACCAGACCAGATGTAGCTTACGCACTGAGCGTGGTAAGCCGGTATCAGTCAGACCCAGGGGAGAAACACTGGATAGCAGTAAAGAACATTCTCAAGTACCTGAGAAGGACTAAGCAGATGTTCTTGGTTTACGGCGGAAAAGACCTCAGGTTGGAGGCCTTTGCTGATTCCGGCTTCCAGAGTGATAAGGACGATTCCAAGTCCATGTCGGGTTATGTCTTTACCCTCAATGGAGGGGCGGTGTGCTGGAAGAGCTCCAAGCAGGACACCGTTGCTGACTCAACGATGGAAGCGGAGTATATAGCTGCTTGCGATGCCGCAAAAGAAGCAGTCCGGATGAAGAAGTTCCTAACAGAACTTCAGCTGGTTCCTACCATAGTTGATCCAATACCTCTGTATTATGACAACAACGGAGCTATAGCTTTAGCGAAGGAACCAAGGTCCCATCAGAAGTCCAGACACATCTTAAGACGGTATCACCTGATCAGGGAGATCATTGATCGTCAGGAGATCGAGGTTCGGAGAGTTGCTTCTGAAGAGAACATTGCTGATCCATTCACGAAGGCCCTACCTCAGATTCAGTTCGAGAGGCTACTCGAGATCATCGGTCTTCGATATGCCAGTACATGGCCCTAGTGCAAGTGGGAGATTGTTAGTGTATATGCCCTAGGGGCCATTATTGTATCATACTAGTTTGTATATTACTTAATGGAAGCTTGGGATATTCACATGTATATAACAGTCTTGCTAAACATGGTAGTATGCTACTTGGTTTTTCTATCTTAATATGTGAGTATACGTATTGATAGAGCTCTTAGGATCTTGCTTGACTACCAGCGTTGTGATGGCAGTCACACTAGTGGGGGCTGGGTAGTCTACAAGCACATCCTTGTTCAGGTCCCTAGTCGTTGGATTATCGAGACAGGGCATCGATACTCCGGAGTAGACTAGTGTGTACGCTTCTCATCCCAGTTGGGGAGATGGTCTGTCCCACAGCCGTCAGTACGTCGTACTGGAGATAGTATACAGGTGCTCGTTAGGTTACGGGTACACCGGACAGGACTCACAGGGAACTGTTGGTTGGTTTTATACCAGTCGTCAGTGAACAGTTCCCAGGTGACATGAGTACAGCATAGTCCGCAGACTTGACACTGCTACTTCGCCTCGAGTGTGTCCCACTGTTCTTAGATTGCTACCCTACCACGGCTCAAAGGAGTCGTGCAAACAGGTAGCAGTTGGGTGCAGTCCCGAGCACTTGGAGGCAGTGGCAGTTAGACAGGATTCGTCTCTCCCGGTATTGGGGGTTGATATCGCGCTGTGTCAGAGAGCCATTACGCAAAGTCCCTGGCCAGGGCAAGCGAGATTTGCTGGTAGGTTCCAGTAGTTTCTTAGGGTGTAATGGGCTTCCCTCCGATACGACTTATACCGCTATTAGGGGACTGACGCTTTCCGCCCCCCTAGGCCCGATATGCGATAGTCTTGGACGAACGGACCGGACTGTATGGAGATTGTCACATCAGACTCAGTAGGAGTTCGGATGGGTTTCCTCATCGGCCTTCTTATCGACATCTATCTGGGGACCGTTACGTACAGCTAGTGCCGCTTGCGGTCTGTGGTTAAACCCACTGCCAGCGTAGTAGTCGAGTCTCTAGAGTCCCACACAGAGAGTTTCCCTACTCCGGGCGAAACGATATAGAGGTCGTATGGTTTTACGACAAGGGTTCGGACGCATACGTGTGTTTACGCACGTACGACTTTCGGACAGTTTTTACCAGTCGGCTTTGGTTTAAGCCAGTTACTGGTATCCGGTTATTGGATTTATACAGTCTAAAGTTTTTCCGTATTTTTGCGGAAAGGAGGGGCGTTCTCGTAATTGCGCGAGAAGCTTCTAGAAGGTGGTGACTAAGGGGTTTAGGTGGCATATACAATGAATGTGATTAGTGAGTCATATGGATGATTCATCCATGTCATTAAAGCATCATAAATGCTTAATGACTCATGGAGATGAATCATCACTTGATATTTATCAAGCATGATTGTTAAATGATTTATTTTCTTTTTTTGATAAAAAGAAATGCTTGATATATATTATCATAACTCATTATTCTCACTTCATTATTATGTTCATCTTCTCTCTCCTCAAGCTCTCCCTCTTCAAACCCTAATCCTCCCCTCTCATGTGTTGAGTACAAGGATTATTTAGACTAATTAAACCATAACCCTCACTCTATATCACCTAGCTTCTTTGAGTAGCACTTAAAGAAAGTTAGTTGCCTCAAGTTTAGAGGCTAAGCTTGGAGCAAAGCTCTCGGGTGGATCGTCTACTACTTCGAGAAGGCCGAGGAGGAGGTAGAGTTCGCAAAGACGAAGGACACGATTCGTTAGGTATAATCCCTAAACATAGTAGTATAGAACTTCTATGTTTCATGTTAGTTATCGTTTAGCTTCGATTCGTGCGGTTAGTCGATGTTTAAGCAAGAAACAAGATCGTTTTTCATATTTCTGCCTCCCCGCAAGTCGTGGGGTGTTGTACATCGACTTACATACTGGTCATGACAAAGGATGTACTTACCGACTACCCTGTCCCCACTAGTATGATCTTCATCATAGTCCTGGTAGTCATGTACATATCCTAAGGGCTTTGTCAATATGTGAGAGCAAGACAGTATCACGTATACAAGTCAACATGTTAGGACAAAGAGCAACCAGATAGCATACTATCATATCGAGCAAGAAAGTCCTCCCTATATATGTCCAAGCATCCACTACAATATACATCCCATGTACAGCAATGGCCTCTAGGGCATACATATAAGTAACAATCTTCCACTTGCACTAATGACATTTGTTGTAGTATCCAATACCCAACAATTTAGCAGTAGTTGTAGTATCCTATACTCAACCATCCCAAAATCTCTCAAATAGTATTTGGGGAAGCAGGCTCTGGTGAGTGGATCCGCCGTGTTATCCTTCATGTCAACTCTCTTAACCTCGATCCCTTGGAGATCAACCATCTCCCTGATCAGGTGATACTTGCCTCAGAATATGTCTTAAACGCTGATGGGACCGGTGTTCCTAGGCCAAAACCACAACTCCATTGTTGTCACGATAACAGTTATTAGATGCTCATTGGTAGAAACCATGTTCATCTTATGAACAAGAAATGCCCAAACAGCCACTTTGGCAGCATCATTGGTAGCAATGTATTCAGCCTTTATCGTCTAGTATGTCACAGTATCTAGCTTAGAACTCTTCCAACATACCATCCCTCCACTGAGGGTAAAGACAATGCTTGTGACTGATTTTCAGTCGAACTTATCACTCTGAAAGCTGGAACCAAGAACTTTCTTTTAGTGCTTCTCAAGTACCTAAGAATGTCCTCCACATCTTTCCAGTGATTCTCCCAAGATTCGATTGATTCCTGATCACTACACCTAGTGATTCATCTACATCTAGTCTGGTACAAAACATCCTGAGTAAGTGGACGAACCACCACGCTTAGAATCTTCCATACTAAACCCTTTTAGTACGGTGTTAATGTACCTGGATTTGGGACACTCTCAACATCCACGTAGAGATCTATCAGTATAGATCATAATCTATAAGATGTAGTAGGTATCATCAAAATCTTCTATAGAGAATCCCCGTGATAAGAGGATCTTGACTGAGTGTAGCATAGGAAACCATTTCCTATCAAGAGTATGTTATCTACGTACAATACGTGGAAGACAACCTTACTCTCTACAACCTTTTTGTATATACAGGGTTCATCTACCTTTTTGATGAAGTTAAACTCTTTGACTGACACATCAAAATAGATGTTCCAACACCGCGATGCGCGCACTGATCCTGATGGACTTAAGCATAGCTTTAAAAGTCTCAACTTTTCCATCTACACCAAATATCTTCTCAAGATCCATTTGCTCCCAATGGGTTTTACCCCTTCAAGTGCAACATCCAAAGTCATATTTTGTTGGTGTACATAGATTCCATCTTTGATCGCATAGCTTCCAGCCTATTCACAGAGTCGCCACTCGTGATGGCCTGCCAGAACCTAGTTGAGCCATCATCAACTATGATGCAATCCTCGCTCCCACTGTCACCGAGAAGACCATAGTATCTCTCAAGTGGATGAAGAACCCTACCAGATTCACGGAAAGGATGAGGTTCGTTGGAAACTATTGAATCCTTTGGTTTCACCAAATCATTAGCTGTTAGTTTGTCTAGCTGGAACTTCTTCCAGTTCTACCTCATAACCACTAATTTCTTCATAAGAAATTCGTTTTCTAAAAAGGTGGCATGCTGAGAAACAAAACATCTTTTGCTCCTCAGAGTGGTAGAAGATATTCCCTCACAAATGTTTAGGATATCCTAACAAACTTATACAGAACTGACCTTGCCTCGAGCTTGTCCGGATTCTGCCTTTCAACAAAAGCCGGACAACCCCATATCTTAACCCGTTTAAGACATGGTCTCTTCCCACACCATATCTCATATGTAGTGGTAGGCCCTGATTTGGACGGAACCCCATTCAATAGGTATGCAGCTTCTCAAGTGCATAACTCCAAAAGAAAACAGGTAACTCAACAGTACTCATCATAGAGCGCGTCATATCTCATAGGGTGCGATACCTCCGCCCCGATACACCGTTGTGTCGTGGTGTATATGAAGGAGTAAGCTGAGAGAGAATCATATTCTCCTTTTAGAAACTCCAGGAACTCTATGCTCAAGTATTCTCCTCCTCGATCACATCTAAGGACTTAATACTTCTACCCGTCTGGTTCTCAACTTCAAACTTATATTCCTTGAATTTCTCAAAATTTTCAGACTCGTGTTTCAATAGGAACACATTTCGGAATCTTGAGAGATAGTCGATGAATGTAATGAAGTACAAAGAACCAGCCTTGGAATTTGTAGACATAGGACCGCATACATCATCATGTATCCGTACAAAGAGTTCAACTCTTTCTATGTTTCCAGTAAACGGAGTATTGGTCATATTACCTTTGAGACAAGACTGGAAAGTAACATAAGATGAAAATTCGAACAGATTCTTATATTTATCCTTATGTAACTTAGCTGGTCGTGTCGCATTGATATGACCTAGTCTACAATGCCAAAAGAAGGATTCGTTCATTTCTGAACTACTCCTCTTGTGTGTGTTCTCTATTCTTTGAACTGTGGTTTGATTTAGAACGTATATGGTATTATATAACGTGCTTGAATGAATCAACTCTTGATTCAGGAAAATGTTCAAAACATTATCCTCCAATACAGAATTATATCCTTCTTTAACTTAATAAAGAAACTGATGTAATGTTGTATATCAGGTTCGGTATGTAATAACATTCGTTCAGAATCAATGTAGTAATATAAGGTGATATCTTCCAACTGACTTGGCTACAACAATTGCACCATTCTCTAACACTTAGAGATATATCACCTAATCTCAGTTTTCTACCATTCTGTAGCCCATGTAACTCTTACATATGTGGGATCCTGATCAGGTATCACATGCCTAGGACGTAGAGGATACTGAGAAACAGTTTTCGGTAATGAACACACCCGAAGAATATGCATCAACATGTTTATTCCTCAGTTGGGCGGCATGGGAATCCGGATATTTCCCTATTTTCTACTCAGTCTTATAACAATTATAAGATAGAGCGGAACCAACGTTCTCTATCTAAGTATAATAAGCAGGTTCGGTCAATGCATCCATATTATTATCTTGATTAAGGCGTGACATGGTCGCTACCAGGAGAGAGAGAGAGAAGAAAACACTCTGCATTCGCTCTTGCAGGATTAGATTGGTTATTAGTTTATCTAATCAGGATGGATCCCACTGTTTTTATCAAATCTTCCTTCAAACCCTAAAAGGTAAGACTTGCCGGGATTAATTACACCCTACAAGTTCGCCAATCTTTAAGCCAGGCCAGTGTCGGTACTTTGAGGGAGGTTCCCTGTGCTTTCGCACGGACCTAATTAAAACAAACCTCGTTTTCCCAGGGGCGTAACCCCGTTAACACCTTTCTAGACACCTACTTGATCGATTAATTGTAATATGTAAAACTCTCCCAGGAGTAACTCTTACTCGCAGTGGGTATCGGGATCCAACTATCTCATAGAAAGTATGCAATCTCATTGCAAATTTCAACACTCAAAATTCCCGATAATATTTTACCCCTAGCGTCCTATGACCTTGACGAAAGCCAACAAAGCATAGTCCACTAGTCAAGTTCAACCCGTACATTTCATTATTGAATTAAACCCACCCGCATGACCCTTGACGAAAGCCAACAAAGTCATACGACTACCCTAATCAAATCGCATCACATGCTTAAGCAGATAAGCACTAATCAGCTACCGCACACTACGCCTTGACGAAAGCCAACAAACGTAGCACGAATACTAAATACTATTTATCTGAAATGCCGGAGGGCTACGACTGGTTTTTAAGAAAATCGTTTGCATAATGAACTTGATATCGTTGCAGAATCAAGTGATTTGGAAAATGAGTGTTTTTTAGGCTTTTACTAGTTTCTCTAAAGAGGTCACTCCCGGTGAAGGGATCTCGGCTCTTTCCTTATCGAATAAGGTGTAGGATATAGCACAGATACCATTATGCAAAGCAAAAACTATAAAAGAAATTAAAAGACAAACCGAGTTTGTAGCATCTGCTAGTTTCGCTAAAGAGGTCACTCCCGGTGAAGGGATCTCGGCTCTTTCCTTATCGAATAAGGTACTGGATATTCTATAAGAAATACCTCTATGCAAAGCAAGAACTAGAGCTACCAGTTTTTAAAATAAGTTTCTACAACATCTTTAGGTTTCTTTTTCTTTCATTAATCTCATTAATGAAGTCCTATTTATTATGCTTCCCAAGCATCACATATGAAACGAAAGCAGCAATATTAATTATATCTCATATAAATAATATAGACATTCGTCTGAACATATCACAGTGATCACATCACAGAGTAGTGAAAGGTTCCTAGGCACCCTAGTGGGTTCTCACAAGGCATCGAACATGCCAAATTAAAATTTTTAGTGCCGAGAAACCCTAGACTACGGATCTTTAACTAGATGTTTTAGGCGAAACGAAAACTAGTTAACTATTTAACTAAAAGTCGGAAACTACAACCTTTGTAAATCCGGATATCCACCTCCACGGCTCCGCAACGTCATGTCCTTGCTGTCCATCATGAATCCACGACTCGATCATCGGCTTCATCGGGAAAGCAAGCGGAATAGGTCGTCGGCTTTGTGTCAAAGACGATCTACGTCGAGGTTGCATAAACTCAAGCTCCGACTTCACAAACTTGTGAAACTTGTGAAGTAAACACCCAAAACAACTTGGCAAGAGGTAGAGGGTGAAGAAATAGGAGGTGGGTACACTTTAGATTTGGATTTATCTCACTAGATCTCAAGTTGCCATTTTTGTAGCAAGCTTGAAGAAGAAGAAGAAGATGAGCTCAAGAAGGAATTATGATAAGTCTTATGATAAAAATAAATATAAATCAAATACTTATCATAACTTGAACTAGGGTCAAGTGTAGAGAATTAACCATGGTCACTTTGATGGGTTAGGGTTAAGCATGAAGATAAGGATGGTTAGCAAAGTCAAAGCTTCATGAAGCTTTGATATAAAACAAACTTAGCCACCATTCTTATCATATTCTTTTCCAAATAAATAAATAATCAAATAAATAAATAAATGAAAATGCAAAACCCTAATTATCATATTAACCATGGATTAATTTTATACACTTAACTAAATGTTCAAGTATCATCAAATATGATACAAAAAGTGCACGAAAGTATATCACATATACAATGTGCAATCCTAGTGAGAAAAATCCGTTTAAAGTGAACCAATACTAGTTAATGCAAAGTAATATATCAGATATATATAATTATACATTAAATCATTAAATCAACACTTGATTCAATGATCCGGTCATGTCGCACATAACCGACTAGTATTCAATGCATCGATTTATCGAATCAATGATTCGATAACTAGGTCATATCGAATATAACCAATCGAAACATATATCGCGAGAATGAAATGCGGTATCACATACACGCATCATTCTCGGTCCTGCACATATCTCATATGCGCTCCTATTTCGTTTCGCTTGAGCCAGGAAACCTCTGTGTAGGACTCTAAAGACTCGTCAATACGCCGGTAGCAGATGATGATCATATCAAGCACCCACAAGCCGCAAGCGGTCTGCTAAACGTAACGGCCACCCGGGTATTGAGCGATCAGAAGATCGACGAGCTAGCCCGCTCACACTCCTGCGAATCCGACCAGTAACACTTACCGTACAGTCAAGTCTCTTCGTCTGATACGTCGCATATCAAGTCTAGGGGTGGTATACGTCAGACCCCAATAACCCGACAAGTCGTGCTGATGTGAGGCTCGTAACGGGTCGAGAAACTACTGGTAACACTTACCAGCAAATCTCTGATCAGCCCTGGCCAGGGACTTCCCTGCTACGGCCAATCGAGCACTGCGCAACATCAACCCCCAATACCGGGAGAGACGAAACCCCTCCTATCGCTCATTGTCTCCATGTGACTCGGGACTGTGCCCAAAGACCACCGTTTTGCACGCCCTCATGGACGTGGTAAGGTGGAGATCAAAGCACAGTGGGAATCACACAAGACTCTATGACGATCTCGGGTCTACAGACTAACCTGTACAAGTGTCACCTGAGAACTGCCATCTGACGTGAGGTATAATACCATCTGGGAGTTCTCGGCGAGTCCGTCCAGTGTACCCAGTCTCCACTGAGCACCCGTATACCATCTCTGATGTCAAACACCAATGGATATGGGATCATCCATCGCCCATCACATGGATCGAGAAGCGTATACGCTAGTCTACTCTGGTATATCGATGCCCCGTCTCGATTACACCCACGACTAGGGACCTTGAAGGATGTACTTATGGACTACCATGTCCCCACTAGTATGATCTGCATCATAGTCCAGGTAGTCAAGTACACATCCTAAGGGCTTTACCAACATGTAACAGAGAGACAATCAGCATACATGTTAAGGTAAAGATCAACCAGATAGCATACTATCATGTCGAGCAAGAAAGTCCTCCCTATATACGTCCCAGCATCCACTACAATATACATCCAATGTACAGTAATGGCCTCTAGGGCATACATATAACTAACAATCTCCCACTTGCACTAGGGCCATCTGTAGCAGTGGTTGTAGTATCTCATACTCAACCATCCCATAAAAGTCTCTCTCTGGGAATAGGCCTTCGTGAGTGGATCCGCTGCGTTATCCTCTAAGTCTGCTCTCCTTGCCTCGATCAGCCTGGAGATCAACCATCTCCATGATCAGGTGATACTGCCTTAGAATATGTCTGGATCACTGATGGGACCGGCGTTCCTTGGCATAAGCCACATCTCCATTGTCTCACAATGGTAGGAATCATAGTTCATCTCATGAACCATTATACATCCAAACATCCTCTTTAGTAGCATCATAAGTAGCGATGTATCCAGCCTTTATCGTCTAGTATGTCACGGTATCTAGCTTGGAACTCTTCCAACATACCGTCCCTTTACTGAGGGTAAAGACAATGCCTGCGACTGACATTCAGTCGTCTTTATCACCCTAGAACACTTCCAGTGATTCTCCCCAGGATCGATTGATACCTTCTCACTACAACTAGTGAGTTTCCTAACATCCACTTAGATCTATCTCATAGATCCAAAATCCAGGATTTAGCAGGTATCACCTTGATCCTATATGGAGAATCATTGTGATAAACGGAGATTGATCGAGCGTAGCATAAGAAACTCCTTTCTTATCAAGAGTATGTCATCCACGTACTCTACGAGGATCACCACCATACTCCCTACTACCTTTTTGTTTATACAAGGTTCATCTACCATTTTGATGATGTCAACTTCTTTGACTAACACATCAAAACAGACGTTCCAACTCCGCGATGCCTGCTTTATCAGATAAAACATCTTGCACACGTTTCCGCTGCTCCCACTGTTTACGAAGCCCTCTGGCTGTGTACTTATAGACTCATTCTTCTAAATCATTATTTAGAAAAGCAGTCATGGCACCCAACCGCCAGATATCGTAGTCATGGTATGTAGCCGTGGCAAGTAGGATCTGGATGGACTTAAGCATAGCTACTTGAAAGGGTTTCATCATTATCCATACCTGGTCAATGATGCAAACCTTTAACAAGTCTAGCTTTGAAAGTCTCAACCTTTCCATCTACACCAAGTAATCTTCTCAAGATATACTTGCTCCTGATGGGGATTTAACCCTTCAGATATAGCAGCCAAAGTCCATACTTTGCTGGTGTACATGGATTCCATCTCAGATCGCTAAGCATCCAGCCATTCTGACAGAGTCTTACTCCTGATGGCCAGCTCGAAACTAGTTGGGTCATCATCTCATGATGCAATACTCGCTCCCACTGTCATAGAGAAACCGGAGTATCTCTCAGGTGGGTGAGGAACCCTACTAGATCGGTGGAGAGGCTGAGGTTCGTTGGTATCTACTGAATCCTTTGGTTCTATCAAATCATCAGCTGCAGTTTGTATAGCTGGAACCATTCCAGTTGTACATAACAGACCTTGCCTCGAGCTTGTCCGGATTTTGCTTTTAGACATAGGCCGGACAACCCCAAATCTTAACTAACTTAAGATATGGGCTCTTCCCTTTCCATATCACATATGAAGTGGTAGGCATAGATTTGATTCGAACCCTTATTCAATAGGTATGCGACTTCTCAAGTGCATAACCCCTTAAGGAAAAAGGTAACTCAGTAGTACTCATCATAGAGCACACCATATCAAATACGGTGTATCTGCTCCGCCCCGATATACCATCGTGCAATGGTGTATACGGAGGAGTAATGCTGAGAGAGAATCACATTCTCCTTTAGAATAGTCCAGGATTTCCATGCACAAGTATTCTCCTCCTCGATCACATCAAAGGACATAATACTTATACCCGTATTTTGGTTCTCTACTTCTAACTTATATTCTGTGAATATCTCAAAAGGTTCGGACTTGTGTTTCAACAGGAACATAGGTCTGAATCTAAAGAGATCATCAGAGAACGTAATGAAGTATAAAGAACCGGTCTTGGTATGTGTAGACAGGGGACCTATATACATCAACATGTATCATCCCAAAAGTTCACTAACTCTTTCTCTGTTTCCAATAAACAGGGCTATGGTCATCTTATCTTTGTGACATGACTGGCGAGTTTCACAAGATGTAAATTCAAACTAATTTAAATATACATCTTTATGTAACTCTAGCTAGTCGGGTCACATTGATATGACCTAGTCTACAATACCTTAAGAAGAATCCGTTCATTTCTGAACTCTTCCTCTTGTGTGTGTTCCGTATACTAAGAACTGTAGTTTGATTTAGAACATTAATGCTTTTAGATAACGTGCCTGAACCGATCAACTTTTGATATAGGAAATGTTCAAAACATTATCCAACAATACGAAATTTTATCGTTTCTTTACTAATAAAGAGACAGATATGATTTTGTATATCAGGTTCGGTATCTAATAACATTCATTCAGAATCAATGTATTACAGGGTGACAGTGACCAACAGACTTGGCTGCAACGCTTGCCCCGTTTTCTGCCTCATGAAACTTATCACCCGTTCTCAGTTTTTCTACCCTTTTGTAGCCCTATGTAACATCTTACATATCTGGGATCCTGATCCGGTATCATATACCAAGGATGCGGAGGATACTGAGAAACAGTTCTGTATAATGAACACACCCGAAGATGATGCATCAGCATGCACTCTCTTCGTTTGGGCGGCACGGGAAATCTGGTATTCCCCAATTTCCTGCTCTGTCTTATAACAATTATAAGTTGGAGCGGGACCAACGTTCCCCAACACAGTATAACAAGCGGGTTCGGTCAATAATCCGTATTATTATCTTGATTAAGGCGTGATATGGTCGCTACCAGGAGAGAGAGAGAAGAAAACACTCATCGTGCGCTCTTGCAAGAATAGATTGGTTTTATTTTATCTAATCAGGATGGCTCCCACTGCTTTTTATCAAATCTTCCTTCAAACCCTAAAAGGAAAGACTAGCCGGGATTAATTACACACTACAAGTTCGCCAATCTTTCAGTCAGGCCAGTGTCGGTACTTTGAGGGAGGTCCCCCGTGCTTTCGCACGAACCTAATTAATGTAAACCTCGTTTTCCCAGAGGCGTAACCTCGTTAACACCTTTCTAGACACCTACTTGATCGGCTAATTGCACTGTGTAAAACTCTCCCAGGAGTAACTCTTACTCGCAGTGGGTATCGGGATCCAACTATCTCATAGAAGGTATGCAATCTCATTGCAAATTTCAACACTTGAAATTCCCGATAATATTTTGCCCCTAGCGTGCTATGACCTTGACGCAGGCCAACAAACCATAGTGCGCCAGTCAAGTTCAACCCGTCATTTCCTGATTGAATTAAACCCACCCGCACGACCCTTGACGCAGGCCAACAAAGTCGCACGACTACCCTAATCCAATCTGCATCATATGCATAAACAGATAAATACTAGTTAGCTACCGCACACTACGCCTTGACGCAGGCCAACAAACGTAGCACGAATACTAACTACTACTCATCTGAAATGACGGAGGGCTACACCAGGTTTTTCTGAAAACCATGAGCGTAATGAACTTGATATCGTTGTAGAATCAAATGAAGTTTTGAAATGGAGTGATTTTGAGGCTTTTCCAGTTTTGCTAAAGGAATCACTCCCGGTGAAGGGATCTCGGTCCTTTCCTCGTCGAATGAGGTGCGGGATATATCATATATATCGCTGTGCAAAGCAAAAACTCAAAAGCAGTCAAAAGCAAACCGAGTGTGTAGCATCTGCCAGTTATTGCTAAAGGAGTCACTCCCGGTGAAGGGATCTCGGTCCTTTCCTCATCGAATAAGGTGCAGGGTATATCATATATACCGCTATGCAAAGCAAGAACTGTAGCTACCTGTTTTATTTTAAAATTCGATTCTACAACATCTTAGGTTTCTTATCTTTCATTAATCACATTAATGAAGTCCCATCATTTAAATACCTAAACATCACAGATAGATATGACGTACACTTATGCCATCCGCATTCGCCTCGATGTCCCCTCGTGCACCGTTAGGTTAGGTAACTAACGGCAGAGCGGGGCAGGGCTAGCGCGGGTGTAAAACATAAGTAACGGCTATATAATATATCATATATATACTATATCTAGTATCTATCATAGAACATCACATGATCGCATCACAGATATCGCAGCAGAAGAATCATATGAAATATTGGATATACTAGGACGTCCGTGTTTTCAATACGAGCCAGTATAAAACACGGATTCCACGGTCGTGATGAATAGCCAAACCCACACCCCTAGACCCCTACGAGAGCGGCAAGCAACCCTGCCAATTCTGGAGTTAGGAGACCCGGACTCGACTCCTCGAGTTGGTCTCCCACTGGACTCCAGAACCCGGTTACTTGTGCCCTCCTCCTTGGGTCTATCCTAGTGCGGAAAAGTAAATAATATACAACCGATGACATCTTCCGCAACATGGAAGTGCCCCAAATAAAAGAATATTACATACAAGTTTTTACATGAATGAAAATGAAAAACACTCATCTCACATAAAAAAACCCCCGGCTATACAAACACGACGATCCAATATAACATATCCAGCAACACATAACATCACATGTCATCAACGTAAGTAAATATGCGCATCCCAATTGTCGTTGACATATAGCAACGAAACCGGCGATATCACATATTACACTTACGGTCACAGAAAAGAAAGTGTAAAACTACAACAATTGGAATCCGCAACCACCTCAGACATCACATGCCTGACCAAATGAATTCTTTAGACATCGCATGCCTAATAATTATAAACCCCGCATTTTAGTCTCAAAATCGAAAACTCCTTTCAATATCATGTCGGGCAATTCAACAAGATTCCCGACATCCTGATCGAATACTCGTCGCAAACTTCAGTAGACGGCCGCACCCCCGACGCCGTCGACAAAGTGCACCAAGGCGGAACACCGCTACCGCGAGCACCCGAACGGATGCTTTCGGCGACGGGGTTCTCCTACAGTCACTTGGTCGGGGCTATGGAGTGAGGCTGTCTATTAGGTTTACCGGCGAATATCCGCGTACGCTACGTGATTGCGACGGACTTTTGATCACATCAAAATTCCGTGGCAACCGATCAAGTGAGACTAAATTGCTACGTTTATAACATTCATTCAGTTATCTCATAACTTATTGTGAATTCCAATTATTGTATCCAATTCCGGATAAATAGAATATATCAAACTTTCCGATCGAACATTCGAACACCCAAGTTTTCCCGATACTGATCAACACATGAAACAAGTATAACAACATTCCGTTCGTGCCTCAGTACCAACGGTCCAGCCGTAGAAGGGTCAAGCCAACGCCTCACATGTGGCACGCCGTACTGCCCCAAACCCGAAGGTTCAAAGGGCAGTTCAAGACGGTCACATAATCGAGTTAAGGTTTGTTGTCTTCTAGAGGGTCCATCGCGTTACTTGCACTACTTAGAACGTCGTTAAACTACGGAAAAATCCAACACTTGGAAATTTCCCGACAGGGGAAAAATCGGGTATTTATATCCGGTCGAACTTTTTAACATATTCTAAAATTTATCCGGAAAACACATGGACAGAATTAGACTTTCCGATCGAAACAATGATTCCCAAAACAACTCAGAACAACTCAACTCTTGAGTTCAGTTTAAATATTCCAGGAAAATGAGCATTGAATTTTACGAATTACTGTGAAATTTGACACGTGTCGCGATCTTATTGGCGGCGCTTCCGCCGCACAAACCCCCTTTGTGCGGCGCTTCCGCCGCGCTTTAGTGGAATCAGGGTACCAAATTTCACAGTAATTCTCAGAAAAGCCTGCTTGTTTTTCTGGATATTTTTAATTGCCAAAAATCAACAGTTTTGAAAAAAGTACAGAGAGCATGTAAGGTTTGGGATTTCGGGTTCGATCGGGTTTCTAATTCCGTCCGGGGATCGCCTAATGCTCTAGCTAGGCTCTGATACCAGTGAAAGGTTCCTAGGCACCCTAGTGGGTTCTCACAAGGCATCGAACATGCCAAATTAAAATTTTTAGTGCCGAGAAACCCTAGACTACGGATCTTTAACTAGATGTTTTAGGCGAAACGAAAACTAGTTAACTATTTAACTAAAAGTCGGAAACTACAACCTTTGTAAATCCGGATATCCACCTCCACGGCTCCGCAACGTCATGTCCTTGCTGTCCATCATGAATCCACGACTCGATCATCGGCTTCATCGGGAAAGCAAGCGGAATAGGTCGTCGGCTTTGTGTCAAAGACGATCTACGTCGAGGTTGCATAAACTCAAGCTCCGACTTCACAAACTTGTGAAACTTGTGAAGTAAACACCCAAAACAACTTGGCAAGAGGTAGAGGGTGAAGAAATAGGAGGTGGGTACACTTTAGATTTGGATTTATCTCACTAGATCTCAAGTTGCCATTTTTGTAGCAAGCTTGAAGAAGAAGAAGAAGATGAGCTCAAGAAGGAATTATGATAAGTCTTATGATAAAAATAAATATAAATCAAATACTTATCATAACTTGAACTAGGGTCAAGTGTAGAGAATTAACCATGGTCACTTTGATGGGTTAGGGTTAAGCATGAAGATAAGGATGGTTAGCAAAGTCAAAGCTTCATGAAGCTTTGATATAAAACAAACTTAGCCACCATTCTTATCATATTCTTTTCCAAATAAATAAATAATCAAATAAATAAATAAATGAAAATGCAAAACCCTAATTATCATATTAACCATGGATTAATTTTATACACTTAACTAAATGTTCAAGTATCATCAAATATGATACAAAAAGTGCACGAAAGTATATCACATATACAATGTGCAATCCTAGTGAGAAAAATCCGTTTAAAGTGAACCAATACTAGTTAATGCAAAGTAATATATCAGATATATATAATTATACATTAAATCATTAAATCAACACTTGATTCAATGATCCGGTCATGTCGCACATAACCGACTAGTATTCAATGCATCGATTTATCGAATCAATGATTCGATAACTAGGTCATATCGAATATAACCAATCGAAACATATATCGCGAGAATGAAATGCGGTATCACATACACGCATCATTCTCGGTCCTGCACATATCTCATATGCGCTCCTATTTCGTTTCGCTTGAGCCAGGAAACCTCTGTGTAGGACTCTAAAGACTCGTCAATACGCCGGTAGCAGATGATGATCATATCAAGCACCCACAAGCCGCAAGCGGTCTGCTAAACGTAACGGCCACCCGGGTATTGAGCGATCAGAAGATCGACGAGCTAGCCCGCTCACACTCCTGCGAATCCGACCAGTAACACTTACCGTACAGTCAAGTCTCTTCGTCTGATACGTCGCATATCAAGTCTAGGGGTGGTATACGTCAGACCCCAATAACCCGACAAGTCGTGCTGATGTGAGGCTCGTAACGGGTCGAGAAACTACTGGTAACACTTACCAGCAAATCTCTGATCAGCCCTGGCCAGGGACTTCCCTGCTACGGCCAATCGAGCACTGCGCAACATCAACCCCCAATACCGGGAGAGACGAAACCCCTCCTATCGCTCATTGTCTCCATGTGACTCGGGACTGTGCCCAAAGACCACCGTTTTGCACGCCCTCATGGACGTGGTAAGGTGGAGATCAAAGCACAGTGGGAATCACACAAGACTCTATGACAATCTCGGGTCTACAGACTAACCTGTACAAGTGTCACCTGAGAACTGCCATCTGACGTGAGGTATAATACCATCTGGGAGTTCTCGGCGAGTCCGTCCAGTGTACCCAGTCTCCACTGAGCACCCGTATACCATCTCTGATGTCAAACACCAATGGATATGGGATCATCCATCGCCCATCACATGGATCGAGAAGCGTATACGCTAGTCTACTCTGGTATATCGATGCCCCGTCTCGATTACACCCACGACTAGGGACCTTGAAGGATGTACTTATGGACTACCATGTCCCCACTAGTATGATCTGCATCATAGTCCAGGTAGTCAAGTACACATCCTAAGGGCTTTACCAACATGTAACAGAGAGACAATCAGCATACATGTTAAGGTAAAGATCAACCAGATAGCATACTATCATGTCGAGCAAGAAAGTCCTCCCTATATACGTCCCAGCATCCACTACAATATACATCCAATGTACAGTAATGGCCTCTAGGGCATACATATAACTAACAAGTAGCCAAAGATAACATATGAAATATTGGATATACTAGGATTTACGTATTTTAAATTAAGCCAGTATAAAACACGGATTCCATGGTCGCGATGAATAGCCAAACCCACATCCCTAGACCCCTACGAGAGCGGCAAGCAACCCTACCAATTCTAGAGTTAGGAGACCCGGTCTCGACTCCTCGAGATGGTCTCCCACTGGACCCCAGAACTCAGTTACTTGTTCTCCCCGCCTTGGGTCTATCCTAATGCGGAAAAATAAATAATATACATCGATGGTGACATCATCCTCAACCCGGAAGTGCCCTATTAAAAGAATATTACATACAAGCTTTTACATGAATGAAAATGAAAAACTCTCATCTTACATAAAAACCCCCGGCTATTCAAAACACGACGATCCAATATAACATATCACAGCAACACATAACATCACATGTCATCAACATAAGTAAATATGCGTATCCCAGTTGTCGTTGACATATAGCACCGAAACCGGCGATACACCACATATTACACTTACGGTCGCAGAAAAGAAAGTGAAAAACTACAACAGTTGGAATCCGCAACCATCTCAGACATCATAAACCCAACGTATCACATACTTGGATTTCATGCCTAACCAAATGAATTCCTTAGACATCACATGCCTAAAAATTATAAACCCCGCATTTTAGTCTCGATATTGAAAACACTTTCTAATAACATGTCGGGTAATTCAACAAGATTCCCGATAAACTGATCGAATGCTCGTCGGAAACTTTAGTAGTCGGCCGCACCCCCCGATGCGGTCGACGAAGTGCACTAAGGCGGAACACCGCTGCCGCGAGCACCCAAACGGATGCTTTTAGCGACGGGGTTCTCCTACATTCACTTGGTCGGGGCTATGGGGCATGGCTATCTAGTAAGGTTACCCGGCGAGTATCCGCGTACACTACGTAATTGCGACGGACTTTTGATCAACATAAAAATCCCGTGGCAACCGATCAAATGAGACTAAACTGCTAGATTTATAAAATTCAAACTGGTTATCTCATAACTATTTATGGATTCCAAATATTGTATCACAATCACAGATAACTAGACGAAGTTAAACTTTTCGATCGAATAAGCAAGCACCCAAAATTTCCCAACAAGCTCAACACTTGAACGGAGTTCAAAAAGTACCCAGAACATGCCACAGCTCCTGTGAACCAGCCGTAAAGGGTTAACCAATGCCTCAATTGTTTAATGGCGGTTCTGACGGTCACAGAATCGAGTTAAGGTTTCTTTCTTCTAGAGGATCCACAGAATCGCTTGCAAGATTTTCTGAAAATTTTAAATTCGGAAAAAATCCAACTCTTGAAAAATTTCCAGCGGGGGAAAAATTGGGTTATTGATTTCCGTTCAAACTTTTTAACACCGTCTAAATAACCCGAATACATGTTAGAATTACGACTATGAAACACTCCGAGTTGCTTTTGCAGAAAGTTAACATCACATGAAAATTTAGCAAAAACAAACAACACCTGAAACCCTAAAACCCAGAGACTGGAACACCCTGAAAATTTGAAGTCAAAACTCCAAATTTGGGCCGAGGAGGTCGGTTTTTCTCCCTATGTGGCCGGCCAAATTTACACAAAACACCCTCAAATTTTCATGGTGTTCATGTCATATATCATACAACATTCTGCAGTTGTTTAAAAAAAATTTGAAGATTTTTTAAATTCGACAGAAACCAAGTTATCGTATCGGGTGTTTCGGAGTAGTTTCGGTTTCGTAATCCTAGCAAATATCGTCAAATTTTCTAGCATGGCTCTGATACCACTGCTGGTCAGGCAGCCATCCCATCCAATGGGGTCGCCGTGGCACCAACGGGTCCCTCAGCAGCTACTTTTTACGCATGCCCCCTCGCGAGGACTACAACCCGCCAAAACACCTTCTGGTCTCGGGACACCCTTGGGATAAGAGCCTATGCTTCGCCACACTTTCACACAGTGAGAACACCCATAGGTCGACATCCAATGTCCAGTAGCCCTGATACCACTGTAGGGTTTCCTAGCACGGCAGCAAGTTTTCAGGAGGCATTATCCATGCCATATTTAAATTTTTGCCGTTCTAGCTAACCCTAACCCTAGAATCGAAACTAGAAAATCCGACGAAACGAATACAAACAACTTTGCAACTAAAGTGAACAAGGAATACAACCTTTATAGACCGGTCCTTCACTTCAATAGCTCTGTGTAGTAGTCCCTTCGCTGCGATCATGAACTCCCGGACTCTAGAAAGGCTCCCATGAAGATATGAACAAGCTTGCATCGAAGTCTTCGAGGCCGAAGATGATCTACGTCGAGGAGACACTAGCTCATGCTACCTCTTCACTAATGGTGAGATTAGTGAAGCAAACACCATAAACTAAATGGCTAATAGTAGAGGATGATGAAGTAGAAAGTGGGATCACTTTAGTTTTATTTTTCCCACAAGATTTCATCACTTAGAAAAAACTAGCAAGCTTTTTCCCTTGAGGAAGAAGAAGAAGCGATGAAGAAAAATGAATGAGAGAGTGAGGTTAGAATTGCATCCATGGTGAGTTAGTGTCATGCCTAACTCATGTAGAGAATAAACCATAGTCTAAGGTTAAGAGTTGGGTTATCAAATATCTTAAGCAAGACAAAGGAGTGGACTAAGTCAATGAAGACCACAAGTTTCAACAAGTTTTGAACCATGACAAATATCTCCACAATTTTGAATTTTGAAATAAATATAAAGCCTAACTTAACCCTAGCATGGTGTGAGTCTCATACATATATGTTGCAAGTGTAACCTAGCATGACACAACAATATATATCACATATATATTTTGTGTGCAAAAAGAAAATAATACAATTAACATATATCATATATATATATATATATATATATATATATATATATATCAATGTATCATCAAGTGAGAAAAAGTAATACTTAAGTGAGCTAATATTAGTTAATGTAATGTAATATAACAAATATATAATCATACATTAAATTATTAAATCAACACTTGATTTAATAATCCGGCTATATTACATATAACCGACTAATATCAAATGTAACAACTTATCGAATCAACACTTGATCCGATAACTTGGCTATATCACATATAACCTACGATGTCACTAATCGCGAGAATAGAATGCGGTATCACATACACGTATTAATCTCAGTCCCGCACATATCACATATATGCTCCTACTCCGTTTCGCATGAACCAGAAAACCTCTGTGTAGGACTCTAAAGACTCGTCAATACGCTGGCAGTAGGTGATGATCATATCAAACGCCCACAAACCGCAAGCGGTCTGCTAAACATAACGGCCACCCGGGTATTGAGCGATCAGAAGATCAACAAGCAAGCCTGCTCGTACTCCTGCGAATCTAATCAGTAACACTACCGTACAGTCCGGTCTCTTCGTCTGATATGTCACATATCACAGCCTGAGGGTGTTATGACGTCAGACCCCAATAGCCTGATAAGTCATGTCGATGTAAGGTCCATAACGGTTCGAGAAACTACTGATAACACTTACCAGTAGATCTCAGCAACCCTGGCCAGGGATTTCCTGTTATAGCCAATCGAGAAAAGCGCAACATCAACTCCCAATACCGGGAGAGACGAAACCCCTCCTATCGCTCATTGCCTCCATGTGACTCGGGATTGTACCCAAAAACCAGCTTTTTGCACGATCTCTTGACCGTGGTATGGTGGAAATCAAAGCACAGTGGGAATCACACAAGACTCTTTGACGATCTCGGGTCTACAGACTAACATGTACCAGTGTCACCAGAGAACTGCTATCCGACGATAGGTATAATACCATCTAGGAGTTCTCGGCGAGTCCGTCCAGTGTACCTAGTCTCCACTGAGCACCCGTATACCTTCTCTGATGTCAAACACCAATGGATATGGGATCATCCATCACCCATCATATGGGTCAAGAAGCGCATACGCTAGTCTACTCTGGAGTATCGATGCCCTATCTCGATACTCCCACGACTAGAAACAATCTAAGGATGTACTTACCGACTACCCTATCCCCACTAGTATGATCTCCATCATAGTCCTGATAGTCAAGTACACATCCTAAGGACTTTGTCAACATATGAGAGCAAAACAGTATCACGTATACAAGTCAACATGTTAAGATAAAGAACAACCAGATAGCATACTATCATATCGAGCAAGAAAGTCCTCCCTATATATGTCCAAGTATCCACTACAATATACATCCCATGTACAGTAATGGCCTCTAGGGCATACATATAACTAACAGTTCATTCCCGTTGGCAAACAAAGCTACCAATGTGGACCCCGTCAAGCAAATACTTGACCCAAATCTAAAATATATGGATTTAGACTAATCCGCGTCCTACTGGTGACGACATAAATTATTCTCCGTATACAATCCACGGGCAAACATAACAAACAAAATAACCACATGACACAAAGTGAACTACTGGAAAAGGAGAAAGTGGTTATCGCAACGCGATAACGTAATTACTGTAGGGGCTTCCGCCCGCAGGGACGTCCCCACAATCAAAAACCCCTCACAAATGAGGGAGAATCTGATAAAAGCTGCTATATCGGTTGCATCTATCCAAACCTCTGATATCAAACCTCCGATATACGGTTCCATAAATCAACTTGGTATTTTCGGAGAGGTGGATGGATATGTACAAATAGTATCGGCCCCCAAATTCAGGCTAGACGTCCTAACGTCTCAGTCCGGTCTTCGGCGGTAAATAGTGCACTCATGTACAACTCGTTTACTGCTGTCCTAGCATGTGAAATATGAATCTGTGTGTGGATATCATGTCAACATCAAGTAATCAATATTTGGCCCGGTACGGGCACGACAAAACAACAAGTATCTGAAAGCATGTTAGTCATGAAAGTAAATGTAATACTAAGAATTGTAACGACAATCAATTAACTTCCGTCAATAGCTCTCTGCATACATATACAACGGTGTTAAATCACGATCACCATAGCTGTAGTGCAATATCTATAGCACATGACCAAATATAACATAATTAAGGCTATAATACATATATAGCACACATCCATATGCAATCATATAAAAGTATCCGGAAAATGTATGTATATAAAATCCTTTCAAAATAGCCGCTTGATATATATTGCGGCACAGGTAGCGGACGTTGTTTTTTGAAGAAAGGCATGCATTTGTTTAAAGTATACATCTCGTCTTTTGAAGATGATTTATTTTTAAAAAAAGGGTTTTCTTTTGTAAAATTCGTTGTCGATCATAGACAAATGGAAAATATTGAGACTATCGCTCATTTAAAAACCTATTTAATATACATCGATATGTGAAAATAGTATTCAGGCACTGTCTCATAGATCAGTCATGTCTGGCTACTATATATAGCGTAATATATCTCATCAGTGCAGGGCATCTATATCAAGCCCTCACACACACACACACACACACATATAATATCCATCTCAGTGCAGGTCATCTATATTGATCCCTTACATATCCGTAGAGACATTATGTGTCAACTACCCTCAATCACTCATGGATTGATCACACATATATCACCGGACGACATCTTGTGTCTCCCTGCCTCAATCTCTCATGGAGTGATTACAATAAATATATCTTCTCAAACCCTGGCTATATCCGCCGTGTCCAAATCATCTTTCCATTTTATATATTCTATTATATATATTCAATCTCTTAGGATTGATATCATATCACATCATATTCATAGTAATATAAATCTCGTTAAACTCGTACCTTTTTAATCTGTGTGAACTAGACATAGCACATACGGGTAACATATCATAACATAATCCAGTAATATAATTATAGTGATATATCATATATATATATATATATATATCATATATATATATATATATATATATATATATCAGAGTCACATACCACTGAGATATATCGTCAACAATATATGATGCATAGCGGTATCATAAAGCGTAGAATAACTAATAAGATAAACAACACGCGAGCGAATAAAATAAACGTAGGCGTAGCGTAAGTAAACAGTAAAAAGGTAATTACTTCGAATATTCCCACTTATATGATTTTAAAGTAGAACGAAACGTTGTTTGAAAATAAGGAGGCTACGATATTTTATATATATATAGATTTATCCTTTTGAAATCCAAGTAGCACATCTTTTCATTACCACTTTTAAAACATGAAACGAATCGTTTTTTTAGAAAGTGGGGAATACCGTTATATCAGTACAATCTCCCAATCGGGTAAAATAGTAAGACTCCGTAAGTCAAGTAAAATAAGGTCGTATTTGGCTAATCATCACCATCTATCATCATCATATCCTCCCGTATGGAATCTCGCCTCGTACGATGACCATAAAATATTCTATTTATTCATATCATAATAATGATCGGTAAGGATACATAATCTATGTACCCAAACACAAAGCATAATTAGTATGGATATCAAGTCTACATACATACATAGCAATAGAATATCAACAGTATGGACATCTAGTCACGTATAAACATAGTACTGGTGCGGACATCTCGTCCATGCACCCGCTCAACGATCGGTATGGACACCTCTTGTCACGTACACGCACGGAGATGAGTACAGACCTCCAGTCACGTACTCTCCTAACAATGACTTCAAGTCTCGTATGCGCATCTAATATAAATCGTATTATAACATCATCTTACTATAATGGCAATCCTACTATGATATGTAAGTATGGCAGTTTATGTGGCATGGTAGTATTAATGATGTGTAGTGTACATGCGAGTCTGTGATCGTGCAACATGTCAATCATTAGTATTTGTGCTAGTGTTCTACCAAATGTATCTACAGTAAACCTACTAAGCGATCTTAACGATGTATACTACATATCAGACAAGTCTAAACATCCATGGCATGCATCCTAAGCATATTAAATGATCAAAATAGAAAATATGTTTCACGGGGGTGCTATACGTTATCCACCCGATTCCCCACTCGTAGATATGATCTACTCGCAGTATGCGATTGAGTTAGTCTATCCTACGACCGCCTTACCCTTCGTCGCCGCTTCGAAGGTCTTCAAAATCAAACCTAACATAAAAATAATCACACAAACACATATAAGAATCCAAATCGGCATTGCTATAATGGATAACGCTCATATGTTAGAACCTATGACACCCATGTGCAAGTCATGTGCTAACTACAAAGAATTGCCCCCAGTCTCGCTGTTCTAACACAAAAGACCGCTTCAACAATTAAAAATACGGATTCGCAAGTTTAAAACCCTTAAAACATTGTCAAAAACTAACCCAAAACACTTACATATTTCAAAACAGGAAATCTGGTACAATTTAAAGTATGAAAAGGGCTTATTTATCAAGTATATGAGCTACTGACCTAACCCTGACACCCGAATCAAAAAGTGGACCAACAGAAAATTCCAAATAGCCGATATGGACGGACAAGATTGGGAGTTGGGGCTTCGTGCTCCTGGTGTGGTCTCCTAGTTGTCCAACTAGCTCAATAAGACTATTTAAAATTTTTGTAGAGATACCAAATAGAACCAGAATTGATTTGAACATTAAAACTTCGTAGAAAACCAAAATTTGAAAATCTTAACTCGTGTTTTGAAATTGTAACACTTTGCAAATTAAGAATTTTGCATCAAATACCCTTTTCTAGCCAAAATAGGTTGTATCATCAAGAAAACTTTGCTAAAATCTTAATACTACAAGTAACCATACTTAAAAACTTAACTTTTTAATATCTAACTCATAAAAACATGTTTTTATGCAAACTGTATACTTTTCATGGCCATAAACATAAAACTTGATACAAGATGGGTCTTATACCTATATAATGAGTTTCAAAGAGGAGATCAAAACTTGTAGGGAGCACTTGAAGTGTTGATGAGGGCTTCCACTTGATCTAGCTTGAGTTTGGAGTTTTCTTGGTGTTGTAGAAGAGGGTGCTAGCCATGGAGTTGTGGTGAGAATGAGAATGAGAGTGTTTATGTTTGTGTTGGGAATTGTCATGACCCGAAAACGGAAGTGACTGGCACTTAAATCATATAACGTCTAAAGACGATGATACAATTTAAGTAAGCCAAAATCCAGAATCTAAACCATATTTAAAAGAAATAGTAGAGGTGAAGTTTTGAAAAGTTTTGTAAAAATTAAAACTTTTTTTGAAACATTGTTTAAAAAACGGACAACGCCTCCCGTGTAAAATTTTGAATAAAATGAATATAATGATAGTAAATATAAAAGCATCCCACAGACTACTAAATCAACGTCCATTCGGCGGAAGCATAACCAAGCAGTAATATACGACGCCCAAAGGTGAAGGATCACAAACAAACTATAAATAACTGCATAAGTAAAGCTAATAGTCAACTCTATATGAATTCTACCCAAAAGAATATACATCAAATCTCGACTCGATCTAAGTCAAATAATAATACATATCCTGGTCGATGGAGTAACGCTAGATACAAGAAAAGTATAGTACACAAAAAGGCGATTACTAAGAATGTAACCCACTTAGCAAAATAAAAAAGATTCCCGAAAGATGATGTGCTAACGCCGCCGCTAGGTATCTGTGCAATCAGTCCTGCAAGGAGGTATGATACAACGAGAGTGAGTTGCCAACTCAGTGAATAGAATATAACATCATAAGATATATATGTATGTATATATATAGTGAATAAAAGTGAACGCAATGATATCAACATCATCATCATAGTCATCATGAAATCCGTGTCAACCATCGCTAATCAGAATCTCATCATATCACACCGGTGTATCCGAATCGGTCTTTCCCCTTTTCTCGATTACCGAATCACACCAAACATATATAACACCGGTATATCCGAATCGGTCTCTCCCCCCTTCCTTGATTACTGGATCACACCAAACATCTATCACACAAGCAATTCATGATATCCTTACTAGTCCCCCCCTTCCTCAATAACCGGATATCACCCAATATATATCTACACAAGAAATTCATGATATCCGTACCGGTATCTCCCCCTTCTTCGATAACTGGATATCACCAAATTTCTTGTAATCTACACATAACAAAAATCCAAGCAAATTTTATAATTAATAATGATATATATATATATATATATTAGCATCCCATACCACTGACACACACACACACACATTTCAATGTCCTATACCATCGATATATATTATCATAAATAAAGACCGCAATCTCACAAGATCAACAATATATAACGCATAACGGAATCTTAACGTGTAGCATAATACATAGCAGAATCGCAAAACAAACGGATAACGTAAGCATGGCAGTTCTAAGTGTCATAGCAGTACCAACGATGTGTAGTATACATGCGAGTTTGTGATTGTGCAATTTGGCAATCGTTGGTAGTTGTGTAGTGTTCTATCGGGTGTGTTCCCATAGCAGAGCATTCAGAATATAAGAGATGAAATGGAACATCAAACATGACATTTAACTAAGTATCAAGAACTTACGGCAATGTAAGCAAGTTAAGATATGGAACATGGTATGATACTCAATACAATACTAATCGAATAATAATAAAATCAAGTGTTGCGAATAGGTTTAAAATAGCGACACGAAGTATTATACAAAATTACTGGCAGTCGGGGGTGCTATACGCCATCCGCCCGATTTCCCACTTGTAGATGCTATTCCACTCATGGTATATGATCGAGCTAGTCGTATCCTATGACCGTCTTGCCCTTCATCGCCTCCTCAGAGGTCTCTGCAATCGAACCTAGCATAAAAATAATCACGCAAACACATATAAGAATCTGCATCGGCATCGAAGTAAAACGTCCATAGGTTAGAACCTAGGACCAATATGAGCCATCCGTGTGCTAACTATCAAGAATTAACTCCGGACTCGTTGTTCTAACACAAAAGACTTCATCAAGACTTCAAAATACAGATTTTCAAGTTTAAAAATCTTAAAACATCGTCAAAACCCAACCAAAGTACTCCCAGATTTTGCCTTGGTGCATCTAGGAAAAAAAAAGTATCACAGGAGCTTAATATAAGTGTGTACAAGTTTCAGTAAAAATCCCACACCAAAACTCCATGGTTTGGCCAACCAAAAGTGCTACAGTAACCGACCTGGGTGGCCCAATTTTGGAATTAGGGTCTTATGCTTCTTGTGTGGTCTTCTGGTAATCTAACTAGGCCAATATAATTGTCTGTTTATTTTGGAAAAAAACCCTAATACATCCCAGAAACGATTTAAACACTAAAACAAAACAAAAATCATAGTTTTTGAAATCTTAAAACCATATAGATACTTTAAACACTAGATAAACTTGAAAAAGATGGACTTTTACTTTGGAATGGACATCAAAGAAGAGATTCAAATTGTAGGAGGCTTCTTGAACTTGAGGTGGCTCTACTTGAATCTTGTAGGGATTCTAGTTCAAGTCTTGAGTGAATGAGAGTGTTTGGAGTTGGGATTATGAGTTTGTGGTGAGAGTGAAAGTGTGAGAGTGTGAGAGAGGGGAGAGGGTAGCCATGAGATTAGGAGATGGAGAGAGAAGAAGTTGGAGATAATGAGGAGTGAATGGAGGAGGAAAATGGGAATGGAACATGGAGGAATGTGAAGATAGACATGGGCACACCCATGCCTCATGTCCTCTCTCTCTCCCCCATTCTAAATAAAGAATGTAGCCATGCCACAATATAAAACCATAAAACCCTAATCGCACTTAAAATTTCCAGAAATGTTACAATATTCCCCCTTAAATAAATTCGGTCCCCGAATTTAAATTTAAACCCAAATCAGAAAATATTTCATTAAATCAAATCAACGGGGCTCCGAAGTCTCACACAAGCTAAAAATACTGCATAATATGTGATAACGGGTATACATATAATATAAGTAAAAACAAGCGCATCCTAATGGATCACACACAATATGAAATCCTCATCGATAAAACATCATCAAAATCATGTGCCAATCATCAACACTCAAACTCCAAAATATCATGATGCAATGTGTATGCATATGGAATGAAAGTGTGAAACCCAGATAACTGGAACTTCAACACCTGCCACGCTAACCACACTAGCTATGATACTACGTGCGATGCATGAAAACGAAATCAAATACAATGTATGTACACGAAAACAACACCAAGTGAAACGGATGTGCACGAAACATCATCCAATGCAACTGCTGTGCACGGAAAAATCAATTATGTGCAATGACAGGTCTCCAGGTCCGAATAGTCTCAGCAACCGACCTAATCGAATGATGTAGATCAAGAACGCTCGCCTCCAAACGAGAAATCCTATCTGAATAAAGAGGATCAACCTATCCCATTGTCACCGGAGTACCATCCTGGCCAGTCCTCGTCTCAGACAAGCCTTCCCTGACTTTATTTCTAACTGTAGCCCTCTCGGCTCGCACAGTCTTTGACGGCATGGTGACTAGAACAAGAAGTAAACAATAATCGGTTTCTGAATCCTAACGAAATAGCCATGCAATGCCAACAACTCAGGAAAGAAAGAAACCGAATCACGGAAGATCTCAAACATACATCCTATGGTTACTTAAGAGGAGTGTCGTGTCGTAAACATGCCGCGGAACATATGTATCATACGCAACTTTACTTAAGCTATCTACTCCATCATACTAAGGGTAGTCTATAAGTCGAAAGATCGGGTTTAAGACCCCAAAGTCAAGTATAAATTCCGCAAGGTTAAGCCCAGGTCTCGAAAGATCATACCTTAGACTCCGCATGGTCAAACCTAAACTTAACAAAGGAAAACGAAATTCGGGTCTAATAACCTAAAGTCAAGTCTAAGTTCTGCAAGGTTAGGCCTACGTTTCAAAACATAATAACCTATACCCCACATAGTTAAACTTAGACTCAATAATGGTAAAACCTAGTGCTCTGATACCAACTTTGTCATGACCTGAAAAGGGCAGATGACTGACACAAGGATTACATGAAGTCAAGTGGACACCATCGTAATCTAAGTAAGCCAAAACAAAGAATCTAAACTATATATAAGAGGAAAATAGATGATAATAGATAGAGGTGAAGTTTTAAAGAAGTTTTGTAAAAAGTAAAGCTTGTTTCGAAAGATTTTTTGAAAAACGGTCAGTACCTCCTTTGTACATTTTGAATAAAAGCATGTACAATGATAATAAATATAGAGCATCCCTACTTGGGAGCTAAATCAACGTCCAAACGGCGATAAAAAATCCACCCAATAATATACGACTCCAAGAAGCAAAGGATAAACAGTGCGGAAAGTAAAGAAAAGAAATATAAATCAATTCGGCTCCATACGACTCCGAGTATAACAAAATATACAACTCTAAGGTCTCGACAATATACTAGACTTGGTCTTTGATGAAGTACTCCTAGATACAAATAATATATATATAAGGCAAATACCGATACAAATTCTAACCCACCTGGCCAAAAATAAGCAATCACGGCCACATGAAGATATATATGCCTACGAAGAGCTGCTACTGATCCAAGCGGCCGTACCTGCAAGAAACTATGACACAACAGGGGTGAGTTGCCAACTCATGAGTAGAATTTATATAGCAAGATAGGAGTCGCATGGATAAGCGGTAAAACAACTGCAGCATGACAAATGTGTACATCTAGGAAGGTAAATAAGCACGCGTCGAAATTAGAATTCGAGCGATAAAATATAAAGATAAAGAGCCCTCATGCACAACTTGTGTACTATTGTCCTAGAATGTGAAATATGAGTTTGTGTGTTGTTATCATATCAACATCAAGTAATCAATATCTGGCCCGGTACGGGTACGACAAAACCATAAGTATCTGAAAACATGTGAGTCACGGAAGTAAATGCAATACTATGAAATATAATGATAATCAATCAACATTCATCAATAACTCAATGCATACATATACAACGGTGTCAAATCACGATCACCATAGACGTAGTGCAATATCTATAGCACACAATCAAGGCTATAATATATATATAGCACACATCCATATGCAATCATATAAAAGTAACCGGAAGATATGTGTGTATGAAATCCTTTCAAAGTATCCATATGATATATATATGGAAGCACATGTAGCGGACGTTATTTTGAGAAGAAAGGTATGCATTTTGTTTAAAGTATACGTCCCGCTTTTTGAAGATGGTTTATTTAAAAAAAGATTTTCTTTTATAAAAGTTGATGTCGATCATAGACGCGTGGAAAATAGTGAGACTATATATCCTTTGAAAACCTCTTTAATATACATCGATATGTGAAAATAGTATTCAGGTAATGTCTCATGGACCAGTCATGTCCGGCTACTATATATAGCATAATATATCTCATCAGTGTAGAGCATCTATATTGATCCCTCACACACATATATATGTATATATAATATCCATCTCAGTGCATGGCATCTATATTGATCCCTCATATATCCGTAGAGACATCATGTGTCAACTACCCTCAATCACTCATAAATTGATCACACACATATCATCAGGCGACATCTTGTGTCTCCTTGCCTCAATCTCTCATAGATTGATCACAATAAATATATCTCCTAGAACCCCGGCTATATCCACCATGTCTGAATCATCTTTCCCTTTTATATATTCTATTGTGTATATTCAATCTCTTAGGATTGATATCACATCACATCATATCCACGGTAATAAAAAATCTCGTCAAACCCTTACCCTTTTAATCTTTGTGAACTAGGCATAGCACAGATAGGTAATATATCATAACATAAGCCAGTAATATAATTATAGTGATATATATATATATATATATCAGTGTCCCATACCACCGAGATATATCATCAACAATATATGACGCGTAGCGGAATCATAAAACGTAACATAACTAAGAAGATAAACAACACGCGAGCGAATAAAATAAACGTAAGCGTAGTGTAAGAAAATAGTAAATAGGTAATTACTTCGAATATTCCCACTCATATGTTTTTAAAGTAGAATGAAACGTTGTTTGAAAATAAAAAGGCTATGATATTTTTAGTGTGTGTGTGTACCCCTTTGGAATCCAAGTAGTACATCATTTCATTATCACTTTTAAAATATGAAATGAATCATTGTTTTTAGAAAGTACAATCTTCCAATCGGATAAAATAGCAAGACTCCGTGAGTCAAGTAAAATAAGGACGTATTTGTCTAATCATCATCATCATCGTATCCTCCCGTAAGGAATCTCTCCTCGTACGATAACCATAAGATATTCTATTTTATCATATTATAATAATGATCGTTATGGATACCTAATCTATGTACCCAAACGTATATCATAATTAGTACGGACATTAAGTCTACGTACACACATATCAATAGAATATTAACAGTACGGACATCTAGTCACATACAAACATAGCACTGGTGCGGACATCTCGTCCACGCACCCGCTTAACGATCGGTACGGGCACCTCGTGTCACATACACGCACGACGACTAGTACGGACCTCCAGTCGCGTACTCGCCCAACAATCAGTATAGACTGCAAGTATCGTACGCGCACCTAATATAAATCGTATTATATTATCATCCTACTATAACATCAATCCTATTATGATATGTAAGCATGGCAGTTCTATATGATATGGTAGTACTAATGATGTGTAGTGTACATGCGAGTTTATGATCATGCAACATGGCAATCATTAGTATTTATGCTAGTGTTCTACCAAGTGTATCTACAATAAACCTACTAAGCGATACTAACGAAGTATACTACATATCGGACAGGTCTAAACATTCATGGCATGCATCCTAAGCACATTAAATGATCAAAATAGACAATATGTTTCACGAAGTGCTATACGCCATCCACCTGATTCCCCACTCGTAGATATAATCTTCTCACAGTATGCGATCAAGTTAATCATATCCTACGACCGCTTTACCCTTCGTCGCCGCCTCAGAGTTTTCCAAAATCGAACCTAACATAAAAATAATCATGTAAACACACATAAGAATCGAAATCGGCATCGCTATAACGGATAACGCTCATATGTTAGAACCTATGACACCCGTGTGTTAGTCGTGTGCTAACTATAAGGAATTACTCAGGACTCACTGTTCTAACACAAAAGACCGCTTCAAGAATTAAAAATACGGATTCACAAGTTTAAAAACCTTAAAACATTGTCAAAAACCAACCCAAAACACTTCCAAATTTTAAAACAGGAAATCTAAGACAATTTAAAATATCAAAAGGGCTTATTTATTAAGTATATAAGCTACTGACCTAACCCCGACACCCAAATCAAAAAGTGGGCCAACAGAAAATTCCAAATGGGCAGCCAGGATTGGGAGTTGAGGCTTCGTGCTCCTAGTGTGGTCTCTTAGTTATCCAACTAGGTCAATAGGACTGTTTAAAATTTTTGCAGAGATACAAAATAGAACCAGAATTGATTTGAACATTAAAATTTCGTAGAAAACCAAAATTTGAAAATATTAACTTATGTTTTGAAATTGTAACACTTTGAAAATCAAGAATTCATGCATCAAATACCTTCTTCTAGCCAAAATAAGTTGTATCATCAAGAAAACTTTGCTAAAATCTTACTACTACAAGTAACCATACTCAAAAACTCATCTTTTTAACATCTTACTCATAAAAACATGGTTTTCATGAAAACTATATACCTCTCATGGCCATAAAATTAAAACTTGATACAATATGGATCTTATACCTATAGAAGGAGTTTCAAGGAGGAGATTAAAGCTTATAGAGAGCACTTGAAGTGTTGATGAGGGCTTCCACTTAAACTAGCTTGAGTTTGGAGTTGGCTTAATGTTGTAGAAGAGGATGCTAGCCATGGAATTGTGGTGAGAATGAGAGCGTTTGTGTTTGTGTTGGGAATATGAGAGAATTTGGGATGAGAGGAAGTGAGGAGAGATGAGAGGGTGAGAGGAATGAGTGAGGGGAAAGAGATTGGTGAATGGTATGGGCACAAGGTCATCCTCATTTTTAAATTCCCCTCCTATACTTCTTTTCTCTCTATCATTTCCAATTAAAAAAAAAATGAGGTAACAATGACAGAATTTTTTAAAACCCTAATAAAATTTTTAAATGAAGACATTAACATAACTACATTCTTGTATATGCCAAAAATTAAGTGGTAACATTAACATGAAAATATTGGTTTTACCATTTTAATTATTTATAGGTATCTATATATACCAAATCTTGATAACCCAATTTAATAATTGGTATTATTTTAATAAAACATATTATATTATTATTTAAATTCCAAAAATAATCTTTACCATTTCATGAAATGTTACACGTCTCTTCCTCTTTGCCACACGATGAGGTTCATTATCGTCATAGACAGGATACTTAACGTCTCTTAGACGGAGGGTTTTTTTAATGTCTGCTTAGACAGAGTGTTTAATGTCATCATAGACGAAGGTTTTTGCGTCATCATAGATGGAAATTTAATTCTAGGAGTGACTTATCATCTGCTTTTAGAGGGTTTGAATTGCGGATTTGGTTTAAAATTTGCAACTTTTCAGTTGGAGGGGTTTGAATCTGAGTTGGGAATTGAATTAGGACTTAAAGATCGGGATTTTAGGAGTTGAAATTTGGATTGTGTTTTAATTAGAATTTGAAAATTTTGAATGGAATTAGGATTGAAAGTTTAGCATTTTGGGGATTTGAAATTTTGTTGGCGTCTGCATTGCTAACACTGAAATGGTACCAGGAGCGACTCATCCTTCGCCGTCGGAGGATTTTGAATTTGGATCTTGGTTGGCCTCTGCATCGCTGCACTAAACTATGGTATCAAGAGCGACTCATCATTTACCGTTGGGGAATTTGGAAATTTGGATTTTGGTTGGCGTCTGCATTGCTACACTAGGATGGTGAGCGACTCATCATTCGTTGGAGGAGGATTTTGAATTTGGATTTTGGTTGGCGTCTGCATCGCTACACTGGAGTATGGTACCAGGAGCGACTCGTTATTCGCCGTTGGTGAATTTAGAGATTTGGATTTAGTTGGCGTCTGTATCGCTACACTGGGATGGTGCCAAGAGCGACTCATCATTCACTATCGGAGGATTTTAAATTTGGATATTGGTTGGCGTCTGTATCACTACACTGGAGTATGGTAGCAGGAGCGACTCATTATTTGCCGTTATAGAATTTATAGATTTAGATTTTGGTTGGCATTTGCATCGCTACACTAGGATGGTATCAGGAGCGACTCATCATTCGTCGTTGGGGTTTTTTTTTATCAGTTTGCTCCCTCTCGGGTTTTCATTAGCTTGCAGTTAGTCACGCTGTTTTTATTCACGAAGCTTTTTCAGATTTTCATTCGTGTCCCTTTCACTTATGGACTAGCCATTTATTTCTTTTCTTTTTCTTCTTTTTCTTTTCTTTTATTTCTTTTCCTTTCTTTTATATTATTTCCCAGTTTAACGACTTAGAGGTCAAAATTGTGCTCTTATTCAAGATCCTTGAACTTTGAGTTTGATGAAGCTGAGTTGATGGCCGAGATGATGAGTTTTTCTTGGTTTCCTCATTTAATGCTTAGCTCTTTCTCAAGGTACTTCAACATTCTCTTTGTCTCTGTCTTTAAGCTGCTTCTGAAGCTCTTGGAATAATACTTGTTCTGTAGTTTTGGGGATGAAGACTGGGCTATCACCGTCATATGATTCTTTAAGAATTGTTAGCTTTCTTTATTTAATTGTCTGGGAAGAGCATTTATCATCATCTGAACTGAGCCGGGATTAGGCAGCGACGAACATATCATTATCATGACTGTGAAGCGTAGGAGGATTTTTTTTTGTTTTTGGGTCCCACCATGTAGACTGTATGGATTGTGTATCCGTCCGTTGCCACATTATTGGTAGAAATATTTGCTGTGCTTTTGGACCATTATTGTAGTCCGCTCTTTTCAGGAAAGGACAAGCGATGAGAGCAGTCGTTTCGACCGGGGTTTTGGATATAGCTGGTACCCTCTATTTGAGTTCTGTCTTTTGATTTTGCACTGCGAGTGGAGCTTGGTATACCCTTGATGAGACTGTGCTATGTTTTGATTCTAGGACTTAGACACGCCTCTTTGCAGAACTCTTTGAATCACCGTTTTCTTGATCCGCGCAGTCATAGCATACTTCTACGCCGACCCTGGGGATTCGAAAGAATTATTGATTTTCACGGCCCCAGGCAAAAAAGATTGTTAAGACACTTGGTTTCTCGTATGAGAAGATCGATGCATGTCCTAAGGATTACGCGTCTCTCGATGAGTATCCCACTTGCAACTTGTCTAAGTGAAAAAATGTTAAGCGAAATTCAATCGTGGTAACGTCCAATGTCAGCAAAAAAAGTATGAAAACTTCGGCCAAAGTCCTTCGTTATTTCCCAATGGCTAAGAGATTACAAAATTTATATATTTCAAATGACATAGCGAAGAGCATGCGATGGCATTCTTATCGTCGAATCAAAGACGGGAAGCTGAGGCATCCAACTAATGCAGAAGCATGGAAGCAATTAGACAGCGTTTATCATTTTGGGGATGAGCCGAGAAATGTACGTCTAGATTTTGAAACCGACGGTTTCATGCCTTACGGACTCATGAACTCTAGTTGGTCCGCATGGCCGGTCATGCTTATGCCTTACAATCTGCATCTCTAGATGTGTATGAAGCAACCGTATATAGTTCTTTCATAATTAATTCCTGGAAAATATTCACCTGGCCAGAACATCGACGTCTATATGGAACATTTAATTGAAGAGTTGACAGAACTCTGGGAACATGGAGTAGAGACATATGACGCGTATGCCGAGGAGAAGTTTAGAATAAGAGCGGCTGTTATTTGGACAATCAATGATTTTCCAGCATACGACATGTTAGCTGGATGGTCTACCTACGCGAAGTATGCATGTCTATCATGTGGTCTTGATTACAGTGCCCTACAGCTTAAGTCATATGGTAAGTTTTGCTACCGGTTTCATCGTAGGTGGATATCGGCGAATCATCCATACAGAAAGATGGCAAATAAGTTTGATGGAATATTGGAAAATGGTGAAGAACCAAAATAATTGCCAGGGATAGAAATTTTTAAGCAGATTTCTTCGTGTCAATTCTAGCAAGGTTCTAATTATTTTAACTCAGATGGTTCCTTCAATAAACCAAAAAAACGGAAGCGATCTGAAGATAACGAATTGTTGAGTGTGTGGAAGAAGAAAAGTATATTATGGAATCATCCTTACTGAAAATATCTGTTGATTCGACACAATATTGATGTCATGCATGTAGAGATGAATGTGTTTGATAATATTGCTGGCATATTGTTACAGGACGATTCTAAGTCCAAGAATAAGTTGAGTGCTCGCGAGTGCTTGGAGGAGCTTGGAATCCGACAGGAATTTCATCTGGTACTTCATGATGATGGTGTTTATGAATTACCAGATTCGAGCCACACGATATCGAAATTGGCTATGAAAATATTTTGTGAGATGCTAAAGGGTGTCAAAACCCCAGATGGCTACTCCTCTAATATAGCAAAGAATGTGCAGGTAAAGCCACCAAAGCTCTTGAATCTTAAAAATCACGAATATCCTTCTGCATCAATTGCTTCTAGTGGCTCTTCGACATAATTTGCCATCCAATGTCACCAAGGTTTTGATAGAGTATTGCAACTTTTTCAATAAACTTTGTTCTAAAGTGATAGGTGTTGCCAAATTCAAGAAGTTGCAAAAGAGTATTGTTGAAACCCTCTGTAAGTTGAAGATAATATTTCCACCATCTTTTTTTGCCGTCATGGTTCATCTTTCTGTGCATCTAGCTACAGAGGCAATGATTGCTGGATCAGTCTCTTATAGGTGGATGTTTCTAGTAGAAAGGTAATATATTTTTTTAGTAAATTGTGTTATTTAATTCATTATAATATTTACATTTGTCTAAAATATTTATTAACGTTTAAGATACTTGGGATTCTTGAAACGGCAAGTGCGCAATCGAGCTCGACCGGAAGGGTCAATAGCCGAGAGTTATTGCGCCAATGAATGCCTCAACTTCACTTCTCATTACTTGCGTAGAGTTGAAACAAGATTAAACCATCATTCTCAAATTAATGATGACTAGCTATCCCATCCACAAGGGGAGGATCGATCCTACCGGAGGAAGTGGTTCGATCAAGCCCATTCGTATATCCTTCATAACCTTGAAATTACTGTCAATCACAGAAGGTATATAAATTAAAACTTTTAATCGCGTCAATATTTTTAGTGTCTATATCTAGATATGCCTAAATAATTAATATTGTTAGTCTTTTAGCTAATATATTGAAGAACTTACGAATGCGATTTCTGGAAAGGGTGCAAATTGGAAGATTAATCAAGAACGTAAGAACCACTTTCTACGGTGGTTCTGTAAACACGTACATATATCTTGTATATTTCACGTTTCACATGCATACATCACATATAACTTATACATTTTACGTGTAAATCCATTGTAGATTGAAAATAACATAGAAAAAAGGATGCAATTCCTGGATGTAATCGTGTGACTGTCTAAAGGTCCTAGTGCAAAAGTAAATCGATACGGTTCATATTGCATTAATAACCTAAAATTTCTTACAACCGAGAAATTGACTAACCAAAATAATTGGATTTATTATCCGTTTGAACAAATGTGCTTCTCAAATTCCCGTGATCAAAGACCGCAGGGAGGAGAAAAAGAATACTACGGTCAGCTGGAGGACATAATAGAACTATTTTACGGGAGTAATAAGCAGGAAAGATTTGTTATATTCAAAGTTCGTTAGTGTGCTTGTATCCAGATAGATGAGTACAGTTTTCAACTTGTCAATCTCAATAAAGAAATTTATCGAGAAAATAAGTTCATGTTAGCTTCATAAGCTGAGCAACGTTTCTATGTCAAAGATTCTAATCGTGAAGAAGCTTGGATTGCATTACTAGAACCTCTTAAATCCTTGTTCGATAGTCCTACCGACGAGGTTGACCTCGATAAAGCATATCCGGTTGACATATGAAAAACTTTGCGGTTGTAATAATTTATGTGTGTGTGTTATATACTTTGCAATTGTAAACACTTATAATCAATTGATATATATTATAAACTTTGCAGTTGTAAACTTCTAATCTCCTGCATGTAAATGATATATGAAAAACTCTGCAGTTCTAATAACTTGTAATGTATTGATTTTTTAATAATTTATGCATATTATATATTTTATATCGTTATTACGCTTGCATGAAATAGATGGGATGAAAATGCATATTCGAAAAATTTGCCAAAGCATTTTCTTCAAAGAAAAGAGATCGAGATACTTCCTCCTCGACACAGCCTGATCCTGAGAGTAGAGGTATATATTACGAGTTTTAAATAATCGTGTTCAAATTATTTTATTCAAATAACTATTGCATTGATTATAATAAATTAAAATGTGTAGGTACATCTGATCAGGAGAGGATGTAGGTCCATCAGTGTAGCATGATCCATGTAACGACCCAAAAATTCTTATACACTTTTATTGATCCAATGTTAATAAAAGAGTGTATTTCTGTTCTGGTTTCGAGTTATAAGTTATTATTGATAATTTTTGTACAAGAAGCAACTTGTAGCTCACTGGTTAAGCCTCTCCACTGCTGTTCCATAGCCTGTAAGTTCGAATCTCATCGGCCCCAATTATTTTTTAATATTTTTCTTTTAACTTTTCAGAAGCCCAAGAGTTGCACGTGCAATACACGGAGAAACGAAAGGTTTTAGAGAAATCAAACAATATAACTAATACATAAATATCCAGATGAATGTACTGCACGAACCCCGAGGCAATTGGCTCTTTCTGGACCGCTAGAAAACCGCCACTAGCGGCTGGTTTAACCCCAATTCCCTCCGTGCTTCGCCCGTACACCCCTATAGCTCCCCTCTACTCTTTTTTCCTATTTGATTTTCTTGAAATTAAACAGAGAACCCAAGACCTTTCATCTATCCCTTTACCCTCACATTTAATACATTTTAATTTTCTCTATACCTATATTTTCTCCCTATAAATATCTAGTCTTTCTCCTTATTTCTTCTCCTAAATTATTCTGAAAATACCACTCAAAAATTCTAACTCTGAAGTACGCTATGCTTCATCTCTCTCAAGATCAAGGTGAAGGTAAGCTCTCGAAGTCAAAGCACTCAAAAATCCTTCCAAGATTCCTCCACTGCTACACAACTCACGTAGGGGATATCGGTAGATTAAGCCTACTCTCTTAGTCGTAATCTCGGTCTCGATTCTACAAACCGTGGCCTCTACTTTTCCTTCTCGTTCGTACGAGTACGAACACGCAATCGTAAGTGTTCATCCCTATCTCCCTCTTTCTTCCTCTCCTATATCTATATTCGTAAGTCTTAACACTCTTGATTCCTCCTTTTTGCTCCTTCTTACATCACCATCAAAATACGACTTTTTAGTGGCTAACTTCACTTTTAAACTAATTGTTGTAAAACTTTGACTTATCCATTATAATTTCATTCTAATATTAACAAGGAATTATCAGTTACCATCATACCGTCATTACATGTCATGCTTCACCTACATATTATATGAATTTAAAATGAATTTTGTTATTGTTAAAACTACACTAGAATGCATGAAACGCCAAAATACCATGAACCTTACTTATACCCTTTTAAAATTATCATGAACTATAACTCTAGAAAATTCATAGTGTAACGACCTACCCCATCACCTACACTATGGTTTTATAACACGATAATTTAGATACATGTTTGATTGTAAAAGGAATAATTTTCATTATAATACTAGCGCTTTTCAAAAGTCCATTTTGAATCTCTATTTTTAACCCTTGGAAATTACGTCTCTACAACCCTCGTTAGGGGACCCGTTTATGGATGGCGCGGATTATCATACGTCCTTGTGATAGTAGAGCGAGATTCAGTACTCCTCACGGAGAATTCGATCTCGAAAGGAAATAAAAATACGATTTTTAAAGAATACTAATTTTAAAAAAACAAATTAAATCATTTGAAATTTTTATAAATCATGAATCCGTATTTTCAATGAAAACAAATTGAGAAAATTATTTTTTAAATGAAATATTAAAGTATTAAGTAAAAATACCATCAAGTTTCCAAAAGTATAATTTTCATAAAACTACCCTAAACTTTTAAAAAGCTAGGTTTCATCATTAAAATACCACTAAAACTAAAATACAATTCTTTAAAAACTCTTAATATTATAAATCACACTCGAGGTTTGTTTTTAAAACAATATTAAAATATTTTATATAAAAACGCCTCGAGAAATGCAAACAATGTAAGTACATAATAAACAACTTGAATAAATTTTTAAGAACCTTAGATTAATATATGTTTAAGCGGTATCATTTCTCTTGTGCCTCAGAGAGCCGGAGAAAGTGAGTGCATGCCTATCCAGGTCAGATAACACTGTAAATTAAAGAAATTATCAATGGCAATCATCTTGGAAAAAGACACAAATCATGTCGTCCATGTGCAGCGGTTGTCTTATTATTCTCGAACTTAAGAATTTCAAAAGTTAAATCTATTCATAAGATAATGACTATAACCTGAATATAAACACGAACATGACTCAAATTTGAATTTGAAATTGAACTCGAACTGGAAATTAAATATGAACCTGAACTTGACACTTGAACTTAACATGAATACCTGAATCCAATATCTACTCTTGAACCGAGTTGACTCGAACCATGAATACAACTTGAAATGAATACATGAACACTTGACATGAATACTTGATCTTGATATGAACTCAATCTTTCAACTTGATGTATTCATGGATTCGAGTAAGACTGGTAACTTGAACTGTAATCTAGAATACACGGGGTGTTGGGGTAGTTCAAGTGCGAATCCAACGAAATCTTAGGAGTCCACCTAGATCATGAATCCATGTCTACTAACACAAGCAATCTATCACGAGGGCCCGTGTTTCCTTTCTCCTGGATTATAGCCTATTGAGTTTAGAATACTTCAACACTAGGTTGAAGTCCCATTAGTAACACTTGATTCGGGCTCGTGGTTCCTTACCCCTGAATTACAGCCTATTGGGTTTGAGAACACTCTTGATATTGGTTGACATTCACATTTTAACTAACGATAAGTTATCCTACCTTGTAGAGACCTTTTAGGACACTTACAGACACTTCATGTTCACCATACCTACACTATACGGCCATACTATACTAAACTCATGTTACTTTTCCATGTTATATAGAATTGCCCTGCTTATACTAAATGACATGTTTAATCACCATATATCCTAATCCATCGCTTCATGATATCCATTTTCAACATGTCATTATAATTTTATACTTCCTACCTTTTCTTGGGGACTTACCGAGTGCTAGTTCGATGCCAGGCATCCACCCATCTCTTTCTTCTTTTGGATGTTTGTCAGGTGGTCTAGAGACTGAGGAGATAGAAGAGACTGCAGGGGATTACGACCAGATCACTACCAAGCTTAGCTTAACTTATCTTTACTTTCAGTTTATATATGCCACATGTTTAGGCATTTCTGTTCTTTTATTGCCTTTTCAGTTGAACTCATGTATTGTAAATGTATTAAGTTTGAATGTAAATAAAGTTGTTGAAGTTTAAATTTCATGTTAAATTCTTGTCATTTTTTTATATTTCTTATTTTACTCTTGTCACGCCCCACTTCCCGGTGTACGGACACAGGGACGTGGCAGGTCACGCAACGTATTTACTCAGAAGTAAACACGCTAAGCGTAAATAAGTAATATAATGTAAATGTACACAAGAAAGACAACAAATGTAAATGAACAACAACTTTTATTTATTAAACATTTCTTTACAATACAACTGAAAATGTAAATACAAGAATTGAAAGCAATTCCTAAACAATGGCATGAACTGAAAGAAAAGTGAGTATAAGTGAAGCCTAGTGGTCATACTGCTCAGTGGTCTGCTCTAATTGCTCCTGGCTGGTCTCGAACTCCTCAGAGTCAGGTCCTCCTGAAAACATTCCAATGAAAGAAGAGAAATAGGAATGTCGTCAGCGAAAAATCGCTCGGTAAGTCCCAACGAGATGGAAATAGAATAGACAGATAAGAGGATGTAACTGGTATAATGTTTGATTGTTATGCTAGCGCAGTTGTTTGTAACTTGGTACGGAATATGCCAATGTATACGAGAGGAGTCCAACTTACACCGTGGACTATGGTGACCCGTAGTACAAGGCTCCGTCGATAAAACCACGGAACAACGGTAATAGATGTATGGTTACGTCTTTTATTGACCATCCCGTGCCACTTTTAACACATTCCGTGCCGGTCTACCCCTTTAAAACCGCGTAATGTATTATGTATTGATGTATATTGTTTTGTTTAATAGATGTACGACTTGCCGAAATCATGATATCAGTAGTTCATGTAAATGGAAAGAATATAGACGGATAGTCATATAGACCAGTCAAATGTATATCTATGGTTCGGTTCGGTCGAGTCATGTTGATATTGATTGTATCTGGTATAAATAGATTCATGTTGTATTGCAGTTATATTTGAATTGTATTCAAGTATAGATTGTATACGGATTGTTTTCAGATTAGAATGGGACTCAGATTGAGTCAGACTCTTTAAACAGAATTGAAGTCCTGAATTAGTTTTGATGTTATCGGTAACTGTTGCACATGGACGGCAGAATTTGTTTCTCTTTCCAAGACAACTACCGTATTGATAACACCGTTTTAGGTTGTCCACCTTAGATAGGCAAGCACCCATATTCTCCGTCTCCCTGAGGCTGAAGAGAACGGGTCCCGCTTAAACCTATATTTACTAGGGTCCTTATTATAAATTAATATAACTTGAGGGGGTTTTATGAAAAATAGTTTTGATATATTTTCAAAATAAATCTCAAGTATTTATTTATTGTATTTAAGGTTTTCATAATTGTAATTTTTACAAAATGAAATATTCTAATGGATATAAACCTAACTTTGAATAGTATATGGTATTTTCTTGTAATTTTCCTTGTATTGATTCTTGATGTTATTTTCATGATCTTTTATGACTCTTCTGATTTAAAAAAACATGGAATATAAATAATATATTTAAAGTAGATATTTTGATAATATATATATATATTTATTTATTTATTTATTTATTTATAAAAAAATAGAATTTATTCATTAAATAGAAATCACGTTTTTCTTAAATTGTAACAAAAATTCCATTGAGATCGTATGCTCCGTGAGGAGATTTGCATCTAGTCCGATGGATGTACGATAACCCGCACCAACCAAATAGTATTCTCCAGAATGGGTTGTAAGGACTTAATCGTATGGAATTTAAATAAGACAATTTAAAGAATACGGTTTTGTAATAGTTTAGGGTATTTTATTGTAAACTTGTCATTATTCCACAAACTAAAGTTCCAAAAGCTATCGTGCTATGTCAAGAATAAGTGTTATGATGAGATAGGTCATTATCTCGTGAGTTTTCTAAAGGTAATACAAAGGAATATGATGAAATATGTAGAATGTAAAGTTTGTGGTACATGTTCGTAAAAATGTGATAAAAGTTGGATAACATGTTATTTTGAGATGAAACTTGTTCTAAAGTGTTTGGTTATGATCGCTAAACAATATATAAAGAATTGGTAGGTTTGTTATTAAGAAAATTTGGGTTTTTAAAGAAAAGAGAATCGTAAGTCAGAATAACTCCGCTTCCGACGAGTTTTGAAATGAGAGTGTTTTAGATTAGAATGAGACGAAGGGAGAGGGGACTTACAGTTTGAAAATAGAGGGGGGGTAGAGGAAGATTTTGAAGGCGCCGTGGAGTCGCGTCGTCACCGGATTTGTCCCGAAATATCACCGGAACTTTGACCTTGACTAGCTCCACTTGTACAACTTTTGGACTTAGATATTTTTTTTAAGAGTTTTGATACTAGATTTCAGAATAGAGTGGGCTAAAGAGTAGTGTGGTATTTAAAGGATAGAATTAGGGTTTAGGGTATGAATAGAGAATTAAAAAATGTATTAAAACTTGGATTAAAGAGGTGAATTAACACTCTCTATTAATGTGTAGAAAAATCAAACAGAATAGGAGTAATGGGGGAGGCCAAAGGGTACTAGGGTTAAAATTTTGTAGCATTTGCAAAGGGGGGTCGGCGGCGCCGGCCCCAAGCTCGATCTCGCCGGTCCAATGGTGGGGTCGGGGTGTGGGATTGCTGCCACGTGTCCTAGTCGCTTCATATAGCTCAGTGCACATGTTTGATTTCTGAGACTTCTCATTTTTTACGTGTAAACTTTTGGGCTTCCAAAAAGTTTAACAGAAAAATCAGCAAAAATATTATGTTGCTGAGGGGATTCGAACACCAGGGCTATGTCACAGCAGTGCAAGGCTTTACCAATGAACTACTTGTGCTTTCTTGTTGTTCAAAAGCAAATTTAAATTTATAACTTGTGCTCAGGCTAAAGTATTCCTTTATGTACTTTACAAAAAAAATTGTACAGAAATTTAGGGTTGTTACAACGCTTAGCGTATTTACTCCGGAAAATAACCTTCTTGAAATAAATACGTCGCGGGCCTAGTCATGTGCCGCCATCGTTTTTTAAGAAGCGGGGTGTGATGGGTTTTATTGGTGGCCCATGTAGGTCAGTTTTGCATTAAGTCGTAAGCAATATATCATAAGAAATATGAAATTCAATAACTTTACATTCCTTGCAATTCAATTTCCGTTGAATCTATCATAATCTTTCTTCTCTATCTAAGATGATGGATTCTCTCAACAACACCAGCACCAACATCAATAGCAGTACACCACCACTACCTAACATTACCGTTCTACCATCTCTGCCTACCGTAGCCACTCCACTCACAGAACAGACGATGCTTCTGGAGGCTATCAAAAGCCGACTTGAGGGGAAGTAGGCTCAAGGCATAATTTTGCAGGAGCAGACCGCTCTCCTTCAACAGAGTTTCATCCGCTCTGAAGCAGAAGCACTGGAAGTGAAACTATTTCGAGCTTTACACCTGAAGAACTTCTCAGGAAAAGAGAGCCCGCTTGAAGCCAAGGAATGGGCTCAAAGCATAGAAGACGACCTAGCAGCAGCCCAAGTTCCAGAAGTGGCTTGGGTCAGAGTAGAAAAACTCCAATTTACCGATAATGCCGGAGACTAATGGAAGGCCGAGGAGAACCGTCTTGAGAAGCCGATCGAGTGGAAGACTTTCCGTGATCTCTTCGACGCTAAGTACTTTCCGGAAACCGCACATTTCGAGATGGACCAACAATTCTTACAACTGCAACAAGGATCCATGCAGGATAAGTCGGTAGATGAGTACGATGCCGAATTCATCATGCTTGGCAGGTTCGCTACGCATCTGATCCCTACAGCAGAGATTTGTGCCAGACATTTCAAATAGGGCTTAGACACCGAAATTCAGGCTGCCTTAACAACAGGAGAATACCTAACACATGAAGCGGGTTTGAAGTTAACCCGTCATTATGAAGTCGTCATTAAGAAGAAGGGAAGGCAACAGTCTGTCGGTATGAAACGTCCTGCCAGCCATATTACCGGAGGAGCCTCTTCTTGGCCAACTCTTTCAACATCACCTATGAGGCCTGAAGGATTTTTTTCAAGACTAAACCAAGATTTAGTATCTATTGTAAGAGGACCGGACACCAGGTCAAAGACTGCTGTCGAGGTAATGGTTTTTGTTTGATTTATGGATCTCCCTCACACACTATAGGAGTTTTCCCACAAAACCAAGCTGGCCCAGCCCCCACAGCTAGATCAGCCATTTAAGCTCCACCTACCCGTTTAGCTCTTCCTGCACCACCTCCACATGGACCACCTTTACCTTATTAGCCATCAATGTACAAGCAAACACAGAGAAACATGCTGAAACGCCAGGCTTTCACTTTGTCGGCCGTAGAGGCTGAAGCCATGGGTCAAGATAACACTGGAAAATTTCCTTCCATGTTTTTCAACCATTTCAAATTCTTGCATCCTTTTGTTTTTTCATTTAACTGAACTTTTCCATACTTTCGGTACGATATTAGTAGTCCCTATCTTCACCACTACTTTAACCTAATTTTTTTCTTAAATCTGTTACAACACCCCCTTATATAAATTTCGAGGATGAAATTTTTTTATGGTGGGCAGGATGTAACGACCCTAAAATTCTTATACACTTTTATTGATCCAATATTAATAAAAGAGTATATTTCTGTTCTAGTTTCGAGTTATAAGTTATTATTGATAACTTATGTAAAAGAAGCAACTTGTAGCCCATTGGTTAATCCTCTCCACTGATGTTCCATAGCCTGTAAGTACGAATCCCATTAGCCCCAATTATTTTTTAATATTTTTTCTTTTAACTTTTTGGAAGCCCAAGAGTTGCACATGCAATACACGGAGAAACGAAAGGTTTCAGAGAAATCAAACAATATAACTGATACATAAATACCTAGATGAATGCACTGCACGAACCTCGAGGCAATTGCCTCTTTTTGGACCGCTAGAAAACCACCACTGGCGGCTGGTTTAACCCCAATTCCCTCCTTGCTTCGCCCGTTCACCCCTACAGCTCCCCTCTACTCTTTTCCTATTTGATTTTCCTGAAATTAAACAGAGAACCTCAGACCTTTCATCTACCCCTTTACCCTCACTTTCAATACATTTTAATTATCTTAGTAATTTTCTCTACACCTATAATTATATTTTTAGTGACGGAGTTTTGATCCAAATCTAAACTCCGTGGTAATCTATCAAGTGAGGCTAAAAAGTTAGGTTTATATATAACTAGTTTTCGCAAAAATAATTAATATGGATTATAAAAATTGTATCAAACAACCATAATATTTAAACGACGTTAACAATTCGATTGACTTGCATTTCTACTTCAATAAGTAAAGACCTCAACCACTTGAGCCCCAACTAAAGCACCCAGAAAACCTATTTCCTCAAATTACAACCCAAAAAGAAAATTGGAGCCTAAAGCCCACCAAATCGCGGTGGATCCGCCACCAACTCTATAGTCAAGGCCGCAGATCTGCCGCTATTTGATTGCTTTATAGGCTACGTTTTCTTGTGGGCCTATAAAAAGCCTGCATGATTTTCTGAGAATTTTTATTTAGAAAAATATCACAGTTTTTAAAAATGGACAGAAAGGTGTAAAAGTCAGAATGTTTCGGTCGATCGAACACTTTAACTTCGTCTAAACATTGCATAAGTCTCTAATTTGGCTCTGATACCATGAAAGTAGATGCCATCATCTCTACTAGGGCTTTAGTAAGAGCAAGTATGCAATTTTAAAAATTCTAGAGGGATACGTCTACAAGCTAGGATCAAACTAAAGGTTTAGAGTTTAAAAGAAAGCATAAGGAGTTTAACTAAGTGAAGAGAGAACTACAACCTTTATAACCAAGTCCTTCACTTCTAAAACTCCAAGTAGAAGTCCCTTGAACAAGTTTTCTTGAGGTCTTCTATGTCGAAGTTAATCCACCTTGAGGCAACTTTAACTCAACTTCTCACTTTACTAAACAAGATTTTAGTGAAGATAATAATCTAAACTAATTTGTTAGATTAGTTTAGATTGATAAAGTAAGAATTTAGCTCACTTAATTTTTCTTTTCTTTACTCTTGTGTGAATGGTAATTCAAGAGGAGATGGAGAAGATGAAGATGGAGATGAGAATGAGCTTGGTGTTGTGAGGATAAGATCAAATGATAAAACTTATATGAATTATAAACAAAAGAGAAATGAGTCATGGTTGCTATCATATTCTAAACAAATGACTCATTCTTTCTTCTTTTAAATTCAAATATGATTTCATTATTCTCTTATCCTTTAATCCCATATTATTCTCATATACACAACTCTTGTGTATAAGCAACTATGTCACACACACACACACATACACAAACACACACACGCACGCACACACACATATTTATATCATATATATAAATATATAAGAGAAGAAAATATCGAGTGAGCATAATATTAGTTAATACATACATATATATATATATATCAAATTACTAAATTAACACTTGATTTAATAATCCGATTATATCATTTATAATCCGGCTAATCTGGTTATATCATATATAATCTGGCTAATAATAAATAATGCTAGATTAGAATACGGTATCATATATCTGTATTTAACCAAGCTCCTGCACATATCTCTATACATGCTCTATTTAATTTTGCTTGAGCTAGGAAACCTTTATGTGGGACTTTAAACACTCGTCAATACGCTGGCAGTAAGTAATGATCACATCAAACACCTACAAGCACGTCAGCGGTACTAGCTGCACGTAACGGCCACACAGGTATTGAACTAATAAAAGATCTACAAGTAAACTTGTCCAAACTCCTTGTAGAGCCTATAAGCAACACTTACCGTAAAGTCCGGTCTTTTCGTCTGATATGTTACATATCGGGTCTGGGGGGTGGTATCGTCAGACCCCAATAACTCAATAAGCTAAGCCGATATGTGGCCTATAACCTATCGAGAAACTATTGATAACACATATCGGTAAATCTCATCATCCCTGACCAGGGACTTGAGGTTATAGCCAATCGCGCATAACACAACATCAAATCTCAATACCGGGAGAGATGAAACCCCTCCTATGGCTCATTGCCTTCATGTGACTCTGGACTGTACCCAACTACCATATGTTTACACGACTCAGTAGAGCCGTGGTAGTAGGGGTAATCAAAGCACAGTGGGAACCACACAAGACACTATGACGATCTCAGGTCTACAGACTAATATGTACAAGTGTCACCAGAGAACTGCTATCTAACAATAGGTATGGTACCATCTAGGAGTTTTCAGCGAGTTCGTTCGGTGTACTTATTATCCAATGAGTACATGTATACAATATTTGGCATCAAACACCAATGGTTGTGGGATCAACCATCGCCCTATACAGGGTCAAGACACGTACACACTAGTCTGCTCTGGAACATCGATACTCTGTCTCGATACTCTCTCGATTAGGAACAATTAAGGATATACTTGTGGACTACACAGGTCCCACTAGTATGATTTACATCATATTACTTGTAGTCAAGCAAAACATCCTGAGGGCTTTATCAACAAATATCAGTGAATTAGTAAACTAAAACAAATGCACATGTTAAGATAAAGAGAAACCATATAGCATACTATCATGTTGAGCAAGAATGTCCTATATGTGTGTGTGTGTGTGTGTGTGTCTCCAAGCATCCACTATAATTTATAATAATGGCCTCTAGGGCATACATATCACTAACAATCTCATACTTGCACTAAGGCCAGTTGTTGTAGTATCGCATATCTAACATCCTAAAAAGTCTCTCATACTGCATCTAGAGAAGGGCCTTCGTGAGTAGATCCGCCGTGTTGTCCTTCATGTCAACTCTCCTGATCTTGATCTCGCAGCGATCAACTGTAGGGTTATCTTATCACCTTAGCAAGGTTTTAGCAAGCATCAAACATGCAAATTAAAAAATTTGGGGTGCTAAACAAACCAACCAAGTAATCGAACTAGAGAATTAGGGTTAATAAACATGATATGTAAACAACTTTACATCTAAGGGAATGCGGAATACAACCTTTGTAGACCGGTCCTTCACTTCTAAAGCTCCGTGTAGTAGTCCCTTCGTCCCTATTAGTGAATATCCGAACTCTAGTAAGGATCACATGAAGAAATGAACAAGCTTGCTCAATACCTTCGAAACCGAAGATGATCTACGTCGAGGAGACTCAAACTCATGCTACCTCTTCACTAATGGTGAGATTAGTGAAGCAAACAATCTAGACTAAATGAATAATAGTAGAGGATGATGAAATAGGAATATTGCTCACTTTATATTTGGTTTTCTCATTTTATTTTATCACTTTGTCAAAAGCTAGAAAGCTTCAAGAGGAAGAATTAGATGAAGTGATGAAGTGATGAAAGAATATCTCCTTAGGTTTCAAATGCAACCATGGGTGAGTATATCACATATACTAACCCATGTAGAGAGTTAACCATGGTGTATGGTTAATGGTTAGGTCAACAAATATCTTAAGTAAAAATAAAGAAGTGGACTTTAGTGAAAGCTTATCAACAAGCTTCTCCAAGCTTCTAGCAATGAGTCATTTCCACTAATTTGTAATTACTTAATGATAAATAAAACCATAACATTAACCTAGTATGGGGTGAGTCTCATACATACATGTTGCATGTGTAACCTAGCATGACACACTAAAATATATCACATATATTTATGTGTGCAAAAACAATACAATTAACATATATCACATATATATTAATGTATCATAAATAAGAAAAATGAATACTTAAATGAGCCAATATTAGTTAATGTAATTTAACATATCAAATATATAATTATATATTAAATTATTAAATCAATACTTGATTTAATAATCCGGTCATATTTCATATAACCGACTAATATCCAATGTATCAATTAATCGAATAAACAACTTGATCCGATAACCCGGCTATATCACATACAACCGATCGATACACAAATCGCAAGAATAGAATGCAGTATCACATACTCTCACTAATCTCGGTCCCGCACATATCACATATGTGCTCCTACTCCGTTTCGCATGAACCAGGAAACCTCTGTGTAGGACTCTAAAGACTCGTCAATACGCCGGCAGTAAGTGATGATCACATCAAATACCCACAAGTCGCAAGCGGTCTGCTAAATGTAACGGCCACCCGGATATTGAGCGATCAGAAGATCAACAAGCAAGCCTGCTATAATTCCTGCGAATCCAATCAGTAACACTATCGTACAGTCCGGTCTCTTCATCAGATATGTCGCATATCATAGCCTGGGGTGGTATAACGTCAGACCCCAATAGCCTGATAAGTCATGCCAATGTAAGATCCATAACGATTCGAAAAACTATTGATAACACTTACCAGTAGATCTCAGCAACCTTGGCCAGGGATTTCATATTATGGCCAATCGAGCATAGCGCAACATCAACTCCCAATACCGGGAAAGATGAAACCCCTCCTATCTCTCATTGCCTCCATGTGACTCGGGACTGTACCCAAAATCCACATTTTTGCACGATCTCTTGATCGTGGTATGGTGGAAATCAAAGCACAGTGGGAATCACACAAGACTCTATGACGATCTCGGGTCTACAGACTAAGCTGTACCAGTGTCACCAGAGAACTGCTATCCGATGATAGGTATAATACCATCTAAGAGTTCTCGGCGAGTTCGTTTAGTGTACCCAGTCTCCACTGAGCACCCGTATACCTTCTCTGATGTCAAACATCAATGGATATGGGATCATCCATCGACCATCATATGGGTCGAGAAGCGGATACGCTAGTCTACTCTGGAATATCGATGACCTGTCTCGATACTCCCTCGACTAGGAACTATTATAGGGTGTACTTGTAGACTACCCTTAGCCCCATTAGTATGATCTCCATCATAGTCCTGGTAGTCAAGTACACATCCTAAGAGCTTTGTTAACATGTGAGATCAAGACAACATCACGTATACAAGTCAACATGTTATGAAAAAGAGCAACCAGATAGCATATTATCACAGCGAGCAAGAAATTCCTCCCTATATATGTCCAAGCATCCACTACAATATACCTCCCATGTACAGTAATGGCCTCTAGGGCATACATATAACTAACAATCTCCCACTTGCACTAAGGTCAACTGTTGTAGTATCCAATACCCAACAATTTAGTAGTGGTTGTAGTATCCCATACTCAACCATCCTAAAATATCTTAAATAGTATTTGGGGAAACAAGCCTTGGTGAGTGGATCCGACATGTTAACCTCAAAATCTACTCTCCTTACCTCGATCCCTTGGAGATCAACCATCTCCCTGATCAGGTGATAATTGCCTCAGAATATGTCTGGAACGCTGATGGGACCTTCGTTCCTAGGCCAAATCCATAACTCCATTGTTGTCACAATAACAGTTATTGGACGCTCAATGGTAGGAACCTTGTTCATCTCATGAACAAGAAATGCCCAGACAGCCACTTTGGCAGTATCATTGGTAGCAATGTATCTAGCCTTTATCTTCTAGTATGCCACGGTATCTAGCTTGGAATTCTTCCAACATATTGTCCCTCCACTGAGGGCAAAGACAATGCATGTGACTGACTCTCAGTCAAACTTATCACTCTGGAAGCTGGAACCAAGAACTTTCTTTTAGTGCTTCTCAAGTACTTAAGAATGTCCTCCACAGCTTCCAGTGATTCTCCCAAGATCCGATTGATTCCTGATCACTACACCTAGTGATTTTAGCTACATCTGGTCTAGTACATAACATCGCATACTCTGATAGAGCCTACTGCCGAAGTATAGGGTATCCCTTGCACGCGAGCTCTCTCCAAATCATTCTTTGGAGAGAGTGATCCATGAGTAAGTGGACGAACCACCACGCTTAGAATCATCCATACTAAACCCCTTTAGTATGGTGTTAATGTACCAGGATTTGGGACACTCCCAACATCCACTTAGATCTATCACTATAGATAATAATCCACAAGATGTAGTAAGTATCATCCAGATCTGTTAGTTATATGTATGCCCTAGAGGCCATTACTATACATAGGATGTATATTGTAGTGGATGCTTGGACATATATAGGGAGGACTTTCTTGCTCGACATGATAGTATGCTATCTGGTTGCTATTTACCTTAACGTGTACACTGATTGCCTCTCTGTTACATGTTGGTGAAGCCCTTAGGATGTGTACTTGACTACCTGGACTATGATGCGGATCATACTAGTGTGGACATGGTAGTCCATAAGTACATCCTTCAAGGTCCGTAGTCGTAGGTGTATCGAGACGGGACATCGATATACCAGAGTAGACTAGCGTATACCTTCTCGACCCATACAGATGGGCGATGGATGATCCCATATCCATTGGTGTTTGACATCAGAGATGATATACGGGTGCTCAGTAGAGACTGGGTACACTGGACGGACTCGCCGAGAACTCCCAGATGGTATTATACCTCACGTCAGATGGCAGTTCTCTGGTGACACTGGTACAGAGTAGTCTGTTGACCCGAGATCGTCATAGAGTCTTGTGTGATTCCCACTGTGCTTTGATTTCCACCTTACCACGTCCAAGAGGGCATGCAAAACGGTGGTTTTTGGGTACAGTCCCGAATCACATGGAGGCAATGAGCGATAGGAGGGGATTCGTCTCTCTCGGTATAGGGAGTTGATGTTGCGCTGTGTTCGATTGGCTATAACCGGAAATCCCTGGCTAGGGTTGCTGAGATTTACTGGTAAGTGTTACCAGTAGTTTCTCGAACTGTTATAGACCTCATATCAACACGACTTATCGAGCTACTGGGGTCTGACATCTACCACCCCTAGGCAAGATATGCGACATATCAGACGAACAGACCGGACTGTGCGGTAAGTGTTGCTGGTTGGATTCACAGGAGTGTGAGCGGGCTTGCTCGTCGATCTTCTGATCGCTCAATACCCGGGTGGCCGTTACGTTTAGCAGACCGCTTGCGGCTTGTGGGTGCTTGATATGATCATCATCTGCTGCCGGCGTATTGACGAGTCTTTAGAGTCCTACACAGAGGTTTCCTGGCTCAAGCGAAACGAAATAGGAGCGCATATGAGATATGTGCGGGACCGAGAATAATATCAGTAAGTGATACTGTATTCTATTTGTTAGTGTATATGCCCTAGGGGCCATTATTGTATCATACTAGCATGTATATTACTTAATGGAAGCTTGGGATATTCACAATTGTATATAACAGTCTTGCTAAACATGGTAGTATGCTACTTGGTTTGAGTCTACTTTAATATGTGCATATGTTTCTTGTAACGTATCACTTATACATATTAGTAGAGCCCATAGGAACTTTGCTTGATTACCAGCGTCGTGATGACAGTCACACTAGTGGGGGCTGGGTAGTCTATAAGCAACATCCTATATAGGTCCCTGGTCGTTGAATTATCGAGATAGGACATCGATATTCCGGAGTAGACTAAGTGTATACGCTTCTCATCCTAGTTGGGGAGATGGTCTGTCCCACATCCATCAGTACGTCGTACTAGAGATAGTATACAGGTGCTCGTTAGGATACGGGTACACCGGACAGGACTCGCCGGGGAACTGATTGGTTGGTATTATACCCATCGTCAATTAACAGTTCCCAGGTGACATGAGTACAGCATAGTCCGCAGACTTGACACTGCTGCTTCGCCTCGAGTGTGTCCTACTGTTCTTAGATTGCTACCCAACCACGGCTCAAAGGAGTCATGCAAACAGGTGGCAGTTGGGTGCAGTCCCGAGCACTTGGAGGCAGTGGCGGTTAGATAGGATTCGTCTCTCCCGGTATTGGGAGATGATATCGCGCTGTGTCAGAGAGCCATTACGCAAAGTCCCTCGCCAGGGCAAGCGAGATATACTGGTAGGTTTCAGTAGCTTCTCAGGGCGTAATGGGCTTCGCTCCGACACGACTTATACAGCTATTAGGGGACTGACGCTTGCCGTCCCCTAGGCTTGATATGCGATAGTCTTAGATGAACAGACCGGACTGTACGGAGATTGTCACATCAGGCTCAGTAGGGGTTCGAGATGGTTTTCCTCATCGGCCTTCTTATCGACATCTACTTGGGGACCATTACATACAGCTAGTGCCGCTTGCGGTCTATGGTTAAACCCACTGCCAGCGTAGTGTAGAGTCTTTAGAGTCCCACACAGAGAGTTTCCCTGCTCCAGGCGAAACAATATAGAGATCGTATGGTTTTACGACAAGGGTTCGGATGCGTACGTGTGTTTACGCACGTATAACTTTTCGGACAGTTTATACTAGCCGGCTTTGGTTTAAGCCAGTTTCTAGTATCGGGTTATTGGATTTATACAGTCTAAAGTTTTTCCGTGTTTTCACGGATTATAGGGGCGTTCTCGTAATTTGTCGGGAACCTTCTAGAAGAGTGGTGACTAAGGGGATAAGGTGGCATGGGCATTAATTGATTAATGACTCATTTGTATGATTCATCCTTTGCACTTAATGACTCATTAATGAGATAATGAGTCATATGATGAATCACACAAGGTGAATGCATCAACCATAATAATTAAATCATTTATTTATTTATTTGATTAAATTGTTATGGTTGATATATTCAAAATGAGTTCATTATTCTTTTCATTCTCATCTTCTCCTTCTCTCTCCTCAAGCTCGCTCTCTCTTGAAACCCTAACCCTAACCTCTCATGTGTTGAGATCAAGGGTTAGCTAGACTAAAACATCCATAACCTCACTCTATATCCCCTAGGTAGCTTAGATTAGTGTTTCCTGATTTAAAATCAGAAAAGCTTATGGAAAAAGCTTCAGAAGAGGGTCACGTGCTTACACGTGACCAGCAGTCACATGTTGGCACGTGACACCTAAAAGTATCGGCAAGGCAAGTTCAGTTTCCCAACTACATCAAAGAAAAGGGCTTCAGAAAGGGTCACATGCTCCCACGTGACCTGAGTCACGTGTTGGCACGTGACAATTAAAAGCGGCTTCAAAGGCAAGCCGGTTCCCTGATCAGATCAAGGAAAAGGCTTCAGAAGAGGTCACGTGCTCCCACGTGCCAGGGTCACGTGTTGGCACGTAATAATCAAAAGCAGCAGATTTGTTCTCCCGCTAAACCAAGAAAAAGAGTCCAGACAAGGGTCGCGTGCTCACACGTGACCAGGGGTCACGTGGTGGCACGTGACGGTTAAGCAGCAACCAGAAGACAGAGCGCAAAAAGAAAGAGGAAGGCTCGTTCCAAGGGGGTCACGTGCCCACACGTGACCAAGGGTCACGTGGCCACACGTGACCGACTTCAAAGCCCATTTGTTAACAGAATTAAATTCTGAGAAAGACCTCTCAAATCTTTCCAAAAGCAATCGATTGAATTAAAGATTCAGAGGTGATTAAATATCATATATCTATGGGAAAATCTCGAATTTGGAAAGATTTCCCCTTCAAATCTAACAGAAATTACAAAGGAGAATCCCTGGATTTGAAATCCAATGGTGAATAAAATTCACCTAATAATCCAAAGGTCCAAAACGAATGATGGATGCAAATAAAATCTCTCAATGAAGATTCGTCAAAAACTAATTGACTCGGCTGCTTCTCCTATAAATAGGAGCCAAGAGACATACAAAAGATACACGCAGAGGGAAGAAAAGGGAGAGAGCCTGGATACTTTGAGGAATTTGGATCTTCTGCAAAAGAAAACCCTAGGTAAGAAAGGGAAGGCTTTTCGAAAGAAAAGAAAAGAGAATTTAATTCTCAACAGAGTTTAACTCTGATATAAAACAGAAGGATATATTTCTTCTCTCTTGGATGGAGGATCTGTAAAGTGCACATCTCCCCTTGAAGTTGAGAATTTAATTCTCAATGGGTTGAGATCCTGCCATGTAGATCCAAAGCATAGAGAGGGAATGCAAGCACGAGAATTTAATTCTCACAGAACTATAGGAATTTAATTCCTTTAAAATAAAATTAGGGTTTGACCCTGTGTTGTGGAAATTTAATTCCTTCAGAACAAAAAGAATCAGGGTTTAACCCTAGTTAAGAACTTAATTTTGTTAAAACAACAGGAATTTAATTCCCTTAATCTTACTCCCCAGAATAATTCTCTAACAGAGAGTGGGAGTTTGATTCCTTAAAGCTTTTATTAGGGTTTAACCCTATTCAGTTCTTCATATATATGAGGATTTTAATTCCTACAGAAAATTCAGAGTCCAACTCTTCAAATGAAACTAGGAATTTAATTCCTTTGAAATTATTGTCAGGGTTCAACCCTACGAGGAATTTAATTCCTGAAAGGGATTAACAGATCTTCTAACAACTACAGAAAAGAAGGGTCACGTGTCACCACGTGACCCCCCCAAAAGATCTACAGAAAGCCCTTTGAGGCAGTGCCTCACGTGACCCACGTGACCCTTGGCAGAAGCTTTAACATACCTCATTTAGACACCCGTCACGTGATGACACGTGATGCTCCAAAAAAATGCGATCTCCTCAGAAGAAAAAATGAAGGGAGGGCGCTCTCACGTGTTGCCACGTGACCCCTCTTGCCTTAGTGTTTAACACTAAATTGGAACTCCCGAATCCAGTATTAAAACACTGTTGGGACTTAGTGTTCAACACTAATCAAAGAACTTTATCTGCCGTGTTCAACACTGATTACCTTAGTGTTTAACACTAATTTGAGATCTCCGTTACCAGTGTTTAACACTGATCTGTTTTGGTGTTTAATGCTAATTTGAAAGCCTTGTTGCTGGTGTTTAACACCAATTATCTTTTAGTGTTAAACACTAACTTGTCAATCTCATTCCCAGTGTTCAACACTGATTGGTCTGTAGTGTTTAACACTAGGCATTGGCCCAATTGGCTAAATGGCCAGAGACAAAGTCTCTCTTTCAATGGACCAACAGGAAGCCAATATTCCAGACATGATTGGACTTAGCCCAAGCTGGCCATAAGTCCTCAATTCGTAATTAACTGGGCTAATGGGCTCATAACATAATTAATTGGTCTTGATCCCAAATTGGGCCAAAGACTATTTAATCCACTTCGGTTCCAGGGTACATCTTTTCACTCCTTTGATACTTGGCATTGTAATCCCTCAATGTCTTCAAAGAGGTGACGGGTCCCGATGACTACACATTGATATGGACTGTGGGGTCCTTAAACCCATGGACTACGACGTCCTTAACCTTGACCGAGATGTCTTAAAACTAACAATGGACTGTGGGGTCCTTAAACCCATGGACTACGACGTCCTTAACCTTGACCGAGATGTCTTAAAACTAACAATGGACTGTGGGGTCCTTAAACCCATGGACTACGACGTCCTTAACCTTGACCGAGATGTCTTAAAACTAACAATGGACTGTAGGGTCCGTAAACCCATGGACTACGACGTCCTTAACTTTGACCGAGATGTCTTAAAACTAACAATGGACTGTGGGGTCCTTAAACCCATGGACTACGACGTCCTTAACCTTGACCGAGATGTCTTAAAACTAACAATGGACTGTGGGGTCCTTAAACCCATGGACTACGACGTCCTTAACCTTGACCGAGATGTCCTAAAACTAACAATGGACCGTAATGTCCTTAAACTACCCATGGACCGCAATGTCCTTAAACTACCCATGGACCGCAATGTCCCTAAACTGGAACAATAGAGCCCCGCATGCTCTTTTGTCGGATCTAAACGGTCCCGTTTAAGTTGATCTTAGCCTCAAAGATGGCTAATGTATCCTTAAACCTTCAAACAGACTGGACTATGAATCTCCCCCAATTAACTCTGGTTCGAGGGTACATCCCTGAACCCCTCTGACATCTGTCGTTGTAATCCTTCAACGTCGTCAGAGAGGTGACGGGTCCTGACGGCCATACATTCAATGGACCACCATGTCCCTAAACTGGAACAATAGAATCCAAACGTTCTTTTGTCAGATCTAAACGATCCCGTTAAGTTGATCTTAGTCTCAAGTTAGACTAACGTATCCTTAACAAACGTTTGAGTTGATCTTAGCCTCAAGTATGGCTAACGTATCCTCAAACCAAACCCCCAAACCCAAATCTAAGATAACACGGATTTGGACTAGTCTACGCCCTACGGGCGACGACATAACTCGGTCTCCGTAAACAATCCACGGGCAACAAAACATAAAATAAACACACACGGCACGAAGGGACCATCTGGAGATGGAGAAAGTTGTTACCGCGATGCGGTAGCGTAATTAACTGCAGGGGCTTGCGCCTGCAGGGAAGAGCGTCCCCACAATCAAAAACCCCTCAAACGAGGAGGAATCTGACGAAGTCTGCTACATCGGCCGCATCCGTTTAAACCTTCGATACATGGTGCCATAAATCAACTTGGCATCTTCGGAGAGGTGGACGGATAGCACCAATTAGCATCTGCCCCGAATTTCAGGCGAGACGCCATGTCGCGCCGTCCATCGGAGGGGAACAGATTCTGGCACGCCCGGTGGGACCTTTTCCTCTTTCCACTCCACACTTCGTGTGTCGTGATCGCGAACCAATCGCGGTTTGCTAATGGTTGCCCTTGGGTTTCAAGATACTAAGAATTGGCGTCTTGCTTATTACAGAAAGCAAAGGATCGATGGCTTCTACTTCTGCGAAATCCTCCAACTGCTCAGACTGCAATTGCGACCAACGCTTTGCCTCGCCAGGAGGTATAGCCTACGGACCCCAAGCTGCTTCGTTATTCACAATGCCGGTGGACCAGGTGACTCAGGCCACTACCGGATTGTTCTTTGGGACTATACTCCCACCAACAAGCTTCGCGGCGCCGGTGCTGACAAAGGAAGCTCTTAAGAAGTCGGTCTTTGATCGTCTTACCCCTGCCGCGGCTCCTCTCAACGAGTCGCCCAACATCAGCGCCTCGGTCTTCTCTAGATTGGGCCAGAAATCCTGCGGACTCATCATGGGGCCTACAATCTCAGAGAAGGCTGCTTCTAAGAAAGTGGCCGCTCCTGCTCCCGAAATTGCCAAGGCGGCTTCTCCGGCCAAAAAGTCGGTCTTTACAAGATTGACGGCTTCAGCTCCCGCTCCTGCTGCCCAAAGGACATCGGTCTTTGACAGGCTAACACCAACAACGACCCCCCACCTACACAGGGGGCAAGACGAAGCCATTCTCATCGCTGAACCAACGCCGTCCGCTCGACACGCTCGACGTCGCCATTGGCGCCGAGTAAGGAAGGCTGGGGGCAACTCCCCCTCCGGGCTAACTCCATCAGCCCCGATGGCAGAAGTTAATGCTGCTGTTCCAACTGGGAACAGCTTCGAAATGCTAAATAAGGTGCGAAGGAATTCCCCTACTGCAGTGCTAAAGAGGTCTCCTCCCCCATTAAAAAAGGTTGTGGAAATAAAATCAGAACAGCCCCGATCCCCTCAACGGCTGTCTTCCTAAATCTATAAGATTTGGCGGCAGGCCCGAGACTCGATCATCGATCCAAACTTCTCCCGCCAGCACAAGAAGCTGAAAATCCAACCGGAAGCTGGTCACCAGGCTAAACCCCAAAAGGCTGTCTGGACGCCCACCTCAACGGCCCCCTCAACCTCCATGGCTCATAAAAGGAGGAGGCCAGAGAAGATCCCCCAGCCTGCAACGACGGCTAAAAGCACTGAGCCCAGACGCCCTAAGTCTGGGGGCATGGTGGTGCACACTGTTTATATGGCTTCTGGAAAGGATGAAAGCCGCACTTCTACGGGCCACCGACCGCTAACCCGATCCGTGACGAAAGCCCAGGAGTAACAACAAAAGCTTCAGGAAATGATGAATGCTATGGCCGCACTTACCGGGCCAAAAGAAAACCCAGAAACGTCCCCAGACGCATGCCAGGAGGAAGAAACCGACGCTGAATTCCTTCGTCGGATACTGGAGAAGAAAGACAAAGAGGCTGCCGAACAAGCGGCCAACATACAACGTATGGGCTTTCTCTTCCAAGATATGATAGGAATGATGATCCAATAGGACCTACCCGCCGAGGATCCCCCAATCGTTCTTGAAGACGACCGAGGAGAAACGTCAAATCCACCACCAGCCCTCTCAACGGCCAAGGAGGAGGCAATCTCTAAGGCTGACTTGGTTGACTACATAGCCCGGAAAATTCGGGTTCATCATGCGACTGAGGCAGTTGGTCAAGTCGTAAAAACGGGGCGGCCGTATCCAAGCTGGTACGACCAAATCAAATACCCGCCAGGCTATACGATACCAAAATTCCACGTGTATAAGGGGACCGGCAATCCCCATCAACATGTTGCCCAGTTCCGGGCCCTCTGCGGTAACACCGGCAGTGATGATAAACTGTTGCTTCACCAGTTCGTGGGCAGCTTATCAGAAACAGCGTTCGAATGGTATTCGAAACTCCCGAACGATTCTATCAAGACGTTCGCTGAAATGGAGTTGTTATTCACTCAGCGATTCGCAAGTGCCAGCGAACGCACTCCAATAACAGCATTGATTAACGCCAGGGTAAAACCAGGCGAAACCTGGGTCCAGTATGCTATACGCTGGCGGAATTTGTGGTCGAGATGCGAACAACGCATTGAGGAGGCACCCGCGGTGGGCATGTTTGTGGGAACCCTAGACCCCCACGCAACTATCTCCCAGTTTATGATGTTCTTTAAGTCAACCACATTCCAGGCTTTAATCGACAAGTTGGCTCAGATGGACCAGATGGGTCATAGACCACCTCCACCGAAGTCGGAGCCTCGGAATGACAAGGGTAAAGGAAGGGCAACCTTTGTCGCGAATGCCCAACAGCAACCTAACGCCCCGAAACCAGCAGATCAACTGGAAGAAAGACGCCGGTATTATAATGAGAAGATGAAACGTCCCTACTCGTTCCCACGAGACAAGACGAAATGGTTATTCGAGCTGGCAGTACGTAACAGACTTATAAACCTACCAAATCCAAGGCGACCGCCGCAACCCACCGAGGTGAATAACCCTAACTATTGCCCTTACCATCAAACGGTAAGTCATCCGATTGAAGATTGCTTCGTCTTCAAAGGATGGATTGAAGATCAATACCTCCAGGGGAAGTTTATACTGTCCAAAAAGTGGAAGGTGAACCCACCACAGCCGCATACTCCTAAGAAAGCAGATACACCGGGGGCAACCTGTTCCTTTATCGAAGAAGCTCCATGGGAGGTCGTGCTATCAACTAAAACCAAAAGAATGCTGGGAAACCTTCATGCGTGCCCTGCGATTGAATGGAAGGACCCTCTTGAACCTCAAATTATCGAAGAAATGTTGAAGCCCCGCCCAACTACGAAGACTCGCGATAAGGGCCCAAATACTCACGCCCAACCGTCAAAATCTTCGAAGAAAAAGAAGAAATCCAAGAAGCCCGTGAAGCTTGGAAACGAGCACACGAACTTGCAGAAGCAAATCGACACGCCGGAAGAATACAATCAAAAGGCGCGAACTCCTGTCACACTGCAAGAGTTCCTCAACCACATCTTTCAAGAGGAAGATGATGGAGAGAGCTCGTCGGATGAATCCGAAGGATATGTGGCGAGTTGTAACGTAATCTCCCACTCGTTTACCGATGATGGGAAAACTCCTGGCACTAAGAAGCTGGAGGCAGAGCCTGAACCAGAGCGTGCGTGGCCAACAAATGAAATGATCAATGCCTTTCTAGACGAGATTCGTCTGAAGAGTAAAGCGGATCAGGAGCGTGAGATGGCAGCGTCAGAAGGAACCAAATGCAGGCGACTGAACGAAAGAGTTGAACTACCCCTTCCAGAGCGAAAGGCATCCGAAGTAGACAAGAAGATATTCAAGACGAGGAAAAGGTTTTCCAAAGCCATGTCAATGGGAATGAAGCTACCACCCTCGGAAGGAAACACACACGATGGGGTGGAGAGGCACCCTGATTATTGCGCATATCATCGGAAAATTTCACACCCCACGGAATAGTGCGACGCCTTTAAGATATGGTGGCAAGGATATGTTGCTCGTCGGCAACATTTTAAGCGCATGAAACGCAAGATCCGTCGGGAGCGAAGAAGTACTGTCGATGGGCACAACAGAACTACTGGCAACTATTATATGGCTCACGCCGGCGGGTCACAAGTTCTCACCTTTGGGAGCGACTCTGATGAAGAAATGGCTCTGGGCCCTCTCTTTAAAGAATCCGTTTTAGGGAAAGAGGAGAAATCGGAGGCCTGCGAGAACATTCAGCTGCGCAATCGCACACTCCCAGAAAAGAATCTCGGGCCCGTGAGTAGAAAAGATAAGGGAAAGGAAAAGGTCACTGAAGATATCACTTTAGATGACCAAGTCATGAGAGAGCTGGCTGCCAAAGACCCTCCTAGGAAGGGTAAGGTGGACTATAACATCCTCGCGCACCTAAGGAAGCTACCTTCTCAGCTTAGCATTCTCGATGCCCTCCTATCATCAAAAGAAGCGCGAGACTCACTAATTAAGGCGTTACAAGAACCTGAGCAATTCCAAGCCTTCCTCGCCACTGAAAGGATGAAGGATGAACTGGAGGAAGTGCATACGGCCGACATCACTTTCGGTGACGAAGACCTCCTTCTCGGGACGTGCGACCACAACCGTCCCCTATATGTCTCTGGATACTGCCATGATATCAAGATAGGCAAGATCCTGGTGGATAATAGATCCTCCGTCAATCTCCTTAATGTTCGGGTGTTGAAGGAAATCTGCATGAGTGTGCAACACCTCGCTCGTGACAAAATTACTATCTCCGGTTTCGATTCACAATCGCCACGGACTCTCGGATCTGTGATACTAACATTACGCTTCGGACTTCTCGTCACAGACATCAAATTCCATGTCATCGACGCCAAGACCTACTACAACGCCTTGCTCGGCCGTCCTTGGCTACACGAGTACAACATCATCCCTTCTACGCAACATCAGTGTATGAAGTACTTTAAGGATGGTTTCGAGTATACTGTAACAGGTGAGTTGAACCCATTTTCCGTGAACGAAGTCCGCAAATACGAAGATGCAAAGTACTTTTTGCCAGATTTCGAGGATACAGAAAGGTGTCGCAACCCGGAAAACAAAACCGCCGCCACCATCCCTGTTTTCGGGAGCGATACCGAAGAAGAGGAAGAGATAGTTTATGCAGGGCCATCTCAACGCAACAACCTGGGGACGCCCGCCCCCATGTTGGTCTTCGGAAGTGATTCAGAAGATGAAGTTAATGCCGTGTTCTCCAATCGGCTGTCAATACAAGCACCCCCTGGCAATGACCATAGTTTTCAAATCACCATGGTACCGTGAGAACACTACAAGGATCTCGACACACTTTAAGCTCACAATGTGCAGGACCTGCGAACATTTTACGTCCCTCCCAGGAAAAGGGGTGAGAAGGTGATCATATTCTACCGATCCTCAGAGTCGAAATTAGAGAAAGAGATCTGGCATGGCGCGGATGCTACACTCGATAGGCTCCAACCCATCCGTTTGCCCAGATACTATACAAATAGATTAAAGAGGATATTGAAGCGCCAAGGAGTACCCTTAAAACAGACTGTTCGGCAGGCTCGGTTCTACAACAAGATTTAGGATGTCCCTGGGACTCAACGCAAATTGCCCAACGGGAAAATGGAAACACTTGGGCTTGGATACGCGAGAACCGGAAAACGGGAACGGGCTCACAGCAGCTACACTATATATACCTTTGATGAAGAAGAGTACGCCCTGTCAGGAGATGCCAACCCCTCATCAAAACTAGACCCCGCGATTGAAACGCCGAGTCCGTCGTTTGAAGAACGAATGGACAAGCCTATCAGGAAAGTGGGTCAGAAAGCTCGGGAAGACCACAACCGCGAGATGGCCATCTACGAGAAGGCCAGGACGCAACGTCTATTTCAACAGGCTACAAAAGACAAAGATGCTCATCTTTGTCAACCCGTTGTACGAAAGGCCCGACGCAGAGACGGAAATAAATCAAGAAGCGAAAAGAAGAGCCGACAACAACGACGCAGGATTAGAGGGTTACGTGATCGGGTACTGCACGGCTCGGATTTGTCCTTCATGGAGAAGATGAGTCGAGCGTACTCCTTCCCCCAAGACAAGACGGAGAGGTTACTCAAGCTCGCTTTAAAACATCAAATGATCGCGCTTCCAGGATCTAGACACCCTGAGCAAGCTAACAAGGCTTCTCATCTGAGCTATTGCTCTTATCACCGAGCCATAGGACATCCTACCGAAGACTGCTTCACCTTCAAAAACTGGGTCGAGGACCAGTACCAACAGGGCAGATTCGCTTTATCCAACGGATGGAGGGTAACGCCGCCACAAAAGCACAAACCCAAAGCCACAAGAGCAGAACCGGATCCACCTCAGTCCTGGGAGCGGATTCGCTCCTGTTATACGATTACGATATTAAAAGAAGAGCCCGAGAACATAGATGACCTTCCCCGGCGCTTTGAGAACAGCGATGATGAGGTGATCTCAGAATTTCCGCCAGCTCCGAAAGAACTGGAAGATGGTATACATACTACTGCAGATAACCTCAAGAAGATTGAGTTGGGATCGGCAGATGACTCGCGACCGACATTTATCAGCGAGCTGCTATCTGAAGAAAGGGTGGCTGCGTTAAAGAACGTGCTTCTACGACATAAAGACTGCTTCGCGTGGAACTACTCCGAGATGCCAGGATTAGATCCGGAGATTGCTGTGTATAAGTCAGCAATATCCCCGGATATCAAGCCAGTCAAGCAGGCGCCGAGAAGGATGCGACTCGAGCTTGAAATGAGCATCAACGCCGAAGTCAAGAAGCTGATCGATTCTGGATTTATCCAAGAAGTCCAATATCCCGACTGGATCGCCAATATCGTCCCGGTAATGAAGAAGAATGGGACGGTACGCATATGCGTGGATTTCAGGGATCTCAATAAAGCATGTCCAAAGGACGATTTCCCGGTGCCGGTAACCGAGCTAATGATAGATAACACGTCCACTCACGAGGTTTTCTCTTTTATGGACGGTTCATCAGGATACAATCAGATAAAAATGCATCCCGAAGACCAGAAGCACACCGCTTTCCGGACCCCTTTGGGCATATTCTGCTACAGGGTTATGCCCTTTGGTCTAAAGAACGCCGGTGCTACCTATCAAAGGGCCATGACAAGGATCTTCGACGATCTCATACATGACATTGTTGAGTGCTATATTGATGACCTTGTAGTGAAGAGCATGTCATACGAAGAGCATTTAAAGCATCTGGAGACAGTCTTTCAACGCCTTCGGCAATACAATTTAAAGATGAATCCCCTCAAATACGCGTTTGGAGTCTCCTCGGGTAAATTCCTGGGATTCATCATCCGACATCGAGGTATCGAAATAGATCCATCTAAGATCAAGGCGATCATGGAAATGCCTCCACCAAGAACCCTCAAACAGTTACGATCTCTCCAAGGGAAGCTCGCATACATCCGGCGGTTTATCGCTAATCTTTCAGGCAAATGCCGTCCTTACAGCCACCTGATGAAAAAGGGAACTCCATTCGTTTGGGATCACAAATGCCAAGGTGCACTAGACGAGATCAAGCAATACCTACAGAACCCGCCGGTGTTGGCTGCTCCGGTTAAGGGAAAACCTCTCATTCTTTATACAACCGCCCTCGAAGGTTCCTTAGGCGCATTATGGGCACAAGAGAACGATCAAGGGAAAGAAAGAGCACTCTACTACTTAAGTCGAGTTCTACTGGGGGCAGAAAGCAACTACTCTCCCATTGAAAAACATTGCTTGGCGTTAATCTTCTCGATAACAAAGCTCAGGCACTATGCGTTGGCACATGAAGTCCGTCTCATCTCGAAGGTGGACCCTCTTAAATATCTGATGTCAAAGGCTATATTGACGGGTCGACTCGCTAAATGGGCTCTACTCCTGATGGAGTTCGCAATAACGTATCGACCTCTTAAGGCAGTGAAAGGCCAGGCCATTGCCGACTTCCTCGCTGAGCATCCAGTACCTGCCGGTTCTCCTCTGAACTGCGAGTTGCCGGACGAGCATGCATTTGATGCGATTGGCGGTGGTAGTACCCGATGGGAACTCTATTTCGATGGAGCGTCCTCCATAAAGAAACAGAAACAAGGTATCCCAATGATCAAATCGGGGATAGGCCTCATCTTCGCAACTCCACAAGGAGGGATAATGCGCTTCGCCTTCTCCTTAACAGAGCCGAGCACAAACAATGAAGCTGAATACGAAGCTCTGATAGCAGGCCTCGAAATCGCCATCGACATAGGAATTGAAGACCTCCTTATATACGGGGATTCTCAACTGGTCGTTAGTCAAGTAAATGGTGACTACCAAACGTGCAAACCGGAGTTGGTGAAGTACGGCGATAAGGTGCAACAACTATTGACCCAAATTCCCTCCTATACTTTGGAGAACATACCGCGCACTGAAAACAGCAAAGAAGACGCGTTGGCCAAACTTGCTAAAGAGCTGGCTGACGAAAACGTCGATGATGTAAGAATCGTGGTTCAAAGCCGTCGAGTGCTCGCCCCTGAAGAAATATCTCCGGGATTATACAAAGAAAAGGGGACGACTGAGCAGACGACCCTACAAATAAAAGACCGTGAGAAGGTTGAGGACTGGAGGGAAGTCTTCATAGACTACTTTAAGTCCCACCGAATGCCCGAAGAAGCGTCCTCAAGACATCAGCTCATGAAACGAGCTCTATCTTTCACTTTCGTCAACGATACTCTATACAAGAGGTCGTTTGATTCTTTATGGCTGAGATGCTTAGGACCTGACGAAGCAGAAAGAGTCGTTCAGGAAGTTCACGACGGACTTTGCGGTTCTCACCAAGTAGGCCCAAAGATGAAGTTAAAAATTAAACGGATGGGTTACTACTAGCCCACGATGATCCAGGACTGCCTCGAGTATGCGAAGCAATGCCACTCGTGCCAGATTCATGGAGACTTTATCCACCAACATCCGAATCCACTACATCCAACGGTGGCTAGCTGGCCATTCGAAATGTGGGGGACTGACATAGTCGGCCCCATCGAGCCAGCATCGTCCCGGGGACATCGTTTTATCCTGGCGACAACTGATTACTTCTCCAAATGGGCAGAAGCAGTACCACTGAGGGAAGTGAAGACGGAGAATATCCTCCACTTCTTCAAGACGCACGTCATCTATCGGTTTGGAACCCCACGGCGGATTATCTCCGATAATGGGCCAGCCTACCGAAGCCATAAGATTAGCCGCTTCGCGCAGCAGCACAATATAGACTGGAGATATTCTTCAGTTTACAACCCACGAGCTAACGGTCTGGCCGAGGCCTTCAATAAGACCTTGACGAAGATCATAAAAAAGACCGTTTCCCGGAATAAGAGAGACTGGCACGAGAGGCTGCAAGAAGCCCTTTGGGCTTATCGAACTGCATTCAAGACGGCCACGAACACAACGCCGTACGCGTTGGTATTTGGGACGGAAGCAGTGCTCCCCCTCGAGATAGAGTTACCCTCTCTACGAGTGGCAGTCCACTACGAGCTGACGGACGAAGAAAATGCTCACCTTCGGCTTGAGGAGCTTGATGCCCTCGACGAAACCCGGCTCATAGCGCAACAACATCTAGAAGCCTACAAAGCAAAGATGACGCGCTCGTACGAAAGATTGACCAGGCCGAGGACATTCCGCCAAGGCGAACTCGTACTAGTGGTCAAAAGACCTATGATCCGCAATCGTGCCAAGCGGGAAAAATTTGAGCCAAACTATGAAGGCCCGTACATCATAGACAAGGTCTACCAGGGTGGAGCCTATCTACTCATGGACGTACACGGTGAAAGGCCTTTTAGGCCAATAAACGGCCGCTTCTTAAAGAAGTACTATGCTTAATGAGCCATAGCCTGGGTCAATGATAGATGACGACGACTATGTCCGCTCGCTATCTTCCTAAGCTCAGACTTTACAAGCAGTAGCCGGCCCTCCCCTGAATAACGGACCGAAACGTCCTTAAACTAACGACGGACCGAAACGTCCTTAAACTAACGACGGACCGAAACGTCCTTAAACTAACGAAGGACCGAAACGTCCTTAAACTATCGACAGACCGAAATGTCCTTAAACTAACGACGGACCGAAATGTCCTTAAACTAACGACGGACCGAAACGTCCCTAAACTACTACCGCAGCATCCTTAGGCTGACGAGATAAAAAAAAAGGGAGAAAAAGAAAATAATATATAAAATAAAAAAAACGGTATGTCCACAAGCAAAATGGGCACGGATGAAAACCCGAAAGGGCTCCGTGAGTAAAAACAGCAGGACTACTGGCGAGTGTTTATGAAAACCCGAAAGGGCGCAACCTCGTTAAAAGACACTTATAGGGTCCTCTCGACCTTGTAAGGAGAAACCACCCGCGTGAGATCCTTACGACTCACAAAGGAGCAACACACTTAGGGATCCCCACGATTCCTAAGGAGGAAATACACTTGCGAGATCCTTACGACTCGTAAGGAGAATTCTCTTATGGGACCCTCACGGCTCATGAGACTTGAAAGTCTTAAGTTACAGAAACCTAAACCTGTTCTTAAGCAAATCCCCCACAACCTTCGATATTTCCCTACAAGCGGCTCATACTGACCCTTGTATACAATCCACGGGCGCGAATAAACATTTCCCCAGCAAAGTCACACCCGTGACTAGGGATAGGTCCATATGGTGAACAACCCTTATAATTTCTCTCGACTTATAAGGAGAAAACCCTCTTGCAGGATCCTTACGACTTACAGAGGAACATACACTTAGGGATCCTCACGATCCCTAAGGAGAAAATACACCTGCAAGATCCTCATGACTTGTAGGGAGAAATACCTTTGTGAGACCCTTACGGCTCATGAAGTCAAAAGCCTTGGTCGACAGGACCCTTAACCCTGTTTACTAAGCCACCTTTGTTCGACATCGACAGAGGTAAATGATGATTCGCTCCTGGCAACATCCCAGTTGTAGCGGTGCTGATGCCGAAATCGGTGTCTAAAATCCAAGCTTGCGGCGAAAAAGCTAGCAGGCCACACATGCCTACGAAATAGCCGAAATGATAGGGCAACTTGCAATAAAAAGCAGCAAGTAAAAGTGTATGCATGAAAAATAGCCGAAAGGATGGGGCAACTCGCAATAAAAAGCAGCGAGTAGAAAATAAATAAATAGCCGAAATGATTGGGCACCGCGAAAAATAGCCGAAATGATGGGGCAATCGCGACCCTCGCGATATAAAAGCTGAAACGATAGAGCATCGCGGAAAAAGAAATAAAATAAAAATAAAATTTATGCCTTACAGGTGATGTTCCATCACACCCTGTACACAATCCAAGGGCGTAAACCAAAAGGGAACATACCTTCCCCCCAGGTTTCACCAAAGAAAGAAGCGAAATCTTGACGGGCCACAAGCGACCTAGAGATCATCCCAACACTCGTCTCGTAACGACGGACACAACTTCAAGCTAAGCGGAATAGCGGCAACTCCCAGTTCCATGGCTCGATGGTATACATATTGCCAACAGTCAGACCTCCATCCCGTGAAATGCGGATACAATCAGCAAAATTTCTGATTACGTAGAACGCGGATAACGTCACTCTTTGACCCCGTGGAAAACGTCCAGAGTGGATCCTGGTCCTCGCAGAGCACGGCAGTGAACCCGTGTGAAGCATCCAGAGCGGAGCCTAGTCCTCTCCGAGCACGGCAGTGAACCCGTGTGAAGCATCTAGTGCAAAATTCCTGGTTATGTGGAACGCGGATAACGTCACTCTTTGACCCCGTAGAAAACGTCCAGAGTGGATCCTGGTCCTTACAGAGCACGGCAGTGAACCCGTGTGAAGCATCCAGAGCGGAGCCTAGTCCTTGCCGAGCACGGCAGTGAACCCGTGTGAAGCATCTAGTACAAAATTCCTGGTTACGTGGAACGCGGATAACGTCACTCTTTGACCCCGTGGAAAACGTCCAGAGCGGGTCCTGGTCCTCGCAGAGCACGGCAGTGAACCCGTGTGAAGCATCCAGAACGGAGCCTAGTCCTCGCCGAGCGCGGCAGTGAACCCGTGTGAAGCATCTAGTGCAAAATTCCTGGTTACGTGGAACGCGGATAACGTCACTCTTTGATCCCGTGGAGAACGTCCAGAGCGGATCCTGGTCCTCGCAGAGCACGGCAGTGAACCCGTGTGAAGCATCCAGAGCGGAGCCTAGTCCTCGCCGAGCACGGCAGTGAACCCGTGTGAAGCATCTAGTGCAAAATTCCTGGTTACATGGAACGCGGATAACGTCACTCTTTGACCCTGCGGAAAACGCCCAGAGCGGAGCCTGGTCCTCGCCAAGCACGGCAGTGAACCCGTGTGAAGCATCCAGAGCAAATACCGGATTGTGGAGTCCTTAAAATCCACGGACTATGATGTCCTTAACCTCGACCGTGATGTCTTAAAACTAACGATCAACCACCCCGATTCCCTATGGATTTTGCCTTGGTTTAAGGGTACATCTCTTCACTCCTTTGATACCTGGTGTTGTAATTACTCAACGTCTTCAAAGAGGTGACGGGTCCCTGCAACCAAACATCGGACTGTGGAGTCCCTAAATCCACGGACTATGAGGTCCTTAACCTTGACCGTGATGTCTTAAAACTAACATCGGACTGTGGAGTTCCTAAATCCACGGACTATGAGGTCCTTAACCTTGACCGTGATGTCTTAAAACTAACATCGAACTGTGGAGTCCTTAAATCCACGGACTATGAGGTCCTTAACCTTGACCGCGACGTCTTTAAACTACAATACGTGGAGAAACCCCTGACTCCGTAAAACACGGACAAGGGTGATCACATCCAGCACTTACAAGTCCTCACGACCTGTAAGGAAGAAAAACTCTCTTGTAAGATCCTTACGACTCTCAAGGGAAAACCCACTTAAGGATCCTCACGATTTTTAAGAAGAACTTACACCTATGGGATCCTCTCGACCTATAGGGAGAAAAACTCTTTATGAGACCCTCGTGGCTCATAAAATGCAAAAGCCTTAGGAAGCAGATCCTAACCCTGAATCCTAAGCCATCGCTGTCCTGCAAGGAGATCAAGATAGAATATCCGCAAAATATATTCAATGAAAAGGGGACACACCAGTAAAAAAAATGTATCTTTTATTCATGAGCCAAAACGGATACAAAGTACAATTCATGAAAGAAACAAAAAAAGAGATACCCTCATTCATGAGTATGTACAAAAAAGGAGAAAAGATACAAGTCCTCAAGCCGGCGGGCGGTGCAATAATTTTACCAGCTCATCGTTCTGTTGCTGAGCCACGGCTTCATGACGCAAGATCTCCAGAAGACGAGCCTCTGCCTGAGCTTGCTGAGCCTGATACGAAGCAAGCCGAGCTTCGAGCTCTTTCTCGGTGGCTTTAAGAGCCTCGACCCTCTCACGAGTGAACGTGGCAGCTTTATCGAGAGCCACCACCTCATTTATGGACTCCTGGAGCACTCGCCAAAGTTCGTACGCTTTGTTGGCCTTGGCCGTGAGGCTGGCCTGAAGCTCGCTCAGCGCCTTAGAAGCCAATTCTCTCTCCGAGAACTTGCGGCCAAGCCTCTTCTCGCATGACGTCATGTTGGCCGCACAGCGTGCTATCAGACCCCGCAGATCCGCTTTTGCAGCCACTGCTTCCGAGGAAAGGCGAGAACATTCAAGAGCGTACAAACAAGCCTCCACCTTCCTACAGAACTCCACCCAGACCTGCACCACCTCCTCGCTATGATAGGTGGCGAGAAAAGGAAGAGAGCCGTTAGCTTCAGCGGCAAACGCTTCGGCTGTGGTCACGCTACCAGCACGAAGCTCCTCGACGAAAGATGATAGGGAGACAAGGCTCAATTGGGCCAAGCGTTCTGAAGCCCGCAACGCATAAGGGCCGGGCGGCATCACGATGCGCGATTCCAAAGCAATGGAGACTGGCAGGGCTGTTCAAATTTGGGAAATGTTAGTAAGACTCTTAAACGCAGAACGAACGGGACTATAATAAAAAGTCACTCACCGACAGTCATGCAAGTAGGAGCTGAAGGTTCCCCTGGCCCTTCAACGACCTCGACCTCATCGTCAGCTTCCAAAACTATAAGAGACATCAACGTCATTTCGCGAAATAGTAACAATGCTATGGTGAAAAAATGGCGAATGACACTAACCTTGCCCAGAGGAAAGGACAATACGCTGAGGGGAGATCGCCTGCGGAGCTGCCATATCCAATAAACGCTGAAATGACTGTCGAGGCGACAGATCCGCGATAGTGTCCGCCAAACCGCGCAATTCTGGGAAAGATAAAAGAGTTCAGACTACGAAGGGGTTGCTAAATTAAAACGCAGAGGGATACCTTCAACACTCCTCCCATTCTGAGCCGGGGGGGATAGCGGCTTCAACGGTCTCCGCCGTGACCTCAGGCTCCAACAAAAGAAGAGTAGTCCCGACTACCTCTTTTCCAGCCTCTGGGCCGCCCTCAGTAAGAGTCATTGGGGCGGCAACCTCCAAAGGAGCCTCCCCCAAAGGGGCACGCGCTCCCTGATCAAGAACCGCCGCTGGAGGCTCCACCATGAGAGGAGCTCATCAGCCCCCTCCACATCAAGCAAGGCTTCATTGAGAATTTTGGCGGGATTTAGCGTTAATGGGCCCGTAGGGAGCTCTCCCAGCGTCGAAGATTCTGCACGATTCAAATAAAAATAATGATACATATGCGCGGGCATAAATAATCGGAAAGACTACAAAAGAAGCACAACGTATCTATACGCAAAGAAGCCCTCAATATAGCTTCTTCAAGCCGCTGCTCCTTCTCAAGGAGGTGGTCTCGCCGGGGGTTCAAGGGTAGACTCATGACCGCCGGTCCATAAAGAAAGTGCATCAGCTGCGTCTTCTGAAACGGCCTGCTTCAAAGCCCTTTCCCCCCATTCCTCCAAAGGACCGATAAATCGCCGCCGAATCCACGAAGGGTCTTCGTAAAAAATTACAGCGGGATAAGACTTCTTCAGAACCTTGGCGTTATGGGACGCATCTTTTGAACGCCGTATGGCCTCAGCCAACTATGCGGCCTCCTCATTAGCCCCGGGGAAGAGAAGTCCAGCGTCCGACTCTTGCAGGGCCAATGGTTCATCTTCAAGAATAGGCTCAGACTCCGCCACAGAATCGAGCAGGGTGGTGGCCGCTTTCCTCCGCCGTTTAGACCCAGAGCCGGTCGCTGAGGATGACCGCTTCCTCCCTTGCGAAGCCTTAGGGCGGCGCTGGCCCACATCGCCCTCAGCGCCCTCATCCCTGTTACTCTCGCTCGGTGCCACAACCGAGGATGACATCGCCATTGTCGACGACACAGGGGCGGTGCCGCCACCGGCAGGGGTGCTACTACTGGGGCCCGTTTACCCCGCGATCGAGAACCCAAGGGCATCTCAGCTGTTGGAGTAAGGTCTACCCCTGACTCCCCCGGAATGAGCGCGGTGCCAATCTCCCTCAAAGGGAAGCGGACCGGAACCCTCGGTCGTAGCTTAGCTCCCGAAACCTGAGGAGGGGCGTCGTGACCAAGAAGCACCCTTCTTTCTCCAAGAATAATTGGGCTGATCCGATGAAGATACCAGCCCGTAAATGCACCCACACATCGGGGCATGTACTCGGCTTCAGGGACCATGAAACGGGAGCCGGTGTTCAGCCTCATGAAATGATGAGCGGCATCGCGAACAGCATCGAGCGAAGGGATCGGGGCGACTATAAAAGCCTCGAAAGGAACACCCTGGTCGTATCCGAGCTGCCGGGCGAATCGATACAGATTGTACCGCATAAAAAGAGCTGCACTGTCCTGGAGAAACACCAAGTAACCCGGTCTAATTGTATACAAATGCGCGGCCTCCCGGGGCTTCAAAGAAGGTGCGTTGTCTTTCGACTGGTCCCAGAGTTGTTGAACGGGCCCGAAGGAGTAGACAAGACCCGATCATTAAAAACCAACCCGCCAGCGGTGGCATGAGGAGAAATCAGCACCCGAATAGCCCCGAATTGAGTCGGGTCAGCAGCAGAAGCACCCACCAGTCACATAAGTCGCGGGAAGGGATAGGCGTCGTAAAAGGCAGGCCTCTGATGCATAGCGAAAGCCCCCAGCACATGCATTTCGACCCAGGACGTGAAATAATGAAGCGAAAAGTTCACTACATCCACGCCGGGTGTAGAGGTGTTAGCTGCGGTGCCCAATCCATGATAGAGGTGCGCCAAGGCCGGGATGCCAATGGCCAACCGCGTCCCCTCAGCAATACGATGGGCCGGGTAGATGACCGAAGCTCTCATGAAGCGGCGATGCATGGGGATAACGAACCAACTGAGCCAAACACTAACAAACCCCACAAAGAACGTCTCCTCGTCCATGCCTGGGACAGCAATGGATTCAAAAGATATCGGCGATATAATAGGGATGTAGTACTGAGGTAAATCTGATTCGGTGGTCGGCAACCTCTTCGGACCTAACCCAAAGGGGTCCCCAATGTTGGCAAACTTCAGGGCTGTCTTCGATAAGGCGTCCTCACGAAGGAAACGAGCAATGAAGCTCTTGAAAGTAACACCCTGCTCTTCCGATTCGGTGAATAATCGGTCAAAGATGCCTAGCGCCTTGATTAAACTGGGGCGCTTGTGGCGAACGGCATTCTCAGCAGACAGGCCGTCAACCGGGGCGGGCTCGGGTTCAAAAACGTACTCGTCAGGAGGCAACAACTCCTCATACAAACTACCTCTGATTGGCAACCCCGAAATATCATAGAATTCTGCTAGAGAGATCGAGACCTCGCGATCTCCTAGGATGAAAGTGTTGGTGGGAAGATTCCATTGGTTTAAAAACGCCTTGACCCACCAGACATGCGGGGACTTATAATGGAATAATGACGCGTATACGGCCTGATAAAGCCCGACTTTCTGCAACCGCGCACGATGGACGAAAGGATGTAGCGAGCCCAGAGAAGGTAGCCCGTAGGATGCCTAGGAATGAGCCCTATCTTATAAATTTGCCCCCACGGGTGGGCCTCACCCTGGCAGATACGCCGTCCCAAGATGTCAATGGCCGGGATCGGATGGTTCGGAATACCGGTCGTCGAAGGTTCGAGCCTCCCCGTTGGAGTCCAGTTGGGCATTTCCACAGCAAAAATCGTCCTCGGAGGATCCATCGGTAAGAATGGGAAAGTGGGCTCCGTCGGTACCGCGCAAAGAAAACTCCAGCGACCCTGAACAATCTGACTATACCAAGATCCCCATTGAAGAAGGTTGGTACAGTTCGGGTCATGGGCCCGAATCATCGCCATCGCTTCCTCATCAGATGGCGACTGAGGAAAAGCAGCCTCCGAGCGAGAGAAGGGAAAGCACGGAACAGAAGCCATCGCACCTGAAATCCAATAAAAGGAGTTCGTTAAAAGCAAAGTCAGCGATATATATCCATGCATGAACATGAAGACTAGTTAAAGAAAGCAACAGCAGATTTTTCTGGGACCATTGGCTACAAAACACATGGGCCCCACAGAATCAGGATGGCGGCTCATTAATAGTTAGACCAAATAACTACAATAAAACAAAGGGAATATCCTCATTTAATAAAGAATGGTAACCCTACACATTCCCCCCAACAGGATCTGCTTCGGGCTCTACAATGGATCCAACAAGATCAAAGGAATTAAATTCCCACAGAAGACATCATTACAAAGCTCCTATTGCATTGATTGCAGAAGGACAACCTCGGGTCGAGAGCCCCCCAAGAAGCCTCCGTGTGAAGAAACTGAGTTCTTCATTGGAATTAAATTCCTTATCGAGAAAAGGGAATTAAATTCCCAGAAACATTTTTGGATGGAATTAAATTCCATGGAGTTGAAACGCCATCATCATTTCCCCAAAGATCATCTAAACCCTAAGAGATCTACAGTTCGAAGGTTAGGCGGTTTCATGTTCTTATGGAAAAACTTGAAGAAAAATGGGTTCCTTGTTAAAAAAGAGTAAAAACCCTTGTTTTGGATTTAAAATCCAAAGGAATGTGGAAGCTCGCTGCTTGTCCAAGAACATTACCTGAAGAAAAAAGGGTCACCTGAACAGAGTTAAACTCTGAAGATTGTTTCAAAGCAGAGAACTAAGCTCTGGAAGAAGAGAATTAAATTCTCAGAAAAAGTTCTCAAAGGAAGAAGATGAGCAAAGTGAAGGCTCTTCTGAAAAGACATGGGTATTTATAGGAGGAGATGGAGACGTTTCATCTCCCCAAATCCCTAGAGGAATCCAACGGTCACAAAAGGTGACAGCGTTGCACTCACGTGCGAACACGTGAGAACAACGCTGTGAGGGCATTTGTTTCCTGATTTAAAATCAGAAAAGCTTATGGAAAAAGCTTCAGAAGAGGGTCACGTGCTTACACGTGACCAGCAGTCACATGTTGGCACGTGACACCTAAAAGTATCGGCAAGGCAAGTTCAGTTTCCTAACTACATCAAAGAAAAGGGCTTCAGAAAGGGTCACGTGCTCCCACGTGACCTGAGTCACGTGTTGGCATGTAACAATTAAAATCGGCTTCAAAGGCAAGCCGGTTCCCTGATCAGATCAAGGAAAAGGCTTCAGAAGAGGTCACGTGCTCCCACGTGACCAGGGTCACATGTTGGCACGTGATAATCAAAAGCAGCAGATTTGTTCTCCCGCTAAACCAAGAAAAAGAGTCCAGACAAGGGTCACGTGCTCACACGTGACCAGGGGTCACGTGGTGGCAAGTAACGGTTAAGCAGCAACCAGAAGACAGAGCGCAAAAAGAAAGAGGAAGGCTCGTTCCAAGGGGGTCACGTGCCCACACGTGACCAAGGGTCACGTGGCCACACGTGACCGACTTCAAAGCCCATTTGTTAACAGAATTAAATTCTTAGAAAGACCTCTCAAATCTTTCCAAAAGCAATCGATTGAATTAAAGATTCAGAGGTGATTAAATATCATCTATCTATGGGAAAATCTCGAATTTGGAAAGATTTCCCCTTCAAATCTAACAGAAATAACAAAGGAGAATCCCTGGATTTGAAATCCAATGGTGAATAAAATTAACCTAATAATCCAAAGGTCTAAAATGAATGATGGATGCAAATCAAATCTCTCAATGAAGATTCGTCAAAAACTAATTGACTCGGCTGCTTCTCCTATAAATAGGAGCCAAGAGACATACAAAAGATACACGCAGAGGGAAGAAAAGGGAGAGAGCCTGGATACTTTGAGGAATTTGGATCTTCTGCAAAAGAAAACCCTAGGTAAGAAAGGGAAGGCTTTTTGAAAGAAAAGAAAAGAGAATTTAATTCTCAACAGAGTTTAACTCTGATATAAAACAGAAGGACATATTTCTTCTCTCTTGGATGGAGGATCTGTAAAGTGCACATCTCCCCTTGAAGTTGAGAATTTAATTCTCAATGGGTTGAGATCCTGCCATGCAGATCCAAAGCATAGAGAGGGAATGCAAGCACGAGAATTTAATTCTCACAGAACTATAGGAATTTAATTCCTTTAAAATAAAATTAGGGTTTGACCCTGTGTTGTAGGAATTTAATTCCTTCAGAACAAAAAGAATCAGGGTTTAACCCTAGTTAAGAACTTAATTCTGTTAAAACAACAGGAATTTAATTCCCTTAATCTTACTCCCCAGAATAATTCTCTAACAGAGAGTGGGAGTTTGATTCCTTAAAGCTTTTATTAGGGTTTAACCCTATTCAGTTCTTCATATATATGAAGAATTTAATTCCTACAGAAAATTCAGAGTTCAACTCTTCAAAAGAAACTAGGAATTTAATTCCTTTGAAATTATTGTCAGGGTTCAACCCTACGAGGAATTTAATTCCTGAAAGGGATTAACAGATCTTCTAACAACTACAGAAAAGAAGGGTCACGTGTCACCACGTGACCCCCCCCCCAAAAGATCTACAGAAAGCCCTTTGAGGCAGTGCCTCACGTGACCCACGTGACCCTTGGTAGAAGCTTTAACATACCTCATTTAGACACCTGTCACGTGATGACACGTGATGCTCCAAAAAAAATGCGATCTCCTCAGAAGAACAAATGAAGGGAGGGTGCTCTCACGTGTTGCCACGTGACCCCTCTTGCCTTAGTGTTTAACACTAAATTGGAACTCCCAAATCCAGTGTTAAAACACTGTTGGGCCTTAGTGTTCAACACTAATCAAAGAACTTTATCTGCCGTGTTCAACACTGATTACCTTAGTGTTTAACACTAATTTGAGATCTCCGTTGCCAGTGTTTAACACTGATCTGTTTTGGTGTTTAATACTAATTTGAAAGCCTTGTTGCTGGTGTTTAACACCAATTATCTTTTAGTGTTAAACACTAACTTGTCAATCTCATTCCCAGTGTTCAACACTGATTGGTCTGTAGTGTTTAACACTAGGCATTGGCCCAATTGGCTAAATGGCCAGAGACAAAGTCTCTCCTTCAATGGACCAACAGGAAGCCAATATTCCAGACATGATTGGACTTAGCCCAAGCTGGCCATAAGTCCTCAATTCGTAATTAACTGGGCTAATGGGCTCATAACATAATTAATTGGTCTTGATCCCAAATTGGGCCAAAGACTATTTAATCCACTCCGGTTCCAGGGTACATCTCTTCACTCCTTTGATACTTGGCATTGTAATCCCTCAATGTCTTCAAAGAGGTGACGGGTCCCGATGACTACACATTGATATAGACTGTGGGGTCCTTAAACCCATGGACTACGACGTCCTTAACCTTGACCGAGATGTCTTAAAACTAACAATGGACTGTGGGGTCCTTAAACCCATGGACTACGATGTCCTTAACCTTGACCGAGATGTCTTAAAACTAACAATGGACTGTGGGGTCCTTAAACACATGGACTACGACGTCCTTAACCTTGACCGAGATGTCTTAAAACTAACAATGGACTGTGGGGTCCTTAAACACATGGACTACGACGTCCTTAACCTTGACCGAGATGTCTTAAAACTAACAATGGACTGTGGGGTCCTTAAACCCATGGACTACGACGTCCTTAACGTTGACCGAGATGTCTTAAAACTAACAATGGACTGTGGGGTCCTTAAACCCATGGACTACGACGTCCTTAACCTTGACCGAGATGTCTTAAAACTAACAATGGACTGTGGGGTCCTTAAACCCATGGACTACGACGTCCTTAACCTTGACCGAGATGTCCTTAAACTAACCATGGACCGCAATGTCCTTAAACTACCCATGGACCGCAATGTCCCTAAACTGGAACAATAGAGCCCCGCATGCTCTTTTGTCGGATCTAAACGGTCCCGTTTAAGTTGATCTTAGCCTCAAAGATGCCTAACGTATCCTTAAACCTTCAAACAGACTGGACTATGAATCTCACCCAATTAACTCTGGTTCGAGGGTACATCCCTGAACCCCTCTGACATCTGTCGTTGTAATCCTTCAACGTCGTCAGAGAGGTGACGGGTCCAGATGGCCATACATTCAATGGACCACCATGTCCCTAAACTGGAACAATAGAATCCAAACGTTCTTTTGTCGGATCTAAACGATCCCGTTAAGTTGATCTTAGTCTCAAGTTAGACTAACGTATCCTTAACAAACGTTTGAGTTGATCTTAGCCTCAAGTATGGCTAACGTATCCTCAAACCAAACCCCCAAACCCAAATCTAAGATAACACGGATTTGGACTAGTCCACGCCCTACGGGCGACGACATAACTCGGTCTCCGTAAACAATCCACGGGCAACAAAACATAAAATAAACACACACGGCACGAAGTGACCATCTGGAGAAGGAGAAAGTTGTTACCGCGATGCGGTAGCGTAATTAACTGCAGGGGCTTGCGCCTGCAGGGAAGAGCGTCCCCACAATCAAAAACCCCTCAAACGAGGGGGAATCTGACGAAGTCTTCTACATCGGCCGCATCCGTTTAAACCTTCGATACATGGTGCCATAAATCAACTTGGCATCTTCGGAGAAGTGGACGGATAGCACCAATTAGCATCTGCCCCGAATTTCAGGCGAGACGCCATGTCGTGCCGTCCTTCGGAGGGGAACAATTAGCACTTTAAGCAACCTAGTTATCTCAAGTTTGAGATTTAGCTTGGCGTAGGAGCTTTCGGGTGGATCGTCTTTGATTTAAGGAGGCTGTGAAGTTGCCAATGTTCCAAGGAGCCTACGAGGAGTGGAGGACAGCGATGAAGACCCGAAGGACATGTAACGTGAGGTATAACTCCGGTACCGAGTAGTTAAACCTCTAGTATAACATTAGCAATGTTTAGATTACGATTCATGCGCTCAAGTCCGTGTTACGAAGTTTTGATAATCGTTTTTCATATATTCCGCCTCCCCGCAAGTTAGTGGGGTGCGTGACATGGACTTACAGTGGTATCAGAGCCAACTAAACCATTACTAGCTTGTTAGCAACTGATTAGAAGTTCGATCGACGGAAAACACGGAAAACAAAACCCTAATCCTTAACAGTTTCTGTAAATTTTAAAAGTGTCACAAAATTTTTTTGACATACCTTAAAATTCACAGCAGGGAATTGTAAGAAATCTGGGAAAATTCGAAGAGGCAACTCGACTAAACGGCCGCAAAACCGCGGCCAAATGGTGCTTTTGGCCGCGATTCCGCCGCCGAGTCAACGCCGAGTTGACTCGGAGTTTCACAGTAATTCTTATTTTTTTGTGTTTTGTTTTCCTGTATATACTGTTTCTGCCCAGGTTGCCTCTGTGTTGATTTGCTTTTGGGGTAGACACGGATATAGGTTATCGATCGATGTTCTAAACTATTTGCTAATTAGATCTTTATCTGTAATGTTTTATGTGTTCGTAAACCTCCCCTAACTGCTAGTATGTCGGTTGGCAGGGGGTTGCACATATCTGTGATGTTATATATAACTGTTTGTGTATATGAACTGTGTTGGACTGTTGTGATGATTAGCCGGGGTTTGAGATGTATTTAATATTCATTCATTCAATGTAAATGTAATAAGTTGTAATATTCTTTTGCGGGGCATATCCAGGTTGCGGTTGTAGCCACCGTTGTATTATTTCTTTTTACTGTTTTTGCTCCTAGGATAGACCCAAGGTGGGGTGCACAAACTACCGGGTACTTTGAAGTGTTGAGGCAGACCGCTTCACTTCTGGTACTTGGCGGGTAGTTTGCCGTACCCATAGGGGTCTGGGGTGGGGTAATGGCTATTCATCACAACTGTGTAATCCGTCTTTTATTGCAGGCTCAAAGCAAAATGCGGATTGCTAGAATATCCAATAAAGTTCATCTGTGATCTGGAATGCTTATTATTGCGTCTGAAGAATGTACAATATCTATATATGATAGCTATTAGACGTCACTTATGTTTTACACCCGCGCTAGCCCAGCCCCCGCTCTGTCGTTAGTTAAGTAACCTAACGGGTGATGACGGGACCCAGTGGCGAATGCGGATGGCATAAGAGAACGTAGTATTTTCGTTGTTTTCTGCAATGATAGGATAAATGATGGGACGCATTATTATGCAAAGAAAATAAACCAAAGTTGAATCGTTGGAACAAATTTAAAAGAAACCAATCGGTTATTTTAAAAGATCAGAATTTTTAATTGCGGAGCTTTAACCACTCCTTTTAAAAAGTATCAGGTTCCTTCGATTATATCAAGTTCACTACGTTCACGGTTTTGCCAAAACCATTCGTAGCCCTCCGTCATTTCATATAGATAGTCAATAGTATTCAAGCTGTGTTTGTTGACTAAATTCAAGGCACAGTGTTTGGTAGCTGTTGGATATTTATATGCAGCATAGATAGATGCGTTGGTTTGGGACAGTCGTATTACCTTGTTGACTAAAGTCAAGGGTATGTACGGGTGGGTTCAAATTAACCTGGATAATGACGGGTAGAACTTGACATGTGACTTATGATTTGTTGACTAAAGTCAAGGTCATAAGAGCATGGGGCAAAAATCCACATCAGGAATTTCTAAAGAAACTGAAATTTGCAGAGAGAGCATACCATTTTAGAGTTTGATGAATGTTGGTAGGATTCCTTCAACATTATCATACGATGATATTTTGGATCCTGATCCTACTGTGAGTACATGCTACTTATCAGGAGATTCGTCACTTAACGATCAATGCTATAAACCAAGTAGGTGCCAAGAAAGGTGTCAGCGGGGTTACGCCCCCAGAGAAAAGAGGTTATTTAATTAAGAAACTTCGCGAAAGCGTTGGAAAACCTCCCTCGAAGTATCGACAATAGCCTGGCTGAACGGTTAAGCAAGTATTGTACGGTGAGAATTGTCCTGGCTAATTCTTCTTTTATGGTTTGAGGAAGGATTCGAGAAACAGTAGGAGCCATCCTGTTTAGATAAACTTAAAACCAATCTAAACTTGCAACAGCATCATGCTAAAATGTTTTCTTCTCTCTCTCTTAATTGCAGCGACCTTGTGACCACACATAGGTTACATCTAGATAACAAATTGACTGAATCTGACTTATATGACTGGCAAAGGTCTGTCCAGATGTCCATTGGCTATGACAAGCTGGACCACCCTATTACTACTCAAGATCCCGCCGTCCCAGGTCCAGTTTCCACTGTCGCGGATATGAATATCCGTCAGACAAGGGAAAAAGATAAAGCGAAAGCTAAGTGCCTCGTGTTAGCTTCAGTTGATGGTGTATACCAGAAGCAGCACGAGAAGATGGACTTAGTTTCCATCTTTCTCCATAATAAAGGTTTATATGGAGAGAAATCTCATATCACTAGATATGAAACCTCGAACGAATTAATTTAAGCGAGGTTAGCTGACGGGTCATCTGTAGGGGACAACGTCCTTACAATGACTAGCTGTATTGTTGAGCTCCAGGACCTGGAGACCGCGTTGGGAAACGAGTCAAATACTGACTTGATTCTACAGTCTCTGCCTCCTACCCTGAAGGAAACCAGGGAAGGAGAAGGAAAGAGAAAGGCAATAGTTTCGGGACTGGATATAGTAAAAGAGGGACATTCCTATTGCTGCGAGAATGAACATTGGCAGAATAATTGCAGGGCTTTAGAAGCCAGTAACCAGAATGAGAAGCATGTTGTGGCTTCAGCCTCAAGTGTGTTTGTTATTGAGAACTGTATGTCAGTTAACCCTACTTCCTGGGTATTGGATACCGGGTCAGGAACTCACATCTGTAATTCATTACAGACTCTGAGAAACTGTAGGGTTATCATGATAGGTGATATGACCCTCACGGTTGCTAACGGAATGAGCATGAACGCTGAATCCGTAGGGGAATATCATATTGGACTGACAACTGGGCAGATATTGATTCTGCGTAACTGTTTTTATGTACCAGGTACGACTTGTAATATCATATCTATACCCTTACTTTCTAAGGAAGGATATGATTTTGCTTTTACAAGAGATGTGGTTCATATCCACCTAAATCAAGATTTGATTGGGTCAGGTACATTAGAAAACGGAATATACGTATTAAATCAAGCTCAGATTTTCAGTGTCCAGAACACACTTAAAAGAAAGTCTCCGGAAACAAATCAGGCTTTCTTATGGCATTGTAGACTAGGTCACATCAATGAGAGAAGGTTGACTAAGTTACATGGAGAAGGATATTTGAATCCATTCGAATATCAATCTTATGCTACTTGTGAATCTTGTCTCATGGGAAAGATGACAAAGACTTCGTTTACTGGACACGGAGTAAGAGCAAGCGAGCTCTTGGGACTCGTACACAGTGACGTGTGCGGTCCAATGTCTACACATGCGCGAGGTGGTTATTCCTACTTCATTACTTTTACGGATGATTTCTCTTGGTATGGATATATCTTCTTAATGAAGCATAAATCCGAGGCCTTTGAGAAATTCCAAGAATACAAGAATGAAGTGGAAAAACAAACCGGCAAAAGTATCAAGACACTGAGATCTGATCGAGGTGGTGAATACTTAAGTGCCGAGTTCCTAGGTTACTTAAAAGAGAATGGAATTCTCTCTCAGCTTACTCCTCCATACACACCACAACATAACGGTGTATCGGAGAGACGGAACCGAACCCTATTGGATATGGTACGTTCCATGATGAGTAACGCTGAGTTGCCGCGATCATTCTGGGGATACGCACTAGAATCAGCTGAATATCTTTTAAATCGAGTTCCAACCAAGACTGTGCCTACCACACCATATCAGATGTGGAGTGGGAAAAAACCCTGTCTTAAGTATCTTAAGACATGGGGATGTCCAGCTTTTGTAAAGAGGCAGCATGCGGACAAGCTCGAGGCACGCTCAGTACAGTGTAAGTTTGTGGGATATCCAAAAAACTCTATGGGATATTGTTTCTATTACGCAGAGGAACAAAAGGTCTTTGTTTCTCAACATGCCCGCTTCTTGGAAACTGAGTTTTTAGAAAATCAGAAGAGTGGGAGCGCAATAGAACGGGAAGAAATTCTAGAACCACAAGCTATTACTGAAACCTTGGTAGAACGAGAAGGTTCAGGAGAACAGGACATCCCGACGCCACTCCGCAGGAGTAGTAGGCAATCTCATCCGCCCAAGAGGTACTACGGTTTTCTCATAGATTGAGATAGAGAGGATTGCACTATTGATTATGATGAGCCTACTAGCTTCCAACAAGCCATTCAGAGCGGTGACTCAGTAAAATGGCTGGATGCAATGCGGATCGAAATGGAGTTGTTCAGTTGATAAAACTGCACATTTGTATTACATTTTTCCTACCATTTTCATATTAAAAAAGGACTTTATTATAATATATTATACATATGGGGGTTTATGTGTAAAAACATTATTTTCCATGTGTTAATATATTTTAATTATCATTTGGTAGGAAAATGTATGCAAATAAATCTATTGACCAAATCCTAGTAGGACTAAGTCTACTAAATATTATTTGAGAATATTGTGCAGAATTTTCCAAGTTGTTATGCAGAATTTATCAAACAAATCAATTTGTTGAAGAAATCTTGCCAAATTAAGAAGCAAAACTTGAAGACCAAGTCTGGAAGCAACCGAGAAAAGATTTTCAGATTCTGAAGATACCTAGGATTGCCAAATGTCACCAGATGAAAGCACAAGAAAAATCATCAAATGATCCCCACCCTTGAGCGCGGATCCGCGGCCAAACCCACCCTTGGGCCACGGATCCACCGCAATTTAAGGGGGTTAGAAGGAAAGATTTTGGGAGATAAATTATTGCTAAATTTTAGCAAGTTTTCAACAATAATATTCTGGCTTTGCACTATAAAAAGGCACCGAGAGTCTCTTGGAAAATTCATCAAGCCGAAGAGATCACGAAGTCCAAGACGGCTCACGCATCCAGGCTGATCATCAACTGTTCATCTACCTCCTTGGAAGAGATCGAGAAGCAACTAGTTTTGTAATCATTTTCTAAGGAATAAAGTGTAGATTGTTCAAGTTGATTAATAAAGGTAGTTGTTTTATTTTATTCTTTTGCATTTTACATTATGTTTTCCCTCTCTGTCTTTTCATCTTCTTCTCCCAACATGCGCGAGTAATTCTCCGCTTGTTAGGGTTCGTAGGATTAGGGTAGGCTAATGGACGATGAAAATAATTAAACCCTTTTTAAGTCCTATAAAGTTTAGGAATTTTATCAAAAGAATCATTAACATCCTAATCGGGCGCGCTAGCAATTCTTTGCTAGTTCCGACCGCGATTAGAGATTAGATTAATGATTGTTTTGGTAAAGGCTAGATATGAACGGAGTTCCGTGGCGAGATAAGGGTTAAGAGTGGGATTCATTTTCCCTCCAGAAACCCTAATCTACACGCATCACCGTCGTTCTAGTTCTAAATCTATTAATGGATAAAAATGGTAACTTTTAATTAATCGTCCATAACTACTAAATCCTAACGAACCCTACAAGCCTTCTTATTATATTTACTACATCTTTAAAATAATCTAGATCTACATTTTACATTCTTGTTTAACGTAGATCTAGAAACCATTCTATAAAATTCTTTATCCCTCCTCTCTTTCTCTCAACACATCTAAAGTAAAAGTAAAAGGTTCCACGTTTCCCAGAGAACGACCCGTACTCATCTCGGTCTAGCTACGCGCGACACTGTTCTGATTACGGTTAACTACAAACACACACTTTCGAGACCAATCAAATGGCGTTGTTGCTGGGGATACGTGCGTAATTTTTTATTTTTACTATTTGTGTTGAAATCTTAGACGATTTATATCATTATTAACACAAAACTGCAAATTGCATATTTAACGACTTGTGCGTGAATTTTGCAAGGAGATCTGGAGTTACAGAATTGAGGAAAACAGAAGACAGAGCCATTCATCGAGATCCAGAGGAGCACAGAGGGACACAGAAAAATTTTCAGCCAGCGATCCATCCACCTCGCGGCGGAACCGCGGCACTAAGGTGCTTCCTGCGGCGGAAACGCGGCTGCTTGGAGGGATTAGGGCTACAGAACTCTCTGGTAAGATTCTCAACTCCTTCTCTCTCCTCTCAAATCCAATAAAATCTATCTTCTGCAGGATTCTTTGCGAAAATTGCGCCGCTAAAAAAATCTTTTTGCAAAAGTTTTGTGATTGGTTTTGTTTTGCATATTTTAATACGGATTCTAAGGGGCAAAGACCAAATCAAGATTAGGTGGGGATTTCATCACCCTTCCTAAGCCCCACAAATCACAAACCGAGCATATATATCAACCCTTCATTAATTTAAAAAATATCTAGACCAGACTCTAAGGACTGTCGCGCTCAATAAGGACAGAGGAAGGTCGTGGGTAATCTATCGTTTATCCGCATTACTTTTGTAGTGCCTAGGCAAGTGTGACAAAGGCTAGTGGTTTTTAATTAGGCCCACGACGTGGTTCCTTCCCACTTACCTGGCACTTATCTGGCTACAAGGGTAGTACGGAGGCGGTAGAGGATTTATCCTGCGGCTTGTCCTTTGGAAGTCTAGGAGCGGTCTAGAGACTGGACCTAGGTAACCTTAGTTCTAGGGTTGCTTGTGCATATTAGGGAGATTTGTCTTGAGTCCCACTTTTTCAAAACAAGCCAATTTTAAAATCACACACACGCTGCCACTTGCACTAAACCCGCTTAATGCATGCTCGGCTGGACACGGGATCCTAGTGCCCGTCTTGTCCGCGTTTCTGCTATCGACGCCGAAGTCGGTACTTCTTCATCTTCTTTTCCCCCACCACACACCACATCAACCGTGATGGACGGCACTCCATCTAATTATAACACCACGCTGCCACCGTCCGAAGGTGCGCAGAATCCACCGCGCATTTCTCTCCAAGAGAGATGCTATCCTATCCGTGGTCCTCTTCCTACTTGTCTATCTCTTCCACCACCTAACGGGGATAATTTCGAAATTAAACCCCACTACATCAACCTGCTGCCCAAATTTCACGGGCTTGAGTCAGAAGACGCGTACGTTTTCATCACTAAATTCGAAAACGTATGCGCAATGATGGGTACTTCACAATTGACCTTAGATGCTATGCGCTTACGTCTTCTCCCATTCACACTGTGCGACTTGGCAAAAAAATGGCTTTATAATACTGCCGCACACTCTATCGCTAATTGGGATGAATTCGTCGTAGCATTTCTTAAGAAGTTTTACCCAAATCATAAGACTGCACATGTTAGGAGCGAGATCAACCAGTTCACCCAGCTTCCCAATGAACCATTTTGGAAGTGCTTTGAACGTTTCAAAGATCTGCTTGTCCAATGCCCCCATCACGGAATACAAAGATGGGATTTATGTCGGATTATATATGAGGGCATTAATCCAGCGACAAAGCAGATGCTTGAAACAATGTGTCAATGCAATTTGATGTCTAAAGATGACGGTGAAGCATGGAAATATCTGGAAGACCTTGCTGAACACACGTTGCAGTGGGAAAGCGTAAGACCACTTTCAACTAAGGGAGGTATTCATCAGCTCGACGTTTCTATCGCAGTAAAAGCCGAAATGGCAGCGATTCAGAAGAAACTCGATGCTATTGAAAACAAGTTCTCAACATTCTCCCTAAATCAGGTCACGCTTCCTAAGACTGTCTGTGGTTGCTGTTCGGATCCTTCACACTTAACGGAAGAATTTCCTATGAATGCATCGTTTCAAGCGAATGCTGCTTTTCAGCAGCGACCTAGAAATGATCCTTATTCTTCCACATATAATCAAGGATGGAGGAATCATCCTAACTTTGCTTGGAATCAAAACCAACAAAGTAATTATCAAAGACCTCCTCCACAGCAACCACAACCACAGAATCAGCCCCCCTTTCAATCACAAAATTTCTAAAATCCGGCCAACATTTCTACACCACAAGTGGCCGGTACTGACAACTCACTTGCACAAACTTTGGATATGTTCATGAAACAATCTATGCAAAATTCGGCTGAGATAAGGTCTTCTATTGATACCCTAACGAAAAACTCCTCCTCCCATGGTGAGAGTATTAAATCAATAGAAAACCAAATCGCACAGTTAAATGCCGCAATGAGTGCGAGAGAGAAAGGCAAACTCCCATCTCAACCCCTACCGAATCCTGGCCATTCACAAAGTCATAATGTGAATGCCATTACTACGTTGAGATCGGGGAGAGTGCTGAATAACCAAGTGGGTGAGCAGTGTGATGATAGTGACATCAATGATACCACAGCTTCTTCTTCTTCCCCTAATTCGTCTAGTCTCCCACCTTCATCCGAGCCTATTCTCCGTTTTCCCCAAGGCTCGAACCCTTCGCCCATTTCGCCAAAAAAATCTAAATCGATTCCCACTCCAATTTTGGGATCGAATCCATCCCCACAGTCTTCTCCACAAACGTTGGACCCAAAACTTATTGATCAAACACCTTATCCAAACAGGTTAAGGGGCAACAGACCAAGTCCACAAATGGAGAAAATTGTGGAAATTTTTAAGCAAGTTAACATAAACATTCCTCTCCTAGATGCTATTCAACAAGTTCCGTCATATGCGAAAATCCTAAAGGACTTGTGCACTAGGAAGAGAAAAGTTCAAGTACCTAAAAAAGTTTTCCTTGCGAGTAATGTGAGCACAGCTTCTACATAACAACTACCCAAGAAACGAAAGGACCCCGGAAGTCCTACAATTTCTATTTCCATTGAGGGTAAAAATATCAATCGTGCTCTACTCGATCTTGGTGCTAATGTTAACTTGCTTCCGTATTCTGTGTATGAGCAATTAGGGATCGGAGGGTTAAAACCTGCGCATTGCACTCTTCAGATGGCCGATCGATCTATCACCCAACCAAGGGGTGAGCTAGAGGATGTGTTAATCAAAGTCAGGGAATTCATATTCCCTATGGACTTTATCGTTATAGATACACAACCTGTAGCAAACCCACGCAATCAAATCCCGGTGATACTCGGTCGACCCTTTTTGGCCACTTCCAACGCAGTAATTAATTGTAGAAACGGCTCTATGACCCTATCCTTTGGAAAGAAGTCAATTGAGCTTAATATTTACAAGTTGGGAAGTGAACCCTCCGAACCCTATGCTCATGTGTGTTATGTCGAATTAATGGATGTCGACAGCAGCGAATTTGATCAACCTCATGATACAGACTCTTTTCATATGTTGTTGTTTGACCCAACCATTTACTCTTCCACCGAGTTGTCCGGGTCAACATCTAATGAGGAACCTTATATTGAGTCTGACGATCAGCCCATTTTTTCTGATGACATTATTTTTCGGGGTATCGATGAAAGCTTTGAGGAAATTTTCGCTGATGAACTCGCATTTTTACAAGACACGGGTGTCGAGATGAATCAACTCCAAGATGAAGAAATTGGACCTCCACCCCCTCTTTTGGACAATCATGATAATGCGAGTAATCCATCATCACTATCACTGTGTCGTCTCTCCAAATTGAGACGCAATCCTTTTCCATTACACCTCTTGTCACCTCCCCACTTCTTCACATCAAAAGGTGACATGTTCTTCCACCAACCTTGGTACTTCATTGATAAAATTTTTGAATGGTTGGTGTTGACCTTCGGTCTTTGCAAAGCTTGGCATTGACCAATAACCTTGACCCCCTCATGTGATTTTAAAAGATTAAAATTGTTTAACTCAAGTTTGGGGGAGGGGTGGTATATTTTGGCTCTTGAAAGAAAATGATTTTTATAAAATTGTGAGCCTAAAATAAGTTTGGGGAGGATTTTCACTTTCATATATTCTTGCCCCCATTAATAATTTCCTCCCAAGTCTACAGGTTTTTTTGAGCTTAACGGATGACATCAGTGAGGACACTGCTGTAAACAGGTTTGGGGGAGGTTTGTGCTTATTTACACATCAATTTGCATCATACTTTGCATAAGCACAACATTTTCAAAAATTTTAAAAAAAAATCTTTTATAACAAAAGAGTAGAAAGTGAAAAATTACATCCAAAAGATAGGAATAGTTTAAGAAAACCAAGAAAATTAGAAGTTTCTTAAACGAACTAGTAATAAGTAGTTATGAGCTGTTGTCCCAAGGGTTAGTAAGATGAAGGAAGTCACTAATCTGAGGATAAAAATAAGTCTGAAAAATAGTTTCTATTCTGGAAGCCAAACATTTGAATGTTGATACCCTACTATATGCACTTACACACGTCTTGAAACTCGGGATAGTAGAGGATACCTTGAAATGCTCTTGTCTAAAAGCCAAAGTATGAAGGAAGTGAAAAAAATGAAGAAAATATAAAAATGGTGAAAAGAAAAAAATGAACACTGGTTTTGTTATCGCCAAGGCAGCAATAAAAAAATATAGCGAGGATGCTTCTTCACCTAGTGCCCTAAGGCCAACTGGTCTGGGAGTCACTGCTAAGCCTTAGGTGGTGCAAGACGAGGAAAATATTATCACCGAATCAGCAAGCACATGAGTAATCGGTCGGTTAGTACCTCAAGAAGTATTAACGGTCGCATGAAAATGTGTGAGCAAATCTAAATATTCATCAAGTTAAAAGTACTAAGGTAGATGGACAAGAGTATGATAGCTTGAATTGAATTCTCTGAGTGTAGGGATGTTCTTTACACACACGTGGGGTTATATGATCAATGTTTGGATGAAAGGTAGAAATGAAGAATAAAGACGATGTTTTATTGAGGGATGATGTGATTTCTAACATTTTTTCATGACTATTAAGATAGGGCTCATGACAACTGAAAAGCTAGTATAGTTGGAAACTCTTATTTTCAAAGTCTTTCTTTTATGGTTCTTATCTTTATATGTAAATTTCACCATCTCTCTTTTATTATAGGATTTTGTGGGTGTAATCCGCTGAAAACCCTCAGGAGACAACACTCCTCCTACTAGGGACACCTAGAGGTTTAACGGCTTGTTGCACGTGCTCAGTGCAATCGTGTCTGCCTACGAAAGTGTGCTTAGTTTTCTCTTTTTCTTTTTCTCCTCTTAAATAAACTAGTTTGCTCGGGACGATCAAAGATAAGTTTGGGGGAATTTGTTCAGTTGATAAAACTGCACATTTGTATTACATTTTTCCTACCATTTTCATATTAAAAAAGGACTTTATTATAATATATTATACATATGGGGGTTTATGTGTAAAAACATTATTTTCCATGTGTTAATATATTTTAATTATCATTTGGTAGGAAAATGTATGCAAATAAATCTATTGACCAAATCCTATTAGGACTAAGTCTACTAAATATTATTTGAGATTATTGTGCAGAATTTTCCAAGTTGTTATGCAGAATTTATCAAACAAATCAATTTGTTGAAGAAATCTTGCCAAATTAAGAAGCAAAACTTGGAGACCAAGTCTGGAAGCAACCGAGAAAAGATTTTCAGATTCTGAAGATGCCTAGGATTGCCAAATGTCACCAGATGAAAGCACAAGAAAAATCATCAAATGATCCCCACCCTTGAGCGCGGATCCGCGGCCAAACCCACCCTTGGGCCGCGGATCCGCCGCAATTTAAGGGGGTTAGAAGGAAAGATTTTGGGAGATAAATCATTGCTAAATTTTAGCAAGTTTTCAACAATAATATTCTGGCTTTGCACTATAAAAAGGCACCGAGAGTCTCTTGGAAAATTCATCAAGCCGAAGAGATCACGAAGTCCAAGACGGCTCACGCATCCAGGCTGATCATCAACTGTTCATCTACCTCCTTGGAAGAGATCGAGAAGCAACTAGTTTTGTAATCATTTTCTAAGGAATAAAGTGTAGATTGTTCAAGTTGATTAATAAAGGTAGTTGTTTTATTTTATTCTTTTGCATTTTACATTATGTTTTCCCTCTCTGTCTTTTCATCTTCTTCTCCCAACATGCGCGAGTAATTCTCCGCTTGTTAGGGTTCGTAGGATTAGGGTAGGCTAATGGACGATGAAAATAATTAAACCCTTTTTAAGTCCTATAAAGTTTAGGAACTTTATCAAAAGAATCATTAACATCCTAATCGGGCGCGCTAGCAATTCTTTGCTAGTTCCGACCGCGATTAGAGATTAGATTAATGATTGTTTTGGTAAAGGCTAGATATGAACGGAGTTCCGTGGCGAGATAAGGGTTAAGAGTGGGATTCATTTTCCCTCCAGAAACCCTAATCTACACACATCACCGTCGTTCTAGTTCTAAATCTATTAATGGATAAAAATGGTAACTTTTAATTAATCGTCCATAACTACTAAATCCTAACGACCCCTACAAGCCTTCTTATTATATTTACTACATCTTTAAAATAATCTAGATCTACATTTTACATTCTTGTTTAACGTAGATCTAGAAACCATTCTATAAAATTCTTTATCCCTCCTCTCTTTCTCTCAACACATCTAAAGTAAAAGTAATAGGTTCCACGTTTCCCAGAGGACGACCCGTACTCATCTCGGTCTAGCTACGCGCGACACCGTTCTGATTGCGGTTAACTACAAACACACTCTTTCGAGACCAATCAGGAGTCCATGTACACCAACAAAGTATGGACTTTGGACATTGCTCCAGATGGGGTAAAACCCGTAGGATGCAAATGGATCTTCAAAAAGAAGATTGGTGTAGATAGACAGGTTGAAACCTATAAGGCTGGACTTGTTGCAAAGGGTTTCCGTCAAAGACCTGGTTTGGACTATGACGAAACCTTTTCTCCAGTGGCTATGCTTAAATCTATTCGGGTCCTTCTTGCTATTGCTGCCTTCCATGATTATGAAATCTGGCAGATGGACGTAAAGACGGCCTTTCTAAATGGTAATTTGGAAGAAAGCGTCTATATGGATCAGCCAGAAGGATTCATTCAGGATGGGAGCAGCGGTAAAGTGTGCAACCTGCTTAAATCCATTTATGGACTAAAGCAGGCATCGCGGAGTTGGAACATCTGTTTTGATGATGCTGTCAAAGAATTTGACTTTATCAAAAATCCAGATGAACCATGCATATACAGTAAGATTGTAGGGAGAGCTGTAGTATTTCTCGTCTTGTACGTGGACGACATTCTCCTAATAGGAAATGATATTCCTATGTTACAGTCGGTTAAAAAATTCTTGTCACATAAATTCTCCATGAAAGACCTAGGTGATGCCACCTACATTCTGGGAATCCGGACCTATCGTGATAGATCAAAGAGGATGTTGGGACTTTCACAGTCCAGGTACATAGACACCATAGTGAAGAGATTCAGTATGGATGATTCTAAGCGCGGTAACCTACCGGCTTGTCACGGAATCACCCTCTCCAAATAGATGTCTCCCAAGACTGATTTGGAAAGGGATCGCATGTCGATTATACCCTACGCTTCTGCGGTAGGCTCTATAATGTATGCGATGTTATGTACCAGATCAGATGTAGCATACGCATTGAGCGTTGTAAGCCGGTATCAAGCAAACCCAGGGGAGAAGCACTGGATAGCAGTAAAGAACATTCTCAAGTACCTGAGAAGAACTAAGGAGATGTTCTTGATATATAGCGGAAAAGACCTCCAGTTGGAGGCCTTTGCCGACTCCGGCTTCCAGAGTGACAAAGATAACTCCAAATCCATGTCGGGTTATGTCTTTACCCTCAATGGAGGGGCGGTCTGTTGGAAGAGTTCCAAACAGGAGACCGTTGCAAACTCAACGATGGAAGCGGAGTACATAGCTGCTTGTGATGCCGCAAAAGAAGCAGTCTGGATGAAGAAGTTCCTCACAAAACTTCAGGTGGTTCCTTCCAGTGTTGGTCCAATACCTCTGTATTGTGACAACAACGGCGCTATTGCTTTAGCGAAGGAACCCAGGTCCCATCAGAAGTCCAGACACATCTTAAGGCGGTATCACCTAATCAGGGAGATCATAGATCGCCGGGAGATCGAGGTGAAGAGAGTAAAGACGGAGGATAACATTGCTGACCCATTCACAAAGGCCATTCCTCAGACGCAGTTCGAGAGGCTATTCGAGATGATAGGTCTACGATATGCCAGCTCATGGCCCTAGTGCAAGTGGGAGATTGTTAGTGTATATGCCCTGGGGCCATTATTGTATCATACTAGCATGTATATTACTTAATGGAAGCTTGAGATATTCACAATTGTATATAACAGTCTTGCAAAACATGGTAGTATGCTACTTGGTTTGAGTCTATTTTAATATGTGCATATGTTTCTTGTAACGTATCACTTATACATATTAGTAGAGCCCATAGGATCTTTGCTTGATTACCAGCGTCGTGATGACAGTCACACTAGTGGGGGCTGGGTAGTCTATAAGTAACATCCTATATAGGTCCCTGGTCGTTGGATTATCGAGATAGGACATCGAAATTCCGGAGTAGACTAAGTGTATACGCTTCTCATCCCAGTTGGGGAGATGGTCTGTCCCACAGCCATCAGTACGTCGTACTAGAGATAGTATACAGGTGCTCGTTAGGATACGGGTACACCGGACAGGACTCGCCGGGGAACTGATTGGTTGGTATTATACCAATCGTCAGTTAACAGTTCCCAGGTGACATGAGTACAGCATAGTCCGCAGACTTGACACTGCTGCTTCGCCTCGAGTGTGTCCCACTGTTCTTAGATTGCTACCCTACCACGGCTCAAAGGAGTCATGCAAACAGGTGGCAGTTGGGTGCAGTCCCGAGCACTTGGAGGCAGTGGCGGTTAGATAGGATTCGTCTCTCCCGGTATTGGGAGATGATATCGCGCTGTGTCAGAGAGCCATTACGCAAAGTCCCTGGCCAGGGCAAGCGAGATATACTGGTAGGTTCCAGTAGCTTCTCAGGGCATAATGGGCTTCGCTCCGACACGACTTATACAGCTATTAGGGGACTGACGCTTGCCGCCCCCTAGGCTTGATATGTGATAGTCTTAGACGAACAGACCGGACTGTACGGAGATTGTCACATCAGGCTCAGTAGGGGTTCGAGAAGGTTTTCCTCATCGGCCTTCTTATCGACATCTACCTGGGGACCGTTACGTACAGCTAGTGCCGCTTGCGATTTGTGGTTAAACCCACTGCCAGCGTAGTGTCGAGTCTTTAGAGTCCTACACAGAGAGTTTCCCTGCTCCAGGTGAAACGATATAGAGGTCGTATGGTTTTACGACTCGGATGCGTACGTGTGTTTACGCACGTACGACTTTTCGGACAGTTTATACTAGCCGGCTTTGGTTTAAGCCAGTTTCTAGTATCGGGTTATTGGATTTATACAGTCTAAAGTTTTTCCGTGTTTTCACGGATTATAGGGGCGTTCTCGTAATTTGTCGGGAACCTTCTAGAAGAGTGGTGACTAAGGGGATAAGGTGGCATGGGCATTAATTGATTAATGACTCATTTGTATGATTCATCCTTTGCACTTAATGACTCATTAATGAGATAATGAGTCATATGATGAATCACACAAGGTGAATGCATCAACCATAATGATTAAATCATTTATTTATTTATTTGATTAAATTGTTATGGTTGATATATTCAAAATGAGTTCATTATTCTTTTCATTCTCATCTTCTCCTTCTCTCTCCTCAAGCTCACTCTCTCTTGAAACCCTAACCCTAACCTCTCATGTGTTGAGATCAAGGGTTAGCTAGACTAAAACATCCATAACCTCACTCTAAAAGTAGCTTAGATTAGCACTTTAAGCAATCTAGTTATCTCAAGTTTGAGATTTAGCTTAGCGTAGGAGCTTTCGGGTGGATCGTCTTTGATTCAAGGAGGCCGTGAAGTTGCCGATGTTCCAAGGAGCCTACGAGGAGTGGAGGACAGCGATGAAGACCCGAAGGACATGTAACGTGAGGTATAACTCCGGTACCGAGTAGTTAAACCTCTAGTATAACGTTAGCAATGGTTTTGATTACGATTCATGCGCTCAAGTCCATGTTACGAAGCTTTGATAATCGTTTTTCATATATTCCGCCTCCCCGCAAGTTAGTGGGGTGCGTGACATGGACTTACACTATTCTCGCGATTTGTATCATTGGACGGTTATATATGATATAGCCGGGTTACCGAATCAAGTGTTGATTCGATACATTGATACACTTGATATTAGTCGGTTATATGCTATATGACCGGATCATTAAATCAAGTGTTGATTTAATGATTTAATGTATAATTATATATTTGATATATTACTTTATATTAACTAGTATTAGGTCACTTAAGATTATTTTCTCACTAGTTTGTGTACATTGTATATATGATATATTTTTGTGCACTTGTTTGTATCATGTTTGATGATACATGCAAACTTGGGTGTGTGTTTACTTTAAACTATGATTAGGTTAATGGTTAAGGGTTTGATTTGTTTTATTTATTTATTTATTTATTCATTTTGGAAAGATAATGAAATGGTGGCTTGCTTTGTTTTTTGTTGAAGCTTCATGAAGTTTTGAATAAGTGACCATTTTGTTTCTTACCTTAACCCTAACCATTTACTTTAACCCTAGTTTATTCTCTACACTTGTTAACTCATCCATGGTTGCATTATGATAACCATCACTTCATTTTTCTTTTTGGAATTAATTCATTATTCTTTTTCTTCTTCTTCATCTTCTTCTTAAAGTGAAGAGAAGAAAATTTTTCTTCAAAAATGTCAAGTGATGAATTCTAGTGAGAAACCCAAATCCAAAGTGAACCCACTTCCTATTTTTTCATCCTCTACCGCTTGCCATGTAGTAGAGTATGTTATCTTCACAAGTTCCATGACCTAGTGAAGGTGGAGCTCGAGTTTGAGTCGCCTCGACGTAGATCATCTTCGGCATCGAAGTCAATGACCTAGCCCGCCCATTTCTCCGATGAAATCGACACTAGGGTCCGGGATCCCGATGATCGCAGTGGAGGGACGTCAACACGGACCTAAAGAAATGGTGGAGCAGATCTACAAAGGTTGTATTTCCATTCACTTAGCAATAAAGTTGTTTACTTGCATAGTTATCGCCTTTACCTCTAGTCAACGATCGCATTAGGGTTTCTCGGCACAAGAAAATTTTGATTTTGCCATGGTTGATCTGTTGTGGAACCTCATTAGAGTGCCTAGGAACCCTACAGTGGTATCAGAGCCTAGCTAGAGCCTTAGACGAAGTGTAGACGAAGTTAGAAACCCGATCGAACCCGAAACCCTAATCCCAAATCCTTCTCTGTACATTTTTCAAAACTGTGGATTTTTCCTAATTAAAAATGCTCAGAAAATAGAGCAGGAAATTCTAAGACAAACTGTAGAAAACGAATCCCTAAGGCCACTGTAGCGCCGCGGAACCGCGGCCCTAACCAGCTTCTGGCGGCGGTTCCGCGGCCGTATGTAATGCTTAGGGTTGCATTTTTATACAGTTATGCCCGTAGCTGTTTCTTGTGTTCTCTGGGAATTTTTAATCTGTGCTCAACAGTTGAGCTTTCTGGGGTTGTTTTGGGGGCTCGATATTTCGATCGGATTGTTTAACTTTGTCTATGTGTTTTTCCGGATAATTTTAAAATATGTTAAAAAGTTAGACCGGATATAAATACCCAATTTTTCCCCTGTCGGGAAATTTCCAAATGTTGGATTTTTCCGTGGTTTAAAGACGTTCTAAGTAGTGCATGTAACGCGATGGACCCTCTAGAAGACAACAAACCTTAACTCGATTATGTGACCATCTTGAACTGCCCTTTGAACCTTCGGGTTTGGGGCAGTACGGCGTACCACATGTGAGGCGTTGGCTTGACCCTTCTACGGCTGGACCGTTGGTACTGAGGCATGAACTGGATGTTTTTAAACCTATTTCATGTGTTGAGCTGTTTCGGGAAAACTTAGGTGTTTGAATGTTCGATCGGAAAGTTTAACATTTTCTATTTATCTGGAATGTGATACAATATTTGGAATCCACAAGTAGTTATGAGATAACTGATTTGGATGTTATAAACATAGCACTTTAGTCTCACTTGATCGGTTGCCACGGAATTTTGATGTGATCAAAAGTCCGTCGCAATCACGTAGCGTACGCGGATATTCGCCAGTAAACTTAATAGACAGCCACGCCCCATAGCCCAGACCAAGTGACTGTAGGAGAACCCCGTCGCCGAAAGCATCCGTTCGGGTGCTCGCGGCAGCGGTGTTCCACCTTGGTGCACTTCGTCGACGGCATCGGGGGTGCGGCTGCCTACTAAAGTTTGCGACGAGCATTCGATCAGGATATCGGGAATCTTGTTGAATTGCCCGACTTGATATTGAAAAGTGTTTTTGATAATGAGACTAAAATGCGGGGTTTATAATTGTTAGGCATGCGATGTGTAAGGAATTCATTTGATTAGGCATGCGATGTCTATGCAGGTTGCGGATTCCAACTGTTGTAGTTTTACACTTTCTTTTCTGTGACCGTAAGTGTAATATGTGATATCGCCGGTTTCGTTGCTATATGTCAACGACAATTGGGATGCGGATATTTACTTACGTTGATGACATGTGGTGTTATGTGTTGCTGGATATGTTATATTGGATCGTCGTGTTTGAATAGCCGGGGGGGTTTTATGTGAGATGAGTGTTTTTCATTTTCATTCACGTAAAACCTTGTATGTAATATTCTTTTATTGGGGCACTTCCAGGTAGCGGAAGCTGTCACCGTTGATGTATATTATTTACTTTTCCGCACTAGGATAGACCCAAGGAGGAGGGCACAAGTAACCGGGTTCTGGAGTCCAGTGGGAGACCATCTCGAGGAGTCGAGTCCGGGTCTCCTAACTCTAGAATTGGTAGGGTTGCTTGCCGCTCTCGTAGGGGTCTAGGGGTGTGGTTTTGGCTATTCATCGCGACCGTGGAATCCGTGTTTTATACTGGCTCGTATTGAAAACACGGACGTCCTAGTATATCCAATGTTTCATATGTTTCTTCTGCTGCGATATTTGTGATGTGATCATTTGATATGCTGTGATGGATACTGTATATAGTATATATGATATATTATTTGGATGCTAATTATGTTTTACACCCGTGCTAGACCTGCCCCACTCTGCCGTTAGTCACCTAACCTAACGGTGCATGAGGGGACATCGAGGCGAATGCGGATGGCATAAGTGTACGTCGTATTTATCTGTGATGTTTAGGTGAATTAAATGATGGGACTTCATTAATGTGATTAATGAAAGAAAAGAAACTTTAGATGTTGTGGAATCGAATTTCAAAAATAAAAAAAAAAGGTAGCTACAGTTCTTTCTTTGCATCGCAGTGTTCCTTGTAGAACATCCTGCACCTTATTCGATGAGGAAAGGGCCGAGATCCCTTCACCGGGAGTGACCCCTTTAGCCATAACTGGCAGATGCTACACACTCGGTTTGTTTTTTGATTGCTTCTATAGTTTCTGCTTTGCACAGTGATATATATGATATATCCCGCACCTCATTCGACGAGGAAAGGGCCGACGATCCCTTCACCGGGAGTGACCCCTTTAGCAAAACTAGAAAAGCCTCAGAAACACTCCATTTCAAAATTCATTCGATCCTACAAAGATATCAAGTTCATTACGCAATAGGTTTTCTGAAAAATCTGTCGTAGCCATCCGTCATTTCAGATAAGTCCTATTTAGTATTCGTGCTACGTTTGTTGACCTCCGTCAAGGCGTAGTGTGCGGTAGCTAACTAGTATTTATCTGCTTATGCATATGATGCAGATTGGGTTAGGATAGTCGTACGACCTTGTTGACCTCCGTCAAGGGTCGTGCGGGTGAGTTTGATTCAATCAAGAAATGACGGGTTGAACTTGACTAGTAGTCTATGGTTTGTTGACCTCCGTCAAAGTCATAGGGTGCTAGGGGCAAAATTATCGGGAATTTCAAGTGTTGAAATTTGCAATGAGATTGCATATCTTTTATGAGATAGTTGGATCCTGATACCCGCTGCGAGTAATTGTTACTCCTGGGAGAGTTTTACATATTACAATTAGCCGATCAAGTAGGTGTCTAGAAAGGTGTCAACGGGGTTACGCCTCTGGGAAAACGAGGTTTACATTAATTAGGTTCGTGCGAAATCACGGGGGACCTCCTTCAAAGTACCGACACTGGCCTGGCTGAAAGATTGGCGAACTTGTAGCGTGTAATTAATCCCGATTAGTCTTTCCTTTTAGAATTTGAAGGAAGATTTGATAAAAACAGTGGGAGCCATCCTGATTAGATAAAATTATAACCAATCTGATCTTGCAAGAGCATACGCTGAGTGTTTTCTTCTCTCTCTCTCCAGGTAGCGACCATGTCACGCCTTAATCAAGATAATAAAACGGAAATATTGACCGAACCCGCTTGTTATACTGAGCTGGGGAACGTTGGTCCCGCTCCAACTTATAAATGTTATAAGACAGAGCAGGAAATTGGGGAATACCAGATTTCCCGTGCCGCCCAAAAGAAGAAAGTACATGATGATGCATCTTCTTCGGGTGTGTTCATTACAAAGAACTGTTTCTCAGTATCCTCTGCTTCTTGGGTATTTGATACCGGATCAGGATCCCAGATATGTAATCTGTTACATAGGGCTACAGAAAGGTAGAGAACTGAGAACGGGTGATAAGTTTCATGAGACAGAAAACGGTGCAAGTGTTGCAGCCAAGTCTGTTGGTCACTGTCACCCTGTATTACTAATACATTGATTCTGAACAAATGCTATTAGATACCGAACCTGATATACAAAATCATATCAGTCTCTTTATTAGTAAAGAAATGATAAAATTTTGTATTGTTGGATAATGTTTTGAACATTTCCTATATCAAAAGTTGATCGGTTCAGGCACGTTATCTAAAAGCATTGATGTTCTAAATCAAACTACAGTTCTTAGTATACGGAACACACACAAGAGGAAGAGTTCAGAGTTGAACAATTCCTTCTTGAGGTATTGTAGACTAGGTCAGATCAATATGACCCAACTAGCTAAAGTTACATTTAGATGCATATTTAAATCAGTTTGAATTTACATCTTATGAAACTTGCCAGTCATGTCACAAAGATAAGATGACCATAGCTCTGTTTACTGGAAACAGAGAAAGAGTTAGTGGACTCTTGGGATTGATACATGTTGATGTATGTAAGCTCCCCTGTCTACACATGCCAAGACTGGTTCTTTATACTTCATTATATTCTCTGATGATCTCTCGAGATTCAGACATATGTTCCTGTTGAAACATAAGTCCGAACCTTTTGAGATATTCACAGAAGATAAGATAGAAGTAGAGAACCAAAAACGGGTATAAGCATTATGTCCTTTGATGTGATCAAGGAGGAGAATACTTGAGCACGGAATTCCTGGTTTATTCTAAAGGAGAATGAGATTCTCTCTCAGCATTACTCCTCCGTATACACCATAGCACGATGGTATATCGGGGCGGAGCAATAGCACCCTATGTAATATGGTGTGCTCTATGATGAGTACTACTGAGTTGCCTATTTCCTTTTGGGTGTTATGCACTTATGAAGTTGCATACCTTTTGAATAGGGTTCCGATCAAATCAGTAGCCTACCACTTCATATGAGATATGGAAAGGGAAGAGCCCATATCTTAAGTTGGTTAAGATTTGGGGTTGTCCGGCCTATGTCTAAAAGCAAAATCCGGACAAGCTCGAGGCAAGATCTGTTATGTAGAACTGGAAATGTTTCAGCTATACAAACTGCAGCTGATGATTTGGTAGAACCAAAGGATTCAATTGTTTCCAACGAACCTCAGCCTCTCCGCCGATCTAGTAGGGATCCTCACCCACCTGAGAGATACTTCTATTTCTCTATGACAGTGGGAGCGAGGATTGCATCATGAGATGATGACCCAACTAGTTTCGAGCTGGCCATCAGGAGTGGGACTCTGTAAGAATGGCTAGATGTTTATCGATCTGAGATGGAATCCTTGTACACCAACAAAGTATGGACTTTGGTTGCTTTATCTGAAGGGTTAAATCCCCATCAGGAGCAAGTAAATCTTGACAAGATTACTTGGCGTACATAGAAAAGTTGAGACTTTCAAAGCTAGACTTGTTAAAAGTTTGCATCATTGACCAGGTATGGATTATGATGAAACCTTTTCTAAGTAGCTATGCTTAAGTCCATCCAGATCCTACTTGCCACGGCTACATACCATGACTACGATATCTGGCGGTTGGGTGCCATGACTGCTTTTCTAAGTGATGTTTTAGAAGAGTACGTCTATAAGTACACAGCCAGAGGGCCTCGTAGACAGTGGGAGCAGCGGAAACGCGAGCAAGATTTTTTATGTGATAAAGCAGGCATCGCGGAGTTGGAAAGTCTGTTTTGATGTGTTAGTCAAAGAGTTTAACATCATCAAAATGGTAGATGAACCTTGTATAAACAAAAAGGTAGTAGGGAGTATGGTGACGATCCTCGTTGAGTATGTGGATGACATACTCTTGATAGAGAAGGAGTTTCCTATGCTACGCTCGGTCAATCTCTGCTTATCACAAGAATTCTCCATATAGGATCAAAGTGATACCTCCTAAATCCTGAGTTTACATCTATGAGATAGATGTAATTGGATGCTAGGATTCTCACTAGTAGTAGTGAGATGGTATCAATTGATCCTGGGGAGAATCACTGGAAAGGTTCCAGGGTGATAAAGACGACTGAATGTCAGTCACAGGCATTGTCTTTACCCTCTGTAGAGGGACGGTATGTTGGAAGAGTTCCAAGCTAGATACTGTGGCAAACTAGACGATAAAGGCTGGATACATCGCTACTTAAGATGCTACCAAAGAGGAACCAGATAGCATATTATCATATCGAGCAAGAAATTCCTCCCTATATATGTCCAAGCATCCACTACAATATACCTCCCATGTACAGTAATGGCCTCTAGGGCATACATATAACTAACAATCTCCCACTTGCACTAAGGTCAACTGTTGTAGTATCCAATACCCAACAATTTAGCAGTGGTTGTAGTATCCCATACTCAACCATCCTAAAATATCTCAAATAGTATTTGGGGAAACAAGCCTTGTGAGTGGATCCGACATGTTAACCTCAAAATCTACTCTCCTTACCTCGATCCCTTGGAGATCAACTATCTCCCTGATCAGGTGATACTTGCCTCAGAATATGTCTGGAACGCTGATGGGACCTTCGTTCCTAGGCCAAATCCATAACTCCATTGTTGTCACAACAACAGTTATTGGACGCTCAATGGTAGGAATCTTGTTCATCTCATGAACAAGAAATGCCCAGACAGCCACTTTGGCAGTATCATTGGTAGCAAAGTATCTAGCCTTTATCTTCTAGTATGCCACGGTATCTAGCTTGGAATTCTTCCAACATACTGTCCCTCCACTGAGGGCAAAGACAATGCCTGTGACTGACTCTCAGTCGAACTTATCACTCTGGAAGATGGAACCAAGAACTTTCTTTTAGTGCTTCTCAAGTACTTAAGAATGTCCTCAACAGCTTCCAGTGATTCTCCCAAAATCTGATTGATTCCTGATCACTACACCTAGTGATTTTAGCTACATCTGGTCTGGTACATAACATCGCATACTCTGATAGAGCCTACTGCCGAAGCATAGGCTATCCCTTGCACGCGAGCTCTCTCCAAATCATTCTTTGGAGAGAATGATCCATGAGTAAGTGGGCGAACCACCACGCTTAGAATCATCCATACTAAACCCCTTTAGTATGGTGTTAATGTACCAGGATTTGGGACACTCCCAACATCCACTTAGATCTATCACCATAGATAATAATCCACAAGATGTAGTAGGTATCATCCAGATCTGTTAGTTATATGTATGCCCTAGAGGCCATTACTATACATAGGATGTATATTGTAGTGGATGCTTAGACATATATAGGGAGGACTTTCTTGCTCGACATGATAGTATGCTATCTGGTTGCTCTTTACCTTAACGTGTACACTGATTGTCTCTCTGTTACATGTTGGTGAAGCCCTCAGGATGTGTACTTGACTACCTAGACTATGATGCAGATTATACTAGTGGGGACATGGTAGTCCATAAGTACATCCTTCAAGGTCCCTAGTCGTGGGTGTATCGAGACAGGGCATCGATATACCAGAGTAGACTAGCGTATACCTTCTCGACCCATACAGATGGGCGATGGATGATCCCATATCCATTGGTGTTTGACATCAGAGATGATATACGGGTGCTCAGTAGAGACTGGGTACACTGGACGGACTCGCCGAGAACTCCCAGATGGTATTATACCTCACGTCAGATGGCAGTTCTCTGGTGACACTGGTACAAAGTAGTCTGTTGACCCGAGATCGTCATAGAGTCTTGTGTGATTCCCACTGTGCTTTGATTTCCACCTTACCACATCCAAGAGGGCGTGCAAAATGGTGGTTTTTGGGTACAGTCCCGAATCACATGGAGGCAATGAGCGATAGGAGGGGATTCGTCTCTCCCGGTATAGGGAGTTGATGTTACGCTGTGTTCGATTGGCTATAACCGGAAATCCCTGGCCAGGGTTGCTGAGATTTACTGGTAAGTGTTACCAGTAGTTTCTCGACCTGTTATAGACCTCATATCGACACGACTTATCGAGCTACTGGGGTCTAACGTTTACCACCCCTAGGCAAGATATGCGACATATCAGACGAACAGACCGGACTGTGCGATAAGTGTTGCTGGTTGGATTCACAGGAGTGTGAGCGGGCTTGCTCGTTGATCTTCTGATCACTCAATACCCGGGTGGCCGTTACGTTTAGAAGACCGCTTGCGGCTTGTGGGTGCTTGATATGATCATCATCTGCTGCCGACGTATTGACGAGTCTTTAGAGTCCTACACAGAGCTTTCCTGGCTCAAGCGAAACGAAATAGGAGCGCATATGAGATATGTGCGGGACCGAGAATAATATCAGTATGTGATACTGTATTCTATTCTCGCGATTTGTATCATTGGACGGTTATATATGATATAGCCGGGTTACCGAATCAAGTGTTGATTCGATACATTGATACACTTGATATTAGTCGGTTATATGCTATATGACTGGATCATTAAATCAAGTGTTAATTTAATGATTTAATGCATAATTATATATTTGATATATTACTTTACATTAACTAGTATTGGTTCACTTAAGATTATTTTCTCACTAGTTTGTGCACATTGTATATATGATATATTTTTGTGCACTTGTTTATATCATGTTTGATGATACATGCAAACTTGGGTGTGTGTTTACTTTAAACTATGATTAGGTTAATGGTTAAGGATTTGATTTGTTTTATTTATTTATTTATTTATTCATTTTGGAAAGATAATGAAATGGTGGCTTGCTTTGTTTTTTGTTGATGCTTCATGAAGCTTTGAATAAGTGACCATTTTGTTTCTTTCCTTAACCCTAACCATTTACTTTAACCCTAGTTTATTCTCTACACTTGTTAACTCACCCATGGTTACATTATGATAACCATCACTTCATTTTTCTTTTTGGAATTAATTCATTATTCTTTTTCTTCTTCTTCATCTTCTTCTTCAAGTGAAGAGAAGAAAAGTTTTCTACAAAAATGTCAAGTGATGAATTCTAGTGAGAAATCCAAATCCAAAGTGAACCCACTTCCTATTTCTTCATCCTCTACCACTTGCCATGTAGTAGAGTATGTTATCTTCATAAGTTCCACGACCTAGTGAAGGTGGAGCTCGAGTTTGAGTCGCCTCGACGTAGATCATTTTCGGCATCGAAGTCAATGACCTAGCCCGCCCATTTCTCCGATGAAATCGACACTAGGGTCCGGGATCCCGATGATCGCAGCGGAGGGACGTCAACACGGAGCTAAAGAAATGGTGGAGCGGATCTACAAAGGTTGTATTTCCATTCACTTAGCAATAAAGTTGTTTACTTGCATAGTTATCGCCTTTACCTCTAGTCAACGATCGCATTAGGGTTTCTCGGCACAAGAAAATTTTGATTTTTCCATGGTTGATCTATTGTGGAACCTCATTGGAGTGCCTAGGAACCCTACAGGATCTTCCATGGAGAATCTTCATGATAAGATGAGCTTGACCGAGTGTAGCATAGGAAACCCTTTCCTATCAAGAGTATGTCATCTACGTACAATACGTGTAATACAACCTCACTCTCTACAAACTTCTTGTATATACAAGGTTCATCTACCATTTTGATGAAGTCAAGCTCTTTGATTGTCACATCAAAACAGATGTTCTAACTCCGCGATGCTTTCATTGATCCTAATGGACTTAAGCATAGCTTTGAAAGTCTCAACTTTTCCATTTACACCAAGAATCTTCTCAAGATCCATTTTCTTCCAATGGGTTTTACCCCTTCAGGTGCAACATGCAAAGTCATACTTTGTTGGTGTACATGGACTTCATCTTTGATCGTATAGCATCCAGCCTTTTCACAGAGTCCCCACTCGTGATAGCCTGCCTGAACCTAGTTGGGCCATCATCTACCATGATACAATCCTCGCTCCCACTGTCACTGAGAAGATCTTAGTATCTCTCAAGTAGATGAGGAACCCTACCAGATTTGCGGAGAGGCTGAGTTTCGTTGGAGACTAATGAATCTTTTGGTTTCACCAAATCATCAGCTGTAAGTTCGCCTAGCTAGAACACCTTCCAGTTCTACCTCATGACCATAAATTTCTTCATAAGTAATTCCTTTTCTAAAATGGTGATATGCTGAGAAACAAAACACCATTTGTTTCTCAGTTTGGTAGAAGATATTCCCACACAAATATTTGGGATATACTAACATACTTATAGAACAGACCTTGCCTCGAGCTTGTCCGGATTTTGTTTTTCAACATAGGCCGGACAACCCCATATCTTAACTCGTTTAAGACATGGTCTCTTCCCATTCTATATCTCATATGGAGTGGTAGGTACTGATTTGGATGGAACCCCATTTAATAGGTATGCAGCTTCTCAAGTGCATAACACCCAAAAGAAAACAGGTAACTCAGCAGTACTCATCATAGAGCGCGTCATATCTCATAGGGTGCGATACCTCCGCCCCGATACACTATTGTGCCATGGTGTACTCGAAGGAGTAAGATGAGAGAGAATCCTATTCTCTATTTAGAAAATCCAGGAACTCCATGCCTAAGTATTCTCCTCTCCGATCACATCGAAGGACTTAATACTTCTGCCCTTCTGGTTCTTAAACTTCAAGCTTATATTCCTTGAATTTCTCAAAAGTTTCAGACTTGTGTTTCAACAGGAACATATGTTCGAATCTTAAGAGATGATCAGCAAATATAATTAAGTAGGAAGAATAAACCTTGGCATTTGTAGACTTAGGACCGTATACATCATCATGTATCCGTCCCAAGAGTTCAGTAACTCTTTCTCTGTTTCCAGTAAACGGAGTATTGGTCATTTTAACTTTGAGACAAGACTGGCAAGTATCATAAGATGAAAATTCAAACAAATTCTCATATTCATCCTTATGTGACTTAGATGGTCGTGTCGCACTGATATGACCTAGTTTGCAATGCCACAAGAAGGATTCATTCATTTCTGAACTACTACTCTTGTGTGTGTTCTAAATTCTTTGAACTGTGGTTTGATTTAGAACGTATATGCTATTATATAACGTGCCTGATCCAATCAACTTTTGATTCAGAAAAATGTTCACAACATTATCCTCTAATACAGAATTATATCCTTCCTTAACTTAAAAAAGAATCTGATGTAATGTTGTATATCAGATTCAGTATGTAATAACATTTGTTCAGAATCAATGTATTAATACAAGGTGATATCTGTCAACTGACTTAGATGCAACAATTGCACCATTCTCTAACACTTAGAGACATCACCTAATCTCAGTTTCTACCTTTCTGTAGCCCATGTAACTCTTACATATGTGGGATCCTGATCCGGTATCACATACTCAGGACGTAAAGGATACTGAGAAACGGTTCTTGGTAATGAACACACCCGAAGAATATGCATCAACATGCTTATTCCTCAATTGGGTTGCGTGAAAATCCGGATATTCCCCTATTTCTTGCTCGGACTTATAACAATTATAAGATAGAGCGGGACCAACGTTCTCCAGCTTAGTATAATAAGCAGATTCGGTCAATGCATCCATATTATTATCTTGATTAAGGCGTGACATGGTTACTACTAGGGGAGAGAGAGAGAGAAAAACACTCTGCGTGTGCTCTTGCAAGATTAGATTTGGTTATTATTTTATCTAATCAGGATGGCTCCCACTATTTTAGTCAAATCTTCCTTCAAACCCTAAAAGGTAAGACTAGCCGGGATTAATTACACCCTACAAGTTCGCCAATCTTTCGGCCAGGCCAGTGTTGGTACTTTGAGGGAGGTTCCCCGTGCTTTCGCACGGACCTAATTAAAATAAACCTCGTTTTCCCAGGAGCGTAATGTAAGTGCACGGCGGCGCCCCAGCCGTCAATCTGACGCCAATATGCGGAAGCGGTGATAAACTTTAATTTTGCGAACTTAGCAAACCGGCACCACCGCGCACTAAACACCCGGATCGTGCCATTAATCTAGATCTAGCTAACAAGAGATGGGAAAAGAGGTATACCGAGTGATCCGAGTCCTCCGGTCTTCTCGTCATCGTCCCGATCTTCCGTGGAAACTCCGGTCGTCGCCTCCATGCCGGAAGGGCACCACATCGTCTGTATCTTTTACGGGCTCCCACCTCAATGCCGAGGCAACTCGGGCACGAAGCTGGCAAGTCGACGTGCCCAAGATGTGCTGTCGAATGTAGTGTAAATGATGCTTGTCTCTTTGGGGTTATGTTGCCTTGATGGAGGAATGGATTGGAACTTTCAAGTGGGACTCTCATTTATCAAGCATGGAATGAGATGATGAATTTTCCTCACCAAAAATGAAACCTCTCATTTTTTTCTCCTCTCCAAAATGGTGGCCGGCCTTTCCTAATTGAGAATGGTGGAGGGATAAACCAAACTCATGAAGGGAGGTGAGTGTAGGAGAAAAGAAAAGGTGACCACATCCAAAAAGCAAAGCTCACATCAACCATTCTTATCACTTCTAATCACATAAAGCAAATGAGGTGATGGAAAAAGAATATAATCATGAAGGAAGTATCATGAAGCCATCATATGCAAGAAAACCCCTCCACAAAATGTAATTTACAAAACTGCAAATTACCCCCTCCATCGGAAAAGTCCGGCCGGGAAGGAACAAAGGAAAACCGGCCGGAACGGAATGCAAACTGGCAACCTCAGAAAACTGGTCCCGTAATAAATTACAGGAAAAACCCCGATACTGTACATACACATCCGCATCTGTATTCCGACCGGATACAAATGCAATGAGACAAAATCTACACTGTACTATACTAGGATCCGGCTTAAACCAAAGCCGGCTAGTAATATCCGTCCGATCCTGATCCGTGCAATACCGCACGTATCTGATCGAACCCTGCCATATCTCCATACGGCCTCTACAGCGTTTCGCCCGAAACTTGAGTAACTGAAAGTATGGTGGACTCTAAAGACTCGTCAATACTATGGCTGTGGATTTAACCACTAGCACGTCAGAGGTATAAGCCAATACGTGACGGGCCACCAGCTATTGACCAAAAGGGATGTCGATGAGCGAACTCATCCTGACACTCTACTGAGCCTGTCAGTGACAATATCCGTACAGTCCGGTCCGTTCGTCTATGAGCATCGCATGGCGGGCCTAGGGGTTGGTAAAAGTCAGACCCCCAAAAGCGGTACAAGTCGTGTCGGAGTGTAGCCCAGAACACCCTGAGATACTACTAGAATACCTACCAGTAAATCTCCTGCCTTGGCCAAGGACTTCGTGTAATGGCTCTCCTAGACACAGCGCGACCTCACCCCCAATACCGGGAGAGACGAACCCCTGAAGATCCGCTCACTGCCTCCATGTGGCTCGGGACTGTACCCAACTAAAACCTGTTTGCACGACTCCTTTGAGCCGTGGTAGGGTAGTAATAAAAGCACAGTGGGAACTCACACGAGACAAATGACGATCCTCAGGTCGATGAACTAACCTGTACACATGTCACCAGGGAACTGCTATCTGACGTCAGGTATAAGACCAACTAGCATGTTCCCGGCGAGTCCTGTCCGGTGTACTCATAACCCAATGAGCACCTGTATACATCTTAGGTGAACCAACTGACACCAGTGGCTTGTGAGACCGGCCACCGCCCCTCGTCGGGGTCTCGACTGTATACACTAGTCTACTCTGGAGAATCGATGCCCTGTCTCGAAACTCCCACGACTAGGGACCTTTTAAGGATGTGCTTATAGACTCCAGCTCTCACTTATATGATCGCCCTCATACTGCCGGTAGTCAAGCAAGAATCCTAGGGGCTCTATCAACGTGCAATAGCGACCTGTAAGGTCACCTAAAGCAGTACACGATGATAAAGGTAAACCAGATAGCATACTATCATCTCGAGTAAGACTGTCCTACCGGGATAGGTCCTCCCTCAATCATTGCAATCACGTGCCTGTGATCCAATAATTGACTCTGAAGGCACTATCTCCAACAATCTCCCACTTGCACTCAAGGCTAATTATTGCGATGTCGCATACTCACAGCCCGTGTGATACCGAACACCCAACTCCTCTACTAGTCAGTCTCACAAAGCTCGTTTGTGAAACTATTGTGTTCGAGGAATAGCCTCAGTGAGTGGATCCGCTCTGGTGTTTCTTTCTATGTCTCTCTATATCTCATGTTCGCGGAGAAAGCCATCTCCCGAAATGAGCAATACCTGTCTTAGAATGTCTGGATGTCTGATGGGACCTAGCTCATAAATGAACTCCAAATCCAAACTTCTTAGACTGTATCGTCAACTGAACTTAATCAGTATCCTGCGCCATGCCTCCCTCAGTATTGCCTTGGACTATCTGTCCAAAATACTGCCCCTCGTCAGAGGGAAAACTATAACTCTGACAGCCACTCTGCCATCCATGTCACCTTGGAAGCCTGGAATGATAACTGTTTCCCGAATGGGGGTTTCGTTATCATATCCCTAGAACAGCCACTTATGTTCTAAAACTGCCTCCGACTGTTTCTCCAGGATTGGACCAATGTCAACTTATTGCATCTAGTGCAAGAACAACATCTGGTGTGGTACTTGATATCTCATGATTGACTCAATTGCCTAAGCAAGTGATCTGTCAATCATGCGTATCCCTCTCCCCTTTAGTCTGTAAGACACCTTTAGAGAGGGTGACTCCATCACCTGCAGGTGTACTACCGTGCCAGGAGTCGTCCATTCTAAATACTCTTAGAATGTTGTCAAAGTACCCAAATTAGGAAACCACCCAAATCTAGATCTAAAACCATAGATCTAGTAACCAGTATGTCTGATATAGTGTCCAAATCCCATATGGAGAAAACACTGTGTGACGACCAAAGTATAACCGACCGTAGTATAGGAATATCACTTCCTATTCTGTGTATGTCATCAAATACCAGGACATCACACCCTACTACCTTCTCAACAGATCCATCCCTTATTCTGATGAAGTCAAACCTATGACTGTCATATCAGAAATAGATGATCTAACTCCGCTATATCTGCTTTAGTCTATAAATAGACATAAGCCAGATGTCCACCAATGCTTCCGCTGCTCCATCTGACTATGACAACCCTCTGGCAAAGTCATATAGACATGCACTTCTAAAACTAGTTTAGAACGACGCTATACTCATCCTCCTGCCGGGCCTCACAGTCTGGAACAACCGCAATGGCAAGTCTGGGTAAACAAGAACCTCCCTGCCACCGTCCTTGAGCATACCGAAGTACCTCTCGAGCGCCTGAGGTTACCCACCAAATCTGCGGAGTGGCCAATGGAATGTCAAAACAGATTGAATCTTTAGGTTCCTTATCAAATCTTCAGTAATCGTTTGCGGTTCTGGAATCACTTCCAGTTCTACCATACTCCCACTACTGTTTTTGAAAAAAAATCCATTTTTAATAAAACTGTGGCGAGTCCAGAACAATATTTCTATTGATCTGCCAGATGGTAGAAAGTCAACCCTCATCATAGCCTGGGTCAACCCACAAACAGCCATTACAGAAATGTGCCTTGAGTTATCCAGAGTCCGGTTTTAATCATAAGCCGGACAACTCCCCGTATCTTAACAATGTTAAGATATGAACTGTACTATATCCAATATAGAACCAGAGGCACTGATTTAATTTAACCAGATTCAAATCATGCAGCTGTCTCCAGTGCATGTTAACTAAATGGAAGGAGGCCGATCAGCGTTACTCAACTTAGGAATGCTTCCAATTATGAGTAACCTGAAAGAGAAGTAATTTCTCTTTATCATTACTATCAACTGAATACCATACACAAGTATCTACATCTTCGATCACTTTGAAGAATCCCGATACTTGCTACACCTGGTTCTCTACTCTATTCAAATACCTATAACTCCTCAAAACTTAGACCCTGTGTTTCTATGAAACACATGTCTAAGAACTAGAGAAGTTAAAAGTAAACAGAATATTGTATGAGGACCAACCCCTCTGTCCTAATGGACACTGGACAATATACAATACTCTGTATAAGTCCGCTGAGTCTAACAACTCTTTCACTGTGTGTCGTAGGTTGAAAACTGTACTTATGATTAAGAAGAATTACACCGCTGTTTAATGCTCCTTACCTAACCATCCACTGGTATAGGTAAATGTCATCGACATAATTTCAAAAGGTATATCTCGCTCTATGAAAATATACGTACAGATATATCAATTTGAAATTGGTGCACAACAGCGGATATTCAAAACCAAATATTTGCCGACCGGCAAACAGCCCAGGCGATCTCCTCAAATATCACTGATTACAACGAATCCCGATATAATGAGGATGATCACCTAATTCCCAATAACTTACTCCCACTCACCATCTGTAAAACCATACAGATGTGAGAATCCATCCTGGTAAATACATACCCTGGAGTAAGTGTCTAATCGGGAAATCAGTTTTCTATTAACAGTACACAGTGAACTGAAACATTGAAATGTTTTGATGGGGTATCCTGGTATTCCTAGTAATGCCTCTACCATTATCCAGATTCACAACTATAACCGTATAATTCTTTGCCACCTCTCCAAATCCCTTTATATGTCTTTAGTCATTACCTTCTGCACACCCCTTTAGGCCAATTGGTTTTCTTCCTTCCCTACCGTTCGGCACCAGCCTATGGTTTGGAAGAAGACTATCCAATAAGCATAATGGGTGTACTGTCCTAATCCTAGGAGCACTCGCAATGCGAGAGAAGGTGAAGATAAAAGACAACCGAATAAACCTTATTCCTATTTCTCCTGGACCAGAATCCATCCCCGAACTGGAACAAGTTTCTTTCGAGTTCGTATATAACCATACGATGGAGTATCCAATAAATTGTGGATCTTCGTAGTGATACGGAGTGTCCTGGAGAAATACAAAGGTGATTTAGGATTGGCGAAGAAATACTTGGTTTGGTCGTGAATATCAGTCGCAATTTACTTTGCCCTCTTACTAATCCCTTGCTTTGTCTTAATCTTAATACCTTCTGCACACCGTTTAGGCTAATTGGTTTTCTTCATTCCCTACCGGTCGGCACCAGCCTAAGATTTGGAAGAAGACTATCCAATTTGCGTAATAGGTGTACTATCTCCTAAACTAAGGAGTACTCGTAACTTGAGAGAAGGCAAAAAGGAAAAGACAACTGAATAATCCTATCCGTTTTCTCCAGAACCGGAAACCATCCTCGAATTCCTTCGAGTTCGTATATAACCATACGATGGTTTTGTCCAATGGAAGTGGACGTTCGTAGTAATACGGGGTGTCCTGGAGAAAAGGGTAAAAGTAGGAGTGGCAATGAGGTTTGCAACTCTGACAATCCAAAAGCCAGTGTTAAGAAGGTTCGGTCAACTTGGTCACTGAGTCATAGTCTTAGGGTCGGGTTAATGGTCGCTGCCATCGAGAGAGAGAAAAGAAACACTCAGCGTGCACTCTAACCTAGATCAGAATGGTTACCAATTTATCTAATCAGGAAACCTTCCACTGTACCTCAAATTCTCCTCCAAACCTGAAAGAAGAATTAATCGGGGTCACCCGAGGAGTAAACTAACTCATCAGTTGGAATCGGGATCCAACTCTCATCGCATGATAACGTGACGGAATCCGCTCACGGTATCACACTCCAGAAGGTATGCGCATATCTGGCAAGTTTCAGTTCTTTTGAAACTCCCGATGTGGATTTTTGCCCCATGCTCTTATGACCTTGACTAAGGCCAACAAATCATAAGTCACATGTCAAGTTCTACCCGTCATTGTCCAGGTTGATTTGAACCCACCCGTACAAGCCCTTGACTAGGGCCAACAAGGCTATACGACTGTCCCAAACCAACGCATCTATCTATGCATCATATGAATACCCAATAGCTACCAAACATTGTGCCTTGACTAAGGCCAACAAACACAGCTTGAATACTATTGACTACCCATATGAAACGACGGAGGGCTACGAATGGTTTCTGGCGAAAACCTTTAACGTAACGAACTTGATATCGTTGAAGGAACGGATAGCTTTTTAGAAAATATAGTGACGAAAACCTTTACTAAAGAGGTCACTCCCGGTGAAGGGATCTCGGCTCTTTCCCCGTAGAATGAGGTGCAGGATATTCCAACTGAATACCATGATGCAAAGCAAAAGTAATCGGCTATAGTGAAGTTAATGCCCTGACGCAAACTTCTGTCCAAGGGGTCACTCCCGGTGAAGGGATCTCGGCCCTTGCCTCGTCGACTGAGGAGCAGGATATTCCAAATGAATACCACGATGCAAAACAAAAGTGAACGTCCTTGCAATAACAGCTTTTTGAAAAGTGTTCCAACAACATCAGAATAGGTTTGTTTTAACTTGCATTGATCCGAATCAACGCAGTCCCATCAATTGATCACACCACAAAGAACGAAAATATACTTATGTACGTATATGCCATCCGCATTCGCCACTGGGTCCCGTCATTACCCGTTAGGTTAGCTAACTGACGACAGAGCGGGGACTGGACTAGCGCGGATGTAAAACATATATAACATCTACTAATATATATACCAATATATTATATTCGCTCAAGGCGTGAAAAAAATGCAACATCACAGAAATATACAGCATCACAGAACAATACAGATATCTGGGATCCCCGGGTTTCACAGAGCCACTACTGAAACCCGACGTTCCCCTAGTCGTGTGGATAGCCTGTGCAATGAAATCCTAGACCCCTACGGGCGCGGCAAGTTACCCGCCAAAACCTGAAGCGAGGCAGCCCCCTTCAGCACCGTGAATGGACCACCCAGCACTTCACGGAATCCGGTAACTTGGGCACCCCTCCTGGGTCAACCTGTACCCCCTACGAGTGCGGCGAATAGCCCGCCAATTCCAGAGTGAAGCCCCCTTCGTCCCAATGCCATGAGATGCGGGCTTGTTGCCCTCCAGAACCCGGCTATCCGTGCACCCCTCCGCGGGGTAATTCTAGTACAGAAAGTAAAATATACATACAACGGGTACATCGACCGCAACCTGGCCGTGTCCCAAAAATGATAATACAATCAGGCAGTGACGGCAGTCCACACGTCGGACGCTCGCCCCGCAATATCAAATGTACATAATACAACCACAACTGTACTAACATTGCATCCAGGCTATCCCCCACGACCGATCCGCAACATCACAGCAAAATCACAGAACATCAACGTGAAAGTCACGTTCGCAAATCCGTATAACCGGGCTATAGCAGTTAGACCGGATTTACCGATCGAGTGACATTCACGGTCGCAGATATAATGTAAATACTGTGAAATAATGTGCTTAAAATATCCGATCGATCAAAAATTAACAAGTGGGCCCCCAAGCAATACTGTAGCACTCACAGAAATTCTGGGCCCAATTTTAATATTCCAAAACCCCTATTTTCAGCCCACCAGCCCATGGGAAAATTTTGACGCATTGATCCCTCAAGACGGCGGTGGAACCGCGGAAACAAGGGGGGTTTTGCCGCGGTTCCGCGCTCTACCTGAGAGATCAATGTCTCGAATTTTCCCAGAACTCTTAGAACTTCTTGTACATCAGTTTTCTACAACCTGAAAAATTTTTGGACTTCAAAAATTTCGACAGAAAACTGATGTGAGGAAAATGTGTTTTTTTGGAATTTTGGTCGATCGGAAATGCAAACACATCAAACAAAGCTAGACGAAGTTAATGGCGAGGCTCTGGTACCACTGTAAGTGCACGGCGGCGCCCCAGCTGTCAATCTGACGCCAATATGCGGAAGCGGTGATAAACTTTAATTTTGCGAACTTAGCAAACCGGCACCACCGCGCACTAAACACCCGGATCGTGCCATTAATCTAGATCTAGCTAACAAGAGATGGGAAAAGAGGTATACCGAGTGATCCGAGTCCTCCGGTCTTCTCGTCATCGTCCCGATCTCCCGCGGAAACTCCGGTCGTCGCCTCCTTGCCGGAAGGGCACCACATCGTCTGTATCTTTTATGGGCTCCCACCTCAATGCCGAGGCAACTCAAGCACGAAGCTGGCAAGTCGACGTGCCCAAGATGTGCTATAGAATGTAGTGTAAATGATGCTTGTCTCTTTGGGGTTATGTTGCCTTGATGGAGGAATGGATTGGAACTTTCAAGTGGGACTCTCATTTATCAAGCATGGAATGATATGATGAATTTTCCTCACCAAAAATGAAACCTCTCATTTTTTCTCCTCTCCAAAATGGTGGCCGGCCTATCCTAATTGAGAATGGTGGAGGGATAAACCAAACTCATGAAGGGAGGTGAGTGTAGGAGAAAAGAAAAGGTGACCACATCCAAAAAGCAAAGCTCACATCAACCATTCTTATCACTTCTAATCACATAAAGCAAATGAGGTGATGGAAAAAGAATATAATCATGAAGGAAGTATCATGAAGCCATCATATGCAAGAAAACCCCTCCACAAAATGTAATTTGCAAAACTGCAAATTACCCCCTCCATCGGAAAAGTCCGGCCGGGAAGGAACAAAGGAAAACCGGCCGGAACGGAATGCAAACTGGCAACCCCAGAAAACTGGTCCCGTAATAAATTACAGGAAAAACCCCGATACTGTGCATACACACCCGCATCTGTATTCCGACCGGATACAAATGCAATGAGACAAAATCTACACTGTACTATACTAGGATCCGGCTTAAACCAAAGCCGGCTAGTAATATCCGTCCGATCCTGATCCGTACAATACCGCACGTATCTGATCGAACCCTGCCATATCTCCATACGGTCTCTACAGCGTTTCACCCGAAACTTGAGTAACTGAAAGTGTGGTGGTCTCTAAAGACTCGTCAATACTATGGCTATGAATTTAACCACTAGCACGTCAGAGGTATAAGCCAATACGTGACGGGCCACCAGCTATTGACCAAAAGGGATGTCGATGAGCGAACTCATCCTGACACTCTACTGAGCCTGTCAGTGACAATATCCGTACAGTCCGGTCCGTTCGTCTATGAGCATTGCATGGCGGGCCTAGGGGGTTGGTAAAAGTCAGACCCCCAAAAGCGGTACAAGTCGTGTCGGAGTGTAGCCCAGAACACCCTGAGATACTACTAGAATACCTACCAGTAAATCTCCTGCCTTGGCCAAGGACTTCGTGTAATGGCTCTCCTAGACACAGCGCGACCTCACCCCCAATACCGGGAGAGACGAACCTCTGAAGATCCGCTCACTGCCTCCATGTGGCTCGGAACTGTACCCAACTAAAACCTGTTTGCACGACTCCTTTGAGCCGTGGTAGGGTAGTAATCAAAGCACAGTGGGAACTCACACGAGACAAATGACGATCCTCAGGTCGATGAACTAACCTGTACGCATGTCACCAGGGAACTGCTATCTGACGTCAGGTATAAGACCAACTAGCATGTTCCCGGCGAGTCCTGTCCGGTGTACTCATAACCCAATGAGCACCTGTATACATCTTAGGTGAACCAACTGACACCAGTGGCTTGTGAGACCGGCCACCGCCCCTCGTCGGGGTCTCGACTGTATACACTAGTCTACTCTGGAGAATCGATGCCCTGTCTCGAAACTCCCACGACTAGGGACCTTTTAAGGATGTGCTTATAGACTCCAGCTCTCACTTATATGATCGCCCTCATACTGCCGGTAGTCAAGCAAGAATCCTAGGGGCTCTATCAACGTGCAATAGCGACCTGTAAGGTCACCTAAAGCAGTACACGATGATAAAGGTAAACCAGATAGCATACTTTCATCTCGAGTAAGACTGTCCTACCGGGATAGGTCCTCCCTCAATCATTGCAATCACGTGCCTGTGATCCAATAATTGACTCTGAGGGCACTATCTCCAACACGTAACCCCGTTAACACCTTTCTAGACACCTTCTTGATCGGCTAATTGTAATGTGTAAAACTCTCTCAGGAGTAGCTCTTACTCACAGTTGGTATCGGGATCCAACTATCTCATAGAAGGTATGCAATCTCATTGCAAATTTCAACACTTGAAATTCCCGATAATGGTTTTTACCCCCAGCGTCCTATGACCTTGACGAAAGCCAACAAACTATTGTCCGCTAGTCAAGTTCAACCTGTACATTTCATGATTGAATTAAACTCACCCGCATGACTCTTGACGAAAGCCAACAAAGTCATACGACTACCCAAATCCAATCGCATCTCATGCTTTAGCAGATAAGCACTAGTTAGCTACCGCACACTACGCCTTGACGAAAGCCAAAAAACGTAGCACAAATACTAAGTAGTACTTATCTGAAATGACGGAGGGCTACGACAGGTTTTTATGAAAACCTTTTTGCGTAATGAACTTGATATCGTTGTAGAATCGAGTGATTTTGAAAAGGATTGTTTTTTAGGTTTTTACTAGTTTCGCTAAAGAGCTCACTCCCAGTGAAGGGATCTTGGCTCATTCCTTATCGAATAAGGTGCGGGATATTTCACAAATACCACTATGCAAAGCAAAAACTATAGAAGCAATCAAAAGACAAACCGAGTGGGTTGTAGCATCTGCCAGTTTCGCTAAAGAAGCCACTCCCGGTGAAGGGATCTCGGTTCTTTCCTTATCGAATAAGGTGCTGGATATTCTTCAAGGAATACCTCTATGCAAAGCAAGAACTAAAGCTACCAGTTTTTAAACAAGTTTCTACAACATATTTAGGTTTTTTTTCTTTCATTAATCTCATTAATGAAGTCCCATTATTTATGCTTCCTAAGCATCATATAAGAAATGAAAGCAGCAATATTTATTATATCTAATATATATAATATAAGCATTTATCTCAGAACATATCAAATGATCACATCACAGAATATCAGCAGAATAAGAACATATATGAAATATTGGATATACTAGGAATTCCGTGTTTTAGATTAAGCCAGTATAAAACACGAATTCCATAGTCGCGATGAATAGCCAAACCTACATCCCTAGACCCCTACGAGAGCGGCAAGCAACCCTACCAATTCTAGAGTTAAGAGACCCGGTCTCAACTCCTTGAGATAGTCTCCCACTAGACTCTAAAACCCGGTTACTTGTGCTCCTCTCCTTGGGTCTATCGTAATACAGAAAAGTAAATAATATACATCAATGGTGACAACATCCTCAACCCGGAAGTCTCCTAATAAAAGAATATTACATACAATGAATTTTACATGAATGAAAATGAAAAAATCTCATCTCACATAAAAAAACCCGACTATTCAAAACACGACGATCCAATATAACATATCACAGCAACACATAATATCGCATATCATCAACGTAAGTAAATACGCGTATCCCAATTGTCGTTGACATATAGCACCGAAACCGGCGATACACAACATATTACACTTACGGTCGCAGAAAAGAAAAGGTCAAACTAAAACATTTAGAATCCACAATCACCTTAGACATCATAAACCCGAAATATCACATACTTCGGATTTCATGCCTAACAATATGAATTCCAAATATTGTATCACAATCTCAGAAAGCTAAGCGAAGTTTAAACAATTCGATCGAATCAATGAATTCCCAAATTTCCCAGAAAGCTCTACACTTGAGCACAGTTAAAGTTAACCAGAGACATACCACAGTACCTACGGACCTACAGCTGAAGGCCCGATCCGAGCCTCTCAGGTGGCGCCGCGGATCCGCCGCCAAAACCATGTTTTGGCCGCGAATCCGTGGTCACTTAGACGAGTTAGGGTTTCGTTCTTCAGGTGTGTCCATAGAATTCCCTGCATGTTTTTCTAAATATTTTTAACATGGAAAAATCAACTTTTGGAAAAATTTCCAGAGAGGGGGTTGTTTTGGGCTTTCGGGGTTCGATCGGAATTCTAACTTCGTCTAGACAACGCCTAATGCTCTAGCTTGGCTCTGATACCACTGTAGGGTTAGCTTAGCACCTTAGCAATGTTTTAGAAAGCATCAAACATGCAAATTAAAAAATTTGGGGTGCTAAACAAACCAACCAAGTAATCGAACTAGAGAATTAGGGTTAAACATGATATGTAAACAACTTTACATCTAAGTGAATGCGGAATACAACCTTTGTAGACCATTCCTTCACTTCTAAAGCTCCATGTAGTAGTCCCTTTGCCCCTAGTAGTGAACATCCGGACTCTAGTAAGGATCACATGAAGAAATGAACAAGCTTGCTCAATGCCTTCGAAGCCTAAGATGATCTACGTCGAGGAAACTCAAGCTCATGCTACCTCTTCACTAATGGTGAGATTAGTGAAGCAAACACCCTAGACTAAATGGCTAATCGTAGAGGATGATGAACTAGGAATATTGCTCACTTTAGATTTGGTTTTCTCATTTTATTTCATCACTTTGTCAAAAGCTAGAAAGCTTTAAGAGGAAGAATTAGATGAAGTGAAGAAGTGATGAAAGAATATCTCCTTAGGTTTCAAATGCAACCATGGGTGAGTATATCACATATACTAACCCATGTAGAGAGTTAACCATGGTGTGTGGTTAATGGTTAGGTCAACAAATATCTTAAGTAAAAACAAAGAAGTGGATTTTAGTCAAACCTTATCAACAAGCTTCTCCAAGCTTCTAGCAATGAGTCATTTCCACTAATTTGTAATTACTTAATGATAAATAAAACCATAACATTAATCTAGTATGGTGTGAGTCTCATACATATATGTTGCATGTGTAACCTAGCATGACACACTAAAATATATCACATATATTTATGTGTGCAAAAACAATACAATTAAGATATATCACATATATATTAATGTATCATAAATGAGAAAAATGAATACTTAAGTAAGACAATATTAGTTAACGTAATTTAATATATCAAATATATAATTATACATTAAATTATTAAATCAACACTTGATTTAATAATCCAGACATATTTCATATAACCGACTAATATCCAATGTATCAATTTATCGAATCAAAAACTTGATCCGATAACCCGGCTATATCACATACAACCGATCGATACACAAAACGTGAGAATAGAATGTGGTATCACATACGCGCACTAATCTCGGTCCCGCACATATCACATATGTGTTCCTACTCCGTTTCGCATGAACCAGGAAACCTCTGTGTAGGACTCTAAAGACTCGTTAATACGCCGGCAGTGGGTGATGATCATATCAAACACCTACAAACCGCAAGCGGTCTGCTAAACGTAACGGCCACCGGGATATTGAGCGATCATAAGATCAACAAGCAAGCCTGCTATAACTCCTGCGAATCCAATCAGTAACACTATCATACAGTCCGGTCTCTTCGTCAGATATGTCGCATATCACAGCCTGGGGGTGGTATAACGTCAGACCCCAATAGCCTGATAAGTCATGCCGATGCAAGGTCCATAACGGTTCGAGAAACTACTGATAACACTAACCAGTAAATCTCAGCAACCCTGACCAGGGATTTCATGTTATGGCCAATCGAGCATAGCGCAACATGAACTCCCAATACCGGGAGAGACGAAACCCCTCCTATCGCTCATTGCCTCCATGTGACTCGGGACTGTACCCAAAAACCACATTTTTGCACGATCTCTTGACTGTGGTATGGTGGAAATCAAAGCACAGTGGGAATCACACAAGACTCTATGATGATCTCGGGTCTACAAACTAGCCTATACCAGTGTCACCAGAGAACTGCTATCCGACGATAGGTATAATACCATCTAGGTGTTCTCGGCGAGTCCGTTCAGTGTACCCAGTCTCCACTGAGCACCCGTATACCTTCTCTGATGTCAAACACAAATAGATATGGGATCATCCATCGCCCATCATATGGGTCGAGAAGCGCATACGCTAGTCTACTCTGGAATATCGATACTCTATCTCGATACTCCCTCGATTAGGAACTATTATAGGGTGTACTTATAGACTACCCTTAGTCCCATTAGTATGATCTCCATCATAGTCCTGGTAGTCAAGTACACATCCTAAGGGCTTTGTCAACATGTGAGAGCAAGACAGCATCACGTATACAAGTCAACATGTTATGAAAAAGAGCAACCAGATACCATATTATCATATCGAGCAAGAAAGTCTTCCCTATATATTTCCAAGCATCCACTACAATATACATCCCATGTACAGTAATGGCCTCTAGGGCATACATATAACTAACATCAACTATCTCCCAAATCAAGTGATACCGCCTCAGAATATGTCTGGATTGCTGATGGGACAGGAGTTCCTTGGCCAAAACCACCGCTCCATTGTTATCATAATACAAGAGTATTGGTTTAACAATGGATGGAACCACACCAAGTTCAGTGATGAACTTCTTCATCCAGGCAGCCTCTTTGGCAGCATCGTTAGCAACGATGTATTCAGCCTCCATCGTCGAGTCTACAACGGTATCTTATTTGGAACTCTTCCAACATATCGCCCCTCCGTGAGGGTGAAGACAAAACTCAAGATAGACTTGTTGTCATCCTTATCACTTTAAAAGCTCGAATTGGTAAAGGACTCCATTTGGAGTTCTCCGTTTCCATACACCAAGAACATTTCTTTAGTCATTCGCAATTATTTAAGAATGTTCTTCACAGCTATCTAGTGTTTCTCCCCTGGGTCTGATTGATACATACTTACTACACTAAGTGTGTAAGCTACATCCGGTTTGGTACATAATATCACGTACATGATAGTGTAGGGTTGCTAGGCACGCGCACAGGGGTCTACGAGGAATCAACCATGCCCGATTAAAATTTTAGTCGTGCCGAACAACTCTAATACGGATCTTTAAACTAGGGTTTGGGTGAAAACTAGCATGTTAACAAGATTAACACTAAGTGAAATGGATTACAACCTTTGTAGATCCGGTCCTTCACTTCATTAGCTCCGTGTAGACATCCCCATCACTGCGATCGTGAACTCCGGACTCTCGAGAAGCTCCACGAGAAGAACGAACGTGCTTGCTACGTTGACTTCGAGGCCGAAGATGATCTACGTCGGGGAGACACTAACTCAAGCTATTCCTTCACTAGGTCATAAACTTTGTGAAGAGAACACACTCTATTACATGGCAAGTGGTATAGGATGAAGAAGTAGGAAGTGGGCTCACTTTAGAATTGATTTTCTCACTCTTTTTCTCATGGCACCATTGGAGCTAGTAAGCTTTTGGATGGAGCTTGATGATGAAGAAGAAGAAGAAAGAAAAACTTATCCATCCAAATGAAAACTTATCCAATAAATAATGGCACCATGGTTGAGTTAAGCTCTCATGCTTAACTCATGTAGAGAATTAACCAAGGCATTAGGTTAAGAGTTGGGTTAAAGAATATCAAGACAAAAGACAAAAGAGTGGACTTTGTCAAAATTTCTCCAAGCTTCTTCAAGCTTGATTACTTTGACTAAGTTTAACCCTTTTGTTAAATGTTAAGATAAAACAATAACCCTAACCTTTACCCTAATCTTGGTATGAGTCTCATACACCCAACTTTTATGTATTATCAAGCATGATACAAATATGTACACTTACATATATCACATATAAACAATGTGCACAAACTAGTGAGAAAATAAATCATAAGTGAGCTAATACTAGTTAATGCAATGTAATATATCAAATATATAATTATGCATTAAATTATTAAATCAACTCTTGATTTAATAATCTGGCTATAACCGACTAATATCAAAAGTAACAACTTATCGAATCAACACTTGATCCGATAACCCGGCTATATCGCATACAACCGATCAATGTCACGAATCGCGAGAATAGAATAAGGTATCTTATATCGTATTAATCTCGGTCCCGCACATATCACATATGTGCTCCTACTCCATTTCTCTTGAGCCAGGACACCCCTGTGTAGGACTCTAAAGACTCGTCAATACGCCGGCAGTAGGTGATGATCATATCAAACACCCATAAGCCGCAAGCGGTGTGCTAAACGTAACGGCCACCCGGGTATTGAGCGATCAGAAGATCAACAAGCAAGCCCGCTAGTTCTCCTGCGAATCCAATCAGTAACACTCCCGTACAGTCCGGTCTCGTCGTCTGATATGTCGCATATCTCGCCTAGGGGTGGTAAACGTCAGACCCCAGTAGCTCGGTAAGTCATGTCGATATGAGGTCTATAACAGTTTGAGAAACTACTGGTAACACTTACCAGTAAATCTCAGCAACCCTGGCCAGGGATTTCCAGCTATAGCCAATCGAACACAGCGCAACATCAACTCCCTATACCGGGAGAGACGAATCCCTTCCTATCGCTCATTGCCTCCATGTGATTCGGGACTGTACCCAAAAACCGCCGTTTTGCACGCCCTCTTGGACGTGGTAAGGTGGAAATCAAAGCACAGTGGGAATCACACAAGACTCTATGACGATCTCGGGTCAACAGACTACTCTGTACCAGTGTCACCGGAGAACTGCCATCTGACGTGAGATATAATACCATCTGGGAGTTCTCGACGAGTCCTTCCAGTGTACCCAGTCTCTACTGAGCACCCGTACACCATCCTTGATGTCAAACACCAATGGATATGGGATCATCCATCGCCCATCATATGGGTCAAGATGCGTATACGCTAGTCTACTCTGGTGCATCGATGCCCTGTCTCGATACACCCTCGACTAGGAACAGTTATAGGATGTACTCGTCGAATACCGTAGCCCCACTAGTATGATCTCATCATAGTCCCAGTAGTCGAGTACATATCCTAAGGACTTTATCAATATGTAATAGAGACAATCAGAGTACATGTTAAGATAAAGTACAACCAGATAGCATACTATCATGTCGAGCAAGAAAGTCCTCCCTATATATATCCCAGCATCCACTACAATATACATCGTATGTACAGTAATGGACTCTAAGGCATACATATAACTAACAATCTCCCACTTGCACTAGGGCCATCTGATAACAGTGGTTGAAGTATCTCATACTCAATCATCCCATAAAAGTCTCTCTCTGGGAAAAGGCCTTGTGAGTGGATCCGCCGTGTTGTCCTCTAAATCTACTCTCCTGACCTCGATCCCCTGGTGATCAAACATCTCCATGATCAGGTGATACTGCCTAAGAATTATATCTGGATTTTTGATGGGACGGGGGGGTTCCTTGGCAAAAGCCACAACTCCATTGTCACACAATGGTAGGAACGAAGTTCATCTCATGAACTTATATATATCCAGACTGCCTCTTTGGTAATGATGTATCATGCCTTTAATCGTCTAGTATGTCACGGTATCTAGCTTGGAACTCTTCCAACATACCATCCCTCCACTGAGGGTAAAGACAATGCATGCGACTGACATTCAGTCGTCCTTATCACCCTGGAACCTTTCCAGTGATTTTCCCAGGATCGATTGATACCATTTCACTACAACTAGTGAGTATCCTAACATCCAATTAGATCTATCTCATAGATCCAAAACCCAGGATTTAGGAGGTATCGCTTTGATCCTATATGGAGAATCCTTGTGATAAGCGGAGATTAACAGAGCGTAGCATAGGAAACTCCTTCCCTATCAAGAGTATGTCATCCACGTACTCTACGAGGATCACCACCATACTCCCTACTACCTTTTTGTATATACAAGGTTCATCTACCATTTTGATGAAGTTAAACTCTTTGACTACCACATCAAAATAAATGTTCCAACTCCGCGATACCTGCTTTATCCTATAAAGCATCTTGCACACGTTTCCGCTGCTCCCACTGTCCACGAAGCCCTCTGGCTGTGTACTTATAGACGCTCTCTTCTAAAACATCATTTAGAAAAGCTGTCATGACACCCAACCTCCAGATATCGTAGTCATGGTATGTAGCCGTGGCAAGTAGGATCTGGATGGACTTAAGCATAGCTTTGAAAGTCTTAACTTTTCCATGTACACCAAGTAATCTTCTCAAGATATACTTGCTCCTGATGGGGATTTAACCCTTCAGATAAAGCAACCAAAGTCCATACTTTGTTAGTGTATAAGGATTCCATCTCAGATCGCTAAGCATCCAGCCATTTTTACAGAGTCCCACTCCTGATGGCCAGCTCAAAACTAGTTGGGTCATCATCTCATGATGCAATCCTCGCTCCCACTGTCATAGAGAAACCGAAGTATCTCTCAGGTGGGTGAGGAACCCTACTAGATCGGCGGAGAGGCTGAGGTTCGTTGGAAACTATTGAATCCTTTGGTTCTACCAAATCATCATCTGCAGTTTGTATAGCTGGAACCTTTCCAGTTCTAAATAACAGACCTTGCCTCGAGCTTGTCTGGATTTTGCTTTTAGACATAGTCCGGACAACCCCAAATCCTAACAAACTTAAGATATGGGCTCTTCCCTTTCCATATCACATATGAAGTGGTAGGCATACTAATTTGTTTTGAACCCTATTCAATAGGTATGCAACTTCTCAAGTGCGTAACTCCCAAAAGGAAATAGGAAACTCAGTAGTACTCATCATAGAGCACACCATATCACATATGGTGCTATTGCTCCACCCCGATATACCATCGTGCTATGGTGTATACGAATGAGTAATGCTGAGAGAGAATCTCATTCTCCTTTAAATAGTCCAGGAATTCCGTGCTCAAGTATTCTCCTCCTTGATCTCATCAAAGGACATAATACTTATACCTGTATTTTGGTTCTCTACTTCTAACTTATATTCTGTGAATATCTTAAAAGCTTCGGACTTGTGTTTCAACAGGAACATATGTCTGAATCTTGAGAGATCATCAGAGAATGTAATGAAGTACAAAGAACCGATCTTGGCATGTGTAGACAGAAGACTTTCATACATCAGCATGTATCAATCCCAAGAGTTCACTAACTCTTTCTCTGTTTCCAATAAACAGAGCTATGGTCATCTTATCTTTGTGACATGACCAGCAAGTTTCACAAGATGTAAATTCAAACAGATTTAAATATGCATCTAAATGTAACTTAGCTAGTCGGGTCGCATTGATATGACCTAGTCTACAATGCCTCAAGAAGGATTCGTTCATTTCTGAACTCTTCCTCTTGTGTGTGTTCCGTATACTAAGAACTGTAGTTTGATTTAGAACGTCAATGCTTTTAGATAACGTGCCTGAACCGATCAACTCTTGATATAGGAAATGTTCAAAACATTATCCAACAATACAAAATTATATCCTTTCTTTACTAATAAAGAGACTGATATGATTTTGTATATCAGGTTCGGTATCTAATAGCATTTGTTCAGAATCAATGTATTTGGAAATACAGGGTGATAGTGACCAACAGACTTGGCTGCAACACTTGCACCGTTTTCTGTCTCATGAAACTTATCACCCGTTCTCAGTTCTCTACCTATCTGTAGCCCATGTAACAGATTACATATGCGGGATCCTGATCCGGTATCACATACCCAGGACATAAAGGATATTAAGAAACAGTTCTCTATAATGAACACACCTGAAGATGATGCATCAGCATGCACTTTCATCGTTTGGGCGGCTTGGGAATCCTAGTATTCCCCTATTTCCTGCTCGGTCTTATAACAATTATAAGTTGGAGCGGGACCAACGTTCCCAGCTCAGTATAACAAGCGGGTTCGGTCAATACATCCGTATTATTATCTTGATTAAGGCGTGATATGGTCGCTACCTGGAGAGAGAGAGAGAGAAGAAAACACTCAGCGTATGCTCTTGCAATATTAGATTGGTTATTATTTTATCTAATCAGGATGGCTCCCACTGTTTTAATCAAATCTTCTTTCAAACCCTAAAAGGAAAGACTAGCCGGGATTAATTACACGCTACAAGTTCGCCAATCTTTCAGCCAGGCCAGTGTCGGTACTTTGAGGGAGGTCCCCCGTGCTTTCGCACGAACCTAATTAAAGTAAACCTCGTTTTCCTAAGGGCGTAACCCCGTTAACACCTTTCTAGACACCTATTTGATCGGCTAATTGTAATGTGTAAAACTCTCCCAGGAGTAACTCTTACTCGCAGCGGGTATCGGGATCCAACTATCTCATAGAAGGTATGAAATCTCATTGCAAATTTCAACACTTGAAATTCCCGATAATATTTTACCCCTAGCCTCCTATGACCTTGACAAAGGCAAACAAACCATAGGCTGCTGGTCAAGTTCAACCCGTCATTTCTTGATTGAATTAAACCCACCCGCACGGCCCTTGATAAAGCCAACAAGGTCACATGACTACCCTAATCCAATCTGCATCATATGCATAAGCAGATAAGTACTAGTTAGCTACCGCACACTACGCCTTGACAAAGGCCAACAAACGCAGCACGAATACTAACTACTACTTATCTGAAATGACGGAGGGCTACGACAGGTTTTTATGAAAACCTATTGCGTAATGAACTTGATATCGTTGTAGAATCAAATGATTTTAAAATGGAGAGTTTTTTAGGCTTTTACTAGTTTCGCTAAAGAGGTCACTACCGGTAAAGGGATCTCGGCTCTTTCCTCGTCGAATGAGGCGCAGGATATATCATATATATCACTGTGCAAAGCAAGAACTAGAAAAGCAATCAAAAGACAAAACCGAGGGATGTAGCATCTGCCAGTCATTGCTAACACTCCCGGTGAAGGGATCTCGGCCTTTTCCTTATCGAATAAGGTGCAGGATGTTCTACAAGGAACACCGCGATGCAAAGCAAGAACTGTAGCTACCTGTTTTTGAAAATTCGATTCCACAACATCTGTAGGTTTCTTTTATTTCATTAATCTCATTAATGAAGTCCCATCATATAAGTCACCTAAACATCACAGATAAATACGACGTACACTTATGCCATCCGCGTTCACCTCGATGTCCCCTCGTGCACCGTTAGGTTAGGTAACTAACGACAGAGCGGGGCAGGGCTAGCGCGGGTGTAAAATATAAGTAACGTCTATATAATATATCGTATATACTATATACAGTATCTAGCTCAACATATCAAATGATCACATCACAGATATCGCAGCAGAAGAAACATATATGAAATATTGGATATACTAGGAAGTCCGTGTTTTCAATACGAGCCAGTATAAAACATGGATTCCATGGTCACGATGAATAGCCAAACCCACATCCCTGGACCCCTACGAGAGCGGCAAGCAACGCTGCCAATTCTAGGGTTAGGAGACCCGGTCTCGACTCCTCGAGATGGTCTCCCACTGGACCCTAGAACCCGGTTACTTGTGCTCCCCGCCTTGGGTCTACCAAATGCGGAAAAGTAAATAATATACAAGTGGTGACATCAACCTCAACCTGGAAGTGCCCCAATAAAAGAATATTACATACAAGTTTTTACATGAATGAAATTGAAAAACACTCATCTCACATAAAAAACCCCGGCTATTCAAACACGACGATCCAATATAACATATCTAGCAACACATAACATCACATGTCATCAACGTAAGTAAATATGCCCATCCCAATTGTCGTTGACATATAGCAACGAAACCGGCGATATCACATATTACACTTACGGTCGCAGAAAAGAAAGTGTAAAACTACAACAGTTGGAATCCGCAACCTCCTTAGACATCGCATGCCTAACCAAATGAATTCCTTAGACATCGCATGCCTAACAATTATAAACGCCGCATTTTAGTCTCATTATCGAAAACTCTTTTCAATATCAAGTCGGGCAATTCAACAAAATTCCCGACATTTTGATCTAATGCTCGTCGCAAACTTTAGTAGGCGGCCGCACCCCCGATGCCGTCGACGAAGAGCACCAAGGCGGAGCACCGCTGCCGTGAGCACCCGAACGGATGCTTTCGATGACGGGGTTCTCCTACAGTCACTTGATCGGGGCTATGGGGTGTGGCTGTCTATTAAGTTTACCTGGCGAGTATCCGCGTACGCTACGTGATTGCGACGGACTTTTGATCACATCAAAATCCCGTGGCAACCGATCAAGTGAGACTAAAGTGCTAGATTTATAACATCCAAATCAGTTATCTCATAACTACTTGTGGATTCCAAATATTGTATCATATTCCAGATAAATAGAAAATGTTAAAATTTCCGATCGAACAATCAAACACCCAAGTTTTCCCGAAACAGCTCAACACATGAAATAAGTTTTAAAACATTCACTTCATGCCACAGTACCAACGGTCCAGCCATAGAAGGGTCAAGCCAACGCCTCACATGTGGCACGCCGTACTGCCCTAAACCCTAAGGTTCAAAGGGCAGTTCAAGACGGTCACATAATCGAGTTAAGGTTTGTTGTCTTCTAGAGGGCCCATCGCGTTACTTGCACTACTTAGAACGTTCTTAAACTACTGAAAAATCCAACACTTGGAAATTTCCCAGCAGGGAAAAAAATGGGTATTTATATCCGGTCGAACTTTTTAACAGTTACTAAAATATCCGGAAAAACATAAACGAAGTTAAATTATCCGATCGAATTAACGAGTCCTCAATAAAACCCTAGAAAACTCAACACTTGAGTGGAATAAAAACATTCCCAGAAAAAAATGACAAGAAAGAACCTAAGAATAAATATGTGAAGTTTGAGGGACTAATTCACAATTTGGGCCGCGGAACCGCCGCCAAACCCTTGGTTTGGCCGCGATTCCACGGTCAAAGTTTTGAGTTAGGGGTCCGTACTTCACAGTAATTCTTATATTTTCCTGCTTAATTTTCTGAGCATTTTTAATTCACAAAAATCCACAGTTTGACAAAATGTATAGAGAAGGGTTTTGATCGGGGTTTCGGGGTTCGATCGGATCTCTAACTTCGTCTACACTTCGCCTAAAGCTCTAGCTAGGCTCTGATACCACTGTGGGGTTGCTAGGCACGCGCACAAGGGTCTACGAGGCATCAACCATGCCCGATTAAAATTTTAGCCGTGCCGAACAACTCTAATACGGATCTTTAAACTAGGGTTTAGGCGAAAACTAGCATGTTAACAACATTAACACTAAGTGAAAGGGATTACAACCTTTATAGATCCGGTCCTTCACTTCATTAGCACCATGTAGACGTCCTCATCGCAGCGATCGTCAACTCCGGACTCTCGAGAAGCTCCACGTGAAGAACGAACGTGCTTGCTACGTTGACTTCGAGGCCGAAGATGATCTACGTCGGGGAGACACTAACTCAAGCTATTCCTTCACTAGGTCATAAACTTTGTGAAGAGAACACACTTTACTACATGGCAAGTGGTAGAGGATGAAGAAGTAGGAAGTGGGCTCACTTTAGAATTGATTTTCTCACTCTTTTTCTCATGGCACCATTGGAGCTAGTAAGCTTTTGGATGGAGCTTGATGATGAAGAAGAAGAAGAAAGAAAAAATTATCCATCCAAATGAAAACTTATCCAATAAATAATGGCACCATGGTTGAGTTAAGCCCTCATGCTTAACTCATGTAGAGAATTAACCAAGGCATTAGGTTAAGGGTTGGGTTAAAGAATATCAAGACAAAAGGCAAAAGAGTGGACTTTGTCAAAATTTCTCCAAGCTTCTTCAAGCTTGATTACTATGACTAAGTTTAACCCTTTTGTTAAATGTTAAGATAAAACAATAACCCTAATCTTTACCCTAATCTTGGTATGAGTCTCATACACCCAACTTTGATGTATCATCAAGCATGATACAAACATGTACACTTGCATATATCACATATAAACAATGTGCACAAACTAGTGAGAAAATAAATCATAAGTGAGCTAATACTAGTTAATGCAATGTAATATATCAAATATATAATTATGCATTAAATTATTAAATCAACTCTTGATTTAATAATCTGGCTATAACCGACTAATATCAAAAGTAATAACTTATCGAATCAACACTTGATCCAATAACCCGGCTATATCGCATACAACCGATCAATGTCATGAATTGCGAGAATAGAATACGGTATATCATATCGTATTAATCTCGGTCCCGCACATATCATATATGTGCTCCTACTCCATTTTGCTTGAGCCAGGAAACCCCTGTGTAGGACTCTAAAGACTCGTCAATACGCCGGCAGTAGGTGATGATCATATCAAACACCCACAAGCCGCAAGCGGTGTGCTAAATGTAACGGCCACCCGGGTATTGAGCGATCGGAAGATCAACGAGCAAGCCCGCTAGTTCTCCTGCGAATCCAATCAGTAACACTCCCGTACAGTCCGGTCTCGTCGTCTGATATGTCGCATATCTCGCCTAGGGGTGGTAAACGTCAGACCCCAGTAGCTCGATAAGTCGTGTCGATATGAAGACTATAACAGTTCGAGAAACTACTGGTAACACTTACCAGTAAATCTCAGCAACCCTGGCCAGGGATTTCCAGCTATAGCCAATCGAACACAGCGCAACATCAACTCCCTATACCGGGAGAGACGAATCCCTTCCTATCGCTCATTGCCTCCATGTGATTCAGGACTGTACCCAAAAACCACCGTTTTGCACGCCCTCTTGGACGTGGTAAGGTGGAAATCAAAGCACAATGGGAATCACACAAGACTCTATGACGATCTTGGGTCAACAGACTACTCTGTACCAGTGTCACCGGAGAACTGCCATCTGACGTGAGGTATAATACCATCTGGGAGTTCTCAGCGAGTCCGTCCAGTGTACCCAGTCTCCACTGAGCACCCGTACACCATCCTTGATGTCAAACACCAATGGATATGGGATCATCCATCGCCCATCATATGGGTCAAGATGCGTATACGCTAGTCTACTCTGGTGCATCGATGCCCTGTCTTGATACACCCTCGAGTAGGAACAGTTATAGGATGTACTCGTCGACTACCGTGGCCCCACTAGTATGATCTCATCATAGTCCCAGTAGTCGAGTACATATCCTAAGGGCTTTATCAACATGTAATAGAGACAATCAGAGTACATGTTAAGATAAAGTACAACCAGATAGCATACTATCATGTCGAGCAAGAAAGTCCTCCCTATATATGTCCCAGCATCCACTACAATATACATCGTATGTACAGTAATGGCCTCTAGGGTATACATATAACTAACAGATAGACCCAGCTGCATAGGCATAGGGTATCATGTTCATGCGAGTCCTTTCCTCATCAGCCTTGGGAGACATCTCTTTGGAGAGGGTGATTCCTGAGCAAGCAGGTAAGTTACCATGCTTGGAATCTTCAATACTAAACCTCTTTAATATAGTGTCTATGTACGTGGACTGGGACAATCATAATATCCTTTTAGAACTATCCTATAGATTTCTATCCCCAGGATGTAGGAGGCATCACCCAGGTCTTTCATGGAGAACTTTTATGATAGGAAGAGTTTGACCGAGTGCAGCATAGAAACGTCATTTCCTATCAAGAGTATGTCATCCACATACAATACGAGGAAAACGGCCTTACTCTCTACTAACTTTATATATATATGGTTCATCTACATTTTTGATGAAGTCAAACTTTTTGACTGCAACATCAAAATAGATGTTCCAACTCCGCGACGCCTGCTGTAGTCCATATATTGATTTAAGCAGCTTGCGCACCTTTCCGCTGCTCTCACTGTCTACGAAGCCCTCTAGCTGTGTTATATACACGCTCTCTTCTAAATCACCATTTAGAAAAGCGAGCTTGACATCCATCTGCCAGATTTTATAGTCACGGTAGACAGCAATGACAAGTAGAATTCGGATGGACTTAACTATAGTCACTGGAGAAAGGGTCTCGTCATAGTCGACATCTGGTCATTGACGAAATCCTTTTGCTACAAGTCTAGTTTTGAAGTTCTCAACCTTTCCATCTATATCGATCTTCTTCTTGAAGATCCATTTACTCCTAATGGGTTTTACTCTTTCAGGAGCAACCTCCAAAGTCCATATTTTGTTAGTATATATGGATTCCAACTCAGATCGCATAGCATCCAGCCATTTCACAGAGTCCCCACATGTGATGACCTACTCGAAACTAGTCTGGTCATCATCTTCTATGATGCAATCATCACTACTACCGTCTATGAGAAAACCATAGTATCTCTCAGGTGGATGAGGAACCCTATTAGATTTGAGGAGTGACTAAAGTTCATCGGGAACCACTGAATCTAAAGGTTCTACCAAATCTTCAGCAGTAGTTTGTGTTTCTGTAATTTCATCTAGCTCTACTACCCTGCCACTAATATCTTTTTCAAGAAATTCCTTTTCCAAAAAGGTAGCATACTGAGAAACAAACACTTTTTGTTTCTCGGTGTGGTAGAATAGATACCCCAGAGAATTCTTTGGATATCTCACAAACATGCAAAGTACTGATCGTGCTTCGAGTTTGTCCGAGTTTTTCCTTTTGACATAAGCAAGACAACACCATATCTTAACTCATTTAAGCACGGATTTGGATAGAACATTATTCAATAGATATGCTGATGTTTTAAGCGCATATCCTCAAAAGGAAATAGGTAACTTAGTATTACTCATCATAGAGTGAACCATATCTAATAGGGTGCGATTTCTCCTCTCCGATACACCGTTGTGCTGTAGTGTATACGAAGGAGCAAGTTGAGAGAGAAACCCATTCGCTTTTAGATAATCTCGAAATTCCGTACTTAAGTATTCCCCTCTTCGATCAGATCGAAGGATTTTGATACTTTTCCCGTCTGGTTCTCTACTTCGCACTTATAATCCTCGAATTTCTCAAAAGTTTCAGATTTGTGTTTCAATAAGAACACATGTTCGAATCTAAAGAGATCATCTGTAAATATAATAAAATACGGGAAACCACCCTTACCATGTGTAGACATAGGACCACATACATCACGATGTATCAGTCCCAAGAGTTTAGTAGCTCTTGCTCCGTGTCCTGTAAACGGAGTTTTGGTCATCTTTTCTTTGAGACAAGACTGACAAGTTTCATAAGAAGTAAATTCGAACGGATTCAAATATTCATTCTTATATAACTTAGCTAGTCTGGTCGAATTGATATGACCAAGTCTACAATACCACAAGAAGGCTTCGTTCATTTTTGAACTTTTCCTTCTATGTGTGTTTGTTCCTGCCAAAATTTTTGGCCAAGTCTTGCTATTCCTTTTATAGAAATGGAGGACAGCCCCCACGTGCAAAGCACGTAAGCACTCACGAGCAAAGCACGCGAGTACCTGTTGTAGTTAGGATTAAATATTATAGCAGCGCCCACGTGTTAACACGTAAGCATCCACGTCTTAAACACGTGAGTTCCATTGCCGCATTATTTTGGCAGCGCTCACATGCAAAGCACATGAGCGCCGCCGCTACCATATATGTATATGGCAGCAGTCACGAGATAATATGTGAGCGCCCCAATTTAAAATGATCCTATCTGATAGAATTAAATTTTATGTGATAGAATTAAATTTTATTTGAGAAATATTTTTCTTGATCTTTCTAATACATATAAAAAGATCTTTCTCTAACAGAGAATTTTGGAATTAAAATCCAGTGCTAATAAAATCACCAATTAAACCATCTGATAGAATTAAATTCTATGTGATAGAATTAAATTCTATTTGGGAAATATTTTCCTTGATCTTTCTAATATGGAAAGATCTTTCTCTAACAGAGAATTTTGGATTTAAAATCCAATGGTGGTAAAATCACCAATTAAACCATCTTATAAAATTAAATTCTATGTGGTAGAATTAAATTCTATTTAGGAAATATTTTACTTGATCTTTATAATATGGAAAGATCTTTCTCTAACAGATAATCTTGGATTTAAAATCCAATGGTGATAAAATCACCAATTAAACTATCGGGGTATTGTTTCGGGGTGAGTTCTAGTTGTCACCAAGGTAGTCTTCTGCAATTGTTTAAATAATTTTTGAAGACTATGAAAAATCGACAGCAACTAGAATATTCGGGGTATTGTTTCGGAGTTGTTTCGATTTCGTTACTTTAACATCGTCAAAACTTCTAGTAAGGGGTTAATGGATTGGCTATGATACCATGTTGGGTTATGCAAGCGCCCTGGCCATCAAACTGTGGCCGATTGCGGAACAAAAATTTTAAAAACTGGCGCTAACACAACCCGCTACCCGGATCTACCATTAACCCTAAACTAGAAAACTATAAAGAAAGGAGTGTAGAATGGTTATACCGAATTGATCTGTGTCCTTCGGTCTTCAACCACCTTCCCAAGCTCCTAGAGGCCTCCATGATCAAGCTTGATCTCCGGTCTCCCTCTATCTAAGATGTTCCACCCGAGAATTTGTATTCCGAGCTCCTACCTCAATAGCCGAGGTAACTAGGGTACCTAAATCGCTAAACTAGAAAGCCTAGAGGATGTCGAGTTTGGTGGTGGATTAATTTGTCTCATAACACCCTAGGTTTCTCAACACATGAGACTTGAAAAGTGGATGTAGAAGAAGAAGCTTGAGGATGAGAGTGTAAGGCAACTCAAGAAAAATAATGGCTAAGTTATTTATTGTGAGATGTTTTTTTCAATAATTGAAGCCATCCAATAAATATCTCAAGTCTCCAAAATATCTTAAGTCAACCCAAAATATCTCAAGTCAATAAAATATCTCACAACAAACAAAAACCAAGCAAGCTTGAATAGTGATCATGAGTCACTACAAAGCCATGCCACAAAAATGCAATAAACACTTCATCCTCTCCACCTCATTACCCATTTAATCTTAAATGGTTAAAACTAAATGAGGTGGCATCTTCTAGAAGCACCTTGTAATAAATTACAAGAATACCCCTCATCCGTATATATATACCTGTATCCGTATTCCGAAAAATACGAATACAATGAGACGAAAATAATCTAACAATATAATACTAGAATCCGGTTTAAACCAAAGCCACTAGTATTATCCGTCCGAATTCTGATACGTGTACAAGTACACGTATATGATCGAACCCTGACGTAAAACCATACGGCATCTACATCGTTTCGCCCGAAGCAGAGAAACCCTCTGTGTGGGACTCTAAAGACTCGTCAATACGCTGGCAGTGGGTTCAACCACAAGCGCGTTAGCAGCACTAGCTATACGTAACGGCTACCCAGGTATTGAGCGAAAGGGAGGCCGACAAGCAAACTCATCCGAACCCCTACTGAGCCTGTATGTGACAATATTCGTCCAGTTCGGTCTGTTCATCTAAGGGTATCGCATATCAAGTCTAGGGGGTGGATAAAGTCAGACCCCAAATAACACGACATTTCGTGTCGATATGAAGCCCATCACCAACTGAGAAACTATAGATCCAAATCAGTAATTCTCGACTATCTTGACCAAGGATTTCTGGTGATGGCCACCCGTACACCGCATGAAATCAACCCCCAATACCGGGAGAGACGAATCCTCGACGATCCGCTCACTGCTTCCATGTGGCTCGGGACTGTACCCAACTAAAACTTGTTTGCACGAATCCTTCGAGCCGTGGTAGGGTAGTAATCAAAACACAGTGGGAACTCACACGAGAAAAATGACGATCTCAAGTCGACAGACTAACCTGCACATATGTCACCTAGGAACTGCTATCTGACAATAGGTATACTACCAACTAGCATATTCCCGGCGAGTCCGTCCAGTGTACTCATAACCTAATAAGCACCTGTATACTATCCTAGGTGAACAAACTAACACCAATGGCTTGTGAGACCTGGCCACCGTCCCTTGTCGGGGTCTCGATCAGTATACACTAGTCTACTCTGGAGTATCGATGCCCAGTCTCGAAACTACAATGACTAGAGACATTTAAGGATGTGCTTATAGACCAACCAGCTTCCACGTATATGATCGCCATCATAATGCTGGTAGTCAAGAAAGAATCCTATAGGCTCTATCAACATGTAATAGTGATCTGTAATACTACATAAAATATGTACATGATGATAAAGACAAACCAGATAGCATACTATCATCTTGAGTAAGATTGTTCTATCCGTAGAGGTCATCCCTCAATCATCGCAATCGCGTGCCTACGATTCAATAATTGACTTGAGGGCGCTATAGACAATAGAAACACACGTGAGCGCTATATATCTGAGTGCTTAGCACTGCTGGGTAGTATAAAAACCTAATCTTAGCCCCAAATTGGCTAAGTCTGTGAAGCTTGAGCTTCCTTTTTGCTTTTGAATCAACCGAGCCCATATGCTCATGATTTCCAAACTAATCTTAGTCCCATATACGACTAGTGATTTTTCATCGATGGTATCCAAAATTATATTCATCTCATATTTTCTAAGTTAATCTTAGTCTCATATAAGACTAACGATTATTAGATCAACCACAATCTTTTCCCTCAATTACAGGATTTGGTTCAAGAGTACATGTTTCCGCACTTCTGATATACGTAGTTGTAATTCCTTAACGTCTTTAGATAGGTGGTGGCGGGTCTTAACAACCAACAACTCCTCTTCTTTCGTCCCAAACATGGTAATGATAGACCGAAATATCCCTAAACTAGCGCGTCGCCCCAAACATGGTGATGTTGGATCGTGACGTCCTTAAACTAATATATTTTGCCATGCAGACTGTATCCATATTGACTATCGTATACTATCCCTGGGCTATTCATATATGATCTAATATATGACTAACGATCCTTAGATCAAACCCAAGTTTCCCATGAACGGATGGACCTCACAAATGTGAGAACTGCATCCTAAGTTCATTTCCGTTGGCAAACCAAGCTACCAACGCGAACCCTGTCAAGTAAATGCTTGACCCAAAATATCTAAGTTGATCTTAGTCTCAAATAAGACTAACGATTCTTAGATAAAGCCCAAGTTTCATATGAACCGATACACCTCATAAATGTGAGAAATGAGCCCTAAGTTCATTCCCGTTGGCAAATCAAGCTACCAACGCAGACCTCGTCAAGAAAATGCTTGACCCAAACCATGAAAATATATATATATGGATTTGGACTAATCCGTGCCCTACGGGCGACGACATAAAATAGTGTTCGTATACAATCCACGGGCAACTACATATAAAAAAACATAACACGACACAAAATGACCTACCAGAGCAAGAGAAAGTTGTTATCGCAACGCGATAACATAATTAATTGTAGGTGCTTACGCCTGCAGGGAAGTGCGTCCCCACAATCAAAACCCCCCATAAACGATGAGGAATCTGATAAATTCTACTACATCGGTCACATCTATCCAAACCTCCGATATACGGTGTCATAAATCAACTTGGTATTTTCGGAGAGGTGGGTGGATATTTCCAAATAGCATCTTCCCCCAAATTCAGGCTAGACGTCCCAACGTTTCAGTCCAGTCTTCGGCGTAAACAGATTCTGGCATGCCCGGTAGGACCTTTTCCTCTTTCCACTCCACACTTCGTGTGTCATGTTTTTCCACAATTAAATAAGCGTGGTATATATGTTTGTAGTAGCCCTTGGGTGATGAGATACTGAAGCTAGCTTTTCGTCTCTATGTAGAATGGCGTTTGCTTCCACTCACCGCAACTCAAACTCTGTCGCATCTGGTGGAGTCAAGTATGAGCCACTTGCAGCCTCAAATCTGTGCAATTCAGTTCTTCAAGAAATCAATGGGCTTATCTTTGGGTCAATACCTGCACCTCCTACCCTCGGTACCTCAACGCCGAAGGAGGAAGCCCAGAAGAAGACTGTCTTCCACAGGCTGACTCGTCAAGCTTCAACCCTGCCAACAACTTTGATATTCATGCGACTAGCACCTGCTGAAGACCAAGGTCAACACAGGGGGAAGAATGGTCAAGCTCTCAAAGGAAACAAGGGGAAAGCTCGGCAAATAAGACAAGCTTGGGGTAGTTCTCCGTCCGTGTTGACTCCTTCTGCTTCAACTCTGATGGCGAATGCTGCTGTTCTAACCGGGAATATCTTTGAACTGCTGCGAAGGGTAAGACAAAATTTCCCTATCGTGGTATTGAAAAGGTCTCCGCAACCCATGGAGATCCAAGGAGAGCAGAAACCGGTTTGCTTCCTTAAAGAACTTTCCTCATCTATATATAAGATGTGGAAGCAGGTGAAGGACTCAATCGTCATCCGCGGCTCTTCTTCTAAGCGTCAGCCAAACTCTAACAACTCCCCTTCCAAATACAAGGGGACTCATTCCAAGCCGGTTTCTGTTCTGATGGTTCCTCTTAAAGCCAAAGTGGCTTCTCACAAAAAAGATTGGCCTAATAAAGTCCAAACGCCCGAGGAAAACTCCGAAGTCTAAAACTCCAAACGCCGCAATCTTGAGGGCATGGTAGTTCGCACAGTCTATATGGTGAACTCCAGAGATGAAGGTCGTGCTTCTACTAGTCACAGGCCGCATACTCGGTCTCTGACAAAAACTCAGCAGTAACATGAAAAGTTCTGGGAGATGCTTGCTCAAGCGGCGGCCCTGGCTAGTCCACCGTCTAAGGCGACCCACGAAGACGCACCTGAAGAAAAGACAGGGCAGGAGTCGGATATTGATTTCCTAATACGCACTCTCAAAAGAGAGATGAAGAAGTGGAAGTGATGTCCGCTAAAATGAACCAAATGGCCCTCATGATCCAGAATATGGCTGGAATGATAGTCCATTCGGAACCACTGGCAGATGAATCGTCGATAGTCGCTCTTAAAGATAAGGGTGACATTTCAAATTCTCTGCAAGCCTCATCAACGGCTGAGGAGGAAATGATCCCAAAAGAAAAACTGGACGCATATATCGCTCAGTATATCAAAGCTCACTATACCAGTGAAGCAACAAATAGGTCGATCAAGAGTGGTCGACCATATCCGGCATGGTACGATTAAATACAGTACCCGCCAGAATACATACTTCTAACATTCCACATGTATAAAGGGACCGGGAATCCTCGCCGGCACATCACGTGATTTAAATCCATGTGCGGAAACACCGGAGGAAATGATATATTTCTCCTCCGACTGTTCGTCAACAGTTTGACAGGCACTGCACTCGAATGGTATACGGAACTCCCAAATGACTCCATGAATACCTTCGACGAGATGGAGATGCTCTTCTGTCAGAGATTCGCTAGTGCGAATAAACGCACTACCGTGGCGGCATTGGTCAATGAAAGGGTTGGACCGAATGATACTTGGGTTCAATATATTACGCGATGGCAAAATCTCCGGTCAAAATACGAGCAGCGCATCGACGAAGCTTCAGCCGTAGGAATGTTCATAGCTACCCTTGACCTAAATTCAAAGGTGTTCCCATATATTGCATTCATCAAGCCAACGACCATTCAAGAGCTCATAGATAAAATGGATCGATTGGATCAGATGGCTCTAGACGAATCCTCTTCCGATGAAGATATAAGAAAAGCAGAGGCAAGGCGGAATTGTTACAAATGCTCAATAAAAAATAAGCAGCTCTGAAGCAACCTGTCACCAAAATAGCAACAACACGGGTTCTACCCTTCGAAATATTAAGATGCGAAAACTTGCTCCCCCAAAATATACGCAGAGGGCATACTGCTCGCTGGTGGACGAATCTTTACACGAGGTAGTCTTTTCTTCAAAGAACAGAAATGATGTTAAGGGACCTACAAGCGGGTCCTGCAATCAAGGGTAATAGCCCGCTTGAACAAAAAGCCATAGAAGGGATGTGGAATCCATGTCCCACTCCGAATAAGATGATGAGGGGAAAAGCCCCCAAGTCAAGTTCATTCTTCCAAGAAAGAAGAAGACGCAGCAGAAGGAGTGATGTGATATCTAGTTCTTTCATATATGAAGAATATGCTCCGTCAACGTCAGAAAGCGACATTGATGAGCAGAAGGCAGGTGCTGTGTAAAATGTCTGGAATGTCCCGTAAACAACCCAATTGGTACGATGATAAAGAAACAGCCCAAAAGGGCAGAGATATCCTAAGGCATGAAATGTCCGTGCATACAAAGGACATGTAGTAGAACCTCAGCAAGCAAGCGTTGGAAGGGATGGGTTATGTAACTCCTCGACCAAATGATAAACAATGGACCGAAACGTCCCTAAACTAGCATTTTGTCCCAAACACGGCGATGATGGACCGAAACATCCCAAAACTAGCATTTCGCCCCAAATACGGTGATAATGGATCGAAACATCTTTAAACTAATATGCTCCTTTAAGATCTAAATTGCAACTCAAGTCCCACCGGCTACATAGCTACTCTAGTGATGAAGCCACCCCCAAGTCCCACCGGAAAACATATGGGTTACCTGCGACAAACCTACTTTCGAAAGTTTCACTATGCGCAAAAAAAAGGTATGTCCATGAGAAAAATGGGCACGGATGAAAATCCGAAAGGGTACCGTAAGTAAAAACAACGGGACTGACAGCGAGTTTGTGAAAACCCGAAAGGGCGCGATCTTGTTAAAAAAAGAAAAGAAAAGAAAAAAGAGAGAGATGGTATGTCCACAAGTGAATGGGCACGGATGAAAATCCAAAAGGGCGCCATGAGTAAAAACAGCAGAACTGCCAGCGAGTTTATGAAAACCCGAAAGGGTGCAATCTCGTAAAATAAAAAAATTATGTGCACTTGCAAGGTTCTCTCGACCTTGTGAGGAGAAAATACCTACGTGAGATCCTTACGACTCACAAAAGATCAACACACTTAAGAGTCCATATGATTGCTATGGAGAAATTACACTTGCGAGATCCTCATGACTCGTAAGGAGAATTCCTCCTATGAGACCCTCACGGTTCATAAAATTCAAAAGTTTTAGGTTACAGGAATCTAAACCTGTTCTTACGCCGTCATATTCCCCAAGTTGCCCTACAAGTAGTTCGATATCGACTCTTGTATACAATCCACGGGCACGAACAAAATATGTTCCAACTGAGTTCCACCAATGACGAGAAATATCCCCATATGGTAAACGACACTTATAAGTCCTCTCGAATTACAAGGAGAAAATACTCTTACAAGATCTTTATGACTTACAAGAGAAAATATTACTTAGGAATCCCTACGATTCCTAAGGAGAAAATACACCTACGAGATCCTCACGACTCGTAGGGTGAAATACCTTTATGAGACCCTTCATAAAGTCAAAAGCCTTAGTCAACATGATTCTAACCTTGTTTGCTAAGCCACATTTGTTCAAATCAACAAAGGCAAATGATGATTCACTCCTGGCAATATCCCAGTTGTAGCGATATTGATGCTTAAACAAGTGTCAAACTCCAAGTCCGGCAAATGATGATTCGCTCCTGGCAATATCCCAGTTGTAGCGATACTGATACCTAAACAGGTGTCAAACTCCAAGTCCTCTCATAGCAAATGATGATTCTCTCCTGGTAATATTCCAGTTGTAGCAATGCTGATGCCAAGATTGGTATCAGGACCCAAGTCCGCGACTTGCAAATAATTCAGCGAGCAAAAAAATATGCATATAAAAATAGGTGAAATGATGGGGCAACCCGCAATAAAAATTAGCGAGCCAAAAAAATATATGCATATAAAACAGCCGAAATATTCGGGCGACTTGCAATAAAAAATAGCGAGTAAAAATAAAAAATGACATAGCCGAAATGATTGGGCACCGCGAATAAATAGTCGAAATGATTTGGCAATCGCGACTTTCGTGATATGAAAAGTTGAAATGATAGAACATCGCAGAAATAAAAAAAGAAAGGAAAAAAGAGAATAAAATAAAAAAAATTACCCTACAAGTATGTCCATACTAACTCTTGTATACAATCCATGGGTACAAATAAAAAAAAGGAACCATATTTTCCCACCATGCTTCGTCAAGAGAAGTTCCCGATCTCGATGGCGACATCTATAGCCTGGAGATCATCCCAACGTTCTTCTTATTCCAGCAGGGTGTAAACGCAACATCATCAAAGGCTAAAAAGGTCAAATCAAAGATGGAGTAAAGGTGTATTTCTAGCTCCAGGTCTCGATGGCAATATATGCGTCCTAAAGACCAATTCGACGTCTCTCATACTCCAGCAAAGTGCAGACGTGATGTCAACAAAGCTCCAAGGAGCCAAATAAAATAGGAGTAATGGCAAAATCCTAGCTCCAAATCTCAATGGCAATATCTACAGCCTGGAGATCATCTCTACATCCTTCTCATTCCGACAGGGTGCGTCAACAAGGGCCCAAGGGTAAAATAAAAAATGGAATGATGGCAAAATCCTAGCTCCAGATCTCGATGGCGATAAATATATAGCATAGAGGTTGTATGGATGTCTACCCGACTTCAGCGAAGAATTGGCGCGACATCATCAAAGCAAAAACGAAGTGACAGCATATTCCTAGTTTCGGGTCTTGATAGCAATACATACAAAGCCTAAAAACTATTGGAGATCATCCCATCCCAGAAGGGTACGGTTATGACTCATCGGGGCTTCAAATTAAGCCTAACCTCAAGTAAAAAGCGCTACGGTAATATCTAACACTTGATCTTCCAATGGTAATACGGATATTCCAACCTAAGAAGATTACTTGAAGACGTCTTATTCATCCTCAGAAGGAATCAAAGACTTGACAGACACGGAGCTCCTTGAGCAGCAACCCAAAGGATTGCATATCGAGGATATATCAGCCAACGCGGTGGTACGATGGACTTAAACTTAGTACCGCAAACCTAACGGACCCCTAACAAAAAAAGGGGTTATCTATATTTCACATTAGGATACACGTGCGAGATTGTCTCGACTCGTAGGGAGAAACATCTTTATGAGACCCTCATGGCTCATAAAGGTGAAAAGCCTTAGGCAACGGGGATATTAACCTATTTTCTAAGCGATGCTGCCCTACAAGAAGGTTGAGATTGACTCTTATATACTATACACAGGCCACATTCTCCATAGTTGCATCCAAAGAGGAGAAGAAGCCACTTACGGGTCCTCTCGACTCGTAAAGGGAAAATACTCTTGTGAGATACTTATGACTCTCAAAAGAAAACACGCTTAGGAGTCCTAACGACTTCTAAGGAGAAAATGCACTTACGAGATCCTCTCGACTTGTAGAAAGAAACATCTTTATGAGACCCTCATGGCTTATAAAGTTGAAAAGCCTTAGGCGACAGATCTAAACCTGTTTACTAAGACATCGCCGCCTTACAAGAAGATCAAGATTGACTCTTGTATACTATCCACAGGCCACATTCTCCAAACTTTCATCCAATAAGGAGAAGAAGCCACTTACGGGTCCTCTCGACTCATAAGGGGAAAATACTCTTGTGAGATCCTTATGAATCTCAAGAGAAAACAGGCTTAGGAGTCCTCACGACTTCTAAGGAGAAAATACACACACGAGATCCTCTCGACTAGTAGGGAGATACATCTTAATAAGACCCTCACGGCTCATAAAGTTGAAAAGCCTTAGGCGACGAGGGTATCAACATGTTTCCTAAGCCATCGCCGCCCTACAAGGAGGTCAATACAGACTCTTGTATACTATCCATGGGCCACATTCTCTAAAGTTGCATCCAATGAGGAGAAGAAGCCACTTACGGGTCCTCTCGACTCATAAGGGAAAAATACTCTTGTGAGATCCTTACGACTCTCAAGAGAAAACACGCTTAGGAGTCTTCATGACTTCTAAGGAGAAAATACACCTACGAGATCCTCTCGACTCGTAGGAAGAAACAACTTTATGAGACCCTCACGGCTCATAAAGTTGAAATCCTTAGGCAACAGATCTAAACCTGTTTCCTAAACCATCGTCGTTCTACAAAGAGGTCAATACAAACTCTTGTATACTATCCACGTGCCACATTCTCCAAAATTGCATGACAATGAAGTGAAGAAGTCACTTACGGGTCCTTATGACTCGTAAGGAAAAAATACCCGAGTGAGATCCTTACGTCTTATGGAGGCGATGGACACTTATGAATCCTTACGATTTCTAGGGAGAATATGCACTTATGAGATACTCACAACTCATAGGGAGAAAAACATTCTCGAGACCCTTGTGGCTCATGAAGATGGACAAAGCGGCAGAGGCCTGAATCTGTCTCCTAAGCCTTCTATGGCGATGCATAATTTTGCAATACTTAACACATACACATACTTACGTGGGCAAACTAGTGGGGGAAATTTATTCCCACCAAAATTTTTGGCCAAGTATTGTTGTTCTTTTTATAAAAATGGAGGACAACCCTCACGTGCAAAGCATGTGAGCACTCACGTGCAAAGCACGCGACTACCTGTTGTAGTTAGGATTAAATCCTATAGCACGTCCACGTATTAAACACGTAAGCACCCACGTCTTAAACACGTGAGTTCCATTGCCACATTCTTTTGGTAGCGCTCACATGCAAAGCACGTGAGCGCCGCTGCCATATATGTATATGGCAGTACTCACGTGATAACATGTGAGCGCCCCAATTTAAAATGATCTCATCTGATAGAACTGAATTTTACGTGGAAAATATTTTCCTTGGAAAATATTTTCTTGGTCTTTCTAAAATAAGAAAGATCTTCTCTGTTAAACAGAATAAAATCTTATAGTTAGGAAAATATCTTCATAACAATATATTCATCCAATAGAATTAAATTCTATCTTAAGAAAATATTTACCTAATCTTATTAAAATAAACAAAAAATCTTCTCTGTTAAACAGAGAGATTTTGGATTAAAAAACAGCAGAGAAATTAATTCTCAATAAAGAAAAAAGATCATCTTCCTCCTTAAAACCCTAAGTAAAGAAAAAAGAAGAGATCAAAATATCTTCTATACCTTCCGTATATGAATACAAAGGTTTAACCCTTCGAAAAGAACTATGTTCTATCCCTGGATCTAAAATCCGCAAGACAAATCTTCCATAAGTTGAGAATTTAATTCTCATTGGGAAGATCTTGTTCTTAAGAATCAAGGATTCGAGGAAGAATAAGGTTAAAAAGGACTTGAGAGAAGAACATGAAGAAGATGGAGTTCATAATACTCCAAGAACTTAGTTCCTTCATAATCAAGAACTTAAATCTTAAAGAAACTAATCCCAAATTCTCAAAATAGTGATCTTGGTGATCGTTAATGGTCAAAATACCATTAGCAGATGTTTAACCTCTCTGAAAATATCAACAGAGATTAAATCTATAAGAAGACATCATCTCACATGAAACACACGTGAGTGCCAAAACTTAGCGTCTCATGTGAAACACATGTGAACGCCAAAATTCAGCGCCTCACGTGAGCACTCAAAAGAAGCTAAAAGCTCAGTGTCTCACGTGAAACACACGTAAGTGCCCTAAGATGAGCGCCTCATGTGAAACACACATGAGCGCCAAAAAAGACTAGTGTTTAGAACTATTTTAGCGCCTCATGTGAAACACACATGAGCGCTATATATCTGAGTGCTTAGCACTGCTAGGTAGTATAAAAACCCAATCTTAGCCCCAAATTGGCTAAGTCTGTGAAGCTTGAGATTCCTTTTTTCTTTTGAATCAACCGAGCCCATATGCTCATGATTTCCAAACTGATCTTAGTCCCATATACGACTAGTGACCTTTCATCAATGATATCCAAAATGATATTCATCTCATATCTTCTAAGTTAATCTTAGTCCCATATAAAACTAACGATTCTTAGGTCTACCGTGATCTTTTTCCTCTGTCAGGACCCGGTTCTTGTTCACGAAACAAAGTGCCACACGGAACAAAGTGACATGCCAATTATCATGCCAAGGGGGCGGGACCACCTCTTAAATTTGTGGGGCCACCTCTTAAGTCTGTGGGACCCACTGTAGAACAATGTGGAATCTTCAGAACACATTCCGAAAGAGGACCGAACTGCATTATAAATGTAATGATACCACCCTCAATTATAGAGGCGCCTTTTAAGTGAACCGGAACTATAGGAGCTTGAGAACTCCGTAGTTAAGCGTGCTCGGTCCAGGAAAGTCTTGGGATGGGTGACCTCCTGGGAAATGGCCCCTGGTCGGGTCCGGTTCGCTCCAAAGGACAAAACCGTGCAATTTTGGCCAGAGCGGACAATACCGTCTGTACTGGGGCGTGGGGCATTACATTTATGGTGGCTTATGCAGGTCCCTCAGTAGTAGGTCTATGGTTTGAGGACGAACCATTGTTCAAAAATGGGGAGAATGTCGGGACCGGGTTCTTGTTCACAAAACAAAGTATCACATGGAACAAAGTGCCACGCCAATTGTTATGCCAAGGGGGCGAAGGACACCTCTTGAATCCGTGGAGGCCACCTCTTGAGTCCGTGGGACCCACTGTAGAAAAATGGGGAATCTTCGGAACCGATGGATCTCTGGATCTCTTTTAGATGTTACATTCCGTTTATCTGCAGCGAGCACTGATGGATGGCTGAGATTGAGTTGGAGGGTTGCCTCCTGAAGCGTGTGCATCTCAATGGGTTTTATGTAGTTGAGGCCGAGGTACCTGCAAGGAAGTCCCGGGGTAGTTGTGCCACCGAGGACCCTCCGACGATCAAGTTAGACAGAGTATTTTGGAAGAGTAACGACCTATTGGGGTCAAATTGGCTTACCTGAGTCGTCTGAGAGAGGGGTTTATATAGTGGCAGCAATGGGAAGGCGGGCGCGAAATTCACGCCGGTTGTCACGCCCCTGGCGTTACGCCCGCGTGATAGGAGGGATTCCCCATTAATGAAGAGATATGCTCGTTAATGGAGGATCGTGATGGCGTGGAATGCGGGATCATGAGCGGCGGATATCTCACGTCTGGCAAGACTCGCGGAGCCATGGCGGAGGTGCCTGTGATCGGTGCTATGGGTCGGGTCCTGGTCGGGTCCGGTTCCCTCCAAAGCACAAAACCGTGCAGTTTCGGCCAGAACGGACAATACCGTCCGTACTGGGGCGTGGGGCATTACATTTATGGTGGCCTATGCAGGTCCCTCAGTAGTAGGTCTGTGGTTTGAGGACGAACCATTGTTCAAAGATGAGGAGAATGTCGGGACCTGGTTCTTGTTCACAGAACAAAGTATCACATGGAACAAAGTGTCACACCAATTGTAATGCCAAGGGGGCGAGGGCCACCTCTTGAATCCATGGGGACCACCTCTTGAATCCATGGGGGCCACCTCTTGAGTCCGTGGGACCCACTGTAGAACAATGGGGAATCTTCGGAACCGATAGATCTCTGGATCTTCTTCAGATGTTACATTCCATTGATCTGCAGCGAGCACTGATGGATGGCTGAGATTGAGTTGGAGGGTTGCCTCCTGAAGAGTGTGGATCTCAATGGGTTTTATATGGTTGAGGCCGAGGTACCTACAAGGAAGTCCTGGGGTGGTTGTGCCACTGAGGACCCTCCGACGATCAAGTTAGACAGAGTAACGGCCTATTGGGGTCAAATTGGCTTACCTGAGTCGTCTAAGAGAGGGGTTTATATAGTGGCAGTCATGGGCAGGCGGGCGTGAGATTCACTCCGACCGTTACGCCCCTAGCGTTATGCCCGCGTGATAAGCGGGATTCCCCATTAATGACGGGATATGCTCGTTATTGGGGGATCGTGATGGCGTGGAACACGGGATCATGAGTGGCGGATATCTCACGTCTGGCGAGATTTGCGGAGCCATGGTGGAGGCGTCTGTGATTGGTGTTGTGGGTCGGTCGGTGAGACCGAGGAAGCTAAGCTCGGCGAAAGGCTCGGGAACCAGCGGGAGGCCGAGGCATCTTGGATATGCGATAGCTTAGAGGCGAGCTGGAGGGCTAAGGGAACTCAGCATGCAGGAGGGCTCTGAGGCGAGCCGATGGTCGTTTGTAAGGTGATCGTAGGGGTGATCTGGAAAGCCACCGAAGGTCGGGAACATCCTCGGGCTAGGGCCCGGAGCATGCTTCCAATGTACCGTTCTTGATCCTTTTTCGTAGGCTTTGGGACACGCCACTTGCCACGTGTCATGATCTGGAGAAATACCACTTCTGAGCATCATCATTAGCCCCCACTCTCGTTCTGACCTATTTATGGGTCGGGTCGAGAGTGGACTATACGGAGAATCTTCTGCTCGGTTTGGCACCGAGAATCATGATGTCGATTGCCCAGGAACGAATGGAGGCATCATTTCGTATGTTAGGACCGGCTATCAACCGAACTTGATCTCTCCTATATTTTTTATTTGAACCATGTTAGGAGATTTTTCTACTTGAGCCATGTTACGAGCTTTCCTTCTTCAGGTGCATGCGCCGGGCAGAGGCTTGCCAGCTGGTTCAATGTGAGGCTCAGGGATCCACCGTTGAGACCGAGCATGAAGATGTCTGGTGGCTTCATGATGAGGGCTTTAATCCATCTCTTTATAGGGCAGGAAGCTGCCTGGAGTGGATGGACCGAGCAGGAGAATACCCGGTCGCCTTGTGATGAGGGCTTTTGATCCGCATTGTTATGGGGCAGGAAGCTGCCCTCCAGGATGAACCAAGCATGAGGATGCCCGGTCGCCTCTTGAGGAGGGCTTTCGATCCTTGGCGTCGAGGGGCAGGTAGCTGCCCGCCTGATTGAACCGAGCATGAGGGTGCCCGTTCGCCTCTTTGAGGAGGGCTTTCGATCCTTGGAGTACGTGGGGTAAGAGATTACCAGCCAAGGATGGACCGAGCAGGAAGCTGCTCAGTGGCCTTTTGGCGAGGGCTTTGATCCTTAGCGTCGGTGGGTAGTGAACTACCAGCCATGGATGGACCGAGCAGGGAAGCTGCTCGGTGGCCTCTTGGCGAGGGCTTTGATCCTTGGCGTCGGTGGGTAGCAAACTACCAGCCATGGATGGACCGGGCAGGGAAGCTGCTCGATGGCCTCTTGATGAGGGCTTGGATCCTTGGCGTCGGTGGGTAGCGAACTACCAGCCATGGATGGACCGAGCAGGGTTGCTGCTCGGTTGCCTCTTGGCGAGGGCTTTGATCCTTAGCGTCGGTGGGTAGCGAAGTACCAGCCATGGATGGACCGGGCAGGGAAACTGCTTGGTGGCCTCTTGATGAGAGCTTCGATCCTTAGCGCGGGAGGGCAAGGAGTTGCCTGCTAAGGATGGACTGAGCTGGGTTGCTGCTCGGTTGCCTCTTGATGAGGGCTTGGATCCTTGGCGTCAGTGGGTAGCAAACTACCGGCCATGGATGGACCGAGCACTGTAGCTGCTCGGTTGCCTCTCGGCGAGGGTTTTGATCCTTGGTGTCGGTGGGTAGCGAACTACCAGCCATGGATGGATCGGGCAAGGAAGCAGCTCGGTGGCCTCTTGATGAGGGCTTGGATCCTTGGCGTCGGTGGGTAGCGAACTACCAGCCATGGATGGACCGAGTAGGGTTGCTTCTCGGTTGCCTCTTGATGAGGGCTTTGATCCTTGGCGTCGGTGGGTAGCGAACTACCAGCCATGGATGGACCGGGCAGGGAAGCTGCTCGGTGGCTTCTTGATGAGGGCTTCGATCCTTAGCGCGGGAGGGCAAGGAGTTTCCTGTTAAGGATGGACCGAGCAGGGTTGCTGCTCGGTTACCTCTTGATGAGGGCTTGGATCCTTGGAGTCGATGGGTAGCGAACTACCATCCATAGATGGACTGAGCAGGGTAGCTGCTTGGTGGCCTCTTGATAGGGGCTTTGATCCTTGGCGTCGTGGGGTAAGAGATTACCAGCCAAAGATTGACCGAGCAAGGTTGCTGCTCGGTTGCCTCTTGGCAAGGGCTTTGATCCTTAGCGCGGGAGAGGCCTGCTAAGGATGGACCGAGCAGGGCTACTGCTCGGTGGCCTCTTGGTGAGGGCTTTGATTCTTAGCGCGGGAGGGCATGGAGAGGCCTGCTAAGGATGGACCGAGCAGGGTTGCTGCTCGGTGGCCTCTGTTCATATCAGAATTTTGCATTATTATATTCCACATTCTTAATCATATTGAAAATAAATAGGTGTTTTTGATCCATGTCTATTAAATAGTTGCAGGTTACAGGTTCTCGGAACAATACAGTGAAAATGATGAAAAGACGCTACGAAAGTGAGACTACGACCAACAAATTGAAGAATCTTTATGATGCCGCCTACAGTTTAAGGAACAAATGAAGATCAATGAACAGTTCGATTTCACAAAGCACGAAGGCGGCACAAGATTCCAGACTTCAACACGAAGCGAACGGTAAAAGTCCACAACATTCTGCACTGTGGAAATCTGGAAGAAACTAGAAGACATTCTGAAAAACCAAGTGAAGAAACCAGAAGTAAAATGCAACATGAAGAATACCTGAGAAAATGAGCCAGAGAACATTCAAGATGGCCGCGGATCCGCGGCCCAACAAGGCTTATGGCCGCGGATCCGCTGCCGTGCAACACACGTGTCGGTGCGTGTCGGTGGGAGTCGATGCATTGACCCGGTTTTCTTAGGGTATTTTTATAATTCTAGATGTGGATCAGATGTAAACACTAGGGTTTCTCCTATCTATAAATAGGAAGCCTGCAGCTCTTTTTGGAGCATGCCTCTTTTTATTTCTCTAGTTTAAAATTTCCATTCATTGTAATCGTCAAAGAGTGCATCAATAAAGTAAGGTTTTTTTCTTGAATTTATTATCTGCATTTTTATTTCTTTGTAATTTTTATCTGCCGTAGTTAATTTCCGCACGTTAATTAGGCTATTAAAATAAAATCATACAAAAATGAATTCCATTGTTAATTCCCTAATGAGTGAGTAGTTCCTTACTTGTTAGGGTTTGGTTTGGGGAAGGTTTGAGAGATGAAAATCTCTCACTCCTTTCTTACCCGTTCAATATTTTAAAGTAGGACTTTATGCAAACCAAACACACACCACTCACTATGGCACCCTATCCCACGAGGTAGCTGTGATTCCCTAGTTAAGACCGGTTGTGGTTGATTTCCATAGAGGTTAGGGATAAGAGTTAAGAAAGGACGGACAAAGACCAAAGGGAAGAAACTTAGTTTCTTCCTAGTCGTGCTAATCCCCTTTGTTAACTATTACCTTAACACCTAAGTTCTTAATTAGGGCAAAGAAAGCGGTGAGTAGAATTGACTTTCCAAATTAACCTAATCCTAACCCTAGAAAGGTTTTAATCCAAATCAAATTCAACCTCAGTTTTTATAGAAAATCAAAACCTACCACAAATAGGAATTGACTCGTTAGAACAACTAGAAAAGACACGTTTTCCCTGTGGACCGACCCGTATTCAATCGGCTAGCTACCAAGCGACATCGTCTTGATTGCGGTTAATTCATTGATTTCAAAACGCATAAGCAAAATCACTCAACAATCAAATGGTGCCGTTGCCGGGGATAACGGTAGTTATTTCCTTTTGGTAATTTCGGGTTAGTTAAAAAATTGAAAAAAAAATCATAAAAACTGAAAAATATTTTTAAAAAAACAAAAAAAATTATCATCTTGTTATTTTTTGAAGGGTTTTCGTGCGAATTATGCAGGAACAGAAAGATGAACAAATTCAGATCTGGAAAAATCTAGTGAACAAAACAGCAAACAGCAGATCTGAACAAACAAATGAGAACCACAACAGGCAACAGAAGAATTTTGGAGGCTTGAACCAACATTTCCACCACGGAACCGCCGCAATTGCAAGCCTTTGGCCGCGGATCCGCCGCGCCTTGCTGACGTCATCTTTCCAAAACTTCTCTGTAAGCATTCTTTTTCTCTCTTCTGCCCTCTGAAATCCTCTGAAAAATTTTCCTGCAGGGTTCTTTGCGCAAAACTTCTCCCTCTCCAATAACTTGATTTTGTGCAAGATTCTTTGCGCCGCAAATAAAAAAAATTGGCAAGTGTTTTGGATTTTTGTGTGTTTACCGCTTTGCATTTTTAAAACGGACTTTTAAGAGGCTATAACACCAATCCAGATTGGGTGGGGATTTCATTACCCTTCCTAGGACCCCAAAAATCATAAAAAGCATTTGCATCAACCCTCGAGTTAATTAAAAAAATATTAGACTCGGCCAATAAGGACTGTCGTGCTCATTAGGACAAAGAAAAGGTTCTAGGCATCGGTCGTTTATCTAAACCAGACATTGTGGTGCCTAGGCTAGACAAGTGGGAAAGGTAATTTTAAAAGGCCCATCACACGGTGATTCGTGAGCGGATCCCTCCTTTCTTTACTTGTGCTTACCTGGCCACAATTGGCGGTAAAGAGGCGATTCGAGAATCTCACAACTTACCCTTTGGAACAGTTAGGAGAAGTCTAGTTGACTTAGGAGACCCTAGCTCTAGGCTTGATTGTGCATATTGTGATTGCTTGAAAGTGTGTCTAAGCTCCTTGTAAAAAATCTTTTGTAAAAACTCCATTAAAAAACAACAAAACAAAATTTAAAAAAAAAAACTTGCCATTTTGTCGCTAGAAATCCATTGCACCCCACTTTCTCTCATTGATGTTTTCTTATCCCCACCTTTTGTTTTTTACCTTTTGACTACACTACACCTTGTTAGTGTATGTCCAGTTGGTCTAGGGACACTAGCGTCCGTTTAGTCCGTGTCTCGTTAGTGCCTACTGACGACGCTTTCGACTCCGAAGTCGAAATTCCCTCCACTTCTTTACCTTCATCTTCAAATTCATCATCTACTAAGGAGATGTCGGGATTCAATCCTAACAACCCCTTACCTATGGGACTGATTCCACCTCAACTGGGTGCGAATAACCCACCACACCCTCCTGTCGAAGTGCCCCAATGAATCGCGCTTGAGGATCTTTTCTATCCCATCCGCACTTCCCACCTGTCTTTCACTTCCACCGGCTAATGGGGATAACTTTGAAATTAAACCCCACTTCATCAATATGTTGCCCAAATTTCACGGGCTGGAATCCGAAGATGCCTACATCTTCATTAATAAATTCCAGAATGTTTGCGCAATGATGAAGACCACACAACTTTTTGATGATGCTATAAGGCTACGTGTCATTCCATTCACTTTATGTGACCTAGCTGAAAAATGGTTGTATAGCACTGCATCACACTCCATAAAAATTGGGAAGAGTTTGTTAAGGCTTTTCTAAAAAAGTTTTACTCACACCACAAGACCGCGAGAATTCGCAACGAAATTATTCAATTTTCCCAGCTTCCTTCCGAACCTTTTTGGAAGTGTTTTGAAAGATTTAAGGACCTTCTTGTTCAGTGCCCTCACCACGGTATCGAGAATTGGCAACTTTGCCAAACTTTATACGAAGGACTGAACCCATCAAGTAAGCAGTTGTTGGAAACCATTTGTCAAGGTCACTTTCTTACAAAATCAAGCGAGGAAGCTTGGCAATTTCTCGACGATCTTGCTGAACAAACACTTCAGTGGGAAAGCACTAAGACAACTTCATCTACTTCATCAGGTCAGTCTAGGGCAGGCATACATCAACTTGATATGTCGATTGCAATGAAGGCCGAAATGGCTGCACTCACGAAAAAACTTGAAGCAATTGAGAGAAAATTCTCATCGCCTTCTCATGTCCCAACTTTACCCCCACGCACTGTTTGCGCTTGTTGTTCGGATCCGTCCCATCTAACCGAAGAGTGTCCTTACAACCCACCTATTCAAGGACAAGATCAAGTCAATGCTGCCTTTCAGTAAAGACAAAGAAATGATCCATACTCTTCAGCTTACAATCCTGGTTGGAGGAGCCACCCAAATTTTGCTTGGAATCAAAATCAACAACAATTCCAAAGCAATAACAACTTTCAAAGGCCTCCTCACAACAACAAGCCCCTCAACAAACTCAATATCAGCAACCTTTCTAACCCCAACCTTACCAAAACCAAATGAACAATTTTGTACCAAACAACTCTTATCCTCAAAACAATTTTGTTCAGCCGAATAACGATAAGGTTTCCTCGCTAGAACAAAGTCTGGATGCGTTTTTAAAACAATCTACGCAATCCTCAGCCAGCATCCAATCATCCATTCAGTCTTTGGTGCAGCATACTACTTCACATGATCAGAGCATCAAGATAATTGAAGCCCAAATTGCACAACTGAATGCTGCGTTAAGCGAGCGAGAAAAGGGTAAACTTCCATCTCAACCACTGCAAAATCCCGGTCACACACAAAATACATATGTTGCTCATGAACAACAAAATCATAATGTGAGTGCCGTGACTACATTGAGATCTAGAAAGGTATTGCACAACAACGTTGGTAATAATGATGACACCCCGTCCGCCGCTTCTTCTTCTTCTTCATCTTCTTCAGAACCTGTTCTTCATTCTTCACAAGGCTCTACTTCTTCTACTAATTCGAACGGACCCACATCTCACTCCACGAAAACACCAACACTGGGATTCGTTCTAACTCCGCAGTCTACTCCACAAACATTGGACTCAGCAAATTTTCAAAATGTTTCATTTCCAAACAGGTTGAGATCTAATAAACCTATTCCACAAATGGAGAAGATTGTGGAGTTATTCAAATATGTTAGCATTAACATACCTCTCTTGGATGCAATCCAACAAGTCCCTTCTTACGCTAAAATCTTAAAGGACTTATGCACCAAGAAGAGGAAATCGCAGGTACCTAAGAAAGTTTTCTTGGCTAGTGCAGTAAGTGATGCTCTTATCCAACCTTTACCCCAAAAACATAAGGACCCTGGCTGTCCTACAATTTCAATAACAATTGAGGATAAGAACATCAATCGCGCACTTTTAGATCTTGGTGCCAGTGTTAATTTGCTTCCCTATTCAGTATATGAACAATTAGGCATTAGAGAGCTGAAACCCACACATTTTACTCTCCAAATGGCCGACCGATCCATCACCCATCCTAGGGGTGAGTTAGAGAATGTGTTAATTAAAGTAGGGGATTTCATTTTCCCCGTTGATTTCATTGTTATGGACACACGGCCTGTAGCTAACCCCCGGAGTCAAATTCCAGTGATACTCGGTCGACCATTCCTTACGACTTCTAATGCGGTGATCAATTGTCGAAATGGTTCGATGAACCTATCTTTTGGAAATATGACAATTGAACTCAACATTTTTAAGTTGGAGAATCAGCCCTCCGAGGCTAATGCTAGTATACTTGATATTTGCTCGATCTAAGAGATCACGCAGGAGGACTGGGAGCTCGAAAAATTTCTGTTCGATCACAGCAGTTTTGACGCCACTAGTGCGTTCCTCCTTGAATCTGACACAGCTTTCACACCCGATAACGATTACGAGTGTTTCACTTTTTTGGACGATTTTGAAGACTCGCCACCTGAGTTTGAGTCCTTTGAATTTTCGGATGAGTTAGCTGAACCATCCGACTCGGTTGCTTACACTCTCTTTGAACCATTGTTGGAATCCTTCGAGTCGAGACAGTTTCACCAATTTTACCTTCAATTGTTTCACCTTCAAAACTCAAACTCAAGCTATTGCCGTCACACCTTAAATACGCTTATTTAGGTGAGAATGAGACCCTTCCTGTTATCATATCGGCATCTCTAGCTCTCGAGCAAGAGAAAACCCTTTTAATGGTCTTACAAAATAATCGGCAAGCTTTTGGCTGGACTATGGCGGACATCAAGGGGATTAGTCCCCTCATAGTTGAACATCATATACATATGATGGATGATACCAAACCAGTAAGGGATCCACACATCAACCCCATAATGAAGGAGGCTGTTAAAAAGGAGATTGTAAAATGTCTTGATAGTGGTATCATTTACCCTATCTCCGATAGCCAGTGGGTTAGCCCCATTCACGTTGTCCCAAAGAAATCGGGCATAATGGTCATAACTAATGAGGCAAATGAGTTAATACCTAGTTGCACCCAAACTGGGTGGCGAGTTTGCATCGATTATAGAAAACTCAACGCCGCGACACGGAAAGACCACTTTCCATTACCTTTTATTGACCAAATGCTAGAACGATTGGCTGGGCATGAATTTTACTGCTTTTTGGAAGGCTACTCCGGCTATAATCAAGTTCCCATCGCCGAAAAGGACTAAGACAAGACCACCTTTACTTGTCATTTCGGTACATTCGCTTACCGGCGCATGCCCTTTGGGTTATGCAATACACCCGCCACTTTCCAGTGGTGTATGATGGGCATCTTTTCAGACATGGTGGAAAAATTCTTGGAGATTTTTATGGATGATTTCTCCATTTTCGGTGACTCCTTTGATGAGTGTTTGCTACATTTAGATGCAGTTCTTACCCGTTGTAGGGATAAGAACCTCACTTTAAATTGGGAGAAATGCCACTTTATGGTACGAGAGGGTATTGTCTTAGGACATATCATCTCGCAAAATGATATTGAGGTTGATAAAGCTAAGATTGAAGTCATTTCAAATATTCCTCCTCCCAAGTGCGTCAAAGACATCCGAGCCTTCCTTGGCCATGCCGGTTTCTATAGACGGTTCATCAAGGATTTTAGCAAGATAGCTAGACCCTTGACTCTTTTGTGGCCAAGCACATAACTTTTGATTTTGACTCAAGCTGCATGAAGGCAGTCATTCAAACACTCACTTATTTCCGCTCCCATTCTTTCATCTCCTGACTGGACGCATCCATTTGAAATTATGTGCGATGCATCCGATTTCGCCATTGGTGTTGTCCTTGGACAGCACATAAATAAGATACCGCACGTAATTTATTACGCTAGCCGAACATTAAACGAGACCCAATTGAATTACATAACAACTGAAAAGGAATTCTTAGCCGTTGTGTTTGCACTAGAAAAATCCAGGCCCTATTTAATCGGCTCTCCAGTCATCGTTTACACAGACCACTCAGCTCTTCGCCATCTTTTTTCGAAGAAGAATGCTAAATCTCGGCTGATACGTTGGATTCTCTTGCTACAAGAGTTTGACCTTGTCATAAGAGACAAGAGAGGATGCGAAAACGTAGTCGCCGACCACCTTTCATGACTTCCTTCTTCGCCTACACTTCAAATTCCTAGTAGAGACGTTTTTCCAGATGAGCAGCTCTTAACCGTATCATGCGAACCTTGGTTCACAGATATCGTAAATTATTTAGCCACCGGACTGATACCAAACGATTGGTCGAATCAGGACAGACTCCGATTCCTGTCCCAAGTAAAACATTTCTATTGGGATGAACCGTATCTCTTCAAATACTGTTCCGACCAAATCATTCGTCGGTGTGTCCCCGACAACTAGTTTAAGAGCGTGCTGTCATTCTGCCACGATCAAGCGTGTGGCGGGCATTTTGGCCCCAAAAAGACAGCAGAAAAAATCTTGCAGTGTGGCTTCTACTGACCACGACTTTTTAAAGATGCATACGAATATTGCAAGACATGCTCCCGGTGCCAACACTTGGGCCGGATATCTCGAAGAAATGAAATGCCGCTCCAACCAATTTTGGTTGTTAAAATTTTTGACGTTTGGGGATAGACTTTATGGGACCATTTCCCAACTCTTTTGGGAACATGTATATTCTACTTGCTGTTGACTATGTTTCAAAATGGGTCGAGGCTGTGCCCAGCCGAACTAATGATAACAAAGTTGTCATTAGATTTCTTAAAGAAAACATTTTTTCTCGGTTTGGGCATCCTCGCACGATTATCAGTGATAATGGATCTCATTTTTGTAATAGGACTTTCGAGTCCTTAATGCGCAAATACTCCATTACTCACAAACTGTCAACGCCATATCACCCCCAAACTTGTGGGCAAGCCAAGATTTCAAATCGGCAGATTAAACGGATATTGGAGAAAACGGTTTCCAAAAACCGTAAAGATTGGTCATCAAAACTGATTGATGCACTTTGGGCATTCCGTACTGCCTATAAGACCGATCTTGGCATGTCTCCATACAGGCTTGTTTATGGAAAGGCTTTCCACCTTCCAGTTGAAATAGAGCATAAGGCATTTTGGGCAATTAAAGAGTTGAATTTATCCTTGGGAGATGCGGGCAACAATAGAAAGCTGCAATTGAACGAATTAGACGAGCTGCGGGATGAAGCCTATAAGAATGCGGTAGTTGTTAAAAACCGAACGAAGGTGTTCCACGATAAACACCTTATGCGCAAGACTTTCAAACCTGGTCAACAGGTTTTACTTTACGATACTCGGTTACATTTCCATCCCGGCAAGCTCAAATCTCGATGGAAAGGGCCATTTTTGGTACGCACCGTATATCCGCACGGTGCGGTCGATCTAAAAAACCCGGAGGACGGTACACTGTTTAAAGTAAACGGACATCGACTTAAACCATTCCTCACTGCGGACCCTTCGGAGGAGCTCCTGTTTTTACAGGAGCCGATCTACATTGACTGATTTTCCTCCATCTACCCCTAAATTTCGATTATCTAGCCAAAACACTGTTTCAAACAAGTTTGGGGGTATGTATCATTTGTAATTTTATAAAAACAAAATAACATAAAAATTTGAAAATTTGAAAATAAAAAAAAATTGGGTATTTTTGTAAATTTCCAAATTTAATAAAATAAAAATAAAAATTTTACTTGCAAATAATTTCTTCCTTTTAAGAGGGGCTTTTTACAAATGACCAAAACACTCCCCCTATAAATATACCCCGACCCCTCTCTGTTTTACAAACCCTAAAAATTGTTCACAGAAAACCCTAGTCGCCGCCGCAGTTTTTGCAGAGAGATCTCCTTCAGCCGCCGCGCATCCGCCGCCGAAGGCACGCTCCCGCCGCGCTTCCGCCGTGCCCCTTCCACGTCTCCCTCTGAAACTTTCAGAGGCGGTTTGCATCTTCTTCTCCTTCTGTGTTAAATATTTTTAGATCTGTAAATTTTCTGTGATGGCTCCGAAATGCAATTAGAGCGTGATTTTTCACAAATCTTTTCACACACCATATATGGGAGTTATTTTGCTGATGAAATCGCACGGAGGGGTGGAATTTTTTAATCTATAATCACCCAAATGCTTACGCTCTTCCAGATCTAGTCACTCGTTTTTACAAGTGCATGGAAGAAGGCTGCCTTGCACAATACGGATTTATCAAATTACTGTGGGGCGATAAGGAGATAATTATTGACAGAGACTTCATCCATAAAGTCACTTTAATCCCTAGGTTACATGTTCACGACCAACCCCTTCAGTTTGAAGAGTACATGCCCTTAATAGGTAATGATTGCTCAAGGAAACCGAGAAAGGGAATATAAGCTAGAACCCTTTTCGCTAATGTTTTAACCGTGTGCCGGTAGGCACAAAACAATATTTTTGGGAGTTCCCATAATACCACATTTTTCACCCCGTCACTTCATATCGTGTACACCCTAATGACTAGGAACCCTAGATTCGACATGTGCACGGTTCTGCTTAACTCAATTGGTGCTGGCAAAAAAGCCACGAATTACCCCTGCCCCATGTTAGTAACACAACTGTTTCGCTATTTCCTCCCTGTGGAGGAATTTGAATTTTACATGCATAGAGGTATACCCATCAGGCCTCTCATTGAGGGCGTATCCACGTCCTATACCCGCTTGACTGATGTTTGGTCACGAACAGAACCGATGGAACACGTGCCCGCCAGAACACCTAGCTCCAGCTCGACCGCGAGCGAGGAAGAGCTCACCCCCTTAGAACATGCACGTTTAATGAGAAGTGCCATTAGGGGGATTGACAATTTGAGGGGGATGATGAGGGAGCATGATCGGCGTCTGATAGAAGTAGAGCAGGGGGTCAGAACCCTGCTAGTTAGGGAGGAGCGTTCATGTTCATGCTCAAGGGCACGGTGAGGGCCGGACCAGTGAGGGCACTGCTTTTGGTAAGTTTGGGGGAGGAGGTGCTTGTAAATAGTTATCATTACATTGCATATTTTTTTTAAAAAATTTGTATATATTTTTTCTTTTTCTTTTGCATGTTTAATTCTGCATTGCATCTTTATAAAAAATTATAAAAATTGAAAAAAATGAAAATTAAAAAAATATAAAAGAAAAAAATCAAATGAAAAATTGAAAAATTTTAAAAAAAATTCAAATTGAAAAATTCAATTTTGGCCATAATTGACTTAAGTTTGACAAGATGGTTGACTAGTTAGGAAGAACTAGATCCTAAACTTAGTAAATTAAAAACCCTAAAAATAACCTTTCTTAAAATTTAAAGGTAGAAAATATATGTCTTTGTAGTTTACTTAGAAATAGGCAAATTTTGAGTTCACTTCTTGGGCTAAGTCAAAATAAGGGAAGAGTATTGAAATTTTTATTGAAGTGTAAGTCTGAAAAATAATTCCGAACGTTAAGTCCAAATTCTGAAAATATGTACCCTATAACTTGCACAAACACGCACATTGAAACTTGGAATAGTAGATGATACCTTGAAATTCTCTTGTCTAAAATCCTTAGTATGAAGGAAAATAAAATTATGAGTGTGAATAAAGAAATATAAAAAAATGAACACTGGTTTTGTAATTACTTAAGGCTGCGTAAAATAAAAAATATATAGCGAGGGTGCTTTATCACCTAGTGCCTTAGACCAACTGGTTCGGGAGTCACTGCTAAAAGCCTTAGGTATTACAAGACGAGGAATTACGCTTTAATGCGCAAACACATTTTGTAATCGGTCGTTAGTATCTCAAGAAGTATTAACGGTCGCATGAAGGATGCGTGAGCAATTTCAACTAAAAATTCACTAACTAAAAGTACTTTGGATGATGGATAAGAGTATAATAGCTTGAATTGAATTTTCAAGTGTAGGGGTGATACATACACACACGTAGGGGTATATGATTGGGGTTTGGATGAGAGATAGGAATGAAAAATAGGACTTATATCTTCAGTAGAGATGATAAAAATTCCTAAGTTGAGATGGAACCTTAGAAGGAAAATTCAAAAGATATTGAAAGCTAAATAAATACAATCTTAAGTTAAATGATAAGTGAGTGTGAAAAATACGGGTTGATAATTTCTGAGTTGAAGATAATAGAATTTCTTGCTAGAACACCGAATTGAAGAATGAAAGTCAATAGGCCAAATTGATCTGATTTTGTGGGTAGTATCCGCTGAAAACCCTCAGGAGACAACACTCCTCCTACTAGGGACACCTAGAGGTTTAACGGTTTATTGCACGAGCTCAGTGCAATCGCGTTTCCCTGCGAAAGTGAGGTTAGGTTTTTTTTCGAGAATAAAACTAGTTTTGCTCAGGACGAGCAAAAGATAAGTTTGGGGGTATTTGTTCATATCAGAATTTTGCATTATTATATTCCCCATTCTTAATCATATTGCAAATAAATAGGTGTTTTTTATCCTTGTATGTTAAATAGTTGCAAGTTACAGGTTCTCGGAATAATACAGTGAAAATGATGAAAAGACGCTACGAAAGTGAGACTACCACCAACAAATTAAAGAATCTTTATGATGCCGCCTACAGTTTAAGGAACAAATGAAGATCAATGAACAGTTTGATTTCACAAAGCACGAAGGCAGCATAAGATTCAAGACTTCAACACGAAGCGAACGGTAAAAGTCCACAACATTCTGCACTGTGGAAATCTGGAAGAAACTAGAAGACATTCTGAGAAACCAAGTGAAGAAACCAGAAGTAAAATGTAACATGAAGTATACCTGAGAAAATGAGCCAGAGAACATTCAAGATGGCCGCGGATCCGCGGCCAAACAAGGCTTATGGCCGCGGATCCGCGGCCGTGCAACGCACGTGTCGGTGCGTGTCGGTGCATTGACCCGGTTTTCGTAGGGTATTTTTGTAATTCTAGATGTGGATCAAATGTAAACCCTAGGGTTTCTCCTATCTATAAATAGGAAGCCTGCATCTCTTTTTGGAGCATGCCTCTTTTTATTTCTCTAGTTTAAATTTTCCATTCATTGTAATCGTCAAAGAGTGCATCGATAAAGTAAGTTTTTTTAATCTTGAATTTCTTATCTTCATTTTTATTTCTTTGCAATTTTATCTGCCGTAGTTAATTTCCGCATGTTAATTAGGCTATTAAAAGAAAATCACAAAAAAATGAATTCCATTGTTAATTCCCTAATGAGTGAGTAGTTCCTCACTTGTTAGGGTTAGGTTTGGGGAAGGATTGAGAGATGAAAATCTCTCACTCCTTTCTTGCCCGTTCAATATTTTAAAGTAGGACTCTATGCAAACCAAACACACACCGCTCACTACGGCACCCTATCCTACGAGGTAGCGGTGATTCCCTAGTTAAGACCGGTTGTGGTTGATTTCTATAGAGGTTAGGGATAAGAGTTAAGAAAGGACGGACAAGGACCAAAGGGAAGAAACTTAGTTTCTTCCTAGTCGTGCTAATCCCCTTTGTTAACTATTACCTTAACACCTAAGTTCTTAATTAGGGCAAAGAAAACGGTGAGTAGAATTGACTTTCCAAATTAACCTAATCCTAACCCTAGCAAGGTTTTAATCCAAATCAAATTCAACCTCAGTTTTTATAGAAAATCAAAACCTACCACAAATAGGAATTGACTCGTTAGAACAACTAGAAAAGACACGTTTTCCCTGTGGACCGACCCGTACTCAACCGGCTAGCTACCAAGCGACACCGTCTTGATTGCGGTTAATTCTTTGATTTCAAAACGCATAAGCAAAATCACTCAACAATCAGCTACTTGATGAGGGCTTTGATCCTTAGCGCGGGAGGGCATGGAGAGGCCTGCTAAGGATGGACCGAGCAAGGTTGCTACTCGGTGGCCTCTTGATGAGGGCTTTGATCCTTAGCGTGGGAGGGCATGGAGAAGCCTGCTAAGGATGGATCGGGCAGGGAAGCTGCTCGGTTTCCTCTTGATGAGGGTTTGGATCCTTGGCGTCGGTGGGTAGCAAACTACCAGCCATGGATGGACCGAGTAGGGTAGCTGCTCGGTGGCCTCTTGATGAGGGATTTGATCATTGGCGTTGTGGGGTAAAAGATTACTAGCCAAGGATGGACCGAGTAGTGTTGCTGCTCGGTTGCCTCTTGACGAGAGCTTTGATCCTTAGCGCGGGAGAGCATTGAAAGGCCTACTAAGGATGGACCGAGCAGGGATACTACTCGGCGGCCTCTTGGTGAGGGCTTTGATCCTTAGCACGGGAGGGCATGGAGAGGCCTGCTAAGGATGGACCGAGCAGGGTTGCTGCTCGGTGGCCTCTTGATGAGGGCTTTGATCCTTAGCGCGGGAGTTCATGGAGAGGCCTGCTAAGGATGGACCGAGCAGGGTTGCTGCTCGGTGGCCTCTTGATGAGGGCTTTGATCCTTAGCGTGAGAGGGCATGGAGAGGCCTGCTAAGGATGGACCGGGCAGGAAGCTGCTCAGTGGCCTCTTGATGAGGGCTCCGATCCACAACGTTGAGGGGTAGGAAGCTACCAGCCGCGGATGAGCAGAAGACATCCATCGATCATGCACGGAGTTTCAGCATGGAAGAAAAAGAACGCAATTCAGATCGTAGAGAAGCAAGAATCTTTATTATTAAACAAAATATAATTTATGTAATTTTGTTTAGATTCTTCTGTATTGAGGGACCGAGATCGGCAAGTGTCCTTATTGCTCAGACTTGGGTCGGTCGGTGATGACCATGATTTGTCCTATCGTCAGCTCTGCGTCATTAATTTGATCGACTTGCATCCGATCTGTTTGACGTTTGTCTAGTGGGTACTTTGCTAGGTGACCCGAGCGGATTAACTCCTCGATATAGTCATGGAGCTGCTTGCAGTTCTCGGTGGGGTGGCCCAGCGACCTGTTGAAAGCGCAGTAGGGGCCACGGGTGCGCTTGGCCGCCTTTTGATCGACCGAGGGGAGTTTGAAGAACCTCTCGCCCTTAGCCTCTTCCAACGGTACCGTCTGGGAGACGTTGAGCGGGGTGTACTCCTAAAACTTCGGGGAGTAGGGCTTTGGCCACCATCTCCTTTTTCTCCTCCCTAGCCATTTTCTTCTGATCGGCTTGCTCTGTCCGTGGCAGGTTGGCGTTCACCTCGGACTCAAGCTGGATCTCACGTTCGGTCCAAGCCTTTACCTCGGCTATGGTCTTAGGTTGCGCTAATGCAAAGGAGCATAGCCACTCCTTGTGCCTAAGACCCGACCTAAGGGATGTAATGACCGTCTCGTTCCGGTGCTCTAGGACCTTAAGGAGGGCGTTGTAGAAGCGGGTGACGTATCCTTTGAACGATTCTTTATCCCCGCTCTTTATGGTGAAGAGATGATCAACGGTCCGCTCCTTCCGTCTGTTCCCAACGAAATGACCGAGGAACTGGGTGGCCAGCTCATTGAAGGTAGAGATTGAGCATGACACGAGTCCTCGGAACTGGTCTCGTCCAGAGCGGATGAGAGTGGTGGGGAAAGCGCGGCATTTCACGGCGTCGGAATTGTCCTGGAAGCTCATCCCGACTGTGAACTCGTCCAAATGGTCCTTCGGGTCGGACTTCCCGTTGAAGAGTGAGACCTTCGGGGGCTTGTTCCGGGAGGAGACGTGGAGGGCAAGTAGCTCTTTGGTGAAAGGCTTCGTGAGCGAGTCGGCGGCATAATTAGCCCCGTCGCTTGAAGGACGATTTTCCCGATGTATGCCTTCGATCTTCTTTTCGAGGGCGTCAAGTCGGCCGTGGTATCCCGACGATTCGGCATACTCTGACTTTTGGCCTCTGCTGCCGAAGACCTGCGCCTGGCCACGGCCCCGGTTCCATTCGATGAGGTTCCTTAGGTCCCCTGGAGAGGTCGTCTTCGAGCTACCGTGGTGAGTCTCATCCGTGTGACCCCGTCAAGGGAGGGGGTGTCGGTCATGCCTGGGTGCAGGCGAGCTGACCGACACCACCTCGGGAGGGACAGGGGCGCGATGGCCTCGGGGCGAGGCACTCTGGCGAAAGATCTCGGTGTTGAGTTGTACGGAGCCCAGCGGGTCATTGAATACGTTGGCCTGGGGGATCTGCGGCCGCCGGAGACAGCGAGGTGGTGTTCGGTCATGCCGACGCGAGCAGAGTCTTCTCTCCCTCTATAGGCATCCCGGTCCCGAGGTGGGGGAGCGGCAACCTGGGGAGCTTGCCCGACCATTTGAAAATGGACATGTGCATCCACGATGGACGCGACCCGATCTATCCGAGCAGATAGGGCATGAATGGCGTTCGGGGGAGGAGGGGATTCTCCCTCGTCTCCACTGCGGGGAGGGCGATGACTGGTGCTTGGATCGTCGTGGTGACCGCTCGCCATGAAGTTGAGATTGGAAGGTGAACTTTAGTTAAGTGGAACTAGCATTCCCACAGACGGCGCCTACTGATGGATCTCTGGATCTCCTTCAGATGTTACCTTCCGTTGATCTACAGCGAGCGCTGATGGATGGTTGAGATTGAGTTGGAGGATTGCCTCCTGAAGCGTGTGGATCTCAATGGGTTTTATGTGGTTGAGGCCGACGTACCTGCAAGGAAGTCCCGGGGTGGTTGTGCCACCGAGGACCCTCCGAAAATCAAGTTAGACGGGGTATTTTGTCAAAGTAACGGTCTATTGGGGTCAAATTGGCTTACCTGAGTCGTCTAAGAGAGGGGTTTATATAGTAGCAGCCATGGGCAGAGGAGCGCGAGATTCACGCCGGCCGTCACGCCCCTGGCGTTACGCCCGCGTGATAGGCAGGATTCCCCATTAATGACGAGATATGCTCGTTAATGGGGGGTCGTGATGGTGTGGAACGTGGGATCATGAGCGGCAGATATCTCGCATCTGGAGAGATTCGCGGAGCCGTGGCAGAGGAACCTGTGATCGGTGCTGTGGGTCGGTCGGTGAGACCGAGGAAGCTAAGCTCGGCGGGAGGCTCGGGAACGAGCGGAAGGCCGAGGCATCTTGGATATGCAATAGCTCATAGGCGAGCTGGAGGGATGAGGGAACTCAGCGTGCAGGAGGGCTCCGAGGCTAGCCGATGGTCGTTTGTAAGATGATCGTAGGGGTGGTCTGGAAGGCCACCAAAGGTCGGGAACATCCTCGGGCGAGGGCCCAGGACATGCTTCCAATGTACCGTTCTTGATCCTTTTTCGTAGGCTTTGGGACACGCCACTTGCCACGTGTCATGATCTGGAGAAATACCACTTCTGAGCATCATCAGGAACACATTCCAAAAGAGGACCAAACTGCATTATAAATGTAAGGATACCACCCTCAATTATAGAAGTGCCTTTTAAGTGAACCGGAACTATAGGAGCTTGAGAACTCCGTAATTAACCATGCTCGGGCTAAGGAAGTCTTGGGATGGGTGACCTCCTGCGAAGTGGCCCCTGGTCGGGTCTGGTTAGCTCCAAAGAACAAAACCGTGCAGTTTCGGCCAGAGTGGACAATACCGTCTGTACTGGGGCGTTACACCCTCAAACACGGGATTTGGTTCAAGGGTACATATTTCCACACATATGATATACGTCGTTGTAATTCCTCAACGTCTTCAGAGAGGTGGCAAGTCCTAACAACCAACAACTCCTTTTCTTTCGTCCTAAACACGGTAATGATGGACCGAAATGTCCCTAAACTAGCGCGTCGCCCTAGACACGGGATGGTGGACCGCGACGTCCTTAAACTAATATGTTTTGCCATGCGGACTGTCTCCAAATTGACTACCGTATACTATTCATGGGCTATTCATATATGATCTAATGTATGACTAACGATCCGTAAATCAAACCCAAGTTCCCCGTGAACGGATGGACCTCACAAATGTGATAAATGCGTCCTAAGTTCATTCCCATTGGCAAACCAAGCTACCTACACGGACACTGTCAAGTAAATTCTTGTCCCAAATTATCTAAGTTGATCTTATTCTCAAATAAGACTAACGAGTTTTAAATAAAGCCCAAGTTTCATATGAACCGATGGACCTCATAAATATGAGAAATGTGTCCTAAGTTCATTCACGTTGGCAAACCAAGCAACCAACGCGGACCCCATCAAACAAATGCTTGCTAAACCAGGAAAATATATATACGGATTTGGACTAATCTACGCTCTACGGTCGATGACATAAAATAGTCTCTATATACAATCCACGAGCAACCACATATAAACAAATATAATACGACATGAAGTGACCTACCGGAGCAAGAGAAAGTTGTTATCACAACGCGATAACGTAATTAACTGTAGGGGCTTGCGCCTGTAGGAAAGAGCGTCCCCATAATCAAAACCCCCTCATAAACGAGGGGGGATCTGTTAAAATCTGCTATATCGGTCGTATCTATCCAAACCTCTGATATACGTCCCATAAATCAACTTGGTATTTTCAGAGAGGTGGGTGGATATGTCCAAATAGTATCTGCCCCCAAATTTAGGCTAGACGTTCCAACGTCTCCATTCAGTCTTCGGCGGTAAACAGTGTAGTGTATGTTTAGAATTGAATTTTGATTTAAAACATATAAACCATTACACAGCATACAAAACTCAATCAACACTTATTTTAGGAAAATGTTTATAACATTTTTCTCTAATGAAAATTTATATCCATTTTTATCTAATAAAAAACAGATATTATTTTGCACATTATAGACGATATAAAATAGCAGTCGTTCAAAATCAATGTATTATCAGTGGGAAATATAAGGTGATATTCTCCTACGGTTTCAGAGGCAACAATTGTTCTGTTCCCTACTCTGAGAGATATATCACCTTTTCCCAGTGCTCTACTTCTTTTTAACCCTTGTAATATATTATAAATGTAGGATTCTGATCTGGTATCCAATACCCAGGACGTAGAGTAAACTGAGAAACAGTTCTCAATAACTTACACATCCGAAGAAAATGATTAGAATGCTCCTTCTTCATTAGGGTTGCGTGGAAATCCTTGCATTCCCCTATCCCTTGCCCTGACTCATGACAATTGTCATAAGCTAGAACGGAACCAACGTTCCCCAACCCAATATAATAAGCGGGTTCGGTCAATACATTCATATTTTTATCTTGATTAAGGCATAATATGGTCACTACCTGGGGAGAGAGAGAAGAAATATTTTAGCGTGCGCTCTTGCAAGATTAGAATGGTTGTTAGCTTATCTAATCAGGATAACTCCTGCTTTTTTTATCAAATCTTCCTTCAAATCCTAATAGGAAAAATTAGCCGGGATTAATTACACCCTACAAGTTCGCTAATCGGTCTGCCAAGCTGGTGTTGGTACTGTGAGGGAGTCTCTCTATATTTTCGCATGAAACTAATTAAATAACCTCGTTTCCGCAAAGGCATAACCCCGTTAATACCTATCTAGACACCTACTGGATTAGCTAATTATAAAGTGGAAAACTCTTACGGGAGTAACACTTACTCGCAGTGGGTATCAGGATCCAACTATCATATAGAAGGTATGCAATCTCATTGCAAATTTCAACACTTAAAACTCTTGATATGGTTTTTACCCCTTACGGTTTATGACCTTAACATAGTCAACAAATCATAAGTTGCAAGTCAAGTTCAACCTGTCATTTCGTGATTGATTTAGATCCATCCGCACTACCCTTAACATAGTCAATAAAGCAATACGAGTATCCTAACCAATCGCATCTTATGCTTCAGAAAATCATCACTTAGCTACCGGTCACTGCGCCTTAACATAGTCAACAAACACAGTATGAATACTAAGTATTCTAATTTTCTGAAATGATGGAAGGCTACGGCTGGTTTTGAAAAAAACCATTAACGTAATGAACTTGATATCATTATAGAACCTAGTGATTTGAAAGAGGTATGGTTTAAGCTCCGCTTTAAAAATCGAATAGTTTTCAAAACAAACCGAATGGGTTGTAGCATATGCTATTTTTTGCTAAAGAGACCATTCCCTATGAAGGGATCTAGGCTTTTTCCTCATCGAATGAGGTGCTGAATATTCATAATTGAATAGCTCTATGCAAAGTAAAAACTAGAGCTACCTTTTGAAAAATATAGTTCTACAACGTCTTTTAGGTTTCTTTTCTTTTCATTAATTTTATTAATGAATTTCCATCATTTAAGTTCCTAACATCATAGAAGAAATGAAAATAAAACATACATATATGCTATTCGCATTCACCATACGGACCCGGGTCTTCACTGTAAAGTTACTTAACTTACGGCAGGACGGGGTCAGGACAAGCACGGATGCAAAACATATATAGTGTCTACTAATATATCATATATATAAGTGGCATTCGTCTTACGCATTTATATGATCACATCACAGTACAGCACAGTAGAAGAAAATATATGAAATATAAGATATACTAGGAGTTTTGTATTTTAGATTAAGCCATTGACGAAAACACAAATTCCATGGTCGTGATGAATAGACAAACCCACACCCTAGACCCCTACGAGAGCGGCAATTAATCTTTCCAATTCTAGAGTTAGGCGACCGGTCTCGACTCCTCGAGATGGCCACCCACTAGACTCTAGAACCCGACTACTTAAGCCCTCTGCCTTGGGTCTATCCTAATGCGGAAAAGTAAATAATATACATCAAGGTGACTACATCCTCACTCCCGGATATGCCCTAAATAAAAGAATATTACATACAATAATTTAAATGAATGAAGAAGAAAAACTCTCATCTTACATAAACCCACGGCTATTCAATCACGACAATTCAATATATCATATCCAAACAACAACACAATAACATCTCGTGTTATCAACGTAAGTAAATATGTGTACCCTAATGTTGTTAACGTATAGCAACGAGATTGGGAATACCTCCATATTTTACACTTATGGTCGTAGAAAAGAAATGAAAACTACAACAATTAGAATCCACAACTGCAGACATCATAAACCCGAATTATCTCACAGTCCGAATTTCATGCCTAACCTCAAAAACCTTACATTTAAGTCTCGAATTAAAAACTATTTACAATGATAAAGCCGAGGAATTCAACAAGATTCCCGGTGAATGAGTCGATGGTTCGTCGGGAATATTAGAGGATAGCCGCACCCCCGAGGCCATTGACGAAGTGGCCATGGGCGGGACACCATAGCCGTGAGCACCCAAGTGGATGCTCTTGGCCATGGGGTTCTCCTATGGTCACTTTGTCGAGGCTATGGTGTGAGGCTCTCCTCCAGTATCTCCCGGCGAGTTTTTTCATACGTTACAAAATTACGACGGAGTTTTGATCCAAATCTAAACTCCGTGGTAACCCATCAAGTAAGGCTAAAAAGTTAGATTTATATATAACTAGTTTTCGCAAAACTAATTAATGTGGATTCTAAAAATTGTATCAAACAACCAAAACATTTAAATGACGTTAACAATTCGATCGACTTGCATTTCTACTTCAATAAGCAGAGATCTCAACCACTTGAGCCCCAACTAAAGCATCCAGAAAACCCATTTCCTCAAATTACAGCCCCAAAAGAAATTTGGAGCCCAAAGCCTCCTAAGTAGCGGCGGATCCACCGCCAACTCCATAGTCAAAGGCGCGGATCCGCCGCGATTTGATTTCTTTATAGGCTACGTTTTCTTGTGGGCCTATAAAAAAACCCTGCATGATTTTCTGAGAATTTTTATTTTGAAAAATATCATAGTTTTTAAAAATGGACAGAAAGGTGTAAAAGTCAGAATGTTTCGTTCGATCGAACACTTTAATTTCGTCTAAACATTGCTTAAGTCTCTAGTTTGGATCCGATACCATGAAAGTAGATACTAGCACCTTTACTAGGGCTTTAACAAGAGCAGGTATGCAATTTAAAAAATTCTAGAGGGCTAAGTCTACATGCTAGGATTAAACTAAAGGTTTAGGGTTTAAAAGAAAGCAAAAGGAGTTTAACTAAGTGAAGAGAGAACTGCAACCTTTGCAACCAAGTCCTTCACTTCTAAAGCTCCAAGTAGAAGTCCCTTGAACAAGGTTTCTTAAGGTCTTCTATGTCGAAGCTGATCCACCTTGAGACAACTCTAACTCAATCTCTCACTTTACTAAACAAGGTTTTAGTGAAGATAAAAAACTAAACTAATTTGCTGGATTAGTTTAGATTGATAAAGTAGGAATTTAGCTCACTTAAATTTTCTTTTCTTTTCTTCACTCTTATGTGAATAGCAATTCAAGAGGAGACGGAGAAGATGGAGATGGAGATGAGAATGGGCTTGGTGTTGTGAGGATAAGATCAAATGATAGAACTTATATGAATTATAAAGAAAAGAGAAATGAGTCATGGTTGCTACCATGTTCTAAACAAATGACTCATTCTTTCTTCTTTTAAATTCAAATAAGATGTCATTATCATCTTATTCTTTAACCCCATATTATTCTCATATACACAGCTCTTGTGTAGAAGCAACCATGTCTCACACACACACACATTTATATCATATATATAAATATATAAAGAGAAGAAAATATCAAGTGAGCATAATATTAGTTTATATATATATATATATATATATATATATATATAAATCAACACTTGATTTAATAATCTGGTTATATCATATATAATCCGGCTAATAATAAATATCGCTAGATTAGAATACAGAATCATCTATACGTATTTAATCAAGCTCTCACACATATCTCTATAGCCCTAATTCGTTTCACTTAAGCTAGGAAACCTCCATGTGGGATTCTAAAGACTCGCCAATACACTGGCAGTAAGTAATGATCACATCAAACACATACAAGCACGTCAGCGGTACTAGCCGCACGTAACGGCTACACAGGTATTGAACGAAAAGAAGATCAACAAGTAAAATTGTCCAAACTCTCTGTAGAGTTTATAAGCAACATTTATCGTACAGTCCGATCTCTTCGTCTGATATGTTGCATATCGGGTCTGGAGGGTGGTATCGTCGGACCCCAATAACTCGATAAGTCATGCCGATATGTGGCTTATAACCTATCGAGAAACTATTGATAACACATATCAGTAAATCTCATCAGCCCTGGCAGGGACTTGTCGTTATAGCCAATAATTCATAGCACAACATCAACTCCCAAAACTGGGAGCAACAAAACCCCTCTTATCGCTCACTGCTTTCATGTGACTCGGGAATGTACCCAACTACCACCTGTTTGCACAACTCAGTAAAGCTATGGTAGGAAGATAATCAAAACACAGTGGGAACCACATAAGACACTATGGCAATCTCGGGTCTACAGACTAATCTGTACAAGTGTCACCAGAGAACTGCTATCTGACAATATGTATGGTACCATCAAGGAGTTCTCAGCAAGTCCGTTCAGTGTACTCATTCTTCAATGAGCACTTGTGTACAATCTTTTGCGTCAAACACCAATGGTTGTAGGATCAACTATCGCCCCATACAGGGTCAAGAAACGCACACACTAGTCTAATTTGGAATATTGATATCCTGTCTCAATAATCCCTCGATTAGGAACAATTAAGAATGTGCTTGTGGACTACACAGTCCCCACTAGTATGATCCACATCATATTCCTGGTAGTCAAGAAAAATATCCTAAGGATTTTATCAATATGTATCAGTGAATTAGTAAACTAAAAAAATGCACATGTTAAGATAAAGAGAAATCAGATAGCATACTATCATGTTGAGCAAGAATATCCTCTATATATGTCCAAGCATCCACTATAATTTACAATAATGGCCTCTAGGGCATATATATCACTAACAAAAACTACACTAGAATGCATGTAACGCCAAAATATCTTGAACCTTACATATATCCATTTAACATTATCTTGAACTATAAATTTAGAAAATTCACGGGGTAACGACCTATCCCATTACCTATACTATGATTTCATAACACGATAATTTATATACATGTTTGATTCTAAAAGGAACAATTTTCATTATAACACCATCGCTTTTTAAAAGTACTTTTTGAATCGTTGTTTTTAACCCTTGGCAATTACGCCTTTACAACCCTTGTTAGGGGACCCATTTATGGAGGGTGCGGATTATCGCGCGTCTTTGGGATAGTAGAGCGAGATGCAGAACTTCTCACGGAGAATTCGGTCTCGAAAGAAAATAAAAATACGATTTTTAAAGAATACTAATTTTTTTTTAAAAACAAATTAAATCATTTGAAATTTATATAAATCATGAATCCTTATTTTCAATGAAAACAAATTGAGAAAATTATTTTTTAAATGAAATATTAAAGTTTTAAATAAAAATACCATCAAGTTTCCAAAAAATATAGTTTTCATAAAAATAACATAAACTTTTAAAAAGCTAGATTTTATCACTAAAATACCATTAAAACTAAAATACATTTCTATAAAAACTCTTAATATTATAAATCATCCTTGAGATTTGTTTTTAAAACAATATTAAAATATTTTACATAAAAACTTCTCGAGAAATGCAAACAATGTAAATACATAATAAACAACTTAAATAAATTTTTAAGGTAATTAAAAATATACTTAAATGATTTGAATACCGAATTTAGACTAAATTACATTTAGAGATATTATCTTCTGAATAAGCAAGACGTATCGGAAAGGAATAAGCAGAACCGAAGGAAAACCACAGATGGCTATTATGGTGGATCGGTTCCTGCTGATCAGTATAGAGCTACTTTGGTTAGCTTATCTTTAATTATATAAATGTTCGATTTTTCAATTTCATCATTACATATCTTCACGTATAAATAAATCAAATATCCGTTACAGGAGAAGGCTGGGAAAAAGCCGAGCCTCCTTGAGACTTGGTGTAATACCTAGTTGCTTTTGTACCCTATTATCTGTATCTTAATAATGATTTTTCCCTATATTTGTTTATTTAATTTATTCAAAATAATTTGTCCTATTTATATTTTTATTTATTTTATTTTCCTAAACCCTAATCTATTTTTTTTAATACCCTAATAGTTTTCCCCAAACTAAATCCTAACCCAAACCCATCCCAACCGGGCTAAACTCACTCTCTTTTCTCACTCAAGCCCAAAGCCCAACTACTATATCTAAAAACCCAAACCCAAACTCTTTTCTCCTTTCTTTTCCACAACAGTCACTTTTTCTTCTTTTATTTCTTTTTAAATTCAAAACTTGTTCACCATTAATCCCCATAATTTCCCATTAACACTCATACCAATCTTCCATTTAATCCCTTTAATTCCCAATGAAATCCCCATTAAACTCAATTTTAATTCACCTTTAATTATCTAAATACTCATATCTCTCTCTCTGTTAATATACAAAATTATCTCTCTTTCCCGCTCTCTCTTTCTCTCTAACCTCCTCATCGACCTCGCCACCCGCACCAACACCTCACCGGTCTCCCTTTACCCAACCACACCTCCTCCTTGAGTAACTTCGGTGAGCCCCTCTCCTCGTATACACCACCAAACAACCTCAGCTCCTCCATCCTCGTAACGGCTCCCTCACCCACGACACGGCCTCACTCCAACGGCAACCGCGAGCCGTGCGCCCACCAAAGCCGACCACCGCCATTGCCCGCGACCCCATCACCACCCCTGCCTCCGCTTCCCCGTTCACCGCGACAACCAACCGACCCCGAGCATCCCTCGGCTACAGCCCAAGCCGACCCCGACCACCTCACGAACACCGCTGCCCTCCTCTATCTCCAAGCTTCTCCTCCGGCCACCACGACCGCCGTCAACCCACCTTAAGTGACCATCGACTCCTTCGAGCTCCCAAGACGACCCAATTCCATCACCCCGAGCTTCTCAGTAGCCCGCACCCGAGCCTCCTTACCACCACCTCCACAACTCACGACCGCCAACTTGTCATCGTCTCCTCGTCAGCACCCTCCCCATCATCGCCGGCGTACTCCTCACCTTCGACAATGAGTCCATTTCTTCATCCCATTCTCCTCACCGCCGGAGTTGCAGTGCTCGTTGCCACCACCTCGAGCCACCCTCCAATGACCCATGACGCCACCATGAGCTAAGCAAACCCGTCGCCGTCGTCGACAACAACAGCAACAGCCGCAACCTCTGCTTATTGCCGCCATCCATGCCCAGTGCCGTGCCCACTACACACCTGGATCATGCGCTCTACCGCACCGGCACCGAGCCACCCCGTGCCCTGCACTCGTGTCACGCCATGCTCACTCCCGTGTCGCGACATATTGTAACCAAGCCTCGCTGTGGCTGTACCCGTGTCGTTGCCGCTGTCACTGTCGTGATTGTAAATTCGACTTCAGGCAAGTGAACCCCTTCACTTGTTTATCATGCTATAGTAATCTCTAGATATAATATATATTGATATATGTGTAAGTATAGATATTTTTATACATACATCGTTTGCAAAGTTAATGTCAAATAAGTACCATCATCGTAAATTTTAGTGTTTGAGACCCCACTTAGGTCGATTATGCTGTATTAATATCATATAGAAACTCATGAATTTATTTCGTGTTGGTCATGTAAAAGAAATCAATATTTCGATCGATAACCGTTTGCATAGTCTAGGTGTTCGATATAAAACCCTATGCGATAGCTTAAGCGAAAATAGAGGAACCCATGATCATTAGACCCTATTACTATTAATGAATACCCTGTAGAAATTGGACGGCAAAATGACATCGTTTCACCCATAAAACGTTGTCCTCAATAACCTTTATGAAATCTGAATTTTCCTAGCTATGCTAGACCGTTAAATTCATAATAAATCATTTATATATCGGATCTTAGCGTTCCATAGTTCGTATCGAAACCAACGGATAAACCCACAACACACCATAGTTAATCTCTGAATTTTAATAAGTTATGACAAAGAAAAATGAAGTGATTCGTGGTTTTGGACTGCAGTCCAGAGAAAGAATCTCTGCCTTTATCCGCTTTAGAACGCATACTTCTCACTGTTTAAGTGTGAAAGTGTCACGCCCTGCTTCCCAATGTATGAGGAAGGAGACGTGATGGACACACAACGTATTTACTCAGAAATAAATATGTTAAGCGTAAATAAGCAATATATGAAAAGCACAAGAAATGACAAGAAATGTAATGTAAACAGCAACTTTTATTAACAATCATCATTACAATACAACTGATTTGTAAAGAAAATGTACAATGATAAAAGCAATGCCTAAACAGTGGCATACAAAGTGGAAGGTAAGTACAAGTAAAACAAGTTATAACGCTTCGAAAATCGTTTAGGCAGTTTTTCGTTAATCAGCAAATAATCAGTTTTTTCCGTAAAAAGTCAAAATAAGTATTTTTCAATATAGACCTAATTATAAAAAATTTAGATAAGATATTGCTAGAAATTAGTCACTAAATTGTCACTTAAAATTTTCTAGTTATTTAAAAAATTTCCTTAATTAATTATTTTTAATATTATTTTAAGCTTTTAAAAATACATTAAATTAGTGATAAATACAAATTTAAATGGGTAAATTACACACTTAGGAAACATTATAAACTAAAATCTAGTGTTAATAAAATTTTATCAAGGCTTTTCAAGATTTTAGTTCTAGGGTTTGAAAATTAAAACAAAAATGAATTTAAAATGGGTTTTTTTTGTAAAATTTGATGTGATACGCATTAATTGACCTTTGAAGTTGCTTTTTGTGTAGAATTTTCTACACCATTCCCTCACCACTCACCCCCTACCCCCCAGGCCGAGCCAACCTGCAGCAAACCCCCCTTTTTCCCCATTTCTTGCTTCAAAATTCCTTCAAAAATCAACAAAAATACACAATTTTCTTCACAAATTCAAACCTAAATCCTATTCTACCTCTTCCCAAACCCTAATTGGTTTAAAACAAAGAGAAAAGAGGCAAATTTGGAGGCCTAGTGCAAGGGGATCAACACTTGAGAGGTATAAGTTCTAATCTAGTTGTTAAATTGGTAGTTTAAATATGCTAATTTAGAAGTTTAAAGTGTTAATTTCACTGTAATGGTTTGTTTTGAAAATTCAACAAAAGGATTGGTGTTGCAATTAGGGTTTGAAGGATGATAAGTGGGTTAAAGTTAGTGTTGTGGCCATCTAGTGGGTTAGATCGGACGTTTGTGCTAGTTTGTGAACGCTAAATCTCGCGAGGTTTGCATCGAAATTTGTATGTGAATGCTTACTAGGTTTTTCTTAAAATTAGAAAGTGATTTAATGGCGATATCGTGACGATATTATTGGCATCTCCTATGAATTTTAGGGTGTGCGAATGCGGAATTTGGTTTAGTCGGGTTTTAGTTTTGACGGTTGCCCCGAAACGACGATTTTAGTTAAGGTTTTAGCGATTTTCGTGTGTTTTCCGCGCACCGAGTGCACGTTGTGCCTAACTTGTGGACGTTGATCTTTTCAAATTGTGACTTGCGTCGTTCCATGATGTTTAATCTTATGTTGGGTGTTATGCAATTTTAGGATCGGTTGCGGAAATATCGGACGCGGCGCACAAAGGCAAAGCGGTGGTTGGATCAGATAAGCGAGCTGTCCATGTGAGTAGATGTATACATCTATGGGAAAATCATCTGGATAGCGCGAGGCGCCCCATAGTTAGGATCACTTTATTACTTGCAACTATATGCCTAGTTAGTTAGTTAACCATCTCATTCATTGCATACCTTTATAGCTATTCGTCTGCTGGTATTGCATGGTTATGCATATACACATGTGTGATATCACCTCTTAGGACACGTACACCATTACCATTGGATCATGTTGCACGCGCACTATTCACGAGACACACACGCCTTTGGTAATTGCCATGCCACGAGCACTGTAGAACCTGTTTAGTTCAGTATTAACACTTGCATCATACATGATATATTGAATTGCATAGCATGTATATACCCTATATCATCATCATGCTTGTATAGATTCCTAGTCACAAATCAATTGCATACCTTTGATATCATAAACATTTATCATATACAACATGTTGGGTATTATGATTTTCTTGAGGATTTCAGTATTGATGTGATTTCTGGATTTTGGGGAAAACCGCAAGAATTTAACAAAAGCTTATTATTATCATTTTTAAAATAAAGTTGCGGTTTTCTCGTCATGTATGTGTCGTCCACCATGAGTTTTCATATTTTCTGTTGGATTTCGAGACCCGATTCGAGGAGTGGATGAACCGTCTCGGGTACATGGTGGGCCCGGTATAGTACCCCGGAGCAAGAAGATCGAGTTGTAGACGATGAGCCTGGTAGGGGAAGACTACCTACCGGTGATGTCTGGCGCGGCGGATATCTAGAGGATACCGACCGTTGTCGTGAGATTTGATGATATGGGCCAATCCGGACTGACGGAGCCCGAGGTATTGAGACATTGATATAGTGAGACATTGAGACAGATATATTTCCATATTTGGTGTCGATGCTTGACACGGTTTTCAGATGATTTCATTGATGGTATTTTAGCTATTGCATAGATATTCTTTTTCTAAGTCAAGAATGCAGAGCTTATAGTATTTTAAACACTTAAAGATTTCGTATTGATATTGCATACATGTGCATACATATCAGTGGCATTACATCACATCTAGACTTACATGTTGTGTCGCATTTGCGTGCATTCTTACGATAGCCTTATTAGATGTTACTTGCTACTCACGGGCTGGCAACTCACCCCCGTTGTGCCACAGTGTCTTGCAGGTCGGACCCGTCAGCCTTGTAGCGGCGGGCTTATCTTATCATTGGCTTCTTTTGCTCAGACTCGCGACATTGCTCGTAGGTGGGTTGCGAGGACACTTTTATCTCTTTTTGTACTATTTTTGTATCTAGTATTCTCCATCTACCACTTCTTATTTGTATATGCAACCTAGTGATGAGACTGGGAGATTTGTGTATATGTGGTTTCTTTGGGGTCGAGCTCACTTGAGCCGATGTTGTGTTTTTCTTTTTTTTTCATTTCTTTATGATTATTTGCTTGATATTGCATATATATTGCATGTGGTTGTGATCCGCCTTGGGCGAAGAGCTAGCTCCCGCTTGGGGATGCATTTTTATCGTTACAGGTTATATATCTTGTTGTGCCCATTTTGGGGGGCTAGAATTTACAAATGAGACTCTGCCGAAATTTTCGGAAATTTTTGATTCTTTTAATAAGGGGTTAATGCAAGTTAATTGATTTTAAAGTCGTTTTCATGAAAGGTTTCCTTCACTCTTATTGTTTATGGTTTAGATTTTCTGGGCTTTGGCTGACTTAGGCTACATTAAGCCTTTAGACGTCTCGTAATCTAAGTGCCAGTCACGTTCCGTACCTTCGGGTCATGACAAAGTTGGTATCAGAGCGTAGGTTTTACCTTTCTGAGTGTAGGACAACCCTTGGTAGATGGAGTAGGTGACTTAAGCAGAGTGGCGTAGCGTGGGTATGTTCCGCGGCATACTTACGATACGGTACTCCGCCTAAGTGACCTTAGGACATCATTGCTCGTATTTTCTCCTTGATTCCATGCATTCCTTGATTCAATTGCAATGTTCTTATCGCTCCTGTTTCTTATTCCAGCTTCGATACCGCCAAAGACTACGATAGCTCAGCGGGCTGCCGCTAGGGATGAGCTTCGAGGGGGCTCGTCTGAGGCGAGGATCGAGCGGGATGATACGCCTACCCCTCAGATTCAAATTGATCTGCCCTCTTCAGAACGTATTGCCAGATTAGAGGCCGGTATGCAGGAGTTGCGACAGATGATGATCTTTAGTTGAGTCCAGTCGGGCACAGAGATCCGAGGACGTTCCTTCCACCACACAGACCACGATTGTACCTGCTGCCCAGACGGTTGCTCCTGCTATTATTGCGACTATTCCCGTATCACTACAGGAGTTTATGAGGCTGAGACCTCCAACTTTTACCAGTACGGATGCGACAAAGGACCCACAGGCATTTCTTGATAGGATGGCTAGGATTTGCCGTTCGTTGAGGTGTTCTGATGATAGATAGGTGGAGTTCACGAGTTTTCGTCTGGAGGGCCTTGCCCAGACGTGGTACGATTCAGTAGAGAGAGGCTGAGCTGCAGGTCTATCTTCTATAACCTGGGACAAGTTTACAGCTGCATTTCTTGCGCGTTTTCTTCCGGAGAGTGTCCGAAATGCTCAAGCCCATAGTTTTGAGTCTTTGCGCAAGACTCCTGGGATGACAATGTCCGAGTATGATATACAGTTCACTCAGTTGTCCCGATATGCTCCGTACCTAGTAGACACGGAAGAGAAGAGGATAAAGAGGTTTGTGCGAGGACTTAATACACAACTATTCCTTGCCATGGGCACCCGGCACTTTGACACATACGCAGCCGCGATGGATGCAGCCTTAATTTTGGAGGAGTGTGTTTCTGAGACTCCGGTCGTTTCTGGGCCGAAGAGGATTCATACTGATATGTCAGCTCAGCGGCAGATGGGTAGACACCGTGATAGATTCTTTTAGGGAGATGGCGGTGGCAGAGGATTGAGACGGGGTCAGTTATTTGGTTCATATCCGCAGACCCAGCAGTCGTCGCCAGGATGTTTTCGGTGCGGGAGTCAGTACCATCGTGTCAGAGACTGTACCATGGTGCACCAGGGTATGGCGACAGTGCCACATGTGATCTTACCACCTTCTCAGAAAGCTCTACTTCCTACCCCTGATGATGCTCCATGCCAGCCAGATGCTCCTAGAGGTCGTGGGCGTGGCGGTCCGGTTCAGAGGGGACGAGGCGACAGAGGCAGAGGTAGAGGCAGAGGACAGCCAGCTATTAGTGGTGGACAGGCCCGAGTGTTCGCGTTGACTCCTAAGGATGCATAGGCATCCAATGCCGTCGTGACAGGTACTCTTCCAATATGTTCTTTTGATGCACGGGTATTATTTGATCCAGGCTCCACACATTCCTATGTATCCACATACTTTGCACCGAGATTGGGCCAAGAGTCTTCCTTGTTAGATCAACCGCTTGTCGTTATTACTCCGGTGGGCGAGTCGTTTGTTGCTCGTTTTGTGTACCGATCGTGTCCCGTTCGTATCGGGGAGAGAGATTCTTCAGTTGATTTGCTTCTCCTCGATATGCTAGACTTCGACGTTCTTCTTGGTATGGACTGGCTAGCTACCTGTTATGCATCTGTGGACTGCCGTGAGAAGGCAGACAGATTCAGTTTTCCTGGTGAGCCGGTTCTTTTTATTCAGGGAGATCGTAGCGCTACCTTTCCCAGCTTGATTTCTTCTCTTCGCGCTGGTCAGCTCTTGAGGAAAGGGTGTCAGGGATTTTTAGCCTATGTTTGTGATACTAGCACCACAGAGGTTCCGTTGGACCAGGTCCCTGTTGTGAGAGAGTTTCCTGATGTATTCCCTGATGAGCTGCCTAGTCTGCCACCAGAGCGCGAGATTGGGTTCTGCATTGACTTGATCCCTGGCACGGGGCCTATCTCTATACCGCCTTATCGGATGGCCCCGGCGGAGCTTAGAGAGCTGAAGGATCAGTTATAGGACTTGCTGGATAAAGGGCTTATCTGACCGAGTGTGTCACCTTAGGGTGCTCCCGTCCTGTTTATTAAGAAGAAGGACGGCAGTATGCGCTTATGCATTGATTATCGTCAGCTGAACCGGGTTACTGTGCGGAACAGATATCCCCTACCCCGCATTGACGACTTATTCGATCAGCTCCAGGGTGCAGGGTTTTTCTTGAAGGTTAATTTACGGGCAGGTTATCACCGGTTGCAGGTTCGGAAGGAGGATATTCCGAAGACCGCTTTCCGTACACGTTATGGTCATTATGAGTTCTTGGTGATATCGTTCGGGTTTACCAATGCCCCGGCAGCATTTATGGACTTGATGAACCGTGTATTCAGGCCGTATCTTGATCAGTTCATCATTGTATTCATCGACGACATCTTGGTATATTCTCGGAGCCGGGAGGAGCATGAGCAGCACTTGCGTATCACATTGCAGACTTTGAGAGAGTATCAGTTGTTCGCCAAATTTTCCAAGTGCGCATTCTGGCTAGACAGTGTCGACTTCTTGGGTCACGTGGTGATGAGAGATGGTATTTGTGTGGATCCGAAGAAGATCGAGGCAGTGCAGCGTTGGCCCAGACCGGTATCAGTTACAGAGGTTCGCAGCTTTCTAGGTCTGGCCGGCTATTATCGACGTTTTGTCCAGGATTTCTCCAGTATTGCTGCACCGTTGACCGGGTTGACCCGGAAGGGGGTTCCTTTTGAATGGACCGAGGCATGTGAGGATAGCTTCCAGCAGTTGAAGACTCGTCGGACTACTGCACCAGTGTTATCATTGCCTTCAGGATCGGGCGGTTTCGTGGTATATTGTGATGCTTCTCGAGTAGGGCTGGGCTGTGTATTGATGCAGCACGACAGAGTTATCGCGTATGCTTCTCGGCAGTTGAGGAAACATGAACAGAACTACCCCACTCATGATTTAGAGATGGCTGCAGTGGTATTTGCACTTAAGATCTGGAGACATTACCTATACGGCGAGTCGTGCCAGATATTCACTGACCATAAGAGCTTGAAGTATATCTTTCAGCAGCGAGATCTAAATCTGAGACAGCGCCGTTGGATGGAGTTGGTGAAAGATTATGACTGCGAGATTCTATACCATCCAGGTAAGACGAATGTAGTGGCAGATGCTTTGAGTAGGAGACCCGGAGGTAGCCTATCTTGTTTGAGAGCAGTACAGATGCAGTCGACGGCAGATTGGCAGGTTTTATGTGACAGCAGAGTGCAGTTCGAGTTTACTCCTACAGGGGGACAGCTGGCCCATTTCAGAGCACGCCCACAGTTACTTGACTGTATTCGCAAGGCACAGTCCGGTGATGCCCGTATTTTACAGATTATCAAGCAGATTCGGCAGGGCAGAGTTTCCAAGTTCTTGATTGATGATCAGGGGATACTTCGATTTGGGACTCGACTGTGCGTACCATATTCTGGGGTCTGAAGCGTGATATCCTTGAGGAGGCACATAGATCAGTGTATAGTGTGCATCCAGGTTCCACCAAGATGTACTGTGATTTGAGAGAGGTTTACTGGTGGGACGGGATGAAGAAGGATGTTACATACTTTGTATCGAAATGCCTGACTTTTCAACAAGTCAAGACCGAGCACCAGAGGCCAGCCGGCGAGTTACAGCCTTTGCCCATCCCTGAGTGGAAGTGGGAACAGGTCTCCATGGACTTCATTGTGGGTCTACCCAGGACCAGTCGAGGGTATGACTCTATTTGGGTGATTGTGGATCGACTGACGAAAGCGGCTCACTTCCTGCCAGTGAAGACCACTTTTGGATTTGCTTAGTACACCCAGCTTTATATTGATGAGATCGTGCGACTGCATGGCGTCCCTACTTCCATCGTGTCCGACCGGGGCACCCAGTTTACCAGCCGATTGTGGCAGAAACTTCAGGAGGCTTTAGGCACCCGACTGAGTTTTAGCACAGCTTTTCATCCGCAGACTGACGGTCAGTCGGAGCATACTATTCAGACTCTTGAGGACATGCTCAGAGCTTGTGTTTTAGATTTCGGTGGTAGCTGGGATCGTCATTTGCCCTTGATCGAGTTCTCCTACAATAATAGCTTCCAGGAGACGATTCAGATGGCACCTTTCGAGGCTTTATATGGGACGAGATGTCGATCGCCTGTATGTTGGACAGAGCTCAGGGAGAGCAGTATTTTGGGGCCGCAGATCGTACATGAGACGACCGAAAAGATACAGCCGATTCGGGATAGGATGAGAGCGGCCCAGAGTAGGCAGAAATCGTATGCTGACAGGCGCCGTCTCCGACTCGAGTTCGCTGTTGGCGATCATGTTTTCCTGAGGGTCTCTCCGATGAAGGGTGTGATGAGATTTGGAAGGAAAGGGAAGCTTAGTCCTAGATATGTTGGTCTCTTCGAGATCCTAGAGCGTGTCGGTTCATTGGCTTATCGGTTAGCTCTTTCACCCAGCTTCCCCGATGTTCACCCCATGTTCCATGTTTCGATGCTCCGCAAGTACCTTCATGACCCTTCCCCTGCGATTCAGCACCAGACGATCCAGCTGGAGCGTGATCTTTCATTCACCGAGCAGCCACTGGTCATTTTGGATCGGCAGGTGAAGAAATTGAGGTCGAAGGTTATACCGTCCGTCAAGGTTCTTTGGCGTGGTCTGAACAGCGAGGAGGTCACCTGGGAGACCGAGGTCGAGATGAGGAAGAAATATCCCAATCTTTTTGAAGGTACGCGTAGTTAAATTCTAAATTCGGGGACCGAATTTCTTTAAGGGGGAAGATTGTAACGCTTCGAAAATCGTTTAGGCAGTTTTTCGTTAATCGGCAAATAATCAGTCTTTTCCGTAAAAAGTCAAAATAAGTATTTTTAAATATAGACCTAATTATAAAAAATTTAGATAAGATATTTCTAGAAATTGGTCACTAAATTGTCACTTAAAATTTTCTAGTTATTTAAAAAAAATCCTTAATTAATTATTTTTAATATTATTTTAAGCTTTTAAAAATACATTAAATTAGTGATAAATACAAATTTAAATGGGTAAATTACACACTTAGGAAATATTATAAACTAAAATCTAGTGTTAATAAAATTTTATCAAGACTTTTCAAGATTTTAGTTCTAGGGTTTGAAAATTAAATCAAAAATGAATTTAAAATGGGTTTTTTTTGTAAAATTTGATGTGATATGCATTAATTGACCTTTGAAGTTGCTTTTTGTGTAGAATTTTCTACACCATTCCCTCACCACTCACCCCCTACCCCCCAGGCCGAGCCAACCTGCAGCAAACCTCCCTTTTTTCCCATTTCTTGCTTCAAAATTCCTTCAAAAATACACAAAAATACACAATTTTCTTCACAAATTCAAACCTAAATCCTATTCTACCTCTTCCCAAACCCAAATTGGTTTAAAAAAAATAGAAAAGAGGCAACTTTGGAGGATTAGTGCAAGGGGATCAACACTTGAGAGGTATAAGTTCTAATCTAGTTGTTAAATTGGTAGTTTAAATATGCTAATTTAGAAGTTTAAAATGTTAATTTCACTGTAATGGTTTGTTTTGAAAATTCAAGAAAAGGATTGGTGTTGTAATTAGGGTTTGAAGTATGATAATTGGGTTAAAGTTAGTGTTGTGTCCATCTAGTGGGTTAGATCGGACATTTGTGCTAGTTTGTGAACGCTAAATCGTTAATTCGCGAGGTTTGCATCGAAATTTGTATGTGAATGCTTACTAGGTTTTTCTTAAAATTAGAAAGTGATTTAATGGCGATATCGTGACGATATTATTGGCATCTCCTATGAATTTTAGGGTGTGCGAATGCGGAATTTGGTTTAGTCGGGTTTTAGTTTTGACGGTTGCCCCGAAACGACGATTTTAGTTAAGGTTTTAGCGATTTTCGTGTGTTTTCCGCGCACCGAGTGCACGTTGTGCCTAACTTGTGGACGTTGATCTTTTCAAATTGTGACTTGCGTCGTTCCATGATGTTTAATCTTATGTTGGGTGTTATGCAATTTTAGGATCGGTTGCGGAAATATCGGACGCGGCGCACAAAGGCAAAGCGGTGGTTGGATCAGATAAGCGAGCTGTCCATGTGAGTAGATGTATACATCTATGGGAAAATCATCTGGATAGCGCGAGGCGCCCCATAGTTAGGATCACTTTATTACTTGCAACTATATGCCTAGTTAGTTAGTTAACCATCTCATTCATTGCATACCTTTATAGCTATTCGTCTGCTGGTATTGCATGGTTATGCATATACACATGTGTGATATCACCTCTTAGGACACGTACACCATTACCATTGGATCATGTTGCACGTGCACTATTCACGAGACACACACGCCTTTGGTAATTGCCATGCCACGAGCACTGTAGAACCTGTTTAGTTCAGTATTAACACTTGCATCATACATGATATATTGAATTGCATAGCATGTATATACCCTATATCATCATCATGCTTGTATAGATTCCTAGTCACAAATCAATTGCATACCTTTGATATCATAAACATTTATCATATACAACATGTTGGGTATTATGATTTTCTTGAGGATTTCAGTATTGATGCGATTTCTGGATTTTGGGGAAAACCGCAAGAATTTAACAAAAGCTTATTATTATCATTTTTAAAATAAAGTTGCGGTTTTCTCGTCATGTATGTGTCGTCCACCATGAGTTTTCATATTTTCTGTTGGATTTCGAAACCCGATTCGAGGAGTGGATGAACCGTCTCGGGTACATGGCGGGCCCGGTATGGTACCCCGGGGCAAGAAGATCGAGTTGTAGACGATGACCCTGGCAGTGGAAAACTACCTACCGGTGATATCTGGCGCGATGGATATCCAGAGGATACCGACCGTTGTCGTGAGATTTGATGATATGGGCCGATCCGGACTGACGGAGCCCGAGGTATTGAGACATTGATATAGTGAGACATTGAGACAGATATATTTCCATATTTGGTGTCGATGCTTGATACGGTTTTCAGATGATTTCATTGATGGTACTTTAGCTATTGCACAGATATTCTTTTTCTAAGTCAAGAATGCAGAGCTTATAATATTTTAAACACTTAAAGATTTCGCATTGATGTTGCATACATGTGCATACATATTAGTGGCATTACATCACATCTAGACATACATGTTGTGTCGCATTTGCGTGCATTCTTACGATAGCCTTATTAGATGTTACTTGCTACTCACGAGCTGGCAACTCACCCCCGTTATGCCACAGTGTCTTGCAGGTCGGACCCGTCAGCCTTGTAGCGGCGGGCTTATTTTATCATTGGCTTCTTTTGCTCAGACTCGCGACATTGCTCGTAGGTGGGTTGCGAGGACACTTTTATCTCTTTTTGTACTATTTTTGTATCTAGTATTCTCCATCTACCACTTTTTATTTGTATATGCGACCTAGTGATGAGACTGGGAGATTTGTGTATATGTGGTTTCTTTGGGGTCGAGCTCACTTGAGCCGGCGTTGTGTTTTTCTTATTTTTTTGCATTTCTTTATGCTTATTTGCTTGATATTGCATATATATTGCGTGTGGTTGTGATCCGCCTTGGGCGAAGAGCTAGCTCCCGCTTGGGGATTCATTTTTATCGTTACATGTTATATATCTTGTTGTACCCATTTTTGGGGGCTAGAATTTACAAAGGAGACTCTGCCGAAATTTTAGGAAATTTTTGATGCTTTTAAAAAGGGGTTAATGCAACTTAATTAATTTTAAAGTCGTTTTCATGAAAGGTTTCCTTCACTCTTATTGTTTATGGTTTAGATTTTCTGGGTTTTGGCTGACTTAGGTTACGTTACGTCTTTAGACGTCTCGTAATCTAAGTGCCAGTCACATTCCGTACCTTCGGGTCGTGACACTAGTAGTCTGGCCGTGCCTCAATCTGATCCAGGTACTCCTGACCGGGCTCGATCTCCTGAGGGTCCTGTCCTCCTGACGAACATTCCAAGAAAGAAATAGACAGTAATGTCGTTGGCGAACTAGCGCTCGGTAAGTCCCAAAAGAAAGGAAGGAATACAACAAATAATGTAGAAGAAAAACTGTTAAGTTATACATGTATCAGTTTATTACTCTAACGTAGTTGTTTGTAATTTGGTACATAAGGTATCAATGTATACGAGAGGAGTCCAACTATCCCGTGGACTATGATAACAAGTAAGTACAAGGCCCCGTCAAAACCTACGGGACAACGGCACGAGAGTTCATGTAGATATCTTTTAGTGACCATCATCGTGCCACTTTTAATACATTTCGTACCAATCTACACCTTTAACCCCGTAATGTTTTGTATAAATTAATTATCAAACTTGCCGAGACCATGAATACAAGTTGTTCATATAATCAGGTTCAGGATGTAAACAAGTAATCATGTAACCAAGTCTAGTTATAGCCATGGTTCGGTCAAGTCAAGTCATGTTTGCATGTTGATCTTATTCTGGTATTCAGGTTCAAGTTCAAGTATACATGTTAGGATTTGGATTCATGTTTGAATTGTATTCTGGTTTGAGTTGAATTCAAGCTTGATTTAGACTCAGACTTGAGTCAGACAGTTAGAACTGATTTGGATCCTGAATTATGTTTGGGCGTTATCGGTAACTGCTGCACATGGACGGCATGATTTGTGTCTTTTTCCAAGACAATCACCATTGATAACACCGTTAAGTTTTTCTACCTTAGATAGGCAACCACTCACTTTCTCCGGCTCCCTAAGACTCAAGAGAATTGATCCCGCTTAAACCCATATTTACTAAAGTCCTTAATAGTGTTTTATATAGCTCGAGGGGGTTTTATGAAAAATATTTTTGTTATAGTTCAAAATAATCTCGAGAAATTATTTATATTCTTTAGTATTTCCATGGATGTGTATTTTAAGAATTAGGGTATTTTAGTGATAATTACCTTAACTTGAATAGTTCATGGTATTTTACTGCAAAACTTGACCTGTATTGATATCTTGATGGTATTTTGATGGAACTTGTAATTCTTTTATTTGAAAAAATATAAGCTATTATATTTTGAAAATATATCGATTTGTAATATTTATATAATTATTAAAAATTAATTTTGATTATTAAGTAGAAAATTTCGTTTTTCTTAAAAATCATATTAAAACCCTTTCGAGACCAAATGCTCGGTGAGGAGGTCTGCATCTCGCTCTACTAGCCCAAAAATATGTGATAATCCGCACCATCGTATAGCGGGTCCCCTAAAAAGAGTTGTAGAGGCTTATTTGCAAAGGGTTTTGAAATACAATTCAAAGAAAACCGTTTTTTATAGTTGATGGTATTTTAATGTAATATGGTAACAAAAACATGTTCAAGGGAAATCGTGCTATGGAAACATGTGTGTACGTGAGGGGTAGGTCATTACCCCATGAAATTTTCTAAAGGTAAAGTATTAACAACATACTAAAAGGTGATATATAAAGTTCATGATATTTTAACGAAAAAGTTAAATTGTGATTGTTTTACAAAATATTCTTGGATAAAATTTATTCTAGACATGAGTATTAAACTTATAAGTGAAGTGTTATAACTGGTTTGATAAAAAATTAAAGGAAGATGGAGTTATATACTTTAGAAAAAGAAACATCGATAATAACTCTACTTTTTACCGATTTTGATTAAAAAGAAATTCAAGAGATAGGAAGAAAAATTTAGAGGAAGTTACAAGTGATTTAGGATACGGAAAGGTTGAAGAAACTAATTTGGTGGTCGTGGCATCGCAGAGTCGCCGGAATACCCTCGATTCCTCGCCGGAAGTTGGTTGTTGGCTAACTCCTCTTCTACTCCACTTGTACTTAAGAAAATTTAAGGGTTTGGCTAGAATTTTCAGAATGAGAAGGGGTTAGGGCATGAGATAGTATTTATAGTGTGGAATTAGGGTTTTGGGATTAAAAGAGTGAATTAAAATGCAATAAAATGTGATAAATTGGGGAATTGAGGGGTCTCTGTTTGATTGCGGAGAGTAATCAAACAGTGCAGGGATAATGGGGGTAGGGAAAACGACAAGTGTGCAAAGCCCGGGCACTTTTAGCTACAGTCGGATCGTCGATGCCGGACCATGGGGAGATCTCGCCGGTCGAACTTGAGGAGGGGGCCGGTGGATTCATGCCATGTGTCCATGTCTATATTTATATTATTTTGCATATGTTTGTTTTCTCAGACTTTTCATTTTTTGTGTGCATTGCACGTGTAACTTTTTGGACTTCCAAAAAGTTTAAAAGAAAATTCAGAAAAAATATAATGTTTCTGATGGGGTTTGAATACAAGGGCTACGTCACAGCAGTGCAAGGATTTTACTAGTGAGCTACAAGTTGCTTCTTATTGTTCTTAACAAAAAATTAACTTATAAAGTGTACTCATATTTACAAACTCCTTTCAGTACATTAAATTGAAAAATTTCGTACAGTAAATTCAGAGTCATTACAGAAAGTGTGCAGAAACATACATGGAAGCTTAGGGATTTTAATTAGATTTCTAATGGTACTGGTCTCATTGCATTTCAGTATCGTTTGATATTTATAACACCTTTTAAACCGTCGATATGTACTGCAGTTTCATGCAGAGATAGAATGTATACCTTAAAATTAAATAATACATATCTCCCTACATACAGCAGATATTATTGATCCGTCTGATACGTTGGAAACATAACAGATAAATATAAATATTATCTAACTGTATCGTCGCCTAATTATGATCCCAACAGGGAGTAAAACGTGTTACGAAACGGACTTACAGTTCAGAAACTGGATTTCCAGCAGTGAACACTTAAAATGGAATAATCGTAACTTGCAATCCTGAAACCCGATTGACTCGAAACCAATTTTTCTGTACAAATACTTAAATATACTATTTACTCCTTTAATATTGTTTTGCCAAATTATGCATTTGTGAATTAATACAATTTTTCTAATGCAAACAACACCGACTGCTCATATATTTTTAGTTGTGCATTTTATTACATCTTCATCATGTTGCATGACTGTTATACCCTCTGTAATTAGTGTTCATTTACATCGATACCCTATCGACTGTTTTAAATTACCGAAGCGTTAATGATTAGATTATGGCAAGTACATTAGCATAAAAGCATGAACGAATAGTGATCATGACACGTACTTGTGCATAATCAGCGCGGCCATTTAATTATTGCATTGTCGACGTCTGTGATAGGTATAACCATAACTGGAATGAGACAGTTATGAAACCATTTATATTAGTGTCATAAATAAGATATCGGGACTTGGCCACTTGTCTAAAGTACTGGCCTAGTCATGCTTGATGGAGATCAGTCTTCAATTCTCAAGTAGACTTGTCATGGCCAACCGGTATTTTAGTTCGTGGGTGGACCTTGATATAGACTGTGGGTGTTGGGATAGTTTGAGTGTGAGTTCGGTCAACGGAATCTCAGGGTCCCATTACATGAGCGTGTACTGAATACAGGAGTGGGCCTCACTTAGAGTCTCATTATGTGAACGCATGTTAATTATTGTTACTGAATACAGGGGAGGGATCTTTGTTTCCAATGGTCGACTAGTACGCTAAAACTAATTATAAAATAATGACATGAACATTGAGACTTAGAGACCGATATGATTAGTGATATGGACTTACATCGATTTACTGATCTGATATTCATGTTATAGCGTTTATCTGTGTATGCTACTTGGTGCTCATATTTTTGACTTGTACATACTACTTCATGTTTATTATTTTTGCACGTGTTATATATTGCTATTGTGCCGCTCTGACGACCTGAGTATGCATGCTCAGAGTGAAAGAAGTGGACCCGTCTGATTTCGAGGAGATCGTGGATACCTAGACCACTGAGTCGGTCCCATCATTCCTTTCTTTATCACTGGTTAGTTGTTGTACTTGCTGCGCTCAATTCCTTTTCACTTGGTAGTTTTAGTGACTGCTTTATCTCATTATCTGTGTTATATTACTGTTACCACGTACTGCTAAAATCCGAAGTGTGACTCCGGCAGGATTATTCCTTGACCGTAGGAACATGGCTGGCCTTATCACCTTCATATTCCGTATTTTGGAAAGCGGGGCATGACACTTAGGAGGCATCGCACATGAGAGAAGGCATGTCAGAATTATGTTTTGGCGATGGAAGTGGCGGGAGTTAGTGAGTTACGCGCGTGTGTGTGTGTGTTAGTATAGCTAACGATTGTTTCGAAAATTATGATTTGAGTCCATATATTTATTTATTTGTTTCGATTCACAGTGTTGAGTGAGCTGCGATTGCGCATGATTTGGAGATTTTTCCGTATTGTTAGACATATATATAGCGTATGTATTGTATTATTTGTATTCAAAACAATTTAGTTTATGTATATTTGTTTATTAAGATTTTAGTTCATATGTGTTTGATTAAGTTGTTGATATTGGTGGATATATCGTAGAAAGTGTTTATATGTTGGTTCGTATGCGTATGTGTTCGTTTGAGTTGTTGATCTTGTTGGATATATTGTGGATTGTGCATGTATATTGATTTGTATGCGAAACTCTATTGTGGCATAATATATTGTGATTTTGTGTATTATTATATTGAATATAGGATTTTGCTGTAATTTTTTTCCAGGAAAAACATGTATTAGCGACCGTATTAGCTACATGAACGGCCACTAATACCTTAACAGCGACTGTTCGCTCATATTAAGAAACGGTTAAATTGGTTGGGATGTTCTCATGCCGCTTTATTAACGACCGGAACAAACGGTCCATGATACATATATTAACGACCCTTCATATTAGAGACCGTTCATGACGGTCGCTAACATATTTATCGGCGACCACCCAATCAACGACCGTGTATTAGCGACTGTTTAAAATTTTAACGGTCGCTAATATACATTAGCGACCGTTTATTATTTTTTGGAGATCGTTTTATACGCTCTCTAATATTTACTGTATGCAGCTGTGTATAAATGATTAACACGACACCATGCCACACAACACTACCACCACCACACTCACAGCAATAAATCAGAATCAGGAGTGTCATGTGGATTGTGATCTTATTAGCTGCCCGCCCCCCACTAAAACGAATTATAAACCCAGGATACTTTTTGTTTGAATTGTTTCATAAAGAAGGAGAAAACAACGACTCTTTGAGGTTCATCTGTCCCAGTATTTATCCCAACTTACTACGCTTCAGGATCTGCAGTTGGCTGTTGCCTGCATCCTCAATTAAACTACCAGCTAAGCAACTAGGCTTTGGTCACATGTACATTTCCACTGCTTTGAGAAATGTACAAATCCAAATTAAGCATAACCCGGTATCAATTGGGGGAATAGCTTCCATAGATAAATGCAAATATTTTTATTTCCACCGGCACCAGCACTGCATTACTTAATAAAATTATATAACTATCAATATGGGGTGTGTGTGGCATGCATGATGCAGGGGAACCAATCGTGCATGCGATTATTTACTGCAGCGCTAATTCATTATTAATAATTAATTATTTAAATCTTGATATCTCCATTTAAACAACATCCAGGGAATAAGATCTCACCAGCCGGACATAACTCGATCGGTAAAATTTTACTCCTTAAAATGAGTGATCGCGGATTTGATTCCCAAAGAATCAGAGCTCTCCCACCAACTCTCAGCTGGTTGATGTTAACATGCACCTACCCATATTGGCACATCATGGACCACTCACCAACCTCATCCCTCTCTTTATGGTTAATTTAAATTATTAGGGAGATATTAAGACGCCGGTTTCGCAATTAGTCAAGAAGAAGAGGGCATATTACGATTCAATGATGTAGTGGTTGTACCCCTCAAAATATCCTTACATAAAAACAACAAACAGATCTAGCTTGTAGAATAGAATAAATATTAAATATCAAACTCATCCCACAAGACACACCATTCATGTGTGGAGAGTAGTACTGTTCTGTTTTCACCAAACATGTGTTTTCACCAAACTTTGTCCTCGGCCTCGCCTTCTAGTAACGATTTAAAACACAAGAACGAATCTGAATTAATTTGTTTTCATCTGTTGAGGTTATATGATGGAATTTCCCCATCGGGGCAAAAAACAAACTTCGTGTCTTTTTGCTCGATGATCAACATCCGTAACATTGATTCTCATTTCTCGTGGTCCGATGTACATGGATGCATATAAAATTTCATGTGATTTTCAAATTATTTGCTCATAGATCTGTGGATTTAAAATGTTGTATTCCTTAAGAATCCGTTAATTTTGTCATCATCTAATTAAAGCTAAAAGGCCATATGAAGGAATAGTATTAATTTGTATACATAACTCTTAAAGAATGTAGAACACCACCGGTGGTGTTTATCATCCATCGGATATATGAAAAATGGATATTTTTTTATAGTTGTAAGAAGAAATCTACTCTTACGGCAGCCGAGCCTCTACTGCACCAAACTAGTATTTTATATTCTAATACGTCTCCGCAGGTCGGAAGCCCAAAACTTGGGTTGCTTAGAACTTATTTTAATGTTCCTTTCACAGCACCACAACTCCCGAAGTCGGGATGACTAGGTTGAAAGCATAGTAACAGAATTCGTGAATTATTCGTAAAATTAGTGAGTAATTCACGGCTTCTATACTAGATGATTAGTTCTGCGAATAGTCGGTCGTTCGTGAATAAATCGTTTAATTCGGATTTTATTCGCAAAGTTCGCGTATATTCACGACTTAAACGATTCGTTCGGCTGCCTCTTCAAGAGATTCTCTTGTTCCCGAGAGAGTCGATAGAGTTTCTCGATCGATCCGACTTTCCCAAAATTTGAAAACCGGAGGGGGGCGGCGACATCCAGATATGAAATTTCTCCGCCGGTGGCCGGCCTCGTCGGGGAGACAGCGACTCCAGCAGCCTTGTCGGGGAAGACAGGAGCTCCGGCGGCCTTGTTGGGGAGGTCCAGCTACGCCTGGATTTTTGATGTGTCTACTGTTTTTTCTTCTTTGCTTATTTACCCATTATGCAACAAAATTCAAAATTCTAGGATAGGCTTTTCCCCTGCCAATCAAAGGCTAGTAAGCATGATGTTAGATATCTGTAATTCTTGAAAATGCCAAACGATTTTATGCCGAATTTTTCCGATTGATTCCCGAATTCCGAATTTCGGATCTCGCCGAATTATTCCTGAACACCGTACTTGTGACTATGGTTGAAAGAAATGTTCTATATTCTAACACGTCCCCGCAGGTCGAAGGCATTTTGGGCTGAAACTTGGTCTTTTTGCGCAGCGGTATTTTTAATTTAATAAATCCATATTTAATGCACGCTCGGTGAGAAACAAATCTGGATTGCTATGATACAATGTGAAATGTTCCTTCCACTGCACCAAAACTCCAAAATTATGATAAGGATTGAGAGCTGATATTTTATATTTGGGTTATGGGCATCCGCGATGGACCAGCCCAACCCATTAATTAAGTGGTTAGGAGAGTTCAAGAAACTAATTACATTCAAGAAACCGTATCCTAACGCTTATAATCCACTCCTCTCTTCCAAAAATTTTTGAAGATAGAAATTCTTCCATCCAGAATTACTTTTAAGAAGCAAGGGTTACGTAAAGGCATGCAATCTTTCCGATATGGTTGATGTGATCAATTCAAGATTGGAAAGTATTTGATCAATATTAACGAATAATTTGTTATAACTATCCTCTATACATCAGTTTCCATCAATGATGGACCAAAAATGTCAAACAAAAACATCATTACGGCCTCATGAAAGGATGCACTGAATGAGAAGAAAGCATAATATCGCATCATGGAATTAGTAGTGGATCCAAGATTCCAATTTCTATATATTTCAAGTTCATCACATATAATCAATCAATTCTTTTTTCCCTCTTAAAAATACGTACGTGATACTTATGGGATATGAGCATCAAGACAAATCTCACCAAACACGAAACATTAGGATTATACTCTAACAACTGGAAGACTTTTAAAGTGAGGACTTCAGCTGCATACGTCGACACTTATCTTGCACCCAATCTCTAATCAAAAAAGGAGTCAAATTGAGTTTGGGGGAAGACGAAGAGTTTGTCGTAACCTGTACCTACTGGCCGCATCAATGCTCTTTACCAGTTGGTGGTTGTTGCACCAACCTCCGACTGTGATTTAGTGGCCATGGTTGTTGGAATTTGGTACTAAATCTTACACTTGACAAACCCAGTTTTTCTCTCTTTCTTTGACATTATTCTTACAGTTATTTTTATTTTTTTGATTAATAGTCCATATCCGGATACGAGCAGGATCTGAACTCCCGACCTCTCGTTCAACCGTAAAAACGTTTTACCACCTGTTTATAAGAACACTCACCCATAAGAAATCTCTCTACATAAATGGTTGAAAATCCCCGTTGCCATATACGGTTTAATTTGACCCAATCTCATCTAACATGAGTAGATCAACTTCCCAAGTTAACTAACCAAATTATGGTTTACAACTTTTCTACCTTACTTCTTGTGATTGGTTACTGTAAGCTATTTTGATTATCTTGAAAGCCAAATATAAACACTTAAACCCTTGATCTTGATTTAGCCTAGGTTCAACTTTGGAAGGAAGGCTAAAATAAGTATAATATATTGGTAGTGTAGTAGGTGAATGCATAGCAGTCCTGTCACCTGTGAAACCCTTTAATCGGCTTCTCTAGCTAACATATGTAATATCTCATATCCTGTAATTATCTATCTTTCAATCTAACCTAAATATTTGGGCTGAAGTTAAGATTAAATTTTTAATTAAGTGTTAATTAATTCTTATGCGTTAGATCTTTCGATCGATCATCTTCTTCACGTCTCTATCCTATGTATGCACCTGTTTGCACCTAAAATCGGCTGCAACGATGGCCGATAAGTTCCCAATGTTTGGTAAGTAATCGTGCGGAAAAGTCTAATATATAGCCGAACTTATGCTTTGGCTGAAATAAAAGAATGCTGGTTGGGTATTATTGGCTTCAACATGTAGGGTATACTCAAGAACGTGAATCTGAACGTGCAAGTGGTTGATACTACGTGGCATCACGTTTGAAGAACATGGTAAATTTACTATGCCTCTCGAGGGCATTACGACGACTTCCAGTAGGCCATAAATATAAGAAAAGTTGAAAAATTAAGGGACCTTTTTCAGATCCAACACAACTACTTATCATATATTTATGCCTCAACTTATTTTAGGAGTAGTATATAAAAGACCGTACTGTTGGAGGCCATGTCGAAGTACAGTGGGAATCTCTCACAACCAAGTAACTCATGTTATCTTGATGGCGTCGACTTTGGGATAGAGTCTTTACCGGAGTAGAATGTGAATCCCTTGCTGATGGGGCTTCGCCTGAGGACGATATTGGTATCCAAATTCTTTTTAAGGTTAAGTTTCGGACGTACGAGCTCGGTAAGGGGATTGAGGCCGATATTGATGTAGGGTTCCCTAGGGCGGCAGCAAGGTTTCGGGAGATATCGTCCATACCGTTTTCAAATTTTTGCCGTACTAAAGAATCCTAACCTAGAATCTTAACTAGAGATTTAGACGAACTAGCAATGCAAACAACTTTACATCTAAGTGAATGAGAAATACAACCTTTGTAGACCGGTCCTTCACTTCTAAAGCTTCGTGTAGTAGTCCATTCGTTCCAAGTAGTGAACACCCGAACTCTAGTAAGGGTTCACATGAAGAAATGAACACGTTTGCTCGAAATCTTCAAGACCGAAGATGATCTACGTCGAGAAGACTCAAACTCATGTTACCTCTTCACTAATGGTAGATTAGTGAAGCAAACACTCTAAACTAAATAGCTAATATAGTAGAGGATGGTGAAATAGAAATTGAGCTCGCTTTAGATTAATTTTTCTCACAATATTTACTCACTTTTAGAAAAGCTAGCAAGATTTCTCTTGAGGAAGAAGAAGATGAAGTGAAGATGAGAATCAAACTCATAAGGTGAGAATAGCAACCATGGGTGAATTAGTGTCATACACTAACTCATGTAGAGAATAAACCATGGCTAACAATAATGGTTAGGTTAATAAATATTTACAAGTAAAACAAAACTAGTGGACTAAGTCAAAGATGCTTCAAACTTCTCCAAACTTCCAAGCATGACAATTTCCAACTAATATTGAATTACTTAAATAAATAAAACCTCACATTATTATAAGCATGGTTTGAGTCTCATACACCCATGTAGCATGTGGCATCAAGCATGACAAAAAATAATGTACATTAATATATATCACATATATACTAAGTGTACACTAGTGAGAAAAAGAAAACTTGAGTGAGCTAATATTAGTTAATGTAAATTAATATATCACATATATAATTCTATATTAAACTATTAAATCAACACTTAATTTAATAATCCGGCTATATCACATACAATCGACTAATATCAAATGTAACAACTTATCGAATCAACACTTGATCCGATAACCCAGCTATATCACATATAACCGACCGATATCACATATCGCGAGAATAGAATACTGTATCACATACTCGTATTAATCTCGGTCCCGCACATATCACATATGTGCTCCTACTTCGTTTCGCATGAACCAGGAAACCTCTGTGTAGGACTCTAAAGACTCGTCAATACGCCGGCAGTAGGTGGTGATCATATCAAACACCCATAAGTCACAAGCGGTCTGCTAAACATAACAGCCACCCGGGTACTGAGCGATCAGAAGATCAACAAGCAAGTCTGCTCATACTCCTGCGAATCCAATCAGTAACACTACCGTACAATCCGGTCTCTTCGTCAGATATGTCGCATATCACAGCCTGGGGGTGGTATAACGTCAGACCCCAATAGCATGATAAGTCATGCCGATGCAAGGTCCATAACGGTTCAAGAAAATAATGATAACACTTACCAGTAAATCTCAGCAACCCTGGGCAGGGATTTCCTGTTATGGCCAATCGAGCATTGCGCAACATCAACTCCCAATACCGGGAGAGACGAATCATCTCCTATCGCTCATTGCCTCCATGTGATTCGGGACTGTACCGAAAAACCACCTTTTTGCATGATCTCTTGAACGTGGTATGGTGGAAATCAAAGCACAGTGGGAATCACACAAGACTCTATGACGATCTCGGGTCGACAAACTAATCTGTATCAGTGTCATCGGAGAACTGTTATCGGACGATAGGTATAATTGCCATGCCCCACTTCCCAGTATACGGGCAAAAGACGCGACGAGGCCGCTATGTATTTACTGTGAAGTAAATACGCTAAGCGTATCTAAACAATATAAGAGTAAATACACAATAGACAAGATATAATAAAACAGCAACTTTATTTATTCACATTCTTTCTGTACAATGCATGGAAAAGTAAATACAACTGAATGAAAGCAATGCATAAACAATGGCATAACAGAAAAGAAAAAGTACTGAAATAAAAGTGTACAATGATCTAAAGCTCTGGGTCTTCAATGAAGTGGTCCAAGTCTTTACTAGTGGGCTCGATCTCCGGAGTGCCCAGATCACCTGACGACATTCAAAGAAGAAAGAAAGAGAATGTCATCAGCGAACAAATCGCTCGGTAAGTCCCAAAGATAAGGGAGAAATAGAATAGACAAAGAGTAAGGGAGAAATAGAACTTGAGGGGGGTTTATATAAAAATACTTTTATAAACTTTTCAAAATACACCCCAAGTATTTAATTATCGTCTTTAGAATTGTAATAATTATAGATTTTATATTTGTGATATTTCTAGTGAGAATAACCTACTTTCATAATATATGGTATTTATTTGTAATATTGTACTTGTATGGAATTCATGGTATTTTAATGTAAAGTGATCCTTGTGATTTTAGAAAAAGTTGGAATATTTATATTATCATAAAATAGATATTTTAATTATACATATATATATATATATATATAAAATAATTTTTAATATATATTATATTTCTAGATCTCATTTTCTTAAGATTTTGTATTTTGTAAATCTTTCGAGACCGAATGCCCCTTGCGGGGGTCTGCATCTCGCACTACTAAGCTCAGGGACGTGCGATAATCCGCACTATCCCAGTCGGCTTCCCCAAAATGGGTTGTAGCGGCGCTTTGCAAAGATTTGTTTAAAAATACTAAATCTTGTAAAAATGATTTTATTAGTAAAGGGTATTTATATGTAAAGGTTCGTTTCCCGTATTCTATGTTCCCAAAAAGTATTGTGCTATGTTTCATATGAGTGTTGTGAGGAGGTGGGTCATTACCTCGTGATCTAACTTAAAAGTATGGCAAGATTGTGATGATTTAATGTCAAAATGAAACTACATGGTATGTTGCTGAAAAAGAGCGTTAAAAGTTACAAAATGATATAGATTGTCATGAAATTTGTTCAACATGTTTATTAATGATTAATAGTCAACATGTAATGGTTTGATAGGGTTGTGTTTAAGAAAAGTGGGATTTTTAGAAAGAAACCGAATCGGAAATCGGTTTGACTCCGATTCCGTTGGGTTTTATTAAAACATGTTTTAGAGTAGCAAAGGAGAGAAGGAGGTGGGACTTACGGGTTTAGCTTAAAGATGAGAGGGAGAGGGAGTGGTAGACTCCGGCGGTGCATTGTTTCATCTCCGGGATCTCCTAGGGTTGTCGTCGGAAGATTCGCCGGAGCTTCGCCTCTTTGCTCACTTCAAAGCACACTAGGGTTCTAGGAAATTTCTTAAGAGTTTGCTCATAATTTTGGAGTGGGAGGGTAGTGTGTAGGGGTTGTATTTATAGGGTTAGGTTAGGGTTAGGGTAGATGAAAGGTTTAATTGAAAAAATGTGATAAATATAATAAAATGTAATAAAAATTGGGTTTAATATGATTTTAAAGGGGCTCTGTTGCTGGTCTAGGTATTTAAACCATACAGGTGTGCAGGGGACTCCAAGAGGCACATTTTATATATTGGGGACTCGGCGGAATCGGCAACTCCGGCCGGCGGCGGCGGCCCGAGTCGGCCGGTCTGCCGGCCGAGTTGGCTGATTTTGGCAGAGTCAGGCGGCCGGAATCCGTCTCGTCGGTTGGTGATCCCCCTGGCATGGTTACTTTTCAGGGTGTAGTGGGGGTTTTTGTGAGATATGCACCTGTAAATTGTTGGTATTCTAAAAATTTAAAAATAAAACAATATTAAAAATAATATGGGGTATGGGATTTGAACTCAGGTGGCTTGGTTCAGCAGTGCAAGGTTTTACCAATGAGCTACAAACTCCTTCTTGTAATTAATTAGCAAAACAAGTATTTATGGTACTCACAGAAATGTAATTACTCCAAGTATACATTAATTTTTACACAATTTTTTTTGTACACTAAAATTGGAGTTGTTACAATAATACCATCTAGGAGTTCTCGGCGAGTCCGTCCAGTGTACCCAGTCTCCACTGAGCACCCGTATACCTTCTCTGATGTCAAACACCAATGGATGTGGGATCATCCATCGTCCATCATATAGGTTGAGAAGCGTATACGCTAGTCTACTCTGGAATATCGATACCCCGTCTCAATACTCCCACGACTAGGAACATTTGACGGATGTATTTATCTACTACACTTGCCCCACTTGTATGATCCGCATCATAATCCTGGTAGTCTAGTACTCATCCTAAGGGCTTTATCAACATGTAATAGGGAGACAATAAGTGTACATGTTAAGATAAAGAGCAACCAGATAACATACTATCATGTCGAGCAAGAAAGTTCTCCCTATATATGTCCAAGCATCCACTACAATATACATCACATGTACAGTAATAGTCTCTAGGGCATACATAAAACTAATAATCTCCCACTTGCACTAAGGCCATTTGTTGTAGTATCTCATACTTAACGTCCTATAGAAGTTTCTCTAGGGAAAAGCCTTTTTGAGTGGATCCGCCATGTTATCCTTCGCGTCATTTCTCCTAACCTCGATCCCTTGGAGATTAACCATCTCCCTGATCAGGTGACACTATCCTCAGAATATGTCTGGATCGCTGATGGAACCGGCGTTCCTAGGCCAAAACCACAACTCTATTGTTGTCACAATAACAGTTATTGGACGTTCAATGGTAGGAACCATGTTCATCTCATGAACTGTTAGGTTTACCTAGCACCTCATCAAGGGTTTGGAAGCATCCCATATGCCACAATCAAATTTTAAAGGTGCTAAGTGAACTTGACAAGAATCATAACTAGAAATTTAGGGTTTCATTCAACTAAGCATCACATGCAAATGAAAAACTATCACTAAGGGTAGAGATTACAACCTTTGTAGACCTCCCTTGGTGACTCCTTGGCACAATGAGAGTTTGGAACGGATCGATGGAAGCCTTCCTAGTCCACGAAGATCCACCCGAAGTCCCTTTGCTCAAAACCCCTTGCTTTACTTGATTTGTGAATAAAGTATAGCAAACACCCTACACAAATGGGCTAGATATGTGTAGTATGACGATGTGGTTTGTATTCTATAATCAAAACCCTATCTTTTTATCAACCTCACTCAAAGAAAATTTCAAGAGAGGAAGAAAAAGTTGATGGCTTAGCTTGAGCTCAAAATATTTTTGTGATGAATGAATTAAGTGAGAATGAATAATCAATATTAATCCTTCTCACTTCAAACCATGGTTAACTAATATCTAGATATTATTGTGTTGAGTTAAAGTCCAAATGAAATTTAAACCATGGTTTGAATTAGGTCAAAGAATAGTCAAGTTTGGATAATTATCAACCATGATTTAATTTTCATTTCCTTTTTCTTTTTCTCAAAACAAATATATATATATATATATATATATATATATATAAATGAACCATGTGAGTCTTGCATTGCCACCAAATGTGTATCAACAACCATGATACAATGTATGTATGTATGTGTCCATGCACATCATCATGTGCATACATGCATGCATACAAAAAAGAAAAGGGTTTAATTAAAGAATTAATCTAAAAGTCATTTGTTAAATCAACACTTAATTTAGCAAATCGGTCATATCACATACGACCTGACCAATAGAAAATGCCCGATTAATATACGATATCACATATCCGTATTTAATCGGGTCCCCGCGCATATCTCATATGCATACCACATCTTTTCGCCTAAGCCAGGAAACTTCATTGTGGGACTCTAAGACTCGTCAATACGCCGACAGTAGGTGATGATCATTTCAAACACCCACAAGCCGCAAGCGGTCGGCTAAACGTAACGGCCACCCGGGTATTGAGCGATCAGAAGAAAACCAGCGAAACTGTCAAAACTCCCGTCGAGCCAACTGGCAACACTTACCGTACAGTCCGGTCTCCTCGTCAGATATGTTGCATATCAAGTTTATGGATGGAATCGTCGACCCCAATAACTCAATAAGTCATGCTGGTGTATGGCTCATAATAAATCGAGAAACTACTGATAACGCTTATCAGTAAATCTCAGCAGCCCTGGCCAGAGACTTACTGTTATAGCCAATCGAGCATAGCACAACATCAACTCCCAATACCGGGAGAGACGAAACCCCTCCTATCGCTCATCGCCTCCATGTGCCTCGGGACTGTACCCAAAGTCCACCTGTTTGCACGACTCGGTAGAGCCGTGGTATGGTGGAGATCAAAGCACAGTAGGAGGACACACAAGACTCTATGACGATCTTGGGTCTACAGACTTGTTGGGGTAAAAATTTACACCCCGGTTGACCAAGTCAAAATCCAAGTCAACCCCAAGCCAAGTGGGCCCAAGCCCAGACCCAGTGGGCCCATGCCCGGGTCGAGCCCGAACATGAAGCGGCCGGCCTCCCCCCATGCCAAGATAAAAATTTTGTAATAAATAATTTTGTTGCATTTTCTTTTATTTTATTTTATGGATAAATGTAAGAAAATGGGCATAAAGCCAAATTTTTGTAAAGCCCATGGCTTATGTGCAAAAAGAAATGGCACATGAGCCATGGGATAGGCAAAATGCCATTTTGTGAAGCCCAAGGGGCTATGTGTAAAGTGTATAGCCTATAAAGGCAAAGATAATGAAATATCTCAACAACTTTTTCTCTCTCTAAAAAAAAAGTTTCAGATCTGAGATCTTTCTTCCTTCTTCAAGGCTCCAAAACCTTCTTCTTTCTTTTGAATTAAATCAAGAGTTCTACTCTCCTTTTTATAAAACAAATTAGTTTTTCACCACAAAACCCACAAAGGGGAACTTGGATCTGTCATCAGATCTCAAAAAGGAGAGATTTTGAGATTTCACATCTCTTGATCTTCAAGATCCAGCAAGCAACAGGAGTAAGAAGAAGAACCCCTTGCATTAAACCCAAAACACATTCAGGAGCCCGACTCCTCTCTGATTTCTCTTTTAAGAAATCTTTTTTCAGGCTAAAAGCCTCTTGTCCTCTCCAGCGCGCAGCGCAAGTGCGCAAAGCGCCCGCGTGCCGACACGTGGCGCGCGCGCTTGCGCAAGTGTGCAAAGCGCCCGCGTGCCGACACGTGGCGCGCGCGCGCTTGTGCTCCAACGCGCATTGCGCAAAGCATCCGCGTGCCGACACGTGGCGCGCGCGCGGGCTTACGCACCTGCGCGCAACGCGCATTGCGCAAAGCGCCCACGTGGCGCGCGCGGTTGCGCACCTGCGCGCAGCGCTCTTGCGCAAAGCGCCCACGTGGCGCGCGCGCGGTTGCGCACCTGCGCGCAGTGCTCATGCGCAAAGCGTCCACGTGCCGACACGTGGCGCGCGCTTGCGCACCCGCGCGCAGCGCTCATGCGCAAAGCGCCCACGTGCCGACACGTGGCGCGCTTGCGCCTGAGCGCACAGCACCTAAGCCCACAACGCTCAAGGCGCTGGCCCCCGCGCATCCCTTGGATGCCTTTTTCCCCTCTTTTTATGTACATGCATATACATATACATATGTATACAAATTCACACATATACATACTCAGCCACATTCTCCCCCTCCAAAAAATTTTCGGGCCGGGGCGCTGCCCCGAATCCCGCAAGGGGGCTGCTAGCCCCCTTAACCCCCAGCCCGCTATCCGGGTAGCGGGACCCCCGTAAAAACTCTGCGTGGCTCCCGATATATCCAAAACCCCCTTTCAAAACAAAACACACGCACATCGCACATTGGGTTCGCATGACCAGTTTAACCCGTTAATCGGAGGTTCCCTCACCCCAAAGGCGAGGGGTAATTAACAGCAGCTTAGTCCGCGGCCGCCGGAGATTCGGATCCCCACAATCATTAAACCCCGGCCTACCCTAGGCCGGGGGAATCTGTAGTACGCCTGACAAGCGTGCGCGTATTCCCATCTCACCGGGGTGACGAAAAACACCCTACAGGTTCTGGCACGCCCGGTGGGACCAATCTCTCCTCCCATATTTCGGGTTAAACGTTCATGCGAACTCAATCAATATACATATCGATTGCTTATACTGAAATGATTTTTTTTTTCCGTGCAGCAATCAACCTTCGAAGACAATGTCTCCCCAGACGAATTCAGCTTCCAACGTGACCCCGATTCCGTACGTGGTCAAGATCAACGCTCGTGTGGTTCTCCCCGCAAGCCTCAGTCGACAGTGGGAGGAACCGCCCCGCCAGTTCGGCTCCGTCATCATCTACCCTGCCGGAAGTGCTCATCTGGCGGAGATCCCGGCGGAACAGGTGGCCAAGCCAATCCCAAGGGGCAAGAGGCCGAATGTTGTGATTACTAAGGCGCCACAACCGAAACTTAAGATGGTGTCTGAACGACTCCCTGGCGCTCCAGCTGGGGGCAAGAACTTCGGTACAAAGGGCAACATCAAATGTTGCGGACGAGCTCAGGCGAGGACTCCAATAAATGCACAATCGAGCGTATCTCCAAGGCCCTCCATCAACCGGTCTGCGGCGTCTTCCTAAAGAGCCGAAGTCTGCCAGGTGCTTAGAACGGAAAAGTTAAGGCAGAAGCGGCTCAGGTATCGAGCCAACAAGAGGACCAAGGCTTCGGCCAAATGGAGTCGTGTGAAGTTCCAAGTGCAGGGTTGCCCCGCGACGACGGCTGAGTCGAACGTAAGAATCAGCAATTCCTTCGAGCCTCTGAAGTGGGTTCAGAAAAACGCCATGACCGCCAGAATCAAGAAGACAGCGGTCCGAACAGTGCCACAAAGAGACGTGTCCCCGCCCCAACAGAAAAAGTACGACACTATCTCTTCAAGAGTCTATCAAGCACTCTGTGTCGCACGAAAGTAGCGGGGCAAACCCAGAAAAGAAGCGCCAGCACCATTCAAGAACATGTTTAGGCCAGCCGCCTTCAATCGACTACCAGCTACCGAAGCAAGGGGGTCAAGACAGCGATCCGTGAAATCAGCTGCCAATGATAGAAAGACGTCCGGATATACCATCCATACGGTCTATATGGCGGGCGGGCGCCCCAGCGACAACCTTCGCAGCAAAAGCAAGGACGGGGCCACCACATCCCAAGCCCAATCTAGCCTGAATGTGGTTGCCGCCGCCCAAGAACAACCGCCCCTGCTGGATGAAAAAACCCTCTCGATGAGGATGATAGGCAGATAGACCCCTCGGTTCATGTAGAGTCAAGCTCGGACAGCGAGGAAGAGCCGACTTTCCGCCCCAGGACTGCGGAGCAAGAGCTGCTTCAAGAGCTTCGAAAACAGCTCAGGAGCAAAGATAAAGAGATGGCCAAGCTCTATTCGAAGATTGACGACTTAACGAACGTGGTGATGCAGCTTACGGCTCAAATTGCTCGAGCGCATCCCAATCAGGCACAAGCTGCTACTAATCAGCCGGGTGATGACAATCCGAGGCAACCAATGCCGGTTCTTTTGGGACCGAGACTGGTCGAGCCATATGAAAGCCGGCCACACTCCACTTCTGGGGACGCCTTGGCCCCAGATAGCACTATCCCGCTAACACAGGACCGGATAATGGATTTGGTCACCAGCAAGGTTAAAACATTGGTGGCCGAAGCTGAAGCTCAAAAATAAATCGGCAGTAGTGGGCGGCCATATCCCGCGCAGAACGATCTGATTGAGTTCCCGAGCGGCTACATCATTCCTATGTTCGGAAGATTTGAAGGAACGGGGAATGCAAACCAGCACGTCGCCCACTTCAAAGCATCGTGCGGAAATACAGGGGGCAATGATGCGCTCCTTCTTCGTCAGTTTGTCAACAGCCTGACCGGCGTCGCTTTCGACTGGTACGCGAGCATACCAGACGGGTCCGTCATTACCTTCGCCCAAATGGAGTCTCTGTTCCGGCAAAGGTTCATGAGCGTCAGTGATAAAATCTCCATTGCCGACCTTGTGAGGACCAAGCCGGGGAAGAATGAAAGCAACACCGACTTTATCGCCCGATGGCGTAATCTCACGGTCAAGTGCGAACCGCCGCTGGAGCAGGACCAGTCCGTCAGCCTTCTCATTGGGAACCTCAGCAATTGGATGGTCCCATTCTTGTGCACAGCAGGCCTTAAGACATTTCAGGAGCTAACCAAGAAAGTCCAAATGTTGGAACGCTCGAAGCAGGAGTCCCCGCCAGACTCTCAGAGAGACAAAACATGGAAAAGCAAGCGGGACGACAGCCGTAGAAGCGGGAGTTCCAGCAGTACCAATGTCTTCAATGCGTCCGACAGTGAAGAAAAGCGAAGGGCGGCCGAATCCAAAACTAACCGGTCTCGAAAGCCATTGCTGGGAGGAGATGGGCCCACCCTAGAGGAGAAAAAGAACAAGGTTTACTCTTTCAGAAGGGACAAGGTTCGCAAGATATTTAAAGATGCCTTGAACAACGGCCTACAATTGCCGGAGTCGAAAAGACCCTAAGAAGCAAAAATGACCGACAATCCTCTGTATTGCCCGTACCACCGAGTAGTGAGCCATGCGATCGAGGATTGCTATATCTTCAAAGACTGGGTCGAGAAGCAGTACAAGGCTGGAGAGATCGAGCTGTCTAAAAGCGTGTTGGTGAACAATCAAGTTGCAACCGCCAACTTTATACAGACAAAAATTGAAGCCTTCTGGGAGTAGACAGCCGAACCTGCTGCCCTGAAAAAAGAAACTGACTCATCGCGGCCTCCGTGGAGTACGCACATATCTAATAAGACGAAGAAGATGCTAAAGCTGCTTCAGAAAGAGCCCAGGATGGAACGGGAAGGACAGAAGAAGCCTACCAGTCCAGCTGCCAATGCGGCTCCATCAGGCTCAAAATCCAAGAAGCTCAAGAAGAAGAAAAGTGCAGCTCGGCGCGAAAAAGAGTCTGCAGGGAGATCGACCATTCAAAAATATATCGATTCCCTCGAAGAATATGAACAAAAGGAAAGAATATTGATTCAATTGAAGAAGTTCTTCCCTGTACAAGCGGCTGAAATTCTGGAGGAGTTAGAAGAAGAATCCAATGAAGAGATCCCAGTAGTGACCTGCTACGCCATCCATCTTGGAAGCGACTCCGAGGATGATCTCTGTTTTCCCGAAGAGGACGAGGAGCTCACCACAAAGGCCAATCAAATCCAGCTCAGAAGCGGCAGGGCTCTACCGCAAAATCAGGGCAACGCCCCAAAAGGGAAGGAAAAACAAGTCACTAATGAAGAAGATGGCAGAGAACCGGCTGATGAAAACATAAGTCCTTCCTCGGTGGACTATAATGTCTTGGCGCATCTCCGGAAGCTTCCGTCTCTCCTGAGCATCTACGACGCCTTGGTCCTATCAAAGGAGCTTAGAGATGTTCTCATCCACGCTCTACAAAACCCCGAGCGGTATCAGGCCCACTTTGCGGAAATTAATATGAAAGAAGCCCAGCATGCTTTGCATGCCGCCGCAGTCACATTTAAGGATGAAGACTTGCTACTGGGAACGGCTGAGCATAATCGGCCGCTTTACGTGACCGGGTACAGCGACGGAGATCGAATTAATCGCATATTGATTGATCCGGGGTCCTCAGTGAACATCATGAACTTGCGAACTCTGAAGAGTTTGTCAATGGACGTCCGACATCTGTCAAGGGAAAGGATTGTCATTCAAGGCTTCAACCAAAATTGCCAGCAAGTTCTGGGGTCCATAGCTCTGCCAATCAAATTCGGGGATCTGCAAACTGAAGCTAAGATATACGTGAACGACGCCGACACGTCTTATAAGATACTCTTGGGGCGGCCATGGCTCCACGATTATGGCGTCATTCCGTCAACTCTCCATCAATGCATGAAGTATACTAAAAATGGCGAAGAAAGACGCATTGACGGAGACATCCAGCCGTTCGGTGTGCATGAAGTCCGATATGAAGATTCTCGGTACTTTACGAACCACCAAAATGCTAAGCCACAACTGACTGAGGATAGAACGGCCCTAAGACTCAAAAGCAAATCTGCGCCGGCTATCACTTTCAAAAGCAAAAATACCCAAGTGCGCCCGCATTTCGGCAGCGACACTGATGAGTCCGATGCTGGAAGCCCGTCCTTCCGCCAAACTCGCCCTCATTTCGGCAGCGATACGGACGAATCTGTTACTGAAGGCCCATCTAGCAGCAAAGTCCGCCCTCATCTTGGCAGTGACACTGAAGAGTCAGAAGAAGAGGACCTGCCGTGCAATAGCTATGCAGATCGGCCCCCCATGCAGCAAGCGAAACTACGAGAGACCTTCGAAGCCGTTGAAGGGTCCCTGGCCATCACAAGGGTGCCGGAGCGGATGTGCAAAGAGCTCGACGCATTGTCAGTCTCTACCGTGGACCAGCTGAAAACTTTCTACGTGCCCGGGAGGAAAAATGGACAGAAGGGCATCCTGTTTTACAGGTCAAACCCCGTTGTGCACCCAGACGATCTTTCTGTCGCGTGCCTTCCCTATGAGAGAGGCATAAGAGCCGTCCTCAATCCCAGATACTATGCGCCCGAGATGCGGGAATACTTTAAGAAGTGCGGATGCCGGTTATATCAAACGGAGTCCGAAGCAAAGTTTTACGAAGGGCTATGGTATCCGCCCCAGGTCCGAGCACTCATCGATGGACGGATTCCAGATAGACGGGGCATAGGCTACATTCAACCTGATTCCAAAGCGTGCTACATGATCCATGTTGGTGAGACCAGCGAAAGATCAAATGATGATGACGAGATAGTCGAGCCAGAAGAAGCTCCTCAAGAGCTCGAAGATGGCGGACAAGCAACCTTTGATGAGCTAACCGAGATTGACTTAGGAACGCCCGATAATCCAAGGCCGACCTACATCAGCTCACTCTTGTCGGAGGAAATGAAAGAGCAGATAATTGCCCTGCTGCGTGAGTTCTTCGACTGCTTCGCGTGGACGTACAAAGAAATGCCTGGCCTTTCCCCTAGGTAGCCGTGCATAAGCTAGCTATATCTCCTGATGCTAAGCCAGTCAAACAAGCTCCTCGAAGAATGAGAAGGGAGTTGGAAGAAAAGGTCATCGAGGAAACCAAGAAACTCATCGATGCCGGCTTCATCGGGGAAGAGAAATATGCAGACTGGATCGCATGCATAGTCCCAGTGAAGAAGAAAAATGGGCATATCCGAGTTTGTGTCGATTTCAGGGACCTCAACAAGGCATGTCCTAAAGACGACTTCCCGCTACCGGTCATGGAAATGATGGTCGATGACACCTCAAATTACGAACTGTTCACCTTTATGGATGGCTCGTCTGGATATAATCAGATCAAGATGTCGCCTGAGGATGAGAAGCACACAGCATTTCGAACCCCGATCGGAATATATTGCTACAAGGTAATGCCATTCGGACTGAAGAACGCAGGTGCTACATATCAAAGGGCGATGACTAATATCTTTGATGACCTAATCCATAAAGTCGTCGAATGCTATGTTGATGATCTGGTCGTCAAGACTAAAGCCAAGGCCGATCATATCCAAGATCTCAGGACCGTTCTCACCAGACTGAGGGAATACGATCTGAAGATGAATCCTCTGAAGTGCGCTTTTGGCGTGTCATCGGGAAAATTCCTGGGCTTCATAGTCCGACATCGAGGGATCGAAGTTGACCCATCAAAGATAAAGGCCATCATGGAGATGCCCCCTCTGAAGAGTCTGACACAGCTAAGATCTTTTCAAGGCAAGCTTGCTTATATACGGAGGTTTATCTCAAATTTATCAGGGAGATGTAGGCCCTTCTCAAAGCTCATGAAGAAAGGAGCTCCTTTTATCTGGGATGCCGAATGTCAAGCAGCGTTCGAAAGCATTAAACAATACTTGTTGCACCCTCCAGTGCTGGCCGCTCCCATTCCAAATAAACCGCTGATTCTCTACACTGCCGCGCTGGATGAGTCACTCGGTGCGCTCCTTGCCCAGAATAACGAGGAGGGAAAAGAAAATGCCCTCTACTACCTCAGTCGAACTCTAGTCGGGGCGGAACACAACTACTCCCCAATCGAAAAGCAATGCCTGGCTCTGATATTTGCTGTGAAGAATCCGAGGCACTATCTGCTCGCTCATCGGGTTATGCTGATCTCCAAGGTCGACCCGCTTAAACACTTGATGACCAAAGAAAGCCTAGCCGGCAGAATGGCAAGATGGGATGTCATGCTACTTGAGTTTGACATAGTTTATACCCCTCAGAAAGCAGTAAAAGGGCAAGCTATTGCAGACTTTCTCGCCGCTCATCCCATACCAGAAGGGTCGCCGCTAAATTGTGAGTTACCCGACGAACAAGTGCTGCACCTCGAGAATGACGAGCCATGTTGGGAGCTCTACTTCGATGGGGCCTCATCGATAAGAACCTCCAGTAAATCAAGCGTCCCGGAGATAAAAGCAGGGATAGGATTGGTGTTCATCACACCATCAATGGGAACCCTACGGCGTTCTTTTGCTCTCACCGAGCCTTGGACAAACAATGAAGCTGAGTATGAAGCTCTGATAGCTGGTCTGGAGCTCGCCATAGAAATGGAAATCCTTCGGCTACGGGTTTACGGTGACTCCCAGCTTGTCGTCAACCAAGTAAGCGGCGACTATAAGATATACAAACCCGAGTTAGCTCGGTACAGAGGTCGAGTGGTGGAACTCATGAAACGGTTCACTCATATTGAACTAACGAGAGTCCCTAGAGCGTTGAACGGAAAGGCTGATGTACTCGCTCGCTTGGCCAAGGAGCTGGCTGATCCTGACATGGACGAAATTCTGATCACAGTCAGGAGCCGGCAAATTCTACCCCCAGTCTCTCTACGAGAAGAGGAAAGCGCGGAACAGAAGAGCAGTCCTGCGGAAGAAGCTTCGATCATCCAAGACGAGCCCGATTGGAGAGAACCCTTCATAGAGTACCTCCGATACGACAAGCTACCCGAAGAAAAATCTGCGAGGATTCAGCTGAAGAAAAGAGATCTCCGATACGTGTTTGTAAATGACACGTTATACCGCAGGTCATACGACCAACTATGGCTCAGGTGTCTGTCATTGGCCGAAGCCCAAAAGGTCATGAAAGATGTCCACTCGGGTGTTTGCGGTGCTCACCAATCTGGCCCCAAGATGCGACTTCAAATCAAACGGCTTGGGTATTACTGGCCCACCATGATACGGGATTGCGGAGAGCATGCAAAGAAATGTTATATCTGCCAAATTCACGATGATTTTATTCACAAGCATCCCAATCCATTGCATCCTACGGTGGCGTCGTGGCCCTTCGAAGTTTGGGGCACCGACATTGTTGGCCCAATTGATCCTCCGTCATCTAAAGGCCACCGGTTTATACTGGCTGCGACGGACTACTTCTCCAGATGGGCTGAAGCTGTCCCGCTAAAAGAAGTTAAGACAAAGGATATTTTGACATTCTTCCAGCATAATATTCTTTACCGCTTCGGTACACCAAGAAGAATCATTTCTGACAACGGGCCTTCTTTCAAGAGCTTCAATGTCTCAAGGTTCGCTACTCAACACAAGATAGACTGGAGATATTCCTCCATCTATAATTCAAGAGCCAATGGGCTAGCCGAAGCCTTCAATAAGACTCTATGCAAGCTCCTGAGGAAAAATGCTTCAGCCAACAAGAGAGACTGGAATCTCAAGCTTCACGAGGCATTGTGGGCGTATTGTACCACGCACCGTACTCCAACTCAGTCTACTCCATACTCATTGCTCTTCGGAGTGGAGGCGGTCCTCCCCCTCGAAGTCGAAGTTCCAAGCTTAAGAATGGCCGTTCAGCATGAGTTGACGGAGGAGGAAAACGTGCTCCTTCGACTTGAAGAACTCGATGCCCTCGAAGAAAAGAGGCTCGCGGTGTAGCAAAGTCTGGAGCTATACCGAGCCCAAATGTCACGGGCCTACGACAAGATAACCCGTCTCCGCGCTTTCAAGAAAGGTGAATTGGTGTTGGTCCTCAAAAGACCGATTATCCCCAATCGACATGCCAAGGGAAAATTCGAGCCGAACTGGGAAGGACCATACGTCATTGAGAAAGTATTCGACGGAGGATCCTACCAACTAATAAGTGCAGAGGGAGAAAGGCCCATGCCACCCATCAATGGACGATATCTCAAGAAATACTACACATGAATGCTCCAAGTCGCAGGCGAATTGAGCACATCAGCCCTACGGTCTGGATCAGACATCCCGCAAAACCGTATACAATCCACGGGCGTAAATGCCCCCTATTTCTCCCAAATCCTGCCGGCGAGACTACTTTAAAGTCCCACCAGCGGCAAAAAAAAAAAGAAAAAAAAAGAAAAAGAAAAAAAAAGAAGAAGAAATAAACGGTATGTCCACAAGCAAAATGGGCACGGATGAAAACCCGAAAGGGCTCCGTGAGTAAAAACAGCAGGACTACCGGCGAGTCTGTGAAAACCCGAAAGGGCGCAAACTCGTGAAAAGAGATGAAATACACTCACAAAGTCCTCTCGACCTTGTGAGGAGAAAACCCCTGCGTGAGATCCTTACGACTCACAAAGGAGCAACACACTTAGGAATCCTCACGATTCCCAAGGAGAAAATACACCTGCGGGATCCTTACGACTTGTAGGGAGAAAATACTTTTATGGGACCCTCACGGCCCATAAAATTGAAAAGCCTTAGGTGGTAGGGACCCAAACCTATCTCCTAAGCCATCGTTCCCCAACGGGCAACGACAAATGATGAGTCGCTCCTGGCATTTCGCTTCAGTGTTAGCGGTGCTGATGCCGACCAAAAACCCAAATCCTAAGTCCTCCCGAGGCAAATGATGAGTTGCTCCTGGCATTATTCCAGTGCAGCAATGCTGATGCCAAACAAGATCCAAATTCTAAGTCCCCAAATGGCGAATGATGAGTCGCTCCTGGTACCATATTCCAAGTGCAGCGATGCAGACGCCAACCAAAATCCAATTTCTCAAAATTCACCCAGCCCTACGGTTGGTCCCCAAGTTGACTACCGTATACAATCCACGGGCTCAAATAATTCTCGTCATACCCATGCCCCACCACAATTACCAGTTAGGCGGCTGGTCTCCGCCCTTGGAATTATGCTCCATTGAGAAGACCCACTCATGTGTCCTCACGATACATGAGAAGAACAAACCTTTGTGGGATCCTTACGACTCATAAAGGAAAAACACACTTAGGAGTCCTCACGACTCTTAAGGAGAAAATACACCTGTGGGATCCTTACGACTCGTAGGGAGGAAATGCTTTTATGGGACCCTCACGGCCTATAAAATTGAAAAGCCTTAGGCGATAGGGATCTAAACCTGTCTCCTAAGCCTCCGCTCCCCAATCCCCAAATGGCGAATGATGAGTCGCTCCTGGTACCATATTCCAGTGCAGCGATGCAGACGCCAACCAAATTCCAAATCCCATACCCCAACGGCGAATGATGAGTCGCTCCTGGTACCATATTCCAGTGCAGCGATGCAGACGCCGACAAAGTCCCGAAATTTTTCCGGCCCTACGGTCTGGATCATACATCCTGTAAAACCGTATACAATCCACGGGCGTAAAACAATCCCAATTTCTCCCAAATCCTCTCGGGGCAAATGATGAGTTGCTCCTGGCATTATTCCAGTGCAGCAATGCAGATGCCAAACAAAAACCAAAATCCCAAAATCCTCTCCATGACAGATGATGATTCGCTCCTGGTACCATATTCCAGTATAGCGATGCTGATGTCAACCCAAATCAAAATCAACAAGTCAACTTCCACTCCGACGCCACAGAAAGCGGAGCAAGTCAGAATCCAATCTCGACACCGCAAGAAGCGGAGCAAGTCAAGTCTACCCCTGACACTGCAGGAAGCAGAGCAAGTCAAATCAAGCACCGACCGTCCAAGTCGCTAAAAGGGCAGCATCGACCGCCCAAGTCGCAAAAAGGGCAGAACCGACCCTCCACGTCGCTAAAAGGGCAGCACCGACCGTCCACGTCGCTAAAAGGGCAGCACCGACCGTCCACGTCGCAAAAAGGGCAGCACCGACCGTCCACGTCGCTAAAAGGGCAGCACCGACCGTCCACGTCGCTAAAAGGGCAGCACCGACCGTCCACGTCGCTAAAAGGGCAGCACCGACCGTCCACGTCGCTAAAAGGGCAGCATCGACCGTCCACGTCGCTAAAATGGCAGAACCGACCGTCCACGTCGCTAAAAGGGCAGCAACAACCGTCCAAGTCGCTAAAATGGCAGCATCGACCGTCCACGTCGCTAAAAGGGCAGCATCGACCGTCCACGTCGCTAAAAGGGCAGCATCGACCGTCCAAGTCGCTAAAAGGGCAGCATCGACCGTCCAAGTCGCAAAAAGGGCAGCACCGACCGTCCACGTCGCTAAAAGGGCAGCATCGACCGTCCACGTCGCTAAAAGGGCAGTACCGACCGTCCAAGTCGCTAAAAGGGCAGCAACGACCGTCCAAGTCGCTAAAAGGGCAGCACCGACCGTCCAAGTCGCAAAAAGGGCAGCTCAGGATTCCTGCAAAGCGGGAACCAGATAACTCCGGGCCAGGGAAAACGTCTATCATGGACACTCCGTCTCGGAGACATGTCAAGCAACGAACGTCCATGTCGTAAAAAGGGCAGTGCCAGCTTCCCAAAAAGCGGGAACCAAATCAAGTCGCCTCCACGTGAAAAAAGATCCATCAATTTCAAGCACACGACCCACATATGTGGTGTGCATTTATTGATGGGGGGCAATTTGTTGGGGTAAAAATTTACACCCCGGTTGACCAAGTCAAAATCCAAGTCAACCCCAAGCCAAGTGGGCCCAAGCCCAGACCCAGTGGGCCCATGCCCGGGTCGAGCCAGAACATGAAGCGGCCGGCCTCCCCCCATGCCAAGATAAAAATTTTGTAATAAATAATTTTGTTGCATTTTCTTTTATTTTATTTTATGGATAAATGTAAGAAAATGGGCATAAAGTCAAATTTTTGTAAAGCCCATGGCTTATGTGCAAAAAGAAATGGCATATAAGCCATGGGATAGGCAAAATGCCATTTTGTGAAGCCCAAGGGGCTATGTGTAAAGTGTATAGCCTATAAAGGCAAAGATAATGAAATATCTCAACAGCTTTTTCTCTCTCTAAAAAAAAAGTTTCAGATCTGAGATCTTTCTTCCTTCTTCAAGGTTCCAAAACCTTCTTCTTTCTTTTGAATTAAATCAAGAGTTCTACTCTCCTTTTTATAAAACAAATTAGTTTTTCACCACAAAACCCACAAAGGGGAACTTGGATCTGTCATCAGATCTCAAAAAGGAGAGATTTTGAGATTTCACATCTCTTGATCTTCAAGATCCAGCAAGCAACAGGAGGAAGAAGAAGAACCCCTTGCATTAAACCCAAAACACATTCAGGAGCCCGACTCCTCTCTGATTTCTCTTTTGAGAAATCTTTTTTCAGGCTAAAAGCCTCTTGTCCTCTCCAGCGCACAGCGCAAGTGCGCAAAGCGCCCACGTGCCGACACGTGGCGCGCGCGCTTGCGCACCTGCGCGCTTGCGCAAGTGCGCAAAGCGCCCGCGTGCCGACACGTGGCGCACGCGCGCTTGCGCTCCAACGCGCATTGCGCAAAGCGCCCGCGTGCCGACACGTGGCACGCGCGCGCTTGGGCACCTGCGCGCAACGTGCATTGCGCAAAGCGCCCGCGTGCCGACACGTGGCGCGCGCGCGCTTGCGCACCTGCGCGCAGCGCTCTTGCGCAAAGCGCCCACGTGCCGACACGTGGCGCGCGCGCTTGCGCACCTGCGCGCAGCGCTCATGCGCACGTGCCGACACGTGGCGCGCTTGTGCCTAAGCGCACAGCACCTAAGCGCACAGCGCTCAAGGCGCTGGCCCCCGCGCATCCCTTGGATGCCTTTTTCCCCTCTTTTTATGTACATACATATACATATACATATGTATACAAATTCACACATATACATACTCAGCCACATTCTCCCCCTCCAAAAAATTTTCGGGTCGGGGCGCTGACCCGAACCCCGCAAAGGAGCTGCTAGCCCCCTTGACCCCCAGCCCGCTATCCGGGTAGCGGGACCCCCGTAAAAACTCTGCGTGGCTCCCGATATATCCAAAACCCCCTTTCAAAACAAAACACACGCACACCGCACATTGGGTTCGCATGACCAGTTTAACCCGTTAATCGGAGGTTCCCTCACCCCAAAGGCGAGGGGTAATTAACGGCAGCTTAGTCCGCGGCCGCCGGAGATTCGGATCCCCACAATCATTAAACCCCGGCCTATCCTAGGCAGGGGGAATCTGTAGTACGCCTGACAAGCGTGCGCGTATTCCCATCTCACTGGGGTGACGAAAAACACCCTACAAGACTAACCTGTACAAGTGTCACCTGAGAACTGCTATCCGACGATAGATATAATACCACATAGGAGTTCTCGACGAGTCCGTTCAGTGTACCCAGTCTGCACTGAGCACCCGCATACAATCTTTGGTGTCACCTCACCAGATGGATATGGGATCATCCATCGTCCATCATATGGGACAAGAATAGTATATGCTAGTCTACTCTGGAATATCGATGCCCCGTCTCGATACACCCACGACTAGGAACAGTTCAAGGATATGCTTATAAACTACACATGCCCCACTAGTATGATCCGCATCATAGTCACAGTAGTCAAGCAAATATCCTGAGGGCTTTATCAACATGTGTAAATGAATAAAAGCATGATCAAATCAACATGTCAACATAAAGTAGACCAGATAGCATACTATCATGTTGAGCGAGAAAGTCATCTATATTCATATATACATGTCTAAGCATCCACTATACATATAATGGCCTCTAGGGCATACATATATCTAACAATAACAAGAAATGCTCAGACAGCCACTTTTGCAGCATTGTTGGCAGCAATGTATTCAGCCTTTATCGTCTAGTTTGCCACGGTATATAGCTTGGAATTCTTCCAACATATCGTCCCTCCACTGAAGGTAAAGACAATGCCTGTGACTGACTTTCAGTTGAGCTTATCACTCTGGAAGCTCGAACCAAGAACATTCTTTTAGTGCTTCTCAAGTACTTAAGAATGTCCTCCACAACTGTCCAGTGATTCTCCTAAGATCCGATTGATTCTTGATCACTACACCTAGTGAATCATCTATATCTGGTCTGGTACATAGCATCACATACATGATAGAGCCTACTGCCGAAGCATAGGGTATCCTTTGCACGCGAGCTCTCTCCAAATCAGTCTCGGAAGACATCTTTTTGGAGAGAGTGATTCCTGGGTAAGTGGGCAAACCACTACGCTTAGAATCCTCCATACTAAACCCCTTTAGTACGGTGTTAATGTACCTGGATTTGGTACACTCCCAACATCCACTTAGATCTATCACCATAGATCATAATCCACAAGATGTAGTAGGTATCATCCAGATGTTCTATGGAGAATTCTCGTGATAAGAGGAGCTTGACCGAGTGTAGCATAGGAAACCATTTCCTATCAAGAGTATGTCATCTACGTACAATACGTGGAAAACAACCTTACTCTCTACCACCTTCTTGTATATACAAGGTTCATCTACCTTTTGATGAAGTCAAATTTTTTGACTGTCACATCAAAACTGATGTTCCAACTCCGCGATGCGTGCTTTAATCCTGATGGACTTAAGCATAACTTTGATAGTCTCAACTTTTCCATTTACACCAAGAATCTTCTCAAGATCTATTTTCCCCCAATGGGTTTTACCCCTTCAGGTGTAACATTCAAAATCATACTTTGTTGGTGTATATGGATTCCATCTTTGATTGCATAGCATCCAGCCATTTCACAAAGTCTCCACTTGTGATGTCCTGCCTGAACCTGGTTGGGTCATCATCTACCATGATGCAATCCTCGATCCCACTGTCACCGAGAAGACCGTAGTATCTCTCAAGTGGATGAGGAACCCTACCAGATTCGCGGAGAGGCTGAGGTTCGTTGGAGACTATTGAATCCTTTGGTTTTACCAAATCATCAGCTGTTAGTTTGTCTAGCTGAAACTCCTTCCAGTTCTACCTCATGACCACAAATTTCTTCATAAGAAATTCCTTTTCTAAAAAGGTGGCATACTGAGAAACAAAACACCTTTTGCTCCTTAGTGTGGTAGAAGATATTCCCTCACAAATGTTTGGGATATCCTAACAAACTTATACAGAACTGACCTTGCCTCGAGCTTGTCCGGATTTTGCTTTTCAACATAGGCCGGACAACCCCATATCTTAACTTGTTTAAGACATGCTCTCTTCCCATACCATATCTCATATGGAGTGGTAGGCACTGATTTGGATGGAACCCCATTCAATAAGTATGCAGCTTCTCAAGTGCATAACACCCAAAAGGAAACAGGTAACTCAGTAGTACTCATCATGGAGCGCACCATATCTCATAGGGTGCGATATCTCCGTCCCGATACACCGTTGTGCTGTGGTGTTTATGAAGGAGTAACCTGAGAGAGAATCCAATTCTCCGTTTAGAAAATCCAGAAACTCCATGCCCAAGTATTCGCCTCCTCGATCATATCGTAGGACTTAATACTTCTACCCATCTGGTTCTCAATCTTCAAGCTTATATTTCTTGAATTTCTCAAAAGTTTCAGACTTATGTTTCAACAAAAACATATGTCCGAATCCTGAAAGATGATCAGTGAATATAATGAAGTACTAAGAACTAACCTTGGCATTTGTAGACATAGGACCGTATACATCATCATGTATCCGTCCCAAGAGTTCAGTAACTCTTTCTCTGTTTCCAGTAAACGGAGTATTGGTCACTTTACTTTTGTGATAAGACTGGAAAGTATCATAAGATGAAAATTCGAACATATTCTCATATTCATCCTTATGTAACTTAGCTGGTCGTGTCGCATAGATATGACCTAGTCTACAATACCATAAGAAGGATTTGTTCATTTCTGAACTACTCCTCTTGTGTGTGTTCTAGATCCTTTGAACTGTGGTTTGATTTAGAACATATATGTCATTTCATAACGTGCCTGATCCAATCAACTCTTGATTAAGGAAAATGTTCACAACATTATCCTGCAATACAAAATTATATCCTTCTTTAACTTAATAAAGAAACTGATGTAATGTCGTATATCAGGTTCGGTATCTAATGACATTTGTTCAGAATTCATGTATTTATCATTTGGTAATACAATGTGATATTTGCCAACTGACTTGGCTGCAACAATTGCACCATTCTCTACATTAGAGAACAATCACTTATTCTCAATTCTCTACCTGTCTGTAGCCCATGTAACCAATTACATATATAGGATCCCCATCCGGTATCTCATACCTAGGACGTAGAGGGTACTGAGAAACAGTTCTTGGTAATGAACACACCCGAAGAATATGCATCAACATGCTCATTCTTCGATTGGGTGGCATGGGAATCCGGATATTCCCCTATTTTCTGCTCGGACTTATATCAATTATAAGAAAGAACGGAACCAACGTTCCCCAGCTGAGTATAATAAGCAGGTTCGGTCAATACATCCATATTATTATCTTGATTAATGCGTGACATGGTCGCTACCAGGAGAGAGAGAGAGAAGAAAACACTCTGCGTGCGCTCTTGCAAGATCGGATTAATTATTATTTTATCTAATCAGGATGGCTCCCACTGTTTTTATCGAATCTTCCTTCAAACCCTAAAAGGTAAGACTAGCCGGGATTAATTACACTCTACAAGTTCGTCAATCTTTCGGCCAGGCCAGTGTCGGTACTTTAAGAGAGGTTCCCCGTGCTTTCGGATGAACCTAACTAAAATAAACCTCGTTTTCCCAGGGGCGTAACCCCGTTAACACCTTTCTAGACACCCACTTGATCGGCTAATTGTAATGTGTAAAACTCTCTCAGGAGTAACTCTTACTCGCAGTGGGTATTGGGATCCAACTATCTCATAGAAGGTATGCAATCTCATTGCAAATTTCAACACTTGAAATTCCCGATAATATTTTACCCCTAGCAACTTATGGCCTTAACAAGGTCAACAAATCATAAGTGCTAGCCAAGTTCAGCCCGTCATTTCCTGATTGAATTAAACCCACCCGCACGACCCTTAACAAGGTTAACAAAGTCGTACGACTACCCTAATCCAATCACATCATATACTTAAGCAGATAAGCACTAATCAGCTACCGCACACTACGCCTTAACAAGGTCAACAAATGTAACACGAATACTAAGTAGCACTTATCTGAAATGACGGAGGGCTACGATAGGTTTTTAACAAAACCCTTTGCGTAATGAACTTGATATCGTTGCAGAATCGATTGATTTTGAAAAGGAGTGTTTTTTAGGCTTTTACTAGTTTCGCTAAAGAGGTCACTCCCGGTGAAGGGATCTCGGCTCTTTTCTTATCGAATAAGGTGCAGGATATTTCACAAATACCACTATGCAAAGCAAAAAACTATAGAAGCAATCAAAAGACAAACCGAGTGGGTTGTAGCATCTGCCAGTTTCGCTAAAGAGATCACTCCCGGTGAAGGGATCTCGGTTCTTTCCTTATCGAATAAGGTGCTGGATATTCTACAAGGAATACTGCTATACAAAGCAAGAACTAGAGCTACCAGTTTTTAAAACAAGTTTCTACAACATCTTTAGGTTTCTTTTATTTCATTAATCTCATTAATGAAATACCATCAATTATACTTCCTAAGTATCACAGAAGAAACGAAAGCAGCAATATTTATTATATATCATATATATATATATATATATATAATATAAGCATTCATCTCAACATATCAAGTGATCATATCACAGAATATCCGCAGCAGAAGAACACATATGAAATATTGGATATACTAGGAATTCCGTGTTTTATTTAAGCCAATAAAAAACGCGGATTCTACAGTCGCGATGAATAGCCAAACCCACATCCTTAGACCCCTACAAGAGCGGCAAGCAATCCTACCAATTCTAGAGTTAGGAGACCCGGTCTTGACTCCTCGAGATGGTCTCCCACTGGACCTTAAAACCCGGTTACTTGTGCTCTCCTCCTTGGGTCTATCCTAATGCGGAAAAGTAAATAATATATATCAATTGTGACATCATCCTCAATCTGGAAGTGCCCAAATACAAGAATATTACATACAAGCTTTTACATGAATGAAAATGAAAAACTCTCATCTCACATAAAAATAAACCCGGCTGTTCAAAACACGATGATCCAATATAACATATCACAGCAACACATAACATCATATGTCATCAACGTAAGTAAATATGCGTATCCCAATTATCGTCGACATATAGCAACGAAACCGACGATACACCATATATTACACTTACGGTCGCAGAAAAGAAAGTGAAAAGCTACAACAATTGGAATCCGCAACCACCTTAGACATCATAAACCCAATGTATCACATACTTTGGATTTCATGCCTAACCAAATAAATTCCTTAGACATCACATGCCTAACAATTATAAACCCCGCATTTTATTCTCGATATTGAAAACACTTTCCAATAACCAGTCGGGTAATTCAACAAGATTCCCGATAACCTGATCGAATGCTCGTCGGAAACTTTAGTAAACGGCCGCACCCCCCGATGCCATCGACGAAGTGTACTGAGGCGGAACACCGCGGCCGCGAGCACCCGAACGGATGCTTTTGGTGACGGTGTTCTCTTACAGTCACTTGGTCGGGGCTATGGGGTGTGGCTATCTAGTAAGGTTACTCGGCGAGTATCCGCGTACGCTACGTAATTGCGACGGACTTTTGATCCACATCAAAATTCCGTGGCGACCGATCAAATGAGACTAAACTACTAGATTTATAAAATTCAAACTAGCACATAACTAAATTTGTGGATTCTAAATATTGTATCACAGTCACAGATAGCTAGACGATATTAAACTTTTCGATCGAATAAACAAACACCCAAAATTTCCCAAAGAGCTCAACACTTGAGCGGAGTTTAAAAAATACCCAGAACATACCACAACACCTATGAACCATCCGTAGAAGGGCCGACCCATTCCTCACTCATGTCGCCACGGAACTGCCGCAAACCCTAGGTGTAACGACCCCAATATTACTATACCATCGTGTTTTCTTTCTTTAGTAAAATATTGTGTTTATTTATTCGTAGTATATTTTGTTTTCTATTATATATATATATATATATATATATATATATAAAATTTTATTATACCATCTATTTTTTCCCAAACCTAATTCTTTAAACTAAATCTTAAGCTATTCAAAACTAAACGCAAGACCTGACCCAGCCCATAACTCAAATCCAATCTCATTTTCATTTTCATTTATAAAACTATGAGCCCAAAAGCCCACTTTCTTTTCCAGCAACAACATATATTTAATTCTAATTAAATATGTGCATGAACAACTTTGTAGCTCATTGGTTAAGTCCTTGCATTGTTATTCCATAGATCACATATTCAAATCCCAATTTTTGCAATTATTTTTTTATCAATTTTTTATTCTTCTTATAACTTACAAATGAGACCTTTTATTTCCAAAATGAATGGTGACCTTTTATTTCTCTTTTAATTCCCATGTTGAATGTATATATTATGATAGATAATTCATCATTACACCATCTTTATTTATCCTCCTCTTTCTTTTTCTTCCTCACATTTTTCTATCTCTCCCTTCTCTCTCTTCACCTAAAGTCCTAGAAGAAGAACAAAAAGAAGTTTTCAAGAAGGTCTCACTAGTAACGCGAGGCTATCGGCGGATAGACAAGCCCGGTGACAATAACGGCTTGTGTATGTAAGTCATTTCTCTCTCCCCCCCTTCCATCTCTTTATTCTTCTCTTGTCATATCTCGTGAAACCTCTATTTTTTTCATATCATAATCCATAAGAGAAGATAAACATAAACATATACATATATATAAGTTTAGATATATATGGTTCTATATGGTTTAATAATACCGTATTATCTCTTGTTCAAATTAAAGTGTTTTCAATTCTTTGTTCATGACTATGAATGTTTATTATGAGTTGTGAGAACATAAATTCATGCCATTATATATCTATGATATCTCATGGAATCAGTTTGCTTATTGAAAGAAAAGGAGAAGCTTGCATAAAAAAATACTAGTTAATCTTTTTGCCAATTTTAGCATACATATCAATATTTTTATCTTTAAAATTAATTTTTGAAATTAATTTTTACTTCTGAAAATTTCAAGAAATTTACATATGATAGAATATATTTTTCTGTACACGCTGTAAAAATTTTAGATCGAACCGCTTAACGGTTTAGAAATTATATCGTTTTTATTCACTGTTCGTAAAACAGAAAACTGCAGTCATCGGTCAACTTCTAGGACACATAACTTAGTATACAGGTATCCAAATTGAGCAAACTTAGGTGTTTTTGATATCTACATCGAAATATCTAGATTTTCATAGTTTTAGGTTTCTACTAAAAACCAACATAAGATAAATAAAAATGCATTACAATATTAAGCGACGGATCTAGACAGAATATGTCCTGATTCGCACAATGTTTTTAAATAGGACATAACTCGAAACCCCGATATCCGTTCATGACAAAATTTAGATGTGTAAATGCATAATTGATAAAGCTATAATTTTCTGTATATTAGATTACTTAGAAATGCATGAAACAACCCGATATAGGCTTTGCAAGATAACATATTGTTGCTGTCCAGAAATCTGAATTTCTGTTTTAAACGTTGATATTAAAATGATCATAACTAGAGTTTTAGAAATCCAAATCGTGTGAATCTTGGTGTTTTGGATAAGTACATCGAAACACCTACAATTTTTGAATAATCTTTGTAACCTGAAACCTGATGAAAATTAACTCAAATTGCGTTTTAAAAATATATGACGGTGTTGAACATATTCTGATCTGTTTTGCGCGACGATACGAAAACAGATATACCTTCGAAACCGGTAGTCTTATTTATGTGAAACTGGAACTCGCGGATGAAAAACACTTAGAGCAATATTTTTGTTTATATTTCCGCATTCGTTCGACTTGATTAATTAGTCGTACATAATATTTCTTTACAGCATTGTTTATGGTAGTTACTTGAATAATATACTTGACTCATTTCATACTATTCGAACATGTATACATATTTATCTTGATCATTAAATTGTTGTATGTACATAAAAATAATAATTAAATACTTGAGTTGTATTTTGAAAACTATACAAAATTATTTTTACGTAAAACCCCCTCAAGTTATATAAATTACAATAATGACCCTAGTAAATTTAGGTTTAAGCGGAACCAGTCTCTTGAGCCTCAGGGAGCCGGAGATATGGGTGCTTGCCTATCTAAGCTAGACAATCTAACAAACGGTGTTATCAATACGGTAATTGTCTTTGAAAAAGACATAAATCCTGCCGTCCATGTGTAGCAGTTACCGATAACTCCTAAATATTAATCAGGACTTCAAATTTGTTCAAGTGTCTAACTTAGTTCGAGTCATGGTCAAATCTGATTATAATCTGACTTGAATTCGATTCAAGTATATTTACAATACAATATTCAACCTGAACCCGTCTATTCAACTATAACAATCTATATAACTTGACTGAACTGAACCATGGATATATTCCATTTACCTGACTATCCAGTATATCCATTTCCGTTTACTGATATCATGGTTTCGGCAAGTCTTCCATTTACAATACAAATCCTCCATTTACAAGATAGTACAAACAACATATTACAATCAATACAAGACTTTAAGACATTACAGGGTTTATAAGGGATAGACTGGTACGGAAGGTGTTAGAAGTGGCACGAGACTACAACCATAAGATACCTAACCTGTATTCTTTTGCTGTTGTACCGTGGTATGAACGGTTCCTTGAGTTCCTGATACCTTAATCTCCAGGGCAAGTGAGACTCCTCTCGTATACATTGGTATCCTTCTGTACCAAACTACAAACAACAGCGTTAATACTAAATACAACATTATAACAATATAATACAACTTTAAAAGTTACACACTCTCTCTCTTTCTGTATTTTCTACTTCTTCCTTATCTTTGGGACTTACCGAGCGATTTGTTCGCTGACGACATTCTCTTTCTTTCTTCTTTGAATATCGTCAGGTGTTTCGGACCTTCCAGAGATCGAGCCTAGCACTGAAGACTTAGACCGGTTTATTGAAGATCCTGAGCTGTAGTTACACTTGTACACATTTCATTTCAGTACTTTCCATTTCTGTTATGTTATTGTTTAGGCATTGCTTTCATTCAGATGTATTTACTTTTCCATGCATTGTACAAAAGAATGTAAATAAATAAAGTTGATGTTTCACTACATTTGTCTCTTGTGTACATTTCTTTTATATTGCTTAGATACGCTTAGCGTATTTACTTTGGAGTAAATACGTAGCGGCCTCGTCGCGTCCCCTTCGCCGTATACCGGGAAGCGGGGCATGACACTAGGGTATGACCGCGGTTCCGCGATCCAAAAAGTCAAGTTTGGGTATCGTTCTTCTAGAGGGTCCACAGAATCGCTTGCATGGTTTCCTGAAGATTTTAAACTTAGAAAAAATCCAACTCCTGGAAAATTTCCAGCGAGGGAAAAATTGGGTTATTGATATCCGTTCGAACTTTTTAACGTCGTCTAAATTACCCGAACAGATGTTAGAATTACGATTATGAAACATTCCGAATTGCCTAAACAGTAAGACCACATCACATGCAATCTTAGGAAAAACAAGCAACACCTGAAACACCAAAATCCAGACCCTGGAACACAGAAAAAATTTGAAGCCAGAATCCTTAAACAGGGATGGCCTGCTCGGATTTTGTGGTGATGTGGCAGGCCAAAAACCGGCCAAATTGCTTCAAATTTTCATAGTGTTCATGTTATATAACATACAATATTCTGCAGTTGCTAAAAAAATTTTAAAGGCCATTTAAAATTCGACAGAAACAGGATTTCGTTGTTTTAAGTTTCGGAGTAGTTTCAGTTTCGTAATCTAACAAACATCGTTTAAATCTCTAGCTTGGTTCTGATACCATTGTAGGGTTCCCTAGGGCGGCAGCAAGGTTTCAGGAGGCATCGTCCATGCCGTTTTCAAATTTTTGCCGTACTAAATAACCCTAACATAGAATCTTAACTAGAGATTTAGACGAACTAGCAATGCAAACAACTTCACATCTAAGTGAATGAGGAATACAACCTTTGTAGACCGGTGCTTCACTTCTAAACTTCCGTGTAGTAGTCCCTTCGCTCCAAGTAGTGAACACCCGAACTCTAGTAAGAGTTCACATGAAGAAATGAACAAGCTTTATCGAAGTCTTCGAGGCCGAAGATGATCTACGTCGAGGAGACTCAAGCTCATGCTACATATTCATTATTGGTAGATTAGTGAAGCAAACATCCTAAACTAAATGGCTAATATAGTAGAGGATGATGAAGTAGGAATTAAGCTCACTTTAGATTTATTTTTCTCACAATATTTCCTCACTTTTAGAAAAGCTAGCAAGCTTTCTCTTGAGAAAGAAGAAGATGAAGTGGAGATGAGAATCAAACTCATAAGGTGAGAATAGAAACTATGAGTGAGTTATTGTCATACACTAACTCATGTAGAGAATGAACCATGACTAACAATAATGGTTAGGTTAGTAAATATTTACAAGTAAAAAAACTAGTAGACTAAGTCAAAGATGCTTCAAGTTTCTCCAAGCTTCCAAGCATGACAATTTCTAACTAATATTGAATTACTTAAATATAAAACCTCAAATTATTATAAGCATGATTTGAGTCTCATACACCCATGTAGCATGTGGCATCAAGCTTGACACAAAATAATGTACATTAATATATATCACATATATACTAAGTGTACACTGGTGAGAAAAAGAAAACTTAAGTGTGCTAATATTAGTTAATGTAAATTAATATATCACATATATAATTCTACATAAAATTATTAAATCAACACTTGATTTAAAAATCCGGCTATATCACATACAACCGACTAATATCAAAAGTAACAACTGTTGGGGTAAAAATTTACACCCTGGTTGACCGAGTCAAAGTCAAGGTCAACCCCAAGCCAAGTGGGCCCAAGCCCAGGTCAACGGGCCCATGCCCAAGTCGAGCCCGCGGCCAGCCTCCCCATGCCAACAACAAAATCATGTAATAAATAATTTTTTATGTAATTGTTTATACATGAATGTATAAAAAATGGGCATAAAGCCAAATTTTTGTAAGCCCGTGGCTTATGTGGAAAAATGAAATGGCACATGAGCCATGGGATAGGCAAAATGTCATTTTTGTGAAGCCCAAGGGGCTATATGCAAATATGTAAGCCTATAAAAGGCAACATGATGAATAAAAAAAGGGATGCTTTCATTCTCTCAAAAACCTAGGGTTTGTATTTCTTTCCCTTTTCTGAAGGTCTCAAACCTTCTTTTTTCTTCTGAATTAAATCAAGAGTTTTACTCTTCCTTTTCAAAAACAAAATAGTTTTTCACCACCAAACCCACAAAGGGGAACTTGGATCTGTCTTTAGATCCTAAAAATGGGAGATTTTGAGATCTCACATCTCTTGATCTTCAAGATCCAGCTAACAGAGGAAGAAGAAGAAGAACCCCTTTCACTAAACCCAAAAAAAAAACACTCAGGAGTCCAACTCCTCTCTGATTTCTCTTCCGAGAAATTTTTTAAGGCTAAAAGCCTCTTTTTCTCGCCGGCGCTCAAGCGCAGAGAGCCCGCGTGCCGACACGTGGCGCGCTTGCGCTCAAGCGCTCAGCGTTCGAGCGCAAAGCGCCCACGTGCCGACACGTGGCGCGCTTGCGCTCGAGCGCGAGTCGCCCCGGTGCTGACACGTGGAGCGCTTGCGCTCAAGCGCGAACGCACGAGCGCAAGTTGCCCCGGTGCCGACACGTGGCGCGCTTGCGCTCAAGCGCAAGCGTTCAGGTGCAAGTCGCCTCCGTGCCGACACGTGGCGCACTAGCGCTCAAGCGCCCAACGCTCAAGCGCAAGTCGCCCTCGTGCCGACACGTGGCGCACCTGCGCTCGAGCGTCAGGTGCTAAAGCGCAAAGCACCCACGTACCGACACGTGGCGCGCGTGCTCTCAAGCGCCTAGCGCTCAAGCGCAGAGCGCCTGATCAGTCGAAAATATTGCATATTTTAACCGGCAATTTCCTTATCATCTGCACACAGATAGAAGTGTACGGTATTCATAATTCACATATTAGCTAATCGGTCGCAAAATATCAAATTACATGTATTCGACCTTAAAACCGGCAATTCTAGGGGAATTAACTGCATTGCATTACATAGCATATTTTCTATATCTTGCAACCCCTATTTCGAAGTCTATGCAGGAAAAGAGATGCTTGCTCGATCATTACATCGCTCGACCATTACAATTGCTCGTAAATTCACTGAACTCAAATCTGGTATCAACACAGAAGGGCAACTGCAATTCTAAACATCAAAGAATAACCCATACAGCAGTACCAAGCCACAGCAGAAAGCCCAAGGACCAAGCCCACCAATGCGCGGCGGAAGCGCGGCCTAAAGCTACTTCTTGCGGCGGTTCCGCGGTGGGCTCATGACATCAACTCCTCAAATTGCATCGAAACTCCTGTTTCAGTGGCTACAGCTCAAAAATACACACAAAAGTACAGAATATTCCAGACACTTCCACCAGATCAGCAAACACCCAAACTAGCCTAATACTTCTAGAACTTTCCTAAACCCTTGCTTAAACCCTAAGCTAAACCCCAACAAACTTGGCCAACAAACTTTGGGAGGGAAAGTCCAATTCAAACCTAAACCTAGTTCTATAAATAGGACCCTAGACTCATTCATTATATTATGTTGCCATAGAGAGGAAAAGATTCAACATCTTAGATTTTAGCCATTCTCTCTTTCTCCATCTTCTTCTTCCTCAAGATTAGTGAGAAATCTTGTAGGAAACCCTAACCCTAAATCCAACCACAATTCAAGATCTTGAGTGCAAGCCAAGCAAGATTCCTTCAACCCTTTTATGAGCCGAGCCGATCTTCCATCGGGCAAGAGATCAAAAGTAGATCCACGATCCACGGAGTCGAGCGAAGCCGAGTCAACGATCGATTTCTTTCTTCTTGTAGATCTTGAAAGAATGTATTGAAAATTGTTGATTAAATAAAAGGTGATATTTTCTCCATTCTTGTTTTCTTTAAATTCCGCATCATGTTATCTTTACTATTCTTGAATATTGTCTTTGTGGTGATGTGTGAATAAAACTCCGCTCGTTAAGGAGTCGAAACGATCTTTAGTATGATGATGTAGCAAATTTGTAATTGATTCTTGAATCCCACGAGTTTGTAAACCCTAGCAAGTTCAAGAATCGACAACCCAATTCGTTGCGATGCTTTCTTGATCGACATCGCTCGAGATTGGGGAATCCGATCGCTTCTTGAAATTGCTAGAGGCTAGAATATAAATGGTATCCTCGAAAGAACAAGGGTTAAGAGATGAAACCTTAATTTCATCAAGAAAACCCTAACTCTCGTCGATAACCATTGATCTAGTATCAATTCTTCGAAGGACAAGAATACGAAATATTGTAGACTACAACACGTCTAAAGATCCGATCGATTCCTACGAGCCTCTCTATCATTCTTGATTGTCATTTGGAAAATACCATTGAAACCCGATTCTTGTTTGTTTATAGTTTCTTGATTCTTTAGTAGAGATTAGTGACACACGAATAAAAATCAATCTTGAATCGTGTTTTCTCTTATTGTTGCTTAACATTTCATTTCAAACAAATTAAAATACAAACGAATCTCGAGATCCCTGTGGACGATCCGCACTCATTCATTAGCTACAGCTGACACCGTAGTTTGATTGCGGTCAATTTAAATTTTTGATTCAATACGAAACATCCGAAGTTAATAACAATCAAAATGGCGCCGTTGCCGGGGACTATTTGATTCGATACTTTTACATCCAATCACAGAAATTATTACAATCAAATGGCGCCGTTGCCGGGGATCGCGCGTTAATTCGTTTACATTTTATAGTTTGAAGTGAAAGAATTATTACGTTTCATTTCTTGAAATCAAAATTCGTACAAACTCTTACACGTGTGTTGTGATTTGATTGCAAGGTGATCTGGAGCATTCTGATCTGTGGAAAAATTATTTGGGATAAACCAGAGAGCTGGAGATAGGAACAGAAAGCAGCTGAAGAAATTTGGTGCAGTGAACCCAACAACTGACCGCGGAAGGGCGGCATATACATGCTTATTGCGGCGGAAGCGCCGCAGTCTTGGGGGTTCTCTGGAAAATTTTCCAGCAGGTGATTTCTCTCTCTCTCCCCTCTCCCTTTTTAGCTCCAACTAATCCTTTCTGCAGGATTCTTTGCAAATAATAGCTGCGCCGCAAAAGCAAATTAAAATTGTGCGTGATTTTGTTTTCTTGGTTGTTTTGCATATTAAATACGGAATTTAAGGGGCACGGCCAAATCCAAATTAGGTGGGGATTTCATTACCCTCCCTAGGCCCCGAAAACCACCAAACTTGCATCCGCATTTACCCCCATTAACTAAAAGAAATCTAGAGATGACTCTAAGGACTGTCGCGCTCATTTAGGACAAGAGAGGGCCGTGGGTAATTCATTGCTTATCCGCGTTTTCTTGTGGTGCCTAAGGCGAGTGTGTCTAAGGCTAGTGGTTATTAATTAGGTCCACTGTAGTGGTGGTTCCTTCCCACTTACCTGGCACTCATCCGGCCACAGGGGGACAAAGAGGCAGTGGAGGATTGATCCCGCGACTTGTCTTTTGGCAGTTAGGAGCGGTCTAGAGCCGGACCTAGGTGACCATTAGATTCTAGGGTTGGTGTGCTGCATTTGGTTGTCGCATCATTTTTTTCAAAATCCGTCCCTTTTTAAAGCAAACACCGCATTCATTTTACCCCTAATTATAAGCCAACGCTGCCACTTGTACTAACCCTTTTTAGTACAAGATAGGCTGGACACGGGATTCTAGTGCCCGTTTAGTCCGCGTACCTTTTATCGACTCTGAAGTCGATAATTCTCCATTTACCTTTTCTTTACCTACTACCACACCCACATCGATGGATCCGAATCCATCAAACTTCTTTAACCCCAATCTGCCACCGTCCGTTGGTGCGCAGAATCCTCCACACATTTCTCTTCAGGAAAGATGCTATCCACACAGAGGTCCTCTTTCGACCTGCTTATCCACACCACCAGCCAATGGGGATAACTTTGAAATCAAGCCCCAGTATATCAACCTTTTACCTAAATACCACGGACTCGAGACCGAGGACGCTTACGTTTTCATTACCAAATTTGAAAACGTATGCGCTATGATGGGTACGTCTCAACTTTCTGTGGATGCGATGCGTCTACGACTTCTTCCTTTTACCTTGTGCGATATAGCCGAGAAATGGCTATATAACACTACTGCACACTCTATTACGAATTGGGAAGAATTCATCGCAGCATTCCTAAAGAAATTTTACCCAGTCCAAAAGACGGCTCGAATCCGTAGCGAACTGAACCAATTTGCCCAGCTCCCTACCGAACAATTTTCAAAATACTTTGAACGTTTCAAGGATCTCTTGGTTCAATGTCTTCATCACGGCATCCCGAGATGGGAGCTTTGCCGAATCATCTATGAGGGCAGTAACCCTAGCACTAAACAGAGCCTTGAAAATATGTGTCAGGGTACATTTATGACCAAAGACGATGGGGAAGCCTGGCGATACTTAGAAGAGTTCGCTGAAAAATCACTAATTTGGGAGAGTGGAACCCAACCATTGAATAGGGGTGGCGTACACCAAGTAGATGTGTCCATAGGTGTTCGAGCAGAAATGGCAGCAATGCAAAAGAAGCTCGACGCTATAGAACACAAATTTGCAGCAGCCTCCCTAAACCCGGTATCACTCCCCAAAACTATTTGTGGGTGCTGTTCTGATCCGTCACACTTAACGGAAGAATGTCCTTTAAACTCGGCGTTTCAAGGTCACGAGCATTCTAATGCCGCATTTCAACGACCTCGAAACGATCCATATTCTTCCACGTACAATCAGGGTTGGAGGAACCACCCGAATTTTGCTTGGAACCAAAATCAATCTCAAAACACGGTTCCAAACACAAATAACTTTCAAAGGGCTCTTCCTCCACCACAACAGCAACCCCTCCAACTCACTCAGCACCCCTACCAGTCACAAAATTTCCAAAACCAGGGCAACACTCATGCACAGTCTAATCCTATGCAGTCCTGTTCTGACGATTTCTCTCAATTTACTCAAACCATGAAATCACTTTTGTCTAATTTCATGGAGGTTTCAACTGAGGTTAGATCTTCCGTCAGTGAAATAAAGAAAAACTCAGCGTCACAAGCTGAGAGTATTAGAACGATGGAAGCTGAAATCGCACGCCTCAAAGCTGAAATGAGTGCGAGAGAAAAAGGGAAACTTCCCTCTCAACCCCTACAGAATCCTGGGCATTACAATGTAAATGCCATTACCACGTTGAGATCGGGAAGAGTGCTGAATAATAATGTCGGGGAAGATATTGATAATACTGAAAATCATATCAAAACCCCGGCTGAGACCTTTCCACATACACACACTTCTCCTTCTGATCCTTCTTCTTCTACCAAACCACCTTCGCACGAGCCTATTCTCCAGTTCCCTTTAGGCTCAACACCTTCACCCAACCCTTATAGTTCTCCACAGACGGTCCCCACACCTCTTTTGGGATCTCGTCTACCCCCCTTTCCTTCTCCTATGATGGACCCTGCGCTTATTGCAAAAGCACCTTACCCGAACCGGCTAAGGGCTAACAGAACGAGTCCTCATATGGAGAAAATTTTAGAAATGTTTAAACAGGTTAACATCAATATCCCTCTCCTAAATGCGATTCAACAAGTCCCCGCTTATGCGAAAATTCTAAAGGACTTGTGAACTAGGAAGAGGAAGACTCAGGTGCCAAAGAAGGTCTTTATGGCTAATAATATCAGCACTGCTTTTATTCCCCAGCTACCAAAGAAACGAAAGGACCCAGGATGTCCTACAATATCGATTTCGATTGGGGGTAAAAACATAAATCGTGCTCTTTTAGACCTTGGCGCGAGTGTTAACCTGTTACCTTATTCTGTCTATGAGCAACTAGGAATTGGAGAGCTGAAACCTGCTCATTGTACTCTCCAGATGGCGGACCGATCTATCACCAAACCAAGGGGTGAATTAGAGGATGTGCTGATAAAGGTCGGGGAATTTGTTTTCCCTGTAGACTTCATTGTGCTCGACACACATCCTGTAGCAAACCCCCGGGGCCAAATTCCGGTGATTTTAGGTCGTCCTTTCCTTGCCACTTCCAACGCTGTTATAAACTGTAGAAATGGTTCAATGAATTTATCATTTGGAAATATGACCATTGAACTAAATATCTACAAAGTTGGAAGTCAGCCATCAGAACCTAGTGCTCATATTTTAGATGTGTGTTCTGTCCATGAGATCGCTCCCGATAGTTGTGGAGCCGAGGAACTTTGCTTTACTGATCTCGATGACATTAGCACATCTCTGCTTGATCTTACACTTGATCTTAGTGAGGACACTACACTTACACTTGAGTCCTGCACTTCTGACTTTTCTCCACCCGAGTCTGTATCTTTCACAGGCTCTGAGCTTCTTTGTAAATCCAAAAATCATTCTATGATCCTTCCTTCGATCATTTCTCCGCCTGAATTAGATCTCAAGGTCTTACCTTCTCACCTAAAATATGCATATCTTGGTGAGAACGAGACTTTACCGGTTATAATATCCACTTCTCTTGTATCAGAGCAAGAGAACGCACTTTTATCGGTATTAAGATCTAATAAAGAGGCGTTTGGTTGGAGTATGGCGGACATCAAAGGGATCGGTCCCTTGATAGTTGAACATCATATACATGTGATGGATGATGCCAGACCGACCCGAGAACCACAGAGACGGTTAAACCCCGTCATGAAGGAAGCTGTCATGAAAGAGATCGTCAAATGCTTAGATAGTGGTATTATATACCCGATCTCCGATAGCCAGTGGGTAAGTCCTATACACGTCGTTCCTAAGAAATCCGGCATCACAGTTATCACAAATGAAGCGAATGAGTTGATTCAGACACGCACCCAAACTGGGTGGCGTGTATGCATCGATTATAGGAAACTCAACGCTGCTACGAGGAAAGATCATTTTCCTCTACCATTTATTGATCAGATGCTGGAACGCTTAGCGGGACGACAATACTATTGTTTCATGGACGGTTACTCAGGCTACAATCAGGTCCCCATCGCCAAAAAGGATCAAGATAAAACCACTTTTACTTGTCCTTTTGGTACCTTTGCTTACAGTCGCATGCCCTTCGGGCTATGCAATGCTCCCGCTACCTTTCAGCGGTGTATGATGGGGATATTCTCTGATATGGTAGAGAATTTCCTGGAGATCTTTATGGACGACTTTTCGATTTTTGGAGATTCTTTTTCTGATTGCCTAGCAAATCTTGACGCTGTTCTTACTCGATGCAAAGAGAAGAACTTGACTTTGAACTGGGAAAAATGCCACTTTATGGTCCAAGAAGGAATTGTCCTTGGACATGTCATTTCACAGAAGGGCATTGAGGTTGACAGAGCTAAAGTAGATGTCATTCAAAACCTCCCTTATCCCAAAAGCGTCAAAGATATTCGCTCTTTCCTTGGCCATGCTGGCTTTTATAGGAGATTCATAAAGGACTTTAGCAAAATTGCTAGACCTTTAACACTACTCCTGGCCAAGGATACGACCTTCCACTTTGACTCGGATTGCGAGACAGCTTTCGACTCACTTAAACACTCACTCACTTCAGCCCCCGTTTTATCATCACCAAACTGGGACTACCCCTTTGAGCTGATGTGTGACGCATCTGATTTTGCAGTAGGTGCTGTCCTTGGACAACACATTGAAAAGATGCCACACGTGATTTACTATGCTAGTAAGACCCTGAATGATGCGCAAATCAATTATACAACCACAGAGAAAGAACTATTAGCGGTTGTATTCGCATTAGAGAAATTCAGGCCTTACTTAATCGGCTCACCTATTGTTGTATATACTGATCATTCCGCTTTAAAACATCTTCTGGCGAAGAAAGATGCCAAAGGTCGACTAATACGTTGGATCCTTCTTTTACAAGAATTCGATCTTGTTATCAAAGATAAGAAAGGATGTGAAAACGTAGTAGCTGACCACCTTTCACGCATCGTTTCTTCCCCTGTGACCCTGCCGATCAATGACTCATTCCCTGACGAACAACTCTTGAGCGTATCCTCTGAACCATGGTTCAGGGATATTGTGAACTATCATGCCACGGGATTGATACCGAGCGATTGGTCTAAACAGGACAAATACCGCTTTCTTTCCCAAGTAAAACACTATTACTGGGACGAGCCTTATTTGTTTAAATATTGTCCTGATCAGATCATTCGCCGGTGCGTCCCGAATGAAGAGTTCAAGAGTATTCTTTCATTTTGTCATGATCAGGCCTGTGGGGGTCATTTTGGTCCCAGAAAAACAGCGGAAAAGGTTTTGCAATCTGGATTTTATTGGCCGACCTTATTCAAGGACGCATTTGAACATTGCAAAACCTGTACACAATGTCAGTATACGGGTAGAATATCCCAAAGGAATGAAATGCCTCAGCAACCCATTTTGGTTGTTGAAATGTTTGATGTTTGGGGCATAGATTTTATGGGTCCTTTTCCCAACTCCTTTGGGAATCTGTACATATTGCTGGCGGTTGATTATGTCTCCAAGTGGGTAGAAGCCATTCCAAGTCGCACTAATGACAAGAAAGTTGTCATTAAGTTCTTGAAAGAGAATATCTTATCGCGATTTGGACACCCACGCGCTATTATTAGCGATAATGGGACACACTTCTGCAACAGATCTTTCGAGACTCTGATGCGGAAATACTCAATCAACCACCGACTTTCTACACCCTATCACCCCCAAACAAGCGGGCAGGCTGAGATCTCAAACAGACAAATCAAACTTATCCTGGAGAAAACTGTTGCTAAAAATAGAAAAGACTGGTCGACCAAATTGACGGATGCTCTTTGGGCATTCAGGACTGCATATAAGACCGACCTAGGAATGTCTCCATATAGGATAGTGTTTGGTAAAGCATGTCATCTACCTGTTGAGATAGAACATAAAGCATTGTGGGCTATAAAGGAAATTAATTTTGATCTAAACCTTGCTTGCAACTTTCGGAAGCTGCAACTAAACGAGCTAAGCGAACTCCGCGATGAAGCTTATGATAATGCTGTAATCACAAAGAATAGGACTAAGGTTTTTCACGATAAAAACATTGTAAGGAAAACATTTTTACCTGGTCAACAAGTCCTTCTTTATGATTCACGATTACACCTTCATGCGGGTAAGCTCCGATCTCGTTGGAAGGGACCTTTTGTTGTGCGGTCTGTATACCCGCACGGGCAGTAGATATTGAAAATGTTAAAAACGACACTGTTTTCAAAGTAAATGGACATAGATTAAAGCCGTATTTTTCCACTGACCCCACGGAGGAGCTCTTGTTCTTACAAGAGCCAGTTTATGTTGATTAAAATTCCTCCGTCTCACTTTCATGTCCAGTATATCATTGTATCATATTTTGAATGAAGGTGAGTAAATAAAACAAGTTTGGGGGAAGTTCTTCACTTATATATTTTGCCCCCACTTATAATTCCTCCCAGATTTACAGATTTTTGTAGGTATAACTGTCGGCAACAGTGAGGACACTGTTGAAAACAAGTTTGGGGGAGGTTTGTGCTTATTTTCGCATCATTTGCATATCATCTGCATAAGCACAAAACATTTCTTTTAAAAATCTATAAAAATTGAAAAATTTTCAAAACCCATAAAAATTTAAAAATTTTCAAATATAAAAATAATTTTAATATTTACACTTTTTTGTATATAAATAAGATAATGAAAGTTTAGACAGTGAACAATTACATCCATGAGATTGGAAAAATTTTAGAAAACTAAGAAAATTAGAAGTTTTCTTATACGAACTAGTAATAAGTAGTTATGAGCCGTTGTCCCAAGGGTTAGTAAGATGAAGGACGTCACTAATCTGAGGATAAAAATAAGTCTGAAAAATAGTTTCTATTCTGGAAGCCAAACATTTTGAACGTTGCTACCCTGCTATTCGCACTTACACACATCTTAAAGCCTGGGATAGTAGAGGATACCTTGAAATGCTCTTGTCTTAAAGCCAAAAGTATGGAAAAAAAAAAGAAAAGTGTGTTTTAAAGTGGTGAGAAAAATGGACACTGGTTTTGTTATCACCGAGGGCAATAAAAATATATAGCAAAAGGGTGCTTCTTCACCTAGTGCCCCAAGGTCAACTGGTCTGGGAGTCACTGCTATGCCTAAGGTGGTGCAAGACTAGGAAAATACACCAAATTAGCATGCACATTAGTAATCGGTCGGTTAGTACCTCAAGAAGTATTAACGGTCGCATGAAAGTGTGTAAGCAATCTCGTTTGCCAAGAAGTACTGAGGCTGATGGGCAAGGGTATGATAGCTTGAATTGAATTCTCCGGGTGTAGGGATGTCTTTACACACACGCAGGGTGATATGATCGATGTTTGGAATAAAGATAGGAATGAAGAATAAGACGATGTTTTATTGAGGGAGGACGTGATTTCTGACATCTTTTCATGACCATTAAGATAGGGCTCATGACAACCGAAAAGCTAGCTTAGTTGGAAACCCTAATTTTCAAGGCTTTTCTTTTACAATTCTTATCTTTAAATGTAATGTTCATGATCTTACTTTTATTTTTGGATTTTGTGGGTGTAATCCGCTGAAAACCCTCAGGAGACAACACTCCTCCTACTAGGGACACCTAGAGGTTTAAAGGCTTGTTGCACGTGCTCAGTGCAATCGTGTTGCCTACGAAAGTGTGCTAGTTAGTTTTTTCTATTTCTTTGTTTTCTCCTTCTCCTTTTCTTTTTAATAAAACATTCTCTCGAGACGATCGAAATTAAGTTTGGGGGTATTTGATCAGTCGAAAATATTGCATATTTTAACCGGCAATTTCCTTATCATCTGCACACAGATAGAAGTGTACGGTATTCATAATTCACATATTAGCTAATCGGTCGCAAAATATCAAATTACATGTATTCGACCTTAAAACCGGCAATTCTAGGGGAATTAACTGCATTGCATTACATAGCATATTTTCTATATCTTGCAACCCCTATTTCGAAGTCTATGCAGGAAAAGAGATGCTTGCTCGATCATTACATCGCTCGACCATTACAATTGCTCGTAAATTCACTGAACTCAAATCTGGTATCAACACAGAAGGGCGACTGCAATTCTAAACATCAAAGAATAACCCATACAGCAGTACCAAGACACAGCAGAAAGCCCAAGGACCAAGCCCACCAGTGCGCGGCGGAAGCGCGGCCTAAAGCTACTTCTTGCGGCGGTTCCGCGGTGGGCTCATGACATCAACTCCTCAAATTGCATCGAAACTCCTGTTTCAGTGGCTACAGCTCAAAAATACACACAAAAGTCCAGAATATTCCAGACACTTCCACCAGATCAGCAAACACCCAAACTAGCCTAATACTTCTAGAACTTTCCTAAACCCTTGCTTAAACCCTAAGCTAAACCCCAACAAACTTGGCCAACAAACTTTGGGAGGGAAAGTCCAATTCAAACCTAAACCTAGTTCTATAAATAGGACCCTAGACTCATTCATTATATTATGTTGCCATAGAGAGGAAAAGATTCAACATCTTAGATTTTAGCCATTCTCTCTTTCTCCATCTTCTTCTTCCTCAAGATTAGTGAGAAATCTTGTAGGAAACCCTAACCCTAAATCCAACCACAATTCAAGATCTTGAGTGCAAGCCAAGCAAGATTCCTTCAACCCTTTTATGAGCCGAGCCGATCTTCCATCGGGCAAGAGATCAAAAGTAGATCCACGATCCACGGAGTCGAGCGAAGCCGAGTCAACGATCAATTTCTTTCTTCTTATAGATCTTGAAAGAATGTATTGAAAATTGTTGATTAAATAAAAGGTGATATTTTCTCCATTCTTGTTTTCTTTAAATTCCGCATCATGTTATCTTTACTATTCTTGAATATTGTCTTTGTGGTGATGTGTGAATAAAACTCCGCTCGTTAAGGAGTCGAAACGATCTTTAGTATGATGATGTAGAAAATTTGTAATTGATTCTTGAATCCCACGAGTTTGTAAACCCTAGCAAGTTCAAGAATCGACAACCCAATTCGTTGCGATGCTTTCTTGATCGACATCGCTCGAGATTGGGGAATCCGATCGCTTCTTGAAATTGCTAGAGGCTAGAATATAAATGGTATCCTCGAAAGAACAAGGGTTAAGAGATGAAACCTTAATTTCATCAAGAAAACCCTAACTCTCGTCGATAACCATTGATCTAGTATCAATTCTTCGAAGGACAAGAATACGAAATATTGTAGACTACAACACGTCTAAAGATCCGATCGATTCCTACGAGCCTCTCTATCATTCTTGATTGTCGTTTGGAAAATACCATTGAAACCCGATTCTTGTTTGTTTATAGTTTCTTGATTCTTTAGTAGAGATTAGTGACACACGAATACAAATCAATCTTGAATCGTGTTTTCTCTTATTGTTGCTTAACATTTCATTTCAAACAAATTAAAATACAAACGAATCTCGAGATCCCTGTGGACGATCCGCACTCATTCATTAGCTACAGCTGACACCGTAGTTTGATTGCGGTCAATTTAAATTTTTGATTCAATACGAAACATCCGAAGTTAATAACAATCAGCGCCCACGTGCCGACACGTGGCACTCTAGCGCCTGAGCGCACAGCACCTAGGCGCACAGCGTCCAAGGTGCTACCCCCACGCATCCTTTGGATGCCTTTTCTTCCCTTTTTTGTCTTATATATATACATATATATACATATGCACACACACACATACACCACGACACTGTCCCTGTTAGAAAAAAATTTCTAACGGGGCGCTGCCCCGCACCCCGCAAGGGGGCTGCTCGCCCCCTTGACCCCCAGCCCGCTATCCGAGTAGCGGGACCCCCGTAAAAAACTCTGTGTGGCTCCTGATACATTTAAACCCCCCCTCCAAAACACACGTATACTGCACATTGAGTTCGCATGACCAGTTTAACCCATTAATCGGAGGTTCCCTCGCTCCAAAGGCGAGGGGTAATTAACGGCAGTTTAGTCCGCGGCTGCCGGGGATTCGGATCCCCACAATCATTAAACCCCGGCCTACCCTAGGCAGGGGGAATCTGTAGTACGCCTGACAAGCGCGCGCGTATTCCCATCTCAATGGGGTGACGAAAAACACCCTACAGATTCTGGCACGCCCGGTGGGACCAATCTCTCCTCCCATATTTCGGGTTAAGCATTCATGCGAACTCAATCATTATACATACCTGTATTTATACTAAAATAATTCTCTTTCATTCATATTTTCAAGCAATCACCTTCCGACGATGTCTTCGATGATGAACTCAGCTCCCGTCTCCTAAACGATGAAGATAGACTCCAGGACGGTCCTTTCGGCCAGTCTCGGGCGACAATGGGTGGAGCCGCTGCTACCATTCGGCTCTATTATGTTCATGCCTGTTGGCGCCATCCCGGCTCTTCAAGCCCCGGTGGCAGACAAACCGGCCTCGAAAGGCAGGAGACCAAATGTGGTGGTCGCGAGGGCGCCTCAGCCCAAGCGCAAGTTCGTTTCCGAACGACTCTCCATGACCCCAGTTGGAGGCAAGGCCATCAACACCAACAAAGCTACAATGCGTCCCGAGCAAGCTCCAGCGATGCCCTTAACCACTGCTCGATCGGGTGTCTTCTCTAAGCTCCACTCTGATCAATTCACAATGGCTTCCCGAATAGCGGATACCCGCCAAGCCTTCAAAATCGAGAAGCTGAGGGAGAAAAGGCTCAGATATAGAGCCAACAAAAGGGCTAAGGCTCCTGCCAGACTAAACCTCATGAGGTTCGAAGAACAGGGTTACCCCGCCGAAGATGAGGAAATGGCTGGGTATGTAGTCCACACTGTCTACACGGTGGGCACGCGCAGCAAGAGCAAGGACGGGGCTACCACATCTCAAACCCAATCTGGCTTGAATGTGGTGGCCGCTTCCCAAGAGCAGCCGCCTCTACTGGGTGATGAAAACCCTATCGATGAGGATGATAGGCAGAAAGACCCTTCGGTCCATCAGGAGTCGGGCTCGGAAAGAGAAGAAGAGCCAACTTTTCGCCCCAGGATCGCGGAGTAAGAGCTGCTTCAAGAGCTCCGAAAGCAGTTCAGAAACAAAGACAAGGAGATGGCCAAACTCTACTCAAAAATCGACGACTTGACGAATGTCGTGATGCAGCTCACAGCCCGGCTTGCCTCTTAGCCGCCCAATCAGGCGGAGGGCTCGGCTCGTGAACCGGGAAATGGTGTCCCAAAGCAGCCGACGCCTATTCCCTCAAATCCAAAAGTGGGCGAACTACATGAAAATCGGTCGCATCCTATCTCGGGAAATGTCTTGGCTACCGATGACAGTATCCCGCTAACTCAAGATCAAATCATGGACTTGGTTACCAGAAAAGTCAAGACATTAGTGGCCGAAGCCGAAGCGCAAAAAGATATCAGCAGTAGTGGGAGACCATATCCCGCTCAGTATGATCTGGTAGAATTTCCTAGCGGCTATGTCATCCCCAAATTCGGAAGGTTTGATGGGACGGGAAATGCGAATCAGCACATCGCCCACTTCAAAGCCTCATGCGGGAATACTGGGGGCAATGATGCACTTCTCCTCCGCCAATTCGTTAATAGCTTGACCGATGTTGCTTTCGACTGGTACGCGAGCATACCGGATGGCTCCGTCACAACTTTTGCCCAAATGGAGTCTCTATTTCGGCAGAGGTTCATGAGCGTCAGCGATAAGATTACCATTGCCGAGCTCGTAAGGACCAAGCCTAGGAGCGACGAAAGAACCACGGATTTTATAACCCGATGGCGCAATCTCTCCGTCAAATGCGAACCGCCGATAGAGCAGGACCAATCTGTCAGTCTCCTCGTCGGAAATCTCAACAATTGGATGGCCCCATTTCTATGCACCGCGGGTCTCAAAACATTCCAAGAGCTGACCAGGAAAGTCCAGATGCTGGAGCGCTCAAAGCAGGAGTCCTCCTCGGATTCCCAAAATAAAATAGGTCCTAGAGAAACCGAAAGGACGATAATCGCAAAGGATGAAACTCCGATGATTCTGGATCTTTCAACATTTCGGCTAACCGAAATAAGCAAGGGATGAGTGTTGGGGTAAAAATTTACACCCCGGTTGACCAAGTCAAAATCAAAGTCAACCCCCAAGACAAGTGGGCCCAAGCCCAGATCCAGTGGGCCTATGCCCGGGTCGAGCCAGAATATGAAGCGGCCGGCCTCCCCCAATGCCAAGATAAAAATTTTGTAATAAATATTTTTGTTGTATTTCTTTTATTTTATTTTTGGATAAATGTAAGAAAAAATAGGCATAAAGCCAAATTTTTGTAAAGCCCATGGCTTATGTGCAAAAAGAAATGGCACATGAGCCATGGGATAGGCAAAATGCCATTTTGTGAAGCCCAAGGGGCTATGTGTAAAATGTATGGCCTATAAAGGCAAGGATAATGAAATATCCCAACAACTTTTTCTCTCTCAAAAAAAGTTTTCCAGATCTGAGATCTTTCCTTCTTCTTCAAGGTTCCAAAACCTTCTTCTTTCTCTTGAATTAAATCAAGAGTTTTACCCTTCTTTATATAAAACAAATTAGTTTTTCACCACAAAACCCACAAGGGGGAACTTGGATCTATCATTAGATCTTAAAAAGAAGAGATTTTTAGATCTCACATCTCTTGAGCCAGCCAACAGAGGAGGAAGAAGAAGAACCCATTTCCCCAACCAAAACATTCTTTTTTTTTCAGGAGTTTAACTCCACTATTTTCTCTTTCGAGAGTTTTTTGGGGCTAAAAGCCCTCTTTTCCTCTCCAGCACACTGCGCCCGAGCGCAAAGCGCCCACGTGCCGACACGTGGCGCGCGCGCTTGCGCTTCAGCGCGCAGCACTGATGCGCAAAGCGCCCACGTGCCGACACGTGGCGCGCGCGCTTGCGCTCCAGCGCGCAGCGTTCATGCGCAAAGCGACCACGTGCCGACACGTGGCGCGCGCGCTTGCGCTCCAGCGCGCAGCGCTCATGCGCAAAGCGCCCACGTGCCGACACGTGGCGCGCGCTCCTGCGCTCCTGCGCTCAGCGCTCATGCGCAAAGCGCCCACGTGCCGACACGTGGCGCGCGCGCTTGCGCTCCTGCGCGCAGCGCTCATGCGCAAAGCGCCCACGTGCCAACACGTGGCGCGCTTGCGCCTGAGCGCACAGCACCTAAGCGCACAGCGCCCAAGGTGCTGCCCCACGCATCCTTTGGATGCCTTTTCCCCTTTATTTATATATATATATGTATATTTGTATACAAATGTACACATACACATACTCCACGACACTGTCCCTGTTAGAAAAAAATTTCTAACGGGGCGCTGCCCCGCACCCCGCAAGGGGGCTGCTAGCCCCCTTGACCCCCAGCCCGCTATCCGGGTAGCGGGACCCCCGTAAAAACTCTGCGTGGCTCCCGATATATCCAAAACCCCCTTTCAAAACAAAACACACGTACACTGCACATTGAGTTCACATGACCAGTTTAACCCGTCAATCGGAGGTTCCCTCGCTCTAAAGGCGAGGGGTAATTAACGGCAGCTTAGTCCGCGGCTGCCGGAGATTCGGATCCCCACGATCATTAAACCCCAGCCTACCTTAGGCAAGGGGAATCTGTAATGCGCCTGACAAGCGTGCGCGTATTCCCATCTCAATGGGGTGACGAAAAACACCCTACAATGAGCGGGCCTAGCGCCAACCAGCCTCGGAAGCCAGTGTTCGGAGAGGGAGGAGAATCTTCACTGAAAGAGAAGCTGGATAAGGTCTATTCCTTCAGAAGGGACAAGATCCGTAAAATATTCAAAGACGCCCTGAAGAACGGTCTACAACTGCCAGAGTCAAAAAGACAGCAGGAAGCGAATAGGACCGACGACCCCAAATACGGCCCCTATCACAGAGTGATAGGTCATACCATTGAGGACTGCTTCGTCTTCAAAGATTGGGTCGAAAAGCAATACAAAGCAGGAGAGATAGAACTGTTCAAAGGCGTGTTAGTAAACAGTCAAGATGCGACCGCCAATTTCATACAAACGGAGATCGAAGTTCTTCGTGAAACTGATTCTCTCAGACATCTGCCTTTCTCTGAAAACAATTGACCACCATGTCACTAAACTGGGAACAATCGACCTCTAATTCTTTAAACTGGGAATGTAAAAAAAAATTGTAAATAAAAAAAATGTGTAAATAAAAAGAAAAAAAAGAAAAGCCGAAATGATAGGGCAGCCGCGAATAAATAGCTGAAATGATGGGGCAATCGCGATCTTCGCGATAAGAAAAGCTGAAATGATAGAGCAATCGTGGTAAAAAAAAACAACAAAAAAAGAGAAAAGAAAAAAAAACGGCGAATGATGAATCGCTCCTGGTACCATATTCCAGTGCAGCGATGCAGACGCCAACCAAAATCCAATTTCTCAAAATTCTTCCGGCCCTATGGCTAGTCCCCAAATTGACTTCCATATACAATCCACGGACTCAAATAATTCTCAGCATACCCATTCCCCACCGTAATCACCAGTTACGCGGCAGGTCTCCGCTTTCGGAATTATGCTCCATTGAGAAGACCCACTCATGTGTCCTCACGATACATGAGAAGAACAAGCCTTTGTGGGATCCTTACAACTCACAAAGAAAGAACACACTTGGGGGTCCTCACGACTCCTAAGGAGAAAATGCACCTACGGGATCCTTACGACTCGTAGGGAGAAAATACTTTATGGGACCCTTACGGCCCATAAAATTGAAAAGACTTAGGCGATAGGGATCCAAACATTTCTCCTAAGCCATCGCTCCCCAATTCCCAAGTGGCGAATGATGAGTCGCTCCTGGTACCATATTCCAGTGCAGCGATGCAGACGCCAACAAAGTCCCGAAATTTTTATGGCCCTATGGTCTGGATCATACATCCTGCAAAACCGTATACAATCCACGGGCGTAAAACAATCCCAATCTCTCCAAAAATAAAAAAATAAAAAAATAAGGTATGTCCACAAGCAAAATGGGCACAGATGAAAACCCGAAAGGGCTCCGTGAGTAAAAACAGCAGGACTGCCGGCGAGTTTGTGAAAACCCGAAAGGGCGCAAACTCGTGAGAAAAAGATGAAATGCACTCACAAGGTCCTCTCGACTTTGTGAGAAGAAAATTCCCGCGTGAGATCCTTACGACTCACAATGGAGCAACACACTTGGGAGTCCCCACGACTCCCAAGGAGAAAATACACTTACGGGATCCTTACGACCCGTAGGGAGAAAATGCTTTGTGAGACCCTTACGGCTCACAAAATTGAAAAGTCTTAGGTGATAGGAACCTAAAACCTGTCTCCTAAGCCATCGTTTCCTAATAAGCAAACGCAAATGATGATTCTCTCCTGGTACCATATTCCAGTGTAACGATGCTGATGCCAAACAAAAAAAAAACCAATTCCCAAATCCTCTCATGACAATTGATGCTTCGCTCCCGGTACCATATTCCAGTGTAGCGATGCTGATGTCAACCCAAATCAAATCAAACCAACAACCTCTACGGCGGAATCATGCTCTGTCCCAGAATTTACCCTGTGTCGAAATCATGCTTCAGCTAGGAATCAACCAACGACCTCCTCATCGGAATTATGCTCCGCCTCGGAATCAAGTCAACCAGCAAGCTCTGCGTCGGAATTATGCTTCGTCTCAGAATGCACCCCGTGTCGAAATGATGCTTCGCCTTGGTGTACCTGCCTTCCCTGTCGAAATTATGTTTCGTCTCGGAATCAAGTCAGCCAATAAGCTCTGCGCCGGAATCATGATCCGTCTTAGAATATACCCCGTGTCGAAATCAATGCTTCGCCTCGGAATATTTGCCTTCCTTGTCGGAATTATACTTCGCCTAGGAATCTACCTCTGCATCGAAATCATGCTTCGGTCAGAATGTCTGCCGCTTATCAGAATGATGCTCCGATCCTTGGAATTATGCTTCGCAAATTGGAATGATGCTCCGCTCATCGGAATGATGCTCCGATCCCTGGAATCATACTCCGCCCTTCGGAATGTTGCTCCGACCCCCTGGAATGATGCTCCGCTCATCGGAATGATGCTCCGATCCTTAGAATTATGCTCCGCAAATTGGAATGATGCTCCGCTCATCGGAATGATGCTCCGATCCTTGGAATTATGCTCCGCAAATTGGAATGATGCTCCGCTCATCGGAATGATGCTCCGATCCCTGGAATCATGCTCCGCCCTTCGGAATGATGCTCCGATCCCTGGAATCATGCTCCGCTCATCGGAATTATGCTCCGATCCTTGGAATTATGCTCCGCAAATTGGAATGATGCTCCGATCCCTGGAATCATGCTCCACCCTTCGGAATGATGCTCCGATCCCTGGAATCATGCTCCGCTCATCGGAATTATGCTCCGATCCTTGGAATTATGCTCCGCAAATTGGAATGATGCTCCGATCCTTGGAATTATGCTCCGCAAATTGGAATGATGCTCCGCTCATCGGAATGATGCTCCGATCCCTGGAATCATGCTCCGCCCTTCGGAATGATGCTCCGATCCCTGGAACCATGCTCCGCTCATCGGAATGATGCTCCAATCCTTGGAATTATGCTCCGCAAATCAGAATGATGCTCCGATCCACAGGAATCATGCTCCCCGAAGGATGCCCCGCCCACGGAATGATGTTCCACCTCGACCGTCCATGTCATAAAAAGGGCAGTGCATCCCAAAAAGTGGGAACCAAAGCAAGTCGCCTCCACGTGAAAGAAGATCCATCAATTTCATGCATACAACTCAAATGTGCGGTGTGCATTTATTGATGGGGGCACTTTATTGGGGTAAACATTTACACCCCGGTTGACCGAGTCAAAGTCAAGATCAACCCCAAGCCAGGTGGGCCCAAGCCCAGGTCAACGGGCCCATGCCCAAGTCGAGCCCGCGGCCATCCTCCCCATGCCAACAAAAAAATCATGTAATAAATAATTTTTTATGTAATTTTTTATACATGAATGTATGAAAAATGGGCATAAAGCAAAATTTTTGTAAGCCCGTGGCTTATGTGCAAAAATGAAATGGCACATGAGCCATGGGATAGGCAAAATGCCATTTTTGTGAAGCCCAAGGGGCTATATGCAAATATATAAGCCTATAAAAGGCAACATGATGAATAAAAAAAGGGATGCTTTCATTCTCTCAAAAACCTAGGGTTTGTATTTCTTTCCCTTTTCTGAAGGTTTCAAACCTTCTTCTTTCTTCTGAATTAAATCAAGAGTTTCACTCTTCCTTTTCAAAAACAAAATAGTTTTTCACCACCAAACCCACAAAGGGGAACTTGGATCTGTCTTTAGATCCCAAAAAGGGGAGATTTTGATATCTCACATCTCTTGATCTTCAAGATCCAGCTAACAGAGGAGGAAGAAGAAGAACCCCTTTCACTAAACCCAAAAAAAACACTCAGGAGTCCAACTCCTCTCTGATTTCTCTTCCGAGAAATTTTTTTAGGCTAAAAGCCTCTTTTTCTCGCCGACGCTCAAGCGCAGAGAGCCCGCGTGCCGACACGTGGCGCGCTTGTGCTCAAGCGCTCAGCGTTCGAGCGCAAAGCGCAAAGCGCCCACGTACCGACACGTGGCGCGCTTGCGCTCGAGCGCAAGTCGCCCCGGTGCTGACACGTGGAGCGCTTGCGCTCAAGCGCGAGTCGCCCCGGTACCGACACGTGGCGCGCTTGCACTCAAGCGCAAGCGTTCAGGCGCAAGTCGCCCCCGTGCCGACACATGGCGCACTAGCGCTCAAGCGCCCAGCGCTCAGGCGCAAGTCGCCCCCGTGCCGACATGTGGCGCACCTGCGCTCGAGCGTCAGGCGCTAAAGCGCAAAGTACCCATGTGCCGACACGTGGCGCGCTTGCTCTCAAGCGCAGAGCACCCACATGCCGACACGTGGCACTCTAGCGCCTGAGCGCACAGCACCTAGGCGCACAGCGCCCAAGGTGCTACCCCCACGCATCCTTTGGATGCCTTTTCTTCCCTTTTTTGTCTTATATATACATATATATATATATATATATATATACATATATATACATATGCACACACACATACACCACGACACTGTCGCTGTTAGAAAAAAAATTCTAACGGGGCGCTGCCCCACACCCCGCAAAGGGGCTGCTCGCCCCCTTGACCCCCAGCCCGCTATCCGGATAGCGGGACCCCCGTAAAAAACTCTGCGTGGCTCCCGATACATTTAAACCCCCCTCCAAAACAAAACACACGTATACTGCATATTGAGTTCGCATGACCAGTTTAACCCGTTAATCGGAGGTTCCCTCGCTCTAAAGGCGAGGGGTAATTAACGGCAGTTTAGTCCGCGGCTGCCGGGGATTCGGATCCCCACAATCATTAAACCCCGGCCTACCCTAGGCAGGGGGAATCTGTATTACGCCTGACAAGCGCGCGCGTATTCCCATCTCAATGGGGTGAAGAAAAACACCCTACAACAACTTATCGAATCAACACTTGATCCGATAACCCGGCTATATCACATATAACCGACCGATATCACATATCGCGATAATAGAATACGGTATCACATACTCATATTAATCTCCGTCCCGCACATATCACATATGTGCTCCTACTTCATTTCGCATTAACCAGGAAACCTCTGTGTAGGACTCTAAATACTCATCAATACGCCGGCAGTAGGTGATAATCATATCAAACACCCACAAGACGCAAGCGATCTGCTAAACGTAACGGCCACCCGGGTATTGAGCGATCAGAAGATCAATAAGCAAGCCTGCTCATACTCCTACGAATCCAATCAGTAACACTACCGTACAGTCCGGTCTCTTCGTCAGATATGTCGCATATCTCAGCCTGGGGGTGATATAACGTCAGACCCTAATAGCCTGATAAGTTATGCCGATGCAAAGTCCATAACGGTTCGAGAAAATACTGATAACACTTACCAGTAAATCTCAGTAATCCTGGCCAGGGATTTTCTGTTATGGCCAATCGAGCATTGCGCAACATCAACTTCCAATACCGGGAGAGACGAATCCCCTCCTATTTATCACGATCCGAAATTTAGTTCGTGACCGGCACTTAAATCACGCAACGTCTAAAGGCGTAACGTAACTTAAGTAAGCCGAAGCCCAGAAATCTAAACCTTTTTAAGAAAATAAAAGAGGTGAAGTTTTGAAATAAAAGTATGATGAAATCAAAAGTTTTCTTAAATACATGGATAATGGAACATGAAAATGCAAGTGGATTATATTAGTTGAAAAACATGTTTCGTCTTTTTTAAAAATTTGGGCAGCACCACCTTTGTATATTTTGATCCAAAAACACATACATAACAACAAATAAAGGCATCCCCAAGCAGGAGCTAGCTCTTCGCCAATCGGCAGAATCACAATCACGCAAGACAGAATATATGTATACTACGCCCAACGGCGAAGATCAACACAAAAGATAATGTAATAAGCAAGATATCAACCTACCAAGTGAACATATAACCCTTCGCTCTAAGTCTCGCAACTACAAGTCTTGCTAAGTCTTACTATTTATAGAAATTCTAGTTTCTGATTGGTGGAGTTAACTAGATACAACAGAATAATAATACAAGAGTGGTACGATCCAACATGTACCACCTACCAAAGCAAAACACCCGAATGCAGTTGTGTGCTAGTGATGTCGCTACTGATCCATGCGGTCAACCTGCAAGAACTGTGGCACAACGGGGGTGAGTTGCCAACTCGTGAGTAGAAAGCATCAGCAGGTAGAAATCGAATAAAACAATGACTCCTAGGTCAACTATATCATAAAGGTAATACTATGATATCTAGGGTGACCGTATCTGCAAATATACCAACAATATAATCAATGCCTATATGCATGTAGATATCATCCACGTATCCATCAATAACACAACAACATCATGGAACCTGAGTGTCCAACACCGACACTCGAAACATCATGAACGCATATGCATGTAAATATGAGGATATCAATATACGTGTTTCCATCAACGACACATCAAAATCATGGAACCTGAGTGTCCAACACCGACACTCGAAATATCATGAAACCCGAGTCTACCATCGACACGCAAATCCTCATATCTCGGGCCCCGTCAGTCCGGATCGGCCCACGGGCTCCGTCTGTCTGGATCGGCCCTCGGGCTCCGTCTGTACCTATTACGCCCCGCTTCCCAGAGTACGCTAAGATAGGCACGTGACATAGCCAACCATGCTACCTGTGGATAGTAAAAATCCTTGCACAGTCACATTACGGCTGTAGAGATATCAAGAACAGGAAAGTAAACTAAACTATCTAGTATATGTACATAAGCCAAAGTAAATGAGTCACGAAATAATATAATATGCGGAAGCAAAAGATCCAATAAATAAAACACCTGGAATAGTAAATCTGGATACCAACAGGGTCCTCACCGCTCAGTCTAACAGCGGCAGTACTCCTGATCAGTCTGCAACAAAGGTAGAGGATCTGGGCCATGCAAAATCCAGACGTCAGTGCGTCATAATATCAAGCAATACTATAAACAAGGGTAGCAAGACATACATGTATGTGTATGAACAGTAAAACATGTATAACAGTAATATAAAAGTAACAGTGAAGGGTAAGGCACAGGTGATGTGCAGTGAGTATTCTAAACTGGTCTACTTGGTTAACTACTCTCAAGTCTTTGAAATCAATTTGATGAATCATCGATGTAACTCAATAGTATCCCTTGCGTGCCCGGGACCACGGTCAAAGACTCTCGGGCTGAATCCGAGACGTACCGCAAGGCAGTAAAGGGTGGATAGTATCCCGTGCATGCCCGGGATCACGGTCTAAGACTCTCGGATGAATCCGAGACGTGCCGCAAGGCAGTAAAGGGTAGTAGGTAATGACGAGTGATGTCAGCAGCATCACCCCGGGGCTGGCCTAGCCCGTAAGACTGATCAGTAAAGGTATCGAACTGTCGAGTTACAAGTCAGGTTTCATTATTGATTTCCCCATACCCCCAAGTTATGAATGTTCAAGTCAGGTATTAATAAATCTGGAGTTAATGCCAACGCAGGATCAAGCAGGTACAGGTTTGTCTGGATAGACAACAGGAAATGTCCGTAGGGACAACATGTCAAGTTTGTTGGCATTAGTAACAAGATCAGGTAACAAGTCAAGTTATGGTACATCAGGTCAAGTCAAGTAGTTTATATAAATCCAATCATGTCAAGAAGTGCACGGTATCAAGTCGTATCAAGTAGTAATGTATCAAATCATGTCGGGGGTGCATAAATGTCACGTGGGTGCTCATAATCAAACTATAATAAGTATGGGTATACAGAAACAAGTATCGAGTACTAATGAAATGAACTAGCATGAATGGTATGCACATAGATAGAAAGACAACGACATGGATGCACGTTATCGATTAGGATTACATTTAATAGTTCTAAAACTAATTAGATTACACTTTATTAAACATGGGGTATTAAAACAACAATATTGGGTTATTAATAAGATCTGTAAATGCAGCTATATGTATTCTATTCGATATGGATGCGGATGGATATCATATAACCTTTAAATGATACTCTAGTTAATGCACGATGTTCAATTAAACAATGTGAATGGTTATATTCAATCTGATGCAGTATACTATAGTATGATATGTAACAAGATAGGTTTGCACATGTTAGATATGAAATGATAAGAATGGATGCATACGGTCATTGTAACACTGTGAAACAAGTACTTTAGATGCACGGTTTGAAATTCAAATATTATATTCATTAAAATAGATGCATAAAATATAATGTACCATGTAGCAAGATAAACTTGCATGATGGATCGCGATACGGATACGCGCTGCAACGTCCAATGTCGGTAAAATCTGTGATGCACACACGCGTGCCCGGAACGGAACCAGCCAATGCAAGAAGTGACCACACTGCACGAGAACGTCTTCTGGGTCATCCGGATCGTCGGCGACGGTACGGCTCCGGCAATGACCGGAAAAAGCAAGATCGAGAACAAGAAAGAAAAGAAGAAGAAATAAGAAGAAGAAGAAGAAGCATAGGGCCTGGTGTTCAGGTTTTGCTCTGGGGTCAGAGACAAGGGCGAGGGGATGACGATGATGGGTCATCGACGGCGAGGATGCAGGCGAGGGTTTTCCGGCGAGGTAAAAGGCAGTGGGGTTAGTCAAAGGCAGTGGGTTCTTGCGCAGGGGAATAGGCTCTGGGTTCTGGGAAGTAAGAGGGAGGAGAGAGAGACAGAGAGGGTGGTGGCGACGAGTGAGGTCCAAGGTGAGGATCGGCGGCGAGGTAAGGTGTGCAAGCAAGACTAGGGTGTAGGGGGTTGAGATCGGGATGGGTCGTTAGGCTTGCAGAGGGGTTGGTGGTGGTGTTAGGAGGTCGAGAGAGAGGGATGAGGAAGGTGACAAGGCCGGGGAGAGGTCGGGCGATGGGAACGGTGACGAGGTCGGCGGTGGAAGTTCGCAGACCATGGGTTCTTGGGGTCGTTCGAGGGTGTGCAGGCTCGGGGTTGGTCGGGGAAGGAGAGGTGGTGAGGTGGAATAGGGTGAGGTGACGACGAGCGTGGTCGCCGGTGATGGGGTGAGGTGTGCAGGCGAGGCGATGGGCGCGGGTTCGCGAGCGCGGGAGGCGGGAAAGCGAAAATTTTGAGAAGATGAGGAAGAGAGAGAGGGGCTGTGGTTTATTAAAATTATTAGGTTTAAAGAAATAAATAGAAGAGAGAGAGAAAGAAAAGAAAGAGAGAGAGAGAGAGAGAATGCGACAGGAGAGAGATAGAGAGATGGCGAGATCGAGAGGAGAGAGAGAGAGAAGGGGAACAGTAAGAAGATATAAAATTGGCTATTAGTGGTGGAGAGAGAAAGGGAGAAGGAAAAGAAAGAGAGAGAGAGATGTGTGGGATTGGAGAGAGAGAGACCAGCGCGAGAGAGAGAGATCAGCAATAGTTAGGATTTATTTAGTTTAAAAATATAATATATATAAAATTATAACCTTTAAAGCATATAATAATATATTTTAGTTAAAAGTATATTAATAGTTTATAAATATATAAAGAATATAATATTAGTCTGTTTTGAGATTTTGGCAAATACAAACTTACTCCAAAACACGTCCGGGTCGGGTCCAAAATTTCAGATTTAAAATACAAAAAATATATGCAACTTTCAAAATTCAAAATGGATGCTCCGGTAACGAAAAAGCATAATCCCAAGAATGGATGCACGTACGTGCGCGTAGCCATCCAAACACGTCTGTTTCATTGAACGGGACAAGAACACGATGCGCGGACGCTACCACGGGGTTAGGGGTATCATGCAGGCTATGAAATGCAATTTTAATTTATTTTATATGACCTAAAATGTTATATGATAAAATGTGCGATGTTAGATGAAAAGTCAATATGCATTATACACTAGATGCACGTGTCTATGTAACAAGTCACGGTAAGCAATAAATATGAATCAAACAAGTTCAAGCAAGCGGATCTGGTCGTATGCAATGTAGAAGGTAAAATACCATTCGCACCCAAATATGATAAATCAATAAAATACCACAGTTATGATAAATACGGGAACTGGAATTGGTATAAATGAACTCGGTTGTTACATTATACCCAGCTACAAAAAGAATTTCGTCCTCGAAATTCCAAGAACAAGAAAGGATAAACAATCAAGAATTACAAGAATAGATGTGGAAACTTCTGCCGGATTTCATCTTCTCGTTCCCAAGTTGATTCTCCATGCGAGCAATTTCCCCAAGAAACAAGTACAAAAGGGATAACCTTGTTCTTAAGAACCTTTTCTCTTCGATCCACAATTGACATCGGTCGCTACTTAAAGGTTAAATCTTCTCGTACAGTCAACTCCAAATGATCCAGCACGTGTGTTTCATCTCGAACATACCTACAGAGTTGAGATACATGAAACACGTCATGAACATTCGCCAAAGATTGCGGTAACGCCAATCGATACGCCACTTCTCCAACACGCTCCAAAATCTCAAAAGGTCCAACGAATCGAGAACTAAGCTTTCCTCGACTTCCGAAACGAATCACCCCTCTAGTCGGTGATATCTTCAAGAATACCAAATCACCCACGGCGAACTCTAGAGCTCTTCTCGATATATTTGCCCAACTCTTTTGTCGGTCTTGCGCTGCCTTCATATGTTTCCGGATAGTGTTAACTTTCTCTACTGTCTGCACGATCAAATCCGGTCCCAACAATCTTCGTTCTCCAATATCGTCCCAACAAATAGGTGAACGACACTTGCGACCATATAATGTTTCGAATGGAGTCATCTGAATAGTCGCCTGAAAACTGTTGTTTGTACGAAAACTCCACCAAATGTAGATGATCCTCCCATGAACCCTTGAAGTCTAACGTGCAAGCTCTCAACGTGTCTTCAAGAGTTTGGATCGTTCTCTCCAACTGGCCATCTGTCTGAGGATGATAAGCTGTGCTAAACTTCAATCGAGTCCCCAAACTTTCCTGTAAGCTCCTCCAAAAGTGTGATAAGAAACAAGCGTCACGGTCGGACACGATACTCACCGGTACTCCATGCAATCTTACAATCTCCTGCATGTACCGTTCTGCCAAAACTTCCGTTGATTGACCAACTCGAAATGGTATGAAATGAGCTGCCTTGGTCAATCGATAACAATCACCCAAACTGCATTGTTGCCCTTTGGACTCAGCGGTAAAGCCGTCACGAAATCCATGGTTATATATTCCCACTTCCATTGAGGAATCGGAAGTGGTTGCAATAAACCAGCAACCCTTTGATGTTCAGCCTTAACTTGCTGACACACCAAGCACTTCGCTACGAAACGGCAATTTCCCGTTTCATGCCTTCCTACCAGAATTGCTGTCGTAGATCTCGGTACACCTTCGTGCCTCCTGGATGTACGGAATATGCAGAACTGTGCGCCTCTTTCAAAACTTCTTCGCGAATATATCCCTTTGGCACACACAAATAACTACCATATCGCAAAGAACCATCTTCATGAATTAACAAGTCCGTTCGAAATCCAGCTCCAACCTGTTCTCGAAACTTTTGCAATCTAGGGTCCTGTAACTGCGCTACTTTAATACTCTCGATCAACGACGATTGTACTTGCAACTGCATCAACTGTCCCGAAGAATGCGGTAGCACAACCTCCAAATCGAATCTTCGAAAGTCTTCAATAAGTCCCTTCTGTGCAGTCAACATCTGAATTGCTGGGAACCGACTAAGCGCATCCGGCACAACATTAACTTTCCCCAGATGGTTCTTAAGATCAAGATCGTAGTCAGCCATCAGCTCCAACCATCTACGCTGCCTCATATTAAGCTCCTTCTGTGCGAACAAATACTTCAGGCTTTTGTGATCGGTGAAAACCTCGACCCTTTCGCCCAATAAGTAGTTCTCCAAATCTCCAAAGCGAAATCACGGCTGTTAGCTCCAAGTCATGAGTTGGGTAATTCTTCTCATGGGTCTTCAACTGTCTCGATGCGTAAGCTACAACCTTCCCATGCTGCATCAAAACACATCACAATCCTTTCCCGGATGCATCGCTGTGAATCACCAATCCTCCGGAACTGCCTGGTACGGTCAAAATAGGAGCGTTTATCAATCTCTGCTTCAACACCTCAAAACCTGACGCACACTTATCCGTCCACACAAATGGTACTTCTTTGCGCGTAAGCTTGGTCAAAGGCTCCGCCAGACGAGCAAAGTTCTCCATGAACCTCCGGTAATACCCGGCAAGTCCAAAAAAGCTTCTGATCTCTGCAACGTTCTTCGGAATCGGCCAATCTCGAACTGCTGTAATCTTTTCGGGATCAACGGCGATTCCATCTCCGGACACGACATATCCCAAGAATTTCACTTCTTCAAGCCAAAACTCGCACTTGCTCATCTTTGCATACAATTTCTCTTGCCTCAATGTCTGCAGTGCGATTTTCAAGTGTTCTGCATGCTCTTCTATACTCTTTGAGTAAACCAGAATAGCATCAATAAACACCACTATAAACTGTTCCAAGAATGGCGAAAAAAATTCGGTTCATCAAGTCCATAAATATCGCCGGTGCATTCGTGACTCCGAATAGCATCACTAAATACTTGTAATGTCCATACCGACTTCGGAACGTAGTCTTGCAAATATCTTCTGATTTAACTCGGACCTGATGATATCCGGATCGCAAATCCAGTTTCGAGAATACCCCCGCACCATTAAGCTGCTCAAATAATTCACCAATGCGAGGGATCGGGTACTTGTTCTTAATAGTCACCTGGTTTAATTCTCGATACACGATGCACATCCTCCCTGTGCCATCTTTCTTCTTTACTAGAAGAACTGGAGCTCCCCAAGGAGAGCTACTGCTGCGAATCCAACCCTTCTCAAGTAATTTAGTAACCTGCTTCTTTACTTCTTCCAACTCCACTGGTGCCATCGGATAATACGCCTTTGAGATTGGCGCTGCACCAGGAACAAGATCAATCACGAACTCCACATCTCGTTTTGCGGTAAACCCGAGATGTCCTCGAACACGTCCATAAACTCTCGAAATATAGCCGGCGCTTCCTCCTTATCAACTTCCATCGACGAAAGAACATTATTTGTCGGCCTAGCCCTAAACTCGACTGGCCCGACAGAACTGCTTCCTCCAGCAAAGATAAACTCTGGATGTCTGGGAATCTGGAAAATCACTTCCTTTGTCCTACAATCAATGTGAGCGTGGACAGTGCCGAGAAGATCCATCCCAAGACAACAACAAACAAAGGAATGCACCAGAATTGAATAATTCTAATGCGGGAAAGACATGATCAAGTAGGATACCTGAAACGATTTCACCTGAAACCAAACACTGAAGAAGATAAGTACGGTAAACCGAATTCAAGCTTGCGATAAACATGAACTGGAAAGAAAGAGAAGCAAGGCAATATATCGACCATGAAACAAGGAAGTGAATCAAGACCAGGACTCCAAGTTACTTAAATAGAGTACCGCATTGTAACCATGCTGCAGTTCATGGGTACAATTACATAACTCCACTCAAGTCGCCCAAATCCTAGTATCAGAATCAAGAAACACGGAGAAACAATAGAGAACCAAAAATGTTTCAATTCGAGATGCAAAGTGGTTTGCATATCGTCAAGGTGAAGGATAAAAGAAAGATATGATTAAGAATCAAGATAGCAATGTGGCAGGACATGTTCCTAATCACGAGTATTCTGATTCGTGTATTGGGTCCAATACCCAACTACAAAAGAATCAAACTCGATTAACCTATATCCTATGGCTCTGATACCAAACAAACCATGCCACGTCCCGCTTCCCAGAGTATGCTAAGATAGGCATGTGACATAGCCAACCATGCTACCTGTGGATAGGAAAAATCCTTCCACAGTCACATTACGGCTGTAAAGATATCAAGAACAGGAAAGTAAACTAAATTATCTAGTACATGTCCATAAGCCAGAGTAAACGAGTCAAGAAATAATATAATATGCGTAAGCAAAAGATCCAATAAATAAAACACCTGGAATAGTAAATCTGGATACCAACAGGGTCCTCACCGCTCGGTCTAACAACGGTAGTACTCCTGATCAGTCTGCAACAAAGGAAAAGGAACTGGGCCATGCAAAACCCAGACGTCAGTGCGTCATAATATCAAGCAATACTATAAACAGGGGTACCAAGACATACATGTATGTGTATGAACAGTAAAACAGGTATAACAGTAATATAAAAGTGACAGTGAAGGGTAAGGCACAGGTGATGTGCAGTGAGTATTCTAAACTGGTCTACTGGGTTAATTACTCTCAAGTCTTTGAAATCAATTTGATGAATCATCGATGTAACTCAATAGTATCCCGTGCGTGCCCGGGACCACGGTCAAAGACTCTCGGCCTAAATCCGAGACGTGCCGCAAGGCAGTAAAGGGTGGATAGTATCCCGTGCGTGCCCGGGATCACGGTCTAAGACTCTCGGATGAATCCGAGACGTGCCACAAGGCAGTAAAGGGTAGTAGGTAATGACGAGTGATGTCAGCAGCATCACCCCGGGGATGGCCTAGCCCGTAAGACTGATCAGTAAAGGTATCGAACTGTCGAGTTACAAGTCAGGTTTCATCATTGATTTACTCATACCCCCAAGTTATGAATGTTCAAGTCAGGTATTAATAAAGCTGGAGTTAATGCCAACGCAGGATCAAGCAGGTACAGGTTTGTCTGGATAGACAACAGGAAATGTCCGTAGGGACAATATGTCAAGTTTGTTGGCATTAGTAACAAGATCAGGTAACAGGTCAAGCTATGGTACATCAGGTCAGGTCAAGTAGTGTATATAAATCCAATCATGTCAAGAAGTGCACGGTATCAAATCGTATCAAGTAGTAGTGTATCAAATCATGTCGGGGGTGCACAAATGTCACGTGGGTGCTCATAATCAAACTATAATAAGCATGGGTACACAGAAACAAGTATCGAGTACTAATGAAATGAACTAGCATGAATGGTATGCACATAGATAGAAAGACAACGACATGGATGCACGTTATCGATTAGGATTACATTTAATAGTTCTAAAACTAATTAGCTTACACTTTATTAAACATAGGGTATTTAAACAACAATATTGGGTTATTAATAAGATCTGTAAATGCAGCTATATGTATTCTATTCGATACGGATGCGGATGGATATCATATAACCTTTAAATGATAAACTGGTTAATGCACGATATTCAATTAAACAATGTGAATGGTTATATTCAATCTGATGCAGTATACTATAGTATGATATGTGACAAGATAGGTTTGCACATGTTAGATATGAAATGATAAGAATGGATGCATACGGTCATTGTAACACTGTGAAACAAGTAATTTAGATGCACGGTTTGAAATTCAAATATTATATTCATTAAAATAGATGCATAAAATATAATGTAGCATGTAGCAAGATAAACTTGCCTGATGGATCGCGATACGGATACGCGCTGCAACGTCCAATGTCGGTAAAATCTGTGATGCACACACGCGTGCCCGGAATGGAACCAGCCAATGCAAGAAGTGACCACACTGCACGAGAACGTCTTCTGGGTCGCCCGGATCGTCGGCGACGGTACGGCTTCGGCAATGACCGGAAAAAGCAAGATCGAGAACAAGAAAGAAAAGAAGAAGAAGAAGGATAGGGGCTGGTGTTCAGGTTTTGCTCTGGGTTCAGAGACAAGGGCGAGGGGATGACGACGATAGGTCATCGACGGCGAGGGTGCAGGCGAGGGTTTTTCGGCGAGGTAAAAGGTAGTAGGGTTAGGCAAAGGCAGTGGGTTCTTGCGCAGGGGAAAAAGCTCTGGGTTCTGGGAAGTAAGAGGGAGGAGAGAGAGACAGAGAGGGTGGTGGCGATGGGTGAGGTCCAAGGTGAGGATCGGCGGCGAGGCAAGGTGTGCAAGCGAGACTAGGGTGTAGGGGGTTGAGATCGAGATGGGTCGTTAGGCTTGCAGAGGGGTTGGTGGTGGTGTTAGGAGGTCGAGAGAGAGGGATGAGGAAGGTGACAAGGCCGGGGAGAGGTCGGGCGATGGGAACGGTGACGAGGTCAGCGGTGGAAGTTCGCAGACCATGGGTTCTTGGGGTCGTTCGAGGGTGTGCAGGCTCGGGGTTGGTCGAGGAAGGAGAGGTGGTGAGGTGGAAGAGGGTGAGAAAGAAAAGAAAGAGAGAGAGAGAGAGAATGCGAGAGGAGAGAGATAGAGAGATGGCGAGATCGAGAGGAGAGAGAGAGAGAGAAGGGGAACAGTAAGAAGATATAAAATTGGCTGTTAGTGGTGGAGAGAGAAAGGGAGAAGGAAAAGAAAGAGAGAGAGAGATGTGTGGGATTGGAGAGAGAGAGACCAGCGTGAGAGAGAGAGATCAGCAATAGTTAGGATTTATTTAGTTTAAAAATATAATATATATAAAATTATAACCTTTAAAGCATATAATAATATATTTTAGTTAAAAGTATATTAATAGTTTATAAATATATAAAGAATATAATATTAGTCCGTTTTGAGATTTTGGCAAATACAAACTTACTCCAAAACACGTCCGGGTCGGATCCAAAATTTCAGATTTAAAATACAAAAAATATACGCGACTTTCAAAATTCAAAATGGATGCTCAAGTAACGAAAAAGCATACCCCCAAGAACGGATGCACGTACGTGCGCGTAGCCATCCAAACACGTCCGTTTCATTGAACGGGACAAGAACACGATGCGCGGATGCTACCACGGGGTTAGGGGTATCATGCAGGCTATGAAATGCAATTTTAATTTATTTTATATGACCTAAAATGTTATATGATAAAATGTGCGATGTTAGATGAAAAGTCAATATGCAGTATACACTAGATGCACGTGTCTATGTAACAAGTCAAGGTAAGCTATAAATATGAATCAAACAAGTTCAAGCAAGCGGGTCGGGTCGAATGCAATGTAGAAGGTAAAATACCATTCGCACCCAAACATGATAAATCAATAAAATACCACAGATATGATAAATACGGGAACTGGAATTGGTATAAATGAAATCGGTTGTTACAGTTCCGATCGGCCCTCGGGCTCCGGCAGTACGGATCGGCCCATATCTATCTCTCAACTCCGGTCGATATTCTCCGGATAACCGTCAGGTCCATCCAATCACCGGTAGGTAGTGTTCTCTCTGCTAGGCTCATCGGCTAATCATCGAAATACCTTTCTTGCCCCGGGATACCATACCGGGTCCACCATGGACCCGCAAACGGTCTCATCCAGCTCATAAAATCGGGTCTCACATATCAATCTCAGAACCGAGAAAACATATGGTGGACGTCTCGAAATATCATATCAAGAGAAACCGGGTTTTTAAAACAATACATACTTTCTTTAGAAATAACCACGGTTATGAAATCCAGAAATCTCATAGAAACAGTATCTCAGTGCATATAATCGTAAAGCATGATATATGCAAACATAGAACCGAAATATGAGCGTCTCAGTATATCATGCAACATGGAATAGTGATGTGATAATATCAGTATATCATGCGACATATCATAATGATGTGACAATTCTACTGTGTAAGTGACATAGCAATTATCGATGATGAAGTGTGTGAGCCGGCCAATCAGTGTAAGTGTAACATACGCATTATCGATAATGGTGTAGGTGTACTAGCACGGGTATATGTAATGCAATGAGAATAATAGGAACGTAGCAATAAAGTAAATCGTGAGCGCAATGCTATAAGGTATACGTCTCTATCACATATCCGAGTCGGTGAATCTATCAATCGGCATCCAGCCTCACAACATCACGTACGGTATAATCTATCGTACGACATCCTCTAGTCAAGGGTATGGATCAATCATCAGATAAAACTCATTACGTACGGTAAATCATCGTATGGCGGCATTAAACCAATAGGGATCCTATCAACCTATATTACAATGAGGGTACGGACCTAACGTCTCGTACGGCATATCAATCATGATTCACAACATTATATATATCTATATACCTATATCCCAAGTCACATCCGTATCAATCTCATATCATAGGACCAACAAAGGTATCAACTATCTCATATCAACTCGCATCCATATAACGACATATCACACCAAGTCATCATATCTCATCGTATACTCTTTTCAACACATTAATATCTCACATCAAGTCATTTTACATATTGTAGGGTGTTTTTCGTCACCCCATTGAGATGGGAATACGCGCGCGCTTGTCAGGCGCATTACAGATTCCCCCGGGCCTAGGGTAGGCCGGGGTTTATTGATTGTGGGGATCCGAATCTCCAGCAACCGCGGACTAAGCTGCCGTTAATTATCCCTCGCATTTGGAGCGAAGGAACCTCCGATTAACGGGTTAAACTGGTCATGCGAACTCAATGTGCAGTATCGTGTTTTGAAGGGGTTTTGGAAATATCGGGGGCCCCGCAGAGTTTTTACGGGGGTCCCGCTACCCCGATAGCGGGCTGGGGGTCAAGGGGGCTAGCAGCCCCCTTGCGGGGTGCGGGGCAGCGCCCCGTTAGAATTTTTTTTTCTAACGAAAGATAGTGTCTTGGAGTCTGTGTATGTTTTCCTTCCCCCCCTTTCTTTTTTTTTAAAGTGGAGTTTAATTTCAAAAGGGATTTTATTGTGGAGTTAAACTCCAAAGAATTTTAAATGGAGTTAAACTCCTAAAAGAATTTTATGCGGAGTTAAACTCCTAAAGTAGAACTTTATTGTGGAGTTAAACTCCAAAAAATATTTTTATTTTTTTTTAAAAGGGTTTAAACTCCAGAAGGGATTTTGTTGGGGAGTGCACATAAAACGAGGAGGAAAAGAAAACAAAATGGCGTCTAAAGGACGCTTGCACGGCTGGTGGGCGTCTTAATGCCCGGGGTCACGTGGGCACACGTGACCGAAGGGGGGGATTGACGCCCCGGGGTCACGTGCGCACACGTGACCGATGGGCGCCTTGGCGCCCTCAGGGTCACATGGGCACACGTGATCGATGGACGCCTTGGCGCCCCGGGGTCATGTGCGCACACGTGACCGATGGGCGCCTTGGCTCCCCGGGGGTCACGTGCGCACACGTGACCGATGGACGCCTTGGCGCCCCGGGGTCACGTGCGCACACGTGACCGATGGGTGCCTTGGCGCCCCAGGGGTCACGTGGGCACACGTGACCGCGGGAAAAACCCGCGGAAGGGAGGCCTAGCCCCTAGGCTGGGGAGTTGAACTCCTAAGGGAATTTTTGGAGTTGAACTCCTGACAGAAACAAATTTATGGAGTTAAACTCCAACAGAAATTAATTTATGGAGTTAAACTCCAGCAGATTTAAAAAGGAGTTAAACTCCTGGGGACTTATTGCTCTTCTTTTGAGCCTTGGGTCTGTCCAAAGTTAGATTTTTGGAGATGGGTCTCCTTTTTCTTGCTCTTGACCGGCGGGATCATGGAGAAAAGGGGATGAGCCTTAAAAGCCCCCCCTTTTCGAGATCTGATTGGAGATCCGAGCTCCCCTTCGTAGGTTTTGTGGTGGAAATCTATTTATCTTGAGAAAAGGAAGAGTTAAACTCTTGATTTAATTCAAAAAAAAGAGAAGGTTTTAGAACCTTGAGGAAGGAGGAAGAGATCTCAGATCTAGAAAAAATTTTGGAGAGAGAAAAAGTTGTTGAGATATTTCACTATCTTTGCCTTTATAGGCCATACACTTTACACATAGCCCCTTGGGCTTCACAAAATGGCATTTTGCCTATCCCATGGCTCATGTGCCATTTCTTTTTGCACATAAGCCATGGGCTTTACAAAAATTTGGCTTTATGCCTATTTTTCTTACATTTATCCATAAAATAAAATAAAGGAAATGCAACAAAATTATTTATTACAAAATTTTATCTTGGCATGGGGGGAGGCCGGCCGCTTCATGTTCTGGCTCGACCCGGGCATGGGCCCACTGGATCTGGGCTTGGGCCCACTTGGCTTGGGGTTGACTTTGATTTTGACTTGGTCAACCGGGGTGTAAATTTTTACCCCAACAAATTGCCCCCATCAATAAATGCACACCACATATGTGGGTTGTGTGCATAAAATTGATGGATCTTCTTTCACGTGGAGGCGACTTGATTTGGTTCCCGCTTTTTGGGAAGCTAGCACTGCCCTCTTTACGACATGGACGGTCGTTGCTTGACATGTCTCCGAGACGGAGTGTCCGTGATAGACGTTTTCCCTGGCCCGGAGTAATCAGGTTCCCGCTTTGTAGGAATCCTGCGCTGCCCTTTTTGCGACTTGGACGGTCGGTGCTGGCATTTTAGCGACTTGGACGGTCGGTGCTGCCATTTTAGCGACTTGGACGGTCGGTGCTGCCCTTTTAGCGACGTGGACGGTCGGTTCTGCCCTTTTTGCGACTTGGACGGTCGGTGCTGCCATTTTTGCGACTTGGACGGTCGGTTCTGCCCTTTTTGCGACTTAGACGGTCGATGCTGCCCTTTTAGCGACTTGGACAGTCGATGCTGCCCTTTTTGCGACTTGGACGGTCGGTTCTGCCATTTTTGCGACTTGGACGGTCGGTGCTGCCATTTTTGCGACTTGGACGGTCGGTTCTGCCCTTTTTGCGACTTGGACGGTCGATGCTGCCCTTTTAGCGACTTGGACGGTTGATGCTGCCCTTTTGGCGACTTGGACGGTCGGTGCTGCCCTTTTTACGACTTGGAAGGTCGATGCTGCCATTTTAGCGACGTGGACGGTCGGTGCTGCCCTTTTAGCGACGTGGACGGTCGGTGCTGCCCTTTTTGCGACTTGGACGGTCGATGCTGCCCTTTTAGCGACGTGGACGGTCGATGCTGCCCTTTTTGCGACTTGGACGGTCGATGCTGCCATTTTAGCGACTTGGACGGTCGTTTCATGATTTGACTTGCTCTGCTTCTTGCAGTGTCAGGGGTAGACTTGACTTGCTCCGCTTCTCGCGGTGTCGAGATTGGATTCTGACTTACTCCGCTTTCTGCGGTGTCGGAGTGGAAGTTGACTTGTTGATTTTGATTTGGGTTGACATCAGCATCGCTATACTGGAATATGGTACCAGGAGCGAATCATCATCTGTCATTGAGAGGATTTTGGGATTTTGGTTTTTGTTTGGCATCTGCATTGCTGCACTGGAATAATGCCAGGAGCAACTCATCATTTGCCCCGGGAGGATATATATATATTTTTTGGACTTTGAATGTGGTCTCACCGGTAGGACTTGGGAGAGGTTGGGATTGTTTTATGCCCGTGGATTGTATACGGTTTTGCAGGATGTATGATCCAGACCGTAGGGCCGAAAAAAAATATTTCGAGATTTTGTTGGCGTCTGCATCGCTGCACTGGAATATGGTACCAGGAGCGACTCATCATTCGCCATTGGGGTATGGGATTTGGAATTTGGTTGGCGTCTGCATCGCTGCACTCGAATATGGTATCAGGAGCGACTCATCATTCGCCGTTTGGGGATTGGGGAGCGATGTCTTAGGAGACAGGTTTAGATCCCTATCACCTAAGACTTTTCAATTTTATGGGCCGTGAGGGTCCCATAAAAGTATTTTCTCCCTACGAGTCGTAAGGATCCCGCAGGTGTATTTTCTCCTTAAGAGTCGTGAGGACTCCTAAGTGTGATTTTCCTTGGTGAGTCGTAAGGATCTCATGAAGGTTTGTTCTCCTCATGCATCGTGAGGACACATGAGTGGGTCTTTCCAATGAAGCATAATTCCAAAGGCGGAGACCAGCCGCGTAACTGGTGGTTGCGGTAGGGCATGGGTATGCTGAGAATTATTTGAGCCCGTGGATTGTATACGGTAGTCAATTTGGGGACTGGCCGTAGGGCTGGTGAATTTTGAGAACTTGGATTTTGGTTGGCGTCTGCATCGCTACACTGGAATATGGTACCAGGAGCGACTCATCATTCGCCGTTTGGGGAAGGATGTCTTAGGAGACAGGTTTGGGTCCCTATCCCCTAAGGCTTTGCAATTTTATGAGCCGTGGGGGTCTCATAAAAGCATTTTCTCCCAACGAGTCGAGAGGATCTCGCAGGTGTATGTTCTCCTTAGGAATCGTGAGGATTCCTAAGTGTGCTGCTCCTTTGTGAGTCGTAAGGATCTCACGCAGAGGTTTTCTCCTCACAAGGTCGAGAGGACTTTGAGAGTGTGTTTCATCTCTTTTCACGAGTTTGCGCCCTTTCGGGTTTTCACAGACTCGCCGGTAGTCCTGCTGTTTTTACTTACGAAGCCCTTTCGGGTTTTCATCCGTGCCCATTTTGCTTGTGGACATACCGTTTTTTTTTTTTTTTGCCGCTGGTGGGGCTTTAAAGTAGTCTTACCGGCAGGATTTGGGAGAAATAGGGGTCATTTACGCCCGTGGATTGTATACGGTTTTGCAGGATGTCTGATCCAGACCGTAGGGCTGATGTACTCAATTCGCCTGCGACTCGGAGCATTTACGTGTAGTATTTCTTGAGGTATCGGCCATTGATGGGTGGCATGGGCCTTTCTCCCTCGGCACTTATTAGTTGGTAGGTTCCTCCGTCGAACACTTTCTCGATGACGTATGGTCCTTCCCAGTTTGGCTCGAATTTTCCCTTGGCATGTCGATTGGGAATGATCGGTCTTTTGAGGACCAATACCAATTCACCTTTCTTGAAAGCGCGGAGACGGGTCATCTTGTCATAGGCCCGTGACATTTGGGCTCGGTATATCTCCAGATTTTGCTGCACCGCCAGCCTCTTTTCTTCGAGGGCATCGAGCTCTTCAAGTCGAAGGAGCACGTTTTCCTCCTCCGTCAACTCGTGCTGAACGGCCATTCTTAAGCTTGGAACTTCAACTTCGAGGGGGAGGACCGCCTCCACTCCGAAGAGCAATGAGTATGGAGTGGACTGTGTTGGAGTACGGTGAGTGATACGATATGCCCACAGCGCCTCGTGAAGTTTGAGATTCCAGTCTCTCTAGTTGGCTGAAGCATTTTTCCTCAGGAGCTTGCATAGGGTCTTATTGAAGGCTTCGGCTAGCCCATTGGCTCTTGGATAATAGATGGAGGAATATCTCCAGTCTATCTTATGCTGAGTAGCGAACCTTGAGACATTGAAGCTCTTGAAAGAAGGCCCGTTGTCAGAAATGATTCTTCTTGGTGTACCAAAGCGGTATAGAATATTATGCTGGAAGAATGTCAGAATATCTTTTGTCTTGACTTCTTTTAGCGGGACAGTTTCAGCCCATCTGGAGAAGTAGTCTGTGGCGGCCAGTATAAACCGATGGTCTTTGGATGACGGAGGATCAATTGGGCCAACAATGTCGGTGCCCCAGACTTCGAAGGGCCACGACGCCACCGTAGGGTGCAATGGATTGGGATGTTTGTGAATGAAATCACCATGGATTTGGCAGATCTGACATTTCTTTGCATGCTCTCCGCAATCCCGTATCATGGTGGGCCAGTATTACCCAAGCCGTTTGATTTGAAGTCGCATCTTGGGACCAGATTGGTGAGCACCGCAAACGCCCGAGTGAACATCTTTCATGACCTTTTGGGCTTCGGCCGATGACAGGCACCTGAGCCAGAGTTGGTCATATGACCTGCGGTATAACGTGTCATTTACAAACACGTATCGGAGAGCTCTTTTCTTCAGCTGAATCCTCGTAGATTTTTTTTCGGGCAGCTTGTCGTATCGGAGGTACTCTATGAAGGGTTCTCTCCAATCGGGCTCGTCTTGGATGGTCGAAGTTTCTTCGGCAGGACTGCTACTCTGTTCCGCGCTTTCCTCTTCTCGTAGAGAGACTGGGGGTAGAATTTATCGACTCCTGACTGTGATGAGAATTTCGTCCATATCAGGATCAGCCAGCTCCTTGGCTAGGCGAGCAAGTATGTCGGCTTTTCCGTTCAATGCTCTAGGGACTCTTGTCAGTTCGATATGAGTGAACCGTTTCATGAGTTCCACCACCCGGCTTCTGTACCGAGCTAACTCGGGTTTGTATATCTTATAGTCGCCGCTTACTTGGTTGACGACAAGCTGGGAGTCACCGTAAACCCGTAGCCGAAGGATTTCCATTTCTATGGCGAGCTCCAAACCAGCTATCAGAGCTTCATACTCGGCCTCATTGTTTGTGCGAGGCTCGGTGAGAGCGAAAAAGCGCCGTAGGGTTCCCATTGATGGTGTGATGAACACCAATCCTATCCCCGCTTTTATCTCCGGAACGCTTGATTTACTGGAGGTCCTTATTGATGAGGCTCCATCGAAGTAGAGCTCCCAACATGGCTCATCTTCCTCGAGGTGCAGCACTTGTTCATCGGGTAACTCACAATTTAGCGGCGACCCTTCTGGTATGGGATGAGCGGCGAGAAAGTCTGCAATAGCTTGCCCTTTTACTGCTTTCTGAGGGGTATAAACTATGTCAAACTCAAGTAGCATGACAGCCCATCTTGCCATCCTGCCGGCTAGTCTTGCTTTGGTCATCAAGTGTTTGAGCGGGTCGACCTTGGAGATCAGCATAACCCGATGAGCCAGCAGATAGTGCCTCAGCTTCTTCACAGCAAATATCAGAGCCAGGCATTGTTTTTCGATTGGGGAATAGTTGTGTTCCGCCCCGACTAGAGTTCGACTGAGGTAGTAGAGGGCATTTTCCTTTCCTTCCTCGTTATTCTGGGCGAGGAGCGCACCGAGTGACTCATCTAGCGCGGCAGTGTAGAGAATCAACGGTTTATTTGGAATGGGAGCATCCAGCACTGGAGGGTGCAACAAGTATTGTTTGATGCTTTCGAACGCTGCTTGACATTCGGCATCCCAGATAAAAGGAGCTCCTTTCTTCATGAGCTTTGAGAAGGGCCTACATCTCCCCGATAAATTTGAGATAAACCTCCGTATATAAGCAAGCTTGCCTTGAAAAGATCTTAGCTGCGTCAGACTCTTCGGAGGGGGCATCTCCATGATGGCCTTTATCTTTGATGGGTCAACTTCGATCCCTCGATGTCGGACTATGAAGCCCAGGAATTTTCCCAATGACACGCCAAAAGCGCACTTCAGAGGATTCATCTTCAGATCGTATTCCCTCAGTCTGGTGAGAACGGTCCTGAGATCTTGGATATGATCGGCCTTGGCTTTAGTCTTGACGACCAGATCATCAACATAACATTCGACGACTTTATGGATTAGGTCATCAAAGATATTAGTCATCGCCCTTTGATATGTAGCACCTGCGTTCTTCGGTCCGAATGGCATTACCTTGTAGCAATATATTCCGATCGGGGTTCGAAATGCTGTGTGCTTCTCATCCTCAGGCGACATCTTGATATGATTATATCCAGACGAGCCATCCATAAAGGTGAACAGTTCGTAATTTGAGGTGTCATCGACCATCATTTCCGTGACCGGTAGCGGAAAGTCGTCTTTAGGACATGCCTTGTTGAGGTCCCTGAAATCGACACAAACTCGGATCTGCCCATTTTTCTTCTTCACTGGGACTATGCATGCGATCCAGTCTGCATATTTCTCTTCCCTGATGAAGCCGGCATCGATGAGTTTCTTGGTTTCCTCGATGACCTTTTCTTCCAACTCCCTTCTCATTCTTCGTGGGGCTTGTTTGACTGGCTTAGCATTAGGAGATATAGCCAGCTTATGCACGGCTACCTCAGGGGAAAGGCCAGGCATTTCTTTGTACGTCCACGCGAAGCAGTCGACGAACTCACGCAGAAGGGCAATTATCTGTTCTTTCATTTCCTCCGACAAGAGTGAGCTGATGTAGGTCGGCCTTGGATTATCAGGCGTTCCTAAGTCAATCTCGGCTAGCTCATCAAAGGTTGCTTGTCCGCCATCTTCGAGCTCTTGAGGAGCTTCTTCTGGCTCGGCTATCTCGTCATCATCATTCGATCTTTCGCTGGCCTCACCAACATGGATCATGTAGCACGCTTTGGAATCAGGTTGAATGTAGCCTATGCCCCGTCTATCTGGAATTCGTCCATCGATGAGTGCTCGGACCTGGGGCGGATACCATAGCCCTTCGTAAAACTTTGCTTCGGACTCCGTTTGATATAACCGGCATCCGCACTTCTTAAAGTATTCCCGCATCTCGGGCGCATAGTATTTGGGATTGAGGACGGCTCTTATGGCTCTCTCATAGGGAAGGCATGCGACAGAAAGGTCTTCTGGGTGTACAACGGGGTTTGACCTGTAAAACAGGATGCCCTTCTGTCCATTTTTCCTCACGGGCACGTAGAAAGTTTTCAGCTGGTCCACGGTAGAGACTGACAATGCGTCAAGCTCTTTGCACATCCGTTCCGGCACCCTTGTGATGGCCAGGGACCCTTCAGCAACTTCGAAGGTCTCTCGTAGTTTCGCTTGCTGCATGGGGGGCCGATCTGCACAGCTGTTGCACGGCAGGTCCTCTTCTTCTGACTCTTCAGTGTCACTGCCAAGATGAGGGCGGACTTTGCTGCTAGATGGGCCTTCAGTAACAGATTCGTCCGTATCGCTGCCGAAATGAGGGCGAGTTTTGCGGAAGGACGGGCTTCCAGCGTCGGACTCATCAGTGTCGCTGCCGAAATGCGGGCGCACTTGGGTATTTTTGCTTTTGAAAGTGATAGCCGGCGCAGATTTTCTTTTGAGACTTGGGGCCTTTCTATCCTCAGTCAGTTGTGGCTTAGCATTTTGGTGGTTCGTAAAGTACCGAGAATCTTCATATCGGACTTCATGCACACCGAACGGCTGAATGTCTCCGTCAATGCGTCTTTCTTCGCCATTTTTAGTATACTTCATGCATTGATGGAGAGTTGACGGAATGATGCCGTAATCGTGGAGCCACGGCCGCCCCAAGAGAATCTTATAAGATGTGTCGGCGTCGATCACGTATATCTTTGCTTCAGTTTGCAGGTCGCCAAATTTGATTGGCAAAGCTATAGACCCCAGAACTTGCTGGCAATTTTGGTTGAAGCCTTGAATGACAATCCTTTCCCTTGACAGGTGTCGGACGTCCATTGACAAACTCTTCAGAGTTCGCAAGTTCATGATGTTCACTGAGGACCCCGGATCAATCAATATGCGATTAATTCGATCTCCGTCGCTGTACCCGGTCACGTAAAGCGGCCGATTATGCTCAGCCGTTCCCAGTAGCAAGTCTTCATCCTTAAATGTGACTGCGGCGGCATGCAAAGCGTGCTGGGCTTCTTTCATATTAATTTCCGCAAAGTGAGCCTGATACCGCTCGGGGTTTTGTAGAGCGTGGATGAGAACATCTCTAAGCTCCTTAGATAGGACCAAGGCGTCGTAGATGCTCAGGAGAGACGGAAGCTTCCGGAGATGCGCCAAGACATTATAGTCCACCGAGGAAGGACTTATGTTTTCATCAGCCGGTTCTCTACCATCTTCTTCATTAGCGACTTGTTTTTCCTTCCCTTTTGGGGCGTTGCCCTGATTTTGCGGTAGAGCCCTGCCGCTTCTGAGCTGGATTTGATTGGCCTTTGTGGTGAGTTCCTCGTCCTCTTCGGGAAAGCAGAGATCATCCTCGAAGTCGCTGCCAAGATGGATGGCGTAGCAGGTCACTACTGGGATCTCTTCATTGGAGTCTTCTTCTAACTCCTCCAGAATTCCAGCCGCTTGTACAGGGAAGAACTCCTTCAATTGAATCAATGTTCTTTCCTTTTGTTCATATTCTTCGAGGGAATCGATATATTTTTGAATGGTCGATCTCCCTACAGACTCTTTTTCGCGCCGAGCTGCACTTTTCTTCTTCTCAAGCTTCTTGGATTTTGAGCCTGATGGAGCCGTATTGGCAGCTGGACTGGTAGGCTTCTTCTGTCCTTCCCATTTCATCCTGGGCTCTTTCTGAAGCATCTTTAGCATCTTCTTTGTCTTATTAGATATGTGCGTACTCCACGGAGGCCGCGATGAGTCAGTTCCGTTTGTCAGGGCAGCGGATTCAGCTGTCTGCTCCCAGAAGGCTTCAACTTCTGTCTGTATAAAGTTGGCGGTTGCAACTTGATTGTTCACCAACACGCTTTTGGACAGCTCGATCTCTCCAGCCTTGTACTGCTTCTTGACCCAGTCCTTGAAGATATAGCAATCCTCGATCGCATGGCTCACTACTCGGTGGTACGGGCAATACAGAGGATTGTCGGTCACTTTCGCTTCTTGGGGTCTTTTCGACTCCGGCAATTGTAAGCCGTTGTTCAAGGCATCTTTAAATATCTTGCGGACCTTGTCCCTTCTGAAAGAGTAAACCTTGTTCTTTTTCTCCTCTAGGGAAGGCCCATCTCCTCCCAGCAATGGCTTTCGAGACCGGTTGGTTTTGGATTCGCCCGCCCTTCGCTTTACTTCATTGTCGGAGGCATTGAAGACATTGGTACTGCTGGAACTCCCGCTTCTACGGTTGTCGTCCCGCTTGCTTTTCCAGGTTTTGTCTCTCTGAGAGTCCGGCGGGGACTCTTGCTTCGAGCGTTCCAGCATTTGGACTTTCTTGGTTAGCTCCTGAAATGTCTTGAGGCCCGCTGTACACAAGAATGGGACCATCCAATTGCTGAGGTTCCCAATGAGAAGGCTGACGGACTAGTCCTGCTCCAGCGGCGGTTCGCACTTGACTGTGAGATTACGCCATCGGGCGATAAAGTCGGTGTTGCTTTCATTCTTCCCCGGCTTGGTCCTCACAAGGTCGGCAATGGAGATTTTATCACTGACACTCATGAACCTTTGACGAAACAGGGACTCCATTTGGGCAAAGGTAATGACGGACCCGTCCGGTATACTCGCATACCGGTCGAAGGCGACGCCGGTCAGGCTGTTGACAAACTGACGAAGAAGGAGCGCGTCATTCCCCCCTGTATTTCCGCACGATGCTTTGAAGTGGGCGACGTGCTGGTTTGCATTCCCCGTTCCATCAAATCTTCCGAACTTAGGAATGACGTAGCCGCTTGGGAACTCAATCAGATCGTACTGCGCGGGATATGGCCGTCCACTACTGCCGATTTCTTTCTGAGCTTCAGCTTCGGCCACCAATGTTTTAACCCTGCTGGTGACCAAATCCATTATCCGATCCTGTGTTAGCGGGATAGTGCTATCTGGGGCCAAGGCGTCCCTAGAAGCGGAATGCGGCCGGCTTTCATGCGGCTCGACCAGTCTTGGTCCCAAAGGAACATGCATTGGCTGCCTCGGATTGTCATCACCCGGCTGATTAGTAGCGGTTTGTGTCTGATTGGGAGGCGCTCGAGCAATTTGAGCCGTAAGCTGCATCACCACGTTCGTTAAGTCATCAATCTTCGAATAGAGCTTGGCCATCTCTTTATCTTTGCTCCTGAGATGTTTTCAAAGCTCTTGAAGTAGCTCCTGCTCCGCTGTCCTTGGTCGGAAAGTCGGCTCTTCCTCGCTGTCCGAGATTGACTCTACATGGACCGAGGGGTCTATCTGCCTATCATCCTCATCGAGAGGGTTTTCTTCATCCAGCGGGGACGGCTGTTCTTGGGCGGCGGCAACCACATTCAGGCTAGATTGGGCTTGGGATGTGGTGGCCCCGTCCTTGCTTTTGCTGCAAAGGTTGTCGCTAGGGCGCCCGCCCGCCATATAGACCGTATGGATGGTATATCCGGATGTCTTTCTATCCTTGGCAGCTGATTTCACGGATCGCTGTCTTGACCCCCTTGTTTCGGTAGCTGGTAGTCGATTGAAGGCGGCTGGCCTAACCAGGTTCTTAAATGGTGCTGGCGCATCTTTTCTGGGTTTTCCCCGCTGCTTTCGTGCGGCACAGAGTGCTTGATAGACCCTTGAAGAGACAGTGTCATACTTCTTCTGTTGGGGCCGGGACACATCTCCCTGTTGCACTGTTCGGACCGCTGTCTTCTTGATTCTGGCGGTCATGGCGTTTTTCTGAACCCACTTTAGAGGCTCGAAGGAATTGCTGATTCTTACGTTCGACTCAGCCGACGTCGCGGGGCAACCCCGCTCTTGGAACTTCACACGATTCCATTTGGCCGAAGCCTGGGCCCTCTTGTTGGCTCGATACCTGAGCCGCTTCTGCCTTAACTTTTCAGTTCTAAGCACATGGCAGACTTCGGCTTTTTGGGAAGACGCCGCAGACCGGGCGATGGAGGGCCTTGGAGATACGCTCGATTGTGCATTTGTTAGAGTTATCGCCTGAGCTCGTCCGCAACATTTGATGTTTCCCTTTGTACCGAAGTTCTTGCCCCCTGCTGGAGCACCAGGGAGTCGTTCAGACACCCTCTTAAGTTTCGGTTGTAGTGCCTTAGCAATCACAACATTCGGTCTCTTGCCCCTTGGGACCGGCTTGGCCACCTGTTCCGCAGGGATTAGCGCCAGATGAGCGCTTCCGGCAGGGTAGATGATGACGGAGCCAAACTGGCGGGGCGGTTCCTCCCACTGTCGACTGAGGCTTGCGGGGAGAACCACGCGGGCATTGATCTTGACTACGTACGAGATCGGGGTCGCGTCGTAAGCCGAATTCGTCTTGGGAGACATCGTCATTGAAAGTTGATTGCTGCACGAAAGAAAGAAATTATTTCAGTACAAACATCGGCGTATATTTTAAATGAGTTCGCATGAACGCTTAACCCGAGATATGGGAGGAGAGATGGTCCCACCGGGCGTGCCAGAATCTGTAGGGTGTTTTTCGTCACCCCATTGAGATGGGAATACGCGCGCGCTTGTCAGGCGCATTACAGATTCCCCCGGGCCTAGGGTAGGCCGGGGTTTATTGATTGTGGGGATCCGAATCTCCAGCAACCGCGGACTAAGCTGCCGTTAATTACCCTTCGCATTTGGAGCGAAGGAACCTCCGATTAACGGGTTAAACTGGTCATGCGAACTCAATGTGCAGTATCGTGTTTTGAAGGGGTTTTGGAAATATCGGGGGCCCCGCAGAATTTTTACGGGGGTCCCGCTACCCGGATAACGGGCTGGGGGTCAAGGGGGTTAGCAGCCCCCTTGCGGGGTGCGGGGCAGCGCCCCGTTAGAAATTTTTTTTCTAACGGAAGATAGTGTCGTGGAGTCTGTGTATGTTTTCCTTCCCCCCCTTTCTTTTTTTTTAAAGTGGAGTTTAATTTCAAAAGGGATTTTATTGTGGAGTTAAACTCCAAAGAATTTTAAATGGAGTTAAACTCCTAAAAGAATTTTATGCGGAGTTAAACTCCTAAAGTAGAACTTTATTGTGGAGTTAAACTCCAAAAAATATTTTTATTTTTTTTAAAAGGGTTTAAACTCCAGAAGGGATTTTGTTGGGGAGTGCACATAAAACGAGGAGGAAAAGAAAACAAAATGGCGTCTAAAGGACGCTCGCACGGCAGGTGGGCGTTTTAATGCCCTGGGTCACGTGGGTACACGTGACCGAAGGGGGGGATTGATGCCCCGGGGTCACGTGCGCACACGTGACCGATGGGCGCCTTGGCGCCCCCAGGGTCACGTGGGCACACGTGACCGATGGACGCCTTGGCGCCCCGGGGTCACGTGCGCACACGTGACCGATGGGCGCCTTGGCTCCCCGGGGGTCACGTGCGCACACGTGACCGATGGGCGCCTTGGCGCCCCGGGGTCACGTGCGCACACATGACCGATGGGCGCCTTGGCGCCCCAGGGGTCACGTGGGCACACGTGACCGCGGGAAAAACCCGCGGAAGGGAGGCCTAGCCCCTAGGCTGGGGAGTTGAACTCCCAAGGGAATTTTTAGAGTTGAACTCCTGACAGAAACAAATTTATGGAGTTAAACTCCAACAAAAATTAATTTATGGAGTTAAACTCCAGCAGATTTAGAAAGGAGTTAAACTCCTGGGGACTTATTGCTCTTCTTTTGAGCCTTGGGTCTGTCCAAAGTTAGATTTTTGGAGATGGGTCTCCTTCTTCTTGCTCTTGACCGGCGGGATCGTTGAGAAAAGGGGATGAGCCTTAAAAGCCCCCCCTTTTCGAGATCTGATTGGAGATCCGAGCTCCCCTTCGTAGGTTTTGTGGTGGAAATCTATTTATCTTGAGAAAAGGAAGAGTTAAACTCTTGATTTAATTCAAAAAAAAGAGAAGGTTTTAGAACCTTGAGGAAGGAGGAAGAGATCTCAGATCTAGAAAAAATTTTGGAGAGAGAAAAAGTTGTTGAGATATTTCACTATCTTTGCCTTTATAGGCCATACACTTTACACATAGCCCCTTGGGCTTCACAAAATGGCATTTTGCCTATCCCATGGCTCATGTGCCATTTCTTTTTACACATAAGCCATGGGCTTTACAAAAATTTGGCTTTATGCCTATTTTTCTTACATTTATCCATAAAATAAAATAATGGAAATGCAACAAAATTATTTATTACAAAATTTTATCTTGGCATGGGGGGAGGCCGGCCGCTTCATGTTCTGGCTCGACCCGGGCATGGGCCCACTGGATCTGGGCTTGGGCCCACTTGGCTTGGGGTTGACTTTGATTTTGACTTGGTCAACCGGGGTGTAAATTTTTACCCCAACACATATAAATTCTATCTTATAAATCTCCTGTCATGCTACTTTAAATCTCATACTTATTCTCGTGCACTACCTATATTAATATATCGCGATTCACATTTATGTTTCACATCCTTATATATCTTCAAGATATCCTTATCAACCATATCATTTCATACTAAACCTTTAATCACATCCGTGGGTTCCTAGTATAGGTTTCTCCGACCATATTCATAAGTTTCTAACATGGTTTCCTTAACCATATTCTATATATATATATTGGTTTCCATTTTAATTTACGGGAGTACTATACACCATCCACCCGACTTCTCCCGTAGATATAAATCTACCCACCTGCTAAACTCCTCACTTAGCTGAAGTCGATATGCTTCGTCGTCTCGGAAGTCCACGCGAAGTACCTACAATCAATACACAATCGAAATGCAAACACAATCAATATCCGAAAACCGATACGGCACACGGATTTCCTATAGGTTAGAACCTATAGCCTACGCAAGAAAAAACAACTAAACAAATCCGTGTTGTTGACGTACAAACGCCCAACAACCAAATACAAATCCAACCACCAAAACCAAGCATTCAAAACTCGGAAAACATAGCCAAAAACACCCCAATATGCTCCCAGATTTATCTCAGGTTAAATTGGGACTAAACTAGCAATGCTGTGGGGTAGTATCTGGGATAAGTGAGCTACAGAACCAATTCCAGTACCAAACACCACAATGGGGCCGGCCACATGCCCTATAAAATCGGCCAGCTCGGCCAAGACTGCTCCGTTATGGTTCGTCTTCTCAGGATGGTCTCCTATTGGTCCAACTAGGTCTCTAGAATTGCTAGTTTTTTTCAGAAACTTCCCTGGTTTCTCAGAAACTGCCCGGCCAAGACAACTTCACAAAACCGACACGGGGTGATTTCTAAGTTCGTATTCTCTATTCTAGGTCCAGAAATCGATCTCTAGGGTCTTGTACACACTCACTACAGATCACAAGCCCACAAAATCACCAAAACCCTATCTTGTAATTTTCCAAGATCACAAACCTAATTAACTCAATTTTCTAAACTAAACTTCGATATAACACAAATACTAATCTAAAAGTGAAGTGATTACCTCATTTGGCAACCTATGAAAATTCTTGAGTTCCCCAAAGTCTTCAAAATCCAAACTTGAATGGTTCAAAGGTCTTAGAATGGGTTTGTGCATGTTTTTAATGAAGGGGACATGAGGTTTTGGCAAAGGAATGGAGATGATGTATAGGGGTAGTGAGATGAAGGAATCAAATGAAGAATTTTGAAGAGAACAATGGGGAAGATGAAGGAAGGGCAGCCAAGTCTCACTTCTCATCTCTCTTAGCCTCACTCTCTTCCTTACCCTCACTCTCTCACAAACAAATCTCTCTTTTATTTTATATCCATAACTCAATTCACACACACAACTCTTTTCATTTCCTTTTCATTTTTTTATTTTTCTCATTCACTTTTCCACATTCTCACAAGTCACAAACACAACTCACAAACTCAAATCCAACGTGCACATAACATGGTGCACTAGTCACGGAAAAATGTAAAAATACAGATTTTGCCAAAAATCCGATAAATATCATTAAAATAAATAAATCATTTTAATCTCCGATTAATTTCCAAATATTGGTATATACTTATACCATTTTACGAAAAATCTCTATTTGCAAATCGAATAGTTTTCGCGAAATATATTATTTTAATATTAAATTTTCAAAAATAATATTTTATATTTTCTGAAATGTTACCGTCTTCCCTCCTTAAATAAATTCGGTTCCCGAATTTAAATTTAAACCCCCAAATCCTAAAACATTTCAATAATCAGCCCAAATCAACGGGGCTCCGAAATCACGGAAGATATAGAAATACCACAGCGCATCATGTGCGCTTGAAATGGGCATGAACTCAAAAATCGAACTTCGTCAAGCGTCACACAAATCATCGGATTTGCATGCATATCATCGGAGTTACAATAGAGATACAGATCTTGAAATCCACTACTGAAATCCAATATAAACTAGTCAAATATTATAATACGTATATAGTACGCATCCTTGAAAATCTTCTAAAACTGAATAAAACACATGCAAAATCTTTTCTGAATCGCCGTGTAATGCGTAACTCATGACACAAGTGACGGAAGATCATTTGTAAAGTAATAAATATATATTTATATATGTTTTGCTCAATTTATACGTCCCGCCTTTTTGAAATATCCCAAAAGGTTCTTTTTATAAAAATTTTTGTCACTCGCGGATACGTAAGAAATAGTGAGACTATAGCTCCTTTTTGAAAACCTCTTAGTAAACTTTTTAATGCATGCAAAGTACTCAGATACTGTCCTCATATCAGTCATGTTCGACTACTACATAATATAGTGTCCATCATGAAAACAAAGTGCTCAAGAGCAAAAATCAGTCTCGAAAGGCGTATGCAACAATCATGTGCGTCTGGTGCGCACAGAAATCAAAGCTAAATACAAATGCTACGAATGTGCACAAAACCAAACTAAGTGCAACGGGTGTGCACGAAAGTATCTATCCAGTGCAATGGGTGTGCACGACAACATCTAGTGCATCTATAGTGCACGAAAATCTCAATCCAGTGCAACTAACATGCACGAATGAAAATCCCAATTGAGTGCATCCGGTATGTACAAAATCACATCTCATATCATATGCTCAATCATGCGCGAAAATCCAAATCAAGTGCATCCGTCATGCACAAATGAAATCTAAATCAAGTGCATCCGATATGCACGAATGAAATCTAAATCAAGTGCATCCGATGTGCAAAAATCCAATACCAAGCGCCTAATATACGCAAAAAATCTAGCCCAAACGCGTCAGGTCCGTATAAAGCATCTAGTACAGTAAAGCGCACGAAAAAGAACGTCAAGTGCAAACGCGCACAAAAATATAAATCTGGTAAAACAAATGCTCAAATACATAAATCGGGTGCAACTAAGGTACGGAGTACAAATCTAGTGCAACTAATGCACGAAATACCCATCTGGTGCAACAAATGTACGAAATGCAATCTAGTGCAACAAATGAACGAAACACGAATCTGGTGCAACAAATGCACAAAATACAAATCCGGTGAATCAAATGCACGAAATAAAAATCCGGTGCATCAAATGCACGAAATACAAATCCGGTGCATTCAGTGCACGAAATACCAATCCAGTGCATCCAGTGCACGAAATATCAAATCTGGTGCAACAAATGCACAGAAACTCATCAATAACTCAAATGCGTATAAAAAGAAACACCGAGTATACCAAGGTTTATAAAATCATAAACGTGTGCACTGTGTGCACAAAATCCATATCAATACACTGCAAGCACAAGTGAGCTATACCGAGTGCAAAAATCAAATCGAGTACGTACCACATGCACAAAATCAAATCAACCGTATGAAATCCACGAAATCATAAGCACGTGCAGCCAAGGCACAAAACCGATCTCAAGTGCAATAAACATACATAAATCATAAACCAACACAACGGTGCATAAAGCATATATCAAGTGCAATATTATACACAAAATGTAAATACCCAGTAGGTGCAGCCATGGTGCACGAAAACAATATCATGAAACTCAATCATCAAAACTCAAATCCAAGCGATATAAGCGTGATACTCGGATCACAAATGCAAATCGCAACAAATGAAGTTGAGGTACACCTCCTACAATGTCGAAAAATGTTGGTGCGCCCAAGACTGGCAGAGAAAGAACATCCACTTGCCTTCTGCTCACGGTCTGGCGTTCTCAGTCTCTGGGTCCTCATTTCTGTCACGACCCAAAATTGGGCACATGACCGGCACTTAAACTATGTAACGTCAACTGGCGTAACGCAATTAAGTAAGCCAAAAAACCCCAGCAATCTAAACCATTATAAGAAAGAAAGATAGATCACTTTTAAAAATCTCGATGCAAAAACTTTTCAACTTAAGTTTGTTTTTCATAAAAATTTCGGCAGCACCTCCTTTGTAAAAACTAGCCCCGAAACGGGTACAAACATAAGATAAAAGTAAGGCATCCCCAAATGGGAGCAAATCTCGCCCAACGGCGGAACAACCACCACAATAGATATACGACGCCGTAGCGAAGAAAAGATAAACCACATATATAAAAGGCCGGCTCACATGAGTACGACAACCAGAGTCATAAGAATATACAACATCGATCATCACAACTCGCCTCTAAGTCAATACATGAAGGTGGTAGATGGAGAGTACTAGATACAAGAAATATACAATGTACATCATCGGATAACCGCAACCCACCTATAGTAAACGGCTTCACAGCCAACCGTAGCGGTATCCGCAAAAGTAGAGATAATTAGGCGCCCTGCCGTGACCACTCTGATGATCAGACCTGAAAAACCCTGCGGTACAACGGGGGTGAGTTGCCAACTCGTGAATAGTAAATAACATCATACAGTAATCACAAGTATATACTAACCGCGATAATCTATCACATGTAATCTGATAGTATAAGTATGACAATATGTATAAGCAACAGTCATGAAAGGTACTCTATCAGGTACTACTAATACATGAAATAATGCATATAGAATAAATGCGGAATACGGGGTAAAATATGTCATCCTCACGGAATCCTCATCGTGGCGGACCAGTGTCCATCAAGACAATCTAAATCCCCAAATTCCCTCAAATCGGCCCCCATATCGGCCCTCACATCAGGCACATCGGCCCCTCATATCGGGCACATCGGCCCCTCACATCGCAATGAATAAGAATACATGCACAGACCATTATGATGATATATATTATAGGTATACATATATAACAGTGTCCTATACCACTGATATATATATATATATATATATAAATATATATATATTAGGTGTACATATATAACAACGTCCCATACCACTGATATATATATATATACATCTATATATATCAGCATCCTATACCACTGATATATATATACACAGGAGTAAAACATCCAGAAACATCATATGAAATCCATATATCAATGCGAAATCCATGAAATTTAATATATGCAACATGAAACAGTAATATGAGTATATATAGGAAAAACCGCTATTTAACTGTAACATGTTAATAAATATATCATGCGGTTCCTAATTTCTTCGAAATCCAACGCAGCATCATATAAAGGTGAACATGTAGCTATAGCCAGGTATGCGTAACCATGTCGGTATAGCAAGATATGTGTATCTACCTATCAATAATGATGTAATACCCTCCAGGTATATGTGTAGATATATCAAGCTAGGTATGTGTATATACATGTCAATAATGGTACAATACCCTCCAGGTATATGTGTAGCTAGCATGTAGGCATGGCAAGGCATATGTGTAAGCATGTAGATATACAGGTATTCTATATGTCATATGCACAATGGAATATGAATCAATGTCTCAATGTCCCTAACCATACAATACTACGTATGTATAAGTGTCAACTATATCTCGTATGTATATGAGTTGTGCGTGTCATGGAAATTACCGACGGTGTGAGTGGCATACAATCAGTGCTCGTGCAACATGAACCGTCAATAATAGTACAGTGTCCAAAGGATACAAGTCCAAGCACAACAAGTAATAATATGCAATGAAGTTTTATGCACAATCTCTATATGTGCAATATAAACATGCGGCTAATATCATATCATATCTAGCCCTGACGCATAACGCCATGCGGGCGATTCCCCTGTAGATGTTAAATCTACTCACCGACAATCGCGGGCTCGGTAAACCCAATCACCTGCTTCCCTTTCTTCGCAGCGTCCGAAATCCCCGCCTGCGATCCAATTAACACAAAACATAACCGGTGCAAATCTCAGAAAGCGATCAATATCACGTACACAAGACGTTTGACCAGCGCTCCAACTCCAATCCGACCCACAAGTGTTCGACTAACGGCTAACGTGCGTAACGACACACCAACACCAGCCCAAGTGCAGCAGCACACCAGATCATGAACCGTGTCGGATAACGTAATACGCGTACACAAAACACTAGAATATAGAAAAGTGGTCCCAGATTTTGATACACAAATAATTGGTAAAAGTTGCAAGTACCACGAGACCACAAAAAACCACAGAGACCCTACGCCCAAACCCCAACACCCCAACCACCACTCTGGCCGCAATTTGCGGCCAGAACCATTAAATTTGCGGCCCAAACATTAAGGGGTGGTCTCAGATTTTTATGGTGGGTTCTATACCTCGTCACTATGTCACTGTGATGGGAACTTTTCCAGAAAATACCTGGTTTTACAGCAGATCTCAGAGACTCAAAGTTGACACTAAAAATACGGTTTTTGCACAAAATGCTACCTTTAGTGTTCTAATCCATAACAACAAGGCAACACAACAATATCACTCCTAATTATCAGTTTGAGGTCATTACCTAAACACTCTTGCGCAAAAATCCTAGCTTTCCAAGCTCCAAGGCAACCAAATGACTAAAACAAGACTTTTGAAGTGTTTAAATAGGATTTTTTGAATTTTATCAAGGTTTTTGTGAAGAGGGAGTGAGGTTTCAGTTTGGGAGTTGAGAGAATGAACAACAATGAAAATGAAAGAAGAATGAGCGAGTGAGAGATCAATATGGTGAGAGGTGAGTGTAGGGTGAGTCAAAAACCTTATGCTCACTCCCCTCCCCTCACCTCATTAATGCCCATTAATGCATCATGACTCACTAGCCACCTCTCTCAAATCCAAACAAGATATTTTGTTATACACAAATATCTTGGGAAGGTTAAGACAAGGTTAATTTGGGCAAGATTTAGCTTAAGGTGTTATGGTTGTTAAACAAGATTAACACTAATATACCCTCACATTAACATGCACAAGTGTGTGCAAGCCATAAAAAATAATAATAAAATATTAATTAATTGATATAAAACGTGAGGACCCCGATTTGGTAAACTTTTTCTTAAAAACCCGCATTAACGCTTAATTAACACTAATCGCATTCCAAGGTGTTACAATCTCCCCCTTAAAGAAAATTCGCCCCCGAATTAAAATTCTTACAAGCGTACTTTCAAAGAGATGAGAAAATTTCTTCCGCATCTCGCTCTCGGCCTCCCAAGTGATCTCCTCACCAGTCGGGCTACGCCAAAGAACCTTCACAGATTGGAAGACCTTTGACCGAAGTTTCTTCACCTGCCAATCCAATATAATTACCGGTTGCACGGTGAACGAAAGATCGTGCTCAAGTTGAACGGTCTCATGCTGAATCATGTGAGAAGGATCATGAAGGTATCTACGAAGCATCGACACATGGAACACGGGGTGAACATCTGGAAAACTGGGCGGGAGCGCCAAACGATAAGCAACGGAACCCATACGCTCAAGGATCTCGAAGGGGCCTATAAATCGGGGACTAAGCTTCCCCTTTCTCCCAAATCTCATAACGCCCTTCATCGGAGAAATCCGCAGGAATACATGATCCCCACTGCAAACTCAAGTCTGCGACGACGACGGTCAGCATATGACTTCTATCTGCTCTGGGATGCTCTCATCCTGTCCTGAATCAGCTGGATCATCTTCGTAGTCTCCTGAACTAGCTGGGGTCCCAAAACCCTACTCTCACAGAGTTCGGTTCAACAGTCCGGCGATCGACACTTCCTACCATACAAGGCCTCGAAAGGTGCCATCTGAATAGTCTCCTGAAAGCTGTTGTTGTAGGAGAACTCAATCAACATCTAGTGACGATCCCAACTGCCACCGAAATCAAGCACGCACGCCCGAAGCATATCCTCTAGAGTTTGTATCGTCCGCTCTGACTGACCATCGGTCTGCGGATGGAAAGCGGTGCTAAAACTCAACCGGGTATCCAAAGCTTCCTGAAGCTTCTGCCAAAGACGGCTAGTAAACTGGGTGCCCCTGTCGAATATAATGCATGTGGGAATGCCGTGCAAACGCACAATCTCATCTATATACAACTGAGCATACTGAGCAAAACCGAAAGTGGTATTCATTGGAAGGAAGTGACCCGCTTTCGTCAACCGGTCAACAATCACCCAAATGGAGTCATACCCCCGACTGGTCCTGGGTAGACCCACAACAAAGTCCATTGAAATCTGGTCCCATTTCCGCTCAGGAACGGGTAAAGGCTGCAACTCTCCATCCGGTCTCTGATGCTCAGCCTTGACTTGCTGACAAGTCAGGCACCTCGACATGAAGTCAGAAACATCGCGCTTCATCCCTTCCCACCAGTAAATGTCTCTCAAGTCACGATACATCTTGGTGGAACCTGGATGAACGCTAAAGGCTGACTGATGTGCCTTCTCTAGGATCTCGCGTCTCAACCCATCAATATCAGGTACACACAAGCGAGTCCCGCAACGCAGCACACCCTGGTCATCAATCAGGAACTCCAAAACTGTACCCTGTCGAACAAGCTCAAGAATCTCAACCAAACGGGCATCACTGGGTTGCGCCTCACGGATACGATCCAAAAGAAATGGACGGGCGCGGACATGAGCAAGCTGTCCCCCAGTGGAACTGAACTCAAACTGTACTCTACCATCGCACAAGGTCTGCCAATCCGCAGAAGACTGTCTCTGAACTGCGCTCAACTGGGACAAGCTACCCCCGGGCCTACGACTCAAAGCGTTAGCTACCACATTCGTCCTGCCCGGGTGATAAAGGATCTCACAATCATAATCCTTCACAAGTTCCATCCACCGGCGCTATCTCAGATTCAGATCCCGCTACTAGAAGATGTACTTCAAGCTCTTGTAGTCCGTGAAAATCTGACACGACTCCCCATACAAGTAGTGTCTCCAAATCTTCAACGCAAAGACTACCGCAGCCATCTCAAGATCGTGAGTAAGGTAATTCTGCTCGTACTTCTTCAGCTGCCTAGAAGCATAAGCAATCACTCTATCATGCTGCATCAGCACACACCCGAGCCCCACTCGAGACGCATCACAGTAAACTATAAAGCCACCTGATCCAGAAGGTAAAGATAGAACGGGTGCAGTCGTCGACCGAGTCTTCAACTGCTGAAAACTCTGCTCGTACGCATCAGTCCAAAGAAAAGGAACCCCCTTCTAGGTCAGTCCGGTCAGCGGTGCAGCGATACTCGAAAAATCCTGCACGAAATGGCGGTAATAACCAGCTAAGCCCAAAAAGCTGCGGACCTCTGTCACGGATACAGGTCTGGGCCAAAGCTGCACAGCCTCGATCTTCCTCGGGCCCACAAGAATACCGTCTCCCGTCACCACATGACCCAAGAAGTCAACTCGATCAAGCCAAAATGCGCACTTTGAGAATTTAGCATACAGCCGGTGCTCTCTCAATATCTGCAAAGCAATCCTCAAGTGCTGCTCGTGCTCCTCTCAACTCCTAGAGTAGACCAGAATGTCATCAATAAACACAATAATGAACTGATCGAGGAACGGCCTGAAAATCTGGTTCATCAGATCCATGAACGTTGCTGGGGCATTGGTGAGTCCGAACGACATCACTAGAAACTCATAATACCCGTAGCGTGTACGAAAAGCAATCTTCAAAATGTCATCATTCTGAACCCGCAACTGATGATAACCCGAACGTAAATCAATCTTGGAAAAATGTTTCGCACCCTGGAGCTGATCAAACAAATCATCAATGCGAGGTAAAGAATACCTATTCCGAACCGTAACTCGGTTCAATTGACGATAATCAATACACAACCTCAAACTGTCGTCCTTCTTCTTGACGAACAGCACAGGAGCTCCCCACGGCAAAACACTCAGATGCACAAGTCCCTTATCAAGAAACTCTTGCAATTGATCTTTAAGCTCTCTAAGCTCTGCCGGAGCCATCCGGTAAGGCGGTATAGAAATAGGCCCCATGCCAGGAATCAGATCAATGCAAAACTTAATATCGCGCTCTGGCGGCAAACCAGGTAACTCATCGGGAAAAACGTCGGGAAACTCTCGCACGATAGGAACCCGGTCCAACGACCCTACTGTGGCCCCAGTATCACAAATGAAAGCCAAGAATCCCCGACATCCCCTCCTCAAAAGTCGACTAGCGCAAAGGGCAGAAATCAAACTGTGAGGGGCGGCTCCACGGTCCCCCTGCACAACCCGAACAGACTCGCCCGGAAAACTGAAACTGACCGTCTTCTCACGGCAGTCCACCGACGCATAACAAGCTACCAACCAGTCCATGCCAAGGAGAACGTCGAAGTCCAATATATCCAGAAGGATCAAATCGACGGACGAATCTCTATCTCCAATCTGAACGGTACACGACCGAAACACATAACGCGCGACAAAAGAATCGCCAACAGGTGTAATCACAACAAGCGGCTGATCTAGCAAACACGACTCTCGGCCCAAACTCGGCACGAAGTGCGTAGAAACATACGAATGCGTAGATCCCGGATCAAACAAAACATGAGCCTCAAAAGAACATACAGAAAGAGTACCTAAAACCACTGCATTGGACGCCTGCGCTTCCTGATGAGTTAAGGCAAACACCCGAGCCTGTCCTCTACCGGCGACTGGCTAACCTCTGGCTCTACCACCCCGCCCTCTCGGCACAAAACCACCGCGTCCCCGACCTCTCTACACAAGAGTCTGACGCGGAGCAACAACAGGCATAAGGGGCAATGCCCTCTGCGGTGGAGAAGGTAGTAAGGTAACCTGCGGTACAGCTGCCTCGCGCTCACATGGCTCAGTACAATCTCGAACCCGATGACCCAAACTCCCCCACCGGTAACATCCAAATGAAAACTGCTGACTCCCCTGGGAATAAGAGCTAAAAAGATGTCCTCGTCCCGGACCTCCACTACCCCCAGTATCAAAACGAGAACTGTCACGACGTCTAAACGCCCGCCTCCCTGCTGAATCACCAGTACGAATCCTCTTCGGTTCCGGAGCAACCGACGTCTCAGAAAGACGCTCCTCAACCAACAGGGCTGCGTCCACCGCTACTGCATAGGTGTTGCAATGCTGAACGCTGATAGCGAGGAAAAAATGGGTAAGCGGGCCTCGAACAAACCTCTTGACCCGCATCTCCTCTATAGCTACCAAATACGGAGCATACACAGACAGCTCGGTAAACAACACATCATACTCGGCCACTGTCATACCCTGAGTCTGGCGTAACGACTCGAATCTGCGCGCTCGAGCATCTCTGACGCTCAGCGGAAGAAAACGCGTAAGAAACACCGTCACGAACTCAGCCCAGGTCATATGAGAAAGACTTGCGGCTCTACCCTTCTCTAAGGACTCGCACCACTTCTGGGCCAAACCCTCCAAACGAAAGCTCGCGAACTTCACCCATCTCGTGTCGGAGCATCTAAGCGAACGACATATCCTGGCCATCCTGTTGATAAATGACTGCGGATCCTCAGCTGCCTCGGTACCAGTGAAAACTGGAGGCCTCAGCCTCATGAACTCGGATAACGATACGGTGATCACCTCCGTAGCTGCAAGTACAACCGCCTGAACAGTAGGCACCAACACGGTCCCCGTAACGGGTGGAACGACCGCCTGCCCTTGCGCTTGAATGGCCTCAACTAACGACCCCATCATCTGGCGCAAATCCTGCATACCAGCCCCTAGCATAGCCATATGGTCTGTCGAAGGTAGAACAATCTGCTCATGCACAATGGGCGTACCGCCCTGGTCAGTCTTCGTCTCAGACGAGTCAACTCTGACCTCGGCCCTCGCAGCCGCTCTCTGTGCCCTCGTAGTCTTCGGCGGCATAAAGGCTGGAAATGGAAACAGGATTTGATAAGAACACAGAAATCGGATCAAAAGGATATGTAAACATGGAAGGAATTTCAAGCAATAAGTCCTAAGGTCACTTAGGCGGAGTACCGTGTCGTAAGTATTCCGCGGAACATACGCATACTACGTTACTCTGCTTAAGCTACCTACTCCATCATACCAAGGTCATGCTATACTCCGAAAAGTAAAACCTAGCGCTCTGATACCAACTTTGTCACGACCCAAAATTGGGCACATGACCGGCACTTAAACTACATAACGTCAACAGGCGTAACGCAATTAAGTAAGCCGAAAACCCCCAGCAATCTAAACCATTACAAGAAAGAAAGTTAGATCACTTTTAAAAATCTCGATGCAAAAACTTTTCAACTTAAGTTTGTTTTTCATAAAAATTTCAGCAGCACCTCCTTTGTAAAAACTAGCCCCGAAACGGGTACAAACATAAGATAAAAGTAAAGCATCCCCAAATGGGAGCAAATCTCGCCCAATGGCGGAACAACCACCACAACAGATATACGACGCTGTAGCGAAGAAAAGATAAACCACATATATAAAAGGCCGGCTCACATGAGTACGACAACCAGAGTCATAAGAATATACAATATCGATCCTCACAACTCGCCTCTAAGTCAATACATGAAGGTGGTAGATGGAGAGTACTGGATACAAGAAATATACAATGTACATCATCGGATAACCGCAACCCACCTATAGCAAACGGCTTCACAGCCAACCATAGCGGTATCCGCAAAAGTAGAGATAATAAGGCGCCCTGCCGCGACCACTCTGATGATCAGACCTGAAAAACCCTGCGGCACAACGGGGGTGAGTTGCAAACTCGTGAATAGTAAATAACATCATACAGTAATCGCAAGTATATACTAATCGCGATAATCTATCACATGTAATCTGATAGTATAAGTATGACAATATGTATATGAAACAGTCATGAAAGGTACTCTAGCAGGTACTACTAATACATGAAGTAATGCATATAGAATAAATGCGGAGTACGGGGTAAAACATGTCATCCTTACGGAATTCTCATCGTGTCGGACCAGTGTCCATCAAGACAATCTAAATCCCCAAATTCCCTCAAATCGGCCCCCATATCGGCCCTCACATCGGGCACATCGTCCCCTCACATCGGGCACATCGGCCCTTCAAATCGGGCATGTCAGCCCCTCATAACGGGCACATCAGCCCCTCATATCGCAATGAATAAAATACATGCACAGATCATTATGATGATATATATTATAGGTATACATATATAACAGCGTCCCATACCACTGATATATATATATATATGTATATGTATATATATTATAGGTGTACATATATAACAGCGTCCCATACCACTAATATATATACATGTATATATATCAGCGTCCCATACCACTGATATATATACACAGGAGTAAAACATCCAGAAATATCATATGAAATCCATATATCAATGCGAAATCCATGAAATCTAATATATGCAACATGAAACAGTAATATGAGCATATATAGGAAAAACCGCTATTTAACTGCAACATGTTAATAAATATATCATGCGGTTCCTAATTTCTCCGAAATCCAACACAGCATCATATAAAGGTGAACATGTAGCTATAGCCAGGTATGCGTAACCATGTCGGTATAGCAAGATATGTGTATCTACCTATCAATAATGATGTAATACCCTCCAGATATATATGTAGCTATATCAAGCTAGGTATATGTATATACATGTCAATAATGGTACAATACCTTCCAGGTATATGTGTAGCTAGCATGTAGGCATGGCAAGGCATATGTGTAAGCATGTAGATATACATGTATGCTATATGTCATATGCACAATCGAATATGAATCAATGTCTCAATGTCCCTAGTCATACAATACCACGTATGTATAGGTGTCAACTATATCTCGTATGTATATGAGTTGTGCATGTCATGGCAATTACCGACGGTGTGAGTGGCATACAATCAGTGCTCGTGCAACATGAATCGTCAATAATAGTGCAGTGTCCAAAGGGTATAAGTCCAAGCACAACCAGTAATAATATGCAATGAAGTTTTATGCACAATCTCTATATGTGCAATATAAACATGCGGCTAATATCATATCATATCTAGGCCTGACGCATAACGCCATGCGGACGATTTCCCTGTAGATGTTAAATCTACTCACCGACAATCGCGGGCTAGGTAAACCCAATCACCTGCTTCCCTTTCTTCGCAGCGTCCGAAGTCCCCGCCTGCGATCCTATTAACACAAAACATAACCAGTGCAAATCTCAGAAAGCGATCAATATCACGTACACCAGACGTTTGACCAACGCACCAACTCCAATCCGACCCATAAGTGTTCGACTAACGGCTAACGTGCGTAACGACACACCAACACCAGCCCAAGTGTAGCAGCACACCAGATCACGAACCGTGTCGGATAACGTAACACGCGTACACAAAACACTAGAATATAGCAAAGTGGTCCCAGATTTTGATACACAAATAATTGGTAAAAATTGCAAGTACCACGAGACCACAAACAACCACAGAGACCCTACGCCCAAACTCTAACATCCCATCCCCCACTCTGGCCGCAATTTGCGGCCAGAACCATTAAATTTGCGGCCCAAACATTAAGGGGTGGTCTCAGGTTTTTATGGTGGGTTCTATACCTCAACACTATGTCACTGTGATGGGAAATTTTCTAGAAAATACGTGGTTCTACAGTAGATCTCAGAGACTCAAAGTTGACACTAAAAATACGGTTTTTGCACAAAATGCTACCTTTAGTGTTCTAATCCATAACAACAAGGCAACACAACAATATCACTCCTAATTATCAGTTTGAGGTCATTACCTAGCCACTCTTGCCCAAAAATCCTAGCTTTCTAAGCTCCAAGGCAACCAAGTGGCTAAAACAAGACTTTTGAAGTGTTTAAATGGGATTTTGTGAAGTTTAGCAAGGTTTTTGTGAAGAGGGAGTGAGGTTTCAGTTTGGGAGTTGAGAGAATGAACAACAATGAAAATGAGAGAAGAATGAGAGAGTGAGAGATCAATATGGTGAGAGGTGAGTGTAGGGTGAGTCAAAAACCTTATGCTCACTCTCCTCCCCTCACCTCATTAATGCATCATGACTCACTAGCCACCTCTCTCAAATCCAAACAAGATATTTTCTCATACACAAATATCTTGGGAAGGTTAAGGCAAGGTTAATTTGGGCAAGGTTTAGCTTAAGGTGGTATGGTTGCTAAACAAGGTTAACACTAATATACCCTCACATTAACATGCACAACTGTGTGCAAGCCATAACAAATAATAATAAAATATTAATTAATTGATATAAAATGTGAGGAACCCGATTTGGTAAACTTTTCCTTAAAACCCGCATTAACGCTTAATTAACACTAATCGCATTCCAAGGTGTTACAATTTCTCTGGGGATTACCAATCTCGCAATCTATCGGCTCATTGGCCCGGTCAGGTGTGCTAACGGAAACGATTCCGCTCTGGCACTCCTCCGGTCATCTCTCGGCCAATTAGTATGACCACTCATAAAGCAGCACGTCACCGGAGTCGGCCTCTGGCCCTCTGAATATACGTGACACAACTGATCCTCGGTGCAAATCTTATTGCAGCAGTGTCCTGGGAGGAACCTGCTCAAGGTCTCTTCCGATCTCGTCTATGCCCGAACTATACGGAGGCTGGTACTCTTACATAATCTTTTCTCGCTTTCTGGACATCTGTGTTCTCAGCACAACATTTCCTCGGGTACTGGCTGTATCCCAACGCCTCTGTATACATATCCGATCTCTAATCTCAATGGGGAGTAACAACAGCTCGTCAGTATCTCGCACGAACCTCTTGCTCCACTCGTCTTTATTATCGTCCACTTCAACGTCACTTCATGCTATCTGCGTACTGCAATTGTTCTCGGTTACAGTCAATCCGGAATCTCTCACACGGACTCGAAATTGCGAACTCGGTATCTTCATCACTCTGTAGAAGATCTCTAGCCGAACACATCCTTGGGAACTCGTCCCAACCATCGGAGGAATACTCAATACTCGTCCGTTCTCGATCAACTCACAACGCATTTGGGTGAGGTCCTTTATCTAAAGCTGGTCCACTTACTGATCTCTTATCAGATCATTCAACGAACAACGTCATCTCCGGACTGATCTACTCTAGATCTGAGTAAGATTCTCCACACTGGAAATCTTCAACTCAACTGAGCCTGCGTCGGCGCATCAATCAGACGAACCATCTCAGTCGCTCAACTCCACTCAAGATAGACTAGATATCTACCGTCGCATCTCTGCCTGAAAGCTCCAGCGATCTCAGCTCATAAGCTCTGGAAACAACATCCCATCAATCTCAGCAACAGGTGGGTCATCTGTCTGCAAGTAGACGATATCATAAACTCTAAGGTAGGCTGTACATCAACAGTACTCTCACAATCCGGAAGCCTCTAACAATGACCCGATCATATGGTGCAAAACCGAACACTCGCCTCAAATAAGAGGTCACAACACAAATACAAAATCGAGACGTTCTCATGTAACCCGAAAACACGATGGTCAGTCCTCGTCCATGACGAGCTTGTCCTGACCGCATCACTAGCAGCAGCTCAATCTGCGCTCAAACCATGGTGACAGAAAGCTCAATCAAGTATCGACGAAAATAGATCAAAGGGATGAAAAGAATCAACTGATCCCAAAATATATACATCCTAAGGTTTCTTAAGTGGAGTATCGTATCGTAAATATGCCGCGGAACGTACGTACGGTACGCCACTCTACTTAAGTTACCTACTCCATCAATATGGGTCAACCTATGTAATGAAAGTTCGGGTCTAATACCCCCCTGTTCAAGTCTAAGTTCCGTAAGGTCAATCCTAGGTTCCGAAATATAAATGCCCTAGACTCCGCATAGTCAAACCTAGACTCGAACCAAGGTTAAACCTAACGCTCTGATACCAACTTTGTCACAACCCGAAATTTAGTTCGTGACCGGCACTTAAATCACGCAACGTCTAAAGGCGTAACGTAATTTAAGTAAGCCGAAGCCCAGAAATCTAAACATTTTTAAGAAAATAAAAGAGGTGAAGTTTTGAAATAAAGGTGATGAAATCAAAAGTTTTCTTAAATACATGGATAATGGAACATGAAAATGCAAGTGGATTATATTAGTTTAAAAACATGTTTCGTCTTTTTTAAAAATTTAGGCAGCACCTCCTTTGTATATTTTGATCCAAAACCACATATACATAACAACAAATAAAGGCATCCCCAAGCAGGAGCTAGCTCTTCACCAATCGGCGGAATCACAACCACGCAAGACCAAATATATGTATACGACGCCCAACGGCGAAGATCAACATAAAAGATAATGTAATAAGCAAGACATCAACCCACCAAGCGAACATATAACACATCGCTGTAAGTCTCACAACTACAAGTCTTGCTAAGTCTTACTACTTATACAAATTATAGTTTCTAATTGATAGAGTTAACTAGATACAACAGGAATAATAATACAAGAGTGGTATGATCCAACATGTACCACCTACCAAAGCAAAACACCCGAATGCAGCTGTGTGCTAGCGATACCGCTACTGATCCATGTGGTCAACCTGCAAAAACTGTGGCACAATGGGAGTGAGTTGCCAACTCGTGAGTTGAAAACATCAGCAGGTAGAAATCGAATAAAACAACGACTCCTAGGTCAACTATATCATAAAGGTAATACTATGATATCTAGGTTGACCGTATCTGCATATATACCAACAATATAATCAATGCCTATATGCATGTAGATATCATTCATGTGTCCATCAATGACACAACAACATCATGGAACCTGAGTGTCCAACACCGACACTCGAAACATCATGAAAGCATATGCATGTAAATATGAGGATATCAATATACGTGTGTCCATCAACGACACATCAAAATCATGGAACCTGAGTGTCCAACACCGACACTCGAAACATCATGAAACCCGTGTCCACCATCGACATGCAAATACTCATATCTCGGGCTCCGTCAGTCCGGATCGGCCCACGGGCTCCGTCTGCCCGTATCGGCCCTTGGGCTCCGGTAGTACAGATCGGCCCATATCCATCTCTCGACTCCGGTCGGTATCCTCCGGATAACCTCCAGATCCAACCAATCACCGGTAGATAGTGTTCCTTCTGCCAGGCTCATCTAAATACCTTTCTTTCCCTGGAGTACCATACCGGGTCCACCATGTACCCGCAAACGGCCTCATCCAGCTCCTCGAATCGGGTCTCACATATCAATCTCAGAACCGAGAAAACACATAGTGGACGTCTCGAAATATCATATCAAGAGAAACTGGGTTTTTAAAACAATACATACTTTCTTTTGAAATAACCACGGTTCTCAGATCCAGAAATCTCATGGAAACAGCATCTCAGTGCATATAATCGTAAAGCATGATATATGCAAACATAGAACAGAAATATGAGCGTCTCAGTATATCATGCAACATGGAACAGTGATGTGACAATATCAGTATATCATGCGACATATCATAATGATGTGACAATTCTACTGTGTAAGTGATATAGCAATTATCGATGATTAAGTGTGTGAGCCGGCCAATCTGTGTAAGTGTAACATACACATCATCGATAATGGTGTATGTGTACTAGCACAGGTATATGTAATGCAATGAGAATAACATGAACATAGCAATAAAGTAAATTGTGAGCGCAATGCTATAAGGTATACTTCTCTATCACATATCCGAGTCGGTGAATTTATCAATCGGTGTCCAGCCTCACAACATCACGTACGGTATAATCCATCGTACGACATCCTCTAGTCAAGGGTATGGATCAATCATCAGATAAAACTCATTACGTACGGTAAATCATCGTACGGCGGCATTAAACCATTAGGGATCCTATCAACTCATATGACAATGAGGGTACGGATCTAACGTCTCGTACGGCATATCACTCATAATTCACAACATTATATATATCTATATACCTATATCCCAGGTCACATCCGTATCAATCTTATATCGTGGGACCGACAAAGGTATCAACTATCTCATATCGACTCACATCCATATAACGACATGTCACACCAAGTCATCATATCTCATCGTATACTATTTTCATCATATTAATATCTCACATCAAGTTATTTTACATATACATTCTATCTTATAAATCTCCTGTCATGCTACTCAAAATCTCATACTTATTCTCGTGCACTACCTATATTTATATATCGTGATTCACATTTATGTTTCACGTCTTTATATATCTTCGAGATATCTTTATCAATCATATCATTTCATACTAAACCTTTAATCACATCCGTGGGTTCCTAGTATAGGTTTCTCTGACCATATTTATAAGTTTCTAACATGGTTTCCTTAACCATATTCTATATATACCGGTTTCCATTTTAATTTGCGGGGATGCTATACGCCATCCACCCGACTTTCCCCGTAGATATAAATCTACTCACCTGCTAAACTTTTCACTTAGCTGAAGTCGATGTGCTTCGTCGTCTCGGAATTCCATGCGAAGCATCTACAATCAGTACACAATCGAAATGCAAACACAATCAATATCCGAAAACCGATACGGCACATGGATTGCCTATAGGTTAGAACCTATAGCCTACGCATACAAAAACAACCAAAAAAATCTTTGTTGTTAACGTACAAACGCCCAACAACCAAATACAAATCCAACCACCAAAACTAAGCATTCAAAACTCGGAAAATATAGCCAAAAACACCCCAATATACTCCCAGATTTATCTCAGGTTAAATTGGGACTAAACTAGCAATGAAGTGGGGTAGTATATGGGATAAGTGAGCTACAGAACCAATTCCAGCACCAAACATCACAATGGGGCTGGCCACATGCTCTATAAAACCGGCCAGCTCAGCTAAGACTGCTCCGTTATGGTTCGTCTTCTCAGGGTGGTCTTCTATTGGTCTAATTAGGTCTCTAGAGTTGCTTGTTTTTCTCAGAAACTTTCCGGGTTGCTCCAGATTCTCTGTAGGCCAAGACAACTTCACAAAACCGACACGGGGTGATTTCTAAGTTCGTATTCTCTGTTCTAGGTCCAGAAATCGATCTCAAGGGTCTTGTACACACCCACTACAGATCACAAGCCTACAAAATCACTCAAACCCTCTCTTGTAATTTTCCAAGATCACAAACCTAATTAACTCAATTTTCTAAACTAAACTTTGATATAACACAAATACTAATCTAAAAGTGAAGTAATTAGCTCATTTGGCAACCTCAGAAAATTCTTGAGTTGCCCAAAGTTTTCAAAATCTAAACTTGAATGATTCAAAGGTCTTAGAATGGGTTTGTGCATGTTTTTAATAAAAGGGACATGAGGTTTTGGTAAAGGAATGGAGATGATGCATGAGAGTAGTGAGATGAAAGAATGAAATGAAGAATTGTGAAGAGAACAATGGTGAAGATGAAGGAAGGGCAGCCAAGTCTCACTTCTTATCTCTCAAAGCCTCACTCTCTTCCTTACCCTCACTCTCTCACAAACAAATCTCTCTTTTGTTTTATATATATAACTCAATTCACATACACAACTCTTTTCATTTCCTTTTCTTTTATTTATTTCTTTTATTTATATATATAACACTTCTTATCTCTCTTTTATATATATGCATGTAAATATGAGGATATCAATATACGTGTGTCCATCAACGACACATCAAAATCATGGAACCTGAGTGTCCAACACCGACACTCGAAACATCATGAAACCCGTGTCCACCATCGACATGCAAATACTCATATCTCGGGCTCCGTCAGTCCGGATCGGCCCACGGGCTCCGTCTGCCCGTATCGGCCCTTGGGCTCCGGTAGTACAGATCGGCCCATATCCATCTCTCGACTCCAGTCGGTATCCTCCAGATAACCTCCAGGTCCAACCAATCACCGGTAGATAGTATTCTTTCTGCCAGGCTCATCTACATACCTTTCTTTCCCTGGAGTACCATACCGGGTCCACCATGTACCCGCAAACGGCCTCATCCAGCTCCTCGAATCGGGTCTCACATATCAATCTCAGAACCAAGAAAACACATAGTGGACGTCTCGAAATATCATATCAAGAGAAACCGGGTTTTTAAAACAATACATACTTTCTTTTGAAATAACCACGGTTCTCAGATCCAGAAATCTCATGGAAACAGCATCTCAGTGCATATAATCGTAAAGCATGATATATGCAAACATAGAACAGAAATATGAGCGTCTCAGTATATCATGCAACATGGAACAGTGATGTGACAATATCAGTATATCATGCGACATATCATAATGATGTGACAATTCTACTGTGTAAGTGATATAGCAATTATCGATGATTAAGTGTGTGAGCCGGCCAATCTGTGTAAGTGTAACATACACATCATCGATAATGGTGTATGTGTACTAGCACAGGTATATGTAATGCAATGAGAATAACATGAACATAGCAATAAAGTAAATCGTGAGCGCAATGCTATAAGGTATACGTCTCTATCACATATCCGAGTCGGTGAATCTATCAATCGGTATCCAGCCTCACAACATCACGTACGGTATAATCTATCGTACGACATCCTCTAGTCAAGGGTATGGATCAATCATCAGATAAAACTCATTACGTACGGTAAATTATCGTACGGCGGCATTAAACCATTAGGGATCCTATCAACTCATATGACAATGAGGATACGGATCTAACGTCTCGTACGGCATATCACTCATAATTCACAACATTATATATATCTATATACCTATATCCCAGGTCACATCCGTATCAATCTTATATCGTGGGACCGACAAAGGTATCAACTATCTCATATCGACTCACATCCATATAACGACATGTCACACCAAGTCATCATATCTCATCGTATACTATTTTCATCATATTAATATCTCACATCAAGTTATTTTACATATACATTCTATCTTATAAATCTCCTGTCATGCTACTCTAAATCTCATACTTATTCTCGTGCACTACCTATATTTATATATCGTGATTCACATTTATGTTTCACGTCCTTATATATCTTCGAGACATCTTTATCAATCATATCATTTCATACTAAACCTTTAATCACATCCGTGGGTTCCTAGTATAGGTTTCTCTGACCATATTTATAAGTTTCTAACATGGTTTCCTTAACCATATTCTATATATACCGGTTTCCATTTTAATTTGCGGGGATGCTATACGCCATCCACCCGACTTTCCCCGTAGATATAAATCTACTCACCTGCTAAACTTTTCACTTAGCTGAAGTCGATGTGCTTCGTCGTCTCGGAATTCCACGCGAAGCATCTACAATCAGTACACAATCGAAATGCAAACACAATCAATATCCGAAAACCGATGCGGCATATGGATTGCCTATAGGTTAGAACCTATAGCCTACGCATGCAAAAACAACCAAACAAATCTTTGTTGTTAACGTACAAACGCCCAACAACCAAATACAAATCCAACCACCAAAACTAAGCATTCAAAACTCGGAAAATATAGCCAAAAACACCCCAATATACTCCCAGATTTATCTAAGGTTAAATTGGGACTAAACTAGCAATGAAGTGGGGTAGTATATGGGATAAGTGAGCTACAGAACCAATTCCAGCACCAAACACCACAATGAGGCTGGCCATATGCTCTATAAAACCGGCCAGCTCAGCTAAGACTGCTCCGTTATGGTTCGTCTTCTCATGGTGGTCTCCTATTGGTCTAATTAGGTCTCTAGAGTTGCTTGTTTTTCTCAGAAACTTTCCGGGTTGCTCCAGATTCTCTGTAGGCCAAGACAACTTCACAAAATCGACACGGGGTGATTTCTAAGTTCGTATTCTCTGTTCTAGGTCCAGAAATCGATCTCAAGGGTCTTGTACACAAGCCTACAAAATCACTCAAACCCTCTCTTGTAATTTTCCAAGATCACAAACCTAATTAACTCAATTTTCTAAACTAAACTTTGATATAACGCAAATACTAATCTAAAAGTGAAGTAATTAGCTCATTTGGCAACCTAGAAAAATTCTTGAGTTGCCCAAAGTTTTCAAAATTTAAACTTGAATGATTCAAAGGTCTTAGAATGGGTTTGTGCATGTTTTTAATAAAAGGGACATGAGGTTTGTAAGTCCATATTGCGACCCCCGGTGCTTACGGGGAGGCGGAAACGGTATAAAAAAAACGAATTTTTATCGCAAGAGGCAACATGGACTAAACATGGTCGGGATCGTTGTCTAAACTTGAACTAGTATTCTAGCTTAAGAGAGTTAGCTACTATGGAAGATGGTTATACCTAACTTGAACTCCTTCTTCTTCAAACCTTGTAGAGGTTGATGGTTCTCTTTACGTCGCCTTCTCCCGTCGAAAATGGATCCACCTCGAAGGTTCGTCTTTGGGCTCTTCCTCGATCTTTGAGTGAACTAGGGTTTCCGGTTTGCTAAACCATCATCCTAGAATGAGTAGAGAGAGATTAGGGTTTGCTTTTTTATCTAAAGAGAATGATTCTCAACACATGAGAAGGTTTCTCTTTTCAAGAGGAAGAAGAAGAGGAAAATGAGGAGAGAGAGAGGTTATGATAGAATGAGCTCAATTATTTCTTCTTGCAACCATATTGCAAAAGAAATGAATTATCTAAATGATAATAATTGAAAATGAGAATAGTTGATGGTAGTATTTTGAATGACCACAACCATGCTTCATTTAATGAAAAGTAAGCATGAATCAAGGAAGACTTTCAAGGCATGAAAGTGGTCAATGGTCAACAAGTCAACCAAGGTCAACAAGTCAACAATAACAACCATAACATAATTCTCATTTAATTATTATTATTAATAGATAATATATAAATCCATTAGGGTTTGGAAAATGATAACTGTCAACTGTGCATACGCACCCGATCCGAAACCCTAATGAAAAACCTCATTCTCCGCCTCAAGCAACTGTGCATACACACCTGCATTCTCGTTCCGAAAAACAAGAATACCAAGATATAAAAGCAACCCCATAAACTTATACCAGTATCTGGCTCAAACCAGAGCCTGCCAGTATAATCCGTCCGGACTCCAAACGTGCACAAGTGCGCGGATGAGAACGAACCCTGTCGCAAAACCATGCGACCTCTACTCTGTTTTGCCCAGAGGCGAATACCCTCTGTGTGGGACTCTAAAGACTCGACACTACGCTGGCAGTGGGTTTAACCACAGACCGCAAGCGGCACTAGCTGTGCGTAACGGTCCCCAGGTAGATGCCGACAAGAAGGCTGACGAGGTGAAACCCCATCGGAACTCCTACTGAGTCTGAATGTGACATTCTCCGTACAGTCCGGTCTGTTCGTCTGATACATCGCATGGCGGGCCTAGGGGGCGGTAAACGTCAGTCCCCCAATAGCGGTACAAGTCGTGCCGGAGCGAAGCCCAAAACACCCTGAGATAACACTGGAAACCTACCAGTATATCTCGTTTGCCCTGGCCAGGGACTACTCGTGTAATGGCTCTCCTAGACACAGCGCGATGTCAACCCCCAATACCGGGAGAGACGAATCCTGTCTAACCGTCACTGCCTCCAAGTGCTTCGGGACTGCACCCAACCACCACCTGTTTGCACGACTCCTTTGAGCCGTGGTAGGGTAGTGATCAAAGTGCAGTGGGAACACACTCGAGGCGAAGTGCCAGTGTCAAGTCAGCGGACTAAGCTGTACTCATGTCACCTGGGAACTGACGACTGACGATAGGTATAATACCAACCTGTCAGTTCCCGACGAGTCCTGTCCAGTGTACTCGTAACCCAACGAGCACCCGTATACTATCTCCAGTACGACGTACTGATGGCTGTGGGACAGACCATCTCCCACACTGGGATGAGAAGCGCATACGCTAGTCTACTCCGGAGTATCGATGCCCTGTCTCGATAGTCCTGCGACTAGGGACCTGTATAAGGATGTGCTTATAGATTACCCAGCCCCCACTAGTGTGACTGCCATCACAACGCTGGTAATCAAGCAAAGATCCTAAGGGCTCCACTAATGCGTATAAGTGATATAGTAAAATAAACACAAGTACACATTGAAGTAGAGACAAACCAAGTAGCATACTACTATTTTGAGCAAGATTGTATATACAAGGTGAATATCCCAAGCATCCATCAAGTAATATACAAACTAGTATGATACAGTAATGGCCTCTAGGGCATATACACTAACAATCTCCCACTTGCACTAAGGCCACGTACTGGCGTATCGAAGACCTATCATCTCGATCAGCCGCTCGAACTGAGTCTGGGGCAAGGCCTTGGTGAATGGATCTGCAGTGTTGTCTTCTGAAGCGACTCTCCGAACCTCGATCTCCTTGCGATCCACGATCTCCCTGATCAGGTGATACCGCCTCAAGATGTGCCTGGATCTCTGATGGGACCTCGGTTCCTTCGCTAAAGCTATAGCCCCATTGTTGTCGCAATACAGAGGTATTGGATCAACAATGGACGGAACCACCTGTAGTTCTTTCAAGAACTTCCTCATCCAGACAGCTTCTTTTGCGGCATCAGATGCAGCGATGTATTCCGCTTCCATCGTCGAGTCTGCAACGGTTTCCTGTTTGGAACTCTTCCAACACACCGCCCCTCCATTGAGGGTAAAGACAAACCCCGACATGGACTTGGAATCATCCTTGTCACTCTGGAAGCTGGAGTCAGCAAAGGCCTCGATCTGGAGGTCTTTTCCGCCATACACCAAGAACATCTCCTTAGTCCTTCTCAGGTACTTGAGAATGTTCTTTACCGCTATCCAGTGTTTCTCCCCAGGGTTTGACTGATACCTGCTTACCACACTCAGTGCATAAGCTACATCCGGTCTGGTACACAACATCGCATACATTATAGAGCCTACCGCAGAAGCGTAGGGTATAATAGACATGCGATCCCTCTCCAAATCAGTCTTGGGAGACATCTCTTTAGAGAGGGTGATCCCGTGACAAGCCGGTAGGTTACCGCGCTTGGAATCTTCCATACTGAATCTCTTCACTATGGTGTCAATATACCTGGACTGAGAAAGTCCCAATATCCTCTTGGATCTATCACGATGGATCCGGATCCCCAGGATGTATGAGGCATCACCCAGGTCTTTCATGGAGAACCTTTGTGACAAGAACCCCTTGACAGATTGTAGCATAGGAATGTCATTTCCTATTAAGAGAATGTCATCCACGTATAAAACGAGGAATACTACAGTTCTCGCTACAAATCTACTATAGATGCATGGTTCATCTGGATTTTTGATAAAGCCAAATTCTTTGACCGTCTCATCAAAACAGATGTTCCAACTCCGCGATGCCTGCTTTAGTCCATAGATGGACTTAAGCAACTTGCACACCTTCCCGCTGCTCCCACTCTGAATGAAGCCCTCTGGCTGGTCCATATAGACACACTCCTCTAAATTTCCATTTAGAAAAGCTGTCTTTACGTCCATTTGCCAGATCTCATAATCGTGGAAGGCAGCGATGGCAAGAAGGATCCGAATGGATTTCAGCATGGCTACTGGAGAAAAGGTTTCGTCATAGTCCAAGCCAGGTCTTTGACGGAAACCCTTTGCTACCAGCCTAGCTTTATAGGTCTCAACCTGTCCATCTACACCAATCTTCCTTTTGAAGATCCACTTGCATCCTACGGGTTTTACCCCGTCTGGAGCAATGTCCAACGTCCATACCTTGTTGGTGTACATGGACTCCATTTCGGTCCGCATTGCATCCAGCCATTTCACTGAGTCAACGCTCTGAACGGCCTGCTGGAAGCTAGTAGGCTCATCATAATCTATGATGCAATCCTCTCTATCCCCGTCTATGAGAAAACCGTAGTATCTCTCGGGCGGATGAGACTGCCTACTACTTCTGCGGAGCGGCGCAGGAATGTCCTGTTCTGTTGAACCCTCTGGTTCCACTAAGCTTTCAGTAACAGTCTGTGGTTCTGGAACTTCTTCCAGTTCTATTGTGCTCCCACTTATCTGGGTTTCCAAAAACTCAGTTTCCAAGAAGCGGGCATGCTGAGAAACAAAAACCTTTTGTTCCTCAGCGGAATAGAAAAGATACCCCCTGGAGTTCCTTGGGTATCCCACAAACTTACACTGTACTGAACGTGCCTCAAGCTTGTCCGCATGCTGCCTTTTTACAAAGGCTGGACATCCCCATACTTTAAGATACTTGAGACAGGGTTTCTTCCCAGTCCACATCTCATAAGGGGTGGTAGGCACAGTCTTGGTGGGAGCCTTGTTCAAGAGATACGCAGCTGCTTCTATTGCATATCCCCAGAATGATCGCGGTAACTCAGCGTTACTCATCATGGACCGAACCATATCCAATAGGGTTCGGTTCCGTCTCTCCGATACACCGTTATGTTGCGGAGTGTATGGAGGAGTAAGCTGAGAGAGAATACCATTCTCTTTTAAGTAATTCAGGAATTCGGCACTTAAGTATTCTCCACCTCGATCCGATCTTAGAATCTTAATACTTTTGCCGGTCTGTTTCTCTACTTCATTCTTATACTCCTGGAATTTTTCAAAAGCCTCGGACTTATGTTTCATTAAGAAAACATAACCGTACCTTGAGAAGTCATCCGTAAAAGTAATGAAGTAAGAATGTCCGCTTCGGGCATGTGTAGACATTGGACCGCACACGTCACTGTGTACAAGTCCCAAGAGCTCGCTCGCTCTTTCTCCATGTCCAGTAAACGGAGTCTTTGTCATCTTTCCCTTGAGACAGGATTGACAAGTGGCATACGACTGATATTCGAACGCATTCAAATACCCTTCTGTATGTAACTTCGTCAACCTTCTCTCATTGATGTGACCCAATCTACAATGCCATAAGAAAGTCTGGTTTATTTCTGGAGACTTTCTTTTGTGTGTATTCTGGACATTAAAAATCTGTGGTTGGTTCAATACGTATATACCATTACTCAAAGTACCTGACCCAATCAAAACTTGATTAAGGCGAATGTTTACAACATTACTTACAAACGCAAATTCATAACCTTCTTTAGAAACTAAAGATACAGAAATGATATTACAAGTTGCGTTGGGTACAAAAAAGCAATTACGCAAAACCAAAACATGTCCATCTGACATTCCCAGGTGATAGTCCCCCACGGCTTTAGCATCCATGCTCGCTCCGTTTGCAACTCTGAGGGTCATGTCACCTGCTTTCAAAACACTACGGTTTCTCAACGCCTGCAAAGAATTACAGATATGAGATCCTGATCCGGTATCCAATACCCAGGAAGTAGAGTTTATAGAAAGACAGTTTTCAATAACATACACACCTGAAGCTGAAGCTGCAACCTGCTTCAATTCCTGTGTTCTGGCCTTCCAGGCCCTGCAATCATTCTTCCAGTGTCCTTTCTTATGACAAAAGAAGCATTCTTCCTTATCCACAATCTTCCCCGCTATCTTTGTTGCTTTTCCTTTTCCCTTCGTATCCACTTTACTAACACCGCCCCTTGGTTTGGCGGGGGCTTTCTTCTTCTTTCCCCTGGCTTTCGCCTTGGACCTAGAAGAAGATGATCCTCCTACAAACAAAGTGGATGTTTCCCTACCTTTCTGTAGGGTGCCCTCTGCGCTCCTCAGCAGGTTGAGGAGCTCTGAAAGTTCAACCTCCTTTTCTTGTAGGTTGAAATTCATTATAAACTGGGCGTAAGTGGAAGGAAGGGACTGGAGAACTATATCCGTATATAGCTCACTCTCCAATGTGATCCCTAGGTCAGCGAGCTCCTCAATGTAACCGATCATCTTTAGCACGTGCTCGGCTACTGATGATCCGACGGCCATTCTTGTCGAAAACAACTTTTTCGACGCTTCGTATCTTGCGATACGTGATTGCTCTCCATACAGTTCTTTTGTATGAAGCAATATGGACTCCATGTCCATATTCTCATGCCTCCTCTGATGTTCGTTGTCCATCGAGGCAAGCAAGAGGCACTTGGCCTTCGCGCTATCAATCTCCCAAGTCTTACGGATTTCCTTATCCGCGACGCTGGAAGTTGGACCAGGGACAGGGGGAGCTTTGGTGGTAAGAAGATACCCCAGCTTGTCATAAGTGATTGCTATCTTGACATTCCTGAGCCAATCTTTGTAGTTTGGCCCTGTCAGCTTGTTTTTATCTAGGAGTAACTTAAGTCCAGTCATGTTGATTGGTCGCTGCAATTAGGAGAGAGAAGAAGAAACACTCAGCATGATGCTCTTGCAAGTTTAGAGTGGTTTTTAATTTGTCTAAACAGGATGGCTCCCACTGTTTCTCGAATCCCTCCTCAAACCATAAAGGAAGAATTAGTCAGGATCAATCCCACCGTACAATACTTGCTTAACCGTTCGGCCAGGCTGGTGTCGGTACTTCGAGGGAGGTTTTCCAACGCTTTCGCGAAGTTCCTTAATTAAAGAACCTTTTTTCCCTGGGAGCGTAGCCCCGCTAACACCTTTCTAGGCACCTACTAGGTTTATAGCATTGATCGTTAAGTGAGAAATTTCCCGAGGAGTAGCATATACTCACAGTAGGATCGGGATCCAAATATCATTGCGTGACGAAACTGAAGGAATCCTACCAGAATCACCACACTCCAAATGGTATGCAAATCTAGCAAGTTTCAGTACTTATGAAACTCCCGATGTGGATTTTTGCCCCATGCTCTTATGACCTTGACGAAGGTCAACAAATCATAAGTCACATGTCAAGTTCTGCCCGTCATTATCCAGGTTAATTTGAATCCACCCGCATATACCCTTGACGAAGGTCAACAAGGTAATGTGAGTGTCCCAAACCAACGCATCTATCTATGCTACATATGAATACTTAACAGCTACCAATCACTATGCCTTGACGAAGGTCAACAAACACAGCTTGAATACTATTTAAATATTCATACGAAACGACGGAGGGCTACGAATGGTTTTGGCAAAACCGTGAACGTAGTGAACTTGATTTGGTCGATGGAACGAGATAGCTTTTAAATGGAGTGGCTCAAGCTCCGCATTTTAAAAGTTAGTTTTGAAAAGAACCGAGTGGTTTTTCGAAAGTGTTCCAACGACTTTAAACTTGGTTTATTATCTTGCATTAGTTCTTTTAATGCGTGATATTCTTGCATTAGTTCTTTTAATGCGTCCCATCATTTAAATCCTACCATTGCAGAAAACAACCAAAATATGACGTACGCTTATGCCATATGCATTCGCCACGGGGCCCCGTCATCACCCGTTAGGTTACTTAACTAACGACAGAGCGGGGGCTGGGCTAGCGCGGCTGTAAAACATAAGCAACGCCTAAATAGAAAGCAATGATAGACATTACAGATCACAGATGAATACATTGGATATACTAGCAATCCGCATTTCTTTCGAGCCTGAAACGAAAAGCGGATAACACGGTCGCGGTGAATAGCAAATACCCCACCCAAGACCCCTACGGGTGCGGCAAACTACCCGCCAAGTTCCCGGTAGTTTGTGCACCCCACCATGGGTCTATCCTAGGAGCAAAAACAGTAAAAAGAATTATACAATGACGGCTACAACCCCGACCCGGTTGTGCGGCCAAACAAATAATATAATTACATCAATTTACATTTACAAATGAATGAAAGAAAAACAAAAGCTCATCTCACATCCAACCCCGGCTATTCACCCGCGACAGTCCAACACATTCATATACACATTCCAGCACATTACAGATCATGTATAACCCCGACTAATCGACTTATAGCGATTAGTCGACGTTCAATACATGCAAACATCACAGATATAACCAATATAGCCAAAGTGTAGTGAAGTTCGGAAAAATACGGAATTATAGGACCCCAAAAGGAAATTTCTTTTCTGGAAAATCTGGGTACATATAATATATCTCAAAAATCCCAAAACCAAAACCTACAGACACTGCACAAAAATCGAGGCGCAGAAGAGGACAAAGAGCGGCGGTTCCGCGGCACGAGCCTACCTCGTGCCGCGGATGCGCGGCGCTTTGAGCTCCAAACTGGATCGTTTTTCATGTGTGTTTTTAGAAAACCCTGAGATGATTTTACAAATATAAATTTTTTCATTTTGAGCCAAAAAAATTTCAACAGAAACTCAGGTTTTAGAAAAATACGGTTTTTGGGTTTTTGCGGTTTCGAACTTCGTTACACTTCACTACCAAGCTAGTTTAAGTTTAGTTAGGCTCTGATACCACTGTAAGTCCATATTGCGACCCCCGGTGCTTACGGGGAGGCGGAAACGGTATAAAAAAAACGAATTTTTATCGCAAGAGGCAACATGGACTAAACATGGTCGGGATCGTTGTCTAAACTTGAACTAGTATTCTAGCTTAAGAGAGTTAGCTACTATGGAAGATGGTTATACCTAACTTGAACTCCTTCTTCTTCAAACCTTGTAGAGGTTGATGGTTCTCTTTACGTCGCCTTCTCCCGTCGAAGATGGATCCACCTCGAAGGTTCGTCTTTGGGCTCTTCCTCGATCTTTGAGTGAACTAGGGTTTCCGGTTTGCTAAACCATCATCCTAGAATGAGTAGAGAGAGATTAGGGTTTGCTTTTTTATCTAAAGAGAATGATTCTCAACACATGAGAAGGTTTCTCTTTTCAAGAGGAAGAAGAAGAGGAAAATGAGGAGAGAGAGAGGTTATGATAGAATGAGCTCAATTATTTCTTCTTGCAACCATATTGCAAAAGAAATGAATTATCTAAATGATAATAATTGAAAATGAGAATAGTTGATGGTAGTATTTTGAATGACCACAACCATGCTTCATTTAATGAAAAGTAAGCATGAATCAAGGAAGACTTTCAAGGCATGAAAGTGGTCAATGGTCAACAAGTCAACCAAGGTCAACAAGTCAACAATAACAACCATAACATAATTCTCATTTAATTATTATTATTAATAGATAATATATAAATCCATTAGGGTTTGGAAAATGATAACTGTCAACTGTGCATACGCACCCGATCCGAAACCCTAATGAAAAACCTCATTCTCCGCCTCAAGCAACTGTGCATACACACCTGCATTCTCGTTCCGAAAAACAAGAATACCAAGATATAAAAGCAACCCCATAAACTTATACCAGTATCTGGCTCAAACCAGAGCCTGCCAGTATAATCCGTCCGGACTCCAAACGTGCACAAGTGCGCGGATGAGAACGAACCCTGTCGCAAAACCATGCGACCTCTACTCTGTTTTGCCCAGAGGCGAATACCCTCTGTGTGGGACTCTAAAGACTCGACACTACGCTGGCAGTGGGTTTAACCACAGACCGCAAGCGGCACTAGCTGTGCGTAACGGTCCCCAGGTAGATGCCGACAAGAAGGCTGACGAGGTGAAACCCCATCGGAACTCCTACTGAGTCTGAATGTGACATTCTCCGTACAGTCCGGTCTGTTCGTCTGATACATCGCATGGCGGGCCTAGGGGGCGGTAAACGTCAGTCCCCCAATAGCGGTACAAGTCGTGCCGGAGCGAAGCCCAAAACACCCTGAGATAACACTGGAAACCTACCAGTATATCTCGTTTGCCCTGGCCAGGGACTACTCGTGTAATGGCTCTCCTAGACACAGCGCGATGTCAACCCCCAATACCGGGAGAGACGAATCCTGTCTAACCGTCACTGCCTCCAAGTGCTTCGGGACTGCACCCAACCACCACCTGTTTGCACGACTCCTTTGAGCCGTGGTAGGGTAGTGATCAAAGTGCAGTGGGAACACACTCGAGGCGAAGTGCCAGTGTCAAGTCAGCGGACTAAGCTGTACTCATGTCACCTGGGAACTGACGACTGACGATAGGTATAATACCAACCTGTCAGTTCCCGACGAGTCCTGTCCAGTGTACTCGTAACCCAACGAGCACCCGTATACTATCTCCAGTACGACGTACTGATGGCTGTGGGACAGACCATCTCCCACACTGGGATGAGAAGCGCATACGCTAGTCTACTCCGGAGTATCGATGCCCTGTCTCGATAGTCCTGCGACTAGGGACCTGTATAAGGATGTGCTTATAGATTACCCAGCCCCCACTAGTGTGACTGCCATCACAACGCTGGTAATCAAGCAAAGATCCTAAGGGCTCCACTAATGCGTATAAGTGATATAGTAAAATAAACACAAGTACACATTGAAGTAGAGACAAACCAAGTAGCATACTACTATTTTGAGCAAGATTGTATATACAAGGTGAATATCCCAAGCATCCATCAAGTAATATACAAACTAGTATGATACAGTAATGGCCTCTAGGGCATATACACTAACAAGGTTTTGGTAAAGGAATGGAGATGATGCATGAGAGTAGTGAGATGAAGGAATGAAATGAAGAATTGTGAAGAGAACAATGGTGAAGATGAAGGAAGGGCAGCCAAGTCTCACTTCTTATCTCTCTTAGCCTCACTCTCTTCCTTACCCTCACTCTCTCACAAACAAATATCTCTTTTGTTTTATATATATAACTCAATTCACACACACAACTATTTTCATTTCATTTCCTTTTCTTTTATTTATTTTTCTCCTTCTCTTTTCCTCATTCTCATAAGTCACAAACACAACTCACAAACTCAAATCCAACGTGCACATGACATGGTGCACAAGTCACGGAAAAATGTAAAAATACAAATTTTGCAAAAAATCCGATAAATATCATTAAAATAAATAAATTATTTTAATCTCCGATTAATTTTCAAATATTGGTATATACTTATACCATTTTACGAAAAATCCCTATTCGCAAATCGAATAGTTTTCGCGAAATATATTATTTTAATATTAAATTTCCAAAAATAATATTTTATATTTTCTGAAATGTTATACTATCGCTCATTGCCTCCATGTAACTCGGGACTGTACCCAAAAACCACCTTTTTGCACGATCTCTTGAACGTGGTATGGTGGAAATCAAAATACAGTGGGAATCACACAAGACTCTATGACGATCTCGGGTCGACAGACTAACCTGTACCAGTGTCACCAGAGAACTGCTATCTGACGATAGGTATAATACCATGTAGGAGTTCTCGGCGAGTCCATCCAGTGTACCCCGTCTCCACTGAGCACCCGTATACCTTCTCTGATGTCAAACACTAATGGATGTGGGATTATCCATCGCCCATCATATGGGGTTGAGAAGCGTATACGCTAGTCTACTCTGAAATATCAATGCCCCGTCTCGATACTCCCACGACTAGGAATATTTGAAGGATGTACTTAGCGACTACTCTTGCCCCACTAGTATGATCCGCATCATAATCCTGGTAGTCTCGTACTCATCCTAAGGGCTTTATCAACATGTAATAAAGAGACAAAGTGTACATGTTAAGATAAAGGGCAACCAGATAGCATACTATCATTTTGAGCAAGAAAGTCCTCCCTATATATGTCCAAGCATCCACTACGATATACATCACATGTACAGTAATAGTCTCTAGGGCATATATATAACTAACAATTGGTATCCAAATTCTTTTTAAGGTTAAGTTTCGGACGTACGAGTAATAGCTCGGTAAAGGGATTAAAGCCACAGACATGATATCCAAAGAGTAACTATAGGATGACAGTGTGTTAACCAATGCTTGTTATTAGGTCTGCCTTGCTGGGATTCCTATTATAAAGGGAGGCACAATTTGCAGGAGTTCATATTGTACAAACCACACATAAACATTCAAGCCTTGGCATTCTCCTCCTCACTTTAGCCTTACCTATGAATGTTTGCACTATACCTTGATGAAGAGTCCAGCTACAGTCGATTACGAGGGATCCCCACTCTACTTTGAGTGGACATCCGATAACACGGGTTCCTATGCTACTATTTAGAAAGATTAAGACATAATTATGATAAAATTTGTATTAAAGTTTTTGTAGTTTGAGTGTAGGGCTTTTTGATGTGAGTGTATGTGCTTTCAATATAGTGAGGTTCCATTCAAAAAACTTAAGCCAATTGATGGTGCGCTCATCTATATCTTATACCAATATAACTCTCTTTGGTTTTCCCATACAGGATAATTGTTCCATCAAATTGTGTTTGATCTAGAAAAGATCTTCCCTTATTCAAGTCAAATCTATGGCCAGGCATTAACTGTCTACACGATCCCGTCCACGTTCTTGAGCACATCTTGTCTGTTGAAGTTGATCATTTTTTTTTGTCAAAGCTTGTTTATTTAGATGAATTGTAATTTCATTATAACTTCATTCCTCGGAAGTATAACTAGTTAATATATCAAGGGTGGTCTATCTGTAATTGTTTTTATAGCTGCATTTTGATGCCACATATATTTGTTTAGATACAAAGCCTAATCGGATTGAGCACACAAATCTTCTGATGCTCAAATAATTAGTTTTTGCCCGAGAAACCATTGAAAAGAAGTAAATAGAAGTACTTAAGTGGAAATAAAGGTTTGTTTCTTTGACAACATAATAAAATAAAAGTTTGTTTTATGCAAAATTGGTATCTTGATTTCCAATATAGATTATTGAGGAATTTGTCCGGGCCACAAGTTATTACTTTAATATTATTTCCAACAAGGAAGGCTAATAATTTTAATGAATTCTAATTTATAATTAACTACAACTCTATAATTAAGTTTTATACGACCCTCCAGGGACCGAACCGGCAAATTCTCAATTTAAAAGAAAACCCATATCATATGAGCTATGCCAAATTCGCAACTCTGTAAAATGGGTATCATGTTTGCATTTGTAACGCACAAAATTCCGGAGGTCAACCGGCCAAAAAGGAAGGAAAAAAAAAAGAGAAGGGAAAGCACATTCACCAAACCTGCGAGTGCCAGCAGAGATGATCATGTGGCCACCCACTCATCTCATCACTCCGTATAAATCTCTCCCCCGCCTCTCTTCCTCCTCCTCGACCCAGATCTGATCTCCATCTCTATCCTCCCCTTTCTCTCCATTCTAATCTCAGATCTCTCTTTCTCTCTCTCTCCCGCTGCCAATGGATTCCGTATCCGCATGGGGTCTGACCCCGCTCGACGCTGTGGACCCGGAGATCCACGACCTCATCGAGAAGGAGAAGCGCCGGCAGTCCCGGGGCATCGAGCTCATTGCCTCCGAGAACTTCACCTCCTTCGCCGTCATCCAGGCCCTCGGCAGCGCCCTCACCAACAAGTACTCCGAGGGGATCCCTGGCAACCGCTACTACGGCGGCAACGAGTTCATCGACGAGATCGAGAACCTCTGCCGTTCCCGCGCCCTCCAGGTCTACCGCCTCGACCCTGCCTCCTGGGGCGTCAACGTCCAGCCCTACTCCGGGTCCCCCGCCAACTTCGCCGCCTACACCGCCCTCCTCAGCCCCCACGACCGCATCATGGGCCTCGACCTCCCCTCCGGCGGCCACCTCACCCACGGCTACTACACCTCCGGCGGCAAGAAGATCTCCGCCACCTCCATCTACTTCGAGTCCCTCCCTTACAAGGTCAGCCCCGCCACCGGATTCATCGACTATGATAAGCTCGAGGAGAAGGCCCTCGACTTCAGGCCCAAGCTCATCATCTGCGGCGGCAGCGCCTACCCTCGAGACTGGGACTACGCCAGGTTCAGATCCGTCGCCGACAAGTGCGGCGCCCTCCTCCTCTGCGACATGGCCCACATCAGCGGCCTCGTCGCTGCTCAGGTATAAATTATAATATATATCAGATCTGATTTTGGATCTCTTGTGTGTGTGTGTGTGTGTGTGTGTTTTAATTTTTAGATTTTTATTTTAATGATCGCGACACATTTTTGAGTGATCTAACAATAGAAACAAAAAATGACTGCATATTTGTTTGGATCTCTTGTATTCAAGCTAGATCTAGGAATTGAATTAGGAGTTGGATTATGCATTCTTCGATTTTCATTGAATGAATATGAAGTAGTAGTTAAATTAGACATCCTATATTGAATCTTACGAGCATTGATTTGTTTATACAAAATAATGAATAAACCTTTTGTTTTGCATTGTTAATGTAAGTTCACTTGTATAGGTTTTCCTTGTATAGATAGATCTAGCCTTTCCCGGCTTCTTAATTAAGAATATGAGGCTAGATCTACCAATGAGCAATAGCTCGGTTGGTACGGCGCTTCGTCAGTGCAGGTTCGAACCTCAAGGAGGGGAGGTGGCCAAAAATACGGCTTTCGGGGCAAATTTGTGGGTCTCCAAGGGGCATGTGTGTTGTGTGCTTGTGTGTGCGTGTGCGTGGTGTGTGCTTAGAGTGCGGGTTACGGGTCAGCCAAAAAAAGAAAAAAATGAAGAGGCTAGATCCATTTGTTTCCTGACTTGCTTTATGAATTTAAACATTATATCTATGACCTAATAAATATATATATTTCCTTATGGTATTATGTAGGAAGCTGGGAATCCTTTCGAGTATTGTGATATAGTGACAACCACGACCCACAAGAGTCTGCGAGGGCCGAGAGCTGGTATGATCTTCTACAGGAAGGGTCCCAAGCCGCCAAAGAAGGGGCAGCCGGAGGACGCGGTCTACGATTTTGAAGACAAGATCAACTTCGCGGTGTTCCCGTCCCTCCAGGGAGGGCCCCACAACCACCAGATCGGTGCTCTTGCCGTGGCATTGAAGCAGGCTCTGTCGCCTGGGTTCAAGGCCTACGCCAAGCAGGTGAAGGCCAATGCTGTTGCTGTTGGAAACTATCTTATGAGCAAGGGCTACAAGATTGTTACCGATGGAACTGAGAACCATCTTGTCCTTTGGGATCTTCGACCTCTGGGCTTGACTGGTAAATTATAAAACTGGATTTCTATAGTTTTGAGGTTTTGCAGGTATTGGCATTTTGTGTGTGGTGGTTAACTTAGATGTTGCGTGCCTGTAGGGAACAAGGTCGAGAAGCTCTGTGATCTGTGCAACATTACGGTGAACAAGAATGCTGTTTTTGGAGACAGCAGTGCTTTAGCTCCTGGTGGTGTTCGTATCGGTATGAAACTATGAACTGTTTACTTTTATGCAGGTTTTTATTCACTGTAGATAGTTTTTTTTCCACATCTTGATGAAGTGCATATAACTTGAAGTAGAATTTAATAAGTGAATTGTTGTACCTCAAATTGCAGGAACCCCAGCCATGACCTCAAGGGGCTTATTGGAGAAGGACTTTGAGCAGATTTCAGAATTCCTTCACCAGGCAGTTACGATCACCCTGAAGATTCAGAAGGAACACGGCAAGCTCTTGAAGGATTTCAACAAAGGTTTGGTGAACAACAAGGACATCGAGGACCTCAAGGCAGCCGTTGAGAAATTTGCCGGTTCATTTGACATGCCCGGTTTCGAGATGTCTGCCATGAAGTACCAAGACTAGGCCATTTCCAAGCTGAAACGCATTTTCTGTTGGCCTATATTTTAAGATATTTCTTGTCAGTTTGCTTGTTTTATTTTTAAATTTTTTTCTAAGCTTGAACTGTTTCACTTCTTAGTTTTTCCTTGAGATGTTTGTTGAAAGGTTATACATCCTATGCAAGTGGTGCCCAAGAAATATATATTTTCGAAACTTGTTTTCTAGCTAATATGCTGCGAGCTTGATGGAACAAATGTAGTTGCAAATGTTTGCTTGTTCTCATCTACATTGAATTGTGTATGTGCTTATTATGCAGGTTTCTAGCTTTGTGATTTAATTTGGGTTGATTAGAAATTTTATTATGTGTGCATACAACAACAACTGAGCCTTTTATCCCAAGCATAAGGGGTAAGCTACATGAACCAACATGAGAATCACGCCGGGTCCAACACATGAATCCTCTGTCTCCACTCACTTCTATCGAACAATATACTTTCATTGAGTCCTTTGGCAACCATATCGTTTCGTATCGCCTCCATCCATGTTTTCTTCGGTCTCCCTTTTGTCCTTTTGCCATTACCCATATCGAGAGTATCTATTCGTCGAACCGGTGCTTCCATAGGTCTGCGTCGCACATGACCAAACCATCTAAGCCGGTTTTCCCGCATCTTCTCCTCCACGGGTGCTACACCAACTTTTGCACGAATATCCTCATTTCGTACCTTGTCTTTTCTAGTGTTACCGCACATCCAACGAAGCATGCGCATCTCCGCTACGTGCATCTTCTGTGTATGATGCTTCTTAGGAGCCCAGCATTCTATACCATATAATAAGGCAGGCCGAATAGCGCTCCGATAAAACTTCCCTTTCAATTTTAACGGAAAGTTACGATCACACAAAATCCCTGTTGCACTCCTCCATTTCAACCAACCAGCTTGGATCCTTTGATTAACATCACTATCGATCTCCCCATTCCTTTGGATGATGGAACCTAGATATCTAAACTGGTCGCTCGGTGATATCTCTTGCCCTTCCAATGTTATACCAATATGGTTTTGATTTCTCTGGCTACTAAATTTGCAGTGCATATATGCTGTCTTGGACCTGCTCAATCTGAATCCCCGAGATTCCAATGTTTGTCTCCATAATTCCAATTTGGCATTTACCCCTGCTTTCGTCTTATTTACTAGAACAATATCATCAGCGAATAGCATGCACCAAGGGACTTCATCTTGGATAGTTCTAGTAAGCTCATCCATCACGATGGTAAACAGGAAAGGACTTAATGCAGATCCTTGATGCAAACCAATAGTAATCGGAAAATCACTTATTAAGCCACCGCAAGTTCTGACATTTGCCACTACTCCGTCGTACATATCCTTGATTATGTCAATATACTTGACGGGGACTCCCTTTTTCATCATTGTCCTCCATAATACCTCTCTAGGTATCTTGTCGTACGCTTTTTCTAAATCAATAAATATCATATGCAAATCTCTTCTCCTCTCTCGAAAGCGCTCGACAAGTTGACGAAGCAAATGAATCGCCTCTGTCGTCGATCGTCCAGGCATAAACCCAAATTGGTTCTCTGTTATCTTAATATCCTTCCTTAGCCTGTGTTCAATCACCCTCTCCCAAAGTTTCATGGTGTGACACATTAGTTTTATTCCACGGTAGTTTGAGCAACTTTGAATGTCACCCTTATTCTTGTAGATAGGTACAAGGATACTTTTCCTCCATTCATTTGGCATCTTTTTTGTCTGCCAAATCTTATTAAACAGATCTGTCAGCCATTTAACGCCTATTTCGCCTAAGCATCTCCAAATCTCGATAGGAATCCCGTCAGGACCAACCGCTTTTCTTAAACCCATTCTGTTCAAAGCTTCTTTAACCTCAGTAAGTCTTATTTTACGCATGAAATCACGATTTATATCTTGAGATTGAATGACAAGTCCATCCAAATTCTTAGTAAAGCTCTCATTGAACAATTTGTCAAAATAATCTCTCCATCTTTCCTTGATATCCTCATCTCGAACTAAAACCTTCTGATTTTCATTTTTGACACACTTCACCGCACATAAGTCTTTAGTCTTCCTTTCCCGCATTCGAGCAATCCGGTATATATCATTTGCAGCCTCTTTAGTGTCTAATTTCTCGTACACCTCCTTGTAGACCTTAGATTTAGCTTCCCGAACGGCTTTCTTAACTTCCTTTTTAGCCATTTTGTACTTCTCAAATCTCTCCACATCTCTACTTTTCTTCAAATCTTTATAAGAATCCCTTTTAATTTTGATAGCAGCCTTTACATCTTCATTCCACCATGATATGTCCTTAGATGGTGGAGCACCACCTCTCGACTCACCAAGTAGATCTCTAGCTACTTTCTTGATACAACTAGCCATTTTGTTCCATGTTTTGTCTGGATCATCTTCCGACTGCCAATCCGCTTCTTGTACTACACGATCTATAAAAGCCTTTTGATTACCTTCTTTCAATCGCCACCATTTAATTTTAGGCTCTACCTTACGTCTAATCTTCCTAGGTTCTCTTCTAAATCGAAAATCTAGAACTAAAAGTCTATGTTGAGTAGTTACACTCTCACCTGGAACTACCTTACAGTCGATACAACAACCTCTATCTATTCTTCTCGTCAGAAAAAAGTCTATTTGACTAGCATTTGATCCGCTCCTAAAAGTGATAAGGTGGGACTCTCTTTTCTTAAACCAGGTGTTTGCTAAGATCAAGTCATAAGATAAAGCGAAATCTAGAATCGAGTCACCTACTTCATTCCTTTGTCCGAAACCAAAACCTCCATGGATAGTATCAAACCCACTACGACTAGTACCTACATGTCCATTAAGATCACCACCAATAAATAACTTCTCTCCACTAGGTATACTTTGCACCACCTCGTCTAAATCCTCCTAGAATAGACGCTTACTAGCGTCATCAAGACCTATCTGTGGTGCATAAGCACTAATAACATTAAAGATCTCTCCACCTAGAATAAGCTTAACCAGTAAAATTCTATCACCTTTTCTCCTAATCTCAACTACATCCTCAAGCAACCGTCTATATATGATTATACCTACCCCATTACGATTTTTGTCTCTACCCGTATACCAAAGCTTATAACCCCAAGGCTCTATGACTCTACTCTTTTCACCTACCCACTTAGTTTCTTGCAAACACATAATACCAACTCTCCTCCTAACCATCACCTCCACTAATTCTGTTAGTCTACCCGTAAGGGAACCTATGTTCCAGGAAGCTAGACGGATCCTATGAAACCCTTGCTTATTTATCACTACACCCGGGGTCCGATGTAGCGCGCCGTCTCTGGACGACGACCCTTGCTTATTTGTCACTACACCCGGGGTCCAATGTAGCGCGCCGTCTGTAGACGACGACCCTTGCTTATTTGTCACTACACCCGGGGTCCGATGGAGCGCGCCGTCTCTAGACGACGACCCTTGCTTATTTGTCACTACACCCGGGGTCCGATGTAGCGCACCGCATCTGGGCGACGACCAAGCCCTTGCATATTTAACACTACACCCGGGATCCGATGTAGCGCGTCGCTGAGTAGGGGACGCCCCAACGATATTCTTGTAATGGTTCATGTCATAGAATGTGACAAAGTTTTCCGTTGGCTGTCACAAGTCTACCACAACCCTCACCCTTTCTCATCCGGACTTGGGACCGGCCACGGTGGGTTTATTATGTGTGCATGCCATGCATAATTTCAAATCCATATTTGTTTTAAAACCTTTTTAATATGGAAATCAACTACAAAATGAAAGAAAAGGATGGCAATTCACATTGCAGACGCTTAATGCTACGTGCCAAACTACACAACCGGGGCCATATTTGATGAAAAGAGCACTAAATCAAAATGCTATTGGTAATTAAGCTAGATTTAAATACGGAACATCATGAATATTTATAAGAATGAAATCTGAGCCAACGATCCATAAACCGCTGAAGGATTGATGAATTTTCATGCGAGGCCTGGGTTTCTAATGAACTGGGAAGCAACTTGTCAGGGTTGGGAGAGAAGCCACAATCTACATGATATAATTTTGTTATTGTTATTGTATGATTTTCAAATTTCAAGGGATGCACATTTAAGTAATCTACACAAGTACGTTACTTTTAGAGACACTAATCAGAAAAAGGGTCCTTACTCGACAAGTTAAATAGGGACCCTGAAGAATTTTCTTTTTAAAGTAAGAGCCTGATGCAGGCAAAAGAAAAAATAAATAAAATCCAACAACAAAGAATCAATGAGCAATAGCTCAGTTGGTGCGGCGCTTCTTCTTCTCGGAAGAGTGTGGGGTTTAAAACTTAGGAGGGGAAGTGGCCACAAATTAACCCCACGGTGTGTGTGCACACGTGCGTGCTATGTATGTTGATGTGGCGTGCGTTTGGATGAGACTTACCGGCCAGTTTCCAAAAAGAAATCCAAGAAGAAGGAAGCCTATTTTTCATTCACATCCCCCAAAGGACGAAAAAGAAAAGAATTAAAGTAAGAGGCTTCGTTCCAAACAAAAAATAGACAGTCTAAATACATATATTACACATATGGGAAGGGAATCGGCATACTATTATTTGTTATTTTAACTAAAAGTATATATTCAAAGTATTATCTTAACTAAAAGTCCTTCAAAAACTTTTTAAATCTTATTTGTTTGATGCTAATGTGTATCAACATGCATCACACGTGCAAAAAATAGATGATGTGGTCCATTTAGATTCAAAGATTTTTCTTGTTTTTTCAAATAATTGATTTCAAATAAACGTGAAAGCGGCACGTGACATCCCTTCTCTTTACATTATAATAGTAGAGATGATGAAGAGCTGATATTTTCCTACCACCAAAATAGATCAGCCTCATTCTTATCATAGACATAAATATGGTACATATGTGACTGGTACAACTAAATAGGATATTAAGGGACATTGGAGACTAATTATACAACTTGCCGCCGGAATATGATTTGGTTACAAAACCATGGTTTCACACCGCTCATCCGAACTGATCCTTAGTTGTTGAAACCAAGTGCAAAAAGATAAGCTAAGTCTTAAAATGAATTACTCAATGCAGAGAAATGAGTTGACACAATAGTGCATCGCATGGATGCCCGATATTGCTGGGTTTCTGTTTCCCTCTAGATAACTAGAGATACAAATATGCCTTCCCAATTCTTTGATTTTGAATTTTTATTTCCATGCCCTTTACACTTCCAATTGATTACAGATTTCCAGTAGCCGTGAAATTTAAAAACATTAACCAGAAAAACAAAATTGCTAGTTGTGTATTGGATTTTGTCGTCTGCACGAGCAATGCAAGTGTTCATGTCATGAACAAAATATTTCAAAAGATGGAGTTTTTTTAAACAAGCACTTTTTTCCGCTGTCAATAACGTCCAGAAGTGGTGGTCAAAACCCCTGAATTTTTTTCCTGCAATATCTCCATAGTAACATGCTATATCTAATCAATTCATAGAAACTATTTTGATATTGCAGGAAACGGTTTAGATATCGCAGGAAACTACTAATATCACAGGTATGGGTTTTTTTGACAACTAAAAACTTTTTTAAGGAGGTTTTGACGACAGCTTCGAGGTCAGGGAAATTTTGACAACGGCAAAAAGTGTTTGGTTTTATTTTTGACAATTTACCATTTTTTAATATAATAAATATTTTATTGACTAAATTTTTTTAGACTCGCTAAATTTGGAATCTAATTGCGTTAAACAATTTTTTCCTCAAAATGTGGAGTTAATGATATAGAAACTCAAAATTATGAGTTAATTTTGCAGATGTGTAAATAAAAGTTTGATATGAATATCTTGATTATCTTAACTATAACGAAAAACCACCGTTTGGTTTCACACTTTTACGAAAAACTCCTATATGGTTTTATTTTTATTTTTTTGGATGAAAACCACGTATATGGTTAGCTCTATTAACAAAAAACCCTTATATGGTGTCAGGAAAACCTAATTCTAATTTTTTTTGGGATATTCGTGAACCATAGTGTCACGATCCAGAAATGGCACTTGACCGGCACTTGAATCACGTGAAGTCTATAAGACCCCACCATAAGCCAAATAAGGCAACAACCCGAAATCTAAATCTTTTTAAAGAAACAGTGGAGATGAAGTTTTGAAAAAGATAATTAAATGAAGTCAAGTTCCTTTTTAATTTTGTATAAGTAAAGTTTAATTGAAAATATTTTCGATGTTTAAAAATCGGGAAGCATCTCCTTTGTAAATTTTGAATAAAACCATATATATATATATATATATATATATATATAAAATTCCCAATAGAAGCTACCTTCTACGCTCAGACGGCGGAGCAATCACGCAGTTTATAAAACATAAACAAATACAATAAAAAGTCGACTCCAAATGAGTACGACACCCAAGAACATAAATATCTAAGTCTCGCTTCTAAGTCCATAATAATACAAATATACGAGTTTTGGTCGATGGAGTTTTTAATCAGATCAAAAGAATATACATATACAAGAGGTGCTTACGATAACCCGTCTACTAAAAGCAACCACCGTCGATAAAAGTGTATCGGCAAGCCGCTACTGATCCGCGCGATCGGTCCTGCAAAAAACTAAGACACAATGAGGATGAATTACCAAATCGTGAGTAAAAATATACCACAAGGAAAAAATCGAATACACAACAATTTATCTAAACCATAAATATAATACTATCATACCCCATATCTATAACACACACACACACACACAGAGACACACACACACACACACACATAATGCACAAGTACTATAAGCGCATCTCAATAGACCGCGTAATCATCTCATATATATATAGCATGTATCTAAGTAAGCCTATAAAGTAGCCAAAGATATATGTATATAAATCGTTTCAAAATACCCGTATGATATGCAAGCACAAGTAATGGACGTTGATTTAATAATCAATGTATGCAATTTATTTAAAGTATACATCGTGCCTTTTGAAAATGATTTAAAGAGAGTTTTCGTTTGAAGATTTCTTATGACGTCCTTGACACGTGGAAAATAGGAAGACTAGCTTTTGAAAACCTCTTAATATACATCGATTATGAAAATAGTATTTCAGGTACCGTCTCTAAAATCAGTCATGTTCGATTACAATATAGCTTAAACCATCTCGGCCTGTATAGGGCATCTATATCGATCCCTCACATATATCATAACATATCATATAAAGCGCATCATAATTAGATCGCGCAAATGGAAACACATCACCAATAAAATCATCAGAAAACCATGCCAATCATCGACACGTAGATCTCAGGTGTTTTCTTCGGCATTGTCCCTTGGATCAGTCTTCTCTATCAATGGAATTCCCGGCCAAATCCACCATGTCCATGATCTCGCATTGGTCGAAATCCCTCGGATATCCGCGGTGCCCAATACTCTCACCGGTATCGATCCACCTCGCTAGGCTTCCCGTACCTCCCTACGAACTTTCTGCCCCTCGGTGTCATACCGGGTCTACTATATATCCATAATCGGTTAACCTCTTGCTCGATTCAAATAATCATCATATTATCAAAACCAAGAAAACTCATGGTAGACGCCAAATCATCATATCAAGATAAAACCGCATTTTAAAATATACTCAAGTTTTATAAATCACACAGCGGCTTCTCAAATTCATAAAAAATATCAAGTCCATAAAGACAAACTCCATAATTCATTGTTGCCACAATTGGCAATAATCATATACGAATATCCATAATAATGGTATTCGTATATCGTAATAATCAAATATCACACTCACTAACATGGATAACTAACACGAGCAAGCCTGGCAGTTTCTACAGTGTTATAACAATACTAATGATATGTGGTATAGTATACGCGTCTTTGCTCGTGCAACATGGCAATTATTAGTAATTGTGCAAGTATTCTATCAAGTGTATGTGCACAATAAGGGTTCTCAAGTTTCCTCATGAATATCAATATCATAATCGTCAACAGTGTATCATGCATCATTTTTCAGTTGACGATTAAACACACAAATATATCAATCAATCACATTCATATAATAATATCGATATAATTAGAACACTATCGAGTAAGGCAATTCTACAGTGACATGGCAGTGCCAATGATGTGTTTGTGTGGCATGCGAGTCTTTGATCGTGAAACGTGGCAATCATTGGTAATTATTCAGTGGTCTATAAAGTGTGTTCATATCAGTATAGTAAACGCAAAATGGCATATATATACTACGTAATCGAAGCGCGAATGTAAAATAATCGTAACGTGATAAGCGTTAAACATAGATAATTATATATGAGCTATATGATTTAGTTTAATATAGAACGAAATATTGTTCTGGAAATAAGAAGGCTACGGTATTTTTGAAATAGATATCATTTGAAATTTATAGTATGCTCTTGACATTATCATTCAAAAATAGGAAACGAATCGTTGGTTTTTGAAAGGGTATAGCTCTATTAATCATAATAATATCCCAATAGGGATTTAGAAAGACTCTACGAGTCAAATACATATCGGCCGTATTCGGCAATCTATCATCATCATATCAAGTATGGTGTCATCTCTCGTACGATATCATCCAATTAATTTAGTACGGACATTTCGTCGCATACGGCACATAATAATGATCATATATCCATATACACACATATATACATTTATATATATAACCTACTAGTTTTGAATATAGACTAACTACCTAGTTACAGTCTAAGTATACGAATATATTATTTTAAGCTACGAGTATATAACATAGTATGCGTTCTATTTAGTTTGGTTGCGGGGTGCTATACTCCATCCACTCGACTTCCCCTGTAGATATAAATCTACTCACCGACGTCTTGAACTAGTCGAAATCTACGAACACTTTACCCCGTCTCGACACCTCCAACGCCTCCACTAATACTCCTTCAAACATAAGGACACACACGTCAATAACATCATCGTACTGGTAAAATGTAGCGAGGAGAATACAATACTCGGATGCATATTGTTTGAAAATGCTAGCTCAGAAAACGACAGTTTTGGGCTCGCTTCGAAAAATCACCAAAAATCATAAATAAAATATTTAGACTCAAACTAAAATTCTACATATGTATAAAAGAGTTAAGTTTGATACCCCAAAATATATTTTCCAATTTATAAGTATAGATCATGAAATAAAATGCAAAGTTAAAATATGTTTCTGGATAATTTGCAGAAACCAGAAAATAATCTTCACTAAAAAATTGATGTCTCTAAATTTTGTAAAGAGAATAAGCAAAATGAAAATTTTAGAGATATCTAAACAACATTATCTACAATCTACAATTTTCAAATTTTCCAAATTGTTAATAGAAAAATTAAAAAAATTGTTACAATTTGAGTGAAAAACGGCCACTGGAAATAAAATTTCCAGTTTATAAAATTTATTTTACAGTAAAACTTGACCAAATTATTTTTTCTAGACTATAAGCTAATATCTACAACTTTATAGTTTTAAATTTTAGCTAATTATCAACAAAATGTCATCAAAAAAGTCGAAACCCCTAACATGTTACTGATTTTCAGTTATTAAAGAGAACAAATAAAATTACTAAAACTCTTGAAATTAACTCATGAATATTTATTATAATTTTATAAATTACTCACATAAAAACCTATCATTACATGAGTAGAACTATAAATAAATTAAAAGATGAGAATTTTATCAATATGTGAAGAAAAGTGGGGATCCAAGCTCTTAAGATATCTACTTAAAGCTCTATGATGTTGTAGCGGCCTAGCTTGAGGTCTTGAGAGATCTAGTGAAGGGATTTGGAAAAATCCATGATTGAATTTGTGGGAGGCTGGGGTTTTGGAAAAGGTTGTGTGGACTTGACGATATTTTCTATGGAAATATTTTTGTGAAGAGAGTGTTATGAGAGGAAGAGATAGAAACTAGACATAATATCCCAGGTGTTATGTTAAGATAGGTGAAGGTATATCCTAGTTAACATATTCCCTCTCCCTCACAAAATAAACCATATATTTATCATCAAAATCCCATGTCATTTCTCATAACAAAATACTTATCATTTATAAAATATCTCTCATTTTTATTTTCCCAAAAATAATATAAATATACGGATACCAATCCGAAAACCTAAAATCCATATATTATGTTATTTCCGTAAACTCATAATATTCATATTTAAATTATAAAATAATATTTATAATTTTCAAAATGTTACAATATCCCCCCTTAAAGAAATTCGGTCCCCGAATTTAAACTTAACCCAAATCCTTAAAACATTTTGTCTACTCAAATCAAATTAAACCAACAAGGCTTCAAAATCACACACAAGCAAGAAATACCATGGCGCAACGCCTGCGCATGAAAACAAAAGAGTGAAATTCATATAACTAACATCCTAGCAAATGCTACGAGAATCGCACAAGCTACGATACAAAGTGCAAAGTGAGATAATATAATCTAGGTTATAATACATATATAGCATAAATCATCAAGTGCAATGCACGAAAACAAAATCAAGCTCAACGGGTTTGCACAAAAACCAAATCACGTGCAACGGGTGTGCATGAAAGAAACATCAAGTGCATCAAGGTGCACGAAATCCATATCAAATGCATTGGCATGCACAAAATCAATACCAAGTGCATCGGGGTGTACAAAATTAATGTCAAGTGCATCGGGGTGCACAGAAACATCAATATGTGCAACTGATGTGCACAAAACAATATCAAGTGCGTCTAGGGTGCACGAAAATCTCAATTAAGTGCAACTGATGTGCACGAAAATATAAATCTAGTGCAACCAACGTGCACGGAAATCTCAATAAAGTGCAACTGGTGTGCAAAAAACATCAATCAAGTGTAGCTACTATGCACGAAAATCTCAATTAAGTGTATCTAATGTGCACAAAAGCATATGTGTGCCCTCAAATCATCAAAACACATAAGTCAAAATAACGGACGTCGAAATATTCCTTCTTCAATGTCGAAAGTGTGATACTCGGATCACCAAAACACAAATAAAAAACAAACGACATTGAAGTACACCTTTTTCAATGTCGAAACACGCCTGTACACCAGAGCTAGCAGAGCAAGGATTCCCACTTGCCTTCTGCCTATGGTCTGGCGTCCTCTGTCTCTAGGTCCTTGTTCTCTCAGCGGACCACCAACACCATGGCTTCTCGATATAATCGCCTGGTGAGGAGTAGCGACGGAAACAATCCCGCTCTGACGCCTCTTGGAACACTTCCTGACTAAATAACCTGGCCTTTAGCAATGTAATACGTCAATGACGGCGGCTTCTGGCTCTCTGAATACGCGCCTTACAACTGGACCTGGGTCCAATCTCTATCATTATAGTATCCCTGAAAGAACCCATCACGGCCTCTGTTGATATCATCTCTTCCGAACTGCCCGGAAACTGACACCCCTTAATGAATCCGCTCTCGTTCCGAAACAACTACAATCTCATTAAGACTTTTCTCTAAAAGAGTGGCCGTATTTAACGCCTCTGCATACGTATCAAATCTCTAGCACCAACGGAGAGTATCAAATCTCTAGCACCAATGGAGAGGAACAATTATGCATAGAGACCTCGCACAGTATCAACTAAGTAGGGAGAACATCGCGATATCTGCGTGAACTGCAAGTCATACTCGGCTACGGTCATATCCGGAGTCTTATGCAAAAACTCAAAACTATGAACTTGGGCATATCTAACACTCTGTTGACGAAATCTTGCTAAGTACACTTTCGAGAACTCGTCCCAAGTCATCGTAAGAAGATCAACTGCTCGGCCTCTCTCGATCGACTCACACCAGGTCTGAGTAAGATTCTTCACATGGAAACTAGCCAACTTCACCGATCTGGAATCGGAGCATCACAACGAACTAAATATCCTAACCATCCTATCCTAGAATGACTAAGGATCCTCTATCACATCCATGCCTGTAAACACCGATGGTTTTGGCTTCATGAACTCTGGAAGCGACGCTTCGTCAATCTCAGCAACGGCTGGTACACTGTCCGTATGGTAGATGTTCCTGCCAAAATTTTTTTTGCGCAAAAGAGCCCAAGGTATCAAATGGCAGCAATACGCTTAAGAAAATATGAACCAGTATTTTCCGGGCTGGATTTTGACAGACTCCCGAATGAGAAAAAACTAAATTCTGATGGTATTGAAAGCGTCTTGAAAAACCCATCGATTTGATATATTATGGGCCTCATAATTTATCCGGGATTAAAAGTTATGAGATATCACGTGCCCACACGTGACCGGGCATCACGTGCCCACACTTGACCATTTACAGGAAAAGCCTGTAAGCACTGAATAAAATAAATAATTAAATGGGGTCACGTGCCAACACGTGATGGGCTCTTAAACTCTCTGAACTAATAGAATTAAATTCTAATTAAATGGTCGATCAGTGGGGTCACGTGCCAACACGTGATAAACCCCTAAACCATCTGAACTAATAGAATTAAATTCTAATAAAAAGGAATCAGAAACCCTAATTGGAAAATATTTCTCTAGATCTTTCCAAACAAAAAAATTGCGCTCTGTAAAGTGGAGCACCGTTGGATTAAAAATCCAATGGTGATTAAAAAATCACCAATTTATAGAAAGAATCTATACAAGAAAATATTTTCTTAAAAATTTGCCATGAATAACAAATAAAATATCTTTTGGATTAAAAATCCAATAGTGAATAAAATTCACTGAATGATCTAAAAGATCATGTTGGTTATAAAATCAACAAAAATATTTCAACAAAAGATTGACTAAACAAACCAATTCTTTTCTTTCTTCTATAAATAGGAGCCAAGAAGAGAAGAAAAGAGGAGGATTGGATACAACAACAGAGAGAGAATACAAAAAAAAAGAGAATTTTATTTTCCAGAGAGAAAAGAAAACCTCTTCAGAGAAAAAAAAAGAAACTCGAGGTAAAAGAAAGAAAGAGATCATTCTATAAAACAAAAGGAGAATTCAATTCTCAAAGGAGCTTAGTCTCCAAGTTAGGGCCATAGCTATCCCCCATAATGCGCATATACGCAAGCTCCATGTGCGCCACGTGCAATGCACGTGCGCCCGCCACATGCGCGCCACGTGCAACGCACGCGAGCCAAACATGTGCAACGCACGCGGGAGAATTTAATTCTCAAAGGAGCTTAGTTCTCCATAGGAGCTTAGTTCTCCAAGTTATGGCCTTAGCTGCCCCCCATGATGTGCAAGCGTCACGTGCGACGCACGTGCGCCCGCCTCGTCCGACGCACGTGCGCCCAACACGTGCGACGCACGTGCGCGAACGCAAAGAGGCATTTTTCAGCAGTTAGGAGTTGAAGCTTCAACATATTCTTCCTCCTGATAAGTGGGACATGGTTAAAAGGGTACATCCCTCCACACTTTCGATATATGGCGTTGTAATCCCTCAGCGTCGTCGGAGAGGTGGTGGGTCCCAATGACCAATGATCTTTCTTTCCAAATAACAGAGGGATCCCGATAAACTCCAAGTTCAAAAAGATGGGAGACACATACACAAACAGAGGGAGAAAGGAAGAAAAATAGAGAGAGAATTTAATTCTCTAAAGAAGAGGAACTCCTCCCAAAAGCTCCCATAAAAAGAGAATTTAATTCTCAAACCAGCATATAACTGGTAATCCACAGAGAGAGATGAGAACCTAAAGGCAGAAGCCGCCGGACAATGAACATGAGTTAAGTAGATATCTTGCTCTGACAGTCTTGGAGGCACCGACACCTTTCGACTTTGAAGGAGGGGCACCTCGACAACAGTTATTTATGATTTGCGACTTGGTGATTCGGATATCACGTTTCCGTTATTTTGGGTTTTGGTATTACGACGATTTGTTTTATGATTGATATTTGCTCCTTTTAAAAGAAAATGCGGTTTTCCCTTGATATGATATTTGTGTCCACCATGATGTTTTCTCGGTTCTGAGCTTGTTTTCGAGACCTAATTCTAGGAGTTGGATGAACCGTCTCCGGGTACATGGTGGACCCGGTGAGGTACCCGGGGCAAGAAGATCGTGGGGTTGACGATGAGCTTGGCAGGGGAAGCACTACCTATCGGTGATAGTTTGGACTCATCGGTTATCTGGAGGATACCGACCGGAGTCGAAAGATGGATATGAGGGCCGATCAAAGGATGCAGCGCCTGAAATATGAGGATTTGCGTGTCAATGCTGGATACGGGTTTCATGATGTTTCAAGTGTCGGTGTTGGGCACTCAGGTTTTATCATGATTTTGTGTGTCGTTGGATGATGCGTTTATACAGGATACACTTGACATGTAGTCACTTTGTGGCATGGACATGAGTACTTGATATTACTTTTACACTAATTCATATATTTACATATGTCATGGTATTATATTATGTCTTGGACTTGATTACTTGAGTATCGTTATACATGCATGTATTATTGTTGTACTGTATGACCTAGGAGATCGTCATACATTCGGTTTCTTCTCGGTAATGTCTTCTACTCACGAGTTGGCAATCCACTCCCATTGTGCTGTAAGTCTACGCTAGCGCCCCGGCAGTCTACAGACGCCAAATGCGGAACAAAAACTTTTTAACTGGCGCTATCGTATACTTTAACCCGGATCTGCCATTATTGCTAAACTAACAAACTGTAAAGAGTGTAGAAAGGTTATACCGAACGATCCGAGTCCTTCGTTCTTTAACCATCATCCCACGCTCCGTTGCGGCTGCTCCGATCTCGTCGATCTCCCATCTCCTCGTCGAGGTGGCACCACATGATCGGTTCTTTAAACGGGCTCCCGCCTCTGACTTGTGGCAACTCGATCGTCAAGTTTGCTAAAAGAGACGACCAAGAATGATGTAGAGATTGAGTAGATGACTTTGTCTCACTTCGTCCAAGTCCGTGGACGATCGGTAAATGAAGCTGCCGAGGGAATTGGGTGATGGAATGAAATGAACTGTAAAATTCCATGCACCCCAAATACTCTCATAATCTTTTCTAACCAAAATGAAACATCAAGTGAAGTGAGGAGGAGAGAGAGGGCCGGCCACTTTTATGCAAGGAGGGAGGTGACCGTAGGAGCAAGTGGTGACCATAAGATATGAAGCTTCTCACAAAAATATCTTAAGCTTAACAAAACTCTTTAATGAAAACCATGACTCACATAAACACCTCATCATGCGTTTAATGCATCCAATGAAAACTCAACACCAATTAATCCTAGTCACCTCATCTAGAATCTTCTAGAACACTGACTCATCATATCTGAAGAAAAGATAAATCCGTCTTTAACAGAATGTTAAAAGACTGCTGATAGAAAACTGGAAACTGGCAACTTCCAAAAGTAATCCTGAAACGACTTTCAGGATAACCCCGAAACTGTATAAATATACCCGCATTTGTATTACGACCGAATACAAATGCAACTGAGACAAAGATATTATACCTACTCAATATAATACTCGGATCCGGCTTAAACCAAAGCCGACCAGTATCATCTGTCCGAAAATCGACATGTGCGTAAACGCACGTGCATTTTCCGAACCCTGCCATAAAACCATACGGCCTCTTCAACGTTTCGCCCGAACTTGGGAAACTGTCTGTGGGGGACTCTAATGACTCGTCAGTACCCTGGCAGTGGGTTTAACCACAAACCGTCAGCGGCACTAGCAATGCGTAACGGCTGCCCATGGACTGACCTCAAGGGATACCGATGAGCGCACTCATCCGGAAAACCCTACTGAGCCTAACAGTGACAATGTATATACAGTCCGGTCCGTTCGTCAATGAGTATCGCATATCTGCCTAGGGGGCTAGTAACGTCAGACCCCCAATAGCAGTATAAGTCGTGTCGGAGTGTAGCCCAATAACACCCTGAGATACTACTGGAGTACCTACCAGTAAATCTCCTGCCATGGCCATGGACTTTGTGTGATGGCTCTCCTAGACACAGCACGACCTCGCCCCCAATACCGGGAGAGACGAATCCCCTGCCGATCCGCTCACGTGCTTCCATATGGCTTGGGACTGTACCCAAAAGCTACCTGTTTGCATGACTCCTTTGAGCCGTGGTAGGATAGAAATCAAAGCACAGTGGGAACTCACACGAGACAAATGACGACCTCAGGTCGATGAACTAACCTGTACACATGTCACCAGGGAACTGCTATCTGACGGTAGATATAATACTAACTAGCAGATTCCCGGCGAGTCCTGTCCGGTGTACTCATAACCCAATGAGCACCTGTATACATCTTAGGTGATCCAACTGACACCAGTGGCTTGTGAGACCGGCCACCGCCCCTCGTTGGGGTCTCGACTGTACACACTAGTCTACTCCGGAGTATCGATGCCCTGTCTCGAAACTCCCACGACTAGGGACCACAATTAAGGATATGCGTATAAACTACCCAACTCTCACGTATATGATCGCCATCATACTGTTGGTAGTAAAGCAAGATCCTAAGGGCTCTATCAAAGTGTAACATGCAATCAGTCACCTGAACATGTACACGACTGATAAAGGCAAACCAGATAGCATACTATCATCTCGAGTAAGACTGTCCTACCGGGATAGATCCTCCGCAATCATTGCAATCACGTACCTGCGATCCAATAATTGACTATGAGGGCACTATCTCCAACAATCTCCCACTTGCACTCAAGGCTAATTATTGCGATGTTGCGTACTCACAGCCCGTGTGAAACCAACACCCAACTCCTCTACTAATCAGTTTCACAAAGCCCATTTGTAAAACTATTGTGTTCGAGAAATAGCCTCAGTGAGTGGATCCGCCTAGAAGTTTCTTTCTATATCTCTCTAAATCTCAAGTTCGCGGAGAAAGCTATCTCCCGAATCGAGTAATACCTGTCTTAGAATATGTCTGGATATCTGATGGGACCTGGTTCATAAATGAACTCCAAATCCAAACTTCTTAGACTGTATCGATCACTGAACCTAATCAGTATCCGGCACCATGCCACCCACAGTATCCTCTTGGACCACCTGTCCACAATACTGTCCCTCTTCGTCAGAGGGAAAAACTATAACTCTAACAATCACTCTGTCATCTATGTCACCCTTGAAGCTTGGAATGATAACCGTCTCCCGAAAGAGGCTGCCGTCATCAAATCCGTAGAACATGTACTTATGTTCTAAAACTGCTTCCTTATGTTTCTCCAGGATTGGATTAATTCAAACTTATTGCATCTAGTGCAAAACCAACATTTGGTGTGGTACTTGACATCTCATGATTGACTCAACTGCCTAAGCAAGTGATCTGCCAATCATGCACATCCCTCTCCCCTTTAGTCTGTAAGACACCTTTAGAGAGGGTGACTCCATCACCTGCAGGTACACCACCATGCTAGGAGTCAACTATTCCAAAAACCATTAGAATATCTGTCAAAGTACCCTTATTGGGAAACTACCCAAATCCAGATCTAAAACCATAGATCTAGAAACCAGAATGTCAAATATTATATCCATATCCTGTCTGGAGAAACAACTGTGTGACGACCACAGTACAACCGATCGTAGTATAGGAATTTTACTTCCTACTCTGTGTATGTCATCCAGATACCATGACATCACACCCTACTACCTTCTTATCTGATCCATCCCCTATTCTGATTGAAGTCAAACCCATGACTGTCACATCAAAATTAGATGATCTATCTCCGCTATAACTGCTCTAGTCTATAAATAGACATAAGCATCTTGCCCACTATGCTTCCGATGCTCCCACTGACTACGACAACCCTCCTACCGGGTCTCACAGCCTGGAACAACAGTAGTGTCAAGTCTGGGTAGATAAGAACCTCCCTGTCACCGTCTCTGAGGCTACCGAAGTACCTCTCGGGCGTCTGAGGTTACCTACCAAATCCGCGGAGTGGCTATTGGAATGTCAAACCTGATTGAATATATAGGTCCTATTAAACTTTCCGTAATCGTTTGCGGTTCTGGAATCACTTCCAGTTCTACCATACTCCCACTACTGTTTTCTGAAAAAGATCCATTTTACTAAAACTGTGGCGAGTCAAGAACAATATCACTATTAATCTTCCAAATGGTAGAATATCAACCCTCGTCATAGCCAGGGTCAACCCACAAACAGCCACTACAGAAACGTGCCCTGAGTTATCCAGTGTCTGGTTATAAGCATAAGCTGGACAACTCCCCGTACCTTAACATCTTTTAAGGTACGAACTATTCTATATCCAATACAGAAACTTTGGCACTTATTTAATTGGAACCAAGATTCAAATCATGCAGCTGTCTCCAGTGCATATCAACTTAATGGAAAGAGGCTAATCAGCATTACTCAACTTAGGAATCCATCCAATTATGAGTAACCTGAAAGGGAAACACGTTTCTCAAAACCATCACTATCATCTGAATACCAATCACAAGAATCTACATCTTCGATCTCTTTGAAGAATTCCGATACTTGTGATACCTGGTTCTCTGCTTTATTCTTATACCCACAACTTCTCAAAACTTAGACTTTGTATTTCTACGAAACACTCGTCTAAATACTAGAGAAGTTATAAGTAAACAGAACATAGTACGAGGACCTACCCCTTTGTCCTGATGGACACTTGGACAACATACAATACTCTGTATAAGTCCGCTGAGTTAAACAACTCAAAACCTGTGCGTTGTAGGTAAAAACTGTACCCTGGCGATTTCCTCAAATATCACCAATTACAACGAATTCCGATATAATGAGGATGATCACCTAATTCCCAATATCTTACTCCCACTCATCATCTGTAAAACCATACAGATATGAGAATGAAACCTGGTAAATACATACCCTTGGAGTAAGTGTCTAATCGGGAAAACAGTTTTTCTTTAACAATGCACTGAAACATGAAAATGTTTCGTAGGGGTATCCTGGTATTCATAGTAATGCCTCTTTCATAATCCAATTCATGACTTCAACCGTATATTTTATTGTCGTCTCTCCAAATCCCTTTATTTGTCTTTAGTCATTACCTTCTGTACACCACGTTAGGCTAAATGGTTTTCTTCCTTCCCTACCGTTCGGCACCAGCCTATGGTTTGGAAGAAGACTATCCAGTAAGCATAATAGGTGTACCCTCCTAAACCAAGGAGTACTCGCATCTCGAGAGAAGGTGATGATAAAAGACAACTGAATAATACCTTATTCTTTTAAAGGTGAAATAAGAGTGGCGATGAAGTACGCGGTTTTGGTCGTGAATGATATCAGTCGCAATTTACTTTGCCCTCTTTCTAATCCCTTTATTTTGTCTTTACATATTTCCTTCTGCACACCCTACTTAGGCTAATTGGTTTTCTTCATTCCCTACCTTTCGGCACCAGCCTATGGTTTGGAATAAGACTATCCAATAAGCGTAATAGGTGTACTCTCCTAAACCAAGGAGCTCTCGCAACCTGAGAGAAGGTGATAATAAAAGACAATTGAATAAACCAATTCTATTTCTCCTGAACCTGGATCCATCCCCGAAGAAGTCCCTTCGAGTTCGTATATAACCATACGATGGATCTATCCAATGGAAGTGGATATCCGTAGTAATATGGGTGTTCTGAGAAATGCAAAGGGTAAAAGGAGTGGCAATGACTTATGCAACTCAGACAATCCAAAAGCCAGTATTTTAAGAAGGTTCGGTCAACTTGGTCACTGAGTCATAGTCTAGGGTCGGTCAAAGGTCGCTGCCAAAGAGAGAGAGAAAAGAAACACTCTGCGTGCACTCTAACCTAGATCAGAATGATCATCATTTTATCTAATCCGGAAACCTCCCACTGTCCTGTCAAATTCTCCTCCAAACCTAAAGAAGAATCAATCGGGATCACCCGAAGAGTAAACCAACTCATCAGTGGGAATCGGGATCCAACTCTCATCGCATGATAACGTGATGGAATGCATCCACGTTACTCATACTCCAGAAGGTATGCGCATACTTGGCAAGTTTCAGTTTCTTTAGAAACTCCCGATATAGTTTTTGCCCCATGCTCTTATAACCTTGGCGTTAGGTCAAAATATCATAAGTCACATGCCAAGTTCTACCCATCACTATCTTGTTAATTTGAACCCACCCGCACATGCCCTTGGCGTTAGGTCAAAATAGCAGAACGGCTGTCCCAAACCAACTCATCTATCTATGCAACAATTGAATACCCAGCAGCTACCAAACACTATGCCTTGGCGTTAGGTCAAAATACATAGCTTGAATACTACTGAATACCCAAAAGAAGTGACGGAGGGCTACGACTGGTTTTTGGCGAAAAACCTTTAGCGTAGTGAACTTGATATCGCTGAAGGAACCTGATAGCTTTTTTAAAATATAGTGGCGAAAACCTTTTGCTAAAGAGGTCACTCCCGGTAAAGGGATCTCGGCTCTTTCCTCGTGGAATGAGGTGCTGGATATTCCACTGAATACCGCTATGCATAGCAACATGTAATCGACTATAGTGAAGTTATTACTCTGACGCAAACTTCTGCCCAAGGGGTCAGTCCCGGTGAAGGGATATCGGCCCTTGCCCCGTCGAATGAGGTGCAGGATATTCCACTGAATACCGCTATGCATAACAAAAGGAAACGTCTTTGTAACAACACTTTTTAAATTTGTTCCAACAACTGTAAACAGGTTTGTTTTAACTTTGCATTGATCAGAATCAACGCAGTCCCATCATTCGATCACACCAGAAAAGAACGAAAATAAAATGTACGTATATGCCATCCGCATTCGTCACTGGGTCCCGTCATCACTCGTTAGGTTACTTAACTAACGACAGAGCGGGGGCTGGACTAGCGCGGGTGTAAAACATATACAACATCTAATAGTATATAAACCAATATACAATAATCGCTCCAGGCGTGATAATATGCAACATTACAGAAAAGTAATAAGCATCACAGAACAATACAGATATCTGGGATCCCCGAGTTTCACAGAGCCGCTGCTGAAACTCGACGTTCCCCTGTCGTGTGGATAGCCTGTGCAATGAAACCTAGACCCCTACGGGTGCGGCAAGTTACCCGCCAAAACCTGAAGCGAGGCAGCCCCCTACAGCATAGTGAATGGACCACCCTGCACTCCACGGAATCCGGTAATCTTGGGCACCCCTCCTTGGGTCAACCTGTACCCCCTACGAGTGCGGCGAATAGTCTGCCAATTCTAGAGTGGGGCCCCTCTGCCTCTCAAAACCCGGCTATCCGTGCACTCCGTCGCGGGGTAAAACCTAGTACAGTAATGAAAAATAGTACAATAGGCATATCGACCGCAACCTGGTCGTGCCCCAAAAGAATATTATACAACAGGCAGTGACGGCAGTCCACAAGTTGGACGCTCGCCCCGCAATATCAAATGTACAAATAAACACAAACTGTACTACCATTGCACACTGCTATCCACCACGACAAATCCGCAACATCACAGCACAACACAGAATATCAACGCGAATGTCACGTTCGCAAACCCGTCTAAAAGAACTATAGCAATCAGACGCGGTTTACCGATCAAATGACATTCCCGGTCGGAGATATAATGTAAGCACTGTAAACTAACGTGTTTAAATTTCGATCGACCAAAGACCAAATATCAAACAGTGGGCCCCACTGCTTACTGGTGAATAGTAACAAAATCTGGGCCAAAACGATATTTACCAAAAACCCCAAAATCAAACAGAGAAGCCACTGGAAAAATTTGGGAGCACGGGCTCACCACGTGGCCGCGGATGCGCGGTCAAACCATGGGTTTGACCGCGTTTCCGCGGCGGTTTGGTGGGGTCACGAGCCCAAATTTTGTCGTGGTTCTTAGAAAAGCCTGCACAGTTTTCTGAGACATGTAGAATTAATTTTTGAGACCATTTAAAATCGACAGAAACTGTTGGCTTAGAATTTTGTAGTTTTCGATTTCCGGTTCGATCGATATTTTAAACGCGTTAGCACAAGTTACCATAGCATAATGGTTAGGCTCTGATACCACTGTAAGTCTACGCTAGCGCCCCGGCAGTCTACAGAAGCCAAATGCGGAACAAAAACTTTTTAACTGGCGCTATCGTATACTTTAACCCGGATCTGCCATTATTGCTAAACTAACAAACTGTAAAGAGTGTAGAAAGGTTATACCGAACGATCCGAGTCCTTCGTTCTTTAACCATCATCCCACGCTCCGTTGCGGCTGCTCCGATCTCGTCGATCTCCGATCTCCTCGTCGAGGTGGCACCACATGATCGGTTCTTTAAACGGGCTCCCGCCTCTGACTTGAGGCAACTCGATCGTCAAGTTTGCTAAAAGAGACGACCAAGAATGATGTAGAGATTGAGTAGATGACTTTGTCTCACTTCGTCCAAGTCCGTGGACGATCGGTAAATGAAGCTGCCGAGGGAATTGGGTGATGGAATGAAATGAACTGTAAAATTCCATGCACCCCAAATACTATCATAATCTTTTCTAACCAAAATGAAACATCAAGTGAAGTGAGGAGGATAGAGAGGGCCGGCCACTTTTATGCAAGGAGGGAGGTGACCGTAGGAGCAAGTGGTGACCATAAGATATGAAGCTTCTCACAAAAATATCTTAAGCTTAACAAAACTCTTTAATGAAAACCATGACTCACATAAACACCTCATCATGCCTTTAATGCATCCAATGAAAACTCAACACCAATTAATCCTAGTCACCTCATCTAGAATCTTCTAGAACACTGACTCATCATATCTGAAGAAAAGATAAATCCGTCTTTAACAGAATGTTAAAAGACGGCTGATAGAAAACTGGAAACTTCCAAAAGTGATCCTGAAACGACTTTCAGGATAACCCCGAAACTGTATAAATATACCCGCATTTGTATTACGACCGAATACAAATGCAACTGAGACAAAGATATTATACCTACTCAATATAATACTCGGATCCGGCTTAAACCAAAGCCGACCAGTATCATCTGTCCGAAAATCGACACGTGCGTAAACGCACGTGCATTTTTCGAACCCTGCCATAAAACCATACGGCCTCTACAACGTTTCGCCCGAACTTGGGAAACTGTCTGTGGGGGACTCTAATGACTCGTCAGTACCCTGGCAGTGGGTTTAACCACAAACCGTCAGCAGCACTAGCAATGCGTAACGGCTGCCCATGGACTGACCTCAAGGGATGCCGATGAGCGCACTCATCCGGAAAACCCTACTGAGCCTAACAGTGACAATGTATATACAGTCCGGTCCGTTCGTCAATGAGTATCGCATATCTGCCTAGGGGCTAGTAACGTCAGACCCCCAATAGCAGTATAAGTCGTGTCGGAGTGTAGCCCAATAACACCCTGAGATACTACTGGAGTACCTACCAGTAAATCTCCTGCCATGGCCATGGACTTTGTGTAATGGCTCTCCTAGACACAGCACGACCTCGCCCCCAATACCGGGAGAGACGAATCCCCTGCCGATCCGCTCACGTGCCTCCATATGGCTCGGGACTGTACCCAAAAGCTACCTGTTTGCACGACTCCTTTGAGCCGTGGTAGGGTAGAAATCAAAGCACAGTGGGAACTCACACGAGACAAATGACGACCTCAGGTCGATGAACTAACCTGTACACATGTCACCAGGGAACTGCTATCTGACGGTAGATATAATACTAACTAGCAGATTCCCGGCGAGTCCTGTCCGGTGTACTCATAACCCAATGAGCACCTATATACATCTTAGGTGATCCAACTGACACCAGTGGCTTGTGAGACCTGCCACCGCCCCTCGTCGGGGTCTCGACTGTACACACTAGTCTACTCCGGAGTATCGATGCCCTGTCTCGAAACTCCCACGACTAGGGACCACAATTAAGGATATGCGTATAAACTACCCAACTCTCATGTATATGATCGCCATCATACTATTGGTAGTAAAGCAAGATCCTAAGGGCTCTATCAAAGTGTAACATGCAATCAGTCACCTGAACATGTACACGACTGATAAAGGGAAACCAGATAGCATACCATCATCTCGAGTAAGACTGTCCTACCGGGATAGGTCCTCCACAATCATTGCAATCACGTACCTGCGATCCAATAATTGACTATGAGGGCACTATCTCCAACATGTGCCACAGTTTCTTGCAGGTTTAGCCGTATAGGTTCCGTAGCGGCTTCGCTGGCACACTACTTTCTTCCGGGTGATTGCTTTGGTAGGTGGGTTCACTCGCATCGTGACCACCATTGTACTTTTATTTTTATTTCGGTTGGATCTAGTTAAAAGCTCCATCAACCATACTTGTATTTTTAGTAGACTTAGAAACCGTCGTTTGTATATTCTTTTGGACCTTGGGTCGTGATTATGTATTTACTATTATTCATGTTTTCTTGAGGATGCTTGTTGTCTTTTTTTTCTGAGTTTTGATTCTCGCCTCCGGCGTTGTATATTTATATCTTGCGTGGTTGTTTTCGCCATTAGGCGAAGAGCTAGCTCCCGCTTGGGGATGCCTTTTATTATATTACTTATATTGTTTTCAGGTTAAAATATACAATGGAGGTGCTGTCGAAATTTTCAATGAGGAAACATGTTTTCAAGATAGCTACAAAACATTGCGTTTTCTTATACTATTACTTATCTTTTAAAGAAGGAACCGGTTTTCATTATACCGTTATTTCAAAACTTCACCTCCACTATTTTCCCTAAAAGGTTTAGATTTCTGGGCTTTAGGCTTACTTGAATTAGGTGGGGTCCTATAGACTTCACATGATTCAAGTGCCAGTCACATGTCAATTCCGGGTCATGACAGAACTACATTCACCTTCCCAGGATGATACTGTAGGTTGATGTTGAAGTTGGCTATGAGTTCTAGCCATCTTCTCTGCCGCATGTTTAATTCCTTCTGAGTAAATACATACTTCAGACTCTTGTGGTCAGTGTATATATCCACTCGTTCTCCCAAAAGATAGTGGCGCCAAATCTTAAGTGCAAAGATAACGGCTGCCAACTCCAAATCATGTGTTGGATAGTTGCGCTCATGAACTTTCTGCTGTCTTGATGCAAAAGCTACAACTTTTCCTTGCTGGTGTAGAATACATTCTAATCTCTTACCGGAAGCATCATAATGTACAACGAAACCTCCAGCTTGATCCGGCATTACGAGAATAGGAGCAGAAATTAATCTTGATTTGAGTTCTACAAAAGCTTGTTCACATGTTTCTGACCACACAAATACTTCATCTTTACGTGTGAGCTTGGTCAGGGGTGCTGTAATCATCGAAAAACCTTCAATGAATCTTCGGTAGTATCCTGCTAATCCCAAGAAACTTCGTATATCTTTCACCGTCTATGATGTTGTCCATTCGCTGACAGCTGACACCTGACACCTTAGCTGGATCTACTGAGATTCCTTCGCCTGAAATGATATGTCTGAGAAATCCGACTTGATCTAGCCAAAATTCACACTTGCTGTACTTGGCATAGAGTTGATGTTGTCGCAATGTCTTCAGGACAATCCGTAAGTGCTCGGCGTGCTCTTTCCAATTCTTTGAATACACCAGGATGTCGTCGATGAAGATGACAACGAACCTGTCTAAGTACTCTCGGAAAACTTGGTTCATCAGATTCATAAGAATAGCAGGTGCATTGGTCACTCCAAATGGCATCACGAGATATTCATAATGACCATAGCGAGTCCTAAACGCCTTCTTCGGAATATCGATCTCTTTTACCTTCACCTGATGATAACCCGAACGAAGGTCTAGCTTCGAAAATACACAAGACCCACTTAGCTGATCGAAAAGATCATCGATGTGCGGTAGTGGATACTTTTTCTTAATCGTCACTTCGTTTAAAGCTCTATAGTCTACACACATCCTATATGAATCTTCTTTCTTCTTCACGAGCAAAACTGGAGATCCCCAACTTGAAGTACTGGGACGAATCCAACCCTTTTTCAGGAGTTCGTCCAAATGAATACGGATCTCCTTTAGTCCTTCAGGACTTAACCGGTACGGAGCTTTGATTACCGGTTGCGCACCAGGCAGTAAATCAATGCTGAATTCAAGAGCTCGATCGGAAGGCAAACATGTTATATCTTCAGGGGACACATCCTCGAACTCGCGAACTACCTCTGGCTTTTCTTCTACCGCCGGTAAAGTAAACATTTGTGCATTCTTTGGTTTGGCACGGAAGATTCCTGGCTTCAACATTATATCTCCACTCTTGAAGTAGAAGACCGGGTGTTCTGGTATCTCAAATACTACTCTCCTTTGATGACAGTCAATCGTAGCATAGAAAACTCCCATCCAGTCCATTCCCTACACAACATCGAAATTTGGGATGTCTAGTACTTTGAAATTCGCGTAGAATTCTCGTCCGCAAACTACAACTTGACATCGATCAAATCCCATAGTTGCCTTCAATACTCCATTCCCGGAACTGACATTCCAGCTTGAAATGAGTGGCTTCACGGGAATCGCATGCGTTCTCACAAATCATTGCGACATGAGCAGGGTGACGCTCCAGTATCGAACAATGCGAGTGCAGGAAGGGTGGCTACTAGTATGGTACCTAAGTTGTGTGAGGTTAGTTTTAGATATAAGAGAAATATAGAGCTATACAAGGAGTGAAAAGATGAAAGGATTGGGAATTACCAGTGATAACTTGGCCAGTGGCTTTGGCTTCCTCAACCGTCATTGTGAAAGCCTGACGTCTGGGTACATTCCTCCTTACTAGAGGCACATTCCTTTGTCCTTGGGGCACGTTTCTCTGCCATGTGGCATGTTTCTCTATGCCTGATGGAATTGATGAGGAGGTTGTGCAGGAGGTCCACGTGGAGGTGGTGCAGGTAGAGCAAGAAGAGGTGCAGGAGCCTGAAGACCTGGCCGCTGCGGAACTGTGATTGTGGGTCTAGGTGCTGGAGCTAGGTTAAGTCGAATGGACATGCTCCTATGGCGTGAGTGGATGTGCTACAAACCAAACACAGGCCATTTGCATGCCTGCAGTATTTCGCAAGGTGCCCATTCCTCTTGCAGTAGAAGCAAAAGTCTGGACTGGGCCGGTTAAAAGATCCTTCCGGTCTCCTGGGTGCAAAAGTTGGCCTGGAAGAGGCTCCTCCCACCATCTGTGTGGCAGGGTGTTTCACACCGGCAGTCTGTGGTCTGCCCTTCTTCTTCACAACTGCCTCATAATGTCGGGCAGCCTTCAAAGCGAGATCATGGGTTGGGAAATCCCCTAGCTAGTGCAGCTTGAATTTTCAGGTCCAACCCTTGCTGAAATCGTTGTGCCCGGATCTCACCAGTAGGAATCAGGTATGCTGTGAACCTGTTACAACCTTATGTTAGCAGTGTAATAAGTAATATCAGGAATTTGAATTTGAGACAATATCTTACCTGCTAAGCATGGTAAACTCAACATCGTATTCATCCACGGACTTGCTCCACATCGAGCCTTGTTGTAAATAGATGAACTACTGTTCCATGTCGAAACGAGCTGTCTCAGGGAAGTACTTTGTATCGAACATATCGCGAAATGTCTTCCATTCAATCGGTTGGGCGAGACGGCTTTCTTCAGCCTTCCACCAGACTTTGGCATTGTCTGTTAGTTGCAGCTTCGCAACTCTTACCTAAGTAATCTCTGGCACTTGTGCTACTGCCAAATCATCTTCGATAGATTGAGCCCATTTTTCTTCCTCCGGTGGGCTCTCTTTCCCAGAGAAATGTTTCGGGTGCAGTGCCCGGAATTGTTTGACTCCGGGTGTCTCGACTTCTGGGTGGTGCATGAAGATATCAGTCTGCTGCTGCTGACCCTCCAAGAGACTCTTGATTGCTTCAAGCAGTACCGTTTGCTCGTTGATGGGAGCTACAACGGTAGGTGGTGGTGGTAGAGTAGGTGGTGGAGTTTTGCCACTGACGTCGGTACTCGTGTTGTTCGGAGAATCCATGACCTTGGTAGAAAAGGAAAGGTTAGGATAAATTTAAGGAATTTGAAATGTAAAGAATGTATAGTTGCTGAATCTTACAATTCTTGTGCTATATTTCTCAAGACTTCATGCAGAATTGACCTGCATGGGCCACCAATAAAACTTGTCACGGCCCACTTTCCAGTATACGGAAGCGGTGACGTGGTAGGCCCGCAACGTATTTACTAAGAAATAAATACGTCAAGCGTAATTAAGCAATATATAAAATGCACAAGAAATAATAAGAGATATAAAATGAACATCAAATTTTATTAACATTCATCTTTACAATACAACTGCTTTAAAAAGGAAAGACACAATGATATAAAGTAATGCCTAAATAATGGCATATGAACTGAAAGTAAGTACAAGAAGCTAGAAGTCCGGATGGGCAGTGAACTGATCCAAGTCCTCCTGTTTGGGCTCGATCTCGTGTGAATCCGGTCCTCCTAACGAACATTCTAAAGAGATAAATAGACAGGAATGTCGTCAGCAAACTAGCGCTCAGTAAGTCCCAAAAGAAAGAATGGAATATAACAAGTAGTATAAAATGGAACTGGTAAGATGTACATGTATATGTTTGTTATAATAACGTAGTTGTTTTCAATTTGGTACATAAGGTATTTGTGTATGCGAGAGGAGTCTATCTTACCCCGTGGGCTATGGTAACATGTAGTACAAGACCCCATCAAAACCCACGGGACAATGGTACGAGAGTTCATGTAGGTGTCTTTTAGTGACCATCTCATGCCACGTTAATACATTCCGTACCAATCTACCCCGTTAACCCCGCATAATTTGTTGTATAGATTAAATTTACCAGACTTGCCGAAACAATGGATATAAGTTTTTCAGGTAAACAGGTTCAAGATGTAATCTTGTAGTCATGAAGTCATGTCAAGTTATAGCCATGGTTCGGTCAAGTCAAGTCAAGTATGTTGATATTGTTGTTTGATTCAGGTTCAGGTTCAAATATTCATGTTTAACTTTGGGTTCATGTTTGAATTGGATTCTGATTTGAGTTTGGATTCACGTTTGATTTAAGCTCAGATGGAGTCAGACACTTGTAACTGATTTGGATCCTGAATTAGATTTGGGATTCATCGGTAACTGCTGCACATGTACGGCAGGATTTGTGTCTTTTTCCAAGACAATTACCATTGATAACTCTGTTAAGTTTTTCTATCTTAAATAGGCCAGCACTCACTTTCTCCGGCTCACTGGGGCTCAAGAGAATTGATCCCGCTTAAACCTATATTTACTAAAGTCCTTAAATGTTGTTTTATGTAACTCTAGGGGGTTTTATGAAAATATTTTTAATATAATTAAAAATAAACCTTGAGATGTTACTTATATTATTTAGGGTTTTTATGAATGTGCATTTTAAGGATTTGAGGTATTTTAGTGATAAATATGTAGCTTGGATAGTTCAAGGTATTTTATTGTAAAATTTGTCTTTTGTTGATATCTTGATAGTATTTTGGTGAAACTTGAAATTCTTGAATATTTAGAAAAATGTAATTTTATTATATTTTGAAAATATATGGATTGGTAATATTTATATAATCATTAAAAATCAATTTTTTTAAGTAGAAAAAATGTGTTTTTCTTAAAAAACCGTATTTAAAACCTTTCAAGATCGAATGCCCGGTAAGGAGGTCTGCATCTCGCTCTAATAGCCCAAGGATGTGCAATAATCCGTATCATCTAATAGTGGGTCCTCTAAAGAGGCTTGTAGAGGCTTATTCGCAAAGGAATTTAAAATAAAATTTAAAAGAAAATCGGTTTTTATAGAAAATGGTATTTTAATGTAATATTGTAATCGTAACAAAAATACGTTCGAAGAGTATCGTGCTATGGAACCATGTGTGTATGTGAGAGGTAGGTCGTTACCTCGTGAATTTTACTAAAGGTATGTTTAAGCAAAACAAATAAAGATGGTATATACAAACCTCATGGTATTTTAATGTAAATGTTAATTTAAAGTTATTTTGCATGATATTTTTGATTAAAAGTTGATTCTAAGCATTGGTTTTATGTTAACAAGTATGGTATAGGAATATGAATGAAGAATATGTAAGAAAAAGTGGAATTATAGAGTTTTAGAAGAAAATGTCGGTATAACTCTACTTTCGACATATGTTTTGAAAATGAACTTTTAAAGAAAAAGAATGATAATTGGAAGGGACTTACAAGCTATTTAGATTAAGAGAATGTAGAAGAAGGGAGGGTTTTCATCGTAGCATTGCGGGGTCGCCGGAATTTGCTTCGATAATCGCTGGAACTTGATCGCTTGCTAACTCCTCCTCTCCACTTGTACTTAAGAATTTTTGAGAATTTTGGCTATAATTTTCAGAATGATGAAGGGCTAGAGCATGGGGTAGTATTTATAGTGTGGAAATTAGGGTTTTAGAATTAAAAAGGGTGAATTAAAATGCATTAAAATGATGATAAATTGGGAATTGAAAAGTCTCTATTTGATTGCAGAACAATCAAATAGTGCAGGGGAGTTAGGGGTAAGGGAAAGGGTTTGTGTGCAAAGCCCGGGCCTTATTGGCCACAGGCCGACCGTCGGTACCGGCCTCAAAGGTATTTCCGCCGGCCGATTTGGTGAGGGGGTCCGGTAGATTCTTTCCACGTGTTCCTCTCAGTGTTAATACTTTTTTGCACATATTTGATTTCTCTGTCTTTTCGTTTTTGTATGCATTGCACGTGTAAACTTTTGAGCTTCCAAAAAGTTCAAAAGAAAAATCAGAAAAATAATGTATCTGATGTGATTCGAACACAGGGACTACGTCACAGTAGTGCAGAGGCTTTACCAGTATGCTAAAAGTTGTTTCTTGCTGTTCTTAAACAAAATTTACTTATAAGTTGTACTCAGGCTTGTAAACTCCTTCTGTATATTAAACTGAAAAATTTTGTACAGTAAATTCAGAGTCGTTACAAACTCAGTAATGTTGAGAACGTAAATATGTAAAGTGGTTGGATTTTATTTTCAGTTGTCTATTCTTGTATCATTTTTATGTTGCTTATAGAGCCTTAACGTATTTTTATAGTAAATACGTTGCGGGCATGCCACGTCACCATTTCCGTTTACTGAGAAGCGGGGCGTGACAGGTTTTATTGGTGGCCCATGCAGGTCCGTTCTGCATGAAGTCATAAGCAATATGATACAAGAAAGATAAAATCTGACAACTTTTACATTTCTTACCTTTCAATTCCTTTGAATCTATCCTAATTCATTTTTTCTATCCAAGGTGATGGCTTCTTCCGACCCAATCAACATCAACGGCGAAATCCTATCACCACATACTGTTGCAACTCTAATCACTGAACAAACGGTGTTTCTGGATGCTATCAAGAGCCTATTTGAGGGTTAGCAGGGACAAACTGCTCTCTTTCATCAAGGATTGGTTCGCCCTGAAGCAAAAACTCCAAGAGTGAAACAATTCCGAGCACTATATCCGAAGAATTTCTCTGGGAAAGAGAATCCTTTAGAAGCTAAAGAATGGGCTCAAAGTACCGAGGATGACCTGGCAGCAGCTCAAGTACCAGAACTGGCTTGGGTTCGAGTAGCAAAACTCCAGCTTACCGATAATGCCAGGGTCTGGTGGAAAGCCGAGGAGAGTCAGATTACCCAGCCTATTGAGTGGAAGCTGTTTCGTGAACTTTTTTATGCCAAGTACTTTTCTAAGACTGCTCATTTTGAGATGGAGCAACGATTTGTCCACCTACAACAAGGGTCCATGTGTGACAAGTCAGTAGATGAGTACGATACCGATTTCACTATGCTCAGTAGATTTGCTTCCCATCTAATTCCCAATGCCGAGATCCGTGCCCGACGTTTTCAGCAAGGTCTAGACCTCCAGATCCAGACTGCACTAGCAACATGGGATTATCCAACTCATGAAGCGGTTTTGAAGGCTGCCCGTCACTATGAAGCCGTGGTCAAGAAGTTGGGAAAGCTACAGTCAGCCGGAGAAAAACGCCCAGTTAGCCAGATTACTGGAGAAGCCTCCACGAGGCTAGAATCTACAGCGCCATCCAGGAGGCCAAAAGGATCATTTTCTAACACTAGATCAAAAGTCTGTAATTACTGCAAGAAGTCGGGGCACCTGGTAAAGCATTGTAGACGAGCTAACGGTCTCTGTCTGATCTGTGGATCGCCTATGCATACTATGGAAGCTTGCCCACAATACAGAGCAAGCACAGCCCAAGCACCAAGACCAGCTATACAAGCTCCCATTCCTCGTTTAGTTTTTCCTGCACCAACTCGGCATGGAAAACCCTTACCTCCTCAGCAACAAGTGTACCATCGGGCACAAAGGATAGTGCCGAGACGCCAGGTTTTCACTATGTCGGCCGTAGAGGCTGAAACTATGGATTAGTAATCACTGGTAAAATTTCTTTCTATCCATTTTAGCTATTTCAAATTCTTTTAGTCTTTTGTCATTTTTTTTCCTCACACAATTTCAGTACAATTTTAGTAGTCCCTGGCCCCTTCTATACGACTGCTTCAACCTTAAACACCTTTGATATGTTACAACATCCTCATTGTGTAAATTTCGAGGACGAAATTTTTCTAAGGAGGGTAAGATGTAATGACCCCAAAATTCCTATACCTTCATATCATTTTTCTTTTTGTAAAAATACTGTATTTATTTGTTTTTGGGTATCCCCATATATTTTTTCTCTATTAAATATATCAGTTTATCACTCCTTCTATTTTGCCTATTTTATAATTTTTCAAATCCCAAACCCAAGTCAAGACAAATCCATTTGATTTTTTTCATTTCTTTTTTCTAAACCCGCTTTCTTTTCAAGATATGACATATATTTAATTCTTATTAAATATGTGCATGAACAAGCTTGTAGCTCATTGGTTAAGTCTTTATATTGTTATTCCATAGGTCACATGTTCAAATCCTCATTTTTGCAATTATTTTTTTTATCAATTTTATTCTTCTCATAACCTACAAAAGAGACATTTCATTCCATCTTCCTTTTAACTTCCAAAATAATTAGAATGGTTATGAGCTATAATTTATTAGAATTATGGTAGGCATAAACCTTTTTTATATGTCACTCCTCTTTTTTTTCTTCATCTCACATTTGTTAGTGTATATGCCCTAGAGGCCATTACTGTATCATACTAGTTTGTATATTACTTAATGGAAGCTTGGGATATTCACCTTGTATAAACAATCTTGCTCAATATAGTAGTATGCTACTTGGTTTGTTTCTACTTCAATGTGTACATGTGTTTATTTTAGTATATCACCTATACACATTAGTGGAGCCCTTAGGATCTTTGCTTGATTACCAGCGTTGTGATGACAGTCACACTAGTGGGGGCTGGGTAATCTATAAGCACATCCTTATACAGGTCCCTAGTCGCAGGACTATCGAGACATGGCATCGATACTCCGGAGTAGACTAGCGTATGCGCTTCTCATCCCAGTGTGGGAGATGGTCTGTCCCACAGCCATCAGTACGTCGTACTGGAGATAGTATACGGGTGCTCGTTAGGTTACGAGTACACTGGACAGGACTCGTCGGGAACTGACCGGTTGGTATTATACCCATCGTCAGTTATCAGTTCCCAGGTGACATGGGTACAGCTTAGTCCGCTGACTTGACACTGTCACTTCGCCTCGAGTGTGTTCCTACTGTACTTTGATTACTACCTTACCACGGCTCAAAGGAGTCGTGCAAACAAGTGGTAGTTGGGTGCAGTCCCGAAGCACTTGGAGGCAGTGACGGTTAGACAGGATTCGTCTCTCCCGGTATTGGGGGTTGACATCGCGCTGTGTCTAGAAGAGCCATTACACGAGTAGTCCCTGGCCAGGGCAATCGAGATATACTGGTAGGCTTCCAGTGTTATCTCAAGGTGTTTTGGGCTTCACTCCGACACGACTTGTACCGCTATTAGGGGACTGACGTTTACCGCCCCCTAGGCCCGCCATGCGATGTATCAGACGAACAGACTGGACTGTACGGAGACTGTCACATTCAGGCTCAGTAGCAGTTCAGATGGGTTTCACCTCGTCAGTCTTCTTGTCGGCTTCTACCTGGGGACCGTTACGCACAGCTAGTGCCGCTTGCGGTCTGTGGTTAAACCCACTGCCAGCGTAGTGTCGAGTCTTTAGAGTCCCACACAGAAAGCTATTCGCTTTTAGGCAAAAGAGTAGAGTTCGCATGGTTTTGCGACAGGTCGCATGGTTTTGCGACAGGGTTCGGTCACATCCGTGCACTTATGCACGTACAGTGTCCGGACAGTTAACACTAGCGGGCTTTGGTTTAAGCCAGATCCTAGTGTACGTTTTGGGATTGGATTTATCCAGTATGTATTCGTTTTCCTCGGAACGCGGATGCGGGTGTGTATGCACAGTTGACGGAGAGACAGAGGCAGAGGATTCTCATTAGGGTTGTTGACCGTTGACTGTTGACTATTGACTTTTTGCTCAACCCTAATGAGAATATGATATATGATTAACAATAATATTAATTAAGTATTATGGTGACATGGTTGTTGAGGGGTTGACTTTGTTGACTTGTTGACTTTGTTGACTGGTTGACTAGGTTTGACTAGTTGACTATCATGATGACAATGGCTATCATTTCATGGCAAAGACTTTTTACTTGCTTGTTTCTCTTGTGAGAAATGAGTGCATGAAATGATATGGCTATTGTAGCTTAAACCATTTACACAATACTTGATTACTATTTTGTTATGATGGCTTTGGATTATGAGAGCCAAGAGAGAAAAGTCTTTCTCATTCTATCATTTCCATTCTCTCTCTTGTTCTTGAGCTCTCATCTCCTTCCTCTTGCTCTCCCTCTTTTGAGTCTATGGTTCACTTGTCTCATGTGTTGAGAACCAAGAACCAGAGTAAAATCCCAACACACTCTTCTCTACTCATTCTAGTTCATAAGGTTTAGCAAACCAAGTGAACTAGTTTCTTCAAAGACCGAAGAAGAAGCCGAAGGTAGAAGCTTTCGAGGTGGATCTATTTTCGGCACAAGGAGACGACGGAGTGAAGCCGATCCGGACAACCATCGAGGCTTGAAGACGAAGGAGTTCAAGAAAGAAAGGTATAACCCCCTAACCGAGTAGTTAACAACTCCTAGTTAGGTTGTTAGTTAGATGTTTAACAAAGATCCAGTTTTGAGTCCATGTTACCACCTCTAGAAAAATTGTTTTTCGTCAAATTCCGCATGCCCGAAAGTACCGGGAGAGGTAGCATGGACTTACAGTGGTATCAGAGCCAGGTTAAACTCTATCTAACATGTTAGCAAAGTAGCTAGAAGATCGATCAAAGAAAAGTCGCAAAACGAACCCAAAACTGTCAAGTTTCTGCCGAAATTTTTTCTGTTCAAAAATTGATAAATTTTATCTTAAAAATCGGCTCAGGCTTTTGTGTGAACACCCAAGAAATTTCGTCCCCTGAATCGTTCAATGTGCCGCGGAAACGCGGCGGGAGCGTGCTCTCGCCGCGGTTCCGCGGCCGAGTTAACTCGGTCGGGGAAAATTCTTCTTGCAGAGTGCTTATGGGGTTGTTTTGGGATTTTTGGAATATGTATTTTCTGCCCAGATTTTCCAGAACGAAAATTTTGTATTTGGGGCCTATAAATCCGTATTTTTGATCGAACTTCTAAAAGACTTAAGCTGACGGGTTTTTCTGTGATGTGATATTTGTATTGAATGTCTGCTAATCGCTATATGTCGATTAGTGGGGGTTATACAAATCTGTGATCTGTAATGTTATTGGAATGTGTATATGAATTCATTGGATTGTCGCGGGTGAATAGCCAGGGGTTGTGAGGCGAGAGTTTTCTTTTCTTTCAATTCATGTAAATTTGTAAATTGATGTAATAATTATTTGTATGGCCGCACAACCGGGTCGGGGTTGTAGCCGTCATTGTATAATTTCTTTTTACTGTTTTTGCTCCTAGGATAGACCCATGGAGGGGGTGCACAAACTACCGGGTATGCCGAAGTGCCGAGTGGCCTACTCACGGAGATGATGGAGGTTGCTTCGCTTCGGGTACTTGGCGGGTAGTTTGCCGCACCCGTAGGGGTCTTGGGTGGGGTATTGGCTATTCACCGCGACCGTGTAATCTGTTTTTCGTTACAGGCTCGTACGAATTGCAGGTTCCTAGTATATCCAATGTGTTCATCTGTGATCTGAAATGTCTATCATTGCAATATATCTATATATGATATTATTTAGGCGTTGCTTATGTTTTACAGCCGCGCTAGCCCAGCCCCCGCTCTGTCGTTAGTTAAGTAACCTAACGGGTAATGACGGGGCCCCATGGCGAATGCGAATGACATAAGCGTACGTCATATTTTGGTTGTTTTCTGCAATGGTAGGATTAAATGATGGGACGCATTAAAAGAACTAATGCAAGAATATCACGCATTAAAAGAACTAATGCAAGAAAATAAACCAAGTAAAAGTCGTTGGAACACTTTCGAAAAACCACTCGGTTCTTTTCAAAACTAACTTTTAAATGCGGAGCTTGAGCCACTCCTTTTAAAAGCTATCTCGTTCCATCGACCATATCAAGTTCACTACGTTCACGGTTTCGCCAAAACCATTCGTAGCCCTCCGTCGTTTCACATAAATAGTCAATAGTATTCAAGCTATGTATGTTGGCCAAAGTCAAGGCATAGTGATTAGTAGCTATTGGGTATTCGTGTGTAGCATAGATAGATGCGTTGGTTTGGGACAGTCGTACTGCCATTTTGGCCAAAGTCAAGGGTATGTATGGGTGGATCCAAATTAACCTGGAGAATGACGGGTAGAACTTGACATGTGACTTATGATATTTTGGCCAAAGTCAAGGTCATAAGAGTATGGGGCAAAAATCCACATCGGGAGTTTCAAAAGAACTGAAACTTGCTAGTGTTGCATACCATTTGGAGTGTGATGATTCTGGTAGGATTCCTTCAGTTTCGTCACGTGATGATATTTGGATCCCGATCCTACTGTGAGTATATGCTACTCCTCGGAAAATTTCTCACTTAACGATCAATGCTATAAACCTAGTAGGTGTCTAGAAAGGTGTTAGCGGGTCTACGCCCCCAGGGAAAAGAGGTTCTTGAATTAAGGAACTTCGCGAAAGCGTTGGAAAACCTCCCTCGAAGTACCGACACCAGCCTGGCCGAACGGTTAAGCAGGTATTGTACGGTGAGATTGATCCTGACTAATTCTTCCTTTTTGGTTTAAGGAGGGATTCGAGAAACAGTGGGAGCCATCCTGTTTAGACAAACTAAAAACCACTCTAAACTTGCAAGAGCATCATACTGAGTGTTTCTTCTTCTCTCTCCTAATTGCAGCGACCAATCGACATGACTGGACTTAAGTTACTTCTAGATAAAAACATACTGACAGGGCCAAACTACAAAGATTGGCTCAGGAATGTCAAAATGGCAATCACTTACGACAAGCTGGGGTATCTTCTTACCACCAAAGCTCCCCCCGTCCCAGGTCCCACCTCCAGCGTCGCGGATAAGGAAATCCGTAAGACTTGGGAGATTGATTGCGCGAAGGCCAAGTGCCTCGTGCTTGCCTCTATGGACAACGAACATCAGAGGAGGCACGAGAATATGGACCTAGAATTCATATTTCTCCATACAAAAGAACTGTATGGAGAGCAGTCTCGTATCGCAAGGTACGAAGTGTCGAAGAAGTTATTTTCGGCAAGATTGGCCGTCGGATCATCGGTAGCGGAACACGTGCTTAAGATGATTGGCTACATTGAGGAGCTCGCGGAACTTGGGACCACGTTGGAGAGTGAGCTCTATACGGACTTGATTCTCCAGTCCCTTCCTTCCACTTACGCCCAGTTTATACTGAACTTCAACTTACAAGAAAAAGAAGTTGAACTTTCAGAACTCCTCAACATGCTGAGGAGCGCAGAGGGCACCCTACAGAAAGGTAGGGAAACATCCACTTTGTTTGTAGGAGGATCTTCCTCTTCTAGGTCCAAGGCGAAAGCCAAGGGAAAGAAGAAGAAAGCCCCCGCTAAACCAAGGGGCGGTGTTAGTAAAGTGGATATGAAGGGAAAAGCAAAAGCAACAAAGAAAGCGGGGCAGCTTGTGGATAAAGAAGAATGCTTCTATTGTCATAAGAAAGGACACTGGAAGAATGATTGCAGGGCTTGGAAAGCCAGGACACAGGAATTGAAGCAGGCTGCGGCTTCAGCTTCAGGTGTGTATGTTATTGAAAACTGTCTTTCAATAAACTCTACTTCCTGGGTATTGGATACCGGATCAGGATCTCATATCTGTAATTCTTTGCAGGCGTTGAGAAACCGTAGGGTTTTGAAGGCAGGTGACATGACCCTCAAAGTTGCAAACGGAGCTAGCATGGATGCTAAGGCCATGGGGGACTATCACCTGGGAATGTCAGAAGGACATGTTTTGGTTTTGCGTAATTGCTTTTTTGTATCCAACGCAACTTGTAATATCATTTCTGTATCTTTGGTTTCTAAAGAAGGTTATGAATTTGCGTTTGTAAGTAATGTTGTAAACATTCACCTTAATCAAGTTTTGATTGGGTCAGGTACATTAAGCAATGGTATATACGTATTAAACCAACCACAGATTTTCAATGTCCAGAACACACACAAAAGAAAGTCTCCGGAAATAAATCAGGCTTTCTTATGGCATTATAGACTGGGTCACATCAATGAGAGAAGGTTGACGAAGTTACATACAGAAGGATATTTGAATCCGTTTGAATATCAATCGTATGCCACTTGTCAATCCTGTCTCAAAGGAAAGATGACAAAGACTCCGTTCACTGGACACGGAGTAAGAGCGAGCGAACTCTTGGGACTCGTACACAGCGACGTGTGCGGTCCAATGTCTACACATGCGCGAAGCGGTTATTCTTACTTCATTACTTTTACGGATGACTTTTCAAGGTACGGTTATGTCTTCTTAATGAAACATAAGTCCGAAGCCTTTGGAAAGTTCCAGGAATATAAGAATGAAGTAGAAAAAAAAACCGGCAAAAGTATTAAGATTCTAAGATCGGATCGAGGTGGAGAATACTTGAGTGCCGAGTTCCTGGACTATTTAAAAGAGAACGGAATTCTCTCTCAGCTTACTCCTCCATACACTCCGCAACATAACGGTGTATCGGAGAGACGGAACCGAACCCTATTGGATATGGTTCGGTCCATGATGAGTAACGCTGAGTTATCGCGATCGTTCTGGGGGTATGCGCTAGAATCAGCTGCATACCTTTTGAACCGAGTTCCTACTAAGACTGTGCCTACTACACCATATGAGATGTGGTGTGGGAAGAGACCCTATCTTAAGCACATTAAGACATGGGTAAGTCCAGCTTTTGTTAAAAAGCAGCATGCGGACAAGCTCGAGGCACGCTCAGTACAGTGCAAGTTTGTGGGATATCCAAAGAATTCCAAGGGATATTTCTTCTACTACGAAGAGGAACAAAAAGTTCTTGTTTCTCGTCATGCCCACTTTCTAGAACACCAGTTCTTAGAAAAGGAAATAAGTGGGAGCGCAGTAGAACTGGAAGAAATTCCAGAACCACAGACCATTACTGAAAGCTTAGTGGAACCAGAGGGTTCAAAAGAACAGGACATTCCTACGCCGCTCCGCAGGAGTAGTAGGCAGTCTCATCCGCCCGAGAGATACTACGGTTTTCTCATAGACGGGGATAGAGAGGATTGCATCATAGATTATGATGAGCCTACTAGCTTCCAGCAAGCCGTTCAGAGCGTCGACTCGGTAAAATGGCTGGATGCAATGCGGACCGAAATGGAGTCCATGTACACCAACAAAGTATGGACGTTGGACATTGTTCCAGACGGGGTAAAACCCGTAGGATGCAAGTGGATCTTCAAAAGGAAGATTGGTGTAGATGGACAGGTTGAGACCTATAAAGCTAGACTGGTTGCAAAGGGTTTTCGTCAAAGACCTGGTTTGGACTATGACGAGACCTTTTCTCCAGTAGCTATGCTGAAATCCATTCGGATCCTTCTTGCCATTGCTGCCTTCCACGATTATGAGATTTGGCAGATGGACGTAAAGACTGCTTTTCTAAATGGAAATTTGGAGGAGTGTGTTTATATGGACCAGCCAGAGGGTTTCATTCAGAGTGGGAGCAGCGGAAAGGTGTGCAAGTTTCTTAAGTCCATCTATGGACTAAAGCAGGCATCGCGGAGTTGGAACATCTGTTTTGATGAGACGGTCAAGGAATTTGGCTTTATCAAAAATCCAGATGAACCATGCATCTATAGTAGATTTGTAGCGAGAACTGTAGTATTCCTCGTTTTATACGTGGATAACATTCTCTTAATAGGAAATGACATTCCTATGCTACAATCTGTCAAGGGGTTCTTGTCACACAGGTTCTCCATGAAAGACCTGGGTGATGCCTCATACATCCTGGGGATTCGGATCCATCATGATAGATCCAAGAGGATATTAGGACTTTCGCAGTCCAGGTACATCGACACCATACTGAAAAGATTCAGTATGGAAGATTCCAAGCGCGGTAATCTACCGGCTTGTCACTGGATCACCCTCTCCAAAGAGATATCTCCCAAGACTGATTTGGAAAGGGATCACATGTCTATTATACCCTACGCTTCTGCGGTAGGCTCTATAATGTATGCGATGTTGTGTACCAGACCGGATGTAGCTTATGCACTGAGTGTAGTAAGCCGGTATCAGTCAAACCCAGGGGAGAAACACTGGATAGCGGTAAAGAACATTCTCAAGTACCTGAGAAGGACTAAGGAGATGTTCTTGGTGTATGGCGGAAAAGACCTCCAGATCGAGGCCTTTGCTGACTCCAGCTTCCAGAGTGACAAGGATGATTCCAAGTCCATGTCGGGTTTTGTCTTTACCCTCAATGGAGGGGCGGTGTGTTGGAAGAGTTCCAAACAGGAAATCGTTGCAGACTCGACGATGAAAGCGGAATACATCGCTGCATCTGATGCCGCAAAAGAAGCTGTCTGGATGAGGAAGTTCTTGAAAGAACTTCAGGTGGTTCCGTCCATTATTGATCCAATACCTCTGTATTGCGACAACAACGGGGCTATAGCTTTAGCAAAGGAACCCAGGTCCCATCAGAGATCCAGACACATCTTGAGGCGGTTTCACCTGATCAGGGAGATCGTGGATCGCCAGGAGATCGAGGTTCGGAGGGTCGCTTCAGAAGATAACACTGCAGATCCATTCACCAAGGCCTTGCCCCAGACTCAGTTCGAGCGGCTGATCGAGATGATAGGTCTTCGATACGCCAGTACATGGCCTTAGTGCAAGTGGGAGATTGTTAGTGTATATACCCTAGAGGCCATTACTGTATCATACTAGTTTGTATATTACTTAATGGAAGCTTGGGATATTCACCTTGTATAAACAATCTTGCTCAATATAGTAGTATGCTACTTGGTTTGTTTCTACTTCAATGTGTACATGTGTTTATTTTAGTATATCACCTATACACATTAGTGGAGCCCTTAGGATCTTTGCTTGATTACCAGCGTTGTGATGACAGTCACACTAGTGGGGGCTGGGTAATCTATAAGCACATCCTTATACAGGTCCCTAGTCGCAGGACTATCGAGACAGGGCATCGATACTCCGGAGTAGACTAGCGTATGCGCTTCTCATCCCAGTGTGGGAGATGGTCTGTCCCACATCCATCAGTACGTCGTACTGGAGATAGTATACGGGTGCTCGTTAGGTTACGAGTACACTGGACAGGACTCGTCGGGAACTGACCGGTTGGAATTATACCCATCGTCAGTTATCAGTTCCCAGGTGACATGAGTACAGCTTAGTCCGCTGACTTGACACTGTCACTTCGCCTCGAGTGTGTTCCCACTGTACTTTGATTACTACCTTACCACGGCTCAAAGGAGTCGTGCAAACAGGTGGTAGTTAGGTGCAGTCCCGAAGCACTTGGAGGCAGTGACGGTTAGACAGGATTCGTCTCTCCCGGTATTGGGGGTTGGCATCGCGCTGTGTCTAGGAGAGCCATTACACGAGTAGTCCCTGGCCAGGGCAATCGAGATATACTGGTAGGCTTCCAGTGTTATCTCAGGGTGTTTTGGGCTTCACTCCGACACGATTTGTACCGCTATTAGGGGACTGACGTTTACCGCCCCCCTAGGCCCGCCATGCGATGTATCAGACGAACAGACCGGACTGTACGGAGACTGTCACATTCAGGCTCTGTAGGAGTTCAGATGGGTTTCACCTCGTCAGTCTTCTTGTCGGCTTCTACCTGGGGACCGTTACGCACAGCTAGTGCCGCTTGCGGTCTGTGGTTAAACCCACTGCCAGCGTAGTGTCGAGTCTTTAGAGTCCCACACAGAAAGCTATTCGCTTTTAGGCAAAAGAGTAGAGGCCGCATGGTTTTGCGACAGGTCGCATGGTTTTGCGACAGGGTTCTGTCACATCCGTGCACTTATGAACGTACAGTGTCCGGACAGTTAACACTAGCGGGCTTTGGTTTAAGCCAGATGCTAGTGTACGTTTTGGGATTGGATTTATCCAGTATGTATTCGTGTTCCTCGGAACGCGGATGCGGGTGTGTATGCACAGTTGACGGAGAGACAGAGGCAGAGGATTCTCATTAGGGTTGTTGACCGTTGACTGTTGACTATTGACTTTTTGCTCAACCCTAATGAGAATATGATATATGATTAACAATAATATTAATTAAGTATTATGGTGACATGGTTGTTGAGGGGTTGACTTTGTTGACTTGTTGACTTTGTTGACCGGTTGACTAGGTTTGACTAGTTGACCATCATGATGACAATGGCTATCATTTCATGGCAAAGACTTTTTACTTGCTTGTTTCTCTTGTGAGAAATGAGTGCATGAAATGATATAGCTATTGTAGATTAAACCATTTACACAATACTTGATTACTATTTTGTTATGATGGCTTTGGATTATGAGAGCCAAGAGAGAAAAGTCTTTCTCATTCTATCATTTCCATTCTCTCTCTTGTTCTTGAGCTCTCATCTCCTTCCTCTTGCTCTCCCTCTCTTGAGTCTATGGTTCACTTGTCTCATGTGTTGAGAACCAAGAACCATAGAGTAAAATCCCAACACACTCTTCTCTACTCATTCTAGTTCATAAGGTTTAGCAAACCAAGTGAACTAGTTTCTTCAAAGACCGAAGAAGAAGCCGAAGGTAGAAGCTTTCGAGGTGGATCTATCTTCGGCGCAAGGAGACGACGGAGTGAAGCCGATCCGGACAACCATTGAGGCTTGAAGACGAAGGAGTTCAAGAAAGAAAGATATAACCCCCTAACCGAGTAGTTAACAACTCCTAGTTAGGTTGTTAGTTAGATATTTAACAAAGATCCGGTTTTGAGTCCATGTTACCACCTCTAGTAAAATTGTTTTTCGTCAAATTCCGCATGCCTGAAAGTACCGGGAGAGGTAGCATGGATTTACAACATTTCTATCATTTCTCATCTTTCTCTTCATCTTGATTACTCAAAGAAGAACATGAAGAAGTTCTCAAGAAGATCTCGCTAAAAACGCAAGGCTATCGGTGGATAGACAAGCCCGGTGACAATACCGGTTTGTGCATGTAAGCCCTCTTCGTTTCTTCTTCTCCTTTTGTAGAATCATCCTCATCCTGTTATGTCTCCACTGATGTCCATACTTGCCAACTTCGTCTGTAAACTAGAAAAGTCACATAAAATAAATAGATAAGCTAATAGTTAATTGTTTTGTAAACTTATTTACTTTCATGAATATGATACATTTTTAACTAGTAGTGATTATCTTATTTCATATTTTAGTAGTTATGAAAATATATGAATCGTGTCATCCTATACTGCATACCATCACATAACGCGATCGTTTATTCAAAACGAAAGAAAAGTGTTTAATAATTTTTGTGTATATATATATCGATTTTAGTATATATATCATGACCGATTCGTAAGCTTATCCATATGCCTTTCATAATTTATTGCTTGCTATTTTTATTTTATTTTATTTATACTTATTTTTAAAAGAAAATGAGATTTCAAATAAATACCATGACCTTGTTAATCTCAAATACCACCTTGAAGAAATACCTTTACCTTCAAAATAATTTTTAGAAAATCAATCTTGACTTGGAAATTTTAGGAAAACTAAATTATATGCTAGATATAATTTTAGATTTATGGTAAAAATTCCATATCAAACCGAAAAACGTTTAGGAGTTACGTAGTTTTTTTTTTATTTACTGTTTTTAAAACTAGAAAACCGCCAATAAGGGTCTTCTTCGAGAGACCATAACTCTATAATTGTTTATCTAAATTAAGTGTTTTCAGATGTTTTGAATATCTACATCAAAATATATAAAATTTCTTAGTTGTAAGTTTTTACTAAAAATCGACGTAAAATATAGAAAACCGCGTTACAATATTTAATGACGAATCTAGACAGAATCTATCCTGATTCGCACAGTATTTTTAAATATGACATAACTGGAACTCCCGATATCCGTTCGTGACAAACTTTAGATGTATAGATATACAATTGATAGAACTATAACTTTCTGTATATTAGATTACTTAGAAATGCATGAAACACCCCGATATAGGCTTTACAATACAATATATAGTTGCTGTCCAGAAATCTAAATTTCTGTTTTAAATGCTGATATTAAAATGATCATAACTAGAGTTTTAGAAATCCAAATCACGTGAATCTTGGTGTTTTGGATAATTATATTGAAAGACCTACAATTTCATATTAATTTTTGAAACCTGAAATCCGATGAAAATTAACTCAAATTGCATCTTGAAAATATATGACGGTGCTGAAGAGATTCTGATCTGTTTTGCTCGACGATACAAAAACGAGTATATCTCCCAAACCGGTAGTCATATTTAGGCAAGACTGGAACCCACGCGTGTACAACACTTAGATTTATATTTCTGTTTATATTCCGAAATTGATTGACTTGATTGATTAGTCGTACACAACACTTATTTACAACATTGTTTTTAGACGTTACTTGTATACTTATCTCATATCATGTTCTGTGATTGCTTATTTATTTTTATCTATATGACTTGTGATTAAACCGTTACATGCTAGAATTGACTTGATTTTGACATGACTCAATCATGAATACTTGAACCCAATATGTACATAATTGTGTGAAAAAGTGTTTGTAGAATAACCGCAATCAATAACGGTGTCGCTTGTAGCTAGCCGAGATGAGTACGGGTCGTCCGCAGGGAAACGTAGAATATTTTATTCTTACTTTAGGCGTGTTGAGAAAGAAAGGAGGAAGAATAAAGAATATTGTAAAATGGTTGTAGGATCTAGATCTACGTTGAACAAGAATGCAAAATATAGATCTAGATTAACTACGGATGTAAGTTTATATAAGAAGAGGGCTTATAGGGTTCATTAGGATTTAGTAGTTATGGATGATTAATTAAAAATTACTCTTTTAATCCTTTAATAGATTTAAAACTAGAACGACGGTGATGCATGTAGATTAGGGTTTCTGGAGGGAAAAGGAATCCCACTCTTAACCCTTATCTCGACACGGAACTCCGTTCATATCTAGCCTTTAACAAAACAATCATTAATCTAATCTCTAATCGCGGTCGGGACTAACAATGAATTGTTAGCGCGCCCGATTAGGATGTTAATGATTCTTTTGATAAAGTTTATAAACTTTATAGGACTTAAAAAGAGTTTAGAGATGTTCATCATCCATTAGCCTACCCTAATCCTACGAACCCTAACAAGCGGAGAATTACTCGCGCATGTTGGGAGAAAAAGAGATGGAGAGAAATTGCATAATTAAACTACGAAGAAACAGAATAAGAAAAAGAAAGCTACCTTTATTAATCAACAATATTCATTACACTTTGATTCCTTAGAAAATGATTACAAAGACTAGTTTGCTTCTCGATCTCTTCCAAGGAGGTAGACGAACAGTTGATGATCAGTCTGCGTGAGCCGTCTTGGACTTCGTGATAATGTCGACTTGATGATTTTTCCAAAAGGCTCTCGGTCTTTATTTATAGTCCCAAAGCCAAAAACTTAGTCTCCTAAATTGGAAACCATTAGTTAGGGTTTCACCAGAAAAATTGCACCTCCTGAATCTTCTCCCCTGCGGCGGATCCGCGGCCAAAAGGGGGGTATGGCCGCGGATCCGCGGCCATATGATCTGGCCCCTTGATCAATTTTCTGTGGCTTCATCTGTGTGACATGTGGCGATCTCTGGAGCCTTTGGAACTTGGAAATCTTCTCGTAGTTGCTGCCAGACTTGATTTCTAAATTTCGCTTTCTTAATTAGGCAGGTTGGCTTTAACAACTTGATTTCCTTGATTTTAGTCCTGCAAATTCTGCACAACAACTCAAATGATATTTAGTAGAGTTTGTTTTCTTAAGATTTGGTCAATGATATTTCTTGCATACATTTTCCTACCAAATGCTAATTATAATATATAAATACATAAAAATAGTCTTTTTACAGATAAACCCTCATATGTATCATATATTATAATAAACACCTTTTCTAATATAGAAATAGTAGGAAAAATGTAATAACAAATGTGCAGTTTTATCAACTGAACAAATACCCCCAAACTTATCTTTGATCGTCCCGAGCAAACTAGTTTATTCAAGAGAAGGAGAAAAAGAAAGGAGAAAACTAAGCACACTTTCGTAGGCAAACACGATTGCACTGAGCACGTGCAACAAGCCGTTAAACCTCTAGGTGTCCATAGTAGGAGGAATGTTGTCTCCTGAGGGTTTTCAGCGGATTACACCCACAAAATCCTATAATAAAAGAGAGATGGTGAAATTTACATAAAAAGATAAGAACCATAAAAAAAAGACTTTGAAAATAAGAGTTTCCAACTACACTAGCTTTTCAGTTGTCATGAGCCCTATCTTAATAGTCATGAAAAGATGTTAGAAATCACATTATCCCTCAATAAAACATCATCTTTATTCTTCATTTCTACCTTTCATCCAAACATTAATCATATAACCCTACGTGTGTGTAATGGACATCCCTACACTCGGAGAATTCAATTCAAGCTATCATACTCTTGTCCATCTACCTCAGTACTTTTTAATTTGATGAATATTTATATGGATTTGCTCACACATTTTCATGCGACCGTTAATACTTCTTGAGGTACTAACCGACCGATTACTTATGTGCTTGCTGATTAGGTGATAGTATTTTCCTCGTCTTGCACCACCTAAGGCTTAGCAGTAACTCCCAGACCAGTTGGTCTAAGGCACTAGGTGATGAAGCACCCTCGCTATTTTTTTATTGCTGCCTTGGCGATAACAAAACCAGCGTTCATTTTTTTCTTCACCGTTTTATATTTTATTCATTTTTTTTATTTCCTTCATACTTTGGCTTTTAGACAAGAGCATTTCAAGGTATCCTCTACTATCCCGAGTTTCAAGACGTGTGTAAGTGCATATAGTAGGATATCAACATTCAAATGTTTGACTTCCAGAATAGAAACTATTTTTCAGACTTATTGTAATACCCAGCCCCTTTTATACCAAATTTGTATTCTGTTACTTTAGAATTCTATTTATTCTTAGTTATAAATTATTTATTTTATTTATAATTTTATTTATTTTATTTATAAATTTATTTCTTCTAAACCCATTTTCTTTCAATAATCTCCAAACCCTATTATATCTATACTTTTCCTTATCCTCAGCCCAACTCTTTTTCCATTTTATTTTATTCCTTACGGTCCAATATCCAAGCCCGGCCCCATTCATTTTCCCATTTAATCTTTAAACTCTTATTACTGATCGGCCCAGTAAAAAAAATCCCAGCTCACTCCCTTTTGTTTTATTAAAAATTTTCCTTTAAAATCTTCAGCCCACTCCTCCAGCCTGTGCCTCCAACCCGACCCGGCCCGCTTCGCCACTCCTTCGTCCCGAACGGCTCTTTCCCATTTTTCCCGCCCACGCCACCGTTTCCGATTCCGTCGCCTCCGCCCTCGCTCGCGCGAACGTTACCCCACGCGCTCCCCTCTCTAACCCCGTCGCCCTCATTCCTCTCTCTCTCCTCTCAAAGCTCTTTCCTTTCCCCTACAACCCACGTCTCCGACGAGAACCCACGCCTCACCGGCGGCCTCGCCTGCATCCCCGACTCCTCCGGTGACCACCAAACTCTTCGCCTCCTTCCCCGAGCTTGCCTCACCAAAACCCAAGCTCCCCCTTCAGCCTCCACGGAACCCCCTGCACACACCCGAGCTCCATCCCCTCCTCCTCTCTCGCTCTGCACCTACCTGCAACCTCTAACGATCGTCGATCATCCCCGATTACCACCTCCGCCTCACCCGCTCCCTCCTCACCTCACCTCTTCGCAACACCCTCGTCCTCGACAATCCCACATCCATCGGCCTCCAAGCTTCGACCACCATCGTCGACGTAGCTCGTCGTCGTCTTCATCGCCAAACACCCTACACCCACTGCCCCGAACCCCTCGCTGCGCGTCAGCCACCACCTTCACCTCCGGCCTTCCTCCCTCTCCCTCGCTCTCCCCTCTCCCTGCAATCTCCTTCTCCCTTTCTCACTCTCTGTTTTTCTCTTTCTCTCAGCTCTCTCTCACTCTGTCACACTCTCTCTCTCTCTCTCAGTCCTCTTTCTCTCTCTCTCACTCATCTCTCTCTTTGCCTCCACATACTCTCTCCCTCTGCAAATCCCTCACCCTCGGCCTCGACAACATCAGCGATCCCTAGCCCCGACACTGCCTGAACTCGCAACAACCCCTTCTAGTTCGAACCAAGCCGTGCCAACCAGTTCAAGCCGAGGCCAAATCTTGACGTTGCCGCTCGCGCGTGTGTCACTGCCGTGCCGCACGTGTGCCGTATCGCAGCCGTGTGCCCCAACGTCTCCAGGCAAGTCCCCGCTTGCTACATGCTATTTATTATTAGTTTACAAATTAAAATCGTATATATATCTCATGTTTTGCCTTATGTTAAATATTGCAACAAAACTGTTCGATACTTGTCCTCTTAGAAAATCATTATCACATTTGACGGAACTGGATATATTACATTGGCCCTTCTAGGGATGGATAACGTGTGCAAATTTCGCTGGAAAATACGACCGTTAACGACTAAAACAACTACCCCCAAGTTTAACCGTAAAACTGGAATTTTATTGTACCTGAAAACCGTTAAATTCACCATAAATCATATACACACTAGAATGGTGCGTTCGATGGCTCAAATCGAAGCCGACTCGATGAACTTTAACCCTATACTATTTTCCTGATATTTCTGTACTTAAATTGTGATGATATTCATATCGGAGTGCGACTCTGGACTGCAGTCCAGAGCGACTCCAGTCGTTGCTTGCTGTTCCGTATTGGGTACCACAGAATTTCCTTAACTCATAGGTTGCGGAACTCTACTGTTTATTATAGGTAAATCTGTTAGCTAGACAACACAATTGGTTTCATTCTGTTTCGTTACCGTTTGATATTTAATCTGTAATTTAGAAGATCGGGACGCATAACAGTCCCAACAGAATCAGGATTGATATATTAATAGTAAACAGTGTATATCTCCTGACGTACAGACGCGATCTAAGATCCGTCTGTTGCGTTGAAAACCTTACTGAAAACCCTAGAATTCATCCACCTGTAGCATCGCTAAATTCTGATCCCAACTGGGGTTAAAATGCGTTGCGAAACGGACATCTGATTCTGAAACCGGATTTCCAGCCGCGAACGCTTAAAATGAAGTGGTTATAATTAATGATCCTGGAACCCGATTGGCTTGAAACTAAATTCGATGGATAGACAACTGAACATACTAATTACTACCTGTTTATCGTTTCGCTAAATTATATATGTACGTTTCATGATAAATCGTGCAAGTAATAGAATACTGTTTTTATGACACCTTAATTGTGATTATATACTGTTCACGCATCATACCATACCCATATCATTGTAGTTATAACCTAGTGATATCGTGCATTTACCCAGTGTTAGATTCTAGCGATGATTGTGGCAAGTACGTCAGTGTTCGTGTATCCGTGATTAAGTGAAAGTGATACGTACTTGTACACAATCAGTGACCCTATTATTCTATTGCATTGTCGACGTCTGTGGGACACGTGTACGTGTGACTATAAGTGGTATGGGACACTTATGGAAGCGCTTGCACGGGTGTCACAGATAAGGCATCCGAAACTACCATTTATCTTAAGTTTTAGTCGGGACGTGCTTGATGGAGGTCCTGCTTCTAGTTCTCGCGCAGACTTGTCACGGATCGATTAGTATTTAGGGTTATGGTTAGCGTTTGATGTAGACCACGGGGTGTGGGGTAGTTTAAGTGTGAGTTCAACAGAATCTCGGGAGTCCCATGCCGGCTTATATATTTAGGGAGATATATGGAGATTTACAGGGTATGTGATATACACCGTGATATACATGTTACATGTTGGGCCCGTGGTCCCTTGCCCTTGGGTTCTACCCTTGGGTGGAGAACACTCGCGAGTGGTTAACTCTCACACTTGGACTGACGATAGGCTTAGTGACCTGTACAGTGAGACTTAGAGACTGATAGGGATACTGGCATTTACATACCCTATTTACTGTGATTGACATACGTGACATATCGTTGTACTGCTTTACTGCTCCGCTGCATTGATTATTGCACATTCATATTCATGCTGTCATTAATTACTGTTTCACATATCTGTTACTACTGTTATAATTGTCACATGATTTTATATATATTATATTGCCATTGTGTCGCTCTGACGACCTGAGTATGCATGCTCAGTGTGAGGAGAAGATTTAGCCTGGACCATAACTAGACGTGCATCACAGACTTCTTGACTTGCCATTCCGAGTTACATTCGCTTGTTCCACTTCAGGTCAGTCTTTACATTGTTTCTTTCAGTTACTGCATTTCTCATTACCTGCGCATCATTTACTGTTTACCATGAAAAACTAGAAGCCGAAGTGTGACTACGGCAGGACATTTCCTTGACCGTAGGAGCATGGCAGGCCTTGTCTACCCCTCGTATTCCGTATTTTGGGAAGTAGGGCGTGACACTTATTTTTATTCTCAGATTAGTGACTTCCTTCATCTAACTAACCTTTGGGACAACAGCTCATAACTACTTATTACTAGTTCGTTTAAGAAAACTTCTAATTTTCTTGGTTTTCTTAAACTATTCTTATCTTTCATATATAATTTTTCACTTTCTATTCTTTTATTATCAAAAATTTTTTTTTTGCTTATATATAGTATAATGCAAAGTATGCGTAAATAAGCACAAACCTCCCCCAAACTTGTTTTCAACAGTGTCCTCACTGTTGCTATCTGCTGGATCACAAAAACCTGTAAGCTTGGGAGGACATTATTAATGGGGGAAAGAATATATGAAAGTGAAAATCCTCCCCCAAACTTATTTTTGGCTCACAAATTTGAGGACAAAAGTTATGTTCAAGAGCCAAAAATATACCCCCCCTCAAACATGAGTTTGACAATGTTAATCTTTTAAAATCACACGAGGGGGTCAAGGTTATTGGTCAATGCCAAGCTTTGCAAAGACCGAAGGTCAACACCAACCATTCAAAAAATTTATCGATGAAGCACCAATGTTGGTGGAAGAACATGTCACACCTTTCGACGTGAAGAAGTGGGGAGGTGATAAGAGGTGTAATGGAAAAGGATTGCGTCTCAATTTAGAGAGACGACATAGTGATAGTAATGATGAATTACTCGCATTATCATGATTTTCCAGAAGAAAGGGTGGAGGTTCAATTTCTTTGTCTTGGAGTTGATTCATCTCAACACCCGTGTCTTGTAAAAATGCGAGTTCATCAGCGAAAATTTCCTCAAAGCTTTCGTCGATACCCCGCAGAATAATGTCATCAAAAATAATGGGGTGATCATCAGACTCTATAAAAAGTTCATCATCAGTGTTAGATGTTGACCCGGACAACTCGGTGGAAGAGTCTGTGTCAAGCAACAACATATGAAAAGAGTCAGAATTATGAGGTTGATCAAGTTCGATGCTGTCGACATCCATTAATTCGACAGAACACACATGAGCATAGGGTTTGAAGGGTTCACTTCCCAACTTGTAAATGTTAAGCTCAATTGACTTCTTTCCAAAGGATAGGGTCATGGAGCCGTTTCTACAATTGATTACAGCGTTGGAAGTTGCTAGGAAGGATCGACCAAGTATCACCGGGATTTGATTGCGTGGGTTTGCCACAGGTTGTGTATCTAAAACAATAAAGTCCACAGGGAATATGAATTCCCCGACTTTGATTAACACATCCTCTAGCTCACCCCTAGGTTGGGTGATAGATCGATCGGCCATCTGAAGAGTGCAATGCGCCGGTTTTAACTCTCCGATCCCTAATTGCTCATAAACAGAATACGGAAGTAAGTTAACACTAACACCTAAATTGAGTAGAGCACGATTGATATTTTTACCTCTAATAGAAATAGAAATTGTAGGACTTCCGGGGTCCTTTCGCTTCTTGGGTAGTTGTTGTGTAAAAGCAGTGCTCACATTACTCACAAGAAAAACTTTTTTAGGTACTTGAACTTTTCTCTTCCTAGTGCACAAGTCCTTTAGGATTTTCGCATATGACGGAACTTGTTGAATAGCATCTAGGAGAGGAGTGTTTATGTTAACTTGCTTAAAAATTTCCACAATCTTCTCCATTTGTGGACTTGGACTGTTTCCCCTTAACCTGTTTGGATAAGGTGCTTTATCAATAGGGTTTGGTCCAACATTGGAGAGGATTGTGGGGATGGAGTGGGGATCGTTTTAGGTAGATTCGAGGAAATGGGCAAAGGGTTCGAGCCTTGGGGAAAATGGAGAATAGGCTCGGATGAAGGTGGGAGACTAGACGAATTAGGGGAAGAAGAAGAAGCTGGGGTATCATTGGTGTCACTAACATCATCACTTTGCTCACCCACTCGGTTATTCAGCACTTTTCCCGATCTCAACATAGTAACGGCACTCACATTATAACTTTGTGAGTGGCCAGGATTAGGTATGGGTTGAGATGGGAGTTTCCCTTTCTCTCTCGCACTCATTGCGGCGTTCAACTGTGCAATTTGGTTTTCTATTGATTTAATACTCTCACCGTGGGAGGCGGAGTCTTTTGTTAGGGTATCAATAGAAGACTTCATATCAGCCGAAATTTGCATGGAATGTTTCATAAACAAATCCAAAGTTTGTGCGAGTGAAGAGTTATCAGTACCGGCCAATTGTGGTGCGGAAGTGTTGGCCGGATTTTGAAAATTTTGTGACTGAAAGGGGAGCTGACTTTGTGGTTGTGGTTGCTGTGGAGGAGGTCTTTGATAATTGCTTTGTTGGTTTTGGTTCCAAGCAAAGTTAGGATGATTCCTCCATCCTTGATTGTACATGGAAGAAAAAGGATCGTTTCTAGATCGCTGCTGAAAAGCAGCATTAGTTTGCTCGTGACCTTGAAACGGTGCATTCATAGGACATTCTTCCGTTAAGTGTGAAGGATCTGAACTGCAACCACACACGGTTTTGGGAAGCGTAACCTGGTTTAGGGAGGCTAATGAAAATTTGTTCTCAATAGCATCGAGTTTTTTCTGCATCGCTGCCATTTTGTCTTTTACTGCGATGGAAACATCGAGCTGGTGAATACCTCCCCTAGATGAAGGTGGTCTTACGCTTTCCCACTGCAAAGTGTTTTCAGCGAGGTCTTCCAGATATTTCCAAGCTTCGCCGTCATCTTTAAACATGAAATTGCATTGACACATTGTTTCAAGCATCTGCTTTGTCGCTGGATTAATGCCCTTATATATAATTCGGCATAAATCTCATCTATTGATTCCATGATGAGGACATTGGATAAGCAGATCTTTGAAACGTTCAAAGCACTTCCAAAATGGTTCATTGGGAAGCTGGGTAAACTGTTTGATCTCGCTCGTAACACGGACGGTCTTATGGTTTGGGTAAAACTTCTTAAGAAATGCTATTACGAATTCATCCCAATTAGTGATAGAGTGCGCGACAGTATTATAAAGCCATTTTTCTGCCAAGTCGCACAGTGTGAATGGGAGAAGACGCAAGCGCATAGCATCCACAGTCAATTGTGAAGTACCCATCATTGCGCATACGTTTTCGAATTTAGTGATGAAAACGTATGCGTCTTCCGACTCAAGCCCGAGAAATTTGGGCAACAGATTGATGTAGTGGGGTTTAATTTCAAAATTATCCCCGTTAGCTGGTGGAATGGATAGACAAGTAGGAAAGGGGCCACGGATAGGATAGCATCTCTCTTGGAGAGAGATGCGCGGTGGATTCTGCGCACCTACGGGCGGTGGCAGCATGGTGTTATAATCTGATGGAGTGCCGTCCATCTCGGTTGTGGTGTGTGATGGGGGAAAAGAAAATGAAGAAGTACCGACTTCGGTGTCGATAGCAGGAATGCGGACAAGACGGGCACTAGAATCCCGTGTCCAGCCGAGCATGCACTAAGCGGGTTTAGTGAAAGTGGCAGCGTGCGTGATTTAAAATTGGTCTGTTTTGAAAAAAGTGGGACTCAAGACAAATCACTCTAAAATGCACAAACAACCCTAGAACTAAGATTACCTAGGTCCAGTCTCTAGACCGCTCCTAGACTTCCAAAGGACAAGCCGTAGGATCAATCCTCTACCTCCTCTTTACTACCCTTGTAGCCAGGTAAGTGCCAGGTAAGTGGAAGGTATCCGCTATACGAATCACCGAAAATAACGGGCCTAATTAAGTAAACCACTTGCCTTAGACACACTTGCCTAAGCACCACAAAAGTAATGCGGATAAGCGATAGATTACCCACGATCTTCCTCTGTCCTTAATGGATGCGACAGTCCTTAGAGTCTGGTCTAGATATTTTTTAAATTAATGTAGGGTTGATGCAGATGCTTGGTTTGTGATTTGTGGGGCTTAGGAAGGGTGATGAAATCCCCACCTAATCTGAATTTGGTCTTTGCCCCTTAAAGACCGTATTAAAATATGCAAAACAAAACCAATCACAAAACTTTGCAAAAAGATTTTTGAGCGGCGATATTTTGCAAAGAATCCTGCAGAAAATAGATTTTATTGGATTTCAGAGGAGAGAGAAAGAGGTTAGAATCTTACCAGAGAAATGTGGAACCCTAGATCCTCTAACTGGCTGCGCTTCCGCCGCAAATGAGCTCCTTTGTCGCGCTTCCGCCGCGGAGTAGATGGATCAGTTGATGAAATTTTTTCTGTGGCCTCCTGTACTCCTCTGGATCTCGATGAATGTCTCTGTCTTTCTGTTTCCTCAATTTTGTGACTCCAGATCTCCTTGCAAAATTCACACACAAATCGTTAAATATACAATTGAAGTTTTGTTTTAATTATGATATAGATCGAATAAGAATTTAACACAAATAGTAACAATAAAAAAATTACGCATGTATCCCCGGCAACGGCGCCATTTGATTGTGTGAAAAAGTGTTTGTAGAATAACCATAATCAATAACGGTGTCGTTTATAGCTAGCCGAGATGAGTACGGGTCGTCCGCAGGAAAACGTGGAATATTTTATTCTTACTTTAGGCGTGTTGAGAAAGAAAGGAAGAAGAATAAAGAATATTGTAAAATGGTTGTAGGATCTAGATCTATGTTAAACTAGAATGCAAAATATAGATCTAGATTAACTACGGATGTAAGTTTATATAAGAAGAGGGCTTGTAGGGTTCATTAGGATTTAGTAGTTATGGATGATTAATTAAAAAATACTCTTTTTATCCTTTAATAGATTTAAAACTGGAACGACGGTGATGCATGTAGATTAGGGTTTCTGGAGGGTAAAGGAATCCCACTCTTAATCCTTATCTCAACACGGAACTCCGTTCATATCTAGCCTTTACCAAAACAATCATTAATCTAATCTCTAATCGCGGTCGGGACTAACAATGAATTGTTAGCGCGCCCGATTAGGATGTTAATGATTCTTTTGATAAAGTTTATAAACTTTATAGGACTTAAAAAGAGTTTAGAGATGTTCATCATCCATTAGCCTACCCTAATCCTACGAACCCTAACAAGCGGAGAATTACTCGCGCATGTTGGGAGAAAAAGAGATGGAGAGAAATTGCATAATTAAACTACGAAGAAACAGAATAATAAAAAGAAAGCTATCTTTATTAATCAACAATATTCATTACACTTTAATTCCTTAGAAAATGATTACAAAGACTAGTTTGCTTCTCGATCTCTTCCAAGGAGGTAGACGGACAGTTGATGATCAGTCTGGATGCGTGAGCCGTCTTGGACTTCGTGATCGCGTCGACTTGATGATTTTTCCAAGAGGCTCTCGGTCTTTATTTATAGTCCCAAAGCTAGAAACTTAGTCTCCTAAATTGGAAACCATTAGTTAGGGTTTCACCAGAAAAATTGCACCTCCTGAATCTTCTCCCCTGCGGCGGATCCGCGGCCAAAACGGGGTATGGCCGCGGATCCGCGGCCATATGATCTGGTCCCTTGATCAATTTTCTGTGGCTTCATCTGTGTGACATGTGGCGATCTCTGGAGCCTTTGGAACTTGGAAATCTTCTCGTAGTTGCTGCCAGACTTGATTTCTAAGTTTCGCTTTCTTAATTAGGCAGGTTTGCTTTAACAACTTGATTTCCTTGATTTTAGTCCTGCAAATTCTGCACAACAACTCAAATGATATTTAGTAGAGTTTGTTTTCTTAAGATTTGGTCAATGATATTTCTTGCATACATTTTCCTACCAAATGTTAATTATAATATATAAATACATGAAAATAGTCTTTTTACAGATAAACCCTCATATGTATCATATATTATAATAAACACCTTTTCTAATATAGAAATAGTAGGAAAAATATAATAACAAATGTGCAGTTTTATCAACTGAACAGTACACTTGAACCAATTGACTCAAACCATGAATACAATTGGTATGACTTGCACTTGACATGACTACATTAACCCAATCTTGAAAACTTGATATCATACATCATCTTTTGTATTCATGGATTCGATCAAGACTCATAACATTAATCATAGACCAATAAATATGGGGTGTTGGGGTAGTTTGAGTATGAATCCAATGGAATCTCATGAGTCTCATTATCACAAATAACGTTGCTGTGGTACCGGGCTGAAATGGTACATCATGAATTCACTAATAAGGGCCCGTGTTTCTGAACCCCTAGACGATAGCCTGTTAGGTTTGGAATACTTCAATGACAATTGAAGTCCCGCTATTTTGGGCCCGTGATTCCTTTCCCCTGGACGATAGCCTTGGGTTTGAGAATACTCTTGAGATTTGGTTGATATTCACGCTTGAACTCACGTTAATTAAATTTACCATTTTAGAAACCCTTTAGGATACTTATATTCATTTTATGTTCACTATACCTACACTATATGGCCATGTTATACTTGTTTGCCATGCTCATATTATACTGTCATGCTTACCTAGTTGTCATATATATTATCATACTTGTTCATATATTATGATTTTCATTTATACTATATTACATGTCATCTTGCACTCAATTTATATATTACACATCTCTATTGGGATTTACAGAGCGCAAGTTCGATGACGGGCATTCCACCTATCTTTTGTTTCTTGGAATGTTCGTCGGGTGACTTAGGATCAAAAGAGGTGGAAGTGATTGCAGAGAATTACAACCAGTTCACACCTGAAGCAGATCATTAGTTTTCTTTTCCGCTTTTCTTTTTCAGTAAGTTACTTAAACACTTTCTTTTTATGTTCAGACTTCTTGTATCAGTTAAACTCTGTAAAGTTGGGAATGTAAATATATAAAGTGGTTGGATTTTATTTTCACTTGTCTATTCTTGTGTCATTTTTATGCTGCTTATAGACGCTTAACGTATTCTTAGAATAAATACGTTGCGGGCATGCCGCATCACCGTTTTCGTCTACTGGGAAGCGGGGCGTGACACATAGCCAACAATTAAACCTATTTCCACCATACTCAACTTTTGCACCTTATCTAGACAATGCTTCTGAACATCAATTAGGAAGTTCCACGGTCCAAAGAGAATCCTTCATTGAAAATTCTTCACAAAACGTGTCTAGTCTTAACGTAGAGTTGGAATTGGGTAATGAGAAAGAACCATGAATCCCTCATAGTCAACCCAAAACCAATTCTTTTGATCTCAACACCTTCCATCCTGAAATACAACCGAATGTATTTGATGATCAACCGCTTAATAATCTAATTGATGAGGTGCCCGAGAATAACATGTTTGATTTTTCTAATCATGAGTATGAAAGAGATCCTTACACCATTCCAAATCAAACTGATCCTTATCCGACTAAACTTGACATTTCAAACCTTGCAATTCTATCAAGTGAACATAGTGATCCATCGATTGAGGATAATATAATTGATTAATTTTTAAAGAACTATTCATTTGGTTTGACTGAGAGTGCTAGTGAGATCAGTGTTGAGAATATCTTTGAAGATGAACTCGTTATATTGGATGAGTTGGATTCCCCGACCCATCTTGTTTCTTCCATTGAATGTGAACATCTTCCTTCATCTTTAACTGATACTATTATTACCACCAATGTATCTGATATGAAAAACGATTTCTAGCGTTCATCTCCCATATCTGGTTCAACAATGCTCGTTACTCAAGTTCGTTTACTCATTTCATTACACTCTTTCTTTGGTTCTTCTTCTCATCTTCTTTCACTTCCACCGAATTTTGATGAACCACACTCCGATATTTCGAGTTCTATGATTCTTGAAAGACCACTTGAGTTAGATTCTTTTAAGGGCGAGATAGACGAGCTTTTCGAGTCTCCCACCTCCATAATTTCTGACGAATCAAGTGTTTTGAATTGTGGTACGCAACATATTGACCTTGAAACTTTCAATCTTTCTAGTGAATCTGTATATTTCACTGATATGGATATCGATTCCTTTCTTTCCGATGAAATCATCATTAGAGACATCGATGGAACTTTTGAAGATATTTTTGTCGAAGAACCCACGTCCCTTGAAGACTTGGATGCTGTGATGAATCAACCTCCACCGGAAATTCGTGCGCCTCCCTTTATGACCAAAGAAGTTGAACCGCCACCCCTTCTTCTTATCACATACGAGAATGTGACTATTCCACCCATTGCTTACCTTTCACATTCTCGTTTTTATTCACACTCATTTTTTCGTCTCCACCAATCGAGACGTAAAACCTTTCGATTGCACTTCTTGCATTCCCTCCACATCATCTCCTATCGCCACTCTCATTTCCATTATTTCCACTTAAGATTTAACATCGGTTCCATTCATATACCGTCTCTAGTCTTTTTCATGTCTATCCATTACACCATCTTTCACCAACCATGGTGTTACCTTGATAAAATATTTGAATAGTTGGTGTTGATTTTTGGGCTTTGTAAAGCCTTGTATATACTAATGCGATTTTCTCCTCTCTTATTTTGCCCTTTGAATGCTTAAATAGTGTAAACGCTGTTTTAATTAAGTTTGGGGGAGCATTTTTTTTAGTGTATATATTTTTTTTTCTTACAAAAAAGGAAAAAACCTCTCCGAAAATTTTGAAAACACAAGTTTGGTAGGGAAAGAAAAAATATTTTTAAATGGCTATTGACAGAAACGAATTTTTTTGCACGATTGTGAGCAACGAACAAGTTTGGGGAAGGATTTCACTACTATTAACTCTTGTCCCATTTACAAATCTTTAAGAACTTTTTTCAGGTTTAAGGTTAAAAGACGATATCAGTGAGAACACTGCTGCAAACAAGTTTTGGGGGAAGGTTTGTATGGATGGTTTGTATGTATCCATGCATCATATATAAATTTTGCATTGCACAATGTACCTATGCATCATATACAAAAAAAACTAGAAGATTTTGAAAATAAAAATTAGAAAGTGAAAAATACATATGAAAGAGAGGAAGAGACTTAAGAAATGCAAGAAAATTAGATGTTTTAAAATGAAGCTAGTAATACGTGGTCATGATCTGTTGTCCCAAGGGTTAGTAAGATGAAAAAGTTACTAGTCTGTGCATAAAAATAAGTTTGAAAGATAATCCATATTCTTGAGTCCAAACTTCTGAATGTTGATACCCTACTATACGCACTTGCACACATCTTGAAACTTGGGACAGTAGAGGATACCTTGAAATACTTTTACCGGAAAACCTTAGTATGAAAAAAAATCATCAACAAAATATAAATGACACATAAAATAAAATTTAAAAGACAAATGAACACTGGTTTTGTAATTACTTAAGGCAGCATATAAAAAAAATATAGCGGGGGTGCCTTATCACCTAATGCTTTAGACCAACTGGTTTAGGGGTCATTGCTAAGCCTTAGGTGTTGCAAGTTTAGGATATTGTTAAGTACGCCTTAATAAGTGAGCATATTCGATAATCGGTTGGTTAGTGCCTCAAGAAGTATTAACGATCACATGAAGAATGTGTGAGCAAATCCATCTGAAACATCACCGACTAAAAAGTACTGAGAAATATGGACAAAGGGTATAATAACTTGAATCGAATTCTCCAAGTGTAGGGATGCCTTTTACACACACATAGGGGTATATGATCGATATTTGGAGGAGAGATAGGGAGGAAGACTAAACACAATGTTTTATTGAGAGAGGATGTGATTTCCGATATCTTTTCAAGACCATTAAGATAGGGCTCATGACAACTAAAAAGCTACTGTAGTTTGAAACTCTTATTTTCAAGTTTTTCTTTTATATATTCTTATCCTTGCATATAATTTTCGTTTTCTTTCCTTTATTTTCTAGTAGAAACCTATCTGAAATGACGGAGGGCTACGACCGGTTTTGGCGAAAACCGTGAACGTTATGAACTTGATATAGTCAAAGGAACCATGATAGCTTTTAAAAGGAGTGGTTTAGGCTCCGAATTTAAAAGTTGTTTTTCAAGAAAACCGAGTGGTTTTGAAATTTTTCCAATGACATCAGATTTTAGGTTTGTTTCCTTTGCATTAATCAATATTAATGCGGTCCCATCATTTAACCCTATCATTGCAGGAAGAAACAAAAATAGAACGTACGCTTATGTCATCCGCATTCCCCACGGGCCCCGTCATGCACCGTTAGGTTGCTTAATTAACGGCAGAGCGGGGGCTGGACTAGCGTGGGTGAAAAACATAAGCAACTTATATTATATACAATATATATATATATATATATATATATATATATATATATATATATATATATATAGCCATTCGTCTCACGCAATAATAGGCATTCCAGATCACAGATCACAGCAATACAGATGAATATATTGGATATACTAGGATATCCGTATTTCGTTTTAGCCTAGAACGAAAAATGGATTCCATGGTCGTGATGAATAGCCAAACCCCACCCTAGACCCCTACGGGTGCGGAAAACTACCCGCCAAATTCCCGAAATGAAGCAACCTTCCTCAATGAAATAAGTAGGCCACTCGGGACTTCAAGAACCCAGTAGTTTGTGCACCCCATCTTGGGTCTATCCTAAGTGCAAGAAAAAGTAAATGAAATAATACAACGGTGGCTACAACCTTAACCCGGATGTGCCCCGCAAAATAATATTAAATCAATTTACATGTACATGAATGAAAGAAAAAACACTCTTCTCACATCCCCCGGCTATTCATTCACGATTTTCCAATACTTCATATCCACAAACCATCAACAAGATACAAATATGTGTAACCCCCACTAATCGACATATAGCAATTAGTCGACGTTTTGAAACACATATACAAACTGAAACGAATAAACGATGTTAAAATTGCGACTTCGAAACACTCCGAATTGCCCCAACACAAAGATAACAGAATATAAAATCTGGGCAAAATCAAACAACACCTAAAAACCTAAATCCAAGAGTACAGAACACCACCAAAAAACCAAGACCCAATTCATCAATGGGACCGGCCGGGCCGGGAAAAATGAACATATAGACGACCAAACATTGGACTTTGTAGGAATGCCTAGCACGACAGCAAGGTTTCGGGAGGCATCGTCCATACCATTTTCAAAAAATTGCCATGCTAAACAACTCTAACCCTAGAATCTTAACTAGAGAATTAGACAATACAATATGTAAACAACCTTACATCTAAGTGAACATGGAATACAACCTTTGTAGACCGATCATTCACTTCAATAGCTCTGTGGTAGTTCCTTAGCTCCAAGTAGTGATCTTCCGAACTCTAGAATGGCTCCACAAGATTAAAGAAACAAACTTGCACAAAGTCTTCGAGGCCGAAGATGATCTACGTTGAGGAGACACCAACCCAAGCTATCTCTTCACTAATTAGGGATTAGTGAAGCTAACACCCTAAACTAAATGGTTAGTCTAGTAGAGGATGATGAAGTAGGATTTTTGCTCACTTAGAATTAATTTTCTCACTTGTTTTCTTCACCTTTCCAAAACCTAGAGAGCTCTCATTCTTGATAAAGAAGAAGATGAAGAGAATAGAATGAATGAATCATGTAAGAGTGGCAACCATGGGTGAGAAATATCTCATGTAACTCATGTAGAGACTTGACCATGGTTTAAGATAATGGTTGGGTTAATAAATATCTATAGTAAGACAAAGTTAGTGGACTAAGTCAAAGGTTTCTACAAGCTTCCACTAAGCTTCAACCATGACAAATTCCCACCAATTTTGTATTTACTTTAAATAGATAAAACCCCAATTATCTTATGGAATGGTGTAAGTCTCATACACCCATGTTGCATGTATAATCAAGCATGACACAATAAGAAACACAATTAATATATATCATATATATATTAAGTGTGCACTTGTGAGAAAAAGAAATGCTTAAGTGAGCTAATATTAGTTAATATAAATTAGTATATCAAATATACAATTATACATTAAATTATCAAATCAACACTTGATTTAATAATCTGGTTATATCATATATAACCGACTAATATCATATGTATCTTCTTATCGAATCAACACTTGATTCGATAACCCGGCTACATCACATATAACCGACCGATACCAATATCGCGAGAATAGAATACGGTATCACATACCCGTATTAATCTTGGTCCCGCACATATCACATATATGCTCCTACTTCGTTTCTCCTGAGCCAGGAAACCTCTGTGTAGGACTCTAAAGACTCGTCAATACGCCGGCAGTAGGTGATGATCATATCAAGCACCCACAATCCGTCAGCGGTACTAGCTGGACGTAACGGCTACCCAGGTATTAAGCGATCAGAATATCAACAAGCAAGCCTTCCCGTACATCTGTAAATCCTGTCGGTAACACTACAGTACAGTCCGGTCTCTTTGTCTGATATGTCGCATATCTAGTCTAGGGGTGGTAAACGTCAGACCCCAGTAACCGATAAGTCATGCCGATCTGAGGCTCATAACGGGTCGATAAACTATTGATAACACTTACCAGTAAATCTTCGTATCAGCCCTGGCCAGGGACTTCCTATTATAGCCAATCGAGCACGGCGCAACATCAACCCCCAATACCGGGATAGACGAATCCCCTCCTATCGCTTATTGCTTCCATGTGACTCGGGACTGTATCCAAAAGCCACCGTTTTGCACGTTCTCTTGAACGTGGTAAGGTGGAAATCAAAGCACAATGGGAATCACACAAGACTCTATGACGATCTCGGGTCTACAGACTAACCTGTCCCAGTGTCACCAGAGAACTGCTATCTGACGATAGGTATAATACCAACCAGGAGTTCTCGGCGAGTCCGTTCAGTGTACCTAGTCTCCACTGAGCACCTGTATACCATCTTTGATGTCAAACACCAATGGATGTAGGATCATCCATCGTCCATCATATAGGTCAAGAAGCGTATACACTAGGCTACTCTGGAATATCGATGCCCTGTCTCGATACACCCTCGAATAGGAACAATTAAAGGATGTACTTGTAGACTACCCTGGCCCCACTAGTATGATCTCCATCATAGTCCTGGTAGTCAAGTACACATCCTAAGGGCTTTATCAACATGTGAGAGCAAGACAGTATCACAATACAAGTCTACATGTTAAGACAAAGAGCAACCAGATAGCATACTATCATGTCGAGCAAGAAAGTCCTCTCTATATATGTCCAAGCATCTACTATAATATATATCATATGTACAATAATAGCCTCTAGGGCATACATATAACTAACAATCTTCCACTTGCACTAAGGACAGTTGTTGTAGTATCTCATACCCAACATCCCGAAGAGTCTCTCAAATTGTATTTGGGGTATAGCCTTTGTGAGTGGATCCGCCGTGTTATTCTTCGTGTCAACTCTCCTGACCTCGATCTCTCGGCGATCAACTATCTCCCGGATTAGGTGATACCGCCACAAAATATTCCTGGATCACTGATGGGACCTGGGTTCCTTGGCTAAAGCCACTGCTTCATTGTTATCACAATACAAAGGTATTGGATGCTCGATGGACGGAACCACACCAAGTTTGGTTATGAAATTCTTCATCCAGACAGCCTCTTTGGCAGCATCATTGGCAGCGATGTATTCAGCCTCCATCGTCGAGTCTGCCACGGTTTCTTTCTTGGAACTCTTCCAACAAACCGCCCCTCCATTGAGGGTGAAGACAAATCCCGAGACCGACTTAGAGTCGTCCATATCACTCTGGAAGCTCAAATCGGTAAAGGACTCCACTTGGAGTTCACCGTTACCATACACCAAGAACATCTCCTTAGTCCTTCTCAAGTACTTGAGAATGTTCTTCACAGCTGTCCAGCGATTCTCTCCTGGAACTGCTTGATACCTACTCACTACACTTAGTGAGTATGCTACATCGGGTCTGATACATAACATCGCGTACATAATAGAGCCTACTGCCGAAGCATAGGGTATCCCTTGCATGCGAGCTCTCTCCAAATCAGTCTTGGGAGACATCTCTTTGGAGATAGTGGGTCCTGAGATCATGGGTAAATTCCCACGCTTAGATTCTTCCATACTAAACCTCTTCAGTATGGTGTCTATGTACCTGGATTGGGATAATCTTAGTATCCATTTAGATCTATCTATATAGATCTTAATCCCCAAGATGTAGGAGGCATCACCTAGATCTTTCATTGAGAATCTTTGTGATAAGAAGAGATTGACCGAGTGCAGCATAGGAACATCATTTCCTATCAAGAGTATGTCATCCGCGTACAATACGAGGAAGACAACCTTACTCTCTGCCACCTTCTTGTATATACAAGGTTCATCTACGTTTTTGACGAAGTCAAATTTTTTGACTACGACATCAAAACAGATGTTCCAACTCCACGATGCCTGCTTTAACCCGTAGATGGATTTAAGCAGCTTTCACACCTTTCCGCTGCTTCCACTGTCTATGAAGCCCTCTGGCTGAGTTATGTACACGCTCTCTTCTAAATCACCATTTAGAAAGGCGGTCTTAACATCCATTTGCCAGATTTCGTAGTCATGGTATGAAGCAATGGCAAGTAGGATCCGGATGGACTTAAGCATAGCCACTGGAGAAAAGGTTTCATCATAATCCACACCTGGTCGTTGATGAAAACCTTTTGCAACAAGTCTAGTTTTGAAAGTCTCAACTTTTCCATCTACACCAAGTTTCTTCTTAAAGATCCATTTGCTCTCAATGGGTTTTACCCCTTCAGGAGCAACTTCCAAAGTCCATACTTTGTTTGTATACATGGATTCCATCTCAGATCGCATTGCATCCAGACATTTCACAGAGTCCCCACTCGTGATGGCCTGCTCGAAGCTAGTTGGGTCATCATCTTCCATGATGCAATCCTCGCTCCAACCATCAATGAGAAATCCGTAGTATCTCTCAGGTGGATAAGGAACCCTACTAGATCGGCGGAGAGGCTGGGGTTCGTTGGAGACTACTGAATCCTCTGGTTCCAATAAATCATCAGTTGTAGTTTGTGCCGCTAGAACTTCTTCCAACTCTACCTCTTTGCCACTAATTTCTTTTACAAGAAATTCCTTTTCTAAAAAGGTGGCATATTAAGCGACAAACACCTTTTGTTCCTCACTGTGGTAGAAAAAATATCCATATGAATTCTTTGGATATCCCACAAACTTGCAAATAACTGATCGTGCCTCGAGTTTGTCCGGATTTTGCCTTTTGACATAGGACGGACAACCCCATATCTTAACTCGTTTAAGATATGGTCTCTTCCCACTCCATATTATTATCTTGATTAAGGCCTGACATGGTCGCTACCTGGAGAGAGAGAGAAGAAAATATTTAGCGTATGCTCTTGCAAGATTAGATTGGTTATTATCTTATCTAATCAGGATGGCTCCCACTGTTTTTATCAAATCTTGCTTCAAAACCTAAAAGGTAAGACTAGCCGGGATTAATCACACCTTACAAGTTCACCAATCTTTCAGCCAGGCCAGTGTCGGTACTTTGAGGTAGGTTCCCCGTGCTTTCGCACGGACCTAATTAAAATAAATCTCGTTTTCCTAGGGGCGTAACCCCGTTAACACCTTTCTAGACACCTACTTGTTCAGCTAATTGTGATGTGTAAAACTCTCCCAGGAGTAACTCTTACTCGCAGTGGGTATCGGGATCCAACTATCTCATAGAAGGTATGTAATCTCATTGCAAATTTCAACACTTGAAATTCCCGATAATATTTTGCCCCAAGCGATTTATGACCTTGACAAGGTCAACAAACCATAAATCGCAAGTCAAGTTCAACCCGTACATTTCATGATTGAATTAAACCCACCTGCACAACCTTTGACAAGGTCAACAAGGCCGCACGACTACCCTAATCCAATCGCATCTCATGCTTTAGCAGATAAGAACTAATCAGCTACCGTACACTACGCCTTGACAAGGTCAAAAAACGCAGCACGAATACTAAATAGTCCTTATTTGAAATGACGGAGGGCTACGACGGGTTTTAAGAAAACCTTTTGCGTAATGAACTTGATATCGTTGCGGAATCGAGTGATTTTGAAAAGGAGTGTTTTTTAGGCTTTTACTAGTTTCGCTAAAGAGGTCACTCCCGGTGAAGGGATCTCGGCTCTTTCCTCATCGAATGAGGTGCTGGATATTCTACAAGGAATGCCGCTATGCAAAGAAAAAAACCAAAAAAGCAATCAAAAACAAAACCGAGTGGGTTGTAGCATCTGCTAGTTTCGCTAAAGAGGTCACTCCCGGTGAAGGGATCTCGGCTCTTTCCTCATCGAATGAGGTGCTAGATATTCTACAAGGAATACTGCTATGCAAAGCAAAAACTAGAGCTACCCTTTTAGAAAATTTGATTCCACAACATCTTATAGGTTTCTTTCTTTTTCATTAATCTCATTAATGAAGTCCCATCAATTATGCTTCCTAAGCATCACAGAAGAAACAAAAATACAACGTACGCTTATGCCATCCGTATTCGGCACAGTGTCCAGTTATGCACCGTTAGGTTACTTAACAAACGACATAGCGGGGAAGGACTAGCGCGGGTGCAAAACATAAGCAACGTTTATTATATATCATATATATAATAATAAAGCATTCTTCTCAAGCATATAAAGTGATCATATCACAGAATATCAGCAGCAGAAGTCAACATATGAAATATTGGATATACTAGGAGGTCCGTGTTTTATATTAAGCCTGTAAAAAAACACGGATTCCATGGTCACGATGAATAGCCAAACCCAGATCCCTAGACCCCTATGAGAGCGGCAAGCAACCCTACCAATTCTAGAGTTAGGAGACCCATACTCGACTCCTCGAGATGGTCTCCCACTTGACTCTAGAACCCGGTTACTTGTGCTCCCCACCTTGGGTCTATCCTAATGCGGAAAAGTAAATAATATACTATAATGGTGACATCATCCTCAATCCAGAAGTGCCCCAATAAAAGAATATTACATACAAGTTTTTACATGAATAAAAATGAAAAACTCTCATCTCACATAAAAAAAACCCGGCTATTCAAAACACGACGATCCAATATAACATATCCCAGCAACACATAACATCACATGTCATCAACGTAAGTAAATATGCGTATCCTAATTGTCGTTGACATATAGCAACGAAATCGGCGATACATCACATATTACACTTACGGTCGCAGAAAAGAAAATTTCAAACTACAACATTTGGAATCGATACAGCCCTTAAATATCATAAACCCGGAATATCACATACTTCGGATCCCCTCCTATCGCTCATTGCCTCCATGTGACTTGGGACTGTATCCAAAATCCACCGTTTTGCACGTTCTCTTGAACGTGGCAAGGTGGAAATCAAAGCACAGTGGGAATCACACAAGACTCTATGACGATCTCGGGTCTACAGACTAACCTGTCCCAGTGTCACCAGAGAACTGCTATCTGACAATAGGTATAATACCAAGTAGGAGTTCTCGGCGAGTCCGTTCAGTGTACCCAGTCTCCACTGAGCACCCGTATACCATCTTTGATGTCAAACACCAATGGATGTGGGATCATCCATCGCCCATCATATGGGTCAAGAAGCGTATACGCTAGTCTACTCTGGAATATCGATGCCCTGTCTCGATACACCCTCGACTAGGAACAATTAAAGGATGTACTTGTGGACTACCCTGGCCCCACTAGTACGATCTCCATCATAGTCCTGGTAGTCAAGTACACATCCTAAGGGCTTTATCAACATGTGAGAGCAAGACAGTATCACAATACAAGTCTACATGTTAAGACAAAGAGCAACCAGATAGTACTATCATGTCGAGCAAGAAAGTCCACTCTATATATGTCCAAGCATCCACTATAATATACATCATATGTATAATAATGGCCTCTATGGCATACATATAACTAATTGTTAGTTATATGTATGCCATAGAGGCCATTATTGTACATATGATGTATATTATAGTGGATGCTTGGACATATATAGAGAGGACTTTCTTGCTCGACATGATAGTTCTATCTGGTTGCTCTTTGTCTTAACATGTAGACTTGTATTGTGATACTGTCTTGCTCTCACATGTTGATAAAGCCCTTAGGATGTGTACTTGACTACCAGGACTATGATGGAGATCGTACTAGTGGAGCCAGGGTAGTCCATAAGTACATCATTAAATTGTTCCTAGTCGAGGGTGTATCGAGACAGAGCATCGATATTCCAGAGTAGACTAGCGTATACGCTTCTTGACCCATATGATGGGCAATTGATGGAGATTGTTAGTTATATGTATGCCCTAGAGGCCATTATTATACATATGATGTATATTATAGTGGATGCTTGGACATATATAGAGAGGACTTTCTTGCTCGACATGATAGTATGCTATCTGACTTTAGGGCTTGTTTTTCTATGGTGTTCTAGTTACAACAAGAGGAGCACTCTGCAATTGTTTAAAAAAATTTAAAGGCTCTTTCGAAATCGACAGAAACTTGGATTTAGTTTTAACTGTTTCGGAGTTATTTCGGTGTCATAACTTTAAACATCATCTAATCTGCTAGTTAAGGTATAAGTAGGCTCTAATACCATTGTGAGTCGATGTCGCACACCCCACAGGGTTTGTAGGGAGGCGGAACTAGAGAACAATAATTTTGTAGTAAGCAACATCGACCTAAAATCCAGGTTCTCATCGGAAACCCTAATTAGCATATCTAACGAAGGTTCTAATCAATTATGAAGTAATTTATACCTTCGTGTCCAATTCCTTCGGGTCTTTTTATCCTTTTCTTAAGCTCCTCGAGTGTACGGATCGAGCTTATTAATCGGCCTCCTCGTGTCGAAGAAGATCCACCCAAGAGTCTATAGTTAAAGCTCTAACCTCTAAAATGACATAACTAAAGTACCTAGTTTGCTAATCTAGGTAGCTTAGGAGATATAGAGAATGATTATGGATTAATTTGTCTCAATTACCTTAGGTTTCTCAACTCATGAGAGTATTTAGGGTTTGAGAAAGAAGAAGAGTGCCAAGGAGAGATCAAAGGGTTCAAGGGAGAATGATCTGAATAAATGGCTAAGTATTGATGACTATGAACCATTTGATCTCCATAATAATAATCACAATAATGCAACCATGCTTCATAGTCATCCAAAATCAATGAGTCACCCAAGTAGCCATGATTCAATCATGTCCTAAATAACACATCATTTCTCCACCTCATTATCCATTTAAATAAATGGATTAAACACAAATGAGGTGTCTTCTTCTAGAAGCACTATTTATGAAATTACAAGAATACCCCTCACCATATATACATACCCGTATTCATACCACGAATACCAAAAGATGAAAATAATCAAATATTATAATACTAGAATGTGGCTTAATCCTAAGCCCGCTAGTATTATCCGTCCAATCAAAAATACATATAACCAGTGCACGTATATGATCGAAACCCTGCACGTAAAACCATACGGCCTCTACATCGTTTCACCTGAACCAAGGAAACCCTCTGTGTGGGACTCTAAAGACTCGACGGTACGCTGGCAGTGGGTTTAACCATAAGCACGTCAGTGGCACTAGCTGTACGTAACGGCTATCCAGGTATCTTTCGAAAATAAAGCCGACGAGCAAACTCGTCCGAACTCCTACTGAGGCTGTCCGTGAAAATCTCCAAACATCCTGTTCTGTTCGTCTGAGAGTATCGAATGACGGGTCTAGGGGTGGAAAACGTCAGACCTCTAATAACCAGACAAGTCATGCCGATGTGGCCCAAGACCATCCGAGAGTCTACTGGTCCAACTACCAGTAATTCTCAATCCTCCCTGGCCAGGGACTTATAGTGTTGGCCAGCCGAACATAGCGCGACATCGACTCCCTATACTGGGAGAGACGAATCCCCAACAATTGCTTACTGCCTCCATGTGGCTCAGGACTGTACCCAACTAAAATCTGTTTGCACGGCTCGGTAGAGCCGTGGTAGGGTAGTAATCAAAGAACAGTAGGAATGTTCCCCTCCGAACGGCGGCGCACAGGACCGCGATGTCCTGACGCTGAGATTCGGGGCAGATGCTATTTGGTTTTATCCGTCCACCTCTCCGAAGATGCCAAGTTGATTTATGGCACCGTGTATCGGAGGTTTAGACGGATGCGGCCGATGTAGCAGACTTCGTCAGATTCCCCCTCGCTTGAGGGGTTTTTGATTGTGGGGACGCTCTTCCCTGCAGGCGCAAGCCCCTGCAGTTAATTACGCTACCGCATTGTGGTAACAAATTTCTCCTTCTCCAGAATTTCACTTCATGTCGTGTGTGTTTGTTTTGTTTGTGGTTGCCCGTGGATTAGTCCAAATCCGTATTTACTTAGATTTGGGTTTGGTGTTTTTAGTTTAAGGATACGTTAGTCGTATTGAGACTAAGATCGACTTAAACGTTCGTCAAGGATACGTTAGTCCTGTTTTGGACTAAGATCGACTTGACGTGGTGATCCATTTAATATATGGCCGTCGGGACTCATCACCTCTCTAACGTCGTTGAAGGATTACAACGATGGATGTCAGAGGAGTTCAGAGATGTACCTTTGAACCAAAGTTGATTTGGAGTTTTATCATTCATTTAAATGTCTAAGGATACGTTAGCCGTATTTGGGGCTAAGATCAACTTAAACGGGACCGTTTAGATCCGACAAAAGAGCATTTGGAGGCTCTATTGTTCCAGTTTAGGGACATAGTGGTCCATGCTCCAGTTTAAGGACATGGTGGTCCATATTCCAGTTTAAGAACGTGGTGGTCTGTATTCCAGTTTCGGGACATGGTGGTCCATGTTCCAGTTTCGGGACATGGTGGTCCATATTCCAGTTTAAAGACGTGGTGGTCTGTATTCCAGTTTAGAGACGTGGTGGTCCGTTATTAGTTTAAGGACGTCTCGGTCCGATATTAGTTTAGGGACGTCTCGGTCCGATATTAGTTTAGGGACGTCTCGGTCCGATATTAGTTTAGGGACGTCTCGGTCCGATATTAGTTTAGAGACGTCTCGGTCCGATATTAGTTTAGGGACGTTTCGGTCCAATATTAGTTTAAGGATGTCTCGGTCCAATATTAGTTTAAGGACGACTTGGTCCAATATTAGTTTAAGGACGTCTCGGTCCAATATTAGTTTTAAGGACGTCTCGGTCCAATATTAGTTTAAGGACGTCTAGGTCCGATATTAGTTTAGGGACGCTGTATGTTGGCTGCTTGTTCAGCAGCCTCTTTGTCCTTCTTCTCCAATATCCGACGAAGGAATTCGGCGTCGGTTTCTTCCTCTTGGCGTTCATCCGAGAACGTTTCAGGGTTTTCTTTTGGCCCTGTAAGTGCGGCCATAGCGTTCATCATTTCTTGGAGCTTTTGCTATTGCTCCTGTGCCTTGGTCACTGATCGGGTGAGCGGTCGATGACCTGTAGATATGCGGCTGTCTTCTTTACCAGATGCCACATAGACGGTATGAACTACAATGCTCCCTGACTTAGGGCGTTTGGGTTCACCACCTCTGATATTTGTCGCCGGCGCGGGGGTTTTCTCCGGCCTCCTTCTTTTGTGGGCCGTTGAAGTTAAAGGGGTCGTGGAAGTGGGTACCCTACCGATCGTTGTCCCCTGCTGTTCAATAGGACGGTCCTTTTCTTTTTGCACCTTCGCCTTTTTCTGTTGACGAGTGTGATCTGGGTCAATCACGGAGTTTTGAACCCTCCGCCAAACCTTGTATATTTTTTAGGACAGCCGTTGAGGGGGCTGTTCTTGCTTCGTTTCCAGAACTCTCTCCGCAGGCGGAGGAGATCTTTTCAGTGTAGCGGTTGGAGAGTTCTTACGTACCCTCCTCTGCAGTTCAAAGCTGTTCCCAGTTGGAACATTAGTGTTGACTTCCACCACTGGAGTCGGTGGAGTTAGCCCTGAGGGGGAGTTGCCCCCTGCCTTTCTCACTCGTTGCCAATGGCGACGTCGAGCACGACGAGCCGTTAGGACTGGCTCGGAGATAGAGATAGCTTCTTTTTGCCCCCTGTCTGAATGAGGCGTCACCGGTGTTAACCTCTTAAAGACTGAGGTTGTCTTCTGAGGGGTGATATCCAACCTATCGAAGACAGATCCTCGAGCAGGGACAGGAGCAGGAATCGTCAGTCTTGAAAAGACTGACTCTTTGACAGGGGAAGCCGCCTTGACGACTTCTGGAGCAGCAGTCATTGCCTTCCTTGGGAAAACCAGTTTAGAGTTCTGATCTAGCCTGGTGAAAACAGAGGCTGTCGGTTTGGTAGTTGGCGACCCGTTGACAGGGGCCCTCGTAGCAGTGAGCCGGTCGAAGACTGACTTCTTGTTCACTTCCGGTGCAGGTATTGGCGCAGAGAAGCTTGTAGGTGGGATCATGGTCCCGAAGAACAGGCCAGTGGTGGCATGGGTCACCTGGTTTACCGGCAGAGCGAGGAAGGAAGCCGCTTGGGGCCTATATGCTACACTTCTCGGTGAGGTAGAGCGTCCGTTGCAGTGGCATTTCGAGCAGTTGGTGCAGTTAAATGCCATTGAATCTTGAGTTCTGCGCCACGCAAAAGACCAAATCTTAGTAACTTGAAATCCGAAGGAAACCATTAACAAACCGCGATTGGTTCGCGAAGACGACACACGAAGTGTGGAGTGGAAAGAGGAAAAGGTCCCACCGGGCGTGCCAGAATCTGTTCCCCTCCGAACGGCGGTGCACAGGACCGCGATGTCCTGACGCTGAGATTTGGGGCAGATGCTATTTGGTTTTATCCGTCCACCTCTCCGAAGATGCCAAGTTGATTTATGGCACCGTGTATCGGAGGTTTAGACGGATGCGGCCGATGTAGCAGACTTCGTCAGATTCCACCTCGCTTGAGGGGTTTTTGATTGTGGGGACGCTCTTCCCTGCAGGCGCAAGCCCCTGCAGTTAATTACGCTACCGCATTGCGGTAACAACTTTCTCCTTCTCCAGAATTTCACTTCATGTCGTGTGTGTTTGTTTTGTTTGTAGTTGCCCGTGGATTAATCCAAATCCGTATTTACTTAGATTTGGGTTTGGTGTTTTTAGTTTAAGGATACGTTAGTCGTATTGAGACTAAGATCGACTTAAACGTTCGTCAAGGATACGTTAGTCCTGTTTTGGACTAAGATCGACTTGACATGGTGATCCATTTAATATATGGCCGTCGGGACTCATCATCTCTCTAACGTCGTTGAAGGATTACAACGATAGATGTCAGAGGAGTTCAGAGATGTACCCTTGAACCAAAGTTGATTTGGAGTTTTATCATTCATTTAAATGTCTGAGGATACGTTAGCCGTATTTGGGTCTAAGATCAACTTAAACGGGACTGTTTAGATCCGGCAAAAGTGCATTTGGAGACTCTATTGTTCCAGTTTAGGGACATAGTGGTCCATACTCCAGTTTAAGGACATGGTGGTCCATATTCCAGTTTAAGAACGTGGTGGTCCGTATTCCAGTTTCGGGACATGGTGGTCCATGTTCCAGTTTAGGGACGTGGTGGTCCATATTACAGTTTAAAGACGTGGTGGTCCGTATTCCAGTTTAGAGACGTGGTGGTCCGTTATTAGTTTAGGGACGTCTCGGTCCGATATTAGTTTAGGGACGTCTCGGTCCGATATTAGTTTAAGGACGTCTCGGTCCAATATTAGTTTAAGGACGTCTCGGTCCACGAGTTTAAGGACCCCGCAGTCCATATACGTGTGGTCGTTGGGACCCGTCACCTCTCTGACGTCGTTGAAGGATTACAACGACAGGTGTCAGAGGAGTTCGGAGATGTACCCTCGAACCGGTAGTAAATTGATTTAAGAGAGCAATCTTGCTCAGTCAATTTGAGGACTTACGGCCAAAATTGGGCTAAGTCCAGTTGAAAATATTCAACATTTTATTTGCTTTTGCATCGCATTTCTTCTTATTTTTATCTGGGCTTTGCCCAGAAAGGATGCAGAGCATCAATTTGTTTTGAGCTCTGCCCTTTATAAATGATGCAGAGCATCAATTTTATTTGGGTTCTGCCCTTTTATTGCTTTGCAATTTATTTTGGCCTGCTTTGTCTTTTTGATTTGGGCCTGGCCCTTTAAGAATTGCCTTGCATTTGTTAGACGCTTTGCGCCAATCAGAGAGCGCAAACGCTCGTGGTGATGACACGTGTCATGCAGCGCAGTGCGCTGCGCTAGTGCGCTACGCTTGCGCTGCTGACACATGGCGCGCTCTGGTGGCTTGCGTCAATTTCGGAGAGCGAAGCTCTATTCAAAAGCGCATAGCGTAAATGGTTCAGGCGCTGACACGTGGCGCTCTCTGGTGGCTTGCGCCAGCCCAAGAGCGCAACAGTGCAGATTTATAAGTGCAAAGCACTATTAATTTGAGAATCTTTTAGATTCAAGAACAGAAGTGCAAAGCACTGTTAGATTTCTTGATCTAATTTAGATCAAAGGAAAAGATAAGTTTTTTTTTCTTATCTTAAAGAACCAAAGGTTCATGAAAAGTGCAAAGCATTATTTTTATTTTATTTATTCATTTTATTTAGTTATGTTTAAAGATCAATGATCTTGTTTTTAGATCACTGATCTGTTCATAAGAGAATTTTCTCTTCTTTCAAAGGTTTTTACCTTCTGTTGTTCTTGAGGAGTTCTCAAGAGTTCTCTTCTCTTTTTTTTTAGAAAGATATTGATACCTTTGAATTGAGGTCTAGGATCTCTTTTATAGTGCCCATAAATTAGTTAAATTTGTTAAAGAGATCTTTCCCTGAGTGATTTGGGGAATTTTCCCCACCGTTGGATCTTTGATCCAAGGGTTTCTGTTTTATAGAAGAAAATCTTCTTGTTTTAACAAGAACAGAAAATATTTCTTTAAATCTCCATTCTGTTTTGCGTAACTCCCCAGCGCTTGACACGTGTCACGCAGCGCAGCGCTTGACACGTGTCACGCAGCGCAGCGCTTGCGCAGCTGTGCTTGCGCAACTGTCCAGACACGCGTCGTGCAGTGCAGTGCAGTGCTTGCGCAACTGTGCTTGCGCAGTTGGCTTGCGCAACTGCGCAGACACGTGTCGCGCAGTGCAGCGCTTGCGCAACTGAAACGTTGCTTCCTTTACTTTTTTGTTTTAAACAGAGCTTTGCTCTGATTGGTTGCGCTGCCTCGGGCACTGCGCTAATGCGTCTGCTCCAGGCACGTGGCGCCCTGCGCTCAGCGCAGAGGATCTGAAGCGTTGCTTCATTTATTTTGAATTTTTGAATTTCAAACAGAGCCTTGCTCTGATTGGGGGAAACAAGTGCCCCCCCACCGTTGCGCTTACGTGGCGCGCACGTGAGTGCAGCGGTGGCAAGATCCCAGCCTTTGGATCAACTGATAAGTTGAAGGGGCGCAGACGCCTATAAATAGGACCCTTGGTCTTTAGAAAATTCTTACAACTTTCAAGAATTTTGATTCTCAAAGCCCTGCTCTTGCTTAAGAACTTTGAAGTTCAGAACTTAGAATCACTCTAGGTAATTTAAATTAAATTAAATTTAATTAACAGAGCCTTGCTCTTATAGATCTTTGATCTAAAGAAAACCCCTTTAGGGTTTCATCAATAGTGCCTTGCTCTCAAGAACTTACGGATCTACAGAGATCTTGTCCATGGGTTTTAACCCATGAACGGAGTTTTGCTCTTGGATCAAATGTAGATCTTTTTAGATCTGAAAAATGAAGATTTTTTCATAAGTTTTCATGGATTTTTCAAGATTCCAAAATTTTAATTCTTTTAAGTGTTAAAAAAAAATTTTACGGATCTTTCCATTAGTACCACAGAGCTATGCTCTTTCGAGGAATCTTGTTTCCCTGAGACCAGAGTTTGACAAATGTCACTCTGTGACAGAGCTTTGCTCTAAAAGAGGAGATTTTCTTCTTGTCTCTAGGGATTTCCCATCAATGAGGATATTCTCTTGGGGATCACTTTCATGAATTGACAGTCTTATCTAATGATGGGATTGTTCCCGCCAAAAATTTCCGCGCAAAAGAGTCCAAGGTATCAAATGGCAGCGATACGCTTAAGAAAATGCGAACCAGTATCTTTCGGCCTGTATTTTGATAAACTCCCCAATGAAAAACTATTAAATTATGATGGTATTGAAATCATCTCGAAAAAACCTTCGATTTGATATATTATGGGCCTCATAATTCATCCGGGATCAAAAGTTATGAGCAAATGTGTTATGCACATGTGATATAAGAAAGAAGATGCGAACCAGTATTTTCCGAGCTTTATTTTGACAAACTCTAGAATGAGAGACAGCTAAATTCTGTTGGTATTGAAAGAATCTTGAAAAGACCATCGATTTGATATATTATGGGCCTCATAATTCATTCGGGATCAAAAGTTATGCGCAAATGTCTATGCACATGTGATCTAAAGAAGAAAATGCGAACCAGTATTTTCCGGGCTGTATTTTGATAAACTCCGGAACGAAAAACGGCTGAATTCTGATGATATTGAAAGCATCTCGAAAAAATCTTCGATTTGATATATTATGGGCCTCATAATTCATCCGAGATCAAAAGTTATGAGCAAATGTGTTATACACGTGTAATCTAAAGTAATGCTCTACTACATGGGGAATGCATTTTTTAGTCCCACATCGGGAAAAGGAGAGATGGCTTCTCTACCACTCCCATATAAATAAGAGGGGATACCTCTTAGAAAGGTAGAGTTAAATCCTCAAAGGATTCAATACTCAAAGGAGCTCAGTTCTCAAAAGGAGCTTAGTTCTCCAAGATAGGAGCATGCTCCTCCATAATGCGCATATGCGCAAGCGCCATGTGCGCTACGTGCAACGCACGTGTGCCCGCCATGCGGCACTACGCAACGCACGTGCGCACCACATGAGAATATTTAATAATATTAAAAGGAGCTTGTTCTCCATATATAGAAGCTCAGCTTCTCCTTATAATGCGCATGTGCTCCACGTGCAACGCACGTGCGCACCACATGAGAACATTTAATAATATTAAAAGGAGCATGTTCTCCATATATAGAAGCTCTGCTTCTCCTCATAATGAGCATGTGCGCCACGTGCAACGCACGTGTGCCCGCCACGTGCGCACCACATGAGAATATTCAAAGAAGACTCGTTCTCCATAGGAGCTTGCCCCCCCATAATGCGCATATGCGCAAGATCCATGTGCGCTATGTGCAAATATGAGCGCCCAACACGTGCGACACACGTGCGCGAACGCAAAGAAGCCCTTTTCAGTAGCGAGAAGCTTAAGCTCCAGCTTGTTCTTCCCCCCTAATGAGTGAGACATGGTTCAAAGGGTACATTCTTCCACACCTTCGATATATGGCACTGCAATCTCTCAGTGTCGTCGAAGAGGTGGTGGGTCCCAACGACCAATGATCCTTCTTTCTAAAATAAAAAAGGGGGGATCAACATTTCTTGAAAAAAAATCAAGAGCTTCAAACAGAGAGAACTCTGAGAAAAATTTCAAGAAAAAGGTAAAACCTTCACAAGAGAGAAGAAATTTCTTCTAATAGATCATTGATCTAAAAACCAGATCAATGATCTTCACATAATAAACAGTGCTTTGCATTTCTTATAAACCACTGGTTCTTTAAAACAAGAAAAAAAAAAAAAAAATAGTGCTTTGCACTTTTATGAACCTTTGGTTCCTGAAATAAAAAGAAAAACTTGTTTTTCTTTGATCTAAATTAGATCAAGGAAACGAACAGTGCTTTGCACTTCTTTTGTGAACCATTGGTTCTTGAATCTAAAAGATTCTTAAATCATAGTGCCTTGCACTTGCAAACTGCGCTGTTGTGCTCCTGGATTGGCGCAAGCCACCAGAGCGCGCTACGTGTCAGCAGCGCAGGCGCAGCGCACTGCGCGTGCGCGACACGTGTTAACACTACAAGCGCTTGCGCTCTCTGATTGGCGCAAAGCGCTGACAAATGCAAGGCATTTCTTAAAGGGCCAGGCCCAAATCAAAAAGACCTAGCAGGCCAAAATAAATTGCAAAGCAATAAAAAGGGGGCAGAGCCCAAGTGAAATTGATGCTCTGCATCTTTTATGGGCAGAGCCCAAACAAAAAAAATAGAAGTAATGCAATGCATTATTTAAGTGTGGGCAAAGCCCAAGCACACGTCTAATAGACCAAAAATAAATAAGGGTGTCGAACATTTTCAACTGGACTTAGCCCAATTTTGGCCGTAAGTCCTCAAATTAAATTGACTGAGCACAGCTGTTCTCTTAAATTAATTTATATCCGGTTCGAGGGTACATCTCCGAACTCCTCTGACACCCATCGTTGTAATCCTTCAACGACGTCAGAGAGGTGACGGGTCCCGACGACCACACATCAATACGGACTGCGGGGTCCTTAAACTCGTGGACCGAAACGTCCTTAAACTAATGTTGGACCGAAACGTCCTTAAACTAATGTTGGACCGAGACGTCCTTAAACTAATATTGGACCGAGACGTCTTTAAACTAATTGTGGACCGAAACGTCCTTAAATTAATATTGGACCGAAACGTCCTTAAACTAATGTCGGACCACCACATCTCTAAACTGGAACATGGACCACTACGTCCCTAAAACTGAAACAATAGAGCCTCCAAATGCTCTTTTGCCAGATCTAAACGATTCCGTTTAAGTTGATCTTAGCCCTAAACACGGCTAACGTATCCTTAAACATTCAAACGGACTATAAAACTCCAAATCAACCTTGGTTCAAGGGTACATCTCTGAACTCCTCTGACATCTGCCGTTGTAATCCTTCAACGACGTTAGAGAGGTGGTGAGTCCCGATGGCCAGATATTAAATGGATTATCACGTTAAGTTGATCTTAGTCTCAAAACAGGACTAACGTATCCTTAACGAACGTTTAAGTTGATCTTAGCGGCAACGCGACTAATGCGTCCTTAAACTAAAAACACCAAACCCAAATCTAAGTAAATACGGATTTGGACTAATCCACGTCCTACGGGCGACGGCATTACGCAGTCTCCGTATACAATCCACGGGCAACCACAAACAAAACAAACACACAAGACACGAAGTGAAATTCTGGAGAAGGAGAAAGTTGTTACCGCGATGCGGTAGCGTAATTAACTGCAGGGGCTTGCGCCTGCAGGGAAGAGCGTCCCCACAATCAAAAACCCCTCAAGCGAGGGGGAATCTGACGAAGTCTGCTACATCGGCCGCATCCGTCTAAACCTCCGATACACGGTGCCATAAATCAACTTGGCATCTTCGGAGAGGTGGACGGATAAAACCAAATAGCATCTGCCCCGAATCTCAGCGTCAGGACATCGCAGTCTTGTACGCCGTCTTTCGGAGGGGAACAGATTCTGGCATGCTCGGTGGGACCTCTTCCTCTTTCCACTCCACACTTCGTGTGTCGTCCTCGCGAACCAATCACGGTTTGTTAAATGGTTGCCTTCGGATTTCAAGTTACTAAGATTTGGTCTTTTGCCTGGCGCAGAACTCAAGATTCAATGGCCTTCAACTGCACCAACTGCTCGAAATGCCACTGCAACGGACGCTCCACCTCACCAGGAGGTGTAGCATATGGGCCCCAAGCGGCTTCCTTCCTCGCTCTACCGGTAGACCAGGTGACCCAAGCCACCACTGGCCTGTTCTTCGGGACCATGATCCACCTACAAGCTTCTCTGCGCCAATACCTGCACCGGAAGTGAACAAAAAGTCGGTCTTCGACCGGCTCACTGCTACAACGACCCTTGTCAACGGGTCACCTGCTGTCAAACCAACAGCTTCGGTTTTCGCCAGGCTGGATAAGAATTCTAAACTGGCTATCCCAAGGAAGGCAATGACTGCTGCTCCAGAAGTCGTCAAGACGGCTTCCCCTGTCAAAGAATCAGTCTTTTCAAGACTGACGGTTCCTGCTCCTGTCCCTGCTCGAGGATCTGTCTTCGATAGGTTGGATATCACCCCTCAGAAGAAAACCTCAGTCTTTAAGAGGTTAACACCGGCGGTGCCTCATTCAGACAGGGGGCAAAAGGAAGCTATCTCAATCTCCGAGCCAGTCCCAGCGGCTCGTCGTGCTCGACGTCGCCATTGGCAACGAGTGAGGAAGGCAGGGGGCAACTCCCCCTCAGGGCTAACTCCACCGGCTCCAGTGGTGGAAGTCAACGCTGCTGTTCCAACTGGGAACAGCTTTGAACTGCTGAGGAGGGTACGTAAGAATTCTCCAACCGCTACACTGAAAAGATCTCCTCCGCCTGTGGAGAGAGTTCCGGAAACAAAACAAGAACAGCCCCCTCAACGGCTGTCTTCAAAAATTTATAAAGTTTGGCGGAGGGTTCAAGACTCCGTGATTGACCCAGGTCACTCTCGTCGCCAGAAAAAGGCGAAGGTGGAAAAAGACAAGGATTGTCCCATTAAACAGCAGGGACAGCAGCTGCTAGGGTGCCCCTTCAATGGTTCCTTCAAGCTCAACGGCCCACAAAAGAAGGAGGCCAGAGAAAACTCCCGCGTCAGCGGAAAAAGTTAAAAATGGTGAACCTAACGCTCCAAGTCAGGGGCATAACAGTTCATACGGTTTACATGGCATCGGGAAAAGAAGACAGCCGTACATCCATGGGTCATAGACCGCTTACACGGTCAGTGACCAAGGCTCAGGAGCAGCAACAGAAACTCCAGAAGATGATGAACGCTATGGCCGCACTTACAGGGCCAAAAGAGAACCCTGAAACGTCCTCGGATGAACGTCAGGAGGAAGAAACCGACGCCGAATTCTTCCGTCGGATATTGGAGAAGAAGGACAAAAAAGCTGCTGAAAAAGCAGCCAACATACAGCGTATGGGCCTCCTCTTCCAGGACATGATAGGGATGATGATACAACAAGAGCCCCCGGTTGAAGAGCCCCCGATCGTCCTTGGAGGCGATAGGGGAGAGACATCAAATCCTCCACCAGCTCTATCGACAGCTAAAGAGGATACAATCTCCAAAGCTGATTTAGATGAGTACATCGCCCAACAAATACGGGTTCATCATGCGACCAAAGCGGCCGGTTAGGTCGTAAAAACGGGACGGCCATATCCAAGTTGGTACGATCAAATCAAGTACCCACCCGGTTACACAATTCCTAAGTTCCATGTCTACAAAGGGACAGGCAATCCTCATCAGCATGTTGCCCAGTTCAGGGCACTTTGTGGCAACACCGGCGGTGACGACAAGCTATTGCTTCGCCAGTTTGTTGGAAGCTTATCAGATACGGCGTTCGAATGGTACTCTGAGCTCCCGAACGACTCCATTAAAACCTTCGCGGAGATGGAGCTGCTGTTTACTCAGCGTTTTGCAAGCGCCAGTGAACGTACCCCGATGACGGCACTGATTAACGCCAGGATAAAACCCGGCGAGACGTGGGTTCAGTACGCTATACGATGGCGGAACTTATGGTCGAAGTGTGAGCAGCGCATTGAAGAAGCTCCCGCGGTGGGTATGTTTGTTGGAACCCTTGATCCGCAAGCGACCATCTCACAATTTATGATGTTTTTCAAGCCAACTACCTTCCAGGTCTTGATTGACAAACTACCGCAAATGGATCAAATGGGCCATAAACCCCCTCTTCCAAGGCCGGACTCCCGAAATGACAAAGGGAAGGGAAAAGCGATCGTCGTCGCTAATGCCCAACAACAACCAAGCGACTCAAAGCCGGTTGCTCGTCAAAATAATATGCGCCCGTACGTACCCCTTGAGGATAGGATGGGACGTCCTTATTCCTTTCCCCACGATAAAACGAGGAGGTTATTCGAGCTAGCGTTGCGCAACAGACTCATAAATCTGCCGGATCCAAAACGTCCGTTGCAACCAAGTGACGTCAACGAGCCCAACTACTGTCCTTATCATCGAGTACTAGGCCATCCGATCGAAGATTGCTACGTTTTCAAGAATTGGCTTGAAAACCAGTACCGACAGGGCAAGTTTGCGTTATCTGACAAATGGAAGGTGAATCCCCCGCAGCCCCACACCTCTAAGGGGACGAATACGCCGGGGGAAAAATGCTCCGTCATTGAAGAAGCTCCTTGGGAGGTTGTATTATCAGCCAAGACGAAGAGGATGCTAAACGATCTTCAGACATGTCCAGCGATCAAGTGGAAGAACCCGTTGGAACCACAGGTCATTGAAGGGATGTTGAAGCCACGTCCAACTCCAAAGACCGATGGTGGTGGTTCAAGCACTTACAGCCAGCCGTCAAAATCTTCAAAAAAGAAGAAGAAGAAATCTAAGAAGCCCGTGAAGCCTGGCGACAAGCGCACGGACTTGCAAAAACAAATTGACGCGCTGGATGAATACAACCAAAAGGCACGGACTTCCATTACGCTCCAAGAGTTCCTCAATCACGTCTTTCAAGAAGAAGATGAGGGAGAAAGTTCATCGGATGAATCCGAAGAATATGTGGCGAGCTGTCATATGATTTCCCATTCGATTGTGAACAATGAGGAGACTCCTGGCACTAAAACGCTGGGGGCAGATACCGAATCAAAAATTCCAGAGCTATCAGTTGAAATGATTGACATGTTCCTTAACGAAGCTTGATTGAAAAGTAAAGCTGATCGAGAACGCGAGACGGCTATATTTGAAAGGGCCAAGCGCCAGCGACTTGATGAATGAGCTGAGATGATCCCGCTGGAGCAAAATGCCCCCACCGCTGACAAAAGCCAATTCAAGATGAGGAAAAAGTTTGCTAAGGCCATATCAAAGGGCATGAAGCTACCATCCTCTGAAGGAAAAATTACTGGTGAAATAGAAACACACCCCTCCTATTGCTTATATCATCAGAAGGTTTCGCACCCTACTCAAGAGTGCAAAGCTTTCGATAGATGGTGGCAAGGGTATGTAGCTCATCGACAACACTTTAAACGGGAAAAGCGTAAAACTCGTCGGGAGCAAAGAAATACGACCGAAGGGATTAAAAGAACTACCGGCGATTGTCGCGTGGTTAACACCGGCGGGTCACAAGTGCCTACATTCGGAAGTGATTCTGATGGAGAGCTAGAACTTGCCCTTCTCTTTAAAGAGTCCGCTTCGAGAAAAGAAGAAGAGCTGAAGGTCTGCGAAAATATCCGGTTGCGGAATCGGACGCTGCCTGAAAAGAACCTCGGACCCTTGAACATAAAAGATAAAGGGAAAGAAAAGGTCCCTGAAGATATCGTCCTAGATGACCAAGTGGTGGAAGAGCTAAACGCCAACAACCCGCCGAAGAAGAATAAGGTGGATTACAACGTCTTAGCACATCTGAGAAAGCTGCCCTCACAGCTCAGCATTCTTGACGCCCTTTTGCTATCAAAGGAGGCGAGAGATTCGTTAATCAAGGCACTACAGGATCCGGAGTAATTCCAGGCTTTCCTGGCCGAGGAAAAGATGAAGGATGAATTGGAGGAAGTGCACACGGCCGATGTCACTTTCAGTGACGAGGACCTTCTCCTTGGGACGTGCGAACACAATCGCCCCCTCTATGTCTCAGGATACTGCCACGATATTAAGATAGGCAAAATCCTGATCAATAATGGATCATCCGTTAATCTTCTCAACGTGCGGGTGTTAAAAGAAATCTGCATGAGCGTCCAGCACCTTGCTCGTGACAAAATCACCATCTCCGGGTTCGACTCCCAGTCGTCAAGAACTCTTGGGTCTGTGATACTGACGCTACGCTTCGGGCTACTCGTCACGGACATTAAGTTTCACGTCATAGACGCCAAGACATGCTACAACGCTTTGCTCGGCCGACCGTGGTAACACGAGTACAACATCATCCCTTCTACACAACATCAGTGTATGAAGTATTTTAAGGATGGCTTTGAGTATACCGTGACGGGAGAACTGAACCCATCCTCTGTGAACGAGGTCCGCAAATACGAAGATGCCAAATACTTCTTATCGGATTTCGAAGATACGGAGAAGTGTAACAAACCGGAGAATAAAGCTAATGCCACCATACCTGTTTTCGGCAGTGATACCGAGGAGGAAGAGGAGATAGTGTATTCGGGTCCGCCCCAACACAACAAGCCAGGACCGTCCGTCCCTACGTTGATCTTTGGTAGCGACTCAGAAGATGAAATCCATGCTGTATTCTCTGCTCGACCTTCAATACAGATGTTCCCTGATGAAGAGCAAAGTCTGCAAGTCGCCATGGTGCCGCTTGGACACCATAAAGAACTGGATGCACTTAATATCTACAGTGTAGAAGAGTTGCGGACATTCTATATCCCTCCCAGGCGAGAAAGCAATTTTGTTCTACCGCTCTGAAGAAACCAAGGTAGAAAAAGAAATTTGGCATGGTGCAGATTCTACGCTCAACAGGCTTCAGCCCATCCGTCTCCCCAAATATTATACGGAAGGTTTGAAAAAGCTGCTGAAACGCCAGGGGATATCCTTCAAGCAGACCGTTCGAAAAGCCAAGTTCTATGATAAAGTCTGGAACGTTCCCGGGACTCAACGTAAACTGCCTAATGGGAGAATGGAAACAATTGGGCTTGGATACGTCCGGTCAAAGAAACGGGAGCTACTAAACAGCTGCTATGTCGTGTATGACTTCGATGAAGAAGCGGATGCTCAATGGGAGGACGCTAATCCTGAGACAATGAAAGTTCCGGATGCAAAAGTGCCCAATCCGTCGTTCGAAGAACAAATGGACAAATTTATAAGGGAAGCTGGTCAAAAAGTCCGAGACGACCATAACCGCGAAATGGCCATCTACGAGAAAGCCAGAACGCAACGCCTCCTTCAACAGGCTGTGAAAGATGAAAAGGCTGCTCCCTGTCAACCTGTTATAAATAAGGCTCGACGCAAAAAAAGAAATAAGTCGAAAGGCCGAAAAGGCGCTCAGCAGCAACAAAGAAAGGTTAAGAAGCCACGCAAACGGGAGTCAAGTGCTATTGATCTATCCCTTATGAAGAAAATGGGCCGAGTGTACTCGTTTCCTCGGGACAAGACGAAGAAGATATTTGATCTTGCTCTAAAACATCAAATGCTTACACTGCCGGAGTCCAAAAACCCCGAACGAGCAGGTGAAGTCTCTGACCCAAATTATTGCACCTATCACCGAGTGATAGGACACCCTCTCGAAGATTGCTTCACCTTTAAAAATTGGGTTGAAGATCAGTACCATCTCGGCAAGTTCGCTCTATCTGACAACTGGAGGGTAGCGCCGCCACAGAAGCACGAGCCCAAGGCCACGAAAGAAGAACCAGTTCCGCATTGGGATTGGAAGCAAATCCGTACTTGTCACGCGATAATGATATCAAAAGAAGAGCCCGAGAACATGGATGATCTTCCCTGGTGCTTCGAAAACAGCAACGACGAGATAATCTCAGAATTTCCACCAGCGCCAAAAGAGCTGGAAGATGGAATCCATACCACTGCAGATAACCTCAAGAAAATTGAGTTGGGGACGACAAACGATCCCCGACCGACATTCATCAGCGAGTTACTATCTGAAGAAAGGGTAGCTGCGTTAAAGGACGTGCTTCTACAGCATAAAGATTGCTTCGCGTGGAACTATTCCGAAATGCCGGGACTAGATCCAGAAATCGCTGTACACAGATTGGCGATATCCCCGGACATCAAGCCAGTCAAACATGCGCCGAGGAGAATGCGGCTCGAGCTTGAAATGAGTATCAATGCTGAAGTCAAAAAGCTGATCGACTCTGGCTTCATCCAGGAGGTTCAATATCCGGAGTGGATCGCCAACATCGTCCCGGTGATGAAGAAAAATGGGACAGTGCGCATATGCGTGGACTTCCGGGATCTCAATAAAGCCTGCCCGAAGGACGATTTCCCAGTGCCAGTCACCGAACTGATGATAGACAATACGTCCACTCATGAGATTTTCTCCTTCATGGACGGCTCGTCAGGATATAATCAGATAAAAATGCATCCAGAAGACCAGAAGCACACAACCTTCAGGACTCCTCTGGGTATATTCTGTTACAAGGTGATGCCCTTTGGTCTAAAGAACGCCGGTGCCACCTACCAAAGGGCCATGACGAAGATCTTTGACGACCTTATACACGAAATCGTCGAATGCTATATCGACGATCTCGTGGTTAAAAGCAAATCATACGAGGAACATCTCGAGCATCTGAAGACCGTATTTCAACGCCTTCGACAATACAACTTGAAAATGAACCCGCTCAAGTGTGCATTCGGAGTTTCCTCAGGCAAATTCCTGGGATTCATTGTTCGACACCGAGGTATTGAAATAGATCCGTCAAAGATCAAAGCGATCATGGAAATGCCTCCGCCGAGAACTCTCAAACAGTTGCGATCTCTCCAAGGGAAGCTCGCGTATATACGGTGATTTATAGCCAACCTTTCAGGAAAGTGCCGTCCTTACAGCCACCTGATGAAGAAGGGAACCCCGTTCGTCTGGGACCACAAATGCCAAGGCGCACTGAACAAGATCAAGCAATACCTGCAGAACCCGCCGGTGTTGGCTGCTCCGGTCAAAGGAAAGCCCCTTATTCTTTACACAACCGCCCTCGAAGGTTCCTTAGGCGCATTATGGGCACAAGAGAACGATCAAGGGAAAGAGAGAGCACTCTACTACTTATGTCGAGTTCTGCTGGGGGCAGAAAGCAACTACTCCCCCATTGAAAAACACTGTCTGGCGTTGATCTTTGCGATAACAAAGCTCAGGCACTGTGCGTTGGCGCATGAAGTCCGTCTCATTTCAAAGGTGGACGGGGACCCCCTTAAATACTTGATGTCGAAGGCCATATTGACGGGACGACTCGCTAAATGGGCCCTGCTCTTGATGGAGTTCTCGATAACATATCAACCTCTCAAGGCAGTGAAAGGCCAGGCCATCGCCGACTTCCTCGTTGAGCATCCGATACCGGCCGACTCTCCTCTGAATTGCGATCTTCCAGACGAACATGCGTTTGATGCGATCGACGGTGATGATACCCGATGGGATCTTTATTTCAACGGAGCATCTTCCGTGAAGAAGCGCAAACAGAGTACCCCTATAATCAAATCGGGGGTAGGACTCATCTTTATAACTCCACAAGGAGGGATAATGCGCTATGCGTTCTCCCTGAAGGAGCCGAGGAAAAACAATGAAGCCGAATACGAAGCTTTGATAGCAGGCCTCGAGATCGCCATTGACATGGGAATTGAAGACCTCCTTATATACGGAGATTCTCAACTGGTCGTTAGTCAAGTAAACGGCGACTACCAAACGTGCAAACCGGAGTTGGTGAAGTACGGGGAAAAGGTGCAACAACTGTTGACCCAAATTCCCTCTTATACTTTGGAGAACATACCGCACGCGGAAAACAGCAAAGCAGATGCGTTGGCCAAACTTGCTAAAGAACTGGCTGACGAGAACCTCGATGACGTTAGAATCGTGGTACAAAGCCGTCGAGTGCTTTCCCCAGCAGAAATATCTCCATAATCATCCGAAGAAAAGGGAGCGAGCGAGCAGACGACCCTGCAAGTAAAAGATTGGAAAAATGCCGAGGATTGGAGAGAAGTCTTCATAGATTACTTCAAGTCCCACCGAATGCCTGAAGAAGCATCCACAAGACATCAACTCATGAAACGAGCTCTGTCTTTCGCCTTCGTCAATGATACCCTGTACAAGAGGTCATTTGATTCTCTGTGGCTGAGATGCTTAGGACCTGACGAAGCAAAAAGGATCGTTCAGGAAGTTCACGATGGACTCTGCGGTTCTCACCAAGCGGGCCCAAAGATGAAGTTGAAGATAAAACGGATGGGCTACTACTGGCCCACGATGATTCAAGACTGCCTCGAATATGCGAAGCAGTGTCACTCATGTCAAATCCATGAGGACTTCATCCACCAGCACCCAAATCCACTACATCTAACGGTGGCTAGCTGGCCATTCGAAATGTGGGGGACTGATATAGTTGGCCCTATCGAACTAGCATCGTCTAGGGGACATCGTTTCATCCTGGCAACGACTGACTACTTCTCCAAATGGGTAGAAGCAGTACCGCTGAGAGAAGTAAAGACGGAGAATATCCTCCACTTCTTCAAGACGCACGTCATATATCGGTTTGGAACTCCGCAACGGATCATCTCCGATAACGGGCCAGCTTACAGAAGCCACAAGATCAGTCGCTTTGCGCAACGGCATAATATAGACTGGAGATATTCCTCGGTTTATAATCCGCGAGCTAATGGTCTAGCTGAAGCCTTCAACAAGACCCTGACAAAAATCATGAAAAAGACGGTGTCCCGAAATAAGAGAGACTGGCACGAGAGGCTGCAAGAAGCTCTCTGGGCATATCGAACTACGTTCAAGACGGCCACAAGCACAACGCCGTACGCGTTGGTATTTGGGACGAAAGCAGTACTCCCCCTCGAGATAGAGTTACCCTCTCTACGAGTGGCAGTCCACTACGAGCTGACGGACGAAGAAAATGCTCACCTTCGGCTTGAGGAGCTTGACGCCCTTGATGAAACCCGGCTCATAGCGCAACAAAATCTGGAGGCCTATAAAGCAAAGATGACGCGCTCATATGAAAGGCTGACCCGACCGAGGACATTTCGCCAAGGCGAACTCGTGCTAGTGGTCAAAAGGCCTATGATCCCCAATCGCGCCAAGCGAGGAAAATTCGAGCCAAACTATGAAAGCCCATACATCATAGATAAGGTCTACCAGGGTGGGGCCTATCTACTCATGGACATGCACGGTGAAAGGCCTTTCAGGCCAATAAACGGTCGCTTCCTAAAGAGATACTACGCTTAATAAGCCACGGCCTAGGTCAATGATAGATGACGACGACTATGTCCGCTCGCTATCTTCCTAAGCTCAAGCTTTATAAGCAGTAGCCGGCCTTCTCCATGACGGACCGAAATGTCCTTAAACTAATAGCAGACCGAAACGTCTTTAAACTACTACCGCAGCATCTTTAGGCTGACGAGATATAAAAAAAACATATAAAAATAAAATAAAATAAAACGGTATGTCCATAAGCAAAAAGGTCATGGATGAAAACCCGAAAGGGCTCCGTGAGTAAAAACAGCAGGGCTACCAACGAGTGTTCGTGAAAACCCGAAAGGGCGCGACCTCGTAAAAAAAAAGAGGAAAAAAAATATATAAAAATAAAAAGAATAAAAAAACGGTATGTCCATAAGCAAAATGGGCGCGGATGAAAACTCGAAAGGGCTCCGTGAGTAAAAACAGCAAGGCTACCGGCGAGTATTTGTGAAAACCTGAAAGGGCGCAATCTCGTTAAAGGACACTTATAGGGTCATCTCGACCTTATAAGAAGAAACCACCCACGTGAGATCCTTACGACTCACAAGGGAGCAGCACACTTAGGGATCCCCACGATTCTTAAGGAGAAAATACACTTGCGAGATCCTCACGACTCGTAAGGAGAACTCTCTTATGGGACCCTCACGGCTCATAAGAGTTGAAAGTCTTAAGTTACAGAGACCTAAACATGTGCTTAAGCAACCCCCACAACTTTCGATATTGCCCTACAAGTGGCTCAATACTGACCCTTGTATACAATCCACGGGCGCGAATAAAAATTTCCCTAACCAAGTCTCATCCGTGACTGGGGATATGTTCACATGGTAAACAACCCTTGTAAATCCTCTCGATTTATGAGGAGAAAACCCTCCTGTAGGATCCTTACGACTTACAGAGGAAACAAACACTTAGGAATCCTCACGAGTCCTAAGGAGAAAATACACCTACAAGATCCTCACGACTTGTAGGGAGAAATAACTTCGTGAAACCCTTACGGCTCATGAAGTCAAAAGCCTTAGCCGACAGGACCCTAACCCTGGTCGCTAAGCCACCTTTGTTCGACATCGACAGAGGCAAATGATGATTCACTCCTGGTAATATCCCAGTTGTAGCGGTGCTGATGCCGAAATCGGTTTACAGCGAAAAGCCAATAGGCCGCACATGCATACGAAATAGCCGAAATGATAGGGAAACTTGCAATAAAAAGCAGCAAGTAAAAATGTATGCATGCAAAATAGCCGAAATGATTGGGCAACTCGCAATAAAAAGCAGCGAGTAAAAATAAAATAAATAGCCGAAATGATTGGGCACCGCGAAAAATAGCCGAAATGATTGGGCAATCGCGACCTTCGCGATATAAAAGCTGAAATGATAGAGCATCGCGGAGATAAAACAAAAAAAATGATGATAAAACTTTGGCCCTACAGTTAAGATCACATCGATCCCTGTATACAATCCAAGGGAGTAAACAAAGAGGGAACCATACTTTCCCAACAGGCTCCGCCAGAAGACGAAGCCAAATCTCGACGGTTCAGTCCAACTCCGAAGAAACCAGTGTCTTCAGCAGATACCTCGACTCACGGATACAAACACTCCTTGACGAGAGCCTCCTGATCCGCGTCGACTCGCAGAGCAACCAGTGCCTCCGTGGGAAATTCTCGACTCGTTTCAAACCCCAAGGAAACAAATAATCCTTGGCGCTAGGGAAACAAATAATCCTTAGCAAATTCCTCGACTCACGGATACAAACACTCCTTGACGAGAGCCTCCTGATCCGCGTCGACTCGCAGAGCAACCAGTGCCTCCGTGGGAAATTCTCGACTCGTTTCAAACCCCAAGGAAACAAATAATCCTTGGCGCTAGGGAAACAAATAATTCTTAGCAAATTCCTTGACTCACGGATACAAACACTCCTTGACGAGAGCCCCCTGATCCGCGTCGACTAGCAGAGCAACCAGTGCCTCCGTGGGAAATTCTCGACTCGTTTCAAACCCCAAGGAAACAAATAATCCTTGGCGCTAGGGAAACAAATAATCCTTAGCAAATTTCTCGACTCACGGATACAAACACTCCTTGACGAGAGCCTCCTAATCCGCGTCGACTCGCAGAGCAACTAGTGCCTCCGTGGGAAATTCTCGACTCGTTTCAAACCCCAAGGAAACAAATGATCCTTGGCGCTAGGGAAACAAATAATCCTTAGCAAATTCCTCGACTCACGGATACAAACACTCCTTGACGAGAGCCTCCTGATCCGCGTCGACTCGCAGAGCCACCAGTGCCTCCGTGGGAAATCCTCGACTCGTTTCAAACCCCAAGGAAACAAATAATCCTTGGCGCTTGGGAAACAAATAATCCCTAGCAAACTCCTCGACTCACGGATACAAACACTCCTTGACGAGAGCCTCCTGATCCGCGTCGACTCGCAGAGCCACCAGTGCCTCCGTGGGGAATCCTCGACTCGTTTCAAACCCTAAGGAGACAAATAATCCTTGGCGCCTGGGAAACAAATAATCCCTAGCAAACTCTTCGACTCACGGATACAAACACTCCTTGACGAGAGCCTTCTGATCCGTGTCGACTCGTAGAGCCACCAGTGCCTCCGTGGGAAATTCTCGACTCGTTTCAAACCCCAAGGAAATAAATAATCCTTGGCGCTTGGGAAACAAATAATCCCTAGCAAACTCCTCGACTCACGGATACAAACACTCCTTGATGAGAGCCTCTTGATCCGCGTCGACTCGCAGAGCCACCAGTGCCTCCGTGGGGAATCCTCGACTCGTTTCAAACCCTAAGGAGACAAATAATCCTTGGCGCCTGGGAAACAAATAATCCCTAGCAAACTCTTCGACTCACGGATACAAACACTCCTTGACGAGAGCCTTCTGATCCGTGTCGACTCGTAGAGCCACCAGTGCCTCCGTGGGAAATTCTCGACTCGTTTCAAACCCCAAGGAAATAAATAATCCTTGGCGCTTGGGAAACAAATAATCCCTAGCAAACTCCTCGACTCACGGATACAAACACTCCTTGATGAGAGCCTCTTGATCCGCGTCGACTCGCAGAGCCACCAGTGCCTCCGTGGGAAATCCTCGACTCGTTTCAAACCCCAAGGAAACAAATAATCCTTGGCGCTTGGGAAACAAATAATCCCTAGCAAACTCCTCGACTCACGGATACAAACACTCATTGACGAGAGCCTCCTGATCTGCGTCGACTCGCAGAGCCACCAGTGCCTCCGTGGGAAATCCTCGACTCGTTTCAAACCCCAAGGAAACAAATAATCCTTGGCGCTTGGGAAACAAATAATCCCTAGCAAACTCCTCGACTCACGGATACAAACACTCCTTGACGAGAGCCTCCTGATCCGCGTCGACTCGCAGAGCCACCAGTGCCTCCGTGGGAAATTCTCGACTCGTTTCAAACCCCAAGGAAACAAATAATCCTTGGCGCTTGGAAAACAAATAATCCCTAGCAAACTCCTCGACTCACGGATGCAAACACTCCTTGACGAGAGCCTCCTGATCCGCGTCGACTCGCAGAGCCACCAATGCCTCCGTGGGAAATCCTCGACTCGTTTCAAACCCCAAGGAAACAAATAATCCTTGGCGCTTGGGAAACAAATAAACCCAAGCAAACTCCTCGACTCACGGATACAAACACTCCTTGACGAGAGCCTCCTGATCCGCGTCGACTCGCAGAGCCACCAGTGCCTCCGTGGGAAATTCTCGACTCGTTTCAAACCCAAAGGAAACAAATAATCCTTGGCGCTTGGGAAACAAATAATCCCTATCAAACTTCTCGACTCACGGATACAAACACTCCTTGACGAGAGCCTCCTGATCCGTGTCGACTCGTAGAGCCACCAGTACCTCCGTGGGAAATCCTCGTGTCGTTTCAAATCCCAAGGAAACAAATAATCTTTGGCGTTAGGGAAACAAATAATCCCTAGCAAACTCCTCGACTCAAGGAAATAAACAATCCTTGACGGGAGCCTCCTGATCCGCGTCGACTCGCAGAGAAACCAGTGTCTCCGCGGGAAAATTCCCGATTCGTCTCAACTTGCAAGATGAAGCCTCAGACGGCAGGGACTAAAAAAAAACTTGTTTCCTGAACAATGGGACCCTACAAGTTGATCTAAACAGTCTCTTGCATACTATTCACGGGTCTCACTCTCCAAAGTCGAGTTTTGACGAGGAGGGAAACAACCGCTTACGGGTCCTCTCGACTCGTAAGAGGGAAAAATTCTCTTATAGGATCCTTACGACTTATAAGAGAAAACGCACTTAGGAATCCTCACGATTACTAAGGAGAAAATACACCTACGAGATCCTCTCGATCCGTAGAGAGAAAAGTCTTTATGAGACCCTCACGGCTCATAAAGTTGAAAATTCTTAGGTGGCAAATCCTACCCCTGTCTTCTAAGCCATTACTGTCCTACAAAGAGATTAAGATGGACCATCTACGAGCCATACTTGCTAAAGCTACATGCCACTGAAATGGAAAAATTACTCATGAGCGTATAAACTACTTCATACCAGAGTAAAACATAAAGAAATAGAAGGGTACGGCTCATGGAATTAAGAGTTTGGAATTATATATTTTAAGAGTCGAGATTTGAGTTAATGATAAATGACGACGCTTGTGTCCGATCGTTATCTTCTCAGATCAAGATTCTGAAAATTATATACCAACCCGAAACTGGTCATACGCTATGCATTACTCTGCACTACTTCATCCACATATATACTTACGTGGAAAAAGTAGTGGGGGCATTTGTTCCCGCCAAAAATTTCCGCGCAAAAGAGTCCAAGGTATCAAATGGCAGCGATACGCTTAAGAAAATGCGAACCAGTATCTTCCGGCCTGTATTTTGATAAACTCCCCAATGAAAAACTGTTAAATTATGATGGTATTGAAATCATCTCGAAAAAACCTTCGATTTGATATATTATGGGCCTCATAATTCATCCGGGATCAAAAGTTATGAGCAAATGTGTTATGCATATGTGATCTAAGAAAGAAGATGCGAACCAGTATTTTCCGAGCTTTATTTTGACAAACTCCAGAATGAGAAATGGCTAAATTATGTTGGTATTGAAAGCATCTTGAAAAGACCTTCGATTTGATATATTATGGGCCTCATAATTCATTCGGGATCAAAAGTTATGCGCAAATGTCTATGCACATGTGATCTAAGAAAGAAGATGTAAACCAGTATTTTCCGAGATGTATTTTGATAAACTCCGGAATGAAAAACAGCTAAATTCTGATGATATTGAAAGCATCTCGAAAAAACCTTCGATTTGATATATTATGGGCCTCATAATTCATCCGAGATCAAAAGTTATGAGCAAATGTGTTATACACGTGTAATCTAAAGTAATGCTCTACTACATGGGGAATGCATTTTTTAGTCCCACATCGGGAAAAGGAGAGATGGCTTCTCTACCACTCCCATATAAATAAGAGGGGATACCTCTTAGAAAGGTAGAGTTAAATCCTCAAAGGATTCAATACTCAAAGGAGCTTAGTTCTCCAAGATAGAAGCATGCTCCTCCATAATGCGCATATGCGCAAGCGCCATGTGCGCTACGTGCAACGCACGTGTGCCCGCCATGCGGCACTACGGAACGCACGTGCGCACCACATGAGAACATTTAATAATATTAAAAGGAGCTTGTTCTTCATATATAGAAGCTCTGCTTCTCTTTATAATGCGCATGTGCTCCACGTGCAACGCACGTGCGCACCACATGAGAACATTTAATAATATTAAAAGGAGCATGTTCTCCATATATAGAAGCTCTGCTTCTCCTCATAATGCGCATGTGCGCCACGTGCAACGCACGTGTGCCCGCCACGTGCGCACCACATGAGAATATTCAAAGAAGACTCGTTCTCCATAGGAGTTTGCTCCCCCCCATAATGCGCATATGCGCAAGATCCATGTGCGCTACGTGCAAATATGAGCGCCCAACACGTGCGTCACACGTGCGACGCACGTGCGCGAACGCAAAGAAGCCCTTTTCAGTAGCGAGAAGCTTAAGCTCCAGCCTGTTCTTCCCCCCTAATGAATGAGACATGGTTCAAAGGGTACATCCCTCCATACCTTCGATATATGGCACTGCTATCTCTCAGTGTCGTCGAAGAAGTGGTGGGTCCTAACGACCAATGATCCTTCTTTCTAAAATAAAAAAGGGGGGATCAACATTTCTTGAAAAAAAATCAAGAGCTTCAAACAGAGAGAACTCTGAGAAAAATTTCAAGAAAAAGGTAAAACCTTCACAAGAGAGAAGAAATTTCTTCTAATAGATCATTGATCTAAAAACCAGATCAATGATCTTCACATAATAAACAGTGCTTTGCATTTCTTATGAACCACTGGTTCTTTAAAACAAGAAAAAACAAAATAAAAAAAATAGTGCTTTGCACTTTTATGAACCTTTGGTTCCTGAAATAAAAAGAAAAACTTGTTTTTCTTTGATCTAAATTAGATCAAGGAAACGAACAGTGCTTTGCACTTCTTTTGTGAACCATTGGTTCTTGAATCTAAAAGATTCTTAAATCATAGTGCCTTGCACTTGCAGACTGCGCTGTTGCGCTCCTGGATTGGCGCAAGCCACCAGAGCACGCCACGTGTCAGCAGCGCATGCGCAGCGCATTAGCGCAGCGCACTGCGCGTGCGCGACACGTGTCAACACTACAAGGCTTGCGCTCTCTGATTGGCACAAAGCGCCTGACAAATGCAAGGCATTTCTTAAAGGGCCAGGCCCAAATCAAAAAGACCTAGCAGGCCAAAATAAATTGCAAAGCAATAAAAAGGGGGCAGAGCCCAAGTGAAATTGATGCTCTGCATCTTTTATGGGCAGAGCCCAAACAAAAAAAATAGAAGTAATGCAATGCATTATTTATGTGTGGGCAAAGCCCTAGCACAGGTCTAATAGACCAAAAATAAATAAGGGTGTCGAACATTTTCAACTGGACTTAGCCCAATTTTGGCCGTAAGTCCTCAAATTAAATTGACTGAGCACAGCTGTTCTCTTAAATTAATTTATATCCGGTTCGAGGGTACATCTCCGAACTCCTCTGACACCCATCGTTGTAATCCTTCAACGACGTCAGAGAGGTGACGGGACCCGACGACCACACATCAATACGGACTGCGGGGTCCTTAAACTCGTGGACCGAAACGTCCTTAAACTAATGTTGGACCGAGACGTCCTTAAACAAATATTGGACCGAGACGTCCTTAAACTAATATTGGACCGAAACGTCCTTAAACTAATATTGGACCGAAACGTCCTTAAACTAATTTCGGACCACCACATCTCTAAACTGGAACATGGACCACTACGTCCCTAAAACTGGAACAATAGAGCCTCCAAATGCTCTTTTGCCGGATCTAAACGATCCCGTTTAAGTTGATCTTAGCCCCAAACAAGGCTAACGTATCCTTAAACATTCAAACGGACTATAAAACTCCAAATCAACCTTGGTTCAAGGGTACATCTCTGAACTCCTCTGACATCTGCCGTTGTAATCCTTCAACGACGTTAGAGAGGTGATGAGTCCCGATGGCCAGATATTAAATGGATTATCACGTTAAGTTGATCTTAGTCTCAAAACAGGACTAACGTATCCTTAACGAACGTTTAAGTTGATCTTAGCCGCAACGCGACCAATGCATCCTTAAACTAAAAACACCAAACCCAAATCTAAGTAAAAACGGATTTGGACTAATCCACGTCCTACGGGCGACGGCATTACGTGGTCTCCGTATACAATCCACGGGCAACCACAAACAAAACAAACACACACGACACGAAGTGAAATTCTGGAGAAGGAGAAAGTTGTTACCGCGATGCGGTAGCGTAATTAACTGCAGGGGCTTGCACCTGCAGAGAAGAGCGTCCCCACAATCAAAAACCCCTCAAGCGAGGGGGAATCTGACGAAGTCTGCTACATCGGCCGCATCTGTCTAAACCTCCGATACACGGTGCCATAAATCAACTTGGCATCTTCGGAGAGGTGGACGGATAAAACCAAATAGCATCCGCCCCGAATCTCAGCGTCAGGACATCGCAGTCTTGTGCGCCGTCTTTCGGAGGGGAACAGGGATTGTCTTATTAAATGATGCACCGTCATCCAGATTTTGTGGGTCCCCCTTTGGTCCTCTACCCACTGAATCACAGTGTGGAGTAAGATTTTAAAATGCCCAGCGTTAGAACACTAACGGTTATTTTTGTCTTTCTACAGGAAACATGTCTAACGACTTGTCTTTCCCCTTCGTTCGCTCAGAAGGAGGGTTCCCCCATGCGCCAGTGGACCGGGTGGCGTTCGCTCTTATTAAAGATCATGACCCCGAGCGCAAAAAACTCCACCTGTGGGGAAGGTGGTATAGCCAGATCATCCAGGATCGCCGCAGTTTCAGTTTTGTCACGCCGTCTGAGCCCATAACTCCAATCCCTTATGCGGACGAACCCCCGGTGAAGTATGCCGTGGAGGTTAAAAATTGGAACTCGGATGACCTCCTCCAACCCGCAATTGGTGCTATTCCCATGCAGCCGCCGCCGGCGATAGATATTTTAGGGAGGCGAATCTGTCAGGGTGAAGCACGCCCTTGGGGACAGGCCTACAATATTGGATTGGTGCCGCGACCGCCCGCCGGATACTTGCAATGGGCCCGATACATCTTGTCGGTGAAAAGGACTCATCTAACGAAGATTGGATTGTATTCGGCCGTCTACGTCTCGTTCTTCGAGTATCGCTCTCCTCCAACGTGGTGGGTCAAGGCCTTTATTGAACAATGGAATATCCCCACCCATACTTTCTTGATGACAGATAGGGAGGTCTCTATTTCTTTGGAGGAGTTTGCCGAACTCTCGGGTTTGCCGATGAGGGGGGAGCATTACGAGGAGTTGCTCCCTCCTGACGAATACGTTTTTGCCACCAAGCCGCTGGTGTTTGACCTGACTCCGGAGAACGCCGTTCAACATCGGTATCCGGGCTTGGTGAAGGTGTTAGAGATCTATGAAGGACTCCATCTGTAATCGGGCGACCGGGGTGTCAGTTTCGCAGATTTTATTGCCCGTTTCATTCTCCCAGAGTTCCTATCAGAGCGGAGTGAGAAGTTTGCCCGGCTCGATGACCCTTTCGGTTTCGGCTTGGACCGCCGACCCGTATCGGAAAATGATCAAAGGGATTTTTATCTCCCCGGCGCTGCCATCGTCCCTTTCTCAGAAATCGCCGTCCCGGGCATGGATGAGGAAACCTTTTTTATTGGGTTCTTAGGCTTGTGGCTATGCAGTTTTGCGCTCCCCATGCACCCGCGTCACATGCGGCCTTCCGTCTTTTACCCAGCGCATCGGATGGTGGCTGGTTTGCAGTTATCGGTAGGAATCGCCAGGCTGGCCAACCTTTATAACGGACTTAGCGTAGCGGCGGACGCCAGTGAGCCTGGGGTGCAGCCTGCTAACTTCCAGACGCACTATTTCACCTCCTGGATGGAAATGCACGTGCAAGGGGTGTTCGGTGCCCATAAGATTCCTCCGTTCTTTGAGAAATGCAGACTCCCGAGGATCATGCGGTTGGTCGGCGCTTCAATTGTGGTTGCACCCCCGCGGGAGTCTAGGGGGCTGCTCCTTCGTCCACGTCTGGTCGGAGCGAAGGTTTCCTTTGTGGATAAGGTTATAACCATAGGCTCAGAGACTGCTAAGTCAGTAGTGCCACTGCGCGATGATTTCAAGGACGGGGCTTCCGTATTGAAGGCTCGGGAAATCCTCCACCTCTACTCCATTTAGCCGGGCTATCTAGTGTTTAGGCAGAATGAGACAGCACTTTTTATGAGGTACAACCCACACCGGTTTGCTCAGCAATCGAGCTACAACCAAGGGATCCCGATGGAAGCTTTCTTGGAAAAGCCCGTGGTCAGCCGAGAGGGGATGAAGAATGCAATGCACCATTTCACTCGGCTTAATACAGGTTCCTATTTCTTTATCAGCGAACCCAGCTGTGCCCCCAAGATGCTCAATACATACGTAGCTTGGTATGCGCATGCGATGGGCCCACTTATCTTAACGGAGAAGCGCATGCTGGTTGACCGTAGGGGTGCGCCTCCTGGCGGTGATCGCAAGGCCCCCTTGAAGCCAAGGATTCCGGTCATTCCTTCGTTAAAAGATGCCGGAGTCGATCGACCACGCGTGTTGAGTCCCCCGCGTGGATTGCCGCTACCTGCTACGGTGAATGCACTACCGGCACCACGTGCTCCCATGAAGCCGGTTAATGTAATATCGCCAGAGTCCGGCACAGGAGCGGATATCGGGACCCGCCGCCCTAAGGTGGCTGCCAAACACAAATCAATTCCAGGTGCATCTAGAGCTGGCGGGCAAAAGAAGAAGAAGTCGATCCTTTCCCTCGACGCGATCCTCAATTTAGAGCCTGAGGCCCCTCTCACCGAAGGAATAAGTGAATATGGCAGCAATAAGGGCTTCTTGGTAGACCCCGCAGACACCAATTTGGCAGCCGCTATTGCAGCTTCTGAGCAATCAGCAAGGCTCGAAGCGATGTTAAGCAAACTCGCCGAGTCAGGTAACCGTTAGCTGCTTTCTTCGTCACTTTATCGCACTTTTTATCATTATTTTCAACTAATACTTTCCCCTATTTTCAACAGGTGTCTCTACCGAAGAAGCTATTGCTGCCTCTTTGAAAACCTTCCAAGAGGAGCAGAAGAAACGTGCTCTAGCAGGCATTGGTACGTCCCACCCCCTTTTCTTTCATAAGAAAAATTTGTTATCTCCTCTGATGGTCAACCTAACCTTCTTCCTCTGTTTCTTTGCAGGGGCTATATCAGTTGATGCGGGGATCCTTCCCAAGCCTGTTACTGAAGTCCCGGTCTCGTCGGGGCTGCTGCAAGAGCCCCGACTTGACAAAACGACGAGGGATGCCTTGAAAAATTTGTAGGCATCCCTATTTACGGACGAAGATGCCTCAATTAAAGAGGCTCTAGTGGCATCCGTCTCAACGGCTCGGGAGGAGAGGAAGCGGTTGAGACGTGAAGCCAAGGCGCGTCGAGCTGCTTTGGCCATGGGAGCGGGCCCTAACACCATCCCTCGCGCTGATACTCCCTCCGAAGAGGCCCCTGTCGCCCTATCTACTGCTCGTAGGCAAGTAGCGCGCGCGGTTCGAAGTGCAAATGATAAATCCTCTTCAGGTAACATTTCTTTCAGAACCTTGTTGTAAGAATTATAAAGCCATCGGTTCTTATGTATCCCATCTTGCAGGGCCAAGTCCGACCGAGGGGGAGGCGGAGACCGTTGAACCCAGGGAAACAGAGGAGGCGGTGCCTGCCGAACCCGAGCTGACGGTGAGCAACGTCGTCGGGGCTACGGGGCCTGAAACAGAGGTTGAGGGATCTGCAGTCGAGAGGGTCATTGATACCGCACCTGAAATGGCGGCAGATGAAATGATCATTATAACCGAGCTGAGGGCAGTGGTGGGCGAGGCGCTTGAGGCTGGCGACCTCGTGGTGACGGTGGACGAAACAACCGTGACCGCTGAACCCGAGGGAGTAGTGGGTGAGGTAGCCACGATTCCTGAGGATGAGCCAGCTCCTCCTTCTCAGGAATCTGGAAATACTCCAGTCATAGCCCTTCCCGCCTGTGGTCCCCCGCCGTCTCCAGGGCTTGCAAGCACGACAACGGTTCCCATTGAGTCGGGTGATGAGGTTACAGGCGGTGGCCTCATGTCGATGGAGGAGGGAATTGCCTCAGTTTCGGCCGGCAGCTCGTCGGGTAAATTTCGAGTTATTATCATTCTCTTTTATATCTTGCGATCTTTTCTAACAAGTTTGTCTTTATTTTTAACGCAGGTGCGGCCAACGCCGATGCTCCATTGCTCGAAGGAGCACCGTCAATTACTGCCTTGGCGGTAGTCACCTCCCAGCCTTCCCTTGTGCCATCGCGGATGTTGGAAGGTATGGATTTGTGACTTATTAGTTTATCTTTTAACCGCATAACTTATGTACTAACGCCGTACCACTGTGTCTTTTCAGGAGTGCTCTTTGATCATCTATATCAAGTGTTGCTTCCACACTTCTCCTTCCCATCCGAACTCGCTTCTCCCTCTAGTGGTGCTGGTGAGTATACTTTCACTTCGATATCTTTATTTTCCCCCCTTTTTAGCAATGGGATGATTTCTGACTTTTCCTCTTCCTTATTGTAGTGCCACGAATTGAAGGAGGGGACGCAAGACCTGCCACGCCACCAGCCCTTCCAGCTTTGCCATCTGTTGCAGCTGGTATAGTAAATTTCCTTTTTGACGACTCTTTAACATCTCTTGAACCATCGTTTAACTATGTTTTGTTTTGCAGCTATCGTTCCGGCTCCGATCCCTCTTGAGTCTCGTGTTCCTTCACCGACAGGCCCTTTCTTGAAACGTCCATCTTCAAAGGGTGCCGTGATGAGTTTGGGCATGCTGAGTGGGTATATCGAAGAGCTTAACGTGGACGCTCTCCCCTCTGCCGTAGATTTCGCTGTGGAAGTTAACCCAATGTTGGCGGCACTCGTAAACTTTCACAACGAAGGCGTCGTCGAATCTTGGGTTAACCACTGCAGGGAGATCGAGGCCTGCCTACATCGGCTGGAGTCGACGCGTCCTTCTCCCGAAGTTTTGGCCATAAGCACCCAACGGACCGCTTGGCTCGAGCAAAGCACTTCTTATTTCCACCATTTGGAGCAAGAAGCAGCTTTACGGTTGAAGGAACGTCAGGAATCTTCAAGCGCAACTGCTCGCCTGCGCGCTGAAGTTAGGACGAATGCTGCTGAGGTGAAAGCCGTCTTTGAAGGCCTTCTGGAGCGTATTTCTAATGGGCTAGCACTGAAGCGGAAGCTTGATGCCGCCAAGCGTGATGCCCGATGCCGTGAAGCAGCTCAGCAGGTCGTTGAGGAACAGCTTGCATCCTTTATGCAGCAGCGGGCTCGAGTAGAGGACGAACTGGCGGTGGTAGCCGATCGGGGAAAGGAATGGAAGGAAGTGTGCGAACAACTGATAAAGCTACTTAAGACGCTTCCTTCTCAGTAACTCTCCTTGTATCGTTTGTACTTGTAAATAAAAAATGTATATGTATATTTTTTATTTTTTGACATAATGTATCCTGTATCCAATCAAGTTTATGAATAAAAGATACACCTTTTTTGTAATGAGTCATTTTCTCCGTCTTTTCTTTCTTTTACTATCAGTATGCCATCTTAGTAACCATGGTTGACGGATGATTAGGACGAGTATCCTGACTTTCTTAAGAAATAGCGATGGATTAGGCCGCAGGTTCAGATCTGTTGCCTAAGACTTTTCAACTCCATGAGCCGTAAGGGTCTCATAGAGACTTTTCTCCCTACGGATCGAGAGGATCTCGTAGGTGGGTTTTTTCCTTAGGAATCGTGAGGATTCCTAAGTGTGGTTTTCTCTTATAAGTCGTAAGGATCATATAAGAGAATTTTTCCCTCTTACGAGTCGAGAGGACCCACAAGCGGTTGTTTCCCTCCTTGCCGAAATTCGACTTTGGAGAGTGAGACCCGTGAATAGTATGCAAGAGACCATTTTGGATTGACTTGCAGGGTCCCATTGTTCAGGAAGCAAGTTTTTTAGTTCCTGCTGCCTGAGGCTTCATTTGCATGTTGAGACGAATCGGGAATTTCCCGTGGAGACACTAGTTTCTCTGCGAGCCGACGCGAATCAGGAGGCTCTTGTCAAGGAGTATTTGTATCCGTGAGTCGAGGAATTTGCTAGGGATTATTTGTTTCCCAAGCGCCAAGGATTATTTGTTTCCTTGGGGTTTGAAACGAGTCGAGAATTTCCCACGGAGGTACTGATGGCTCTGCGAGTCGACGTGGATCAGGAGGCTCTCGTCAAGGAGTGTTTGTATCCGTGAGTCGAGGAGTTTGCTAGGGATTATTTGTTTCCCAAGCGCCAAGGATTATTTGTTTCCTTGGGGTTTGAAACGAGTCGAGAATTTCCCACGGAGGCACTGGTGGCTCTGCGAGTCGACGCGGATCAGGAGGCTCTCGTCAAGGAGTGTTTGTATCCTTGAGTCGAGGTGTTTTCTAGGGATTATTTATTTCCCAAGCGCCAAGGATTATTTGTTTCCTTGGGGTTTGAAACGAGTCGAGAATTTCCCACGGAGGCACTGGTGGCTCTGCGAGTCGACGCGGATCAGGAGGCTCTCGTCAAGGAGTGTTTGTATCCGTGAGTCGAGGAATTTGCTAGGGATTATTTGTTTCCCAAGCTCCAAGGATTATTTGTTTCCTTGGGGTTTGAAACGAGTCGAGAATTTCCCACGGAGGCACTGGTGGCTCTGCGAGTCGACGCGGATCAGGAGGCTCTCGTCAAGGAGTGTTTATATCCGTGAGTCGAGGAGTTTGCTAGGGATTATTTGTTTCCCAAGCGCCAAGGATTATTTGTTTCCTTGGGGTTTGAAACGAGTCGAGAATTTCCCACGGATGCACTGGTGGCTCTGCGATTCGACGCGGATCAGGAGGCTCTCGTCAAGGAGTGTTTGTATCCGTGAGTCGAGGAATTTGCTAGGGATTATTTTTTTCCCAAGCGCCAAGGATTATTTGTTTCCTTGGGGTTTGAAATGAGTCGAGAATTTCCCACAGAGGCACTGGTGGCTCTGCGAGTCGGCGCGGATCAGGAGGCTTTCGTCAAGGAGTGTTTGTATCCGTGAGTCGAGGAGTTTGCTAGGGATTATTTGTTTCCCAAGCGCCAAGGATTATTTGTTTCCTTGGGGTTTGAAACGAGTCGAGAATTTCCCACGGAGGCACTGGTGGCTCTGCGAGTCGACGCGGATCAGGAGGCTTTCGTCAAGGAGTGTTTGTATCCGTGAGTCGAGGAATTGGCTGAAGACACTGGCTTCTTCGGATTTGGACTGAACCGTCAAGATTTGGCTTCGTCTTCTAGCGTAGCCTGTTAGGAAGGTATGGTTCCCTCTTTGTTTACGCCCTTGGATTGTATACAGGGATCGATATGATCTTAACTGTAGGGCCAAAGTTTTATCATTTCTTCTTTTTTTTTTATTTCCGCGATGCTCTATCATTTCAGCTTTTATATCGCGAAGGTCGCGATTGCCCAATCATTTCGGTTATTTCTCGCGGTGCCCAATCATTTCGGCTGTTTATTTTGTTTTCACTCGCTGCTTTTTATTGCGAGTTGCCCAATCATTTCGGCTATTTTGCATGCATACATTTTTACTTGCTGCTTTTTATTGCAAGTTGCCCTATCATTTCGGCTATTTATTTTGTTTTCACTCACTGCTTTTTATTGCGAGTTGCCCAATCATTTCGGCTATTTTGCATGCATACATTTTTACTTGCTGCTTTTTATTGCAAGTTGCCCTATCATTTCGGCTATTTTGTATGCATGTGCGGCCTATTGGCTTTTTGCTGTGGACCAATTTCGTCATCAGCACCGCAACAACTAGGATATTACCAGGAGCGAATCATCATCTGCCTCTGTCAATGTTGAACAAAGGTGGCTTAGCAACCAGGGTTAGGGTCCTGTTGCCTAAGGCTTTTAACTTCATGAGCCGTAAGGGTCTCACGAAGGTATTTCTCCCTACAAGTCGTGAGGATCTCGTAGGTGTATTTTCTCCTTAGGAGTCATGAGGATTCCTAAGTGTATGTTCCTTTGTAAGTCGTAAGGATCCTACAGTAGGGTTTTCTCCTTGTAAGTCGAGAGGACCTACAAGGGTCATGCGAACATATCCCCAGTCACGGACGGGACTTGGTTAGGGAAATGTTTATTCGCGCCCGTGGATTGTATACAAGGCCAGTATTGGACCACTTGTAGGGTAATATCGAAAATTGTGGGGGTTGCTTAAGCACAGGTTTAGGCCTCCGTAACTTAAGACTCTCAACTTTTATGAGCCGTGAGGGTCCCATAAGAGAGTTCTCCTTACGAGTCGTGAGGGTCTCGTAAGTGTATTTTCTCCTTAGGAATCGTGGGGATCCCTAAGTGTGCTGCTCACTTGTGAGTCGTAAGGATCTCACGCGGGTGATTTCTCCTTACAAGGTCGAGGAGACCCTGTAAGTGTCTTTTGACGAGCTTGCGCCCTTTCGGGTTACTTACGGAACCCTTTCGGGTTTTCATCCGTGCCCTTTTTGCTTATGGACATACCATTTTTTTTTATATATTTATTATTTTTTTTTATCTCATCAGCCTAAAAGATGTTGCGGTATTAGTTTAAAGACGTTTCGGTCTACTATTAGTTTAAGAACGTTTCGGTCCGTCGTTAGTTTAAGGACGTTTCGGTCCGTCGTTAGTTTAAGGACGTTTCGGTCCGTCATGGAGAAGGCCGGCTACTTTTTTTTATAAAGCTTAAGAAGATAGCGAGCGGACATAGTCATTGTCATCTATCATTGACCTAGGCTGTGGCTCATTAAGCGTAGTACCTCTTTAGGAAGCGACCGTTTATCGGCCTGAAAGGCCTTTCACCGTGCATGTACATGAGTAGATAGGCTCCACCCTGGTAAACTTTATCTATGATGTCGGGCCTTCATAGTTTGGCTCGAATTTTCCCCGCTTGGCGCGATTGGGGATCATAGGCCTTTTGACCACTAGCACGAGTTCGCCCTGGCGGAATGTCCTCGGTCGGGTCAATCTTTCATATGAGCGCGTCATCTTTGCTTTATAAGCTTCCAGATTTTGCTGTGCTATGAGCCGGGTTTCATCAAGGGCGTCAAGCTCCTCAAGCCGAAGGTGAGCATTTTCTTCGTCAGTTAGCTCGTAATGGACTGCCACTCGTAGAGAGGGTAACTCTATCTCGAGGGGGAGTACTGCTTCTGTACCGAACACCAACGCGTACGGCGTTGTGTTCGTGGCCATCTTGAACGTAGTTCGATATGCCCAAAGAGCTTCTTGCAGTCTTTCGTGCCAGTCTTTCTTATTTCGGGACACCGTTTTCTTTATGATCTTTGTCAAGGTCTTGTTGAAGGCTTCAGCTAGACCATTGGCTCGCGGATTATAAACCGAGGAATATCTCCAGTCTATATTATGCTGTTGCGCGAAGCGACTGATCTTATGGCTTCTGTAAGCTGGCCCGTTATCGGAGATGATCCGTCGTGGAGTTCCAAACCGATATATGACATGCGTTTTGAAGAAATGGAGGATATTCTCCATCTTAACTTCTCTTAACGGTACTGCTTCTGCCCATTTAGAGAAGTAGTCAATCATTGCTAGGATGAAACGATGTCCTCTAGACGATGTTGGTTCGATGGGGCCGACTATATCAGTCCCCCACATTTCGAACGGCCAGCTAGCCACCGTTGGATGTAGTGGATTCGGATGCTGATGGATGAAGTCCCCATGAATTTGGCATAAGTGGCATTGCTTCGCATATTCGAGGCAGTCCTGAATCATCGTGGGCCAATAGTAGCCCATCCATTTGATCTTCAACTTTATCTTTGGGCCTGCTTGGTGAGAACCGCAGAGTCCGTCGTGAACTTCCTGGACGACCCTTTTCGCTTCGTCAGGTCCTAAGCATCTCAGCCATAGAGAATCAAATGACCTTTTGTACAGAGTATCATTGACGAAGGCGAAAGACAGAGCTCGTTTCATGAGCTGATGTCTTGTGGACGCTTCTTCGGGCAATCGGTGGGACTTAAAGTAGTCTATGAAGACTTCCCTCCAATCCTCGGCCTTTTCCGGGTCTTTTATTTGCAGAGCCATTCGCTCAGTCGTTTCTTTTTCTTCGGATGATTCCGGAGATATTTCTGCTGGGGCAAGCACTCGACGGCTTTGTACCACGATTCTAACGTCATCGAGGTTCTCGTCAGCCAGTTCTTTAGCAAGTTTGGCCAACGCGTCTGCTTTGCTATTTTCCGCGCGCGGTATGTTCTCCAAAGTATAGGAGGGAATTTGGGTCAACAGTTGTTGCACCTTTTTACCGTATTTCACCAACTCCGGTTTGCACGTTTGGTAGTCACCGTTTACTTGACTAACGACCAGTTGAGAATCCCCGTATATGAGGAGGTCTTCAATTCCCATGTCAATGGCGATCTCGAGGCCTGCTATCAAAGCTTCGTATTCGGCTTCGTTATTTGTCCTCGGCTCTGTTAGGGAGAACGCGTAGCGCATTATCCCTCCTTGTGGAGTTATAAAGATGAGTCCTACCCCCGATTTGATTATAGGGGTATTTTGTTTGCGCTTTTTCATGGAAGATGCCCCGTCGAAATAAAGCTCCCATCGGCTATTATCACCGTCGATCGCATCAAACGCATGTTCGTCTGGAAGATCGCAATTCAGAGGAGAATCGGCGGGTATCGGATGCTCAGCGAGGAAGTCGGCGATGGCCTGGCCTTTCACTGCCTTGAGAGGTTGATACGTTATCGAGAACTCCATCAGGAGCAGGGCCCATTTAGCGAGTCGTCCCGTCAATATGGCCTTTAACATCAAGTATTTAAGGGGGTCCACCTTTGAAATGAGACGGACTTCATGCGCCAACGCATAGTGCCTGAGCTTTGTTATCGCAAAGATCAACGCCAAACAGTGTTTTTCAATGGGGGAGTAGTTGCTTTCTGCCCCCAGCAGAACTCGACTTAAGTAGTAGAGTGCTCTCTCTTTCCCTTGATCGTTCTCTTGTGCCCATAATGCGCCTAAGGAACCTTCGAGGGCGGTTGTGTAAAGAATAAGGGGATTTCCTTTGACCGGAGCAGCCAACACCGGCGGGTTCTGCAGGTGTTGCTTGATCTCGTCTAGTGCGCTTTGGCATTTTTGGTTCCAGACGAACGGGGTCCCCTTCTTCATCAGGTGGCTGTAGGGACGGCACTTGCCTGAAAGATTGGCTATAAATCGCCGTATGTATGCGAGCTTCCCTTGGAGAGATCGCAACTGTTTCAGAGTTCTCGGCGGAGGCATTTCCATGATCGCTTTGATCTTTGACGGATCTATTTCAATACCTCGGTGTCAAACAATGAATCCCAGAAATTTGCCTGAGGAAACTCAGAATGCACACTTGAGCGGGTTCATTTTCAAGTTGTATTGTCGAAGGCGTTGAAATACGGTCTTCAGATGCTCGAGATGTTCCTCGTATGATTTGCTTTTAACCACGAGATCGTCGATATAGCATTCGACGATTTTGTGTATAAGGTCGTCGAAGATCTTCGTCATGGCCCTTTGGTAGTTGGCACCGGCGTTCTTTAAACCGAAGGGCATCACGTTGTAACAGAATATTCCTAAAGGGGTCCTGAAGGCTGTGTGCTTCTGGTCTTCTGGATGCATTTTTATCTGATTATATCCTGACGAGCCGTCCATGAAGGAGAAAATCTCATGAGTGGATGTATTGTCTATCATCAGTTCGGTGACTGGCACTGGAAAATCGTCCTTCGGACAAGCTTTATTAAGATCCCGGATGTCTACGCATATACGCACTGTCCCATTTTTCTTCATCACCGGGACGATGTTGGCGATCCGCTCCGGATATTGAACCTCCTGGATGAAGCCAGAGTCGATCAGCTTTTTGACTTCAGCATTGATACTCATTTCAAGCTCGAGCCGCATTCTTCTCGGCGCCTGTTTGACTGGCTTGATGTCCGGGAATATCGCCAATCTGTGTACAGCAATTTCTGGATCTAGTCCCGGTATTTCGGAATAGTTCCACGCGAAGCAATCTTTATGATGTAGAAGCACATCCTTTAACGCAGCCACCCTTTCTTCAGATAGCAGCTCGCTGATGAATGTCGGTCGTGGATCGTTTGTCGTCCCCAACTCAATTTTCTTGAGGTTATCTGTAGTGGTATGGATTCCGTCTTCCAGCTCTTTTGGCGCTGGTGGGAATTCTGAGATTATCTCGTTGTTGCTGTTTTCGAAGCACCAGGGAAGGTCATCCATGTTCTCGGGCTCTTCCCTTGATATCATTATCACGTGACAAGTACGAATTCGCTTCCAATCCCAATGCGGAACTGGTTCTTCTTTCGTGGCCTTGGGCTCGTGCTTTTATGGTGGTGCTACCCTCCAGTTGTCAAACAGAGCGAACTTGCCAAGCTGATACTGATCTTCGACCCAATTCTTGAAGGTGAAGCAGTCCTCGAGAGGGTGCCCTATTACTCGATGGTAAGACCAATAGTCCGAGTGTGAGACTTCGCCCGCTCGTCCGGGATGTTTAGACTCCGGCAATGTAAGCATTTGATGTTTTAGAGCAAGGTCAAGTATCTTCTTCGTCTTATCCCGAGGAAATGAGTACGCTCGACCCATTTTCTTCATGAGGGATAGATCAATAACGCTCGACTCTCGTTTGCGTGGCTTCTTAGCCCCGCTTTGTTGCTGTTGAGCGCCCTTTTGGCCTTTCGACTCGTTTCTGCCTCTACGCCGAGCCTTTTTTATAACAGGTTGACAGGGGGTGGCATTTTCGTCTTTCACGGCCTGTTGAAGGAGGCGTTGCGTTTTGTCTTTCTCGTAGATTGCCATTTCACGGTTATGGTCGTCTCGGACTATTTGACCAGCTTCCCTTATAAATTTGTCCATTCGTTCTTTGAACGACGGACTGGGCACTTTTGCATCTGGAATTTTCACTATCTCAGGATTAGCGTCCTCCCATTGAGCATCCGCTTCTTCATCGAAGTCATACACGACATAGCAGCTGTTTAGTAGCTCCCGTTTCTTTGACCGGACGTATCCAAGCCCAATTGTTTCCATTCTCCCATTAGGCAGTTTGCGTTGAGTCCCGGGAACGTTCCAGACTTTGTCATAGAACTTGGCTTTTTGAACGGTCTGCTTGAAGGATATCCCCTGGCGTTTCAGCAGCTTTTTCAAACCCTCTGTATAATATCTGGGAAGACGGATAGGCTGAAGCCTGTCGAGCGTAGGATCCGTGCCATGCCAGATTTCTTTTTCCACCTTGGTTTCTTCAGAGCGGTAGAACAGAATTGCTTTCTCGCTCTCTCTCCTGGGAGGGATGTAGAATGTTTGTAGCTCTTCTACGTTGTAAATATTAAGTGCATCCAGTTCTTTAAGGTGTTTAAGTGGCACCATGGCGACTTGCAGAATTTGCTCTTCATCAGCGAACGTTCGTATTGAAGGTCGAGCAGATAATAAAGCATGGACTTCATCTTCCGAGTCGCTGCCAAAGATCAATTTAGGAGCCGATGGTCCCGGCGTGTTGTGTTGGGGTAGACCCGAATACACTATCTCCTCTTCCTCCTCGGTATCACTGCCGAAGACAGGGATGGTGGCGTTAGCTTTGTTCTCCGGCTTGTGACACTTCTCCGTATCTTCGAAATCCGGTAAGAAGTATTTGGCATCTTCGTATTTGCGGACCTCGTTCACGGAGAACGGGTTCAGTTCTCCCGTCACGGTATACTCGAAACCATCCTTAAAATACTTCATACACTGATGTTGTGTAGAACGGATGATGTTGTACTCGTGTAACCATGGCCGGCCGAGCAAAGCGTTGTAGCATGTCTTGGCGTCTATGACGTGGAACTTAACGTCCGTGACGAGTAGCCCGAAGCGTAACGTCAGTATCACAGACCCAAGAGTTCTTGATGACTGGGAGTCAAACCCGGAGATGGTGATCTTGTCACGAGCAAGGTGCTGGATGCTCATGCAGATTTCTTTTAACACCTGCACGTTGAGGAGATTAACGGAGGACCCGTTATCGATCAGGATTTTGCCTATCTTTATATCATGGCAGTATCCCGAGACATAGAGAGGGCGATTGTGTTCGCACGTCCCAAGTAGAAGGTCTTCATCGCCAAAAGTAACATCGGCCGTGTGCACTTCCTCCAATTCATCCTTCATCTTTTCCTCGGCCAGGCATGCTTAGAATTGTTCTGGGTCTTGGAGCGCCATAATCAATGAATCTCTCGCCTCTTTGGATAGCAAAAGGGCGTCAAAAATGCTGAGTTGTGAGGGCAGCTTTCTCAGATGTGCTAAGACGTTGTAATCCACCTTATTCTTCTTCGGCGGGTTGTTGGCGTTTAGCTCTTCCAGAACTTGGTCATCTAAGACGATATCTTCAGAGACCTTTTCTTTCCCTTTATCTTTTCTGCTTGAGGGTCCGAGGTTCTTTTCAGGCAGCGTCCGATTCCGCAGCCGAATATTTTCGCAGACCTTCGGTTCTTCTTCTTTTCTCGAAGTGGACTCTTTAAAGAGAGGGGCAATTTCTAGCTCTTCATCAGAATCACTCCTGAATGTAGGCACTTGTGATCTACCGGTGTTAACCATGCAACAATCGCCAGCAGTTCTTTTAAGCCCTTCGGTCGTATTTCTTTGCTCTCGACGAGTTTTACGCTTTTCCCGCTTAAAGCGTTGTCGATGAGCAACATATCCTTGCTACCATCTATCGAAAGCTTTGCACTCTTTAGTAGGGTGCGAAATCTTTTGATGATATAAGCAATAGGAGGGGTGCGTTTCCATTTCACCAGTGATGTTTCCTTCAGAGGATGGTAGCTTCATGCCCATTGATATGACCTTAGCAAACTTTTTCCTCATCTTGAATTGGCTTTTGTCGGTAGCGGAGGTGTTTAGCTCCAACGGGATCGTCTCAGCTCCTTTATCAAGTCGCTGGCGCTTGGCCCTTTCAAATATAGCCGCCTCACGCTCCCGATCAGCTTTACTTTTCAACCGAGCTTCATTAAGGAATGTGTCAATTACTTCATCTGATGGCCCCAGAACTTTTGGTTCAGGATCTGCCCCCAGCTTTTCGGTGCAAGGAGTCTCCCCATCGTTCGTGATCGAATGGGAAATCATATGACAGCAAGCCACATATTCATCGGATTCATCTGATGAACTTTCTCCCTCATCTTCTTCTTGAAAGACGTGATTGAGGAACTCTTGGAGCGTAATGGGAGTCCGTGCCTTTTGGTTGTATTCATCCAGCGCGTCAATTTGCTTTTGTAAGTCCGTGCACTTGTCGCCAGGATTCACGGGCTTCTAAGATTTCTTCTTCTTCTTTTTCGAAGATTTTGACGGCTGGCTGCGAGTGTTTGAGCCACCACCATCGTTCTTTGGAGTTGTACGCAGCTTCAACATCCCTTCAATGACCTGCGGTTCCAACGGGTTCTTCCACTTGATCGCTGGACATTTCTGAAGATCGTTTAGCATCCTCTTTGTCTTGGCTGATAATACAACCTCCCAAGGAGCTTCTTCAATGACGGAGCATGTTGCCCCCGGCGTATTCGTCCCCTTAGAGGTGTGGGGCTGCGGGGGATTCACCTTCCATTTGTCAGATAACGCGAATTTGCCCTGTCGGTATTGGTTTTCAAGCCAATTTTTGAAAACGTAGCAATCTTCGATCGGATGGCCTAGTACTCGATGATAAGGACAGTAGTTGGGCTCGTTGACGTCACTTGGTTGTAACGGGCGTTTTGGATCCGGCAGATGTATGAGTCTGTTGCGCAATGCCAGCACGAATAACCTTCTCGTTTTATCGCGGGGAAACGAGTAAGGACGCCTTAGTCTCTCCTCAAGGTCTACGTACGGGTGTGTATTATTTTGACGCATAACCGGCTTCGAGTTGCTCGGTTGTTGTTGAGCATTAGCGACGACGATCGCTTTTCCCTTCCCTTTGTCATTTCGGGAGTCCGGCTTTGGAAGAGGGGGTTTATGGCCCATCTGATCCATCTGCTCTAGCTTGTCAATCAAGGCCTGGAAGGTAGTCGGCTTGAAAAACATCATAAATTGCGAGATGGTTGCTTGCGGATCAAGGGTTCCCACAAACATACCCACCGCAGGAGCTTCTTCAATGCGCTTCTCGCACTTCGACCATAAGTTCCGCCACCGTATAGCATACTGAACCCACGTCTCGCCTGGCTTTACCCTGGCGTTAATCAGTGCTGTCATCGGGGTGCGTTCACTGGCGCTTGCAAAACGCTGAGTAAACAACAGCTCCATCTCCGCGAAGATTTTGATAGAGTCGTTCGGGAGCTCAGAGTACCACTCGAACGCCGTATCTAATAAACTTCCAACAAACTGGCGAACCAACAGCTTGTCGTCACTGCCGGTGTTGCCACAGAGTTCCCTGAACTGGGCAACATGCTGGTGAGGATTGCCTGTCCCCTTGTAGACATGGAACTTGGGAATTGTGTAACCGGGCGGGTACTTGATTTGATCGTACCAACTTGGATATGGCCGTCCCGTTTTTACAACCTGGCCGGCTGCTTCGGTCGCATGATGAACCCGTATTTGTTGGGCGATGTATTCATCCAAATCAGCTTTGGAGATTGTATCCTCTTTAAGCGTCGACAGTGCTGGCGGAGGATTTGATGTCTCTCCCCTATCATCTCCAAGGACGATCGGGGGTTCTTCGGTCGGAGGATCTTGTTGTATCATCATCCTTATCATGTCTTGGAAGAGAAGGCCCATACGCTGTATGTTGGCTGCTTGTTCAGCAGCCTCTTTATCCTTCTTCTCTAATATCCGACGAAGGAATTCGGCGTCGGTTTCTTCCTCTTGGCATTAATCCGAGGACGTTTCAGGGTTTTCTTTTGGCCCTGTAAGTGCGGCCATAGCGTTCATCATTTCTTGGAGCTTTTGCTATTGCTCCTGTACCTTGGTCACTGATCGGGTGAGCGGTCGATGACCTGTAGATATGCGGCTGTCTTCTTTACCAGATACCACGTAGACGGTATGAACTACAACGCTCCCTGACTTAGGGCGTTTGGGTTCACCGCCTCTGATATTTTTCGCCGGCGCGGGGGTTTTCTCCGGCCTCCTTCTTTTGTGGGCCGTTGAAGTTAAAAGGGCCATGGAAGTGGGTACCCTAGCGATCGTTGTCCCCTGCTGTTCAATAGGACGGTCCTTTTCTTTTTGCACCTTCGCCTTTTTCTGTTGACGAGAGTGATCTGGGTGAATCACGGAGTTTTGAACCCTCCGCCAAACCTTGTATATTTTTTAGGACAGCCGTTGAGGGGGCTGTTCTTGCTTCGTTTCCAGAACTCTCTCCGCAGGCAGAGGAGATCTTTTCAGTGTAGCGGTTGGAGAGTTCTTACATACCCTCCTCAGCAGTTCAAAGCTATTCCCAGTTGGAACAGCAGCGTTGACTTCCACCACTGGAGTCGGTGGAGTTAGCCCTGAGGGGGAGTTGCCCCCTGCCTTTCTCACTCGTTGCCAATGGCGGCGTCAAGCACGACGAGCCGTTGGGACTGGCTCGGAGATAGAGATAGCTTCTTTTTTCCCCCTGTCTGAATGAGGCGTCGCCGGTGTTAACCTCTTAAAGACTGAGGTTGTCTTCTGAGGGGTGATATCCAACCTATCGAAGACAGATCCTCGAGCAGGGACAGGAGCAGGAATCGTCAGTCTTGAAAAGACTGACTCTTTGATAGGGGAAGCCGCCTTGACGACTTCTGGAGCAGTAGTCATTGCCTTCCTTGGGACAACCAGTTTAGAGTTCTGATCTAGCCTGGTGAAAACAAAGGCTGTCGGTTTGGTAGTTGGCGACCCGTTGACAGGGGCCGTCGTAGCAGTGAGCCGGTTAAAGACCGACTTCTTGTTCACTTCCGGTGCAGGTATTGGCGCAGAGAAGCTTGTAGGTGGGATCATGGACCCGAAGAACAGGCCAGTGGTGGCTTGGGTCACCTGGTCTACCGGCAGAGCGAGGAAGGAAGCCGCTTGGGGCCTATATGCTACACCTCCCGGTGAGGTAGAGCGTCCGTTGCTGTGGTATTTCGAGCAGTTGGTGCAGTTAAATGCCATTGAATCTTGAGTTCTGCGCCAGGCAAAGGACCAAATCTTAGTAACTTGAAATCCGAAGGAAACCATTAACAAACCGCGATTGGTTCGCGAAGACGACACACGAAGTGTGGAGTGGAAAGAGGAAAAGGTCCCACCGGGCGTGCCAGAATCTGTTCCCCTCCGAACGGTGGCGCACGGGACCGCGATGCCCTGACGCTGAGATTCGGGGCAGATGCTATTTGGTTTTATCCGTCCACCTCTCCGAAGATACCAAGTTGATTTATGGCACTGTGTATCGGAGGTTTAGACGGATGCGGCCGATGTAGCAGACTTCGTCAGATTCCCCCTCGCTTGAGGGTTTTTTGATTGTGGGGTCGCTCTTCCTGCAGGCGCAAGCCCCTACAGTTAATTACGCTACCGCATTGCGGTAACAACTTTCTCCTTCTCCAGAATTTCACTTCATGTCGTGTGTGTTTGTTTTGTTTGTGGTTGCCCATGGATTAGTCCAAATCCGTATTTACTTAGATTTGGGTTTGGTGTTTTTAGTTTAAGGATACGTTAGTCGTATTGAGACTAAGATCGACTTAAACGTTCGTCAAGGATACGTTAGTCCTGTTTTGGACTAAGATCGACTTGACGTGGTGATCCATTTAATATATGGCCGTCGGGACTCATCACCTCTCTAACGTAGTTGAAGGATTACAACGATAGATGTCAGAGGAGTTCAGAGATGTACCCTTGAACCAAAGTTGATTTGGAGTTTTATCATTCATTTAAATGTCTAAGGATACGTTAGCTGTATTTGGGGCTAAGATCAACTTAAACGGGACCGTTTAGATCCGGAAAAAGAGCATTTAGAGGCTCTATTGTTCCAGTTTAGGGACATAGTGGTCCATGCTCCAGTTTAAGGACATGGTGGTCCATATTCCAGTTTAAGAACGTGGTGGTCCGTATTCCAGTTTCGGGACATGGTGGTCCATGTTCCAGTTTAGGGACGTGGTGGTCCATATTCCAGTTTAAAAACGTGGTGGTCCGTATTCCAGTTTAGAGACGTGGTGGTCCGTTATTAGTTTAGGGACGTCTCGGTCCGATATTAGTTTAGGGACGTCTCGGTCCGATATTAGTTTAGGGACGTCTCGGTCCGATATTAGTTTAGGGACGTGTTGGTCCGATATTGGTTTAGGGACGTGTCGGTCCGATATTAGTTTAAGGACGTCTCGGTCCAATATTAGTTTAAGGACGTCCCGGTCCAATATTAGTTTAAGGACGTCCCGGTCCAATATTAGTTTAAGGACGTCTCGGTCCAATATTAGTTTAAAGACGTCTCGATCCAATATTAGTTTAAGGACGTCTCGGTCCACGAGTTTAAGGACCCCGCTGTCTATATACGTGTGGTCGTTGGGACCCGTCACCTCTCTGACGTCGTTGAAGGATTACAACGACAGGTGTCAGAGGAGTTCGGAGATGTACTCTCGAACCGGTAGTAAATTGATTTAAGAGAGCAATCTTGCTCAGTCAATTTGAGGACTTACGGCCAAAATTGGGCTAAGTCCAGTTGAAAATGTTCAAAATTTTATTTGCTTTTGCATCGCATTTCTTCTTATTTTTATCTGGGCTTTGCCCAGAAAGGATGCAGAGCATCAATTTGTTTTGGGCTCTGCTCTTTATAAATGATGCAGAGCATCAATTTTATTTGGGTTCTGCCCTTTTATTGCTTTGCAATTTATTTTGGCCTGCTTGGTCTTTTTGATTTGGGCCTGACCCTTTAAGAATTGCCTTGCATTTGTTAGGCGATTTGCGCCAATCAGAGAGCGCAAACACTCGTGGTGATGACACGTGTCATGCAGCGCAGTGCGCTGCGCTAGTGCGCTACGCTTGCGCTGCTGACACATGGCGCGCTCTGGTGGCTTGCGCCAATTTCAGAGAGCGAAGCTCTATTCAAAAGCGCATAGCGCAAATGGTTCAGGCGCTGACATGTGGCGCTCTCTGGTGGCTTGCGCCAGCCCAAGAGCGCAACAGTGCAGATTTATAAGTGCAAAGCACTATTAATTTGAGAATCTTTTAGATTCAAGAACAGAAGTGCAAAGCACTGTTAGATTTCTTGATCTAATTTAGATCAAAGGAAAATATAAGTTTTTTTTTCTTATCTTAAAGAACCAAAGGTTCATGAAAAAGTGCAAAGCACTATTTTTATTTTATTTATTCATTTTATTTAGTTATGTTTAAAGATCAATGATCTTGTTTTTAGATCACTGATCTGTTCATAAGAGAATTTTCTCTTCTTTCAAAGGTTTTTACCTTCTGTTGTTCTTGAGGAGTTCTCTTCTCTTTTTTTTTTTAGAAAGATGTTGATACCTTTGAATTGAGGTCTGGGGTCTCTTTTATAGTGCCCATAAATTAGTTAAATTTGTTAAAGAGATCTTTCCCTGAGTGATTTGGGGAATTTTCCCCACCGTTGGATCTTTGATCTAAGGGCTTCTGTTTTACAGAAGAAAATCTTCTTGTTTTAACAAGAACAAAAAAGATTTCTTTAAATCTCCATTCTGTTTTGCGTAACTCCCCAGCGCTTGACACGTGTCGCGCAGCGCTTGCGCAGCTGTGCTTGCGCAACTGCGCAGACACGTGTCGTGCAGTGCAGTGCTTACGCAACTGTACTTGCGCAGCTGTGCTTGCGCAACTGCACAGACATGTGTCGTGCAGTGCAGTGCTTGCGCAACTGTGCTTGCGCAGTTGGCTTGCGCAACTGCGTAGACACGTGTCGCGCAGTACAGCACTTGCGCAACTGAAACGTTGCTTCCTTTACTTTTTTGTTTTAAACAGAGCTTTGCTCTGATTGGTTGCGCTGTCTCGGGCACTGCGCTAATGCGTCTGCGCCAGACACGTGGCGCCCTGCGCTCAGCGCAGAGGATCTGAAGCGTTGCTTCATTTATTTTGAATTTTTGAAATTCAAACAGAGCCTTGCTCTGATTGGGGGAAACAGGGAACTCACACGAGACAAATGATGACCTCAGGTCGACAGACTATCTGCACTCATGTCACCTGAGAACTGCTATCTGGAAATAGGTATAATACCATCTAGCCAGTTCTTGGCGAGTCCGTCCAATGTACTCACACCCAGTGAGCACCTGTATACAATCTTAGGTGCACCTCACCAATAGCTGCGGGACCAATCCATCGCCCTTGTCAGGGTCTAGATAAGTATACACTAGTTTACTTCGGAGTATCGATGCCCAGTCTCGATACTCCCACGACAAGGGACATTTAAGGATGTGCTTATCGACTACCCAACTCCCACAAGTATGACAACCATCACAACGCTGGTAGTCAAGCAAAGATCCTAAGGACTCTACCAACATGTATTAGCGATATGTTAAAAGAAACATATACACATGTTGAGGTAGAATAAAACCTGATAGCATACTATCATGTTGAGCAAGACTGTTATTATATTCGTATATATCTCAAGCTTCCAAAATGTAATATACAATCTAGTACTATACAATAATGGTCTCTAGAGCATATATCACTAACATTCTCCAGTGGCTATGCTCAAATCCATTCAGATCTTATTTGCCATTACTGCCTTCCATGACTAAGAAATCTGGCAGATGGACGTAAAAACGGATTTTCTAAACAGAAGTTTAGAAGAGTGCGTTTATATGGATCAGTCGGAAGGATTTGTGGATAGTGGGAGCAGCGGGAAGATGTGCAAGTTGCTTAAATCCATTTATGGATTAAAGCAGGCGTCGCGGAGCTGGAACATCTGTTTTAATGAAACAGTCAAGGAATTTTACTTCATCAAGAACGAGGATGAGCCTTGTATATATAAGAAGATTGTAGGACGAATTGTCATATTCTTAGTCTTGTACGTGGACGATATTCTTTTGATAGGAAATGATATTCCTCTGCTAAAATCGGTCAAGTTGTTCTTGTCACAAAGGTTCTCCATGAAAGATCTGGGTGATGCCTCGTATATTCTGGGGATTAATATCTACAGAGATAGATCCAAGAGATTATTGGGACTTTCACGGTCCAGGTACATAGAGACCGTACTAAAGAGATTTAGTATGGAAGATTCCAAGCGCAGTAATATACCCGCATTGCACGGAATCACCCTCACCAAAGAGATATCTCCCAAGACTGATGAGGAGAGGGTTCGCATGAGCACTATACCCTACGCTTCGGCGGTAGGATCTATAATGTATGCAATACTATGTACCAGACCAGATGTAGCTTACGCGCTTAGCGTGGTAAGCCGGTATCAGTCAAACCCAGGAGAGAACCACTAGACAGCAGTGAAGAATATTCTTAACTACCTGAGAAGGACTAAAAAACTGTTCCTGGTATTCGGTGATGGGGACCTCCAGGTGGAGTTCTTTATCGAATCAAGCTTCCATAGTGACAAGGATGACAGCAAATCTATCTCGGATTTTGTGTTTACCCTCAATGGAGGGGCGGTCTGTTAGAAGAGCTCCAAAAAGAACAACGCCGCAGACTCGACGATGGAGGCTGAATACATTGCTTCCAACGATGCCGCAAAGGAAGCAGTCTGGATTAAGAAGTTCATTACTGAACTTTAGGTGGTTCCATCTATTGTTAATCCAATACCTTTGTATTATGACAACAATGGAGCTATGGCTTTAGTGAAGGAACCACAGTCCAATCAGAAATCCAGACACATCTTGAGACGTTATCACCTGATCAAGGAGATTGTTGGTCACCGGGAGATCGAGGTGCGGAGAGTGGACACAAAAGGCAACACGGCGGATCCATTCACCAAGGCCCTTCCTCAAGTACAATTCGAGAGACTATTTTAGATATTAGGTATGCGATACGCCAACAACTGGCTCTAGTGCAGATGTTGGGTACTTGATACGCCAATATATGGCCTTAGTGCAAGTGGAAGATTGTTGGATATGTATGCCCTAGAGGCCATTATTGTATATGTATACATGTGGATGCTTGGACATATGTATGTATAGAAAAATTTTGCTCAATATGATAGTATACTATCTGGTTTGTCTTTATCTTAACATGTGCATATGTATTACTTGTTATTATGTATCATTTATATATGTTGATAAAGCCCGTAGGATCATTACTTGACTACCTGCATTGTGATGGAGATCATACTTATGGGTGCTGGGTAGTCGATAAGCACATCATTAAAGTGTCCCTAGTCGTGGGAGTATCGAGACCGGACATAGATATTCCGAAGTAGACTAGTGTATATGTTCGTAGACCCCGACGAGGGGCGATGGTTGGTCCCACAGCCATTGGTCTTTCACACCTAAGATCATATGCAGGTGCTCACTGGGAGGGAGTACACTGGACGGACTCGCCGAGAACTTCTAGATGGTACTATACCTATCGTTAGATAGCAGTTCTCAGGTGGCATGAGTATGGGTTATCTTCAGACCTGAGATCGTCATTTGTCTCGTGTGAGTTCCCACTGACTTTGATTTTTATCCTACCATGGCCCTACTGAGTCGTGCAAACAGGTTTTAGTTGCGTACAGTCCCGAGCCACATAGAGGCAATAAGTGATTGTTGGGGATTCGTCTCTCCCGATATAAGGAGTCGATATCACACTGTGTTCGATTGGCCATCACCATAAGACCTTGGCCAAGGAAGTTGGGATTTACTGATAGGTTGATCGGTAGTTTTATGGATTGGTCCTGAGCCACATCAACACAAATTATCGAGTTATTAGGGTCTGACGTTTACCATCCCCTAGTCCCAGTATGCGATACTCTCAGACGAAGAGACCGGACTGTACAGAGATTGTCACAGATAGGCTCAGTAGGGATCCGGATGAGTTTGCTCGTCGTCCTTCCTTTTCGACAGGTACCCTGGTAGCCGTTACGTACAGCTAGTGTCGGTGACGTGCTTGTGGTTATAGATTTATCCAGTAACTCACTGCCGGCGTACTGTCGAGTCTTTAGAGTCTCATACAGAGGGTTTCCCTGGTTCAGGAGAAATTATGTAGTAGCCGTATTGGATACGTGCAGGGTTCCGATCGAATGAATGTATTAGTTACTCAGACTTTCGATCGGACAGTTGATAATACTAGCCGGCTCGGGATTGAGCCGGATTATTAGATCAGGTATTGATTTAATAATTTACATATATGTATTTCGATGTGTATATTCTAGTATTATATTCTTTGTGTTATTCTATCTCTTTGGGTATTCGTATTTTGATACGAATACATGTATGTATATACAGTAGAGTGTAATCCGTATTTATACGGAAAATATTCTAGAAGGTGGACACCTCATTTTAGATTTATCCATTTATCTTTAAATGGAAAATGGGGTGCAAAAAGGGTGAGGGGAGTATGGTGAGAGCCATACTTCAATAGTATTGACAAATAAATTTTCAATTCATTTGTGAAAACTATTCAAGCATGGTTGGTTTTTTATATTGTAAAAAATATTTTACAAAACTATGGTTGGTTTTTCTCTCTCATGGGTGATTCATTATTCTCACCATTTGCTTCACTCTCCTCACTAATTTTCTTGAGCTCCTCCACCTTCATCATCAACCTCCTCTCTACAATCTCATGTGTTGAGAATCAAGAGAGGAGGTGAGATAGATACACACTTAGAACCATACACTACATTCTAGACACGTTAGATTAGCAATCTAAAGTCTCTAGTTGCTCCACTAGACTCTTTGTGTGGAGCTAGAGCCATAGACTACATCTCTCGGGTGGATCATCTTCGACGGAGGAGGACCGGTGATCAAGCTCGTTCATGGAGGTTTCAAGGAGCAAGGAAAGGCAATCAAACATGTTCAAGGAGATCCCTAGGAGCAAACAAAGAGGATAGAAGACCGAAGGACATGGATCTTTTGGTGAGACATTTCTATCATAGTAGTTAGATCTCTTCTTTGCTTGCTAGTTTAGGTGTATGGTAGATTCTTAGACGGGTTTTTCTAGCGCCGGTTTTTAAACCCTAAAAATTTTTGTTCCGCAACGGCCACGGTAGATAGTCAGAGCGCTAGGAAATCCCAACAAGATAAATATCAATGCTGAAGTCAAGAAACTAATCGACTCCGGATGCATCCAAGAGGTTCAATATCTCGATTGGTTCGCTAACATCGTTCCGGTGATGAAGAAAAACGGGACGGTGCGTATCTGCGTAGACTTTCGGGACCTCAACAAAGTTTGTCCGAAGGATGACTTCCCAGTACCTGTTACCAAGATGATGATCGATCACATCTACCCATGTGGTCTTCTCCTTATTGGACGGATCTTCAGGATATAACCAAATAAAAATGCATCCAAAAGACCAAAAGCATACCGCCTTCCGAACCCCACTAGGCATATTCTGTTATAAGGTGATGCCCTTCGGTATGAAGAACGCTGGCATTACTTTCCAGAGGGCCATGACAAAGATTTTTTATGACCTCATCCATGAGATTGTCGAATGTTATATCGACGACCTTGTGGTAAAAAGCAAATCTCACGAGGAACATTAGGAACATCTAAAAATAGTGTTCCAACGTCTTCGGAAGTATAATCTGAAGATGAATCCTCTAATATGCGCGTTTAGAGTCTCCTCAGACAAATTCCTAAGATTCATCATACGTCAACAGGGTATCGAAATCGACCATTCAAAGATCAAGGCGATTATAGAAATGCCCACACCAAGAACCCTCAAACAACTGCAGTCTCTCCAAGGAAAGCTCGCAAATATCCGGCGGTTCATAGCCAACCTTTCCGAAAAGTGTCGTTCCTACAGTCATTTGATGAAGAAGGGTACCCCGTTCGTCTGAGATCAAAAGTGCCAAAAATCACTGGACGAAATCATGCAATGCCTGCAAAATCCTCCTGTATTGACCGCTCCGGTTAAGGTAAAACCACTTATCCTATATACAAAGGCCCTTGAGGGTTCTCTAGGGGAACTATGGGCATAAGAGAATGATCAGGGGAAGGAGAGGGCTCTCTACTATTTGAGTCGAGTTCTTCTGGGGGAAGAAAACAACTATTCCCCTATCGAAAAGCACCGCCTGGCACTGATCTTCACAATAACGAAGCTCAGACATTACACCTTGGCACACAAGGTCCATCTCATATCAAAAGTGGATCCTCTCAAATATCTTATATTAAGGGCCATACTAACAGGAAGGCTTGCCAAATGGGCCCTTCTCCTGATGGAGTTCTCGCTAAAGTATCGTCCCCTCAAAGAAGTGAAAGGACATGCCATTGCCGGCTTTCTTGCGGAGCATCCGATACCGGCTAACTCCCCCTTAATTTGCGAGTTGCCAGACAAGCATACGTTCAATACAACCTGTTCCCGCCAAAAATTTCTGCGCAAAGGAGTCCAAGGTATCAAATGGCAGCGATACGCTTAAGGAAATGCGAATCAGTATCTTCCGGCCTGTATTTTGATAAACTCCCGAAGGAGGAACTGTTAAATTCTGATGATATTGGAAACATCTCGAAAAACCCTTCGATTTGATATATTATGGGCTTCATAATTTGTCACGCTCCACTTCCCGGTGTACGGCGAAGTGGACGCGACGAGGTCCGCTACGTATATACTTAGAAGTACATACGCTAAGCGTATCTAAGCAATATAAAGTAAATCACAAGAGACAAGAGATGTAGAAAAAAACAACAACTTTATTAATAACATTCTTTTGTACAATGCATGAAAAGTAAATACAACTGAAATGAAAAGCGATGCCTAAACAATGGCATAACAGGAAATGAAAATACTGAATAAAACAAGGTACAATGTCTAGAGCTCAGGGTCTTCGTGAAACTGCTCCAAGTCTTCACCGGTGGGCTCTATCTCTGCTGGGTCCAAAGCACCTGACGACATTCAAAGAAGAAAGAAATAGAATGTCGTCAGCGAACAGGTCGCTTGGTAAGTCCCAAAGATAAAGAAGAATTATAAAAGACGGAATAAGAGGTATTTTCTAAAGAGATTGTAAAATATTGTAGAATATTGTGTTAACGCTGTTGTTTGTAGCTTGGTACAGAAGGATGCCAGTGTATACGAGAGGGGTCTCTATATGCTAGAGACCAGGGCAAACGGAATGTACAAGGAACCGTTAAGCCACGGTACAACAGCAACGGAATATAGGTTAGGTGTCTTAATCTGACCACCCCGTGCCACCTTTAACACCTTCCGTACCAATCTACCCCTTAAACCCCATAGTGTTTTGACAGTATTGTTGTATTGTATTGTGTAAGTTGGATGATTGACCAAAACCATGATATCAGTAAACGGATTGTAACTGCATAATCAGGTAAATGGTATAACGGGATAATGGATGTATATCCATGTTTTGATTCAATCAAGTTGTATAGATTGTTAACTGGATTCTGGGATTCATGTGTTCATATTGAGTTGGAATATTAAAGAGTATAGATTGACTTGAATCATATTCAAGTCAGAAATATTCAGACTCAAACCCGAGTCAGACAAAAAGAAATGTAATTTGAAGTTCTATAATTGTTAGGGTCCTTATTGTAAATTATAAAACTTGAGGGGGTTTTATGTAAAAAGTACTTTTGTATAGTTTTCAAGATACACCTCAAGTATTTATTATTCGTATTTATAGTTATAATGAGTGTAAATTTTATTTGTGTTATTTCTGGTGAGAATATCCTAATTACATAAATAAAAGTATTAATTTTGTAATATTGATTTAATTGAAATTCATGGTATTTTAATGTAACTTTTAATCTTGTAATTTTTTTAGGAAAAGGTGAAAACTTTATCTTATAATAAAATAGGTGTTCAAATGATAAATATACATATGTTTATACAAGAATAATTTTTAATAAATATTTTATTTTCCAAAAATCTCATTTTTCATAAATGTCGTATTCTAAACCTTTCGAGACCGAATGCTCCTTGCGGAGGTCTGAATCTCGCACTACTAAGCCCGAGGGTGCACGATAAACCGTACAATCCCTAACGGGTTCCCCAAATGTGGGTTGTAGTGGCGCTTTGCAAAGATTTTATAAATACTAATCATTTAGAAAACGGTTTATAAAGATAAGGTATTTATTTGTAAAAGGGTGTAAATTTCCGTATTTTAGATTCTAGGGTTTCCTAAGCCAACTAGCCTATTTCTAAATGGTCTAAACGACACGTCATTAGAAGCCTCAAATTGCCTCTTCACCGCCAATTGCGGCCAGGTAAGTGCAAGGTGAGTGGGAGGCTCTCCACTACAAGTAGTAGTCCTAATTAAGTAACCACTCGCCTTAGACACACTTGCCTAGACACCACAAAGTCAGGTTTAGATAAACGATCGATGTCCATGACATATCGTATTTTCCTATTAAAAGATTTTGTTTTAAAATTGTATACAACTTAGAACTTTTAGAAAAGGTTTATAAAGAAAATGGTATTTTAATATAAAATCTTATTTTATCGTATTCTAAGTTTTCAAGATAGCGTGTTATGATTTCATATGAGTGTGTGTGGAAGTAGGTCATTACCTCATGATCTATTTTAAGGTATAGTAAAGTTTAGGGGTTAAATGTGAAAACTAAGCATTATGGTATTTAAGTGCAAAAATATGGTATTTTGCAAAAGATATCATTTCATGTGAGAAAATTTATCCAAATTGATTTTTAAGTGATTAGTAGTCAACATGAATATGTTTAAGTATTATGGAATTAGTGATAGGTGAGTTTTGATAGAAAACCGAATCGGAAATCGGTTTGTTCCGATTTCCGTCGGGTTTGAAAAGTCGTATTTTAATGGAAGAAAAGAAAGGTAGAAAAGAGGGACTTACGGGTTTGGACAACGCTAGAGAGTGAGAGGAAGGTAGTGGGTTTGTCGGTGCGTCGAAACGTCATGAAGAGGCCCTAGTACGATCGCCGGGATTTCGCCGTCGATTTTGACAGCGCTTCGCCTTTCGCTCGTTTTCCGACGTACCAAGTTCTCTTGAAATTTTTAGAGAGTGTACTTAAGAATGTAGGGTGAGAGGGTAGAGGGTATGGGGGTTTATATAGGGTTATGCTAGGGTTAGGGTTTTTAATAAAAAAAATTATAAAAAATATACAAAATCATTAAAAAAAAATCATTAAATATAGGAGTAAAAGGGATTTATTGGCCAAATGATAACCGATCCAAGCATTTAGAGTATCCCGGAGGGTGGACCAGGTCAAGACCCAACTTTTCTCTGTTGGTGAGTCGGTCGTCCGGCCAAGTCCGGCCGGCGGCGCCGGACCGAGTCGGCCAAGTCGCCGGCCGGCGGCGCCGAGTCGGGCCGAGTCAGGGGTCCAATGGTCGGGGATTCTTCGGGGGTACAATTTGGTATAATTACTTTTTGTTGTCCAGTACATATTTTGGGAGTTATGGCCTTTTTACCGTTGACTTCCAAAAAAAATTAAAACAAAATAAATACAAAAATAATGTGGGGCATGGGATTTGAACTCCGGTGGCTTGGTTCAGCAGTGCAAGGTATTACCAATGAGTCACAAGCTCCTTCTTGTAATTATGAAGTGAAATAAATACTTAAAGAGATAGCAGCCGCAATAAATACTCCAAGTATACATTAAATTTAAATCAATTCTTTGTACTTTAAAAATGGAGTTGTTACATAATTCATCCGGGATCAAAAGTTATGAGCAAATATGCTATGCACTGCTCCCTGATTAAAAATCAGGAAATTACCTCAATGAGGTATCACGTGCCCATACATGATCAATGGTCACGTGTAGACACGTGATGGTTAAAACTTCATCGAACAGAGGCGAAAACAAACTGCTGAAAAAATAACTCAATTGAGGGTCACGTGCTCACACGTGACCAATGGTCACGTGCCAGCACGTGACAGGCTTTGAAAGCCTTACAACTTAAAAGAATTTAATTCTAAAAGTCAGAAAAAATACCTCAACGAGGTATCACGTGCTCACACGTGACCAATGGTCACGTGGTGACACGTGATGGTTAAAACAACAACATAAACAAACGGCCGTTAAAGAACTCAATTGAGGGTCACGTGCTCACACGTGACCAAGGGTCACGCGTCAGCACGTGACTGGCTTCGAAAGCCTTACAGTTAATAGAATTAAATTCTAAAAGCTTCTAAATCTTTCCAAATGGAAAAGGATTATGGGGACCGTTGGATTAAAAATCCAAGGGTGATTAAATATCACCAATTTATGGAAAAATCCCAGACAAGAAAAGATTTCCCCTAAATCTCACCGAAAATAACAAACAGAATATCTTTGGATTTAAAATCCAACGGTGAATAAAATTCACTGAATGATCTAAATGATCATATTAATGATGAAAACAAATCAAATCTTTCAATGAGAGATTTGCTAAACAAATTGATTCTTTTCCTTCTCCTATAAATAGGAGTCAAGAAAAGAAGAGAAGAGATCTACTTTTTGGAGAGAAGAACAGAAAGAAGAGAATTTAATTCTCAACAAAGAAAACCCTAGGTGAGAAAAGAAAGGGAATCAAAACTTTAAACAGAGAATTTAATTCTCAATCCAAGAGTTTAACTCTTATACAAAAAAGTACTTAGTTTTTCTTCTGGTTGAAGATCTGCACAGAGCACATCTCCCCATAAGTTGAGAATTTAATTCTCATCGGGTCGAGATCCTGCCATGCAGATCCTAAACTTAGAAGGGGAATTGAGTTTTGAGAATTTAATTCTCCTAAAACAAAACTAGGGTTTAACCCTAATCAAGAATTTAATTCTTTTACATATCTGGGAATTTAATTCCTTTAAAAAAGAAATTAGGATTTTACCCTAAATAAGAATTTAATTCTTTCACAATAGGAATTTAATTCCTACAAAATCATGATTAGGGTTTAACCCTACAGAGAATTTAATTCTTAAAATAAAGAGACTTGAAAGATCTCCATGCATATAAAGAATATTGGTCACGTGATGACACGTGACCCCAATCCGCAGTGATCAGAAAAGAAGGAATAAAACCAGGGTCACGTGTCCCTACGTGACCCCTAAAAAAAAGATCCCCAAAAATAAAAGGGAAACAGCTTTGAGGCAATGCATCACGTGCTCCCACGTGACCTCTAAAAGCACAGGAAGAAAAATCAGAAGAAAAAACAGCTTTGGGTGTCCCCACGTGACCTCAGCAAGTACTTTAATTATCGATGCATAAATCCTCATCACGTGTCAGCACGTGATAGAAAATATAAAAGTGTTTAACACTTAATGGCAGAACGAAGAAAAGGGATCTGGTCCCACCTTTGGGCGCTCTCACGTGCCCACACGTGACCCCACTTTCTTTAGTGTTTAACACTAATTTGGGGATTATATTTCCAGTGTTTAACACTAAATTGAAGATTATATTTCCAGTGTTTAACACTGATTGTTTCTAGTGTTTAACACTAAATTGAAGATTATATCTCCAGTGTTTAACACTGATTGTCTTTTAGTGTTTAACACTAATTTGAGAGTTCTACCTCCAGTGTTTAACACTGTTGTTCTCTAGTGTTTAACACTACTTTTAGCCAAATTGGCTAATTTTCCAGAGGCAAAAGTCGCTACTCCAAATGAATCTCAAAATTGAGGAAATTAAAGACAAAATGTTGTCAGAGCCCCCAAACCTCTGTTTAGCACTGCTGAATGATGAGGGGCTGAACCCAGACAAATGTCTAATAGCCTAAAGGGCTAATATTTCAAGCATAATTGGACTTAGCCCAAACTGGCCATAAGTCCTCAAATTAAATTGACTGAGCACGACTGCTCTCTTAATCAATTTACATCCAGTTCAATGGTACATCTCTGTACTCCTCAGACATCCGTCGTTGTAATCCTTCAACGTCGTTAGAGAGGTGACGGGTCCCGACAACCATGCATTGCTACGGACTTAAGCGTCTTTAAACCAACTCATGGACTTAAGCGTCCTTAAACCAACCTACGGACTTAAGCGTCCTTAAACCAATTCAATGGACCACCACGTCCTTAAACTGGCAATGGACCACTATGTCCCTAAACTGGAACAATAGAGCCAATTGCTTTCTTGTCGGATCCAAACGATCCCGTTAAGTTGATCTTAGTTTGGAGATTAGGCTAACGTATCCTTAACAAACGTTTAAGTTGATCTTAGCCTCAAATATGGATAACGTGTCCTTAAACTAATATCCGTCCCCAAAATGGGAATGTTGGACCACTATGTCCCTAAACTGGAACAATAGAGCCCAAACGCTCTTTTGTCGGATCTAAACGATCCCGTTAAGTTGATCTTAGTCTCAAATTAGACTAACGTATCCTTAAGAAACATTTGAGTTGATCTTAGCCTCAAATATGGCTAACTTATCCTCAAACCAAAACCCCAAACCCAAATCTAAGAAGATACGGATTTGGATTAATCCACGTCCTACGGGCGACAATATAACTTAGTCTCCGTATACAATCCACGGGCAACCAAACACAAAACAAACACCCACGACACGAAGTGACCAGCTGGAGAAGGAGAAATTTGTTACAGCGATGCAGTAGCGTAATTAACTGCAGAGGCTTGCGCCTGCAGGGAAGAGCGTCCCCACAATCAAAACCCTCTCAAAAGAAGGGGAATCTGACGAAGTCTGCTACATCGGCCGCATCCGTTTAAACCTCCGATACACGGTGCCATAAATCAACTTGGCATCTTCGGAGAGGTGGACGGATAGCACCAATTAGCATCTGCCCCGAATCTCAGGCAAGACGTCCCTGTCTGCGCCGTCTTTCGGAGGGGAACACAACCAAAGAAGAAAATGACTCCCAATGGGAACTCTACTTCGATGGAGCATCTTCCATGAAGCGGCGAAAGCAAAACACCCCCATAATCAAAGCCGGAGTGGGCTTTTTCTTCGTGACTCCACAAGTAGGGATAATGTGTTACACCCTTTCCTTAATGGAGCTAAGAACTAATAACGAAGCTGGATATGAAGCTTTGATAGCAGGTCTCGAGATCGCTATCGACATGGGAATCAAAGACCTCCTTATATATGGAGACTCCCAGCTGATCGTTAGCCAAGTAAATGGCGACTATCAGACATGCAAGCCAGAGCTGATAAAGTTTAGCGAAAGAGTGCAGCAACTATTGACACAAATCCTTTCCTACACCCTGGAAAATATACCGCGAGCAGAAAACAGCAAGGCGATGCATTTGCCAAATTGGATAAGGAATTGGCCGATGAAGAACTCGATGACGTAAGGATCATTGTGCAAAACCGCAGGATTCTCCCACCAACGGATATATCTTCAGAAGACCTAATAGAGCCATCCGAAAGAAAAGAGATGACCGAACAAGCAACCCTTCAAATAGAGGACGAAGAAAAGGTCATCGACTGGAGGGAAGTCTTCATAGATTACTTCAAATCCCGACGAACGCCCGAAAATGCGTCATCTAGATATCAGATCATGAAACGAGCTCTGTCTTTCACCTTCGTCAATGATACTCTATATAAGAGATCATTCAACTGTCTGTGGATAAGATGCTTGGGGCCGAAGGAAGCAAAGAAAGTCACCCAAGAAACTCACGACGGACTATGCGGTTCTCATCAAGCTGGGCTAAAGATGAATCTGAAGATAAAAAGAAAAGGTTACTATTGGCCCACGATGATTCAGGACTGCCTCTAATATGCGAAGCAGTGTCACTCGTACCAAATTCACGGGGACTTCATCCATCAGCATCCAAATCCACTACACCTAATGGTGGCTAGCTGGTCGTTCGAAATGTGGGGAACCGGTATAATTGGCCCCATTGAACCAACATCATCCAAAGAGCATCGGTTTATATTGGCAACGACTGATTACTTCTCTAAGTAGACCGAAGCAGTACCACTAAGGGAGGTGAAAACGGAGAATATCCTCCATTTCTTCAGAACCCATGTCATCTATCGATTCGGCACCCTACGACGGATAATCTCGGATAATGGGCCAGCTTATAGAAGCCATAAAATAAGCCACTTCGCACAACAATATAAAATAGATTGGAGATACTCTTCAGTCTATAATCCTCGGGCCAACGGTTTAACCGAAGCTTTCAACAAGACCTTGATAAAGACTATAAAGAAAACGGTGTCTAGAAACAAAAAGGACTAGCACGAAAGGTTGCATGAAGCTCTCCGGGGGTACCGAACAACGTTCAAGACGGCCACAAACACAACACCATACATATTGGTGTTCGACACAGAAGAAGTGCTCATGTTGGAAATAGAACTCCCTTCTCTACGAATAGCAGTTCGATACGAGCTGACAGATGAAGAAAACGCTCATTTCATATTGAAGAACTTGATGCCCTCGACGAAACTCGTCTTATAGCACAGCAAAATTTGGAGGCTTATAAGGCAAGAATGATACGGTCATACGAAAAACTGACCAGGTCGAGAACATTCCGCCAAGGCGAACTTGTACTGGTCGTCAAAAGACCAATGATCTCTAATCGTGCAAAACGTTCGAGCCGAAATATAAAGACCCATACATCATAAACAAAGTCTACCAAGTTGGAGCCTATCTGCTCATGGATATGCATGGCGAAAGACCCTTCTGGCCAATAAACGGCCGATTCCTCAAAAAATAATATGCTTGACGGGTCATGACTTAGGTCAATGATAAATGACGACGGTTGTGTCCGTTCTCTATCTTCCGGAGTCAGAACCCTAAAAGTAGTATCCAAAAGCTCCGCCGCCTCAAAAATGGCGATAATGGACTGAAATGTCCTTAAAACTAATATTCGTCCCAAAACCAGGAACAATGGACCGAAACGTCATTAAACTAATACTCTCCTCAAAAATGGTGATAACGGACAGAAATATCCCTAAACTAACAACGGACCGAGATGTCCCTAAACTAACAATGGACCGAAATGTTCTTAAAGTAATATTTTCCCCAAACACGGCGATAATGGACTGAAATTTCCTTAAACTAATATCCGTCCCCGAAATAGGAATGTTGGACCGAAATGACCTTAAACTAACATTCATCCCCAAAATGGGAATGTTGGACCGAAACGTCCCTAAACCAACAATGGACCGAAATGTCCTTAAAGTAATATCTGCCCCAAACACGGCGATAATGGACCGAAATGTGTCCTTAAACTAATATCCATCCCTGAAATGGGAATGTTGGACCGAAATGTCCTTAAACTAACATTCATCCCCAAAATGGGAATGTTGGACCGAAACGTCCCTAAACTAACAATGGTTCGAAACGTCCCTAAACTAGCATTGGACCAAAACGTCCCTAAACTAATGTTGGACCGAAATGTTCCTAAACGAATAGTGGACCTGATTGGTTCGAAAAATTTATGTAGTAATTAACCGCAATCAGAACGGTGTCGCGTGTAGCTAGACCGAGATGAGTACGGGTCGTCCTCTGGGAAACGTTGAATCTTTTACTCTTACTTTAGATGTGTTGAAAAAGAGAGGAGGGATAAAGAATATTGATGAATGGTTTCTAGATCTACGTTAAGCGCTAATGCAAAATATAGATCTAGATTTTTAAGGATGTAGTTAATATAAGAAGGGGCTTGTAGGGTTCGTTAGAATTTAGTAGTTATGGATGATTAAATAAAAGTTACCCTTTTATCCTTTAATAGATTTAAAACTAGAACGACGGTGATGCGTGTAGATTAGGGTTTCTGGAGGGAAAAGGAATCCCACTCTTAACCCCTATCTCGACACGGAACTCCGTTCATATCTAGCCTTTATCAAAACAATCATTAATCTAATCTCTAATCGCGGTCGGAACTAACAAGGAATTGTTAGCGCGCCCGATTAGGATGTTAATGATTCTTTTGATAAAGTTCATAAACTTTATAGGACTTAAAAAGAGTTTAGGGATGTTCTTCATCCATTAGCCTACCCTAATCCTACGAACCCTAACAAGCGGAGAATTACTCGTGCATGTTGGGAGAAAAAGAGATGGAGAGAAATTGCATAATTAAACTACGAAGAAATAGAATAAGAAAAAGAAAGCTACCTTTATTAATCAACAATATTCATTACACTTGATTCCTTAGAAAATGATTACAATTTCTAGTTGCTTCTCGATCTCTTCTAAGGAGGTAGACGAACAGTTGATGATCGGCCTGAATGCGTGAGCCGTCTTGGACTTCGTGATCTCGTCGGCTTGATGACTTTTCCAAGAGGCTCTCGGTCTTTATTTATAGTCCCAAAGCCAGAAATTTAGCTTCCAAAGTTGGAAGTTAACAGTAAAGATTCTCCCAAAAACTTTGCAGCCTCTAACTCCCCTACCCTGCGGCGTATCCGCGGCTAACAGGGGGGTTTGGCCGCGGATCCGCGGCCAAGGGTGGAGATCAATTGATGAAATTTCAGTGGGCAGATCCTTGTGACATGTGGCAATTTCTAGAAGCTTTGGATCTTTGAAATCTTCTCGTAGTTGCCGCCAGACTTGATTTCTTCATTTTGATTTCTTAATTAGGCAGGTTAGCTTTAACAACTTGATTTCCTTGATTTAAGACCTGAAAATTCTGCACAACAACTTAAATAATATTTAGTAGACTTAGTTCTACTAGGATTAGGTCAATGATATTATTTGCATACATTTTCCTACCAAATTCTAATTATAATATATCAACACATGGAAAATAGTATTTTTACACATAAACCCTCATATGTATGATATATTATAATAAAGACCTTTTTAATATAGAAATAGTAGAAAAAATGTAATAACAAATGTGCAGTTTTATCAACTGAACAAATACTCCCAAACTTATCTTTAATTGTCCCGAGCAAACTAGTTTATTTAAGAGAAGGAGAAGAAAAAGAAAGGAGAAAACTAAGCACACTTTCGTAGGCAAACACGATTGCACTGAGCACGTGCAACAAGCCGTTAAAGCTCTAGGTGTCCCTAGTAGGAGGAGTGTTGTCTCCTGAGGGTTTTCAGCGGATTACACCCACAAAATCCTATAATAAAAGAGAGATGGTGAAATTTACATATAAAGATAAGAACCATAAAAGAAAGACTTTGAAAATTTAGAGTTTCCAACTACACTAGCTTTTCAGTTGTTATGAGCCCTATCTTAATAGTCATGAAAAGATGTTAGAAATCACATCATCCCTCAATAAAACATTGTCTTTATTTTTCATTCCTACCTTTCATCCAAACATCGATCATATACCCCTACGTGTATGAATAGAACATCCTTACACTCGGAGAATTCAATTCAAGCTATCATACTCTTGTCCATCTGCCTCAGTACTTTTTAATTTGATGAATATTTAGATTTGCTCACACATTTTCATGCGACCGTTAATACTTCTTGAGGTACTAACCGACCGATTACTCATGTGTTTGCTGATTAAGTGATAATATTTTTCTCGTCTTGCACCACCTAAGGCTTAGCAGTGACTCCCAGACCAGTTGGCCTTAGGGCACTAGGTGAAGAGGCACCCTCGCTATATTTTTTTATTGTTGTCTTGGCGATAACAAAACCAGTGTTCATTTTTTTCTTTTCACCATTTTTATATTTTCTTCATTTATTATTTCCTTCATACTTTGGCTTTTAGATAAGAGCATTTCAAGGTATCATCTACTATCCCGAGTTTCAAGACGTGTGTAAGTGCATATAGTAGGGTATCAATATTTAAATGTTTGGCTTCCAGAATAGGGACTATTTTTCAGACTTATTTTTATCCCCAGATTAGTGACTTCTTTCATCTTACTAACCCTTGGGACAACGGCTCAAAACTACTTATTACTAGTTCGTTTAAGAAAACTTCTAATTTTCTTGGTTTTCTTAAACTATTCCTATCTTTCATATATAATTTTTCACTTTCTATTCTTTTATTATCAAAAAAAATTTGTGCTTATATATAGTATAAAGCAAAGTATGCGTAAATAAGCATAAACCTTCCCCAAACTTGTTTTCAACAGTGTCCTCACTGTTGCTATCTGCTGGATCACAAAAACCTGTAAGCTTGGGAGGACATTATTAATGGGGACAAGAATATATGAAAGTGAAAATGCTCCCCCAAACTTATTTTTGGCTCACAATTTTGAGGACAAAAGTTATGATCAAGAGCCAAAAATATACCCCCCCCCCCCCTCAAACATGAATTAGACAATACGAAGCATTTTAAGAGGGGGTGAGTCATTTGGTCAAAGTAAGACTTTACAAAGACCAAAAGTTAACACCAACCATTCAAAGATTTTATCAGTATATCGTATAGGTTGGTGGAAGAATGTGTTGTATCGAGTCAAGAAAAAGTGGGGAAGGGATAAGAGGTGGCCTGGAAAGGGTTTGAAATTAGAGAAAAGAAAGAATGAGGATGAATGTGAATGATTAGAAAGAAGGAATGGTAATGGTTCAACCTCTATAGGTGGAGATTGATTAATCACAAAATCCGTATTGTTTAAAAATTCAAGTTCGTCAGCAAAAAGTTCTTCAAAACTTTTATCAATGGCGTGATTGAACATTTTGCTGTCAAAGAGTTTTGTGCCAGAATTTATCCTACTTGATTCATCAAAAATTATTGAGGTAGAGGACTCGAAAAACTCATCTACCTCATTTTCAAAAATATCCAAATCAAGTTGAATTTCTGGTATTATTGAACTTGAATCAACGGATTGTGATTTATCAAAACTCACTGAAACTATAGGAACAGAAGAAGAACCGGAGAAAGTAGAAAGTGAAATGGGTAAACAAATTGGTGTGTCGAGTGTTGCTGAACCAGATGTGGAAGATGGAGGCTGTATTTCGGTCTGATCTTCGGGTATACCATTATCATCAACTTCAAGACATATTTGGGGGGTTCGGGAAGAATTAAAGGCTCAAGATGACCACAAGGAAGTGAAAGGATTTGATGAATTGGTGGGACAAAATCATCCAAAATTTCGGGTTCATCAATCAATATATCCCCAACGTCAATCACCTCATTCAAGTGAAGGTTAAAATTCTCAAACTCCTCATCAAAAATATAGTTTTCAATCAGTTTTGGATCAAGAGTGGAGGTGTAGAGATCACAAGGGTTGGGTATGGTTTCACTTGAAATGGACCCTTCACAGTCGGGTAAATCAAACACTACAAAGTCACACAACTTATCAGTCATTCTATTTGGTGTACTTGATGAATCTATGAAACTGGAGTTGTGGATTTCAGTTTGGGATGGGGAGGTTTGATTAGGAAGGGTGTACAGTTCTGTCTCACTACCCAAATCCTTCCTAATTTGGTTCGACTGTTCCAGAAATTTTTCTAATGTCTGCTCCAGACTAGTCTTGGGTTGATAAGGGGTTTCAGTATAAGATTGAAATTCCTGTGGATAATTAAAACTCTCAAATGACTGATTAGAAGAACTGTCTAGAGTAGGTGGAAAAGTCGGATTGGATTGATAGGAATAGAATGGTTGCGGAACTTGGGTAGGAGTAGGATCAATATTATGATAAGAAGAATATTGATATGGGTTGGTTGGTTGGCTATTTTCAATAGACATCTTATATGACACAAACCACATATCAAACTCTTCTCTGGACAATGGTGGTGATGGTTGATATTGGTCCGGGTTGAAACTTTGGCCTCTAGACCTAGCTATGTGCTCAGCAATGGACATTCGTCTAGGGGCTTCCTCACTCTAGGTATGAACTGAAACAGGTGTAGCATTAAGATACGGTTGATAAGACCTAGACTGAGCTGGCCAACTGTTTCTTCCTGCTTGTTCTATATGATCTCTTAAGGACATGGAAGAGCCGGACGGTATACCGAAGGGATTACGAAAACAAGAGATATCTGGTTGTGGACAGCAAAGCTCGGCAAGTGTTCTTCTGTTTAGGTCACCCATTATAAGAAGAGAAGAAGGGGGAAAAGGGTAAAAAGGGGAGAAAATAATTGGTTTGTTTTGAAAAATGACAGATTTAGACAAATCACACAAAAATGCACAAACAACCCTAGAACTATGGTTACCTAGGTCCAGTCTCTAGACCGCTCCTAGACTTCCAAAGGACAAGCCGCAGGATAAATCCTCTACCACCTCTTTACTACTCTTATGGCCAGGTAAGTACCAGGTAAGTGGGAGGTATCCGCTATACGAATCACCGAAAATAGCAGGCCTAATTAAGTAAACCACTTGCCTTAGACACACTTGCCTAAGCACCACAAAAGTAATGCGGATAAGCGATAGATTACCCACGACCTTTCTCTGTCCTTAATGAGCGCGACAGTCCTTAGAGTCTGGTCTAAATATTTTTTTAATTAATGTAGGGTTGATCTAGATGCCCGGTTTGTGATTTGTGGGGCGTAGGAAGGGTGATGAAATCCCTACCTAATCTGAATTTTGGTCTTGCCCCTTAAAAATCCGTATTAAAATATGAAATAACAAACTAATAACAAAACTTTGCAAAAAGATTTTTTGAGCGGCGATATTTTGCAAAGAATCATGCAGAAAAGATATTTTATTGTATTTTAGAGGAGAGAGAAGGAGTTGAGAATATTAACAGAGAAGTTTGTAACCCTAGATCTCCTGTTTCCTCAAGTCTGTGACTCCAGATTTCCTCGCAAAATTCACACAATAATCGTTAAATATACAATTTGCAGTTTTGTTTTATTTATGATATAGATCGTATAAGAATTCAACACAAATAGTAAGAATAAAAAATTACGCATGTTTCCCCGGCAACGGCGCCATTTGATTGGTTCGAAAAATTTATGTAGTAATTAACGGCAATCAGAACGGTGTCGCGTGTAGCTAGACCGAGATGAGTACGGGTCATCCTCTGGAAAACGTTGAATCTTTTACTCTTAGTTTAGATGTGTTGAAAAAAAGAGGAGGGATAAAGAATATTGATGAATGGTTTCTAGATCTACGTTAAGCGCTAATGCAAAATATAGATCTAGATTTTTAAGAATGTAGTTAATATAAAAAGGGGCTTGTAGGGTTCGTTAGGATTTAGTAGTTATGGATAATTAAATAAAAGTTACCCTTTTTATCCTTTAATAGATTTAAAACTAGAACGACGGTGATGCGTGTAGATTAGGGTTTCTGGAGGGAAAAGGAATCCCACTCTTAACCCCTATCTCGACACAGAACTCCGTTCATATCTAGCCTTTATCAAAACAATCATTAATCTAATCTCTAATCGCGGTCGGAACTAACAAGGAATTGTTAGCGCGTCCGATTAGGATGTTAATGATTCTTTTGATAAAGTTCATAAACTTTATAGGACTTAAAAAGAGTTTAGGGATGTTCTTCATCCATTAGCCTACCATAATCCTACGAACCCTAACAGGTGGAGAATTACTTGCGCATGTTGGGAGAAAAAGAGATGGAGAGAAATTGCATAATTAAACTATGAAGAAATAGAATAAGAAAAAGAAAGCTACCTTTATTAATCAACAATATTCATTACACTTGATTCCTTAGAAAATGATTACAATTTCTAGTTGCTTCTCGATCTCTTCTAAGGAGGTAGACGAACAGTTGATGATCAGCCTGGATGCGTGAGCCGTCTTGGACTTCGTGATCTCGTCGGCTTGATGATTTTTCCAAGAGGCTCTTGGTCTTTATTTATAGTCCCAAAGTCAGAAATTTAGCTTCCAAAATTGGAAGTTAACAGTAAAGATTCTCCCAAAAACTTTGCAGCCTCTAACTCCCCTACCCTGCGGCGTATCCGCGGCCAACAGGGGGGTTTGGCCGCGGATCCGCGGCCAAGGGTGGAGATCAATTGATGAAATTTCAGTAGGCAGATCCTTGTGACATGTGGCAATTTCTAGAAGCTTTGGATCTTTGAAATCTTCTCGTAGTTGCTGCCAGACTTGATTTCTTCATTTTGATTTCTTAATTAGGCAGGTTAGCTTTAACAACTTGATTTCCTTGATTTAAGACCTGAAAATTCTGCACAACAACTTAAATAATATTTAGTAGACTTAGTTCTATAAGGATTAGGTCAATGATATCATTTGCATACATTTTCCTACCAAATTCTAATTATAATATATCAACACATGGAAAATAGTATTTTTACACATAAACCCTCATATGTATGATATATTATAATAAAGACCTTTTTAATATAAAAATAGTAGGAAAAATGTAATAACAAATGTGCAGTTTTATCAACTGAACAGGACCGAGAAGTCCCTAAACTAAAAATTTGCCTCAAACATGGCGATAATGGACCGGAACGTCCCCAAACTGGCACATCGCCCCAAATACAGCGATATGTTCCCCTGAGATCTATATTACAATCGTAGACCTAACGGCGAAGGTTGCAACTCAAGTTCCACTGTGTCACGACCCGAAAGTACGGAACATGACAGGCACTTAAACTACGAACGTCTCGAGACGTACGTAATCTAAGTAAACCGAAAACCCAGAAATCCAAACCAAGAAGAGTAGTAGAGAGTAGGAAAAACCAATTTAAATCAAGTAGTTTTAATAGCATAAGCCGAATTATGCGGGTTTCTAAAAACATCAAAAATTTACTGAAAATTTCGGCAGAGTCTCCTTTGTAAATACTGGCCCCCAAACGGGATACAACATGAATAGTATACGAAATCAAGAAAAAGGCATCCCCAAGCGGGAACTAGCTCTTCGTCAATCGACGGTCACAACCACACAAGCAATATAATATACAACGCCAACGGCGAGGATCAAAAACTCAAAAGGGAACTCAAAACCACCAAAAATATAACGAGCGACTCTAAGGTCGAAAGAATAAACAACACCGGTCTCTATCTCAATAGCTACATGTTTGGTTGATGGAACTTCTAGATACAACAGAATAATGATATACAAGATAATATGATGGGTACGATACAAGAAAAAACCCACCTACTAGCAAGTCACCCGAATGAAACTGAGCCCGCAAAGCCGTAATGAAACCTGTACGGCAAACCTGCAAGAAACTGGGGCACAACGGGGGTGAGTTGCCAACTCGTGAATAGAAAAACATCTACGCACAGAAATCGCATAAATAACGCAACCTAGGTCAATGATCATAATATATCCTCAAATATAAGTATAACAGGCAACCTATAACAATGGCTAGGGTAATATCTAACCCGAGTATAATTTCATGTGCCCGTGTCAGTGCCTCAGGTAGCAATATATCATATGAATGAGGTATGCATGCATGAAACAGAATACATGTAAATGAAGAAACTGTTTTCATAAATTAGTGAGATTTCCTTCGTATTTTTAAACTGAGGTATCATAAATGAAATCAGTATCAACAGTGTCTAGCATCGACACAAAATATAAATCTCACTGTCTCGAAATATCAATGTCTCAATCTCAATATCTAGGGCGCCGTCAGTCCAGACCGGCCCCTACCATCCATCTCAAGACCACGACGGTATCCTCCGGATATCCGACGCGTCGGGTAATATCACCGGTAGGTAGTGCTCCCCAGCCAGGCTCAACGTCAACACCACATTCCTCTTGCCCCGGGGTACCATACCGGGCCCACCATGTACCCGTGACGGTTCCTCCACTCCTCGACACGGATCTCCAAAACCACAGCAAACTCATGGTGGACGACACTTACATCACTAGAAAACCGAAACATTTTATATTTTAAAAGATCATAAGTTGTAAATTTTGCGGCTTTCCCCGAAATCCAGAAATATCATAAATCTCAAGAAATCATCACAAGTGCATATGTCAATGATAATGAACTAGGCATGAACAACTGAATAACAGTATGCATGAAGTGGTAGGTAATAACTACAATGTCTAATATGACATATAAGGGAAGTACACTAATATCATGTCAACACTACTAGCTAACAATCTAAGTCAAGCAATTATATTCTCTAAAGTGTACGTGACATGGCAATTACCGATGAAGATGTGTGTGAGCCGGCAAGTAGGTGTACGTGGTACATACGCATCATCGGTAATGGTGCTGGTGTCCTAACAACATGATATCAATAATGGAATATGCAGCAAAATAAATATGCGAGGCAGAGCGAACAACAATAATGTGCGGGAGCTGAATACTAGACACAACGATAACTAATCTGCAATAATCTAATATAAGTCCTACAAATGGTGCCTTTTGAAATAACACGAATCATGGGGTTTTGAAAATAGGGGCTACGGTGTTTTTATGAAAATATACGTCGTTTTTGAAATATCTGTAGATTCCCTTGAGCTGTCTTTAAAAATGCCCACGATTTGTTAGTTTTTGAAATAGGTAAGAAGTCTAATCTAATCTAACAACTACACTAAACTATACGGCTGAACTAACAAGCTGAACTACAGGTAAGGAAACCGCCTATCATCTGAGTCGATACATATACATACCTGTATATGTATAGTCGGTGATCCCGCCTCAATAATATCATATCCGATACCATATCTATAATCAGGCATCCCAAGTCAGAGTGCGGATCAATCATCAATATAGCTCGTACGTAAATCCGTCGTACGGCATCCCAATCTGGGTACGGTTCAATATCACATTCATCATACTATTCACCTGGTATCCTCTTTATCAAATATCATGATCGGGGTACTGATCTACGTCTAGTACCATACTGATACCGCCTACGTATGAATGGACGTGTGTGAAACACTACGTCAAGGACCCGCTACAACGTCATGTCGTATCTAAGATACGAACCCTGCTATATCACCGATATCACGGCCTCAAATCAAATCTCATCGACTCAGCTCAATCCCAAGTATCATCCTCAATCCGTACGTGAACACATAGTCCCATACCCATGTGAACACATAACTATAAAGAATCCCATGAGCACATATCAATAGGAATGTATGCAAGTATGTATGTGTGTATGTGTGTGTGTAACACTACCCTAGGGTTCGCAACACTAAAGTAATCCAACACACCAATATCCATCCTAAGCATCGTTAATAATCCCAAATAACATATAATAATTGTTGGTGTGTATACGCATCCGTATACACCACCACGGACTGCGGGGGTGCTATACGCCATCCACCCGACTTCTCCCCGTAGATATAAATCTACTCACCTGGTCCTCGCTAGCCGGTGCCGACGTCGCCACGCGCTTGCTTGTCGTCTCGAAGTCCACATGGGGGTACCTACATATCATAACGTACCATATCACATTAAAACTAAATTCAAAATCGAAACGGCATACGAAAATCAAATCGGCACGCGTATCACGCATAGGTCCAAACCCATCGCCCACGCATGCAGGAATAGTCAAACCAACCCTCGATGTCGATGTACGAACGTCAAACCATCGAGAAAATCCAATCACACTCATTTGCACATTCACGAACACTAATTTTAATAAAAACTAGGTTAAAACTCACAAAAATGCCAATTTCACTTAAAAAGTCATTTTTCCGAAAATCTAGCAAGCACAATTCGCCGTTTTTGTACAAAACACGATGTTTAAACAAATTTAGCGATCACAATATCCACTAAATATCATAACTAAGTCATATAAACCATTTCTATAATTTATTCTCATAAATTTGCCTCATTTCCAAAATCCTAGTTTGCAAAAATATCAATTTTTAACACCTTTTATAGAAAAATTCACAATTCATCAATTAAGCTTGGTTTTGCATGATCTAAATTGCTAAACAACAAATTAAAATGTTAATAAAGTCATCAAAACCTTAATTAGATTTTAAATCACCCATTTGGAACCAAAAGCTAAAAACTAGTTTGCTTAAATAAAGCTAAATTGGATATTTTAATGTTACAATTAGCACTAAGCAACAAGATTACATTTTGCATGCCCTAAGATACAAAAATACATCACATAACTATGCACAATTGATCACCATTCAACTCCAAAACAAAACCCCACTTCAATTTTATAAACCCTAATCTTGAATTTGGACTCTAAATTTAAAATCTAAATTAAACCTTTCATTAACATAATTTGAAGTAATAACAAACAACTCAAAACAGAACAAGATTTATACCTCATAACCATCTTGAGATCAACATGAAACTTGTCTCCAAAATGCAAACTTTTCACCAAGATCCATGGTAGATAGGCTAAGGAAAAATGGGTAGGGCTTGGATTTGGATTTTGTGGGATTTCTTGTGTTGATTTTTGGGCATAATATGAAGAAATTTTGAGGTGAAATGAGAAGAGAAAGGGGGGGCTGTTACTGCAGTGAGGATGGGAGGGGTTCGGCCAAAATTGAGGAGAGGAAGAGAGAGAGAGAGAATGAGGTTGGGGTGTGGGTTGAAGTCAACAAAGTCCACTTTATGTTAAATACCATACCTCATCAATTAATCTATTCATTCTTCTTTCTTTTCTTCTTCTATTTTTTTTTTCAAAAGAGAGGGCTGCTGGAATGTGGTGGTGGGGCCGGCCATGTGAGTGGGTGAGGATGAGAGGGTGTGTGTGTGGAGCAATGAACACCAAACACCAATACAATATGCACCAAAACCCTTTTATTTTCACAAAATAAGCCTTTTTCTTCAATATTATCTAAACCGTTTTGGCAAACAATTTTATTTCAAAAACCACATGATAAAATTTTATTTAATGTTTTATGATGCACAAAATTTGTTTCAACTCATTCCAATTTGTAATTTTCCCTAATTAATTGTATTAGTGACGGCTTAAAATAATAATAAAATAATATTTTTTTCAGAAAATTTGAAATTTCACCAGCGGCTCAATAAACACCAAATAATAGCAATTACATAGCTAGAATATGTATATTTAATTTTTATAATAAGATATTTGTATTTTGACTTTTTACAGAAAACCCCCTTATTTTACCGATTTTTTTCGAAATTTCACTGAAACGATTTTCAAAGCGTTACAATCTTCCCCCCTTAAAGAAATTCGGTCCCCGAATTTAAATTCAAACCCCCCCAATTACTAAAACATCTAAGAAAAACCATCAAGTCGTCGGGGCTCCGAAATTGTAAATACTTAAAACAAATCGTAGCGCAGCGCATGCGCTTGAAGAATGAGCATATAACTCAAATCAAAACTCCGTCAAGCATCCCGCAATCATCGGAGTCATGGAGAAGACATCAATGCCAAATCCAAAGCAAAACCAATATGATATAACTCGAAACTATACCTGTAAATATCGAATCTATATTTGTAAGTATCTAAAGGAAATGCATGCAAAATATATTCAGGTACTGTCCTCTGACTAGTCCCGCTCAGTACGAAAACACATAGCAATATCATAAAAATGTACTGCTCTATAAGAAATCAATCCCAAGATATGCACATGAATACTACGTGCGTCTGGTGCGCACGGAAATCAAAATCCATGAATGTGCCATACATGCGCACAGAAACAACATCTAAGTGCATTGGGTGTGCACGAAACATCTGTTGTAGGCAACATGTGTGCCTGACAGCAAAATCAGGTGCATCTGACATGCACGAGAAAAAAAAATCTCGATTTAGTGCATCTGGTGCGCACCAAAATCACCCTTCAAAACATGCGCCCAACATGCGCGAAAATCCAAATCAGGTGCATCCATCGTGCACGAAATCATGAAATCCAATATCAAGCGTCGAACATGCGCAAAATCCAATCAGGTGCACAAGGTGCACAAAACAAATATCGAGTATCACAATCAAAATCGAAGTCCAGTGCATCTAAGTGCACAAAAGGCGTATCACTGCACTGCAAGGATATATAAACTATACCGAGTGCAGGAACGAAATCGTGTGCATGCATACGCACAAAACCAACTCAACTGTTTAAAACCGTAAAATCACAAACATGTGAAACTAAAGAACGAAAACGATATCAAGTGCAACACTGTGCAAAGATCGTAAATCCTCAATCATCAAAATCAAATCATACGAATAAATCACCCAAAACATCGTAATCAATAATGGCGGAATAGTACCGCTCAAGTGCATTCTCTAAGAATCTTGGCCAACTATCGCGGTCACTAGTGGGACGTCTCATCGATGATCATGAACTCTGTCCTGCTGGTGTGCGTAACCATGACCACTCCTGGGTCAAGGTCTTCACTGTGAATTACCAATCTTTCGGTCCATCGGCACATCGGCCCTGTCAGGTGTGCTAACGGGGACGATTCCGTTCTGGCACTTCTCTGGTCATCTCTTGGTCAATCATCGCGACCACTCATAAGACAGCATATCACTGGCGTCGGCCTCTGGCTCTCTGAATGTACGTGACACATCTGATCCTGGGTGCAAGTATCATTGCAGCAGTGTCCTAGAAGGAATCCTGCTCACGGTCTCTTCCATGTCTCGTCTCTGCCAACTGTCCGGAAGTCATTGTCCTTTCCTATATCTGCATCTTGCTCTGTAACGGCTGCATACCCAACGCGACTCCTTCTGGAAGGTATATCCAGTACTCTGCCTCGGCATGCGCATCGCATCTCTGATGTCGGCGGAGTGGAACGTCATCTCATCTAGATCTGGTATGAACCTCTTACTTCACTTTTCTCTAATGTCGTCTGCTTTGGACTCGTCTCGTCGCGGCTGCATGGACTGAGCTCCAACGACTATCCTCGTATCTGGAGTCTCCCAAGAATGCATCTCACCACCTACCATCCGAATTAAGTCGAGTCATCCGATCGAGTCGTCAAAACCTCATAATCCCCCAAGAGCTCAACCTCTTGGGCACAGTTTAATAGTATCGAGTACATACCACAGCATCGGTGGTCCAGCCGTAGAAGGGCAAACCCAAGCCTCACTAATGGCGCCGTAGAACTGCCGCAAACCCGAAGGTTCAAAGGCTTTCACACGGTCATTAAGTCGAGTTAGGGTTTCATTCTTCTAGAGAGACCATAGAATTGCCTGCATGTCTTTCCGACTACTTTAAACTTGGAATAATAGGTTTCTGATATTCGATCGTCTCTGTCGACTCCCAACGTCTCCGCGTGAAGTCGTCTCTAGCTGGAATCAATCTATCTGATGACCTCGCATCGGGGTAGGCGAACGATCCATATGTCCTAGTCATTCATCCTTGATGACTAGCGACCTCATATCATAGCTTAGTACAACTCGTCCTGCATTAATTCTAGCATCTGGGAAATATCTCGTCGTTCGCAGCAATAACTGGCTCGCTCGTCTGCACGCTGAACAGTGCCTCAATCATCAGGAGTAAGAAACACACCAACGGTCATCAAAATCTGGCTGGCCTCTGTCAGTGGCTCAATCCACTAGTGTCGATCAGCACATCCGAGTAACCTCATAAAGGCGATCCGCCAAACGCTCGTGGCGCGGAAACACAGTAAAAAGACACATCTCTGCAATCGTGTGTCGCCGGAATTTCGCCCTGGTCAGTCCTCGTTCGTGATGAGCTTGTGCTGACCGCAACTCTAGCCGTAGCTCTCCCTGCCTGTAACCGTAGCAGCAAAACCAAACTGGTACCGATGAGGCTAGATCGGAATGAATATAATACTGAACAAGGAAATGTACATCCTAAGGCTTCATAAGTGGAGTGGCGTGTCGTAAATATGCCGCGGAACATACCAACGGTACGTCGCTCTACTTTAGTCACCTATTCCATCAACTAAGGGTCATCCTACGCTCCGAAGGTTAAAACCTAACGCTCTGATACCAACTTTGTCACGACCCGAAAGTACGGAACATGACCGGCACTTAAACTACGAACGTCTCGAGACGTACGTAATCTAAGTAAACCGAAAACCCAGAAATCCAAACCAAGAAGAGTAGTAGAGAGTAGGAAAAACCAATTTAAATCAAGTAGTTTTAATAGCATAAGCCGAATTATGCGGGTTTCTAAAAACATCAAAAATTTACTGAAAATTTCGGCAGAGTCTCCTTTGTAAATACTGGCCCCCAAACGGGATACAACATGAATAGTATACGAAATCAAGAAAAAGGCATCCCCAAGCGGGAGCTAGCTCTTCGTCAATCGACGGTCACAACCACACAAGCAAAATAATATACAACGCCAACGGCGAGGATCAAAAACTCAAAAGGGAACTCAAAACCACCAAAAATATAACGAGCGACTCTAAGGTCGAAAGAATAAACAACACCGGTCTCTATCTCAATAGCTACATGTTTGGTTGATGGAACTTCTAGATACAACAGAATAATGATATACAAGATAATATGATGGGTACGATACAAGAAAAAACCCACCTACTAGCAAGTCACCCGAATGAAACTGAGCCCGCAAAGCCGTAATGAAACCTGTACGGTAAACCTGCAAGAAACTGGGGCACAACGGGGGTGAGTTGCCAACTCGTGAATAGAAAAACATCTACGCACAGAAATCGCATAAATAACGCAACCTAGGTCAATGATCATAATATATCCTCAAATATAAGTATAACAGGCAACCTATAACAATGGCTAGGGTAATATCTAACCCGAGTATAATTTCATGTGCCCGTGTCAGTGCCTCAGGTAGCAATATATCATATGAATGAGGTATGCATGCATGAAACAGAATACATGTAAATGAAGAAACTGTTTTCATAAATTAGTGAGATTTCCTTCGTATTTTTAAACTGAGGTATCATAAATGAAATCAGTATCAACAGTGTCTAGCATCGACAAAAAATATAAATCTCACTGTCTCGAAATATCAATGTCTCAATCTCAATATCTAGGGCGTCGTCAGTCCAGACCGGCTCCTACCATCCATCTCAAGACCACGACGGTATCCTCCGGATATCCGACGCGTCGGGTAATATCACCGGTAGGTAGTGCTCCCCAGCCAGGCTCAACGTCAACACCACATTCCTCTTGCCCCGGGGTACCATACCGGGCCCACCATGTACCCGTGACGGTTCCTCCACTCCTCGACACGGATCTCCAAAACCACAGCAAACTCATGGTGGACGACACTTACATCACTAGAAAACCGCATAATGGGTTTTCGGTTTACTTAGATTACGTACGTCTCGAGGTCCACATGGGGGTACCTACATATCATAACGTACCATATCTCATTAAAACTAAATTCGAAATCGAAACGGCATACGAAAATCAAATCGGCAGTCGTATCACGCATAGGTCCAAACCCATCGCCCACGCATGCAGGAATAGTCAAACCAACCCTCGATGTCGATGTACGAACGTCAAACCATCGAGAAAATCCAATCACACTCATTTGCACATTCACGAACACTAATTTTAATAAAAACTAGGTTAAAACTCACAAAAACGCCAATTTCACTTAAAAAGTCATTTTTCCGAAAATCTAGCAAGCACAATTCGCCGTTTTTGTACAAAACATGATGTTTAAACAAATTTAGCGACCACAATATTCACTAAATATCATAACTAAGTCATATAAACCATTTCTATAATTTATTCTCATAAATTTGCCTCATTTCCAAAATCCTAGTTTGCAAAAATATCAATTTTTAACACCTTTTATAGCAAAATTCACAATTCATCAATTAAGCTTGGTTTTGCATGATCTAAATTGCTATACAACAAATTAAAATGTTAATAAAGTCATCAAAACCTTAATTAGATTTTAAATCACCCATTTGGAACCAAAAGCTAAAAACTAGTTTGCTTAAATAAAGCTAAATTGGATATTTTAATGTTACAATTAGCACTAAGCAACAAGATTACATTTTGCATGCCCTAAGATAAAAAAAATACATCACATAACCATGCACAATTGATCACCATTCAACTCCAAAACAAAACCCCACTTCAATTTTATAAACCCTAATCTTGAATTTGGACTCTAAATTTAAAATCTAAACTAAACCTTTCATTAACATAATTTGAAGTAATAACAAACAACTCAAAAAAGAACAAGATTTATACCTCATAACCATCTTGAGATCAACATGAAACTTGTCTCCAAAATGCAAACTTTTCACCAAGATCCATGCTAGATAGGCTAAGGAAAAATGGGTAGGGCTTGGATTTGGATTTTGTGGGATTTCTTGTGTTGATTTTTGGGCATAATATGAAGAAATTTTGAGGTGAAATGAGAAGAGAAAGGGGGGGCTGTTACTGCAGTGAGGATGGGAGGGGTTCGGCCAAAATTGAGGGGAGGAAGAGAGAGAGAGAGAATGAGGTTGGGGTGTGGGTTGAAGTCAACAAAGTCCACTTTATGTTAAATACCATACCTCATCAATTAATCTATTCATTCTTCTTTCTTTTCTTCTTCTATTTTTTTTTTCAAAAGAGAGGGCTGCTGGAATGTGGTGGTGGGGCCGGCCATGTGAGTGGGTGAGGATGAGAGGGTGTATGTGTGGAGCAATGAACACCAAACACCAATACAATATGCACCAAAACCCTTTTATTTTCACAAAATAAGCCTTTTTCTTCAATATTATCTAAACCGTTTTGGCAAACAATTTTATTTCAAAAACCATATGATAAAATTTTATTTAATGTTTTATGATGCACAAAATTTGTTTCAACTCATTCCAATTTGTAATTTTCCCTTATTAATTGTATTAGTGACGGCTTAAAATAATAATAAAATAATATTTTTTTCAGAAAATTTGAAATTTCACCAGCGGCTCAATAAACACCAAATAATAGCAATTACATAGCTAGAATATGTATATTTAATTTTTATAATAAGATATTTGTATTTTGACTTTTTACAGAAAACCCCCTTATTTTACCGATTTTTTTCGAAATTTCACCGAAACGATTTTCAAAGCGTTACACACTGGCTACACAGCCACTCCAGCGATGAACCACCCCCAAATCCCACTGGAAAACAGATGGGTCACCTGCGATGAAGCTACTTTCGAGAGTTTCGCCATTAAAAAAATGCGGTATGTCCACAAACAAAATGGGCAAGGATGAAAACCCAGAAGGGCGCTGTAAGTAAAAACAGCAGGACTTCCGGCGAGTTGTGAAAACCAGAAAAGGGCGCAAACTCGTAAAATAGAAAATTCATGAGCACTTGCAAGGTCCTCTCGACCTTGTGAGGAGAAAATACCTGCGTGAGATCCTTACGACTCACAAAGGAACAACACACTTAGGAATCTCCGCAATTCCTAAGGAGAAAATACACCTACGAGATCCTCACGACTCGCAGAGAGAAATATCTTTATAAGACCCTTATGGTTCATAAAGTCAAAAGCCTTAGTCGACAGGATCCTAACCCTATCTATTAAGCCATCTTTGTTCAAATCGACAAAGGAAAATGATGATTCACTCCTGGCAATATTCCAGTTGTAGTGATGCCGATGTCTAAACAGGTGTCAAACTCTAAATCCTCTCACGGCAAATGATGATTCTCTCCTGGCAATATTCTAGTTGTAGCGATACTGATACCATAATGGGTATCAGGACCAAATCTCCAACTCGCGACAAAAATCAGCGAGCAAAAATATGCATATAAAAAAGCCGAAATGTTTGAGCGACTCGCAATAAAAATCAGTGAGCAAATAAAGAATAGCTGAAATGATTGGGCACCGCGAAAAATAGCCAAAATAATTGGGCAATCGCGACTTGCGTGATATGAAAAGCTGAAAAGATAGAGCATCGTGGAAATTAAAAAAATATAAAATGAAATTTCCTCTACCGTGCAAGTATATCCATATTGACTCTTGTATATGATCCATGGGCACAAAGGAAAGAAAAAGAGCATATCTCCCACCACGCTTCGTCAAAAGGAGAACCAAGTCTTGACGGTTCATATACAACCTAGAGACTATCCCGACGCTCTCCTCATTACAGCAGGGTGCGGACATAACAATCAGATAAAAGTGGAGTAATGGCAAAATCCTAGCTCCGGCTCGACGTGCTTCTCATATCAACAAGATGCAGACGCAACGTCAAGAAAGACCTGAGGGTTGAAATAAAAATTGAGTAATGGAAAAATCCTAACTCCAAGTCTTGACGGTTCATATACAACCTAGAGACTATCCCGACGCTCTCCTCATTACAGCAGGGTACGGACACAACAATCAGATAAAAGTGGAGTAATGGAAAAATCCTATCTCCGGCTTGACGTGCTTCTCATGTCAACAAGATGCAGATGCAACGTCAACAAAGACCCAAGGGTCAAATAGAAATGGAGTAACGAAAAAATCCTGACTCCAAGCCTTGACAGTTCATATACAACCTAGAGACTATCTCGACGTTTTCCCTCATTTCAACAGGATGCGGACGAGACTATCAAATAAAATTGGAGCAATGGCATATTCCTAGCTCCGAACTTCAATTGCAATACATACAGCATATAAGTCCTACAGATGTCTACCCTATTTCAGCAAAGAATCGGTGCGACATCGTCAAAACAAAAATGAAGTGACGGTATATTTCCAGCTTCAGGTCTTGACGGCAACTCATATAAAGCCTGAAAGACTATTGGAGATCATCCCACCTCAGAAGGGTACAGTTATGACTTATCGAGGCTTAAAATTGAGCCTAACCTCAAGTTAAAATGTGTCATGGCAAATTCCTAACGCTTACTCTTCCGACGGTAATATGACCTAAGGAGATTACTTGGAGACGTCTTGTCCAGCCCCCGAAAGGATCAAAGGCATGACAGTCGCGGGGCTACTCGAACAACAACTTAAAGACTGCATATCGAGGAATACATCAGCCAACGTGACAGTACCATGAACTAAAACCATAATACCACAAACCTAACGGACCTCCGTCGTAAAAAGAATGGGGGTTATCTATATACAATGTTAGGACAAGTTTGCATGTAAACCCGAGGGAGGTAAACTAAAGATACTCCGAAATGAGTGAATAAACAACAAACTCTGAAATGAATACATAAACTAGAGACTGCGAAATGAGTGAATAAACTACAAACTCCGAAATGAGTACATAAACTAGAAACTACGAAATGAGTGAATACACTACAAACTCCGAAATGAGTACATAGACTAGAGATTCGAACAAGAAATAGAAAGGCGCAACTCATAGGTCTCGGAGCTCGGAACTGCACTTCTTAAGAATTGAGATTTGAGTTAATGATAGATGACGACGCTTGTGTCCACTCGCTATCTTCTCAGATCAAAATTCTAAATAAAAAAATGTTTGACATGCCAGCCTGAAACCAGACGTATGGTATACAAGACAGTAAGAAGATAGCGTTGGAAGCATGCCGATATCTATACACGTGTGGAGGGTCAGTGCATGACATGAGCACATCGGTGACGTTAAAAAAACATTAATGGCAAAATTACATGCGCAGATGCAAGATGCACACATGAATATGTGTTGGGGATAAAACATTCAACAGTCGACAATAAAGAAACACATTTAAATAAATACTTTATTCTGCAGGAAACAGATCACCGAACACGGGATCAAAAGTACAAGGATTTACAAAAATATGAATAAGATTTTCTAAAGCCCTCTCAGCCTTCTCCACCATGTCGAAACGACGATCTTCGCGAGGAGTCGCTCCCCGGCGGTCAGCACCGTGCCCATCAATAAAGGCAGACATGATAGCCTGCTAAGCCCATCAAAGAACATATGTTCTGAGAATTTAATTCCTCCGAAATTAGGGCTTAGCCCTACATAAAGAACTTAGTTCTTATAAAAAGGAAAGAAGAACTTAGTTCTCTAATGAAGAAAAAAAACGATCCAAGGTCTTCAAAATAGAGATCTTGATGGCCAAAAAATGGCATTAACAGAGAGTTAATCTTTAAAAAAGAAAAGACCTTAGAGCCTCACATGTTTCTCACATGGGCGCCCTTCCAACAGCGCCTAACGCCTCACGTGAAAAACACGCGGGCGCCCAAAGCAGAAGGACATCGCCTTACGTAAAATACACGTGAGCGCTGAATAAAAGTGCTCAGCACTTCATATACAACCAAAAGGGCTGAGTGCTTAGCACTGATTGGACAGCGCCCAGCGCCTAACATGCTCCTCACGTGGGCGCCACACAAAAGTGCTTAGCACTTCATATACAACCAAAACGGCTGAGTGCTTAGTACTGATTGGGCAGCGCCGATCCTCACGTGGACGCCATATGAAAAAGTGCTTAGCACTATATATATAACTGAGTGCTTAGCACTAATTGGATAGTGCCCATAACTAAAGGCTTCACATGATACCCATGTGAGCGCCAGAGCGTCAAACAAGTGCTTAGCACTTTTGAATAAAAAGGGGGCCTGAACAAACAGAGCCCAAATAAGTGCTTAGCAATTTTGAACAAAAAAGAGATTAGCAGACTAAACCCAAATTAGCTAAGTCTCTTGCAACTGAGCCCAAATGCTCTGTTGTTAGACCTTAATAAAATTTAAGGATCCTTAAAATATTGCTAAGTTGATCTTAGTCTCAAATAGGACTAATGTATTCTTAGTTAAAAATAAATCGAGCCCAAATTCTCATATATTTAAGTTAATCTTAATCTCAAACTAGATTAACGGTCCTTAAATAAAACAAACCCAAATATAAAATATACGGATTTGGACTAATCTGCGCCCTAAAGGCGACGACATAAAATAGTCTTCATATACAATCTATGGGCAACCAAAATAAACAAAAATACACACGAGATGAAGTGAACTGCTGGAGCAGGAGAAAGTGGTTGTCGCAACGCGATAACGTAATTAACTACAAGGGATTGCGCCTGCAGGAAAGAGCGTCCTCATAATCAAAAATCCCTCACAAATGAGGGAGAATCTGATAAAGTCTGCTACAGCGGTCGCATCTATCCAAACCTCCGATATATGGTGCCATAAATCAACTTGGTATCTTCGGAGAGGTGGATGGAGAATTCCAAATAGCAGCTACCCCCAAATTCAGGCCATACGTCCCAACGTCTCAGTCCGGTCTTTCGGCGGAGAACAAGATACAGTTAGAAACATAGTAGCAGATCCACTCACTGGGGATATTTCTCAAAAAGAGTTTGCGAAACTATTAGTACAAAAGTTGGGTATGCAATAGCACATGAGATGTGTGTATGTGATACCCCAATAATTGGCCTTGAGTGCAAGTGGGAGATTGTTGGATATATATGCCCTCAAGGCAATTATCATAATTGTAAGAATGCAATTACTGAATTCAAGAGGACCTATACAGAGAACAATCCTACTTGAGATGATAGTATGCTATCTGGTTTATTTTATCTGTTATGTCCATGTGTGTTACTAGTTATCACGTGTAAGGCCGAGCGCGCTCCGCGTGTGCGCGCAGCGGAAGTGGGATTGGTCGGAAAACAAAAATTCCGTAGGAGCGCGATCGACCGTACGCCAAAAATCGTCCAAGCACTAGTTTATAGCTAAATATAAAGAGCAAAAAGAATAGTGAAGAGGTGCTACAACCTTTGCAGCGTGTCCGGCTGATCACAGAAGACCCCGTCTAAACTTCGTGAGCTCCCGAACTCGTCTGAACACCAACTGCCTCGCCGTAGATGATTCGCGTTGAAAGCGGGTTGCCGAACTTCAACTCCATCACCGATCGTAGTAACTTCCTCCAAAGGCTTGCTGGACTTGGATGAAGACGATGTGAATTATGTGTACTCTCTACTTTTTACACTACCTCATCATGGCTACTGGTGCCATTAACCTAGAGAGCTTGAGCTTTCTTTTGTGAGGAAGAAGATGGTTTATGGCTTGTTGAAAAGAAAATGAATTATCTCTCATGTCTTAACCATATCATATTTAATATGGCATATGCCCCTCTCTCCCACTCTCTCTCATGTATGTGTCAACACACAAGAGAGAGGGTGGAACCCACCATTTAATTAAGTATATTAAATAAATAAATAATAATAATAATAATATATATACACATTAATATATAAAGATATATAAACGCTTACATATATATGTGTGTGTGTATTTATTCATACATAATTTAGAATGGTGGGAATTAATATATGTATCAAATATATATATATATATATATATATATATATATAATAAGTATTAGTACATGTATCCCATACACATACACATCATGTATCATATACACGAAATGCCATCAATATCTTCTCAGTATCATATATGTAGAGAGTGTGTGTATCATATACATTATACTAGAAACCGTATCATTAATACGGTTACGGTTACCAAGTCAACACTTGACTTGGTATTCTGGCTTTTAAACTGGCTAGTATAAAAGTTGTCCGATTAAACACGTATATCCAATATACATGTTTTACCGAACTCATGTACGTATCCTTATAAGTACGTCACATCGCGTTTTGCCCGGGCAGGCACTTATGTTGCGGGACTCTAAAGACCTGTCAATAGACTGGCAATAAATTATACTGGATCATATACGATTGAATCTGAAACACTTTCAGATTCAACCCCCTTTCGGCTTAACCCAGAAGCTCGTCAGTAGCACTAGCTGTACGTAATGGCTACCCAGATATGAGCAAGATAAAGGCAAGTCGACAAGCGAACTCATCCGGACCCGACAAAGTCTATAAGTGACATTCACCGTACAGTCCGGTCTCTTCGTCAAGGAGTATCACATACCGGGTCTGGGGAGTGGAATCTGTCAGACCCTCAATAACCCGATAAGTCGTGCTAACAGAGGACTCATAAGCTAAGAGATACAACTGGTAACACTTACCAGTTTATCTCTAATGCCATGGCCATGAACTTCAGGTTATAGTCATATCCCACACAGTGCGATATCAACTCCCAATACCAGGAGTGACGAATTCCCTCTACTGCTCACTGCCTCCATGTGCTTTGGGATTGTACCCAACTAAAACCTGTTTGCATGACTCAGTAGAGTCATAGTAGGGTAGTAATCTAAGTACAGTGGGAACACACATGAGACACTGTGGTGATTTCAGGTCTAGGGACTACCATGTACTCATGTCACCAGAGATTTGCTATCTGACATTGGTATAATACCATCTAGAAGTTCTCGGCGAGTCCGTCCAGTTTAACTCATCCAATGAGCACATGTATACAATCATCAATGCCAAACACCAATGGCTATGGGATCAGCCATCACCCCGTACAAGGTCATGAAACATATACACTAGTCTAAACTGGAGTACCAATACCCAGTCTCGATACTCCTAAGAATAGGGACATTTAAGGATGTGCTTATGAGCTACCGGGCCCTACTAGTATGATTCGTATCATAATCTTAGTAGTCAAGCAAGGATCCTATGGGCTTTATCTCATGTATTAACGATACGCGATATCTAGTAACACGTATTCACATTACAGATAATGACAAATCAGATAGCACACTATCATTTCGAGTAAGACTGTTCTCGGTATAGGCCCTCCTCGAATTCAGTAATTGCATTCCCGTAACTATGATAATTGCCTTGAGGGCACCTATATCCAACAATATCCCACTTGCACTCAAGGCCAATTATTGCGGTATTGTATACATATATCTCATGTGCTACTGCATACCCAACTTATATACTAACAGTTTCGCAAACTGTGTTCAAGAAATAGCCTCAGTGAGTGGATACGCTAATATGTTTCTGACTGTATCTCTCTGAATCTCAATTTTGCGGAGATCAACTATCTCTCAAAATGAGCAATACTTACCCAAGAATATTGTTTGGTTAGTTGATGGGACCTTGTTCACAAATGAACGTATTTATTCAAACAAATACTTAGGATATATTCTCTGTTGATTCACAATCAGCATCTAGCGTCTTGACTACCCCGGTATCCTACTTGGAACTCTTCCAAAATATTGTTCCTCATAAAAGGGTAAACTAATGACTCATGACAAATACTCTGTCATCCTTGTCACTACGGAAGATGGAATCGGTAATCGCCTCTCTAAGGAGGCTGTCACTACCATACACCAAGAACATCTCATATGCACTTCACTTCTTTCTATGTCTCTCCAAGATTGGACTAATATCTACTTACTACGCCTAGTGTAAAAGTATTATCTGGTTTAGTATATAACATTGCATGATTAACCTCACTGCCATAGCATGTCAATTGTCATTCATGTGAGTCTCTCTCTTCATCAGTCCCGAAAGACATCATTTTAGAGAGAGTGACCCCATTACCTGCGGGTACATTACCTCACTAGGAGTCCTCCATTCTAAATCACTTTAGAATGGTGTCATTATACCTGAATTTGGATAAACCCAAATCCCTTACTAGATCTAAACTTATAGACCTAGTCACCAGAATCGATGATGTATATATAATCCATAAAGGGAAAACAGTGACAACCAATATTTGACCGAATCGTAGTGTAGGAATATCATTTCCTGTCAAGAGTATGTCTGTTTCCTGATTTAAAATTAGGAAAGTTACGGAAGAGACATCATGTGCTAGCACGTGACCAGCAGTCACGTGTTGGCACGTGATATTTAAAAGCGGCTTCAAAGGCACATCAGTCCCCTGATCAAATCAAGAAAAAGGCTTCAGAAGAGGTCACATGCTCACACGTGGCCAGGGGTCACGTGTTGGCACATGATAATCAAAAGCAGCAGATTTGTTCTCCCGCTAAACCAAGAAAAAGAATCCTGACAAGGGTCACATGCTCACACGTGACCAGGGGTCACGTGGTGGCACGTGACGGTTAAGCAGCAACCAGAAGACAGAGCGCAAAAAGAAAGAGGAAGGCTCGTTCCAAGGGGGGTCACGTACCCACACGTGACAATGGGTCACGTGGTCACACGTGACCGGCTTTCAAAGCCCGTTTTGTTAACAGAATTAAATTCTGAAAGAGATTCAAATCTTTCCAAAGGAAAGCGATTATCTGGAACCAATCGAATTGAAGATTCAAAGGTGATTAAATATCATCTATCTATGGGAAAATCTCGGGTTTGGAAAGATTTCCGAAATAACAAAGGAGAATCCCTGGATTTGAAATCCAATGGTGAATAAAATTCACCTAACAATCCAAAGGTCAAAAAACGAATAATAGATGCAAATCAAATCTCTCAATGAAGATTCGTCAAAAACTAATTGACTCGGCTACTTCTCCTATAAATAGGAGCCAAGAGATACAAAAAAGGGAGACATATACGCAGAGGGAAGAAAAGGAGAGAGAGCCTTGATACTTTGAGGAATTTGGATCTTCCGCAAAAGAAAACCCTAGGTAAGAAAGGGAAGGCTTTTTGAAAGAAGGAGAATTTAATTCTCAACAGAGTTTAACTCTGATATATAAAACAGAAGAATATATTTCTTCTCTCTTTGCTAGAGGATCTGCAAAGTGCACATCTCCCCTTGAAGTTGAGAATTTAATTCTCAATGGGTTGAGATCCTGCCATGCAGATCCAAAACATAGAGAGGGAATGGAAGCACGAGAATTTAATTCTCACAGAACTATAGGAATTTAATTCCTTTAAAATAAAACTAGGGCTTGACCCTGTGTCATGGGAATTTAATTCCTTCAGAACAAAAAGAAACAGGGTTTAACCCTAATTAAGAACATAGTTCTGTTGAAACAGCGCGAATTTAATTCCCTTAATCATAATTCTTTAAAATGGGAGTTTAATTCCTTAAAAGCTTTTATTAGGGTTTAACCCTATTCAGTTCTTCACATATATGAGGAATTTAATTCCTACAGAAAATTCAGAGTCCAACTCTATTCAGAATATAAATCTTCAAAAGGAAGTAGGAATTTAATTCCTCTGAAATTATTGTCAGGGCTCAACCCTACGAGGAATTTAATTCCTGGAAAAAGATTAACAGATCCTCTAAACAACATACATAGAGGCAGGGTCACGTGCCACCACGTGACCCCCCAAGAGATCTACAGAAAGCCCCTTTGAGGCAGCACCCCACGTGACCTACGTGACCCTCGGCAGAAGCTTTAACATATAAGCATTTAAATGCCCGTCACGTGAGGGCACGTGATGCTTAGAAAGATGCGATAATCTCAACAGAATAAATGAAGGGAGGGCGCTCTCACGTGTTGCCACGTGACCTCTCTTGCCTTAGTGTTTAACACTAAATTGGAACTCTCGAATCCAGTATTGAAATACTGTTGGGCCTTAGTGTTCAACACTAATCAAAGAACTTTATTCGCAGTGTTCAACACTGATTACCTTAGTATTTAACACTAATCTGAGATCTCCATTGCCGGTGTTTAACACTGATCTGTTTTAGTGTTTATGATAATTTGAAAGCCTTGTTGCTGGTGTTTGACACCGATTATCTTTTAGTGTTAAACACTAACTTGTCAACCTCATTCCTAGTGTTCAACACTGATTGGTCTGTAGCGTTTAACACTAGGATTTGGCCCAATTGGCTAAATGGCCAAAGACAAAGTCTCTCCTTCAATGGACCAACAGGAAGCCAATATTCCAGACATGATCGGACTTAGCCCAAGCTAGGCCATGAGTCTTCAATTCATAATTAACTGGGCTAATGGGCTCATAACATAATTAATCGGTCTTGATCCCAAATTGGGCCAAGGACTATTTAAGCCATTCCGGTTCTAGGGTACATCTCTTCACTCCTTTGATACTTGGCATTGTAATCCCTCAATGTCTTCAGAGAGGTGACGGGTCCCGACGACCACACATTGATATGGACTGTGGGGTCCTTAAACCCGTGTGAAGCATCTAATGAAAAATTCCTGGTTACGTGGAACGCGGATAACGTCACTCTTTGACCCCGTGGAAAACGCCCAGAGCGGAGCCTAGTCCTCGCCGAGCACGGCAGTGAACCCGTGTGAAGCATCTAGTGCAGAATTCCTGGTTACGTGGAACGCGGATAACGTCACTCTTTGACCCCGCGGAAAACGCCCAGAGCGGAGCCTGGTCCTCGCCAAGCATGGCAGTGAACCCGTGTGAAGCATCCAGAGCACATACCGGACTGTGGAGTCCTTAAACCCATGGACTACGACGTCCTTAACCTCGACCGAGATGTCTTAAAACTAACAATGGACCGCAATGTCCTTAAACTACCCATGGACCGCAATGTTCTTAAACTACCCATGGACCGCAATGTCCTTAAACTACCCATGGACCGCAATGTCCTTAAACTACCCATGGACCACCACGTCCCTAAAACTGGAACAATAGAGCCTCCGCATGCTCTTTTGTCGGATATAAACGATCCTGTTAAGTTGATCTTAGTCTCAAATCAGACTAACGTATCCTTAACAACCGTTTAAGTTGATCTTAGCCTCAAATATGGCTAACGCATCCTTAAACCTTCAAACATACTGGACTATGAATCTCCCCCAATTAACTCTGGTTCGAGGGTACATCTCTGAACTCCTCTAACATCTGTCGTTGTAATCCTTCAACGTCGTCAGAGAGGTGACGGGTCCTGATGGCCATACATATGATGGACCACTATGTCCCTAAACTGGAACAATGGAGCCCAAATGCTCTTTTGTCGGATCTAAACGATCCCGTTAAGTTGATCTTAGTCTCAAGTTAGACTAACGTATCCTTAACAAACGTTTGAGTTGATCTTAGCCTCAAGTATGGCTAACGTATCCTCAAACCAAACCCCCAAACCCAAATCTAAGATAATACGGATTTGGACTAGTCCACGCCCTACGGGCGACGACATAACTCGGTCTCCGTAAACAATCCACGGGCAACAAAACACAAAACAAACACACACGACACGAAGTGACCATCTGGAGAAGGAGAAAGTTGTTACCGCGATGCGGTAGCGTAATTAACTGCAGGGGCTTGCGCCTGCAGGGAAAAGCGTCCCCACAATCAAAAACCCCTCAAACGAGGGGGAATCTGACGAAGTCTGCTACATCGGCCGCATCCGTTTAAACCTTCGATACATGGTGCCATAAATCAACTTGGCATCTTCGGAGAGGTGGACGGATAGCACCAATTAGCATCTGCCCGAATTTCAGGCGAGACGCCATGTCGCGCCGTCCTTCGGAGGGGAACAGATTCTGGCACGCCCGGTGGGACCTTTTCCTCTTTCCACTCTACACTTCGTGTGTCGTGATTCGCGAACCAATGGCGATTCTCTAATGGTTGTCCTTGGGTTTCAAGATACTAAAACTTGGCGTCTTGCTTATTGCAGAAAGCAAAGGATCGATGGCTTCTACTTCTGCGAAATCCTCCAACCGCTCAGACTGCAATTGCGACCAACGCTTTACCTCGCCAGGAGGTATAGCCTACGGACCCCAAGCTGCTTCGTTGTTCACAATGCCGGTGGATCACGTAACTTAGGCCACTACCGGATTGTTCTTTGGGACTATACTCCCGCCAACAAGCTTCACGGTGCCGGTGCTGACAAAGGAAGCTCTCAAGAAGTCGGTCTTTGATCGTCTTACCCCTGTCGCGGCTCCTCTCAACGAGTCACCCAACGTCAACGCCTCGGTCTTCTCTAGATTGGGCCAGAAATCCTGCGAACTCATCATGGGGCCTACAATCTCAGAGGAGACTGCTTCTAAGAAAGTGGCCGCTCCTGCCCCAAAGTCGCCAAGGCGGCCTCTCCGGCCACGAAGTCGGTCTTTACAAGATTAACGGCTTCAGCTCCCGCTCCTGCTGCCCAAAGGACATCGGTCTTTGACAGGCTAGCACCAATAGCGACCCCCCACCCACACAGGGGGCAAGACGAAACCATTCTTACCGCTGACCCTACGCCGTCCGCTCGACACGCTCGACGTCGTCATTGGCGCCGAGTAAGGAAGGCTGGGGGCAACTCCCCCTCTGGGTTGACTCCATCAGCCCCGGTGGCAGAAGTTAATGCTGCTGTTCCAACTGGGAACAGCTTCGAAATGCTAAATAAGGTGCGAAGGAATTCTCCTACTGTAGTGCTGAAGAGGTCTCCTCCCCCATTAAAAAAGTTTGTGGAAATAAAACCAGAACATCGCCGATCTCCTCAACGGCTGTCTTCCAAAATCTATAAGGTTTGGCGGCAGGCCCGAGACTCGATCATCGATCCAAACTTCTCCCGCCAGCATAAGAAGCTGAAAATCCAACCGGAGGCTGGTCACCAGGCTAAACCCCGAAAGGCTTTCTGGACGCCCACCTCAACGGCCCCCTCAACCTCCATGGCTCATAAAAGGAGGAGGCCAGAGAAGACCCCCCAGCATGCAACGACGGCTAAAAGCACTGAGCCCAGACGCCCTAAGTCTGGGGGCATGGTGGTGCACACTGTTTACATGGCCTCTGGAAGGGAGGAAAGCCGCACTTCTACAGGCCACCGACCGCTTACCCGATCCGTGACGAAAGCCCAGGAGCAGCAACAAAAGCTACAGGAAATGATGAATGCTATGGCCGCACTTACCGGGCTAAAAGAAAGCCCAGAAACGTCTTCGGACGCACGCCGGAAAGAAGAAAACGACGCTGAATTCCTTCGCCGGATACTGGAGAAAAAGGACAAAGAGGCTGCTGAACAAGCGGCCAACATTCAACGTATGGGCCTTCTCTTCCAAGATATGATAGGAATGATGATCCAGCAGGACTTACCCGCCGAGGATCCCCCAATCGTTCTTGAAGACGACCGAGGAGAAACGTCAAATCCACCACCAGCCCTCTCAACGGCCAAGGAGGAGGCAATCTCTAAGGCTGACTTGGTTGACTACATAGCCCAGCAAATCCGGGTTCATCATGCGACTGAGGCAGCTGGTCAAGTCGTGAAAACGGGGCGGCCATATCCAAGCTGGTACGACCAAATCAAATACCCGCAAGGCTATACGATACCAAAATTCCACGTGTACAAGGGGACCGGCAATCCCCATCAACATGTCGCCCAGTTCCGGGCCCTCTGCGGTAACACCGGCGGAGATGATAAACTGTTGCTTCGCCAATTCGTGGGCAGCTTATCAGAAACAGCGTTCGAATGGTATTCGGAACCCCCGAACGATTCTATCAAAACGTTCGCTGAAATGGAATTGTTATTCACTCAGCGATTCGCAAGTGCCAGCGAACGCACTCCAATAACTGCATTGATTAACGTCAGGGTAAAACCAGGCGAAACCTGGGTCCAGTATGCTATACGCTGGCGGAATTTGTGGTCGAGATGCGAGCAATGCATTGAGGAAGCATCCGCAGTGGGTATGTTCGTGGGAACCCTAGACCCCCACGCAACTATCTCCCAGTTTATGATGTTCTTTAAGCCAACCACATTCCAGGCTTTAATCAACAAGTTGGCTCAGATGGACCAGATGGGTCATAGACCACCTGCCCCGAAGTCAGAACCTCGGAATGACAAGGGTAAAGGAAGGGCAACCTTTGTCGCGAATGCCCAGCAGCAACCTAACGCCCCGAAACCGGCAGATCAACTGGAAGAAAGACGCCGGTATTATAATGAGAAGATGAAACGTCCCTACTCGTTCCCACGAGACAAGACGAAACGGTTATTCGAGCTGGCAATACGCAACAGACTTATAAGCCTACCAAATCCAAGGCGACCGCCGCAACCCACCGAGGTGAATAACCCTAACTATTGTCCTTACCATCAAACGGTAAGCCATCCGATTGAAGATTGCTTCGTCTTCAAAGGATGGATTGAAGATCAATACCTCCAGGGGAAGTTTGTACTGTCCAAAAAGTGGAAGGTGAACCCACCACAACCGCATACTCCTAAGAAAGCAGATACACCGGGGGCAACCTGCTCCTTTATTGAAGAAGCTCCATGGGAGGTCGTGCTATCAACTAAAACCAAAAGAATGTTGAGAGACCTTCATGCGAGCCCTGCGATCGAATGGAAGGACCCTCTTGAACCTCAAATTATCGAAGGGATGTTGAAGCCCCGCACAACTACGAAGACTCGTGATAAGGGCCCAAATACTCACGCCCAACCGTCAAAATCTTCGAAGAAAAAGAAGAAGAAATCCAAGAAGCCCGCAAAGCTTGGAGACGAGCACACGAACTTGCAGTAGCAAATCGACGCGCTGGAAGAATACAATAAAAAGGCGCGAACTCCTGTCACACTGGAAGAGTTTCTCAGCCACATCTTTCAAGAGAGAGATGATGGAGAGAGCTCGTCGGATGAATCCGAAGGGTATGTGGCGAGTTGTAACGTAATCTCCCACTCGTTTATCGATGATGAGAAAACTCCTGGCACTAAGAAGCTGGAGACAGAGCCTGAACCAGAGCGTGCGTAGCCGACAAATGAAGTAATCAATGCTTTTCTAGATGAGATTCGTCTAAAAAGTAAAGCGGATCAGGAGCGTGAGATGGCAGCATCAGAAGGAACCAAATGCAGGCGACTGAACGAAAGAGTTGAACTACCTCTGCCAGAGCGAAAGGCATCCGAAGTAGACAAGAGGATATTCAAGACGAGGAAAAGGTTTGCCAAAGCCATGTCAATGGGAATGAGGCTACCACCTTCGGAAGGAAACACGCTCGACGGGGTGGAGAGACACCCTGATTATTGCGCATATCATCGGAAAATTTCACACCCCACGGAGGAGTGCGACGCCTTTAAGATATGGTGGCAAGGATATGTTACTCGTCGGCAACATTTTAAGCGCATGAAACGCAAGAGCCGTCGGGAGCGAAGAAGTACTGTCGAATGGCACAACAAAACTACTGGCAACTGTTATATGGCTCACGCCGGGGGGTCACAAGTTCTCACCTTTGGGAGCGACTCTGATGAAGAAATGGCTCTGGGCCCTCTCTTTAAAGAGTCCGTTTTAGGGAAAGAGGAGAAATCGGAGGCCTGCGAGAACATCCAGCTGCACAATCGCACACTCCCAGAAAAGAATCTCGGGCCCGTAAGTAGAAAAGATAAGGGAAAGGAAAAGGTCACTGAAGATATCACTTCAGATGACCAAGTCATGAGAGAGCTGGCTGCCAAAGACCCTCCTAGGAAGGGTAAGGTGGACTATAACATCCTCGCGCACCTAAGGAAGCTACCTTCTCAGCTTAGCATTCTCGATGCCCTCCTATTATCAAAAGAAGCGCGAGACTCACTAATTAAGGCGTTACAAGAACCTGAGCAATTCCAAGCCTTCCTCGCCACTGAAAAGATGAAGGATGAACTGGAGGAAGTGCATACGGCCGACATCACTTTCGGTGATGAAGACCTCCTTCTCGGGACGTGCGACCACAACCGTCCCCTATATGTCTCCGGATACTGCCATGATATCAAGATAGGCAAGATCTTGGTGGATAATGGATCCTCCGTCAATCTCCTTAATGTTCGGGTGTTGAAGGAAATCTGCATGAGTGTGCAACACCTTGCTCGTGACAAAATTACTATCTCCGGTTTCGATTCATAATCGTCACGGACTCTCGGATCTGTGATACTAACATTACTCTTTGGACTTCTCGTCACAGACATCAAATTCCATGTCATTGACGCCAAGACCTGCTATAATGCCCTGCTCGGTCGTCCTTGGCTACACGAGTACAACATCATCCCTTCTACACAACATCAGTGTATGAAGTACTTTAAGGATAGTTTCGAGTATACTGTAACAGGAGAGTTAAACCCATTTTCCGTGAACGAAGTCCGCAAATACGAAGATGCGAAGTACTTTTTGCCAGATTTCGAGGATACAGAAAGGTGTCGCAACCCGGAGAACAAAACCGCCGCCACCATCCCTGTTTTCGGGAGCGATACCGAAGAAGAAGAAGAGATAGTTTATGCCGGGCCATCTCAACGCAACAACCCAGGGATGTCCGCCCCCATGTTAGTCTTCGGAAGTGACTCGGAAGATGAGGTTAATGCCGTGTTCGCCAATCGGCTGTCAATACAAGCACCCCTTGACGATGACCATAGTTTGCAAATCACCATGGTACCGCGAGAACACTACAAGGATCTCGACACGCTTCAAGCTCACAATGTGCAGGACCTGTAAACGTTTTACGTCCCTCCCAGGCAAAGGGGTGAGAAGGTGATCCTATTCTACCGATCCTCAGAGTCGAAAATAGAGAAAGAGATCTGGCATGGCGCGGATGCTACACTTGACAGGCTCCAACCCATCTGTCTGCCCAGATACTATACAAATGGATTAAAGAAGCTATTGAAGCGCCAAGGAGTACCCTTAAAATAGACTGTTCAGCAGGCTCGGTTTTACAACAAGATTTGGGATGTCCCTAGGACTCAACGCAAATTGCCCAACGGGAAAATGGAAACACTCGGGCTTGGATACGCGAAAGCCGGAAAACGGGAACGGGCCCACAGTAGCTACGCCATATATACCTTTGATGAAGAAAAGGACGCCCTGTCAGGAGATGCCAACCCCTCATCAAAACCAGACCCTGCGATTGAGGCGCCGAGTCCGTCATTTGAAGAACGAATGGGCAAGCCTATCAGGGAAGTGGGTCAGAAAGCCCGGGAAGACCACAACCGCGAAATGGCCATCTACGAGAAGCAACGTCTGTTTCAACAGGCTGCAAAAGACAAAGATGCTCATCCTTTTCAATCCGTTGTACGAAAGGCCCGACGCAGAGACGGAAATAAATAAAGAAGCGGAAAGAGGAGCCGACAACAACGACGCAGGATTAGAGAGTTACGTGGTCGGGTGTTGCGCGGCTCAGATTTGTCCCTCATGAAGAAGATGAGTCGAGCGTACTCCTTCCCCCGAGACAAGACGGAGAAGTTACTCAAGCTCGCTATAAAACATCAAATGATCGCGCTTCCAGAGTCTAGACATCCTGAGCAAGCTAACAAGGCTTCTCATCTGAGCTATTGCTCTTATCACCGAGCCATAGGACATCCTACCGAAGACTGCTTCACCTTCAAGAACTGGGTCGAGGACCAGTACCAACAGGGCAGATTCGTTTTATCCGACGGCTGGAGGGTAACGCCGCCACAAAAGCATGAACCCAAGGCCGCAAGAGCAGAACCGGATCCACCTCAGTCCTGGGAGCGGATTCGCACCTGTTATGAGATTACGATATTAAAAGAAGAGCCCGAGAACATAGATGACCTTCCCCGGTGCTTTGAGAACAGCGATGATGAGGTGATCTCAGAATTTCCGCCCGCTCCGAAAGAACTGGAAGATGGTATACACATTACTGCAGATAACCTCAAGAAGATTGAGTTAAGATCGGCAGACGACCCGCGACCGACATTTGTCAGCGAGCTGCTGTCTGAAGAAAGGGTGGCTGCATTAAAGAGCGTGCTTCTACGGCATAAAGACTGCTTCGCGTGGAACTACTCCGAGATGCCAGGATTAGATCCGGAGATTGCTGTGCATAAATTAGCAATATCCCCAGATATCAAGCCAGTCAAGCAGGCGCCAAGAAGGATGCGACTCGAGCTTGAGATGAGCATCAACGCCGAAGTCAAGAAGCTGATCGATTCTGGGTTTATCCAAGAATTCCAATATCCCGATTGGATCGCCAATATCGTCCCGGTAATGAAGAAGAATGGGACGGTACGCATATGCGTAGATTTCAGGGATCTCAATAAAGCCTGTCCAAAGGATGATTTCCCAGTACCAGTAACCGAGCTAATGATAGATAACACGTCCACTCACGAGGTTTTCTCCTTTATGGATGGTTCGTCAGGATACAATCAGATAAAGATGCATCCCGAAGACCAGAAGCACACCGCTTTCCGGACCCCTTTGGGTATATTCTGCTACAGGGTTATGCCCTTTGGTCTAAAGAACGCTGGCGCTACCTATCAAAGGGCCATGACGAAGATCTTCGATGACCTCATACATGACATCGTCGAGTGCTATATCGATGACCTCGTAGTAAAGAGCATGTCATACGATGATCATTTAAAACATCTGGAGACTGTATTTCGACGCCTTCGGCAATATAATTTGAAAATGAATCCCCTCAAATGCGCGTTTGGAGTCTCCTCGGGCAAATTTCTGGGATTCATCGTTCGACACCGAGGCATTGAAATAGATCCGTCAAAGATTAAAGCGATCATGGAAATGCCTCCGCCAAGAACCCTCAAACAGTTGCGGTCTTTCCAAGGGAAGCTCGCATACATCCGGCGGTTTATCGCTAATCTTTCAGGCAAATGCCGTCCTTACAGCCACCTGATGAAAAAGGGGACTCCATTCGTTTGGGATCACAAATGTCAAGACGCACTAGACGAGATCAAGCAGTACCTGCAGAACCCTCCGGTGTTGGCTGCGCCGGTCAAGGGAAAACCCCTCATTCTTTATACGACCGCCCTCGAAGGTTCCTTGGGCGCATTATGGGCACAAGAGAATGATCAGGGGAAAGAGAGGGCACTCTACTACTTAAGTCGAGTTCTACTGGTGGCAGAAAGCAACTACTCTCCCATTGAAAAACATTGCTTGGCGTTAATCTTCGCGATAACAAAGCTCAGGCACTATGCGTTGGCGCATGAAGTCCGTCTTATTTCAAAGGTGGATCCCCTTAAATACTTGATGTCAAAATCCATATTGACGGGACGACTCGCTAAGTGGGCCCTGCTCTTGATGGAGTTCTCGATAACGTATCAACCTCTTAAGACAGTGAAAGGCCAGGCCATTGCCGATTTCCTCGCTGAGCACCCGATACCGGCCGATTCTCCTCTGAACTGTGATTTGCCGGATGAGCATGCATTTGATGCGATTGGCGGCGGTAGCACCCGATAGGAACTCTATTTCGATGGAGCGTCCTCCGTAAAGAAACAGAAACAAGGTATCCCAATGATCAAATCGGGGATAGGCCTCATCTTTGCAACTCCATAAGGAGGGATAATGCGCTTCGCCTTCTCCTTAACAGAGCCGAGGACAAACAATGAAGCTGAATACGAAGCTCCGATAGCAGGCCTCGAAATCGCCATCGACCTGGGAGTTGAAGACCTCCTTATATACGGGGATTCTCAACTGGTCGTTAGCCAAGTAAATGGTGACTACCAAACGTGCAAACCGGAGTTGGTGAAGTACGGCGAAAATGTGCAGCAACTACTGACCCAAATTCCCTCCTATATTCTGGAGAACATACCACGCACGGAAAATAGCAAAGCAGACGCGTTGGCCAAACTTGCTAAAGAGCTGGCGGACGAGAACCTCGATGACGTCAGAATCGTAGTACAAAGCCGTCGAGTGCTTGCCCCGGCAGAAATACCTCCGGAATTATATAAAGAAAAGGGATTGACTGAGTAGACGACCCTACAAATAAAAGACCATGAGAAGGCCGAGGACTGGAGGGAAGTCTTCATAGACTACTTTAAGTCCCACCGAATGCCCAAAGAAGCGTCCTCAAGACATCAGCTCATGAAACGAGCTCTATCTTTCGCTTTCGTCAACGATACTCTATACAAGAGATCGTTTGATTCTCTATGGCTGAGATGCTTAGGACCTGACGAAACAGAAAGAGTCATTCAGGAAGTTCACGACGGACTTTGCGGTTCTCATCAAGCAGGCCCAAAGATGAAGTTAAAAATTAAACGGATGGGTTACTACTGGCCCACGATGATCCAGGACTGCCTCGTGTATGCGAAGCAATGCCACTCATGCCAGATTCATGGAGACTTTATCCACCAACATCCGAATCCACTACACCCAACGGTGGCTAGCTGGCCATTCGAAATGTGGGGGACTGACATAGTCGGCCCCATTGAGCCAGCATCATCCCGGGGACATCGTTTCATCCTGGCGACAACTGATTACTTCTCCAAATGGGAAGAAGCAGAACCACCGAAGGAAGTGAAGACGGAGAATATCCTCCATTTCTTCAAGACGCACGTCATCTATCGGTTTGGAACCCCACGGCGGATTATCTCCGATAACGGGCCAGCCTACCGAAGCCATAAGATTACCCGCTTCGCGCAGCAGCACAATATAGACTGGAGATATTCTTCAGTTTACAACCCACGAGCTAACGGTCTGGCCGAGGCCTTCAATAAGACCTTGACGAAGATCATAAAAAAGACCGTTTCCCGGAATAAGAGAGACTGGTACGAAAGGCTGCAAGAAGCCCTTTGGGCTTATCGAACTACATTCAAGACGGCCACGAACACAACGCCGTACACGTTGGTATTTGGGACGGAAGCAGTGCTTTCCCTCGAGATAGAGTTACCCTCTCTATGAGTAGCAGTCCACCACGAGCTGACGGACGAAGAAAATGCTCACCTTCGGCTTGAGGAGCTTGATGCCCTCGACGAAACCCGGCTCATAGCGCAACAACATCTAGAAGCCTACAAAGTAAAGATGACGCGCTCGTACGAAAGATTGACCAGGCCGAGGACATTCCGCCAAGGCGAACTCGTACTAGTGGTCAAAAGACCTATGATCCCCAATCGTGCCAAGCGGGGAAAATTTGAGCCAAACTATGAAGGCCCGTACATCATAGACAAGGTCTACCAGGGTGGATCCTACCTACTCATGGACATGCATGGTGAAAGGCCTTTCAGGCCAATAAACGGCCGCTTCTTAAAGAAATACTATGCTTAATGAGCCACAGCCTGGGTTAATGATAGATGACGACGACTATGTCCGCTCGCTATCTTCCTAGGCTCAGACTTTACAAGCAGCAGCCAGCCTTCCCATAACGATGGATCGAAACGTCCTTAAACTAACGCTGGACCGAAACGTCCTTAAACTAACGCTGGACCGAAACGTCCTTAAACTAACGATGGACCGAAACGTCCTTAAACTAACAACGGACCGAAACGTCCTTAAAACTATCGACGGACCGAAACGTCCTTAAACTAACGACGGACCGAAACGTCCCTAAAACTACTACCGCAGCATCTTCAGGCTGACGAGACAAAAAAAGGAGAGAAAAAAAAATTAAAAATATATATATGAAAAAGAATAATAAAAAAAAGGTATGTCCATAAGCAAAATGGGCACGGATGAAAACCCGAAAGGGCTCCGTGAGTAAAAACAGCAGGACTACCGGCGAGTGTTTGTGAAAACCCAAAAGGGCGCAACCTCGTTAAAAGACACTTATAGGGTCCTCTCGACCTTGTAAGCAGAAACTACCTGCGTGAGATCCTTACGACTCACAAAGGAGCAACACACTTAGGGATCCTCACGATTCCTAAAGAGAAAATACACTTACGAGATCCTCACGACTCGTAAGGAGAACTCTCTTATGGGACCCTCACGGCTCATGAGACTTGAAAGTCTTAAGTTACAGAAACCTAAACCTGTTCTTAAGCAAATCCTCCACAACCCTCGATATTGCCCTACAAGGGACTCAATACTGACCCTTGTATACAATCCACGGGCGCGAATAAACATTTCCCCGCCAAAGTCCAACCCTTGTAGGTCCTCTTGACCCATAAGGAGAAAGCCCTCTTGTAGGATCCTTACGACTTACAGAGGAGCACACACTTAGGAATCCACACGATCCCTAAGGAGAAAATACACCTGCAAGATCCTCACGACTTGTAGGGAGAAATACCTTTGTGAGACCCTTACGGCTCATGAAGTCAAAGCCTTGGTCGACACGACCCCTAACCCTATTTGCTGAGCCGCCTTTGTTCATCATCGACAAAGGCAAATGATGATTCGCTCCTGGCAACATCCCAGTTGTAGCGGTGCTGATGTCGAAATCGGTGTCCAAAATCCAAGCTTGCGGTGAAAAAGCTAGCAAGCCACACATGCCTACAAAATAGCCGAAATGATGGGGCAACTTGCAATAAAAAGCAGCAAGTAAAAATGTATGCATGAAAAATAGCCGAAATGATGGGGCAACTCGCAGTAAAAAGCAGCGAGTAGAGAATAAATAAATAGCCGAAATGATTGGGCACCGCGAAAAATAGCCGAAATGATGGGGCAATCGCGACCTTCGCAGTATAAAAGCTGAAATTATAGAGCATCACGGAAAAAGAAATAAAATAAAAATGAAATCCACGCCCTACAGGTGATGTTACATCTATCCCTGTATACAATCCAGGGGCGCAATCAAAGAAGGGATCATACTCCTCCCCCAGGTTTCATCATAAGAAGAAGCCAAATCTCGACGGTTCACAGTGTTAGTGTATATGCCCTAGAGGCCATTACTGTATCATACTAGTATGTATATTACTTGATGGAAGCTTGGGATATTCACAGTTGTACAGACAATCTTGCTCAATATAGTAGTATGCTACTTGGTTTGTCTCTGCTTTAATGTGTACTTGTGTGTTTATTTATTATATCACCTATACGCATTAGTAGAGCCCTTTGGATCTTTGCTTGATTACCGGCGTTGTGATGGCGATCACACTCGTGGGGGCTGGGTAATCTACAAGCACATCCATATACACGTCCCTAGTCGTGGGAGTACCGAGATAGGGCATCGATACTCCGGAGTAGACTAGTGTATGCGCTTCTCATCCCAGCACGGGAGACGGTCTGTCCCACAGCCGTCGGTACGTCGTACTTGAGATAGTATACGGGTGCTCGTTGGGTTACGAGTACACTGGACAGGACTCGTCGGGAACTGATGGTTGGTATTATACCTATCGTCAGTTATCAGTTCCCAGGTGACATGAGTACAACTTAGTCCGCTGACTTGACACTGTCACTTCGCCTCGAGTGTGTTCTCACTGTTCTTTGATTACTACCCTACCACGGCTCTACTGAGTCGTGCAAACAGGTAGTAATTGGGAGCAGTCCCGAAGCACTTGGAGGCAGTGACGGTTAGACAGGATTCGTCTCTCCCAGTATTGGGGGTTGACATCGCGCTGTGTATAGGAGAGCCATTACACAAGTAGTCCCTGGCCAGGGCATGCGAGATATACTGGTAGGTTCCAGTGTTATCTCAGGGTGTTCTGGGCTTCACTCCGACACGACTTGTACCGCTATTAGGGGTCTGACGCTTGCCGCCCCCCTAGGCCCGCCATGCGATGTATCAGACGAACAGACCGGACTGTACGGAGATTGTCACATACAGACTCAGTAGGAGTTCGATGGGTTCACCTCATCAGTCTTCTTATCGGCATCTACCTGGGGACCGTTACGTACAGCTAGTGCCGCTTGCGGTCTGTGGTTAACCCCACTGCCAGCGTAGTGTCGAGTCTTTAGAGTCCCACACAGAGGGTTACTCGCCTTTGGGCAAAACTGAGTAGAGGTCGCATGGTTTTGCGACAGGGTTCGTTCTCATCCGTGCACTTGTGCACGTTTGGAGTCCGGACGGATATTACTAGTAGCTCTGGTTTGAGCCAGATACTAGTGTATGTATTGGGGTTGATTTTATCTCTTGGTATTCATGTTCCTCGGAACAAGAATGCGGGTGTGTATGCACAGTTGATTGAGGCGGAGGAAGAGGATCTTCATTAAGGTTTCGGAACGGGTGCGTATGCACAGTTGACAGTCGTCTTTTTCCAAACACTAATGGATTTATGTTATATCAATTAATAATATTAATAAAATGAAATTGTGTCATGGTTGGTTTTTTGTTGACTTGTTGACCATGGTTGACTTGTTGACCATGGTTGTAGTTTTGACCATCATCATTACAAAAGAAAGATGCTCTTTGATTCTAGCAAATTGATTTAATGTTTGAAATGATAATGGTCATTCCTAAACCTTCCATCAACTATTTCATTTTCATTATTATTATTAATTTGATTTTTCTTTTTGCTTTTGTAATGGTTGCAAAAGAAAAAGAACCTCATTCTATCATATTACTTCTCTCTCCTCACTTCATCTTCTTCCTCCTCTAGTTCAAGGAGAGCAAATCTCATGTGTTGAGAATCATCTCCTTGAAGATAAAACACCCCAAAGCACACTCTACTCACTCTAAGGTAGAAGGTCTAGCAAACCGGATACTTTAGTTCTCTCAAGATCAAGAAAGGAGCCCAAGGATGAAGCCCCCAGGTGGATCTATCTTCGGCAAAGAGGAGACGAGGAGGGGAAGCCATTCAAGCTACTACAAAGAGCAAGAAAGAAGAAGAACAACAAGAAGGGAAGGAGTTCAAGTTGAGGTATAACCACTTTGCCGAGTAGTTAACTCTTCTTTGCAAGTATGCTAGTTTAGTTTAGAAAAGATCCGGCTTTTACGGTCCATGTTACCAAGTCCAGAAAAAATTTTGTTTTACCGTTTCCGCAACCCCGAAAGTACCGGGAGAGGTAACGTGGACCTAACAGTGGTATCAGAGACAAACTAAACATAAACTAGCTTGGTAGTGAAGTGTATCGTAGTTCGAAACGGAGAAATCGATAAAACCAAGTTGCGAAAACCTGAGTTTCTGTTAAAATTTTTTCTGGTCAAAACAAAATTTGTCCTGCACCTAAAATCATCTCAGGGTTTTCTAAAGATAACCACCAAAAACGAGCCAGAGTTCTGACCAAGAGAGCGCGTTTCCGCGGCGCCAGCAAGCTATGCCGCCGCGGATCCGCGGCCGTCTTGTCCCCTCTCTGCCTCGATTTTGGTGCAGTGTATCTCTGTATTGGTTTTAGGATTTTTGAGATATATTATATGTGCCCAGATTTTCCAGAATAGAAATTTGTTTTTGGGGGCCTATAATTCCGTATTTTTTCGAACTTCACTACACTTTAGCTATGTTGGTTATATCTGTGATGTTCTTATGTATTGAACGTCGGCTAATCGCTATTTGTCGATTAGTCGGGGTTATACATATCTGTGATCTGTGATTGTTGTTGATGGTTTGTGTATATGAACTCGTTGGATTGTCGCGGATGAATAGCCGGGGTGGATGTGAGATGAGAGTTTCTTTTTCTTTCATTCATGTAATAAATTTGTAAATTGATGTAATATTATTTGTTTGGCCGCACAACCGGGTCGGGGTTGTAGCCGTCATTGTATAATTCTTTTTACTGTTTTTGCTCCTAGGATAGACCCATGGAGGGGGTGCACAAACTACCGGGTAGCTCGAAGTGCCGAGTGGCCTACTCATGGCATTGAGGGAGGTTGCTTCGCTTCGGGTACTTGGCGGGTAGTTTGCCGCACCCGTAGGGGTCTTGGGTGGGGTATTGGCTATTCATCGCGACCGTGTAATCCGCTTTTCGTTGCAGGCTCGAACGAATCGCGGGTTCCTAGTATATCCAAAGTGTTCATCTGTGATCTGGATTGGTTATCATTGCAGTATATCTATATACAATAACTATTTAGGCGTTGCTTATGTTTTACAGCCGCGCTAGCCCAGCCCCCGCTCTGTCGTTAGTTAAGTAACCTAACGGGTGATGATGGGGCCCCGTGGCGAATGCGAATGGCATAAGCGTACGTCATATTTTGGTTGTTTTCTGCAATGGTAGGATTTAAATGATGGGATGCATTAAAAGAACTAATGCAAGAAAATAAACCTAAAAGACGTTGTTGGAACAAGTTTTTCAAAAAGCTGTTATTGCAAGGACGTTCATTTTTGTTTTGCATAGCGGTATTCGGTTGTGAATGCCCAGCACCTCAGTCGACGAGGCAAGGGCCGAGATCCCTTCATCGGGAGTGACCCCTTGGACAAAAGTTTGCGTCAGGGTAATAACTTCACTATAGTCGATTATGCTTGCTTTGCATCGAGGTATTCAGTTTGGAATATCCTGCACCAAATTCGACGAGGAAAGAGCCGAGATCCCTTCACAGGGAGTGACCTCTTTAGCAAAAGTTTTCGCCACTATATTTTCAAAAAAGGGTGCAATCATGTTCCTTCAACGATATCAAGTTCATTACGTTAACGGGTTTTTCGCCAAAAACCCAGCCGTAGCCCTCCGTCATTTCGGATTAATATTATTCAGTATTCGTGCTGCGTTTGTTGACCTAGTCAAGGCGTAGTGAACGGTAGCTAAATAATATTTTTTTCTGTGGATTGCAAATGTGATTGGTTAGGACAGTCATGCGGCCTTGTTGACCTAGTCAAGGGCACGTACGGGTGGGTCTAATGCAATCAGGATTATGACGGGTAGAACTTGTCTAACAGTTTGTGGCTTGTTGACCTAGTCAAGGTCATGAACTGTTAGGGGCAAAAACCACATCGGGAGTTTCAAAAGAACTGAAACTTGCAGATTTAGCATACCTTCTGGAGTGTGGTGACTAGAGTGGATTCCATCTAGGTTATCACACAATGACAGTTGGATCCCGATCCCACTGATGAGTTGGTTTACTCTCGAGGAGATTATTTCACTTAACGATCAATGCTATAAACCTAGTAGGTGTCTAGAAAGGTGTTAGCGGGGCTACGCCTCCAGGGAAAAGAGGTTCTTTAATTAAGGAACTTCGCGAAAGCGTTGGAAAACCTCCCTCGAAGTACCGACACTAGCCTGGCTGAAAGGTTAAGCAAGTATTGTGACGTGAATTAAAACCCGGCTAGTTCTTCTTTTAAAAAGGTTTTAAGAAGAATTTGAGGAAACAGTGGGAGACATCCTGGTTAGATAAATTAATAAACCAATCTAATCTTGCAAGAGCATACGCTGAGTGTTTCTTTTCTCTCTCTCCAGGCAGCAACCTTTTCACGCCCTAATCAAGATAATAAAATTTATCGCTTGACCGATCCGAATTCTTATTCGGGACTGGGGAAAGTTGGTTCAGCTCTAACTTGTGACAACAGTCATGAGAATGGGAAAGGGGATTGTATGGATTTCCAGGATACCCAGTTAAAGAAGAAGCATGGTTTTGCATCTACTTCAGGTGTACTTGTAATTGAGAACTGTTTTACGGTCAGCCCTACCTCCTGGGTACTTGATACCGGATCAGGATCTCATATCTGTAATTTATTACAGGGACTGAGAAAAAGTAGGAAAGTTGCACCGGGTGATATGTCGCTCAGAGTAGCGAACGGAGCACAAGTTAATGCGGCAGCCGTCGGTGAATATCACCTAATATTGCCAAATGGCAAGACTATGATTTTGAACGATTGCTACTATGTACCCTCCATGGTTTGCAACATCATATCAGTTTCTTTACTCGATAAAGATGGATATAACTTTGTTCTTGAAAAGAATATCATGAACATTTACCTTCATAAGGTACTGGTTGCAGAGGGTACACTGTGTAATGGTATCTACGTTCTAAATCAGAATACAGTTCTCAATATACAAAACACACGCAAGAGGAAGAATTCAGATACGAATGAATCCTACTTGTGGCATTGTAGACTTAGTCATATCGGAGAGAAAAGACTGAGTAAGTTGCATAAAGATGGACTCTTGAATGCGTTCAAGTTTTCATCTTATGGAACTTGTCAGTCTTGTCTCAAAGGGAAGATGACCAAATCTCCGTTCACCGGATATGGAGAAAGAGAAACCGAGTTCTTGGGACTCGTACATAGTGATGTATGCGGTCCGATGTCTATACATGCAAGGGGTGGGTTCTCGTACTTCATCACATTCACTGACGATCTCTCTAGGTTCGGATATGTGTATCTGATGAAACACAAGTCTGAAGCTTTTGAGAAATTCAAGGAATTCAGAAACGAAGTAGAGAACCAGACAGGCAAAAGTATCAAGATCCTCCGGTCTGACAGGGGAGGGGAGTACTTAAGCACGGAATTCCTAGATTACTTAAAAGAGAATGGTATTCTCTCTCAGCTTACTCCTCCTTATACACCACAGCACAACGGTGTTTCGGAGCGGAGGAATCGTACCCTACTGGATATGGTTCGCTCCATGATGAGTAATGCCGAGTTGCCTCTTTCATTTTGGGGGCATGCGTTATTAACAGCAGCATACCTATTGAATGATGTTCCGTCTAAATCAGTGCCTAAGACTCCGTTCGAAATATGGAATGTAAAGAGGCCATATCTTAAAAGATCTAAGATATGGGGTTGTCCGGCTTATGTTAAAACGCATAAACCGGATAAACTGCAGGCATGGTCAGTTTTATGTAAGTTTGTGGGATATCCAAAGAATGGTTATGGATATCTATTCTACCACACCGAGGAACAGAAGGTGTTTGTTGCTCAGCATGCCGTTTTCTTAGAAACGGAGTTTCTTGCAAAAGAAATTAGTGGGAGCACGGTAGAATTGGAAGAAATACAGCGACCACAAACTGAAACTGAAAATTTAACAGAACCTCAGGATTCAATAACCCCAGACGAACCTCAGCCACTCCGCAGATCTGGTAGGATTTCTCATCCGCCCGAGAGATACTACGGTTTTCTCATTGACGGGGATCGAGAGGATTGCATCTTGGAAGAAGATGTCCCTACCAGTTTCAGGCAGGCCATTATCAGTAGGGACTCTGATAAGTGGCAGGAAGCAATGCAATCCGAAATGGAGTCCATGTACGCCAATAAAGTGTGGACCTTGGATATTGCTCCACCTGGGGTAAAACCCGTTGGATGCAAATGGATCTACAAAAGGAAACTTTGTGTAGATGTGCAGGTGGAAACCTATAAAGCTAGACTCGTTGCAAAAGGTTTTCGTCAAAGACCTGGTTTGGACTATGACGAGACTTTTTCTCTGGTGGCTATGCTCAAATCCATTCGGATCTTACTTGCCATTGCTGCCTTCCATGACTATGAAATCTGGCAGATGGATGTTAAGACGGCTTTCCTAAACGGTTGTTTGGAAGAGTGCGTTTACATGGATCAACCAGAAGGTTTCGTAGACAGTGGGAGCAGCGGAAGGGTGTGCAAGTTGCTTAAATCCATTTATGGATTAAAGCAGGCATCGCGGAGCTGGAACATCTGTTTTGATGAGGCAATCAAGGAATTTGATTTCATCAAGAACGAAGATGAACCCTGTGTATATAAGAAGATTGTAGGACGAACTGTCGTATTCCTAGTCTTGTACGTGGACGACATTCTTTTGATAGGAAATGATATTCCTATGCTACAATCGGTCAAGCTATTTTTGTCACAAAGGTTCTCCATGAAGGAACTGGGTGATGCCTCGTACATTCTGGGGATCAAGATCTATAGAGATAGATCCAAGAGACTATTGGGACTTTCGCAGTCCAGGTACATAGAGACCGTACTAAAGAGATTTAGTATGGAGGGTTCCAAGCGCGGTAACATACCCGCATTACACGGAATTACCCTCTCCAAGAAGATGTCTCCTAAGACTGACGAGGAGAGGGTTCGCATGAGCACTATACCCTACGCTTCGGCGGTAGGATCTATAATGTATGCGATGCTATGTACAAGACCAGATGTAGCTTACGCGTTGATCGCGGTAAGCCGGTATCAGTCAGACCCAGGGGAGGACCACTGGACAGCAGTGAAGAACATTCTCAAGTACCTGAGAAGGACTAAGGAGATGTTCCTGGTTTACAGTAATGGAGACCTCAGGGTCGAGTCCTTTACCGATTCAAGCTTTCAGAGTGATAAAGATGACAGCAAGTCCGTCTCGGGTTTTGTGTTTACCCTCAACGGAGGGGCGGTAAGTTGGAGGAGTTCCAAGCAGGAAACCGTCGCAGACTCGACGATGGAGGCTGAATACATCGCTGCAAGCGATGCCGCAAAAGAGGCAGTCTGGATGAAGAAGTTCATTAGTGAACTTCAGGTGGTTCCGTCCATTGTTGACCCAATACCTTTGTATTGCGATAACAATGGGGCTATAGCTTTAGCGAAGGAACCAAGGTCCCATCAGAAATCCAGGCACATCTTAAGGCGGTATCACCTGATCAGGGAGATCATTGATCGACAGGAGATCGAGGTGCGGAGAGTGGACACAAAGGACAACACTGTGGACCCATTCACGAAGGCTTTACCCCAGACTCAGTTCGAGCGGCTGATCGAGATGATAGGTCTTCGATACGCCAGTACATGGCCTTAGTGCAAGTGGGAGATTGTTAGTGTATATGCCTTAGAGGCCATTACTGTATCATACTAGTATGTATATTACTTGATGGAAGCTTGGGATATTCACAGTTGTACAGACAATCTTGCTCAATATAGTAGTATGCTACTTGGTTTGTCTCTGCTTTAATGTGTACTTGTGTGTTTATTTATTATATCACCTATACGCATTAGTAGAGCCCTTTGGATCTTTGCTTGATTACCGGCATTGTGATGGCGATCACACTCGTGGGGGCTGGGTAATCTACAAGCACATCCATATACACGTCCCTAGTCGTGGGAGTACCGAGATAGGCCATCGATACTCCGGAGTAGACTAGCGTATGCGCTTCTCATCCCAGCACGGGAGACGGTCTGTCCCACAGCCGTCGGTACGTCGTACTTGAGATAGTATACGGGTGCTCGTTGGGTTACGAGTACACTGGACAGGACTCGTCGGGAACTGATGGTTGGTATTATACCTATCGTCAGTAATCAGTTCCCAGGTGACATGAGTACAGCTTAGTCCGCTGACTTGACACTGTCACTTCGCCTCGAGTGTGTTCCCACTGTTCTTTGATTACTACCCTACCACGGCTCTACTGAGTCATGCAAACAGGTAGTAGTTGGGAGCAGTCCCGAAGCACTTGGAGGCAGTGACGGTTAGACAGGATTCGTCTCTCCCGGTATTGGGGGTTGACATCGCGCTGTGTCTAGGAGAGCCATTACACAAGTAGTCCCTGGCCAGGGCAAGCGAGATATACTGGTAGGTTCTAATGTTATCTCAGGGTGTTCTGGGCTTCACTCCGACACGACTTGTACCGCTATTAGGGGTCTGACGCTTGCCGCCCCCCTAGGCCTGCCATGCGATGTATCAGACGAACAGACCGGACTGTACGGAGATTGTCACATACAGACTCAGTAGGAGTTCGATGGGTTCACCTCATCAGTCTTCTTATCGGCATCTACCTGGGGACCGTTACGTACAGCTAGTGCCGCTTGCGGTCTGTGGTTAACCCCACTACCAGCGTAGTGTCGAGTCTTTAGAGTCCCACACAGAGGGTTACTCGCCTTTGGGCAAAACTGAGTAGAGGTCGCATGGTTTTGCGACAGGGTTCGTTCTCATCCGTGCACTTGTGCACGTTTGGAGTCCGGACGGATATTACTAGTAGGCTCTGGTTTGAGCCAGATACTGGTGTATGTATTGGGGTTGATTTTATCTCTTGGTATTCATGTTCCTCGGAACAAGAATGCGGGTGTGTATGCACAGTTGATTGAGGCGGAGGAAGAGGATCTTCATTAGGGTTTCGGAACGGGTGCGTATGCACAGTTGACAGTCGTCTTTTTCCAAACCCTAATGGATTTATGTTATATCAATTAATAATATTAATAAAATAAAATTGTGTCATGGTTGGTTTTTTGTTGACTTGTTGACCATGGTTGACTTGTTGACCATGGTTGAAGTTTTGACCATCATCATTACAAAAGAAAGATGCTCTTTGATTCTAGCAAATTGATTTAATGTTTGAATTGATAATGGTCATTCCTAAACCTTCCATCAACTATTTCATTTTCATTATTATTATTAATTTGATTTTTCTTTTTGCTTTTGTAATGGTTGCAAAAGAAAAAGAACCTCATTCTATCATATTACTTCTCTCTCCTCACTTCATCTTCTTCCTCCTCTAGTTCAAGGAGAGCAAATCTCATGTGTTGAGAATCATCTCCTTGAAGATAAAACACCCCAAAGCACACTCTACTCACTCTAAGGTAGAAGGTCTAGCAAACCGGATACTTTAGTTCTCTCAAGATCGAGAAAGGAGCCCAAGGATGAAGCCCTCAGGTGGATCTATCTTCGGCAAAGAGGAGACGAGGAGGGGAAGCCATTCAAGCTACTACAAAGAGCAAGAAAGAAGAAGAACAACAGGAAGGGAAGGAGTTCAAGTTGAGGTATAACCACTTTGCCGAGTAGTTAACTCTTCTTTGCAAGTATGCTAGTTTAGTTTAGAAAAGATCCGGCTTTTACGGTCCATGTTACCAAGTCCAGAAAAAATTTTGTTTTACCGTTTCCGCAACCCCGAAAGTACCGGGAGAGGTAACGTGGACCTAACACACAGATAGCCTAGAGATCATCTTGACGTTCGTCTTATGGCAGCAGACACAACATCAAGCGAAACGGAACAGCGGCAACCCCCAGTTCCATGGCTCGACGATATACATATCACCAAGAGTCAAACCTCCATTCCGTGAAATGCGGATATATTCAGCAAAATTCCTGGTTACGTGGAACGCGGATAATGTCACTCTTTGACCCCGTGGAAAACGTCCAGAGCGGACCCTGGTCCTCACAGAGCACGGCAGTGAACCCGTGTGAAGCATCCAGAGCGGAGCCTAGTCCTCGCCTAGCGCGGCAGTGAACCCGTGTGAAGTATCTAGTGCAAAATTCCTGGTCACGTGGAACGCGGATAATGTCACTCTTTGACCCCGTGGAAAACGTCCAGAGTGGATCCTGGTCCTCGCAGAGCACGGCAGTGAACCCGTGTGAAGCATCCAGAGCGGAGCCTAGTCCTCGCCGAGCACGGCAGTGAACCCGTGTGAAGCATCTAGTGCAAAATTCCTGGTTACGTGGAACGCGGATAACGTCACTCTTTGACCCCGTGGAAAACGTCCAGAGCGGATCCTGGTCCTCGCAGAGCATGGCAGTGAACCCGTGTGAAGCATCCAGAGCGGAGCCTAGTCCTCGCCGAGCACGGCAGTGAACCCGTGTGAAGCATCTAGTGCAAAATTCCTGGTTACGTGGAACGCGGATAACATCACTCTTTGACCCCGTGGAAAACGTCCAGAGCGGATCCTGGTCCTCGCAGAGCACGGCAGTGAACCCGTGTGAAGCATCCAGAGCGGAGCCTAGTCCTCGCCGAGCACGGCAGTGAACCCGTGTGAAGCATCTAGTGCAAAATTCCTGGTTACGTGGAACGTGGATAACGTCACTCTTTGACCCTGCGGAAAACGCCCAGAGCGGAGCCTGGTCCTCGCCAAGCGCGGCAGTGAACCCGTGTGAAGCATCCAGAGCAAATACCGGACTGTGGAGTCCTTAAAATCTACGGACTATGATGTCCTTAACCTCGACCGTGATGTCTTAAAACTAACGATCAACCACCCCGATTCCTTACGGATTCTGCCTTGGCTTAAGGGTACATCTCTTCACTCCTTTGATACCTGGCGTTGTAATTCCTCAACGTCTTCAAAGAGGTGACGGGTCCCTGCAACCAAACATCGGACTGTGGAGTCCCTAAATCCACGGACTATGAGGTCCTTAACCTTGACCGTGATGTCTTAAAACTAACATCGGACTGTGGAGTCCCTAAATCCACGGACTATGAGGTCTTTAACCTTGACCATGATGTCTTAAAACTAACAGCGGACGATGGAGTCCTTAAATCCACGGACTATGAGGTCCTTATCCTTGACCGCGACGTCTTTAAACTACAATACCTGGAGAAACCCCTGACTCCATAAAACACGGACAAGGGTGACCACATCCAGCACTTACAAGTCCTCACGACCGGTAAGGAAGAAAAATTCTCTTGTGAGATCCTTACGACTCTCAAGGGAAAACCCGCTTAAGAATCCTCACGATTTCTAAGAAGAACTTACACCTATGGGATCCTCTCGACCTGTAGGGAGAAAAACTCTTTATGAGACCCTCGTGGCTCATAAAATGCAAAAGTCTTAGGAAACAGATCTTAACCCTGAATCCTAAGCCATCGCTGCCCTACAAAAAGATCAAGATAAATTGTCCGCAGAACACATTCAATAGAACGGGGATACACCATTGAAGAGAAAAATATGTCTTCATTTATAAACCTCCCTTCGACAACAATACTCGATCTAAAGCCAGCACAAACTACCCGATACGGGAGATAACGAGGCAAGTTTCTGATCTGTATCCTATCAGGCGCGCATTTGCAACTGTACGAATGTTTAAAAGGAAATGTTACCCGAGGCACTGACGCGCATGCCACGTAACGATGGTGCTCGCAATTAAAGAAAATTCCCATGAGAAAAACATGCAGCTCGTTTACGCAAGCAAGACACACGTACGACTATCTGACAAACATGAAAATTCAACAGAAAGCATCCAAACCGCCAATGATAAAAGGAGTACATTGATTCAAACATACTATACTACCGGGAAAAGATCACCAAACAAGGGATCAGAAATGCAATAAAGCAAAACACAAAATTCTCCATCTCCCTCTCTGCTTTCTCCAGCACGTCAAAACGACGGTTTTCGCGAGGAGTCGCTCCCCATCGGTTGGAGCCATGCTCATCAGTGAAAGCAGACATGACGGCCCGGCAGGCTCTTATCTGACTCAGTATATGAACTGAGTGATCCTTCAGAGCCTGAGTGATTAGACAAGCCTCATGAAAGCACTCAAGCTTGTCCTCCGCCACGTCAAGGATCGCCGAAGTCATCTCCGCCGGATGGGGGGGTATATCGGCAAGCACAGACAGGAGGATCATCCGGAGCCAAATGGAGCCCATGGGAAGAGGAGAGCCCCGACGAGTCAGTAGCTCGTACATCACCGTGTCATATTGAGCGTCGGTGAGAAGGGGATCTGCCAGCCGTGCAGCGAAGCGAGGGATTATCTCCTCAAGGGGCACCCCCCATGGTTGCCGACGAGCATGGGGACGATTGCAAGCCATGGCGATTGATCGGGTTCTCAAAGATGACCACCTTAAGGTATGAATGGGTTTCTCTGTGAAGAAAAGAAGTAAGGCATGGGTTCAGGTTGTAAAGGGGAGCATTTAATGCTATGCACAAAAAATGTTGTGCATGGTGGGACTATTCTCAAAGCCCGGAAAGAAGGGGATTGCGTTGGAAATGAAATCCAACGACGCATTGGAATCAGGTTAGGGAAATGAAACGTCCCCATCAAGCAGATCCCTGCATGTGCAACACGTGAGCGCTAGCCTTTGATTGGAAAATAAGGCGGCACTGCACAGACATAACAGAGAACTAAGCTCTGAGAACGAGAATCAAATTCTTAAAAGAAAAGTTTGAAAGGAAGGACATGAAAAAGTGAAGGCGCTTCTGAAAGGACGTCCCCAAAGCAGATCCAGCGGTCACAAAAGTGACAGCGTTGCACTCACGTGCAGACACGTGAGAACAACGCTGTGGGGGCATTTGTTTCCTGATTTAAAATCAGGAAAGTTACGGAAGAGACATCACGTGCTAGCACGTGACCAGCAGTCACGTATTGGCACGTGACATTTAAAAGCGGCTTCAAAGGCACATCATTCCCCTGATCAAATCAAGGAAAAGGCTTCAGAAGAGGTCACGTGCTCACACGTGGCCAGGGGTCACGTGTTGGCACGTGATAATCAAAAGCAGCAGATTTGTTCTCCCGCTAAACCAAGAAAAAGAATCCTGACAAGGGTCACGTGCTCACACGTGACCAGGGGTCACGTGGTGGCATGTGACGGTTAAGCAGCAACCAGAAGACAGAGCGCAAAAAGAAAGAGGAAGGCTCGTTCCAAGGGGGTCACGTGCCCACACGTGACCATGGGTCACGTGGTCACACGTGACCGGCTTTCAAAGCCCGTTTTGTTAACAGAATTAAATTCTGAAAGAGATTCAAATCTTTCCAAAGGAAAGCGATTATCTGGAACAAATCGAATTGAAGATTCAGAGGTGATTAAATATCATCTATCTATGAGAAAATCTCGGGTTTGGAAAGATTTCCGAAATAACAAAGGAGAATCCCTGGATTTGAAATCCAATGGTGAATAAAATTCACCTAACAATCCAAAGGTCAAAAAACGAATAATAGATGCAAATCAAATCTCTCAATGAAGATTCGTCAAAAACTAATTGACTCGGCTGCTTCTCCTATAAATAGGAGCCAAGAGATACAAAAAAGGGAGACATATACGCAGAGGGAAGAAAAGGAGAGAGAGCCTTGATACTTTGAGGAATTTGGATCTACTGCAAAAGAAAACCCTAGGTAAGAAAGGGAAGGCTTTTTGAAATAAGGAGAATTTAATTCTCAACAGAGTTTAACTCTGATATATAAAACAGAAGAATATATTTCTTCTCTCTTTGCTAGAGGATCTGCAAAGTGCACATCTCCCCTTGAAGTTGAGAATTTAATTCTCAATGGGTTGAGATCCTGCCATGCAGATCCAAAACATAGAGAGGGAATGGAAGCACGAGAATTTAATTCTCACAGAACTATAGGAATTTAATTCCTTTAAAATAAAACTAGGGCTTGACCCTGTGTCATGGGAATTTAATTCCTTCAGAACAAAAAGAAACAGGGTTTAACCCTAATTAAGAACATAGTTCTGTTGAAACAGCGCGAATTTAATTCCCTTAATCATAATTCTTTAAAATGGGAGTTTAATTCCTTAAAAGCTTTTATTAGGGTTTAACCCTATTCAGTTCTTCACATATATGAGGAATTTAATTCCTACAGAAAATTCAGAGTCCAACTCTATTCAGAATATAAATCTTCAAAAGGAAGTAGGAATTTAATTCCTATGAAATTATTGTCAGGGTTCAACCCTACGAGGAATTTAATTCCTGGAAAAAGATTAACAGATCCTCTAAACAACATACATAGAGGCAGGGTCACGTGCCACCACGTGACCCCCCAAGAGATCTACAGAAAGCCCCTTTGAGGCAGCACCCCACGTGACCCACGTGACCCTCGGCAGAAGCTTTAACATATAAGCATTTAAATGCCCGTCACGTGAGGGCACGTGATGCTCAGAAAGATGCGATAATCTCAGCAGAATAAATGAAGGGAGGGCGCTCTCACGTGTTGCCACGTGACCCCTCTTGCCTTAGTGTTTAACACTAAATTGGAACTCTCGAATCCAGTATTGAAACACTGTTGGGCCTTAGTGTTCAACACTAATGAAAGAACTTTATTCGCAGTGTTCAACACTGATTACCTTAGTATTTAACACTAATCTGAGATCTCCATTGCCGGTGTTTAACACTGATCTGTTTTAGTGTTTATGATAATTTGAAAGCCTTGTTGCTGGTGTTTGACACCAATTATCTTTTAGTGTTAAACACTAACTTGTCAACCTCATTCCCAGTGTTCAACACTGATTGGTCTATAGTGTTTAACACTAGGATTTGGCCCAATTGGCTAAATGGCCAGAGACAAAGTCTCTCCTTCAATGGACCAACAGGAAGCCAATATTCCAGACATGATCGGACTTAGCCCAAGCTAGGCCATGAGTCATCAATTCGTAATTAACTGGGCTAATGGGCTCATAACATAATTAATCGGTCTTGATCCCAAATTGGGCCAAGGACTATTTAAGCCATTCCGGTTCTAGGGTACATCTCTTCACTCCTTTGATACTTGGCATTGTAATCCCTCAATGTCTTCAAAGAGGTGACGGGTCCCGACGACCACACATTGATATGGACTGTGGGGTCCTTAAACCCGTGTGAAGCATCTAATGCAAAATTCCTGGTTACGTGGAACGCGGATAACGTCACTCTTTGACCCCACGGAAAACGCCCAGAGCGGAGCCTAGTCCTCGCCGAGCATGGTAGTGAACCCGTGTGAAGCATCTAGTGCAGAATTCCTGGTTACGTGGAACGCGGATAACGTCACTCTTTGACCCCGCGGAAAACGCCCAGAGCGGAGCCTGGTCCTCGCCAAGCACGGCAGTGAACCCGTGTGAAGCATCCAGAGCACATACCGGACTGTGGAGTCCTTAAACCCATGGACTACGACGTCCTTAACCTCGACCGAGATGTCTTAAAACTAACAATGGACCGCAATGTCCTTAAACTACCCATGGACCGCAATGTCCTTAAACTACCCATGGACCGCAATGTCCTTAAACTAGCAATGGACCACCACGTCCATAAAACTGGAACAATAGAGCCTCCGCATGCTCTTTTGTCGGATCTAAACGATCCCGTTAAGTTGATCTTAGTCTCAAATCAGACTAACGTATCCTTAACAACCGTTTAAGTTGATCTTAGCCTCAAATATGGCTAACGCATCCTTAAACCTTCAAACAGACTGGACTATGAATCTCCCCTAATTAACTCTGGTTCGAGGGTACATCTCTGAACTCCTCTGACATCTGTCGTTGTAATCCTTCAACGTCGTCAGAGAGGTGACGGGTCCCGACGGCCATACATACGATGGACCACTATGTCCCTAAACTGGAACAATGGAGCCTAAATGCTCTTTTGTCGGATCTAAACGATCCCGTTAAGTTGATCTTAGTCTCAAGTTAGACTAACCTATCCTTAACAAACGTTTGAGTTGATCTTAGCCTCAAGTATGGCTAACGTATCCTCAAACCAAACCCCCAAACCCAAATCTAAGATAATACGGATTTGGACTAGTCCACGCCCTACGGGCGACGACATAACTCGGTCTCCGTAAACAATCCACGGGCAACAAAACACAAAACAAACACACACGACACGAAGTGACCATCTGGAGAAGGAGAAAGTTGTTACCGCGATGCGGTAGCGTAATTAACAGCAGGGGCTTGCGCCTGCAGGGAAAAGCGTCCCCACAATCAAAACCCCCTCAAACGAGGGGGAATCTGACGAAGTCTGCTACATCGGCCGCATCCATTTAAACCTTCGATACATGGTGCCATAAATCAACTTGGCATCTTCGGAGAGGTGGACGGATAGCACCAATTAGCATCTGCCCCGAATTTCAGGCGAGACGCCATGTCGCGCCGTCCTTCGGAGGGGAACAATGTCATCCATATTAGTATGAGGAACCTGACACTACTCCCTGCATCCTTTTTATAAATATCAGGTTCATCTCTAATTTTGATGAAGTCAAACACTTTGACCGCAACATCAAAACAGATGATCCATCTCCATTATGCCTGCTTTAGTCTATAAACAGGCTTAAGCAACTTGCACACTATCCGCTGCTCCCACTGACTAAGGCGATCCTCTGGTAGAGTCATATACACATATACTTCTAAATCCAATTTAGAAAGACGTTATATCATACTCATACCAGATATCATATTCATGAAAACAACAGTTGACAAATTTTATCCTCATGGACTTCAGCACGGACTTTGAAATAACAATATCATCACAATCCACATCGGGTATTTGATAAATATTGTATAATACAAGTCTATCCTTTATTAGGTTAATACCTTTCCATTTGCAATGATCTGCTTACTCCTTATGGGTTTTACCCCTTTCAGGAGCACACAACAAAGTCTATAATTTGTTGTAGTGTATGGAGTCCAACTTGGAAAACTTAGCATCCAGCCATCAGTCGGAAGTCACCGTTTTCTATGGCATGTTGATAACTAGTAGGTTCATCATCACATAATGCAAGTCTCCTAGTCACCGTCTATGAGAAAACTGAAGTATCTCTCGGGTAGCTGAGTTCACCTACTAGATCTGCGGAGTAGCTATAGTCTGTCAGGGTCAATTGGATCATCAGGTTCTACTAAACTTTCGGTAACTGTTTGTGGTTCTGGAACCATTTCCAGTTCTACCAAACTCCCACTAATTTCTTTTGCAAGAAATTCTTTTAGCTTGGAGGCGGCGAGTCAAAAACAAAACACTTTTGAACTTGAAAATGGTAGAATCTATCCCTTGCGAAATCTTGGGATAACCCGCATACTGCTATTACCGAAACGTGCCTTGAGTTTGTCCGGATTATGATTTTAGGCACAAACCGGATAACCCAACATCTTAACAATTTTCAGATGAACACTATTCTATATCACATATGGAAAAGAGGCACTTATTTAGGTATAACCAGTATCAATTGATATGCATCTATTTCTAATGCATCCCCTAAATTGAAGAAGGCAACTCAACCTTACTCATCCTGGAGCACACCCGCGGATGAGCAATTTGGGAGAGAATCGCATTCTCAATATGGAAAATCTAGTTCCAACCCCTTGTCCGTATGGACATTGGATAACATACATCAATATATATAAGTCTCTAGAGTTCACTAACTCATTTTCCGTGTGATGTTAATTGAAAAATATTCTTTTGATTAAAAGAAACCAAAAGTTTGTTGTTTAGGCAAAACTTGATGATTTTCCTCAATAGCAACAATTGCTCCGAAAACCAATATTGAGGAAAAAATTATTCATTCTCAATTCTCTGCTCCTTCTCAGTATCTATAACTCTCTATAGATGTGGAATTTTAATCCGGTATCTATATACCTAGGAGTTAGAGTTTATTGAGAAATAGTTTCTCAAAACACAGACGCACGGGAAACATCAAAAAAATGTTTCAGTGTGGTTAGTCGGGTATTCTCAGTATTGCTTTTTTCATTGTCCAGGTTAATGACAGTAGTCGCAATTTCTTTTTCTCTCTTCAACCCCTTTTATGTCTTTCTATCTTATCTTCTTATATACCGAACTTATGCTAGTTAGTTTTCTCCTTTCCATTCCTTCAGCGCCAGCTTCAGGATTGGAAGAAGACTATCTAATAAGCGTAACTGGTATACACTCCTTATATGTAAAGAGCTCTCGAGCTTGAGATATGGTAGGAGGGATAGACAAACGAACAATTCATCTAATCCAGAACCAGTGACCATCCTTAGACTGAAACAGTTTCATCGAGTTCGTATTTAATTATACGATGGCCTTCCAAATAATATGGACCTTTGTACCGAATACAGAAGGTTCTGGAGTTAGCAGAAGGGGAAGTAGGATATATGAGAACATATGTGACTATGTCGTGGATTAGGGAAATCCGGACATTCCAAAGTTGTCGATGGTAAAAAGGTCGGTCGATATGGTTAATGAGTCTTAGTTTAAGGTGAGTCTAGGGTTGTTGCCAGAGAGAGAGAGAAAAGAAACACTCAGCGTGCACTCTAACCTAGATTAGATTGGTATATTTATCTAATCAAGATGGCTCCCACTGTTCTGTCAAATTCTCCTTCAAACCCTAAAAGGAGAACTAGCCGGGATTTCGTATAGAAAATCTCCCGAGAGTAACTATTATTTACAGTAGGAATTGGGACCCAAACTATCATGGCGTAGTAACCTTGACAAAGGCCAACAAGTCACCCCACTCCTTAAAAGGTATGCAATTTTGTCACGCCCCGCTTCCCGGTGTACAGCGAAGGGGACGCGATGAGGTCCGCTACGTATTTACTGTGAAGTAAATATGCTAAGCGTATCTAAGCAATATAAAGGTAAATCACAAGAGACAAGAAATATAAAAATAACAGCAACTTTATTAATAACATTCTTTTGTACAATGGATGAAAAGTAAATACATCTGAAATAAAAGCGATGTATAAACAATGGCATAACAGGAAATGAAAAATACTGAGTAGAATAAGGTAAAATGTCTAGAGCTCGGGGTCCTCGTGGAACTGATCCAAGTCTTCACCGGTGGGCTCGATCTCTGACGGGTCCAAAACACCTGACGACATTCAAAGAAGAAGAAATAGAATGTCGTCAGCGAACAGGTCGCTCGGTAAGTCCCAAAGATAAGGAAGAATTAGAAATTACAGAATAAGAAGTATCTTCTAAACTCTAATATTATAGGATATTGTGTTCACGCTGTTGTTTGTAGTTTGGTACGGAAGGATGCCAGTGTATACGATAGGGGTCTCAGTTTGCTAGAGACCAGGGCAAACGGAATGTACAAGGAACCGTTAAGCCACGGTACAACAGCAACGGAATATAGGTTAGGTGTCTTAATCTTACCGTCTCGTGCCACTTCTAACACCTTCTGCACCAATCTACCCCTTAAACCCCATAGTGTTTTGATTGTATTGTTCTATTGTATTGTATAAGTTGGATGACCGACCAAAACCATGATATCAGTAAACAGATTGTAACTGCATAATCAGGTAAATGGAATAACGGAATAATGGATGTATATCCATGGTTTGATTCAGTCAAGTTGTATAGATTGTTAACTGGATTCTGGGATTCATGTATTCATATTGAGTTGGAATATTAAAGAATGTAGATTGAATTGAATCATATTCAAGTCAGAAATAATCAGACTCAAACCCGAGTCAGACCAAAAGAAATGTAAGTCGAAGTTCTATAATTATTACGGTCCTTATTGTAATTTATAAAACTTGAGGGGGTTTATGTAAAAATACTTTTGTATAGTTTTCAAGATACACCCCAAGTATTTATTATTCATCTTTATAGTTATAATGAGTGTAAATTTTATTTGTGATATTTCTTAGTGAAAATATTCTAATTCCATAAATAAAGGTATTTATCTGTAATATTGATTTATTTGAAATTCATGGTATCTTAATGTAAAAATCTAGTCTTGTGATTTTTAGAAAAAGTGGGATATTTATATTATAACAAAATAGATCATTTAATGATAATATACATATATTTATACAAAAATAATTTCAATAAATATTTTATATAAAAATATCATTTTCTTAAGATATCGTATTTTAAACCTTTCGAGACCGAATGCTCCTTACGGAGGTCTGAATCTCGCACTACTAAGCCGGGGGTGCACGATAAACCGTACTATCCCTAACGGGTTCCCCAAAGGTGGATTGTAGTGGCGCTTTGCAAAGATTTATAATTACTAAACCTTTAGAATACGGTTTTATTAAAGTAAAAGGTATTTATTTGCAAAAGTCGATTTTCCGTATTTTAGGTTTTAGGGTTTCTTATTTCAACTAGACTATTTCTAAATGATCTAAATGACAAGTCGTTAGAAGCCTCAAATCGCCTCTTCACCGCCAATTGTGGCCAGGTAAGTACAACTGAGGAAGGAGGGATCCGCTCACGAATCGTGAGACGAGCCTTTTAAAATTACCTTTGCTCACTTGCCTAGCCTAGACACCACAAAGTCGGGTTTAGATAAACGATCGATGTCTACAACTTATCGTATTTTCCTATTAAAAGATATTTGTTTTAAAAGTGTAGCAACCTAAAACTTTTAGAAAAAGTTTTATTAAGAAAATGGTATTTAATTGTAAAATCTTGTTTTATCGTACTCTAAGTTTTCAAGGTAGCGTGTTATGTTTGCATATGAGTGTGTGTGGAGGTAGGTCATTACCTCATGAACTACTTTAAGGTATAGCAATGTTAAAGGGTTAAATGTGAAAACTAAACATTATGGTATTTAAGTGAAAGAATACGATATATTGTAAAAGCTATCATTTCATGTGAGAAAACTTGTTCAAATTAGTTGTTAAGTGATTAATAGTCAACATGAAGATATTTAAGTATTATGGAATTGGTGATAAGTCAGATTTTATAGAAAACCGAATCGGAAATCGGTTTGTTCCGATTTCCGTCGGGTTTGTAAAGTCGTATTTTTATGAAAGAAAAGAAAGGTAGAAAAGAGGGACTTACGGGTTTGGACAACACTAGAGAGTGAGGGGGAAGTATAAGGTTTGCCGGTGCGTCGAATCGTCGTTGAGAGGTCCTAGCACGATCACCGGAATTTCACCGTCGATTTCGTCAGCGCTTCGCCTTTCGCTCGTTTTCCAACGTACCAAAGTTCTCTTAGAATTTTGAGAGAGTGGACTTAGGAATTTAGGATGAGAGGGTAGAGGGTATGGGGGGTATATATAGTGTTAGGCTAGGGTTAAGGTTTTCAATTAAAAATGTAAAAAATATATAAAAAATCTTTAAAAATCATTAAACTTTAGAGTAAAAGAGATTTATTGGGCTCTCTGTAACCGATTTAGGGATTTAGTGTGTGCATGTGAGAAGACCAGGTCAAGATGCAACTTTTCCGTTCAGGGGACTCGGCGGTCCGGCCGAGTCCGGCAGGCGGCGCCGGCCCGAGTCTGCCGGTCAGCCGGCCGCCTCGGCCGATCCCGGCCGAGTCAGGGCGCCGGAAGGTGGGGGGTCTCGTGGGGGGATTTATGGTATATTTACTTTTCTGGGTTCAGTTCAAGTTTTGTGAGTTATGGCGTTTTGACTGTTGACTTCCAAAAGAATTTAAAGCAAAATAAATACAAAAATAATGTGGGGCATGGGATTTAAACTCTGGTGGCTTGATTCAGCAGTGCAAGATATTACCAATGAGCTACAAGCTCTTTCTTGTAATTATGGAGTGAAATAAATACTTAAAGAGATATCAGCCACAATAAATACTCTAAGTATACATTGAATTTAAATCAATTCTTTGTACATTAAAAATGGAGTTGTTACAAATTTCATTGCAAGTTTCAAAATTTGAAACTCCCGATATCGGTTTTAACCCTAACACCTTATGACCTTGATGAAGGTCAACAAATCATAAGCCGCTAGTCAAGTTCTACCCGTCATTTTGTGATTAATTTAGACCTAAACGCTGAAAGGTTATGCTAGCGCCCTAGCCATCTCCCATAGCCGTTTGCGGAACAAAAATTTTGATAACGAACAAAACTAGGCGCTATAATAACCCTAAACCGGATCTTTACCATAAAACTAATTAGCTAACAAAGATATCTATCTGCTATGATAGAAAGTTATACCATGAGAATCAAGTCCTTCGGGTCTTCAATCCTCTCCTCTAGCTCCTCGAAGGAAGTACGGATCATGCTTGAACTTCGGCTCTTTGCGTCAAAGAAGATCCACCCGAGAGTTCCGACTTTGAGCTTCTACCTCCAAAATAAGGTAACTAGGTTACTTAGCTTGCCAAACCAAGTGGCTTAGATGATGTAGAGAGTGATGATGGATTAATTTTTCTCAAGAACCCTAGATTTCTCAACTCATGAGACTATTAGGGTTTGAGTTAGCTAGTAGAAGAAAGAGCTTGAGGAAATTGAGAGTGAAGAGTGAACTTGAGAAAAAGATGGCTGCGTTTAGATATTATATCAAGCATATCTAATAATTGAGGAGATATAATATCTCACACAAATATCTAATGAGCTTCACAAAATATCTAGTGAGTGAGTCATGCCATGAGTCACCATGTAGCCATGCTAGATTCAATGTAAACTTCCACCTCATTTCCTCCACCTAATAATGTTTAATCAATAAAGAAAAAACCTTAATTAGGTATCCTCTTCTAGAAGCAATCCCGCGGAATTACGATAATGCCCCTCATCTGTATATACATACCCGCATCCGCATTCCGAAGAATACGAATACAAAGAGACGAAAATAATCCATCAATATAATACTAGGATCCGGCTTAAACCAAAGCCCACTAGTATTATCCGCCCGATCATCATACGTGTATAAGTACATGTAAGTGATCGAAGCCCTGCCGTAAAACCATACGGTCTCTACATCGTTTCGCCTGAAGTAGGGAAACCCTCTGTGTGGGACTCTAAAGACTCGACAGTACGCTGGCAGTGGGTTTAACCACAAGCATATCAACGGCACTAGCTGTACGTAACGGCTACCCGGGTACCTGTCGAAAAGGAAGGCCTACAAGCAAACTCGTCCGAACTCCTACTGAGCCTATCCGTGACAATATCCGTATAGTCCGGTCTCTTCGTCAAAGAGTATCGCATACCGAGTCTAGGTGGTGGTAAATGTCAGACCCTAATAACTCGATAAGTAGTGCTGACGTGGCTCAGGACCAATCCGGGAAACTACTGATCAACCTACCAGTAAATCCCAACTGCCTTGGCCAAGGTCTTATGGTCCCGACCAATCGAACACTGTGCGATATCGACTCCCAATACCGAGAGAGACGAATCCCTAACAATCGCTCACTGCCTCCATGTGGCTCGGGACTGTACCCAACCAAAACCTGTTTGCACGACTAAGTAGAGCCGTGGTAGGGTAGTGATCAAAGCACAGTGGGAACTCACACGAGACAAATGACAATCTCAGGTCCGAAACTAACCCGTAGACATGTCACCTGAGAAATTCCATCTAAAGATAGGTATAGTACCATCTGGATGTTCTCCGCGAGTCCGTCCAGTGTACTCACACCCAGTGAGCACCTGCATATGATCTTAGGTGCATCTGACCAATGGCTGCAGGACCAACCATTGCCTCTTGTCGGGGCTAGAAACGTATACACTAGTCTACTCTGGAGTATCAATACCTAGTCTCAATACTCACGTGACTAAGGACCATTTAAGGATGTGCTTATGGACTACCCTGCTCCCATAAGTATGATCGCCATCACAACGCAGGTAGTCAAGCAAGATCCTACGGGCTTTATCAACATGTAACCGCAATATGTAATAACATGTATAACATATGCCATGTGAAGATAAATTCAAACCATAATAGTATATTACTGTATCAAGTCTTTATCAATATATGCAAGCTGGATAAAGCAAGAATAAAAACAAATACACATATCCTGATAAAAGACAACTGAAACTATATACTATATAACTGAGCAAGAATGTCCTGAACATACATATCCGTAGCATCCATATGTATACATATACAATAATGGCCTCTAGTGTGTACATATCCAACACACGCATGAGCCCTTGACGAAGGTCAACAAGGCTATGCGACTGTCCTAATTAATCACATCATATGCTAGCAGGAAGACATCACTTAGCTACCATACACTACGCCTTGACGAAGGTCAACAAACGTAGCACGAATACTAAGTACTCTACTTCCTGAAATGAAAGGGTTGCGGCTGGTTTTGAAGAAAACTGAACTTAATCTCATCATAGGAACCGAGTGGTTTTGAAAATTTATAGCCGCGTAGACCTTTGCTTAAGAGTAAACTCCTCGTGAAGGGATCTAGACTCTTTTCCTCATCGAATGAGGTGCAGGATATTCCTAATCGAATATCACGACGCAAAGCAAAAGAATACGACTACAAAAATAATTTTAGTGACACAAACTTTTACCCAAGAGCGAACTCCCAGTGACGGGATCAATGCCCTTTCCTCATCGAATGAGGTGCAGGACATTCCTAACCGAATGCCTCAATGCAGAGCAAAAGAATCGACTAAAAGTTCCCCTTTATAAAAAGTTGGTTCCTACAACATATAGGTTTATTTTACTTTGTATTAATACAATTAATACAATCCCATCATTTAGATAATCTCATTATCTAGCATTATCCTTCTCATACAAACATTACAGAAAAGTATGAAAAGGAAAAATATAATGCACATATACGCCATCCACATTCGCCATGGGGCCCCGTCATGCACCGTTAGGTTACTTAACTAAGGGCAGAGCGGGGACAGCGTTAGCGCGGATGCAAAACGTATATAGCATTAATATATATATATATATATATATATATATATATATATATATATATATTATCACATATATAAATATACCATCACACGCAAATAATCACATTACAGGATGAGGAAAAAAGCATCACGGAGTTTGGAATGGTCTGATCACCTACGATTCCCGCATTTCGTTCGAACCACAAACGAAGCACGAAATACCCCAGTCGCGAGAATAGCCCATGCATAGCCAAAAGCAGACTCCTACAAGTGTAGCAAGTCATCCGCTAATCCAAGAAACGAGGCAACCCAGCATCATCACCATGATAGGGCCACCCAACACTTTCTCGAATCCGATAACTTGAGCACCCCACTGCGGGTCTATCCTAACCCCCTACAAGCACGGCAAGCAGCCCGCCAATCCTAAAATCGAGTGACCCGGTCTCAACTCCTTGAGATGGCCACCCGCTGCAATCTAGAATCTGACTGCTAGTACGCTTCTCCGTAGGCTAAACCTAATACCTGTATTAATACAACGGTGACATCGATCACAACCTGATCGAGCCCCGATAAATAATAATACATGAAAACGGAAACGATGGCCACATATCGACCGCTCACCCCACATAAAAGAATATACATTTTGGCTACAACATGAATGAAAAGAAACGCATATCACACAACATCTAATTACGCATAAGGTTATTCATTCGCGACGATCCAATCCACACCAAATAGTCTTAACATAGAACATGACAGACTCATAAATACATATCAACAAGTATGTATCATCGTATTAACTGAGCTAAACACTTTAACATCATCAATATGGAAATGCTATGATACTACAGTTTTGATCGATAACTTTCCAAAGCAATACGAGAACAAATCTCAATACTGGGAAAAACAAACAATAACAAAAATCATATTTCTACAAGTTTAAGCCCCAAGAGAAAATTGGGGGCATTTTGAAACAAAATGGCCTACTAGGTACCCGCCACCGCCGGTCAAAATTGCATAACCCCCCCCCCATTTTTCTCCCACTTCATTTTCATATTCGAAATGACATTCTGCAAATACTTTAAAAAAAATTTAAAAGACTTTTGAAAATCGAACAGAGAAAGGGTTTAAACTAGGAAATCGGAATCGGAAAATTGTCGATCGAAACTAAAACACCGCCTAAGCTAGTCCTAGTGCTTGGTTGGCTCCGATACCACTATAAGGCCGGGCGCACTCCATGCGTGCGCGTAGCGGAAGCGGGACTGGTCGGAATACAAAAATTCCATACGAGCACGATCGACCGTATGCCAAAAATCGTCCAAGCACTAGTTTCTAACTAAATATAAAGAGCAAAAAGAAGAGTGAAGAGGTGCTAAAACTTTTGAAGCAATGTCCGGCTGATCCCAGAAGACCCCGTCTAAACTTCATGAGTTCCCGAACGCATCTGAATACCGACTGTCTCGCCGTAGATGATCCGCGTTGAAAGCGGACTACCCGAACTTCAACTCCATCACCGGTCGGAGTAACTTCCTCCAGAGACTTGCTGGGAGTGGAGGAAGGCGATGCGAATTCTGAGTACTCTCTACTTTTTACACAAACTCACTATGGCTACTAGTGCCATTAACTTAGAGAGCTTGAGTTTTCTTTTGTGAGGAAGAAGAAGATGTATTTTTTTTATGGCTTGTTGAAAAGAAAATGAATTATCTCTCATCTCTTAACCATGTCATGTTTAATATGACGCATGCCCCTCTCTCCCTCTCCCTCTCTCTCTCTCTCTCATATGTGTGTCAATACACAAGAGAGAGGGTGGGCCCCACCATTTAATTAAATATATTAAATAAATAATATATACACACATTAATATATATATATATATAAAGATACACACACACATTAATATATGTATATGTATATGTATATTTATTTATACATAATTTAAAATGGTGGGAATTAATATATATATATATATATATCAAATATATATATATATATATATATATATCAAATAAGTATTAGTACATGTATCTCATACACATACACATTATGTATCACATACACGAGATGCCATCAATATCTTCTCAGTATCATATACTGTAGAGAGTGTGTGTGTCATATACACTATACTAAAAACCGTATCATTAATACAGTTATCAAGTCAACAGTTGACTTGGTATTCCGGCTTTTAAACTAGCTAGTATAGCAGTCGTCCGATTAAACGCGTATATCCAATATACATGTTTCACCGATACGTATCCCTATATGTACGTCACATCGCGTTTTGCCTGGGCAAGCACTTTCATTGCAGGACTCTAAAGACCTGTCAATACGCTGGCAGTACGTTATACAGGATCGTATCCGATTGAATCTGAAACACTTTCAGATTCAACCCTCTTTCGGATTAACCCACAAGCTCGTCAGTGGCACTAGCTGTACGTAACGACTACCCAAGTATGAGCAAGATAAAGGCAGGTCGACGAGCGAACTCATCCGGACACGACAAAGTCTATAAGTGACATTCACCGTACAGTCTGGTCTCTTCGTCAAGGAGTATCACATACCAGGTCTGGGGAGTGGAATCTGTCAGACCCCCAATAACCCGATAAATCGTACTGACAAAGGACTCATAACCTAAGAGATACAACTGGTAACACTTACCAATTTATCTCTATTGTTGTGGCCATGGACTTCAGGTTATATTCGTGTCCTATACAGTGCGATATCGACTCTCAATACCGGGAGTGACGAATTCTCTTGACCGCTCAATGCCTCCATGTGCTTCGGGACTGTACCCAATTAAAACCTGTTTGCACGACTCGGTAGAGTCATGGTAGGGTAGTAATCTAAGTACAGTGGGAACACACACGAGGCATTGTGGCGATTTCAGGTCTAGGGACTTCCCTGTACTCATGTCACCAGAGAACTGCTATCTGACATTGGTATAATATCATCTAGGAGTTCTCGGCGAGCCCGTTCAGTGTAACTCATCTAATGAGCACATGTATACAATCATCAGTGTCAAACACCAATGACTATAGGATCAGCCATCGTCCCGTACAGGGTCATGAAACGTATGCACTAGTCTAAACTGGAGTACCGATGCACAGTCTCGATACCCCTACGATTAGGGACATTTAAGGATGTGCTTATGAGCTATCAGGCCCCACTAGTATGATCTGTATCATAATCTTAATAGTCAAGCAAGGATCCTATGGACTTTATCTCACGTATTAGCGATACGCGATAACTAGTAACACGTATTCACATGACATATAAAAACAAACCAGATAGCATACTATCATCTCGAGTAAGACTGTTCTTGGTATAGGCCCTCCTCGAATTCAGTAATCGCATTCCTGCAACTACGATAATTGTCTTGAGGGCACCTATATCCAACATCATGTATCGTTAATACATAAGATAAAGCTCATAAGATCTTTACTTGACTACCATGATTATGATAGGGATCATACTAGTGGGGCATTGTAGTTTATAAGCACATCCTTAAATATCCCTAGTCATACGAGTATCGAGACTGGGTATCGATACTCCAGTTTAGACTAGTGTATACGTTCCATGACCCTGTAAGGGGCGATGGCTGATCCCATAGCCATTGGTGTTTGACAACGATGATTGTATACATGTGCTCATTCGATGAATTACACTGGATGGAGTCGCCGAGAACTCTTAGTTGGTATTATATCAATGTCAAATAACAGTTCACTGGTGACATAAGTACAAAGTAGTCCCTAAACCTGAGATCGCCATAATGTCTTGTGTGTTCCCACTGTACGTAGATTACTACCCTACCATGGCTCTACTGAGTCATGCAAACAGGTTTTAGTTGGGTCCAGTCCCGAAGCACATGAAGACAGTGAGTGGTCAGGAGAATTCGTCACTCCCGGTATTGGGAGTCGATATCGCTTTATACAGGACATGACTATAGACAGAAGTCCGTGGCCACGGCAGTAGAGATAAACTAGTAAGTGTTACCAGTTATATCTCTTTGGTTATGAGTTCTCTGTCGGCATGACTTATCAGGTTATTGGGGGTCTGACAGATTCCACCCCCAAGACCCAGTATGCGATACTCTTTGACGAAGAGACCGGACTATACGGTGACTGTCACTTATAGACTTTGTCGGGTCCGGATGAGTTCACTAGTCGACCTGCTTTTATCTTGCTCATACCTGGGTAACCGTTACGACAACTAATGCCACTGACGAGCTTGTGGGTTAACCCGAAAGGGGGTTGAATCTGAAAATGTTTCAGATTCAATCGGATGCGATCATATATAACCTACTGCCAGTGTATTGACAGGTTTTTAGAGTTCTGCAGCGAAAGTGCCTGCCCGGGAAAAACGCGATGTGACGTGCGTATAGGGATACATGCATGAGTTTGATTGAACATGTATATTGGATATACACGTTTATTCGGATGACTGTTATACCAGCCGGTTTAAAAGCCGAAATATCAAGTCAAGTGTTGACTTGATAACCGTATTAATGATGTGATTTCTAGTATAGTGTATATGATACACACACTCTCTAAAGTATATGATACCGAGAAGACATCAATGGCGTTTCTTGTATGTGATACATGATATGTACGTGTATGAGATACATGTACTAATGATTATTTTATATATATATATATATATATATATATATATATATATATATTAATTCCCACCATTTTATATTATGTGTAAATTAATATACATTTATATATGTATGTAAATATACATATATTATTTATTTATTATACTTTATCGATGGTGGAGCCCACTCTCTCTCTCTCTCTCTCTCTTATGTGTGTGACACACACATGAGAGAGAGGATGGGAGAGTTTAGGTGTCATTTGTATATGACATGGATGGAAAATAATAAGGGGGATGATAATTCATTATTTTTCCAAGTCATCAAATATCTTCTTCCTCCTTCTAGAGCTTTTGCTCTCTAGATTAATGGAAAGTATAGCCATGGTGAGAGAGTGACAAAAAGATAGAGAACCCATCGTTCACATCGTTTCTCTCTACGCCTATCTAGCCTCAAGAGGAAGTTTCTCCGCCGGTGATGGAGTTGGAGTTTGGACAGCCTTCTTTCAATGTGGATCATCTAAAGCGAGGCTGTAGGCATTCAGACAGGTCCGGGAGCTCACAAAATCTAGACGGGATCTTCCGAGATCAGTAGGAAACGCTACAAAGGTTGTAGCACCTCTCTACTCTTTTCTAATTTGCACATTGTATTGTCTTTGATGATCTTGGTGATGGATTGGGGTTATGCGTTGTAAAATTGTTGTTTTTCAAATTCCGTCGCGGCCGTGATTGTTATGACCCTAACCCCAGTCCACTTACAGGTTGTACCGCATGAAAAGCACAGAAGTATTTCATCCGTATACCAAAAATCCAGGCCTAACAGAGTACAAATGCGCGATTTCCATAGCCTTCAAAACGGAAACTCCATCCTTAAGCACATCATGCAATGGCTGGACTACTCTCGAAGGTTCTTTGCTAGTATTCAGAACCCTGTCAATGAAGGTCATACTGTCCTCCATAAGGCGTGGACGCAGGAGCAATCGCCGAGCCGCCCATTGCGTTAGATCCGGAGAAGAAGCGTCAACCAACTTCATAACCCGCAGGAAGTTATATCCATTATAAAATCTGGGTCTCTTGTGCTCACCAAAGGCACCCAGCACATGCATCTCGATCCATAATGTAAAATAATGGAAAGGGAAGTTTATGGGCTCCACACCCGGCTGGGCGGTGTCAGCTGCCATGCTTAAACCATTATACAAATGGGCTAATCCCGCAACACTGACGGCCATACGTGTTCCCTTCGTGATATGATAAGCTGGGTAAAAGACAAACGGTCTCATGAACCGAGATGTATAGGAAGTGCGAACCAGCTGAGCCATAAACCAATGAAGCCCACAAGAAACGTCTCCTCATCAATGTCCGGGGCAGCAATTTCTTCAAAGGAAGTGACGGAGATATCTAGAATATAGAATTGCTTTAGATCCTCGTCGCAATTCGGCAATTTGTCTAAGCTAAACCCGAAGGGATGATAAAGCTTTGCAAACTTGCAGTCTTCTTGGACAAAACGTCTGCGCGAAAGAAACGGGCGATGAAATCTACAAAGCTGACTTCATGTCCTCCTGACTCTAAATATAAGCTTTCGTAGATATTCAACAATTTGATGAGACTCGGGAATTTATGTCGGATGTCGTTCTCAAGTGTAAAGCCGATGACAACCAATTCTGTGGCGAAGGTGTATTCGTCAGGAGGAAGTACCTCATCATAGTGCTCCCCCCTGATGGGTAATCCAGAGATTTCTAGAAATTCTTCCTGAGAAATCGACACTTCCTGGTCCAATAATAGAAAGGTGTGGGTCAGGATATTCCATTGTTCCAAAAATGACTTGACCCACGATACGAAAGGGGTATGATAATAAAATAGAAATGCGTACATCGCCGGATAAAGTCCAGTCTTCAGCAACAATGACTTCTTAGCGGATAGAACATAATGAGCCCAAGCGAGATAACCTGTCGGATGTCGTAGGGTCACTCCTATGGTATAAACCTAACCATACGGTCGCGCTTCTCCTTAGTATATTCGACGCCCCAAAATATCTATAGCCATTAGTGGATGAACCGGTATCGATGTTATAGACGGTTGAAGACGGCCGTTCACAGTCCAATTAGTTTCCTCCACCGCATAAGGAGTCGGCGGAAGGTTCGTGTACTGAATCGGAGGGATTGGCCCTGACGGTACTTCACAAGTAAAGCTGCAACGTCCACGGATAATGTAACTATACCATGCTCCCCATAAATGAAGGGATTTCTGTTCCAGATTGTGGTCCTGAATTAAAGTGAGGACTTCATGATCAGTAGGCGCATCAACAAAAGCACTTTCTGAACAAACATAAGGGAGGTAGGAAATTGAAACCATGGTACCTGAAAAGAAACCAGGTGAAAAATTAGCAAGAAGTGTGAGAATCACTAAATATAAAAACTAATGGACCTCACAGAATCAAGATGGCGGCTTATTAATGATTGGAACATGTGCCCAGTAGAGAAATCTAAAAAGATTCTCTAAGGCTGGTGTTAATAATAAATTTTTTCAGAGCTGAGCTCTGTTTTATAAAATGGTATAATACCAAAAATTTCCCTAAAAGGAAAAATAATTGAGATTAGAGCCAAGCTCTACAGAATATATAGAATAAAGGGGAATTAAACCCTAAAAGTCCCCAAAAAAAGGGATTTAACATTAAAGATCATCAGAGTAAAGCTCTGTTGAATTAAAATAAATGAAATCCCCAAAGGGGATATGATCTAAAATCAAAAAAAAATCGGAACTAAGTTCTATGACAACAAATGAAGTCAAAAATCTCAAGAAATTCCCAAAGGAATATGTCAGAGCAAAGCTCTGTGGCCAAAATGGAGTTGAACTCCAAAATTCCTGAAGAACAATATTTCAAATACAAGAGCTAAGCTATATTGAAGAAATCTCTTACCAAGAAAATTTTGGTAGAGTAAGTCTGCAATGCAGATTTGTGGAAAAAATGAAAAACTAAGCTTCACGACAAAGCAAAACTTTAATAGAGAATAAAATGCTCAAGAAAGAAGAAGAGATGGAGACGCAGTTGTCGCCTAGGGCTTAATGCCCTATTTATAAAGAGATGGGGTCGATTCAAATTCCCTATATCCCGAGGCGGATGCGACAGCTTAAAGGCTGGACACCGTTGCACTCACGTGCAAGCCAGGTGAGAACAACGGTGGGGGCATTTGTTCCCTCATAAAAATAGGGCAGCGCCTCATGTGTCAGACACGTGAGTGTTCTGCGTGCAAAGCACGTGGGCACCTATCTCTGATAGGATTAAATTCTAAGGCGGCGCCTTACGTGTTATACGTGTGAGTGCCTATGTACAAAGCACGTTGACGCCTGTCTCTGATAGGATTAAATCTTAGAGCTGCGCATCACGTGTTAGGCATGCAAGTGCCTGCGTGAAAAGTACGTGGGCGCCTGTTTCTGATACGATTAATTCTATGACATCGCCTCACATGTTAGGCATATGAACGCCGGCGTGCAAAGCACGTGGGCATCTGCTTCAGAAAGGATCAAATCATATGGGTATGCCCACATGCATAGCACATAAACGTCGGCGCCCAAAGTTGAAACGGTTTTACTTCAAATAGAATTAAATTCTACATGGAAAAATATTCCCCTAAATAAGAAAGATATTCTCTGTTAAACAGAAAGACGTGAGATCAAAGTTCCAATGGTGGAATTAAATTCTATTAGAGAAAAATATCTCCCTGATCTTCCTAAATAAAAAAGATATGCTCTGAACCCTTGGATTAAAAAATCCAATGGTGATTAAAAATCACCGTTTGAATCAAGAGATATAATTAAATTCTATATGGGAAAATATTTCCCTAATCTTGTTCAAAACAAGAAAAATATATTCTGTTAAACAAAGAAGCTTGGATCTAAGATCCAACGGTGATTAAAAATCACCACTTGATTATGAAATCAAGTCGAGATCTCTTAAATAATGGATCCTCTCAACTAATCAACAGTTTTCCTTACCAATATAAAGGACCTAGGACTTCAGGTCTCAGAGGGAGAAAACCCTCTGTAAACTTCTGTAAAAAAGAGATAGAACCGGCAACTGAGAATTTAATTCTCTTTCTGAAGAAAATCTTCTTGTTCCTCTCAAACCCTAGATAAAGAAAAAAAAGCGGAGATCAAAACATCTCCTTCGCCTATCATACATAGATACTAGGGTTTAACCCTTTATAAAGAATTTAGTTCCTTCTCTGGATCTGAGATCCGCAAGACAAATCTCCTATAAGTTGAGAATTTAATTCTCGTCGGGAAGATCTTGTTCTTCAGACTAAAGATCAAGGGGAAAACTAAACATGAGAAAAGAAACATGAAAGAGAATAATGGAATTTATATTCCAGGAATTTATTTTCTCTAAAAATAAGGTTTAACCCTTCAAACAACTTAGTTCTCAAAAATCTGATACCAAATCTTGGTGATCGTTAATGGACAAAACACCAGTAATAGAAGTTTGACTTCTCTCAAAAAAATAAGCAGAGATTTAATCTCTAAAGACACAGCATCTCACGTGATATCCACGTGAGCGCTCAAAAGATTTTATGGACATAGCGCCTCATGTGATATCCATATGAGCGCTCAAAAGATCCCATGAAGATAGCGTCTCATGTGCCACATGCGTGAGCGCCCATAAATAAGGACCCAGCGCCTCACGTGATTTACATGTGAGCATTTAAAACTAAGCGCCTCATGTGATATCCACATGAGCGCCGCGTAAAAAATTGCTTAGCGCTGATAGGGCAACGCCCAAGCTTGAGCGCCTCACGTGACACCATGTGAGCGCTAGAGCAAAATTTGGATATTATATCCATGGTCAAAAGACTAAGTGCTTAGCACTATTGGATAATGAAAAAGCCTGAGACTGAGCCCTAATATAGGATGAGCCTTTGAAACTTCATATTCCTTGAGCCCATATTGCTCATCACAACCAAGCCCATATGCTCATCTCTGTTAATGGATCTTAACAAAATTTAATGATCCTTAACCATGTTTCTAAGTCGATTTTAGTCTTATATAAGACAAATGTATCCTTAATTAGAATAAATTGAGCTCATATGCTCATATATTTAAGTCGATCTTAATCTAAAACCAAATTAACGGTCCTTAAATAAAATAAAATATCTCCTAAACTAATGAAACATATGACCCAGGTTCAAACCCAAATCTAATATACGGATTTGGACTAATCTACGCCCTGCAGTCGATGATATAAACTAGTTTTCGTATACAATTCATGGGTAACTATAACAAACAATATATATATATGACACGATACGAAGTGACTTACCAGAGCAGGTGAAAGTGGTTATCGCAACACGATAACGTAATTAACTGCAGGGGCTTGCGCCTGCAAGGAAGAGCATCCCTACAATCAAAAACCCCTCACAAATGAGGTGGGATCTGATAAAGTCACGCTACATCGGTCTCATCTGTCCAAACCTCCGATATACGGTGCCATAAATCAACTTGGTATCTTCGAAAAGGTGGACGGATATGTTCCAAATAGTATTTGTTCCCAAATTTAGGCTAGACGTCCTCCGCGTCTCAGTCCAGTCTTCGGCGGTAAACATTCACGTATGAAAATGAATACTTTAAAATAAATAAATAAAACTACCATTCCATAAAACTTTCAAAACCATGCCTTCTATATTTCATGCAATTGCTAGATGTATGTAAATGAATTTCTTGACATATTAACAAAACAAGTTCGAGATGTTATATGCAAATTAACAAATAAATACCACGTCCTTACTTGATACTTGATGGTAGTTTATAAATTATAGAGCACGGGATAACGACCTACCCCATACGCACACATAGAAATCATAGCACACTTATATGTCTCGCGTTTTAATTTCTAAAAGAACCAGTTTTCATGAAAATGCCATCAAGTTCAAAATACGAAATTTTAATCGATAACTTTTTCCCTTGGCAATTACGACCTCACAACCTCGTTAGGGGAGACCTTTTGAAGATGGTTTACATTATCTCACATCTTGGGTCGAGTGAGCGAGATTCGAACTCTTCATGGAGCGTCGATCTCAAAAGAAAAGAAAATACGGTTTTTAAAAAAAAATTAAACAAATTTGAAAATAACTTAAATCGTATATTCATAAGAAAAAAACAAATTTGTAAATTAAATTTTAAATAAAATACTTTAAAACGAAAAGATTAAGTTTTTATTAAAATACCTTAATTTTTCAAATGATAGATTTTTTCAATAAAATACTATAAATTTTTAAAAACTAGGTTTTATCACTAAAATACCAAACAATCAAAAATATTTTTTTTTAAAACCCTTAACATTCTAATTAATATATTTTTACCATAAACACCCTCGAGATTATTTTCAAAATAGAATATTTTACATAAAATCCCCTCGAGAATTTAAATATTTATTTTACATAATACTACTAAATCATAAATGACACCTTTCATAAATACCTTAGAATTCCAAATACTAGTATATGTTACGTATTTAGGTTGCAAATTGGTTTAAGTGACGTCTTCTCTCGACGGGCCTCAGGGTGCATGAGACAATGACGTGTTGGAGATAGTGCCCTCAGAGTCAATTATTGGATCACAGGCACGTGATTGCAATGATTGAGGGGAGGACCTGTCCCAGTAAGACAGTCTTACTCAAGATGATAGTATGCTATCTGGTTTATCTTTATCATCGTGTACTGCTTTAGGTGACCTTACGAGTCGCTATTACACGTTGATAGAGCCCCTAGGATTCTTGCTTGACTACCAGCAGTATGAGGGCGATCATATACGTGAGAGCTGGAGTCTATAAGTACATTCTTAAAAGGTCCCTAGTCGTGGGAGTTTCGAGACAGGGCATCGATTCTCCAGAGTAGACTAGTGTATACAGTCGAGACCCTGACGAGGGGCGGTGGCCGGTCTCACAAGCCACTGGTGTCAGTTGGTTCACCTAAGATGTATACAGGTGCTCATTGGGTTATGAGTACACCGGACAGGACTCGCCGGGAACCTGCTAGTGGGGATTATATCTGATGTCAGATAGCAGTTCGCTGGTGACATGTATACAGGTTAGTTCATCGACCTGAGATCGTCATTTGTCTCGTGTGAGTTCCCACTGTGCTTTGATTACTACCCTACCACGGCTCAAAGGAGTCGTGCAAACAGGTTTTAGTTGGGTACAGTCCCGAGCCACATGGAGGCAGTGAGCGGATCTGCAAGGGTTTGTCTCTCCCGGTATTGGGGGTGAGGTCGCGCTGTAACTAGGAGAGCCAGAACATGAAAAGTCCTTAGCCAAGGCAGGAGATTTGCTGGTAGGTATTCTAGTAGTATCTCAGGGTGTTCTGGGCTACAATCCGACACGACTTGTACCGCTTTTGGGGGTCTGACTTTTACCAACCCGCTAGGCCCGCCATGCGATGCTCATAGACGAACGGACCGGACTGTACAGATATTGTCACTGACAGGCTCAGTAGGGTGTCAGGATGAGTTCGCTCATCAACGTCCCTTTTACTCAATAGCTGGTAGCCCGTCACGTATGGCTAATACCTCTGACGTGCTAGTGGTTAAATCCACAGCCATAGTATTGACGAGTCTTTAGAGTCCACCACACTAAGTTACTCAGGTTTCGGGCGAAACACTGTAGAGGCCGTATGGAGATATGGCAGGGTTCGATCAGATACGTGCGGTATTGCACGGATCGTGATTGGACGGTTTTTACTAGCCGGCTTTGGCTTAAGCCGGATCCTAGTATTAGATAGTGTAGATTTTGTCTCTTTGCATTTGTGTTCAGTGGGAATACAAATGCGGGCATGTATTTGCAGTAGCGAGGTTTTCCTGTAATTTATTATGGGATCGGTTTTCTGGAGTTGCCAGTTTGCATTCCGTTCCAGCCGGTTTTTCTTTGTTCCTCCGCGGCCGGACTTTCCAATGGAGGAGTAATTTGCAATTGTGCAAATTACTCTTTATGGAGGGCTTTCATGCATATGTGAGGCATCATGAGTGCTCTTATCATCATGAGATTCCATTATGGTCTTTTCTTTTGCTTTTGTGTGATGGTGTTTTGATATGATGAGATTTGAAAATGGGTGTGACATATATTCCTTTTTTAATCACATTTTCTTCACATGTTTTGCTCTTGCAATTTTTCTCCTCCATTCTTGAGATGAAGCCGGCCATTCTTGAGGGTAGGAGATGAGAGAGGTTTTCATTTTTGGGTGAAGAAATTTTCATTATCTCATATTTCCTCTACTTCTCTACTTGGCACAAAAATCTCCAAAGTTTATTCTTTCACTTCCTCCACATCCATGGCAACTTCCATAAGCCCCAAAGAGACAAGTTTCTACACTAGTCTACAGCAAACCTTGGACGCGTCGGCTAGCCAACTTCGCGCCCGAGTTGCCTCGGTCCAGAGGTGGGAGCCCGTAAAAGCATCCGGCTACGTGGTGCCCTTTCCGACGAGGACGTGACGGACGGAGATTCCGAGGGGGATCGGAGTGGAGACGAAGACCGAAGGACACGGATCGCTTGGTATACTTCTCTACCCGTTTTTAGTTTGCTGGTAGCTAGGTTAATGGCCCGATCCGGGTGAAAAGTGCGCGGTGGTGCCGTTTCAATAGTTTTTGAAAGTTTTTGTTTCCGCGTCTCCGGTGTCGGATCGACGGCCGGGGCGCCGCCGCAGACTTACATGATGCACCACTTGCCTCTCCTTAAATGTAGATCGTAATTACAGGGAAATAAAATCTCTTGAATTCGAACTTGAACTATATACTCGAAACCTGATATGAATACACGAACTCAATAATTATACCTGAACCTAACTTGATTCGAATCATTAATACAACTGACATGACACGCACTTGACATAACTACATGAACTCAATATTGATATTACATCACCATTCGTATTCATGGATTCGACCATGACTCGTAACATTAATTATAGACTAATATACATGGTATGTTGGGGTAGTTTAAATGTGAATCTAATGAAGCCTCAGGAGTCCTCCTAATTTATGAATTCATGTCTATTAACACATGCAATTTATCATGAGGGCGCATATTTTCAAGCCCATGGACAATAGCCTGCTGGGTTTGGAATACTTCAACATTAGGTTAAAGTCCCGCTACTAACTCTTGATTCGGGCCCATAGTTTCTTACCCCTGAACGATAACCTGTTGGATTCGAGAATACTTTTGAGATTGGTTGACATTCACACTTGAACTCACATTAATTAGCTTACCTTTATGAAGACCCTTATAAGACACAATGCCTCATGTTCACTCACACATACTCATTACCTGTTATGCCATTCATGCCATATTATTTTTCATTTTAGGCCTGTTATACATCATTTGCTTTAGGGGACTTACCGAGCGCAAGTTTGCTGATGGGCATTCCACCTATTTTTACTTTCTTTGGAATGTTCGTTAGATGATTTAGAGACCGAGGAAGTAGACCCAACTACCGAGGATTACGACTAGCTTACTTCTCAAGCAGTTCCTTAGGTTTTCCTTTCAGTTTCAGTACCATTATGCCACTTGTTTAGGCATTTTATGTTATTTTTATTTTCTTTTCAGAACATCTATCAATGAAATTATAGTTTGTGGAATGAATGTAAATAAAGTAGTTTGTTGACAATTTCATACTCTTATTATTCTTTGCTCTGTGTATAATTGGTTATTTATGCTTAGCATATTTATTTTGAGCAATGACATTCTTAAAATAAATATGTTGCACGCTTGGCACATGACCGTTACCGTTCTTTAGGAAGCGGGGCGTGACTGTAAGGTGTTTTTCGTCACCCCATTGAGATGGGAATGCGCGTGCTTGTCAGGCATGTACAAATTCTCTCTGCATGGGATAGGCTGGAGTTTAATGATTGTGGGGATCCAAATTTCCGGCAGCTACAGACTAAGCTACCGTTAATTACCCCTCGCTTTTGGAGCGGGAGAACATCCGATTAACAAGTCAAACAGATCATGCGAACTCAATATGCATTATGTGCTTATTGTATTTGGGAACAATTTTGAGGGTGCTTCGGGCATATCGGGAGCTTCACAGTATTTTTACGGGGGTCTCGCTACCCGGATAGCAGGTTGAGGGTTAAAAGGGCTAGCAGCGCCCTCGCAGGGTACGGGGTAGCGCCTCATTAGAAAAAAAAATTAATGGGAGAGGTGATGAGTGTATATATGTGAAGTGCGCGCGTGGCAAGGGTTGTCACGCCCCGCTTCCCAGAGTACGCTAAGATAAGCACGTGCCATAGCCAACCATGCTACCTGTGGATAGGAAAAATCCTTTCACAGTTACATTACGGCTGTAGAGACATCAAGAACAGGAAAGTAAACTAAACTATCTAGTACATGTCCATAAGCCAGAGTAAATGAGTCAAGAAATGATATAATATGCGGAAGCAAAAGATCCAATAAAAGAATAAACTGGAATGTACGTCCCATAATGCGGGCTCACATCAGGAAAGAAAATATACCGAAAATAAAAGAACTAACTACTAGCAAGTCCTCACTGCTCAGCCTGCTGACTGAAATACTCCTGCTCGGACTGTAGCAAAGGTAAGGAATCTGGGCCATACAAAACCCAGACGTCAATGCGCCATAATATCAAGCAAAACTATAAACAGGGGCAGCAATACATGCAGGTATGAGTTTAAATAATAAAACAGGCATAACAGCGATATAAGTAAGGATAGTGGGGTAATGTGTAGTGAGTAATCTAAACTGGTCTATTGAGTTAACTACTCTCAAGTCTTTGAAACCAATTTGATGAATCATCGATGTAACTCAATAGTATCCCGTGCGTGCCCGGGATCACGGTGAAGATTCTCGGGCTGAAACCGAGACATGCCGCTAGGCACTAAAAGAAAAAAGGGTAACGATGAATGATGTCAACAGCATCATCCCAAGGCTGGCCTAGCCTCTAAAAAGGTAATGGGTAACGATGGATGATGTCAGCGGCATCATCCCAAGGCTAGCCTAGCCTCTAAAACTGATCAGTAAAGGTATCGAACTGTCGAGTTACGAGTCAGGTTTCATCATTGATTTCCCCATACCCCCAAGTTGTGTATTCAAGTCAAGTATTGATAAATCTAGAGCTAATGCCAACACAGGATCAAGTAGGTACAGGTTTGTCTGAATAGACAACAGGAAATGTCCGTAGGGACAACAGTTTAGGTTTGTTGGCATTAGTAACAAGATCAGGTAACAGGTAAAGCCATGGTACATCAGGTCAATTCAGGTAGTATATAGGTATCGTGTCATGTCAAGAGGTGCACGGTACCATGTCGTGACAAGTAGTAGGTGTAACAAGTCATGTCAGGGGTGCACAAAATGTCATGTGGGTGCTCATAATCAAACTAACATAAGCATGGGTATACAAAACAAGCATGGGGTACTAATGGAACAATAAAATGGAACATTGCAATGTGATATGCAATCAGGTACAGATTAAGGCATATAGATGCACAGTTATGATTAGGGTTAAAGTTAAAGTTCCAATACTAATTAAACTACAATATTTCAAATGTGGAATGTTAATATTTCAATGTTATACATACAAGTGATCTATGGATGCAATAATATGTATACTAGACGAGATGGATGCAAACGGGTGTTTGAAAGGTTATAAACTATTTTATGGTACTATGGGCTATGCAACCAAGCACTATGATATAAATATGAGCGTGGGCACAAAATATTGTAATCTAACATGCAACCAGGTATGTTTTATAATCAACTCTAAAAATGATATAAACGGGACATCGAATGGTAAAATGTAATATAGGGCACTAAATTCAAACTTCATGGTTAATATATATCTAAATAAATATGAAATATTATAAATAGCATGCAGCAAGTTTTACTTGCCTCGACGGATCAAGAAACGGGTAAACGGAACGTCACACGTCGACGGTAAAAGTCGCGATGCGCGTACGATATACAGAACGAATCCAAACAACGCACAAGAGGATCACACGGGTCAGAAATGCTTGCTGGGTCGTCGACGGCACGGCCGGATTCCGGCAAACAAAACAACAGTGAACAATCAAGAAAGAAATGCATAAGGAAAGTGAAGAAGAGAAGAAGAAGAAGATCTTACTGTGGTAGGTGCTCTGAGATTCCAGGGGAGTCGGCAAGGGGCGACGACGACGAGGGGTTGCCGGCGAAGGGTAGAGGCTGCGGTTTCCGGCTAGGGTTTGGGTGTGCAGGGATCTTGGCGACTAGGTTTTTTTTTCTTGGGGTAGGGTGAGTAGGGATCTGTTACGGGGAGAGGACAGAGGAGGAAGGAGAGAAGAGAGAATAGGAAGAAGATGATGATGGTGAGATGAGGTCGACGGCGATGGGAAGGTACTGGATTTAAAGGGTTCTCGGGGTTTCTTTGGGTGCAGTGGGTTTACTCGAGGAAGAAGGAAGAAGAAGGAGATGATGGAGATGAGGGTGCTGAGGAGACGAGGAGGGTGTCGACGAGGGTTGAGGAGCATAGGAAATAAGGTTAGGGTTGATGGAGGCGGCAGAGCTAGGATGGGTTTCTCGTGCTCGTGGGCTCGGGTTTAAAAAGAGAAGAGAGGAAGAAATAAGGAGGGAGGTGACGGTATCGCGTCGGGCGGTGACCCGACTCGAGAAGCGAACAGTGTTCGCGAGAGGAGAGAGAGGGGGCGCGAGAGGAGAGAGAAAGGGGGGAGAGAGAGAGAGACGTGAGGGGAGAGGGAAAGAGAAGAGGAAATAAAGGGGGAGAGAAAGTGTGGGGCCCAGCGCAATCAAATGAGAAATTTGATTGGCTCGGGAAAGGAGTGAGAGGATTAGGATTTTAGATAAAAGTTTTAAAAAGATTTAAGTTAGTTTCAAAGAATTATTCTGAGCTATTATAATAGATTTAAAAAGATTTAAATAATTGGATTTTTAGCGGGAAAAAATATTTCAAAATGCGTCCGGGTCGGGTCTAAAAATTTAGATTTAAGATACTAAAAATAATTGCAACTTCCAAATATTAAAATGAATGTTCAGTTAACAAAAAAATGTATACCCCCAAGAACGGACGCCCGTACGTGCGCGTAGCTATCCAAACACGTCCGTTTCACTGAACGGGACGAGAACAAGATGCGCGGACGCTACCACGGGGTTAGGGGTATCATGCAGGCTATGAAATTTAATTTTAATCTATTTTACGTGATCTAAAATGTTATATGTAAAATACGCGATGCTAGGTGAAATGTTAATATGCAATATACATGAGAAGCACGTGTCTAATTAACAGGACAGAGTAGTTTAGGAATATGAGTCAACCAGTTCAAGCAAGCGGGTCAGGTCGAGTGCAATGTAAAAGTAAACTGCCATTCGCATCCAAACATGATAAATCAATAAAACACCACAAACAAACAAATACGGCAACAGAAATTGGTATAACTGAACTCGATTGTTACATTATACCCAACTACAAAAAGAATTTCGTCCTCGAAATTCCAAGAACAAGAAAAGATAAACAATTAATCAAACTACAAGAATAGATGCGGAAATTTCTGCCGGATTTCATCTTCTCGTTCCCAAGTTGACTCTCCATGTGAGCGATTACCCTAAGAAACAAGTACAAGAGGGATAACTTTGTTCTTAAGAACCTTTTCACTTCAATCCACAATCGACATCGGTCGCTCCTCAAAAGTCAAATCTTCACGTACAGTCAGCTCTGAATGATCCAATACATATGTTTCATCTCGAACATATTTACGGAGTTGAGATACGTGAAACACGTCATGAACATTCGCCAAGGATTACGGTAACGCCAATCCATACGCCCCTTCTCCAACACGCTCCAAAATCTCAAAAGGTCTAACGAATCGAGGACTAAGCTTTCCTCGACTTCCGAAATGGATCACCCATCTAGTCGGTGATATCTTCAAGAATACCAAATCACCCATGGCGAACTCTAGAGGTCTTCTCGACGTATCTGCCCAACTCTTTTGTCAGTCTTGTGCTGCTTTCATATGATTCCGGATAGTGTTAACCTTCTCAACTGTTTGCACGATCAAGTCTGGTCCCAATAATATTCGTTCACCAACATCGTCCCAACAAACAGGTGAACGACACTTACGACCATATAAAGCTTCGAATGGAGCCATCTGAATAGTCGCCTGGAAATTGTTGTTGTAAGAAAACTCCACTAAATGTAGATGATCCTCCCATGAACCCTTGAAGTCCAACATGCAAGCTCTCAACATGTCTTCAAGAGTTTGGATCGTTCTCTCCGACCGGCCATCTGTTTGAGGATGATAAGCGGTGCTCAACTTCAAACGAGTCCCCAAACTTTCCTGTAAGCTCCTCCAAAAGTGTGATAAGAAACGAGTGTCACGGTCGGACACGATGCTCACATGTACTCCATGCAATCTTACAATCTCCTGCATGTACCGTTCTACCAAAGTTTCTGTTGATTGACCAACTCGAAAAGAGATGAAATGAGCTGCCTTGGTCAATCGATCAAAAATCACCCAAACTGCATTGTTGCCTTTTGGACTCCACGGTAGAGCCGTCACGAAATCCATGGTTATATGTTCCCACTTCCACTGAGGAATCGGAAGTGGTTGCAATAAACCAGCAACCCTTTGATGTTCAGCCTTAACTTGCTGACACACCAAGCACTTTGCCACAAAGCGGGCAATCTCCTGTTTCATGCCATCCCACCAGAAATGCTGTCGTATATCTCAGTACATCTTCGTGCCTCCTGGATGTACGGAATATGCTGAACTATGTGCCTCCTTCATAAGTTCTTCACGAATATCTCCCTTTGGCACACACAAACGGCTACCATATCGCAACGAACCATCTTCATGGATCAGTAAGTCTGTTCGAAGTCCAGCTTCAACCTGTTCTCGAAACTTTTGCAATCTAGGGCCATGCGATTTCGCTGCTTTAATATTCTCGATCAACGACGAATGTACCTGCAGCTGCATCAACTGTCCCGAAGAATGCGGTAGCACAACCTCCAAATCAAATCTTCGAAAGTTTTCAATGAGTTCCTTCTGTGCAGTCAACATCTGAATTGCTGGTAACCGGCTGAGCGCATCCGGCACGACATTAACTTTCCCCGGATGGTACTTAAGATCAAGATCGTAGTCAGCCATCAGCTCCAACCATCTGCGCTGCCTCATATTAAGCTCCTTCTGCGTGAACACATACTTCAAGCTTTTATGATCGGTGAAAACCTCAACCCTTTCGCCCAATAGGTAGTGTCTCCAAATTTTCAAAGTAAAAATCACAGCTGCTAGCTTCAAGCCATGAGTTGGGTAATTATTCTCATAGGTTTTCAACTATCTCGATGCGTACGCTATAACCTTCCCATGCTACATCAAAACAAATCCCAATCATTTCCCAGATGCGTCGCTGAATCACCAATCCTCCGGAACTGTCTGGTACAGTCAGAATAGGAGCGGTTATTAATCTCTGCTTCAACGCCTCAAAAGCTGACGCACACATATCCGTCCACACAAATGGTACCTCCTTGCGCGTAAGCTTGGTCAACGGTTCCGCCAGACGAGCAAAATTCTCCACGAACCTTCTGTAATACCCAGCGAGTCCAAGAAAACTTCTTATCTCCGCAACATTCTTCGGAATCGGCCAATCTCGAACTGCTGCAATCTTTTCGGGATCAACGGCGATTCCATCGCCCGACACGACATGCCCCAAAAACTTCACTTCTTCAAGTCAAAACTCGCACTTGCTCATCTTTGCATACAATTGTTCTTGCCTCAAAGTCTGCAATGCGATCTTCAAGTGTTCTGCATGATCTTCAATACTCTTCGAGTAGACCAGAATATCATCAATGAACACCACAATAAACTGGTCCAAGAATGGTGAAAAGATTCGGTTCATCAAGTCCATAAATATTGCTGGTGCATTCGTTACTCCGAAGGACATCACTAAGTACTCGTAATGTCCATACCGAGTTTGGAACGCCGTCTTGCAAATATCTTCTATTTTAACTCGGACCTGATGATATCCGGATCGCAAATCCAGCTTCGAGAATACCCTCACGCCACTAAACTGCTCAAACAATTCGCCAATGCGAGCGATCGGGTACTTGTTCTTAATAGTCACCCGGTTTAATTCTCGATAATCGATGCGCATTCTCCTTGTGCCATCCTTCTTCTTGACTAGAAGAACTAGAACTCCCCAAGGCGAGTTACTGCTTCGAATCCAACCCTTCTCAATTAATTCAGTAACCTGCTTCTTAACTTCTTCCAACTCTACTGATGTCATTGGATAGTACGCTTTAGAAATTGGCGCTGCACAAGGAACAAGATCAATTGCGAACTCCACGTCTCGCTTCGGCGGTAAACCTGATATGTCTTCAAACACGTCCATGAAATCTCGAACAACAACTGGCGTTTCATCTTGAGCAACCTCCATCGACGAAAGAACATTAGTTGTCAGCCTAGCCCTAAACTCGACTGGCCCGACAGAACCGCTTCCTCCAGTAAAGATAAACTCTGGATGTCCCGGAATCTGGAAAATTACTTTCTTTGCCCTACAATCAATGTGAGCATGGAAAGTGCTGAGAAAATCCATTCCCAAGACAACCTCATAGCTGCCTGTATCAATCACCAAGAAATCCGCAAACAGCTCCCATCCACAAACAACAACTGCACAATCCTTACATTCTCTACTAGATATGATCTTCTCATTCCCAGTGTGTATGTCCCAAAAACTAGACAGGGTCGTGCAACTAATCGATTGTGTAGCAATAAACTTGGACAACATAAAACAATGGGATGCACCAGAATCGAATAACGCTAATGCGGGAAAACCATGAATAAGTAGAATACCTGAAACAACTTCTCCTGAAGCTTTAGCTTCCTCAGCCGTCAGGGTAAATGCTCGAGCTTGATTGGATCCCTGAGTCAGCTGCTTCTGTCCCTGAAACGGCATCTGCGGCGACTTCTGAACATCATCTTTCGTGCGAAGCTTCGACGGACAAGCGTTGATAGTATGATCCGCCGATCCACAAACCAAACAAAGTCCCTGCCTCCTTCGACAATCTCTTTGCACATGTCCGGGTAAATGGCAGTAGTTACAAATTACGCTCCTTCTTTGATCAACGACAGCAGGCTTCTTCATAGGTGTTACGCCACGACGGTTCACTAGAATACCTCTGTGTCCATGTGCTCGGTTCGGTGCAAATGCCGGCTTCCGTACAGTAACTTCTGTCTGCTGTGTACTCCCAGTCTTCATAGATAGGCTCTGCTGTTCTCGGGCCGCTGTAAGTACCTGTGAGAAAGTGGTCAAACCCAGGGAGACAATCTGCCTCTGGATGTCCACATCCAAACTGCGCATGAACCTCCTTGCCCTATCTGCATCGTTGGCAACCAGAGGTCCAGCGAATCTACTGAGCCACGTCCACTCAGCTGCATGTACATCTATAGGTGCGCCGTTCTGCTTCAAACTGATGAACCTTTCTTCCATTTCCTCCCGTGCAGTCCGCGGGAAGAACTTCTCTAAGAAACTCTTCGAAAAATCCGCCCACCTGATCGACTTGGGCAAGTGGGTCTCTTCCACAAGCCACCATTCACGGGCATAGTCCACCAAATGGATGCGTACCACATCCACCCTCTTATCTTCTGGGATCTGTGCCGCAATGAGTAAGTTCTCCGTGTCAACCAGCCACTGCTCCGCTGGCAACGGCTCTTCCAGGCCAGTAAAGACAGAAGGACCCAGTCTCCTGAAATCCGCTACGGTTCCCACACGATCCACTGGTCTGGCCATAACATTGTTCACGGACTGCTGAACGGTCCGCAAACCTTCCTGTAAAGAGTCAGCTTGCTGCTGGTTCAGCTCGGTCTGCCGCCTTTGGTTCTCCAACATCCCACGTATTACTCCAAGTATAGCGGCTTCGTCAACACGCCTTTGATACGTTTTCAGATTCGTGTCTGCCATATTCCTGAAATCAAAGCACCAAAAGTATTAGCATGATAACAGATTCAAAATGTAGGTTAAGGATATGAATCGAGGCTAGAACTCCAAGTTACTTAAATAGAGTACCGCATTGTAACCATGCCGCGGTATCATAGCTACAATCACATAACTCCACCTAAGTCGCCTAAGCTCTAGAGATAAACAAAGGAAACCAGGTTTTCGAATCGATATGCAAAGGAAGTTTGCACATCGTAAAAGTAGAATCAGGAGGAGGTTAAGATTCAAAAATGGCAAGACGGTAAGGTGGCAGGACATGTTTCCTAATCACGAGTATTCTGATTCGTGTATTGGGTCCAATACCCAACTATAAAAGAATCAAACCCGATTAACCTATAACCTATGGCTCTGATACCAAAAGAACTATGTCACGCCCCGCTTCCCAGAGTACGCTAAGATAGGCACGTGACATAGCCAACCATGCTACCTGTGGATAGGAAAAATCCTTCCACGGTCACATTACGGCTGTAGAGATATCAAGAACAGGAAAGTAAACTAAACTATCTAGTACATGTCCATAAGCCAGAGTAAATGAGTCAAGAAATAATATAATATGCGGAAGCAAAAGATCCAATAAAAGAATAAACTGGAATGTACGTCCCATAATGCGGGCTCACATCAGGAAAGAAAATATACCGAAAATAAAAGAACTAACTACTAGCAAGTCCTCACTGCTCAGCCTGCTGACTGAAATACTCCTGCTCGGACTGCAGCAAAGGTAAGGAATCTGGGCCATGCAAAACCCAGACATCAGTGCGCCATAATATCAAGCAAAACTATAAACAGGGGCAGCAATACTGTAGCGCCTTGAAAAGTCGTTTTGGTGTTTTCCTGAAAATCGGTGAAAATCGGTATTTTTCCGAAAACCGTCCTTTTTGTTATTTTGCAGTTTAGGACTAATTATACCTAATTTGGATAGGTAATTGCTAGTTTTTAGTAGAAAATGAGTTAATTATGAAAATCTGGTCGTTTAAAATTTTTCCCTAATTTTTCAATTTTTAATATTATTTTAAGCCGGTAAGAAAATACATTAAATTAGCGATAAATACAAATTTAAATGGGCTAAATTTAAGCTTTAAAATCATGTTAATTAAAATCTAGTTGTAACATAAATTTTTAGTAATTTATTTTAAGTTTTAACTAATTTTTACTGTAGAAAACGAAATTTATTGAATTTTAAGCTAAAACTTGCAATTTTGGACTTGTGGGGGGTCTTTTTACATAAAATCTTTTTGTATCCACTCACACTCACCCCCACTCCCTCTAGGCCGGCCCCACCATCATCAAGTCCAGAAATTTCCTTGCCTCACTTTGCCTTTTTTTTCATGTGAAGAAAGGAGGTGTTTTGTGTAGGTTTTAAAATATAGTATTTGGAGGTATGGTGTATTGACTTTGAGGGGGTTTGACTTGGTGATTTTTTTCCACACACCCCACACCACTCCCCTCTCCCTCCTCTGGCTGAGAGCAGCTCCCCCCCCCCCCCATTCCATTACTTCCTTCTCTTTTCTCTCATTTTCTTCAAAAAAATTGCATCAAAATTCAATAAAAATCAACAAATCCTTCACTTTTTCAACACAAAACCTTATTCCCTCTCTTCTCAAACCCAAATTGGTTCAAATCTTGGAGAAAGATGGCATCTTGGGAGGCTTTAGCAACTTAGGGTTTGGGCTTGTGAGGTATAATTTCAATCTTTGGTTAAATTGTAGTTTAAAATGTGCTAATTAGAACTTGAAAATTGTTTTAATGTTAATTTTAGTGCTATTTGCATACTAGTTTTTTTTAAAGTTTGTGGTTTGAAATTTAATTTAGGGTTTAGAACACCATTAAGAGATTAATTAAGCTATTTTGTTACCTAGTTATTTTGTTAGCTTAATCTAAGTGGTTAACTTGCTAATTGGGCTAAATCTAGTGTTAATTTAGTGTTAGTTTCTAATCTAGTTTTTAAAGGTTTATGGTTAGAGTTAAACTAGGGTTTTTAGAAACCATTATTTAGCTAATTAAAGCTAATTAGCTATCTAGTTGTTTACTTAACCAATCTATAGGGTTACTTTGCTTAAGTGGCTTGATGTTATGCTAATCCAAGTTAATCTTGTGTGATATTTTCCTTGTTTTGCTAATTACCAAAAATCAAGAGAAGGGTTGGTTGTGGAAAATATGTTTTGAAGCATAGTTAATGGTTTAAAATTAGTGTAGTGGATATCTAGTGGGTTAGTTTGGATTGTTGTGTTGGATTGTGTTAACTTTGTCGCTAATTGTCGATGTTTGCACCAAATTGCAAATTCTAGCTTACTAGTTTTTATTAAAATATTGTGATGAATTAATTGCGATGTCTTGATGACATTTTTAGCGTATCCTATGACTTTTAGGATGTGTGAGTGCGGATTTTGAGTGTTCGGGTTTTAGTTTGGTCGGGCGACCAATCGACATTTTAGTAGATTTTTGCGATTTTCGCGTCTGTTCCGCGCACTTTGTGCACGTTGTACCTAGCTTGTGAACTATGGTATCTTCGTTTGGGTTTTGCGTCGTTCTTGATATGTAACCTTATGTTTGGTATTGATAATTCCAGGTTCGGTCGCGGAGACGTCAGACGCTGCTCGAAAGGGGAAAGCGGTGATTGGACGTGACTAGCTAGGGATTCCGGTGAGTAGATGTAACATCTACGGGGGACTATCGTTGGATGGCGCAAGTCGCCCGATAGTTTTAGTAGCTTAAAAAGATTTTTAGTAATGTTAGTAATTAGGGGTGTAATACTTGTATGATTAATTGCTATATTCATGCCTTATATTGACATACATATATGAACCCATTCTATAGGACACCTGCACCATTGCCAGGGTTTTTATATGCAGCACGAGCACTATTCATGCTTACACACACACCCTGGTAATTGCCATGCCACCACACTAGATAACCTTTAAATTGAAACATTTTACTATAATTGACACTTAAACTTGTGCTATTGCCTTTAATTCCTTAAAATGAAATCGTAGGATTGCTATTCATGTGCATGTACTTCATCACATTATTTGTTCATGCCTAATCTATTAATCACACATCGCAACTTGATTATTGATACCATATGCATTCATTATCATTGACATATGCGCTTATGAGGATTTCTTGAGATTTTATGATATTTCTGGATTTCGGGGGAAGCCGCAAAATTTCTAAACTTATTATATTTTTAAAATATGTAAATTGCGGTTTTCTGGTGATGTAAGTGTCGTCCACCATGAGTTTGCTGTGGTTTTCGAGACCCGTTTCGAGGAGTTGGATGAACCGTCTCGGGTACATGGTGGGCCCGGTAAGGTACCCCGGGGCAAGAAGCTCGTGTTGCTGACGATGAGCCTGGCAGGGGATGGATTACCTACCGGTGACTTCATTGGGCACGGCGGATATCCAGAGGATACCAACCGGGGCCGCGAGAGGATGAGATATTGATATTGAGATGGGTCAGCCGGATGGCTGAGGCCAGAGACACTATGACATGGATTTATGAGATTTGAGACAGTTTTTAGGTGTCGTTGCTGGACACAGATTGTTGTCGATTCTATGAGTATTATGCTGGCATTTTAAAAGAATTTCAAAAAAAACAAAAAGAGATAAAATGTTTCTTATATATACCTATTGAGACCTCAGATATTCATGTTGCATACATACACCTGCTAGTACACTGATGTTGTATACACACCTGCTAGTGCATCCAGTCATACCTGTATTTTAGATGCTAGGATGCTTGTGTGCATGCATACGATAGCCTTTGTAGATGTTATTTATTACTCACGAGTTGGCAACTCACCCCCGTTGTACCACAGCCTTTTGCAGGTCCGCTCCGTCAGTACAGTAGCGGCGGGCGCACTTGTTTCTTTTGCCTCTTTTGCTTGGACTCGAGGTTTTGCTCTTAGGTGGGTTATATCATTATTTTTGTACCACCTTGTATTTTCTCTGTATCTAGTGTACTCCATCTACTGTATCTACCAGTATTGTTGTATATTGACCTAGAGATGAGACTGTGAGATTTGTGGACTTTTTATGCTGTATTTTGGGGTCGAACTCACTTGAGTCGACATGCTGTTTTTCTTATGCTTCCTTATGATTATTTCGCATGTTGTTGCTTTATATTGCGTGGGATTTGTGACCGCCTTGTGGCGAAGAGCTAGCTCACGCTTGGGGATGCCTTATTGGTTGGATTCATATATATTCTTGTTGTACCCATTTTGGGGGCCAGTATTTACAAAGGAGACTCTGCCGAAATTTTCGGAAAAATTGATATTGCTTTTAAAGAGGCCTTATATGACTTATTTGATAAACTCGTTTTCAATTGATTGGGTTCTCTTCACTCTTTTGCTTATTTGGTTTTGGTTTTCTGGGCTTTGGCTTACTTATTTTACGGACGTCTTGAGACGTTTCGTAAAATAAGTGCCAGTCACGTTCCGTACCCTGCGGGTCGTGACAAATACATGCAGGTATGAGTTTAAATAATAAAACAGGCATAACAGTGATATAAGTAAGGACAGTGGGGTAATGTATAGTGAGTAATCTAAACTGGTCTATTGGGTTAACTACTCTCAAGTCTTTGAAACCAATTTGATAAATTATCGATGTAACTCAATAGTATCCCGTGCGTGCCCGGGATCACGGTGAAGATTCTCGGGCTGAAACCGAGACATGCCGCTAGGCACTAAAAGAAAAAAGGGTAACGATGAATGATGTCAACAGCATCATCCCAAGGCTGGCCTAGCCTCTAAAAAGGTAGTGGGTAACGATGGATGATGTCAGCAGCATCATCCCAAGGCTAGCCTAGCCTCTAAAACTGATCAGTAAAGGTATCGAACTGTCGAGTTACGAGTCAGGTTTCATCATTGATTTCCCCATACCCCCAAGTTATGTATTCCAGTCAAGTATGGATAAATCTGAGCTAATGCCAACACAGGATCAAGTAGGTACATGTTTGTCTGAATAAACAATAGGAAATGTCCGTAGGGACAACAGTTCAGGTTTGTTGGCATTAGTAACAAGATCGGGTAACAGGTAAAGCCATGGTACATCAGGTCAAGTCAGGTAGTATATAGGTATCATGTCATGTCAAGAGGTGCACGGTACTATGTCGTGTCAAGTAGTAGGTGTAACAAGTCATGTCAGGGGTGCACAAAATGTCATGTGGGTGCCCATAATCAAACTAACATAAGTATGGGTATACAAAACAAGCATAGGGTACTAATGGAATAATAAAATGGAACATTGTAATGTGATATGCAATCAGGTACAGATTAAGGCATATAGATGCACAGTTATGATTAGGGTTAAAGTTAAAGTTCCAATACTAATTAAACTACAATATATCAAATGTGGAATGTTAATATTTCAATGTTATAGATACAAGTGATCTATGGATGCAATAATATGTATACTAGACGAGATGGATGCAAACGAGTGTTTGAAAGGTTATAAACTATTTTATGGTACTATGGGCTATGCAACCAAGCACTATGATATAAATATGGACGTGGGCACAAAATATTGTAATCTAACATGCAACCGGGTATGTTTCATAATCAACTCTAAAAATGATATAAACGGTACATCGAATGGTAAAATGTAATATAGGGCACTAAATTCAAACTTCATGCTTAATATATATCTAAATAAATATGAAATATTATAAATATCATGTAGCAAGTTTTACTTGCCTCGACGGATCAAGAAACGGGTAAACGGAACGTCACACGTCGGCAGGAAAAGTCACGACACGCGTACGGTATACGGAACGAATCCAAACAACGCACGAGGGGATCATACGGGTCAGAAATGCTCGCTGGGTCGTCGACGGCACGGCCGGATTCCTGCAAACAAAACAAAAGTGAACAATCAAGAAAGAAATACATAAGGAAAGTGAAGAAGAGAAGAAGAAGAAGATCTTACTGTGGTAGGTGCTCTGAGATTCCAGGGGAGTCGGCAAGGGGCGACGATGACGAGGGGTTGCCGGCAAAGGGTAGAGGCTGCGGTTTCCGGCTAGGGTTTGGGTGTGCAGGGATCTTGGCGACTAGGTTTTTTTTTCTTGGGGTAGGGTGAGTAGGGATCTGTGACGGGGAGAGGACAGAAGAGGAAGCAGAGAAGAGAGAAGAGGAAGAAGATGATGATGGTGAGATGAGTTCGACGGCAATGGGAAGGTGCTGGGTTTAAAGGGTTCTCGGGGTTTCTTTGGGTGCAGTGGGTTTACTCGAGGAAGAAGGAAGAAGAAGGAGATGATGGAGATGAGGGTGACGAGGAGATGAGGAGGGTGTCGACGAGGGTTGAGGAGCAGAGGAAATAGGGTTAGGGTTGATGGAGGCGGCGGAGCTAGGATGGGTTTCTCGTGCTGTGGGCTCGGGTTTAAAAAAAGAAGAGAGGGAGAAATAAGGAGGGAGGTGACGGTATCGCGTCGGGCGGGACCCGACTCGAGAAGCGAACAGTGTTTGCGAGAGGAGAGAGAGAGGGCGCGAGAGGAGAGAGAAAGGGGAGAGAGAGAGAGAGCCGTGAGGGGAAAGAGAAAGAGAAGAGGAAATAAAGGGGGAGAGAAATGTGTGGGGCCCAGCGCAATCAAATGAGAAATTTGATTGGCTCGGGGAAGGAGTGAGAGGATTAGGATTTTAGATAAACGTTTTAAAAAGATTTAAGTTAGTTTCAAAGAAATATTCTGAGCTATTATAATAGATTTAAAAAGATTTAAATAATTGGATTTTTAGCAGGAAAAAATATTTCAAAATGCGTCCGGATCGGGTCTAAAAATTTAGATTTAAGATACGAAAAATAAATTCAACTTCCAAATATTAAAATGAATGTTCAGTTAACAAAAAAATGTATACCCCCAAGAACGGACGCACGTACGTGCGCGTAGCTATCCAAACACGTCCGTTTCACTGAACGGGACGAGAACAAGATGCGCGGACGCTACCACGGGGTTAGGGGTATCATGCAGGCTATGAAATTTAATTTTAATCTATTTTACGTGATCTAAAATATTATATGTAAAATACGCGATACTAGGTGAAATGTTAGTATGCAATATACATGAGATGCACGTGTCTAATTAACATGACAGAGTAGTTTAGGAATATGAATCAACCAGTTCAAGCAAGCGGGTCGGGTCGGGTGCAATGTAAAAGTAAACTATCATTCGCATCCAAACATGATAAATCAATAAAACACCACAAACAAACAAATACGGCAACATAAATTGGTATAACTGAACTCGGTTGTTACATGGGTACCTGCTAAAACACGCACCTAGCAAGGGACGCACCTGCCGAGACGCGCAAGTAGTAAGGGGAGCACATAACAAGTGTGCACCTGCAGAGACACGCACCTAACAAGGTGTGCACTTAACAAGGTGCGAGGAAGTGAGAGGGGCCAAAGGATCGCCGATGGGCCAAAAGGTCCGACAAGGTACGCACTTAGGGAAGTGCACACCTAGCGAGGTGTGCAACTGGCTGGTGCACACTTAGCTAAATATGCACCCAACAGGATGCGTATCTAACCAAATGGACACCTAGCACAATACAAGTAGGATCAAAACCCAATAAAGCAACAGTCCAAAAACACCAAAATTTTGACTTTTGAAGATTAAACGGGGCTCTTTTCCCTTTTTTGAGGCCTCCTGGCGTGCGCACTTTGGAAAAAAAAAAGAAAGAAGGAAGGAGAGAAAAACCTGAGCAATAAAGAGTGACTCAAAACTCAAGATTTTTGTTTTTGGGGAATCAAGATTATTTTTTATTTTTTTCATCATTTGGAGGGCCTTTTATAGGCTTACATCTTTTACATTTAGCCTCATGGCTCGTACAAAATTAGCATTTCATCCATCCTATACCCATGTGCTTATTTCTTTTTGCACAAGCGCCATGGGCTTTACAAAATTTGGATTTTTGCCCGTTTATTTTACATTTATTCAAGAAAATTATATCAAACCTATTTATTACTGGATGATTATTCCTTTGGCATGGGGGCCGGTCTGGGATTGGGCCCACCTGCTTGGACTTGGGTTCGGGCGTGGGGCCGTCTTGGATTGACAATAAGGTCCGTTTGTTTTGGCTTGAGCCTACTTGTTCGTGGTTTGACTTTGATTTTGACTTTTGGTCAATGAGGTGTAAATTTTAACCCTAACGGTGACAACTTGAGAGACAAATTTAGAGAGAGTTTTCAAATGGGAAATTTGGGGGAGAACTTTTTGGACAGCCATGAATTTATAGGGGAATGAAAAGCGTGTATGGTGCATTAAAAGAATTAAAAATGCAATAAAGGGTTTTAATTTGGTATATGAATTGGTTGCAGACTCTCTGTGCTAAATGGGGAATTTCGGGCAGTTGAAACGAAGACGTGGGAGTTCAAGAGACGCACCAACACGGGCGGGGCACGTATTGTGTAGATTGGGCCGCCCAAATCCAGGTCAAGACCGCATAAGGAGGCTGTTCCCTGATTAAAAATCAGGAGAAGCTTCAGAAGAGGCATCACGTGCTCACACGTGACCGGTTGTCACATGTTGGCACGTGACGCTTAAAGCAGCGGCAAAAATCACGTTCATCCCCTGTTAAAAATCAAGGAAAAGCTCCAGAAGAGGCATCACGTGCTCACACGTAATCAGTGGTCACGTGTTGGCACGTGATGGTTAAGCAGCGGCCAGAGAACATAGCGCAGAAGAAGAGAAGCCCATTCCAGGGGTCACGTGCCTACACGTGACCAGGGGTCACGTGGCCACACGTGACCGGTTTTAAGAGCCTTATTCTTTAACAGAATTAAATACTGAGGATAAATCTTTCAAATCTTTCCAAAATGAAGAAGGATTATCTGAAACCGTTGGATTAGAAATCTAAAGGCGATTAAATATCACCAATTTATGGAAAAATCTTGGACTTGGAAAGATTTCCCCCTAAATCTAACTGAAATAACAAAGGGATATCTTTGGATTTAAAATCCAATGGTGAATAAAATTCACCTAACAATCTAAAGGCCCAGATTAATGATAAATATAAATCAAATCTCTCAATATACAAATCAAATCTCTCAATGAGAGATTTACTAAACAGATTGATTCTTTTCCTTCTCCTACAAATAGGAGCCAAGAAAAGGAGAGGAAGGGCCTTTGGACCTTTTCTTTTGATACACAGAGAGAGAGATATAAAGCCTTTGATTCTCTGCAAAAGGAAAACCTTAGGTAAGAAAAGAAAAGGGAGGCTTCAAAAGAGAATTTAATTCTCAAAAGAGTTTAACTCTTATATAAAGAAAAGAACTTAGTTCTTTCTCTGGTGGAGGATCTGCAAAGTGCACATCTCCCCATGAATTGAGAATTTAATTCTCATTGGGTTGAGATCCTGCCATGCAGATCTAAAACACAGAGGAGGAACTGAGTTTTGAGAATTTAATTCTCACAAAATGATAGGAATTCAATTCCTTTAAGATAAAATTAGGGTTTAACCCTATGTTATGGGAATTTAATTCCTTCAAAATGAACAGAACTAGGGTTTAACCCTAATTGAGAACATAATTCTCTCAAACTCATAGGAATTTAATTCCCTTAAGAAAAGAAATTAGGGTTTAACCCTATTTAAGAATATAATTCTTCAGAAGAAAACAGGAATTTAATTCCTCTAAAGTTTGTTGTTAGGGTTTTAACCCTATGAAGAATTTAATTCTTAAAAGATGAACAGATCTTTAAAACATGCAAAGAACCAGAGTCACGTGCTACCACGTGACCCCTGCAAAGATCCACAGAAAAGAACTTTGAAGCAAACACCTCACGTGTTACCACGTGACTCCTGCAAAAATCCATAAAAAGGAACTTTGAGGCAATGCCTCACGTGCCCCACGTGATCTCTAAAGCACACAGAGAAAAAGGCAAAAGGAAACAGAAAAGAGCTCTAGGGCCCCCTCACGTGACAACATGTGACCCCTAATGAACATTCTAACAGATCAAAGCGTGAGCCCCATCACGTGCCCACACGTGATGGCTTTCAGAATTACGTGTTAAACACTCATCTATAGAACAAAATAAAGAGCTCTAGGGCACTCTCATGTGCTACCACGTGACCCCTGGGCTGAAGCTTTAACAGACAAGCACCGAAATTCCCATCACGTGATAGCACGTGATACTTCAAAGTATTCAATACTTTTGACTGAATAAAATAAGGGGAATCAGGGCGCTCTCACGTGACCCCTCTCTGCTTAGTGTTTAACACTAGTCTGGAGATTTTTCCCCAGTGTTTAACACTGATTGCTTAGTGTTTAACACTAATTTGAAAACTCTGTTCCCAGTGTTCAACACTGATTATCTTTTAGTATTTAACACTAACTTGTTAATCTTATTCCCAGTATTCAACACTGTTGGTCTCTAGTGTTTAACACTAGCTTTAACCCAATTGGCTAAGTTTCCAGAGGCAAAGCCTCTCCTTTAATGAATCAACAGAGGGCCAATATCCCAAACATAACTGGACTTAGCCCAAGCTGGCCATAAGTCCTCAATTCAAACTCAACTGGGCCAATGGGCTCATAATATAATAATTGATCTTAGTATCCAAATTGGACTACAGATCACTTAATCTATCTTGGTTTAAGGGTACATCTCTTCACTCCTTTGATACTTGACGTTGTAATTTCTCAACGTCTTCAAAGAGGTGACGGGTCTCGATGACCACACATTGATACGGACTGTGGGGTCCTTAAACTCATGGACTATGAGGTCCTTAATCTTGACCGTGATGTTTTAAAACTAACACCGGACTGTGGGGTCCTTAAACCCTCGGATTATAACGTCCTTAACCTTGACCGGAATGTCTTAAAACTAACAACGGACTATGACGTCCTTAACCTTTACCGTAATGTCTTAAAACTAACATCGGACTGTGGAGTCCTTAAATCCACGGACTACGACGTCCTTAACCTCGACCGCAACATCTTAAAACTAACATTGGACCGCAATGTCCTTAAACTACCTATTGACCGCAACGTCACTAAACTAAACAACGGGGCTCCCCTAATCGCTCTCTTGTCGGATCTAAACGATCCCGTTAAGTTGATCTTAGTCTAAAACTAGACTAACGTATCCTTAACAAACGTTTAAGTCGATCTTAGTCTCAAACAAGGCTAACGTATCCTTAAACACAACCCCCAAACCCAAATCTATGAAAGATACGGATTTGGACTAGTCCACGCCCTACGGGCGACGACATAACTCAGTCTCCGTATACAATCTACGGGCAACCGAACACGAATCAAACACACACGACACGAAGTGATCATCTGGAGAAGGAGAAAGTTGTTACCGTGATGCGGTAGCGTAATTAACTACAGGGGCTTGCGCCTGCAGGGAAGAGCGTCCCCACAATCAAAAACCCCTCAAGCGAGGGGGAATCTGACGAAGTCTGCTGCATCGGACGCATCCGTTTAAACCTTCGATACATGGTGTCATAAATCAACTTGGCATCTTCGAAGAGGTGTACGGATAGCACCAATTAGCATCTGCCCCGAATTTCAGACAAGACGTTCTATCGCGCCGTCTTTCAGAGGGGAACAGATTCTGGCATGCCCAGTGGAACCTCTTCCTCTTTCCACTCCACACTTCGTGTGTCGTGATTCGCGAACCAATCGCGGTTTGCTAATGGTTGCCCTTGGATTTCGAAGTACTAAGACTTGGTGTTTCGTTTGCTGCAGAAAGCAAAAGGATCAATGGCTGGCAACTGCTCGAACTGCTCCAACTGCAAATGCAGCCGACGCTCCGCCTTACCTGGAGGTGTAGCATATGGACCGCGGGCTGCTTCCCTATTCACTATGCCTGTGGAGCAAGTGACTCAAGCTACCACCGGTCTATTCTTTGGGACCATGCTCCCGCCGGTGAACATTAACATCCCAATGCCCGTACCGGAAGCGTCAAAGAAGTCGGTCTTTGATCTACTTGCTATTCCCACGGCCCCTCTCAGCGGGTCGTCTAACTCCTCGGTCTTCACTAAACTGAGCTTGAACTCCAAAGGGCCCGCCAAAAAGCCCGTGATACCTGAGAAGGCCATCCCAAAGAGGACAGCTGCTCCCGAAGTCGTCAAGGCGGCTTCTCCTCCCAGAGGGTTAGTCTTCGCGAGACTGACTACCCCCGTTCTCGCTCCTGCTCAGAAATCTATAGCTTCTCAACGAACGTCAGTCTTTAAGAGGCTGACGCCGGCAGCAGCCCCTCCCCAGAACAGGGGGCAAGACGAAGTCGTCGCTGAATTAATCCCAACAACCCGTCATGCCCGACGTCGCCACTGGCGCCGGATAAGGAAGACTGAGGGCAACTCCCTCCGGACTAACTCCACCAGCTCCAACGGTGGAAATTGAGGCTGCTGTTCCAACCGGGAACAGCTTCGAGCTGCTGAACAGGGTACGCAGAAATTCGCCAACTGCGGTTCTCAAAAGATTCCCTCCACCTGCGGAGAACGTTACAGAAGCGAAGCCGGAACAGCCTCCTCAACGGCTGTCCTCCAAAATTTATAAACTCTGGCGGAAGGTTCAAGACTCGGTAATTAACCAAGATCACTCTCGTCAACCTAAAAAGGCGAAAGTGCAGGGAGAAAAGAACCGTCACGTCAAACAACAAAGGACGACAACCTCTTGGGTACCCGCTGCAACGGCTCCCTCCACGTCGACTACTTAAAAGAGAAGAAGGCCGGATAGAGTCCCCACTCCTGCAACAAATATCAAGTACAATAAGCCTAAACGCCCTAAGTCTGGGGGCATGATGGTGCATACGGTATACATGGCGCTGGGAAAAGAAGACAGCCGTGCATCCACGGGTCATAGACCGCTTATACGGTCAGTGACCAAAGCTCAGGAGTAATAGCAGAAGCTCCAGGAAATGATGAACACGATGGCCGTACTCACTGGGCCGAAGGAAAGCCCCGAAGCATCATCTGATCAACGTCAGGAGCAAAAAACTGACGTTGAATTCCTTCGTAGGATATTGGAGAAGAAGGATAAAAAGGCTGCCGAACAAGCAGCTAATATACAACGAATGGCCCTTCTGTTCCAGGACATGGTGGGAATGATGATCCAATAAGATTCTCCTGCTGAAGATCCTCCAATCGTTCTTGAAGACGACATGGGAGAAACGTCAAATCCTCCACCCGCTCTGTCAACAGCCAAGGAGGAGACAATCTCCAAAGCTGACCTAGACGAATATATAGCTCAGCAGATACGGGTTCACCAGGCGACTGAGGCAGCTGGTCAAGTTGTCAGAACAGGGCGACCATATCCGAGCTGGTATGATCAGATCAAGTACCTGCCGGGCTATGCAATACCGAAATTTCATGTCTATAAGGGGACGGGCAATCCCCACCAGCATGTTGCCCAGTTCAGGGCGCTTTCAGGCAACACCGGCAGCAATAATAAGCTCCTGCTCTGCCAGTTCGTCGGCAGCTTGTCAAAAACAGCTTTCGAATGGTATTCTGAACTCCCGAACGATTCCGTCAAGACGTTCGCTGAAATGGAGTTGCTATTCACTCAGCGATTCGCGAGCGCCAGCGAACGCACCCCGATAACGGCGTTAATAAATGCCAGGATGAAACCAGGTGAGACGTGGGTCCAGTACGCTATACGCTAACGAAACTTGTGGTCGAAATGCGAACAACGCATTGAGGAGGCGCCCGTGGTGGGCATGTTCGTGGGTACCCTAGATCCTCATGCAACTATCTCACAGTTCATGATGTTTTTTAAGCCAACCACGTTCCAGGCTTTGATCGACAAGTTGACCCAGATGGACCAGATGGGTCACAGACCGTCTCCCCCAAAACCGGAACCTCGGAATGACAAGGGTAAAGGGAAGGCAACCTTCGTTGCGAACGCTTGGCAGCAACCCAGTGCCCTAAAGCTGGCGAATCAGCTGGAAGAAAGACGGCAGTATTACAATGAGAAAATGAAGTGCCCCTACTCATTCCCACGGGATAAGACGAAGAGGCTATTCGAACTGGCAATACGCAACAGGCTCATCAACCTGCCAAACCTAAGGCGACCGCCGCAACCCAGTGAGGTGAATAACCCCAACTACTGTCCTTACCATCAAACGGCAAGCCATCCGATTGAGGATTGCTTCGTCTTCAAAGGATGGATTGAAGATCAATACCTACAGGGCAAGTTTGCGATGTCCGAGAAGTGGAAGGTGAACCCGCCACAACCTCACACTGCTAAGAAGACGGACACACCGGGGGCAACTTGTTCTTTCATTGAAGAAGCTCCATGGGAAATTGTGCTTTCAGCAAAAACTAAGAGAATGCTGAACGATCTTAAAACATGCCCGGCAGTCAGGTGGAAGAACCAGCTGGAACCCCAGATCATTGAAGGAATGCTGAAGCCGCACCCAACTCCGAAGATTAGTGGTGATGGCCCGAGCACTCACACCCAGCCGTCGAAATCTTCACAGAAAAAGAAGAAGAAATCCAAGAAGCCCGTGAATCCCGGAGACAAGCGCATGGACCTGCAGAAACAGATTGACGAGCTGGAGGAGTACAATCAAAAGGCACGAACTCCCATCACACTCCAAGAGTTCCTCGACCACGTCTTTCAAAAGGAAGATTTGGGTGAGAGTTCGTCGGATGAATCCGAGGGATATGTGGCGAGTTGTCATGTGATCTCCCACTCGTTTACGGATGATGAAAAAACTCCCAGCACTAAGAAACTGGGGGCACAGCCTGAACCAGAACTAGTGTGGCCGATAGACGAAATGATTGACGCCTTTCTAGACGAGATTCGTTTGAAAAGTAAGGCCGACCAGGAGCGTGAGGTGGCCGCATCAAAAGGAGCCAAACGCAGGCGACTAAACGAAAGAGTCGAAGCACTCCCACCAGATCGAAAGACACCCGACGCGGATAAAAACATATTCAAGACGAGGAAAAGGTTTGCCAAAGCCATGTCAATGGGAATGAAACTACCACCCTCAGAAGAAAACATGCTCGATGGGGCGGAGAGACACCCTAATTACTGCTCATATCATCGGAAGATTTCACACCCCACTGAGGAGTACGACGCTTTTAAGACATGGTGGCAGGGATATGTTGCTCATCGGCAATATTTTAAGCGAATGAAACGCAGAACTCGTCGGGAGCAGAGAAGTACGACAGAAGGACACAAAAGAACTACCGGTAACTGTTACACGGTCAACGCCGGGGGACCGCAAGTGCTCACATTCGGGAGCGATTCTGACGAGGAAATGGCTCTTAGCCCCCTCTTTAAAGAGTCCACCTCGGGAAAAGAGAAAGAACCAGAAGCCTGCGAAAACATTCAGCTGCGCAATCGCACGCTTCCGGAAAAGAATCTCGGACCCGCAACTAGAAAAGATAAGGGAAAGGAAAAGGTCGCTGAGGATATCACCTTAGATGACCAAGTTATGAAAGAGCTGACTGCCAAGGACCAGCCTAAGAAGAGTAGGGTGGACTACAACATCCTAGCGCACCTGAGGATGCTACCCTCGCAGCTCAGCATTCTCGACGCCCTCTTGTTATCAAAGGAAGCGAGAGATTCATTAATCAAGGCGCTACAAGAGCCCGAACAATTCCAAGCCTTCCTTGCCGAAGAAAGGATGAAGGATAAACTAGAAGAAGTACACACAGCCGATGTCACGTTCGGTGATGAGGACCTTCTCCTTGGGACGTGCGACCACAACCGTCCCCTCTACGTCTCTGGATATTGCCACGATATAAAGATAGGCAAAATCTTGGTTGACAATGGGTCTTCCGTTAATCTCCTCAACGTGCGGGTGTTAAAGGAAATTTGCATGAGCGTCCAGCACCTTGCTCGGGACAATATCACCATATCCGAGTTCGACTCCCAATCATCAAGAACTCTTAGGTCTGTGATATTGACGCTACGCTTTGGGCTACTCGTCACGGACATTAAGTTTCACGTCATAGATGCCAAGACATGTTATAATGCTCTGCTCGGCCGGCCTTGGTTACACGAGTACAACATCATCCCTTCTACACAACATCAGTGTATAAAGTATTTCAAGGATGGTCTCGAGTATACCGTAACAGGTGAGCTAAACCCATTCTCCGTGAACGAAGTCCGCAAATACGAAGATGCAAAGCACTTTTTGCCAGATTTCGAGGATACAGAGAGATGTCGCAAACCGGAGAACAAAGCCGCTGCCACCATCCCTATTTTCGGAAATGATACTGAAGAAGAAGAAGAGATAGTTTACTCTGGGCCGCCTCGACCCAACGACCCGGGGCCGTCCTCCCCCATATTGATCTTCGGAAGTGACTCGGAAGATGAGGTTAATGTTGTGTTCTCCAATCGGCCACCAATACAAGAATTCCTTGGTGATGATCAGAGTTTGCAAATCACCATGATCCCGCCGGAGCACTACAAAGATCTTGACGTGCTTGAAACTCACAACGTGCAAGACCTGCAGACGTTTTACATCCCTCCTATGCGAAAAGGCGAAAAGGCGATCCTATTCTATCGGTCCTCGGAAACAAGAGTGGAGAAAGAGATCTGGTATGGCGCGGATTCTACACTAGACAAGCTTCAACCCATCAGTTTGCTCAGATATTACACAAACGGATTGAAAAGGCTATTGAAGCGCCAAGGGGTACCCTTAAAACAGACTACTCGATAAGCTCGATTATATAATAGGATTTGGGATGTCCCTGGGACTCAGCGCAAATTGCCCAATGGGAGAATGGAACCACTTGGGCTTGGATACGTGAGATCCGGGAAATGGGAATGAGTCCACGGTAGCTACGCCATATACAACTTCGATGAAGAAAAGGACGCCCTGTCGGGAAACGCCGACCCCTTATCAAAACTAGATCCCACAATTAAAGTGCCAAGTCCGTCATTTGAAGAGCGAATGGACAAGCTTATCAGAGAAGCGGGTCGAAAGGTTAGAGACGACTATAATCGCGAGATGGCCATCTACGAGAGAGCCAGGATGCAATGTCTTCTTCAACAGGTTGCAGAAGACAAAAATACTCCTCCCTGTCAACCTGCTGTGCAAAAGGCCCGACGCAGAGGTAGAATTAAGTCAAAAAGCAGAAAAGGCGTTTGACAGTGACAAAGCGGGACCGAGAAATCACACGATTGGAAATTGTGTAGGGTTCCTAGGCACGCCCATGAGGTTCTACAAGTGATCAAACGTGGCCAATTCAAAATTTTCATGTGCCAAAGAAACCCTATGCAAGATCGATAACTAGAGGTAAAGGCGAAACTAGCAAGCAAAATACTTTGCTATAAAATGAAAGAGGCTACAACCTTTGTAGATCCGGTCCTCCACTTCCTTAGCTCCGTGACGATGTCCCCTCGCTGCGATCATCGGATCCCGGACTCTAGCGTCGGCTTTATCGGAGAAATGGACGGGCTAGGTCGTCGACTTCGATGCCGAAGATGATCTAGGTCGAGGCAACTCAAGATCAAGCTCCAACTTCACCAAGTCATGAAACTTGTGAAGAAAACACCCTATACTACATGGCAAGTGGTAGAGGATGAAAAAATAGAAAGTGGGTTCACTTTAGAATTGGATTTCTCACTCTTTTTATCATGACACCATTAGAGGATGCAGGGTTTTTTCTTCTTGAAGAAGAAGAAGAAGAAGAATATGATAAGAATTATGAATAATAGAAAATAAAATCATTCTTATCATAATGCAACCTTGGGTTAGTTTAACAAGTGTAGAGAATAAACTAGGGTTTAGGAGAATGGTTAGGTTTAGGAAAGAAACAAAAATGGTCAAAGCTTCATGAAGCTTCAACAAAAGAACAAAAGAAGCAACCATTTCATTTTCTTTCCAAATAAAGAATAAAAGAAAATAAATAAAACAAATATAAAACCTAACCATAATCCTAAACATAGTTTAAAATAAACAAAACCCAAGTTTGCATGTATCATCAAACATGATACAAACTAGTGCACAAAGAAATATATCACATATACAACTTGTGCATTTCAAGTGAGAAAATCAATCTTGAGTGAACCAATACTAGTTAATGCAAAGTAATATATCAAATATATAATTATACATTAAATCAACACTTGATTTAATGATCCGGTCATAGTGCATATAACCGACTAATATCATGTGTATCAATGTATCGAATCAACATTTGATTCGATAACCCGGCTATATCACATATAACCGTCCCATGATACATATCGCGAGAATAGAATACAGTATCACATACTGGTATTATTCTCGGTCCAGCACGTATCTCATATGCGCTCCTATTTCGTTTCGCTTGAGCCAGAAAACCTCTGTGTAGGACTCTAAAGACTCGTCAATACGCCGGCAGCAGGTGATGATCATATCAAACACCCACAAGCCGCAAGCGGTCTGCTAAACGTAACGGCCACCCGGGTATTGAGCGATCAGAAGATCGACGAGCAAGCCCGCTCACACTCCCGTGAATCCAACCAGTAACACTTACCGTACAGTCCGGTATGTTCGTCTGATATGTCGCATATCTCGCCTAGGGGTGGTAAACGTCAGACCCCAGTAGCTCGATAAGTCATGCCGATATAAGGTCCATAACAAGCGTGAAACTACTGATAACTCTTACCAGTATATCACAGCAACCCTGACCAGGGATTTCCAGTTATGGCCAGTCGAGCATAGCGCAACATCAACCCCCAATACCGGGAGAGACGAATCCCCTCCTATCGCTCATTGCCTCCATGTGAATCGGGATTGTACCCAAAAACCACCTGTTTGCACGACTCAGTAGAGCCGTGGTAGGGTGGAAATCAAAGCACAGTGGGAGATACACAAGACTCTATGACGATCTCAGGTCAACAAACTAAGCTGTACCAGTGTCACCAGAGAACCGCCATCTGACGTGAGGTATAATACCATCTGGGAGTTCTCGGCGAGTCCGTTCAGTGTACCCAGTCTCCACTGAGCACCCGCATACCATCTCTGATGTCAAACACCAATGGATATGGGATCATCCATCGCCCATACATGGTTCGAGAAGATATACGCTAGTCTACTCTGGAATATCGATGCCCCGTCTCAATATTCCCACGACTAGGAACAATGAAGGATGTACTCATTGACTACCCAGGCCCCATTAGTATGACCTACATCATATTCCTGGAAGTCGAGTACACATCCTAAGGGCTTTATCAACGTGTAACAGAGAGACAGAAAGTATACATGTTAAGATAAAGAGCAACCAGATAGCGTACTATCATGTCGAGCAAGAAAGTCATACCGATATATGTCCCGGCATCCACTACAATATACATCCAATGTACAGTAATGGCCTCTAGGGCATACATATAACTAACAAATTGAGCAGTCCAGATTTGTCCCTCATGAAAAAGATGAGTCAGGCATACTCTTTTCCTCAGAACAAAACACGGAAGATACTTGACCTCGCTTTAAAATATCGAATGATCACACTTCCGGAGTCTAAACACCCTGAGCAAGCTAATGAGGTCTCTCATCCGGGCTATTGCTCTTATCACCGAGCCATAGGGCACCCTATCGAAGACTGTTTTATCTTCAAGAACTGGGTCAAAGACCAATACCAGCAAGGCGGATTCGCTCTATCCGACAGCTGGAGGGTAACGCCGCCACAAAAGCACGAACCCAAAGCCACAAGAGCAGAACCAGATCCACATCGGTCTTGGAAGCAAGCTTATACCTGTCATATGATAACGGTATCAAAAGAAGAGCCCGAGAATATGGATGACTTTCCCTGGTGCTTCGAAAACAATGACGAAGAGGTAATCTCAGAATTTCCACCAGCGCCGAAAGAGCTGGAAGATGGCATACATACTACTGCAGATAACCTCAAGAAGATTGAGCTGGGGACGACGAACGACCCGCGACCGACATTCGTCAGCGAGCTGCTATCTGAAGAAAGGGTGGCCGCGTTAAAAGACGTGCTTATGCAGCATAGAGATTGCTTCGCATGGAACTATTCTGAAATGTCAGGACTAGATCCAGAAATTGTTGTGCATAAATTGGCAATATCCCCGGACGTCAATCCAGTCAAATAGGCGCCGAGAAGAATGTGGCTCGAGCTTGAGATGAGCATCAACGCCGAAGTCAAGAAGCTGATCGATTCTGGGTTTATCCAAGAATTTCAATATCCTGACTGGATCACCAACATTGTCCCGGTAATGAAGAAAAATGGGACAGTGCGCATATGCGTGGACTTCCGGGATCTCAATAAAGCTTGCCCGAAGGACGATTTCCCAGTACCGGTAACCGAGCTGATGATAGATAACACGTCCACTCACGAGGTCTTCTCTTTCATGGACGGCTCATCAGGGTACAATCAGATAAAGATGCACCCAGAAGACTGGAAGCACCCCGCTTTCCGGACCCCTCTGGGAATATTCTGCTACAAAGTGATGCCCTTCGGTCTAAAGAACGCCGGTGCCACCTATCAAAGGGCCATGACGAAGATCTTCGACGACCTCATACATGGAATCGTCAAATTCTATATCGACGACCTCGTCGTGAAAAGCAAATCATACGAGGAACATCTCGAGCATCTGAAGACTGTATTTCAACGCCTTCGGCAATACAACTTGAAGATGAACCCTCTCAAATGCGCGTTCGGGGTGTCCTCAGGCAAGTTCCTAGGATTCATTGTCCGGCATTGAGATAGATCCGTCGAAGATCAAGGCGATCATGGAAATGCCACCGCCAAGGACTCTCAAACAATTGCGGTCTCTGTAGGGGAAGCTCGCATACATCCAGCGATTTATAGCCAACCTTTCAGGCAAGTGTCGCCCTTACAGTCACCTGATGAAGAAGGGAACCCCGTTCGTCTGGGACCAAAAATGCCAAAGCGTGCTAGACGAGATCAAGCAATACCTGCAGAACCCGCCAGTGTTGGCTGCTCCGGTCAAGGGAAAGCCCATCATTCTTTATACAACCGCCCTCGAAGGTTCCTTAGGCGCATTATGGGCGCAAGAGAACGATCAAGAGAAAGAAAGAGCACTCTACTATTTAAGTCGAGTTCTACTGGGGGTAGAAGGCAACTACTCCCCCATTGAAAAACACTGCCTAGCGTTGATCTTTGTGATAACCAAGCTCAGGCACTATGCGTTGGAGCATGAAGTCCGTCTCATATCAAAGGTGGAGCCCCTTAAGTATTTAATGTCGAAAGCCATACTGACTGGCCGACTCGCTAAATGGGCTCTGCTCTTGATGGAGTTCTCGATAACATATCAGCCTCTCAAGGCAATGAAAGGCCAGGTCATCACCGACTTCCTCGCTGAGCATCCGATACCGGCCGATTCCCCTCTGAATTTCGAACTGCCGGACGAACACGCGTTTGATGCGATCGACGATGGTAATATCCGATGAGAGCTTTATTTCGATGGAGCATCTTCCATGAAGAAGCGCAAACAAAACACACCTATAATCAAGTCGGGGGTACGTCTCATCTTCATAACTCCACAAGGGGGGATAATGCGCTTTGCGTTCTCCTTGACAGAGCCGAGGACGAACAACGAGGCTGAATATGAAGCTTTGATAGCAGGCCTCGAGATCGCCATCAACATGGGAATTGAAAACCTCCTCATATACGGAGATTCCCAACTGGTCGTTAGTCAAGTAAACGGTGACTACCAGACATGCAAGCCAGAGCTGGTGAAGTATGGAGAGAGAGTACAACAACTGCTGACTCAAATCCCTTCCTACACTTTGGAAAGCATACCGCGTGCCGAAAATAGCAAAGCGGATGCATTAGCCAAGCTTGCTAAAAAACTAGCCGACGAGAACCACGATGACGTAAGAATCGTGGTACAAAGCCGTCGAATACTTGCCCCTACATAAATATCTCCGGAGTCACCCGAAGAAAGGGGAGCAACTGAGCAGACGGCCCTGCAAATAAATGACCAAGAGAAGGTTGAAGATTGGAGAGAAGTCTTCATAGACTACTTCAAATCTCGTCGAACGCCTGAAGATGCGTCCTCAAGACATCAGCTCATGAAACGAGCTCTGTCCTTCGCCTTCGTCAATAATACACTGTACAATAGGTCATTTGACTCTCTGTGGTTGAAATGCCTGGGACCTGACGAAGCGAAAAGAGTCGTTCAGGAAGTTCACGACGGACTCTGCGGTTCTCATCGAGCGGGCCCAAAGATGAAGCTGAAAATCAAACGAATGGGTTATTACTGGCCCACAATGATCCAGGACTGCCTCTGTAACGTTTTGAAAATCGTTTCGGTGAAATTTCGAAAAAATCGGTAAAATAAGCGGGTTTTCTGTAAAAAGTCAAAATACAAATATCTTATTATAAAAATTAAATATACATATTCTAGATATGTAATTGCTATTATTTGGTGTTTATTAAGCCGCTGGTGAAATTTCAAATTTTCTGAAAAAAAATATTATTTTATTATTATTTTAAGTCGTCACCAATACATTTAATTAGGGAAAATTACAAATTGGAATGAGTTGAAACAAATTTTGTGCATCATAAAACATTAAATAAAATTTTATCATATGGTTTTTGGAACGAAATCATTTGCCAAAACGGTTTAGAAATTATTGAAGAAAAAAAGGCTTTTTTTAGCGTAAATGGATGTTTGGGGTATTGTATTTATCATTTTTCATCACCCCACACCCGTACCCACACCCCCATTCACTTCTCCCCTTGGCTGAATTCAGCAGCCCCCTCTCTTGTCCCCACTTGGTTTGCAAAAGAAAAGAAAAGAAAGAAAACAAAGGAAATGAAAGGAAATTGTAAAATGAGTTGGACCTTTGACTTTATGCCTTGACTTGGACTATTTTCCTCACCTCCTTCTCTCTCCTCTCCCCTCCATTTTCAGCCGAGCCCCCCTTTGTGCAGCCCCAATTTCCCCCCTCTCTTTTCCTCATCAAAAAGTCTTCAAAATCCATCAAATTTCCATCAAAAATTAAACCAAAACTCAAATCTAACTCCTACCCATTTTTCATTAGCTATTCTTGCATTGATCTAGGGAGCAAGTTGGCATTTTAGAGACTTTGAATTTCATGTTTGATCTCTTGATCATGAGGTATAAATTCTAACCTTTTCTTAAATTGTGTTAATTGTTTCATGTTAGCTTAATTAGGTTTTTTTTATTAGTTCTAGGTGCTTGAATTAAAATTCAAGAGAAGGGTTTTGAATTAATGATTAGGGTTTGTGATCAAGTGAGGTTTTTATCAATTGGTTATGGGTGTAATGAGGAGATTAACATGTGGTTGTATGCAAAATCTAAGTTAGTTGTTATTTACTAATTTGTTGATTTAAGATTTTGATAACTTTGCTAATTGCTAACTAGTTTTTTTTAATTAGTCTAATAATTAGGTTTAAAAATCTAATTATGGTTTCATAGCATTATTAACATTATAATGAGTGGTTTAATACTTTAGGTTATGCAAATCTAAGCTTAATTCTTAAATCGAGATTTTTTGCTTGAAAATTGTTAAAATTGGATAATTTGTAAACTAGGTTTTTGGGGTTTATGGAATTTAATGAGATTAAATTATGGGAATCATTTTTTTGAATTATTTAAGATATTTAGTGAATATTGTGGCCTCTAGATTCGTTTAAAAATCATGTTTTGTAAAATAACGGCGAATTGTGCTTGCTAGTTTTTTTCAGAAAAATGACTTTTAAGTGAAATTGGGGTTTTTGTGAGTTTTAAGCTATTTTATATTAAAATTAGAGTTCGTGAATATGCAAATGAGTGTATTTGGGTTTTTCTCGATGGTTTGGCGTTTGTACGCCGACATCGAGGGTTTTTGGGTCCATTTGTGAAGCAACCATAGGTTTTGACCTATGTGAGATTCGTGCGTCGTTTTGGTCATGAGGCGGATTTTAATGCGATATGGTGCGTTATGATATGTAGGTACCCCATGTGGACTTCGAGACGACAAGCAAGCGCGTGGCGATGTCGGCACCGGCTAGCAAGGACCAGGTGAGTAGATTTATATCTACGGGAAGAAGTCGGGTGGATGGCGTATAGCACCCCCGCAGTCCGTGGTGATGTATACGGATGCGTATACACACCAACAATTTATGATATGTTGTTAGGATTTATTATTGACTATTTTAGATGGATATTGGTGTTGGATTGGTGCATGGTTACGAAACCTTAGGTAGCGGGTGCACTACACTTACACATACACATATATACATACTTGCATACATTCCTTATTTCATATGTGCGTGTGTGGGAATATATATTTATGTGTTCACATGGGTATGGGACTATGTGTTCATATACTGGATTTGAGGATAGTATTTGGAATTTGAGATGAGTCGATGAGATTGGGCTTGAGGCCAGGAGATCGGTGATGTGATTTGGTTCGTATTGAGATACGACATGATGTTTTAGCGGGTCTTCTGACGTAGTAATTCTTACACCCGCATGCATACATAGATGGCATCAATATTGTACTAGACGTAGGACATTATTCCGGATCATGATATTTGATAAAGAAGATACCAAATGAATAGTGTGATTGATGTGACTTTGACCCGTACCCAGATTTGGGGATGCCGTACGACGGATTTACGTACGAGCTATATATTGATGATTGATCCGCACTCTTGACTTGGGATGTCTGATTATAGATATGGTATCGGATATGATATTATTGAGGCGGGATCACCGACTAATATATATACAGGTATGTATATACATCGACTCAGATGTTAGGCGGTTTCCTTACCTGTAGTCCAGCTGGTTAGCTTAGCCCTTTAGTTTAGTTTAGTTGTTAGATTAGATTCTATTCTTACCTATTTCAAAAACCAACGAATCGTGGGTATTTTAAAAGACAGCCCAAGGGATCCTACGGATATTTCAAAAGACGTATCTTTTCATAAAAACACCGTAGCCCTATTTCCAAAACCCCATGATTCATGTTATTTCAAAAGGCACCATTTGTAGGACTTATATTAGATTAATGCAGATTAGTTATAGTTGCGTCTAGTTTTCAGCTTCCGCTCATTATTGCTGTTCGCTCTGCCTCGCATACTTATTTTGCTGCATATTCCATTATTGATATCATGCTGTTAGGACACCAGCACCATTACCGATGATGCGTATGTACCACGTACACCTACTTGCCGGCTCACACACATCTTCATCGGTAATTGCCATGTCACTTACACTTTAGATGATATATTTGCTTGACTTAGCTTGTTAGCTAGTAGTTTTGACATGATATTAGTGTACTTCCCTTATATGTCATATTAGACATTGTAGTTATTACTTGTCGCTTCATGCATACTGTTATTCATTGTTATGCCATATTCATGGATTCTCATGCTTATATTCATGGTTTTACATCCTATTGATGATTCGGATTTCCATGATATTTTCTGGATTTGGAGGAAAACCGCAAAACATATATAAACTGTTTTCTCTCTTTTAAAATAAAAAGTGCGGTTTTCCCATGATGTATGAGTCGTCCACCATGAGTTTGCTGATGGATTTCGAGACCCGATTCGAGGAGGCGGATGAACCGTTTCGGGTACATGGTGGACCCGGTAAGGTACCCCGGGGCAAGAAGCGCGTGATGATGACGATGTGAGCCTGGCAGGGGAGTACTACCTACCGGTGATATTACCCGACGCGTCGGATATCCGGAGGATACCGTCGTGGTCTTGAGATGGATGGTAGGGGCCGGTCTGGACTGACGGCGCCCTAGATATTGAGATTGAGACTTGAGGTACATAGATTGTGACACAGAGATATCGAGGTATTTGGACACTTGTTTTGTGTCGATGCTGGGCACTGTTTTATGCTGATTTCATATATGGTACCTCATTTCTTTTAAAATACAGAAATCTCACTGATTTATGAAACCAGTTTTATTCAGTACATGCATTCTGTTTTATGCATTCATACATCATCCATATGATATATTGCTACCTGAGGCACTGACACGGGAACATGAGATTACACCCGGGTTAGATATTTACCCTAGCCTTGTTATAGGCTACGTGTCATTCATATTTTTGAGGATATATTATGATCATTGACCTAGGTTGCGTTATTTATGCGATTTCTGTGCGTAGATATTTTTCTATTCACGAGTTGGCAACTCACCCCCGTTGTGCCCCAGTTTCTTGCAGGTTGCCGTACAGGTTTCATTACGGCTTTGCGGGCTCAGTTTCATTCGGGTGACTTGCTAGTAGGTAGGTTTTTCTTGTATCGTACCCATCATATTACCTTGTATAATATTATTCCGTTGTATCTAGTAAATTCCATCAACCAAACATGTTTTTTTTGAAATAGAGACCAGTGTTGTTTATTCTTTCGACCTTAGAGTCGCTCGTTATAATTCTGGTGGTTTTGAGTTTCCTTTGAGTTTTGATCCTCGCCGTTGGCGTTGTATATTATATTGTTTGTGTGGTTGTGACCGTCGATTGACGAAGAGCTAGCTCCCGCTTGGGGATGCCCTTTTCTTGATTTCGTATACTATTCATGTTGTATCCCGTTTGGGGGCCAGTATTTACAAAGGAGACTCTGCCGAAATTTTCAGTAAATTTTTGATGTTTTAAAAACTGCATAATTCGGCTTATGCTATTAAAACTACTTGTTTTAAATTGGTTTTCCTTCACTCTACTACTTTTCTTGGTTTGGATTTCTGGGTTTTCGGTTTACTTAGATTACGTACGCCTCGAGACGTTCGTAGTTTAAGTGCCGGTCATGTTCCGTACTTCGGGTCGTGACAAAGTTGGTATCAGAGCGTTAGGTTTTAACCTTCGGAGCGTAGGATGACCCTTGGTTGATGGAATAGGTGACTAAAGTAGAGTGACGTACCGTTGGTATGTTCCGCGGCATATTTACGACACGCCACTCCACTTATGAAGCTTTAGGATGTACATTTCCTTGTTCAGTATTATATTCCTTCCTGATCTAGCCTCATCGGTACCAGTTTGGTTTTGCTGCTACGGTTACGGGCAGGGAGAGCTACGGCTAGAGTTGCGGTCAGCACAAGCTCGTCACGAACGAGGACTGACCAGGGCGAAATTCCGGCGACACACGATTGCAGAGATGTGTCTTTTTACTGTGTTTCCACGCCACGAGCGTTTGGCGGATCGCCTTTATGAGGTTACTCGGAGGTACTGATCGACACTAGAGAATTGAGCCAATGATACAGGCCAGCCAGATTTTGATGACCGTTGGTGTGTTGCTTACTCCTGATGATTGAGGCACGGTTCAGCATGCAGACGAGTGAGCCAGTTATTGCTACGAACGACGAGATATCGCCCCAGATGTTGGAGCTATTGCAGTATAAGTTGTACTAAGAGATGATAGAAGGTCGCTAGTCATCGAGGATGAATGACTAGGACATGTGGATCGTTCGCCTACCCCGATGCGAGGTCATCAGATAGATTGATTCCAGCTAGAGACGACTTCACGCGGAGACGTTGAGAGTCGACAGAGACGATCGAATGTCAGAAACCTATTATTCCAAGTTTAAAGTAGTCGGAAAGACATGCAGGCAATTCCATGGTCCCTCTAGAAGAATGAAACCCTAACTCGACATAATGACCGTGTGAGAGCCTTTGAAGCTTCGGGTTTACGGCAGTTCTACGGCGTCATTAGTGAGGCTTGGGTTTGCCCTTCTACGGCTGGACCACCGATGCTGTGGTATGTATTCGATACTATTAAACTGTGCCCAAGAGGTTGAGCTCTTGGGGGATTATGAGGTTTTGACGACTCGATCGGATGGCTCGACTTAATTCGGATGCTTGGTGGTGAGATGCATTCTTGGGAGACTCCAGATACGAGGATAGTCGTTGGAGCTCAGTCCATGCAGCCGCGACGAGACGAGTCCAAAGCATACGACATTAGAGAAAAGTGGAGTAAGAGGTTCGCACCAGATCTAGATAAGATGACGTTCCACTCCGCCGACATCAGAGAGGCGATGCGCATGCCGAGGCATGGTACTTGGACTTACCTTCCAGAAGGAGTCGCGATGAGTATGCAGTCGTTCCAGAGCAAGATGCAGATATAGGAAAGGACAATGACTTCCGGACAGTTGGCAGAGACGAGACATGGAAGAGACCGTGAGCAGGATTCCTTCCAGGACACTGCTGCAATGATACTTGCACCCAGGATCAGATGTGTCACGTACATTCAGAGAGCCAGAGGCCGACGCCAGTGATATGCTGTCTCACGAGTGGTCGCGATGATTGACCGGGAGATGACAAGAGGCGTGCCAGAACGGGATCATCCCCGTTAGCACACCTGACAAGGCCGATGAGCCGAGGGACTGAGAGATTTATAATTCCCAATGAAGACCTTGACCCGGGAGTGGTCATTGTTACGCACACCAGCAGGCCAGGGTTCATGATCATCGACGAGACGTCCCATTAGTGACCGCGCCAGTTGGCCCGAGATTCTTAGAGGATGCGCTTGAGCGGTACTATGCCGCCATTATTGATTTCGATGTTTTGGGTGATTTATTCGAATGATCTGATTTTGATGATTGAGGATTTATGATCTTTGCACAGTGTTGCACTTGATATCGTTTTCGTGCTTTAGTTTCACATGTTTGTGATTTTACGGTTTTAAACAGTTGAGTTGGTTTTATGCGTATGCATGCACGCGATTTCGTTCCTGCACTCTGTATAGTTTATATATGCTTGCAGTGCAGTGATACGCCTTTTGTGCACTTAGATGCATTGGACTTTGATTTCGATGGTGATGTTCGATATTTGTTTTGTGCACCTGATTTGATTTTGCGCATGTTCGGCACTTGATATTGGATTTCATGATTTCGTGCACGATGGATGCACATGATTTGGATTTTCGCGCATGTTGGGCGCATATTTTTGAAGTGTGATTTTGGTGCACACCAGATGCACTAAATCGAGATTTTTCGTGCATGTTAGATTTACCTGATTTTGCTGTCAGGCACACATGTTGCCTACGACAGATGTTTCGTGCACACCCGATGCACTTAGATGTTGTTTCTGTGCGCATATATGGCACATTCATGGATTTTGATTTCCGTGCGCACCAGACGCACGTAGCATTCATGTGCATATTTTGGGATTGATTTCGTATAGAGCAGTACGTTTTTATGATATTGCTATGTATTTTCGTACTGAGAAGGACTAGTCAGAGGACAGTACCTGAATATATTTTGCATGCATTGATAGTTATTGAAGGGATTTCCAAAAAGCGAGCTATAGCCTCAGTATTTACCTACGTGTCTGATATGACACGAAACGTTTAAAACAAGGAGACCCTTCTAAATTGTTTCCAAAACGGTGGAACGTACATTTCAAACAAAGGTATATATGTATATAGTTATTTTCTTATGATAGACGTCCGCCACTGTGCAGTGTTATACGCGTTGCACAGCGACTTAAAGAGATTTGGCATGCATTTCCTTCAGATATTTACATGTATAGTTTCGAATTATGTCATATTGGTTTTGATTTGGATTTGGCATTGATGTCTTCTCCATGACTCCGATGATTGCGGGATGCTTGACGGAGTTTTGATTTGAGTTATATGCTCATTTTTCAAGCGCATGCGCTACGCGACGATTTGTTTTATGTATTTACAATTTCGGAGCCCCGACGACATGATGGGTTTTCTTAGATGTTTTAGTATTTGGGGGAGTTTGAATTTAAATTCGGGGACCGAATTTCTTTAAGGAGGGAAGATTGTAACGTTTTGAAAATCGTTTCGGTGAAATTTCGAAAAAATCGGTAAAATAAGAGGGTTTTCTGTAAAAAGTCAAAATATAAATATCTTATTATAAAAATTAAATATACATATTCTAGCTATGTAATTGCTATTATTTGGTGTTTATTGAGCCGCTGGTGAAAATTCAAATTTTCTGAAAAAAATATTATTTTATTATTATTTTAAGTCGTCACCAATATATTTAATTAGGGAAAATTACAAATTGGAATGAGTTGAAACAAATTTTGTGCATCATAAAACATTAAATAAAATTTTATCATGTGGTTTTTGGAACGAAATCATTTGCCAAAACGGTTTAGAAATTATTGAAGAAAAAAAGGCTTTTTTTAGCGTAAATGGATGTTTGGGGTATTGTATTTATCATTTTTCATCACCCCACACCCGTACCCACACCCCCACACCCCTATTCACTTCTCCCCTTGGCTGAATTCAGCAGCCCCCTCTCTTGTCCCCACTTGGTTTGCAAAAGAAAAGAAAAGAAAGAAAACAAAGGAAATGAAAGGAAATTGTAAAATGAGTTGGACCTTTGACTTTATGCCTTGACTTGGACTATTTTCCTCACCTCCTTCTCTCTCCTCTCCCCTCCATTTTCAGCCGAGCCCCCCTTTGTGCAGCCCCAATTTCCCCCCTCTCTTTTCCTCATCAAAAAGTCTTCAAAATCCATCAAATTTCCATCAAAAATTAAACCAAAACTCAAATCTAACTCCTACCCATTTTTTATTAGCTATTCTTGCATTGATCTAGGGAGCAAGTTGGCATTTTAGAGACTTTGAATTTCATGTTTGATCTCTTGATCATGAGGTATAAATTCTAACCTTTTCTTAAATTGTGTTAATTGTTTCATGTTAGCTTAATTAGGTTTTTTTTATTAGTTCTAGGTGCTTGAATTAAAATTCAAGAGAAGGGTTTTGAATTAATGATTAGGGTTTGTGATCAAGTGAGGTTTTTATCAATTGGTTATGGGTGTAATGAGGAGATTAACATGTGGTTGTATGCAAAATCTAAGTTAGTTGTTATTTACTAATTTGTTGATTTAAGATTTTGATAACTTTGCTAATTGCTAACTAGTTTTTTTTAATTAGTCTAATAATTAGGTTTAAAAATCTAATTATGGTTTCATAGCATTATTAACATTATAATGAGTGGTTTAATACTTTAGGTTATGCAAATCTAAGCTTAATTCTTAAATCGAGATTTTTTGCTTGAAAATTGTTAAAATTGGATAATTTGTAAACTAGGTTTTTGGGGTTTATGGAATTTAATGAGATTAAATTATGAGAATCATTTTTTTGAATTATTTAAGATATTTAGTGAATATTGTGGCCTCTAGATTCGTTTAAAAATCATGTTTTGTAAAATAACGGCGAATTGTGCTTGCTAGTTTTTTCGGAAAAATGACTTTTAAGTGAAATTGGGGTTTTTGTGAGTTTTAAGCTATTTTATATTAAAATTAGAGTTCGTGAATATGCAAATGAGTGTATTTGGGTTTTTCTCAATGGTTTGGCGTTTGTACGCCGACATCGAGGGTTTTTGGGTCGATTTGTGAAGCAACCATAGGTTTTGACCTATGTGAGATTCGTGCGTCGTTTTGGTCATGAGGCGGATTTTAATGCGATATGGTGCGTTATGATATGTAGGTACCCTATGTGGACTTCGAGACGACAAGCAAGCGCGTGGCGACGTCGGCACCGGCTAGCAAGGACCAGGTGAGTAGATTTATATCTACGGGGAGAAGTCGGGTGGATGGCGTATAGCACCCCCGCAGTCCGTGGTGATGTATACGGATGCGTATACACACCAACAATTTATGATATGTTGTTAGGATTTATTATTGACTATTTTAGATGGATATTGGTGTTGGATTGGTGCATGGTTACGAAACCTTAGGTAGCGGGTGCACTACACTTACACATACACATATATACATACTTGCATACATTCCTTATTTCATATGTGCGTGTATGGGAATATATATTTATGTGTTCACATGGGTATGGGACTATGTGTTCATATACTGGATTTGAGGATAGTATTTGGAATTTGAGATGAGTCGATGAGATTGGGCTTGAGGCCAGGAGATCGGTGATGTGATTTGGTTCGTATTGAGATACGACATGATGTTTTAGCGGGTCTTCTGACGTAGTAATTTTTACACCCGCATGCATACATAGATGGCATCAATATTGTACTAGACGTAGGACATTATTCCGGATCATGATATTTGATAAAGAAGATACCAAATGAATAGTGTGATTGATGTGACTTGACCCGTACCCAGATTTGGGGATGCCGTACGACGGATTTACGTACGAGCTATATATTGATGATTGATCCGCACTCTTGACTTGGGATGTCTGATTATAGATATGGTATCGGATATGATATTATTGAGGCGGGATCACCGACTAATATATATACAGGTATGTATATACATCGACTCAGATGTTAGGCGGTTTCCTTACCTGTAGTCCAGCTGGTTAGCTTAGCCCTTTAGTTTAGTTTAGTTGTTAGATTAGATTCGATTCTTACCTATTTCAAAAACCAACGAATCGTGGGTATTTTAAAAGACAGCCCAAGGGATCCTACGGATATTTCAAAAGACGTATCTTTTCATAAAAACACCGTAGCCCTATTTCCAAAACCCCATGATTCATGTTATTTCAAAAGGCACCATTTGTAGGACTTATATTAGATTAATGCAGATTAGTTATAGTTGCGTCTAGTTTTCAGCTTCCGCTCATTATTGCTGTTCGCTCTGCCTCGCATACTTATTTTGCTGCATATTCCATTATTGATATCATGCTGTTAGGACACCAGCACCATTACCGATGATGCGTATGTACCACGTACACCTACTTGCCGGCTCACACACATCTTCATCGGTAACTGCCATGTCACGTACACTTTAGATGATATATTTGCTTGACTTAGCTTGTTAGCTAGTAGTTTTGACATGATATTAGTGTACTTCCCTTATATGCCATATTAGATATTGTAGTTATTACTTGTCGCTTCATGCATACTGTTATTCATTGTTATGCCATATTCATGGATTCTCATGCTTATATTCATAGTTTTACATCCTATTGATGATTCGGATTTCCATGATATTTTCTGGATTTGGAGGAAAACCGCAAAACATATATAAACTGTTTTCTCTCTTTTAAAATAAAAAGTGCGGTTTTCCCATGATGTATGAGTCGTCAACCATCCGGGGCAAGAAGCGCGTGATGATGACGATGTGAGCCTGGCAGGGGAGTACTACCTACCGGTGATATTACCCGACGCGTCGGATATCCGGAGGATACCGTCGTGGTCTTGAGATGGATGGTAGGGGCCGGTCTGGACTGACGGCGCCCTAGATATTGAGATTGAGACTTGAGGTACATAGATTGTGACACAGAGATATCGAGGTATTTGGACACTTGTTTTGTGTCGATACTGGGCACTGTTTTATGCTGATTTCATATATGGTACCTCATTTCTTTTAAAATACAGAAATCTCACTGATTTATAAAACCAGTTTTATTCAGTACATGCATTCTGTTTTATGCATTCATACATCATCCATATGATATATTGCTACCTGAGGCACTGACACGGGCACATGAGATTACACCCGGGTTAGATATTTACCCTAGCCTTGTTATAGGCTACGTGTCATTCATATTTTTGAGGATATATTATGATCATTGACCTAGGTTGCGTTATTTATGCGATTTCTGTGCGTAGATATTTTTCTATTCACGAGTTGGCAACTCACCCCCGTTGTGCCCCAGTTTCTTGCAGGTTGCCGTACAGGTTTCATTACGGCTTTGCGGGCTCAGTTTCATTCGGGTGACTTGCTAGTAGGTGGGTTTTTCTTTTATCGTACCCATCATATTACCTTTTATAATATTATTCCGTTGTATCTAGTAAATTCCATCAACCAAACATGTTTTTTTTGAAATAGAGACCAGTGTTGTTTATTCTTTCGACCTTAGAGTCGCTCGTTATAATTCTGGTGGTTTTGAGTTTCCTTTGAGTTTTGATCCTCGCCGTTGGCGTTGTATATTATATTGTTTGTGTGGTTGTGACCGTCGATTGACGAAGAGCTAGCTCCCGCTTGGGGATGCCCTTTTCTTGATTTCGTATACTATTCATGTTGTATCCCGTTTGGGGGCCAGTATTTACAAAGGAGACTCTGCCGAAATTTTCAGTAAATTTTTGATTTTTTAAAAACTGCATAATTCGGCTTATGCTATTAAAACTACTTGTTTTAAATTGGTTTTCCTTCACTCTACTACTTTTCTTGGTTTGGATTTCTGGGTTTTCGGTTTACTTAGATTACGTACGCCTCGAGACGTTCGTAGTTTAAGTGCCGGTCATGTTCCGTACTTCGGGTCGTGACAGCCTCGAGTATGCGTAGCAATGCCACTCGTGCCAAATCCATGGGGACTTTATCCATAAGCACCCAAATCCTCTACATCCAACGGTGGCTAGCTGGCCGTTCGAAATGTGGGGGACTGACATAATTGGCCCCATCGAACCAGCATCATCCAGGGGACATCGTTTCATCCCGGCGACGACTGATTACTTCTCCAAATGGGCGGAAGCAGTACCGTTAAGGGAAGTGAAGACGGAAAATATTCTCCATTTCTTCAAGACGCACGTTATCTATCGGTTTGGAACTCCGCGACGGATCATTTCCGATAACGGCCCAGCCTACAGAAGCCACAAGATTAGTCGCTTCGCGCAGCAACACAATATAGACTGGAGATATTCCTCAGTTTATAATCCATGGGCTAACGGTCTAGCTGAGGCTTTCAACAAAACCTTGACAAAGATCGTGAAGAAGACGGTGTCCCGAAACAAAAAAGACCGGCACGAGAGACTGCAAGAAGCTCTCTGGGCATATCGAACTACGTTCAAAACGGCCACGAACACAACGCCATATGCGTTGGTATTCGGTACAGAAGCAGTACTCCCCCTCGAGATAGAGTTACCCTCTCTACGAGTGGCGGTCCACTACGAGCTGACGGACGAAGAAAATGCTCACCTTCGGCTTGAGGAGCTTGATGCCCTTGATGAGACCCGGCTCATAGCGCAACAAAATCTGGAGGCTTACAAAGTAAAGATGACGTGCTCATATGAAAGATTGACCAAGCCGAGGACATTCCGCCAAGGCAAACTCGTACTAGTGGTCAAAAGACCTATGATCCCCAATCGCGCCAAGCGGGGAAAATTCGAGCCGAACTATGAAGGCCCGTACATAATAGACAAGGTCTACCAGGGTGGAGCGTATCTGCTCATGGATATGCACGGTGAGAGACCTTTCAGACTAATAAACGGTCGCTTCCTGAAGAAATACTACGCTTGACGGGTTAAGGCTTAGGTCAATGATAGATGACGACGACTATGTCCGCTCGCTATCTTCCTAAGCCCGAACTCTATAAGTAGTAACCGGCTTACTTAACAACGGACCGAAATATCCTTAAACTAACGACGGACCGAAACGTCCTTAAACTAACGACGGACCGAAACGTCCTTAAACTAACGACGGACCATTATGTCCTAAAACCGGTTGTTGACCGAGATGTCGATAAACTACGGTGGATTGCAGTATCTCAAAGCCGATAAAAAAATAATAAAAAATAATAAAAACGGTATGTCCATAAGCAAAATGGGCACGGATGAAAACCCGAAAGGGCTCCGTGAGTAAAAACAGCAGGGCTACCGGCGAGTGTTTGTGAAAACCCGAAAGGACGCAACCTCGTTAAAGGGCACTTGCAGGCTCCTCACGACCTTGTAAGGAGAAATCATCCGCGTGAGATCCTTACGACTCACAAGGGAGTAACACACTTAGGAGTCCTCACGATTCCTAGGGAGAAATTACACTTGCGAGATCCTCACGACTCGTAAGGAGAACTCTCTTATGGGACCCTCACGGCTCATAGGATTTGAAAGTCTTAAGTCACAGAGACCTGAACCTGTTCTTAAGCAACTCCCACAAACTTCGATAATGCCCTACAAGTGGCTCAATACTGACCCTTGTATACAATCCACGGGCGCGAATAAACATTTCCCTAACCAAGTCCCATCCGTGACTAGGGATATGTTCATATGGCGAACAACCCTTGTAAGTCCTCTCGACTTATAAGGAGAAGACCCCTTTGTAAGATCCTTACGACTTGCAAGAGGACATGCACTTAGGAATCCTCACGATTCCCAAGGAGAAAACACACCTGCAAGATCCTCACGACTTATAGGGATAAATACCTTTGTGAGACCCTTACGGCTCATGAAGTCAAAAACCTTAGTCGACAGGACCCTTAACCTTGTTTACTAAGCCACCTTTGTTCAACATCGACATAGGCAAATGATGATTCGCTCCTGGCAACATCTCAGTTGTAGCGGTGCTGATACCGAAATCGGTGTCTAAAATCCAAGCTTGCAGCGAAAAGGCTAGCGAGCCACACATGCATACGAAATAGCCGAAATGATGGGGCAACTTGCAATAAAAAGTAGCAAGTAAAAATGTATGCATGAAAAATAGCCAAAATGATGGGGCAACTCGCAATAAAAAGCAGCGAGTAAAAATAAAATAGATAGCCGAAATGATTGGGCACCGCGAAAAATAGCCGAAATGATTGGGCAATCGTGACCTTCGCGATATAAAGCTGAAATGATAGAGCATCGCGGCAAAAGAAATAAAATAAAAATGAAATTTTCGCCCTACATGTGATGTTACATCTATCCCTGTATACAATCCAAGGGCGCAAACAAAGAAGAGATCATACTCCTCCTCGCCTAGGTTTCATCAGAAGAAGAAGCCAAATCTCGATGAGTCGCAGATAGCCTAGAGATTGTCTCGACGTTCGTCTCGTTGCAGCGGACACAACATCAACCAAAGCGGAACAGCGGCAACTCCCAGTTCCATGACTCGGCGATGTATTCGCACTGAGAGTCAAATCCCAACTCCGTGAAATACGGATATAATCAACAAAATTCCTGGTCACGTGGAACACGGATAACGTCACTCTTTGACCCCGTGGAAAACGTCCAGAGCGGATCCTGGTCCTCGCAGAGCACGGCAATGAACCCGTGTGAAGCATCCAGAGCGGAGCCTGGTCCTCGCCGAACACGGCAGTGAACCCGGGGGAAGCATCCAGAGAAAAATTCCTGGTTACGTGGAACGCGGATAACGTCACTCTTTGACCCCGTGGAAAACGTCCAGAGCGGATCCTGGTCCTTCCATAGCACGGAAGTGAACCCGTGTGAAGCATCCAGAGCGGAGCCTGGTCCTCGCAGAACACGGCAGTGAACCCGTGGGAAGCATCCAGAGCAAAATTCCTGGTCACGTGGAACGCGGATAACGTCACTCTTTGACCCCGTGGAAAACGTCCAGAGCGGATCCTGGTCCTCGTAGAGCACGGCAGTGAACCCGTGTGAAGCATCCAGAGCGGAGCCTAGTCCTCGCCGAGCACGGCAGTGAACCCGTGTGAAGCATCTAGAGCAAAATTCCTGGTTACGTGGAACGCGGATAACGTCACTCTTTGACCCCGTGGAAACATCCAGAGCGGATCCTGGTCCTCGCAGAGCACGGCAGTGAACCCGTGTAAAGCATCCAAAGCGGAGCCTAGTCCTCGCCGAGCACGGCAGTGAACTCGTGTGAAGCATCTAGAGCAAAATTCCTGGTTACGTAGAACACGGATAACGTCACTCTTTGACCCCGTAGGAAACGTCCAGAGCGGATCCTGGTCCTCGCAGAGCACGGCAGTGAACCCGTGTGAAGCATCCAAAGCGGAGCCTAGTCCTCGCCGAGTACGGTAGTGAACCCGTGTGAAGCATCTAGTGCAAAATTCCTGGTCACATGGAACGCGGATAATGTCACTCTTTGACCCCGCGAAAAACGCCCAGAGCGGAGCCTGGTCCTCGCCGAACACGGCAGTGAACCCGTATGAAGCATCCAGAGCAAGCATCGGACTGTGGAGTCCTGAAAATCCACGGACTATGATGTCCTTAACCTCGACCGTAATGTCTTAAAACTAACTATCAACCGTGATGATTCTAGACTGATTTTACCTTGGTTAAAGGGTACATCTCTTCACTCCTTTGATATTTGGCGAAGTAATTCCTCAACGTCTTCAAAGAGGTGACGGGTCCCAGTAACCACACATTTCGTGGACTGTGGAGTCCTTAAATCCGCGGACTATGAGGTCCTTAACCTTGACCGTGATGTCTTAAAACTAACATCGGACTGTGGAGTCCTTAAATCCACGGACTATGAGGTCCTTAACCTTGACCGTGATGTCTTAAAACTAACATCGGACTGTGGAGTCCTTAATTCCACGGACTATGAGGTCCTTAACCTTGACCGTGACGTCTTAAAACTAACATCGGACTGTGGAGTCCTTAAACCCACGGACTATGAGGTCCTTAACCTTGACCGTGATGTCTTAAAACTAACATCGGACTGTGGAGTCCTTAAATCCATGGACTATGAGGTCCTTAACCTTGACCGCGATGTCTTAAAACTAACATCGGACTGTGGAATCCTTAAATCCACGGACTATGAGGTCCTTAACCTTGACCGTGATGTCTTAAAACTAACATTGGACTGTGGAGTCCTTAAATCCACGGACTATGAGGTCCTTAACCTTGACCGTGACATCTTAAAACTAACATTGGACTGTGGAGTCCTTAAATCCACGGACTATGAGGTCCTTAACCTTGACCGTGATGTCCTAAAACTAACATCGGACTGTGGAGTCCTTAAATCCACGGACTATGAGATCCTTAACCTTGACCGTGACGTCTTAAAACTAACATCGGACTGTGGAGTCCTTAAATCCACGGACTATGAGGTCCTTAACCTTGATCGTGACGTCTTAAAACTAACATCGGACTGTGGAGTCCTTAAATCCATGGACTGTGAGGTCCTTAACCTTGACCGTGATGTCTTAAAACTAACATCGGACTGTGGAGTCCTTAAATCCATGGACTATGAGGTCCTTAACCTTGACCACGACGTCTTAAAACTAACATCGGACTGTGGAGTCCTTAAATCCATGGACTATGAGGTCCTTAACCTTGACCGCGACGTCTTAAAACTAACATCGGACTATGGAGTCCTTAAATCCACGGACTATGAGGTCCTTAACCTTGACCGCGATGTCTCTAAACTACGATACCCTGGAAACCATCCCAAACCAACCCCTGACCCCGTGAAATACGGATAAGGGTGACCGCACCCAGCACTTGCGGGTCTTCACGACCTGCAAGGAAGAAAACTCTCTTGTGAGATCCTTACGACTCCCAAGGGAAAACCCGCTTAAGAATCCTCACGATTCTTAAGAAAAACTTACACCTACGGGATTCTCTCGACCTGTAGGGAGAAAAACTCTTTATGAAACCCTCACGGCTCATAAAGCTCAAAAGTCTTAGGAGGCAGATTTTAACCCTGAATCCTAAGCCATCGCTACCCTGCAAGTAGGCCAAGATAAATTGTCCGCAGAACACATTCAATAAAAAGGGGACACATCACCGAGAAAAAAAATATGTCTTTATTCATAAACCAAAATGGGTACAAAGTACAATTCATGAAAGAACAAAAAGAAAATACTCTCGTTCAGGAGTATGTACAAAAAGAAAGGAAAAGATACAAGTTTTTTAAGCCGGCGGGCGATTTAGCAATTTTGCTAGCTCATCCTGCTTTTGTTGGGCCATAGCTTCATGATTCAGGATCGCCAAAAGACGAGCCTCCGCCTGAGCCTGCTGGGCCTGATATGAGGCAAGCCGAACTTCGAACTTCTTCTCGGTAGCTTTGTGGGCCTCGACTCTTTCGCGAGTAAACTTGGCGGCCTTGTCGATGGCTACTACCTCCTTGATGGCCTCTTGAAGCACTCGCCAGAGTTCATATGCTTTGTGGGCCTTAGCAGTAAGATTAGCTTGAAGCTCGCTCAGCGCCTTAGAAGCCAGTTCCCTCTCCGAGAATTTGCGGCCGAGCCCCTTTACGCACAACAATATGTTCGCCACACGTCGCTCTATCAGACCACACAAGCCCGCTTTCGCGACCGCAACCTTTGAAACAGGACATATACGCTCAAGACCGTATAAACAAGCCTCCAGTCGATAGCAATAGTCGATCTAAAACACGCGCACATCATCTGGTATGGGAAGCAAAAAAATTCTCGATGTATATCCTATCAAGCATGCATTCGCAACTATACGAATATCCGAAAAGAAATAATACCCGAAGCTCTGATGTGCATGCAACATGGTGATAGTGTTCGCAATTAAAGAAAGTTCTCATGGGAAGAACACAACGTTCATTTATGCAAGCAAAAACATACATACGAGTATCCAGTATACATGAAAGTTCAACATAAAGCATGCGAAAACTAATTTTAATATACTACGCTAGCGGGAAAAGGTCGCCAAACAAAGGATCGGTAGCACAAGGGTTAACAAAACAAAGAACAAAATTCTCCATCTCTCTCTCTGCTTTCTCCAACACATCAAAGCGACGGTTTTCGCGAGGAGTCACTCCCCACCGATTGGCGCCATGTTCGTCCGCAAAAGCAGACATAACAGCCCGCCGAGCCCTTATTTCGCTCAAGAGGTGAACTGAGCGATCTTTCAAAGCCTGAGTAATCAGGCACGCCTCGTGAAAACCCTCAAGCTTTTCCTCAGCCACGTCAAGCATCGCCAGGGTCATCTCCGCCGGGTGAGGAGGGACGTCGGCAAGCACGGCAGCAAGAATCATCCGGAGCCAAAGGGAGCCTATTGGGAAGGGGAACCCCTACGAGTCGAGAGTTCATATACCGCTGAGTCGCATTCGTCGTCGGTAAGGAGGGGATCCACCAATCGTGCGGCAAAGCGCAGGATCATCTCCTCGATAGGCACTTCCCATGGTTGTCGACGAGCATGAGGGCCGTTGCAGGCTATGGAGCTCAGTTGTCTCTCAAGACAAATCACACCAAAAATGAGAATAAATTTCTCTGTGAAGGAAAAATAGGCTATGGCCTCAGGACTATAAAGAGGAGCATTAAATGCTACGCGCGGAGAACATGGCATAATGGAACTATTTCCAAGGCCCAAAAAGGGGAAGGCATTGGAAATCAGGAAAGGGGACTATTTCCAAGGCTCCTTTTCTGCATCTAATACCATGCACAAAAATAGAGCAGGGAAAGTTGAACAGCCCCATCGAAGGGATCCCACGTGCAGAGCACGTGAGCACCAAACTTGACGTGTACTGAAAAGTGAAATAGCGTTTTACCCATTAAACACATCAGCAGCAACAGTAGCAAAAGTGACAAAATTCCGCAAAAAAAGAAGGGGCATGCAAACACAGAAGGACACGATAAAACTTATCATTCATACTTTAAAAAGTTCATACAAAATAAAAAAAAGGGAAAAAACGATTACAACGGCAAAACCTCAGACGCGGGGCACGGATCGAGAAACTCAAACTTGGCTTTGTCCAAGATCCTCCAAGCATTTCGAACCATCCGAGTATGTTTTCTCTCGCTGTCACAAGCGTCGGGGTCCTCACAAATGTCTTCTACCCTCCGATAGGCGGCAAGTATGGCCGACTGCTGAAAAGCCTGGTGCAAGAGATCAATGAGGTTGTCGCGCCTTCTCTTCGAGATTAGGCTCATCAGATACACCGAATGTATCTTATCCTCGGCAGCGTCCAATGCCCTGAGCGGTACCCTAGTGCAGAAGAGAGGAAGCGCCTTCCAGATCGCCAACACGATGAGTCTCAGAAGAGAAGAGCGACGGGGGAGTAGCCGATGGTTGTACTCGTCGAAGCGGCTCATGATCTCCGCACATTGAGCGTTGCTGAACTCCTGGTTCTGGCGACGGCCCAGCACACGAATATTCCAATAAGAAATGATTTCGTCAAGATCGTACATATGGGCATCCATGATACCTGAAATAAAGATCATGAGAATCTATTACAAACCCTTTTCTTCTGAATTGTGACGAGGATGACTCAAGGCAAGAAAACCCATGAAGTTCTCTAGGAAGAACTTAGTTCTTCAGAAGAATTAAATTCCTTTTTTTTTAAAAAGGGGAATTAAATTCCCAGAAATTTTGTTCAGAGCCAGAGCTCCTTGGGATGGAATTAAATTCCATGGAAAACAACCGACATTATCGTCTTCCTTAAAGATTAGAAAAGCCCTAAGAGATCTACAGTTTGAAAATTAGATGGGTCTCTGTTCTTGTTGATAAACTTGAAGGAAATAGGTTCATGTTAAAAGGGTGAAACCGTTGAGGTAGATTTAAAATCCAGAGAATTTTATGTATAAAAGTTCTTCGTTCGCTCGAGATGATTACTTGAGGAAGAGGAATCAGTCAACAAAGTTAAACTCTGGAAAAATTTTTGAACAGAGAACTAAGCTCTGGAAAAGAGAATTAAATTCTCAAAAGAAGGAAGTTCTCAAAGGAGGAAGATGAGCAAAGTGGAGGCTCTTCTGAAAAGACATGGGCATTTATAAGATGGGATGGAAAACGTTTCATCTACCCTACTCCCAAAGCAGATCCGACGGTCACAAAAGTGACAGCGTTGCACTCACATGCAGACACGTGAGAACAACGTTGTGGGGGCATTTATTCCCTGATTAAAAATCAGGAGAAGCTTCAGAAGAGGCATCACGTGCTCACACGTGACCGGTTGTCACGTGTTGGCACGTGACGCTTAAAGCAGCGGCAAAAAGCACGTTCATCCCCTGATTAAAAATCAAGGAAAAGCTCCAGAAGAGGCATCACGTGCTCACACGTGATCAGTGGTCACGTGTTGGCACGTGATGGTTAAGCAGCGGCCAGAGAACAGAACGCAGAAGAAGAGAAGCCTATTTCAGGGGTCACGTGCCTACACGTGACCAGGGGTCACGTGCCTACACATGACCAGGGGTCACGTGGCCACACGTGACCGGCTTTAAGAGCCTTATTCTTTAACAGAATTAAATGTTGAGGATAAATCTTTCAAATCTTTCCAAAATGAAGAAGAATTATCTGAAACCGTTGGATTAGAAATCTAAAGGTGATTAAATATCACCAATTTATGGAAAAATCTTGGACTTGGAAAGATTTCCCCCTAAATCTAACCGAAATAACAAAGGGATATCTTTAGATTTAAAATCCAATGGTGAATAAAATTCACCTAACAATCTAAAGGCCCAGATTAATGATAAATATAAATCAAATCTCTCAATATACAAATCAAATCTCTCAATGAGAGATTTACTAAATAGATTGATTCTTTTCCTTCTCCTATAAATAGGAGCCAAGAAAATGAGAGGAAGGACCTTTGGACCTTTGGACCTTTTCTTTTGATACACAGAGAGAGAGATATAAAGCCTTTGATTCTCTGCAAAATGAAAACCTTAGGTAAGAAAAGAAAAGGGAAGCTTAAAAAGAGAATTTAATTCTCAAAAGAATTTAACTCTTATATAAAGAAAAGAACTTAGTTCTTTCTCTGGTGGAGGATCTGCAAAGTGCACATCTCCCCATGAATTGAGAATTTAATTCTCATTGGGTTGAGATCCTGCCATGCAGATCTAAAACACAGAGGAGGAACTGAGTTTTGAGAATTTAATTCTCACAAAATGATAGGGATTCAATTCCTTTGAAATAAAATTAAGGTTTAACCCTATGTTATGGAAATTTAATTCCTTCAAAATGAACAGAACTAGGGTCTAACCCTAATTGAGAACATAATTCTCTCAAACTCACAGGAATTTAATTCCCTTAAGAAAAGAAATTAGGATTTAACCCTATTTAAGAATATAATTCTTCAAAAGAAAACAGAAATTTAATTCCTCTAAAGTTGGTTGTTAGGGTTTTAACCCTATGAAGAATTTAATTCTTAAAAGATGAACAGATCTTTAAAACATGCAAAGAACCAGAGTCACGTGCTACCATGTGACCCCTGCAAAGATCCACAGAAAAGAATTTTGAAGCAAACACCTCACGGGTTACCACGTGACTCCTGCAAAGATCCATAAAAAAGAACTTTGAGGCAATGCCTCACGTGCCCCACGTGATCTCTAAAGCACACAGAGAAAAAGGCAAAAGGAAACAGAAAAGAGCTCTAGGGCCCCCTCACGTGACAACACGTGACCTCTAATGAACATTCTAACAGATCAAAGCGTGAGCCCCCATCACGTGCCCACACGTGATGGCTTTAAGAATTAAGTGTTAAACACTCATCTATAAAACAAAATAAAGAGCTCTAGAGCGCTCTCACGTGCTACCACGTGACCCCTTGGCTGAAGCTTTAACAGACAAGCACCGAAATTCCCATCATGTGATAGCACGTGATACTTCAAAGTATTCAATACTTTTGACTGAATAAAATAAGGGGAATCAGGGCGCTCTCACGTGACCCCTCTCTGCTTAGTGTTTAACACTAGTCTGGAGATTTTGTCCCCGGTGTTTAACACTGATTTGCTTAGTGTTTAACACTAATTTGAAAACTCTGTTCCCAGTGTTCAACACTGATTATCTTTTAATGTTTAACACTAACTTGTTAATCTTATTCCCAGTGTTCAACACTGCTGGTCTCTAGTGTTTAACACTAGCTTTAGCCCAATTGGCTAAGTTTCCAGAGGCAAAGCCTCTGCTTCAATGAATCAACAGAGGGCCAATATCCCAAACATAACTGGACTTAGCCCAAACTGGCCATAAGTCCTCAATTCAAACTCAACTGGGCCAATGGGCTCATAATATAATAATTGATCTTAGTATCCAAATTGGACTACAGATCACTTAATCTACCTTGGTTTAAGGGTACATCTCTTCACTCCTTTGATACTTGACGTTGTAATTCCTCAATGTCTTCAAAGAGGTGACGGGTCCCGATGACCACACATTGATACGGACTGTGGGGTCCTTAAACTCATGGACTATGAGGTCCTTAACCTTGACCGTGATGTCTTAAAACTAACACTGGACTGTGGGTTCCTTAAACCCTCGGACTATGATGTCCTTAACCTTAACCGGAATGTCTTAAAACTAACAACGGACTATGACGTCCTTAACCTTGACCGTGATGTCTTAAAACTAACATCGGACTGTGGAGTCCTTAAATCCACGGACTACGACGTCCTTAACCTCGACCGCAACGTCTTAAAACTAACATTGGACCGCAATGTCCTTAAACTACCTATTGACCGCAACGTCACTAAACTAAACAACAGGGCTCCCCTAATCGCTCTCTTGTCGGATCGAAACGATCCCGTTAAGTTGATTTTAGTCTAAAACTAGACTAACGTATCCTTAACAAACATTTAAGTCGATCTTAGTCTCAAACGAGGCTAACGTATCCTTAAACACAACCCCCAAACCCAAATCTAAGAAAGATACAGATTTGGACTAGTCCACGCCCTACGGGCGACGACATAACTCAGTCTCCGTATACAATCCACGGGCAACCGAACACGAATCAAACACACACGACACGAAGTGATCATCTGGAGAAGGAGAAAGTTGTTACCGCGATGTGGTAGCGTAATTAACTGCAAGGGCTTGCGCCTGCAGGGAAGAGCGTCCCCACAATCAAAACCCCCTCAAGCGAGGGGGAATCTGACGAAGTCTGCTACATCGGACGCATCCGTTTAAACCTTCGATACATTGTGCCATAAATCAACTTGTCATCTTCGAAGAAGTGGACGGATAGCACCAATTAGCATCTGCCCCAAATTTCAGGCAAGACGTTCTGTCGCGCCGTCTTTCGGAGGGGAACAGCGGTTGCACAATGGGCTTGGTGCACGTTCCTCGAGTCTCGTGCTAGGGTCAACGTAAACAGTCTAAATACATGTGTCGTTTTATTTATAACTTTTCGAAACCCCTTCAATCGCCAGTGAAACTTTCAAGAACTCCAAAACGTCAAAAATAATTTAAAATAAAATAATCGGGTTGCAAGGATTCGAACACACGGGCTATGGAACAGCAGTATAGAGACTTAACCAATGGACTACAAGTTGTTTTTTGCATTTATTTATCAAGAATTACTTATAACTCATTATCAGAACAGAAATACACCATTTTATTAATATTGGAATAATAAAAGTGTACAAAGATTACAGGGTTGTTACATCTGGTGGCCCATGCAGGTCCCTCAGTAGAAGGTCTGTGGTTCGAGGACTTACCATTGTTCTTAGGTGGGGGGAATGTAATACCCCATAACAGTGCGGTCTTCGAACATCATGGTGATCTGCTCTGTCCACACTCAGTGCAGTTTGCTGCGGACACATGATGATCTAAGTGTGGAGCCGCTTCAGAACAATGAGATCAGGTTCCTGAAGCACATTCCGAAAGATGACTGAACTGTATTATAAATGTAATGATATCACCCTCAATTACGGAGGCGCCTTTTAGATAAACCGGCACTCTGGGGTTTGAAGAACTCCGTAGTTAAGCATGCTCGGGATAGGGAAATCATAAGATGTGTTGGATATAGTGCCCTCAAGGAAATTATTGTAATGGCAAACAGACGATCATGATAATTGAAGGTGGACCTATACGGGTAGAACAGTCTTACTCGAAATGATAGTATGCTATCTAGTTTGACTTTATCATAATGTACAGATATTATGTGATATTAAAGATCGCTATTATATATTGATAGAGCCCTTAGGATTCTTGCTTAACCACTAGGGTTATGATGGAAATCATACAAGTGAGGCTTGGGTAGTCCATAAGCAAATCCTTAACTGTCCCTTGTCGTGGAGTATCGAGACTAGGCATCGATATTCCAGAGTAGACTAATGTATATTTTTTTGACCCCGACGAGGGGCGATGGCTAGTCTCATACCATTGGTGTTCGTCAGTCACCAAAAATTGTATACAGGTGCTCATTGGGTTATGAGTTACACTGTACGGACTCGTCGGGAATATGCTAGATGGAATTATACCTATCGTCAAGTAGCAGTTCTCTGGTGACATGAGTACATGTTAGTCTGTCGACCTGAGATCATCATTTGTCTCATGTGAGTTCCTACCGTGCTTTGATTACTATCCTACCACGGCTCTATTGAGCCATGCAAACAGCTTTTAGTTGGGTACAATCCTAAACCATATGGAGGCAGTGAGCGGATTGTTGGGGATTCGTCTCTCCCGGTATTGGGGGTTGATGTCACGCTATGTTCGTTCGGCTATCATCATAAATATCTGGCCAAAGTGGATGGGATTTACTGAGTACAAAATCAGTAGTTTCTCGGTAGGTGATGAGCTTGACACCGACACGACTTATCAGGTTATTAGGAGTCTGACGTTTACCAACCCCCTAGACCCGGTATGCGATTCTTTAACGAACAGGCCGGACGGTATAGAGGCTGTCACTTATAGGCTCAGTAGACGTTTAGACGAGATTTCTTGTCGATCTTTGTTTCGCTCAATGCTTAGGTAGCCGTTACGTACACCTAATGCCGCTAATGTGCTTGTGGTTAAACCCACTGTCAGCGTATTGTCAAGTCTTTAAAGCCCCGCACGGAGGTTTTTCCGACTCTAGCAATATGATGTAGATGTGCGTATTGGATGCATACCAGGATTCGATTAAAACTAGTGTATTGGATACACTAACGGTAATCGAGTATTTGGATATACTAGCAGGTCTTTTGGAAAGACGGATATTAAATTAAGTGTTGATTTAATATATTAATACATGTATTGGATATATTTATTTACTAGTATATTGTCGCTATTTATTTATGTCTTATACATGTATTTATATATATAACACACACACATATTCATATATTGTTTTTTCATTTTTCCTATAATTATCTTTTAGTTAAATTATGCCAAGGGTTTAGCACATGCCTAACCACTCTCATAGGATGAACATGTGGAGGGAAGAGAAGAGGGTGGACACTTGGCTTAAGATGAGAATTCTAATGATGGTGATTCATTTGTATTATGATAAATGTTAGCAACCATTTTAGAAAATATGTGAAGTTCTTTCATTTGCTCATTTTCTCATCTCCTACCTCAAGTTCCTCTTCTCTTTTTCTTCTTACTCAAAATTAAAAGAGAACTAAAAAATGAAAAGGATTTGGTAAGACAAAAAATGATATACTACATCTCTTGGTTGATTAGCCTAGCAAAGTAATCAGGTAAGTTTCTTCACATTTGCTTGGAGCATGAAGTGGAGATGGAGCTAGAGAAGAGTTTCCTCAAGTGGATCATTTATGACAAAAGGGAATGTTCACCAAATTTATCCTCTCATCCTAAGAGTCTAGCTAGAGCCCAACATAAAATTGAAGTATACGAAGATACTACAAAAGTTGTATGATTATAACCATATATGGAAAATTTGTTGCAAGTTCAATTCTTTAGCTAATGTTCCTAAATTGTAAATTTGAGCTCTCTAGATTTTTAAAAATTCTATTTGTGCTTGTTCTAAAATTCTTGTAGAGTGTCCAAGGTCTACCTACAGGATGGGTGACCTTCTGGGAAGTGGTCCTTTCTCGAGTCCGATTCGCTTCAAAAGCCAAAACCGTACGGTTTCGGCCAAAACGGACAATACCGTCCGTACTGGGGCGTAGAGCGTGACAAGGATTAACAAAATATTAGTATACTAAACGAAATGCATGTATTTATTAATCTAATTATTAATACTTTATAATAATCCTTAACTAATATAAATTGTTAAATAACCTTTATTACTATGACTGATTATATAACTATTCTGTATAAATTGTTAGATATAACCTTTATTACTGTGTATAATATTTCTAATTCTACAATACATAAAACATTTATGTTCTGATCAAAAATAAATAGAGAGTAGTTAAGAGTGTATATCGAGTTCAAAGTGTATATATATTAATAATATAGTTAAAAGTAACATGTTTTGAGAAAACTGATTATTATGTAAATATGATTATGAAAGTAGAAGTAAATTTACAATAATAAAACTACATATTAAAGTAAGTTATGAATGATATAGATAGTATTAAAAATACATCAGATTAAATATATTATGAAGTTTATTAGATTTGTAATCTAATTTCAGTTTCAGCACTACATGTATTACAAGTAGACAAGTGCAGTAGTAGAGTGTTGATATTAACAAATCATTATAGTTTACATAATTTACTGATTTCATTATATATATATATATATATATATATATATGAGAATAATGGATAAAAGAGGCTATAGAAGGGAATTTCCTCCTATTGCGTCGAAAAAATACGCCCTTCATCATGTTTTTCGACGATCGGAATCCATCATCTTCATCGTTATCATCTAAGATATAGGTACGCCAAATTTCATGTGATTCTACAACTTTTTCAGCGTTGATTTAGCAATATAAAAAGCTTTATTGTCGGTAAACCGTTAATTTTGAACTCACTAATTCAACGGTGAAAAAGTTGTAGAATCACATGAAATTTGGCGTGCCCAAATCTTAGATGATAACGATGAAGATGATGGGTGCCGATCGTCGGAAAACACGATGAAGATTGTATTTTTTCGACGCCATAGGAGGAAATTCTCTCCTATGATATCTTTCCTCCATTATTATCTCTCTCTCTCTATATATATATATAGAGAGATTAATGGAGGAAAGAGGCCATAGGAGGGAATTCCCTTCTATGGCGTCGAAAAAATACCCCCTCCACCAATTTTTCCGACGATCGGCCCCCATCATCTTCATCGTCATCATTTAAGATGTGGGTACACCAAATTTCATGTGATTCTACAACTTTTTCACCGTTGATTTAGTGGGTTCAAAATTAACGGTTTACCGACAATAGAACTTTTTACATTGCTAAATCAACGGTGAAAAAGTTGTAGAATCACATGAAATTTGGTGTACCCACATCTTAAATGATGACTATGAAGATGATGGGGGCCGATCGTCGGAAAAATTGGTGGAGGGGGTATTTTTTCGACGCCATAGGAGGGAATTCCCTCCTATGGCATCTTTTCTCCATTATTCTCATATATATAAGGTTAATGGAGGAAATGTGCCATAGGAGGGGATTTCCTTCTATGATGTCGGAAAAATGCACCCTCCGTGATTTGTTTCGACGATCGGCATACATCGTATCTATCTTTATCATCTAAGATGTGGATATACCAAATTTCATGTGATTATACAAATTTTTTCACCGTTGATTTAATTGGTGCAAAATTAATGGTTTACCGACAATAGAACATTTTACATTGCTAATTCAACGGTGAAAAAGTGGTGGAATCACATGCAATTTGGTGTATGCACATCTTAGATGATAACGACGATAATGATGGATGCCAATCGTCGAAAAAAATGGCAGGGGTTGTATTATTTCGACGTCGTAAGAGGAAATCCCCTCATATGGCCTCTTTTCTCCATTTCTCTCTCTCTCTCTCTCTCTCTCTCTCTCTCTCTCTCTATATATATATATATATATATATATATATATATATATATATAATGGAGGAAAGATGCTATAGGAAGGAATTTCCTTCTATGGCGTCGAAAAAACACACCTCCATCATGTTTTCCGACGATCGGAATGCATCATTTTCATCGTTATCATCTAAGATATGGGTACACCAAATTTCATGTGATTCTACAACTTTTCACCGTTGATTTAGTGGGTTCGAAATTAACGGTTTACCAACAATATAACTTTTTACATTGTTAAATCAACGGTGAAAAGGTTGTAGAATCACATGAAATTTGGTATACCCGCATCTTAGATGATAACGATGAAGATGGCGCATTCCGATCGTTAGAAAACACGATGGAGGGTGTGTTTTTTCGACGCCATAGGAGGAAATCCCCTCATATGGCATCTTTCCTCCATTATTATATATATAACATATCCATTTATAGTACTCTACTAAGTGAAAATGATAACAAATTTTTGGTAGCCCTTTTTATATTTTTCACACTCGGTTAGTATATTCCACTCATTTGCGCTAATTAATTTGAGTATAATTATAATTTGATTTGTTAAAAATAGAGCAGTAATAGCGAAAATAATTATGAAGTACTGAAATTTATTAATCAAAATAAACCGTTTTACCAGATCTCTATTATGATAGGACCAAAAGAAAGGGGGTCAATTACTTTTGAAATTGATTTATGATGTGGCTTCTTATTTTTTATAAAATCAAACAAAAAAATATCTATCATTGTCTTCTGTAGGCACATAATTTGATGTCGTATCATTATTATTTTAGGAGGACGATACGCGTAATTAAATTATGACGTCACTATTATTTTATAAGTGTGATATATGTAATTAAATTAGTAAAAACGTTATTACATAATTAAATGCAATGTATGTACCCAAACGCTGATAACCTTAAAAGAATAAAATATTCGTTTATGTGGTATTACTTAGATGGCAATAATGAGGTCAGCGTCACTAGTTAAATTTTTAAGGAAGCCTGCTCTTATAAGTATTTATTATGTATTCCATTTTTTCTTTAAGAGAAAAATAACCTCTAAATCAATGAAGTTATTTTTCAACGGTAATTAATTGTTACAAAAATTCATAAAGAAGAAATGTGGCTTCAAATTTTAAATGGAAGTGATAGTTGAAAATTATGAAAAAAGGTAAAGAGCCCCCCCCGCCCCCCCCCCCCCCCCCTCCCGCCCCCCCTCTCTCTTTCTATATAAAAATAATGCTTACCATAGTTTGTTGCTACCCCTCTCTCTTTCTATATAAAAATAATGCTTACCATAGTTTGTTGCTTAATTGAGCTTCTACACAATTTAATATTGGAAATGCCTAAGATTGCATAGAATTCCATAAAATTACAATAAACATATCCAATATTATGAATGATATAGATGTTGAAAATACAGGGGCTCGATCCTGCAACCTACGAAATAGTAATACAATGTGATAATTAAGAGATACAGGTAATGATCATGCATATAAATAGAAAGAAAATAAATTTATATACATGTGATTCAAATAAGAGGGGTTCTGCTGAAGAAGGAAAATTATAAAGGAAGTACAAGGATTTTGCGGTCGTTACATTCCACCCTCCTTAAAATAATTTCATTCTCAAAATCACACAGGGGGCTGCCACAACTGGACAAGGAAATAGTAACGATAATGCGGTCACTTGTTGCATTCACACCTCATTAGTTATGGCTCTAACAGGTCGTGATACAACAACGGAAGGTCGAGGAATATCAAAAACTAGAAAGAGGATGATAGCTTTTGTTCCGACTTTCGAAATAAGATTGATTTCAAGAATATTTACAAATGGTATCTTAGATGAATGCAAGCAAGAAGGATGGTATAAGGAATGTAAACAATAAACTAACTTGACTAGAATCATAGAGGACTCCCGGATATGAATGCCGGGTGATTGAGAATTTCTTATACTGCTCTTTTTTTATGACATTCGATAATGGTGTAGACCACGATACAAAGAACTGGGGAGACATGTAAACGATAGATGCTTTCAAATAGAACGGTTCAAAAGCCGAAGTATAGGATGTAAAAGGTGGCCTAAGAGATGCAAGAAGAAACAGACATGAATTTTAGGAATTCAAAAGGTCGAGAAGTGATCTTCAAAAAAATCGAAAGGAGGAGTGGAGATGGATTCAATGAAAAGAAATAAAAAAAGGGATCAAGAAGATTACAAGATGATATCAAATAGAGATGAAGGGTTCTCACTTTCATTTCTTTTTCGCCGAAAGACGATCATCACAGAAAATACAGAAGAATTCAAGAGAATAGAATTGAAGAATGAAAGTGTGGTGCAGTTGTTATAGTCTACCCTCCTTAAAAGAAATTTCGTCCCCGAAATTCTCTCAAAGAGTATGTTATAACATGGCAAGGAAAACTAAAAATAACGCTGTCGCAAGACGTTTTCGCGCTCCTGATTGTCAATATTCTATTCAAAAAAAGAGATACATGAAAGACGGTCTAAGGAAAACATGGAAGGAAGGAATCAACAGAAATTTAACGAACCAAAAGTTATAAGATGTCTCGAGATATGATCTCCAAGAAAGTTGAAATTGAATTTCAAGATGGATTTAAAGAATGGTATGAGATCCAAAAAAAAAAGCTAAATGCTGTTGAATTTTTAAATTCTTGTATTATCTGCTTTCGATGGTTTAGCAGTACTGACCTGCATGGGCCACCAATAAAATCTGTCACGTCTCACTTTCTAAAAGACGGAGAGCGGGAGCAGACGAGACCCACCCACAACATATTCACACCGAGAAGCACTCCTTCTCAACATGAATACGCTAAGCGTAATTACAAGAAGAAAGATAATAGATAGAAGAACGGAAAAGGAAACAATCAAACATATTTAAATAGCAGGTAATATAAAGCGATAATGTCATGATATCAGTTATTATTATATTTTAAGTTATAAACTCGAATTGTGAGAGTTTTACATGTAATTAGGGTATTTCGTAATTCCCACGGAATAACAGCAAAATGAAAGTAGGTTGGTCGATGATAACGGCAACAGCAGCGACGGCGGCGGCGATGACGATAGCGATTTCTAAGAGCGAAAGAGAGGAAAAGGGAGAGAAATTTGAACTGGGAGATTTTTAAAGAGAGCTATTTTGGTCACTCCACAAATTAAATCAACACAGACCTTCCAAGTAATGGGCCAAGGGGTGTTCATAAAGATTTGGAATGGTAGGCCCCTCTCCTTATTTCGAAAATACCGGAGATTTTAGAAGTTTTTTAGGCTGAGCCGGTTTTTTTTCAACAATTTACCCTTAAATATTTGAGCGCCACGTATCAATTGGACTAGTGAAATGTGGTTAGGCCCAGAAGTGGATAACATTGACCCAGCAACATTTTATCTCCTAAGTGGGTGGATTGGATTTGGATTCTGGATGGCGATGAATTATTTGTGTGATGTGTAAATTATCAGGAGCAGCCGCTCCTTCAATTTCTAGCTACCTCCCTCCCTCATGTTATAGAATCTGAATAATATCATCCAGCCCCCATCTCCTCATTCAGATTCATATCTAGGGTTTTGTTTTGGTCGTTGATGGACTGCTCCGCCCAATTCAATTTCAAAGCAGCAGCAGCAGCAGCAGCAGCTATAAACCCCATCTCGGATTCGTCGTCGGTGAAATCTCATCAAGCCCAAGGGCTTCGTTTTCGTCCAAGGGCTTTTAGGAGCTTTGAGTCTCTTGCCTCCTCCTCCTCCTTTCTTTCTCCTCCCTTTGGATTTCAGGTACCTGTGATTTTTTTTAAATATTATTGTGTAGTTCATTCATGCTGCCATCCTGGGTCATGCTCATCATCTGTTTCATGTGAGTGGATGATGTCCGTTTTCGTAGGCATATCCGATATGTTCTATTATCAACCCAATCGTTTTATTTTGAGATCGATATTCTCAATTTATTCAACTCAAAGTAAAACCAATTGATAATCATAAGCATAACACACCAACGAACTCATGATCATTTATAATTCCGACACACTGAATCAAAGCCATAACTACCTTTAATAACAACAATATCCAACGGTTACATGAACATTTAATTGAATTTATCAGCCTCTTTCAATTTCATGGCCGATGGCCGAGAGTTTGATGATAGTTTGTGACGGATGTCGGATCACGTCAAGATGTTACCTTCCGTAGATCTGCTGTCGGCGATGATGGACGGCTCAGATTAGGTTGGAGGTTGACTCCTGAAGCGTGTGGATCTCAATGGGAGGTGGTTGAGACAGAGCTACCTGCAAGGAAGTCCCGGGATGGTTGTACCACCGAGGACCCTCCGACGATCAAGTTAGACCGGATATTTGAGCAGAGTAACGCCCTAGTGAGGAGAGAATGATCTACTTGAACCGTCTGAAGGAAGGGTTTATATAGTGGTGGCAACAGACAGGCAGGCGCGAGAATCATGCCGGCCGTTACGCTTCCGGCATCACGTCCGCGTGATGGGCGGGATCTCCTACTAATGACCAGACATGCTCGTTAATGGGGGATCGTGATGGCGTGGAACGCGGGACTTGGCCGGCGGATATCTCGCGTGTGGCGAGATTCGCGGAGGTGAGGCGGTTGCATCGCAGCCGTTGGTCGGTCGATGAGACCGAGGAACACAAGCTCGGCGGGAGGCTCGGGGACGAACGGGAGGCCGAGGTATCTTGGTTCTGCGGTAGCCCGGAGACGAGCTGAGGGGGCCGAGGAGGCCGATGGTGCAGGGGGCTCGGAGGCAAGCCAACGGTTTTTTGTAGGACGGGCATAGGAATGGTCTGGTCGGCCACTGTAGGTCCTTTCTTGCAAGCTTCATGACACGTCATCTGCCACGTGTCACGATCTGAGAGATCACCGATACCGAGTATCATCATTAGCCCTCCACTCTCGTCCCGACCTGTTCACAGGTCGGGTCGCGAGTGGTCTGCCGGGTCATCCGAGATGAGCTCCTTTCCGTAGATATCGTAAGCGTGCATTCCCGGGCAATCAGCTGTATTTTCTGGATGACGTCAGCGAATCAGGGGCTAGATTTTGCATTAAAGAGGAAGCGCCGGATCGTGCGTACTTTCACCGAAGCGCCAGCCCACGTGTCTGGCGCTGGTTGGATGACGCGACGGGTTGTAGATTTCCGGCGTCCGTTGGTGTACGACCAATGCCCGCGCGACAGGTGGAGCGACGGTGGCCGTCGAATGCGAGGAGTCGTTTTGGCGGGAGATGACTGTCGCCATTGGATGTGTGCGCCGGTAGCTATAAATAGAGGTGGGGTCCTCATTAGGGCCCGTACCTCTTCATAATTTCCTCGTCAAGAGTCTCGTTAGCTCGGCGCTCTCCTTTTTAGGTCGGATCTCCGCGTTTTCTCGTCCGAGGACTCCTCTCTATCAGGTTAGATGTCTTCTTCTGAGGAATCTGTAGATATCGTCCGGGTAGATTCTAAGGAGTCTTCTGAGGCTTTCTCTTCTGAGTCGGAGTCCTCCTGGGAAGCTAGGGGGTAATGCTTCCCGGCGTCGTGCGACGGGGGCGGTCCCCAGAGCACAGGCCTCGGGTGTTCTTGGCGTACGGTCCTCGCTGTGGCATGCGGAGGAGCTTGTCAACATCAAGACTCGTTTCCTTATTCCTCCCGCTATTTGCTTCGGCTGGCCGAGGAGGGGGAGATGACAAACCAGGTACGGGGCAATGATATTGCCTTGTACCTGGAGGCCTTTTGGGCCGGGTTGCGTCTGCCCTTCACCCCCGAGGTGATTGCGGCGTTGAACTGTTTTGGGTTAGCCTCGGGCCAGCTAGTACCGAACTCCTGGAGGATCCTTCTCGGGTTTCTGGTCCGGTTGAGATTGAGTCAGATCCCTTACGGCCTGAGCCTCCTTGATTCCTCCCTTTGCTACAAAAACCATCCCGGCGCTCGCATGGGCGAGCTGAGCTGGGTATATATTACCTTTAGAAAACAACGGGGGATGCTGACGGGTCGGGGATTGTCGTAGCACCTTTTTCCATCCACGATTGGAAGAAAAAGTTTTTCTTTATCGTGCCGCCCGAGGATGAGGATTGGACCGTGTCCACCCTGTGGCAAAAGGTCAGCTGTCCACGGGTGGGGCGGTCGAACGATCCCGACGCGGTGGCGGTGTCAAAGTGGGAGCCCCTCCCTCGGGTTGATGTGCTGCTGTCTGAACGGGCCCTCAGTTGGGCCGGGCTCAGCCCTGCCGAGTACACGAGTAAGTTGGGAGCTCTTCAGACGACCTGTTTAGACTTGTGCATTTTTTCTATTTTTCCTGGCATCGCTGACTCGTATTTTTGTCTTATGCAGGACTAATGGATATGAGCAAGTTCCGCGCGGCAGTGACCGACGTGAAGAGGCGAAGTGCCGGAGCCGTGTCGTTTCGATTTCGCCGAGAAAGGCTCGGTGTCTACCGCGTGGCGGTACAGTTGTCGGTGAAACGAGAGACTGTTGGACTTCTGGGCGTTGTGGGCTATAAAACGGAGGGAGCGTTGATCACCCCTTCATTCGCATCCAAAACGCAAGAATGGAGGACTTCCCTTTTACCATCTCTGATATCGTAAACTTCGAGGACGTGTACATCTACGATCAGCACTGCACCGAGGATAAGGTGCAGTTAGTGATGGGCCGCATTGAGGATCATTTTGGCCGACTGCTTCCCCGGCGCTCCCCCTGCTCCAGCTGTTGATGTACTCCATTTGGAGGGCATCGTCGAGGCTCTACAACCCCTTGTCCGAACAGCTGAAGGACGAGACGGTTGGTAAGCTGAATTCTTTGCGGCGCTTCGGCCTGATCTCCACGGGTCGGCGGGATCGCTCGGTGGCGCTCATCCTTGAGTGCTACCAATTGAGGCATGATACCGACGTCCGCGGACGGCATCAGAGGCAGAGGTATGAGGCCGCGAGGTCTCGGCTGGCGGAAATATCCTCGGAGTACCACGAGCAATGTTCTTTGCACCCTCTTCCCCCGCTATTGTATTTTTTTCTTTTTCGGTGTACGACTGAGGAGCCTATAGTACCCTTTTGAATAAACAAAACTCATCTTTTTGCAATGTTTTATTGATCCCATCTTATTATATAAACAAAAAGATCTTTGAGAAAACTTTACATTGCCTTAGTAAAAAGAAGCACACGCTAGTAGATGTTCTTTTTATTGGTACAGTTGGAGTTCCTTGGATGTCTGTTGGCCTCCACGGCCGTCGTGGGGTGCTGAGCCTCATAGGTATCCGACGTACCCCCGCCGACATGACCATGATTTGGCCGATTGTCAACTCGCCAGGAGGGGGACGCTGCTCCTGCCCGCGGTCAGCTTGCCGCTTGTCCCGCAGGTACGCTGCCAGGTGTCCCGAACGGATGAGTTCCTCGATGTAGTCTCGGAGTTGCTTACAGCTCTCTGTGGAATGGCCTTGCGACCTATGGAAACCGCAGTATGGGCCCCGGGTGCGTTTTGCCGCCATGCGCGAGACCGGGGGAGCATGAAGAACCCCTCACCCTTAGCTTCTTCTAGCAGTACCGTCTGGGAGACGTTGAGCGGGGTGTACTCTTGAAACTTCGGGGAGTAGGGCTTTGGCCGCTCAAGTCTCTTTCTCTCTTCCCTCGCCCTTTTCTTTTGGTCGGTTAGCTCTGCCCGGGGGAGATTTGCGTTCACCTCGGACTCGAGCTGGACCTCACGCTCGGTCCAGGCCTTTACCTCGGCCATGGTCTTAGGTTGCGCTAATGCAAAGGAGCGTAATCACTCCTTGTGCTTAAAACCGGACCTAAGTGCTGTAATGACCGTCTCGTCCCGGTGCTCTGGGACCTCGAGAAGGGCGTTGTAGAAGCGGGTGACGTACCCTTTGAACGTTTCTTTGTCCCCGCTCTTGATTGTGAAGAGATGGTCGACGGTCCGTTTCTGCCATCTGTTCCCGACGAAGTGGCCGAGGAATTGGGTGGCCAGCTCGTCGAAAGTTGAGATCGAGCGTGGCGTGAGTCCTCGGAACCAATCTCGTCTGGAGCGGATGAGAGTGGCCGGGAAAGCTCGGCATTGGGCGGCGTCAGAGTTGTCTTGGAAGCCCATCCTTGCGGTGAATGCGTCCAAATGGTTTCGGGTCGGACTTACCGTCGAAGAGACCTTTGGGGGCTTGTTCCGGGAGGAGACATGGACGGCGAGCAGCTCCTCGGTGAAAGGTTTGGTGAGCGAGTCAGCGGCGTACTTAGCCCCGTCGCTCGAGTGATGACCTTCCCGATGCATACACTCGATCTTCTTTTCGAGGGCGTCGAGCCGGCCGCGGTATCCCGACGATTCGGCACATTCTGATCTTTGGCCGATGCTGTTGGAGACCTGTGTCTGGCCGCGGTCCCGGTTCCTCTCGATGAGGTTCCTCAGGTCCCCTGGTGAGGTAGTTTTCGAGCTGCCGTGACGAGTCCCATCTGCGCGACCTCGTCGAGGGAGGGGGTGTCGGTCATGCCTGGAAGCAGGCGAGCTGACCGACATCTCCTCGGGAGGGACAGGGGCGCGAAGGGGCTCGGGGCGAGCTCTCTGGCGACGGACCTCGGTGTTGAACTGTAGGACGCCCAGCGGATCATAGAGTGTGTTGGTCCAGGAGATCTGCGGCCGTGGGAGACAGCGGGGCGGTGGTTGGCCGTGCCGACGCGAGCAGAGTCTTCTTTCCTTCTGCAGGGGTCTCGGTCCCGAGGTGGGGGAGCGGCGACCTGGGGAGCTTGCCCTGCCGTTTGGACACGGACGAGCGCATCCACGACGGATGCGAGTCGATCTATCCGGGCGGTTAGGGCGTTGATGGAGTTCGGGGGAGGAGATTCGTCCGTGCCTCCATTGTGAGGGAGGCGGCGGCTAGTGCTTGGATCGTCGCGGTGATCGCTCTCCATTGAATGGAGATCGAAAGATGAACTTTGTTCAGTGGAGTCTTTCGATTCCCACAGACGGTGCCAGTTGACGGATGTCGGATCACGTCAAGATGTTACCTTCCGTAAATCTGTTGTCGGCAACGATGGACGGCTGAGATTAGGTTGGAGGTTGACTCCTGAAGCGTGTGGATCTCAATGGGTTTGAGGTGGTTGAAGCCGAGCTACCTGCAAGGAAGTCCTGGGGTGGTTGTACCACCGAGGACCCTCCGACGATCAAGTTAGACCGGATATTTGAGCAGAGTAACGGCCTAGTGAGGAGAGAATGACCTACTTGAACCGTCTGAAGGAAGGGTTTATATAGTGGTGGCAACAGGCAGGCATGCTCGAGAATCACGCCTGCCGTTACGCTCCCGGCGTCACGCCTGCGTGATAGGCGAGATCTCCCATTAATGACGAGACATGCTCGTTAATGGGGGATCGTGATGGCGTGGAACGCGGGACGTGGCCGGCGGATATCTCACGCGTGGCGAGATTCGCGGAGGTGAGGCGGTTGTGCCTGCGATAGGTGCCGTCGGTCGGTCGATGAGACCGAGGAACACGAGCTCGGCGGGAGGCTCGGGGACGAGCGGGAGGCCGAGGTATCTTAGTTCTGCGGTAGCCCGGAGACGAGCCGAAGGGGCCGAGGAGGCCGATGGTGCAGAGGGCTCGGAGGCGAGCCAACGGTTGTTTGTAGGACGGGTATAAGAGTGGTCTGGTCGGTCACTGGAGGTCCTTTCTTGCAAGCTTCGGGACACGTCATCTGCCACGTGCCACGATCTGGGAGATCACCGATATCGAGTATCATCAGTTTGTGTCAGAATATGCATGTGCAAAACAACGGTGATGAAATAACATATCTGATGCATTGACACTCTTTAGTCTTTTATGCGGGAGCATGGTACAATATATAATCTGTAGACTCTTTCGCATAAGCTAGGCAGTTCCTTGCTTCAAAATCACTTTCGCTAAAGATGCTTAATAGAAGATTATGTTGCCAAGAAACTTTCAAGAAAAAAATAATTTTGTGGACTTGAGAAGAATATGTATCAAGAAATCAAAAGCTCGCGTTAGAGCAGAAGAAAACCGTAGAAATCCACGACTTCATAGAAGGGAACAAGAAAATTTGAGAAACCAAACAGCTTGTGGAAAAGATCACACACGGTCAAAAAAAGATCTAGGAACTTTGAAAAGTTGGAGACGAAACAAGAAATCAAATATTTTGGAAACAGGGGATGAAAATTCTAGAAAAAAGGTTTTATAAAAATAGAGAGAAAGATTCAACAAACTAAAGCTTTTGTAAAAGAACATAAGGATCTAAAAGTAGAAGATTTCATGAAAGAAAAAATTTCAAGAAATAAAGAAACGCATGAAGATTTGAAGTTTCTAAGAACCGAGGGAGAGAATTTTAAACTGGAGGGTACTTCTGTCTTACAGGGAGAAATTTTTAAATTTAAAAGTTTTGGGTGTGAAATATAGAAGAAAAAACAAAATTTTGGTGGTGAAATATGGAAATATCAATGATTTGGGGCTGAAGTATGGAATATCAATTTTTGTGGGGCGAAATATGTAAATTTCAATGTTTTGAGAGTGAAATATAAAAAACTGTTATTTGAATTCGGAATAAAAATCTTGATTTACTTTATTCTCATTCTATATGAATCAATTCTATTCTCTTAAAATGCTTCTTTTTTGAGAAAAATGGATAGAGTCAAAAAGACCCTAACCAGATAAGCATTTCATTAAAATTATGAATGAAAAAGATTACAAGATAAAAAAAAAACTCTTAAAAGGCTTCTTCTTTAATAGTATATACAAAGAAAGTGAAAAAACATTATATTTGTTTTTTGAAAAAGTATTATACATATGTTCTTCTCAGCATCTCTACTTGGGCGCTTGAGACGGTCGCCTGACACGTGAGATGACATCTAAGATCGTCTCGTCTGGGCGTCTAAGGCGCTAAGGTGTTTTGCTTTTAAAACACCGTTTCCAAGAAATTTGTTATTTATATGTCAAAGGTTTCTATGAGTGGAGGAAACATGACAAAGCTGTACTCGGAACTATGCGAAAAGAAAGGGGATAAAATTATTAGTTTATGTTTCAAGAAGAGATTGTTTATATTTATTGGGTCATTGAAATATGAGGACAAAGCAAGCGGTTTAAAGAAAGTCATCTATGGATCGAGGCAAAAGCCCTGCCGTAATACATGCATCATAAGCTAGCCATGTAAGGTTATGAAGGATATGTTCATCAAACTCCAAAGGTTGCTCGGTTTTTGCTTTCATGGACGAATTGATATTAAGGGTAGTTGTTGCAAATTGTAATTCAATCAAAATTATGATGCATCATAAGCTAGCCATGTAAGGTTATGAAGGATATGTTCATCAAACTCCAAAGGTTGCTCGGTTTTTGCTTTCATGGACGAATTGATACTAAGGGTAGTTGTTGCAAATTGTAATTCAATCAAAATTAGGATTCGTTTTATCTTAGTGATTGAGTCAAATTAAATTATAGGTTTAAATAGTTAGTAGAAGTAGATCGAGTCTTTTTTTATTTAGGAAAGGAGCTGGGCTCGAATGAGCCGTCAAAAAAATAATGTCATCGATGAAAAAGTTGTTGAAGCGGTTACAAAAAAGATACCAAAATTACCATTTGCAATAACCTGTTCCTTACATTAGGTTTCTAATCAGCAAAACCCATAATAAAGAAAAATAATAAAGAAGAGTGAAGCTGGGAGAAATTATGTCCATTTGCTTTCATTTATATCACAATATTTTTGAAGAACCTGCAGCATCCTTTGGTGGATCTCTTGGAATTCGAAACCAACACACATTTTCTCTTTAGACCTGATCCTCTTCTTTTGTGTATTCCATCTATCTTCTTCAGGCCATATTCCATTCAAATACATTATTCTTTTGTACGTGACTCTGCATTTAGATTGAATACAAACGCAGTCACTGTTTCTTTTTTGGAAATATCTCTTATTAGCTAAGAATATTTGAATTTGAGTCATATTAATTATAAGCATGTTTAGACAAGTTAAAATCCTAATTTGAATAGGTTTGGTTTATCTTGTGCATGCTATATAAAGAATCATATGCTTAGCGCTTGCAATGAGAAATGAGAAAATAAAGAGAGCCTAGAAAGACCAATAAAAGTTAAAAAGTTTCTTCTCCGCTCATATTTATATCTATCAGAATTTTATCGGTAACTTTTTGGTAGTTTCCATAAATCAACAGCAGTCGTCATAGATTTTGCACTTGTTTGCTTTAAAAATCCTGCAATTTCACTCAAACCAATCCCCGGAAGTAATTATCATTGCCATTGTATTCTAGCACACTTCCTTTTTGGCTAAACCATGCCAAGGTTGCATTCTTATGAGCCAACCAAATGAACGATCCAACTTGTGGGGCACGTCTACCTTCCATTAGTACTTGTTAGCATTGATTGTCCACCGCAATTTCGGACCTCATACAATGATTTACATTAAACTTACCATTTACATTTCATCTCTTTCTGTCTATAATAAGTTGTTTTATTTATTCCCCTCATGTTACTGTAATTACGTGATCCTTGAATTTATATTGAGGTTCTATTGATGGCTTCATTGGGGATAGATCCAGACTTCGGATCATGTAGTACCTTGATTTTTTCTCTGTTACTACACAAATCATTTAATGGTGATATAAGAACTAACGATTTATACTCATGTTTCAGTGCCTGACTAAAACCTGTACAAGAGCTCCATCGCTAATTATAACTGCAAGAGCAGAGCGCAATGGATATGAATCGAGGAGTGTGGGTACGCCCCTCGAGCCACAAACACCAGAAGGGCAGTTCCTGTGTGGTATACTGAAAAATCACCCTCATATTTTCTCTGTGGCCGCATCAGAACAGCTGGACGTATTGGCTACAAATAGAGACAATGCACTGGCACGCCAGGCGCGCAGCACAGGTTCCTCAGAGTCATGCCTTCATGAAAGGATCGCAGAGATGAAAGAGCTCGAATCCCAAGTCGCCATCGAGGAGGTTATGTACCTGATGGTTGTCCACAATTTCTATGGAATCAAAGTCCCCATGGTTCCAAACGCTTCCAAATGCACCAATGATGGAATACTTGAAGTCTGGTCCTCGAAGATTGAGGAGCTCGAGTCCGTCCACGGGCCCGAGACGCTAGAGATGGTAAGAGAACATGCCTCTAACATACTTAGATGGAAAGGCAGCGACACTGCAGAGAACTGGTGCACAATCAAAATCAAGAGGCTACAGCTGGGCAGGATCTATGCCGCGTCGATCATGTACGGTTATTTCCTAAAGTCTGCAAGCCTTAGGTACCACTTGGAGCGGAGTCTTCCTTCAATGCATCTAGAGAATCTGGTTGCTCTTAGATGTTCCAATAATGATACGGGTGGAGGAATGGAAGTTGACAAGCTGAGGGGCTACATGATGAGCTTTGATTCAAAGACATTACAGCTGTGTGCGAAGCTGAGATCTCGAGAGGCGGCTAACTTGATTGAGAAACACACATGGGCTCTCTTTGGGGAGCCTGAGAAGAAAGACGGTGACGACGGAAGTGAGATTATTGCCATCTCGGCTTCGGGTCTGAGAAGGCTGGTACTGGAGGCAGTCGCGTTTGGGACTTTCCTATGGGAAGTGGAAAGGTATGTTGATTCTGTGTATAGATTGAAGGAGAACTGAAACTGTGATGGGAGTACTTTTGTGATTGGGGTTTGTGTGTGTGTGTGGGGTGGGGGTGGTGGTGGTGGTGGTGCCAAATATACCTGCAGATGTTTCTTAGCTATGTTGTATGTTAAATATTTCTTTGGTGAGCAGTTCATGCTTTTTCACTTTGATGCAAATATGCAAACAACAAAAAACTATGAGAATGTCATTAGTTTTGTGTGTAGATGAAGCCAGAGCTCATTATTTGTTTATATTTTGGTCTATATCCAATGTTGTGTGTATCATATTATATGCATTCTCCTTTATTTTGTTCCAACACATGGAGAATTCATCAACTGCCACACAAGCTGTTGCTCAAACGGAAATCAACTGATGTCTTGCACGCCAAGGCTAACAACAAGCAAACACTTCTACAAACTAAACACCAACCCCCGTCACTTCCTCAAACAAATTATCAATGGCACTAGTCTTGCTAAAAGTACTAATCTGGGCTCTGAGCTCGCTGACAGGGTTAGCCACTCTCATTGTCGTTCGCACCGTCGCCCTTGTTGCAGTGCTATCCATTCAAATCATACGAGTCCCTGGTCTCGCAGTTCAAGGGATTCTTGACTGCATCGCGGGTATAGTGAAGGCAGCAGCGGAGTATGTATTGGATGCAGTAAAAGATGGGCTAGTTTGTCTTGTCTCAAATGGGGTCGAAGTTATCAACGGAATGGCTACAGGGTCCATTAGCCTCACAACCTCAGCGGTATTGGAGCTCATGGAGAAGACGAAGAGTGGATTAGATGAGTTGGTTGAGATATTCCCTGAGATTTTCGAGGGCGTGTCGGAGATGGTTGGGAAGATGGTGGTGGAGCTGTGGAACAGCTACAGGGATGCTAGCTAGCTGAGAACGCATATATCATCAAAGAATAATGATGATGTTTACTTGGTTAATTAGTCTTTGGTAAATCATTTTGAAATTTGTTTGAATGTTTGATGTTTGTTAGACATCATTAACTAATTTTTGGAAATTGGGAAAAACCTACCAGATGATTGTATTTGTGAAACTTGTTTAACATTTCTACTTTTTTAACCCACTAATTTTGTACAGTTGAATTAGTAGGTGCAAAATTAACGGTTCGCCGACAATAGAACTTTTTACATTGCTAATTCAACGGTGAAAAGTGGTAAAATCACATGAAATTCGGTGTATCCACATCTTAGATGATAAAGATGAAGATGATGAGTGCCAATCGCCGAATAAAATGGTGGGGTGTAATTTTTGACGGCATTTGACGAAAATGCCTCATAGGACCTCTTTCCTCCATTATTCTCATATATAATAATAATAATAATAATAATAATAATAATAATAATAATGGAGGAAAGATGCCATTGGAGGGAATTTCCTCCTATGGCGTCGAAAAAGTACGCCCTCTCTCATTTTCTCGACGATCAGCACCCATTCTCTTCATCGTTATCATCTAAGACGTGGGTACATTAAATTTCATGTGATTCTACAACCTTTTCACCGTTGATTTAGCAATGTAAAAAGTTCTGTTGTTAGTAAACCGTTAATTTTAAACCCACTAAATCAACGGTGAAAAAATTGTAGAATCACATGAAATTTGATGTACCCACATCTTAGATAATAACGATGAAGATGATGGGTGCCGATCGTCGAAAAAAATGAGAGGCATACTTTTCGGCGTCATAGACGGAAATTCCCTCCTAGGGCCTCTTCCCTCCGTTAACCTCGTGTGTGTAGAGAGAGAGAATAATGGAGGAAAGAGGCCATAGGAGGGAATTTCCTCCTATGGCGTTGAAAATACACACCCTCCATCGTGTTTTCCGACGATCAGAATGCATCATCTTCATCGTTATCATCTAAGATATGGGTACACCAAATTTCATGTGATTCTACAATCTTTTCACCGTTGAATTAGTAGGTTCAAAATTAACGGTTTACCGATGATAGTACTTTTTACATTGCTAAATCAACAGCGAAAAAGTTGTAGAATCACATGAAATTTGGTGTACTCACATCTTAGATGATAACGATGAAGATGATGCATTCCGATCGTCGGAAAACACGATGGAGGGTGTGTTTTCTCGTCTCCATAGGAGGAAATTCCCTCATATGGCATCTTTCCTCCATTATTCTCATATATATATATATATATATATATATATATATAAAGAGTAAATCACGGGATCCATACCACAAACCGGCAATCGATACAACAGAATGCAAAACTTCATCAAGAAGAGCATATGAATGTTCCTTCGATACTTTACAATCTTCATGCCCTACCTATAATTGACAACATAAGTAACCTAATTCAATTTGAGAACCGAACTGAAATCGCTAAAAAGCTATGAAAATAAAATTGATACTTGAAAGGCCCTCTTTCCATCTATTACACAATCAGACGAGTATGTGGTGGTTCATACCCTTCTTGCTTCTGATATGGCATCTTAGAGATAAACTGAATAAAAAGCGGATGTTTTAATATTTGATGTTTTGAAATTTAAATTGATATTTGATCTTAGAGACAAACTGAACAAAAGGCGGATGTTTTAATATTCGATGTTTTGAAATTTGAATTGATATTTGATCTTAGAGATAAACTGCCATCTTGATATGTAATTTTCAATGAAGTGTATATCTGCAATTGAACGGTTGTCAGGATTGGTGGATACGAGTCGATCCCACAAGGAAAAGGTTCTTGGGTTTACGATCAAAGCGAGCTAAAAGAGGGTGCTGAGAGAGAGGGTTTGTCACAATGCGAAGAAGAAGATGATAAGGAGAAGAATTACTTAGCACTAGGGTTAGTTAAATAAGTTTGGCTAGCTCAAACTATATTATCCCACTTGCACTTTGCACGAAGCTACCTACAACTTATTATGAGGAGTATCAAACCTAACTATTAGAGTTAGGGAGACCACCAACTCAAGCTAGATGATTTGCAAATAGACTATAGGCTAAAGTGCTAATCACAACATCAGCAAATGTGGATTAAGAGAGTATAACTAAGGCAAAGCCATCACTCTTAAATTACATGGCACATCAAGCCTTTGTCCATACGTTGGCTAACCTTATGCTTAGATACCAATTATAACAACATCAATCATGATCTTCATATAGTATAAACCATCAACTTCATCACAATTGAATATAAGAAAGGCAAGTCATCCATGATCTAAACAATTGGATGAAAGAAAATAGAATATCAAAGTGAACAAGATTCATGCTATTAGAATTAGTTAATTGGATTAAGAGAGAGCTTAGAAGAAGGCTTAGCATCCATGATCCAACCTTCCCTCATTCCAAATAAAGAGAACAACTCACACAACATGCATATATACAGGGACGGATCCTTAGCAGTCGCCTAGCCTGGATTTCGGAAGTCGATAATAGATTTGTATAGAATTTGTTGATTATCAAATAAAATAGGAGCTTAAATTATAATAAAATCACATTGGGTCAGAATGGTTTGAGTATGGCAACGTTTCTTATGGTGTCTTTTTTTGTTAGTCTTTTTACACAATTCTATATTTGTATTTGCATATAACCTTGTTTCAAATAACTTTTCATATCAACATTTTGATTAGAACTTTATATTTTAGACTTGCAGTTATCAAATTATCTAATTTCTTTAAATAGGAAAATAGACATCATTTTGTAATATATGATATCAATATTTAAGTAAATATTTAATATGAAAAATTTCTTACTCTTAAATAATAATAAAAAAATTCAAATTTTATTAATGTTTGAAGCTTCAGGAAATTGATAATGCAAATTTCGTCCCGAATTTTTCCCCATCTAACAAAGGTTCAGGGTCCGCCACTGCATATATACAATCATGATATTATCTAAGTGCATGGTATTAAATTGCAAGGAATTTAAATAACAAAAGAAAAGGGAAATGGTTGCTATCTATTAGGGATTTTTCTCAAATTGAGATAGATCCCCAATTAGATCAAGGAAAAAAGAAAATCAAAAAGGAAAGAAAGAGAAAAGAACAATGAAATTCCACAAGCTAATTATTATTGTTATTGAGAATTAGAAAAGAAAAGGAAAAGAAAATTGCAATTTATCAATGGAAACTACACTAAATTAAAGAAGAAGCTAAGCTAACCCTAATTCTTCGACATTGCAAGCTAGAGAGCTAACAAACATAAAAGTAGAATAATCTAATTCTAAATCCTAAGAAGAATAACCCATTTTGCTCAGAGATCTGCACTATTTATAAGTTTACAAGGTTGGTTTAGGGAATGGAAATGGGTTGTGGATCCCAAAACAAGCCCACGGGCCAAAATCGAGCTCGATCTGTTGCGGTATGGTCGCTGGCTAGCAACAGATTCCTTCTTGCTTGTCCGCTGGCCAGCGGTCAAACTGAGGCAGAATGCTCTGAAATTTGGTGTGTGCCTTCATCTTCTCATGTAGATTGTTCGAATTCTGGTCTTGGTTGTGAATTCCGCTAAGACTTTGACAGCACTTTGGCACGTGTATCATATATCTGTATTTTTGTTGCGAGTGCATTCTTTTGTGTTCGAATCCGTCTCTAGCTCCTTGAAACCTGTATATCTATACTATGTAGCAGACAAACCCCTGGTTGCACTTATTTTCATATAAAAAGATACATAATGGATAGTATATAATACAAATAAACGCGAACACATCTATTGCACGATAATTTTTTGAAATTGTAAAAAACCTAAATGCGGATGCCGGATGGTTATATTTACGAAACTTGTTTAACATCTCTACTGTCAAACAGCTTCCTAATAAATATACACATGAATAACGTAGCATGTGCAAACTTCCGATCAATTTTGATGTCAGATTGATGCGGTTATAAATTGTCTACCGTTTTCATAGAAAATCTTACTACTTATCCATTTTGAATGGGAAAAAACTTGAATAATGATTCCACATAACCACTGACTGATTTTCCAAACAAAAATATCAAACTTGTGCATATAATTTAACAGAATAGGCTTATAGCAAGGATGGCCGAGGAAACGAACAACTGTGTGATAAAACCGCGAAAGTTACATAAAACATATGATCACCACAGTACCACAACATAATCCATATCTTTAGAACAATGATCAGAATTTTTGCAAATCAGCCATTCGTAACAACTGTTGAACTGATCACACATCAAATAAAAAAAGCCATGCCTATATAAAACTCTAGTGAATGGAGAAAGTAAAACAAGATCTAAACACTAATCCCCTCTATCATTGCTTTCTCTTTCGCTATATTATACACCTTTTGTTAATAAGGATATCATTTACATTTACCACAAAATCAAAATCTCACGTAGCTTGAGCCGCTCAAATTGCCTTCTCAAAATCCCACAACTTGAAACTGAGATAGTCGTCATGTTCCACTGCGTGCCTCTGCAAACAATAGTATTAAATTGATGCAACAATTTCATTTAAGGGAACAGATCTGGGCACACTTTACTCGCTGCACGCAGTGGTAAACACATTCCTGAAAGAAAACAGATTGAAGATATTAATAACTTTGACAATACCAAAGAATTTCTTAGATGGCTGCAATACCTGCAATGGGTGGTTAGGGGCTCGGGGTCTTTGACTCATGGGAGTTAAGTAGTGTCAGTAAGGAATCACATAAGGTAAAGCAAAAATGTCAGCTGACTCGATCTTCAGTCCCTTAGCCCAACCCTGGACTGTTTCTTCCGCCACCTCAAACTCTGCCTCAGGCTTCAACTGATGGTTACTGCTGCTAAATAGCCACTCCTGATCTCTATCATCATACTCGGACCACACCTCCATTTTCGGAAACGAATATATATGAATGAGAAACTTGGAATCTGGGTGAGGCGGTTTGGGCAAAGTTTTACTAGTGTCTGCAGCAAGTGATGGCCTCAAATCAGCTGGAGATGGCTGAGGAATTACCGCATTACCATTTACCGAGCGTTTCTTAGTATTCATCATAATCTCCGCCTTATTGTTATTCGGGGTCCAATGCCTCATGGTAGGGTGAGCTGAGTGAATGCAATCAAACTTCGATGTCTTTCCGTTCTGCTGATGACAGGAAAGTGCAGGTCGAGGAAGCTTATTAGGTGACACTTCATCTTCAGCGACCATATCGCCTAACGAAGTAAGATAACATCCATCATCCACATTAAAAATAAATGAATGCAACAAAGTAATTAAGTAATAAGAACTAACCATGCAAGAAACCATTCATTCCCAGATCCTTCCTCTTCTTGCCATGCCCATAGTTATCGGCTAAGTTTCCATTGTTATAGTGGGGGGCAAGGGGCTTCGTGTTTAGACTATCTACTTGATCCCTCTTTCCCCTTTTGTTTGGTATACTGTGTTCTTTATGACCGATTTCACCATTTTTCAGCTTCTTATCCTGCTTTTCCTTACCTTCATCTCTGATTTTTATCTTGCTTGCATGTTTCTTCTGATCTCCTTCTCTTTTCTTGCATACATCCGCGTGCCCATTATCAGGTTCGCTATTTTCCCCCTTCTCTTTCCGTTCAGTGCTTTTGGCCTTGTATTTCCCCACGGGTGTTTGGAAGAAACCCTGATGGTTTAGGTTACCATTCTCCACTGCTTGGAAAATCCCATCAACTTTCCTTTTCTCAGTACCGGTAAGGTTTGAAACCATTGGGTTTCGAGGAGACAAAGCTTGATGCATATGGCTACCCTTCTCCACTGGTCGAATAACACTATCAGATTTTCGTTGCCCTGTACTACCAAAGTTTGCAGCCGCTGGGTTCTCATTAGCAGTTGAAGTTCTCAAGCCTTCGACCCTCTTTGGAATTGAACCGGTAATAATGTTATTAAACATTCTGTTAGCTGCTGCATGTTTTTCAACTTCAATTCTCCTGCCCAATTCCTCGGTAAACCTCAAATCTCTAACATTCTCGGCCTCAGGGATAATAACCCCAGCTTTCTGTTTGTTGTGACCACCATTTTGAACCTCGATCCCTCCATCATCTGATGTTTTATACTTGTCCCTGCCCCTTTTCTTGTCTCTGTGCCTTTCTTCTCGTTCTTTCTTCTCTCTGTGTTTATCTCTGCTCTTTTCTTTATTTTTCTTTTCTTTACCCTCTTTCTTTTCTTTGCCCATCTTCTCCTTTTTATTCTCTCTCTCTTTCTGTTTCTCCTGACAATGTGAATACACTACAAGCTTAAGTAAAATAATCTTGACACAATTAATTTTCAATCCAACATAGTTCATGAAAAACATATAGCTTGGAAGTGCAGTGTAATAAATATTTACAAATCCTCCACACAAGAAGAGGTGCTACTACCAGAAACAGAAGAGTTTTTATTTGACTGTAAAATAGCAGAGTTCAGTAATACAACAAATATAAAAAAAAATCGAGCTAGGAATCAATGTGTACAAGTGGAACAGCTAAATGAATGGGTCAGCTACAGATACAAGGTTCAGAAAGGAAAAAAATTGTGTGGCGGGGTTGGGGGCGGGGGCAACGAAAAGAGTGAGAGGAATGAAGTTATATAATTGAAACAACCCTAACTATGTAAGTGACACAACTATACACTTCAAATTCAAGTTGCATTAAACAAAACAGTTTTATGTTGAACATGACACTTGCAAGAGCTCATGATTGCTCCAATATGGTAACACCCGTAAGCTCAAATGATATAGGTGAATTGGAGACTGTTTCCACTATCTGCATAGTGTTCATGAGGTAATCAACCATACATCACTGGCCAGCCTATAAAAGAATTGGTAATCTAAAACAAATGCAAACGTGTCGTAACTTGAACTTTTAAAAAAATGTTACAAGTGGAATAAAGTGTGATGAACCATTGATGCGAAAAGGCTTGTAAACGATGACTGAAGTTAGTGAAAATGTCTAGGACGATCAGAATAATGGCATAAATAGCTGCACTTAATGCCCCCCCCCCCCCCCCCCCCCCCCCTCTCTCCAAAATAAAAAATAAAAAAATCCACTCATGCAGGTAAAATAGGGGATAGGGTAAGAGAAAGGGCATTTAACATCAAAATGCAAAGAACCAAGTAAAGTATCTAAGTTACAACACATCAATTTTAATTTACCCTTTACGTCATATTGAAACTACATGTTATATTCAGGGTTAATAATAGCCTGGGCATCCAAAATGGAACATATCACAACATGTATAAGAAATAATTTTCATGAAGCAAGGGCTCAAGGACATCGCTGAAAGCATTGTGTTATTGTAATTTGGTTACTGTGGAGCTTAACAAGGATGGTTCCGATGTAATAGACGCATATCTGACGACCAAGCACATGAGGTCCTTCAAAACAAATACCTGTTCAACCAAGCATTTCCCAACCAAAAACATAACCAAGGACCGAGACAAATGTGAAAAATGGCAGCTTTCATTTTCTGACCAAATAAAATCCTAATCTAATACTCTCCTCTTACCAGTTATTGAAATCCGACTATATAATAAAGTCGATAAGTTGAGCGTTTTAGCATGGTTGATAGTTTTGACCACTAGACAAAATGAAGTGTTCGATAACTGCAATTTTACATAGCGAAACTAATAATGCAGCCATATCGAGCAAAATAGCATATTGCTTAATTCGGCACAAGTTTCATTCTTGTTTGTTCTATAACTCAAAACATGCTCAACTCTATTGTATCCTTTCGATTCATGTATGATATAAATGCACCAAATCCAAATAGGGAACACCATCAACATTAACATACAAGCACCACTCCTCCACATCGTAAACCATGTATTCATACTTCTCAGTCGCAAATCACACGAACATGAATTCGTGTAAAATTAAAGCAAACCGGGTCGTAAAAAACGAACCTTTGCTAACAAATCCAAGTGATATTCACTCCTCGCCTTCTGTTCAAATCCAGGTGGAGGATATGGGAAGCACCGAGACATTGAATACAATCCTTCAATTCAGCCAATGGCTTTAAGAGCAGTCCCAATTTTAAAACGAACAACTTCTTCTTCTTCTTATCATCGATTATGTCCTTAAACTCATTTCAAGCATCAAAATTCTCCATTTTTAACAAGGCACAAAAATTGAATCTTGAAAGAAACCTAATCACCAAGGGCTATTTCTGAACAAAACCCATTATTGCGATAAGAAATCTAGGAGCAGAATTCTAAGCAGCAGTCCTCTTCCATGATCGTTTCCAATGATGGCGAACAAATCCTCAAGCTTCAAGAAATATCTTTTGGGACTTGCAACTTATGAAAATCACCGGAATTTCTCAAGGGTTCAAAAACGAGAAGAAACCCTAACCGAAAGATTTGATTTTGAAAAAAGAATTGGGAACTAGGGTTTGAGCAATCGAAGAAAAGAAAAAGCTGTTAATGCCTCAGGGAAATTTATAGAGAAAGAAGAGAGAGAGAGAGAGAGAATGTGTTTTAATATTAATGGAAAAAACGGCGGAATGTAGATTTGTGGTTAGGATCATTGTCTATTAATTTTATAACAGTAGCCACTCTTGGAAACTTGCTCGATCCATCAATGCCTAATATTTTCTTTTCTTTATTTTAAATTATAAACAAGGATTTAGTTTTGATAGGTGGCATCTCTATCGGGCTTGGCCGGGTCAAGCCCGGTTGACCGGGATTCGGGCCGGATCTCGGTCCGGCCCGGGTGCCCCAAATCCTGGCCCAGCCCGGCTTCGGTCGGGCCGGACCAAACGAAATTAAAATATTGTTTTTTTAAATTTAGGTTTTTTGGGGGGGTTTTTGGGAATTTTTTAAAACCCAACCTTCGTGTAGGTCCCGGATCAAACCTACATATTTTATTCATTAAATTTTTTTTGAGAGAGGACATAAGTTGGCAAATCTTACCCCTCATACAATTTAAAATATTGAAAATCCCCCAGCTTCTCATCATTTCACATGGTATTCTTTATTTTAATATTTTTGGTTTTTTCCCTCCCTCTTTTGGAATTCCCATCCATCTAACATTGATTCCGCATCCACCTCATAAAGCCACAGTGGTACAAATCAATTTAAACGGAGCACACAAAATTATTTTTAACACATCCCAAATAATCGGGCTCTTTTATTTGTTCCGGGCCCGGGCTCATGCCCAGGCCGGGCTGTCAGGCTGCCTCATCCGAGCCCGGACCGGCCCTAAACTGGGCCGGGTCGGCCCGGACCCGTCACATGGCTGTCAGGCAGGGCTAGACCGGCCGGGCTGCGGGCTGCGGGCTGGCCGGCCCATTTGGCATCTTTAGTTGAGCAAAGGCATGTGAGGTGATGGTGTTGGCTTCAGTCTTTTCCTTTTCCTTTTTAATATAATATAATATATATTTGTTTGTTTATAATTTGGTTGGGTGTCCTATCTTCATTTTTGGGATCACACGTGTCGAATTGGAGAGGTGGAATCCATTTATTGTTTGCCCAACGTTCCTCACATTTTATTATTAGCTGCCTGTTTGGTTTGGTTTGGGGATTTGTTAAGATTTGGATTGTGAAATCTAGGATTTCATAATTTTGTATTTGGTTGAAAAATTTGGATTTCTAAGATTCCTTTGTTTTTTATGGGGGTCCATCACAAAACATGGATTCCTGAATCCTAAAATTTTTTAAGGATTTTCAAGGATTTGACACTATTCATTCTACTTTTATATGAGACCCGTGTACTTTATTTATTTAATAATTCTCTCTTTATCTATCTCTCTCTAAAATTCTCAAATCCAAATCTCACTTTATTTTCACCAACCAAACAAAGATTACAAAAATCTACAAATCCAATACAAGAAATCTAAAACCAACCAAATAATTAATTACCAAATCCAGAAATTTGCAACTGTACTATTTTGGAATCCAAATTTCATAATCTTGCAACCAGGCCCTAAGGGGGTAGTTTGTTTTGTTTGACTTTGGTAAAAAGTCATTCTTGGTTTTTTTAGGCCTACACACCAAACACCAAGGTTTTCAAACCATAGTTTGGATTAAGCTGGAAAGAATATCAAGAAATGTGTTTTGCTCTATGATTCTAAAACCATACGGTTCCTATATGGAACACCAGATTTATCCAAAAAAATATCAAATTTAATCTTGAATGGATAAATTAATGAAGATTGTAATAAGATTAAATCAAGAATTCCTTGTTTATGAGATTTTAGGATCCGAGTATCGTCACATGAATGCTCGTGAAGTCAATTGGTAGATTGCTATATAATTCCCAAGGTTGTACACCCTCTTGCGATTTAATACCATGATGGTTTTTTCTTAGTCTATAAATATTCAAAAATACACTACGTTCCATTACACTTGTCATGCATCTAGAAATCTTTGATTTTCAGACTGTACCAAAGAAAACTTCATTATGATATTAAAGTAGATATTTTTGAGGTTTGTGTAGCAATTTTGACCCATATATATTTGTATATATTGAATTCGTACATGTTTCCATTTTGGGATAGGAAGAAAATCTATTGTCAATTTGTCATTCTAATCAAGTGCATTTAAATTTCAAGAGAGGACTATTCCAAAGTTTCAAACTAATGGGTTTTGGGCCTATACGTAATTGCTGTATCAACCCGAAGCATTTCATGATTTTTTTTTTAATTTTGAGGAAATATTTGGTGGATTCTTGAACAAATCGGTTTATTTATTCATCAAATTCTGATTATAAAATGGTAGGCTAAAATGCGGAAACCTCCATCACTTTTTTCCAAAAAGCAGGAATTCTCTCTAAACTTGAAAAACACACTTTACCATGTAAATTTAACACCTTTAATTTTTGTGGTGTATATTTTCCAAATGGCGCCTCAATCCTCTCTTCTCCAATTCTTCCCCTTTTTCTTCTTTAAAATTTTTTTCTTTAATCATTTTTAAATCATTTCTTATCCAAAACTCTAATTCAAGAAATCACCCATACCTTCTCTCTAGTCCTCCATCTAAAGAGTGGATTTGAAAAAGATGAAGAAAAAGAAACTTAGAGAAATATGTTAGTCAATTAAATTTATTAGAGAGATATTTTTGGCATAAAATAGTCTAAGGGATGGAAACACTAGTAGAAACCGAACACATTACAGACCATTTGTTATGGACCATATAAATATATACGATCCCTAATAAATTATTAGCGGCCGTATAATATATACGGTTGCTAAAGAACGGTAGCCAATTTATTTACGACCGTTCACATATTATTAGCGACCGTTCTAAACGGTCGCTAATAGGTTGATCGAATTAGACCCGCGAAGGCCTTTCTTTCTCCTCATTCCTCCAATTTCATTCCGCGATAGGCCCTATCTCTTTTTCATCAAAATTTTTGAAAAAATTATCAAATTTAACCCAAATTTTTTGTGTGGATGTTATTGTTGCAATTGGTGGTGCAGGATATTGCAATCACTTTTTCTTTTACAAATCCGGTCCAAAGTAAGTGTTTCTCCTTCTAACCCTAATTTTTTTAATTAGATTATACAATTTTGAAATTAGATGATTATAATATGTGATTTGTGTTGGTTTTGATATGTTAAATATGGATAATAAGGAATTGAATTGGTTGTATAATGATGGATTTAAAATTAGGATTTGAAATTTATTATGATTTTATGGGTTGATGGATTTTAATATCGAAATATAATTGAAGAAAATTGTTTAAGATGGGTTTTAGAATTAAAAATAGATGAAAAATTGAAAAATAAATTTGGTAATTTAGGATTAGAGTTGAAGATATAAGGATTATAGGTAATCGATAAATTTACTTGTTAAATTAATTTAGGGTAAGATGGATTATAGGATTATGTTAAATGAATTTAGGGTAAAATGAATTATAGGTAATTGAGGGTGTGTGAGCGAGCGCGTGCGCGTGCGTATGTGTGTTTATGAGTATGCGTAAGTGTGTGTCCATATGTACGTATGTGAGCGAGTGTATGTATGAGTGTTTGAGTGCGTGCACGTATGTGTGAGTGTGTGAGAGTGTATATGTGTGTGTTCGCATATGAAATATGTCAAAAATATATTCATCCTAACTTCTAACTTATATTTTGTAAATTTAATGATTCGATATCCTGTATTTTTTAAATTTAATAATTTGATATCTTGTTGCCTATGATTTATTACTTATATTTTTTAATTGTAGCATAATTTATAAACCAAATCAAAATAAAAATAAAGTCCTTTAATACTAATTAAGCTATACTAGATGCATAAATAAAAAATAAAATCAAACTGATTATGAAAAATTAACACTAATTAACCTATAATATTAATTACACTAATTAAGAAATCTTAATTAAGACCAGATAATAGTGAACCGAGATCCTGATTAAAAAACGATTAAATAGAAAGTTAAAAGATATCCTAAAATTTTGATTAGAAACTTAACTAGGGTTTTATTTTTTAATTTAATTAGTAAGTTTAAATCGAAAGGTTTTAAATTTGTTTAGGATCGATCTATAGTTTCTCGTCTGACAATTGGTGTATGTCAAATTTTTTTCCCGTTGAATTGATAGGATCACATTATATGTTTGTGAGAGTTGAGCGTCATGTTCAGTTTTTTCAAACATATGTGTAGCATTCGACGAGGGAATTTGACATACAGTAATTGTCGGATTTGTCCAGTTTGGAATGTTACGAATGCAACAAGACTCACATCTCACATCCTTCTATATTTTCTTCCATTTCGAAAAGTTTCGACGATTCTTCCCACTTGTTCCCCGTGTATAGATTTATGTACGAACACGGGGAACAGGGGGAAAGTGATGTCAGAATTTTCTCGAAATGGACGAAAAACAGGAGGAAGTGAGATGCGAGTGTTGCAATCGTAATGGGAATTAGGACCTTTAGTCCTGATAGCCGTAAAACTAATTATTTGTCCCGATCTTTTGCCCCGAGTACTTATGTCAATCTTAAATGACTTCAGATGTTTTGATGCGTCCACATCATGAAATCTAATTTTTAGACTTAAAATTTACTTAATAATGAGCTTTTAATAAACTCATAAAATATGTTCACATATTATTATTTGTGTGATAACAGATGAGAATTCTTCTGGATAAATAGTTTATGCACATGGGAAAAAAGATAGGTATAATTTGAGAGACATCCGATTTAAAGATGGACTTAAAGCCTTTTTATTACGCAGAGATGTACCCAAAGCGTAGCCGATAATGGCTTATGGATTCTCATAATCCTACTATTTAGTTTTTATGATGTTATACAACATTAATAGATCTATACATGTGTTTCATATTGCATATTTTATAACACTGTATATGATGCTTGGTCGTGTTTGAGAAAGATTTCAGGATATCAAACCGATACAAGCTTATGATGGCGGATGGAGGCAATTGAGCTTAAACGGCCAATCTATTGGAGGTTGGAGGTTAATAGACAAGAGCTCTTCAAAGATCACATTCAAGCTTAATGAAGCTAAGAAGCCAAAGTCCAAGTTCAAATTAATTCAAAAATCAAGTGTAACGTTTTAGAAATCGTTTTGCAAATTTTCCGTTTCTAGGGTAAAATAGTCGGTGTTTTCCGTTTTAAACCCGATTGTGATCAAACTTCTGTATAGACTTGTCGGCACCTAGTTTGGCTAGAATGAAATTAGTGCGCGGGCTTTGGGGGTCAATTGGAAGTTTGGGTTCACATAATTTTTTTCCCCTAATTAAAATATTATTTTAATACTTTATTTGTGCACTTTATTAGTGGTAATTACTTTTTGATTTGGGTTAATTACTACAAATGTGGATTTGTGCTAAGTTAATCACTGGATTAAGTTTTTAACCATCCATCCAAAATATCTAGATTTTTTAAGATTTAAAATGAATTTTTAAAAGAAAGAATGAGATGGATTAAAGCTATTTTGTTTTATTATGCAATTATTGATTTTTCTTCTAGATTTTTCTACAAAGCTCCACAAAACCCTAGCTCCTTCCTCCTTGGCCGAAACTTCTTTGCTTGCTGCCCTTGTGCTTTCTCATCTCATTTCTTCACTTCAATACTTCAAAAAAATCATCAAAAATCCAAATAAAATCATACAAACTCAAATATAATCATTCCCATTCATTCCTTAACCCAAATCAAGCTTTGTTCTTCATTCAAGTCAAAAATTTGGAGGCTAATCATTTGATTTTCAAGTTGTGTTATTTGAAGGTATAAATCCAAACCCTAATCTCTTTTGTGGTGTTAGTACTTTAATTAGCCTATTTAGATATTTAATTAAGCTTTTAAATTCATATTTAGAAATTCTAGTAAGGGTTTTGTTAAACAAATTAGGGTTTTGATTAGTGAAATGGTTAGTTGATAATTTTAGACAAATGAAAACTTAACCAAGTGCTAATTTGTTACATGATATTGTCGCATATTCTATTTCATATATAGAGTTGCGCATACACCTTATTGCCTAATTATTTGTTGTGCTTGGACTTGTATCCTTAGGACACTGCACTATTATTGACGGCTCATGTTGCACGAGCACTGATTGTATGCCACACACACCCGTCAATAATTGCCATGACACGCACAATACACATACCTATATGATATTATTTGGTTAGGGACATTGAGACATTGATTCATATTTCTTTATGCATATGACATATAGCATACCTGTATACCTACATGCTTATACATATGCCTTAACATGCTTACATGCTAGTTACCACTAGTGATATGTATATTTCACACGTAATGACATAGCTACATGTATACCTTGCATACATACTTCACTTATACCTGGAGGGTATTATATCATTATTGATAGGTAGATACACATATCTTGCTATGTCAACATGGTTACGCATACCTGGCTATAGCTACATGTTCACCTTTATTTGATGTTATATGGACTTGGAGGAAATTAGGAACCCCATGATATATATATTAATCTGCAGTTAAATAGCGGTTTTTCCTTTACATGCTCATATTACTGTTTCATGTTGCATATATTACATTCATGGACTTCATATGATGTTCTTTGATATTTTTACTCCTAAGTATATATAACAGTGGAATGAGACGCTGTTATATATGCTATATACATATATTAGTGGAATTGGACGCTAATATATGCGTATTGATTCATGCATTTATACTTATTCATTACTTGATATTTCTGGATTTGAGGACCGTGATGGTTTCATGAAATTATGCAAGTATTCTTATTCTTTACTTGATATTTGTATGCATCCACTCAGAGATTTGTTTTAATATCGATACGGGATCGAGAGTGTCAATGTTGGGCACTTAAGATTCGAAGGATGTATAATACCAATATGGGATCGAGAGTGTCGGTGTTTGGCACTTAAGATTCGAAGGACGTATAATACCGATACGGGATCGAGAGTGTCGGTGTTGGCACTTAAGATTCGAAGGACGTATAAATCTGTTTTGGATCATAAGTGTCGATGTTGGGCATTTAAGATTCGCTGTTTTGGATCATGAGTGTCAGTGTTTGGCACTTAGGATTCGCTAAGACTTATAGGATATATGAGAGTTACTTGATATTGGACACTTAGGATATACGAGATTGACTTGATATTGTACATTCAGGATATATGAGATTTACTTGATATTGTACATTCAGGATTTATGAGACTTACATGATATGAGAGCCAATTTGGGGGCTGATTTGAGAAAATTGGGATTTGGATTGTCTTGATGGACTTTGGGTCCTACCACGATATCAGGATTCCGTGGGAATGACATGTTTTACCCCATAACTCCGTATTTATTTTATATGCATTGCTTTATGTATTAGTTATACCTGCTAGAGTACCTTTCATGACTGTTGCATATATATATATTGTCATATCATTGCTTCATGTATTAGTAGTACCTGATAGAGTACCTTACATGGCTGTTGCTTACAGATTGTCATATTATTGCTTCATGTATTAGTTGTACCTGCCAGTGTACCTTTCATGACTATTGCATGCATATGACCTTTTATTGCTATTAGCTTTCCTATGTTAGATTCGCGTTGTACGTGCATACTTGCGATTACCTGCATATGTTATTTACTATTCACGAGTTGGAAACTCACCCCCGTTGTGCCACAGGGTTTTGCAGGTTGTTTCCCTAGAGTAGTCGAGGCAGGCTATTCATCTATCTTATCATCTTTTGCTGCGGGTACCGTTTCGGCTCACAGTGTGCAGTTTTGATTAGATGAGTTTGTGGTTATCCGTTCATGTTTATTGTATATTCGTTGTATCCTGTACTTTCCATCTACTATTATCTTGTATGACTTAGTGACTTGATGTGAGGACGATATTGTATTATTTTGTGACTTGGAGGTCTTTTATGCAGTTTTACTTATATCGTCTTTTATTTCTTCGCTACGGCGTCGTATATCTGTTGTGGTGGTTGTTTTCCGCCGTTGGGCGTGGACTTGCTCCGTTGGGGATGCTTTACTTATATTTATGTTGTACCCATTATAGGGTTGGTTTTTACAAAGAAGGTGCTGAGGAAATTTTTAAGAAAGTAAAGTTGGACTTTAAAGAATTTGGTTTGAGATTCAAAAGTTTTGAAAATGCTATTATCACTTACTACTTTTAATGGTTTAGATTGCTGGGTTTTCGGCTTACTTAATTGCGTTACGCCTGTAGAATTGCGTAGTTTAAGGGCCGTCACGTGCCAATTTCGGGTCGTGATATCAAGATTCAAAATCTCGTGTCGAGATATCGGAAGATTCAAGATTTGCAAACAAACGATATCGACATAGAAAATCAATGTGCAGTACCCGTGTCTATGGAAAACATCACATTAAGCTCTTGCACACACTTTTCGTATGATTTGTGAAAAACTTGCGTTGGTTTTTGTTTAAAATTCTCTTCAAAAACCAAGTTCAAATTTGTCTGGAAAATCCTTCTTCAGACGTCTGCTATAATGTTCTTCAGACATCTGTCTTGTTTTGCAAAATATGCACAAACTTCAAATATCAGTTTTCATGCTTCAGAACAAACGTCTGAATCTTGCCAGAACAAACGTCTGGTTATTTTCTGTGCTTTCATGTTTTAAACATTTTGACAGAACAAACGTCTTTCGTTGCTTCTTCATACGTTTGTTTGTTCTTTGGTTTTCATTGGACTTAAAATTTTGACAGAACAAACATTTGTAGTTGCTTGTTCATACGTCTATTTGTTCTCTGGGTTTTTTAATGGCTTCAAACATTTTTTAGAACAAACGTCTGTCAAATTTTCTTCAGACATCTGGCTGTTTTCTGTGTTTTCGTAACATTTAAACTTTTCGTGAGAACAAACGTCTGCATCTATTTGGCACAAACGTCTGAAGGTTTAAAACTTTGAAAAATCTTTCTTCTTCAGACATGTGCCACTTGTTCTTCAAACGTCTGTTTGTTCTATGTGCTTTCATTGGCCATATTTTGAAAACCACGGCAAACGTCTGAATGTTTTTAGAAAAACGTCTAAATCTCAAAATCACTTGAATATATTTCTTCTTCAGACGTTAGTGTCTTCTTCTTCAGACATCTGTTTGCCTTCTGTGCTTTTGTGCCTTCTTGAAAAATCTATCGGCAAACATCTGAACCTTTTTGAAAGAAACGTCTGAAGCTTCTTTCTAGTCATTGATGATCCTTCTTCAGACGTCTGTCTGGTTGAACTTCAGATATCTGATAACGACACTTTTGACTAATTTGACTTGTAACGGCTAGTTTTTCTTGAGTGGTATTTATTGAGATTTACTTTGGGTTTTGAGTAGCCAACACTTGCAAAAATATTCCGAGATATCCAAAAGCTATTTTCTCATCTCTTGTGAGAGCTAAAACTTGATTTTGATTATTCTTTCTCTTACACACTTAAAAGATCAAAGAGTTTAATTTGATTATTCCATACTCATTGAAGTATCGGTGTAGGCTTTAAGAGAAACTCCTTTCAGAGTATTTGTGCTGAATTGTAATTCCTCTTCTTGTCTTTGTGTGAGGATATCTTGAGTGCAAAAGAGTCCTTTATAAGAGAGAAGAATGAGAGAAGTTTTTCTTTATTTGTGTGAGGATCCTTAAGTGCAGGGGTATCTTTGTAAGGAAGAAGAACTTGTTGGTCTCGGTGGAGACGTGGTGAAGGAAGTTGTGAGTGCGCAACGTGTTGTCTCGGTGGAGACGTGTTATAGTGGAACATGCCCGTACGGCTAAAGATAGAGGACTAGGGGATCTTCCGAACCTCTCTAAAACGACTTGTGTTTGCATTTGCTATTTATACTGCGCGCTTTAAGATTACAATTGCTTAGATAGAAATTGCATGCTTAATACCTTTTACCTTATATCCTCTTTACTTACTTGATTGCTATATCTATTGCTTGCTACATATTCATGTGTTCACAATTGTAGATTGCTTAGCCTCTTATTCTTATTGGTATATCCTTTACTTGTGCTTTGCAATTGTGTTTGATTGGTAAGAGTAGTTTGTAGAATTTTTAATTTGAGCATATTGTTAACCTTGTCCTATTCACCCCCCCCTCTAGGACAACTTTCAGCTGAGACGGACTCTTGTTCTGTCTTTGTAAGAAATGTAAGAATAGAGCTCGTTTTCGACGTGAAGTGATAGAAGAACATGTGTTTGTAGAGAGTTTTGAACCGAAATACATACATTGGAATTATCATGGCGAGGGAATACGTGACGAGGAAACGAGGATGGAAAGTGCCCCGTCGCTCTTCTCTTTCTTGACAGACTTTAGGATTCGCTCCATCACTTAATGAGACCGCAGTTTCGCAAGCTGAATTGCCGACATGTGACAGGATAGATGACACGTATGAGATATTGGAAGATTTATTTGCTGGAAAGAAAATGAATGATGTCGAACCTTCTGAAAGCACCAGTGAAGTAGAGGAACTGTAGAAACTTTGAAGAAAAATGAAAAAGATCTGTACGAAGTCTGTACGGAATTTAGTAGGCTGTCATTTATAATAAGGCTCCTCTATCTGAAGATGATCAGTGAGATGGATAACGAGCGCTTTGATGTACTTCTTGATCTCCTACGCAGGATAATTCCTGAAGGAAAGGAAAACATTCCAGAGAATCATTACCAGGAGAAAAAGATTGTTAAGATACTTGGTTTCTCGTATGAGAAGATCGATACATGTTCCAACAACTGTGTGCTGTATCATAAGGATTACGCGTCTCTCAATGAGTGTCTCACTTGCAACTTGTCTAGATGGAAAAATGTTAAGCGAAATTCAATCGCAAAAACGTCTGATGTCAGTAAAAAGAGTAAGAAAACTTCAACCAAAATCCTTCGTTATTTCCTCCTAGCTAAGAGGTTACAAAATTTATATATTTCAAAGGACATGGCGAAGAGCATGCGATGACATTCAGATCGTCGGATCAAAGACGGGAAGCTGATGTAGAAGCATGGAAGCAATTATTCAGTGTTGATCATTTTAGGAATGAGCCGAGGAATGTACGTCTAGGTTTGGCAACCGACAGTTTCATATCTTACTGACTCATGAGCTCTAGTTGGTTCACGTGGCCTGTATTGCTTATGCCTCACAATCTGCCTCCCTGGATGTGTATGAAGCAACCGCATGTGATTCTTTTCTTATTAATTCCTGGAAAATATTCACCTGGACAGAACATCGACGTCTATATGGAATCTTTAATTGAAGTGCTGATAGAACTCTGGGAACATGAAGTAGAGACATATGATGCGTACTCCGAGGAGAAGTTCAGAATGCGAGCGACTGTTATTTGGACAATCAACGATTTTACAGCATACGGCATGTTATCTGGATGGTCTAACTACGCGAAGCATGCATGTCCATCGTGTGGTCTTGATTACAGTGTCACACAGTTTAAGACACGTGGTAAGTTTTACTAATGGTTTCATTGTAGGTGGCTATCAGCGAATCATCCGTACAGAAAGATGGAAAATAGTTTTCATGGAACAGTGGAGAAGGGGGAAGCACCAAAATAGTTGTCAGGGATAGAAATTTTTGTGCAGATTTCATCGTGTCAATTCTAGAAAGGTTCTAATCGTTTTAACTCAGATGGTTCCTTCAATAAACAAAAAAATGGAAGCGATCCGAAGATAACAAATTGTTGAATGTGTGGAAGAAGAAAAGTATATTATGGAATCTTCCTTACTGGAAATATCTGTTGATTCGACACAATATTGATGTCATGCATGTAGAGAAGAATATGTTTGATAATATTGCTGACACGTTGTTACAGGACGATTCTAAGTTCAAGGATAAGTTGAGTGCTCGCGAGTGCTTGGAGGAGTTTGGAATCCGAGAGGAATTGCATCCGGTACTTCGTGATGATGGTGTCTATGAATTACTGGTTTCGAGCCACACAATGTCGAAATTGGCTATGAAAAGATTTTGTGAAGTGGTAAAGAGCGTCAAAATCTCATATGGCTACTCCTCCAATATAGCAAAGACTATGCAGGTCGATCCACCAAAGCTCTTGAATCTTAAAACTCACGATTTTCATATAATTCTACATCAATTGCTTCCGGTGGTTGTTTGACATAATTTTCCATCCAATACCACCAAGACTTTGATAGAGTATTGGGGCCTTTTCAATAAATTTTGTTCTAAAGTGATAGATGTAGCCAAATTCGAGTAGTTGTAAAAGAGTATTGTTGAAACGCTCTGTAAGTTGGAGATGATATTTCCCCCACCTTTTTTCACCGTCATGGTTCATCTTTCTGTGCATCTAGAGGCAATGATTGCTGGACCAGTCTCATATAGGTGGATGTATCCAGTAGAAAGGTAATATATTTTTTAAGTCAGTTGTGTTATTTAATTCATTATAATATTCACATTTGTTTAAAGTATTCATTAACGTTTTAGATACTTGGGATTTTTGAAACGGCAAGTGCGCAATCGAACTCGACCGGAAGGGTCAATAGCCGAGGGTTATTATGCCAACGAATGCCTCAACTTCACTTTTCGTTACTTGTGTGGAGTTGAAATAAAATTAAATCGTTCTTCTTGAATTAACGATCACCAGCTATCCCATCCATAAAGAGAGGATCATCCTACCGGAGGGAGTTGCTCGATCAAGCGTGTTCGTATATCCTTAATAACCTTGCAATTACTACCGATCACAGAAGGTATCTAAATTAAAACTTTTAATCGTGTCAATATTTTGTGTGTCTATATCTAGATATGCCTAAATAGTTAATATTGTTATTCTTTTAACCGATATATTGAAAAACTTACGAATGCGATTTCCGGAAAGGCGCTAATTGGAAGATTAATAAAAAACATAAGAAACACTTTCCACGGTGGTTCCATAAATACATACGTATGTCTTGTATATTTCACGTATCATATGCAAATATCGCATATAGTTTATATATTTTACGTGTAAATGCATTGTAGGTTGAAGACGACATAGCAAAAGGGATGCAATTCCCGGATGTAATCGTGTGGTTATCTAAAGGTCCTAATGCAAAAGTGAATCGATACGATTCATATTGCATTAATAACCTAAAATTTCTTACAACCGAGAAATTGACTACCCAAAATAATGGGATTTATTGTTCGTTTGAACAGCGGTGCTTCTCAAGTTCCCATGATCAAAGACCGCAGGTGTCACGCCCTGCTTCCCAAAATACGTAAATACGGTACGTGACAAAACCAACCATACTACCTATGGCGAGTAAACATCCTTCCATAGTCACATTGCGACTGTCAATCAGATATCAAGAACAGTAAATAAATATCTAACTATCATATGTCCAACTGCCACAATAAAATAACGAGAAAAATAGCGGAAACAAAATAAAGATCCAACCAGAAATAATATCTTGGTCTCGTCTCTTATGGGATCACAACGTCAAAACTGTACTAGAAAATAAATCTAAAATATCAATAAACTAAATCAGCAGAAAGCCCTTCACTGCTCGGCTTTCCTGTCAAAGTGTTCTCGATCTTCCTGCAATAAAGTTAAAGGAACTGGGCCATACAAAATCCAAACGTCAGTGTGTCATAAATATCATAATAATAATAACAAACTGAATAGTATGCTATATAGGATGTCACGTGTAAGATAAGGTATGAGTAAAACAATCACAGGTGTTATACGGCAGGCAATAGGTATGTCACGTGTATCCTAAAGTTTATGCTTCTACGTTAACCATCCTACAGGTATTTGAAACCAATGAATGTACTCCATATAACTCAAAAGTATATATCCCGTTACCCCCCGGGATCACGGATCAAGATGTATGAATCAAGATTGATTCTGTTCCGTTATCCCCCGAAATCACGGATCAAGTAGTATGAATCACGAATGGTTCTATTCCGTTACCCCCCGGAACTATGGATCAAGTAATATTCTTTTAAATTACACTTCAGTTACACTTTTGATTTTCCCATTTCCCCAAATTTCGTTTTCCAAGTCAGGTATGAATAATATCTACCTAATGCCAACACAGAAACATGCATGTACATGTTATGTCTATCTAGACAACATATCAAGTCCATCAGGACAACAAGTCAGAATTATTGGCATTGGTAAATATTACAGATAACTAGGTACAAGTAAGATAGCAATATCTATAACAAGATAATGGGTTAAAAGCAACTCGATGTAGTATATTAATTTATATAAAGGGTTTATTTGTAACAATATCGTGCAAACGGTTCGTAATGAAATACGGTTGTTTATGTGTGATAAATAGTGTAACGAAACAAATTAACATATTAATTCCTACATTCGATTTATCAATTGACCAAATTAGAATAGTTCGTATAATTTCTAGTTTTAGATATAGTTTTGCATAAACTTTATAAACTGAAATTATAAACATGTAATGTTAACTAACTAATGAAATACGGAATATATATATATATAATGGTATATTAATAATTAATTACGACAATATATATAGATAGATAGATATAAGTAAACTACTATGTAGCAAGTTGTAAAATTGGCTTGGTCGTGACGAATACAGATACTAACACCATGAACACCATACGAAGCAACTCTGACTCGCTAGGCTCGGGGATGAGATCTCGATTTTAAGAAGAGGGGATGTCGATGATTGCGAACAAGAAGAAGATAATATCAACGCTAGAGTTGGCTGGATCCTCTGCCAGAGGATGCTCGGTGGAGGTTTGAGGCTGGAGATAGGGTTCTCGGGTTCGACAAGTCGCAAGCGAAGATGATGGGCTACTGTTGTGGTAAGATCGGCAATGAGTTGATGGAAGCGATGATGATGAAGGAGATGACGACGGGGTGAGGAGGCGCCGGCGGTGGAGTCAAAGTGTATGGAGTCGGTAACGGCGATGGGGTGAGGATTGGGATCGGGGTCGAGGGCTGTAGTTGCTTGATGATGGAGGCGTTAGGATCTGCAGTGACGGGTCGCTGTTTTGAGTTGGGTAAAGGGTTTGAGGAGGTGACGACGACGGCGAGGAGATGGGTGCTCGGGTGTGAGGAGGTGAGGTCGGGGGTTGAGGGTTGCGGAGGAGGTGCAGGAGGTGGCGACGACAGTCGAAGGGATGGTGATGGATGATGGAGTGATGGGCGGTGGTGATGATGAGGCCGGAGGTTGAGGCATGGCTTCGGCTATAAGGAAGATGTGTGCGAGTAGGAAGAGGAAGGAGGGCAAGCGGGAGAGAGATGCAAGAGGAAGAGGGAGAGAGAGGTAAACAGAGAGAGAGAGAGAGAGTTATTTTTAAATAGGAAAATTTTAAATATAAATAGTATATTTATAATATATATTTAGTTTAGTATAAAACTTATAGTATATAAAAGATAACACAAATCTCCAACCCATCTCACAAAATCTCACTGAAAATATATATTGGAAAATAATATATACATATGTAGCCCATTTAACCATAATCTAAGGCTTAAAAATAATATATTCTAATATAATATATATATATATATATCGGGTATCTAGGATGTTTAAAATTTAGGCGTAATAGATAATGGTCAAATGTAATATGAGATGTTTAAATAATATGATGACAATTAATATATTAAAATATCCCTAACGTATGACTACCAGAAAATATATGTATATATTTTAAATAATATATATCTGTTATTTAGATTTATAAGGATTTAGTTTACGGATGGTATTAATAAAAACTATTCTGGCACCATTATGGGTTTCACACATGCAGATTGGGTCGGATAAACACTTCTACCATTCAAACCAATCACAACCCAAATAATAAATTAAATAAAATTTAAAATACTAATTAATATCGTACGATCGTGCTAGGGTGTTACATTATAACCCAACTACAAAAAGAATTTCGTCCTCGAAATTCACGAAACAGGAAAAGAGAAGAACAAGGAAGATACAGATCTAAGGAAACAGGTGTGGAAACTTTTGTCGAATTTCGTCTTCACGTTCCCAAGTAAATTCTCCATGCGAACGATTTACCCATGAAACAAGCACTATTCTTAAGAAATTTTTCTCGTCGATCCACAATAGCCATCGATTGCTCTTCATAAGTCAAATCCTCCATTACTGTCAATTCCGAGTGGTCTAGGATGTGCGTCTCATCTCGAACATACTTGCGGAATTGAGATACATGAAACACGTAATGAACACCCACCAAGGATGGTGGTAAAACCAATCGATAAGCTACCTCTCCAATACGCTCAATGATGTCGAAAGGCCTCACGAATCGAGAACTAAGCTTGCCTCGACTACCAAACCAGATTACTCCCCTAGTCGGTGATATATTCAAGAACACATGACCACCAACAACAAACTCTAATGGTCTTCTTCCATTATCTGCCCAACTTTTCTGTCGATCTTGTACCACCTTCATATGATCACGAATCAAGTTAACTTTCTCCACGGTTTGCACAATTAGTTTCGGTCCCAACAATCTTCTTTCTCCAACATCATCCCAATATACTAGTGAGCGACACTTATGATTGTACAATGCTTCTATAGGGTGTTTTTCGTCACCCCATTGAGATGGGAATGCGTGAGTTTTTCAGGCATATACAAATTCCCCCTGCCTCGAGTAAGCCCGGGTTTATTGATTGTGGGGATCCGAATCTTCAGCAGCAGCGGACTAAGCTGTCGTTAATTACCCATCGCTTTTGGAGCGAGGGAACCTCCGATTGACGGGCAAACTGGTCATGCGAACTCAATGTGTCATGTGCGTGTTGTGTTTTGAAGGGTTTTGGGTATATCGTGGGCCTCGCAGAGTTTACGAGGGTCCAATTACTCGGATAGCGGGCTAAGGGTCAAGAGGGCTAGCAGCCTCCTTGCAGGGTGCGGGGCAGCGTCTCGTTAGAAATTTTTTCTAACGGGAAAGGTTTTTTTAGTGTGGAGTGCATGAGAAAATAGGGGCGAGGAGCGTCGTAAGGACGCGTGCGCGGCGCTGGCTGCCTGTGGGCCATGCGTGAGGCGCGTGGGTGCGGGGCGCCAGTGCCTCACGCGCCCGGCACGTGGGCGCCTGCAGAAAAATGTGCTTAGCCTCGGAATTAGGAGTTAAACTTCCGATGGACTTTAGAAACTCCTAGAAAAATGGAGGATTCTTATTTTTATGGAGTTAAACTCCCAAAAGGGTTTTGAGTGGAGTTAAACTCGCAAAACGATTTTGAGTGGAGTTAAACTCCCAAAATGATTTTATTTATGGAGTTGAACTCCAAAAGATATTGACAAATGGAGTTGAACTCCCAAAAATCTTCGGGGATGATCAAAGGGGACCCCTTTCTTCTCCTTGAGCCCTGGATCCTCTCCTCAGCCTCGGATTTTCCCCAAAGTGGGATTTTTGGAGACGGGTCTCCTTCTTCCTCCTCTTTGTTGGCTGGATCTTGGAGAAAAGGGGGTGAGACTTAAAAATCTCCCATTTTAGAGATTTGATGGGAGATCTGAGCCCTCCTTCGTGGGTTTTATAGTGAAAAACTATTTCTTTTTGGGAAAGGAAGAGTTAAACTTTTGATTTAATTCAGAAAAAAGAAGAAGGTTTAAAACCTTGAGGAATGAGAAGGAGGCACAGAAACCCTAATTTTTTGAGGGGAATCAATTATTGTTTTTTCATTTCATTATCATGTTGCCTTATATAGGCTTACAAGTTTACACATTATCCCTTGGCTTTACAAAATGACATTTTGCCCATCCCATGCCTCATGTGCTTATTTCTTTTGGACATGAGCCACAGGCTTTACCAAAATTTGGTTTTATACCCATTTTTCTTACATTTATTCATAAAAATTATATCAAAATTATTTATTACATAATTTTCATTTTGGCATGGGGCGGGCCGGCCGTGGGGCTCGACTTGGACATGGGCTTACTTGACCTGAGTTTGGGCCCTCTTATTTAGGGTTGACTTTGATTTGACTTGGTCAACTGGGGTGTAATTTTTGACCCCAACAGTTTCGAATGGAGCCACCTGTATAGTCGCCTGAAAACTGGTATTGTACGAGAACTCCACCCATGAACCCTTGAAGTCTAACACACAAGCTCTCAACATATTTTCAAGAGTCTGGATTGTTCTCTTGGACTGTCCATCTGTCTGAGGATGATAGGCCGTACTAAATTTCTATAGAGTTCCTAAACTTTCTTGTAGACTCCTCCAAAAATTTGATAGGAACCGAGTATCACGATCAGAAATAATACTCATCGGTACTCCATGCAATCGCACAATCTCCTGCATATATCTTTCTGCTAAAGCCTCCGTCGACTGACCAACTCGAAATGATATGAAATGAGTTGTCTTGGTCAGTCTATTGACAATCACCCAAACTGCGTTATTACCCTTTGGACTCCGTGGTAAGGCTGTTATGAAATCCGTGGTTATATATTCCCACTTCCATTGAGAAATCGGACGTGGTTGTAACAAACCAGCTACCCTTTGATGTACATCCTTGACTTGCTGACACTCCAAGCACCTCGACACATGACGAGCAATCTCTCTTTTCATGTTTTCCCACCAAAAGTGTTGTCGCAAATCTCTATACATCTTCGTGCCTCCTGAATGTACCGAATATGCGGAACTATGAGCCTCCTTTGTGACTTCTTCACGAACCTCCCCTTTAGGCATACACAAACGACTTCCATACCTCAAAGAACCATCTTCATGAATCAATAAATCCGTTCGAAGTCCTGCCTCTATTTGTTCTCCGAATTTCTGCAATCTAGAATTGTGCAACTGAGCCGCTTTAATGCTATTAATCAACGATGACTGTACTTGCAACTGCATCAACTGTCCCGAAGAATCTGGTAGTACAGGCTCCAACTCAAATCTCTAAAAATCCGCTATAATCACCTTCTGCGAAGTTAACATCTGTATTGATGGAAACCGACTTAAAGCATCCGGTACTACATTAACTTTCTCCGGATGGTATTTTAGATCAAGATCATTGTCGGCTATTAGCTCCAACCATCTACACTGCCCCATGTTGAGCTCTTTTTGTGTGAACACATAGTTTAGGCTCTTGTGTCCAGTAAACACCTCTACCTTTTCGCCCAATAAGTAGTGCCTCCAAATCTTTAGTGAAAAAATAACAGCTGCTAGTTCCAAGTCGTGAGTTGGGTAGTTCTTCTCATGAGTCTTCAACTGCCTTGACGCATAAGCTACAATCTTTCCATACTGTATCAAAACACATCCCAAGCCTTTCCCAGATGCGTCGCTATGAATAACTAATCCTCCGAAACCATCTGACACTGTTAAAATAGGAGCGGTTGTCAACCTTTGCTTCAGCGCTTCAAAAGCTAACACACACTTCTCGGACCAAACAAACGGTACCTGTTTTCATGTTAGCTTGGTTAAGGGATCTTCTATCCGAGCGAATTTCTCCAGAAACCCTCTATAGTATCCAGCATGCCCAAGGAAACTTCTAATGTCCCCAACATTCTTTGGAGTCGGCCAATCGTGAACAGCTGCAATCTTTTCGGGGTCAACTGCAATTCCATCTCCGAATACAACATGACCCAAGAACTTCAATTTATCGAGCTAAAATTCGCACTTGCTCATCTTAGCATATAGCTTTTCTTGCCTCAACGTTTGCAGTGCGATTCTTAAGTGTTCTTCATGCTCTTCTTTGCTCCTCGAATAGACCGGAATATCATCAATGAATACCACCACAAATTGATCTAGAAATGGTGAAAAGATCCGGTTCATCAAATCCATAAATATCGCCGATGCGTTAGTAACTCCAAATGGCATGACTAGATACTTGTAATGACCATATCGAGTTCGGAACGCCGTCTTACAAATGTCTTCTGTTTTCACCCGAACTTGATGATAAGCTGATCGCAAATCCAACTTCGAGAATACTCTCACGCCACTGAGTTGATCGAATAATTCGACAATGCGAGGAATTGGGTACTTATTCTTGACGGTCACCCGATTTAACTCTCGGTAGTCGATGCACATGCTCCGTGTGCCATCTTTCTTCTTGACCAAAAGAACTAGAGCTCTCCACGGTAAACCGCTGCTACGAATCCAACCTTTTTCTAATAATTCAGAAACTTGTCTCTTTATCTCTTCCAGTTCTACCGGTGCCATCAGATAATAAGCCTTTGATATTGGCGCTGCTCCAGGAATAAGATTAATCGCGAACTCCACATCTCATTTTGGCGGAAACCCGAGATTTCCTCGAACACATCCATGAAACCCCGAACTACTACTGGTGCTTCCTCCTTGATTACTTCCATCGACGAGAAAACGGTATTTTCCGGCTTAGCCCTAAATTCGACTAACACGACAGATTCGCTGCTCCCCAAGAATATGAATTCCGGATGTCTGGGAATCTAGAAAATCACTTTCTTTGCTCTATAATCAATGTGAGCCTGGAAAATACCAAGAAAGTCCATTCCCAAGACAACATCATAACTGCCTGTATTTATTACCAAGAAATCTGCAAACAACTCACGTTCACAAATAACGATAGAACAACCCTTGCATTTACTACTAGATATAATCCTCCCATTCCCAGTGTGTATGTCCCAGCTGCTAAATAGGGCCGTGTGTGGGATAGAGTGTGCACCAATAAACTTGGACGGCATAAAGCAATAGGATGCACCAGAATCGAATAATATCAATGCGGGAAAATTATAATCAAGTAGAATACCTGAAATAATATCGTTTAAAGCTTTGGCCTCCTCGGCTGTCAAGGTGAAAGCCCGTCCCTGATTAGGCCTATCATGACCCGAATTTGGCCCATGACCGACATTTAGATTGTGTGACGTCTAAAGATACCGACACAATCCAAGTAAGCCAGAACAGAAGATCTAAACCCTGTTTTGCAGAAATAAGGAGGTATAGTTTTAATAAGAAGTAATGAAAATGAGACCACATTTTAATTTCAAAGGTTGTTTAGTTTAAAGCATATGCCGAGTGGTTTTTGAAATGAAGTTAAAACAAATAGTTTCATATTAGAAATTTTGACAGCACCTCCTTCGTAAATTTTGAGAAAAACAAGTACATAATAATTATTATAACGGCATCCCCTACTTGAGAGGAAAATCAACGCTAAACGGCGGAAATAACCCACGCAAAGAATATACAGCGCTCAAAAGCGAAGAATCACATACATACTAAGTAAAACATAGTACAATCAAACATAACTAGTCGATTCTACCCAAATCGACCTAAAATATACATAAGTCTCCTCTCGTTCTAAGTCAAATAATATACAAGGTCTGATTGAGTGACACTAGATACAAAATAAAAAATACACAAAAGAGGCGGTTACTAAACATGTAATACGCCTAGCAAGATAAGCGAAGAAATTTGATATATGGGTCTGCAATGCTGTTATGCGTCCACGTGATTTCTCTTGCAGGAACTAAGGCACAACGGGGTGAGTTGCCAACTCAGCGAATAAACTAACATCAAACATTTGAAATTGTATGCATAAACGAAATAGCGAATGTTGCGCCACGGCAGCGCCCCGGCCGTCTATCCAAGGCCAAAATGCGGAATCAAAAATTTTCTTATCTTTTAAACTGGCGCTACCGCGGACAATAAACCCGGATCGTAACCATTAACCTATACTAGCAAACAAGAGAAGGGTAGAGAAGTATACTGACTGATCCGAGTCCTCCGGTCTTCTCGTCGTCGTCCCGATCTCCCGCGGAAACTCCGGTCGTCGCCTCCTTGCCGAAAGGGCTCCACATCGTCTGCATCTTTTACGGGCTCCCATCTCAATACCGAGGCAACTCGGGCGCGAAGTTGGCCAGCCGACGCGTCCAAGATTTACTGTAGGCAAGTGTAGAATCCATGTCTCTTTGGGGTTTAGTGTAGTTGCCATGATGGAGGAATCAAAGAACTTTTGGAGAGAGGTTGAGAATATAGCAAGCATAGAATGAAATGAGATGAATCAATCCCTCACATGAAAAATGAACTCTCTCATTTTCTCTCCATTGTGTGGCCGGCCTCTCCCCTCTCTCAAAATGGTGGAGGAAAGAATATCACACATGAGGGAGGTGAGTGTAGGAGAACAAAGGTGGTGACCACAACATAAAGCAAGTCTCACATCAAGGAAGCAAATCAATCCCATCTTAATCCTTTCTCATTAATACAAGTAATGATGCATGAAAAGAAAAGATGGAAAGGGAATCTAAAGATGCTATCATAATCTCTCATCTCACAAATAAACCCTCCACAAAATGTTATTTGCAAACCTGCAAATAACCCCCTCCAACGGAAAAGTCCGGCCGGGAAAGAACAAATGAAAACTGGCCGGAACGGAATGCAAACTGGCAACTCCAGAAAACTGGTCCCGTAATAAATTACAGGAAAACCCCGATGCTGTGCATACACACCCGCATCTGTATTCCGACCGAATACAAATGCAATGAGACAAAATCTACACTGTACTATACTAGGATCCGGCTTAAACCAAAGCCGGCTAGTATTATTTGTCCGATCCTGATCCGTGCAATACCGCACTATCTGATCGAACCCTGCCATATATCCATACGGCCACTAGTACAAACCGTCCGATCCTGATCCGTGCAATACCGGACGTATCTGATCGGACCCTGCCATATCTCCATACGGCCTCTACAGCGTTTCGCCCGAAACTTGAGTAACTGAGAGTGTGGTGGACTCTAAAGACTCGTCAATACTATGGCTGTGGATTTAACTACTAGCACGTCAGAGGTATAAGCCAATACATGACGGGCCACCAGCTATTGACCAAAAGGGACGTCGATGAGCGAACTCATCCTGACACCCTACTGAGCCTGTCAGTGACAATATCCGTACAGTCCGGTCCGTTCGTCTATGAGCATCGCATGGCGGGCCTAGGGGGTTGGTAAAAGTCAGACCCCCAAAAGCGGTACAAGTCGTGTTGGAGCGTAGCCCAGAACACCCTGAGATACTATTGGAATACCTACTAGTAAATCTCCTGCCTCGGCCGAGGGCTTTGTGTAATGGCTCTCCTAGACACAGCGCGACCTCACCCCCAATACCGGGAGAGACGAACCCCTGCAGATCCGCTCACTGCCTCCATGTGGCTCGGGACTGTACCCAACTAAAACCTGTTTGCACGACTCCTTTGAGCCGTGGTAGGGTAGTAATCAAAGCACAGTGGGAACTCACACGAGACAAATGACGATCTCAGGTCGATGAACTACCTGTACACATGTCACCAGGGAACTGCTATCTGACGTCAGGTATAAGACCAACTAGCATGTTCCCGGCGAGTCCTGTCCGGTGTACTCATAACCCAATAAGCACCTGTATACATCTTAGGTGAACCAACTGACACCAGTGGCTTGTGAGACCGGACACCGCCCCTCGTCGGGGTCTCGACTGTATACACTAGTCTACTTTGGAGTATCGATGCCCTGTCTCGAAACTCCCACGACTAGGGACCTTTTAAGGATGTGCTTATAGACTGCCAGCTCTCACGTGTATGATCGCCATCATACTGCTGCCCGTCAAGCAAGAATCCTAGGGGCTCTATCAACGTGTAATAGCGACCTCTCAGGTCACCTAAGGCAGTACACGATGATAAAGATAAACCAGATAGCATACTATCATCTTGAGTAAGACTGTCCTACTGGGACAGGTCCTCCCTCAATCATTGCAATCACGTGCCTGTGATCCAATAATTGACTCTGAGGGCACTATCTCCAACAATCTCCCACTTGCACTCAAGGCTAATTATTGCGATGTCGCATACTGACAGCCCGTGTGATACCGAACACCCAACTCCTCTACTAGTCAGTCTCACAAATCTCGTTTGCGAAACTATTGCGTTCGAGGAATAGCCTCAGTGAGTGGATCCGCTCAGATGTTTCTTTCTATGTCTCTCTATATCTCAAGTTCGCGGAGAAAGCCATCTCCCGAAATGAGCAATACCTGTCTTAGAATGTCGGATGGGACCTAGCTCATAAATGAACTCCAAATCCAAACTTCTTAGACTGTATCGTCAACTGAACTTAATCAGTATCCTGCGCCAGGCCTTCCCTCAGTATCCACCTGGACCACCTGTCCAAAATACTGCCCCTCATCAGAAGGAAAACTATAACACTGACAACCTCCTTGTCGTCCAGGTCACCTTGGAAGCCTGGAATGATAATTGTCTCCCGAAAGAGGCTGTCGTTATCATATCCCTAGAACATCCACTTATGTTCTAAAACTGCTCCCGATTGTTTCTCCAGGATTGGATTGATATCAACTTATTGCACCTACTGCAAGAACAACATCTGGTGTGGTACTTGACATCTCATGATTGACTCAATTGCCTAAGCAAGTGATCTGCCAATCATGCGTATCCCTCTCCCCTTTAGTCTGTAAGACACCTTTAGAGAGGGTGACTCTATTACCTGCAGGTATACTACCGTGCCAGGAGTCGTCCATTCTAAATACTCATAGAATGCTGTCAAGGTACCCAGATTAGGAAACCACCCAAATCTAGATCTAAAACCATAGATCTAGTAACCAGAATGTCTGATATAATATCCAAGTCCTGTGTGGAGAAACCACTGTGTGACAACCAAAGTATAACCGATCGTAGTATAGGAATATCACTTCCTACTCTGTGTATGTCATCCAAATACCAGGACATCACACCCTACTATCTTCTCAACAGATCCATCCCCTATTCTGATGAAGTCAAACCTATGACTGTCACATCAGAAATAGATGATCTATCTCCGCTATATCTGTTTTAGTCTATAAATAGACATAAGCCTCCTGTCCACCAATGCTTCCGCTGCTCCCACTGACTACGACAACCCTCTGGCAAAGTTATATAGACGTACACTGCTAAAGCTAGTTTAGAACGACGCTATACTCATCCTCCTGCCGGGTCCCATAGTCTGGAACAACAGCAATGGCAAGTCTGGGTAAACAAGAACCTCCCTGCCACCGTCCTTGAGCATACCGAAGTACCTCTCGAGTGCCTGAGGTTACCCACCATATCTGCGGAGTGGCTAATGGAATGTCAATCCAGATTGAATCTTTAGGTTCCTTATCAAATCTTCAGTAATCGTTTGTGGTTCTGGAATTACTTCCAGTTCTACCATACTCCCACTACTGTTTTCTGAAAAAATCCATTTTTATTAAAACTGTGGCGAGTCAAGAACAATATCACTATTGATCTTCCAGATGGTAGAAAGTCAACCTTCGTCATAGCCTGGGTCAACCCACAAACAGCCATTACAGAAACATGCCTTGAGTTGTCCAGTGTCTGGTTTTAATCATAAGCCGGACAACTCCCCGTACCTTAACATCGTTAAGATATGAACTGTTCTATATCCAATATAGAACCAGAGGCACTGATTTAATTGAACCAGATTCAAATCATGCAGCTGTCTCCAGTGCATGTCAACTAAATGGAAAGATGCCGATCAGCGTTACTCAACTTAGGAATGCTTCCAATTATGAGTAATCTGAAAGAGAAGCAAGTTCTCTTAATCATTACTATCAACTGAATACCATTCAAAAGTATCTACATCTCCGATCACTTTGAAGAATTCCGATACTTGCAACATCTGGTCCTCTACTTTATTCAAATACCTATAACTTCTCAAAATTCGGACCCTGTGTTTCTACGAAACACCTGTCTAAAAACTAGAGAAGTCATAAGTAAACCGAATATAGTATGAGGACCAACCCCTCTGTCCTGATGGACCCTGGACAACATACAATACTCTGTATAAGTCCCTTGAGTCTGATAACTCATTCACTGTGTGTCGTAGGTTGAAAACTGTACTTATGGTTAAGAAGAATTACACCGCTGTTTAATGCTCCTTACCTAACCATCCACTGATATAGGTAAATGTCGTAGACATAATTTCAAAAAGGTATATCTCACTCTATAAAAATAGACGTACAGATATATCAATTTGAAATTGGTGCATAATAGCGGATATTCAAAACCAAATAATCGCCGTCCGGCAAACAACCCAGGTGACTTCCTCAAATATCACCGATTACAACGAATCCCGATATAATGAGGATGATCACACAATTCCCAATAACTTACTCCCACTCATCATCTGTAAAACCATACAGATGTGAGAATCATACCTGGTAAATACATACCCTGGAGCAAGTGTCTAATTGGGAAATCAGCTTTCTTTTAACAGTACACAGTGAAACTGAAACAATGAAATGTTTCGTTGGGGTATCCTGGTATTCCTAGTAATGCCTCTTCCATTATCCAGATTCACAACTGTAACCGTATAATTCTTTGCCATTTCTCCAAATCCCTTTATATGTCTTTAGTCATTACCTTCTGTACACCCATTTAGGCCAAATGGTTTTCTTCCTTCCCTACCGTTCGGCACTAGCCTATGGTTTGAAAGAAGACTGTCCAATAAGCATAATGGGTGTACTGTCCTAATCCTAGGAGCACTCGCAACACGAGAGAAGGTGAAGATAAAAGACAACCGAATAAACCTTATTCCTATTTCTCCTGAACCAGAATCCATCCCCGAACTGGAACAAGTTCCTTTCGAGTTCGTATATAACCATACGATGGATTATCCAATAAACTTGGGATCTTCGTAGTGATACGGAGTGTCCTGGAGAAATACAAAGGTGATTTAGGATTGGCGAAGAAATACTTGGTTTGGTCGCGAATAGCAGTCACAATTTACTTTGCCCTCTTACTAATCCCTTGCTTTGTCTGAACTTAATACCTTCTGTACACCGTTTAGGCTAATTGGTATTCTTCATTCCCTACCGTTCGGCACCAGCCTAAGGTTTGGAAGAAGACTATCCAATTTGCGTAATAGGTGTACTATCTCCTAAGCCAAGGAGTACTCGCAATCTGAGAGAGAAGGTAAAAGGAAAAGACAACTGAATAGTCTTATTCGTTTTCTCCAGAACCAGAAACCATCCTCGAATTCCTTCGAGTTCGTGAAAGGTTCCTAAGCACCCTAATGAGGTCACACAAGGCATCGAACATGCCAATTTCAAAAATTCTAGGTGCCGAGAGACCCGACTACGGATCGTTTGCTAGAAAACTAGGCGAAAAACAATCTAGTTAACAACTTAACTAATGGGAATACGGAAATACAACCTTTGAAGATCCGGTGCTCCACCTCCATAGCTCCGCAACGATGTCTCCTCGCTGTCCAAAATCCATCCCGGGCTCTAGAGTCGGCTTCGTCGGAGAATGGGCAAGCTAGGTCGTCGATGTCCATGCCGAAGATGATCTACGTCGAGGCATCGCTAAATCAAGCTCCGACTTCACCAAGTCAAGAAACTTGTGAAGTAAACACACTCTACTACTTGGCAAGGGGTAGAGGATGAAGAAATAGGAAGTGGGTAAGCTTTAGATTTGGATTTCTCACTCTTTATCATCAATCACCATTGATGACCTAAGGTTTTCTTCATGTGTTGAAGTGAAGAAGAAGATGAAGTAGAATATGATAAGTATTATGATAAGTTTTCAAAGAATAAATAAAAATCCATTCTTATCATAATTCTCACCATGGTTAGGTGTAGAGAATTAACTTGAGTTAATAGAATTGGTTAGGGTTAAGCATGAGACAAAATGATGACTAAGTCAAATGTTCATGAAGCTTCATGAAAGAAAACAAAAGAAAGCCACCATTCTATTTTATGCAATTTATTTTCCAAAAATAAAAACAAATGAATAAATGAATAATCAAATAAAAACCCTAACCATTTCTTTAACCAAGGTTTAATTCTTTACACAAACCCTAATTTGCATGCATCATCAAATATGATACAAACAAGTGCACAAAATCATATCGCATATGCAATGCGCACATCCGAGCGAGAAAATCCATTTAAAGTAAACCAATACTAGTTAATGCAAAGTAATATATCAAATATATAATTATGCATTAAATCATTAAATCAACACTTGATTCAATGATCCGGTCATGTCGCACACAACCGACTAGTATACAATGTATCGGCTTATCGAATCAACGCTTGAATCGATAACTAGGTTATATCGCATACAACCATTCGACACATTGATCGCGAGAATGAAATACGGTATCACATACTCGCATTATTCTCGGTCCCGCACATATCTCATATGCGCTCCTATTTCGTTTCGCTTGAGCCAGGAAACCTCTGTGTAGGACTCTAAAGACTCGTCAATACGCCGGCAGCAGATGATGATCATATCAAACACCCACAAGCCGCAAGCGGTCTGCTAAACGTAACGGCCACCCGGGTATTGAGCGATCAGAAGATCGACGAGCAAGCCCGCTTACACTCCAGTGAATCCAACCAGTAACACTACCGTACAGTCCGGTCTGATCGTCTGATATGTCGCATATCTTGCCTAGGGGTGGTAAACGTCAGACCCCAATAGCTCGATAAGTCGTGTCGATATGAGGTCTATAATAATTCGAGAAACTACTGGTAACACTTACCAGTAAATCTCAGCAACCCTGGCCAGGGATTTCCTGTTATAGCCAATCGAACACAGCGCAACATCAACCCCCTATACCGGGAGAGACGAATCCCCTCCTATCGCTCATTGCCTCCATGTGACTCGGGACTGTACCCAAAAACCACCGTTTTGCACGCCCTCTTGGACGTGGTAAGATGGAAATCAAAGCACAGTGGGAACCACACAAGACTCTATGACGATCTCGGGTCAACAGACTACTCTGTACCAGTGTTACCAGAGAACTGCCATCTGACGTGAGGTATAATACCATCTGGGAGTTCTCGGCGAGTCCGTCCAGTGTACCCAGTCTCCACTGAGCACCCGTATATCATCTCCGATGTCAAACACCAATGGATATGGGATCATCCATCGCCCATCTGTATGGGTCGAGAAGGTACATGCTAGTCTACTCTGGTATATCGATGCCCCGTCTCGATACACCCACGACTAGGGACTTTGAAGGATGTACTCATGGACTACCATGTCCCCACTAGTATGATCCGCATCATAGTCCAGGTAGTCAAGTACGCATCCTAAGGGCTTTACCAACATGTAACAGAGAGACAATCAGTATACACGTTAAGGTAAAGTGCAACCAGATAGCATACTATCATGTCGAGCAAGAAAGTCCTCCCTATATATATCCCAGCATCCACTACAATATACATCCTATGTATAGCAATGGCCTCTAGGGCATACATATAACTAACAATCTCCCACTTGCACTAGGGCCATCTGTAGCAGTGGTTGCAGTATCTCATACTCAACCATCCCATAAAAGTCTCTCTCTGGGAATAGGCCTTCGTGAGTGGATCCGCTGCGTTATCCTCTAAGTCTGCTCTCCTTGCCTCGATCACCCTGGAGATCAACCATCTCCATGATCAGGTGATACTGCCTTAGAATAAGTCTGGATCACTGATGGGACCTGCGTTCCTTGGCATAAGCCACAACTCCATTGTCTCACAATGGTAGGAACGTAGTTCATCTCATGAACCAATATACACCCAAACAGCCTCTTTGGTAGCATCTTGAGTAGCGATGTATCCAGCCTTTATCGTCTAGTATGTCACGGTATCTAGCTTGGAACTCTTCCAACATACCGTCCCTTTATTGAGGGTAAAGACAATGCCTGCGACTGACATTCAGTCGTCTTTATCACCCTGGAACCTTTCCAGTGATTCTCCCCAGGATCGATTGATACCATCTCACTACAACTAGTGAGCATCCTAACATCCATTTAGATCTATCTCATAGATCCAAAACTCAGGATTTAGGAGGTATCACTCTGATCCTACATGGAGAATCTTTGTGATAAACGGAGATTGATCGAGCGTAGCATAAGAAACTCCTTTCTTATCAAGAGTATGTCATCCACGTACTCTATGAGGATCATTACCATACTCCCTACTACCTTTTTGTATATACAAGGTTCATCTACCATTTTGATGATGTCAACTTCTTTGACTAACGCATCAAAACAGACGTTCCAACTCCGCGATGCCTGCTTTATCTTATAAAACATCTTGCACACGTTTCCGCTGCTCCCACTGTCTACGAGGCCCTCTGGCTGTGTACTTATAGATGCACTCTTCTAAAACAACATTTAGAAAAGCAGTCATGACACCCAACCACCAGATATCGTAGTCATGGTATGTAGCCATGGCAAGTAGGATCTGGATGGACTTAAGCATAGGTATTGGAAAAGGTTTCATCATTATCCACGCCTGGTTGATGACGAAAACCTTTAACAAGTCTAGCTTTGAAAGTCTCAACTTTTCCATATACACCAAGTAATCTTCTCAAGATATACTTGCTCCTGATGGGGATTTAACCCTTCAGATATAGCAACCAAAGTCCATACTTTGTTGGTGTATAAGGATTCCATCTCAGATCGCTAAGCATCCAGCCATTCTGACAGAGTCTTACTCCTGATGGCCAGCTCGAAGCTAGTTGGATCATCATCTCATGATGTAATCCTCGCTCCCACTGTCATAGAGAAACTGAATTATCTCTCAGGTGGGTGAGGAACCCTACTAGATCGGCGGAAAGGCTGAGGTTCGTTGGTATCTAGTGAATCCTTTGGTTCTATCAAATCATCAGCTGCTGTTTGTATAGCTGGAACCTTTCCAGTTCTACATAACAGACCTTGCCTCGAGCTTGTCCGGATTTAGCTTTTAGACATTAGCCGGACAACCCCAAATCTTAACTAACTTAAGATATGGGCTCTTCCCTTTCCATATCTCATATGAAGTGGTAGGCACTGATTTGATTGGAACCCTATTCAATAGGTATGCAGCTTCTCAAGTGCATAACACCCTAAAGGAATTAGGTAACTCAGTAGTACTCATCATAGAGCACACCTTATCACATAGGGTGTGATTGCTCCGCCCCGATATACCATCGTGCTATGGTGTATACGGAGGAGTAATTCTGAGAGAGAATCTCATTCTCCTTTAGAATAGTCCAGGAATTCCATGCTCAAGTATTCTCCTCCTTGATCTCATCATAGGACATAATACTTATACCCGTATTGGTTCTATACTTCTAACTTATATTCTGTGAATATCTCAAAAGGTTCGGACTTGTGTTTCAACAGGAACATATGTCTGAATCTTGAGAGATTATCAGAGAATGTAATGAAGTACAAAGAACCGGTCTTGGTATGTATAGACAGGGGACCTACATACATCAACATGTATTATCCCAAAAGTTTACCAACTCTTTCTCTGTTTCCAATAAACAGAGCTATGGTCATCTTATCTTTGTGACATGACTGGCGAGTTTCACAAGATGTAAATTCAAACTGATTTAAATATACATCTAAATGTAACTCTAGCTAGTCGGGTCGCATTGATATGACCTAGTCTACAATACCTCAAGAAGAATTCGTTCATTTCTGAACTCTTCCTCTTGTGTGTGTTCCGTATACTAAGAACTGTAGTTTGATTTAGAACATTAATGCTTTTAGATAACGTGCCTGAACCGATCAACTTTTGATATAGGAAATGTCCAAAACATTATCCATCAATACAAAATATTATCATTTCTTTACTAATAAAGAGACAGATATGATTTTGTATATCAGGTTCGGTATCTAATAACATTCGTTCAGAATCAATGTATTACAATACAGGGTGACAGTGACCAACAGACTTGGATGCAACACTTGCCCCGTTTTCTGCCTCATGAAACTTATCACCCGTTCTCAGTTTTTCTACCCTTTTGTAGCCCTATGTAACATCTTACATATCTGGGATCCTGATCCGGTATCATATACGGAGGATACTGAGAAACAGTTCTTTATAACGAACACACCCGAAGATGATGCATCAGCATGCACTCTCTTCGTTTGGGCGGCACGGGAAATCTGGTATTCTCCAATTTCCTGCTCTGTCTCATAACAATTATAAGTAGGAGCGGGACCAACGTTCCCCAGCTCAGTATAACAAGCGGGTTCGGTCAAATATCCGTTTTATTATCTTGATTAAGGCGTGATATGGTCGCTACCAGGAGAGAGAGAGAAGAAAACACTCAGCGTGCGCTCTTGCAAGAATAGATTGGTTATTATTTTATCTAATCAGGATGGCTCCCACTGCTTTTTATCAAATCTTCCTTCAAACCCTAAAAGGAAAGACTAGCCGGGATTAATTACACACTACAAGTTCGCCAATCTTTCAGCCAGGCCAGTGTCGGTACTTTGAGGGAGGTCCCCCGTGCTTTCGCACGAACCTAATTAATGTAAACCTCGTTTTCCCAGAGGCATAACCCCGTTGACACCTTTCTAGACACCTACTTGATCGGCTAATTGTAATGTATAAAACTCTCCCAGGAGTAACTCTTACTCGCAGCGGGTATCGGGATCCAACTATCTCATAGAAGGTATGCAATCTCATTGCAAATTTCAACACTTGAAATTCCCGATAATATTTTGCCCCAGGCGATCTATGACCTTGACTGAGTCAACAAACCATAGACCGCAAGTAAATTTCAACCCATCATTTCCTGATTGAATTAAACCCACCCCCACGACCCTTGACTGAGTCAACAAGGCCGCACGACTACCCTAATCCAATCTGCATCATATGCATAAGCAGATAAATAGTAATCAGCTACCGCACACTACGCCTTGACTGAGTCAACAAACGCAGCACGAATACTAACTATTATTTATCTGAAATGACGGAGGGCTACGTCAGGTTTTTAAGAAAACCCTTTGCGTAATGAACTTTATATCGTTGTAGAATCAAATGAATTTTGAAATGGAGTGTCTATTGAGGCTTTTCTTGTTTTGCTAAAGGAGTCACTCCCGGTGAAGGGATCGTCGGTCCTTTCCTCGTCGAATGAGTTGCGGGATATATCATATATATCACTGTGCAAAGCAAAAACACTTAAAAGCAATCAAAAGACAAACCGAGTGTGTAGCATCTGCCAGTTATCGCTAAAGGAGTCACTCCCGGTGAAGGGATCTCGGTCCTTTCCTTATCGAATAAGGTGCAGGATATATCATATATACCGCTGTGCAAAGCAAGAACTGTAGCTACCTGTTTTATTTTGAAATTCGATTCTACAACATCTTAGGTTTCTTTAATTTCATTAATCACATTAATGAAGTCCCATCATTTAAGTACCTAAACATCACAGATAAATACGACGTACACTTATGCCATCCGCATTCGCCTCGATGTCCCCTCATGCACCGTTAGGTTAGGTAACTGACGACAGAGCGGGGAAGGGCTAGAGCGGGTGTAAAACATAAGTAACGGCTATATAATATATCATATATACTATATACTGTATCTATCAAAGAACATCACATGATCACATCACAGATATCGCAGCAGAAGAATCATATGAAATATTGGATATACTAGGACGTCCGTGTTTTCAATACGAGCCAGTATAAAACACGGATTCCACGGTCGTGATGAATAGCCAATCCCACACCACTAGACCCCTACGAGAGCGGCAAGCAACGCTGCCAATTCTGGAGTTAGGAGACCCGGACTCGACTCCTCGAGTTGGTCTCTCACTGGACTCCAGAACCCGGTTACTTGTGCTCCCCTCCTTAGGTCTATCCTAGTGCGGAAAAGTAAATAATATACAAAGGGTGACAACTTCCGCAACCTGGAAGTGCCCCAAATAAAAGAATATTACATACAAGTTTTTACATGAATGAAAATGAAAAACACTCATCTCACATAAAAACCCCCGGCTATTCAAACACGACGATCCAATATAACATATCCAGTAACACATAACATCACATGTCATCAACGTAAGTAAATATGCGCATCCCAATTGTCGTTGACATATAGCAACGAAACCGGCGATATCACATATTACACTTACGGTCACAGAAAAGAAAGTGTAAAACTACAACAGTTGGAATCCGCAACCACCTCAGACATCGCATGCCTGACCAAATGAATTACTTAGACATCGCATGCCTAACAATTATAAACCCCGCATTTTAGTCTCATTATCGAAAACTCTTTTCAATACCAAGTCGGGTAATTCAACAGGATTCCCGACATCCTGATCGAATGCTCGTCGCAAACTTCAGTAGACGGTCGCACCCCCGATACCGTCGACGAAGTGCACCAAGGAGGAACACCGCTGCCGGGAGCACCCGAACGGATGCTTTCGGCGACGGGGTTCTCCTACAGTCACTTGGTCGGGGCTATGGGGTGAGGCTGTCTATTAAGTTTACCCGGCGAGTATCCGCGTACGCTACGTGATTGCGACGGACTTTTGATCACATCAAAATTCCGTGGCAACCGATCAAGTGAGACTAAATTGCTATGTTTATAACATTCATTCAGTTATCACATAACTATTGTGAATTCCAATTATTGTATCCCATTCCAGATAAACAGAAAATGTTAAATATTTCGATCGAACATTCAAACACCCAAGTTTTCCCGAATCAGATCAACACATGAAATAAGTCTAACAACATTCAGTTCGTGCCTCAGTACCAACGGTCCAGCCGTAGAAGGGTCAAGCCAACGCCTCACATGTGGCACGCCGTACTGCCCCAAACCCGAAGGTTCAAAGGGCAGTTCAAGACGGTCACATAATCGAGTTAAGGTTTGTTATTTTCTAGAGGGTCCATTGCGTTACTTGCACTACTTAGAACGTCGTTAAACTTCGGAAAAATCCAACACTTGGAAATTTCCCGACAGGGGAAAAATTGGGTATTTATATCCGGTCGAACTTTTTAACATATTCTAAAATTTATCCGGAAAGCCACACAGACAAAATTTGATAATCCGATCGAACATTCGAATCCCCAAAACAACCCAGAAAAATTCAACTCTTGAAAAAATATTAAAAATACCCAGGAAAACCAGCACTGCATTTTATGAATTACTGTACAAATTTGGATGCCACAAAAGACAAAACGGCCGCGTTTCCGCCGCACGAGCCATGCTTATGCCGCGGAAACGCGGCGCACTGTTGGAATTAGGGAACCGAATTTTACAGTATGCCTTAGAATTACCTGCTGCTTTTACTGCATATTTTTAATATGGAAAAATCCCAGTTTTTGAAAAAAAGGACAGAGAGCAATTTTGTGATCGGGTTTCGGGTTCGTTCGGACTTCAAACTCCGTCTAGACTTCGCCTAAGGCTCTAGCTAGGCTCTGATACCAGTGAAAGGTTCCTAGGCACCCTAATGAGGTCACACAAGGCATCGAACATGCCAATTTCAAAAATTCTAGGTGCCGAGAGACCCGACTACGGATCGTTTGCTAGAAAACTAGGCGAAAAACAATCTAGTTAACAACTTAACTAATGGGAATACGGAAATACAACCTTTGTAGATCCGGTGCTCCACCTCCATAGCTCCGCAACGATGTCTCCTCGCTGTCCAAAATCCATCCCGGGCTCTAGAGTCGGCTTCGTCGGAGAATGGGCAAGCTAGGTCGTCGATGTCCATGCCGAAGATGATCTACGTCGAGGCATCGCTAAATCAAGCTCCGACTTCACCAAGTCAAGAAACTTGTGAAGTAAACACACTCTACTACTTGGCAAGAGGTAGAGGATGAAGAAATAGGAAGTGGGTAAGCTTTAGATTTGGATTTCTCACTCTTTATCATCAATCACCATTGATGACCTAAGGTTTTCTTCATGTGTTGAAGTGAAGAAGAAGATGAAGTAGAATATGATAAGTATTATGATAAGTTTTCAAAGAATAAATAAAAATCCATTCTTATCATAATTCTCACCATGGTTAGGTGTAGAGAATTAACTTGAGTTAATAGAATTGGTTAGGGTTAAGCATGAGACAAAATGATGACTAAGTCAAATGTTCATGAAGCTTCATGAAAGAAAACAAAAGAAAGCCACCATTCTATTTTATGCAATTTATTTTCCAAAAATAAAAACAAATGAATAAATGAATAATCAAATAAAAACCCTAACCATTTCTTTAACCAAGGTTTAATTCTTTACACAAACCCTAATTTGCATGCATCATCAAATATGATACAAACAAGTGCACAAAATCATATCGCATATGCAATGCGCACATCCGAGCGAGAAAATCCATTTAAAGTAAACCAATACTAGTTAATGCAAAGTAATATATCAAATATATAATTATGCATTAAATCATTAAATCAACACTTGATTCAATGATCCGGTCATGTCGCACACAACCGACTAGTATACAATGTATCGGCTTATCGAATCAACGCTTGAATCGATAACTAGGTTATATCGCATACAACCATTCGACACATTGATCGCGAGAATGAAATACGGTATCACATACTCGCATTATTCTCGGTCCCGCACATATCTCATATGCGCTCCTATTTCGTTTCGCTTGAGCCAGGAAACCTCTGTGTAGGACTCTAAAGACTCGTCAATACGCCGGCAGCAGATGATGATCATATCAAACACCCACAAGCCGCAAGCGGTCTTCTAAACGTAACGGCCACCCGGGTATTGAGCGATCAGAAGATCGACGAGCAAGCCCGCTTACACTCCAGTGAATCCAACCAGTAACACTACCGTACAGTCCGGTCTGATCGTCTGATATGTCGCATATCTTGCCTAGGGGTGGTAAACGTCAGACCCCAATAGCTCGATAAGTCGTGTCGATATGAGGTCTATAACAATTCGAGAAACTACTGGTAACACTTACCAGTAAATCTCAGCAACCCTGGCCAGGGATTTCCTGTTATAGCCAATCGAACACAGCGCAACATCAACCCTCTATACCGGGAGAGACGAATCCCCTCCTATCGCTCATTGCCTCCATGTGACTCGGGACTGTACCCAAAAACCACCGTTTTGCACGCCCTCTTGGACGTGGTAAGATGGAAATCAAAGCACAGTGGGAACCACACAAGACTCTATGACGATCTCGGGTCAACAGACTACTCTGTACCAGTGTCACCAGAGAACTGCCATCTGACGTGAGGTATAATACCATCTGGGAGTTCTCGGCGAGTCCGTCCAGTGTACCCAGTCTCCACTGAGCACCCGTATATCATCTCCGATGTCAAACACCAATGGATATGGGATCATCCATCGCCCATCTGTATGGGTCGAGAAGGTACACGCTAGTCTACTCTGGTATATCGATGCCCCGTCTCGATACACCCACGACTAGGGACTTTGAAGGATGTACTCATGGACTACCATGTCCCCACTAGTATGATCCGCATCATAGTCCAGGTAGTCAAGTACGCATCCTAAGGGCTTTACCAACATGTAACAGAGAGACAATCAGTATACACGTTAAGGTAAAGTGCAACCAGATAGCATACTATCATGTCGAGCAAGAAAGTCCTTCCTATATATATCCCAGCATCCACTACAATATACATCCTATGTATAGCAATGGCCTCTAGGGCATACATATAACTAACAGTTCGTATATAACCATACGATGGTTTTGTCCAATGAAAGTGGACGTTCGTAGTAATACTGGTGTCCCGGAGAAAAGGGTAAAAGTAGGAGTGGCAATGAGGTCTGCAACTCTGACAATCCAAAAGCCAGTGTTAAGAAGGTTCGGTTAACTTGGTCACTGAGTCATAGTCTTAGGGTCGGGTCAATGGTCGCTGCCAAAGAGAGAGAGAAAAGAAATACTCGGCGTGCACTCTAACCTAGATCAGAATGGTTATCACTTTGTCAAATCTGGAAACCTCCCACTGTAACGTCAAATTCTTCCCAAACCTGAAAGAAGAATTAGCCGGGATCACCCGAGGAGTAAACCAACTCATCAGTGGGAATCGGGATCCAACTATCATCGCATGATAACTTGACGGAATCCACTCAAGTCACCACACTCCAGAAGGTATGCGCATGCCTGGCAAGTTTCAGTTTCTTTAGAAACTCCAGATGTAAGTTTTTACCCCTAGGACCCAAGTGACCTTGACGGAGTCAACAAATCAAAGAGTCCTAGTCAAGTTCAACCCGTCATTTTCTGGATTGCGTTAAACCGCACGACTGTCCTAACCAATCCTATTTATGCTACAAACAAGCACCACTTAGCTACCGTACACTACGTCTTGACGGAGTTAACAAACGCAGCACGAATACTAAATAATACTCGTAAGAAATGACGGAGGGCTACGTCTAGTTTTTGGCGAAAAACTTTTAACGTAATGAACTTGATATCGTTGAAGGAACTGCATAGCCTTTTGTAAAAATATAGTGACGAAAACCTTTGCTAAAGAGGTCACTCCCGGTGAAGGGATTTCGGCTCTTTCCCCGTAGAATGAGGTGCAGGATATTCCAACTGAATACCACGATGCAAAGCAAAAGTAATCGGCTATAGTGAAGTTATTGCCCTAACGCAAACTTTTGTCCAAGGGGTCACTCCCGGTGAAGGGATCTCGGCCCTTGCCTCGTCGACTGAGGAGCAGGATATTCTAACTGAATACCACTATGCAAAACAAAAGAGAATGCCCTTGCAATAACAGCTTTTTTTGAAAAATTGTTCCAACAACATCAGAATAGGTTTGATTATAACTTGCGTTGATCCGAATCAACGCAGTCCCATCAATTAATCACACCACAAAGAACGAAAATAATGATGTACGTATATGCCATCCGCATTCGCCACTGGGTCCCGTCATCACCCGTTAGGTTACTTAACTAACGACAGAGCGGGGACTGGACTAGCGCGGATGCAAAACATATACAACATCTACTAATATATATACCAATATATTATATTCGCTCAAGGCGTGATAAGAATGCAACATCACAGAAATGTACAGCATCACAGAACAATACAGATATCTGGGATCCCCGGGTTTCATAGAGCCGCTACTGAAACCCGACGTTCCCCTGGTCGTGTAGATAGCCTGTGCAATGAAATCCTTGACCCCTACGGGCGCGGCAAGTCACTCGCCAAGACCTGAAGCGAGGCAGTCCCCTCCAGCACCGTGAATGGACCACCCAACACTTCATGGAATCCGGTAACTTGGGCACCCCTCCTGGGTCAACCTGTACCCCCTACGAATGCGGCGAATAGCCCGCCAATTCTAGAGTAAAGCCCCCTCCATTTCAAAGCCATGAGATGCAGGCCCGTTGCCCTCTAGAACCCGGCTATCCGTGCACCCCTCCGCGGGGTAATCCTAGTACAGAAAGTAAAATATACATACAACGGGTACATCGACCGCAACCTGGTCGTGCCCCAAAAGAATAATACAAACAGGCAGTGACGGCAGTCCACATGTCAGACGCTCGCCCCGCAATATCAAATGTACATATAAAACAGAACTGTACTAATTGCATCCAGGCTATCCCCCACGACCGATCCGCAACATCACAGCACAACACAGAACATCAACGTGAATGTCACGTTCGCAAATCCGTCTAAAAGGGCTATAGCAGATAGACTGAATTTACCGATCAAGTGACATTCACGGTCGCAGATATAATGTAAATACTGTGAACTAATGTGTTTAAACTTTTCGATCGATCAAATTTATCAAAGTGGGCTCCAAGCATTACTGTAGCACTTAAAGAGAGTCTAGGCCCAAAAAGAATATTCCAAAAACCCCATTTTCAACCCAGGAGCTCACTGAAAAAATTTGGTCCAATGAATAGTAAAAATGGCCGCGGAACCGCCGTAAATACGTGGTTTTGGCCGCGGTTCCGCGGTGAAATAGTGAGATCACGCTACCAAATTTTCACAGAATGCTTAGAATTCCCTGCACATGTCACTGCAATGTACTGAAAAATTTTTGGAGCCAAAAAAAATTTCGACAGAAAACTGTGCAAATGAAAATGGGTTTTCGGAAAATCCATTCGATCGAACTTGTAAACACGTTAGAGCAAGCTAGACTAGATTAATGGCGTGGCTCTGATACCATGTTGCGCCACGGCAGCACCCCGGCCGTCTATCCGAGGCCAAAATGCGGAATCAAAAATTTTCTTATCTTTTAAACTGGCGCTACCGCCGACAATAAACCCGGATCGTAACCATTAACCTATACTAGCAAACAAGAGAAGGGTAGAGAAGTATACCGACTGATCCGAGTCCTCCGGTTTTGTCGTCGTCGTCCCGATCTCCCGCGGAAACTCCGGTCGTCGCCTCCTTGCCGAAAGGGCACCACATCGTCTGCGTCTTTTACGGGCTCCCACCTCAATACCGAGGCAACTCGGGCGCGAAGTTGGCCAGCCGACGCGTCCAAGATTTGCTGTAGGCAAGTGTAGAATCCATGTCTCTTTGGGGCTTAGTGTAGTTGCCATGATGGAGGAATCAAAGAACTTTTGGAGAGAGGTTGAGAATATAGCAAGCATAGAATGAAATGAGATGAATCAATCCCTCACATGAAAAATGAACTCTCTCATTTTCTCTCCATTGTGTGGCCGGCCTCTCCCCTCTCTCAAAATGGTGGAGGAAAGAATATCACACATGAGGGAGGTGAGTGTAGGAGAACAAAGGTGGTGACCACAACATAAAGCAAGTCTCACATCAAGGAAGCAAATCAATCCCATCTTAATCCTTTCTCATTAATACAAGTAATGATGCATGAAAAGAAAAGATGGAAAGGGAATCTAAAGATGCTATTATAATCTCTCATCTCATAAATAAACCCTCCACAAAATGTTATTTGCAAACCTGCAAATAACCCCTCCAACGGAAAAGTCCGGCCGGGAAAGAACAAATGAAAACTGGTCGGAACGGAATGCAAACTGGCAACTCCAGAAAACTGGTCCCGTAATAAATTACAGGAAAACCCCGATGCTGTGCATACACACCCGCATCTGTATTCCGACCGAATACAAATGCAATGAGACAAAATCTACACTGTACTATACTAGGATCCGGCTTAAACCAAAGCCGGCTAGTATTATTTGTCCGATCCTGATCCGTGCAATACCGCACGTATCTGATCGAACCCTGCCATATATCCATACGGCCACTAGTACAAACCGTCCGATCCTGATCCGTGCAATACCGCACGTATCTGATCGGACCCTGCCATATCTCCATACGGCCTCTACAGCGTTTCGCCCGAAACTTGAGTAACTGAGAGTGTGGTGGACTCTAAAGACTCGTCAATATTATGGCTGTGGATTTAACCACTAGCACGTCAGAGGTATAAGCCAATACATGACGGGCCACCGGCTATTGACCAAAAGGGACGTCGATGAGCGAACTCATCCTGACACCCTACTGAGCCTGTCAGTGACAATATCCGTACAGTCAGGTCCGTTCGTCTATGAGCATCGCATGGCGGGCCTAGGGGGTTGGTAAAAGTCAGACCCCCAAAAGCGGTACAAGTCGTGTCGGAGCGTAGCCCAGAACACCCTGAGATACTACTGGAATACCTACCAGTAAATCTCCTGCCTCGGCCGAGGGCTTTGTGTAATGGCTCTCCTAGACACAACGCGACCTCACCCCCAATACCGGGAGAGACGAACCCCTGCAGATCCGCTCACTGCCTCCATGTGGCTCGGGACTGTACCCAACTAAAACCTGTTTGCACGACTCCTTTGAGCCGTGGTAGGATAGTAATCAAAGCACAGTGGGAACTCACACGAGACAAATGACGATCTCAGGTCGATGAACTAACCTGTACACATGTCACCAGGGAATTGCTATCCGACGTCAGGTATAAGACCAACTAGCATGTTCCCGGCGAGTCCTGTCCGGTGTACTCATAACCCAATGAGCACCTGTATACATCTTAGGTGAACCAACTGACACCAGTGGCTTATGAGACCGGCCGCCGCCCCTCGTCGGGGTCTCGACTGTATACACTAGTCTACTCTGGAGTATCGATGCCCTGTCTCGAAACTCCCACGACTAGGAACCTTTTAAAGCAGTACACGATGATAAAGATAAACCAGATAGCATACTATCATCTTGAGTAAGACTGTCCTACTGGGACAGGTCCTCCCTCAATCATTGCAATCACGTGCCTGTGATCCAATAATTGACTCTGAGGGCACTATCTCCAACAACCTTTGCATCATGTATTCATGATATGTGATAGCATGTGAAACATGAATATGTCACTATGGTGCCTATATAGAAGAAAACGGAAATCTCATCAAGTATTCCAAAATTTTGGTCATATCCGTACACTATCCTCAAATCTAGTGTCAAATATCGACACAAACCTTCAGTTCTAGCAGACATCGTTCTCCGAACGATCCTGATAACTAACAACATCGGTCGGTATCCTCTAGATATCCGCTGTGTTTCTCAAACTATCTCCAGTATCGAGTGTTCTCGCTAGGCTCCCCGCCTCAAATGTGGATTTCCTGCCCCTCGGTCTCGACCGGGTCCACCATGTATCCGACTGTATACTCCCCCACTCAGTCCAGATAACGTAAAAATCCGCAACCGTATAGCTCCCCCACTCGGTTCGGAATAAAACCAAATCAGAAAATATCAACTCATGGTAGACGTATCTTATATATATATCACAAGAAATCGTAAAGATATAACCATTTATATCTTATCGACTATGTCACGCGGTGAATTAAAACTCAAAACAACAGAAATCTCATAAAGCGACATTTCATGAATAAAAAGAATAATGACAAGGATATACAATATATATCAAACAATAGCAAATGATGAGTGACAACCGTCATTTAGGATACTAGCAGTGTACAATAGGATATATATGACATGACAAGTTCTAAGTGTGTACGTGGCATGTTAATTACCGATGGGGTGTGGTGTAGCATGTAGGTATGTGCAGGTGCAACATAAACTCATCGGTAATAGTGCAAATGTCTTAGCAAGTATTAAGCAGTAATGTTTAATATGTATGAATGTATACAATGCAATGCTAGGTCTAGTTATGCAAACATTATGAATGTAAAACATTTATAACAAGTTTTTGGTTTCGGGCGCTATACGCCATCCATACAATATCCTCGGTAGAAATTTAGTTTACTCACCGGAACAAGTCGCGATCTACTCGGATCCCATCACTCCTTTTCCTTTTCCAGCGGCTTTCGAAGTCCCAGCGGTCAATTCTAACATCGAATAAAACTTTCGTATATAAGCGGCTAACTTCCGATATGACGAATATGTAAATTCTAAGTGAACTAGCTTACGTACGTAAAATGTGTGATTATCGTGTGCTATACAGACCCAAAGTTAACTAGAGCTACCCCGAATTATCGTATTTTGAGAAAACACTAAAACGTGATACGCAATATCCGTATCATACGTTAAAATATCACAAAAAGTATAGCAATTAGCTTCCAGATTTTTATACAGACTATCTTGGAAAAATCAAAGTATGCCTGAGACCTTAGATAACATACAGAGATTTACCCACACAAATTCAACACCCAACTCTATCTGAAAACCGGCGGTAGCGGGAAAATTGTAGATTCTGGCGGTCGAACTGTAGGGAAATGGGTCCGGCTTTCAAGGGTGCACTCTAGGTTCTAACACCATTCTACTGTACTGTTAGATTTATTTTGTGAATAATATAACTATAGCAGATACAAACTGAGGCTAAAACTCTAAACTAAACCACATTTTTTCGATATCGTATACACTCTTTGGCATGGGAACTGCTATGAAAACCTGAAATGTTGGGTTTTTACTTAATTTTGAAGACTTCCACAGAATTCTAAGCATCAAGATGTGTGACAATGAGTTGAGGAGGCCTAGCTTGAGTGATTTGAACCAATATCCATGAAAGCTCTAGTTTTTCTTTGTAAGGGTGGAGAGCTATACTATTTTGGTGCCAAAGTATTGTGAACAACTTAGTTTCAGTTTGATAAACTGAAACAAAAGAAGAGTGTTGTCTTGAAAGGGAAGGAGGAGGTGTCACAATGGAGGGATGCGGTGCATGAATGTAAGTATGAGATGTTGGCTCAAGGTGCACCTCAAAGTGTGTTGTGTGTGAGGTTTAGTTTACCCTTAACAACTATTTACTCACTAATGCACTTAAACCCTCACACAATCCTATTAGCCTCTTTGCAATTAAAACTTTTCATTATAAAACTTTATTTACAAACAAAAAGCCACCTAAACTAATTATAATAATACTTAAATACCATACTCATTTATAAAAGTCTTTTATCCTAATTTAAATTGATAAAAAAATAACATTTTAAAAATAAAATTTTAAAATTTAAAATAATTATTTAAAATTTTAAAATTTAAAATAATTATTTAAATTTTTTCCAAAACGTTACTATATCCCCCCTTAAGAAAATTCGGTCTTCGAATTTAAAATCTAAATACACATACCTTCAAAAAGATGTGGAAATTTCTTTTGTATCTCATCTTTGGCTTCCCAAGCGACCGCTTCGCTATTTGGTCCACGCCATAAAATGTCACGCCCCGCTTCCCGGTGTACTGGAAGGGGACGCGGCGAGGTCCGCTACGTATTTACTCAGAAGTAAACACGCTAAGCGTATCTAAGCAATATAAGTAAAATATATACAAGAGACATGAATGCAAATGACCAACAACTTTTATTTATTCAACATTTCTTTATAATACAACTAGAAATATAAATACAAGTCTGGAATGTAATGCCTAAACAATGGAATAACTGAAATGAAAAGTATATACAAGTAAAGTCAATGCTCAGGGTTTTCTGTGAACTGCTCCAAGTGCTCCTGGCTGGTCTCGAACTCCTCAGAGTTGGGTCCTCCTGACAACATTCCAAAGAAGAAGAGAAATAGAAATGTCGTCAGCGAACAATCGCTCGGTAAGTCCCAAAGAAAGAAGGAGAAGAATAGACAGAGAATAGAACATGTGAAGTAGATAATGTTATATTTATTATACTAATCTAGTTGTTGTAGCTTGGTATATAATATGCTAGTGTATATGAGAGGAGTCCAACTTACACCGTAGACTTTGGTAACCCATAGTACAAGGCTCCGTCGATAATACCACGGAACAACTGCATGGATATAATTACGTCTTTTAGTGACCACCTCGTGCCACCTTTAACATATTCCGTACCAGTCTACCCCTTTATAAACCCCGTAATGATTTATTGTATTGATTGTATTGGATTGTATTGATGTAATGAATGGTTGTATTCGACTTTCCGAAACCATGATATCGTATAACGGAATGGATATAAATGGATAGTCATGTAATCGGAGTATATCCATGGTTCGGTTCGGTCGATCAAGTTGATATTGTTATAGATTATATTCCGGTATTCATGGATTCATGTTGTATTGGAGTTATACTTGAATCATATTCAAGAATAGATTGATTCCAAATTTGACTGAGACTCAGACTGAGTCAGACCTTTTAGACAGAATTGAAGTCCTGAATTGGTTTTGGTGTTATCGGTAACTGCTGCACATATGTGGCAGGATTTGTGTCTTTTTCTAAGACAATTACCATGTTGATAACACTGTTTTTAGTTTGTCTACCTTAAATAGGCAAGCACCCACTTTCTTCGGCTCCCCGATACTCAAGGGAATTGGTCCCGCTTAAACCTATATTTACTAGGGTCCTTATTGTAATTTAATATAACTTGAGGGGGTTTTATGTAAACATAATTTGATATATTTTCAAAATACACCTCAAGTATTTCATTATCGTCTTTAGGATTTTCATAGATGTATATTTTATAAAAGTGAAATTTTCTAGTGAGTAGAACCTAGTTTTCATTGTATATGGTATTTTAATGAAATATTGGAATTTGTATTAAATTGTAATGGTAGTTTCAAGAAATTGGTGATTCTTTTGATTTAGAAAATATGGAATATATATATATATTTAAAGTAGATATTTTGTTAATATTTATATATATCTCATATTTATAAAAAAATAGAATTTATTTATTAAATAGAAATCACATTTTTCTTAAAAATTACATTAAAAATTCCATCGAGATCGAATGCTCTTTGCGGAGGTCTGCATCTCGCTCTACTAGGCCCGAGGATGTGCGATAACCCGCACCATCCCGATCGGGGTTCCCCAAAATGGGTTATAGAGGCGTATTTGCAAGGAATTAAGCAATACACTTTTAAAGAAAACGGTTTTTGAATGTTTAAGGTATTTAAATGTAAACTCGTATTATCCCATAAACTAATATCTCAAGAGTTATCATGCTATGTGAAAAATGTGTATTGTGATGAGGTATGTCATTACCTCGTGAGTTTTCTAAAGGTAATAGGGTAAACCATTAAATAGAAGCCGTATGTAAACATGATGGTATTTTACTGTAAAAATAGAAATTGCAATACTTATTATTTTGAGATGAAACTTGTTCTATGTCTTTATTTTTGTTTGTTGAACATTATGAGAGAATATGGTATTTTATTATTTAAGAAAAATGGAGATTTTAAGGAAAAACGAATCGGAAGTCGGAATAACTCCGCTTCCGACGAGTTTTCGAAATAAATTATTTTAGAATAGAGATGGAGGAGGGGAGTGGGGAATTACTGGTTATAAAGAAAGAGGGGAGAAGGAGGAAGCTCTCAGAACCGTCGGGGCGTCGTTTCGTAGCCGGAATCTTCCCGAAACTTTGACCTTTGCTAACTCCACTTGCACAACTTAGGACTTGGAAATTTTAGAGAGTTTTTGTATAGAATTTCTGAATGAGGAGGGGTGATATGTAGTGTGGTATTTATAGGGAAAATTAAGGTTTAGGATGATGAATTTGAGAATTAAAATGCATTAAATCATGGAGTAATGCTCATTTTTAATTCTCTGGAAATGTGCAGAGAAAACAAACAGACTGGGGTTAATAGGGGGAGTCCAAGGGGTGCTAGGGTTAAAAAAAATTTGCATTTGGCTCTACCCAAACCGGCGGTGCCGGCCCAATGTTGGATCTTGCCGGTCCAATCTATGGGATGGGGTTTGGGATTTGTGCCACGTGTTGGAGTCGTTTCATATAACCTAGTGCACATGTTTGATTTCTGTGTGACCCTTCGTTTTACGTGTAGTACACGTGTAAAATTTTAGGCTTCGAAAAGATTAAAAGAAAAATCAATTAAAAATATATGTGGCTGGGGGGATTCCATCACAGGGGCTACGTCACAACAGTGCAAGGCTTTACCAATAAGCTACAAGTGCTTTCTTACTGTTCAAAAGCAAATCAAATTTATAACTTGTGCTCGGGTTCAGATGTTCCTTTCTGTATTTTTGAAAAATTCTGTACATAAAGTTTAGGGTTGTTACATTCTACCCTCCTTATAAAAATTTCATCCTCGAAATTTATAGAAGGAAAGTGTAACGGATTCAAGAAAAGTTTGGTGATAGAACTATTCATTGTGCATGAAAAATATTTGGAAGAACGAAAGAATGCAAAAGTTTTGGAAAGATGTAAGGGAATTACCAGGGTTACCTTGGTCTACAGTCTCGGCTTCTATGGCCGCTAATGTGTAAGCCTGACGCTGAAGAGTTTGTCAATGGACGTCCGACACCTGTCAAGGGAAAGGATTGTCATTCAAGGCTTCAACCAAAATTGCCAGCAAGTTCTGGGGTCCATAGCTCTGCCAATCAAATTCAGGGATCTGCAAACTGAAGCTAAGATATACGTGATCGACACCGACACGTCTTATAAGATTCTCTTCGGGCGGCCGTGGCTCCATGATTACGGCATCATTCCTTCAACTCTCCATCAATGCATGAAGTATACTAAAAATGGCGAAGAAAGACACATTGACGGAGACATCCAACCGTTCGGTGTGCATGAAGTCCGATATGAAGATTCTCGGTACTTTATGAACCACCAAAATGCTAAGCCACAACTGACTGAGGATAGACCGGCTCCAAGACTCAAAAGCAAATCTACGCCGGCTGTCACTTTCAAAAGCAAAAATGCCCAAGTGCGCCCGCATTTCGGTAGCGACACTGATGAGTCCGACGTAGGAAGTTCGTCCTTTCGTAAAACTCACCCTCATTTTGGTAGCGATACGGATGAATCTGTCATTGAAGCCCTATTTAGCAGTAAAGTCCGCCCTCATCTTGGCAGCGACACTGAAGAGTCAGAGGAAGAGGACCTGTCGTGCAACAGCGGTGCAGATTGGACCCCCATGCAAAAACCAAAACTACGAGAGACCCTCGAAATTGCAGAAGGGTCCCTAGCCGTCACAAGGGTGCCGGAGCAGATGTGCAAAGAGCTCGATGCGTTGTCAGTCTCCACCGTGGACCAGCTGAAAACTTTCTACGTCCCCGGGAGGAAAAATGGACAGAAGGGCATCCTGTTGTGCACCCGGACGATCTTTCTATCGTGTGCCTTCCTTATGAGAGAGGCATAAGAGCCGTCCTCAATCCCAGATACTATGCGCCCGAGATGAGGGAATACTTTAAAAAGTGCGGATTCCAGATATATCAAACGGAGTCCGAAGCAAAGTTTTACGAAGGGCTATGGCATCCACCCTAGGTCCGAGCACTCATCGATGGACGAATTCCAGATAAACGGGGCATAGGCTATGTTCAACCTGACTCCAAAGAGTGCTACATGATCCATGTTGGTGAGCCCAGCGAAAGATCAAATGATGATGACGAAATAGCCGAGCCAGAAGAAGCTCCTCAAGAGCTCGAAGATGGAGGACAAGCAACCTTTGATGAGCTAACCGAGATTGACTTAGGAATGCCCGATAATCCAAGGCCGACCTACATCAGCTCACTCTTGTCGGAGGAAATGAAAGAGCAGATAATTTCCCTGCTGCATGAGTTCATCGACTGCTTCACGTGGACGTACAAAGAAATGCCTGGCCTTTCCCCTGAAGTAGCCGTGCATAAACTGGCTATATCTCCTGATGCTAAGCCAGTCAAACAAGCTCCTTGAAGAATGAGAAGGGAGTTGGAAGAAAAGGTCATCGAGGAAACTGTCACGACCCGAAAGTACGGAACGTGACTGGCACTTAGATTACGAGACGTCTAAAGGCGTACCGTAATCTAAGTCAGCCAAAACCCAGAAAATCTAAACCAAAATCAAAGAGAGTGAAGGAAAACCTTAAATGAAAACGGTTTTTAAATCAATTAAGTTGCATAGAATCCAAAAAAAAAAACATCAAAAATTTCTGAAAATTTCGGCAGAGTCTCCCCTGTATTTTCTATCCCTCAAAATGGGTACAACAAGATAATAAACCTGTAAACATAAAAATGGCATCCCCAAGCGGGAGCTAGCTCTTCGCCCAAGGCGGATCACAACCACATGCAATATAATAGTAATATCAAGAAAAAGAGCATAAAAGAAACCCAAAATATCAGAAAACACAACGCCGGCTCAAGTGAGCTCGGCCCAAAAGAAACCACAAATATACAAATCTCTCAGTCTCATCACTAGGTCGCATATACAATACAAGTGGTAGATGGAGAATACTAGATACAATGATAAAGCAAAAAGAAATAAAGTATACTCGCAACCCACCTACGGGCGATGTCGCGAGTCTGAGCAAAAGGAACTGATGACAAGATAGCCCGCCGCTACAAGACTGACGGGTCTAACCTGCAAGACACTGTGGTACAACGGGGGTGAGTTGCCAGCTCGTGAGTAGAATATAACATCTAGTAAGGCAATCGTAAGAATGCACGCAATACGGAACAACATGTATGTCCATATGTGATATAATAACTCTAGTATGCATGCACATGTATGCAATATCTTTTCTAACTCTTTAAGTGTTTTAAATGTTAAAGTTACTGCATTCTTAACTTTTAGAAAATGAATGTCTGCATAATAGATAAATATCATCAAGAAATCCTCTGAAAACCCGTGTCAAGCATCGACACCAAATAGGAATCATATCTGTCTCAATATCGGGCTCCGTCAGTCCGGATCGGCCCATATCATAAATCTCACGACAACGGTCGGTATCCTCCGGATATCCGCCGTTCCAGACATCACCGGTAGGTAGTCTTCCCCTGCCAGGCTCATCATCTACAACTCGATCTTCTTGCCCCGGGGTACCATACCGGGCCCACCATGTACCCGAGACGGTTCATCCACTCCTCGAATCGGGTCTCGAAATCCAACAGAAAACATGAAAACTCATGGTGGACGACACATACATCACGAGAAAACCGCAACTTTGTTTTAAAAATGATAAATATAAGCTTTTGTTAAATTCTTGCGGTTTTCCCCAAAAATCCAGAAATCGCAGCAAAACTGAAATCCTCAAGAAAAGCATAATGCCCACATGTTATATATATGATAAATGTCTATGATATCAATGTGTATGATGTGAATTTTGGCTAGAGTTCTATGTAAATATGATGACGATGCGAGATATGTGCATGCGATGCAGCTTCATATATCAAGTATGAATGCAGGTGACGATATTAAGATAAACAGGTTCTATCGTGCACGTGGCATGGAAATTACCAAAGGCGTGTGTGTCATATGAATAGTGCGCGTGCAACAGATGCCAATGGTAATGGTGTTCGTGTCCTACAAAGTGATATCGCATCAGTATGGATGAATGTCCATGCAATCTAATATACTGTTCGCTATAAGGGTATGCAATGTACATGAATGGATAAGCTAACTAACAATATGAATCTTGCAAGGGATAAGGAAATCCTAACTAGGGGGGGGGGGCGCATCGCGCCATTCGGACGATTCCCCCATAGATGAATACATCTACTCACCTGAAATCTCTGCTAATCCGATCCGGCCACCGCCTTGCCTTTTCGCGCCGTGTCCGATGTTTCCCCGACCGATCCTATATTTGCACAATACCAAGCATAAGATTACAAAACCTAACAAAATGCAAGTCACAACATACAATTATCCACGCTCTTGTATTAATCATAGCATGCACTCGGTGCGCGGAAAAACGCACGAAAATCGCTAATCGCTAAACTAGAATTGTCATTTCGGGAAAAATCGACTAAACTACAACCCGACTAGATGAAAACCCGCGTTCGCGCATTCTAATAATCCTATACGAAGCTAATAATATTGCTAACCTAACGCAAATTGAACGCATTCTATTTTTCGTACAAATCTAGCAAGCAAATTCAACGCCGAATCAATGCAAACATCGATATTTTGTCGATTTAGCGAGCATATAATTACACCATTAACCATTCTAATCAATTAGATAACCATCCCTAACATAATCCAACCATTAGGCTACAAACCCTAATTTTTAAAAATCAAACCTTCTCTTGATTTTTCATGAACAAAGATTTACACTAAATTAATACTTAAAAATTAGATTTTAGCACAAATAAACTACAAGTTAGCAAACTAGTTTAGAATTTTTACCTCACCAATTGAATCCTAGCATGATCAAGTCACCAAGAAGCCTCCTTTCATCAAGTTCTCAAACAAATTAGGGTTGAAGAGAGAAAGGATTAGGGTTTTGCTTTGAATGGAGATGGAAAAATGTGAATTTTTAATGGATTTTAGCTAGAAAAAGAAGCAAAATTGAAGTGAGAAGAGAGGGTTTCAACAGGATTTGGGGTCGGCTGCAGGTAGAGGAGGAAGTGGGGAAATTTTGAAGAAGTTTCTAGCTCAAACCTACATCATATGATATCATTTAATGCTTTTCATTTCAACTTTTTCCAAAAAAACCCCTTTTTCATCATTTTTTTCATAATTTTCCCACCATAAAACCAAAAGTTTGCAAGACATGATATAATTTTATTAACACCATATTTTAGCTTATAAAGACTCCTAATTAAGAAATTTACCTAATTAAATTTGTATTTATCACTAATTTAATGTATTTAAAAAGGCTTAAAATAATAAAAAAATAATTAATTACGAATTTTTTTTTATTTAACTAGAAGATTGTAAGTGACATTTTAGTGACAAAATTATAGTAATATCTTGTCTAAATTTTGTATAATTAGTTCTACAATGAAAAACACCTATTTTGACTTTTTACGGAAAAAGCCGAAAAATTTGCCGATTACCGAAAAACTGCCTAAACGATTTTCGAAGGGTTACAATCTTCCCCCCTTAAAGAAATTCGGTCCCCGAATTTAAAATTTAACTATGCGTACCTTCAAAAAGATGGGGATATCTCTTCCTCATCTCGACCTCGGTCTCCCAGGTGACCTCCTCGCTGTTCGGGCCACGCCAAAGGACCTTGACGGACGGTATAACCTTCGACCTCAATTTCTTCACCTGCCGATCCAAAATGATCACCGGCTGCTCGGTGAAAGAAAGATCACGCTCTAGCTGGATCGTCTGGTGCTGAATCGCCTGGGAAGGATCATGAAGGTACTTGCGGAGCATCGAGACATGGAATACGGGTGAACATCGGGGAAGCTGGGCGGAAGAGCTAACCGATAAGCGACCGGACCAACACGTTCTACGATCTCGAAAGGACCAACATATCTAGGACTCAGTTTCCCTTTCCGCCCAAATCTCATCACACCTTTCATCGGAGAGACCTTCAGGAAAACATGATCGCCAACAGCGAACTCGAGTCGGCGACGGCGCCTGTCAGCATATGATTTCTGCCTGCTCTGTGCCACTCTCATCCTGTCCCGAATTAGCTGTATCTTCTCGGTCGTCTCCTGTACGATCTGCGGCCCCAAAATACTGCTCTCCCTGAGCTCTGTCCAACATATAGGCGATCGACATCTCCTCCCATATAAAGCCTCAAAAGGTGCCATCTGAATCGTCTCCTGGAAGTTATTATTGTAGGAAAACTCGATCAAAGGCAAATGACGATCCCAGCTACCACCGAAATCTAAAATACAAGCTCTGAGCATGTCCTCAAGAGTCTGAATCCTACGCTCCGACTGACCGTCAGTCTGAGGATGAAAGGCTGTGCTAAAACTCAATCGGGTGCCCAAAGCTTCCTGAAGTTTCTGCCACAATCGGCTGGTAAACTGGGTGCCACGGTCGGACACGATGCAAGTCGGAACGCCATGCAGTCGCACTATCTCATCAATATAAACCTGGGCGTACTGAGAAAATCCAAAAGTGGTCTTCACCGGCAGAAAGTGAGCCGCTTTCGTCAGTCGATCCACAATCACCCAAATAGAGTCATACCCTCGACTGGTCCTGGGTAGACCGACAATAAAGTCCATGGAGACCTGCTCCCACTTCCACTCAGGGATGGGCAAAGGCTGTAACTCGCCGGCTGGCCTCTGGTGCTCGGCCTTGACTTGCTGACAAGTCAGGCATCTCGACACAAAGTCTGTAATATCCTTCTTCATCCCGTCCCACCAGTAAACCTCTCTCAAATCACGGTACATCTTGGTGGAACCTGGGTGAACACTGTATACTGATCTGTGTGCCTCCTCGAGAATATCATGCCTCAGTCCCTCTGAATCTGGCACGCATAGTCGAGTCCCAAATCGAAGTATCCCCTGATCGTCAATCACGAACTCAGAAACTATGCCCTGCCGAATCTGCTCAATAATCTCTAATGTACGGGCATCGCCGGACTGTGCCTCATAGATACGGTCAAGTAACTGTGGGCGTGCTCTGAAATGGGCCAGCTGTCCTCCTGAAGAAGTAAACTCGAACTGCACTCTGCTGTCACATAACACCTGCCAATCCGCCGTCGACTGCATCTGTACTGCGCTCAAACAAGATAGGCTACCTCCGGGCCTCCTACTCAAAGCATCTGCCACCACATTCGCCTTTCCCGGATGGTATAGAATCTCGCAGTCATAATCCTTCACCAACTCCATCCAACGGCGCTGTCTCAGGTTCAGATCTCGCTGCTGGAAGATATACTTCAAACTCTTGTGGTCAGTGAATATCTGGCACGACTCACCGTATAGGTAATGTCTCCAGATCTTGAGTGCAAATACCACTGCATCCATCTCTAAATCATGGGTGGGGTAGTTCTGCTTGTGTTTCCTCAGCTGCCGAGAAGCATACGCGATAACTCTGTCGTGCTGCATCAATACACATCCCAGCCCCACTCTAGAAGCATCACAATATACCACGAACCCGCATGATCCTGAAGGCAATGCTAACACTGGTGCAGTAGTCAGACGAGTCTTCAACTGCTGGAAGCTATCCTCACATGCCTGGGTCCAATCAAAAGGAACCCCCTTCCGGGTCAACCCGGTCAACGGTGCAGCAATGCAGGAGAAATCCTGGACGAAACGTCGATAATAGCCGGCCAGACCTAGAAAGCTGCGAACCTCTGTAACTGATACTGGTCTAGGCCAACGCTGAACTGCCTCGATCTTCTTCGGGTCTACGCAAATACCGTATCTCGTCACCACATGACCCAAGAAGTCGACACTGTCTAACCAGAATGCGCACTTGGAAAATTTGGCGAACAGCTGATGCTCCCTCAAAGTCTGCAATGTGATACGTAAGTGCTGCTCATGCTCCTCCCGGCTCCGAGAATAAACCAAAATGTCGTCAATGAACACAATGATGAACTGATCGAGATATGGCCTGAATACGCGGTTCATCAAATCCATAAACGCTGCCGGGGCATTGGTGAGCCCGAACGACATCACCAAGAACTCATAATGACCATATCGAGTACGGAAGGCGGTCTTCGGAATATCCTCCTTCCGAACTCGCAACTGGTGATAACCTGACCTTAAATCAACCTTCGAGAAAAACCCTGCACCCTGGAGCTGATCGAATAAGTCATCATTGCGGGGTAGGGGATACCTGTTCCGCACAGTAACCCGGTTCAGCTGACGGTAATCAATGCATAAATGCATACTTCCGTCCTTCTTCTTAACAAACAAGACGGGAGCACCCCAAGATGACACACTCGGTCGGATAAGCCCTTTGTCTAGCGAGTCCTGTAACTGATCCTTTAGCTCTCTCAGCTCCGCCGGGGCCATCCGATAAGGAGGTATAGAAATAGGCCCCGTGCCAGGGATCAAGTCAATACAGAACTCAATCTCGCGCTCTGGTGGCAGACCAGGCAGCTCGTCAGGGAATACATCAGGGAACTCTCTCACAACAGGGACCTGGTCTAACGGAACCTCTGTGGAGCGAGTATCACAAATATAGGCTAAGAATCCCTGACACCCTTTCCTTAAGAGCTGACCAGCGCGAAGAGAAGAAATCAAGCTGGGAAGGGTAGCGCTACGATCTCCCTGAATAATAAGTACCGGCTCACCAGGAAAACTGAATCTGACTGCTTTTTCACGGCAGTCCACGGATGCATAACAGGTGGCTAGCCAGTCCATACCAAGAAGAACGTCAAAGTCTAGCATATCGAGGAGAATCAAATCAACTGAAGAATCTCTCTCCCCGATACGAACGGAACATGATCGGTATACGAAACGGGCAACAAAAGACTCGCCTACCGGGGTAATAACGACAAGCGGCTGATCTAACAGAGAAGACTCTCGGCCCAACCTCGGTGCAAAGTACGTGGATACATAGGAATGTGTGGAGCCTGGATCAAATAATACCCGTGCATCAAAAGAACATACTGGCAGAGTACCTGTCACGACGGCATTGGATGCCTGTGCATCCTGAGGAGTCAATGCGAACACTCGGGCCTGTCCACCACTAATAGCTGGCTGTCCTCTGCCTCTACCTCGGCCTCTGCCTCTGCCTCTGTCGCCTCGTCCTCTCTGGACTGGACCGCCACGCCCACGGCCTCTAGAAGCATCTGACTGGCGTGGAGCATCATCATGAGTAGGAAGTAAAGCTCTCTGAGAAGGTGGTGAGGGTGGTAAAGTCACATGCGGGACTGTCGCCGCGCCCTGACGTCCCATGGTACAGTCTCTGATACGGTGGTACTGACTCCCACACCGAAAACATCCTGGAGACGACTGCTGGGTCTGTGGATATGAGCCAAATAACTGACCTCGTCTCAATCCTCTGCCTCCGCCATCTCCCGGAAATAATCTATCACGATGTCTGCCCATCTGCCGCTGAGCTGGTATATCAGTACGGATCCTCTTCGGCCCAGAAACGACCGGAGTATCGGAAATACGCTCCTCCAAAAGTAAAGCTGCCTCCATCGCGGCTGCGTATGTATCAAAGTGCTGGGTGCCGATGGCAAGGAATAGCTGTGTATCAAGCCCTCGCACAAACCTCTTTATTCTCTTCTCTTCTGTGTCGACTAGGTACGGAGCATATCGAGACAACTGGGTAAACTGTATATCATACTCCGACACCGTCATCCCAGGAGTCTTGCGCAAAGACTCAAAACTACGGGCTCGAGCATCTCGGACACTCTCCGGAAGAAAACGGGCAAGAAATGCAGCTGTAAACTCATCCCAGGTCATAGAAGGCAGACCTGCAGCTCGACCTCTCTCTACTGAGTCATACCATGTCTGGGAAAGACCCTCCAGACGAAAACTCGCAAACTCCACCAGTCTGTCATCAGAACACCTCAACGAACGGCAAATCCGAGCCATCCTATCAAGAAATGCCTGTGGGTCCTCTGTCGCATCTGTACCGGTAAAAGCTGGAGGTCTCAATCTCATGAACTCCTGTAGTGAAATAGGGATAGTCTCCGTAGTAGCAGCAGGAGTGACCATCTGTGCAGCAGGTACGATCGTGGTCTGTGCGGTGGAAGGAACGTCCTCGGATCTCTGTGCCCGGCTGGACTCAACTAAAGATCCCATCATCTGCCGCAACTCTTGCATGCCGGCCTCTAATCTGGCAATACGGTCAGGATAAGGCGGATCAGTATGACCCTGAGGGGTAGGCGTATCCTCTCGCTCGATCCTCGCTTCAGACGAGCCCGCTCGAATCTCATCCCTAGCGGCAGCCCGCTGAGCTCTCGTAGTCTTTGGCGGCATCGAAGCTAGAATAAGAAAAAGGACTGATAAGATCATTGCAATTGAATCAAGGAATGCAAGGAATCAAGAAAGGAAATACAAGCAATTATGTCCTAAGGTCACTTAGGCGGAGTACCGTATCGTAAGTATGCCGCGGACCATACCCACGCTACGCCACTATGCTTAAGTCACCTACTCCATCTACTAAGGCCGTCCTACACTCAGAAAGGTAAAACCTAGGCTCTGATACCAACTTTGTCATGACCCGAAAGTACGGAACGTGACTGGCACTTAGATTACGAGACGTCTAAAGGCGTACCGTAACCTAAGTCAGCCAAAACCCAGAAAATCTAAACCAAAATCAAAGAGAGTGAAGGAAAACCTTAAATGAAAACGGTTTTTAAATCAATTAAGTTGCATAGAATCCAAAAAAAAAAACATCAAAAATTTCTGAAAATTTCGGCAGAGTCTCCCCTGTATTTTCTATCCCCCAAAATGGGTACAACAAGATAATAAACCTGTAAACATAAAAATGGCATCCCCAAGCGGGAGCTAGCTCTTCGCCCAAGGCGGATCACAACCACATGCAATATAATAGTAATATCAAGAAAAAGAGCATAAAAGAAACCCAAAATATCAGAAAACACAACGCCGGCTCAAGTGAGCTCGGCCCAAAAGAAACCACAAATATACAAATCTCTCAGTCTCATCACTAGGTCGTATATACAATACAAGTGGTAGATGGGGAATACTAGATACAATGATAAAGCAAAAAGAAATAAAGTATACTCGCAACCCACCTACAGGCGATGTCGCGAGTCTGAGCAAAAGGAACTGATGACAAGATAGCCCGCCGCTACAAGACTGACGGGTCCGACCTGCAAGACACTGTGGCACAACGGGGGTGAGTTGCCAGCTCGTGAGTAGAATATAACATCTAGTAAGGCAATCGTAAGAATGCACGCAATACGGAACAACATGTATGTCCATATGTGATATAATAACTCTAGTATGCATGCACATGTATGCAATATCTTTTCTAACTCTTTAAGTGTTTTAAATGTTAAAGTTACTGCATTCTTAACTTTTAGAAAATGAATGTCTGCATAATAGCTAAATATCATCAAGAAATCCTCTGAAAACCCGTGTCAAGCATCGACACCAAATAGGAATCATATCTGTCTCAATATCGGGCTCCGTCAGTCCGGATCGGCCCATATCATAAATCTCACGACAACGGTCGGTATCCTCCGGATATCCGCCGCGCCAGACATCACCGGTAGGTAGTCTTCCCCTGCCAGGCTCATCGTCTACAACTCGATCTTCTTGCCCCGGGGTACCATACCGGGCCCACCATGTACCCGAGACGGTTTATCCACTCCTCGAATCGGGTCTCGAAATCCAACAGAAAACATGAAAACTCATGGTGGACGACACATACATCACGAGAAAACCGCAACTTTGTTTTAAAAATGATAAATATAAGCTTTTGTTAAATTCTTGCGGTTTTCCCCAAAAATCCAGAAATCGCAGCAAAACTGAAATCCTCAAGAAAATCATAATGCCCACATGTTATATATATGATAAATGTCTATGATATCAATGTGTATGATGTGAATTTTGGCTAGAGTTCTATGTAAATATGATGACGATGCGAGATATGTGCATGCGATGCAGCTTCATATATCAAGTATGAATGCAGGTGACGATATTAAGATAAACAGGTTCTATCGTGCACGTGGCATGGCAATTACCAAAGGCGTGTGTGTCACATGAATAGTGCGCGTGCAACAGATGCCAATGGTAATGGTGTTCGTGTCCTACAAAGTGATATCGCATCAGTATGGATGAATGTCCATGCAATCTAATATACTGTTCGCTATAAGGGTATGCAATGTACATGAATGGATAAGCTAACTAACAATATGAATCTTGCAAGGGATAAGGAAATCCTAACTAGGGGGGCGCATCGCGCCATTCGGACGATTCCCCCATAGATGAATACATCTACTCACCTGAAATCTCTGCTAATCCGATCCGGCCACCGCCTTGCCTTTTCGCGCCATGTCCGATGTTTCCCCGACCGATCCTATATTTGCACAATACCAAGCATAAGATTAAAAAACCTAACACAATACAACTCACAACATACAATTATCCACGCTCTCGTATTAATCATAGCATGCACTCGGTGCGCGGAAAAACGCACGAAAATCGCTAATCGCTAAACTAGAATTGTCATTTCGGGAAAAATCGACTAAACTACAACCCGAATAGATGAAACCCCGCGTTCGCGCATTCTAATAATCCTATACGAAGCTGATAATATTGCTAACCTAACGCAAATTGAACGCATTCTATTTTTCGTAAAAATCTAGCAAGCAAATTCAACGCCGAATCAATGCAAACATCGATATTTGTCGATTTAGCGAGCATATAATTACACCATTAACCATTCTAATCAATTAGATAACCATCCCTAACATAATCCAACCATTAGGCTACAAACCCTAATTTTTAAAAATCAAACCTTCTCTTGATTTTTCATAAACAAGGATTTACACTAAATTAATACTTAAAAATTAGATTTTAGCACAAATAAACTACAAGTTAGCAAACTAGTTTAGAATTTTTACCTCACCAATTGAATCCTAGCATGATCAAGTCACCAAGAAGCCTCCTTTCATCAAGTTCTCAAACAAATTAGGGTTGAAGAGAGAAAGGATTAGGGTTTTGCTTTGAATGGAGATGGAAAAATGTGAATTTTTAATGGATTTTAGCTAGAAAAAGAAGCAAAATTGAAGTGAGAAGAGAGGGTTTCAGCAGGATTTGGGGTCGGCTGCAGGTAGAGGAGGAAGTGGGGAAATTTTGAAGAAGTTTCTAGGTCAAACCAACATCATATGATATCATTTAATGCTTTTCATTTCAACTTTTTCCAAAAAAAACCCCTTTTTCATCATTTTTTTCATCATTTTCCCACCATAAAGCCAAAAGTTTGCAAGACATGATATAATTTTATTAACACCATATTTTAGCTTATAAAGACTCCTAATTAAGAAATTTACCTAATTAAATTTGTATTTATCACTAATTTAATGTATTTAAAAAGGCTTAAAATAATAAAAAAATAATTAATTACGAATTTTTTTTTATTTAACTAGAAGATTGTAAGTGACATTTTAGTGACAAAATTATAGTAATATCTTGTCTAAATTTTGTATAATTAGTTCTACAATGAAAAACACCTATTTTGACTTTTTACGGAAAAAGCCGAAAAATTTGCCGATTACCGAAAAACTGCCTAAACGATTTTCGAAGGGTTACAGAAACCAAGAAACTCATCGATGCCGGCTTCATCAGGGAAGAGAAATATGCAGACTGGATCGCATGCATAGTCCTAGTGAAGAAGAAAAATGGGCAGATCCGAGTTTATGTCGATTTCAGGGACCTCAACAAGGCATGTCCTAAAGACGACTTTCCGCTACCGGTCATGGAAATGATGGTCGATGACACCTCAAATTATGAGTTGTTCACCTTTATGGATGGCTCGTCTGGATATAATCAGATCAAGATGTCGTCTGAGGATGAGAAGCACACAGCATTCCGAACCCCGATCGGAATATATTGCTACAAGGTAATGCCGTTCGGACTGAAGAACGCAGGTGCTACATATCAAAGGGCAATGACCAATATCTTTGATGACCTAATCCATAAAGTCGTCGAATGTTATGTTGATGATCTGGTCGTCAAGACTAAAACCAAGGCCGATCATATCCAAGATCTTAGGACCGTTCTCACCAGACTGAGGGAATACGATCTGAAGATGAATCCTCTGAAGTGCGCTTTTGGCGTGTCATCGGGAAAATTCCTGGGCTTCATAGTTCGAAATCGAGGGATCGAAGTTGACCCGTCAAAGATAAAGGCCATCATGGAGATGCTCCCTCCGAAGAGTCTGACGCAGCTAAGATCTTTTCAAGGCAAGCTTGCTTATATACAGAGGTTTATCTCAAATTTATCGGGGATATGTAAGCCCTTCTCAAAGCTCATGAAGAAAGGAGCTCCTTTTATCTGGGATGCCGAATGTCAAGCAGCGTTCGAAAGCATCAAACAATACTTGTTGCACCCTCCAGTGCTGGCCGCTCCCATTCCAAATAAACCGCTGATTCTCTATACTGCCGCGCTAGATGAGTCACTCGGTGCGCTCCTTGCCCAGAATAACGAGGAGGGAAAAGAAAATGCCCTCTACTACCTTAGTCGAACTTTAGTCGGGGCGGAACACAACTACTCCCCAATCGAAAAGCAATGCCTGGCTCTAATATTTGCTGTGAAGAAGCTGAGGCACTATTTGCTCGCTCATCGGGTTATGCTGATCTCCAAGGTCGACCCGCTCAAACACTTGATGACCAAAGCAAGCCTAGCCGGCAGAATGGCAAGATGGGCTGTCATGTTACTTGAGTTTGACATAGTTTATACCCCTCAGAAAGCAGTAAAAGGGCAAGCTCTTGCAGACTTTCTCGCTGCTCATCCCATACCAGAAGGGTCACCACTCAATTGCGAGTTACCCGACGAACAAGTGCTACACCTAGAGAATGACGAACCATGTTGGGAGCTCTATTTCGATGGGGCCTCATCGATAAGGACCTCCAGTAAATCAAGTGTCCCAGAGATAAAAGCAGGGATAGGATTGGTATTCATCACGCCTTAATGGGAACCCTACGGCGTTCTTTTGCTCTCACCGAGCCTCGGACAAACAATGAAGTTGAGTATGAAGCTCTGATAGCTGGTTTGGAACTTGCCATAGAAATGGAAATCCTTCGGCTACGGGTTTACGGTGACTCCCAGCTTGTCTTCAACCAAGTAAGCGGCGACTATAAGATATACAAACCCGAGTTAGCTCGGTACAGAGGCCGGGTGGTGGAACTCATGAAACGGTTCACTCACATTGAACTAATGAGAATCCCCAGAGTGTTGAATGGAAAGGCTGACGTACTCGCTCGCTTAGCCAAGTAGCTGGCTGATCCTGACATGGACGAAATTCTGATCACAGTCAGGAGCCGGCAAATTCTACCCCCAGCCTCTCTACGAGAAGAGGAAAGCACGGAACAGAAGAGAAGTCCTGCCGAAGAAGCTTCGATCATCCAAGACGAGCCCGATTGGAGAGAACCCTTCATAGAGTACTTCCGATACGACAAGCTGCCCGAAGAAAAATCTGCAAGGATTCAGCTGAAGAAAAGAGCTCTCCGATACGTGTTTGTAAATGACACGTTATACCGCAGGTCATATGACCAACTCTGGCTCAGGTGTCTGTCATTGGCTGAAGCCCAAAAGGTCATGAAAGATGTTCACTAGAGCGTTTGCGGTGCTCACCAATCTGGCCCCAAGATGCGACTTCAAATCAAACGGCTTGGGTATTACTGGCCCACCATGATACGGGATTGCGGAGAGCATGCAAAGAAATGTCAGATCTTCCAAATCCATGGTGATTTCATTCACAAGCATCCCAATCCGTTGCATCCTACGGTGGCGTCGTGGCCCTTCGAAGTCTGGGGCACCGACATTGTTGGCCCAATTGATCCTCCGTCATCCAAAGGCCACCGGTTCATACTGGCCGTGACAGACTACTTCTCCAGATGGGCTGAAGTTGTCCCGCTAAAAGAAGTCAAGACAAAAGATATTCTGACATTCTTCCAGCATAATATTCTATACCGCTTCGGTACACCAAGAAAAATCATTTCTGACAACGGGCCTTCTTTCAAGAGCTTCAATGTCTCAAGGTTCGCTACTCAGCACAAGATAGACTGGAGATATTCCTCCATCTATAATCCAAGAGCCAATGGGCTAGCCGAAGCCTTCAATAAGACTCTATGCAAGCTCCTGAGGAAAAATGCTTCAGCCAACAAGAGAGAATGGAATCTCAAACTTCACGAGGCGTTGTGGGCATATCGTATCACGCACCGTACTCCAACTCAGTCCACTCCATACTCATTGCTCTTCGGAGTGGAGGCGATCATCCCCCTCGAAATCGAGTTTCCAAGTTTAAGAATGACCATCCAACACGAGTTGACGGAAGAGGAAAACGTGCTCCTTCGGCTTGAAGAGCTCAACGTGCTCGAAGAAAAGAGGCTCGTGGTGCAGCAAAACCTGGAGCTATACCGAGCCCAAATGTCATGGGCCTATGACAAGATAACCCGTCTCCGTGCTTTCAAGAAAGGTGAATTGGTGTTGGTCCTTAAAAGACCGATTATCCCCAATCGACATGCCAAGGGAAAATTCGAGCCAAACCGGGAAGGACCATACGTCATCGAGAAAGTGTTCGACGGAGGATCCTACCAACTAATAAGTGCCGAGGGAGAAAGGCCCATGCTACCCATCAATGGCTGATATCTCAAGAAATACTACACGTGAATGCTCCAAGTCGCAGGCGAATTGAGCACATCAGCCCTACGGTCTGGATCATACATCCTGCAAAACCATATACAATCCACGGGCGTAAATGACCCCTATATCTCCCAAATCCTGCCGGTGAGACTACTTTTAAAGTCCCATCAGCGGCAAAAGAAAAAAGAAAAAAGAGAAAAAAAAAGAAAAAGAAAAACGGTATGTCCACAAGCAAAACGGGCACGGATGAAAACCCGAAAGGGCTCCGTGAGTAAAAACAGCAGGACTACCGGCGAGTTTGTGAAAACCCGAAAGGGCGCAAACTCATGAAAAGAGATGAAATACACTCGCAAAGTCCTCTCGGCCTTGTGAGGAGAAAACCCCTGCGTGAGATCCTTACGACTCACAAAGGAGCAACACACTTAGGAATCCTCATGATTCCTAAGGAGAACATACACCTGCGAGATCCTCTCGACTCGTAGGGAGAAAATGCTTTTATGAGACCCTCACGGCATATAAAATTGAAAAGCCTTAGGTGATAGGGACCCAAACCTGTCTCCTAAGCCATCGTTCCCCAACGGGCAACGGCAAATGATGAGTCGCTCCTGGCATTTCGCTTCAGTGTTAGCGGTGCTGATGCCGACCAAAAACCCAAATCCCAAGTCCTCCCAAGGCAAATGATGAGTTGCTCCTGGCATTATTCCAGTGCAGCAATGCTGATGCCAAACAAGATCCAAATTCCAAGTCCCCAAATGGCGAATGATGAGTCGCTCCTGGTACCATATTCCAGTGTAGCGATGCAGACGCCAACCAAAATCCAATTTCTCAAAATTCTCCGGCCCTATGGCCAGCCCCCAAATTGACTGCCGTATACAATCCACGGGCTCAAATAATTCTCGTCATACCCATGCCCCACCACAATCACCAGTTACGCGGTTGGTCTCCGCCTTTGGAATTATGCTCCATTGAGAAGACCCACTCATGTGTCCTCACGATACATGAGGAGAACAAACCTTTGTGGGATCCTTACGACTCATAAAGGAAAAACACACTTAGGAGTCCTCACGACTCCTAAGGAGAAAATACACCTGCGGGATCCTTACGATTCGAAGGGAGAAAATGCTTTTATGGGACCCTCACGACCCATAAAATTGAAAAGCCTTAGGTGATAGGTACCTAAACCTGTCTCCTGAGCCATCGCTCCCCTAACAGGAATAGGCAAATGATGAATTGCTCCTGGCACGTGTGCTTCAGTGTTAGCAACGCTGATGCCTACCCTAACCCTAAAATCCCAAACTCCAATCCAATAGACCCCTAAGTCTCTAAACTAGGAACATATGACCCCTAAGTCGTTAAACTGGGAACAGATGACCCCTAAGTCGTTAAACTGGGAAAGAGGGAAATCCCCTCATGGCAGATGATGATTCGCTCCTGGTACCATATTCCAGTGCAGCGATGCTGATGCCAAACCAAAACCAAAATCCCCAAATACTGTCATGACAAATGATGATTCGCTCCTGGTACCATATTCCAGCGTAGCGATACTGATGTCAACCCAAATCACATCAAGTCTGCAAAACAACCAATGACCTTCCTGGCAGAATCAAATTCCATCTCGGAAACAAGTCAACTTCATCCCTGACGCCGCAAGAAGTGGGGCAAGTCAAATCCAGCACCGACCGTCCACATCGCTAAAAGGGCAGCAACGACCGTCCACGTCGCTAAAATGGCAGCACCGACCGTCCAAGTCGCAAAAAGGGCAGCATCGACCGTCCACGTCGCAAAAAGTGCAGCATCGACCGTCCAAGTCCCAAAAAGGGCAGCACCGACCGTCCAAGTCGCAAAAAGGGCAGCATCGACCGTCCACGTCGCAAAAAGGGCAGCATCGACCGTCCAAGTCGCAAAAAGGGCAGCACCGACCGTCCACGTCGCTAAAAGGGCAGCAACGACCGTCCACGTCGCTAAAAGGGCAGCACCGACCGTCCAAGTCGCAAAAAGGGCAGCACCGATCGTCCACGTCGCTAAAATGGCAGCACCGACCGTCCAAGTCGCAAAAAGGGCAGAACCGACCGTCCAAGTTGCTAAAAGGGCAGCATCGGCCGTCCAAGTCGCTAAAAGGGCAGCATCGACCGTCCACGTCGCTAAAAGGGCAGCACCGACCGTCCAAGTAGCTAAAATGGCAGTACTGACAGTCCAAGTCGCTAAAATGGCAGCACCGACCGTCCAAGTCGCTAAAATGGCAGCACCGACCGTCCATGTCGTAAAAAGGGCAGAACCGACCGTCCAAGTCGCAAAAAGGGCAGCGCCGACCGTCCAAGTCGTTAAAATGGCAGCACCGACCGTCCAAGTCGCTAAAATGGCAGCACCGACCGTCCACGTTGCAAAAAGGGCAGAACCGACCGTCCAAGTCGCAAAAAGGGCAGCACCGACCATCCAAGTCGCAAAAAGGGCAGCATCGACCGTCCACGTCGCTAAAATGGCAGCATCGACCGTCCACGTCTCTAAAAGGGCAGCAACGACCGTCCAAGTCGCAAAAGGGCAGAACCGACCGTCCAAGTCGCAAAAAGGGCAGCATCGACCGTCCATGTCGTAAAAAGGGCAGTGCCAGCTTCCCGAAAGGTGGGAACCGAATCAAGTCGCCTCCACGTGAAAAAAAGAAGATCCATCAATTTCATGCACACGACCCACATATGTGGTGTGAATTTATTGATGGGGGGCAATTTGTTGGGGTAAAAATTTACACCCCGGTTGACTAAGTCAAAATCAAAGTCAACCCCCAAGCAAAGTGGGCCCAAGCCCAGATCCAGTGGGCCCATGCCCGGGTTGAGCCCGAACATGAAGCGGCCGGCCTCCCCCCATGCCAAGATAAAAATTTTGTAATAAATAGTTTTGTTGTATTTCTTTTATTTTATTTTATGGACAAATGTAAGAAAAATAGGCATAAAGCCAAATTTTTGTAAAGCCCATGGCTTATGTGCAAAAAGAAATGGCATATGAGCCATGGGATAGGCAAAATGCCATTTTGTGAAGCCCAAGGGGCTATGTGTAAAGTGTATAGCCTATAAAGGTAAGGATAATGAAAATATCTCACAACTTTTCTCTCTCCAAAAAATTTAGATCTGAGATCTTTTCTCCTTCTTCAAGGTTCCAAAATCTTCTTCTTTCTTTTGAATTAAATCAAGAGTTTTACTCTTCATTTTATAAAACAAAATAGTTTTTCACCACCAAACCCACAAAAGGGAACTTGGATCTGTCACTAGATCTAAAAAATGAGAGATTTTTAAAAATCCCATATCTCTTGATCTTCAAGATCCAGCCAACAGAAGAGGAAGAAGAAGAACCCCCTTCATTAACCCAAAGCATCTTAGGAGTTTAAACTCCACCCTGTTTTCTCTTTAGAGAATTTCCGGGGCTAAAAGCCCCCTTTTCTTTGCCGGCGTGCTAGCGCTCGAGCGCAAAGCGCCCACGTACCGACACATGGCGCACTTGCGCTCCAGCGCCCTGCGCTCGAGCACAAAGCGCCCATATGCCGACACGTGGCGCGCTCACGCTCCAGCGCCCTGCGCTCGAGCGCAAAGCGCCCACGTGGCGCGCTCGCGCTCCAGCGCTCTGCGCTCGAGTGCAAAGCGCCCACGTGCCGACACGTGGCGCACTTGCGCTCCAGCACTCTGCGCTTGAGCGCAAAGCGCCCACATGTCGACACGTGGCGCCTTTGCGCTCAAGCGCCCAGCGCTCGAGCGCAAAGCCCCCACGTGTCGACACGTGGCGCACTTGCGCTCCAGCACTCTGCGTTCGAGCGCAAAGCGCCCACGTGCCGACACGTGGCGCGCTTGTGCTCAAGCGCCCAGCGCCCGAGCGTAAAGCGCCCACGTGCCGACACGTGGCGTGCTTGCGCTCAAGCGCCCAGCGCCCGAGCGCAAAGCGCCCACGTGCCGACACGTGGCGCGCTTGCGCTCCAGCACTCTGCGCTCGAGCGCAAAGCGCCCACGTGCCGACACGTGGCGCGCTTGCGCTCAAGCGCCTAGGCGCTGGCCCCACGCATCCTTTGGATGTATTTCCCCCCTTTATTTATATATACATATATATATACATATGTATACATATGTACACATACACATACTCCACGACAATGTCCCTGTTAGAAAAAAATTTCTAACGGGGCGCTGCCCCGCACCCCGCAAGGGGGCTGCTAGCCCCCTTGACCCCCAGCCAGCTATCCGGGTAGCGGGACCCCCGTAAAAACTCTGCGTGGCTCCCGATATATTTAAACCCCCCTCCAAAACAAAACACACGTACACTGCACATTGAGTTCGCATGACCAGTTTAACCCGTTAATCGGAGGTTCCCTCGCCCCAAAGGCGATGGGTAATTAACGGCAGGTTAGTCCACGGCTGCCGGAGATTCGAATCCCCACAATCATTAAACCCCGGCCTACCCTAGGCAGGGGGAATCTGTAGTACGCCTGACAAACGCGCGCGTATTCCCATCTTAATGAGGTGACGAAAAACACCCTACACTACAGTCTCGGCTTCTATGGCCGCTAATGTGTAAGCCTGAAGCCGGGGTACATTCCTCCTAGCTGGAGGCACATTCCTCTGTCCTTAGGGCATGTTCCTCAGTGCATGATGGAATTGGCAATTAGGCTGTGCAGGAGGTCCACGTAGAGGTGGAGATAGGAGAGCAAGTCGAGGTGCAGGAGCCTGGATAGCTGGCCGCTGTGGATAAGTGTTGTGAGTTGGAACTGTGTTGCGTCTATATGGATATGTTCCAATTCCATGATTGGATGCGCCACAAACTAAGCACATGCCTTTTGCGCGCCTACAGTCCTTCCACAGGTGTCCATCCGTCTTGCAGTAGAAGCAAAAATCTGGACTTGGCCGGTTATTTGTTTCTTCCGGTCTCCTGAGTTCAAAAGTTGGTATTGAAGAGGCTCCTCCTGCCATCTGAGTTGCAGGGCGCTTCACTCCGGCAGATTGAGGTCTGCCCCTCTTCTTCACCACTGCCTTATATCGACGAGCAGCTTTCAAAGCCAGGTCGTGGGTTGGGAAATCCCCTGTAGCTAAGGCAGCCTGGATCTCCGGATCTAACCCTTGCTGAAATCGTCTAGACCTGATCTCAGCAGTCGGTATCAAGTGTGTCGTGAACGTACTGAGCATGGTAAACTCAACATCATACTCATCCACAGATTTGGTCCACATCGAACCCTGTTGTAGATGGATGAATTGCCGTTCCATGTCAAAACGGGCAATCTCTGGAAAGTACTTCGCGTCGAACATGTCGCGAAAGGTTTCCCATTCGTTCAGTTGGTCAAGACGGCTTTCTTCCGCCTTCCACCAAACTCGGGCGTTGTCAGTGAGTTGCAGCTTCGCAACTAATACCCAAGCGATCTCTGGCACTTGTGCTGCTGCCAGATCATCCTCGATGCTCTGAGCCCATTCTTCCGCTTCCAGAGGGCTCTCTTTTCCTGAAAATTGCTTTGGGTGCAATGCCCGGAATTGTTTTACTCCAGGTGCTTCCGCTTCTGGACGGTTCAAAAGTATAGAAGCCTGCTGCTGCTGTCCTTCCAGGAGGCTTCGGATTGCCTCAAGCAACACCGTCTGCTCATTGATCATAGAAGCAATGGTAGGCGTAAGCGGTAGAGGTGGTGGTGTGTTGTTGACATTGGCGCTGGTGTTGTTTGGAGAATCCATAACCTTGAAAGAAAAATAGGGTAGGATAGATTCAAAGTATATGAAATTGTAAGATTCAAGGAATATGAAATGTAAAGAATATTTTTAGTTGCTGATTCTTGTGTTATATTGCTTAGGACTTCAGAACTGACCCGCATGTCCATGCAGAACTGACCTGCATGGTAGGGTTCCATATAGCACTGTCCTGCATGGGCTACCAGCAAAACCTGTCACGCCCCGCTTCCCGGTGTACGAGAAGGGAACGCGGCGAGGTCCGCTACGTATTTACTCAGAAGTAAACACACTAAGCGTATCTAACCAATATAAGTAAATTATACACAAGAGACATGAATGTAAATGAACATCAACTTTTATTTATTCAATATTTCTTTACAATACAACTGGAAATATAAATACAAGTCTGGAATGTAATGCCTAAACAATGGCATAACTGAAATGAAAAGTATATACAAGTAAAGTCAATGTTCAGGGTCTTCTGTGAACTGCTCCAAGTGCTCCTGGCTGGTCTCAAACTTTCTAAAGAAAAATGAATCGGAAGTCGAAATAACTCTGCTTCCGACGAGTTTTCGAAATAAATTATTTTAGAATAGAGATGGAGGAGGGGAGTGGGGACTTACCGGCTATAAAGAAAGAGGGGAGAAGGAGAAAGCTCTCGGAACCGTCGGGGCATCGTTTCGTCGCCGGAATCTTCCCGAAACTTCGTCGGAACCGTCGGGGCATCGTTTCGTCGCTGGAATCTTCCCGAAACTTCGATCTTTACTAACTACACTTGCACAACTTAGGACTTGGAAATTTTAGAGAGTTTTTGTATAGAATTTCTGAACGAGGAGGGGTGAAATGTAGTGTGGTATTTATAGGGAAAATTAGGGTTTAGGGTGATGAATTTGAGAATTAAAATGCATTAAATCATGGAGTAATGCTCATTTTTAATTCTCTGGAAATGTGCAGAGAAAACAAACAGACTGGGGTTAATGGGGAAGTCCAAGGGGTGCTAGGGTTAAAAAAAATTTGCATTTGGCTCTACCCAAACCGGCGGCGCCGGCCCAATGTTGGATCTCGCCAGTCTAATCTATGGGGTGGGGTTTGGGATTTGTGCCACGTATTGGAGTCGTTTCATATAACCTAGTGCACATGTTTGATTTCTGTGCGACCTTTCGTTTTACGTGTAGTGCACGTATAAACCTTTGGGCTCTTAAAAGATTAAAAAAAAAATCAATCAAAAATATATGTGGCTAAGGGGATTCGATCACAGAGGCTACGTCACAGCAGTGCAAGACTTTACCAATGAGCTACAAGTGCTTTCTTACTGTTCAAAAGCAAATCAAATTTATAACTTATGCTCAGGCTCAGGTATTTCTTTCTGTATTTTTAAAAAATTCTGTACAGAAAGTTTAGGGTTGTTACATAAAACCTTTACAGAAGGAAGTACCCTTAATCGCAGTTTCTTCACCTGCCGGTCGAGAATAGCTACCGGTTGCTCAGTGTAAGATAAATCACGCTCTAGCTGTATAGACTGATGCTGAATAGCGTAAGAAGGATCATGAAGGTACTTACGAAGTATGGACACATGGAACACAGAATGAACATCGGGAAAACTTGGCGGAAGTGCTAAACGATACGCTATAGTACCCACCCTCTGAAGAATCTCATAGGGTCCAACATATCTGGGACCGAGCTTCCCCTTTTTCCCGAATCGCATCACACCTTTCATCGGAGAGACACGGAGAAATACATGGTCTCTGTAGCATTCTGAAAATTTAGAAATAAATAAAATTAATTAATTTAATAATAATATGATAAATCGCAAAAGTTGTTAAAAACAAATACGTCAAGTTTCATAAGTTCTATGTAAAATAATTTAAATCAAAATTTTAGTATGCAACATAAATAAGTTATAAGGGTTTTAGTGACAATTTTAGCTTCATTTTAGTAAAATGTGTGTTTTATAATAAACTAAGTTGTGAGGGGTTTTTAGGTAAAGTTTGGAAATTTGTGCAAATGGAAAATTATTAGGGGTGTAAATGAAAAAGTGATAGAAAACATTTTAGTTCAGAATTTAATTTCAAATTAAAACAAATTATGAGGATAATGCAAGCACACCTCTTGCTTGCATGCACACACTCATCTCACACCTCCTCCTTGCATGAAATGAGCACTCTACAACCCTTGACATCTCTTTCTACCACCTCACCCTTCCTTCTTCTCATATATAGGATATGTTCAGATCTATTACCAAATTTAAAATCTGAAAATTTCTAAAATTAAAATAAAAATAAAGAGAAAAAGGAAGAACAAGAGAAAGAAGAAGATGAAAGAAGCTATGTTCTAGGTTTTGTTCACCATCAAACTAGGAGGGGCTTAGCATCTTGGAGGGGTTATTCCAACAACTTTTTGGAGGGTACAATTTCTTAAGCATAGTAGGAAATTAGGTTCCGTACTTAGTTAATTTGAATTGAACAAAGTTCTATAATATCGTATTTTAGTTAATTATAAGCTCTATTGAAATCTGCTAATGTTGGAAGATAATTAACTTAACAAAACAGTGCTAAAATGTTGTATGAAACACCTAGAGAAAACCATAGGATCACGAACAAGAGGGCTCGGATTTGGGCCGGCGACCAACATGGGAAATCCGGCGTCGCCGGATTTGTGGATAGCTAGGGTGTTTTGGGAGATTGTGTAGGTTTCAGTAGATCATTTTGGCCATTTTGGTATTGTTTAAATAAATTAGTTTCACTGCAGATAGAATCTGGAAGCGTATATCGGAAAGAATATCTTAAAACACAAAATACGACACGATTAAAATGCATCGCGATTTAAATTCTGTAGCGGTGCAGGTTAGGGTTAAAATCCAGTAAGATTAAGTGGTTAATAGCTCGATATAGTCGTATATAATATAACTTGTACGTGGAAACGGGTGTTTTTCATTTCCGTCATGTCGGAGTAGCCGTTTCCTTATATAAGTTAAATTGTGTTGTTAGATTCGAATACGGAATTTTCGGAGGCAGCGAGGAAAGGGAAAGGATTGGCAATTCCTGAATAGATTCGACGTTTTCCGGTGAGTAGACTAAATATCTACCGGGGAATTTTGTAAAGATGGCGTGTTACGCCCGTAGTTTTATTTAACGTAATGTTTTATTTTGTTATGCTAAATTGAAAATATGCATTCACAATTCATATATATTTTGCTTAGTTGTTAGTACACCCCACAAGTATCGACGAGTTATGCCACGTGCACATCTTACATGTTACATACACCTCGTCGATATTGCCATGTCACTTTTACACTTAGTAAATTTCTTGTTAAAAATGATTCATATCATATCTTAAATACCTATAACAGTAGTAAATTGCATCATTAATATCATGTTTAGTATATAAGTATTTTGTGTTGATATAAGAGGTAGATGTATTATTGAGGATTTATGGTTTTGAGTTTTGAATACTATTACATAAATCCAGTGATTTCCTGATTGATGCGTCATGTCCACCATGAGATGTTTTATGATTTGGTTTTATTCCGGACCGAGTGGGGGAGATATACGGTAGCGGATTTTACGTTATCCATACTGAGTGGGGGAGATATACAGTTGGATACGTGGTGGACCCGGTCGAGACCGAGGGGCAGGATAGCCGCATTTGAGGTGGGGGAGCCTAGCGAGGTTACTCGATACCGGAGATAGTGGTAAAAATACGGCGTATATCTAGATGATAACAACCGGTATTGTTGATTTCAGGATCATTCGAGAAATGATGCCTGTAAGAAATGGATGTTTTGTGTCGATGATGGACACGGGAAAATGAATTTTATTGGGAATAAATGATGAGATTTCAGTTTGGACTATAATATTCGTATTATAGATCCTTGATTTTCGCATATAATCATACATTATACTTGTTCACATTTCAGTTAGTATGATCGTCATATTTACATCATTAACCGTTATATGTTAGTTATATTCACTGAGCTGGCAACTCACCCCCGTTGTGCCACAGTTCCTTCCAGGGGTAGAGTGGACGGTTAGCAGCGGTGCAGATCTACTCTTTCCGCTTTTATCGCATCTTTTGATAGGTGGGTTACATATGTAGTAACCTTCTCTTTTTGGTATTGTATTTTGTATCTAGAAAAATCTCCATCAGACCCGTATATGACTTAGAGTGAGAGATGCAATGTATATTATTGACAGTTGAGACCGTTTAGTTCTATAAATTGTGGTTACTTTTCTTTATGTTTGGGATTAGTATTGATGTTCTATATACTAAGGTTTATTTTCCGCTGTTGATATTGTTGATCCCAACTAGGGATGCAACCAAACTTAACACTTTATACTCGTTTAATACTTAACTTCATAACAGGTGATTTTTACTTAAAAATTAAATTTTCTATATAAAGAATTTCGCAAAAAGGATTTTGATCTTGGTTTTCGGCTTACTTGGACTGTGTGCATATCTTTAGATTTGATACAATCTAAGTGCCGGTCACATCCAAACTTCGGCCGTGACAAAGTTGGTATCAGAGCTTAGGAATAACCTTACGGAATTGAGTAGGGGATTTCAATAGGTTGACGGGAGTCCGTGAGTTAGGATGACCTTTGGTTTGATGGAGTAGGTGAATTAGGATGAATGCAGTACCGTACGTATGTTCCGCGGCATATTTACGTTATCGTATTCAGCCTTACTAACCTTAGGATGTATATCTTGATCTATCCTTCCATTGATTCTCTGTTAGTGATTATTCCTATTCATACGCCTTATCAACTCTCGTTTCTTGTTCCAGTTGCTATGGTTACGCGTGCTAGACGAGCCGCAGCCAGAGATGCAGCTAGGGTGAGTCCGCCTGTGACGACGACCGGTACACCGGACGTTCCGGTGGTGCATGAGCATGTTGATCCTACTCCAGATCGCATGACTAGGATTGAGGAGGGTATGTTGGGATTACAGCGAGTGGTAGGACAGTTAGCTGTGGCCACTCGAGTACTGAGACAGGATCCGGCACAGACCGTAGCAGAGTCCGAGGCACAACCTACGCAGACGGTGGCACTGGTAGATACGAGGGTGATAGAGGTATCGCTTGCGGAGTTTATGAGATTGAGACCTCCGGTATTTACAGGGACCGATGTGGCGGAAGATCCTCAGTCCTTTCTTGATAGGATGGCGAGGATTGGTAGATCATTGCGATGTTCTGATGCGAGGTCAGTTGAGCTGACTAGCATTCGTTTGGAGGGACTTGCACAGGAGTGGTGTGAGTCGATGGAGAGAGGGCGAGCTACGAGTCTTCCTCCGATGTCGTGGACCGAGTTTTCCATGGTCTTTCTTGCTAGATTTCTTCCCCAGAGTGTGAGGGACGCTAGAGCTAGCAGTTTTGAAGCGTTGCGGAAATCGGCAAGTATGTCGGTGGCAGATTATGATTTACGATTCACCCAGCTGTTGCGCTATGCCCCATACTTAATACCTACAGAGGAGCTTCGGGTGAAGAGGTTCCTAAGGAGTCTGGACACACAGTTGTATCTGGCTATAGGCTCCCAGCATTTTGATACGTATGCGCAGGCCATGGATGCAGCGATACGAGTGGTGGAGCGTTTGAGCGAGTCAGTAGTTGTTCCGGAGCCAAAGAGGAGTAGGCCGACCGGGCCACTGGCTAGACAGTTCAGCAGAGGTAGAGGCAGATATATTCCAGGCCGCAGTGTCGGACGAGGTTGGACCCAGGGCCAGATGTTCAGTTCTTATCCCGATGATCAGAGGCCTCTATCTACATGTTTTAGTTGTGGACTTCCCGGATACTTTGCGCGGGACTGTAGATCCCAGGAAGGGACCGTTGTTCCACAGGCTGTGTTACCCCTTCCACCTTCTACGCCGATGGCTTTACTTCCTCCCCCAATTGGCGCTACACGCCAGACAGTTGCACTACGAGGTCGAGGCTTTGTGGGACGTTCTTAGAGAGGTCGAGGAGATAGAGGTAGAGGACGACAGGATGCGGGCAGGGGCCAGGCACGGGTATTTGCGCTGACTCCACAGGATGCCCAGGCATCAAATGCAGTCGTGACAAGTACTCTTACAGTATGCTCGTTAGAGGCACATGTTTTATTTGATCCCGGTTCTACATATTCTTATGTATCTTCACGATTTGCACTTTCTTTGGGAAAAGAGTCGTCATTGTTAGAGTTACCATTAGTGGTGATTACCCCGGTGGGAGATTCTTTTATAGCTCGGCATGTATTCAGGTCATATTCTGTGCGTATTGGTGATAGAGATTCACTAGTTGATCTGATTCTCCTGGATATGTTAGATTTTGATATACTTCTTGGTATGGATTGGTTGGCCACCTGTCATGCCTATGTAGATTGTCGGGGAAAGGCGGTTAGATTTTGTTTTCCAGGTGAACCGGTGTTTGTTGTGCAGGGGGATTGTAAAATAACTCCTGCCAACAAGATTTCTGCTCATTGTGCGGGGCGACTCTTGAAGAAGGGTTGTCATGGGTTCTTGTCATTCGTTCAGGACTTAGGGGTCGCTGAGATTCCATTGGACCAGGTTCCGATCGCATGAGAATTTCCTGAGGTGTTTCCTACTGAGTTACCAGGATTGCCACCCGATCGTGACATTGAATTTTGCATCGACTTGATTCCGGGTGCGGGGCCTATTTCTATACCACCCTATCGAATGGCACCGACGGAATTGAAGGAACTCAAAAGCTAGTTGCAAGAGTTGTTAGATAGAGGGCTTGTTCGTCCCAGTGTATCACCGTGGGGAGCTCCTGTCTTATTTGTAAAGAAGAAGGACGGTAGTATGAGACTGTGCATCGACTACCGACAGCTGAATCGCGTCACTGTGCGAAATAGGTATCCACTAACACGTATAGATGACTTGTTCGATCAGTTGCAGGGAGCTGGGTATTTCTCGAAGATTGATTTGAGGTCGGGGTATCACCAGTTGAGGGTTTGGAAGGACGATATTCCGAAGACGGCGTTCGTACAAGATATGGGCACTATGAATTTCTGGTGATGTCGTTCGGACTCACCAACACTCCAGCAGCTTTTATGGATATGATGAACCGTATCTTTAGACCCTTCATTGATTAGTTTATTATAGTGTTCATAGATGATATTCTTGTTTATTCTCGGAGTCGGACGGAGCACGAGCAGCATTTGCGTATTACGTTGCAGACCTTGAAAGAGCATCAGCTGTTTGCAAAATTCTCTAAGTGTGCTTTTTGGCTCGATAGTGTGGAGTTCTTGGGTCACGTGGTTACGAGAGAGGGTATATGTGTGGACCCAAAGAAGATTGAAGTGGTACAACACTGGCCTGGACCTGTATCAGTTATAGAGGTTCGGAGTTTCTTAGGTCTGGCAGGGTATAACCGACGCTTCGTGCAGGATTTTTCACGGATCGCTGCACCTTTGACCGGATTGACTAGGAAGGAGGTTCCATTTCAGTGGACAGATGCATGTGAGCAGAGTTTCCAGCAGTTGAAGACGCGCTTGACGACTGCACCTGTCTTATCTTTACCTTCCGGGTCAGGTGGTTTTGTTGTGTATTGTGATGCTTCTAGAGTGGGTTTAGGCTGTGTGTTGATGCAGCACGGCAGGGTTGTAGCTTATGCTTCTCGACAGTTGAAGAGGCACGAACAAAACTACCCCACTCATGATCTAGAGATGGCTTCTGTGGTATGCGCATTGATGATTTGGAGACATTACTTGTATGGAGAGTCGTGTCAAATCTTCACCGATCATAAGAACTTAAAGTATATTTTTCAGCAGAAGGATCTGAACCTAAGGCAGTGTAGATAGATGGAATTGGTGAAGGATTACGATTGTGAGATCTTGTATCATCCAGGCAAAGCGAATGTTGTAGCAGATGCTTTGAGTCGAAGACCTGGAGGTAGCTTATCTCATTTGCGCATCTTGTAAGTGCACGGCGGCGCCCCGACCGTCAAACCGACGCTGGAATGCGGAAACGAAACTTTTCTAAAAACTAGAAACTTGCACCACCGCGCACTAAAGTCCCGGATCGGGCCATCAACCTAACTCTAGCAAACTAGATAATGGGGTAGAGAGCTATACCGAGCGATCCGTGTCCTTCGGTCTTCGGCCTCTACTCCGATCTCCTCGCGGAATATCCGATCTTCACCTCATCGTCGGAATGGGCACCACATCGCCGGGTTCTTTTACGGGCTCCTACCTCTGGACCGAGGCAACTCGGGCACGAAGTTGGCGAGCCGACGTGCCCAAGAAATGCTGTAGGCTAGTGTAGAGTGGATTGTCTCAATGCGGGTATAAAGTTGCCATGGTGATGGAGGAATGAAGAATGGAAATGAGTGTAGGATTTGTGTGGCAAGAAAATGAGATGAACTAATTTCCCCACTCTCAAAAATGAAAACTCTCTCTCTCCATCAAGTGGCCGGCCAAAAAATTGGCAAGGGAAAATATGAAGGGGTGAGCCAAAGAGTGTGTGGAGGTAACCATAAAGAAATGGATGATAATGAGGTTATAAAGTCACATCCATTTCTAATCCAAATCCTATCTCATTAATGCTAAAGAAATGATGCATGAAAAGAAAAGATGCTATCATAATCTTTCCATATCCAAATAAACCCTCCACAATTGCTAATTTGCAAACTTGCAAATTAGCCCCTCCATCAAAAAAATCCGGCCGTGAAGGAACAAAGGAAAACTGGCCGAAACGGAATGCAAACTGGCAACTTCAGAAAACTGATCCCGTAATAGATTACAGGAAAACCCCGCGACTGTATATACATACCCGCATTTATATTCCCACTGAATACAAATACAAAGAGACAAAATCTACACTGTACAATACTACGATCCGGCTTAAACCAAAGCCCGCTAGTATTATCTGTCTGATCATGATCCGTGCAATACCGCACGTATCTGATCGAACCCTGCCATATCTCCATACGGCCTCTACAGCGTTTCGCCCGAAACTTGAGAAAACGGTCTGTGGGGGACTCTAAAGACTCGTCAATACTTTGGTTGTGGATTTAACCACTAGCACGTCAGAGGTATTAGCCTATACGTAACGGGCTACCAGGTATTGACCAAAAGGGACGTCGATGAGCGAACTCATCCTGACACCCTACTGAGCCTGTCAGTGACAATATCCGTACAGTCCGGTCCGTTCGTCTATGAGCATCGCATGGCGGACTTAGGGGGTTGGTAAAAGTCAGACCCCCAAAAGCGGTACAAGTCGTGTCGGAGAGTAGCCCAGAGCACCCTGAGATACTACTGGAATACCTACCAGTAAATCTCCTACCTTGGCCAAGGACTTCATGTAATGGCTCTCCTAGACACAGCGCGACCTCACCCCCAATACCGGGAGAGACAAACCCCTGCAGATCCGCTCACTGCCTCCATGTGGCTCGGGACTGTACCCAACTAAAACCTGTTTACACAACTCCTTTGAGCGTGGTAGGATAGTAATCAAAGTACAGTGGGAACTCACACGAGACAAATGAGGATCTCAGGTCGATGAACTAACCTGTACACATGTCACCAGGGAACTGGTATCTGACGTCAGGTATAAGACCAACTAGCATGTTCCCGGCGAGTCCTGTCCGGTGTACTCATAACCCAATGAGCACCTGTATACATCTTAGGTGAACCAACTGACACCGGTGGCTTATGAGACCGGCCACCGCCCCTCGTCGGGGTCTCGACTGTATACACTAGTCTACTCTGGAGTATCGATGCCCTGTCTCGAAACTCCCACGACTAGGGACCTTTTAAGGATGTGCTTATAGACCCCAGCTCCCACGTATATGATCGCCCTCATACTGCTGGCAGTCAAGCAAGAATCCTAGGGGCTATATCAACGTGCAATAGAGATCACTAATGTCACCTAAAGCAGTACACGATGATAAAGATAAACCAGATAGCATACTATCATCTTGAGTAAGACTGTCCTACCGGTATAGGTCCTCCCTCAATCATTGCAGTCACGTGCCTGTGATCCAATAATTGACTCTGAGGGCACTATCTCCAATAATCTCCCACTTGCACTCAAGGCTAATTATTGCGATGTCGCATACTCATAGCCCGTGTGATACCGAACACCCAACTCCTCTACTAGTCAGTCTCACAAAGCTCGTTTGCGAAACTATTGCGTTCGAGAAATAGTCTCAGTGAGTGGATCCGCTGTGATGTTTCTTTCTATGTCTCTCTTTATCTCAAGTTCGCGGAGAAAACCCATCTCCCAAAATGAGCAATACCTGTCTTAGAATATGTCTGGATGTCTGATGGGACCTAGCTCATAAATGAACTCCAAATCCAAACTTCTTAGACTGTATCGTCAACTGAACTTAATCAGTATCCTGCGTCATGCCTCCCTCAGTATCCCCTTGGACCACCTGTCCAAAATACTGCCCCTCGTCAGAAGGAAAACTATAACTCTGACAGTCACTCTGTTATCCAGGTCACCTTGGAAGCCTGGAATGATAACTGTCTCCCGAAGGAGGCTGTCGTTATCATATCCCTAGAACATCCACTTATGTTCTAAAACTGCTTCCGATCGTTTCTCCAGGATTGGATTAATATCAACTTACTGCATCTCGTACAAAAACAACACCTGGTGTGGTACTTGATATCTCATGATTGACTCAATTGTCTAAGCAAGTGATCTTCCAATCATGCACATCCCTCTCCCCTTTAGTCTGTAAGACTCCTTTAGAGAGGGTGACTCCATCACCTGCAGGTATACTACCGTGCCAGGAGTCGTCCATTCTAAAAACTCTTAGAATGCTGTCTAAGTACCCTGATTGGGAAACCACCCAAATCTAGATCTATAGATCTAGTTACCAGAATGTCTGATATAATATCCAATTCCCATGTGGAGAAACCACTGTGTGACAACCAAAGTATAACGGATCGTAGTATAGGAATATCACTTCCTACTTTGTGTATGTCATCCAAATACCAGGACATCACACCCTACTACCTTCTTAATAGATCCATCCCCAACTTATGACTGTCACGCCAGAAATAGATGATCTATCTCCGCTATATCTGCTTTAGTCTATAAATAGACATAAGCCACTTGTCCACTATGCTTCCGCTGCTCCCACTGACTACGACAACCTTCTGGCAGAGTCATATAGATATACACTTCTAAAGCCAGTTCAGAACGACGCTATACTCATCCTCCTGCCGGGTTTCATAGTCTGGAACAACAGCAATGGCAAGTCTGGGTAAACAAGAACCTCCCTGTCACCGTCCTTGAGGCTACCGGAGTATCTCTCGGGTACCTGAGGTTACCCACCATATCTGCGGAGTGGCTAAGGGAATGTCAAATTAGATTGAATCTTTAGGTTCTTATCAAGTCTTCAGTAATCGTTTGCGGTTCTGGAATCACTTCCAGTTCTACCATACTCCCACTACTGTTTTCTGAAAAATCCATTTTACTTAAAACTGTGGCGAGTCTAGAATAATATCACTATTGATCTTCCAGATGGTAGAAAGTCAACCCTCGTCATAGCCTGGGTCAACCCACAAACAACCATTACAGAAACGTGCCTTGAGTTATCCAGAGTCTGGTTTTAAGCATAAGCTGGACAACTCCCCGTACCTTAAGAATGTCAAGATATGAACTGTTCTATATCCAATATAGAAACAGTGGCACTGATTTAATTGAACCAGATTCAAATCATGCAGCTATCTCCAGTGCATGTCGACTAAATGGAAGGAGGCCGATCAGCGTTACTCAACTTAGGAATGCTTCCAATTATGAGTAACCTAAAAAAGAAGCAAGTTCTCTTATTCATTACTATCAACTGAATACCACGCACAAGTATCTACATCTTCGATCACTTTGAAGAATCCCGATACTTGCAACATCTGGTTCTCTACTTTACTCTTATACCTATAACTTCTCAAAACTTGGACCTTGCGTTTCTATGAAACACTTGTCTAAAAACCTGAGAAGTGATAAGTAAACCGAATATAGTACGAGGACCAACCCCTCTGTCCTAATGGACACTGGACAATATACAATACTTTGTATAAGTCCCCTGACTCTAGCGACTCATTCACTGTGTGTCGTAGGTTGAAAACTGTACTTATGGTTATGAAGAATTACACCGCTGTTTAATGCTCCTTACCTAACCATCCACTGATATAGGTAAATGTCATAGACATAATTTCAAAAAGGTATATCTCACTCTATAAAAATAGACGTACAGATATATCAATTTGAAATTGGTGCATAGCAACGGATATTCAAAACCAAATATTTGCCGTCCAGCAAACAGCCCAGGCGATTTCCTCAAATGTCACCAATTACAACGAATTCCGATATAATGAGGATGATCACCTAATTCCCAATAACTTACTCCCACTCATCATCTGTAAAACCATACAGATGTAAGAATCAAACCTGGTATATACATACCCTGGAGCAAGTCTCTAATTGGGAAATCAGTTTTCTTTTAACAGTACACAGTGAAACTGAAACATTGAAATGTTTCGATGGGGTATCCCGGTATTCCTAGTAATGTCTCTTCCATTATCCAGATTCACAACTGTAACCGTATAATTCTTTGCCATCTCTCCAAATCCCTTTATATGTCTTTAGTCATTACCTTCTGTACACCCTCTTAGGCTAAATGGTTTTCTTCCTTCCTTACCGTTCGGCACCAGACTATGGTTTGGAAGAAGACTATCCAATAAGCATAATGGGTGTATTGTCCTAATCCTAGGAGCACTCGCAATGCGAGAGAAGGTGAAGATAAAAGACAACCGAATAAACCTTATTCCTATTTCTCCTGGACCAGAATCCATCCCCGAATTGGAACAAGTTCCTTTCGAGTTCGTATATAACCATACGATGGAGTATCCAATAAACTGTGGATCTTCGTAGTGATACTGAGTGTCCTGGAGAAATACAAAGGTGATTTAGGATTGGCGAAGAAATACTTGGTTTGGTCGTGAATGGCAGTCGCAATTTACTTTGCGCTCTTACTAATCCCTTGATATGTCTTTACTTAATACGTTCTGTACACCATCGTTATGCTAATTGGTTTTCTTCATTCCCCACTGTTCGGCACCAGCCTAAGATTTGGAATAAGACTATCCAATTTGCGTAATAGGTGTACTATTTCCTAAACCAAGGAGTACTCGCAACCTGAGAGAAGGTAAAAGGAAAAGGCAACTGAATAGTCCTATTCGTTTTCTCCAGAACTGGAAACTATCCTCGAATAAATTCCTTCGAGTTCGTATATAACCATACGATGGTTTTATCCAATGGAAGTGGACGTTCGTAGTAATATGGGGTGTCCTGGAAAAAAGGGTAAAAGTAGGAGTGGCAATGAGGTTTGCAACTCTGACAATCCAAAAGCCAGTGTTTAAGAAGGTTCGGTTAATTTTGGTCACTGAGTCATAGTCAAGGGCCGGGTCATGGTCGCTGCCAAAGAGAGAGAGAAAAAAAACACTCAACGTGCATTCTAACCTAGATCAGAATGGTTATCACTTTATCTAATCTGGAAACTTCCCACTGTAACGTCAAATTCTTCCCCAAACCTGAAAGAAGAATTAGTCGGGATCACCCGAGAAGTAAACCAACTCATCAGTGGGAATCGGGATCCAACTATCATCGCATGATAACGTGACGAAATCCTCTCACGTTATCACACTCCAGAAGGTATGCGCATATCTGGCAAGTTTCAGTTTCTTTAGAAACTCCCGATGTGATTTTTGCCCCATGCTCTTATAACCTTAGCGTGAGGTCAAAATGTCATAAGTCACACGTCAAGTTCTACCCATCATTATCCAGGTTAATTTGAACCCACCCGTACATACCCTTGACGTAGGCCAAAATAGTAGTACGACTGTCCCAAACCAACGTATCTATCTATGCAACAGATAAATATCCGGCAGCTACCAATCACTATGCCTTGGCGTGAGGTCAAAATACATAGCTTGAATACTACCGAATATTTGACCGAAATGACGGAGGGCTACGAATGGTTTTTGGCGAAAACCTTTAACGTAATGAACTTGATATCGTTGAAGGAACCGGATAGCTTTATAAAAATATAGTGGCGAAAACCTTTGCTAAAGAGGTCACTCCCGGTGAAGGGATCTCGGCTCTTTCCCTGTAGAATGAGGTGCGGGATATTCCAACTGACTACCACGATGCAAAGCAAAAGTAAACGACTATAGTGAAGTTATTGCCTTGACGCAAACTTTTGTCTAAGGGGTCACTCCCGGTGAAAGGATCTCGGCCCTTGCCTCGTCGACTGAGGTGCTGGATATTCATAACCGAATACCACTGTGCAAAACAAAAGAGAATGCCTTTGCAATAACAGCTTTTTGAAAAATGTTCCAACAACATCAGAATAGGTTTGTTTAGCTTGCATTGATCCGAATCAACGCAGTCCCATCAATTGATCACACCAATAAAGAACGAAAATAATGATGTACGTATATGCCATCCGCATTCGCCACTGGGTCCCGTCATCACCCGTTAGGTTACTTAACTAACGACAGAGCGGGGACTGGACTTGCGCGGGTGCAAAACATATACAACATCTACTAGTATATATATCAATATATAATATTCGCTCAAGGCGTGATAAAATGCAACATCACAGAAATGTAATAAGCATCAAAGAACAATACAGATATCTGGGATCCCCTGGTTTCATAGAGCCGCTACTGAAACCCGACGTTCCCCTGGTCGTGTGGATAGCCTGTGCAATGAAATCCTAGACCCCGACGGGCGCGGCAAGTTACCCGCCAAAACTTGAAGCGAGGCAGCCCCCTTCAGCAACGTGAATGGACCACCCAGCACTTCACGGAATCCGGTAACATGGGCACCCCTCCTGGGTCAACCTGTACCCCCTACGAGTGCGGCGAATAGCCCGCCAATTCTAGAGTGAAACCCCCTCCGTCTCAACGCCATGAGATGCGGGCTCGTTGCCCTCTAGAACCCGGCTATCCGTGCACCCCTCCGCGGGGTAATCCTAGTACAGAAAGTAAAATATATACAACGGGTACATCGACCTCAGCCCGGTCGTGCCCCAAAAGAATAATATATAAACAGGCAGTAACGGCAGTCCACATGTTGGACGCTCGTCCCGTAATATCAAATGTACATATAAAACAAAACTGTACTACCATTGCATCCAGGCTATCCACCACGACAATCCGCAACATCACAGCACAACACAGAACATCAACGTGAATGTCACGTTCGCAAATCCGTCTAAAAGGGCTATAGCAGTTAGACAGGATTTACCGATCGAATGAAATTCACAGTCGCAGATATAATGTAAATACTGTGAAATAACATGTTTAAAATTTTCGATCGACTAAATTTACCGAAGTGGGCCCAAAGCACTACTGTAGCACTCAAAGAAAATCTGGGCCCAAACAGAACATTCCAAAAAACCACATTTCCAACACTGGAATCACTGCAGAAAAATAGTGCAAAGAGGTCACTGTTCCGCGGCGGAACCGCGGCCAAAAGGGGGTTTGGTCCGCGGTTCCGCGGTGCTACAGTGCCCTCACGTGACCATTTTTCTTTAGTGTTCAACAAAAACCCTGCATGTATTTCTGCAATGTACTGAAAAAAATTTTGAGCTAAAAAAAATTCGACAGAAACTGATGCAATAGAAATTGTGGTTTTTGGAAATTCCGATCGATCGAACTTGTAAACACGTTAGAGCAAGCTAGACTAGGTTAATGGCGTGGCTCTGATACTAGTGTAAGTGCACGGCGGCGCCCCGGCCGTCAAACCGACGCCGGAATGCGGAAACGAAACTTTTCTAAACACTAGAAACCGGCACCACCACGCACTAAAATCCCGGATCGGGCCATTAACCTAACTCTAGCAAACTAGAAAATGGGGTAGAGAGCTATACCGAGCGATCCGTGTCCTTCGGTCTTCGGCCTCCACTCCGATCTCCTCGCGGAATCTCCGATCTTCACCTCCTCGTCGGAACGGGTACCACATCGCCGGGTTCTTTTACGGGCTCCCACCTCTGGACCGAGGCAACTCGGGCATGAAGTTGGCGAGCCGACGTGCCCAAGAAATGCTGTAGGCTAGTGTAGAGTGGATTGTCTCAATGCGGGTATGAAGTTGCCATGGTGATGGAGGAATGAAGAATGGAAATGAGCTTAGGATTTGTGTAGCAAGAAAATGAGATGAACTAATTTCCCCACTCTCAAAAATGAAAACTCTCTCTCTCCATCAAGTGGCCGGCCAAAAAATTGGCAAGGGAAAATATGAAGGGGTGAGCCAAAGAGTGTGTGGAGTCAACCATAAAGAAATGGATGATAATGAGGTTATAAAGTCACATCCATTTCTAATCCAAATCCTATCTCATTAATGCTAAAGAAATGATGCATGAAAAGAAAAGATGCTATCATAATCTTTCCATATCCAAATAAACCCTCCACAATTGCTAATTTGCAAACTTGCAAATTAGCCCCTCCCTCAAAAAAATTCGGCTGTGAAGGAACAAAGGAAAACTGGCCGAAACAGAATGCAAACTGGCAACTTCAGAAAACTGATCCCGTAATAAATTACAGGAAAACCCCGCGACTGTATATACATACCCACATTTGTATTCCCACTGAATACAAATGCAAAGAGACAAAATCTACACTGTACAATACTAGGATCCGGCTTAAACCAAAGCCCGCTAATATTATCCGTCTGATCCGTGCAATACCGCACGTATCTGATCGAACCCTGCCATATCTCCATACGGCCTTTACAGCGTTTCGCCCGAAAATTGAGAAAACGGTCTGTGGGGGACTCTAAAGACTTGTCAATACTTTGGTTGTGGATTTAACCACTAGCACGTCAGAGGTATTAGACTATACGTAACGGGCTACCAGGTATTGACCAAAAGGGACGTCGATGAGCGAACTCATCCTGACACCCTACTGAGCCTGTCAGTGACAATATCCGTACAGTCCGGTCCGTTCGTCTATGAGCATCGCATGGCGGGCCTAGGGGGTTGGTAAACGTCAGACCCCCAAAAGCGGTACAAGTCGTGTCGGAGAGTAGCCCAGAACACCCTGAGATACTACTGGAATACCTACCAGTAAATCTCCTTCCTTAGCCACGGACTTCGTATAATGGCTCTCCTAGACACAGCGCGACTTCACCCCCAATACCGGGAGAGACAAACCCCTGCAGATCCGCTCACTGCCTCCATGTGGCTCGGGACTGTACCCAACTAAAACCTGTTTGCACAACTCCTTTGAGCGTGGTAGGATAGTAATCAAAGTACAGTGGGAACTCACACGAGACAAATGACGATCTCAGGTCGATGAACTAACCTGTACACATGTCACCAGGGAACTGCTATCTGACGTCAGGTATAAGACCAACTAGCATGTTCCCGGCGAGTCCTGTCCGGTGTACTCATAACCCAATGAGCACATGTATACATCTTAGGTGAACCAACTGACACCAATGGCTTGTGAGACCGGCCACCGCCCCTCGTTGGGGTCTCGACTGTATACACTAGTCTACTCTGGAGTATCGATGCCCTGTCTTGAAACTCCCACAACTAGGGACCTTTTAAGGATGTGCTTATAGACCCCAGCTCCCACGTATATGATCGCCCTCATACTACTGGCAGTCAAGCAAGAATCCTATGCGCTCTATCAACGTGCAATAGTGATCAGTAATGTCACATAAAGAAGTACACGATGATAAAGATAAACCAGATAGCATACTATCACCTTGAGTAAGACTGTCCTACCGGTATAGGTCCTCCCTCAATCATTGCAATCACGTGCCTGTGATCCAATAATTGACTCTGAGGGCACTATCTCCAACACATCTTGCAGAGGCAGTTTTCTACAGACTGGCAGATCTTGTGTGATAGTCGTATACAATTTGAGTTCATATCGACAGGAGGACAGCTAGCACATGTTCGTACCCGACGTCAGTTATTGGATCGCATTCGAGAGGCACAGCCCGTAGATACTCGTATGATGGAGATTATGGATCAGGTTAGGCAGGGCAGGGAGACGGAGTTTGTGATTGATGATCATGGAGTATTACGTTTTAGGACTCGTCTCTGTGTGCCAGATTCTGACGGATTGAGGCGTGAGATTTTAGAGGAGGCCCATAGGGTCAGCATACAGTATTCATCCTGGTTCCACCAAGATGTATCATGATCTGAAGGATGTTTACTGGTGGGAAGGAATGAAGAGGGATGTTGCGGAATATGTTTCGAGATGCTTGACTTGTCAGCATGTCAAAGCAGAACACCAGAGACCAGCCGGAGAGTTGCAGCCATTACCCATACCAGAGTGAAAATGAGAACAGATTTCCATGGATTTCATGGTGGGTCTACCCAGGACTAGCAGAGGGTATGATTCCATTTGGGTGATTGTAGATAGATTGACAAAGGCAGCTCATTTTCTCCCATTGAATACGACGTATGGTTTTGCACAGTATGCTCATATTTATATCGATGAGATTGTACCTCTGCATGGAGTTCCGACGTGCATAGTTTCAGATAGGGGTACCCAGTTTACTAGCAGGCTATGGCAGAAACTTCAAGAAGCCTTTGGGTACACGGTTGAGGTTTTTAGTACCAGCTTTCCACCCACAGACAGATGGTCAGTTGGAGCGGAACCATTCAGACACTAGAGGATATGCTCCGGGCTTGGAGCCTTGATTTCGAGGTAGTTGGGATCGTTACCTACCTTTGATAGAATTCTCGTACAACAACAGTTTTTAGGAGATGATCCAGATGGCATCCTTTGAAGTTTTGTATGGAGGAAATGTCGATCACCCGTTTGCTGGACGGAACTGAGCGAGAGTTGCATCTTGGGACCGCAGATAGTACAGAGACTACAGAGAAGATTCAGTTGATACGGGATAGAATGAAGGCAGCCCAATGCAGACAGAAATCGTATGCAGATCGACGACGTCGTAGACTCGAGTTTTGAGTGGGAGATCATGTGTTCCTTCGGGTATCTCCAATGAAAGGTGTGATGCGTTTCGGGAAGAAAAGGAAGCTCAGCCCCAGATATGTCGGACCTTACGAGATTCTGGAGAGAGTGGGTGTTGTGTCTTATCACTTAGCACTTCCACCGAGTTTTCCCGACGTGCATCCGGTGTTCCAACGTTTCGATGCTTCGCAGGTATCTTCACGATCCATTTCATGCGGTCCACCATCAGACCTTACAGCTTGAGTCGGATTTATCCTACACAGTGCAGCCAGTCGCTATTCTTGACAGCAGGATCAAAGACAATTACACGATCGAGGGTACCTTCCGTCTGTAAAGGTTCTTTGGCAAGGAAAGAATCGCGAGGAGATTACTTGGGAGACCGAGAATGCGATGCGAAAGAAATTTCCACATCTTTTCGGAGGTATGTCTAGTAATTATTTTAAATTCGGGACCGAATTTTCTTAAGGGGGAATATTGTAGCATTCTGAAAATTTAGAAATAATAAAATTAATTAATTTAATAATAATATGATAAATCGCAAAAGTTGTTAAAACAAATACGTTAAGTTTCATAAGTTCTATGTAAAATAATTTTCAATAAAAATTTTAGTATGCAACATAAATAAGTTATAAGGGTTTTAGTAACAATTTTAGCTTCATTTTAGTAAAATGTGTGTTTTATAATAAACTAAGTTGTGAGGGGTTTTTAGGTAAAGTTTGGAAATTTTGTGCAAATGGAAATTGTTAGGGGTGTAAATGAAAAAGTGATAGAAAACATTTTAGTTCAGAATTTAATTTCAAATTAAAACAAATTATGAGGATAATGCAAGCACACCTCTTGCTTGCATGCACACACTCATCTCACACCTCCTCCTTGCATGAAATGAGCACTCTTCAACCCTTGACACCTCCTTCTACCACCTCACCCTTCCTTCTTCTCATATATAGGATATGTTCAGATCTATTACCAAATTTAAAATCTGAAAATTTCTGAAATCAAAATAAAAATAAAGAGAAAAAGGAAGAACAAGAGGAAGAAGAAGATGAAAGAAGCAATGTTCTAGGTTTTGTTCACCATCAAGTTAGGAGGGGCTTAGCATCTTGGAGGGGTTATTCCAACAACTTTTTGGAGGGTACAATTTCTTAAGCACAGTGGGAAATTAGGTTCTGTACTTAGTTAATTTGAATTGAACAAAGTTCCATAATATCGTATTTTAGTTAATTATAAGCTCTGTTGAAATCTGCTAATGTTGGAAGATAATTAACTTAACAAAACAGTGCTAAAATGTTGTATGAAACACCTAGAGAAAACCATAGGATCACGAACCAGAGGGCTCGGATTTGGGCCGGCGACCAACATGGGAAATCCGGCGTCGCCGGATTTGTGGATAGCTAGGGTGTTTTGGGCGATTGTGTAGATTTCAGTAGATCATTTTGGCCATTTTGGTATTGTTTAAATAAATTAGTTTCACTGCAGATAGAATCTGGAAGCGTATATCGGAAAGGATATCTTAAAACACAAAATACGACACGATTAAAACGCATTGCGATTTAAATTTTGTAGCGGTGCAGGTTAGAGTTAAAATCCAGTAAGATTAAGTGGTTAATAGCTCGATATAGTCGTATATAATATAACTAGTACGTGGGAACGGGTGTTTTTCATTTCCGTCATGTCGGAGTAGCCGTTTCCTTATATAAGTTAAATTGTGTTGTTAGATTCGAATACGGGATTTTCGGAGGCAGCGAGGAAAGGGAAAGGATTGGCAATTCCTGAATAGATTCGACATTTTCCGGTGAGTAGACTAAACATCTACCGGGGAATTTTGTACAGATGGCGTGTTACGCCCGTAGTTTTATTTAACGTAATGTTTTATTTTGTTATGCTAAATTGAAAATATGCATTCACAATTCATATATATTTTGCTTAGTTGCTAGTACACCCCACAAGTATCGACGAGTCATGCCACGTACACATCTTACATGTTACACACACCTCGTCGATATTGCCATGTCACTTTTACACTTAGTAAATTTCTTGTTAAAAATGATTCATATCATATCTTAAATACCTATAACAGTAGTAAATTGCATCATTAATATCATGTTTAGTATATAAGTATTTTGTGTTGATATAAGAGGTAGATGTATTATTGAGGATTTATGGTTTTGAGTTTTGAATACTATTACATAAATCCAGTGATTTCCTGATTGATGTGTCATGTCCACCATGAGATGTTTTATGATTTGGTTTTATTCCGGACCGAGTGGGGGAGATATACGGTCGCGGATTTTACGTTATCCATACTGAGTGGGGGAGATATACAGTTGGATACATGGTGGACCCGGTCGAGACCGAGGGGCAGGATAGCCGCATTTGAGGCGGGGGAGCCTAGCGAGGTTACTCGATACCGGAGATAGTGGTAAAAATACGGCGTATATCTAGATGATAACGATCGGTATTGTTGATTTCAGGATCATTCGAGAAATGATGCCTGTAAGAAATGGATGTTTTGTGTCGATGATGGACACGGGAAAATGAATTTTATTGGGAATAAATGATGAGATTTCAGTTTGGACTATAAGATTCGTATTATAGATCCTTGATTTTCGCATATAATCATACATTATACTTGTTCACATTTCAGTTAGTATGATCGTCATATTTACATCATTAACCGTTATATGTTAGTTATATTCATTGAGCTGGCAACTCACCCCCGTTGTGCCACAGTTCCTTGCAGGGGTAGAGTGGATGGTTAGCAGCGGTGCAGATCTACTCTTTCCGCTTTTATCGCATCTTTTGATAGGTGGGTTACATATGTAGTAACCTTCTCTTTTTGGTATTGTATTTGGTATCTAGAAAAATCTTCATCAGACCTGTATATGACTTAGAGTGAGAGATGATATGTATATTATTGACAGTTGAGACCGTTTAGTTCTATAAATTGTGGTTTCTTTTCTTTATGTTTGGGATTAGTATTGATGTTCTATATACTGAGATTTATTTTCCGCTGTTGATATTGTTGATCCCAACTAGGGATGCAACCAAACTTAACACCTTATACTCGTTTAATATTTAACTTCATAACAGGTGATTTTTACTTAAAAATTAAATTTTCTATATAAAGAATTCCGCAAAAAGGATTTTGATCTTGGTTTTCGGCTTACTTGGACTGTGTGCATATCTTTAGATATGATACAATCTAAGTGCCGGTCACATCCAAACTTGGGTCATGACAGTCTCCTACACCTAACTCAAGTCTACGGCAACGACGATCGACATAAGACTTCTGCCTGCTCTGAGCTGCCCTCATCCTATCCTGGATCATCTGGATTTTCTCAATAGTCTCCTGAACCAACTGAGGCCCTAAGAGGCTGCTTTCGCTAAGCATGGTCCAACAAACCGGCGACTGACACTTCCTCCCATATAACACCTCAAATGGTGCCATCTGAATCGTCTCCTGAAAGGTATTATTATAGGAGAACTCAATCAAAGGCAAGTGATGATCCTAACTGCCACCCAAATCTAGCGTACAAGCTCGTAGCATATCTTCAAGAGTTTGAATCGTACACTCCGACTGGCCATCGATCTGTGGGTAGAAGGCAGTACTTAAACTCAAGCGAGTGCCCAAAGCATCCTGAAGCTTTTGCCAGAGACGACTAGTAAACGGTGTTCCTTTATCAGAAACAATGCAGGTCGGAACGTCGTGCAATTGCATAATCTCATCAATTTAGATCTGGGCGTACTGAGCATATCCGAAACTAGTCTTCACCGGAAGAAAGTGAGCTTCCTTCATTAACCGATCCACAATTACCCAAATGGAGTCATACCCTCTGCTAGACCTTGGTAGACCCATAATGAAATCTATGGAGATTTTTTCCCATTTCCACTCGGGAACAGATAAAGGATGCAACTCTCTAGCCGGCCTCTGATGTTCGGCCTTAACTTGCTGACAAGTTAGGAATTTCGAAACGAAGTCAGACACATCACGTTTCATTGCTTCCCACCAATACACGTCTCGTAAATTGTGATGCATCTTGGTATATCCTAGATGAACACTGTAGGAAGACCGATATGCCTCCTTTAATATCACACGCCTCAGTCCATTAATGCCGGGCACACACAATCGGGTCCCAAACCATAGCACTCCCTCGCTGTCAATCGTAAACTCAGAATCTCCATGCTTCCGAACCCGCTCCAAAATCTTTGATAATCCTACATCCTCGGACTGTGCCTCCCTGATACGATCAAGCAAAACTGGAAGAGCATAAATATAGGAAAACTGTCCACCTACAGACGTTAACTCAAACTGTATACCACTGTTGCACAAAATCTACCAATCAGCATCCGACTGCCTCCGAACTGAACCCAAATAAGATAAGCTACCCCCAGGTCTCCTACTCAACGCGTCAACCACTACATTTGCCTTGCCCGGGTGATAAAGAATTTCACAATCATAATCTTTCACTAGCTCCATCCAGCGACGCTGCCTTAAGTTCAAATCCTACCGCTGGAATATATACTTCAGACTCTTGTGGTCTGTAAATATCCGGCATGACTCTCCATATAAATAGTGTCTCCAAATCTTCAGTGCAAAGACCACCGCGGCCTTCTCCAAATCGTGAGTATGGTAATTCTTCTCATGTTTCTTCAGCTGCCGAGAAGCATAAGCAATAACTCTGCCATACTGCATCAATACGCAACCTAAGCCCACACGAGACGCATCACAATATACCGCAAATCCGACCGAGCCTGAAGGTAAAGATAGAACTGGCGCAGTCGTCAGACGAGTCTTCAACTGCTGGAAACTCTGCTCACATTTCTCAGTCCATAGAAACGGAACTCTCTTTCGGGTCAAACTGATCATAGGTGCCGCAATATGAGAGAAGTCCTTTACAAAGCGACGGTAATAACCCGCTAAGCCCAAAAAGCTACGAATCTCAATCACTGACACTGGTCTGGGCCAATGCTGTACCGCCTGAATCTTCTTCGGATCAACCTACATCCCATCTCTCATAAAAATATGATCCAAGAATTCAACACTGTCAAGCCAGAAAGCGCACTTAGAGAATTTGGCAAACAACTGATACTCTCTCAAAGTCTGCAACGCAATCTTCAAGTGTTGCTCGTGCTCCTCCCGAATCTTAAAGTAGACCAAAATATCATCTATAAAAACAATGACAAACTGGTCGAGGAATGGCTTGAAGATCCGGTTCATCAGATCCATGAACGCTGCTCCGGTATTGGTGAGCCCGAGTGACATCACCAGGAATTCATAATGCCCGTAGTGCATCTGAAAAGCAATCTTCGGAATATCATCATTCCGGACTCGCAATTGATGATACCCGGACCGCAAATAAATCTTCGAGAAATAGCTTGCTCCCTGCAGCCGATCGAACAAGTCGTCAATACGAGGTAATGGATACCTATTCCGCACTGTAACTCGATTCAGCTGTCGATAGTCGATACACAATCGCATACTACCGTCCTTCTTCTTAACGAACAGGACCGGAGCTCCCCATGGAGATACACTCGGACGAACGAGTCCTCTATCAAGCAATTCTTGCAACTAACTCTTGAGTTCCTTGAGCTCCGTTGGGGCCATCCGATAGGGCGGTATAGAAACAGGCCCCGCGCTGGGAATCAGGTCAATACAGAACTCAATATCGCGTTCTGGCGGCAACCCTGGTAACTCAGCAAGAAATACATCAAAAAACTCTCGTACAATCGGAACCAGGTCCAACGGGACCTCTGCGGCTCTAGTATCCTGAATAAATGCCAAGAACCCATGACACCCCTTCCTCAAAAGCCGTCTAGCACTAAGTGCAGAAATCAGATTAGCAGGAGCGGCGCTGCAATACCCCTGCACAACAAAAATCGGCTCACCAAGAAAACAGAATCTGACCGCTTTTCCTGGCAATCAACGTATGCATGACAAGCTGCCAGCCAATCCATATCGAGAAGTACGTCGAAATATAACATATCGAGAAGAATCAAATCGACTAACAAATCTCTATCACCAATACGTATGAAACATGACCTGAATACGTGTCGGGCTATGAAAGAATCTTCCACCGGAGTAATCACAACTAGCGGTAGCTCTAACAACGACGAATCTCTTCCCAGAGAAAGTGCGAAGTGTGCAGACACGTATGAGTGCATAGAACTGGGATCAAACAAAATATGTGCATCTAGGGAGCATACGGAAAGAGTACCTGTAATTACTGCATTGGATGCCTGGGCATCCTGGGGAGTCAAAGAGAAAACCCTAGCCTGATCCCTACCTACATCCTGATATCCTCTCCTTCGGTTTCCTTGTCTCCTCTAAGTACGTCCAGCAAAACCACGGCCTCTCAGTGCAACCGCCTGGCGTAGAGTAGCAGCTGGTGGAGGAAGCTGTCACGCTCCGCTTCCTACTAGACAGAAACGGTGACGTGGCAGGCCGCAACGTATTTACTATGAAATAAATATGTTAAGCGTAATTAAGCAATATATAAAAATGAACAAGAATAACAGGAGAATAAAATGAAACAGCAGCTTCATTTACATTCAAATTTACATACAACTGTTTGTAATAAAAAGATACAATGATAATAAGCAAATGCCTAAACAATGGAATACTGAAAAATAAGTGCAGAGGAACTAGCAATCAGGCTGAGCGGTAAGCTGGTCCAAGTCCTCCTGGCTCGGCTTTATCTCCTCAGAGACCGGTCCTCCTGACGAACATTCCAAAGAAAGAAACAGAATGGAATGTCGTTAGCGAACTAACGCTCGGTAAGTCCCAAAAGAAGAAAAAGAAGATAATGAATAAAGTGAAATGAACAGGTAAACTTGTATATGATCGATTACTGGTATATGATAGTTATTCTAACGTGGTTGTTTGTAGTTTGATAAGGAAAGTATTCATGTATATGAGAGGAGTCCATCTTACCTCGTGTACTATGGTAACATGTAGTACAAGGCCCTGTCATAACCCACAGGACAACGGCATGTGAATTCATGTATGTATCTTTTAAAGTGACCTCTCGTGCCACGATATACGTTCCGTACCAATCTACTCCTTTATCCCCGCGTGTTGTATTGTATAGATTAAGATTATGGATCTTGGCCGAATCCATGGATATAAAATGTTCAGGTTCATGTTCAGGATATAATCATGTGTTCAAGTAGTCATGTTGAGTTCATGTCAAGTTATAACCATAGTTCGGTCAAGTCTAGTCAAGTATACATGTTTGATTTTGATATTGATTTTGAGTATCATGTTCATGATCAAGTATTCAAGTTCTTGTTTGATGTTGGATTCAGGTTTGAGTTTAGACTCAGCTTGAGTCAGACACTTGTGAACTGATTTAACTCTTGAATTCTTAGGTTCGGGAGTTATCGGCAACTCCTGCAGATGAACGGCAGGATTTATGTCTTTTTCCAAGACAATTGCCATTGATAACTCCGTTAACTTGTCTAACGTGAATAGGCAAGCACTCACTTTCTCCGGCTCCCTGGGGCTTAAGAGAATCGATCCCGCTTAAACCTATATTTACTAAAGTTCTTAAAATATTATTTTGTATATCTCGAAGGGGTTTTATGAAAAATATTTTTAATATAGTTAAAAATAAAACCTCGAGGGTGATTTGTATTATTTAGGGTTTCCATGAGCATGTATTTTAAATATTGGGGTATTTTAATGATAAATATCTAGCTTTTAACAGTTTATGGTATTTTATTGAAAACTATTCTTTTTGGTAACTTGATGGTATTTTATTAACATTTTTTAATATTTTATTTTTTAGAAAAATATAGTTTCATAATATAATGAAAATATGGTTTTATAATTTTTATATAATTTTAAATTTTAGTTTTATTTAGAAAATTCGTTTTTCTTAAAAACCGTATTTTATATCCTTTCGAGATCGAATACTGCGTGAGGAATGCTGCATCTCGCCCTACTATCCCAGGATGTGCGATAATCCGCACCATCTATTAGCGGGTCCCCTAACGAGGGTTATAGATGCATAATTGCAAAGAAATACGAAATACTGCTTTAAAAGAAAGCCGGTTTTTAAAATATGTGGTATTTTATTGTAAAGATTATTCTTCGAAACAAATAAACATACAAATAGGCATCGTGCTATGAAACCAAAGTGTACGTGTGGGGTAGGTTGTTACCCCATGAAGTTTTTCCCTAAAGATATAGTTTTAACAAAAACGAGAAGTGATAATAAAGTTCAAAGTATTTTAATGAAAAAGTTCAATTATGGTTGTTTTCACATGAGAATCTTTGTTAAACTTGATTCTAAACATTGGTATTTAAGATTACAAATAAAGTGGTAAAATTAGATTGACCAAATTATAAAGAAAAAAGGGAGTTCTAGGTTTTAGAAGAGAATGTATCGGTAATAACTCCACTTTTACCGATATATGATTAAAAACAGAATTTCAATGAACAGGAGGAGAGTTGGGAGGGACTTACGGTTTGAAAATCTCAAAGAAAGAGTTAGAAAGAAGAGGGAGGTTTCGTGGAGTCGTGGGAGTTCCGGAATCGGTTTCGATCTTCAATGGAAGAAGCTTGCTCGCTAACTCCACTTTACACCACTTGCACTTAGGAACTTTTGAGGGAGTTTTTGCTAGAAATTCAGAATGGTGCTGAGCCAAAGTGTGGGATGGTATTTATAGTGGAGAATTAGGATTTGGGAATTAAAATTTTGGATTAAAAAGCGTTAAAATGGTGATAATGGGTGAAATGAAGGGTCTTTGTTTGATTACAGGGAAATCAAACAGTGCAGACGAGTTGAGGGGAGTTGAAGAGATGAGTGTGCAAAGCACGGAGTTCATTAGGCTTATCTGAACCGTCCCCGCCGGTCCCTAGGGAAAATCCGCCCGTCGATCTTGAGAGTTTGGTCTCGAGATTCGTGCCACGTTGATTTTTCTGTGTTTACACCATTTTTTGCCTGTTTGATTTTTCTGAACTTTTCATTTCCCCGTCTATTGCACGTGATGTAAGGCTACGGCAGTGCCCTGGCCATCAATTCGTGGCCAAAAGCGGAACAAAAACTTTATAAAACAGGCGCTAACGGAACCTTAATCGACGTATCGTACCATTAACCCCATACTATTACTATATAAAGGAGTTTAAGAGATTATACCGATCGATCCATGTCCTTCGGTCTTCAATCTCTGTCCTTAGCTCGTCGCGGTTTCCTCGAACAAGTTCGTTCTCCGGTCTCCCTCGTCGAAGACGATCCACGTCGAGGATTAGTAATACGGGCTCCCGCTTCAAAACCGAAGCAACTCGGGCATCCAGTTTGCAAGCCTAGATACCCAAGATGAAGTAATGATAGTGTGTGAATATTTTTTCTCAAAACATCCATGGATTCTCAACTCATGAGAGAGTATGGATGGAGGTGAAGAAGAAGCCATGAGTGAAGAGTGTGAGCTCAAGTTTTTTGGCCAAGTGAAGAAAAGTAGTGGCTGGCTTTTTGTGAGTGTTGTGAGTTATTTGTGAGTGAAGCAACTAAAGAATTTTCCCAGCACAATAATGATCTGCCTCTCTCACCAAATATCTCACAACACACTCACAAATATCCTAGCCAAAACAAAATGATCCCATGACCCAATACCATGAGTCATCAAATGCATGTGCCATGATCAATGCTTCAAAACAAGACTTGCACTCACACTTTACACATAATAAACATTAACCTAAATGTTTAATCGCAAAGAAATGAAATGGCATCATCTAAAGCAAACTTGTAACGAATTACAAGAATACCCCTCATCTGTATATACATATCTTCATCCGTATTCCGACTGAATATGAATACAACGAGGCGAAAATAATCCAACAATATAATACTAGGATCCGGCTTAAACCAAAGACAACTAGTATTATCCGTCCGATCATGATCCGTGCACAAGTGCACGTATATGATTGAACCCTGCCATAAAACCATACGGCCTCTACAACGTTTCGCCCGAACCAGGGAAACCCTCTGTGTGGGACTCTAAAGACTCGTCAATACGCTGGCAGTGGGTTTAACCACAAGCACGTCAGTGGCACTAGCTGTACGTAACGGCTACCCAGGTATTGAGCGAAAGGGAGGCCGACGAGAAAACTCATCCTGAAACCCTACTGACCCTGACAGTGACAATATTCGTGCAGTCCGGTCCGTTCGTCTATGAGTATCGCATATCGAGTCTAGGGGGTGGATAAAGTCAGACCCAAAATAACTTGACATTTAGTGTCGGTATGAAGCTTATCACCACCTGAGAAACTACTGATCCGAATCAGCAATTCTCGACTACCTTGGCCAAGGATTTCTGGTGACACCCGTGCACACCGCGACATCAACCCCTAATACCGGGAGAGACGAATCCCTTGACGATCCGCTCACTGCCTCCATGTGGCTCGGGATTGTACCCAACTAAAACCTGTTTGCACGACTCCTTTGAGCCGTGGTAGGGTAGTAATCAAAGCACAGTGGGAACTCACATGAGACAAATGATGATCTCAGGTCGATAGACTAAGCTGTACACATGTCATCAGGGAACTGCTTTCTGACAATAGGTATAATACCAACTAGCATGTTCCCGGCGATTCCGTCCGGTGTACCCATAACCCAATGAGCACCTTTATACATCTTAGGTGAACCAACTGACACCAATGGCTTGTGAGACCGGCCACCGCCCCTCGTCGGGGTCTCGATCTGTATACACTAGTCTACTCTTGGAGTATCGATGCCCAGTCTTGAAACTCCCACGACTAGGGACACTTTAAGGATGTGTTTATAGACCACCCAACTCTCACGTATATGATCGCCATCATACTGCTGGTAGTCAAGCAAGAATCCTATGGGCTCTATAAACATGTAATTATGATCTGTAATGTCACCTGAAGCATGTACACGATGATAAAGACAGACCAAATAGCATACTATCATCTCGAGTAAGACTGTTCTACCGGTATAGGTCCTCCCTCAATCATTGCAATCACGTGCCTGTGATCCAATAATTGACTTGAGGGCACTATAGCCAACACGTGCAACCTTTTGGGCTTCTAAAAATTTAAAAGGAAAAAATCAGAAAAAATAATTGTGTCTCATGGGAATCGAACGCACATGCTATGTCACAGCAGTGCAAGGGCTTTACCAGTGAGCTACAAGTTACTTCTTGCTTTTATTTAACAAAAGTAACTTATAACTCATACACAGGCTGTAATACTCTTTTCTGTATATTAACAGGAAAAATTCTGTACAGAGATTTCAGAGTCATTACAGAAGCAATGCCATCGAAGAAGAAACTGGAGGGGGTAAAGCAACCTGCAGAACTATAGTCCCTCCCCGGCGTCTACAATTTCAAGCGAAATCCTCTGGATTTCCGCAACTGAAACATGTAGACGGCGGCCTCTTCTCCTCAGGGTACGAGCCATACATCCGGCCCTGAGCCCAACTTCGACCACTACTGTGTCCTGGAACGAATCTGCCTCGGTCTCTGCCAAACTTCCCGGAGACTGATCCAATAGGTCTGGCCTGCTTTGATTCTGGAACAATCGTTGTCTCGTTCAGATGCTCTTCCACTCGAATCGCCGCATCCATAGCCTGTGCATATGTATGAAAGTGCTGGGAGCCCATGGCACGGAACAACTGCGTATTAAGGCTCCTCACAAACCTCTTCACCATGAGCCTCTCTGTGGGAACTAAATATGGAGCATAACACGACAACTAGGTAAACTGCAAGTCATAATCTGCCACAGAAATATCGGCAGATTTCCGCAATGCCTCAAAACTACTAGCTTTGGTGTCCTTCACGCTCTGCGGAAGGAACCTAGCAAGGAAAACCTCGGAAAACTCTGCCCATGTCATCGGAGGAAGATCTGCTGCTCGACCTCTCTCCATCGACTCACACCATGTCTGGGAAAGCCTCTCCAACTGAAAACTGGTCAGCTCCACCGATCTCGTATCTGAGCATCTCAAAAACCTACCGATCCTAGCCATCCTATTAAGAAACGCTGGGGATCCTCTACTGTGTCTGTCCCTATGAACACTGGAGGTCTTAACCTCATGAACTCCAAGAGTGATACCTCCATAAACCCCGTGACCAATGGTGCGACTGTATGAACGGGCTCTACAATAGTCGATGCCTGATCCGGTCTCTGAATACGGGTGGTCTCGACCAACTGCCCCATCATCTGTTGTAAGCCCAACATGCCCTCCTATAGTCTAGTCATCCGATTGGGAAGAGGGGGATCAACATGTCCCTGTGCCGTAGGGATGTCCTGTGGGCCAGTCGCCGTCACTGGTGGATCTGTCTGAGCTACATCCCTGGATGCGGCTCGCGTAGTCATGGTAACTGGAACAAGAAACGAGAGTTGGTAAGGTGTAATAACAGGAACAAACGAATACAGAGAGTCAAAGAAAAATTAATCAAGACATGCATCCTAAGGTTACTTTGGCGGGGTATCGTATCGTAAAAATATCGCGGAACATATGTACGGTACGTTACTCTTCCTGAGTTACCTACTCCATCAAACCAATGGTCAATCTAAATAACGAAAGTTTGAGCCTAATAACCCCAAAGTCACGTCTAGGTTCCATAAGGTTAAGCGTAGGTTCCTGAAACATATGGCCTAGACTCCGCATAGTCGAACCTAAAACTCGACAAAGGTTAAACCTAACGTTTTGATACCAAGTTTGTCACGACCCGAATTTGGCCCGTGACCGACACTTCGATTGTGTGACGTCTAAAGATGCCGACATAATCCAAGTAAGACAAAACCCAAGATCTAAATCCTGTTTTGCAGAAATAATGAGGTACAGTTTTGATAAGAAGTAATGAAAATGAGACCATATTTTAATTTCAAAGGTTGTTTAGTTTAAAGCATATGCCGAGTGGTTTTTGAAATGAAGTTAAAACAAATGATTTCGTATTAGAAATTTTGATGGCACTTCCTTCATAAATTTTGAGAAAAACAAGTACATAATAATTATTATAACGGCATCCCCTACTTGGGAGCAAAATCAACGCCAAACGACGGAAACAACCCACACAAAGAATATACGACGCTCAAAAGTGAAGAATCACATACATACTAAGTAAAAGAAAGCACAATCAAACATAACTAGTCAATTCTACCCAAATCGACCCAAAATATACATAAGTCTCCTCTCGATCTAAGTCAAATAATATACACGATCTGATTGAGTGATACTAGATACAAAATACAAAATACACAAAAGAGGCGGTTACTAAACATGTAATCCACTTAGCAAGATAAGCGACGAAATCTGATATATGGGTCTGCAACGCTGTTATGCGTCCGCGCGATCTCTCCTGCAAGGAACTAAGGCACAACGGGGGTGAGTTGCCAACTCAGCGAATAAACTAACATCAAATAGTTGAAATTGTATGCATAAACGAAATAGCGACGAAACCTATGCATTATGTAGTCATGATATGTGATAGCATGTGAAACATGAATATGTCACTATGGTGCCTATATAGAAGAAAACGGAAATCTCATCAAGTATTCCAAAATTTTGGTCATATCCATACACTATCCTCAAATCCAGTGTCAAACATCGACACAAACCTTCAGTTCTAGCAGACATCGTTCTCCGAACGATCCTGATAACTAACAACATCGGTCGGGATCCTCTAGATATCCGCTGTGTTTCTCAAATTATTTCCGGTATCGAGTGTTCTCGCTAGGCTCCCCGTCTTAAATGTGGCTTTCCCACCCCTCGGTCTCGACCGGGTCTATCTTGTATCCGACTGTATACTCCCCCATTCAGTCCAGATAACGTAAAAATCCGTAACTATATAGCTCCCCCACTCGGTTCGGAATAAAATAAAATCAGAAAATATCAACTCATGGTGGACGTATCATATATATATCACAAGAAACCGTAAAGATATAACCATTTATATCTTATCGACTATGTCACGCGGTGAATTAAAACTCAAAACAACAGAAATCTCATAAAGCGACATTTCATGAATAAAAAGAATAATGACAAGGATATACAATATATATCAAACAATAGCAAATGATGAGTGACAACCGTCATTTAGGATACTAGCAGTGTACAATAGGATATATATGACATGGCAAGTTCTAAGTATAGACGTGGCATGTTAATTACCGATGGGGTATGGTGTAGCATGTAGGTATGTGCAGGTGCAACATAAACTCATCTGTAATAGTGCAAATGTCCTAGCAAGTATTTACCAATAGTGTTTAATATGTATGAATGTATACAATGCAATGCTAGGTCTAGTTATGCAAACAACATGAATGGAAAACAATTATAACAAATTATTGGTTTCGGGCGCTATACGCCATCCATACAATGTCCTCGGTAGAAATTTAGTCTACTCACCGGAACAAGTCACGGTCTACTCAGATCCCATCACTCCTTTTCCCTTTCCCGCGGCTTCCGAAGTCCCCACGGTCAATTCTAATATCGAAATAAAACTTTCGTATATAAGCGGCTAACTTCCGATATGACGAATATGTAAATTCTAAGTGAACTAACTTACGTACGTAAAATGTGTGATTATCGTGTGCTATACAGACCCAAAGCTAACTAGAGCTACCCCGAATCGTCGTATTTTGAGAAAACACTAAAATATGATACGCAATATCCGTATCATACGTTAAAATATCATAAAAAGTAAAGCAATTAGCTTCCAGATTTTTATACAGACTATCTTGGAAAAATCAAAGTATGCCTGAGACCTTAGATAACATACAGAGTGTTGGAGTTTCTTAGCACGACTACTAGGTTTTAGCAAGTATCGAGTATGCAATTTTAAAAATCTAGTGTGCTAAGGAACACTAACCTAGAATCGAACTAGAGAATTAGGGTTTTATAAAACATGTAAACAAACTTTAAACTAAGTGAACAAGGAATACAACCTTTGTAGACCGGTCTTTCACTTCTAAAGCTCCGTGTAGTAGTCTCTTAGCTCCAAGTAGTGGTCCCCGAACTCTTCTTAGGCTTTACTAGGCGAAAGGAACAAGCTTGCTTAAGGATCTTTGAGGCCGAAATGATCTACGTCGAAGAATCTCTAACTCAAGCTACTTCTTCACTAATTGAGGAATTAGTGAAGTAAACAACCTATACTAAATGTCTAGTTTGGTATAGGTTGATGAAGTAGGAATTTTGCTCAATTTTGAATTAATTTTCTACTTTTCTTTTTCACCTCACTCAAAAGCTAGAGAGCAAAGAAGGAGATGAAGAAGATGAACTAATGTGAACCCTTGGATGAGAAAATATCTCCAAGATATTTGTAGAGAGTTAACCATGGCTAAAGATAATGGTTGTGTTAATAAATATCTAGAGTAAAACAAAATTAGTGGACTAAGTCAAGGCTTCTACATGCTTCCACAAGCATCATTAGCCATGCTAATTTCCACCTAATTTTGATTTTTCCCTTAATAATAAATCACCCAAATTATCTTTGGTTTGGTGTGAGTCTCATACACCCATGTCCAATGTATCATCTAGCATGACACAAAAATAAATACATTAATATATATCTTATATATATTTATATGTATTTGCAGAAAAGAAATTCTTAAGTGAGCTAATATTAGTTAATATACATTAATATATCAAATAAATAATTATATATTAAATTATTAAATCAACACTTAATTTAATAATCTGGCTATATCACATACAACCGACTAATATCATTTATATGTATATCAAATATACATATAACAAATTATTGAATCAACACTTGATTCAATAATCCAGTTATATCACATATAACCTATATCGCGAGATTAGAATACTGTATCACATACACGCATTAATCTCGGTCCCGCACATATCACATATGTGCCCTACTTCATTTCGCTTGAGCTAGGAAATCTCTGTGTAGGACTCTAAAGACTCGTCAATAATCCAGCAGTAGGTAATGATCATATCAGTTACCCACAAGCCGTCAGCGGTACTAGCTGGGCGTAACGGATACCCGGGTATTGAGCGATCAGAAGATCAACAAGCAAGTGTTGGCTATAGTGCCCTCAAGTCAATTATTGGATCACAGGTACGTGATTGCAATGATTGAGGGAGGATCTATACCAGTTGAATAGTCTTACTAGAGATGATAGTATGCTATCTGGTTTGTCTTTATCATCGTGTACATGCTTCGGGTGACATTACAGATCACTATTACATGTTGATAGAGCCCATAGGATTCTTGCTTGACTACCAGCAGTATGATGGAGATCATATACGTGAGAGTTGGATGGTCTATAAGCACATCCTTAAAGTGTCCATAGTCGTGGGAGTTTCGAGACTGAGTATCGATACTCTAAGAGTAGACTAGTGTATACGGATCGAGACCCCGACGAGGGGCGGTGGCCGGTCTCACAAGCCATTGGTGTCAGTTGGTTCACCTAAGATGTATACAGGTGCTCATTGGGTTATGAGTACACCAGACGGACTCGCCGGAAACATGCTAGTTGGTATTATACCTATTGTCAGATAGCAGTTCCCAGGTGACATGTATACAGGTTAGTCTATCGACCTGAGATAGTCATTTGTCTCGTGTGAGTTCCCATTGTGCTTTGATTACTACCCTACCACGGCTCAAAGGTGTCGTGCAAACAGGTTTTAGTTGGGTACAGTCCCGAGCCATATGGAGGCAGTGAGCGGATCGTTGATCGCACGCTTTTGGCGTGTCGGATGTTCAAAGAATTTAAGTGTAACCGCGATCAGGACGGTGTCGCTTTGCAGCTAGCCGGTTGAGCACGGGTCGGTCTACAGGGAGATGGTGTTATCTTACCTTCTTGTCTTAGACGAGTCAATAAAGAATCTGTATGTTGTTTGATTCTAACCTATGTGTTTATTTGCAAGTATAAAGTTGTTAAGAAAAGATACGAGATTGTAAGCTAAAGAAATCCGTACTCAAAACCTTTGAGCCGAGTCTTGACCAATTGAAGCTAGAGCAATCGGCAACAACGTGGATTAGGGGATCTAAGCGCGGTATTCGTGGAATCCGGCTTATTTACCCTTGTCCTTCCGTTCTTGTCTCTTGCTTTCGCCTCCGGCCAAACCGAACGCAACTGGTCGCGGTTAGGAATCACCGTTACCTTGTCAGGGTAGGGTGCCTAACGGAGCGCTTGCGTAACGTTTGGGCGGAGTTCAAATGGAAAATAACGGGAAAAGGAAATGAGGAAAGAAGTGTTAACTTACAATACCGTATTAATTCTTAACAACGACGATAATTACAACATTCACAAAATGAACAAAAGAGAGCAAAAGAAAAGAACAAAGAAAAGAAAAGATTACAAGTAATTAAAGTGCATGGAATTAAATTGCAAATAATTAAAGACAAGGTAATAAAAAGCAAGTAATAAAAAGCGATAAAAAAGAATACGAAATTAGGACTCAAGACAAGCATGTGATCAATAGCCAACCCTTAAACTTGCAAGCTCAATGAAGAGGTTGCAAGATCAAGGGAAGAGTAGAGAACGCATGTGAAATGAAGTGCTAGTCCCGTGAGAAAATACGACCCTTGAGATCAATAACTAACCCTTAACCATTCAAGCTCAATGAAGAGGTTGAATGAGCAAGAGAAAGCAAAAATCTCAAGGGGAAGAAGAAACACAAGAGAATGATACAAAACCCTCATCTTCATTAATCTCCCACTCAAAAGCTCTCACTACAATTTCATGGAAAAAGAATGAAGAAGAAGAAGAAGAACTATACAAAAAAACTATAAAAGAGGCTACAAGAATGAACCCCTTGGCTTTGATCAGATCTGCTGTATTTATAGGCAGGAGAATGGAGTTCTAGGGCAACCACCAGACCCCAAATAAGATTACCAAAAAGCCCCTGAAAAACGACAGAACAGGCCACCGTACGGCCGCGTTTCCGCGGCCAATACCCCCTATTGGCCGCGGAAACGCGACAATGTTGGGGAGTTGGGCCTTGGGTTTTGGACTGGGTCCCTGATTGGATGTTTCCTGCTGTTTGGTACATATATTTTCTTATAATCTTTCCAGAATATTTTCAGAATTCTAAGTCCAAGATTGCTTTCTTTTCTTCACTTTTGACTTTATCTCTCCCTCGAGCTCCGCGCACCCATTGATTCTTGTGCAGCCCACCTCGTGCTCTGTGCTTGTCCCAGACATGAATGACAACTGTCACATGTCTTGTATCGGGAACCGGTACTCGGCACCGGACGGATATGGATGACCGGAACCCGGCTTTTATCTGCTGTGACAGATGTTCTGTATTTTGACGTAACTGTGGAGATTTTGTCTTGATTTACAATATTTGGAATGGAAACCTGTAATCTGTAAACATGTAACAAACACGGATTAAAAGAATCTACCTATAAACACACGAGCGTAAGAATGGGTGGTATAAAATGCAATATTCTGATATGAACAAATACCCCCAAACTTAACCTTTGCTCGTCCTGAGCAAAACCAATTATTCACAAAAATAAAATCCTAACCGCACTTTCGCAGGGAACGCGATTGCACTTAGCATGTGCAACATGCCGTTAAACCTCTAGGTGTCCCTAGTAGGAGGAGTGTTGTCTCCTGAGGGTTTTCCGCGGATTACACCCACAAAATCCGTTCAAGTTGGTTTTGTAAAATAACTACGATTCAAACCCTAAAGTTTTTGTTTCAGAAAATAACAATTCTATAATCCTAAGTCTAGACTATCAAACCTTTATTTTTCACACCTCGCTTCTTATTTAACTACAGTTTTTATATGTCTTTACGTGCAGTTCAATTAGTGTCGTTAAGTTCCAGAAGGATCGATTAAAGTCATCATGTCGCACAATAAAGCCCAGATAACAATTTTAAAAGGATCACGTAAGTTTTATAAAGAGTTAAGCATTTTTCAAGTTTCGTTTTCCAGTAAGGTTTCAACTTCAGAATTTCTATCTTCCTTAACAGGAAACTAAGTCGTATTTTTCACTCCACCTTTTTCTTGTTTTCATTTCATACACACCTCTGTGAACGTGCAATAGTCTTTATCATAGAATAAAACCTTCATATCTCCGTTAAAATTTTTTTTTTATAAAAAGCCTGTCTTTTATCAAGATTATTCTCACACAAAGAACCGTTAGGAATTTTAACTCGGAGAGAACACTTGCTTGACTTTGTTTTAAAACTGGACTTTCTAGGCTTCTTAGCGAGCTTTGGGCCAATGCACCCAAACCAGTTGGTTTTAGGGCATTAGGTGTAGAAAACACCCCAGCGGACTTAATTACTCAAGTTACCTAGGTCCAAAAACAAAAGACAGTTTGTCGTGAAAATCAGATGATTTAATACGAACGGAGATATAACCGGCAGTTCAAATATTTTTTGGATAAAAGACGTGTTTAGTGGGTTTGGTGTGTAATCATTCCAATCAAGTTTTAGATGGGTTATTTTTCATACTTAGCTCCAATTACGGCATCAATAACATTCCTTCATATTCGCTTTACTTCATAAACTATTCTTGACATTACTTATTTCAGAACAAACCTATTTGATCCTCAGAAAATCATTTATCTGTTTAAAAGTTTAAACATGAAAGACTTGTCATCTAATTCCCAAAATTCACGACACGTGTAGTGTGATGTAAAGACGTATATCAGCCATAGTTAACTTCAAAGGAGAGTTATCTTTCAGGTTTTCAAAATCTAAACATAAGATTTAGTTATTCCTATTTTTTCAAACAAAAACCGTCGAATGTTGAATCAGAGTTCTTCCACAATCTAACTTGACAAAAAGTTTTTATAATTTTTGGAAATTTTTCAGATTTTTATGGATTTTATGGATTTAATATGCAGATGCAAAATATACATATGAATGCGAAGGAAGAAAGCTTACCGAGCACACCCCCAAACTTAAACTTGACAGTGCCCTCACTGTCAGGCTATACCAAGAGGGTTAAAATTGCCGGCGCTTCCTAGAAACAAATTATATACAAAACAAAAAGGAAAACAAAAATATATACAAAAAAGTGTCCCCCCCAAACTTAAGTAAAACAGTGTTTCCACTGTTAAGCGATGAAGTTCAGGATTAGGGGGGAAAGAACAGTGTCAATCTATACAAGGCCTTACACAGGCCAAAAGTTAACACCAACCATTCAAAGATTTTATCATGGTAAAGCAGTGATTGGTGAAAGAAGGCGAAGAGGTAAGAAATGGAGAAAACGCGAGACCGTATGGAGATAGAAGCGGGATACGGTCTCGGTATATCAGAAGAAGAAGAATGGCGGAAGGGAAAAAGAAGTGGAATACGAACTTGGGGGTGTAAATGGAGTAAATAGATTAGCACAATTTGTGATGAGCGATGTGTAAACAATGATTGTGCTAATATATTTACCCGTCGAGAAATGGGGTCAAATCCCTCAAGATTCGTAAGAAACCATGGGTACGCCGAACTTGGTAAACCAGACATATGAAATGTAAGTGATACGGGTTCTTGCAAGGTCGGAACGATGGAAAGGATGGAGGGAAGTGGTTGAGGAAGGGTATCGGTTAAGGGTTCAGGAGGGTGTACACAGTCAGTGGAAGGATTAGGATGAATTGGAAAATCCGACTCATCAATTAAAACTGTTTCATCCTCAGTGCTATCCTCAATATTCTCCTCAAAATTCAGCTTATCCATGCAATTTTCATCAAAATCAAGACGCATATGGGGTTCGGGAAAAACAGTTAATAACTCGGGATGATGATTTGAAGAGACAAACTCAGCCAAATCTACGGGTTCATCATCCAAAATATCCCTAGCGTCAATATCCTCAATCAAGTGAAAATCAAAATTCTCTGACACCTCATCAAAAGCATGGATATTAATCGATTCTGGTTCTAAGATATAGGTGTAGAGGTCAAAAGGATTAGGTATGGTTTCACTTGGAAGGGACCCTTCACAATCGGGCAAATCAAACACTACGAAGTCGCACAACTCATTCATCATTCTATCTTCAACTGATAATTCATTTGGGACACTTGATATACTTTCAAAACAGGAGGTGTGGGATTCAATTTGGGATGGGTAGGTTTGATTTGGAAGGGGGTACATCTCACTCTCTCCACTCAAATTCACAGCCTGTCCTGCCGCCTCATCATACATTGAAAAAGTTGGAGCTAGTTGAAAACTAGCTACCGGGTCACTAGGTTGCATGAGGGCGGCCATGGACGCATTCAAATCCATCATCTGTTGGCTTGACGCTACCCTAAAATCTTCCAATGATTGTTCTAGACTAGACATAGGTTGTGAAGGGGTTTCAGTAAAAGATTCAAAGTTGTTTGGATACTGAAAACTCCCAAATGGCGGTTCTGATGCAATGTCTAGGGAAGGTGCAAAAGTAGGGTAGGATTGGTAGGAATTGAATGGCTGGACAGGAGCAGGATCAACATTTGGATAGGAAGGTGAATGGAATTGTTGATCCCAAGAATTTGAAGTGTTGAAAGGAGTGAAATATCGGCTACGGGATTGTTCAATTCGTTCAGCGATGGACAAAGGACGGCTTGCAGAAGGGGTATCAACATAAGCGGGTGCGGGAGGTTGAAAAGGTTGATACAAAGTGGAATGAGGAGTGCAAGTGTTTGTCCTAGACGCTGCTATTCGATCTTTCAGTGAAACTTTGGGCATGGAGGGGTCGTTCGATGTTCGGCCAAAGCAAGAACCGTATGAAGTAATGTCTGGTTGTGGGTACCAAAGTTCGGCAAGAGTTTTGCGAGGTGGGGTACCCATGATATGAAGAGAGAAAGGGAGAAAGGCAGAGAAAAGGAGAGGAAAAAGAATGTGATAATTTTTTTTTAATTTTTTTTAAAATATTAACAAAAGAATGAAGTATACACACAAAAAGAATATGGACAAAAATAATCACGACACAAAAAATACCACACACCTAATCGTTCTAGGGTTAACCTAGGTCAACTAGACCTGCTCCAGAACTTGATTGTCGAAGTAAAACTGTGTCGAGAAACAGGCTCAAGATACACTGATCACGAGGCCAGGTAAGTGCAGAGATAAGGGGAGGTTTTCCAACGCTTTCGCGAAGTTCTTTAATTAAATAACCCTTTCTCTTTTGGCGGTTTCGCCGTTAACACTTTCCTAGACACCCCGTAAACAATATACCGTTAAGCAAGCTTCTAAATACAGTTAACTTCTCCTAGTGAGCGCGAAGTCCTTAAGGCTTAAAGTCTAGTTTCTTTTAAATTTGTGCGGGTAAACGTTATGCTCAAGTTCGTGATTTGTGGGCCACGGAAAAGGTGATGAAATCATTTACCGTATGTTGTGGGGTTCGCTTGCCCTTAAGTCCGTATTAATGTATGCAATGCGCAATTCAAAAAATTCTTATAAAGAATCAAACAATCGTTTTTTAGTTTAAGCGCAGCGCTGCAACAAATACGGGTTAGTCAATTTTTAGCGTTTGCTAGCGAACTTGCAAAGAATCCTGCAAAAGAATAGTATATTGGAAGCGTCGGATTTGAGAAGAAGGTGTTAGTAAAGTACGTACCGTTTAAGTTTTGGGTTAGGAAACCCCCGTTGAATCAAATCCGGTAAGCTTGAAAAGTTCGCTTGAGCGGGTCAAACTACCCGGATCTTTGGCACTGTACTTCGTAATCACCTTAACCCACGCTTTGCTCCCCACAATCGCAGTTTGCAAACTTGCAAAAATCTGCACTCTTGCCCACAAAAATTATCAAAAAAAACAAAAAGTTTTTTTTTATATACAAAAAGAATATTAACCCGAATAACAAGAAAGAAAATACGCTACCGTCTCCCCGGCAACGGCGCCATTTGATCGCACGCTTTTGGCGTGTCGGATGTTCAAAGAATTTAAGTGTAACCGCGATCAGGACGGTGTCGCTTTGCAGCTAGCCGGTTGAGCACGGGTCGGTCCACAGGGAGATGGTGTTATCTTACCTTCTTGTCTTAGATGAGTCAATAAAGAATCTGTATGTTGTTTGATTCTAACCTATGTGTTTATTTGCAAGTATAAAGTTGTTAAGAAAAGATACGAGATTGTAAGCTAAAGAAATCCGTACTCAAAACCTTTGAGCCGAGTCTTGACCAATTGAAGCTAGAGTAATCGGCAACAACGTGGATTAGGGGATCTAAGCGCGGTATTCGTGGAATCCGGCTTATTTACCCTTGTCCTTCCGTTCTTGTCTCTTGCTTTCGCCTCCGGCCAAACCGAACGCAACCGGTCGCGGTTAGGAATCACCGTTACCTTGTCAGGGTAGGGTGCCTAACGGAGCGCTTGCGTAACGTTTGGGCGGAGTTCAAATGGAAAATAACGGGAAAAGGAAATGAGGAAAGAAGTGTTAACTTACAATACCGTATTAATTCTTAACAACGACGATAATTACAACATTCACAAAATGAACAAAAGAGAGCAAAAGAAAAGAACAAAGAAAAGAAAAGATTACAAGTAATTAAAGTGCATGGAATTAAATTGCAAATAATTAAAGACAAGGTAATAAAAAGCAAGTAATAAAAAGCGATAAAAAAGAATACGAAATTAGGACTCAAGACAAGCATGTGATCAATAGCCAACCTTTAAACTTGCAAGCTCAATGAAGAGGTTACAAGATCAAGGGAAGGGTAGAGAACGCATGTGAAATGAAGTGCTAGTCCCGTGAGAAAATACGACCCTTGAGATCAATAACTAACCCTTAACCATTCAAGCTCAATGAAGAGGTTGAATGAGCAAGAGAAAGCAAAAATCTCAAGGGGAAGAAGAAACACAAGAGAATGATACAAAACCCTCATCTTCATTAATCTCCCACTCAAAAGCTCTCACTACAATTTCATGGAAAAAGAATGAAGAAGAAGAAGAAGAACTATACAAAAAAACTACAAAAGAGGCTACAAGAATGAACCCCTTGGCTTTGATCAGATCTGCTGTATTTATAGGCAGGAGAATGGAGTTCTAGGGCAACCACCAGACCCCAAATAAGATTACCAAAAAGCCCCTGAAAAACGACAGAACGAGGCCACCGTACGGCCGCGTTTCCGCGGCCAATACCCCCTATTGGCCGCGGAAATGCGGCAATGTTGGGGAGTTGGGCCTTGGGTTTTGGACTGGGTCCCTGATTGGATGTTTCCTGCTGTTTGGTACATATATTTTCTTATAATCTTTCCAGAATATTTTCAGAATTCTAAGTCCAAGATTGCTTTCTTTTCTTCACTTTTGACTTTATCTCTCCCTCGAGCTCCGCGCACCCATTGATTCTTGTGCAGCCCACCTCGTGCTCTGTGCTTTTCCCAGACATGAATGACCACTTTCACATGTCTTGTATCGGGAACCGGTACTCGGCACTGGACGGATATGGATGACCGGAACCTGGCTTTTATCTGCTGTGACAGATGTTCTGTATTTTGACGTAACTGTGGAGATTTTGTCTTGATTTACAATATTTGGACTGGAAACCTGTAATCTGTAAACATGTAACAAACACGGATTAAAAGCACCTACCTATAAACACACGAGCATAAGAATGGGTGGTATAAAATGCAATATTCTGATATGAACAATCGTCAGGGGATTCGTCTCTCCCGGTATTGGGGGTTGATGTCGTGTAGTGCACGGATGGCCATCACCAGAAATTCTCGGCCGGAGTAGACGAGAATTACCGATCTAGGATCGGTAGTTTCTCAGTTGGTGATAGGTTTCATGCCGACACTAAATGTCGTGTTATTAGGGGTCTGACTTTATCCACCCCCTAGACTCGATATGCGATACTCATAGACGAACGGACCGGACTTTACGGATATTGTCACTGTCAGGCTCAGTATGGTTTCAGGATGAGTTCACTCGTCGGCCTCCCTTTCGCTCAATACCTGGGTAGCCATTACGTACAGCTAGTGCCACTGACGTGCTTACGGTTAAACCCATTGCCAGCGTATTGACGAGTCTTTAGAGTCCCACACAGAGGGTTTCCCTAGTTCAGGCGAAACGTTGTAGTGGCCGTATGGTTTTATGGCAGGGTTCAATCATATACGTGCACTTATGCACGGATCATGATCGGACGGATAATACTAATGGGCTTTGGTTTAAGCCGGATCATAGTATTATATTGTTGGATTAATTTAGTCTCGTTGTATTCGTATTCAGTCGGAATACGGATGCAGGTATGTATATACGGATGATGGGTATTCTTGTAATTCGTTACTAGTTTACTTTTGGAGTTACCATTTTCTTTTCTTCCAATTTAAACATTTAGTTTAATGTTTAAAATTGAGGTGTGAAATGTGAGATATTTTATTTGCATGGAAATTTTGTGCTGGGCTAATTTCGTGGGCATTGGTGTGGCTGTTGTTTTTTGGGTGAGGCTAATTTCATGACTCATGCTTTGGCATTGATCGTTTTTGTTTAGTGTTAGATATTTTGTGAGATCTTTTGGTGGCTTTTGATATTTTTGGGTTGAGATTTTTTTCATGTGATGCTTAATTGATTAACACCACCACAACAATTAACAAATCCACAGAGAACTTTTTCTTTACTCAGCCAATATTTCCTCACAAGCAATTTTCACGTGCTCACATTTTTCTTCACCTCTTGGCAACTTCATTCACTTCCACCCAAATTCTTGGGTGCATTGAGACAAAATATTCACACACTATCTCTACTTCACCTTGGATATCTAGGCTAGCAAACTGGATGCCCGAGTTGCTTCGGTTTTGAAGCGGGAGCCCGTATTACTAATCCTCGACGTGGATCGTCTTCGACGAGGGAGTCCGGAGAGCGAACTTGTTCGAGGCAGACGCGACGAGCTAAGGACAGAGGTTGAAGACCGAAGGACACGGATCGATCGGTATAACCTCTCTAAACTCCTTTTACAGTTAACTAGTATAGGGTCAATGGTTCGATCTGGGAATCAGGATCCGTTAGCGCCGGGTTTTAAAAAGTTTTAGTTCCGCGTTTGGCCACAGATTGATGGCCGGGGCACTGGCGTAACCCTACATGGTATCAGAGCCAACCCATTAACCGCATACTAGTTGTTTAGACGATGTTAAAGTATCGAAACCGAAATAACTCCAAATCAATACCAACTAGTATTCCATTCTCTGTCAATTTTTCCGAGTCTTCTAAAAATATTTTAGTAACTGCAGAAGACTACTAAGATGACCACTAGAAGATACCCCAAATACGAACCCATTCTAACAATTTTGACCCGGCCACATATGGAAAAATTTTGGCTTGGTCGGTCTTGAATTGGCTTCTGGGTTTGATATTTTGGGTGTGTACTAGTCTGTGGAATATTGGTTTAGTGGTATTGCTAGTTTAGCCCAGTTTGGATATGGTTTTATCTAGTTGTTTGGGGCTATTCGGGGTTATTTCGAAGTCGATATTTCTAACATTGTTTAAAGTTTTTAGTACATACATTTCTATCTGCGACCGTGAATATCATTAGATCGGTACAACTTGTCTAATTGCTATAGTTCTTTTAGACGGGTTTGCGAACGTGACATTCGCGTTGATGTTCTGTGTTGTGCCGTGTTGTTGCGGATTCGTCATGGTGGATAGCTTGGGTGCAATGATAGTACAGTTTAGTTTTATTTGTACATTTGATATCGTGGGGCGAGCGTCCGACATGTGGACTGCCTGCTTGTATATTATTTGTTTGGTGCACGACCGGGTTGAGGTCGATGTCACCGTTGTACATATTTTTCTTTTCTGTACTAGGATTACCCCACGTTGGAGTGCACGGATAGTCGGATTCTGGAGGGCAACGGGTCCATATCTCATGGCATTGAGAAGGAGGGGGCCTCACTCTAGAATTGGCGGGCTATTCGCCGCACTCGTAGGGGGTACAGGTTTACCCAAGGAGGGGTGCTCAACTTACCGGATTTCGTGAAGTGCTGGGTGGCCCATTCACTTTGATGAAGGGGGCTGCCTCGCTTATGATTTTGGCGGGTAACTTGCCGCACTCGTAGGGGTTTAGGTTTTCATTGCACAGGCTATCCACACGACCAGGGGAACGTCGGGTTTTACTTGCGGCTCAAAGGAAACCCGGGGCTCCCAGATTATCTGTATTGTTCTGTGATGCTTATTGCTTATCCGTGATGTTGCATTTATCACGCCCGGAGCGATTATTATATATTGTTATATATATACTAGTAGATGTTGTATATGTTTTGCACCCGTGCTAGTCCAGTCCCCGCTCTGTCGTTAGTTAAGTAACTTAACGGGTGATGACGGGACCTAGTGGCGAATGCAAATGGCATATACGTACATCATATTTTCGTTCTTTTGTGGTGTGATTAATTGATGGGACTGCGTTGATTCAGATCAATGCAAAGAAAGCAGACCTATTTGATGTTGTTGGAACAATTTTAAAAAGCTGTTATTACAAGGACATTCTCTTTTGTTTTGCACAGCGGTATTCGGTTATGAATATTCAGCACTTCATTCGACGAGGCAAGGGCCCAGATCCCTTCACCGGGAGTGACCCCTTAGGCAGAAGTTTGCGTCAGGGTAATAACTTCACTATAGTCGAATACTTTTTGCTTTGCACCGTGGTATTCAGTGAGAATATCCTGCACCTCATTCCACGAGGAAAGAGCCGAGATCCCTTCACCGGGAGTGACCTCTTTAGCAAAGGTTTTCGCCACTATATATTTATAAAAAGCTATCCGGTTCCTTCATTGATATCAAGTTCATTACGTTAAAGGTTTTGCGTTAAAAACCATTCATAGCCCTCCGTCATTTCAGACGGGTAGCACTTAGTATTCATGCTATGTTTGTTGGCCTTCGTCATGACATAGTGTATGGTAGCTATTTGTTACTTTTCTGTTGCATAGATAGATGCGTTGGTTTAGGACATTCGTACTACTATTTTGGCCTTCATCTAGGGTATGTACGGGTGTGTTCAAATTAACCTGGACAATGACGGGTAGAACTTGACATGTGACTTATGATATGTTGGCCTTCGTCAAGGTCATAAGAGCATGGGGTAGAAATCACATCGGGAGTTTCTAAAGAAACTGAAACTTACCAGGCATGCGCATACCCTCTGGAGTGTGATAACTTGAGTGGATTCCATCAGGTTATCATGCGATGATGGTTGGATCCCGATACCCACTGATGAGTTGGTTTACTCCTCGGGTGATTTTAGATGATCCTTACTAATTCTTCTTTTGGGTTTGGAGGAGAATTCGAGGATACAGTAGGAGACATCCTGATTAGATAAAGTGATTGATCATTCTGATCTAGATTAGAGTGCACCTGAGTGTTTCTTTTCTCTCTCTCTTTAGCAGCGGCCATGGCCCGACCCTAGACTATAACTCAGTTACCAAGTTAACCGAACCTTCTTAAAACACATTGACTTTTGGATTGTCAGAGTTGCATACCTCATTGCCACTCCTACTTTTACCCTTTGCTTTTCTCCGGAACATTCCGTATCACTACGAAGATCCACATTTATTGGATATGGCCATTGTATAGTTACATACGAACTCGAAGAAACTTGTTTCAGATTCGAGAATGGTTTCCGGTTCTGGAGAAATTGAATAGGACTATTCAGTTGTCTTTTCCTTTTTACCTTCTCTCAGGTTGCGAGGGCTCCTAGGATTAGGAGAGGGTACACCTATTGCGCTTATTGGATAGTCTTCTTCCAAACCATAGGCAGGTGCCAAAAGGTTGGGAAGGAAGAAAACCAATTAGCCTAAGTTGGGTGTACAGAAGGTAATAAGTAAAGACAAATAAAGGGATTAGAAAGAGGGCAAAGTAAAATGTGACTGCTATCATTCATGACCAAACCGTGTAGCTCATCGCCACTCCTACTTCGCCTTTGCATTTCTCCGGTTCAGGAGAAATAGAATAAGATTTATTCAGTTGTCTTTTATCTTTACCTTCTCTCAAGCTGCGAGTGCTCCTAAGATTAGGAGAGTACACCTATTACGCTTATTGGATAGTCTTCTTCCAAACCATAGGTTGGTGCCGAACGGTGGGGAAGGAAGAAAATCATTTAGCCTAAGGGTGGTGTACGAAAGGTAATGAGTAAAGACAAATAAAGGGATCTGGAGAGATGGCAAAGAAATATACGATTATAGTCATGAATCTGGATAATGGAAGAGGCATTAGTAGGAATACCCGGCTACCTCTTCGAAACATTTTCATGTTTCAGTTTCACTGTCCGTTGTTAATTGATAACTGATTTCCCAATTAGATCCTTACTCCAGGGTATGTATTTACCAGGTTTGATTCTCACATCTGTATTGTTTTACAGATGATGAGTGGGAGTAAGTTATTGGGAATTAGGTGATTACATCCTCCTTATATCTGAATTCATTGTAATTGGTGATATTTGAAGAAATCACCTGGGGTTTTGCCTGACGGCAAATATTTGATTTTGAATATCTGTTGTTATGCACTAATTTCAAACTAATATATCTGTACGTTTATTTTATAAAGTGAGATATAACTTTTTGAAATTATGTCCATGACATTTACCTATATCAGTTGATGATTGGGTAAGCAGCATTAAACAGCGGTGTAATTCTTCTTAACCATAGTACAGTTTTCAACCTACGACGCACAGGGTTTGAGTTATTCAACTCAGGGCACTTATACAAAGTATTGTATGTTGTCCAGTGTCCATTAGGACAGAGGGGTTGGTACTCGTACTATATTCTGTTTACTTGTAACTTCTCCAGTTTTAGACAAGTGTTTTGTAGAAATACAAGGTCTAAGTTTTGAGAAGTTATAGGTACAAGAATAAAGTAGAGAACCGTGTGTTGCAAGTTTCAAGATTCTTCAAGGTGATCGAAGATGTAGATACTTGTGTTTGGTATTCAGTTGATAGTAATGGTTTTGAGAACTTGCTTCTCTTTCAGGCTACTCATATTTGGATTCACTCCTAGTTGAGTAATGCTGATTGGCTCTCTCCATTTACTTAACATGCACTGTAGACAGCTGCATGATTTGAATCTGGTTCCAATTAAATCAGTGCCTATGTTTCTATATTGTATATAGAATGGTTCATATCTTAACGATGTTAAGGTATATGGGGTTGTCTGGCTTATGGTTAAAACCAGATTCTGGATAACTCAAGGCGCATTTCTGTAATTGAAGTTTGTAGATTATCCCAGGCTATGACGAAGGTTAACTTTCTACTATCTGGAAGATCAATAGTGATATTGTTCTTGACTCGCCACAGTTTTTGCAAAATGAACCTTTTCAGAAAACAGTAGTGAGAGTATGGTATAACTGGAAGTGATTCCAGAACCATAAACGATTACTGAAAATTTAATAGAACCTAAACATTCAATCGGGTTTGACATTCCATTAGCCACTCCGCAGATATGGTGGGTAACCTCAGGCGCCCGAGAGGTACTTCGGTATCCTCAAAGACAGTGACATGGAGGTTCTTGTTTATCCAGACTTGCCATTACTGCTGTTCTAGACTATGAGACCCAGCAGGAGGATGAGTATAGCGTCATTCTAAACTAGCTTTAGAAGTGCACGTGTATATGACTCTGCCAGAGGGTTGTTGTAGTCAGTGGGAGCAGCGGAAGCATAGTGGACAAGTAGCTTATGTCTATTTATAGACTAAAGCAAGTATAGCGGAGATAGATCATCTATTTTTGATGTGACAGTCATAGTCTTTGACTTCATCAGAATAAGAGATGGATCTGTTAAGAAGGTAGTAGGGTGTGATGTCTTGGTATTTGGATGATATACACTTTGTAGGAAGTGAAATTCCTACACTACAATCGGTTATACCGTGGTTGTCACACAGTGGTTTCTCCACATAGGATATGGATATTATATAAGGCATTCTGGTTATTAGATCTATGGTTTTAGATCTAGATTTGGATAGTTTCCCAATCTGGGTACTTAGACAGTATTCTAAAGGTATTTTAGAATGGACGACTCCTGGCATGGTGGTGTACCTGCAGGTGATGGAGTCACCATCTTTGAAGCTGTCTTACAGACTAAAGGGGAGAGGGATGTGCATGATTGGCATATCACTTGCTTAGGCAATTGAGTCAATCATGAGATGTCAAGTACCACACCAAATGTTGTTTTTGCACAAGATGCAATAAGTTGATATATTATTCCAATCCTGGAGAAACGTTCGGAAGCAGTTTATGAACATAAGTGGATGTTCTGAGGATTTGGTAACGACTGCCTCTTTCGGGAGACAGTTATCATTCCAGGCTTCCAAGGTGACCTAGATGACAGAGTGACTGTTAGAGTTGTAGTTTTTCCCTCTTAACGAGGGGCAGTAGTTTGGACAGGTGGTCCAAGCGGATACTGAGGGAGGCATGGCGTAGGATATTGATTAAATTCAGTTGACGATACAGTCTACAAAGTTTACTGGATTTGGAGTTCATTTGTGAACTGGGTCCCATCAGATATCCAGACATATTCTAAGATAGGTATTGCTCATTTCGGGAGATGGCTTTCTCCGCGAACTTCAGATAAAGAGAGACATAGAAAGAGACATTGGAGCGGATCCACTAACTGAGGTTATTTCTCGAACGTAATAGTTTTACAAACGAACTTTGTGAAACTGATTAGTAGAGAAGTTGGGTGTTTGGTATCACACGGGCTGTGAGTATGCGACATCGCAATAATTATCCTTAAGTGCAAGTGGGAGATTGTTGGCTATAGTGCCCTCAAGTCAATTAATGGATCACATGCACGTGATTGCAATGATTGAGGGAGGACCTATACCGGTAGAACAATCTTACTCGAGATGATAGTATGCTATTTGGTCTATCTTTATCATCGTGTACATGCTTCAGGTGATATTACAGATCACTATTACATGTTGATAGAGCCCATAAGATTCTTTCTTGACTACCAGCAGTATGATGGCGATCATATACGTGAGAGTTGGGTGGTCTATAAGCACATCCTTAAAGTGTCCCTAGTCGTGGGAGTTTCGAGACTGGGCATCGATACTCCAAGAGTAGACTAGTGTATACAGATCGAGACCCCGACGAGGGGCGGTGGCCGGTCTCACAAGCCATTGGTGTCAGTTGGTTCACCTAAGATGTATACAAGTGCTCATTGGGTTATGAGTACACCGGATGGACTCGCCGGGAACATGCTAGTTGGTATTATACCTATTGTCAGATAGCAGTTCCCAGGTGACATGTGTACAGGTTAGTCTATCGACCTGAGATCATCATTTGTCTCGTGTGAGTTCCCACTGTGCTTTGATTACTACCCTACCACGGCTCAAAGGAGTCGTGCAAACAGGTTTTAGTTGGGTACAGTCCCGAGCCATATGGAGGTAGTGAGCGGATCGTCGGGGGATTCGTCTCTCCCGGTATTGGGGGTTGATGTCGCGGAGTGCACGGATGGCCATCACCAGAAATCCTCGGCCGGGGTAGACGAATTACCGATCTAGGATCGGTAGTTTTTTAGTTGGTGATAGGTTTCATGCCGACACTAAATATCGTGTTATTAGGGGTCTGACTTTATCCACCCCCTAGACTCGATATGCGATACTCATAGGCGAACGGACCGGACTGTACGAATATTGTCACTGTCAGGCTCAGTAGGGTTTCAGGATGAGTTTGCTCGTCGGCCTCCCTTTCGCTCAATACCTGGGTAGCCGTTACTTACAGCTAGTGCCACTGACGTGCTTACGGTTAAACCCACTGCCAACGTATTGACGAGTCTTTAGAGTCCCACACAGAGGGTTTCCCTAGTTCAGGAGAAACGTTGTAGAGGCCGTATGGTTTTATGGCAGGGTTCAATCATATACGTGCACTTATGCACGGACCATGATCGGACGAATAATACTAATGGGCTTTGGTTTAAGCCGGATCATAGTATTATATTGTTGGATTAATTTAGTCTCGTTGTATTCGTATTCAGTCGGAATACGGATGCAGGTATGTATATACGGATGATGGGTATTCTTGTAATTCGTTACCAGTTTACTTTTGGAGTTACCATTTTCTTTTCTTCCAATTTAAACATTTAGTTTAATGTTTAAAATTGAGGTGTGAAATGTGAGATATTTTATTTGCATGGAAATTTTGTGCTGGGCTAATTTCGTGGGCATTGGTGTGGCTGTTGTTTTCTGGGTAAGACTAATTTCATGACTCATGCTTTGGCATTGATTGTTTTTGTTTAATGTTAGATATTTAGTGAGATCTTTTGGTGGCTGTTGATATTTTTGGGCTGAGATTTTTTTCATGTGATGCATCATTGATTAACACCACTACAACAATTAACAAATCCACAGAGAACTTTTTCTTTGCTCAGCCAATATTTCCTCACAAGCAATTTTCATGTGCTCACATTTTTCTTCACCTCTTGGCAACTTCATTCACCTCCACCCAAATTCTTGAGTGCATTGAGACAAAGTATTCACACACTATCTCTACTTCACCTTGGGTATCTAGGCTAGCAAACTGAATGCCCGAATTGCTTCGGTTTTGAAGCGGGAGCCCGTATTACTAATCCTCGACGTGGATCATCTTCGACGAGGGAGACCGGAGAGCGAACTTGTTCGAGGCAGCTGCGATGAGTTAAGGACAGAGCTTGAAGACCGAAAGACACGGATCGATCGGTATAACCTCTCTAAACTCCTTTTATAGTTAACTAGTATAGGGTTAATAGTTCGATCCGGAAATCAGGTTCCGTTAACGCCGGGTTTTAAAAAGTTTTTGTTCCGTGTTTGGCCACGGATTGATGGCCGAGGCGCTGGCGTAACCCTACAACAAGCTTGTCCTAACTCCCGTGAATCCAGTAAGTAACACTACAGTATAGTCCGGTCTCTTCGTCTGATATGTCGCATATCGAGTCTGGGGGTGGTAAACTTCAGACCCCAATAATTTGATAAGTCATGCCGATGTGAGGCTCATAACGGGTCAAGAAACTACTGATAACACTTACCAGTAAATCTCAGCATCAGCCATGGCCAAGGACTTCCTGTTATAGCCAATAAAGAATAGCGCAACATCAACTCCCAATACCGGGACAGACGAAACCCTTCCTATCGCTCATTGCCTCCATATGACTCGGGATTGTACCCAAAATCCATCTGTTTGCATGCTCTCTTGAGCATGGTAGGGAGGAAATCAAAGCACATTGGGAATCACACAAGACTCTATGACGATCTCGGGTCTACAGACTAACCTGTACCAGTGTCACCAGAGAACTGCTATCTGATGATAGGTATAATACCATCTAGGAGTTCTCGGCGAGTCCTGTTTGGTGTACCCATTCTCCAATGAGCACCTGTGTACAATCTTTGATGTCAAACACCAATGGCCGTGGGATCAACCATCGCCCCATACAGGGTCAAGAAACGTACACACTAGTCTATTCTGGAATATCGATACCCTATCTCGATACTCACTCGACTAGGAACAATTAAAGGATGAACTTGTGGACCACCCTGACCCCACTAGTATAATCTGCATCATAGTCCTGGTAGTCAAGTACACATCCTGAGGGCCTTATCAACATATAACGGAGAGACAGTATAATGATACAAGTGTACATGTTAAGATAAAGAGCAACCAGATAGCATACTATCATGTCGAGCAAGAAATTCCTCTATATATATGTCTAAGCATCCATTATAATATACAATCATGTACAATAATGGCCTCTAGGGCATACATATAACTAACAATCTCCCACTTTCACTAAGGCCAATTGTTGTAGTATCTCATACCCAACATCCCGAAAAGTCTCTCAAATGGCCTTCGTGAGTGGATCCACCGTGTTATTCTTCATGTCAACTCTCCTGACCTCGATCTTCCGGAGATCAACTATCTCCCAGATCAGGTGATACCGCCTAAGAATATGGCTAGATCACTGATGGGGCATGGGTTCCTTGTCTAAAGCTACAGCTCCATTGTTATCACAATACAAAGGTATTGGATGCTCAATGGATGGAACTACACCAAGTTCAGCAATGAACTTCTTCATCTAGACAACCTCTTTGGCGGCATCGTCGGCAGCGATGTATTCAGCCTCCATCGTTGAGTCTTCCACGGTATCTTGCTTGGAACTCTTCCAACATACCGCCCCTCCATCGAGGGTGAAGAAAAAACCCGAGACCGACTTAGTGTCGTCCTTATCACTCTGGAAGCTTGAATCGGTAAAGGACTCCACTTGGAGTTCATCGTTACCATACACCAAGAACATTTCTTTAGTCCTTCTCAAGTACATAAAAATGTTTTTCACAGCTGTCTAGTGATTCTCCCCAGGATCCGATTGATACCTGCTTACAACACTAAGTGCGTAAGTTACATCCGGTCTGGTACATAATATCGCATACATGATAGACCCGACTGCCGAAGCATAGGGTATCCCTTGCATGCGAGCCCTCTCTAAATCAGTCTTGGGGGACATCTCTTTGGAGAGAGTGATTCCTGAGATCGTGGATAAATTTCCACGCTTGGAATCTTCCATACTAAACCTCTTTATTATGGTGTCAATGTACCTGGATTGGGACAATCCCAACTGAAAGCCTACCCTAGCACCAGCAATGGGTCCAAGAGGCATTAAGCATGCCAAATTCAAATTTTATGGCGCTAAGCTAAACTATCCAAGATCGTTAGCTAGTTGATTAGGGTTTAAGTTTGATATCTAGAAAACTATCAGAAGTGAAAGATGGCTATACGCTCGTAGATCGAGTTCTTCACTTCACATGCTCCGTGTAGTAGTCCCGCGACTCCACTAGGCTCTACTTGAGGCTTTGGACGAGCTTCCTCTGATGACCTTCGTGCCGAAGATGATCCACGCGAATTCCCTCCAACCCAAGCTACCTCTACACTAAACTCTTTAGCGTAGGAAACACGCTACACTCGATCGCTAGTCAAGTGTAGGATGGTGAAGTAGGGGATGTTTAAAACTCACAAGTTTGTGTTCAAGCTTCATGATTCACATCACATGTGAGGGATGAAGCTGGAACCATGACATTGAGGAAGAAGAAGAAGCTAGAGAGCAATTATGGGAGAAACTCAAGAAAATGGCTAAGTGTTTTTTTAATGAGACTAGAATGAATGGCAACTCTTGACCCCCACTCATTCAAGCATGGAATTTTGCAATATAAAATTCCAACCATGCTTGAATAGTGAGTCAAGATGAATAAACAAATAATAAAGCCCATGCTTGCAACCATGCTCTCATTTTCCACCTCATTTCTATTTTTCTCAAAAATAGAAATCATGCCATGCTACATATATATATATATATATATATATATATATATTAATACATATAAGAAAATATTTAGTGAGCTAATGATATTAGTTAAGATATAATTATATCACATATAATATATATCATATTATTAAATCAACACTTGATTTAATAATCCGGTTATATCACATATGACCCAATAATATCATTTATCTGTATATCATATTATCAAATCAACACTTGATTCAACAATCTGGTTATATCACATATAACCGAACCGATAACAGATAATTGCCAGATTACAATACGGTATCACATACACGTATTTAATTAGGCCCACACACATATCACATATGTGTCCTATTTCATTTCGCCTGAACCAGAAAACTTCTGTGTGGGACTCTAAAGATTTGTCAATACGCCAGCAGTAGGTGATGATCACATCAGTCACCTACAAGCCGTCAGCGGTACTAGCTGGACGTAACGGTTACCCGGGTATTGAGCGATATGAAGATCAACAAGCAAGCTTGTACATAGTCTCCATGAAGCCTATCACTAACACTACTGTACAGTCCGGTCTCTTCGTCTGATATGTCGCATATCATGTCTAAGGGTGGTAAACGTCAGTCCCCTGTAACGTGATAAGTTATGTCGATGTCTGGCCTATAACGGTTTGAGAAACTACTGATAACACTTATCAGTAAATCTCGGCAGCAGCCCTTGCCAGGGACTTCCAGTTATAGCCAATCGAGTATAGCGCAACATCAACCCCCAATACCGGGAGAGACGAAACCCCTCCTATCGCTCATTGCCTCCATGTGACTCGGGACTGTACCCATAATCCACCTGTTTGCACAACTCCTCTTGAGCGTGGTAGGGAGGAAATCAAAGCACAGTGGGAGCCACACAAGACTCTATGATGATCTCGGGTTTACAGACTAACCTGTACCAGTGTCACCAGAGGACTGCTATCTGACGATAGGTATACTACCACATAGGAGTCCTCGGCGAGTCCTATTCGCTTTACCCATTCTCCAATGAGCACCTGTGTACAATCTTTAGTGTCACACACCAATGGTTGTGGGATCAACCATCGCCCTCTAAAGGACAAGAAACATACACACTAGTCTACTCTGGAATATCGATGCCCTAGTCTCGATATTCCCACGACTAGGAATTGATTAAAGGATGTACTTATGGACCACCCTGGCCCCACTAGTATGATCTCATCATAATCCTGGTAGTCAAGTACATATCCTAAGGGCTTTATCAACATGTTGTTAGTTGTATGTATGCCCTAGAGGCCAGTATTGTACAGATGATGTATATTATTGGATGCTTAGACATATATAGAGAGGACTTTCTTGCTCGATATGATAGTATGCTATCTGGTTGCTCTTTATCTTAACATGTATACTTGTATCTTAATACTGTCTTATAGTTACATGTTGGTAAAGCCCTTAGGATGTGTACTTGACTACCAGGAGTATGATGTAGATCATACTAGTGGGGCCATGATATTCCATAAGTACATCCTTTAATGTCCCTAGTCGTGGGTATATCGAGACGGGGCATCGATATACCAGAGTAGACTAGCGTATACGCTTCTCGACCCATGAGATGGGCGATGGATGATCCCATATCCATTAATGTTTGACATCAGAGATGGTATTCGGATGCTCAGTGGAGACTGGGTACACTGGACGGACTCGCTGAGAACTCCCAGATTGTATTATACCTCACGTCAGATGGCAGTTCTCAGGTGACACTTGTACATGTTAGTCTATAGACCCGAGATCGTCATAGAGTCTTGTGTGATTCCCACTGTGCTTTGATTTCCACCTTACCACGTCCAAGAGGGCAAGCAAAACTGTGGTTTTTGGGTACAGTCTCGAGTCACTTGGAGGCGGTAAGCGATAGGAGGGGTTTCGTCTCTCCCGGTATTGGGAGTTGATGTTGCGCTGTGCTCGATTAGTCATAACAGGGAAGTCCCTAGCCAAGGCTGTATTAGAGATTACTGGTAAGTGTTAACAGTAGTTTCTCGATCCGTTATGAGCCTCACATCGGCATGACTTATCGGTTATTGGGGTCTGATGTTTACCACCCCTAGACCTGATATGCGACATATCAGACGAGGAGACCGGACTGTACGACAAGTGTTACCGTCAGGCTTTTACAGGAGTTGGAGCGGGCTTGCTTGCTGATCTTCTGATCGCTCAATACCCGGGTAGCCGTTACGTCCAGCTAGTATCGCTGATAGCTTGTGGGTGCTTGATGTGATCATCACCTACTGCCGGCGTATTGACGAGTCTTTAGAGTCCTACATAGAGGTTTTTACTGGCTCAGGCAAAACGAAATAGGGGCACGTATGTGATATGTGCAGGACCGAGAATAATGCGTGTATGTGATACCGTATTCTATTCTCATGACTTTTTGTATCGGTCGGTTATATGTGATATAGCCGGGTTATCGAATCAAGTATTGATTCGATAATTCGATACATTGGATGTTAGTCGGTTATATGAGATATAACCGGATTATTGAGTCAAGTGTTGATTTAATAATTTAGTGTATAATTGTATATTTGATATACTAATTGTTAGTTATATGTATGCCCTAGAGGCCATTACTGTATATACGATGTATATTGTAGTGGATGCTTGGACATATATAGGGAGGACTTTCTTGCTCGATATGATAGTACGCTATCTGGTTGCTCTTTATCTTAATATGTACTCTGATTGTCTCTATTTTACATGTTGATAAAGCTCTTAGGATAAGTACTTGACTACCAGGACTATGATGCAGATCATACTAGTGGGGATAAAGTAGTCGCCAAGTACATCTTTCAAATGTTCCTAGTTGTGGGAGTACCGAGACAGGGCATTGATACTCCAGAGTAGACTAGCGTATGCGCTTGTTGACCTGTATGATGGGTGATGGATGATCCCATATCCATTGGTGTTTGACATCAGAGAAGGTATACGGGTGCTCAGTAGAGTCTGGGTACACTGGACGGACTCTCCAAGAACTCCCAGATGGTATTATACCTCACGTCAGATGGCAGTTCTCTGGTGACTCTAGTATAGGTTAGTCTGTAGACCCGAGATTGTCATATAGTCTTGTGTGATTCCCACTGTGCTTTGATTTCCATCATACCACGTCCAATGGGGCATGCAAAATGGTGGCTTTTGCGTACAGTCCCGAATCACATGGAGACAATGAGCGATAGGAGGGGATTCGTCTCTCCCGGTATAGGGAGTTGATGTTGTGCTGTGTTCGATTGGCTATAACTGGAAGTCCCTGGCCAGGGCTGATATAGAGATTTACTGGTAGGTGTTACCAGTAGTTTCTCAACCTGTTATGAGCCTCACATCGACACAACTTATCGGTTACTAGGGTCTGACGTATACCACCCCTAGACTAGATATGCAACATATTAGACGGAGGGACCGGACTGTACGGGAGTGTTACTGATTGGATTCGCTGGAGAAAGTACAGGCTTTCTTGTTGATCTTCTGATCGCTCAATACCCGGGTGGCCGTTACGTTTAGCAGACCACTTGCGCCTTGTGGGTGTTTGATATGATCATCACCTACTGCCGGAGTATTGACGAGTCTTTAGAGTCCTACACAGAGGTTTCCTGGCTCAAGCGAGACGGAGTAGGAGCACATATATGATATGTGCGGGAACGAGATTAATACGAGTATGTGATACCGCATTATATTCTCGCTATGTGTGACATGATTGGTTATATGTGATATAGCCGAGTTATCGGATCGAGCGTTGATTCGATAAGATGTTGCATTTGATATTAGTCGGTTATATGTGATATAGCCGGATTATTAAATCAAGAGTTGATTTGATTATTTAATGTATAATTATATATTTGATATATTATAATACATTAACTAATATTTAGCTCAATATTGCTTTCTTTTCTCACATAATGTGCACATTGTATATATATATACGCGATATGTACATTTGTGTACATGGATTGTGTCATGTTTGATGATACATACAAGATGGGTGTATGAGATTAACACAATGCTAGGGTTAAGTTAGGGTTTCTATTTATGTTAAGCTAATTCAAAAGATATTGAGTTTGTTATGATAAAGGTTGCATAAAAGCTTATGGATAAGCTTTGACAAAGTCAACCCTTTTGTCTAGTTTAAGATATTTATCAAACCCAACCTTTAACCATAGCCATGAGTTAATTCTCTACATGGGTTAGCCATGAGGGCTTAACTCAACCATGGGTGCAATAATTCATATGGATGAATTATTCACAAGTCTTCTTCTTCTTCTTCAAGCTCCATGAAAAAGCTTGCTATCTCTAATGGAGTTTTGAGAAAAAGTGTGAGAAAATCAATTATAAAGTGAGCCCACCTCCTACTTCTTCATCCTCTACCACTTGCCATGTAGTAGAGTGTGTTCTCTTCACAAAGTTCATGACCTAGTGAAGGAATAGCTTGATTCAGTGTCTCCTCGACGTAGATCATCTTCGGCCTCGAAGTCATCGAAGCAAGCACGTTCGTTTCTTCACGGGAGCCTCTCTAGAGTCCGGACGATCGTGATCGCAGCGAAGGGACTACTATACGGAGCTATTGAAGTGAAGGACCGGACTACAAAGGTTGTAATCCTAAACTCTTAGAAGTAAAGTTGTTTACTTGCTTATTGTTTTCGCCTAATCTCTAGTAAAGATCTTGGTTAGGGTTGTTCGGCGCGTCTAAATTTTAAATCGGGCATGGTTGATGCCTTGTGGACCCTTGTGAGAGTGCCTAGTAACCCTACAGTGGTATCAGAGCCAAGCTAGAGCATTAGGTGACGTGTATACGAAGTCAAAAGTTCGATCGAACCCCGAAACGTCGAAATGACCCCCTCTCTGGAAATTTTGTAAAAATGTGTTTTTTATGCATTAAAAATACTCAAAAATATCAGCAGGGAATTATAAGAATTAGCATGAAATACGAGCCCAAAATACCATGAAGTCTCCGCGGAACCGCGGCAGGAACCTGCTTCCCGCGGCGGTTCCGCGGCCGAACTTTGGTTTTGTGGACACGTGTCTTCAGAGTACATCCGTAGGTACTTGTACATGATTCTGGGTATTTTTAATCTTACTCAAGTGTTGAGTGTTCTGGGGATTATTTTGTAATCGTTGATTCGATCGGAAAGTCTAATTTCGTTATGTTTTCCAGATAATTTAGAAAGTATTAAAAAGTTCGAACGGATATCAATAACTCACTTTTTCCACTGCCGGAAAATTTCCAAGCGTTGGATTTTTCCGTAGTTTAAGAATGTTCTAAGTCGTGCAAGTAATGCGGTGGACTCTCTAGAAGAACACAAACCTTAACTCGATTATGTGACCGTCTGAATTGCCTCAAAACCTTAGGGTTTGTGGCAGTACGGCGTTGCCACATGTGAGGCGTTGGTTTGACCCTTCTACGGCTGGACCACTGGTACTGTGGCATGTGATGGATGTTTTTAAGCTAATTTCAAGTGTTGAGGACAATTGGGAAATCTTGGGTGTTTGTTTATTCGTTCGGAAAGTTTAACATTGTCTATTTATCTGGAATGTGATACAATATTTGGAATCCACAAGTAGTTATGAGATAAATAATTTGAATGTTATAAACCTAGCAGTTCAGTCGCAGATGATCGGTTGCCACGGGATTTTGATGCGATCAAAAGTCCGTTGCAATCACGTAAAGTACGCAGATACTCGCAGGGTAAACTTAATAGACAGCCACGCCCCATAGCCCTGACCAAGTGACTGTAGGAGAACCCCGTCGCCAAAAGCATTCGTTCGGGTGCTCGCGGCAGCGGTGTTCCGCCTTAGTGCACTTTGTCGACGGCATCGGGGGTGCGGCCGTCTACTAAAGTTTGCGACGAGCATTTGATCAGGATGTTGGGAATATTGTTGAATTGCCCGACTAGATATTGAAAAGTGTTTTCGAGATCGAGACTAAAATGCGGGGTTTATAATTGTTAGGCATGAGATGTCTAAGGAATTCATCTGGTTAGGCATGCGATGTCTAAGGAGGTTGCGGATTCCAACTGTTGTAGTTTTACACTTTCTTTTCTGCGACCATAAGTGTAATATGTGGTGTATCGCTGATTTCGTTGCTATACATCAACGACAATTGGGATACGCATATTTACTTACGTTGATGATATGTGATATTATATGTTGCTGTGATATGTTATATTGGATCGTCGTGTTTGAATAGCCATGGGTTTTATGTGAGATGAGAGTTTTTCTTTTTCATTCATGTAAAATTCATTTGTATGTAATATTCTTTTCTTGGGGCACTTCCGGGCTGAGGTTGATGTCACCATTGCATATTATTTACTTTTCCGCATTAGGTAGACCCAAGGTGGGGAGCACAAGTAACCGGGTTCTAGGGTCCAGTGGGAGACCATCTCGAGGAGTCGAGATCGGGTCTCCTAACTCTAGAACTGGCAGGGTTGCTTGCCGCTTTCGTAGGGGTCTAGGGATGTGGGTTTGGCTATTCATCACGACCGTGGAATCCGCGTTTTATACAGGCTCGCATAAAACACAGAAATCCTAGTATATCCAATATTTCATATATGTTCTTCTGCTGCAATGTTCTGTGATAAGATCATATTACTGCCTGAGACGAATGTTTATATTATATATATGAGATATATGTTATATTGCAGATTTCGTTTCAAATGTGATGCTTGTGAAGTATAATAAAATGGGACTTCATTAATGAGATTAATGAAACTAAAAGAAACCTAAAGATGTTATAGAAACTTGTCTCAAAAACTGGTACCTCTAGTTCTTGCTTTGCATAGCGGTGTTCCTTGTAGAACATCCAGCACCTTATTCGATAAGGAAAGAGCCGAGATCCCTTCACCGGAAGTGACCTCTTTAGCGAAACTAGCAGATGCTACAAACTCGGTTTGTCTTTTGATTGTTTCTATAGTTTTTGCTTTGCATAGTGGTATTTGTGAAATATCCTGCATCTTATTCGATGAGGAAAGAGCCGACGATCCCTTCACCGGGAGTGACTTCTTTAGCAAAACTAGAAAAGCCTAAAAAACACTTCATTTAAAATCACTCGATTCTATAACGATATCAAGTTCATTACGCAAAAGGTTTTCATAAAAAACCTGTCGTAGCCCTCCGTCATTTTAGGAAGTAGAGTACTTAGTATTCGTGCTGTGTATGTCGACTTTAGTTGAGGCGTAGTGTACGGTAGCTAAGTGATGTCTTCCTACACAGCATATGATGCGATTAGTTAGGACATTCATGTGATTATGTCGACCATAGTTGAGAGTCATGTAGGGTGGGTCTAATTAATCATGAAATGACGGGTAAAACTTGACTAGTGCTTATGATATGTTGACCTTAGTTAAGGTCATAAGTACTAGGGGTAAAATATTATTGGGAATTTCAAGTGTTGAAATTTGCAATAAGATTGCATACCTTCTCTGAGATAGTTGGATCCCGATACCCGCTGCGAGTAAGAGTTACTCCTGGGAGAGTTTTACACATTACAATTAGCCGATCAAGTAGGTGTCTAGAAAGGTGTTAACAGGGTTACGCCCCTGGGAAAACGATGTTTACTTTAATTAGGTCCTTGCGAAAGCACGAGGAACCTCCCTCAAAGTACCGGCACTAGCCTGGCTGAAAGATTGGCGAACTTGTAGAGTGTAATTAATCCCGGCTAGTCTTTCCTTTTAGGGTTTGAAGGAATATTTGACTAAAACAGTGGGAACCATCCTGATTAGATAAATTGATAACAAATCTAATCTTGTAAAATCGCACGCTGAGTGTTTTCTTCTCTCTCTCTCCTGGTTGCGACTATGTCACGCCTTAATCAAGATAATAATACGGATGTATTGACCGAACCCGCTTGTTGTACTGCGCTAAGGAACGTTAGTCCCGCTCCAACTTATAATTGTTATAAGACCGAGCAGGAAAATAGGGGATTACCAGAATTCCCGTGCCGCCCAAACGAAGAAAGTGCATGCTGATGCATCTTCTTTGGGTGTGTTCATTACAGAGAACTGTTTCTCGGTATCTTTTACGTCCTGGGTATGAGATACCGGATCAGGATCCTACATATGTAATTTTTTACATGGGCTACAGATAGGTAGAGAACTGAGAAAGGGTGATAAGTTTTATGAGATAGAAACGGTGCAAGTGTTGAAACCAAGTCTGTTGGTAGTTATCACCTTGTATTACCAGAATACATTAATTCTGAACGAATGTTATTAGATACCGAACCTGATATACAACATCATATCAGTCTCTTTATTTAATAAAGAAGGATATAATTTTGTATTGTTGGATAATATTTTGAACATTTCCTATATCAAGAGTTGATCGGTTCAGGCACGTTATCTAAAAGCATAGACGTTCTAAATCCAACTACAGTTCTTAACGTACAGAATACACACAAGAGGAAGAGTTCAGAAATGAACGGATCCTTCTTGAGGTATTGTAGACTAGGTCATATCAATGCGACCTGACTTGCTGAAGTTACATTTAGATGCATATTTAAATCTTTTTGAATTTACATCTTGTGAAACTTGCCGGTCATGTCACAAAGATAAGATGACCACAGCTCTGTTTATTGGAAACAGAGAAAGAGTTAGTGAACTCTTGGGATTGATACATGATGATATATGTAAGGTCCCCTGTCTACACATGCCAAGACCGATTTTTTGTACTTCATTACATTCACTGATGATCTCTCAAGATTCAGACATATGTTCCTGTTGAAACACAAGTCCGAAACTTTTGAGATAATCACAGAATATAAGTTAGAAGTAGAGAACCAAAAATGGTTAAAAGTATTATGTCCTTTGATGAGATCAAGGAGGAGAATACTTGAGCACGGGATTCCTGGACTATTCTAAAGGAGAATAAGATTCTCTCTCAGCATTACTCCTCCGTATACACCACAGCACCTCGGTGTATCGGGGTGGAGCAATCACACCCTATTTGATATGGTGTGCTCTATGATGAGTACTACTGAGTTTCCTATTTCCTTTTGGGAGTTATGCACTTGAGAAGCTGCATACCTATTGAATAGGGTTCCAATCAAATCAGGTGGTTACCACTTCATATGTGATATGGTATGGAAAGAGCCCATCTCTTAAGGACATTAAGATTTGGGGTTGTCCGGCCTATGTCTAAAAGCAAAATCCGGACAAGCTCGAGGCAAGGTCAGCTCTGTAAAACTGGAAGTAGTTCCAGCTATACAAACTGCTACAGATGATTTGGTAGACCCGAAGGATTCAATAGTTTCCAACGAACGTCAGCCTCTCCGCCGATCTAGTAGGGTTTCTCACCCACCTGAGAGATACTTCGGTTTCTCTATGACAGTGGGAGCGATGATTGCATCATGAGATGACGACCTAACTAGTTTCGAGCTGGCCATCAGGAGTGGGACTCTGTAAGAATGGCTGGATGCTTAGCGATCTGAGATGGAATCCTAATACACCAACTGTAACGTCTTCAAAATAATAAAATATGATTTTTGGGAAATTTTATAATTTAATATTATTTTAATGAATATTTTAATATTCTGGTATAATTAAATACAGATAAATGGGGAGAAATTATGGAAAATTCTAAAATAAGGTATTTTAAGGAATTGCCTCGTTTTTTGTGCATGCCCCCATTTCCTCTAGTTTTGACCCTGAGTATGTCTAGTTTTGACTGATTCCATCTAGGGTGAAATCTGGGTTGATTTTCCTATGTTGGTGTATAATTTGGGACTTGTTTTAGCATGGATTTTGGTATTTGGTGATTCATTCCTGTCGGGTGGCGTTTGGACGTCAACGACAAGTGGAATTTGATTGTGTTTACATGCGAGTCGATAGGTTTTTACCTATGCGGGTAGCGTGTGCTATTTTGGTTTCCGATGTGATTTTCATGTGCTTTAGCGTTGTGATATACTTGTAGGTACCCTACGAGATGTTGAGGCAAAGAAGATGAAGATGGCGACATCGGCACCGACACATGAGAAGCAAGGTGAGTAGATTTATATCTACGGGGAGAAGTCGGGTGGATGGCGTATAGCACCCCCGCAGTCCGTGGTGATGTATACGAATACGTATACACACGAATATTTTTTATGTGTTGTTTAGGGTTATTGATGGTAATAATGATATTTTGATGATAAGAATATATTGGTTTAGTATAGTGCGAACCCTAGAGTAGTGGTTGCACTCACACATACATTTACACACATACTTGCATTCATTCTTTCATTTATTTGAGTGCATATGATGGTGCGTATATCTACACATGGGTATGGGACTATGTGTTTATATACGGGATTTGAGGATGATACGTGGTTTGAGATGATACTTGATGTGAGGCCGTGAGATCGGCGATGTGACATAGCTTGTCTTCGAGGTGCGATATGATAGTTTTAGCGGGCCTTTGGACATGTGCTTTACCCGCATTCATATTTTTATAGATGGTATCGATTTGTACTAGACTTACAGTAGTACCCCAGATGTGTGATCTGATGATGGTGATACCTGATATGTGATGAGATAGTGTGACATTGACCCCTACCCAGCTATTGGGATGCCATACAACGATTTACCGTACGAGCCGATATTGATGATAGATCCGCCCTCATGATTCGAGAATATCTTACGATATGTTATTGAGGCGAGATCACCGACTATCATATCTATACTTATATATTGACTCAGATTAGGTGGTTTCATACCCCTCCGGTCCAGATTTCTTAGTGGGCATTGGACTAGACCGAGTCATACCTATTTCAAAAGTAACGAATCGGGGATATTTTAAAGATAAGCAGAAGGGTTATACGGATATTTTCAAATGATGCATCTTTTCTTAAAACACCGTAGCCCTTACTTTACCAAAAGCCCTGATTCGTCTTATTTCAAAAGGCAAGGTTGCATGACATATCTTGTGAGGCAGGTTCTGTGTTTTTGCGTTGATTATTCGTTTCCGCATTATTCCTGCTATCTGCATTGCATCGCTTGTATTGTTGTGATATTCAGTCATGCTGCTAGGACACCAGCACCATTATCGATGATGCATATGCTCCACGTACACTTGTTGCCGGCTCACACACTTATCATCGATAATAGCCATGTCACTACACTGTAGTACTATTGCATTCAGTATATGATCCTTGCATGACATGATGATGTACATACATTCCTTCACATGTAGCATGCTTCATGCTTGATTTTACGCATTGAGATATGTTGTTTCTATGATATTTCTGGATTTGGGAACCGAGGGTGTTTTAAAAAGAGAATATATCATTACTTTAAAAACCCGGTTACCCTTGATATGATATTTCAGTGCGTCCACCATGTGTTTTCTCGGTGCTGAGAGCGACATGTGTAACCCGAATCGAGGAGTGGATGAGCCGATTGCGGGTACATGGTGGACCCGGTATGGTTCCCCTCGGCAAGATGATCGATGAGCTTTGCCGATTGAGCCTGGAGGTGGGCGAGCACCTACCGGTGATTGGTTGGACCTACCGGTGATTGGTTGGACCTGGCGGTTATCCGGAGGATACCGACCAGAGTCGATAGATGTTTGGGCATACTGCCAGGGCCGAGGGCCGATACCGCAGACAGAGCCCGCGGGCCGATCCGGACTGACGGAGCCGATATATGAGGATTTACGTGCCGATGCTGGGCACGGTTTTCATGATGTTTTCGGGTGTCGATGCTGGGCACCCTGGTTCCATGATTTTGATGTGTCTCGAGGGACACGGGTGGATTATATCCTTATATTTCCATGCACAGGTTATGATATTTACTTGCATGATGGTTATTGTCAGTGGGTGACGAGTGGACGGGATCCACGTGTGTGCAGATTTGATTACATTGATCATACCTCATATTCTTGACATGCTATTACCTGAGGCACTAGCACGAGCTCTTGGCATTACACTCATGTATAGAGATTACATTGCCAGTTTAGCATGTTTCAGCTTTATTCATATTGAGGTTTATTTATATCTGATCGTATTGACCTAGGATGGGTCATGCATTCGATCTCTGCTTGTAGATATATCTCTATTCACGAGTTGGCAACTCACCCCCGTTGTGCCCCAGTTCTTGCAGGTTTTTGCCGTACAGATTCCTTAGCGGCATTTCGGGCACACTGCTTCCATCGGGTGACTTGCTTGGTTAGGTGGGTTCTTTTGTATCAGAACCGCTATTGTATTGGTATTATTCATTGTATCTAGAATTGTCCATCAACCAAAAACTTGTTTATTGTTTCAGACTTAGAAAACAGTGTTGTTTTATTTCGACCTTAGAGTCGCGCTAGTAGTATTACGGTTTTCTGGCTGTTTTGAGTTTCTTTTTTTTTTTGGGTTTTGATCCTCGCCCTTTGGCGTTGTATATTATTATTGCTTGCGTGGTTGTGACCGTCGATGGACGAAGAGCTAGCTCCCGCTTGGGGATGCCTTTTATCATTTCATATATATTATTCTTGTTGTATCCCGTTCGGGGCCAGTTTTTACAAAGGAAACTCTGCCGAAATTTTCATGAAAGGTTACACATTTTAAAAAAATGCATATTCGGCTTAGTTATTTAAAACTTTGATTTCCAAACATGATTTCCTTACTTTTTCAAAAACAGTTTTCCTTATTTACTCTTTAAATGGTTTTAGATTGCTGGGCTTTTGGCTTACTTGGATCAGATGGGGTCCTATAGACTTCATATGGTCCAAGGGCCAGTCACGTGCTCTTTCGGGTCGTGACAAAGTTGGTATAAGAGCGCTAGGTTGACCTTGGTTCGAGTCTAAGTTTGACTATGTGGAGCCTAGGGCGTTATCTATATAAGGAACTTAGGCTTGACCTTACGGAACTTAGACTTGGTCGAGGGGGTGTAAACCCGAACTTTCGTCGTGTAGGATGACCCTTGGTTGATGGAATAGGTGACTAAAGTAGAGTGACGTACCGTTGGTATGTTCCGCGGCATACTTACGACACGACACTCCGCTTAAGGAACCTTAGGATGTACATACTTTCGAGATCAGTGATTCTCTTCATATCCAGGATTATACATCCATTTGAGATCCCCGATTCTATTAGTTTCATGATCATACCTTCATTGATGTTGTTCCTTCCTATGATCATGTATCCACTCTGGATCTGTTGTTTCCCTTCTTGCCACTGGTGTGCTCTCTTGATACTCGATTGAGGTTCCTGTCACCATGTTTGAGCGCAGTTTGGGCTGCTGCTAGGGTTACGGCCGGTGTGAGATCGTTTGGTACGAGGGCCGACCATTGTGTTTTCTGGTGACATGAGAACGTCTCGAGTTGGTATTGTGGATTGTGACCTCTAGTGGAGGCAAGTGCTTGGTCTTGCACCGGATGATCGGGTCATTGTTAGAGCTGCCAGTTGAGAGAGGACTGTTGATGTACAGCATACCTCAGAGATTGTGATGTCGCCTACCGTGCAGACAGATGGACCAGCTGTTGCTGAGATTGACAGGATGTTGCTTTCGGAGCTTACGAGCTGAGATTGCCGGAGCTTTCAGGTAGATATGCGACAGATGATAGCTAGTCTACCCGATTTGAGAGACGAAGGTGATTCGTCCGATTTTTGCGCCGGAGCGGGCCCAGTTGTGTTGAAGATCTCCAGTGTGGAGAGTCTTGCTCAGATCTAGAGCAGACCGATTCTGAGATGACCGCTTATGTATCGCCTTTTCTGGGGGATTGAGGCGTTGTTCGGCGTACAGGCGTATGAGCCAGTTGTTGCTGCAAATGATGAGATATCGCCCAGATGATTGGAGCTACTGCAGCATGAGCATATTCTTGAGATATGATGGTGAGTCGCTAGTCACCGAGGATGAATGACTAGGACGTGTGGTGAGTTCGCTTACCCCGATGCGAGGTCATCAGGTGGATTGATTCCAGCTAGAGGCGACTTCATGCAGATTCGTTGAGAGTTGATTGAGACGATCGAATGTCAGGAACCCATTTTCCAAGTTTAAAGTATACGGAAAGACATGCAGGTGATTCTATGGACCCTCTAGAAGAATGAAACCCTAACTCGACTTAATGACCGTGTGAAAGCCTTTGAACCTTAGGGTTTGCGGCAGTTCCTCGGCGCCATTAGTGAGACTTGGGTTTGCCCTTCTACGGCTGGACCACCGACGCTGTGGCATGTACTCGATACTATTAAACTGTACCCGAGATGTTGAGCTCTTGGGGGATTGTGAGGTTCTGACGAGTCGATCGGATGATTCGACATCATTCGGATATCATGTGATGGGACACTGCTTGGGAGACTCCAGATACGAGCATAGCCGTCGGAGCGCAGTCTGTGTAGTCATGATGAGATGAGTCCGAATCAGTCGATAGTGGAGCAAGGTGGAGTAAAGAGTTCGCACGAGATTTCGATGAGATGATGTTCCACTCCGCTGACATCAGAGATGTGACATGCACGTTGAGGACGTGTTCGGCTAGATATCTTCTACTGAGTGATGAAGATACTGAGTTCGTGATTTCGAGTCCGTGTTAGAGACTTCGGATGGACCGTAGCCGAGGACATTACAGTGTGCAGATAAAGACGCGACGTCGAATGGTCGATGATACAGACAAGCGGGACAAGAAGTTCGTGCGAGAGGCAGACGAGCTGTTACTACACCCCGTTAAGATTAAAGGCCGGACATGCATACAGAGGCGCAGAGATGCGACCAGCTTCCGAGGGGATGTTGTACTAAGGACGCAGAGGTCCAGAGAGCGAGAAAAGATTACGCCAGAGTACCAGCCTCCTTACAGTTTGGCTTAGGCAAGATCAGAAGAGACCTTGAGTAGGATTCCTTCCAGTACACTGCTGCAATAAGAGTTGCACCCAGGATCGAATGTGTGATATGCATTCAGAGGACCCGAGGTCGGCGCCAGAGATGTGCTGCTTTACGAGCGGTCGTGAGGATTGACCGAGAGATGACCAGGGAAGTGCAAGAACGGAATCGTTCCTGTCAGCACACCTGACCGGGCCGATGAGTCTATGGATTGCGAGTTGGTAATCTACAGGAAGGATCAGGAACCAGAGGCAGAGGACGCCAGCCGCGAGCAAGAGGCAAGTAGATATCTTGCGCCGCTAGCATCGGATGTACCGGTACCTTCTCGACCCTGAAGGAGGGTATACCGACGACGGTAATTATGATTTGTGATTTTGTGATTTGATTATCACGTATCCGTTGCTTTGGATTTCGGTATTTTGGGCGATCTATTCGCATGATTTAGTCTTGATGACTGAGTTTCATGATATTTGATTTTGTGCACCATGGTTGCACCTACTGGGTATTTATACCTTGTACATAGTTATTACTCTTGAGCTGTTGATTGCGATTTAATGCCTATTTTATGCTGGTGATTTGATTTACGCTTCCAGCAGAGTTTCATGTAATTTTAGTGTTTTGATTTTGCACTCGGTATAGCTTATATGTGCTTGTAGTGCATCGATATGTGTTTTGTGCCCGCAGCTGCACACGTTTATGATTTTCTTCATATCTGGATACACTTGGTGTTGCTGCTTACGTATTTGAGTTATTGCTTGGTATTTGTGCATGGGATGCACCAGTTCTATACTTCGTGCATTTGTCGCACCAATTTTATGTTTCTTGCGTTTATCGCATCAGATTTATATTTCGTGCCTTTGTTGCACCGGATTTATATTTTATGCATTACGATTGCACCCGACTTCGATTTGATGCCTTTCGGTATGTCGATTTTGATTGTGATATTGATGTGGATTCTTGCACTCCGTGCTTTTGACTGGACTTACGCATATTCGACGTTGCTATTGGATTTTGTGATTCCGTGCATATTGAGTGCGCAGGGTCTAGATTTTCATTCGTGCATGATGGATGCACCGATTTGGATTTTCGCGCATGTTGGGCGCATGTTTTGAGATACGATTTTGGGGCACACCAGATGCACTAAATCGAGATTCTTCGTGCATGTCAGATGCACCTGTTTTGGCTGTCAGGCACACATGTTGCCTATGACAGATGCTTCGTGCACCCGTTGCACCTAGATGTTGTTTTGTGCACATGTTTAGCGCATATATGGATTTTGATTTCCGTGCGCGTCAGACGCACAGGGTGGTGTTATGTGCATTTTTGGAATTTATTCCTTTTGGAGCAGTACATTTTTATGATGTGGGATATTTGCTTTCATACTAAGCAGGACTAGTCAGTGGACAGTGCCTGGATATATTTTGCATGCATCGATAGTTATCGAAGGGATTTCCGAAAAGCGAGCTATAGTCTCAGTATATACCTACGTGTCCGATATGACACAAAACGTTTTAAAAACAAGGAAACCCTTCTGATTATTTTCAAAATGGTGGAACGTGCTTATTAAACAAAGGATATATATACACATATATAGTTATTTTCTTATGAGAAACGTCCGCCACTGTGCAGTGTTACGCGCATCGCACAGCGACTTAAAAAGATTTGGCATACAGTTGCATCAGTTAATTACATGTATAGATTGGGTGTCTACATGTATAGTCTTGGTCCATATCATATTGATTTTGTATTGGATTTGACATTGTGTCGTTACCATGACTCCGATGATTGCGGATGCTTGATGGAGTGTTGCTTTTGAGTTATCTGCTCAGTACTCATGCGCATGCATTGCGCTATGATGTTTTATGTATAGATGATTTCGGAGCCCCGATGACTTGGAATTTGTATTGAAGTACTTTAGTATTTGGGGGTTTAAATTTAAATTCGGGGACCGAATTTCTTTAAGGGGGGTAGATTGTAACGTCTTCAAAATAATAAAATATGATTTTTGGGAAATTTTATAATTTAATATTATTTTAATGAATATTTTAATATTCTGGTATAATTAAATACAGATAAATGGGGAGAAATTATGGAAAATTCTAAAATAAGGTATTTTAAGGAATTGCCTCGTTTTCTGTGCATGCCCCCATTTCCTCTAGTTTTGACCCTGAGTATGTCTAGTTTTGACTGATTCCATCTAGGGTGAAATCTGGGTTGATTTTCCTATGTTGGTGTATAATTTGGGACTTGTTTTAGCATGGATTTTGGTATTTGGTGATTCATTCCTGTCGGGTGGCGTTTGGACGTCAACGACAAGTGGATTTTGATTGTGTTTATATGCGAGTCGATAGGTTTTTACCTATGCGGGTAGCGTGTGCTATTTTGGTTTTCGATGTGATTTTCATGTGCTTTAGCGTTGTGATATACTTGTAGGTACCCTACGAGATGTTGAGGCAAAGAAGATGAAGATGGCGACATCGGCACCGACACATGAGAAGCAAGGTGAGTAGATTTATATCTACGGGGAGAAGTCGGGTGGATGGCGTATAGCACCCCCGCAGTCCGTGATGATGTATACGAATACGTATACACACGAATATTTTTTATGTGTTGTTTAGGGTTATTGATGGTAATAATGATATTTTGATGATAAGAATATATTGGTTTAGTATAGTGCGAACCCTAGAGTAGTGGTTGCACTCACACATACATTTACACACATACTTGCATTCATTCTTTCATTTATTAGAGTGCATATGATGGTGCGTATATCTACACATGGGTATGGGACTATGTGTTTATATACGGGATTTGAGGATGATACGTGGTTTGAGATGATACTTGATGTGAGGCCGTGAGATCGACGATGTGACATAGCTTGTCTTCGAGGTGCGATATGATAGTTTTAGCGGGCCTTTGGACATGTTCTTTACCCGCATTCATATTTTTATAGATGGTATCGATTTGTACTAGACTTACAGTAGTACCCCAGATGTGTGATCTGATGATGGTGATACCTGATATGTGATGAGATAGTGTGACATTGACCCCTACCCAGCTATTGGGATGCCATACGACGATTTACCGTACGAGCCGATATTGATGATAGATCCGCCCTCATGATTCGAGGATATCTTACGATATGTTATTGAGGCGAGATCATCGACTATCATATCTATACTTATATATTGACTCAGATTAGGTGGTTTCATACCCCTCCGGTCCAGATTTCTTAGTGGGCATTGGACTAGACCGAGTCATACCTATTTCAAAAGTAACGAATCAGGGATATTTTAAAGATAAGCAGAAGGGTTATACGGATATTTTCAAATGATGCATCTTTTCTTAAAACACCGTAGCCCTTACTTTACCAAAAGCCCTGATTCGTCTTATTTCAAAAGGCAAGGTTGCATGACATATCTTGTGAGGCAGGTTCTGTGTTTTTGCGTTGATTATTCGTTTCCGCATTATTCCTGCTATCTGCATTGCATCGCTTGTATTGTTGTGATATTCAGTCATGCTGCTAGGACACCAGCACCATTATCGATGATGCATATGCTCCACGTACACTTGTTGCCGGCTCACACACTTATCATCGATAATTGCCACATCACTACACTGTAGTACTATTGCATTCAGTATATGATCCTTGCATGACATGATGATGTACATACATTCCTTCACATGTAGCATGCTTCATGCTTGATTTTACGCATTGAGATATGTTGTTTCTATGATATTTCTGGATTTGGGAACCGAGGGTGTTTTAAAAAGAGAATATATCATTACTTTAAAAACCCGGTTACCCTTGATATGATATTTCAGTGCGTCCACCATGTGTTTTCTCGGTGCTGAGAGCGACATGTGTAACCCGAATCGAGGAGTGGATGAGCCGATTGCGGGTACATGGTGGACCCGGTATGGTTCCCCTCGGCAAGATGATCGATGAGCTTTGCCGATTGAGCCTGGAGGCGGGCGAGCACCTACCGGTGATTGGTTAGACCTACCGGTGATTGGTTGGACCTGGCGGTTATCCGGAGGATACCGACCAGAGTCGATAGATGTTTGGGCATACTGCCGGGGCCGAGGGCCGATACCGCAGACAGAGCCCGCGGGCCGATCCGGACTGACGGAGCCGATATATGAGGATTTACGTGCCGATGCTGGGCACGGTTTTCATGATGTTTTCGGGTGTCGATGCTGGGCACCCTGGTTCCATGATTTTGATGTGTCGCGAGGGACACGGGTGGATTATATCCTCATATTTCCATGCACAGGTTATGATATTTACTTGCATGGTGGTTATTGTCAGTGGGTGACGAGTGGACGGGATCCACGTGTGTGCAGATTTGATTACATTGATCATACCTCATATTCTTGACATGCTATTACCTGAGGCACTAGCACGAGCTCTTGGCATTACACTCATGTATAGAGATTACATTGCTAGTTTAGCATGTTTCAGCTTTATTCATATTGAGGTTTATTTATATCTGATCATATTGACCTAGGATGGGTCATGCATTCGATCTCTGCTTGTAGATATATCTCTATTCACGAGTTGGCAACTCACCCCCGTTGTGCCCCAGTTCTTGCAGGTTTTTGCCGTACAGATTCCTTAGCGGCATTTCGGGCACACTGCTTCCATCGGGTGACTTGCTTGGTTAGGTGGGTTCTTTTGTATCAGAACCGCTATTGTATTGGTATTATTCATTGTATCTAGAATTGTCCATCAACCAAAAACTTGTTTATTGTTTCAGACTTAGAAAACAGTGTTGTTTTATTTCGACCTTAGAGTCGCGCTAGTAGTATTACGGTTTTCTGGCTGTTTTGAGTTTCTTTTTTTTTTTGGGTTTTGATCCTCGCCCTTTGGCGTTGTATATTATTATTGCTTGCGTGGTTGTGACCGTCGATGGACGAAGAGCTAGCTCCCGCTTGGGGATGCCTTTTATCATTTCATATATATTATTCTTGTTGTACCCCGTTCGGGGCCAGTTTTTACAAAGGAAACTCTGCCGAAATTTTCAGGAAAGGTTACACATTTTAAAAAAATGCATATTCGGCTTAGTTATTTAAAAACTTTGATTTCCAAACATGATTTCCTTACTTTTTCAAAAACAGTTTTCCTTATTTACTCTTTAAATGGTTTTAAATTGCTGGGCTTTTGGCTTACTTGGATCAGATGGGGTCCTATAGACTTCATATGGTCCAAGGGCCAGTCACGTGCTCTTTCGGGTCGTGACACCAACAAAGTATGGACTTTGGTTGCTTTATCTGAAGGGATAAATCCCCATCAGAAGTAAGTATATCTTGAGAAGATTACTTGGTGTACATGGAAAAGTTAAGACTTTCAGAGCTATGCTTAAGTCCATCCAGATCCTACTTGCCATTGCTACATACCATAACTACGATATCTGGCGATTGGGTGTCATGACAGCTTTTCTAAAAATGATAATTTAGAAGAGAATGTCTCTAGTAAAGATCTTGGTTAGGGTTGTTCGGCGCGTCTAAATTTTAAATCGAGCATGGTTGATGCCTTGTGGACCCTTGTGAGAGTGCCTAGTAACCCTACACTAATTTACATTAACTAACATTTGTTCACTTAAGGATTTTTCATACATGTGCACAACTTTAATTTATATGTGATATATATTTAAATATGTTTTTATTTTGTATCATGGTTGTTGATACATCATTCATGGGTGTGTAAGACATACACCATTCTATTTATTATGGCGGGTTATAATTTTTTAAGGTAATTACAAAATTAGTGGAGATTTGGAAAGAGCATGAAGCTTGTAGAAGCTTGCTTTGCTTTGACAAAGTCTACTAACTTTGTCTTTACTTTAGATTTTTGTTAACCTAACCATTTGGATTAGCCATGGTTATGTCTCTACATGAGTTAGTATATGATACTCACTCACCCATGGTTAGCTCACTCACTTGATCATTATCCTCTTCTCATTATTTGTTCATCTTCTTCTATGAGCTCAAGAGCTCTCTAGGTTTTGATTAAGTGCGAAAGGAAAGTGAGATAAATAATTCTAAGGTGTACCCACTTCCTATTTCCTCATCCTCTACTAGACTAGCACTTTAGTTTAGGGTGTTTGCTTCACTAATTCTCTAGTTAGTGAAGAAGAAGCTTGAGTTCGTATTCTCTCGACGTAGATCATCTTCGGCCTCAAAGACATCAAGCAAGGACGCTCCTTTCGCCTCGTGAAGCCATGCAAGAGTCCGGGAGAACCATGATCGCAGCGAAGGGACTACAACAAGGAGCTTTTGAAGTGAAGGACCAATCTACAATGGTTGTATTTCGTATTCACTTAGTTGTAAATAGTTTACAAGTGTTTCCGTATAATATTCTAGTTATCGATTCCTGTTTAAAGTTCCCTTTCACGGCAAAAATTTTTAAATGGCATGGACGATGCCTCCCGAAACCTTGCTGCCGTCGAAGGGAAGCCTACAGTGGTATCAGAGCCTAGCTAGGAAATTATACGGATAATGTTAGATTACGAATACGAGACGAACTCCGAAACTTGAAACCCAAAATGCCACTTTCTGTCGATTTTAAATGAGCCCAATAAATTTTTTAAATATGTACAGAATGATGTATGTATGATACTATGAACACTGAAGAAATCTGGAGAAAATGTGTGTTGTTTAGGCCGGCCACACCCCCCTCACCGGCCCAATCCGAGCCCCCCTCCAAATTTTTCCAGTGTTCTGTTTCTTGGGTTTTGGTGCTTCAGGTGTTGTTTATTCTTGCTAAATTGTCATGTGATGGTAATTTACTGTAATGACAAATCGGAGTGTTTCGTAGTCGTAATTTTAACTATTTTCGGGTAACTATAGACGTTGCTAAAAAGTTCAATCGGATGTCAAACACCCATTTTAACCCTTGCCGGGAAAATTTCCAAGCGTTGGATTTTTCCCGTAATTAAAAAGCTTTCAAAGATCATGCAAGTTATTCTTTGGACCCTTTAGAAGAACGTAAACCTTAACTCGATTATGTGGCCGTCAAAACCGACACTTGAACCCTAGGGTTTGTGGTGGTTTAGCGTTTCACATGTGAGGCGTTGGTTTGACCCTTCTACGGCTGGTTCATTGGTGCTGTGGCGTGTGCTGAATTACTTTAAACTACGCTCAAGTGTTGAGTTTTCTGGATAATCTTGGGTGTTCGATAATTCGATTGGAATGTTTAACATCGTCTAGATTTTCTATGCTGTGATGACATGTGATGTTATGTACTGCTGGATATGTTATATTGGATCGTCGCGTTTTGAATAGCCGAGGGTTTTATGTAAGATGAGAGTTTTTATTTTCAATCATGTAAAATTAAATGTATGTAATATTCTTTTATTGGAGCACTTCCGGGTTGAGGTTGATATCACTATTTATATATTATTTACTTTTCCGCACTAGGATAGACCCACGGAGGAGAGCACAAGTAACCGGGTTCTAGAGTCCAGTGGGAGACCAACTTGAGGAGTCGAGTCCGGGTCTTCTAGCTCTAGAATTGGAAGGGTTTCTTGCCGCTCTCGTAGGTGTCTAGGGGTGTGGGTTTGGCTATTCATCGCGACCGTGGAATCCGTGTTTTATTGAGGCTCAAAATAAAACACGAACCTCCTAGTATATCCATTATTTCATATGTTTCTTCTGCCGTGATATCTGTGATGTGATCATTTGATATGTTGTAATAGATACTGTATATAGTATATATGATATATTATATAGACGTTACTTATGTTTTACACCCGCGCTAGCCCTGCCCCGCTCTGCCGTTAGTTACCTGACCTAACGGTACATGAGGGGACATCGAGGTGAATGCGGATGGCATAAGTGTGCGTCGTATTTATCTGTGATGTTTAAGTGACTTAAATGATGAGACTTCATTAATGTGATTAATGAAAGAAAAGAAACCTAAAAGATGTTATAGAATCAAATTTTTCAAAAAGGGTAGCTACAGTTTTGCTTTGCATAGCGATATATGAGATATATCCCGCACCTTATTCGATGAGGAAAGAGCCGAGATCCCTTCACCGGGAATGACCTCTTTAGAAAAACTAGCAGATGCTACAACACTCGGTTTGTCTTTTGATTGATTTTAGAGTTTTACTTTGCATAGTGATATATATGATATGTCCTGCACCTTATTCGATGAGGAAAGTGCCGAGATCCCTTCACCGGGAATGACCTCTTTAGCAAAACTAGTGAAAGCCTAAAAAACACTCCTTTTCAAAATTTCACACGATTCTACAACGATATCAAGTTCATTACGCAATAGGTTTTCAGAAAAACCTGTCGTAGCCCTCCGTCATTTAAGATAAGAACTGTTTAGTATTCGTGCTGCGTTTGTTGGCCTTTGTCAAGGCGTAGTGTGCGGTAGCTGAATGGTGCTTATCTATTTATGCATATGATGCAGATTATTTTGGGGTAGTCGTACGACCTTGTTGGCCTTTGTCAAGGGTCGTGCGGGTGGGTTTGATTCAATCAAGAAATGACGGGTTGAACTTGACTAGCATCCTATGATTTGTTGGCCTTTGTCCAGATCATAGGGGTTAGGGGCAAAATATTATCGGGAATTTCAAGTGTTGAAATTTGCAATGAGATTGCATACCTTCTATGAGATAGTTGGATCCCGATACCCACCGCGAGTAATTGTTACTCCTGGGAGAGTTTTACACAGGACAATTAGCCGATCAAATAGGTGTCTAGAAAGGTATCAACGGGGTTACGCCTCTGGGAAAACGAGGTTTACTTTAATTAGGTCCGTGCGAAAGCACGGGGAACCTCCTTCGAAGTACCGACACTGGCCTGGCTGAAAGATTGGCGAAATTGTAGGGTGAAATTAATCCCGGCTAGTCTTTCCTTTTAGGGTTTGAAGGAAGATTTGATAAAAACCGTGGGAGCCATCCTGATTAGATAAAATAATAACCAATCTGATTTTGCAAGAGCATACGCTAAAGTGTTTTCTTCTCTCTCTCTCCAGGTAGCGACCATATCATGTCTTAATCAAGATAATAATATGGATGTATTGACTGAACCCACATGTTATACTGTGCTGGGGAACGTTGGTTCCGTTCTTTCTTATAAAAGTTATAAGACTGAACATGATATAGGGGAATACCAGGATTCCCATGCCACCCGAATGAAGAAAGTACATGATGATGCATTTTCTTCGGGTGTGTTCGTTACAGAGAACCGTTTCTCCATTTCCTCTACGTCCTGGGTATTAGATACCGGGTCAGGATCGCATATATGTAATCAGTTACATGGGCTGGGAAAAGGTAGAGAACTTGGAGAAGGTGATAAAGACATAAGGGTTGAAAATGGTGCAATTGTTGCGGCTAAAACAGTCGGGGAATATCACCTTGTATTGCCAACTGGTAATACATTGAGTCTGAACGAATGCTATTACATACCGAACCTGATATGCAATATTATATCGGTCTCTTTGTTGAGTAAAGAGGGATATAATTTTGTATTACAGGATAATGTTATGAACATTTTTCTAAACCAAAAGTTGGTTGGATCAGGCACGATGTGCCATGGCATTTATGTTCTAAATCAATCAACAGTTCTGAGCATAACAAACACACACAAGAGGAAGAGTTCAGAATTGAACGAATCCTTCTTGTGGCATTGTAGACTAGGTCACATCAATGCGACACGGCTAGCTAAGTTGCATAAGGATGGATATTTGAATCCATTTGAATTTTCATCTATGATACTTGCCAGTCATGTCTCAAAAGAAAGATGACCAAAACACCGTTTACGGGACACGGAGAAAGAGTTACAGAACTCTTGGGACTGGTACATAGTGATGTATGCGGTCCCATGTCTACACATGCTAGGGATGGTTCTTCGTACTTCAGTACATTCACTGACGATCTCTCTAGATTCGGGTATGTGTTCCTGATGAAACACAAATCAGAACCTTTTGAGAAATTTAGAGAATATAAACAAGAAGTCGAGAACCAAACCGGGAAAAGTATTAAAATCCTTCGATCTGATCGAGGAGGTGAATACTTGAGCAATGAATTCCTGGACTTCCTAAAAGAGAATGGGATTCTCTCTCAGCTAACTCCTCCATATACACCACAGCACAACGGTGTATCGGAACGGAGGAACCACACCCTATTAGATATGGTGCGCTCTATGATGAGCACAGCTGAGTTACCTATTTCCTTCTGGGGGTATGCGCTGGAGACAGCAGCATACCTATTGAATCAAGTTCCATCTAAATCTGTACCTACCACACCATATGAGATATGGAGTGGAAAAAGACCATGTCTTAAACGAGTTAAGATATGGGGTTGTCCGGCCTATGTCAAAAGGCAAAATCCGGACAAACTCGAGGCACGGTCAGTTCTATGCAAGTTTGTGGGATATCTCAAACATTTACATGGATATCCTTTCTACCATAGCGAGGAACAAAAGGTGGTTGTTTCTCGACATGCCAACTTTTTAGAAAAGGAATTTCTTACAAAAGAAATTAGTGGCAACGATGTAGAACTGGATGAAATTCCGGCTACACAAACTCAAACTGAAGATTTAGTGGAACCCGAGGATTCGATAGTACCCAACGAACCTCAGCCTCTCCGCCGATCTAGTAGGGTTCCTCACCCACCTGAGAGATACTATGGTTTTCTCATGGATGGTGGGAGCGAGGATTGCATCATGGAAGATGATGACCCAACTAGTTTCGAGCAGGCCATCATGAGTGGTGACTCAGTGAAATGGTTGGATGCAATGCAGTCCGAGATGGAATCCATGTATACCAACAAAGTGTGGACTTTGGAAGATGCTCCTGAAGGGGTAAAACCCATTGGGAACAAGTGGATCTTCAAGAAAAAACTTGGTGTAGATGGGAAAGTGGAGACTTTCAAAGCTAGACTTGTTGCAAAGGGTTTCCGTCAACGACCAGGTGTCGATTATGACGAAACCTTTTCTCCAGTGGCTATGCTTAAATCCATCTGGATCATGCTTGCCATCGCTGCATATCATGACTACGAAATCTAGCAAATGGATGTTAAGACCGCCTTTCTAAACGGTGATTTAGAAAAGAGCGTGTACATGACTCAGCCAGAGGGCTTCGTAGCTAGTGGGAGCAGCGGGAAGGTGTGCAAGCTGCTTAAATCCATTTATGGATTAAAGCAAGCATCGCGGAATTGGAACATCTGCTTTGACGTCGTTATCAAAGAGTTTGATTTCGTCAAAAACGTAGATGAACCTTGTATCTACAAGAAGGTAGCAGAGAGTAAAGTTGTCTTCCTCGTATTGTACGTGGACGACATACTCTTGATAGGAAATGACATTCCTATGCTGCAATCGGTTAAACTCTTCTTATCAAAAAGATTCTCAATGAAAGATCTAGGGGATGCCTCATACATCTTGGGGATTAAGATCTATAGAGATAGATCCAAACGGATACTGGGATTGTCTCAATCCAGATACATTGACACCATACTAAAGCGGTTTAGTATGGAAGAGTCCAAGCGTGGGTTTTTACCCACGATCTCTGAACTCACTCTCTCCAAAGAGATGTCTCCCAAGACTTATTTGGAGAGAGCTCGCATGCAAGGGATACCCTATGCTTCGGCTGTAGGCTCTTTCATGTACGGGATGCTATGTACTAGACCCGATGTAGCACACTCACTAAGTGTAGTGAGTAGGTATCAAGCTGATCCTGGAGAGAGTCACTGGATAGCTGTGAAGAGCATTCTTAAGTACTTGAGAAGGACGAAAGAGATACTCTTGGTGTATGGTGACAGAGAACTCCAAGTGGAGTCCTTTACCGATTCGAGCTTTCAGAGTGATAAGGACGACTCTAAGTCGCACTCGGGATTTGTCTTCACCCTTTACGGAGGGACGGTAAGCTGGAAGAGTTCCAAGCAGGAAACCGTGGCAGACTCGACGATGGAGGCTGAATACATCGCTGCCAACGATACTTCCAAAGAGGCTGTCTGGATCAAAAAGTTCATTACTGAACATGGGGTGGTTCCATCCATTGAGCATCCAATACCTTTGTATTGTGATAACAATGGAGCAGTGGCTTTGGCCAAGGAACCCAGATCCCATTAGCGATCCATGCATATTCTAAGGCGGTATCACCTGATCCGGAAGATAGTTGATCGCCGGGAGATCGAGGTCAGGAGGGTTGACACGAAGAATAACGCAGCGGATCTACTCACGAAGGTCATTCCCCAGTTACAGTTTGAGAGACTCTTCGGGATGCTTGGTATGCGATACTACAGCAGCTGGCCCTAGTGCAAGTGGGAGATTGTTAGTTGTATGTATGCCCTAGAGGCCAGTATTGTACAGATGATGTATATTATTGGATGCTTGGACATATATAGAGAGGACTTTCTTGCTCGATATGATAATATGCTATTTGGTTGCTCTTTATCTTAACATGTATACTTGTCTCTTTATACTGTCTTATAGTTACATGTTGGTAAATCCTTTAGGATGTGTACTTGACTACCAGGACTATGATGTAGATCATACTAGTGGGGCCATGGTAGTCCATAAGTACATCCTTTAATGTCCCTAGTTGTGGGTATTTCGAGACGGGGCATCGATATACCAGATTAGACTAGCATATACGCTTCTCGACCCATGAGATGGGCGATGAATGATCCCATATCCATTGGTGTTTGACATCAGAGATGGTATTCGGGTGCTCAGTGGAGACTGGGTACACTGGACGGACTCGCCGAGAACTCCCAGATGGTATTATACCTCACGTCAGATGGCCGTTCTCAGGTGACACTTGTATAGGTTTGTCTGTAGACCCGAGATCGTCATAGAGTCTTGTGTGATTCCCACTGTGCTTTGATTTCCACCTTACGATGTCCAAGAGGGTGTGCAAAACGGTGGTTTTGGGTACAGTCCCGAGTCACATGGAGGCGGTGAGCGATGGGAGGGGTTTCGTCTCTCCCGGTATTGGGAGTTGATGTTGCGCTGTGCTCGATTGGCCATAACAGGAAAGTCCCTGGCCAGGGCTGTATTAGGCATGACTTATCGGTTATTGGGGTCTGACGTTTACCACCCCTAGACTTGATATGCGACATATCAGACGAGGAGACCGGACTGTACGGCAAGTGTTACCGTCAGGCTTTTACAGGAGTTGGAGCGGGCTTGCTTGCTGATCTTCTGATCGCTCAATACCCGGGTAGCCGTTACGTCCAGCTAGTACCGCTGACGGCTTGTGGGTGCTTGATGTGATCATCACCTACTGCCGGCGTATTGACGAGTCTTTAGAGTCCTATATAGAGGTTTTTACTGGCTCAGGCAAAACGAAATAAGGGCACGTATGTGATATGTGCGGGACCGAGAATAATGCGTGTATATGATACTGTATTCTATTCTAGCGAATTTTTGTATCGGTCGGTTATATGTGATATAGCCGGGTTATCGAATCAAGTGTTGATTCGATAAGTCGATACATTGGATGTTAGTCGGTTATATGAGATATAACCGGATTATTGAGTCAAGTGTTGATTTAATAATTTAGTGTATAATTGTATATTTGATATACTAATTTACATTAACTAACATTTGTTCACTTAAGGATTTTTCTCACATGTGCACAACTTTAATACATATGTGATATATATTAAAATGTGTTTTCATTTTGTATCATGGTTTTTGATACATCATTCATGGGTGTGTAAGACATACACCATTCTATTTATTATGGTGGGTTATAATTATTTAATGTAATTACAAAATTAGTGGAGATTTGGAAAGAGCATGAAGCTTATAGAAGCTTGCTTTTCTTTGACAAAGTCCACTAACTTTGTCTTTACTTTAGATTTTTGTTAACCTAACCATTTGGATTAGCCATGGTTATGTCTCTACATGAGTTAGTATATGATACTCACTCACCCATGGTTAGCTCACTCACTTGATCATTATCCTCTTCTCATTATTTGTTCATCTTCTTCCATGAGCTCAAGAGCTCTCTAGGTTTTGATTAAGTGAGAAAGGAAAGTGAGATAAATAGTTCTAAGGTGTACCCACTTCCTATTTCCTCATCCTCTACTAGACTAGCACTTTAGTTTAGGGTGTTTGCTTCACTAATTCTCTAGTTAGTGAAGAAGAAGCTTGAGTTCGTATTCCCTCGACGTACATCATCTTCGGCCTCGATGAATTCAAGCAAGGACGCTCTTTTCGCCTCGTGAAGCCATGCAAGAGTCCGGGAGAACCATGATCTCAGCGAAGGGACCACAACAAGGAGCTTTTGAAGTGAAGGACCGATCTACAAAGGTTGTATTTCGTATTCACTTAGTTGTAAATAGTTTACAAGTGTTTCTGTATAATATTCTAGTTATCGATTCCTGTTTAAAGTTCCCTTTCACGGCAAAAATTTTAAAATGGCATGGACGATGCCTCCCGAAACCTTGCTGCCGTTGAAGGGAAGCCTACACATGTAAGAGACAGACGGTATAAATACCAGTCTACATGTTAAGATAAAGGTAACCTGATAGCATACTATCATGTCGAGAAAAAAAGTCCTCTATATATATGTCCAAACATCCACTATATCACCAATAATGACCTCTAGGGCATCCATATTCCTAACAATCTCCCACTTGCACTAAGGCCAGTTTTTGTAGTATCTCATACCCAACGTCCCAAAAGTCTCTCGAATAGCATCTGGGGAATGGCCTCGGTGAGTGGATCCGCTGTGTTATCCTCTGTATCAACTCTCCTAACCTCGATCTCCCTGAGATCAACTATCTCCCTGATCAGGTGATACTGTCTAAGAATATGTCTGGATCGCTGACGGGACCGGGGTTCCTAGGCCAAAGCAACAGCTCCATTGTCATCACAATACACAGGTATTGGATGCCCAATGGTATGAACCCAGTTCATCTCATGAACTCTATTCATCCAGACAACCTCTTTGGCAGCATCGTTGGTAGCGATGTAATTAGCCTCTATCAACGAGTCTGCTACGGTATATAGCTTGGAACCCTTCCAACATATCGTCCCTCCACTGAGGGTAAAGACAAAACCCAAGACTGACTTTCAGTCGTCATTATCACTCTGGAAGCTTGAATCAGTAAAGGAATCCATCTGGAGTTCACCGTTACCATACACCAAGAACAACTCTTTAGTCTTTCTCAAGGACTTAAGAAAGTTCTTCAGCTGTCCAGTGGTTTTCCCAAAGATCTTTTCGATACTTATTCACTACACCTAGTGAGTAAGCTACATCTGGTCTGGTACATAACATCGCATACATGATTGACCCGTCTGCCAAAGCATAGGGTATCCCTTGTATGCGAGCCCTCTCCAAATCAGTCTCGAGAGACATCTCTTTAGAGAGAGTGATTCCTGAACAAGCGGGTACATTACCACGCTTAGAATCATCCATACTAAACCCCTTTAGCATGGTGTCTATGTACCTGGATTGGGACAATCCTAAATCCATTTAGATCTATCTATATAGATCTATATCCCCAGGATGTAGGAGACATAAGTTAGATCTTTCATGGAGAACCTGAGTAATAAGATGTGCTTGACCGAGTGTAGCATAGGAACACCCTTTCCTATCAAGAGTATGTCATCCGCGTACAATACGAGGAAGACAACCATACTCTCTACAACCTTCTTATTTATACATGGTTCATCTTCCTTTTTGATGAAGTCAAACTCTTTGACAGCTTTCTTAAAATAGATGTTCCATCTCTACGATGCCTTCTTTAACCCGTATCTGGATTTAAGCAGCTTGCACATGCTTCCGCTGCTCCCACTGTCTACGAAGCCCTCTGGCAGTGTCATATACGCTCTCTTCTAAATCACCATTTAGAAAAGCGGTTTCAACGTGCAGTCTGCCAAATTTCGTAGTCATGGTATGCAACAATGGCAAGTAGGATCCTGATGGACTTAAGCATAGGTTTGAAAGTCTCAACTTTTCCATCTACACCAAATTATCTTTCACAAAGATCTTCTTGCTTCCGATGGGTTTTACCCCTTCAGGAGCAACATCCAAAGTCAATACTTTCTTGGTGTACATGGTTCCATCTCAGATCGCATAGCATCCAACCATTTCACATAGTCTCCACTTGTGATGGCCTGCTCGAAACTAGTTGGGTCATCATCTACATGATGCAATCCTCGCTCCCAACGTCTACGAGAAAACTGTAGTATCTCTCAGGTGGATGAGGAACCCAACTAGATTTGCGGAGTGGCTGCGGTTCGTCAGGGACTATTGAATCCTCCGGTTCCATCAAAACGCCATTTATAGTTTGTGTTTGCTGGAACTACTTCCAGTTCCACCTCATTGCCACTAATTTCTTCAATAAGAAATTCCTTTTCTAAAAAGGTGGCATGTCAAGAAACAAAACAACTTTTTCTCCTCGATGTGGTAGAAGATATACCTTCGCGAATGTTTGGGATATCCTACAAATTTGCACAGAACTGACCTTGCTTCAAGCTTGTCCGGATTTTGCTTTTCAACATAGGCCGGACAACCCTATATATTAACTCGTTTAAGAGATGGTCTCTGTTAGTTATGTATATGCCCTAGAGGCCATTGTTGTACATATGATGTATATTATGATGGATGCTTGGATATATACAGAGAGGACTTTCTTGCTCGTCTTGATAGTATGCTATTTGGTTTCACTTTATCTTAACATGTTGACTTGTATTGGTTTACTGTCTTTCTCTCCCATGTTGATAAAGCACTTAGGATCTGTACTCGATTACTGGGACTATGACGAGATCATACTAGTGGGGCCACGGTAGTCGATGAGTACATCCTATAACTGTTCCTAGTCGAGGGTATATCGAGACAGGGCATCGATACACCAGAGTAGACTAGCGTATACGCATCTTGACCCATACGATAGGCGATGGATGATCCCATATCTATCAGTGTTTGACATCAGAGATGGTGTATGGGTGCTCAGTGGATACTGGGTACTCTGGACGGACTTGCCGAGAACTCCCAGATGGTGATATACCACACGTCAGATGGCAGTTCTCCGGTGACACTGGTACATGGTAGTCTGTAGACCCGAGATCGTCATAGAGTCTTGTGTGATTCCCACTGTGCTTTGATTTCCACCTTACCATGTCCAAGAGGGCATGCAAAACAGTGGCTTTTGGGTACAGTCCCGAATCACATGGAGGCAATGAGCGATAGGAGGGGATTCGTCTCTCCCGGTATAGGGAGTTGATGTTGTGCTGTGTTCGATTGGCTATAACTGGAAGTCCCTGGCCAGGGATGATATAGAGATTTACTGCTAAGTGTTACCAGTAGTTTCTTGACCTGTTATGAGCCTCACATCGACACGACTTATCGGTTACTGGGGTTTGACGTATACCACCCCTAGACTAGATATGCAACATATCAGACGAAGAGACCGGACTGTACGGGAGTGTTACTGATTGGATTCGCTGGAGAAAGTACAGGCTTGCTTGTTGATCTTCTGATCGCTCAATACCCGGTTGGCCGTTACGTTTAGCAGACCGCTTGCGGCTTGTGGGTGTTTGATATGATCATCACCTGCTACCGGCGTATTGACGATTCTTTAGAGTCCTACACAGAGGTTTCTTGGCTCAGATAAAAACGGAGTAGATGCACATATGTGATATGCGCAGGACCGAGGATAATGCGATATGAGATATCATATTATATTCTCACGATATTTAGATATGAACCGGATCATCGGATCAGGTGTTGATTCGATGAATCGGTACATGTTATATTAGTCGGTTATATTCGATATAGCCGGATTGTCGGATCAAGTGTTGATTCGATGATTTAATGTATAATAATATATATGATATATTGCATTACATTATCTAATATTGGCTCGCTTTATTATTTCATTTTCTCACAGGATAATACATTGATATATATGCGATATATATTAATTGTATTATTTTCTTTTGTTACAAATATAATATATATGTGATTTATATTATAGTAACATGATATGATTAATAATGAAACATGTTTAGTGATGATAAAAAGAGATTAGGGTTTGATTAGGGTTAGCTTCTTCTTGCACCATCTAGAAGCATTCCTTTTGTCATGAAGAAGATATTATGATACATATTTTCTTATGACTCATTTCTTAACTGTAAATCCCCGTTTCCATTCTAATAAATGTTCCTATTCTCTGATTTCCAGTAGTTTCTTTTCTTTTTCCCTCATATTTTGAATTGATGGTTAGGCTTAATATTTATATTTTTTCCAAACCCTCAAAGCCTAAACCCAGGATTTAAATCAAAGCCAGAGTAAATTAAAACAAAAATTTTATCAATAAAAAAAAATAAAATCCTAACCCATTATTCAAAACCCTAAGTCCTACTCAGCCCACACATTTTACTTAATAAAATTCCTTATTAAATTCTACCCTCAGCCCATTCCAAAATCCCTCAGCCCACACATTATTTTTTATAAATCCCCGGCCCGTCCCCTTTGAATTCCCTCAGCCCATCAAATTATTTTTGGGAATTTAATTAAAACCCCGGCCCGGTTCATCCTCAGCCCACAAGATTTAGAATAAAGGAATTCTTTTAAAAACACAGCCCGACCCACTCCCTCCAGCCCGCCTCCTCGTACCCGACCCGACCCCACTCTACTGTTCTTCTTCTTCAAAAAATCCCCAACGGTAACCTCCCAAACTTGCGCGCGCGACCCGCCTCCTCCGCCGTCGCTCACGCCCATGCCCACGCCTACGCAGTACCGTTGTCCTCGCCCCCACGACGCGCTCCTCGCGTCTCCCTTATCTCTTTCCTACCTCGCTCACCCCCTCACTTTTCCAGTTCCCTCATCTCTCTCTCCCTCTCGAAACTTACGAACCCATTTTGCCCCGATCACTCGTCGCCCCATCGACGGCGACAACACCTCGACAACCCCTCGGCGACCCTCATTCACCCTCCTTCTCCCTCCACGACTCCTCCCTTCATCAACCGAGCCCCTTCACACCCACTCCCCTGCACACAAACTCATTTCACCCGAGCCAACCGCCACCTTACACCACTCAACGCCGGCGAGCACCTCTGACATGAACCACCCCGCGATCCTCTATATCCTCAGCACCATCCTCACCACTCCAAACCCGACCCCACTGCTCCCCCTCTCTTTCCAAAACCTAATTGCAAACATTTTTCCCTCACTGTGAATTGCACTGCGGCCCATCGCCGGAGCGACTCCGTCGACCGTCGGCAACCCCAACACTTCTCAGGCGAACCACAGAGAACCCCCTAAGCTTCCAGCGTGCACAGGACGACTCCGGCGAACTCCGACGTCAAACCCGTGTCTCGAGCCAAGCTCGCGCGAACTTGTTCCGCGGCGTACAACGCGCGTTCACGACATCGTTGCTGCCGTGCGACCCCGAGGCATTTTCCAGGCAAGTATTTACTTGCTTCATGCTAATTTAGTGGTGTTACAAACATAAATCACATAGTTATTAAACTTACCGATTACCGATGTAAGTCGTGACCTAAGTGCTCGATGCTAGATCCCAATGGAAGTGATTGTTTATTTTGGCGGAGACTAATATTTTCTGTTGGCCCATAGGATGATGAATATCGTGTATGAATCTCGCTGGAAAATACGATTGTTAGTGACAAAAATCGATACCCCCAAACATGCCGTTAAAACTAATATTTTCTCGTATCTGAAAATGAATAAAATTACCGTAAATTACATATATGCTGGAAAGATGCGTTCGAGGGCTTAAATCGAAGCCGACTCGACGAACTTTAACCCGATGTAAAATTCTAATGATTTCTGTTCTGTAACCATGATGATAATAGGATCGAGAAGCGACTCTGGACTGCAGTCCAGAGCGTTTCTGATTATTGTGTTCTGTCCCAAGACCTGTATTACTGTGTTTCCTGAAGTCGTACATTATGGAACTCTACAGTAGATTAAATATAATTCTGTTAGCTAAATAGAACAGGTGGTTCCATTCCGTTTCATCGCCATTTACTATTTTAAACTGTATTTAAAAGGGCAGAACGTATAACTGTCCAGAACAGATTCTGAAATGACACCCTGAGGTTAAACTGTGTATAACTTTCAATGTATAGATGCGATTGAGGATCCGTCTGTTGCGTTGAATACTTTATCGAGAACCATAGATTTTATTTAACTGTGACATCGCTAAATTCTGAGCCCAACTGGGTGAAATTCGAGTCGCGGGACGTTCAGTTCTGAAACTGAATTTCCAGCCGCGAGCACTTAAAATGAAATAGCTGTATCTTGAGAACCGGAATCCCGATTGAACTGAAACAAATTCTGATAAGTTGCTGACTGAGTGTTCTATTTAACCTACTTGTATCATTTTGCTGGATTCGTAATATATTAATTTATGCAATTTATTTTTAGTTAAAGACATGCATGTTGGTTCATAATATACATAGTTTATTGGCAGCATACAATACATATATCATACCCTTGCCATATATTCAGTGTTAGTGCGTGTGGATATTGCATTATCGTGCGTGATAGATATTGGTTTAGGAGTGACGAGTACACCAATGGAAAGTGAATATTCGTGACAGTGATTGATACAGTGAACAGTGATAAAAACCATGCCATTGGTATACTTGTACACAACTAGATCAAGATCATAAATAGTGTAAACCTGGGGAAAAAGGGGAAATCAAAGTGGAAAGAGTATCGTATTTAGCGGGACCGTGTTTAGAGGATGATCATTCGAACCGTGATACTGATACGTGTAGGATAGGATCTAGCGATCCGGCTGACAGGGTTATGTCCCGGGCATGTGGGCCGTGGTCTCGGGTATGTACGAGACTCCTGTTAAACATGATCCTCCTTCCACTATGTGATTTCAAACATGACCTAGAGACCGATAGGGACACATAATATATTCTGCATCATATAGTGACACAGTGATTACTTGCATTGTTCTTATACCAGTATTACCTCATTTACCTGTTTCATCTTATTATAATAATATTGTTATTGTGTCGCTCTGACGACCTGAGTATGCATGCTCAGATTTCGTGGGAGGACCAGCACAGGAGACGGATCTACCCTTCGAGTTCACAGAGATATAGTCTGGTGTACTCCCTATCTTTACTGCTTTCCATAGAGTGATCGTGAGATTGAACTTGGTTAGTTATTGTTCTTATTATTTGTAATTTTGTGAACACTGGAATTTTAATGTAATAAATTAGTGATGTGATTCCTTTAATACTGTGCTTTATTTACTGATTACCATGTAGTGCTAGAAGCCGAAGTGTGACTACGGCGGGATAATCCCTTGACCGTAAGAGCATGGCTGGCCTAGTTATACCTCGTATTCCGTATTTTGGGAAGCGGGGCGTGACATGGTTTAGTTGGTATCAGAGCCAGGTTTAGTATCAAGGGATAACATTAACTATGCTGTATTACGTTATTCCTGTTTCACTACTCTTGATTTTCATCCTTGAATCTGATCCTATCTTTTTGAATCTTCCAGTGATATGATGTCCCCGAACGACCCCTCCTCGGACTCTAGCTCTCAGGACCGCACGGAAAGAATACTTAGTGCACTGACCACTCTCGCGGAAGCTCAGGAGAGGAAGACAGATTTGCTTACTGAGGGACTCAGGGCGATTACCGCCGCAGGAGGACCCTCCGCACTCATTACCGCCCCCGAGGGCGCTACTCCACCAGCTTATCAGGCTAGGGCTGGTACCGTATCAGACTTCCGATGGTTATACCCAGCCGCATTCACAGGGCTAGCTGAACCCCTTGAGGCTGAACAATGGCTGGTGAACATGGAAAATTTATTGACAGCCGCCAGGATTCCAGAGGAAGACAGAGTGGACGTGATCAAGATTCAATTAGAAGATGAAGCCCGTACATGGTGGTCGGTGGAAGAAAGCAGACTCGATGAGCCGATTGAATGGAGCAAGTTTAAGGAGTGCTTCCTAGATCATTATTTTCCTCCCACAGCCAAGGCAGAAATGGAGGAAAAGTTTATTCTTTTAAAGCAGAATGGACGCCCAGTGGACGTATATGCGGCAGAGTTCAACCGTCTGAGCCGCTTTGCTCCATACATGGTCAAATCAGAGGCCACCAGGGCCAGACGCTTTCTTCAGGGGTTAGATTTCGAGTTGCAGCAGTTGATTGCATCGTTGGATTTGCAGACTTTCGCACAGGTACTTAACGCTGCGAGAGTTCAGGAGCAATTGATTAACAAGTTCAGAAGACCCCCAGTCGTTCCAGCACGTACCCACGCGCCTTCTCGAGGAGCCATACCAGTTCACAGAGCAGGAACGACACAAATGAAGCGCCCGTTTGTACCACAACATCGCCCCCAGAGACAGGGCGTAACTTGCGGCTATTGCGGTAGAGGAGGACATACTCAGAAGGACTGTCGCCGTGCCAAGGGACATTTCTTGATTTGCGGTTCCAGTCAGCACAGGATTAACAGTTGCCCTGAGCGAGCAGAAATACAGGGAGGTTCTGGACCGTTACAGCAGAGGCCGCAGGAGCAGAGGCAACCATTTACAGGTCGCGGTCAGGGACGGGTTTTCACCTTGACCGCCGAGCAGACAGAAGCGTCAGGAGATGTGGTTACAGGTACTCTACTCGTACATTCCTTGCCAGCTAGAGTACTATTTGATTCGGGAGCATCGCATTGTTTCTTGTCTGAGCATTTCACTAACACACACTCAATACCACATGAACCACTAACCAAGGGATGGGAAATTCATACGGGTAATGGCATTATTATATCTAGTCGAGAATGTAGATTATGCCCGGTTATAGTGTGTGGCAGGGAATTCTATGCGAATTTCCTCCTAATTGGGACAGGCAGTTACGACGCAATTCTTGGGATGGATTGGATGAGCACTTTTCATGCGGTTATCGATTGTCGTGCAAGGAAGGTGATCTTCCGCATCTCCAATCACCCGGAGTTTATTTTCGAGGGCGGAAGCGAATCTTTGGAGCCAGCTAAGTACAGAGCAAAGCCTAAGGAACTGACAGCTATGGAGATTGATAAGAGCCCAGTTCCAGAAATTGTTCAGGACTTTCTGGATGTATTTCCTGAAGATCTACCAGGTCTACCACCTCCTCGAATCTTGGAGTTCTCAATCGATTTGATTCCAGGTACAGCCCCAGTATCCAGAGCCCTATACAGGATGGTACCAGCGGAGTTGGAGGAATTGAAGAAGCAGGTTGAAGAATTATTGGAGAAGGGATTTATTCGGTCAAGCGCTTCACCGTGGGGTGCACCAGTTCTATTAGGAAAGAAGAAGGATGGATCTTTGCGAATGTGTATAGATTATCGGGAGCTGAACACGGTCACAATAAAGAACAAGTACCCAATCCCGTGTATTGACGACCTATTCGATCAGCTAAGTGGAGCCAAGGTTTTCTCGAAGTTGGACCTCCGTTCTGGATATCATCAAATCAGAGTAGCAGCCGAGGATGTATGCAAGACGGCTTTCAGGACCCGATACGGACATTACGAGTTTCTTGTGATGCCGTTCGGTGTTACCAATGCCCCAGCAATATTCATGGATTTAATGAACAGGGTGTTCGCAAAATATTTGGACACGTTTGTCGTTGTGTTTATCGATGACATACTTGTCTACTCGAAGACCCGGGAAGAGCACGCTGAACATTTGCGCACGGTACTACAAATTCTTCGGGAAGAGAAGCTATATGCGAAGCTGAGCAAGTGTGAATTCTGGCTCGACAAGGTGCAGTTTTTGGGACATATTGTTTCGGGCGAAGGCATCTCGGTGGACCCGGCGAAGATAGAATCTGTCAGAGATTGGCCAACGCCGAAGTCAGTGGCCGAGATCAGGAGCTTTCTGGGATTGGCAGGTTATTATCGGAGATTCGTCCAAGATTTCTCAAGAATCGTGGAACCATTGACGAGGCTGACACGGAAGGACGTGCCGTTTACATGGACAGAGGAGTGTACTCAGGCATTCGACACACTAAAGCAGAAGTTAACCACGACGCCTATTCTTACTGTGCCAGATGATTCAGGTGGTTTAGTGATACACAGTGATGCCTCAGGGAAGGGTTTAGGCTGTGTCCTAATGCAGCACGGCCGAGTGGTTGCTTACGCCTCTCGACAACTGAGAAACCACGAGAAGAACTACCCCACGCATGACTTAGAGTTAGCTGCGGTAGTCTTTGCGTTGAAGATTTGGAGGCACTATCTATTGGGTGAGAAAGTGGAGGTTTACACGGATCATAAAAGTTTGAAGTATGTTTTCACTCAGAAGGAACTGAACATGAGGCAGCGCCGATGGCTAGAGCTAATGGCAGATTATGACTTGGACCTTCAGTATCACCCGGGAAAGGTCAATGTTGTACCAGATGCGCTCAGTCGCAAACCAGCAGTCATGATGTTGACCGATCAGAGGAGCATTATTGACGATTTCCAGAGACTTGAACTTGAGGTCATTACTCCGAACGCACTCAGTCAATTTTGGCAACTACAGATGCAATCTTCCCTAGTGGATCGCATCAAGATTGCACAAGCGGATGATCCCCGATTGCAAAAGTTCAGAGAGCAAGTGGAAGCTGGACTGAGAACGGATTTGATTATACATGAAGATGGCTCTCTGAGATTCGGTAGCAGACTTTGCGTACCTAAAGGAGATGTTCGGGAAGAAGTTTTGGCTGAAGCACACAGTTTAGCTTATTCTGTGCATCCAGGAGGTACAAAAATGTATCAGGACCTAAAGCAGCACTTTTGGTGGAACGGAATGAAGCGGGAAATTGCGAGGTTCGTATCCAGGTGCTTGGTATGTCAGCAGGTGAAGGCGGAACATCAGAGGACAGCAGGATTGTTACAACCATTGCCGATACCTGAATGGAAGTGGGAGCATATTACTATGGATTTCGTGACGGCCTTACCACGGAGCCCTATGGGCAATAACACTATTTGGGTTATCGTCGATCGCCTCACAAAAGCTGCACACTTCCTACCTTTCCGAGTGGGACAGTCGACAGAATCACTGGCAGAAAGATATATGCAAGAGATTGTGCGACTTCACGGTGTTCCAGTCAGCATTGTGTCAGACCGGGACACGAGATTCTTGTCGCACTTTTGGAAGAGTTTACAGGAGAGTTTGGGAACCCGCCTTAAATTCAGCACAGCTTATCACCCACAGACGGATGGACAATCCGAGCGTACGATTCAGACGCTCGAGGATATGTTGAGAGCCTGTATGTTGGACTTTCAGGGTTCCTGGGAGGACCATCTGCATCTAGTCGAATTCTCTTACAACAATAGTTTTCAAGCTAGTATTCAGATGGCTCCTTTTAAAGTGCTATACGGGCGGAAGTGTCGATCCCCAGTATGTTGGGATGATGTGGGAGAACGAAGATTACTGGGCCCCGAACTCATTGTTCAGACAGTTGACAAGGTCCAAATGATCAGGCAGCGTATTAAGACGGCTCAGGATCGACAGAAGAGTTGGGCAGATACCAGCAGAAGGGCACTTGAGTTCGAAGTCGGAGATCATGTATTCTTGAAGATTTCTCCTACTCGTGGAGTTATCAGGTTCGGAAGTCGGGGAAAGCTTAGTCCCCGTTTTATCGGACCTTTTGAGGTGCTAGAGCGAGTGGGAGAGGTGGCCTATCGACTCGCCTTGCCTCCATCGCTAGCTGGTGTGCACAATACCTTCCACGTGTCACAGTTGCGGCATTATGTTCGGGATGAGAGCCATGTTCTGGATCATTCAGAGCTAGTTTTAGGTACCGATTTGTCGTACGAGGAGCAGCCTACTACCATCCTCGACCGCAGAGAGAAAGTGCTGAAGAATAAGGTTATTCCGTTAGTCCGAGTGTCTTGGGGCGGTCGTTCCCCAGGGGAATCCACCTGGGAGCGGGAAGAAGATATCCGTGATCGTTATCCACATCTTTTTGTTTAGTACATTGTTTCTTGTATCTTTGTTAAATTTCGAGGACGAAATTTTTGTTAAGGGGGGTATGATGTAAATTCCCGTTTCCATTCTAATAAAAGTTCCTATTCTCTGATTTCCAGTAGTTTCTTTTCTTTTTCCCTCATATTTTGAATTGGTGGTTAGGCTTAATATTTATATTTTTTCCAAACCCTCAAAGCCTAAACCCAGGATTTAAATCAAAGCCAGAGTAAATTAAAACCAAAATTTTATCAATAAAAAAAAAATCCTAACCCATTATTCAAAACCCTAAGTCCTACTCAGCCCACACATTTTACTTAATAAAATTCCTTATTAAATTCTACCCTCAGCCCATTCCAAAATCCCTCAGCCCACACATTATTTTTTATAAATCCCCGGCCCGTCCCCTTTGAATTCCCTCAGCCCATCAAATTATTTTTGGGAATTTAATTAAAACCCCGGCCCGGTTCATCCTCAGCCCACAAGATTTAGAATAAAGGAATTCTTTTAAAAACCCAGCCCGGCCCACTCCCTCCAGCCCGCCTCCTCGTACCCGACCCGACCCCACTCTACTGTTCCTCTTCTTCAAAAAATCCCCAACGGTAACCTCCCAAACTTGCGATCACGACCCGCCTCCTCCGCCGTCGCTCACGCCCACGCCCACGCAGTACTGTTGCCCTCGCCCCCACGACACGCTCCTCGCGTCTCCCTTATCTACTTCCCACCTCGCTCACCCCTTCACTTTTCCAGTTCCCTCATCTCTCTCTCCCTCTCGAAACTTACGAACCCATTTTGCCCCGATCACTCGTCGCCCCATCGACGGCGACAACACCTCGACAACCCCTCGGCGACCCTCATTCACCCTCCTTCTCCCTCCATGACTCCTCCCTTCATCAACCGAGCCCCTTCACACCCACTCCCCTGCACACAAACTCATTTCACCCGAGCCAACCGCCACCTTACACCACTCAACGCCGGCGAGCCCCTCTGACCTGAACCATCCCGCGATCCTCTATATCCTCAGCACCATCCTCACCACTCCAAACCCGACCCCACTGCTCCCCCTCTCTTTCCAAAACCCAATTGCAAACATTTTTCCCTCACTGTGAATTGCACTGCGGCCCATCGCCGGAGCGACGCCGTCGACCGTCGGCAACCCCAACACTTCTCAGGCGAACCACAGAGAACCCCCTAAGCTTCCAGCGCGCACAGGACGACTCCGGCGAACTCCGACGTCAAACCCGTGTCTCGAGCCAAGCTCGCGCGAACTTGTTCCGCGGCGTACAACGCGCGTTCGCGACATCGTTGCTGCCGTGCGATCCCGAGGCGTTTTCCAGGCAAGTATTTACTTGCTTCATGCTAATTTAGTGGTGTTACAAACATAAATCACATAGTTATTAAACTTACTGATTGACGATGTATATCGTGACCTAAGTGCTCGATGCTAGATCCCAATGGAAGTGATTGTTTATTTTGGCGGAGACTAATATTTTCTGTTGGCTCATAGGATGATGAATATCGTGTATGAATCTCGCTGGAAAATACGATTGTTAGTGACAAAAATCGATACCCCCAAACATGCCGTTAAAACTAATATTTTCTCGTATCTGAAAATGAATAAAATTACCGTAAATTACATATATGCTGGAAAGATGCGTTCGAGGGCTTAAATCGAAGCTGACTCGACGAACTTTAATCCGATGTAAAATTCTAATGATTTCTGTTCTGTAACCGTGATGATAATTGGATCGGAAAGCGACTCTGGACTGCAGTCCAGAGCGTTTCTGATTATTGTGTTCTGTCCCAAGACCTGTATTACTGTGTTTCCTGAAGTCGTACATTACGGAACTCTACAGTATATTAAAGATAATTCTGTTAGCTAAATAGAACAGGTGGTTCCATTCCGTTTCATCGCCATTTACTATTTTAAACTGTATTTAAAAGGGCAGAACGTATAACTGTCCAGAACAGATTCTGAAATGATACCCTGAGATTAAACTGTGTATAACTTTCAACGTACAGATGCGATTGAGGATCCGTCTATTGCGTTGAATACTTTATCGAGAACCCTAGATTTCATTTAACTGAGACATCGCTAAATTCTGAGCCCAACTGGGTGCAATTCGTGTCGCGAAATGGACGTTCAGTTCTGAAACTGAATTTCCAGCCGCAAGCACTTAAAATGAAATAGCTGTATCTTGAGAACCGGAATCCTGATTGAACTGAAACAAATTTTGATAAGTTGCTGACTGAGTGTTCTATTTAACCTACCTGTATCATTTTGCTGGATTCGTAATATATTAATTTATGCAATTTATTTTTAGTTAAAGACATGCATGTTGGTTCATAATATACATAGTTTATTGACAGCATACAATACATATATCATACCCTTGCCATATATTCAGTGTTGCGTGTGGACATTGTATTATCGTGCGTGATAGATATTGGTTTAGGAGTGACGAGTACACCAATGGAAAGTGAATATTCATGACAGTGATTGATACAGTGAACAGTGATAAAAACCGTGCCATTGGTATACTTGTACACAACTAGATCAAGATCATAAATAGTGTAAACCTGGGGAAAAAGGGAAAATCAAAGTGGAAAGAGTATCGTATTTAGCGGGACCGTGTTTAGAGGATGATCATTCGAACCGTGATACTGATACGTGTAGGATAGGATCTAGCGATCCGGCTGACAGGGTTATGTCCCGGGCATGTGGGCCGTGGTCTCGGGTATGTACGAGACTCCTGTTAAACATGATCCTCCTTCCACTACGTGATTTCAAACATGACCTAAAGACCGATAGGGACACATAATATATTCTGCATCATATAGTGACACAGTGATTACTTGCATTGTTCTTATACCAGTATTACCTCATTTACCTGTTTCATCTTATTATAATAATATTGTTATTGTGTCGCTCTGACGACCTGAGTATGCATGCTCAGATTCCGCGGGAGGACCAGCACAGGAGACGGATCTACCCTTCAAGTTCACAGAGATATAGTCTGGTGTACTCCCTATCTTTACTGATTTCCATGGAGTGATCGTGAGATTGAACTTGGTTAGTTATTGTTCTTATTATCTGTAATTTTATGAACAATGGAATTTTAATATAATAAATTAGTGATGTGATTCCTTTAATACTGTGCTTTATTTACTGATTACCATGTAGTGCTAGAAGACGAAGTGTGACTACGGCGGGATAATCCCTTGACCGTAGGAGCATGGCTGGCCTAGTCATACATCGTATTCCGTATTTTGGGAAGCGGGGTGTGACATTAACCCAACCAAACCCTAGACTTAGTTAACTCTCTACAAGGGTTATCCTTGTCATCATTAACCATGGTTGCATTATTATTGATATACTCTTATCATTATTCATCACAAAAGGATTATCTTATAATTCTTCATCTTTTTCTCTCTTGAGTTTCTGAAAGAGCTCACTAGATTTTCCTTTGGTGATGATTTCTTGTGAGAAATTGATATAAAAAGATAGCATAAATACTACTCCATCATTCTCATCTAATCTAGCCCATTAGATTAGGGTGTTCACCTCATTAGAGTGAGAGAGCTTGGGTTATAGCAACTTCGACGTAGATCATCGGAGAAGCGGAACACTACAAGCTAGCATGGATCGTTCGAGTCGTGGAGCCTCTCTTGAGTCCAGGAGATCGTGGATCATGGCGAAGGGACTTCTACTCGGAGCTTATGAAGCGAAGGAGCGGACTACAAAGGTTGTAATCCCTCACACTTAGTAGTAAAGATGTTTACTTGCATGTTAAACCCTAATAATCTAGCAAAGATCCCGGCTTTGGGTTGTTCGGCACGTCTAAAATTTTATTCGGGCATGTTTGATGCCTTATGAACCCTCACAAGAGTGCCTAGGAACCCTACAGTAGTATCAGAGCCTAGCTAGAGCATTAGACGACGTGTATACGAAGTTAAAACTCCGATCGAACCCGATACGACGAAATAGAATCCCTCTCTGGAAATTTTGTAGAAATGTGATTTTTTCTGCATTAAAAATACTAAAAAAAATCAGCAGGGAATTCTAAGAATTATCATGAAATACGAGCTCCCAATTCTATGAAGTCGCCGCGGAACCGCGGTGGGAACCTGCTTCCCGCGGTGGTTCCGCGTCCGATCTTTGGCATTGGGACACGTGGCTTCAGGGTAATATCCGTAGGTACTTGTTGCTGCTTCTGGGTTTTTTTTACTCTGTCTCAAGTATTGAGTGTTCTGGGGTTTATTTTGTAATCGTTGATTCGATCGGAAAATTTAATTTTGTAATGTTTTCCGGATATTTAGAAACTGTTAAAAAGTTCGAGCGGATATCATTAACTCACTTTTTCCCGGCACGAAAAACTTTCAAGTTTTGAATTTTTATCGGGTTTAAATCTTTCGGAAAAATGTGCAAATAACACGGTGGACCCTCTAGAAGACAACAACTCTTAACTCGATTATGTGACCGTCTTGAACTGCCTCTAAACCTTAGGGTTTGGGGCAGTACGACGTGCCACATGTGAGGCGTTGGCTTGATCCTTCTACGGCTGGATCACCGGTACTGTGATATATTCTGGGATTATTTGAACTCCGCTCAAGTGTTGAGCAATTTAGGAAATTTTAGGTATTTGATTATCTGTTCGGAAAATTTAATATTGTCTATTTATCTGGAATGTGATACAATATATGGAATTCATAGAGTTAGGCATGAAATGCGAAGTATGTGATATTTCGGATTTACGATGTCTAAAGTGATTGTGGATTCCAAATATTGTAGTTTTACAATTTCTTTTCTGTGACCGTAAGTGTAGTATGTAGTTGTATTACCGGTTTTCGTTGCTATACGTCAACGACGATCGGTGTATGCATACTTACTTACGTTGATGATATGTGATATTATGTGTTGCTGTGATATGTTATATTGGATCATCGTGTTCTGAATAGCCGAGGGTTTTATGTGAGATGGGGGTTTTTTATTTTCATTCATGTAAAATTCATTTGTATGTAATATTCTTTTATTGGGGCACTTCCGGGTTGAGGTTGATGTCACCAGTGTATATTATTTACTTTTCCGCATTAGGTAGACTCAAGGAGGGGAGCACAAGTAATCGAGTTCTAGGGTCCAGTGGGAGGCCATCTCGAGGAGTCGAGACCGGGTCTCCTAACCCTAGAATTGGCAGTGTTACTTCCCGCTCTCGTAGGGGTCTAGGGATGTGGGTTTGGATATTCATCGCGACCGTGGAATCTGTGTTTTATACCGGCTCGTATTGAAAACATGGACATCCTAGTATATCCAATATTTCATATATGTTCTTCTGCTGCAATGTTCTGTGATGAGATCATATTACTGCCTGAGACAAATGCTTATACTATATATATATGCTGCTATATAAATATTACTGCTTTCGTTTCTTCTGTGATGCTTAGGAAGCATAAGCTGATGGGATTTTATTAATGAGATTAATAAAAAGAAAAGAAACCTAAAAGATGTTGTAGAATCAAAACTTTATAAAAAAGGGTAGCTACAGTTTTGCTTTGCATAGCGGTATATATGATATACCCTGCACCTTATTCGATAAGGAAAGAGCCGAGATCCCTTCACCGGGAGTGACCTCTTTAGCGAAACTGGCAGATGCTACAAAACTCGGTTTGTCTTTTAATTGCTTTTAGAATTTTGCTTTGCACAGTGATATATATGATATGTCATGCACCTTATTCGATGAGGAAAGAGCCGAGATCCCTTCAACGGGAGTGACCTCTTTAGCAAAACTAATGAAAGCCTATAAAACACTCCATTTCAAAACACTCGATTCTACGACGATATCAAGTTCATTACGCTCATGGTTTTCTGAAAAACCTGCGTAGCCCTCCGACATTTCAGATAGATATTACTTAGTATTCGTGCTATGGTAGTTTGGCATTCGTCAAGGCGTAGTGTACGGTAGCTATTTACTATTTATCTATAGCATATGATGCGATTGGATTAGGGTATTCGTACGGCGTTGTTTGGCATTCGTCAAGGGTCGTGCGGGTCGGTTTAATTCAATCAAGAAATTTTGCCGGTTGAACTTGACTAGCGGACTATGGGTTGTTTGGCATTCGTCAAGGTCATAGCACGCTAGGGGAAAAAGCATTATCGGGAATTTCAAGTGTTGAAATTTGCAATGAGATTGGATACCTCCTATGAGATAGTTGGATCCCGATACCCACTGCGAGTAAGAGTTACTCCTGGGAGAGTTTTATACAGGACAATTAGCCGATCAAGTAGGTGTCTAGAAAAGTGTTAACGGGGTTACGCCTCTGGGAAAATGAGGTTTACTTTAATTAGGTCCGTACGAAAGCATGGGGAACCTCCCTCAAGTATCGACACTGATCTGGTTGAAAGATTGACAAAATTATAGGGTGTAATTAATCCCGGCTAATCTTACCTTTTAGGGTTTGAAGGAAGATTTGATAAAAACAGTAGGAGACATCCTGATTAGATAAGATACTAACTAATCTAATCTTGCAAGAGCATACGCTAAAGTGTTTTCTTCTCTCTCTCTCTCCAGGTAGCGACCATGTCAGGCCATAATCAAGATAATAATATGGATGTATTGACTGAACCGGCTTATTATACTGAGCAGGGGAACGTTGGACCCGTTCTTTCTTATAAGTTATAAGACTGAACAGGAAATAAGAGAATATCTGAATTCTCAAGCCGCCCAAAATAACATGCATGTTGATGCATCTTCTTCAGGTGTGTTAGTTATTGAGAACTGTTTCTCAGTTCACCCTACGTGCTGGGTATTAGATACCGGATCAGGATCCCACATATGTAAATTGTTACATGGGCTACGGAAAGGTAGAGAACTGGGAAAAGGTGATCATTCCGTTCAAGTAGGGAATGGTGTAAGTATTGCAGCCAAAGCAGTTGGCGAATATCACCTTATATTACTAAGTCGTAATACACTGATTCTAAATGAGTGCTATTATATACCGAACATGATGTGCAACATTATATCAGTTTCTTTATTAAGTAAAGAAAGATATAATTTTATAGTACAGGATAATGTTATGAACATCTTCCTAAATCAAAAGTTGATTGCATCAGGCTCGTTACATAATAGCATATTCATTCTCAATCAAAATACAGTCCTCAATATACAAAACACACACAAGAGGAAAAGTTCAGAAATGAACGAATCCTTCTTGTGGCATTGTAGACTTGGTCACATCAATGCGACATGACTAGCTAAGTTATATAAAGATGGATATTTGAACCCGTTCGAATTATCATCTTATGATACTTGCCATTCATGTCTCAAAGGCAAAATGACCAAAGCTCCGTTTAGTGGACACGGAGAAAGAGTTACAGAACTCTTAGGACTGGTACATAGTGATGTATGCGGTCCCATGTCTACGCATGCCAGGAACGGTTCTTCCTACTTCATTACATTCACTGACGATCTCTCTAGATACGGACATGTGTTCCTGATGAAACACAAGTCTGAAGCTTTTGAGAAATTCAGAGAATATAAACACGAAGTAGAGAACCAAACAGGCAAAAGTATTAAGATCCTTCGATCTGATCGAGGAGGAGAATACCTAAGCAATGGGTTCCAAGAATATCTAAAAGAGAACGGGATTCTCTCTCAGCTTACTCCTCCTTATATACCACTGCACAACGGTGTATCGAAACGGAGGAATCGCACCCTATTAGATATGGTGCGCTCAATGATGAGTACAGCCGAGTTACCTATTTCCTTCTGGGGGTATGCGCTTGAGACAGCCATACACCTATTGAATATAGTTCCTACCAAATCAGTGCCTACCACTCCATATGAGATATGGAAAGGGAAGAGACCATCTCTTAAGTATGTTAAGATATGGGGTTGTCCAGCCTATATCAAAAGACAAAATCCGGACAAACTCGAGGCAAGATCTGTCTTATGTAAGTTTGTAGGATATCCCAAAAATTCACAAGGGTATATCTTCTACCACCCCGAGGAACAAAAGGTGTTTGTTCCTCGACATGCCACTTTCTTAAAAAAAGGTTTTCTTATGAAACAGATTAGTGGCATTGAGGTAGAACTGGAAGAGGTTCCAGCGACACAAACTATAACAGAAGACTTGGTAGAACCAGAGGATTCAGTAGTACCCGACGAACCCCTGCCTCTCCGCCGATCTAGCAGGGTTTCTCATCCACCTGAGAGATACTACGGTTTTCTCATTGATGGTGGAAGCGAGGATTGCATCATGGAAGATGATGGCCCGATTAGTTTCGAGCAGGCCATCACGAGTAGTGACTCTGTGAAATGGCTGGATGCAATGCGATCTGAGATGGAATCCATGTACACCAACAAAGTATGGACTTTGGAAAATGCTCCTGAAGGGGTAAAACCCATTGGGAGCAAGTGGATCTTTAAAAAGAAATTTGGTGTAGATGGAAAAGTTGAGATTTTCAAAGCTAGACTTGTTGCAAAAGGTTTTCGTCAACGACCAGGTGTGGATTATGACGAAAACTTTTCTCCAGTGATTATGCTTAAGTCCATCCGGATCTTACATTCCATTGCTGCATACCATGACTATGAAATCTGGCAAATGGATGTTAAGACCGCCTTTCTAAACGGTGATTTAGAAGAGTGCATGAACATGACTCAGCCAGAGGGCTTCGTAGATAGTGGGAGCAGCGGAAAGGTGTGCAAGCTGCTTAAATCCATTTATGGGTTAAAGCAAGCATCGCTGAATTGGAACATCTGTTTTGATGTTGTAGTCAAAGAGTTTGACTTCATCAAAAATATAAATGAACCTTGTATTTATAAAAAGGTAGCAGAGAGTAAGGTTGTCTTCCTCGTATTGTACGTGGATGGCATACTCTTGATAGGAAATGATATTTCTATGCTGCAATCAGTCAAGCTCTTTTTATCACAAAGATTCTCAGTGAAAGATCTATGTGATGCCTCCTGCATATTGGGAATCATGATCTATAAAGATAGATCTAAACGGATATTGGGATTGTCCCAATCCAGGTACATTGACACCATACTAAAGAGGTTTAGTATGGAAGAATCCAAGTGTGGGAACCAACCTACGATCTCTGGACTCACTCTCTCTAAAGAGATGTCTCCCAAGACTGATTTGGAGAGAGCTCGCATGCAAGGGATACCCTATGCTTCGGCAGTAGGCTCTATCATGTATGCGATGCTATGTACCAGACTCGATATAGCATACTCACTAAGTGTAGTGAGTCGGTATCAAGCAGATCCTGGAGAGAGTCACTGGACAGCTGTGAAGAACATTCTCAAGTACTTGCGAAGGACTAGAGACATGTTCTTGGTGTATGGTAACGGAGAACTACGGGTGGAGTCCTTTACCGATTTCAGCTTCCAAAGTGATAAGGACGACTCTAAGTCGCACTCAGGATTTTTCTTTACCCTCAATGGAGGGGCGGTATGTTGGAAGAGTTCTAAACAGGATACCGTTACAGACTCGACGATGGAGGCTGAATACATCGCTGCCAACGATGCTGCCAAAGAGGCTGTCTGGATAAAGAAGTTCATTAGTGAACTTGGTGTGGTTCCATCCATTGAACATCCAATACCTCTGTATTGTGATAACAATGGAGCTATGGCTTTGGCCAAGGAACCCAGATCCCATCAGAAGTCCAGACATATTCTGAGGCGGTATCACCTGATCAGGGAGATAGTTGATCGCCGGAAGATCAATGTCACGAGAGTAGATACAAAGGACAACACTACGGATCCACTCACGAAGGCCATTCCCCAGATACAGTTTAAGAGATTATTCGGGATGCTAGGTATGAGATACTACAGCAGCTGGCCTTAGTGCAAGTGGGAGATTGTTAGTTATGTATATGCCCTAGAGGCCATTGTTGTACATATGATGTATATTATGATGGATGCTTGGATATATACAGAGAGGACTTTCTTGCTCGTCATGATAGTATGCTATTTGGTTTCACTTTATCTTAACATGTTGACTTGTATTGGTTTACTGTCTTTCTCTCACATGTTGATAAAGCCCTTAGGATCTGTACTCGACTACTGGGACTATGATGAGATCATACTAGTGGGGCCACGGTAGTCGATGAGTACATCCTATAACTGTTCCTAGTCGAGGGTATATCAAGACAGGGCATCGATATACCAGAGTAGACTAGCGTATACGCATCTTGACCCATACGATGGGCGATGGATGATCCCATATCCATCGGTGTTTGACATCAGAGATGGTGTACGGGTGCTTAGTGGAGACTGGGTACACTGGACGGACTCGCCGAGAACTCCCAGATGGTGATATACCACACGTCAGATGGCAGTTCTCCGGTGACACTGGTACAGGGTAGTCTGTAGATCCGAGATCGTCATAGAGTCTTGTATGATTCCCACTGTGCTTTGATTTCCACCTTACCACGTCCAAGAGGGCGTGCAAAACGGTGGCTTTTGGGTACAGTCCCGAATCACATGGAGGCAATGAGCGATAGGAGGGGATTCGTCTCTCTCGGTATAGGGAGTTGATGTTGTGATGTGTTCAATTGGCTATAACTGGAAGTCCCTGGCCAGGGCTGATATAGAGATTTACTGGTAAGTGTTACTAGTAGTTTCTCGACCTGTTATGAGCCTCACATCAACACGACTTATCGGTTACTGGGGTCTAACGTATACCACCCCTAGACTTGATATGCGACATATCAGACGAAGAGACTGGACTGTACGGCAGTGTTACTGGTTGGATTCACAGGAGAACGTACATGCTATCTTGTTGATCTTCTGATCGCTCAATACCTGGGTGGCTGTTACGTTTAACTGACCGCTTGCAGCTTGTGGGTGTTTGATATGATCATCACCTGCTACCGGCGTATTGACGATTCTTTAGAGTCCTACACAGAGGTTTCTTGGCTCAGGCAAAACGGAGTAGAGGCACATATGTGATATGCGCAGGACCGAGGATAATGCGATATGAGATACCGTATTATATTCTCGCGATATTTAGATATGAACCGGATCATCGGATTAAGTGTTGATTCGATGAATCGGTACATGATATATTAGTCGGTTATATTCGATATAGCCGGATTGTCGGATCAAGTGTTGATTCGATGATTTAATGTATAATAATATATATGATATATTGTATTACATTATCTAATATTGGATCGCTTTATTATTTCATTTTCTCACAGGATAATACATTGATATATATTAATTTTATTATTTTCTTTTGTTACAAATATAATATATATGTGATATATATTATAGTAACAGGATATGCTTAATAATGAAACATGTTTAGTGATGATAAAAAGAGATTAGGGTTTGATTAGGGTTAGCTTCTTCTTGCACCATCTAGAAGCATTCCTTTTGTCACGAAGAAGATATTATGATAGATATTTTCTTATGACTCATTTCTTAACCCAACCAAACCCTAGCCTTAGTTAACTCTCTATAAGGGTTATCCTTGTCATCATTAACCATGGTTGCATTATTATTGATATACTCTTATCATTATTCATCACAAAAGGATTATCTCATAATTCTTCATCTTCTTCTCTCTTGAGTTTTTGAAAGAGCTCACTAGATTTTCCTTTGGTGATGATTTCTTGTGAGAAATTGATATAAAAGGATAGCATAAATACTACTCCATCATCCTCATATAATCTAGCCCATTAGATTAGGGTGTTCACCTCATTAGAGTAAGAAAGCTTGGGTTATAGCAACTTCGACGTAGATCATCGAAGAAGCGGAACACTACAAGCTAGCATGGATCGTTCGAGTCGTGGAACCTCTCTTGAGTCCGGGAGATCGTGGATCGCGGCGAAAGGACTTCTACTCGAAGCTTATGAAGCGAAGGAGCGGACTACAAAGGTTGTAATCCCTCACACTTAGCAGTAAAGATGTTTACTTGCATGTTAAACCCTAATAATCTAGCAAAGATCCCGGCTTTGGGTTGTTCGGCACGTCTAAAATTTTATTCGGGCATGTTTGATGCCTTATGAACCCTCACAAGAGTGCCTAGGAACCCTACAGTCTCTTCTCATTCCATATCTCATATGGAGTGGTAGGCAACAGATTTGGTCGGAACTCTATTCAATAGGTATGCATCTTCTCAAGTGCATGTCCCCAAAAGGAAATAGGTAACTCAGTAGTACCCATCATAGAGCGCACCATATCTCATAGGGTGCGATTCCTCCACCCCGATATACCGTTGTGCTGTGGTGTATACGGAGGAGTAAGCTGAGAGAGAATCTCATTCTCTTTTAAATAGTCTCGGAATTCCGTGCTCTAGTATTCTTCTCCCCGATCATATCAAAGGATTTGAATACCTTTACCCATCCAGTTCTCAACTTCGTACTTATATTCCTTGAAATTCTCAAAAGATTCAGATTTTTGTTTCAACAAGAATACATGTCCGTATCTTGAGAGAATATCGGTGAATGTAATAAAGTACGCGGAACTATCCCTGGCATATGTAGACATAGGACCGTATACATCACCATGTATCTGTCCAAGAGTTCAATAGCTCTTTCTCCGTTTCCAGTAAATAGAGATTTGGTCATCTAGCCTCTGAGACATGACTGGCAAGTTTCATAAGATGTAAGTTCGAACGAATTCAAATATGCATCCTTATGGAACTTTAGCTAGTCTTGTCTCATCAATATGACCCAGTCTACAATGCCACAAGAAGACTTCGTTCATTTCTGAACTGTTCCTCTTGTGTGTGTTTCGTACGTTTGAACTGTAGTTTGATTCAGAACGTGTACGCTATTATACAACATACCTTACCCAATCAACACTTGATTTAGGAAAATATTCACAATATTTTGGTACGGAATAACAGTCACTTAGAATCAATGTATTACCAGTTGGTAACACTAGTTGATATCTGCCAACTGCTTTGGCTGCAACAATTGCACCATTCTCTACTACTTAGAGACATATCATCATATCCCAGTTCTCTACTTGTCTTTAGCCCATGTAACAAATTACATATATAGGATCCTGATCCGGTATCCAATACTCAGGACGTAGAGGTAACTGAGAAACAATTCTTGGTTACGAACACACCTGCAGACAATACATCAACATGCTTTTTCTTCGTTTGGGTGACGTGGGAATCCGAATATTCCCCTATTCCTTGCTCAGACTTATGACAATCATAAGGTAGAGCGGTACCTAACCTAATATAAAAAGTAGGTTCGGTCAATACATCCATATTATTATCTTGATTAAGGCATTTCATTGGTCGCTACCAGGGGAGAGAGAAGGATAATCACTTTGTGTGCGCTCTTTGCAAGATTAGATTGGTTATTATCTTATCTAATCAGGATGGCTCCCACTGTTTTTATCAAATCTTCTTTCAAACCCTAAAAGGTAAGATTAGCCGGAATTAATTACACCCTATAGGTTCGCCAATCGTTCGGCCAGGCTTGTATCGTTACTCCGAGGGAGGTTCCCCGTGCTTTCGCACGGATCTAATTAAAATAAACCTCGTTTCCCTAGAGGCATAACCCCGTTGACACCTTTCTAGACACCTACTAGATTAGCTAATTGTAAAGTGCAAAACTCTCCCAGGAGTAACTCTTACTCGCAGCGGGTATCGGGATCCAACTATAATATAGAAGGTATGCAATCTCATTGCAAATTTCAACACTTGAAATTCCCGATAATGGTTTTTACCCCTAGCCACTTATGAACTTAACAAGGTCAACAAATCATAAGCGCTAGCCAATTAAGTTCAACCCGTCATTTCTTGATTGAATTAAACCCACCCGTACGACCCTTAACAAGGTCAACAAAGCCGTACGATTACCTTAATCCAATCGTATCACATGCTGCAGATAAGTACTAATCAGCTACCACACACTACGCCTTAACAAGGTCAACAAACGCAGCACGAATACTAAATATTACTTATCTGAAATAACGGAGGGCTACGCAGGTTTTTAAGAAAACCATGAGCGTAATGAACTTAATATCGTTGTAGAAGCTAGTGATTTTGAAAAGGAGTGTTTTTTAGGATTTTGCTAGTTTCGCTAAAGAGGTCACTCCCGGTGAAAGGATCTCGACTCTTTCCTCATCGAATGAGGTGCAGGATATTCTGGAATACCACTATGCAAAAGTGAGAGCTAGAGAAAGAATCAAAAACAAAACCGAGTGAGATTTAGCATTTGCTAGTTTCACTAAAGAGGCCACTCCCGGTGAAGGGATCTCGGCTCTTTCCTCATCGAATGAGGTGCTGGATATTCATCAAGGAATACCACTATGCAAAGCAAAAACTAGAGCCACCATTTTTGAAAATTTGATTCTGCAACATTTTTAGGTTTATTTCTTTTCATTAATCTTATTAATGAAGTCCCATCATTTAATGTTTCTTAAACATTACAGAAAAGTGAAACGAAAATAGAACGTACGCTTATGCCATCCGCATTCGCCACTGGGCCCTGTCATGCACCGTTAGGTTACTTAACTACCGGCAGAGCGGGGGCTGGACTAGCGCGGATGCAAAATATAAGCAACGTTTATTATATATCATAAATATAATACAACATTCATCTCACGCAGTTATATGATCAGCATCACAGAACCAAGCAACAGAAGCAACATATGAAATATTGGATATACTAGGATTTCCGTGTTTTAAATTTAGTCAGTAATGTAAAACACGGATTCCACGGTTCTTGAAGAATAGCCAAACCCACATCCTATAGACCCCTACGAGAGCGGCAAATAACCCTACCAATTCTAGAGTTAGGAGACCCGGTCTCAACTCCTTGAGATGGTCTCCCACTGGACCCTAGAACCCGGTTACTTGTGCTCCCCGCCTTGGGTCTATCCTAATTCGGAAAAGTAAATAATATAGATCAGCGGTGACATTATCCTCAACCCGGATGTGCCCCAATAAAAGAACAATACATACAAATTTTACATGAATGAAAATTGAAAACTCTCATCTCACATTACACGACGATCCAATAAAACATATTAGCGACACATAATATCACATATCATCAACATAAGTAAATACGTGTATTCCAAATTCCGTTGACATATAGCAATGAGATTTGGGATACCCTACGTATTACACTTACGGTCGCAGAAAAGAAATGTAAAACTGCAATAATTAGAATCCGCATATCCTTAGACATCATAAACCCGAAATATCTCATATTCCGGATTTCATGCCTAACTTATAAACCTTGCATTTTAGTCTCAAATTGAAAACACTTTTCAATGAACTGTCGGGTAATTCAACAAGATTCCCGACTAAGTGATCGCGTACTATACGCAATTGCGACGGAGTTTTAATCCGAATCAAAATTCCGTGGCAATCGATCAATGAGACTAAACGGCTAGATTTACAATATACCAACTAGTTTTCACAAAACTAATTATTCCGGATTCTATCAATTGTATCCATATCAAACTAAAACCCGAAACGATGCAATAATTATGATTACGAAATACTCTGTATTAGCCCCAATAAAACTGTTAACATCTCATGCAAACTGGGTTATTCAAACAATACCTGAAACCCCAAAATCAAGTCACTGGAACACCAAAAAAAATTGGAGGCCAGAAACCAAAGAAAAACCGGCCACACCCGTATTTTAAGAGATCTCGTTGGGTCAAAAGAAGTGGTTTTGCCTCGAATTTTTCCAGTGTTCTAGTTGAATCATATACAACATTCTGCAGTTTCTTAAAAAAAATTCGGAGATCATTTTAAAAATGACAGAGAACAGGGTTTCAAGGCACAGTTTTGGAGTTGTTTCGGTTTCATGATTCTAATTATATCGTCTAATCTACTACCTTAGGCTCTGATACCATGAAATTCTACCCTAGCACCAGCAATGGGTCCAAGAGGCATCAAGCATGCCAAATTCAAATTTTTATGGCGCTAAGCTAGACTATCCAAGATCGTTAGCTTGTTGATTAGGGTTTAGGTTTGATATCTAGAAAACTATCAGAAGTGAAAGATGGTTATACCCTCGTAGATCGAGTCCTTCACTTCATATGCTTCGTATAGTAGTCCCGCGACTCCACAAGGCTCCACTTGAGGCTTTGGACGAGCTTCCTCCCATGACCTTCGTGCCGAAGATGATCCACGCGAATTCCCTCCAACTCAAGCTACCTCTACACTAAACTCTTTAGCGTAGGAAACACGCTACACTCGATCGCTTGTCAAGTGTAGGATGGTGAAGCAGGGGATGTTTAAAGCTCACAAGTTTGTGTTCAAGCTTCATGGTTCACATCATATGTGAGGGTTGAAGCTTGAACCATGACATTGAGGAAGAAGAAGAAGCTAGAGAGCAACCATGGGAGAAACTAAAGAAAATGGCTAAGTGTTTTTGTAATGAGACTAGAATGAATGGCAACTCTTGACCCCCACTCATTCAAGCATGGAATTTTGCAATATAAAATTGCAACCATGCTTAAATAGTGTGTCAAGATGAATAAACAAATAATAAAGCCCATGCTTGCAACCATGCTCTCATTTTCCACCTCATTTCTATTTTTCTCAAAAATAGAATTTATGCCATGCTACATATATATATATAAATAAATATATATATATATCATATATATATATATATATTAATACAGATAAGAAAATATTTAGTGAGCTAATGATATTAGTTAAGATATAATTATATCACATATAATATATATCATATTATTAAATCAACACTTGATTTAATAATCCGGTTATATCACATATGACCGACTAATATTATTTATCTGTATATCACATTATCAAATCAACACTTGATTCGACAATCTGGTTATATCGCACATAACCAAACCGATAACAGATAACTACCAGATTACAATATGGTATCACATACACGTATTTAATCAGGCCCACACACATATCACATATATGTCCTACTTCGTTTCGCCTGAATCAGAAAACTTCTGTGTGAGACTCTAAAGACTCGTCAATACGCCAACAGTAGGTGATGATCACATCAGTCACCTAAAAGCCGTCAACGGTACTAGCTGGACATAATGGCTACCCGGGTATTGAGCGCTATGAAGATCAACAAGCAAGCTTGTCCATAGTCTCCATGAAGCCTATCAGTAACACTACCGTACAGTCCGGTCTCTTCATCTGATATGTCGCATATCATGTCTAGGGGTGGTAAACGTCAGTCCCCAGTAACGTGATAAGTCATGCCGATGTCTGGCCTATAATGGTTCGAGAAACTACTGATAACACTTATCAGTAAATCTCGGCAGTAGCCCTGGACAGGGACTTCCAGTTATAGCCAATCGAGCATAGCGCAACATCAACCCCCAATACCGGGAGAGACGAAACCCTTCCTATCTCTCATTGCCTCCATGTGATTCGGGACTGTACCCAAAATCCACCTGTTTGCAAAACTCCTCTTGAGCGTGGTAGGGAGGAAATCAAAGCACAGTGGGAGCCACACAAGACTCTATGACGATCTCGGGTCTACAGACTAACCTGTACAAGTGTCACCAGAGGAATGCTGTCTGACGATAGGTATACTACCATATAGGAGTCCTCGGCGAGTCATGTTCGGTGTACCCATTCTCCAATGAGCACCTGTGTACAATCTTTGATGTCATACACCAATGGTTGTGGGATCAACCTGTTGGAGATAGTGCCCTCATAGTCAATTATTGGATCGTAGGTACGTGATTGCAATGATTGCGGAGGACCTATCCCGGTAGGACAGTCTTACTCGAGATGATAGTATGCTATCTGGTTTACCTTTATCAGTCGTGTACATGTTCAGGTGACTGATTGCATGTTACAATTTGATAGAGCCCTTAGGATCTTGCTTTACTACCAACAGTATGATGGCGATCATATACGTGAGAGTTGGGTAGTTTATATGCATATCCTTAATTGTGGTCCCTAGTCGTGGGAGTTTCGAGACAGGGCATCGATACTCCGGAGTAGACTAGTGTGTACAGTCGAGACCCCGACGAGGGGCGGTGGTCGGTCTCACAAGCCACTGGTGTCAGTTGGATCACCTAAGATGTATACAGGTGCTCATTGGGTTATGAGTACACCGGACATGACTCGCCGGGAATCTGCTAGTTAGTATTATATCTACCGTCAGATAGCAGTTCCCTAGTGACATGTGTACAGGTTAGTTCATCGACCTGAGGTCGTCATTTGTCTCATATGAGTTCCCACTGTGCTTTGATTTCTACCCTACCACGGCTCAAAGGAGTCGTGCAAACAGGTAGTTTTTGGGTACAGTCCCGAGCCATATGGAGGCACGTGAGCGGATCGGCAGGGGATTCGTCTCTCCCGGTATTGGGGGCGAGATCGTGCTGTGTCTAGGAGAGCCATTACACAAAGCCCACGGCCGTGGCAGGAGATTTACTGGTAGGTACTCCAGTAGTATCTCAGGGTGTTATTGGGCTTCACTCCGACATGACTTATACTGCTATTGGGGGTCTGACGTTGCTAGCCCCCTAGGCAGATATGCGATACTCATTGACGAACGGACCGGACTGTATATACATTGTCACTGTTAGGCTCAGTAGGGTTTTCGGAGGAGTTCGCTCATCGGTCTCCCTTGAGTTCGCTCCTCGGCCACCCTTGAGGTCAGTCCGTGGGCAGCCATTACGCATAGCTAGTGCCGCTGACGGTTTGTGGTTAAACCCACTGCCAGGGTGTTGACGAGTCATTAGAGTTCCCCACAGACAGTTTCCCAAGTTCGGGCGAAACGTTGTAGAGGCCGTATGGTTTTATGGCAGGGTTCGGAAAATGCACGTGCGTTTACGCACGTGTTATTTTTCGGGCAGATAATACTGGTCGGCTTTGGTTTAAGCCGGATCCGAGTATTATATTGAGTAGGTATAATATCTTTGTCTCAGTTGCATTTGTATTCGGTCGTAATACAAATGCGGGTATTTTTATACAGTTTCGGGGTTATCCTGAAAGTCGTTTCAGGATCACTTTTGGAAGTTGCCAGTTTCCAGATTGCAATGATTGCGGAGGACCTATCCCGGTAGGACAGTCTTACTCGAGATGATAGTATGCTATCTGGTTTGCCTTTATCAGTCGTGTACATGTTCAGGTGACTGATTGCATGTTACAATTTGATAGAGCCCTTAGGATCTTGCTTTACTACCAACAGTATGATGGCGATCATATACGTGAGAGTTGGGTAGTTTATATGCATATCCTTAATTGTGGTCCCTAGTCGTGGGAGTTTCGAGACAGGGCATCGATACTCCGGAGTAGACTAGTGTGTACAGTCGACACCCCGACGAGGGGCGGTGGCCGGTCTCACAAGCCACTGGTGTCAGTTGGATCACCTAAGATGTATACAGGTGCTCATTGGGTTATGAGTACACCGGACAGGACTCGCCGGGAATCTGCTAGTTAGTATTATATCTACCGTCAGATAGCAGTTCCCTGGTGACATGTGTACAGGTTAGTTCATCGACCTGAGGTCGTCATTTGTCTCGTATGAGTTCCTACTGTGCTTTGATTTCTACCCTACCACGGCTCAAAGGAGTCGTGCAAACAGGTAGTTTTTGGGTACAGTCCCGAGCCATATGGAGGCACGTGAGCGGATCGGCAGGGGATTCGTCTCTCCCGGTATTGGGGGCGAGATCGTGCTGTGTCTAGGAGAGCCATTACACAAAGCCCACGGCCGTGGCAGGAGATTTACTGGTAGGTACTCCAGTAGTATCTCAGGGTGTTATTGGGCTTCACTCCGACACGACTTATACTGCTATTGGGGGTCTGACGTTGCTAGCCCCCTAGGCAGATATGCGATACTCATTGACGAACGGACCGGACTGTATATACATTGTCACTGTTAGGCTCAGTAGGGTTTTCGGAGGAGTTCGCTCATCGGTCTCCCTTGAGTTCGCTCCTCGGCCACCCTTGAGGTCAGTCCGTGGGCAGCCGTTACGCATAGCTAGTGCCGCTGACGGTTTGTGGTTAAACCCACTGCCAGGGTGCTGACGAGTCATTAGAGTTCCCCACAGACAGTTTCCCAAGTTCGGACGAAACGTTGTAGAGGCCGTATGGTTTTATGGCAGGGTTCGGAAAATGCACGTGCGTTTACGCACGTGTTATTTTTCGGGCAGATAATACTGGTCGGCTTTGGTTTAAGCCGGATCCGAGTATTATATTGAGTAGGTATAATATCTTTGTCTCAGTTGCATTTGTATTCGGTCGTAATACAAATGCGGGTATTTTTATACAGTTTTGGGGTTATCCTGAAAGTCGTTTCAGGATCACTTTTGGAAGTTGCCAGTTTCCAGTTTTCTATCAGCCGTCTTTTAACATTCTGTTAAAAACGGATTTATCTTTTCTTCAGATGGAGTGAGTCATCATTCTAGAAGCTTCTAGAAGTGATGAAGTGGCTTCATGACTCATTAGGCATTATTGGTGTCATTAAAGCTTTTGGTGACTAGCCTAATGACTCATGCTTTGTGATTAATTCATTTTGGATTGCTTAAGATATTTTGGAGTGAGAAGCTTTTAGCTTAAGGTCACCCCCTTCTCCTACGGTCACCTCCCTCTTGCTATATATGGCTTGCCCTCTCTCTCTCCTCAGACATACTCTCACTTGAGGTTTCATTTCGGTTAGAAAAAGATTATGATAGTTTGGGGTGTATGGAATTTACAGTTCATTTCATTCCATCACCCGATTTCCACGGCAACTTCATTAACCGATCGTCCACGGATTTGGACGAAGTGAGACAAAGTCATCTACTCATTCTCTACATCAATCTTGGTCGTCTCTTTTAGCAAACTTGACGATCGAGTTGCCTCGAGTCAGAGGCGGGAGCCCGTTTAAAGAACCGATCATGTGGTGCCACCTCGACGAGGAGATCGGAGATCGACGAGATCGGAGCAGCCGCAACGGAGCGTGGGATGATGGTTGAAGAACGAAGGACTCGGATCGTTCGGTACAATCTTCCTACACTCTTTACAGTTTGTTAGTTTAGCAATAATGGTAGATCCGGGTTAAAGTATACGATAGCGCCAGTTTAAAAGTTTTTTGTTCCGCATTTGGCGTCTGTAGACTGCCGGGGCGCTAGCGTAGACTTACAGTGGTATCAGAGCCTAACCATTTTGCTATACTAACTTGTGCTAACGCGTTTAAAACATCGATCCGACCGAAAATCAAAACCGACAAAATCCTTTCCCGACAGTTTCTGTCGATTTTAAACAGTGTCAAAATTTATTTCTGGATGTCTTAAAAATCCGTGCAGGGAATTCTAAAAGCCACGACAAAATTTGGGGTCGTGATCCCTCCAAGCTGCCGCGGAAGGGCGGCCAAACCCATGGTTTGGCCGCGCATCCGCGGCCACGTGGGGAGCACGTGCTCCCAAATTTTTCCAGTGGGTTCTGTTTGGGATTTTGGGGTGTTTGATATATAAAGTTTTGGCCCAGGTTTTGTTACTGTTCACCAGTAAGCTGTGGGGCCCACTTTTTGATTTTTGGTCTTTGGTCGATCGTAATTTAAACACGTTAGTTTACAGTGCTTACATTATATCTCCGACCGGGAATGTCATTTGATCGGTAAACCGCGTTTGATTGCTATAGTTCTTTTAGACGGGTTTGCGAACGTGACATTCGCGTTGATGTTCTGTGTTGTGCTGTAATGTTGCGGATTTGTCGTGGTGGATAGCAGTGTGCAATGGTAGTACAGTTTGAGTTTATTTGTACATTTGATATTGCGGGGCGAGCGTCCAACATGTGGACTGCCGTCACTGCCTGTTGTATAATATTCTTTTGGGGCACGACCAGGTTGCGGTCGATGTACCTATTGTACTATTTTTCATTACTGTACTAGGTTTTGCCCCGCGACGGAGTGCACGGATAGCCGGGTTCTGGAGAGCAACGGGTCCGCATTTCATGGCTTTGAGAGGCAGAGGGTCCCCACTCTAGAATTGGCAGACTATTCGCCGCACTCTTAGGGGATACAGGTTGACCCAAGGAGGGGTGCCCAAGCTTACCGGATTCCGTGGAGTGCTGGGTGGTCCATTCACTATGCTGTAGGGGGCTGCCTCGCTTCAGGTCTTGGCGGGTAACTTGCCGCACCCGTAGGGGTCTAGGTTTCATTGCACAGGCTATCCACACGACAGGGGAACGTCGAGTTTCAGCAGCGGCTCTGTGAAACTCGGGGATCCCAGATATCTGTATTGTTCTGTGATGCTTATTACTTTTCTGTAATGTTGCATACTATCACGCCTGGAGCGATTATTGTATATTGGTTTATATACTATTAAATGTTGTATATGTTTTACACCCGCGCTAGTCCAGTCCCCGCTCTGTCGTTAGTTAAGTAACCTAACGGGTGATGACGGGACCCAGTGACGAATGCGGATGGCATATACGTACATTTTATTTTCGTTCTTTTCTGGTGTGATTGAATGATGGGACTGCGTTGATTCTGATCAATGCAAAGTAAAACAAACCTGTTTACAGTTGTTGGAACAATTTAAAAAGTGTTATTGCAAAGACGTTTTCTTTTGTTATGCATAGCGGTATTCAGTGGAATATCCTGCACCTCATTCGACGGGGCAAGGGCTGATATCCCTTCACCGGGACTGACCCCTTGGACAGAAGTTTGCGTCAGAGTAATAACTTTACTATAGTCGATTACAAGTTGCTTTGCATAGCGGTATTCAGTGGAATATCCTGCACCTCATTCCACGAGGAAAGAGCCGAGATCCCTTTACCGGGAGTGACCTCTTTAGCAAAAGGTTTTCGCCACTATATTTTAAAAAACTATCAGGTTCCTTCAGCGATATCAAGTTCACTACGCTAAAGGTTTTTCGCCAAAAACCAGCCGTAGCCCTCCGTCACTTCTTTTGGGTATTCAGTAGTATTCAAGCTACGCATTTTGACCAACGCCAAGGCATAGTGTTTGGTAGCTGCTGAGTATTCAATTGTTGCATAGATAGATGAGTTAGTTTGGGACAGTCGTTCTGCCGATTGGCCAACGTCAGGGGCATGTGCGGGTGGGTTCAAATTGACAAGATAGTGATGGGTAGAACTTGGCATGTGACTTATGACATTTTGACCAACGCCAAGGTTATAAGAGCATGGGGCAAAATTGATATCAGGAGTTTCTAAAGAAACTGAAACTTGCCGAGTATGCGCATACCTTCTGGAGTATGAGCAACGTGGATGCATTCCATCACGTTATCATGCGATGAGAGTTGGATCCTGATTCCCACTGATGAGTTGGTTTACTCTTCGGGTGATCCTGATTGATTCTTCTTTAGGTTTGGAGGAGAATTTGACAGGACAGTGGGAGGTTTCCGGATTAGATAAACTGATGACCATTCTGATCTAGGATAGAGTGCACGCAGAGTGTTTCTTTTCTCTCTCTCTCTTTGGCAGCGACCTTTGACCGACCCTAGACTATGACTCAGTAACCAGGTTGACCGAACCTTCTTAAAATACTGGCTTTCGGATTGTCTGAGTTGCATAAGTCATTGCCACTCCTTCTTTTACCCTTTGAATTTCTCAGAACACCCGTATTACTACGGATATCCACTTCCATTGGATAGAGCCATCGTATGGTTATATACGAACTCGAAGGGACTTCTTCGGGGATGGATCCAGGTTCAGGAGAAATAGAATTGGTTTATTCAGTTGTCTTTTATTATCACCTTCTCTCAGGTTGCGAGGGCTCCTTGGTTTAGGAGAGTACACCTATTACGCCTATTGGATAGTCTTATTCCAAACCATAGGCTGGTGCCGAAAGGTAGGGAATGAAGAAAACCAATTAGCCTAAGTAGGGTGTGCAGAAGGTAATATGTAAAGACAAAATAAAGGGATTAGAAAGAGGGCAAAGTAAATTGCGACTGATATCATTCACGACCAAAACCGCGTACTTCATCGCCACTCCTATTTCACCTTTAAAAGAATAAGGTATTATTCAGTTGTCTTTTATCGTCACCTTCTCTCGAGATGCGAGTACTCCTTGGTTTAGGAGGGTACACCTATTATGCTTACTGGATAGTCTTCTTCCAAACCATAGGCTGGTGCCGAACGGTAAGGAAGGAAGAAAACCAGTTAGCCTAACGATGGTGTACAGAAGGTAACGACTAAAGACAAATAAAGGGATTTGGAGAGACGGCAATAAAATATACGGTTGAAGTCATGAATTGGATTATGGAAGAGGCATTGCTATGAATACCAGGATACCCCTACGAAACATTTTTCATGTTTCAGTGCATTGTTAAAGGAAAAACTGTTTTCCCAATTATACACTTACTCCAAGGGTATGTATTTACCAGGTTTCATTCTCATATCTGTATGGTTTTACAGATGATGAGTGGGAGTAAGATATTGGGAATTAGGTGATCATCCTCATTATATCGGAATTCGTTGTAATTGGTGATATTTGAGGAAATCGCCAGGGTACAGTTTTCAACCTACGACGCACAGGTTTTGAGTTGTTTAACTCAGCGGACTTATACAGAGTATTGTATGTTGTCCAAGTGTCCATCAGGACAAAGGGGTAGGTCTTCGTACTATGTTCTATTTACTTATAACTTCTCTAGTATTTAGACAAGTGTTTCGTAGAAATACAAGGTCTAAGTTTTGAGAAGTTGTGGGTATAAGAATAAAGTAGAGAACCAGGTATCACAAGTATCGGGATTCTTCAAAGAGATCGAAGATTGAGATTCTTGTGATTGGTATTCAGATGATAGTGATGGTTTTGAGAAACGAGTTTTCTCTTTCAGGTTACTCATGATTGGATGGATTCCTAAGTTGAGCAATGCTGATTAGCCTCTTTCCATTAAGTTGATATGCACTGGAGACAGCTGCATGATTTGAATATGGTTCAAATTAAATAAGTGCCAAAGTTTCTGTATTGGATATAGAATGGATCGTACCTTAAAAGAAATTAAGGTATGGGGAGTTGTCCAGCTTATGCTTAAAACCAGACTCTGGATAACTCAGGGCACGTTTCTGTAATGGCTGTTTGTGGGTTGACCCTGGCTATGACGAGGGTTGATATTCTACCATTTGGAAGATCAATAGTGATATTGTTCTTGACTCGCCACAGTTTTAGTAAAAATGGATCTTTTTCAGAAAACAATAGTGGGAGTATGGTAGAACTGGAACTGATTCCAGAACCGCGAACGATTACGAAAAATTTAATAGGACCTATACATTCAATCAAGTTTGACATTCCAATAGCCACTCCGCAGGTATGGTAGGTAACCTCAGACACCCGAGAGGTACTTCGGTAGGCTCAAGGACGGTGACAGGGAGGTTCTTATCTACCCAGACTTGATACTACTGTTGTTCCAGGTTATGAGACCCGGTAGGAGGGTTGTCGTAGTCAGTGGGAGCAACGGAAGCATAGTGGGCAAGATGCTTATATCTATTTATAGACTTGAGCAGTTATAGCGGAGATAGATCATCTAATTTTGATGTGACAGTCATGGGTTTGACTTCAATCAGAATAGGGGATGGATCAGTTAAGAAGGTAGTAGGGTGTGATGTCATGGTATCTGGATGACATACACAGAGTAGGAAGTAAAATTCCTATACTACGATCGGTTGTACCTTGGTCGTCACACAGTTGTTTCTCCAGACAGGATATGGATATAATATTTGACATTCTGGTTTCTGGATCTATGGTTTTAGATCTGGATTTGGGTAGTTTCCCAATGTGGGTACTTTGACAGATATTTTAATGGTTTTTGGAATAGTTGACTCCTAGCATGGTAGTGTACCTGCAGGTGATGGAGTCACCCTCTCTAAAGGTGTCGTATAGACTAAAGGGGAGAGGGATGTGCATGATTGGCAGATCACTTGCTTAGGCAATTGAGTCAATCATGAGATGTCAAGTACCGCACCAAATGTTGTTTTTGCACTAGATGCAATGAGTTTGTATTAATCCAATCCTGGAGAAACATAAGGAAGCAGTTTTAGAACATTGGTACATGTTCTACGGATTTGATGACGGCAGCCTCTTTCGGGAGACGGTTATCATTCCAGGCTTCAAAGGTGACATGGTTGACAGAGTGATTGTCAGAGTTATAGTTTTCCCTCTGACGAGGGACAGTATTATGGACAGGTGGTCCAAGAGGATACTGTGGGTGGCATGGTGCTGGATACTGATTAGGTTCAGTGATCCATACAGTCTAAGAAGTTTGGATATGGAGTTCATTTATGAACTAAGGTCCCATCAGATATTCAAACATATTCTAAGACAGGTACTACTCAATTCGGGAGATGGTTTTCTCCGCGAACTTGAGATTAAGAGAGATATAGAAAGAAACTTCTAGGCGGATCCACTCACCGAGGCTATTTCTCGAACACAATAGTTTTACAAACGGGCTTTGTGAAACTGATTAGTAGAGGAGTTGGGTGTTGGTTTCACACGGGCTGTGAGTACGCAACATCGCAATAATTAGCCTTGAGTGCAAGTGGGAGATTGTTGGAGATAGTGCCCTCATAGTCAATTATTGGATCGCAGGTACGTGATTGCAATGATTGCGGAGGACCTATCCCGGTAAGACAGTCTTACTCGAGATGATAGTATGCTATCTGGTTTGCCTTTATCAGTCGTGTACATGTTCAGGTGACTGATTGCATGTTACAATTTGATAGAGCCCTTAGGATCTTGCTTTACTACCAACAGTATGATGGCGATCATATACGTGAGAGTTGGGTAGTTTATATGCATATCCTTAATTGTGGTCCCTAGTCGTGGGAGTTTCGAGACAGGGCATCGATACTCCGGAGTAGACTAGTGTGTACAGTCGAGACCCCGACGAGGGGCGGTGGCCGGTCTCACAAGCCACTGGTGTCAGTTGGATCACCTAAGATGTATACAGGTGCTCATTGGGTTATGAGTACACCGGACAGGACTCGCCGGGAATCTGCTAGTTAGTATTATATCTACCGTCAGATAGCAGTTCCCTGGTGACATGTGTACAGGTTAGTTCATCGACCTGAGGTCGTCATTTGTCTCGTATGAGTTCCCACTGTGCTTTGATTTCTACCCTACCACGGCTCAAAGGAGTCGTGCAAACAGGTAGTTTTTGGGTACAGTCCCGAGCCATATGGAGGCACGTGAGCGGATCGGCAGGGGATTCGTCTCTCCCGGTATTGGGGGCGAGATCGTGCTGTGTCTAGGAGAGCCATTACACAAAGCCCACGGCCGTGGCAGGAGATTTACTGGTAGGTACTCCATTAGTATCTCAGGGTGTTATTGGGCTTCACTCCGACACGACTTATACTGCTATTGGGGGTCTGACGTTGCTAGCCCCCTAGGCAGATATGCGATACTCATTGACGAACGGACCGGACTGTATATACATTGTCACTGTTAGGCTCAGTAGGGTTTTCGGAGGAGTTCGCTCATCGGTCTCCCTTGAGTTCGCTCCTCGGCCACCCTTGAGGTCAGTCCGTGGGCAGCCGTTACGCATAGCTAGTGCCGCTGACGGTTTGTGGTTAAACCCACTGCCAGGGTGCTGACGAGTCATTAGAGTTCCCCACAGACAGTTTCCCAAGTTCGGGCGAAACGTTGTAGAGGCCGTATGGTTTTATGGCAGGGTTCGGAAAATACACGTGCGTTTACGCACGTGTTATTTTTCGGGCAGATAATACTGGTCGGCTTTGGTTTAAGCCGGATCCGAGTATTATATTGAGTAGGTATAATATTTTTGTCTCAGTTGCATTTGTATTCGGTCGTAATACAAATGCGGGTATTTTTATACAGTTTCGGGGTTATCCTGAAAGTCGTTTCAGGATCACTTTTGGAAGTTGCCAGTTTCCAGTTTTCTATCAGCCGTCTTTTAACATTCTGTTAAAAACGGATTTATCTTTTCTTCAGATGGAGTGAGTCATCATTCTAGAAGCTTCTAGAAGTGATGAAGTGGCTTCATGACTCATTAGGCATTAATGGTGTCATTAAAGCTTTTGGTGACTAGCCTAATGACTCATGCTTTGTGATTAATTCATTTTGGATTGCTTAAGATATTTTGGAGTGAGAAGCTTTTAGCTTAAGGTCACCCCCTTCTCCTACGGTCACCTCCCTCTTGCTATATATGGCTTGCCCTCTCTCTCTCCTCAGACATACTCTCACTTGAGGTTTCATTTCGGTTAGAAAAAGATTATGATAGTTTGGGGTGTATGGAATTTACAGTTCATTTCATTCCATCACCCGATTTCCACGGCAACTTCATTAACCGATCGTCCACGGATTTGGACGAAGTGAGACAAAGTCATCTACTCATTCTCTACATCAATCTTGGTCGTCTCTTTTAGCAAACTTGACGATCGAGTTGCCTCGAGTCAGAGGCGGGAGCCCGTTTAAAGAACCGATCATGTGGTGCCACCTCGACGAGGAGATCGGAGATCGACGAGATCGGAGCAGCCGCAACGGAGCGTGGGATGATGGTTGAAGAACGAAGGACTCGGATCGTTCGGTACAATCTTCCTACACTCTTTACAGTTTGTTAGTTTAGCAATAATGGTAGATCCGGGTTAAAGTATACGATAGCGCCAGTTTAAAAGTTTTTTGTTCCGCATTTGGCGTCTGTAGACTGCCGGGGCGCTAGCGTAGACTTACACAACCATCACCCTCTAAGGGACAAGAAATATACACATTAGTCTACTCTGGAATATCGATGCCTTAGTCTCGATATTCCCATGACTAGGAACTGATTAAAGGATGTAATTATGGACCGCCCTGGCCCCACTAGTATGATCTCATCATAATCCTGGTAGTCAAGTACATATCGTAAGGGATTTATCAACATGTAAGAGACAGACAGTATAAATACAAGTCTACATGTTAAGATAAAGGTAACCTGATAGCATACTATCATGTCGAGCAAGAAAGTCCTCTATATATATGTCCAAGCATCCACTAAATCATCAATAATGTCCTCTAGGGCATACATATTCCTAACACCAACATCCGTTTAGATCTATCTCTATAGATCTTAATCCCCAGGATGTAGTAGGCATCACCTAGATCCTTCATGGAGAATCTTTGTGATAAGAAGAGCTTGACTGAGTGTAGCATAGGAACATCATTTCCTATCAAGAGTATGTCATCCATGTACAATACGAGGAAGACAACCTTACTCTCTACAACCTTCTTGTATATACAAGGTTCATCTACGTTTTTGATGAAGTCAAACTCTTTGACTGCCACATAAAAATAGATGTTCCAGCTCCGCGATGCCTGATTTAATCCATAATTGATTTAAGCAGCTTGCACACCTTTCCACTGCTCCCACTATCTACGAAGCCTTCTGGCTGTATCATGTACACGCTCTCTTCTAAATCATCATTTAGAAAAGCGGTCTTGACATCCGTCTTCCAGATTTCGTAGTCATGGTATGCAGCGATGTCAAGTAGGATCCGGATGGACTTAAGTATAGCCACTGGAGAAAAGGTTTCATCATAATCCATACCTGGTCGTTGACGAAAACCTTTTGCTACAAGTCTAGTTTTGAAAGTCTCCACTTTACCATCTACACTAAGTTTCTTCTTAAAGATCCACTTTCTCCCAATGGGTTTTACCCCTTCAGGAGCAACTTCCAAAGTCCATACTTTGTTAGTGTATATGGATTCCATCTCAGATCACATTGCATCTAGCCATTTCACAGAGTCCCCACTCGTGATGGCCTGCTCGAAAATAGTTGGGTCATCATCTTCCATGATGCAATCCTCGCTCCCACCGTCTACGAGAAAACCGTAGTATCTCTCAGGTGGATGAGGAACCCTAGTAGATCTGCGGAGTGGCTGAGGTTCGTCGGGGACTATTGAATCCTCCGGCTCCACCAAATCATCAGCTATAGTTTGTGTAGCTGGAACTTCTTCCAGTTCTACCTCATGACCACTAATTTCTTTCACAAGAAATTCCTTTTCTAAAAAGGTGGCATGTTGAGCAACAAACACCTTTTGTTCCTCAGAGTGGTAGAAGATATGCCCTCACGAATGCTTGGGATATCCTACAAACTTGCACAGAACTGACCTTGCCTCAAGCTTGTCCGGATTTTGCTTTTTAATATAAGCCGGACAACCCCATATCTTAATGAAATTAAAGCATGGTCTCTTCCCCTCCCATATCTCGTATGGAGTGGTAGGCACGGATTTGGTTAGAACTCTATTCAGTAGGTATGCGGCCGTCTCAATCGCATAACCCCAAAAGAAAATTGGTAACTCAGCGGTACTCATCATAGAGCGCACCATATCTAATAGGGTGCGGTTTCTCTGCTCCGACACACCGTTGTGCTGTGGTGTATATGGAGGAGTAAGCTGAGAGAGAATCACGTTCTCTTTTAGAAAGTCACGGAATTCCATGCTCAAGTATTCTCCTTCTCGATCGGATCGAAGGATTTTAATACTTTTACCCGTTTAGTTCTCTACTTCGCACTTATATTCCTTGAATTTCTCAAAAGTTTCAGATTTATGTTTCAACAAGAACATATATTCGAATCTTGAGAGATCATCGGTGAATGTAATGAGATATGAAGAATCATTCCTGACATGTGTAGACATAGAACTGCATACATCACTATGTATCAGTCCAAAGAGTTCAGTAGCTATTTCTCCGTGTCCAGTAAATGGTGTTTTGGTCATTTTGCCTTTGAGACATGACTGACAAGTTTCATAAGATGTAAATTCGAATGGATTCAAATATCCATTCTTATATAACTTAGCTAGTCGTGTCGCATTTATATGACCCAGTCTACAATGCCATAAGAAGACTTCGTTCATTTCTGAACTTTTCCTCTTATGTGGGTTCTGTACGTTAAGAACTGTATTTTGATTTAGAACGTATAAACCGATTCATAATGTACCAAACCCAATCAACATTTGATTTAGGAAAATGTTCATAACATTTTTCTCTACTACAAAGTTATATCCTTCTTTATCTAATAGAGAAATCGATATTAAATTGCATATCATAGATGGTACGTAATAACAGCCGTTCAAGATCAATGTATTCACATTTGGTAATACAAGGTGATATTCACCAACTGCTTTGGCTGCAACATTTGCACCATTCCCTACTTTTAGAGAATGATCACCTTTTCCTAGTTCTCTACCTTTCTTTAGCCCATGTAACATATTACATATGTGGGATCCCGATCCGGTATCTAATACCCAGGACGTAGAGTGTACTGAGAAACAGTTCTCGGTAACGAACACACCCGAAGAAGATGCATCAACATGCTCATTCCTCGTTCGGGTCGCATGGGAATCCGGATATTCCACTATTTACTGCTTAGACTTATAACAATTATAAGGTAGAGCGGAGCCAACATTCCCCAGTTCAGTATAACAAGCGGGTTTGGTCAATACATCCATATTATTATCTTGATTAAGGCGTGTCATGGTCGCTACCAGGAGAGAGAGAGAGAGAGAGAGAGAGAGAGAGAGAGAGAAAACACTGCGTGCGCTCTTGCAAGATTAGATTGGTTATTATTTTATCTAATCAGGATGGCTCCCACTGTTTTTATCAAATCTTCCTTCAAACCCTAAAAGGTAAGACTAGCCGGGATTAATTACACCCTACAATTTCGCCAATCGTTCAGCCAGGTAGGTATTGGTACTCCGAGTGAGTCTCCCCGTGCTTTCGCATAGAACTAATTAAATAACATCGTTTCCGCAGGGGCATAACCCCGTTAACACATTTCTTAGACACCTGCTGGATTAGCTAATTGTAAAGTGCAAAACTCTCCCAGGAGTAACTCTTACTCGCAGCGGGTATCGGGATCCAACTATCTCATAGAAGGTATGCAATCTCATTGCAAATTTCAACACTTGAAATTCCCGATAATGTTTTTACCCTTAGCGACTTATGACCTAGACGGAGGTCAACAAACCATAGTTCGCAAGTCAAGTTCAACTCGTCATTTCGTGATTGAATTAAACCCACCCGCACGACCCTTGATGGAGGTTAACAAGGCCGTACGACTACCCTAATCCAATCGCATCATATGCGGCAGATAAGCACTAATCAGCTACCTCATACCACGCCTTGACAGAGGTCAACAAACGCAACACGAATACTAAATAGTCCTTATCTGAAATGACTGAGGGCTACGACAGATTTTTAAGAAAATCTTTTGTGTAATGAACTTGATATTGTTGTAGAATCGAGTGATTTGAAAAGGAGTGGTTTAAGCTCCGCTTTTAAAATCGAGTTTTTCAAAATAAACCGAGTGGGTTGTAGCATATGCTAGCTTTTGCTAAAGAGGTCACTCCCGGTGAAGGGATCTAGGCTCTTTTCTCATCGAATGAGGTGCAGGATATTCAACCAGGAATACCGCTATGCAAAGCAAGAACTAGAGCTACCTTTTCGAAAATTTGATTCCATAACATCATTATGTTTCTTTCTTTTTCATTAATCTTATTATTGAAGTCCCATCATTTATGTTTCCTAAACATCACAGATAGAGAAACAAAAATACAACGTACGCTTATGCCATCCGCATTCGCCACGGGGTCCCATCATACACCGTTAGATTAGTTAACTACCGGCAGAGCGGGGGCAGGACTAGCGCGGATGCAAAACATTAGCAACGTTTATTATATATCATATATATAATATAAAGCATTCGTCTCACGCAGTTATATGATCTCATCACAGAACATTGCAGCAGAAGTCAACATATGAAACATAGGATATACTAGGAGGTCCGTGTTTTAAATCAAGCCAGTAAAAAACACGGATTCCACGGTCGTGATGAATAGCCAAACCCATATCCCTAGATCCCTACGAGAGCGGCAAGCAACCCTACCAATTCTAGAGTTAGGAGACCCGGTCTCGACTCCTCGAGATGGTCTACCACTGGACTCTAGAACCTGGTTACTTGTGCTCCCCACCTTGGGTCTATCCTAATACGGAAAAGGAAAAAATATACATCAATGGTGACATTATCCTCAACCCGGAAGTGTCCCAATAAAATGATATTACATACAAATTTTTACATGAATGAAAAAAAAAGGAAAAAACTCTCATCTCACGCAAAAACCCCGGCTATTCAAACACGATGATCCAATATAACATATCACAGCAACATATAACATCACATGACATCAACGTAAGTGAATATGCGTATCCCAATTGTCGTTGACGTATAGCAACGAAACCGACGATACACCACATATTACACTTACGGTCGCAGAAAAGAAATGAAAACTACAATAATTGGACTCTACAACATCCTTAGACATTATAAACCCGAAATATCACATATTTCGGATTTCATGCCTAACCATATAAATTCCTTAGACATCATAAACCCGGAATATCACATGTTCCGAATTTCAGGCCTAATGTTATAAACCCAGCATTTTAGTCTCAAATTGAAAACACTTTTCAATAACCTATCGGGCAATTCAACAAGATTCCCGACAACTGATCGAATGCTCGTCGGAAACATTAGTAGAAGGACGCACTCCCGATGCCGTCGACGAAGTGCACTTAGGCGGAACACTGCGGCCGCGAGCACCCGAACGGATGCTTTTGGCTACGGGGTTCTCCTACAGTCACTTGGTCGGGGCTATGGGACGTGGCTATCTAATAGTGTTACCCGGCGAGCGTTCGCGTACTGTACGAGATTGCGATGAAGTTTTGATCCGAATCAAAACCCTGCGGCAACCGATCAAAAGTGACTAAATTGCTAGATTCACAAAATTCTAATTAGTTTTCACAAAACTAATTATTGTGGATTCCAAATATTGTATCACAAATCACAGATATCTAGACGATGTTAAACATTTCGATCGATTTATCAAACACCCACAATTCCCAGAGACCTCAACACTTGAGTCTCACTTAAAAATACCCAGTACGTGCCACAAGTACCTACGGATCAACACAAGAAGACACAGTCCCTGCCTCACCAACTACGCCGTGGAACCGCGGCTAAACCCATGGTGGCCGTTTGGTCGAGTTGGGCGCTCGTTCTTCTTGGGTATCTATATAAAAGCCTGCACAATTTTCTGCATATTTTTAATATTAAAAATTCCAACTTTTGGAAAAATTTCCAGAAACTAGGGTTTTTTCGGGTTTCGAAGTTCGATCGAACACTTTAACTTCGTCTAGACGACTCCTAAAGCTCTAGCTTGGCTCTGATACCACTGTTGGAGTTTCTTAGCATGACTACTAGGTTTTAGCAAGCATCGAGTATGCAATTTTAAAAATCTAGTGTGCTAAGGAACACTAACCTAGAATCGAACTAGAGAATTAGGGTTTTATAAAGCATGTAAACAAACTTTACACTAAGTGAACAAGGAGTACAACGTTTGTAGACTAGTCCTTCACTTCTAAAGCTCCGTGTAGTAGTCCCTTAGCTCCATGTAGTGGTCCCCAAACTCTTCTTAGGCTTCACTAGGCGAAAGGAACGAGCTTGCTTAAGGATCTTCGAGGCCGAAAATGATCTACGTCGAAGAATCTCTAACTCGAGCTACCTCTTCACTAATTGAGGAATTAGTGAAGTAAACAACCTATACTAAATGGCAAGTTTGGTATAGATTGATAAAGTAGGAATTTTGCTCACTTTAAAATTAATTTTCTCCTTTTCTTTTTCATCTCACTCAAAAGCTAGAGAGCAAAGAAGGAGATAAAGAAGATGAACAAATGTGAACCCTTGGGTGATAAAATATCTCCAAGATATTTGTAGAGAGTTAAGGGACGTGATTGCGATGATTGAGGGAGGACCTATACCGGTAAAACAGTCTTACTCGAGATGATAGTATGCTATATGGTTTGTCTTTAACATCGTGTACATGCTTCAGGTGACATTACAGATCACTATTACATGTTGATAGAGCCCATAGGATTCATGCTTGACTACCAGCAGTATGATGGCGATCATATACGTGGGAACTGGGTGGTCTATAAGCACATCCTTAAAATGTCCCTAGTCGTGGGAGTTTCGAGACTGGGCATCAATACTCTAAGAGTAGACTAGTGTATACTGATCGAGACCCCGACAAGGGGCGGTGGCCGGTCTCACAAGCCATTGGTGTTAGTTTGTTCACCTAAGATGTATACATGTGTTCATTGGGTTATGAGTACACCGGACGGACTCGCCGGGAACATACTAGTTGGTATTATACCTATTATCAGATAGCAGTTCCCTGGTGACATGTGTACAGGTTAGTCTATCGACCTAAGATCGTCATTTTTCTCGTGTGAGTTCCCGCTATGCTTTGATTACTACCCTGCCACGGCTCAAAGGAGTCTTGCAAACAGGTTTTAGTTGGGTACAGTCCCGAGCCACATGGAGGCAGTGAGCGGATCGTCAGGGGATTCGTCTCTCCCTGTATTGGGGGTTGATGTCGCGGAGTGCACGGGTGGCCATCACCAGAAATCCTTGGTCAAGGTAATCGAGAAATACTTTTCTAGGATCGGTAGTTTCTCAGGTGGTGATAGGTTTCATGCCGACACTAAATGTCAAGTTATTAGGGGTCTGACTTTATCCACCCCCTAGACTCGATATGCGATACTCATAAACGAATGGACCGAACTGTACGGATATTGTCACTGTCAGGCTCAGTAGGGGTTTCAGGATGAGTTTGCTCGTCAGCCTCCCTTTCGCTCAATACCTGGGTAGCCGTTACGTACAGCTAATGCCACTGACGTGCTTGTGGTTAAACCCACTTCCAGCGTATTGACGAGTCTTTAGAGTCCTACGCAGAGGGTTTCCCTGCTTCGGGCGAAACGTTGTAGAGGCCGTATGGTTTTATGGCAGGTTTGATCATATACGCGCACTTGTGTACGGATCATGACTCGGACGGATAATACTAGTGGGCTTTGGTTTAAGCCGGATCCTAGTATTATATTGTTGGATTATTTTCGTCTCGTTGTATTCGTATTCTTTCGGAATACGGATGCGGGTATGTATATACGGATGAGGGATATTCTTGTAATTCTTTACAAGATTACTTTAGTTGATGCCATTTCTTTTTTCGTTATAAACATTTAGGGTTTTAAATGTTTATTGGTGGAAAGTGTGACTCATTGTTTTGGCAATTTTCTAGCATGCTCACTTGGTGATTCATGGATGTCACATGGGTGTGACTCTTGGTGGGTCATATGGTGACATGCTAGGGTTTTGGTTTGTAGTGTGAGATATTTGTTGTGAGCAAGGAGATATTTATTCTTGTGTTAGTTTTCTTGAGTTGCTTGTTCATCACAACATATAACATTCACAACACAAATGAAAAAGGCAGCCACTTTATTTTCTTAACTTGCTTTTTCCTTTGCTTCACACTTTCCTCTCTTGGCATCTTCTTCAACCTCCACCCTATATGTCTCATGTGTTGAGAAACCTTGGGTGTATTGAGACAAAATAATCACAAACACTCTCTACTTCATCTTGGATATCTAGATTAGCAAACTAGGTACTCGAGTTGCTTCGGTTTTGAGGTCGGAGCCCATATTACTAACTCTCAAGGTGGATCGTCTTCGATGGGGGGAGACCGGAGATCAAACATGATCGAGGAAGCCGCGAGGAGCTTGGGACAGAGGTTGAAGACCGAAGTACACGGATTATTCGGTATAACATCTCTAAACTCCTATTCATATAGCTAGTGTAGGGTTAATGGTCGATCCGGGGAATCAGGTTCCGTTAGCGCCAGTTTTTTTAAAGTTTTTGTTCCGCATTTGGCCATGGATTGATGGCCGGGGCGCTGCCGTAACCCAACAGGCATGACTTATCAAGTTACTGGGGTCTGACGATTCCACCCCTAGACTTGATATGCGACATATCAGACGAAGAGACCGGACTGTACGGTAAGTGTTACTTATAGGCTTCACGGGAGTTTGTAAAAGTTTGCTTGTTGATCTTCTATTCGCTCAATACCTGGGTAGCCATTACGTCCAGCTAGTACCGCTGATGGCTTGTGGGTAACTGATGTGATCATTACCTACTGCTGGCGTATTGACGAGTCATTAGAGTCTCATACAGAGGTTTCCTAGCTCAAGCGAAACGAAGTAGGGCACATATGCTGATATGTGCGGGAGCCTGATTAAATACGAGTATGTGATGCCGTATTCTAATCTGGCGATATTTGATATCGGTAAGGTTATATGTGATATAACCGGATTATTGAATCAAATGTTGATTTGATAATATGATATACATATAAATGATATTAGTCGGTTATATATGATATAACCGGATTATTGAATCAAGTGTTGATTTAATAATTTAATATATATTTATAAATTTGATATATATATATTAACTAATATTAAGCTCACTTAAGTTTTTATTCTCTTAATGTGTGTGTGTGTGTGTGTGTGTGTGTGTGTGTGTGTGTGTTTTATATTGTGTCATGGTAGATAATGCATAGAACATGGATTATCTATTTTAAGAAAATAGATTTATGAGGTGGAAATGGGGAGATATTATAGACATGGGTGAAGCATGGCTCAAAATGTTTGTTTATTTGTTTGTCATCACTATTGAAGCATGGTTGTGTTTTATTATTGGAAAATAATACATGCTTCAATGAGTGATAGGATGAGCCATTCTACACTTGCCTCTTGACTTAGCTCATGGTTCACTCTTTCATGACAACCTCACTCACACTCTCACCCATGTTCATCTTCTTCGTCCTCTAGCTTTTTCTTGAGTTGGAAAAATAAAGAGAAAGAGATTTCTAAGTGAGCCAAAACTCCTACTTCATCAACCTACTCTAAACTAGCCCTTTAGATTAGGTTGTTTCCTTCACTAATACTTGATTAGTGAAGAGGTAGCTTGACCTAGAGAGACTTCAAGGTGGATCATTTTTGGTCTCGAAGATCGCAAAGCAAGCTCGATCTTTTTTTCAAGTGGAGCCAAGAGGAGTTCTAGGGGCTACTACTTGGAGCTATAGAAGTGAAGGACTTGGTCTACAAAGGTTGTAACCCTCTTCACTTGGTATAAAACTTGTTTTCTTGCTTTGGAAACCCTAATACTCTAGTTAGATTCTAGGTTAGTATAGCTTAGCACACTAGATTTTTAAAAATTGCATACTTGATGCTTGTATTAATCTAGTGGTGGTGCTAAGACATACTTTCATGGTATCAAAGCAAGGTTAGATCATTAGGTGATGTGTAAACGACGTTAAAGTATTCGATCAAACTTCGAAACCCGTATTTTGCAAAGTTTCTGTCCATTTTTCAAAAGTTGGAATTTTTCAGATTAAAAATAGTCAAAAAATCGTGCAGGTTATTTGATGGAGCCCCAAGAAGTACGAGGCGCCAATTCCATCAAAGCGCTGCGGAACCACGGCCTAACCCCTAGTTTAGCCGCGGTTCCGCCGCAAGCTTGTGGAATTGAGAGATCGTATTTCTTATGCTGCTCCATTGTGATATTTGGCACTTTCTGGGTATTTTTAGTGAGGCTCAAGTTGTTGAGGTCTCTGTGATTTGTGGGTGTTTGATATATCGATCGAAATGTTTAACATCGTCTAGATATTTATGATATGTGATACAATATTTGGAATCCACATTAATTAGTTTTGTGAAAACTAGTCTGTGTTTTGTAAATCTAGCGTTTTAGTCTCGTTTGATCGATTGCCACGGAGTTTCGATTCGGATCAAAACTCCGTCGCAATCTTGTATTGTATGCGAATAGTCACCGGGAAACACTACTAGATAGCCACGCCCCATAGCCCCGACCAAGTGACTTTAGGAGAACACCGTAGCCAAAAGCATCCATTCGGGTGCTCGCGGCCGCGGTGTTCCGCCTAAGTGCACTTCGTTGACGGCATTGGGGGTGCGGCAATCTACTAAAGTTCCTGACGAGCATTCGATCATTTAATCGGGATTCTTTTTGAATTACCCGACTTGATATTGAAAAGTGTTTTCAATTCGAGACATAAATGCAAGATTTAAAAGGTTAGGCATGAAATCTGAGATATGAGATATTCCAGGTTTATGATGTCTAAGGATGATGCGGATTCTAATTATTATAGTTTTCATTTCTTTTGTGCGACCGTAAGTGTAATATGTGGTGTATCCCCGATCTTGTTGTTATACGTCAACGACATCAGGAATACGCATATTTACTTACGTTGATAACATGTGATGTTATATGTTTTGCTTGTGATATGTTATATTGGATTGACGTGATTGAATAACCGAGGGTTTTACGTGAGATGAGAGTTTTTCTATTTTCATTCATGTAAATTTTGTATGTACTATTCTTTTATTGGGACACTTCCGGGTTGAGGTTTTTGTCTCCATTGATGTATATTATTTACTTTTACGCATTAGGATAGACTCAAGATGGGGAGCACAAGTAACCGGGTTCTAGAGTCCAGTGTGAGACCATCTCGAGGAGTCGAGACTGGGTCGCCTAACTCTAGAATTAGCAAGGTTGCTTGACGCTCTCATAGGGGTCTAGGGATGTGGGTTTGGCTATTCATCACGACCGTGGAATCCGTGTTTTTCATTACTGGCTTAATTTAAAACACGAACCTCCTAGTATATCCAATATTTCATATGTTGACTTCTGCTGCTTTAGTTCTATGATGTGATCATATAACTGCGTGAGACGAATGCTGCTATATATATATGATATATTAGTAGAAACTATATATGTTTTGCATTCGCGCTAGTCCTGACCCCGTCCTGCCGTAAGTTAAGTAACCTTACGGTGAAGACCCGGGTCCCTGTAACGAATTCGGTTGGAATATATGTGTGTTTTATTTTCGTTTCTTCTGTGATGTTTAGGAAACACAAATGATGGGACGTCATTAATGAGATTAATGAAAAGATAAGAAACCTAAAGATGTTGTAGAATCAAAATTTTCAATAGATCTAATTCTTGCTTTGCATAGCGGTATTCCATTATGAATATCCAGCACCTCATTCGATGAGGAAAGAGCCTAGATCCCTTCACCGGGAGTGACTTCTTTAGCAAAACTAGCAAATGCTATAACCCACTCGGTTTGTTTTGAAAACTACTCGATTTTAAAAGCGGAGCTTAAACCACTCCTTTTCAAATCATTAGATTCTACAATGATATGAAGTTCATTACGTTAAAAGGTGTAAGGTTCTTAGGCACTAGAACAAGGTTCTACAAGGCATCAACCATGCCAAAATTAAATTTTTGAAGTGCCAAACAACCTAAGCAAGGATCTTTACTAGATAATTAGGGTTAACAATGAACAAGTAGACTGCTTTACTTCTAAGAGTTAGGAATTACAACCTTTGTAGTCCGTTCCTTCGCTTCATAAGCTCCGAGTTGAGGTCCCTTCGCTGCGATCATCAAGTTTCCACACTCTTGAGAGGCTCCATGAAGTGAATGATGCATGCTTGCCAGTATTCTTCACAATCAAAGATGATCTACCTTGAGGAATCTCAAACCCAAGCTATTACTTCACTAATGAGGTGTTAGTGAAGCTAACACACCAATCTATATGGCTAGTATAGAAGAGGATGATGTAGTAGGAATTTTGCTCTCTTTAGTTTTCTTTTTCTCACATAATATTCATCACAAATGAAAAGCTAGTGAGCTTTTGTGAGAGGAAGAAGAAGATGAATTTGTGATGAATGAAAATGAATTATTGTTAAGGTTAGAAATGCAACCAAGGGTTAAGCATGTCATATTTAACCCTTGTAGAGAGTTGACCATGGATTAGGGTTAGGATTGGGTTAACAAAATATCTTAGAAATATCCAAAAGGGTGGACTTAGTCAAAGCTTCATGAAGCTTCATCAAAGCTTATCCATAATTGAATTATCCAAAATAAAAAGTAAACCCTAATCTTAACCCTAATCATGGTTTAATCTCATAAACCCTAGTTGCATTTGTAACCTAACATGTTACAATAATATATATATAATATATAATGTAACAAAAGTAAATAATACAATTAACATATATCACACATATATATCAATGTATCATCAAGTGAGAAAAAGAATCATTTAAGTGACTTATATTAGTTAATGTAATGTAATATATACATATATAATTATACATTAAATCATTAAATCAACACTTGATTTAATAACCCGGCTATATTTCATATAACCGACTAATATAATATGCATCTTTTTATCGAATCAACACTTGATCCGATAACCCGGCTATATCACATATACCTGGCCGATATCACATATCGCGAGAATCAAATACGATATCACAAACTCGTATTATTCTCGGTGCCGCACATATCACATATGTGCCCCTACTCCGTTTTGCCTGAGCGTGGAAACCTTTGTGTAGGACTCTAAAGAATCGTCAATACGCCGGCAGTAGGTGATGATCATATCAAACACCCACAAGCTGCAAGCGGTCAGCTAAACGTAACAGCCACCCAGGTATTGAGCGATCAGAAGATCAAAAAGCAAGCATGTACACACTCCTGTGAATCCAATCAGTAACACTCCCGTATAGTCCGGTCTCTTCGTCTGATATGTCGCATATCTAGTCTAGGGGTGGTAAACGTCAGACCCTAGTAACCGATAAGTCGTGTCGATGTGAGGCTCATAACGGGTTGAGAAACTACTGATAACACTTACCAATAAATCTCCATATCAGCCCTGGCCAGGGACTTCCAGTTATAGCCAATCTAACATAGCGCAACATCAACTCCTAATACCGGGAGAGATGAAACCCCTCCTATCGCTCATTGCCTCCATGTGATTTGGGACTGTACCCAAAAGCCACCGTTTTGCACGTCCTCTTGAATGTGGTAAGGTGGAAATCAAAGCACAGCGGGAATCACACAAGACTCTATGATGATCTCGGGTCTACAGACTAACCTGTACCGGTGTCACCAGAGAACTGCTATCTGACGATAGGTATAATACCATCTAGGAGTTCTCGGCGAGTCCGTTCAGTGTACCCAGTCTCCACTGAGCACCCGTACACCATCTTTGATGTCAAACACCAATGGATATGGGATCATCCATCGCCCATCATATGGGTCAAGATGCGTATACGCTAGTCTACTCTGTAGTATCGATGCCCTGTCTCGATACACCCTCAACTAGGAACAGTTATAGGATGTACTCTTGGACTACCATGTCCCCACTAGTATGATCTGCATCATAGTCCAAGTAGTCGAGTACATATCCTAAGGGCTTTATCAACATGTGAGAGCAAGACAGTAAATCAATACAAGTCAACATGTTAAGACAAAGTGAAACCAGATAGCATATTATCATGTCGAGCAAGGAAGTCCTCTCTATATATATCCAAGCATCCATTATAATATACATCATATGTACAACAATGGCCTCTAGGGTATATACATAACTAACAAAAGGTTTTCTTCAAAACCAAACGCAGCCCTCCGTCATTTCAGATAAAGACCATTTAGTATTCGTGCTGCGTTTGTTGACCTTGTCAAGGCGTAGTGTGCGGTAGCTGATTAATGTTTATCTGTAGCATGTGATGCGATTGGATTAGGGTAGTCGTACGGCCTTGTTGACCTTATCAAGGTTCGTGCGGGTGGGTTTGATTCAATCACGAAATGATGGGTAGAACTTGACTTGCGGTTTATGGTTTGTTGACCATGTCAAGGTCAAAAACCGCATGGGGTAAAAACGGATATCGGGAATTTCAAGTGTTGAAATTTGCAATGAGATTGCATACCTTCTATATGATTGTTGGATCCCGATACCCACTGCGAGTAAGTGTTACTCCTGGGAGAGTTTTCCACTTTACAATTAGCTGATCCAGTAGGTGTTTAAGAAAGGTGTTAACGGGGTTATGCCCCTGCGGAAATGAGGTTATTTAATTAGTTCCATGCGAAAGCATGTGGAGACTCCATCGGAGTACCTATACCTGCCTGATTGACCGATTAGCGAACTTGTAGGGTGTAATTAATCCCGGCTAATCTTACCTTTTAGGGTTTGAAGAAAGATTTGATAAAAACAGTGGAAGCCATCCTTATTAGATAAGATAATAACCAATCTAATATTGCAAGAGCGCATGCTAAAGTATTTTCTTCTCTCTCTCTCTCTCTCTCCAGGTAGCGACCATGACACGCCTTAATCAAGATAATAATATGGATGTATTGACCGAATCCGCTTATTATACTGAGCTGGGGAACATTGGTTCCGCTCTATCTTATGACTGTCATAGGTCTGAGCAAAAGATAGGGGAATGTAAGGATTCCCATGCCACTTGAACGAAGAAAGAGCATTCTGATGCATGTTCTTCGGGTGTGTTCGTTATTGAGAACTGTTTCTCTGTAAGCTCTATGTCCTGGGTATTGGATACCAGATCAGGATCCCACGTTTGTAATTTGTTGCATGGGTTAAGGAGAGGTAGAGAACTGGGAAAGGGTGATATGTCTCTCAAAGTAGGGAATGGAGCAATTCTTGCAGCCAAAGCAGTTGGCGAATATCACCTAGTATTACCAAATGGTAATACATTGATTCTGAATGATTGTTATTACTTGCCAAAAATGATGTGCAATATAATATCAGTTTCTTTATTACATAAAGAAGGATATAACTTTGCATTAGAGGAAAATGTTATGAACATTTTCCTAAATCAAGTATTGATTGGGTTTGGTACGTTATGTAATGGTATATACGTTCTAAATCAAAATACAGTTCTTAATATACAGATCACACACAAGAGAAAAAGTTCAGAAATGAACAAAGCCTTCTTGTGGCATTGTAGACTAGGTCATATCAATGCGACCAGACTAGCTAAGTTGCATAAAAATGAATATTTGAATCCGTTCGAATTTACATCTTATGAAACTTGCGAGTCATGTCTCAAAGGCAAGATGACCAAAATTCCATTTACGGGACAAGGAAAAAGAGCTACTGAACTCTTCGGACTGATACATAGTGATGTATGCGGTCCTATGTCTACACATGCCAGAAATGGTTCCTCGTACTTTATTACATTCACCGATGATTTCTCAAAATTCGGACATGTGTTCCTGTTGAAATATAAATCAGAAGCTTTTGAGAAATTAAAGGAATATAAGTACGAAGTAGAGAACCAGACGGGAAAAAGTATTAAAACCCTTCGATTTGATCGGGGAAGGGAATACTTGAGCACGGAATTCCGAGTCTATTTAAAAGAGAATGGGATTCTCTCTCAGCTTACTCCTCCATATACACCACAGCACAATGGAGTGTCGGAGCGAAGGAATCGCACCCTATTAGTTATGGTGCGCTCTATGATGAGTAATGCTGAGTTACCTATTTCTTTTTGGAGTTATGCACTTGAGACAGCTGCATACCTATTAAATCAAGTTCCATCAAAATCTGTGCCTAAAACACCATATGAGATATGGAGTGGAAAGAGACCATATCTTAAACGAGTTAAGATATGGGGTTGTCCGGCCTATGTTAGAAAACAGAATACGGACAAACTCGAGGCATGATTAGTTCATTGCAAGTTTGTGGGATATCCAAAGAATTCACATGAACATCTATTCTACCATAATGAGGAACAAAAAGTGTTTGTTGCTCAACATGCCACCTTTTTAGAAAAGAAATTTCTTGTAAAAAAAATTAGTGGTAATAAAGTAGAGCTGGATGAAGTTCCAGCTACACAAACTACAACTGATGATTTGGAAGAACCGGAGGATTCGATAGTCCCCGACGAACCTCAGCCACTTCGCAGATCTAGTAGGGTTCCTCATCCACCTGAGAGATACTACGGTTTTCTCATATATGGTAGGAGCGAGGATTGCATCATGGAAGATGATGACCCTGAAAGTCTACCCTAGCACCACCATGAGGTCCAAGTGACATCAAGCATGCCAAATTCAAATTTTATAGGTGCTAAGCTAGACTAAACAAGATCTTTAACTAGTTGATTAGGGTTTGAAGTTTGATATATACAACTAGAAAGAAGGAAAGAAGGTTATACCCTTATAGATCGAGTCCTTCTCTTCAATAGCTCCAGTTTGTGGTCCACGCGACTCCACTAGGCTCATCTTCAAGATGAAAGAACCTCCTTCGTGATCTTCGCGCCAAAGACGATCCACCCGAAGTCCACTAGCTCAAGCTAACCCTTCACTAATCTCATTAGTGAAGGCAACACTCCACATCAAATTACTAATCTAATGTGAGATGGTGAAGTAGGGGTTTAATTTACTCACTAGGGTTCTCACAAGTTCAATGATTCACATCACATGTGCGGGTTTGAACTTGGAGATGAGGTGAAGAAAATTGTAGAGAGCAAGAGCTCAACTCAAGAAAAATATCACAAGTGAAGAATGAAGTCAAGTGAATGGCTAGCCTTGACACCCACTCATTCAAGCATGGAATTATTGCAATATAAAATAGCAACCATGCTTGAATAGTGAGTCAAGATGAATAAAATAATATAAAGCCCATGCCTTCAACCATGCTCCCAAAGTCTCCTCATTTTCCACCTCATTTCTATTTTTCACAAAAATAGAAATCATATGCCATGCTTCATATATATATATATATATATATATATTTATATATAGATATATTTATATATATATAGATATATTTATATATATATATACACTTTAATAAAGCAATCAGTGAGCTAATGCTATTAGTTAATACACAATCATATCAAATATAATTTATATCAAATTATTAAATCAACACTTTATCTAATAATCCGGTTATATCACATATGACCGACTAATATCATTTATCTGTTTATCACATTATCAAATCAACACTTGATTCGATAATCTGGTTATATCACATATAACCTAACCGACAACAGATAACTGCCAGATTAGAATACGGTATCACATACTCGTATTTAATCAGGCCCACGCATATATCAACATATGTGCCCTACTTCGTTTCACTTGAACCAGGAAACTTCTGTGTAGGACTCTAAAGACTCGTCAATACGCCAGCAGTAGGTGATGATCACATCAGTCACCTACAAGCCGCCAGCAGTACTAGCTGGACGTAATGGCTACCTGGGTATTGAGCGATATGAAGATCAACAAGCAAGCTCGTCCATACTCTCCATGAAGCATATCAGTAACACTACCGTATAGTCCGGTCTCTTTGTATGATATGTCTTATATAAAGTCTGGGGTGGTAAACGTCAGACCCCATGAACTTGATAAGTCATGCCGATATTTGGCTCATAACAGTTTGAGAAACTACTGATAACTCTTATCAATAAATCTCTGCAACCCTAGCCAGGGATTTTAAGTTATAGCCAATCGAGCATAGCGCAACATCAACTCCTAATATCGGGAGAGACGAAACCCCTCCTATTGCTCATTGCCTCTATGTAACTCGGGACTGTACCCAAAATCCACCTATTTGCACGACTCCTTTGAGCCATGGTAGGGAGGAAATAAAAGCACAGTGGGAGACACATAAGACTCTATGACGATCTCGGGTCTACAGACTAACCTGTACCAGTGTCACCAGAGGACTGCTATCTGAGGATAGGTTTACTACCAACTAGGAGTCCTCGGCGAGTCCTGTTCAGTGTATTCATTCTCCAATGAGCACATGTGTACAATCTTTGATGTCACACACCAATGGTTTTGGGATCAACCATCGCCCTCTAAGGCACAAGAAACGTAAACTCTAGTCTACTCTGGAATATCGGTGTCTTACTCTCGATATTCCCATGACTGGGAACTGATTAAAGGATGTACTTTTGGACCACCCTGGCCCCACTAGTATGATCTCATCATAATCCTGGTAGTCAAGTACATATCCTAAGCGCTTTATCAACATGTGAGAGCAAGTCAGTAAAGAATACCAGTCAACATATTAAGATAAAGTGTAACCAGATAGCATACTATCATGTCGAGTAAGAAAGTCCTCTATATATATGTCCAAGCATCCACTATAATATACATCACATGTACAATAATGACCTCTAGGGCATACATATTCCTAACAATCTCCCACTTGCACTAAGGCCATGTGTTGTAGTATCTCATAACCAACATCCCCAAAAGACTCTCAAACTGTATCTGGGGGAGGGCCTTCGTGAGTGGATCCGCTACGTTGTCCATCGTGTCAACTCTCCTGACCTCGATCTCCCGACGATCTACTATTTCCCTGATCAGGTGATACCGCCTCAGAATATGTCTGGATCTCTGATGGGACCTGGGTTCCTAGGCCAAAGCCACAGCTCCATTGTTATCACAATACACAAGTATTGGATGCTCAATGGATGGAACCACACCAAGCTCAGCAATGAACTTCTTGTAGGGTTCCTAGGCACTCTCAAGAGGTCTCACAAGGCATCAACCATGCCATTTTCTAAAAATACGGTGCCGAGAAACCCTAGACTTGATCGTTAACTAGAATTTTAGGCGATAAAGCGAGCTAGTTTAGAACTAAACTATAAGATAACGGAAATACAACCTTTGTAGATCTGGTGCTCCACCTCCATAGCTCCGCAATGAAGTCTCCTCGCTGTCCTAGTCGAACCCCGGGCTCTAGCGTCGGCTTCATCGGAGAATGGACGGGCTAGGTCATCGACGACGATGCCGAAGATGATCTACGTCGAGGCATCACTAGATCAAGTTCCAACTTCACCAAGTCAAGAAACTTGTGAAGAAAACACACTCTACTACTTGGCAAGAGGTAGAGGATGAAGAAATAGGAAGTGGGTAGACTTTAGAATTGGATTTCTCACCCATTTTCATCAATCACCATTGATGAAGAAAGGTTTTCTTCAAGTGAAGAAGAAGAAGAAGATGAAGATAGAATTATGATAAGTTAATTAAATTGAAAAGAAAAATGAATCCTTATCATAATTCCAACCATAGTGTCACGACCCAAAAATGGTACGTGATGGCCCTAATACTACGCAACGCCTCCAGACGTAACGCAGTAAAAGAAAGCCAAAACCCAGAAATCTAAACCATAAAAATACGGAAAAGATAATATAAAGTTTTGTAAACATTTGAAATCACAACCCAAATTCTTTAAAATAGTCCACATTTTCTGTAAAATTTTGGCAGCACCTCCTTTGTAAAACAAGCCCCTAAAAATGGTACAACATAGATATAAAGTAAAGCATCCCAAACGGGAGCAAAATCCACGCCCAACGGCGGAAAACAACACCACAACAGATATACGACGCCGTAGCGAAGAACTAAGAGACAAAAGAAAAGGAACTGTATAAAATCCACAAATATATACAAAACCGTCCTCACCAAGTCTCTAAGTCACAACATACTGGTAATAGATGGAGAGTACAATATACAACGAATATAAATACAACTCTCAGATACCCACAAAACCCACCTGGGCAAACTGCACACTAACAGGCGAAGTGGTATCCGCAACCCAAAAGATGATAGATGAGTGTGTAGCTGAAAAGCTGAATAGCTTGCCTTGACTACTTTGGGGAAACACCTGCAATACCTGTGGCACAACGGGGGTGAGTTGTCAACTCGTGAATAGTAAATAACATATGCAGGTAATCGCGAGAATGAACGTACATCATGAATCTAATATATGTCCAATTCAAATATAATGGTCATGAGTACGAAATAATGGAAAGTACACTCACAAGTACCACCAATATGTCCAGCAGTAATGATATGACAACAGTATGCAATAATCATGCACTGGGGATATGAGAAAGTAAATGTGCAACTCTCATGGAGGTACTCTCACAGGTACTCCTAATACATGGAATAGTGCACAAGTATATAAAGATGAGGTATGGAGTGAAATATGTCATTTCCACGGAATCCTGACATCGTGGTAGGATCACAATCCAACAAGACAAATCAAAAACCCAATCCTCAATCAATCCTCAAATCCGCTCTCATATCATCTAAGTGTCACATCTCCTCAATTACACAATATCAAATATATCTCACATAAGTATCGAATGTACAAGTCAAGTAGATCTCACATCTCTAGTATGTACATAAACAGTATATCTCCCATATATCAATGTACAACAACAAGTGAATCTCACATCTCTCGTATGTACAATATCAGGTATATCTCACATATATCTCATGTACAACAGCTAGTGGATCCCACATATCTCGTCTGTACAATATCAGGTATATCTCACCTATATCTCATGTACAACAGCTAGTGGATCCCACCTATCTCGTCTGTACAATATCAGGTATATCTCACCTATATCTCATGTACAACAGCTAGTGGATCCCACCTATCTCGTCTGTACAATATCAGTCTATCTCACAAATATCTCATGTACAACAGCTAGTGGATCCCATATATCTAGTATGTACGATATCATCATCCAATCCCAATGAATCTCATAAATCCCAAGTCAAATCTCCAGCACAGTTCTAACATCCTAAATATAATGACATAATCAATATGATGAGGGCAATACACATATATTAGCGTCCCATTCCACTAATATTGGTGTAAAGGCATATATAACAGCGGCTAAATCCCCTGTTATATATACAAAGAGTATTTAGAAATATCATAAAACCAATGTGTCAAGCATCGACACAGAAAAACTGATAAGTACGTATCATACGCTATCACGAGAGCTCGAGTACCTCGCTCTGCCCCTCGCCTCTCGACGTATCGATACGCACATGACTCCCAACGGTATCCCCCTGATATCCGCCGAGTCTCTGGTAATATCACCGGAAAGTATAGCTCCCCTAGGCCTCATCGCCTCAATGCGACGTCGGCTCACTCCGACAACATTCTTGCTTCGGGGTACCTCCGGGCCCCACCATGTATCCTCATGCGGCTCTCGACGCCTCCTCGCATAGGATATATATATCTGCATCGATAAATCTCATGGTGGATGCTATAATATCATCTCAAGGAAACCGGGTGTTTCAATGTATGCATAATTTCATGAACTACCACGGTTCCCAAATCCAGAAAACATCATGAAAAATCCATATAACAATGCGATAATCCATGAATAAATATACGCAATATGAAACTGTAATGAAAGCGTATAAAAGAACAGCATAGCATTCACCAGATATAAATGAATACATGAATCGTAAAGCAGAAATATAGGTATCTGCCTATATGATGATGTGATATACCTATCAGGTATGAATATGAAATACAAGTACGCCTACCTGTATGCTGATGTGATATACCTATCAGGTATAAGTATGAAAAGCATGTACACCTGTATCTATGTGATGATGTAATATACCTATCAGGTAAAGTATGAAATGCATGTACACCTGTATCTGTGTCCCTAGGTATACATGTACCTAGCACTAAAGGTACAACATCCTATCGGTAAACAGGAACTAGCATGTCAAGTCTAAGTATAACGATAAGAAATATGTATCAAAGTCACAATGTTCCTAACCATACAATATCATTTCTAAAATATGGTCGTGTATGACATGGCAATTATTGACGGTGTGTGTGGCATCCAATCAGTGCTCTCGCAATCTGAGCCGTCAATAATAGTGCAGTGTCCTAAGGATACTAGTCCAATCACAACTATCACTAAGATGTAAGGTATATGCGCAATTCTAAACATGATATAGAATATGCGACAAGGTAAGATTTCTAGCCCAGACGCATAACGCCATGCGGGCGATTCCCCTGTAGATGTTAAATCTACTCACCCACACTCCAAGCTAGAAGAAGTCCACCACCTGTATCCCCCTGTGGCAGTGTCCGTAGTCCTCGTCTGCGAACCTGCAACATATAAACAACAACAATATACATATATCAATAATAGCTACGAAATACAAACTAGCTACATCTAACCGACCCAACAACACACAACCACCTCTTAAGTGTTCGTATCGTGGCTAACGAGAGTAGCAACACGACGAAAACAACTTAAGAGCGAAACCACGAAAACTGCACGACGCGTGTCGTAACACGTATCGCACGAACACGAAACACTAGAAACTGCACAATTGATCCCAGATTTTCCTACTGTGAAAACTAAACAAATTCAACAAGACCAGAGGAACCCAAACCCTAGCAGACACCTACAGGCAAAACCCCACACCCAAACTCCTCACTTGGCCCGGCGTCGCCGGCCCCTCTTCTTGCTGTCGCCGGCCCAGGCCGGTGCCATGGGGTTCGTCTTGATGGTGGTGCTCCAGGTCCTCTAGTACATCATAACCACTATGTTTAATCTATCAGTAAACTATCCGGATCAAAGCAGGTTCTAAAAATCACAAACCGACACCAAAATACGATATTTCGTATCAAACCCTAATTTAACAATCTAAACTGCAATTATCTAGCAAAGATACACTAAAAACACTTAAATAACAGTAAAGGAATTTACCTAACCAAAGAACAACAAGAATCCAAGCTCAAGAGCACTCCAAGTCAAGAAAAATGAGAAGAAGTGAAGAAAATGGGATTTTTCTGAAAAGAGATGGAGTTTGTGATGGATTTTATGATTAAAAGAGAGAAAGAAATGAATATGGGCAGTAGAGGGAAGAGAGGGCTCGGCCATGTGGAGGGAAGAGAGAGAGAGAGGGAATTTCCTTGCACTTTCCAACACTTAATGCAATTTAATGCATTCTCACTCAATTCCACACATGCATGCACCTTCTTATCTCTTCTTTTCTTTTCTTTTCTTCTCTTTTTCCTCCATTAAACCTAGGCCACACAATCCTATACTATGTGGTTTGGATTAACTTAGAAAATTTTAAGAAAAGTTGAAAAGAAAAGATTTCCCGAAAAGTGCAAACCGGATTAAAATAACATTAAAAATGGGAAAAATTCAAATTGCACCAAAACGTTCCATATACTCTCAAAGTGTGCGCACAAGCTTTATTTTCTCAAAACTATGTGCTGGTAACTCGATATGGCCGTTTGATCGCAATCGGTATAAAACTGACAATACCGACGAATTTCACCCAAAAACAGAAACAAACACAAAACGATTTCTAGATCGTTACAATCTCCCCCCCTTATAAAAATTCGTCCCCGAATTTAAAATTTCACCAAGCATACCTTCAAAGAGAAGAGTACAAAACTCCCAAATCTCACTCGCAGCTTCCCAAGTGATCCCCTCACTATACAGCTACGTCCAAGGAAACTCTTCACAGATGGAAAGACCCTTGACCGAAGTTTCTTCACCTGCCGAACCATTACACCAATGGCTGCCGGTGAACGAAAAGATCGCGTCCACACTAATGGTCTGTGCGGAATCATGTGAAAAAGTCATGAAGGTATTTGCAAAAAATCAACACCATGAAAACGGGGTGAATAATCTATAATCTGGGCGGAAGTGCCAAACTAAAAGCAACGAAAACTAACTCACATAAAGGATCTTCAAAGGAACCTCAAATCCTGGGATAAGCTTCCCAAAACTCAACATGTCATTCATCGGAAAGTCCGTAGGAATACATGATCTCCCGCTGCGAACTCAAGTCTGCGACCAACCTGGTCGACATACAATCTCTGTCTGCACTGGGCTACTATCATCCTGACCTGAACCAACTGGAACATCTCCGAAGTCTCTAGACTAGCTGAGGTCCAACAATCCTACTACGCTGAGTCAGAAAAACAGACTGGTGATCGACACTACCTGACTACACCTAAAGGTTGCCAATTGAAATGTCTCCTGATAACAGCTATCCAGAAGTATCCTAACAATGGCGAGTGACGATCCCAACTGCCGCAAACAAAAAACCAATTAAACACCTTGAGACGAAACCTGAAATTTCTCTTCACATTCCTGTCCACCAGTAACTATCTCACAAGTCACGTCAAAGCTGGTGGAACTTGAATGAACACAGAGAGTTGACTGATGTGCTTACTCTAGGATTTCACGTCTCTACCCGATAACATCAGGTACACAAACTCATTCCTAACTTAGCACAACCTTGTCACAATCAAGGTCTCCGAATCAAAAGCAAAGAACTGATGCAATTGCTAACCAAATCTCCAACTGCTGGAAACTCTGCACACATGCCTCAGTCCAAAGAAAAGAACCTCCATTCTAGGTCTTCACAGTCAACGGTGCAACAATACTCTAGTAATCCTGCACGAAACGGCGGTAAAAACCTGCTAAACCCAAAATCAAAGGACCTCCGTCCGTACACAAGTCTGGGTCTAAGCTGTACGGTCACGATCTCCCTCGGAACCATACGAAACCGTCTCCCATAACTACAAGACCTAGGAGTCAACACAAACAAGCCTGGAAGAACACTCCGAGAATCTAGCAACAACTGGGCTCTACCAATGTCTGCAAAACAAATTCTCAAGTGCTGCTCCTGTTCCTCAAGACACAAAGTATTGACCAGAATGTCGTCAAAACACAACAGCAACTGGTCGAGGAACGGCCTGAAGAAATCTGGTACATCATATCCACAAATGCTGCTAGGGCATTGGCAAGTCCAACGACACTACCCACACACAAATTGCCAGTAGCACGCACAAAAACAGAATTCGGAATGCCTCCACTCCGAACCCGCAACAATGATGACCCGATCCCAAACAAACTTAGAAAAAGTCTCGCACTCTGGAGCTGATCGAAGAAATCGTCAAAGCGAGGTAACTGATACCTAACCGCACCGTAAGCCGGTTCAATTGACGATCCATCAATCCACAACCGCAAACTGTCGTCATCCTCCAGAACGAACAGAATTAGGAACTCCTCAAAAGCGAAACACTCGGACACACAAACCTCCCAACAAACAACTCTGCAGCAGATCCTTAAGCTCCTTGAATTTCGCTAGCTCTCCTGAAATATCGTCAGAAAACTCTTGCACGATAAATACCCGGCCCAACAATCCCAATGTGGCTCCGGTATCTCGAATGAACGCCAAGAATCCACGACATATCCTCCAAAGCTGACTAGCGAACAAGGCTGAATTCAAGCTGTGATAGGCAGCACAACTATCCACCTGCACAACAAGAACTGACTCGCCGGGAAAACAAATCCTGACTGTTTCCACACGGTAGTCCACAGACGCCTAACACGTAACTAACCAATCCATGCCCAGGAGAACGTCAAATCCAACATCTCTAGAAGGATCCAATGACGGCAAAATCTCCTCACCAATTGGCATACGACTGCAATACGTGTCGCGCAACAAAAGAATCGCTGACAGAAGTTAACACAACAAAACGGCTGATCTAACTAACACGATCCTCGTCCCAACCACGGCACAAAGTGCGAAAAACCAACAAGCACATCAAGGAACAAGAACAAGGATACCTGAAAACTCCGCACTGGACGTCCGGGCGTCCGGTTGAGTAGAAACAAACCCTCGTGTCTGCCTCCTACCCACAACAGGCTGAAATCCTCCACTCTGTGGTATAGCTGTCTCGCAACAACGTGGCTCAGTACAAAATCTAACCCGATGATCCAAACTCCCGCACCGATAACATCCGGAAGAAAACTGCTGACCATCCTGGGAATAAGAGCTAGACGACTGTCCTCGTCTCACACCTCTGTTACTCCCATGCCGTGCACGAAACCTGTCACGACGACTGAACCTCTGTCCCTGGACTGGCACACCTGTACGAGTCCTCCACTGTCCTGGAACTCGCAAAGTCTCTAGAATACGTGTCTCGTCGACTGGAGCTACATCCACTGGTGCTACGTAAGTAACAGACTGCTGCACGCTGATCCCAAGGAACAACTGTCCAACTGGGGTGACAACCTCCTGTCGCTGCGCTCGAATGGCATCAACTAATGATCTCATCGTCTGGCGCAAATCATGCATCTCTGTCACAAGTCTAGCAAGCTGATCAGTCGAAGGCTGATCCATCTGCAACAGTGCAATACGAGTGCCCTCCTGGTCAGTGCTCGTCTCACCCGAGCTAACCCTGACCTCGGCTCTCGCTGCATCACTCTGAGTCCCCGTAGTCATCGATGGCAAGGCTATAAATATAGATAGGATTCGATAAGAACAAGGAAATCGAATCACAAGGATATGAATCATCAAGGAAGGAATCTCAAGAAATTGTACTTAGGCACTTTAGGCGAAATACTGCATCGTAAGTATGCTGCAGACATACCCACAGTACGTTACTCCGCTTAGGTTACCTACTCCATCATACCAGGTCATCCTACACTCCGAAAGGTAAAAACCACGCTCTGATACCAACTTTGTCACGACCCAAAAATGGTACGTGATGGCCCTAATACTACGCAACGCCTCCAGACGTAACGCAGTAAAAGAAAGCCAAAACCCAGAAATCTAAACCATAAAAATACGGAAAAGATAATATAAAGTTTTGTAAACATTTGAAATCACAACCCAAATTCTTTAAAATAGTCCACATTTTCTGTAAAATTTTGGCAGCACCTCCTTTGTAAAACAAGCCCCTAAAAAGGGTACAACATAGATATAAAGTAAAGCATCCCAAACGGGAGCAAAATCCACGCCCAACGGCGGAAAACAACACCACAACAGATATACGACGCCGTAGCGAAGAACTAAGAGACAAAAGAAAAGGAACTGTATAAAATCCACAAATATATACAAAACCGTCCTCACCAAGTCTCTAAGTCACAACATACTGGTAATAGATGGAGAGTACAATATACAACGAATATAAATACAACTCTCAGATACCCACAAAACCCACCTGGGCAAACTGCACACTAACAGGCGAAGTGGTATCCGCAACCCAAAAGATGATAGATGAGTGTGTAGCTGAAAAGCTGAATAGCTTGCCTTGACTACTTTGGGGAAACATCTGCAATACCTGTGGCACAACGGGGGTGAGTTGCCAACTCGTGAATAGTAAATAACATATGCAGGTAATCGCGAGAATGAACGTACAGCATGAATCTAATATATGTCCAATTCAAATATAATGGTCATGAGTACGAAATAATGGAAAGTACACTCACAAGTACCACCAATATGTCCAGCAGTAATGATATGACAACAGTATGCAATAATCATGCACTGGGAATATGAGAAAGTAAATGTGCAACTCTCATGGAGGTACTCTCACAGGTACTCCTAATACATGGAATAGTGCACAAGTATATAAAGATGAGGTATGGAGTGAAATATGTCATTTCCACGGAATCCTGACATCGTGGTAGGATCACAATCCAACAAGACAAATCAAAAACCCAATCCTCAATCAATCCTCAAATCCGCTCTCATATCATCTAAGTGTCACATCTCCTCAATTACACAATATCAAATATATCTCACATAAGTATCGAATGTACAAGTCAAGTAGATCTCACATCTCTAGTATGTACATAAACAGTATATCTCCCATATATCAATGTACAACAACAAGTGAATCTCACATCTCTCGTATGTACAATATCAGGTATATCTCACATATATCTCATGTACAACAGCTAGTGGATCCCACATATCTCGTCTGTACAATATCAGGTATATCTCACCTATATCTCATGTACAACAGCTAGTGGATCCCACCTATCTCGTCTGTACAATATCAGGTATATCTCACCTATATCTCATGTACAACAGCTAGTGGATCCCACCTATCTCGTCTGTACAATATCAGTCTATCTCACATATATCTCATGTACAAAAGCTAGTGGATCCCATATATCTAGTATGTACGATATCATCATCCAATCCCAATGAATCTCATAAATCCCAAGTCAAATCTCCAGCACAGTTCTAACATCCTAAATATAATGACATAATCAATATGATGAGGGCAATACATATATATTAGCGTCCCATTCCACTAATATTGGTGTAAAGGCATATATAACAGCGGCTAAATCCCCTGTTATATATACAAAGAGTATTTAGAAATATCATAAAACCAATGTGTCAAGCATCGACACAGAAAAACTGATAAGTACGTATCATACGCTATCACGAGAGCTCGAGTGCCTCGCTCTGCCCCTCGCCTCTCGACGTATCGATACGCACATGACTCCCAACGGTATCCCCCTGATATCCGCCGAGTCTCTGGTAATGTCACCGGAAAGTATGGCTCCCTTAGGCCTCATCGCCTCAATGCGACGTCGGCTCACTCCGACAACATTCTTGCTTCGGGGTACCTCCGGGCCCCACCATGTATCCTCATGCGGCTCTCGACGCCTCCTCGCATAGGATATATATATCTGCACCGATAAATCTCATGGTGGATGCTATAATATCATCTCAAGGAAACCGGGTGTTTCAATGTATGCATAATTTCATGAACTACCACGGTTCCCAAATCCAGAAAACATCATGAAAAATCCATATAACAATGCGATAATCCATGAATAAATATACGCAATATGAAACTGTAATGAAAGCGTATAAAAGAACAGCATAGCATTCACCAGATATAAATGAATACATGAATCGTAAAGCAGAAATATAGGTATCTACCTATATGATGATGTGATATACCTATCAGGTATGAATATGAAATACAAGTACGCCTACCTGTATGCTGATGTGATATACCTATCAGGTATAAGTATGAAAAGCATGTACACCTGTATCTATGTGATGATGTAATATACCTATCAGGTAAAGTATGAAATGCATGTACACCTGTATCTGTGTCCCTAGGTATACATGTACCTAGCACTAAAGGTACAACATCCTATCGGTAAACAAGAACTAGCATGTCAAGTCTAAGTATAACGATAAGAAATATGTATCAAAGTCACAATGTTCCTAACCATACAATATCATTTCTAAAATATGGTCGTGTATGACATGGCAATTATTGACGGTGTGTGTGGCATCCAATCAGTGCTCTCGCAATCTGAGCCGTCAATAATAGTGCAGTGTCCTAAGGATACTAGTCCAATCACAACTATCACTAAGCAGTAAGGTATATGCGCAAATCTAAACATGATATAGAATATGCGACAAGGTAAGATTTCTAGCCCAGACGCATAACGCCATGCGGGCGATTCCCCTGTAGATGTTAAATCTACTCACCCACACTCCAAGCTAGAAGAAGTCCACCACCTGTATCCCCCTGTGGCAGTGTCCATAGTCCTCGTCTGCGAACCTGCAACATATAAACAACAACAATATACATATATCAATAATAGCTACGAAATACAAACTAGCTACATCTAACCGACCCAACAACACACAACCACCTCTTAAGTGTTCGTATCGTGGCTAACGAGAGTAGCAACACGACGAAAACAACTTAAGAGCGAAACCACGAAAACTGCACGACGCGTGTCGTAACACGTATCGCACGAACACGAAACACTAGAAACTGCACAATTGATCCCAGATTTTCCTACTGTGAAAACTAAACAAATTCAACAAGACCAGAGGAACCCAAACCCTAGCAGACACCTACAGGCAAAACCCCACACCCAAACTCCTCACTAGGCCCGGCGTCGCCGGCCCCTCTTCTTGCTGTCGCCGGCCCAGGCCGGTGCCATGGGGTTCGTCTTGATGGTGGTGCTCCAGGTCCTCTAGTACATCATAACCACTATGTTTAATCTATCAGTAAACTATCCGGATCAAAGCAGGTTCTAAAAATCACAAACCGACACCAAAATACGATATTTCGTATCAAACCCTAATTTAACAATCTAAACTGCAATTATCTAGCAAAGATACACTAAAAACACTTAAATAACAGTAAAGGAATTTACCTAACCAAAGAACAACAAGAATCCAAGCTCAAGAGCACTCCAAGTCAAGAAAAATGAGAAGAAGTGAAGAAAATGGGATTTTTGTGAAAAGAGATGGAGTTTGTGATGGATTTTATGATTAAAAGAGAGAAAGAAATGAATATGGGCAGTAGAGGGAAGAGAGGGCTCGGCCATGTGGAGGGAAGAGAGAGAGAGAGGGAATTTCCTTGCACTTTCCAACACTTAATGCAATTTAATGCATTCTCACTCAATTCCACACATGCATGCACCTTCTTATCTCTTCTTTTCTTTTCTTTTCTTCTCTTTTTCCTCCATTAAACCTAGGCCACACAATCCTATACTATGTGGTTTGGATTAACTTAGAAAATTTTAAGAAAAGTTGAAAAGAAAAGATTTCCCGAAAAGTGCAAACCGGATTAAAATAACATTAAAAATGGGAAAAATTCAAATTGCACCAAAACGTCCCATATACTCTCAAAGTGTGCGCACAAGCTTTATTTTCTCAAAACTATGTGCGGGTAACTCGATATGGCCGTTTGATCGCAATCGGTATAAAACTGACAATATCGACGAATTTCACCCAAAAACAGAAACAAACACAAAACGATTTCTAGATCGTTACAATCTCCCCCCTTATAAAAATTCGTCCCCGAATTTAAAATTTCACCAAGCAAACCTTCAAAGAGAAGAGTACAAAACTCCCAAATCTCACTCGCAGCTTCCCAAGTGATCCCCTCACTATACAGCTACGTCCAAGGAAACTCTTCACAGATGGCAAGACCCTTGACCGAAGTTTCTTCACCTGCCGAACCATTACACCAATGGCTGCCGGTGAACGAAAAGATCGCGTCCACACTAATGGTCTGTGCGGAATCATGTGAAAAAGTCATGAAGGTATTTGCAAAAAATCAACACCATGAAAACGGGGTGAATAATCTATAATCTGGGCGGAAGTGCCAAACTAAAAGCAACGAAAACTAACTCACATAAAGGATCTTCAAAGGAACCTCAAATCCTGGGATAAGCTTCCCAAAACTCAACATGTCATTCATCGGAAAGTCCGTAGGAATACATGATCTCCCGCTGCGAACTCAAGTCTGCGACCAACCTGGTCGACATACAATCTCTGTCTGCACTGGGCTACTATCATCCTGACCTGAACCAACTGGAACATCTCCGAAGTCTCTAGACTAGCCGAGGTCCAACAATCCTACTACGCTGAGTCAGAAAAACAGACTGGTGATCGACACTACCTTACTACACCTAAAGGTTGCCAATTGAAATGTCTCCTGATAACAGCTATCCAGAAGTATCCTAACAATGGCGAGTGACGATCCCAACTGCCGCAAACAACAAACCAATCAAACACCTTGAGACGAAACCTGAAATTTCTCTTCACATTCCTGTCCACCAGTAACTATCTCACAAGTCACGTCAAAGCTGGTGGAACTTGAATGAACACAGAGAGTTGACTGATGTGCTTACTCTAGGATTTCACGTCTCTACCCGATAACATCAGGTACACAAACTCATTCCTAACTTAGCACAACCTTGTCACAATCAAGGTCTCCGAATCAAAAGCAAAGAACTGATGCAATTGTTAACCAAATCTCCAACTGCTGAAAACTCTGCACACATGCCTCAGTCCAAAGAAAAGAACCTCCATTCTAGGTCTTCACAGTCAACGGTGCAACAATACTCTAGTAATCCTGCACGAAACGGCGGTAAAAACCTGCTAAACCCAAAATCAAAGGACCTCCGTCCGTACACAAGTCTGGGTCTAAGCTGTACGGTCACGATCTCCCTCGGAACCATACGAAACCGTCTCCCATAACTACAAGACCTAGGAGTCAACACAAACAAGCCTGGAAGAACACTCCGAGAATCTAGCAACAACTGGGCTCTACCAATGTCTGCAAAACAAATTCTCAAGTGCTGCTCCTGTTCCTCAAGACACAAAGTATTGACCAGAATGTCGTCAAAACACAACAGCAACTGGTCGAGGAACGGCCTGAAGAAATCTGGTACATCATATCCACAAATGCTGCTAGGGCATTGGCAAGTCCAACGACACTACCCACACACAAACTGCCCGTAGCACGCACAAAAACAAAATTCGGAATGCCTCCACTCCGAACCCGCAACAATGATGACCCGATCCCAAACAAACTTAGAAAAAGTCTCGCACTCTGGAGCTGATCGAAGAAATCGTCAAAGCGAGGTAACTGATACCTAACCGCACCGTAAGCCGGTTCAATTGACGATCCATCAATCCACAACCGCAAACTGTCGTCATCCTCCAGAACGAACAGAATTAGGAACTCCTCAAAAGCGAAACACTCGGACACACAAACCTCCCAACAAACAACTCTGCAGCAGATCCTTAAGCTCCTTGAATTTCGCTAGCTCTCCTGAAATATCGTCGGAAAACTCTTGCACGATAAATACCCGGCCCAACAATCCCAATGTGGCTCCGGTATCTCGAATGAACGCCAAGAATCCACGACATATCCTCCAAAGCTGACTAGCGAACAAGGCTGAATTCAAGCTGTGATAGGCAGCACAACTATCCACCTGCACAACAAGAACTGACTCGCCGGGAAAACAAATCCTGACTGTTTCCACACGGTAGTCCACAGACGCCTAACACGTAACTAACCAATCCATGCCCAAGAGAACGTCAAATCCAACATCTCTAGAAGGATCCAATGACGGCAAAATCTCCTCACCAATTGGCATACGACTGCAATACGTGTCGCGCAACAAAAGAATCGCTGACAGAAGTTAACACAACAAAACGGCTGATCTAACTAACACGATCCTCGTCCCAACCACGGCACAAAGTGCGAAAAACCAACAAGCACATCAAGGAACAAGAACAAGGATACCTGAAAACTCCGCACTGGACGTCCGGGCGTCCGGTTGAGTAGAAACAAACCCTCGTGTCTGCCTCCTACCCACAACAGGCTGAAATCCTCCACTCTGTGGTATAGCTGTCTCGCAACAACGTGGCTCAGTACAAAATCTAACCCGATGATCCAAACTCCCGCACCGATAACATCCGGAAGAAAACTGCTGACCATCCTGGGAATAAGAGCTAGACGACTGTCCTCGTCTCACACCTCTGTTACTCCCATGCCGTGCACGAAACCTGTCACGACGACTGAACCTCTGTCCCTGGACTGGCACACCTGTACGAGTCCTCCACTGTCCTGGAATTCGCAAAGTCTCTAGAATACGTGTCTCGTCGACTGGAGCTACATCCACTGGTGCTACATAAGTAACAGACTGCTGCACGCTGATCCCAAGGAACAACTGTCCAACTGGGGTGACAACCTCCTGTCGCTGCGCTCGAATGGCATCAACTAATGATCTCATCGTCTGGCGCAAATCATGCATCTCTGTCACAAGTCTAGCAAGCTGATCAGTCGAAGGCTGATCCATCTGCAACAGTGCAATACGAGTGCCCTCCTGGTCAGTGCTCGTCTCACCCGAGCTAACCCTGACCTCGGCTCTCGCTGCATCACTCTGAGTCCCCGTAGTCATCGATGGCAAGGCTATAAATATAGATAGGATTCGATAAGAACAAGGAAATCGAATCACAAGGATATGAATCATCAAGGAAGGAATCTCAAGAAATTGTACTTAGGCACTTTAGGCGAAATACTGCATCGTAAGTATGCTGCAGACATACCCACAGTACGTTACTCCGCTTAGGTTACCTACTCCATCATACCAGGTCATCCTACACTCCGAAAGGTAAAAACCACGCTCTGATACCAACTTTGTCACGACCCAAAAATGGTACGTGATGGCCCTAATACTACGCAACGCCTCCAGACGTAACGCAGTAAAAGAAAGCCAAAACCCAGAAATCTAAACCATAAAAATACGGAAAAGATAATATAAAGTTTTGTAAACATTTGAAATCACAACCCAAATTCTTTAAAATAGTCCACATTTTCTGTAAAATTTTGGCAGCACCTCCTTTGTAAAACAAGCCCCTAAAAAGGGTACAACATAGATATAAAGTAAAGCATCCCAAACGGGAGCAAAATCCACGCCCAACGGCGGAAAACAACACCACAACAGATATACGACGCCGTAGCGAAGAACTAAGAGACAAAAGAAAAGGAACTGTATAAAATCCACAAATATATACAAAACCGTCCTCACCAAGTCTCTAAGTCACAACATACTGGTAATAGATGGAGAGTACAATATACAACGAATATAAATACAACTCTCAGATACCCACAAAACCCACCTGGGCAAACTGCACACTAACAGGCGAAGTGGTATCCGCAACCCAAAAGATGATAGATGAGTGTGTAGCTGAAAAGCTGAATAGCTTGCCTTGACTACTTTGGGGAAACACCTGCAATACCTGTGGCACAACGGGGGTGAGTTGCCAACTCGTGAATAGTAAATAACATATGCAGGTAATCGCGAGAATGAACGTACAGCATGAATCTAATATATGTCCAATTCAAATATAATGGTCATGAGTACGAAATAATGGAAAGTACACTCACAAGTACCACCAATATGTCCAGCAATAATGATATGACAACAGTATGTAATAATCATGCACTGGGGATATGAGAAAGTAAATGTGCAACTCTCATGGAGGTACTCTCACAGGTACTCCTAATACATGGAATAGTGCACAAGTATATAAAGATGAGGTATGGAGTGAAATATGTCATTTCCACGGAATCCTGACATCGTGGTAGGATCACAATCCAACAAGACAAATCAAAAACCCAATCCTCAATCAATCCTCAAATCCGCTCTCATATCATCTAAGTGTCACATCTCCTCAATTACACAATATCAAATATATCTCACATAAGTATCGAATGTACAAGTCAAGTAGATCTCACATCTCTAGTATGTACATAAACAGTATATCTCCCATATATCAATGTACAACAACAAGTGAATCTCACATCTCTCGTATGTACAATATCAGGTATATCTCACATATATCTCATGTACAACAGCTAGTGGATCCCACATATCTCGTCTGTACAATATCAGGTATATCTCACCTATATCTCATGTACAACAGCTAGTGGATCCCACCTATCTCGTCTGTACAATATCAGGTATATCTCACCTATATCTCATGTACAACAGCTAGTGGATCCCACCTATCTCGTCTGTACAATATCAGTCTATCTCACATATATCTCATGTACAACAGCTAGTGGATCCCATATATCTAGTATGTACGATATCATCATCCAATTCCAATGAATCTCATAAATCCCAAGTCAAATCTCCAGCACAGTTCTAACATCCTAAATATAATGACATAATCAATATGATGAGGGCAATACACATATATTAGCGTCCCATTCCACTAATATTGGTGTAAAGGCATATATAACAGCGGCTAAATCCCCTGTTATATATACAAAGAGTATTTAGAAATATCATAAAACCAATGTGTCAAGCATCGACACAGAAAAACTGATAAGTACGTATCATACGCTATCACGAGAGCTCGAGTGCCTCGCTCTGCCCCTCGCCTCTCGACGTATCGATACGCACATGACTCCCAACGGTATCCCCCTGATATCCGCCGAGTCTCTGGTAATGTCACCGGAAAGTATGGCTCCCCTAGGCCTCATCGCCTCAATGCGACGTCGGCTCACTCCGACAACATTCTTGCTTCGGGGTACCTCCGGGCCCCACCATGTATCCTCATGCGGCTCTCGACGCCTCCTCGCATAGGATATATATATCTGCACCGATAAATCTCATGGTGGATGCTATAATATCATCTCAAGGAAACCGGGTGTTTCAATGTATGCATAATTTCATGAACTACCACGGTTCCCAAATCCAGAAAACATCATGAAAAATCCATATAACAATGCGATAATCCATGAATAAATATACGCAATATGAAACTGTAATGAAAGCGTATAAAAGAACAGCATAGCATTCACCAGATATAAATGAATACATGAATCGTAAAGCAGAAATATAGGTATCTGCCTATATGATGATGTGATATACCTATCAGGTATGAATATGAAATACAAGTACGCCTACCTGTATGCTGATGTGATATACCTATCAGGTATAAGTATGAAAAGCATGTACACCTGTATCTATGTGATGATGTAATATACCTATCAGGTAAAGTATGAAATGCATGTACACCTGTATCTGTGTCCCTAGGTATACATGTACCTAGCACTAAAGGTACAACATCCTATCGGTAAACAGGAACTAGCATGTCAAGTCTAAGTATAACGATAAGAAATATGTATCAAAGTCATAATGTTCCTAACCATACAATATCATTTCTAAAATATGGTCGTGTATGACATGGCAATTATTGACGGTGTGTGTGGCATCCAATCAGTGCTCTCGCAATCTGAGCCGTCAATAATAGTGCAGTGTCCTAAGGATACTAGTCCAATCACAACTATCACTAAGCAGTAAGGTATATGCGCAATTCTAAACATGATATAGAATATGCGACAAGGTAAGATTTCTAACCCAGACGCATAACGCCATGCGGGCGATTCCCCTGTAGATGTTAAATCTACTCACCCACACTCCAAGCTAGAAGAAGTCCACCACCTGTATCCCCCTGTGGCAGTGTCCGTAGTCCTCGTCTGCGAACCTGCAACATATAAACAACAACAATATACATATATCAATAATAGCTACGAAATACAAACTAGCTACATCTAACCGACCCAACAACACACAACCACCTCTTAAGTGTTCGTATCGTGGCTAACGAGAGTAGCAACACGACGAAAACAACTTAAGAGCGAAACCACGAAAACTGCACGACGCGTGTCGTAACACGTATCGCACGAACACGAAACACTAGAAACTGCACAATTGATCCCAGATTTTCCTACTGTGAAAACTAAACAAATTCAACAAGACCAGAGGAACCCAAACCCTAGCAGACACCTACAGGCAAAACCCCACACCCAAACTCCTCACTAGGCCCGGCGTCGCCGGCCCCTCTTCTTGCTGTCGCCGGCCCAGGCCGGTGCCATGGGGTTCGTCTTGATGGTGGTGCTCCAGGTCCTCTAGTACATCATAACCACTATGTTTAATCTATCAGTAAACTATCCGGATCAAAGCAGGTTCTAAAAATCACAAACCGACACCAAAATACGATATTTCGTATCAAACCCTAATTTAACAATCTAAACTGCAATTATCTAGCAAAGATACACTAAAAACACTTAAATAACAGTAAAGGAATTTACCTAACCAAAGAACAACAAGAATCCAAGCTCAAGAGCACTCCAAGTCAAGAAAAATGAGAAGAAGTGAAGAAAATGGGATTTTTGTGAAAAGAGATGGAGTTTGTGATGGATTTTATGATTAAAAGAGAGAAAGAAATGAATATGGGCAGTAGAGGGAAGAGAGGGCTCGGCCATGTGGAGGGAAGAGAGAGAGAGAGGGAATTTCCTTGCACTTTCCAACACTTAATGCAATTTAATGCATTCTCACTCAATTCCACACATGCATGCACCTTCTTATCTCTTCTTTTCTTTTCTTTTCTTCTCTTTTTCCTCCATTAAACCTAGGCCACACAATCCTATACTATGTGGTTTGGATTAACTTAGAAAATTTTAAGAAAAGTTGAAAAGAAAAGATTTCCCGAAAAGTGCAAACCGGATTAAAATAACATTAAAAATGGGAAAAATTCAAATTGCACCAAAACGTCCCATATACTCTCAAAGTATGCGCACAAGCTTTATTTTCTCAAAACTATGTGCTGGTAACTCGATATGGCCGTTTGATCGCAATCGGTATAAAACTGACAATACCGACGAATTTCACCCAAAAACAGAAACAAACACAAAACGATTTCTAGATCGTTACACATAGTTAGGTGTAGAGAATAGACTAGGGTTAGTGAATGGTTAGGTTAAGGAGATGGAGACAAAATGGTCAAAGTTGCATGAAGCTTCAAGAAACTTCATGAATCAAAGCAACCATTTTGTTTTCTTCTCTCTTTATTAATCCAAAATAAATAGATAAATGAATGGATAAATAAATAAAAACCTAACCATATACTTAACCAAGGTTTAATTCTTTACACTTAACCAAATAAGCATGTATCATCAAACATGATACAATCATGTGCACAAAAGTATATCACATATACAATGTGCACAAGCCATGTGAGAAAATCCATTTTGTAAGGTTAGTATGGCACCCTATGAAGAGTTTTGAAGTATCACATGACCCAAAGTTATAATTTTTAAGGTGCTAAACTAACATGCAAGTGGATCGATCCTAGAAAATTAGGGTTATTAAACTTTAAGCTAGAAAAGATTAGGGTTTGAAGGCTACAACCTTTGTAGCTCCCCTTTGCTAGACTCCTTGGTGTCTTGGGTGTTGAGTCGAGGTCCTCTTGAAGTTCCCTTGCGTCCACGACGATCCACCACGGAGTACTCCGTCCAAGCTCGCTTCTTTGGAAAACCGAAGGAAACACTCTAATCAATTCGGCTAGACTTGAGTAGAATGATGTTGTGGTTTGGGATCTCACTTCAAAAACCTATCTTTATGTGGTAAGCTCACTAGGAAAATCAAGAGAGCAAAGGAGCTAGAGGAAGAAGATGGTGGCAATTTTAACAAGAGATAAAAGATAACTCTAGTGAAGAAAAAGAAATATATCACTATATATTTTATTCCTTCATGCTATGAACCATGGTTAATGTGATGGAGACATTATTTAACTTTAGTTTGGAATGATAAAGAGAAGGATAACCTTAGGTTAGTGGTAGTTGAGCATGGTTAGGTCAAAGGAAGATTGTAGAAGCATGAATGATTATCCTTCCCTTTTTCATTTTCTTTTAAATCCAAAATTAAATAATAATCCATAATATAATCCATGGTGTGAGTCTTATATTGCCACCATTTCCATATGCTAACAACCATGATGGATGGGTGTATGTATGTATGCATGTATGCACATCTACATGTGCATGAAACTAAAAAGGAAGAAAGAAACGCATGCATGCATGCATACATCCATCAAAACCCTAGAAAGGTTTCAAGTGAGAAAACTAATGGTTAGATGATAAATCAACACTTAATCTATCAATCCAGTCATATCTCATATGACCCCACCAAAAGCAGGCCACCCGATCAATGTTCGGTATCATATACGCACATTTCAATCGGGTGCTAGCGCATATCGCATACGCGCACCACAACGTTTCGCCTGGACTGGGTAACTCCTCTGTGGGACTCTAAGACTCGTCAATACGCCGGCAGAGGGTGATGATCATATCAAGTACCCTCAAGCCGCAAGCGGTCAGCTAAACGTAACGGCCACCTGGGTATTGAGCGATCAGAAGACAACAAGCGAACCTGCTACAACTCCCGTCGAGCCATCCGGCAACACTACCGTACAGTCCGGTCTCTTCGTCAGATATGCTACATATCGAGCCTAGGGATGGTCACGTCGACCCCAATAACTCAATAAGTCGTGCCGGTGAATGGTCTATAGCAGATCGAGAAACTACTGATAACACTTATCAGCAAATCTCAGCAGCCCTGGCCAGGGACTTACTGATATAACCAGTCGGGCACAGTACAGCATCAACTCCGAATATCGGGAGAGACGAAACCCCTCCTATCGCTCATTGCCTTCGTGTGTCTCGGGACTGTACCCAACGGCCACCTTCTTGCACGACTCAGTAGAGCCGTGGTAGGGTGGTAATCAAAGTACGGTGGGAGAACACACAAGGCTCTATGACGATCTCGGGTCTACAGACTAACCTGTACCAGTGTCACCTGAGAACTGCTATCCGACGATAGATACAATTCCATATAGGAGTTCTCGGTGAGTCCGTCCAGTGTACCCAGTCACCACTTAGCACCCGTATATGATCTTGATGTCAAACATCGATGAATGTGGGAACATTCATCGCCCATCGTATGGGTCTAGTATCATATACGCTAGTCTACACTGGTATATCAATGCCCCGTCTCGATATACCTACAACTAGGGACGTTCCAGGATATGCTTATAGACTACAGATGTCCCACTAGTATGATCTCCATCATAATCAGAGTAGTCAAGCCGATATCCTCAGGGCTTTATCAGCATGTATGAATGAATAGAAGCATGATCAAATAAACATGTCAGATAAAGAAGAACCAGATAGCATACTATCATGTCGAGCAAGAATGCAAACTGAATATATATACATGTATAGATACATCCACTATCACATAATGGCCTCTAGGGCATACATATATCCAACAATCTCCCACTTGCACTAAGGCCAGTTATTGGAGTATCTCATACCCAACATCTCAAAAAGTCGCTCATGCTGTGGCTGAGGGAGGGCTTTGGTGAATGGATCCGCGGCGTTGTTCTTTGTGTCTACTCTCTTAATCTCGATCTCGCGGCGATCTACAATCTCCCGGATCAAATAAAAGCGCCTCAGGATATGTCTGGACCGCTGATGGGATCTGGGCTCCTTGGCTAACGCCATCGCCCCATTATTGTCACAATACAAAGGTATTGGATCAATAATGGTTGGAACTACTCCTAGCTCCGAGACGAACTTCTTCATCCAGACGGCTTCCTTGGCGGCATCATTTGCAGCAATGTACTCAGCTTCCATCGTAGAGTCTGCAACGGTATCTTGTTTGGAACTCTTCCAACTCACCGCCCCTCCATTGAGGGTAAATACAAACCCTGAGATAGATTTGCTGTCATCCTTATCGCTCTGGAAGCTCGAATCGGTAAAGGCCTCCATTTGGAGATCTGTATTACCATACACCAAGAACAATTCTTTAGTCCTTCGTAAGTACTTAAGAATGTTCTTCACAGCTGTCCAGTGGTTCTCCCCTGGGTTGGATTGATACCTGCTTACAACACTAAGTGCATAAGCTACATCTGGGCGTGTACATAACATCGCATACATTATAGACCCTACTGCCGAAGCATAAGGTATAATGCTCATGCGAGCTCTCTCTTCATCGGTCTTTGGACAAGAATCCTTGGAGAGAGTGACTCCATGGCAAGCGGGTAAGGCACCCCGCTTGGAGTCTTCCATACTAAACCTCTTTAGGATGGTGTTGATGTACCTGGTTTGGGACAGTCCCAATAACTTTTTGGATCTATCCCTATAGATCCTTATGCCCAGGATGTATGTGGCATCACCCAGGTCCTTCATGGAGAACCTTAGTGATAAGAATGATTTGACCGACTGTAGCATAGGAATATCATTTCCTATCAGAAGAATGTCATCCACGTACAATACGAGGAATGTGACAGCTCTTCCTACAGCCTTCTTATAAACATAAGGTTCATCTGGATTTTTGATGAAATCAAACTTTTTGATGACATCATCGAAACAGATGTTCCAACTCCGAGATGCCTGCTTTAACCCATATATGGATTTAAGCAATCTACATGCTTTCCCGCTGCTCCCACTGGCAATGAAGCCCTCTGGCTGATCCATATAAACGCATTCTTCTAAATTTCCATTTAGAAATGCTGTTTTAACGTCCATCTGCCAGATTTCATAGTCGTAGTGAGCAGCAATAGCAAGTAGGATCCGAATGGATTTAAGCATGGCTACGGGCGAAAAAGTTTCGTCATAGTCCAAACCTGGTCTTTGACGAAAACCTTTCGCCACAAGTCTTGCCTTATAGGTCTCTACCTGCCCATCCACACCAATCTTTCTTTTAAAGATCCATTTTCACCCTACAGGTTTTACGCCAGGGGGTACAACGTCCAAAGTCCATACTTTGTTGGTGTACATAGACTCCATTTCGGATCTCATGGCATCCAGCCACTTCACAGAGTCACCACTCGTGATAGCTTGCTGAAAACTGGTAGGATCATCATCATCCATGATGCAATCTTCTCCGTTACCATCAATGAGGAAACCATAGTACCTCTCCGGTGGGAGAGAAGTCCTACCAGATCTACGGAGTGGCCGAGGTTCTTCAGTTTCTGTTGCAACAGCCGGTTCAACCAAATCATCATTTGTAGTTTGTGTCTCCAGAACCTCTTCTAGATCTGCTACCTTGCCATCATCTTTATCTGTGAAAAACTCTTTTTCCAAGAATGTGGCATACTGAGAAACAAACACCTTTTGTTCCTCTTTGTGGTAGAACAGATATCCATAAGAATTATTTGGATATCCCACAAAGTTACACATGACTGACCGTGTCTCGAGTTTGTCCGGATTCTGCTTTTTAACATAGGTCGGACAACCCCAAATCTTAATTCTTTTAAGAGATGGTCTGTTCCCATTCCATATCTCATATGGCGTGGTAGACACGGCTTTGGTTGGAACCCTGTTTAGCAGAAATGCTGCAGTCTCCAATGCATATCCCCAAAACGAGACTGGTAACTCAGCGTCACTCATCATGGACCGGACCATATCTAATAGGGTCATATTCCGTCGTTCTGACACACCGTTGTGTTGTGGTGTGTAAGGAGGAGTGAGTTGAGAGAGAATCCCATTCTCTTTTTGGAAGTTTGCAAATTCTGTACTGAGATACTCTCCACCTCGATCTGATCGAAGCATCTTAATACTCAAGCCGGTTTGTTTTTCTACTTCCTGTTTATATTCAACGAATTTCTCGAAAGCGTCGGACTTGTGTTTTAATAAAAATACATGACCGAATCTTGAGAAATCGTCGGTGAATGTAATGAAGTATGAAAAACCGCCTCTAGCCTGTATAGACATAGGCCCACATACATCACTATGTATGAGGCTCAGGAGCTGAGTAGCTCTTTCTCCGTGTCCGGTAAATGGAGTTTTGGTCATTTTACCCTTGATACAAGACTGGCAAGTCGCATAAGATTTATATTCAAAAGAGTTTAAATATCCATCTTTGTGTAACCTGTTTAGTCTTGTTTCGTTAATATGACCAAGTCTACAATGCCAAAGAAAAGCTTCATTTAATTCTGAAAGTTTTCTTTTATTAGTGTGTTGTATATTGAAAACTGTGTGTTGATTTAGGACATATATTCCGTTATTAAGTGTACCATACCCAACCAACATTTGATTTAGGTGAATGTTCATAATATTGTTCTGTAACACAAAATTATACCCTTCATTGTCCAACAAAGAAACGGATATTATATTACATAGCATACTTGGTATAAAATAACATGGATTCAAAATCAAAATACATCCAGACGGCAACCCCAAGTGATACTCTCCCACTGCGACTGTATGTACATTGGAACCATTTCCAACGCGGAGAGTATGGTCACCTGTCTTCAAAACCTTGCTATTTCTCAGCCCCTGCATAGAATTGCAAATGTGAGAACCTGAACCGGTATCCAATACCCAGGAAGTAGAGTTTATAGAAAAACAGTTTTCAGTCACAAACGCACCTGAAGCGGAAGCATCACCATGCTTCTTCTTGAGACTTAAGTACTCTGTGCAATTGCGCTTCCAATGTCCTGTCTTGTGGCAATGAAAACAATCGCCTTTCCCCGGGTCTCCAGCTGTGGACTTTCCCTTTCCCTTCACCTTTTTGACCCCGCCCTTAGGATTAGTGGGTTTCTTCTTTTTTTTCCCTTGGCCTTAGCTTTCGGGCGAGAAGAAGAAGACTGTCCAATAGTCATAACGGGAGTCTTTGCTGACTTCATAGTGCTCTCTGCAATCCTTAACATATTAACGAGTTCAGGGAGTTCCTTCTCCATGCCATGCATGTTAAAGTTCACTATGAACTGAGCAAAGGTGGAGGGGAGGGACTGCAGAATAATATCTATATATTGTTCATTGTCCATTGTCCATCCGAGGCCCTCAAGCTTTTCTATAAGAGCTATCATCTTCAAAACATGGTCTGCTACTGGTGTGCCAGGGGCCATCCGCATCTGAAACAGTTTCTTTGATGCTTCGTATCGTAATACGCGGGACTGCTCCCCATACAACTCCTTTGTATGGAGCAATATCCCTTGAATGTCCATGTCCTCGTGCTGCTTTTGATGTGTGTTGTCCATCGATGCAAGCGCGAGGCATTTTGCCGTGGCACAGTCAGCGTCCCATGTCTTGCGGACTTCAATGTCCGCAACTGAGGACTTTGGGCCTGGGACGGGCGGGGCTGAAGCCGTGAGGACATATGATACTTTATCATAAGTCAAGGCGATCTTTAGATTCCTCAGCCAGTCTTTATAGTTGGTCCCATTCAGTTTGTTCTTATCTAGTAGAAGCTTAAGTCCAGTCATTGGTATCTGCCATTAAGAGAGAGAAAATAATACACTCAGCGAAAGCTCTTGCATAGATTAGATTGGTTTATTATCTTGTCTAATCGATGTTTCCCACTGCTTTTTATCAAGTTTTCTTTCAAACCTTAAAATGAAAAACTCGCCAGGATTAATTACAGTCTACAACTTCGCTAACCGTTCAGCCAGGCCAGTGTCGGTACTTTGAGGGAGGTTCCCCGTGCTTTCGCACGGACCTAATTAGAGTAAACCTCGTTTTCCCAGAGGCGGAGCCCCGTTAACACCTTTCTAGACACCTAATGAGTTAGCTAATTGTAAACTGTAAAACTCTCCTAGGAGCAACTATTGCCCACAGTGGGATCGGGATCCAACCATCACATGGAAGGTATGCAATCTCATTGCAAATTTCAACACTTGAAATTCCCGATGTAATTTTTACCCCTAGTACTTATGACCTTAACTATGGTCAACAAATCATAAGTACCAGTCAAGTTCTACCCGTCATTTCTTGATCAATTAGACCCACCCATATGACCCTTAACTATGGTCAACAAAGTCGCATGAATGTCCTAATTAATCTGCATCATATGCAGTGTAGGAAGACATCACTTAGCTACCGTACACTACGCCTTAACTAAAGTCAACAAACGTAGCACGAATACTAAGTACTCTACTTCCTAAAATGACGGAGGGTTGCGAATGATTTTTAAGAAAATCTTTAACGCTTTGAACTTGATATCGTTGTAGAATCAAACAGTTTTCAAAAAGGAGTGGCTTAAGTTCCGCAGTTTTGAAATGTAGCTTTTTCATAAATAGCCGAGTAGTTTTTAAATCCGATTCTACAACATCTTTTTAGGTTTATTTTCTTTACATTAATCACATTAATGTAATCCCATCATTTAAGTCCTTAAGCCAATCACAGAAAAGAAACGAAAATAACACGTACGCTTATGCCATCTGCATTCGCCGCAATGTTCCGTTATGCACCGTTAGGTTACTTAACTAACGGCATACCGGGACGGGACTAGCGCGGGTGTAAAACATAAGCAACGTCTACTATATATCATATATATAATATGTCATTCGTCTCAGATATCACAGAACACAGGCAGCAGAAACATAGATATAACGTGGGATATCCTAGGACGTCCATATTTAGTATTTAGCCAGAATAGAAAATACGGATTCCACAGTCGCGATGAATAGCCAAGCCCACACCCTGGACCCCTACGAGAGCGGCAAGTGACCCTACCAATCCTGGAGTTTAGGAGACCCGGTCTCGACTCCTCGAGATGGCCTCCCACTGAACCCCAGAACCCGGTCACCTGTGCTCCCCTCCTTGGGTCCATCCTAATGCAGAAAAGTAAATAATATACAACACTGGTGACACAACCGCAACCTGGAAGTGCCCCAAATAAAAGAATATTACATTACATTTGAATTTACATGAATGAAAATATAAAACTCTCATCTCACAAAACCCCCCCGGCTATTCGATCGCGACAATCCTACACATCATACCTCAGCAACACATAACATCAACGTAAGTAAGTATGCGTACCCCGATTGTCGTTGATGTATAGCAACGAAACCGACGATATCATACATACTACACTTACGATCACAGAAAAGAAAGTGTAAAACTACAATATTTGGAATCCAGATTCTCTTTAGACATCATAAATGCGAAATATCACATATTTCGTATTCCATGCCTAAACTACATGAATTCAACATATTGTATCACATTCCAGACAAACAGACAGTATTAAAGTTTTCGAACGAACAACCAAGCACCCAAGATTCACTAAAGCCCAACACTTGAGCAGGGTTCAAAAATCCGGAGTGTGACACAGTAGTGGCGGTCCAGCCGTAGAAGGGTCAAGCCAACGCCTCACATGTGGCACGCCGTACTGCCCCAAACCCTAAGGTTCAAAGGGGCAGTTCGAGACGGTCACATAATCGAGTTAAGGTTTGTTGTCTTCTAGAGGGACCACCGCAAAAAGACTTGCACGTATCTCCAAAGTATTTAAACCCCGTGAATAGTGGGTAAATGAAACTCGTTCAAACACTTCAATACTTTCTAATTTACCCGGAAAAGCTACGAAATAAAAATCCCGATCGAAATGACGAGATCAAAACCATCTTCAGAATTTTTCAAAACCAAATACAGATTAAAAATATCCAAAAATTTATACAAGCAGATTTATTAATTACTGTACAAAACATAGTCATCAATACCTATATACGGCCGCGGAACCGCGGCCTAAGCAAGCTTAGGCCGCGTTTCCGCGGCTAGAATCACTGTTCACTGAAAATATTTTGTACCGTAACTCTTATATTTTCCTGCTGTATTTTTTACATATTTTTAATTCTGCAAATTATCAAATTTTAGAAAATTTCCAGAGAGCATCCCAAAATATCGTATTTTTGTCCGATCGGGGTTTTCACTTCGTAAAAACGTCGCCTAATGTTCTAGGTCGGCTCTGATACCAATGTAAGGTTAGTATGGCACCCTATGAAGAGTTTTGAAGTATCACATGACCCAAAGTTATAATTTTTAAGGTGCTAAACTAACATGCAAGTGGATCGATCCTAGAAAATTAGGGTTATTAAACTTTAAGCTAGAAAAGATTAGGGTTTGAAGGCTACAACCTTTGTAGCTCCCCTTTGCTAGACTCCTTGGTGTCTTGGGTGTTGAGTCGAGGTCCGCTTGAAGTTCCCTTGCGTCCACGACGATCCACCACGGAGTACTCCGTCCAAGCTCGCTTCTTTGGAAAACCGAAGGAAACACTCTAATCAAGTCGGCTAGACTTGAGTAGAATGATGTTGTGGTTTGGGATCTCACTTCAAAAACCTATCTTTATGTGGTATTTGCTCACTAGGAAAATCAAGAGAGCAAAGGAGCTAGAGGAAGAAGATGGTGGCAATTTTAACAAGAGATAAAAGATAACTCTAGTGAAGAAAAAGAAATATATCACTATATATTTTATTCCTTCATGCTATGAACCATGGTTAATGTGATGGAGACATTATTTAACTTTAGTTTGGAATGATAAAGAGAAGGATAACCTTAGGTTAGTGGTAGTTGAGCATGGTTAGGTCAAAGGAAGATTGTAGAAGCATGAATGATTATCCTTCCCTTTTTCATTTTCTTTTAAATCCAAAATTAAATAATAATCCATAATATAATCCATGGTGTGAGTCTTATATTGCCACCATTTCCATATGCTAACAACCATGATGGATGGGTGTATGTATGTATGCATGTATGCACATCTACATGTGCATGAAACTAAAAAGGAAGAAAGAAACGCATGCATGCATGCATACATCCATCAAAACCCTAGAAAGGTTTCAAGTGAGAAAACTAATGGTTAGATGATAAATCAACACTTAATCTATCAATCCAGTCATATCTCATATGACCCCACCAAAAGCAGGCCACCCGATCAATGTTCGGTATCATATACGCACATTTCAATCGGGTGCTAGCGCATATCGGATACGCGCACCACAACGTTTCGCCTGGACTGGGTAACTCCTCTGTGGGACTCTAAGACTCGTCAATACGCCGGCAGAGGGTGATGATCATATCAAGTACCCTCAAGCCGCAAGCGGTCAGCTAAACGTAACGGCCACCCGAGTATTGAGCGATCAGAAGACAACAAGCGAACCTGCTACAACTCCCGTCGAGCCATCCGGCAACACTACCGTACAGTCCGGTCTCTTCGTCAGATATGCTACATATCGAGCTTAGGGATGGTCACGTCGACCCCAATAACTCAATAAGTCATGCCGGTGAATGGTCTATAGCAGATCGAGAAACTACTGATAACACTTATCAGCAAATCTCAGCAGCCCTGGCCAGGGACTTACTGATATAACCAGTCGGGCACAGTACAGCATCAACTCCGAATATCGGGAGAGACGAAACCCCTCCTATCGCTCATTGCCTTCATGTGTCTCGGGACTGTACCCAACGGCCACCTGCTTGCACGACTCAGTAGAGCCGTGATAGGGTGGTAATCAAAGTACCGTGGGAGAACACACAAGGCTCTATGACGATCTCGGGTCTACAGACTAACCTGTACCAGTGTCACCTGAGAACTGCTATCCGACGATAGATATAATTCCATATAGGAGTTCTCGGTGAGTCCGTCCAGTGTACCCAGTCACCACTGAGCACCCGTATATGATCTTGATGTCAAACATCGATGAATGTGGGAACATTCATCGCCCATCGTATGGGTCTAGTATCATATACGCTAGTCTACGCTGGTATATCAATGCCCCGTCTCGATATACCTACGACTAGGGACGTTCCAGGATATGCTTATAGACTACAGATGTCCCACTAGTATGATCTCCATCATAATCAGAGTAGTCAAGCCGATATCCTCAGGGCTTTATCAGCATGTATGAATGAATAGAAGCATGATCAAATAAACATGTCAGATAAAGAAGAACCAGATAGCATACTATCATGTCGAGCAAGAATGCAAACTGAATATATATACATGTATAGATACATCCACTATCATATAATGGCCTCTAGGGCATACATATATCCAACACATTTAAAGTGAACCAATACTAGTTAATGCAAAGTAATATATCATATATATAATTATGCATTAAATCATTAAATCAACACTTGATTTAACGATCCGATCATATCGCATATAACCGACTAATATCCAATGTATCGATTTATCGAATCAATCCTTTATTCGATAACTAGGTTACATCGCATACAACCATTCGACACATTAATCGCGAGAATAGAATACGGTATCACATACACGCATTATTCTCGGTCCCGCACATATCTCATATGCGCTCCTATTTCGTTTTGCTTGAGCCAGGAAACCTCTGTGTAGGACTCTGAAGACTCGTCAATACGCCGGCAGCAGGTGATGATCATATTAAACACTCACAAGCCGCAAGTGGTCTGCTAAACGTAACGGCCACCCGGGTATTGAGCGATCAGAAGATCGACGAGCAAGACCGCTCACACTCCTGTGAATCCAACCAGTAACACTACCATACAGTCCGGTCTCGTCGTCTGATATGTCGCATATCTTGCCTAGGGGTGGTAAACGTCAGACCCCAATAGCTCGATAAGTCGTGTCGATATGAGATCTATAACAGTTCGAGAAACTACTGGTAACACTTACCAGTAAATCTCAGCAACCCTGGCCAGGGATTTCCGGTTATAGCCAATCGAACACAGCGCAACATCAACTCCCTATACCGGGAGAGACGAATCCCCTCCTATCGCTCATTGCCTCCATGTGATTCGGGACTGTACCCAAAAACCACCGTTTTGCACGCCCTCTTGGACGTGGTAAGATGGAAATCAAAGCACAGTGGGAACCACACAAGACTCTATGACGATCTCGGGTCAACAGACTACTCTGTACCAGTGTCACCAGAGAACTGCCATTTGACGTAAGGTATAATACCATCTGGGAGTTCTCGGCGAGTCCGTCCAGTGTACCCAGTCTCTACTGAGCACCCGTATATCATCTCTGATGTCAAACACCGATGGATATGGGATCATCCATCGCCCATCTGTATGGGTCGAGAAGGTACACGCTAGTCTACTCTGGTATATCGATGCCCCATCTCGATACACCCACGACTAGGGACTTTCAAGGATGTACTTATGGACTACCATGTCCCCACTAGTATGATCCGCATCACAGTCCAGGTAGTCAAGTACACATCCTAAGGGCTTTACCAACATGTAATAGAGAGACAATCTGTGTACACGTTAAGGTAAAGAGCAACCAGATAGCATACTATCATGTCGAGCAAGAAAGTCCTCCCTATATATGTCCCAGCATCCACTACAATATACATCCTATGTACAGTAATGGCCTCTAGGGCATACATATAACTAACAATCTCCCACTTGCACTAGGGCCATCTGTAGCAGTGGTTGTAGTATCTCATACTCAACCATCCCATAACAGTCTCTCTCTGGGAATAGGCCTTCGTGAGTGGATCCGCTGCGTTATCTTCTAAGTCTACTCTCCTTGCCTCGATCACCCTGGAGATCAACCATCTCCATGATCAGGTGATACTGCCTTAGAATAAGTCTGGATCACTGATGGGACCGGCGTTCCTTGGTATAAGCCACAACTCCATTGTCTCACAATAGTAGGAACGTAGTTCATCTCATGAACTAATATACACCCAAACATCCTCTTTGGTAGCATCTTAAGTAGCGATGTATCCAGCCTTTATCGTCTAGTATGTCACGGTATCTAGCTTGGAACTCTTCCAACATACCGTCCCTTTACTGAGGGTAAAGACAATGCCTGCGACTGACATTCAGTCGTCTTTATCACTCTGGAACACTTCCAGTGATTCTCCCCAGGATCAATTGATACCATCTCACTACAGCTAGTGAGTATTCTAACACCGAATTAGATCTATCTCATAGATCCAAAGCTTAGGATTTTGTAGGTATCACTTTGATCCTTTATGGAGAATCATTGTGATATGCGGAGATTGATCAAGCGTAGCATAGGAAACTCTTTCCCTATCAAGAGTATGTCATCCACGTACTCTACGAGGATCACCACCATACTCCCTACTACCTTTTTGTATATACAAGTTTCATCTACCATTTTGATGATGTCAAACCCTTTGACTACTTCATCAAAACAGATGTTCCAACTCCGCGATGCCTGCTTTATCCTATAAAGCATCTTGCACACGTTTTCGCTGCTCCCACTGTCTACGAGGCCCTCTGGCTGTGTACTTATAGACACTCTCTTCCAAAACATCATTTTAGAAGAGCTGTCATGACACCCAACCACCACATATCATAGTCATGGTACGTAGCCGTGGCAAGCAGGATCTGGATGGACTTAAGCATAAGTACTGGAAAAGGTTTCATCATTATCCACGCCTGGTCGATGACGAAAACCTTTAACAAGTCTAGCTTTGAAAGTCTCAACTTTTCCATTTACACCAAGTAATCTTCTCAAGATATACTTGCTCCTGATGGGGATTTAACCCTTCAGATATAGCAACCAAAGTCCATACTTTGTTGGTGTATAAGGATTCCATCTCAGATCGATAAACATCCAGCCATTCTTACAGAGTCTCACTCCTGATGGCCAGCTCGAAACTAGTTGGGTCATCATCTCATGATGCAATCCTCGCTCCCACTGTCATAGAGAAACCGGAGTATCTCTCATGTGGGTGAGGAACCCTGCTAGATCGGCGGAGAGGCTGAGGTTCGTTGGTATCTACTGAATCCTTTGGTTCTGTCAAATCATCAGCCGCAGTTTGTATAGCTGGAACATTTCCAGTTCTACATAACTGACCTTGCCTTGAGCTTGTCCGGATTTTGCTTTTTAGACATAGGCCGGACAACCCCAAATCTTAACTAGCTTAAGACATGGGCTCTTCCCTTTCCATATCACATATGAAGTGGTAGGCACTGATTTGATTCGAACCTAATTCAATAGGTATGCAGCTTCTCAAGTGCATAACCCTCTAAAGGAAATAGGTAACTCAGTAGTACTCATCATAGAGCACACCTTATCATATAGGGTGTTTTTTCTCTGCCCCGATATACCATCGTGCTATGGTGTATACAGAGGAGTAATTCTGAGAGAGAATCTCATTCCTTTAAAATAGTCCAGGATTTCCGTGCTCAAGTATTCTCCTCCTCGATCTCATCAAAGGACATAATACTTTTACCCGTATTTTGGTTCTCTACTTCTCGCTTATATTCTGTGAATATCTCAAAAGGTTCTGACTTGTGTTTCAACAGGAACATATGTCTGAATCTTGAGAGATTATCAGAGAATGTAATGAAGTACAAAGAACCAGTCATGGCATGTGTAGACAGGAGACCTTACATACATCATCATGTAACAGTCCCAAGAGTTCACTAACTCTTTCTCTGTTTCCAGTAAACGGAGCTATGGTCATCTTATCATTGTGACATGACTGGCGAGTTTCACAAGATGTAAATTCAAACTGATTTAAATATGCATCTAAATGTAACTCAGCAAGTCGGGTCGCATTGATATGACCTAGTCTACAATACCTCAAGAAGGATTCGTTCATTTCTGAACTCTTCCTCTTGAGTGTGTTCTGTATACTAAGAACTGTAGTTTGATTTAAAACATCAACGCTTTTAGATAACGTGCCTGAACCGATCAACTTTTGATATAGGAAATGTTCAAAACATTATCCATCAATACAAAATTTTACCATTTCTTTACTAATAAAGAGAGTGATATGATTTTGTATATCAGGTTCGGTATCTAATAACATTCGTTCAAAATCAATGTATTACAATACAGGGTGACAGTGACCGACAGACTTGGCTGCAACACTTGCCCCGTTTTCTGCCTCATGAAACTTATCACCCGTTCTCAGTTTTTCTACCTTTTTGTAGCCCTATGTAACAGATTACTTATCTGGGATCCTTATCTGGTATCATATACCCAGGATGTGGAAGATACTGAGAAACAGTTCTTTGTAACGAACACACCCGAAGATGATGCATCAGCATGCACTCTCTTCGTTTGGGCGGCACGGGAAATCTGGTATTCCCCAATTTCCTGCTCTGTCTTATAACTATTATATGTTGGAGCGGGACCAACGTTCCCCAGCTCAGTATAACAAGCGGGTTCGGTCAATAATCCGTATTATTATCTTGATTAAGGCATGATATGGTAGCTACCAGGAGAGAGAGAGAAGAAAACACTCAGCGTGCGCTCTTACAAGAATAGATTGGTTATTATTTTATCTAATCAGGATGGCTCCCACTGCTTTTTATCAAATCTTCCTTCAAACCCTAAAAGGAAAGACTAGCCGGGATTAATTACACACTACAAGTTCGCCAATCTTTCAGCCAGGCCAGTGTCGGTACTTTGAGGGAGGTGCCCCGTGCTTTCGCACGGACCTAATTAATGTAAACCTCGTTTTCCCAGAGGCGTAACCTCGTTAACACCTTTCTAGACACCTACTTGATCGGCTAATTGTAATGTATAAAACTCTTCCAGGAGTAACAATTACTCGCAGCGGGTATCGGGATCCAACTATCTCATAGAAGGTATGCAATCTCATTGCAAATTTCAACACTTGAAATTCCCGATAATATTTTGCCCCTAACGTGCTATGACCTTGACGAAAGCCAACAAACCATAGCCCGCTAGTCAAGTTCAACCCGTACATTTCTTGATTGAATTAAACCCACCCGCACGACCCTTGACGAAAGCCAACAAAGCCGCACGACTACCCTAATCCAATCGCATCGTATGCTAGCAAATAAGCAGCATATAGCTACCGCACACTGCACCTTGACGAAAGCCAACAAATGCAGCACGAATACTATATACAACTTATCTGAAATGACGGAGGGCTACGACAGGTTTTTCTGAAAACCTATTGCGTAATGAACTTGATATCGTTGTAGAATCAAATGATTTTGAAATGGAGTGCTTTTGAGGCTTTTCTAGTTTTGCTAAAGGAGTCACTCCCGGTGAAGGGATCGTCGGTCCTTTCCTCGTCGAATGAGGTGCAGGATATATCATATATATCACTGTGCAAAGCAAAAACTCTTAAAAGCAATCAAAAGACAAACCGAGGGTGTAGCATCTGCCAGTCATTGCTAAAGGAGTCAATCCCGGTGAAGGGATCTCGGTCCTTTCCTTATCGAATAAGGTGCAGGATATATCATATATACCGCTGTGCAAAGCAAGAACTGTAGCTACCTGTTTTATTTTGAAATTCGATTCTACAACATCTTAGGTTTCTTTTATTTCATTAATCATATTAATGAAGTCCCATCATTTAAGTACCTAAACATCACAGATAAATACGACGTACACTTATGCCATCCGCATTCGCCTCGATGTCCCCTCGTGCACCGTTAGGTTAGGTAACTAACGGCAGAGCGGGGCAGGGCTAGTACGGGTGTAAAACATAAGTAACGTCTATATAATATATCATATATACTATATACCTTATCTATCATAGAACATCACATGATCACATCACAGATATCGCAGCAGAAGAAACATATGAAATATTGGATATACTAGGACGTCCGTGTTTTCAATACGAGCCAGTATAAAACACGGATTACACGGTCGTGATGAATAGCCAAACCCACACCCCTAGACCCCTACGAGAGCGGCAAGCAACCCTACCAATTCTAGAGTTAGGAGACTCGGACTCGACTCCTCGAGTTGGTCTCCCACTGGACTCCAGAACTCGGTTACTTGTGCCCTCCTCCTTGGGTCTATCCTAGTGCGGAAAAGTAAATAATATACAAACGGTGACATCTTCCGCAACCTGGAAGTGCCCCAATAAAAGAATATTACATACAAGTTTTTACATGAATGAAAATGAAAAACACTCATCTCACATAAAAAACCCCCGGCTATTCAAACACGACGATCCAATATAACATATCCAGCAACACATAACATCACATGTCATCAACGTAAGTAAATATGCGCATCCCAATTGTCGTTGATATATAGCAACGAAACCGGCGATATCACATATTACACTTACGGTCACAGAAAAGAAAGTGTAAAACTACAACAGTTGGAATCCGCAACCACCTCAGACATCGCATGCCTGACCAAATGAATTACTTAGACATCGCATGCCTAACAATTATAAACCCCGCATTTTAGTCTCAAAATCGAAAACACTTTTCAATATCAAGTTGGGCAATTCAACAAGATTCCCGACATCCTGATCGGATACTCGTCGCAAACTTTAGTAGACGGCCGCACCCCCGACGCCGTCGACGAAGTGCACCAAGGTGGAACACCGCTGCCGCGAGCACCCAAACGGATGCTTTCGGCGACGGGGTTCTCCTACAGTCACTTGGTCGGGGCTATGGGGGAGGCTGTCTATTAAGTTTGTCCGGCGAGTATCCGCGTACGCTACGTGATTGCGACGGACTTTTGATCACATCAAAATTCCGTGGCAACCGATCAAGTGAGACTAAACTGCTATGTTTATAACATTCATTCAGTTATCACATAACTTTTGTGAATTCCAATTATTGTATCACATTCTGGATAAACAGAAAATGTTAAACTTTCCGATCGAACAATCGAACACCCAAGTTTTCCCGATACAGATCAACACATGAAACAAGTCTAAAAACATTCAGTTCGTGCCTCAGTACCAACGGTCCAGCCGTAGAAGGGTCAAGCCAACGCCCCACATGTGGCACGCCGTACTGCCCCAAACCCGAAGGTTCAAAGGGCAGTTCAAGACGGTCACATAATCGAGTTAAGGTTTGTTGTCTTCTAGAGGGTCCATTGCGTTACTTGCACTACTTAGAACGTCGTTAAACTACGGAAAAATCCAACACTTGGAAATTTCCCGACAGGGGAAAAATTGGGTATTTATATCCGGTCGAATTTTTTAACATATTCGTAAATTATCCGGAAAGCCAAATAGACAAAATCTAATACTCCGATCGAAACACCGAATCCCCAAATCAACCCAGAAAATAAAACTCTGGAATAAATATTAAAATATTCCCAGGAAAACCAGCACTGACAATTATTGATTATGGTGCAAATTTCGATGAACAATACGACAAAGCGGCCGCGGATCCGCCGCACGAGCCATGCTCGTGCCGCGGATCCGTGGTGGAATGATGGAATTAGGTCATCAAAATTCACCGTAACTCTTAGATATCCCTGCTGGTTTTTCAGCATATTTTTAATCTGGAAAAAACCATGATTTTAGAAAAAGTACAGAGAGCATTTTCCGGGTTGGGTTTTCGGTTCGATCGGGTTTCAAACATCGTCTAGACTTCGCCTAAGGCTCTAGCTAGGCTCTGATACCACTGTAGGGTTCCTAGGCACTCTCAAGAGGTCTCACAAGGCATCAACCATGCCATTTTCTAAAAATACGGTGCCGAGAAACCCTAGACTTGATCGTTAACTAGAATTTTAGGCGATAAAGCGAGCTAGTTTACAACTAAACTATAAGATAACGGAAATACAACCTTTGTAGATCCGGTGCTCCACCTCCATAGCTCCGCAATGAAGTCTCCTCGCTGTCCTAGTCGAACCCCGGGCTCTAGCGTCGGCTTCATCGGAGAATGGACGGGCTAGGCCATCGACGACGATGCCGAAGATGATCTACGTCGAGGCATCACTAGATCAAGCTCCAACATCACCAAGTCAAGAAACTTGTGAAGAAAACACACTCTACTACTTAGCAAGAGGTAGAGGATGAAGAAATAGGAAGTAGGTAGACTTTAGAATTGGATTTCTCACTCATTTTCATCAATCACCATTGATGAAGAAAGGTTTTCTTCAAGTGAAGAAGAAGAAGAAGATGAAGATAGAATTATGATAAGTTAATTAAATTGAAAAGAAAAATGAATCCTTATCATAATTCCAACCATAGTTAGGTGTAGAGAATAGACTAGGGTTAGTGAATGGTTAGGTTAAGGAGATGAAGACAAAATGGTCAAAGTTGCATGAAGCTTCAAGAAACTTCATGAATCAAAGCAACCATTTTTTTTTCTTCTCTCTTTATTAATCCAAAATAAATAGATAAATGAATGGATAAATAAATAAAAACCTAACCATATACTTAACCAAGGTTTAATTCTTTACACTTAACCAAATAAGCATGTATCATCAAACATGATACAATCATGTGCACAAAAGTATATCACATTTACAACGTGCACAAGCCATGTGAGAAAATCCATTTAAAGTGAACCAATACTAGTTAATGCAAAGTAATATATCATATATAAAATTATGCATTAAATCATTAAATCAACACTTGATTTAACGATCCGGTCATATCGCATATAACCGACTAATATCCAATGTATCGATTTATCGAATCAATCCTTGATTCGATAACTAGGTTACATCGCATACAACCATTCGACACATTAATCGCGAGAATAGAATACGGTATCACATACACGCATTATTCTCGGTCCCGCACATATCTCATATGCGCTCCTATTTCGTTTTGCTTGAGCCAGGAAACCTCTGTGTAGGACTCTAAAGACTCGTCAATACGCCGGCAGCAGGTGATGATCATATCAAACACCCACAAGCCGCAAGCGGTCTGCTAAACGTAACGGCCCCCCGGGTATTGAGCGATCAGAAGATCGACGAGCAAGCCCGCTCACACTCCTGTGAATCCAACCAGTAACACTACCGTACAGTACGGTCTCGTCGTCTGATATGTCGCATATCTTGCCTAGGGGTGGTAAACGTCAGACCCCAATAGCTCGATAAGTCGTGTCGATATGAGGTCTGTAACAGTTCGAGAAACTACTTGTAACACTTACCAGTAAATCTCAGCAACCCTGGCCAGGGATTTCCGGTTATAGCCAATCGAACACAGCGCAACATCAACTCCCTATACCGGGAGAGACGAATCCCCTCCTATCGCTCATTGCCTCCATGTGATTCGGGACTGTACCCAAAAACCACCGTTTTGTACGCCCTCTTGGACATGGTAAGATGGAAATCAAAGAACAGTGGGAACCACACAAGACTCTATGACGATCTCGGGTCAACAGACTACTCTGTACCAGTGTCACAAGAGAACTGCCATCTGACGTAAGGTATAATACCATCTGGGAGTTCTCGGCGAGTCCGTCCAGTGTACCCAGTCTCTACTGAGCACCCGTATATCATCTCTGATGTCAAACACCGATGGATATAGGATCATCCATCGCCCATCTGTATGGGTCGAGAAGGTACACGCTAGTCTACTCTGGTATATCGATGCCCCATCTCGATACACCCACGACTAGGGACTTTCAAGGATGTACTTATGGACTACCATGTCCCCACTAGTATGATCCGCATCATAGTCCAGGTAGTCAAGTACACATCCTAAGGGCTTTACCAACATGTAATAGAGAGACAATCTGTGTACACGTTAAGGTAAAGAGCAACCAGATAGCATACTATCATGTCGAGCAAGAAAGTCCTCCCTATATATGTCCCAGCATCCACTACAATATACATCCTATGTACAGTAATGGCCTCTAGGGCATACATATAACTAACACTTCTTCATCCAGACAGCTTCTTTGGCAGCATCGTTGGCAGCGATGTATTCAGCCTCCATCATCGAATCTGCTACGGTGTCTTGCTTGGAACTCTTCCAACACACCGCCCCTCCGTTGAAGGTAAAGACAAAACCCGAGACCGACTTACTGTCGTCCTTATCACTCTGGAAGCTCAAATCGGTAAAGGACTCCACATGGAGTTCACCGTTACCATACTGTTAGTTATATGTATGCCCTAGAGGCCATTACTGTACATGCGATATATATTGTAGTGGATGCTTGGACATATATAGGGAGGACTTTCTTGCTCGACATGATATTATGCTATCTGGTTGCACTTTATCTTAACATGTTAACAAATACTGTTTTGTGAGTACATGTTGATAAAGCCCTTAGGATGATTACTTGACTACCAGGATTATGATGCATATCATACTAGTGGGGACATGGTAGTCGATAAGTACATCCTTCAATTGTTCCTAGTCGTGGGAGTATCAAGACAGGGCATCGGTACTCCAGAGTAGACTAGCGTATGCGCTTCTTGACCCATATGATGGGCGATGGATGATCCCATATCCATTGGTGTTTGACATCAGAGAAGGTATACGGGTGCTCAGTGGAGACTGGGTACACTGGACGGACTCGCCGAGAACTCCTAGATGGTATTATACCTATCGTCGGATAGCAGTTCTCTGGTGACACTGGTACAGGTTAGTCTGTAGACCCGAGATCGTCATAGAGTCTTGTGTGATTCTTACTGTGCTTTGATTTCCACCATACCACAGTCAAGAGATCGTGCAAAAAGGTGATTTTTGGGTACAGTCCCGAGTCACATGAAGGCAATGAGCGATAGGAGGGGTTTCTTCTCTCCCGGTATTGGGAGTTGATGTTGTGCTATGCTCGAATGGCCATAACAGGAAATTCCTGGCCAGGGTTGCTGAGATTTGTTGGTAAGTGTTACCAGTAGTTTCTCGAACCGTTATGGACCTTGCATCGGCATGACTTATCAGGCTATTGGGGTCTGACGTTACACCACCCCCAGGCTTTGACATGCGACATATCAGACGAAGAGACCGGACTGTACGGTAGTGTTACTGATTGGATTCGCAGGAGTACGAGCAGGCTTGCTTGTTGATCTTCTGATCGCTCAATACCCGGGTGGCCGTTACGTTTAGCAGACCGCTTGCTGCTTGTGGGTGTTTGATATGATCATCGCCTACTGCCAGCGTATTGACGAGTCTTAAGAGTCCTACATAGAGGTTTCCTGATTCATGCGAAACGGAGTAGGAGCACATATGTGATATGTGCGGGACCGAGATTAATGCGATATGAGATACCGCATTCTATTCTCGCGATTTGTGACATTGGTCGGGTATATATAATATAGCCAGATTATCGGATCAAGTGTTGATTAGATAAGTTGTTGCATTTGATATTAGTCGGTTATATGTAATATAGTCGGATTATTAAATCAAGAGTTGATTTAATAATTTAATGTATAATTATATATTTGATATATTATATTACATTAACTAATATTAACTCACTTAAGTATTACTTTTTCTCACTTGATGATATATTAATATATATGTGATATATGTTAATTGTAATATTTTCTTTTTGTACACAAAATATATATGTGATATATATTGTTGTGTCATGTTAGGTGCAACATGTATGTATGAGACTTATACCATGCTAGGGTTTATGTTTGGGTTTTATTTATCATTAAGTAATTCATAAAAGATTTGGAAATGAGTCATGGTTGAAGCTTGGAGAAGCTTGTTGAAAACATTGACCAAGTCCACTCTTTTGTCATTGCTTAAGATATTTCTTAACCCAACCCTTAACTCATAGCTATGGTTTATTCTTTACATGAGTTAGGCATGACACTAACTCACCCATGGTTTCAATTCTAACCTCACTCTCTCATTCATTTTCTTCATCACTTCTTCTTCTTCCTCAAGAGAGAAAAAGCTTGCTAGCTTTTTCTAAGTGATGAAACCTTGTGAGAAAAATAAATCTAAAATGAGCCCACTTCCTACTTCATCATCCTCTACTACTTGCCATTTAGTCTAGGGTGTTTGCTTCACTAATCTCACAATTAGTGAAGAGGTAGCATGAGCTAGTGTCTCCTCGACGTAGATCATCTTCGGCCTTAAAGATTTCGATGCAAGCTTGTTCCGTACATCTTGTGGAGCCTCTCTAGAGTCCGGGAGTTCATGATCGCAGCGAAGGGGCTACTACATGGAGCTATTGAAGTGAAGGACCGGTCTACAAAGGTTGTATTCCTTGTTCACTTAGATGTAAAGAGTTTACATATCATGTTTAACCCTAATTCTCTAGTTCGATTACTTGATTGGTTTGTTTAGCACCCCAAAAATTTTAAAGTAGTATGATTGATGCTTGCCAAAACCTTGCTAAGGTGCTAAGCTAACCCATCAGTGGTATCAGAGCCAAGCTAGAGCATTAGGCGTTGTTTAGACGAAGTTTGAAGTCCGATCGAAACTCCGAAAACCCGATTTGACCCCCTCTCTGGAATTTTTTCAAAAAGTTGGATTTTTCCATGTTAAAAATACTCAGAAAATCATGCAGGGAATTCTATGGACACACCTGAAGAACGAAACCCTAACTCGTCCAAGTGACTACGGATCCGCGGCCAAAACATGGTTTTGGTGGCGGATCCGCGGCGCCACTTGAGAGGCTTGGGTCGGGCCCTTCAGTTGATGGTCCGTAGGTACTGTGGCATGTCTCTGGTTAACTTTAACTGTGCTCAAGTGTTGACCTCTCTGGGAATTTTTGGGAATTCGTTGCATCGATCGAATTATCTAACTTCGCCTAGCTATCTGTGATTGTGATACAATATTTGGAATCCACAAGAATTAGTTATATGATAACTAGTTTGAATTTTATAAATATAGCAGTTTAGTCTCATTTGATCGGTTGCCATGAAATTTTGATATTGATCAAAAGTCCGTCGCAATTACGTAGTGTACGCGGATACTCACCGGGTAAGCTTACTAGATAGCCACGCCCCATAGCCCCGACCAAGTGATTGTAGGAGAACACCGTCGCCAAAAGCATCCGTTCGGGTGCTCATGGACGCGGTGTTCCGCCTTGGTGCACTTCGTCGACGGCATCGGGGGTGCGGCCATCTACTAAAGTTTCCGACGAGCATTCGATCAGGTTATCGGGAATCTTGTTGAATTACCCGACAGGTAATTGGAAAGTGTTTTCAATATCGAGACTAAAATGCGGTTGTTAGGCATGCGATGTCTAAGGAATTCATTTGGTTAGGCATGAAATCCAATGTATGTGATATATTGGGTTTATGATGTCTAAGATGGTTGCGGATTCCAACTGTTGTAGTTTTTCACTTTCTTTTCTGCGACCGTAAGTATAATATGTGGTGTATCGCCGGTTTCGGTGCTATATGTCAACGACAATTGGGATACGCATATTTACTTACGTTGATGACATGTGATGTTATGTGTTGCTATGATATGTTATATTGGATCGTCGTGTTCTGAATAGCCGGGGTTTTTTTTATGTGAGATGAGAGTTTTTCATTTTCATTCATATAAAAGCTTGAATGTAATATTCTTTTATTGTGGCACTTCCGGGTTGAAGATGATGTCACCATTGTATATTATTTACTTTTCTGTATTAGGATAGACCCAAGGCGCGGAGCACAAGTAACCGGGTTCTAGGGTACAGTGGGAGACCATCTCAAGGAGTCGAGACCGGGTCTCCTAACTCTAGAATTGGTAGGGTTGCTTGCCGCTCTCGTAGGGGTCTAAGGATGTGGGTTTGGCTATTCATCACGACCGTGGAATCCGTGTTTTATACTGGCTTAAATAAAACACGAAATTCCTAGTATATCCAATATTTCATATGTGATTCTTCTGCAGCTGATATTCTGTGATGTGGTCATTTGAAATGTTCTGAGACGAATGCCTATATTATATATATGAGATATAATAAATATTGCTACTTTCGTTTCTTATATGATGCTTAGGAAGCATAATTGATGGGACTTCATTAATGAGATTAATGAAACAAAAGAAAAAGAAACCTAAAGATGTTGTAGAAACTTGTTTAAAATAAAAACTGGTAGCTCTAGCTCTTGCTTTGCATAGCGGTATTCCTTGTAGAATATCCAGCACTTTATTCGATAAGGAAAGAGCCGAGCCCCCTTCACCGGGAGTGACCTCTTTAGCGAAACTAGCAGATGCTACAAACTTGGTTTGTCTTTTGATTACTTTTATGATTTTTCCTTTGCATAGTGGTATTTGTGAAATATCCTGCACCTTATTCGATAAGGAAAGAGCCGAGATCCTTTCACCGGGAGTGACCTCTTTAGCGAAACTAGAAAAGTCTCAAAAACACTCCTTTACAAAATCACTCGATTCTACGACGATATCAAGTTCATTACGCAAAAATTTTCATAAAAACCTGTCGTAGCCCTCCGTCATTTTAGATAAGTACTACTTAGTATTCGTGCTACGTTTGTTGATCATGTTAAGGCGTAGTGTGCGGTAGCTGACTAGTGCTTATCTGCATAAGCATATGATGCGATTGGATTAGGGTAGTCGTGCGACTTTGTTGACCATGTTAAGGGTCGTGCGGGTGGGTTTAATTCAATCAGGAAATGACGGGTTGAACTTGGCTAGCGCTTATGATTTGTTGACCATATTAAGTGTTAGTGTTTATGCCCTAGAAGGCCATTACTGTATCATACTAGCTTGTATATTACTTAATGGAAGCTTGGGATATTCACATGTATATAACAGTCTTGCTAAACATGGTAGTATGCTACTTGGTTTTTCTATCTTAATATGTGAGTGTACGTATTGATAGAGCTCTTAGGATCTTGCTTGTCTACCAGCGTTGTGATGGCAGTCACACTAGTGGGGGCTGGGTAGTCTACAAGCACATCCTTATTCAGGTCCCTGGTCGTTGGATTATCGAGACAGAGCATCGATACTCCGGAGTAGACTGGTGTGTACGCTTCTCATCCCAGTTGGGGAGATGGTCTGTCCCACAGCCGTCAGTACGTCGTACTAGAGATAGTATACAGGTGCTCGTTAGGTTACGGGTACACCGGACAGGACTCACAGGGAACTGTTGGTTGGTTTGATACCAGTCGTCAGTGAACAGTTCCCAGGTGACATGAGTACAGCGTAGTCCGCAGACTTGACACTGCTACTTCGCCTCGAGTGTGTCCCACTGTTCTTAGATTGCTACCCTACCACGGCTCAAAGGAGTCGTGCAAACAGGTAGCAGTTGGGTGCAGTCCCGAGCACTTGGAGGCAGTGGCGGTTAGACAGGATTCGTCCCTCCCGGTATTGGGAGTAGATATCGTGCTGTGTCAGAGAGCCATTACGCAAAGTCCCTGGCCAGGGCAAGCGAGATTTACTGGTAGGTTCCAGTAGTTTCTCAGGGTGTAATGGGCTTCCCTCCGACACGACTTATACCGCTATTAGGGGACTGACGCTTGCCGCCCCCCTAGGCCCGATATGCGATAGTCTTGGACGAACGGACCGGACTGTATGGAGATTGTCACATCAGACTCAGTAGGAGTTCGGATGGGTTTACTCATCGGCCTTCTTATCGACAACTACCTGGGGACCGTTACGTACAGCTAGTGCCGCTTGCGGTCTATGGTTAAACCCACTGCCAGCGTAGTAGTCGAGTCTCTAGAGTCCCACACAGAGAGTTTCCTACTCCAGGCGAAACGATATAGAGGTTGCATGGTTTTGCGACAAAGGGTTCGGACGCATACGTGCGTTTACGCGCGTACGACTTTCGGACAGTTTTTACCAGTCGGCTTTGGTTTAAGCCAGTTACTGGTATCCGGTTATTGGATTTATACAGTCTAAAGTTTTTCCGTATTTTTACGGATCGGAGGGGCGTTCTCGTAATTGCTCGAGAAGCTTCTAGAAGATGGTGACTAAGGAGGGTTATGTGTCATATTCATTGAATGAGGTTATGAGTCATGGTGGTGATTCATTCATTTCATTAATGCACATTTATTGCTTAATGACTCATGCTAATGAATCACCACTAGATATTTTATGAAGCATGATTTATCATCACTCTTTATTCTTTTCTCATTATTAGAAAATGCTTCATATATGATATGATACTCATAAACTTATATCATAATATTATTCACATTCTCTCTCCTCAAGCTCTCATCTTCAAGAAGACCAATCCTTAATCCTCATGTGTTGAGATCAAAGGATTAGTTAGACTTAAACATCCATTACCTTCACTCTACATCATCCTTTCATCTTTGATTAGCAATCAAAGTTGATTAGTTACCTCAAGATAGAGGTGTAGCTTGGTGTCTTGCTCTCGGGTGGATCGTCTAGTACCTAGAGAAGGTCGAGGAGAACAAAGGAGGACACAAAGACGAAGGACCGTTTTCATTAGGTATAATCCCTTAACACTATAGTTTAGTATAGCTATGTGTTCGGTTATTATTTGTTTAGCTTCGATTCAAGCGGTTAGTCGATGTTCGTTCTTTAAACTTGATCGTTTTTGAAAATTCCGCCTCCCCATAAGTACTTGGGTGTACTACATCGACTTACAGTGGTATCAGAGCCTCGCTAAACAATAAATAACTTAATTGCAAATTTGTACGAATTTCGAACGAAAAATCAAAGCCGGAAAACCCTAAATCTGTTCAGTTTCTGTCGAACTTAAAATGAAGTCCAAAAATTTTTCAGGTGTGCTCAGAAAGCTAGAAAAGAGTCCAGGAGAACACCCAAGAAATTCGAGCCCATGACTCGGCTAAAGCGCCGCGGAAGGGCGGCGGATCCAACCGATCCGCCGCGCTTCCACGGCCGAGTTGCCGAGTCATGGACTCATCTTTCATGGGTGGGTCCCCTGTGATATTTGGGGTTTTCTGGAATATTTAATAATTGCTCAGGTTACTGTTTAACAGAGCAGATTTTGGAGCAATATTGATGTTGTTTATTCGATCGAATTGTACAGTATTTGCATATTGGATTATATCTGTGATTGTTTAATGTGTTCGTAAACCTCCCCCAACTGCTAGTATGTCGGTTGGCAGGCGGTTGCACATTTCTGAAATGGTTATATCTGTTTGTGCATATAAACTATATTGGACTGTTGTGGTGTATAGCCGGGGTTTGCAATGGGTTATTGATTAATTCATTTGTTGTAAATGTAATTTGTTGTAATATTATTTTTGCGGGGCACTTCCAGGTTGCGGTCGTAGCCACCGTTGTATTATTTCATTTTACTGTTTATGCTCCTAGGACTGACCCAAGGTGGGGGTACACAAACTGCCGGGTGGGTAGTTTGCCGTACCCGTAGGGGTCGAGGGTGGGGTAACGGCTATTCATCACAACTGTGTAATCTGTCTTTTCTTGCAGGCTCAAAAGAAATACAGATTGCTTGCAAATCCAATATTGTTTATCTGTGTTCTGGAATGAATATCATTACGTCAGACGAATGTAAAATATCTATATTTATGATAGCTATTTAGACGCCACTTATGTTTTACACCCGCGCTAGCCCAGCCCCCGCTCTGTCGTTAGTTAAGTAACCTAACGAGTGATGACGGGACCCCGTGGCGAATGCGGATGGCATAAGAGGACGTTGTATTTTCGTTGTTTTCTGCAATGATAGGTTAATGATGGGACGCATTATCTATAATGCAAAGTAAAATAAACCAAAGTTTAAATCGTTGGAACAATTTAAAAGAAACCACTCGGTTAATTTTAAAAACAGATATTTTTAAATGCGGAGATTTAACCACTCCTTTTAAAAAGCTATCAGGTTCCTTCGGTTATATCAAGTTCACTACGTTCACGGTTTCGCCAAAACCAGTCGTAGCCCTCCGTCATTTCTTATGAATGGTCAGTAGTATTCAAGCTATGCTTGTTGGCATACGTCAAGGCATAGTGTTTGGTAGCTGCTGGGGTATTCATTTGTTGCATAGATAGATGTGTTGGTTTGGGACAGTCGCATTACCTTGTTGGCATACGTCAAGGGTATATACGGGTGGGTTCAAATTAACAAGATAATGATGGGCAGAACTTGACATGTGACTTATGATTTGTTGGCATACGTCAAGGTCATAAGAGCATGGGGCAAAAACTTATATCGGGAATTTCTAAAGAAACTGAAATTTGCAAAGAGATGCATACCATTTGGAGTTTGATGAATGTTGGTAGGATTCCTTCAACATTATCATACGATGATATTTGGATCCCGATCCTACTGTGAGTATATGATACTTATCAGGATATTCGTCGCTTAACGATCAATGCTATAAACCTAGTAGGTGTCCAGAAAGGTGTCAGCGGGGTTACGCCCCCAGAGAAAAGAGGTTATTTAATTAAGGAACTTCGCGAAAGCGTTGGAAAACCTCCCTCGAAGTATCGACACTGGCCTGGCTGAACGGTTAAGCAAGTATTGTACGGTGAGAATAGTCCTGGCTAATTCTTCCTTTTTGGTTTGAGGAAGGATTCGAGAAACAGTGGGAGCCATCCAGTTTAGATAAACTAAAAACCACTCTAAACTTGCAAGAGCATCATGCTAAAGAGTTTTCTTCTCTCTCTCCTAATTGCAGCGACCCTGAAAATGACTGGACTTAAGTTACTTTTAGAGAAAAATATACTGACAGGGCCAAACTATAAAGATTGGCTGCGGAATGTCAAAATGGCTTTGACCTATGACAAACTGGGGTACGTCCTCACCGCTACGGCACCTGCTGTCCCTGGTCCCAAATCCAGCAATGCGGATAAGGAAATCCGCAAAACCTGGGATTTAGATTGCGCGAGAGCCAAGTGCATCGTGCTTGCCTTGATGAACAATGAACATCAGAGGAGGCACGAGGATATGTCCCTAGATGGCATATTTCTCCATACAAAGGAACTTTATGGAGAGCAATCTCGTATAGCAAGATACGAGACCTCTAAGAAATTGTTTCGAGCGAGGTTGGCTGTCGGATCATCGGTAGGTGAACATGTCCTACAGATGATTGGCTATATAGAAGAGCTCGCAGACCTTGGGACGACTTTGGATAATGAGCTCTATACAGACCTTGTTCTCCAGTCCCTTCCTCCTACCTACGCCCAGTTTATCCTCAACTTCAATCTTCAAGGAAAAGAAGTTGAACTTGCGGAACTCCTGAACATGTTAAGGAGTGCGGAGGGCACCTTGCAGAAGGCAAGGGAAACACCCGCTATGTTTGTTGGCGGTTCATCTTCTTCCGGGTCCAAGGCTAGGGCCAAAGGAAGGAAGAAGAAGGCCGCACCCAGACCTAGAGGAGGTGTTAGTAAGGTGGGAGGGAAGGGAAAGAAAAAGAAAGCAGTACCAATAGTTGGCCAGGATGAGTGCTTCCATTGTCACAGGAAAGGGCACTGGAAGAAGGATTGCAAGGCGTGGAACGCCAAGAACCAGGAACCGAAGCAAGCTGTGGCTTCGACTTCAGGTGTGTTTGTAATTGAGAATTGTCTGTCGATCAACTCTACTTCCTGGGTATTGGATACCGGATCAGGATCTCATATTTGCAATTCATTGCAGGCACTGAGAAACCGTAGAGTGCTGAAGGAAGGTGATATGATCCTCAGGGTTGCTAATGGAGCTAGCATAGGAGCTGCGTCCGTCGGGGATTATCACCTAGGATTGACGAGTGGACACATTTTGGTTTTACATAACTGTTATTTTGTACCCAGCTTAACGTGTAATATCATATCAGTTTCCTTGTTATTAAATAAAGGTTATGATTTCACGTTTGTAAGAGATGTTGTCAACATCCACCTTAATCATGGTTTGATTGGGTCCGGTACTCTAAATAACGGCATATATGTTTTAAACCAACTCCAAATTTTCAATGTCCAGAACACACCAAAAAGAAAGTCTCCAGATTTAAATAAAGCTTTCTTATGGCATTGTAGACTGGGTCACATCAATGAGAGAAGGTTGACTAAGTTGCATAGAGAAGGATATTTGGACTCGTTCGAATATCAAACTTATGACACTTGTCAATCCTGTCTCAAAGGAAAGATGACAAAGACTCCATTTACTGGACAAGGAGTAAGAGCGAGCGAGATTTTAGGACTCATACACAGCGATGTATGCGGTCCAATGTCTACACATGCAAGAGGTGGTTATTCCTACTTCATTACTTTTACAGATGATTTCTCTAGGTTTGGACATGTCTTCTTGATGAAGCATAAATTCGAAGCCTTTGAGAAATTCCTGGAATACAAGAGTGAAGCGGAAAACCAAACAGGCAAAAGTATTAAGACACTGAGATCTGATCGAGGTGGAGAATACTTAAGTGCCGAGTTTCTAGGTTACCTAAAAGAGAAAGGAATTCTCTCTCAGCTTACTCCTCCATACACTCCACAGCACAACGGTGTATCGGAGAGACGGAATCGAACCCTATTGGATATGGTACGATCCATGATGAGTAATGCTGAGTTACCGCGATCTTTCTGGGGGTATGCGCTAGAATCAGCGATACATCTTTTGTACAGAGTTCCAACCAAAACTGTGCCTACCACACCATATCAGATGTGGAGTGGGAAGAAACCCTATCTTCAGTACCTGAAGACGTGGGGATGTCCAGCTTTTGTAAAAAAGCAGCATCCGGACAAGCTCGAGGCACGCTCAGTAGAGTGTAAGTTTGTGGGATATCCAAAGAACTCTCATGGATATTGTTTCTATTACGCAGAGGAACAGAAGGTTTTTGTTTCTCGTCATGCCCGCTTCTTAGAAACTGAATTTTTAGAAAATCAGAAGAGTGGGAGCGAAATAGAACTGGAAGAAATTCCAGAACCACAAGCTGCTGCTGAAAGTTTGGTAGAACCAGAGGTTCAAGAAGAACAGAACATTCCCGCACCCCTCCGTAGGAGTAGTAGGCCGTCTCATCCGCCTGAGAGATACTACGGTTTTCTCATAGACGGGGATAGAGAGGATTGCATCATAGAAGATGATGAACCTACTGACTTCCAGCAGGCCATCCAGAGCGGTGACTCGGTACGATGGCTAGATGCAATGCGGACCGAGATGGAGTCCATGTACACCAACAAAGTATGGACTTTGGACTTTGCTCCAGATGGGGTAAAACCCATAGGATGCAAATGGATCTTCAAGAAAAAGATTGGTGTAGATGGACAGGTGGAAACCTATAAGGCTAGACTTGTTGCAAAGGGTTTTCGTCAAAGACCTGGTTTGGACTATGACGAAACTTTTTCTCCAGTGGCTATGCTCAAATCCATTCGGGTCCTTCTTGCTATTGCTGCCTTCCATGATTATGAAATCTGGCAGATGGACGTAAAGACGGCTTTTCTGAATGGAAATTTAGAAGAGAGCGTCTATATGGATCAGCCAGAGGGTTTCAATCAGAGTGGGAGCAGCGGGAAAGTATGCAAGCTGCTTAAGTCCATTTATGGACTAAAGCAGGCATCGCGGAGTTGGAACATCTGTTTTGATGAGACAGTCAAAGAATATGACTTTATCAAAAATCCAGATGAACCGTGCATATATAGTAAAGTCGTGGCCAGAAGTGTCGTATTCCTCGTCTTGTACGTGGATGACATTCTATTGATAGGAAATGACATTCCTATGCTACAATCTGTCAAAGGATTCTTGTCACACAGGTTCTCCATGAAAGACCTGGGTGATGCCTCTTACATTCTGGGGATCCGGATCTATCGTGATAGATCCAAGAGGATGTTGGGACTTTCGCAGTCCAGGTATATCGACACTGTACTGAAAAGATTCAGTATGGAAGATTCTAAGCGCGGTAATCTACCGGCTTGTCACGGAATCACCCTCTCCAAAGAGATGTCTCCCAAGACTGATTTGGAAAGGGAACGCATGTCTATTATACCCTACGCTTCTGCGGTAGGCTCTATAATGTATGCGATGTTGTGTACCAGACCAGATGTAGCTTACGCACTGAGCGTGGTAAGCCGGTATCAGTCAGACCCAGGGGAGAAACACTGGATAGCAGTAAAGAACATTCTCAAGTACCTGAGGAGGACTAAGGAGATGTTCTAGGTTTATGGCGGAAAAGACCTCAGGTTAGAGGCCTTTGCTGATTCCGGCTTCCAGAGTGATAAGGACGATTCCAAGTCCATGTCGGGTTATGTCTTTACCCTCAATGGAGGGGCGGTGTGCTGGAAGAGCTCCAAGCAGGACACCGTTGCTGACTCGACGATGGAAGCGGAGTATATAGCTGCTTGCGATGCCGCAAAAGAAGCAGTCTGGATGAAGAAGTTCCTAACAGAACTTCAGGTTGTTCCTACCATAGTTGATCCAATACCTCTGTATTGCGACAACAACGGAGCTATAGCTTTAGCGAAGGAACCAAGGTCCCATCAGAAGTCCAGACACATCTTGAGGCGGTATCACCTGATCAGGGAGATCATTGATCGTCAGGAGATCGAGGTTCGAAGAGTTGCTTCAGAAGAGAACATTGCTGATCCATTCACGAAGGCCCTTCCTCAGATTCAGTTCGAGAGGCTACTCGAGATCATTGGTCTACGATATGCCAGTACATGGCCCTAGTGCAAGTGGGAGATTGTTAGTGTTTATGCCCTAGAAGGCCATTACTGTATCATACTAGCTTGTATATTACTTAATGGAAGCTTGGGATATTCACATGTATATAACAGTCTTGCTAAACATGGTAGTATGCTACTTGGTTTTTCTATCTTAATATGTGAGTGTACGTATTGATAGAGCTCTTAGGATCTTGCTTGTCTACCAGCGTTGTGATGGCAGTCACACTAGTGGGGGCTGGGTAGTCTACAAGCACATCCTTATTCAGGTCCCTGGTCGTTGGATTATCGAGACAGAGCATCGATACTCCGGAGTAGACTGGTGTGTACGCTTCTCATCCTAGTTGGGGAGATGGTCTGTCCCACAGCCGTCAGTACGTCGTACTAGAGATAGTATACAGGTGCTCGTTAGGTTACGGGTACACCGGACAGGACTCACAGGGAACTGTTGGTTGGTTTGATACCAGTCGTCAGTGAACAGTTCCCAGGTGACATGAGTACAGCGTAGTCCGCAGACTTGACACTGCTACTTCGCCTCGAGTGTGTCCCACTGTTCTTAGATTGCTACCCTACCACGGCTCAAAGGAGTCGTGCAAACAGGTAGCAGTTGGGTGCAGTCCCGAGCACTTGGAGGCAGTGGCGGTTAGACAGGATTCGTCCCTCCCGGTATTGGGAGTAGATATCGTGCTGTGTCAGAGAGCCATTACGCAAAGTCCCTGGCCAGGGCAAGCGAGATTTACTGGTAGGTTCCAGTAGTTTCTCAGGGTGTAATGGGCTTCCCTCCGACACGACTTATACCGCTATTAGGGGACTGACGCTTGCCGCCCCCCTAGGCCCGATATGCGATAGTCTTGGACGAACGGACCGGACTGTATGGAGATTGTCACATCAGACTCAGTAGGAGTTCGGATGGGTTTACTCATCGGCCTTCTTATCGACAACTACCTGGGGACCGTTACGTACAGCTAGTGCCGCTTGCGGTCTATGGTTAAACCCACTGCCAGCGTAGTAGTCGAGTCTCTAGAGTCCCACACAGAGAGTTTCCTACTCCAGGCGAAACGATATAGAGGTTGCATGGTTTTGCGACAAAGGGTTCGGACGCATACGTGCGTTTACGCGCGTACGACTTTCGGACAGTTTTTACCAGTCGGCTTTGGTTTAAGCCAGTTACTGGTATCCGGTTATTGGATTTATACAGTCTAAAGTTTTTCCGTATTTTTACGGATCGGAGGGGCGTTCTCGTAATTGCTCGAGAAGCTTCTAGAAGATGGTGACTAAGGAGGGTTATGTGTCATATTCATTGAATGAGGTTATGAGTCATGGTGGTGATTCATTCATTTCATTAATGCACATTTATTGCTTAATGACTCATGCTAATGAATCACCACTAGATATTTTATGAAGCATGATTTATCATCACTCTTTATTCTTTTCTCATTATTAGAAAATGCTTCATATATGATATGATACTCATAAACTTATATCATAATATTATTCACATTCTCTCTCCTCAAGCTCTCATCTTCAAGAAGACCAATCCTTAATCCTCATGTGTTGAGATCAAAGGATTAGTTAGACTTAAACATCCATTACCTTCACTCTACATCATCCTTTCATCTTTGATTAGCAATCAAAGTTGATTAGTTACCTCAAGATAGAGGTGTAGCTTGGTGTCTTGCTCTCGGGTGGATCGTCTACTACCTAGAGAAGGTCGAGGAGAACAAAGGAGGACACAAAGACGAAGGACCGTTTTCATTAGGTATAATCCCTTAACACAATAGTTTAGTATAGCTATGTGTTCGGTTATTATTTGTTTAGCTTCGATTCAAGCGGTTAATCGATGTTCGTTCTTTAAACTTGATCGTTTTTGAAAATTCCGCCTCCCCATAAGTACTGGGGTGTACTACTTCGACTTACATTAAGGTCATAAGTTGCTAGGGGCAAAATATTATCGGGAATTTCAAGTGTTAAAATTTGCAATGAGATTGCATACCTTCTATGAGATAGTTGGATCCCGATACCCACTGTGAATAAGAGTTACTCCTGGGAGAGTTTTATACATTACAATTAGCCGATCAAGTAGGTGTCTAGAAAGGTGTTAATGGGGTTACACCCCTGGAAAAATGAGGTTTATTTTAATTAGGTCCGTGCGAAAGCATGGGGAACCTCCCTCAAAGTACCGACACTGGCCTGGTCGAAAGATTGGCAAACTTGTAGGGTGTAATTAATCCCGGGTAGTCTTACCTTTTCGGGTTTGAAGGAAGATTTGACTAAAACAGTGGGAGCCATCCTGATTAGATAAAATAACCAATCTAATCTTGCAAGAGCGCACGCAGAGTGTTTTCTTCTCTCTCTCTCTCTCTCCTGGTAGTGACCATATCATGCCTTAATCAAGATAATAATATGGATGAATTGACCGAACCTGCTAATTATACTGAGCTAAGGAACGTTGGTTCCACTCTATCTTATAACTGTTATAAGTCTGAGCAGGAAATAGGGGGATATCCGAATTCCCATGCCACCCAATCGAAGAATAAGCATGTTGATACATATTCTTCGGGTGTGTTCGTTACCAAGAACTGTTTCTCAGTATCCTCTACGTCCTGGGTATGTGATACCGGATCAGGATCCCACATATGTAATATATTACATGGGCTACAGAAAGGTAGAGAAATGAGAATAGGTGATATGTCTCTGAGTGTTAGAGAATGGTGCAATTGTTGCAGCCAAGCCAGTTGGCAGATATCACCTTGTATTAGATACATTGATTCTAAACAAATGTTATTACATACCGAACCTGATATACAATATTACATCATGTTCTTTACTGAGTTAAAGAAGGATATAATTCTGTATTAGAGGATAATGTTGTGAACATTTTCTTGAATCAAGAGTTGATTCAATCAGGCACGTTTTGAAATGGCATATACTTTCTAAATCAAACCACAGTTCAAAGTATCTAGAACACACAACAAGAGGAGTAGTTCAGAGATGAACGAATCCTTCTTGTGGCATTGTAGACTAGGTCATATCAATGCGATACGACCAGCTAAGTTACATAAGGATGAATATGAGAATCTGTTCGAATTTTCATCTTATGCTACTTGACAGTCTTGTCTCAAAGATAAAATGACCTATACTCCGTTTACTGGAAACAGAGAAAGAGTTAGTGAACTCTTGGGACACATACATGATGATGTATACGGTCCTATGTCTACAAATGCCAAGGTAGGTTCTTCGTACTTTGTTATATTCATCGACTATCTCTCAGGATTCGGACATATGTTCCTGTTGAAACATGAGCCTAAAACTTTTGAGAAATTCAAGGAATATAAGCTTGAAGTTAAAGAATCAGAAGGGTAGAAGTATTAAGTCCTTCGATGTGATCGAGGAGGAGAATACTTGCGCATGGAGTTCCTGGAGTTTCTAAAAGGAGAATGCGATTCTCTCTCAGCTTACTCCTTCGAATACACTACAGGATAATGGTGTATCGGGGCGGAGGTATCGCACCCTATGAGATATGGCGCGCTCTATGATGAGTACTGCTGAGTTACCTGTTTTCTTTTGGGAGTTATGCACTTGAGAAGCTACATACCTATTAAATGGGGTTCCATCCAAATCAGGGCCTACCACTACATATGAGATATGGAATGGGAAGAGAGCATGTCTTAAACGAGTTAAGATATGGGTTGTCCGGCCTATGTTGAAAGGCAGAATCCGGACAAGCTCTAGGCAAGGTCAGTTCTGTAAGTTTGTTAGGATATCCCAAACATTTGCGAGGGTGTATCTTCTACCACTCTGAGGAGAAAAAGGTGTTTTGTTTCTCAGCATGCCACCTTTTTAGAAAGGGAATTTCTTGTGAAGAAATTAGTGGTCATGATGGTAGAACTGGAAGGAGTTCCAGCCAGAAAAACTAACAGCTGATGATTTGGTGAAACCAAAGGATTCAATAGTCTCCAACGAACCTCGGTCTCTCTACGAATATAATAGGGTTCCTCATCCACTTGAGAGATACTACGGTATTCTCGGTGACGGTGGGAGCGAGGATAGCATCATGAGATGATGGCCCAACTAGGTTCAGGCAGGCCATCACGAGTGGCGACTATGTGAAATGGCTGGATGCTATACGATCAAAGATGGAATCCATGTACACCAACAAAGTATGACTTTGCATGTTACACCTGAAGTGGTAAAACCCATTGGGAACAAATGGATCTTGAGAAGATTATTTGTGTAAATGGAAAAGTTGAGACTTTCAAAGCTATGCTTAAGTCCATCAAGATCAATGCGCATCGTGGAGTAAGAACATCGGTTTTTAATGTGGCAGTCAAAGAGTTTGACTTCATCAAAAGGGTAGAAGAACCTTATATATAAAAGAAGGTTGTAGAGAGTAAGGTTGTCTTTCACATATTGTACGTAGATAACATACTCTTGATAGGAAATGGTTTCCTATGGTACACTCGGTCAAGCTCCTCTTATCACGGGGATTCTCAATAGAAGATCTGGATGATGCCTGCTACATCTTGGGGATTATGATCTATGGTGATAGATCAAAGTGGATGTTGGGAGTGTCCCAAATCCAAGTACATTAACACCATACTAAAGGGGTTTAGTATGGAAGATTCTAAGCATGGTGGTTCGCCCACTTACTCTTGGATCACTCTCTCCAAAAAGAAGTCTCCCGAGACTGATTTGAAGAGAGCTCGCGTGCAAGGGATAGCCTATGCTTCGGCAGTAGGCTCTATCAGAGTATGCGATGTTATGTACCAGACCAGATGTAGATGACTCACTAGGTGTAGTGATCAGGAATCAATCGGATCTTAGGAGAATCCCTGGATAGCTTTGGAGGACATTCTTAAGTACTTGAGAAGCACTAAAAGAAAGTTCTTGGGTCCAGCTTCCAGAGTGATAAGTTTGACTGAGAGTCGGTCACAGGAATTGTCTTTACCCTCAGTGTAGGGATGGTATGTTGGAAGAGTTCCAAGCCAGATACCGTGATATATTAGACGATAAAGGCTGAATACATTGCTACCAATGATACTGCCAAAGTGACTGTCTGGACATTTCTTGTTCATAAGATGAACAAGGTCCCTACCATTGAGCGTCCAATAAGTGTTATTACGACAACAATGGAGTTATGGCTAAGGCCTAGGAACGCAGGTTCCATCAGCGTTCCAGACATATTCTGAGGCAAGTATCACCTGATCAGGGAGATAGTTGATCTCCAAGGAATCGAGGTTAGGAGAGTAGACCCAAAGGATAACACGGCGGATCCACTCACAAAGGCCTTACCCTATAGAGACTTCTCTACAATGGTTGAGTATGGGATACTACAACCACTGCTATATTGTTGGGTATTGGATACTACAACAGATGGCCTTAGTGCAAGTGGGAGATTTTTAGTTATATGTATGCCCTAGAGGCTATTACTGTACATGCGATGTATATTGTAGTGGATTCTTGGACATATATAGGGAGGATTTTCTTGCTCGACATGATATTATGCTATCTGGTTGCACTTTATCTTAATATGTTAATAAATAATGTTTTGTAATTATATGTTGATAAAGCCCTTAGGATGATTACTTGACTACCAGGATTATGATGCATATCATACTAGTGGGGACAGGGTAGTCGATAAGTACATCATTCAATTGTTCCTAGTCGTGGGAGTATCAAGACAGGGCATCGGTACTCCAGAGTAGACTAGCGTATGCGCTTCTTGACCCATATGATGGGCGATGGTTGATCCCATATCCATTGGTGTTTGACATCAGAGAAGGTATACGGGTGCTCAGTGGAGACTGGGTACACTGGACGGACTCGCAGAGAACTCCTAGATGGTATTATACCTATCGCCGGATAGCAGTTCTCTGGTGACACTGGTACAGGTTAGTCTGTAGACCCGAGATCGTCATAGAGTCTTGTGTGATTCCCACTGTGCTTTGATTTCCACCATACCACGGTCAAGAGATCGTGCAAAAAGGTGACTTTTGGGTACATTCCCGAGTCACATGGAGGCAATGAGCGATAGGAGGGGTTTCGTCTCTCCCGGTATTGGGAGTTGATGTTGCGCTATGCTCGACTGGCCATAACAGGAAATTCCTGGACAGGGTTGCTGAGATTTGTTGGTAAGTGTTACCAGTAGTTTCTCGAACCGTTATGGACCTTGCATCGGCATGACTTATCAGGCTATTAGGGTCTGACGTTACACCACCCCCAGGCTGTGATATGCGACATATCAGACGAAGAGACCGGACTGTACGGTAGTGTTACTGATTGGATTCGCAGGAGTACGAGCAGGCTTGCTTTTTGATCTTCTGATCGCTCAATACCCGGGTGGCCGTTACGTTTAGTAGACCGCTTGCGGCTTGTGGGTGTTTGATATGATCATCACCTACTGCCAGCGTATTGACGAGTCTTTTGAGTCCTACATAGAGGTTTCCTGATTCATGCAAAACGGAGTAGGAGCACATATGTGATATGTGCGGGACCGAGATTAATGCGATATGAGATACCGCATTCTATTCTCGCAATTTTTGACATTGGTCGGGTATATATGATATAACCTGATTATCGGATCAAGTGTTGATTCGATAAGTTGTTGCATTTGATATTAGTCAGTTATATATAATATAGTCGGATTATTAAATCAAGAGTTGATTTAATAATTTAATGTATAATTATATATTTGATATATTATATTACATTAACTAATATTAACTCAGTTAAGTATTACTTTTTCTCACTTGATGATACATTAATATATATGTGATATATGTTAATTGTAATATTTTCTTTTTGTACACAAAATATATATGTGATATATATTGTTGTGTCATGCTAGGTTACACTTGCAACATGTATGTATGAGACTTATACCATTCTAGGGGTTTATGTTTGGGTTTTATTTATCATTAAGTAATTCACAAAAGATTTGGAAATGAGTCATGGTTGAAGCTTGGAGAAGCTTGTAGAAAACATTGACCAAGTCCACTCTTTTGTCATTGCTTAAGATATTTCTTAACCCAACCCTTAACTCATAGCTATGGTTTATTCTCTACATGAGTTAGGCATGACACTAACTCACCCATGGTTGCAATTCTAACCTCACTCTCTCATTCATTTTCTTCATTACTTCTTCTTCATCAAGAGAGAAAAAGCTTGCTAGCTTTTTCTAAGTGATGAAACCTTGTGAGAAAAATAAATCTAAAGTGAGCCCACTTTCTACTTCATTATCCTTTACTACTTTCCATTTAGTCTAGGGTGTTGGCTTCACTAATCTCACAATTAGTGAAGAGGTAGCATGAGCTAGTGTCTCCTCGACGCAGATCATCTTCGGCCTCGAAGACTTCGATGCAAGCTTGTTCCGTACATCTTGTGGAGCCTCTCTAGAGTCCGGGAGTTCGTGATCGCAGCGAAGGGACTACTACACGGAGCTATTCAAGTGAAGGACCGGTCTATAAAGGTTGTATTCCTTATTCACTTAGATGTAAAGAGTTTACATATCATGTTTAACCCTAATTCTCTAGTTCGATTACTTTGTTAGTTTGTTTAGCACCCCAAAAATTTTAAAGTAGCATGATTGATGCTTGCCAAAACCTTGCTAAGGTGCTAAGCTAACCCATCACATACACTAAGAACATTTCTTTAGTCCTTCTCAAGTACTTAAGAATGTTTTTCATAGTTGTCCAGTGGTTTTCCCCAGGATCTGATTGATACCTGCTCACTACACCTAGTGAGTTAGCTATATCCGGTCTGGTACATAATATCGAATACATGATAGAGCCTACTGCCGAAGCATTGGGTATCCCTTGCATGCGGGCCCTCTCCAAATCAGTCTTGGGAGACATCTCTTTGGAGAGAGTGATTCCTGAACAAGTGGGTAAATTACCTCACTTGGAATCTTCCATACTAAACCTCTTTAGTTTGGTGTCAATGTACCTGGATTGGGACAATCCCAAAATCCTTTTAGATCTATCTCTATAAATCTTTATCCCCAAGATGTAGGAAGCATCACCAAGATCTTTCATGGAGAACTTGTGTGATAAGAAGAGCTTGACCGAGTGTAGCATAGGAACATCGTTTCCTATCAAGAGTATGTCATCCACGTACAATACGAGGAAGACCACCTTTCTCTCTACAGCCTTCTTATATATACAAGGTTCATCTATATTTTTGATGAAGTCAAACTCTTTGATAGCTTCATCAAAACAGATGTTCCAACTCCGCGATGCCTGCTTTAATCCGTAGATCGATTTAAGCAGCTTGCACACCTTTCCGCTGCTCTCACTGTGTAACGCTTTGAAAATTCGTTTAGGTTAATTTCGTGTTACTTAGCGATAATGCGTGTTTTTCATAAAACCTCGTTAATAATTATTTTCCACGTCGACCGGAATAAATCTATTTTAGTTGTGAAATTATGTAGTTACATATTTATTGTGCTTTATTAATTAACATTTAATTTATTGTTCACTTAATTATCTATTTGCTAATTTATTATTTACTAAGCTAGATTTTTATTTAATCTTGTACTAATCCAATTTTACCCTGGTTTAAAATGTGTTTAGCAACCATGGCAAATCAACATTTATTTTGTAGCATGCTTTTACATCTAATTCTTTTATGGTTCTAAATATTCCTTTTTTTAAAAAAAGCAAAACAAAAGAAATTAATAAGAAAAAGAAATGAACAAGGAGGCATGGGGGCATTTATGAGGCATGGGGGCTTGACTTTGGACACACACACACTTACACACTCTCTCTCTTCCCCTCAGCCCAGCAGCAGCCCTCTCCCCTTCCTCTTCTTCTTCTTCTTCTTCTTCTTCTAAGCCTCAAGTCCATAAAAAGTCTACAAGCTTAACACAATTCTATCTAAAATCATCACTAACTTCCCTTTTTGGCAATCAAGCATGGTTCTTGGCAAGTTCTCATAACACTTGCATGTTTGAATCCCCTTCTCTACCATCTTGAGGTATAAAGCCAAGATTAATTTCCATTTTGCTAAACTTTTAGTTTATTTAGCTTAAAGTAGTGTTTAAGTGGGATTTAGTGCTAATTATGCGGTTTAAGTGGAGATTAGGTCAAGTTAGAGTTTTTATGGCTTGAGTAGCTTAATTAAGAGTTGTCAGTGTTAATTAATCCAAGTCTTTTCACCAGTTTCCACTAAAACACCATATTGTATTAAATTAGTGTTTAATTAGAGTTTTAATTGAGAATTACTTCCTTTCTGGGATCTGCTTTTAAACCAGAGGTTGCAGACAAAAGTCGCAATTACTGGAGCATAGTTACTAGACTAGGATCACACACCCGAAGCACGAGACCCCCTTTCCCCTTTTTGGCCACAAATTAATGGGTTCTGGCCGCAAATTAAGGCCAGATTGGAGACCTGGGTGTCGGGGTTTCGGTGATGGGAGTCTGCTATATATTTAAGGTCTTTGGTATATGCAAGTTTTCCTAGTTCCACTCGTTTCAAAATCTGGGACCATTTACCTTGTTTTTAGTACTTTTAGACTTGCGCGACACGTACGTTTCGAGTTTAGGTTTGGTGTTTGCTGTGTATCACAGCCAGTCGGAGTGGTTTCAGACGTTAGCACATACGTTTTGGTGTTTCGAGTGCGCACGCGTTTAGCTTGCGATGCTAGTTTTCTCGTATGGTCTTGATATCGCGTTTTGCAGGATATTAGCCTTATGCGTGTTGCTTTGTGTAATTCTAGGATCGGTCGCGGAGATATCGGACGCGGCGCGAAAATGAAAGGCGGTGATTGGATCAGACTAGCGGAGGCGTTCCGGTGAGTCGATGTACACATCTACGGGGGAAATCGTTTGGATGACGCAAGACGCCCGATAGTTAGAATTTCTATTAGTACTTGCACTAAATTGCGTAGTTCCTAGTTATTCATCCCGTTACATTGCATCATCTATCATATATCTATATACTGTGATAGCACCTCATAGGACACTCGCACCATTACCATTGGTTTATGCTGCACGGGCACTATTCATGGGGACACACACGCCTTGGTAATTGCTATGCCACGAACACTATATAGCTTGTTAAATCCGAATCTCATCAATTGCGCCAATTTTGATTAATAAACCTGCATTTGTTATATTTAATTCATCAAGATGGATATGTAGGATTGCTAGTCATATGCACATATCTTATTGCATCATTGTTCTTGCATAGTTTTCTAGTTCCGCATCGCATTGCATATTATTGATATCATAGACATTCATCAATTCCTACATGTTCATGTATTATGATTCTTCTCGAGAATTTCTGTATTTATGAGATTTATGGATTTGGAGAAACCGCAAGAATTTAAGAACGTATTACCATTTTAAAAATGTAAGTTGTGATTTTCTCGTGATATGATGTATACATATCATCCACCATGAGATTTCTCGGTGCTTGAGCTGTATCATACACCCGATTCGAGGAGGAGGAGGAACCGTCTGTGGGTGCATGGTGGACCCGGTGCGGTACCCCGGGGCAAGATGGTCGTAGATGATGGCGTTGAGCCCGGCAAGGGAGCACTACCGACCGGTTATTTATGACGCGGCGGATATCCAGAGGATACCGACGTAGTCTTGAGATCAAATATACGGGCCAGTCCGGATTGCCGGAGTCCAGGATAATTGAGATATTCATATTTGGCGTCGATGCTTGACACAGATTTATATTGATTTCATTGATGAAACTTCAGCTAAATTACAGAAGTTTATTAAGATAAGAATACAGATTTTCCATGTTAATCATATTCAAATCTCGTGTTGTTTACTGCATTCATGTTGCATACATACTAGTGCATCGCATCATATTAGTATATGTAGGCTGTGACGAAATTGTGTACATGCTTACGATAGGCTTATTAGATGTTACTTTTTACTCACGAGTTGGCAACTCACCCCCGTCGTGCCACAGTGTTTTGGAGGTCCGACCCTTCAGCATAGTAGCGGCGGGCGCACCTCCTCTTTTTCTCCTTTTGCTTTGACTCGCAGCATTTTCCGTAGGTGGGTTGCGGGGTTATTTTGTTTCCACCTTGTACCAGTATTGTATCTAGTGTACTCCATCTACCGTATCTACCACTTGTACTGTTGTATTTGTGACCTAGAGATGAGACAGTGAGATTTGTGTACTTTTATATTGTTTTTCTGGGGTCGAGCTCACTTGAGCCGACATGATGTTTTATTACTGATTGTTACGTTTTTTGCCAAGTCGTATTTTAGAAAGAGCTTAGAAATTACCGCAATCAAAACGGTGTCGCGAGTAGCGAGCCGCGATGAGTACGGGTCGTCCGCAGGGAGATGGTAAGTTTTTACGCTTGTTTTAACGAGTTAACAACGTAATTTGATTTGTTGGTTAAACTAATTGTCGTAACTAGGAAATGTATAAAAAGACACTTGTTAAGGATAGTAATAGGTTAGATTGCATGAAGGTGATGTTTGCCGATTCCTTATAGCCCCAACTTTGGTTTTGACACTAAAGCAATAGGTAACAATATGGATTAGGGAACTTGAAATACGGTATTTACGGCATTTCGCTAAATCCATCTTCCTTGTCCCTTGTCCTACCCGTCACGCCTCGCTTCCCAGAGTACGCTAAGATGGGCACGCGACATAGCCAACCATGATACCTGTGGATAGGAAAAATCCTTCCACGGTCACATTACGGCTGTAGAGATATCCAGAACAGGAAAGTAAACTAACTATCTAGTACATGTCCATAAGCCAGAGTAAAAGAGTCAAGAAATAACAATATGCGGAAGCCAAAAGATACAATAAATGAACCACCTGGAAGTGAAACTACATGCCGACAGGAACTTCACCGCTCGTCTAACAACGACAATACTCCTGATCAGTCTGCAACGAGGTAGAAGAATCTGGGCCATGCAAAACCCAGACGTCAGCGCGTCATGTCATCAAGCAATAAAATATAAACAGGGTAACAGGCAATGCAGATATAATCATGAATGAAAAGCAGATGTAACAGTAATGTAAATCAGGGCAGTGTGCAGTGAGTAAACTAAACTGTTCTAGTGGGTTATCTACTCTCAAGTCTTTGAAATCAATTTGATGAATCATCGATGTAACTCAATAGTATCCCGTGCATGCCCGGGACTACGGTCTACAGACTCTCAGGCTGAAACCGAGACGTGCCGCTAGGCAGTAAAAGGTAGCAGGTACAGACGAGTGATGTCAGCATCATCACTCCGGGGATGGCCTAGCCCGTAAGACTGATCAGAACAGGTATCGAACTGATGAGTTACAATTCAGGATTTCATCATTGATTTCCCCATACCCCCAAGTTATGTATGTCAAGTCAGGTATTCAGTAATCAAGAACTAATGCCAACACAGGATCAGGTAAAAGCAGGTTTGTCTGGATAGACAACAGGAACGGTCCGTAAAGACTACATGTCAGGTTTGTTGGTATTAGACACAAGATCAAATAACAGGTCATACCATGGTACATCAGGTCAAGCCAGGTAATGTATACAGGTGTTATGTCATGTTAAGAGTGTACGGTACCATGTCGTGTCAAGTAATGAGTGTAACAAGTCATGTCAAGGTGTACAAGATATCATGTGGGTGCTCATAATCAAACTAACATAATCATGTGTATAAATAAACAAGCATGGGTACTATCAGAACAATAAACTGGAACATGTAATATGATATGCAAATAGGTATAATTTCAAGGATATGGATGCACAGTTATCGATTAGGGTTACATTTATAGTTCCAATATTAATTAGGATGCAATTTATTAAACATGGAGTGTTAATATCATAGTATTATGTAGTAATGTGATCTATGGATGCAATTATATGTATCTTAAATGCGATGGATGCAAACGGGTATCCGAAAAGTTATAAAACTATAAAATGGTAATGTGGGATGTACAACTAAGCAATATGTGATATAAATATTGATATAATAATATTAATATGGATAGCATATTCAAAACAATTAATAACTATAAAAGTGGTATTGATTAACCATGCACATGAAAATTCCGTTCAGAAATTCAGCGTCACCCTAATTTGTAAAATAGCTTAAAAATAACAAACGTTCTCAAAAAGAGACGTGTCTTATACCAAAACAAAGATAATTCAATAAGGTTTTCATTTTTATAAGTATAAGCATCTTAGGTTGTCCCTAAAAAAAGCTATGAACATTCGAAATTGAAAGTTTGCTGCTGGAATTTCCCTGGACAGCAGTTTAGAGATATTTTCATTTGCATTTTACGTTATTTAAACAATTTATTTTGCAAGTAAATATTTCATAGAGTTATAGTATTCTGAGTTAGCTTCGTAAATAACTAAAGAACGTATACTAATGATTTTTCTATAATTTATAATGAATTTTATAAGGTAAGGTGTACAGTAAATTTCAGATTTGTCGTATCCGCTTTTTCAACGACGTTTCATGTGTAAACTATAATATTTTCAAATGTATAACATTATAAAATGCAGATTATAAACTAATTAAAGATAATAATAATAAATATTACGACGATATATATTTTAAATGATATGGATGCAGTATAATGTAATCTAGTATGTCACAAGATAAGTTTTCATGATCTAGATTTAAAATGATATAAACGGATGCAAACGGAATATCGAAACGTTATAAAATTAAACATGGGGTACTAGATTTAAACTATAGGTATGGTATTTATTGAAATAGGTATAAAATGAATTATATAGCATGTAGCAAGATTAACTTGCCTAGACGGAACAAGAACGGATGTGTACGGAACGTCCTTCGTCGGAGAAATGTCGCGACGCGCACACGGTACACGGAATGGTTCCAAAGAACGCACGAGGGTGATCACGCAAGTCAGGTACGTTCACTGGATCACTCGGATTGTCAGCGACGAGCACGGCTCCGGCGGCGATCACCGGAATCAAGAAATAAGATCAAGAAAAAGAAAGAAGAAAGAAGAAAGAAGAAGAAGTAAGAAGAAGAGATTGTGTATTAAATAAGGAAAGAAAAATTAAGTAAATAAAAAATATATAAATATATATATGCAGAGGAGAGAGAGAGAGAGAGAAAGGAGTTGTTAGTTTGTTAGGAAATTAAATTTAAAATTTTAAAATATTTTTAGATTTAAAATTTTAGATAACAGGTTTCAGTTTGTTAAAGAAATCATATGAAAATATTTAAACTAAATTTTAAAATTAAATAAATTGAATTTTGGCGGGATACAAAAATATTTCAAAACGCGCCCGGGTCGGGTCTAAAAATTCAGATTTAAAATACGAAAAATATGTGCGAATTTAGAAATTCAAAATGAATACTTAGGTAACGAAAATACATACCCCCAAGAACGGATGCACGTACGTGCGCGTAGCCATCCAAACACGACCGTTTCATTGAACGGGACGAGATCAAGATGCGTGGATGCTACCACGGGATTAGGGGTATCATGCAGGCTATGAAATGCAATTTTAAATTATTTTACATGACCTAAAATGTTATATGGTAAAATATGCAATGCCAGGTAAAATGCCAGTACGCAGTATACATGAGATGCACGTGTCTATGTAACAAGTCAGGGTAATCTATAAATATGAATCGAACAGGATCAAGCAAACGGGTCGGGTCGAATGCAATGTAAAATGTAAAATACTATTCGCACCCAAAACACGATAAATCAGGAAAATACCACAATTAAGAAAATACGAGAACTGGAATTGGTAAATTAACTAGGGTGTTACACTTCCGTTGTTATCTTTTGATTTTAGCCTTCGGCAAAATACTAGCAATCCGGTCACGATTAGGAATCATCACTATCGTGGTAGGATAGGATGCCTAATGGAGCGGAATTACGAGTGATTTGCACGGAGTTTCAATTGCAAGGTTTAAGGTTTTTAAGGTTTTAGCAAAGAACATCTTCAAATACAATCTAACCGTTTTCCACCCTTAACAAGTAAAGTTGCTACTCACTCATATTTACAAAATAAAAGTAAAGAAATGAGAAATGAGTGAGGAACATAAAAATACAAGAAGAGAAAGATAAAAAGAGAACCGATGAATCCGAGTGTGAATATCTCCAAGTGTTCGTAGGCTGGGTGAAGTGTGAAATTCAAACACTAAACTTTAAGGTTGCAAGCTCACTTAAGAGGTTGCAAAATCAAAGTAAAGCAAGAATTTCACAAATTTAAATATGCAAACATAGAACAAGACATGAATAAAAATGTGAACTCTTTATTGAATCACAAATAGGTTACACTAATCTTGAAGTCAAGATCCTAAACCTTAAGCTTGCAAGTTCATTGAAGAAGTTGCAAGGTCATGACAAAGGGGCAAGAGCTCAAGAATTACAAAGGAAAGCAAGCTAACAACTTACAAGAGTTTTGTTCTAAAAACTAAATCCAAGAGTACCCATTCCTTATGCCTTTGGTCTGTTTTTATAGGCTCCAAAACTGAATAAATAAACAATAACAAAATGATGAAAAGGCAGCAAGGAGGGGCCAGTAGACGAGTGGGGCCCACAGGAGGTGGTGGGGCCGGCCTGGCCGGAATTTTCAAGGAGGGGGTCGGCCCAAATCCGAGGGGTGGGTCCCATATTGCAGCGGTGGTCTTTTCTTATCCCCAGTATGACTTTGGTGCAGTTTGTTTTCTCAGTGAAGGCTCTGGATGCACCCAGGTTTTGGAGGGAAATAAGAAGATACAAATCACATCACATCTTTATGCATTGAATGCACCATTAATGCACATCACCTCTATGCCACTTGCACCATGATTCATGGCTGCTCCATCATGGTCCATGGTCCAAGAGTTGTGTGCAACATGTATTGTGTTGGACCAAAATTATGTGCACACACTTTATTTGCAAAATAACTCTTGGGATATCGGTCGGTTCTCCGTTCTGATTGCAGTGTCGGCTCTCAAATGTAATATCTGTGATTCTGGATGTATTTCTAGTATTTTTTTATGGACACCCGTAATCTGTATTACTGAGCAAACACCGGTTAATAGTACCGATATCTAACAAAATAGATAAAAAATGAGCGGTATTGAGATGCAGTTTTCTGTGATGAAAAAATACCCCCAAACTTATCTTTTGCTCGTCCCGAGCAAATCAAAATCCTAGCCTCACTTTCGCAGGGAACGCGATTGCACTGAGCGTGTGCAACAAGCCGTTAAAGCTCTAGGTGTCCCTAGTAGGAGGAGTGTTGTCTTCTAAGGGTTTTTCAGCGGATTACACCCACAAAATCCCGTCAAGCTAGTTTTGCGAAATAACTATGAGTCTAACCCTAGGGTTTTGTTTTAAAGCTATCAATTCTATTATCCTAATTCTAGACTATCGAACCTTTATTTTTCACACCTTACTTCTTATTTAACTTAAGATTTTATATGTCTTTACATGCAGTGCAAATAGTGTCATTAAGTTTCAGAAGGATCGATTAACGTCATCATGTCACAAAATAAAGACCATATAAAAATTTAAAAATGATCACATAAGTTTTATAAAGAGTTAAGTATTTTTCAAGTTTCGTTTTCCAGTAAGGTTTCAATTTCAGAATTTCTATCTTCCTTAACAGGAAACTAGGTCTTATTTTTCACTCCACCTTTTTCTTGTTTTCATTTCATACACATCTTTGTGAACGTGCAATAGTCTTTATCATAGAATAAAACTTTTATATCTCCGCTAGAAATATTTTTTTATAAAAACCTGTCTTTTGTCAAGATTATTTTCACACAAAGAACCGTTAGGAATTTTAACTCGGAGAGAACACTTGCTTGACTTTGCTTTAATCTGGACTTTCTAGGCTTCTTAACGAGCTTTGGGCCAATGCTCCCAAACCAGTTGGCTTTAGGGCATTAGGTGTAGAGACACCCCAACGGACTTAATTACTCAAGTTACCTAGGCCCAAAAAAAACAAAAGACAATTTAGCATGAAAATCATGACGATTTAATGCGAACGGAGATATAACCGGTTGTTTAATTATTTTTTGGATAAAAGATGTGTTTAGTGGGTTAGGTGTGTAATCATTCCAATCAAGTTCCAGATGGGTTATTTTTCAGAATTAGTTCCAATTAAGGCATCAATGACATCCCTTCATATCCGCTTCACTTCACAAACTATTCTTGATATTACTTATTTCAGAACAAACCCATTTGACCCTCAGAAAATATTTTATCCATTTAAAAGTTTTCAGACATAACAGGCTTGTCATCTAATTTTCAAAACTCACGACACGTGTAGTGTGATGTAAAGACGTATATCAGCTATAGTTAACTTCAAAGGAGAGTTATCTTTCAGGTTTTCAAAATCTAAAAATAAGATTTAGTTATTCTTATCTTATCAAACAAAACCGTTGAAATGTTGAATCTGGGTTCTCCCACTAGCTAACTTAACGAAAAAGTTTTTATGTTTTTAGAAAATTTTCTGATTTTTATGGATTTTAGTATGCAGATGCAAAATATACATATGAATGCGAAGGTTAGAAATGCGTACCGAGCGTACCCCCAAACTTAACTGGACAATGTCCTCACTGTCATTGCATGAAAAAAATTATTGTAGGGTCAAAATTGTCGGTTAGATATACACTTTTTTTTTGAATAAAATTGTTAAAAATGGATATGTACCAGACAAGAATATCCATATATATATACAAAATAGTATATACATACCCCCAAACTTATTTGAAACAGTGTCCATTGTTTGGCTGGATAACCGAAGTTTGGTGGTAGGCAGAGGAAGATTATGTAGGGTAAACCGGCTCCTGTAAGACCAGGAGCTCCTCTGTTGGTTCGGCGGTAAGGTACGGTTTTAGTCTGTATCCATTTACTTTGAAAAATGAACCGTCCTTTGGATTCTCCAAATCCACCGCGCCTTGCGGATATACATTCCGTACAAAAAATGGCCCTTTCCAGCGAGATCTGAGCTTACCTGGATGGAAATGTAGCCGGGTGTCGTAAAGCAGTACCTGTTGACCAGGTGCGAATGTTTTGCGCAAAAAGTGTTTATCGTGAAACACCTTCGTTCGGTTCTTAACGACAACCGCATTTTCGTAAGCCTCATCCCGAAGCTCGCTCAATTCGTTTAACTGCAGCTTCCGATGGCTGCCCGCATCTTCGAGAGATAGATTCAGCTCCTTTATCGCCCAAAATGCGCGATGCTCTATTTCTACTGGAAGGTGGGAAGCCTTTCCGTAAACAAGCCGATAGGGAGACATGCCAAGATAGGTCTTATAAGCAGTTCGAAATGCCCAAAGGGCATCAGTGAGTTTTAAAGACCAATCCTTACGGTTCATGGAAACCGTCTTCTCCAATATCTGCTTGATTTTCCGATTTGAAACTTCGGCTTGCCCACATGTTTGGGGCTGGTAGGGCGTGGATAGCTTATGATTAATGGAATATTTCCGCATCAAGGCCTCGAAATTCTTATTACAGAAATGAGTTCCATTGTCTCTAATGATCGCTCGGGGGTGCCCAAACCGGGAGAAAATGTTTTCCTTAAGAAATCTAACGACAACCTTGTTGTCGTTAGTCCGGCTGTGCACAACCTCGACCCACTTAGAGACATAATCAACAGCGAGAAGAATGTACAAGTTCCCAAAAGAGCTGGGAAACGGCCCCATAAAATCAATCCCCCAAACATCGAAAATCTCCACAACCAAGATTGGTTGGAGCGGCATATCTTTTCTCCTGGATATCCGGCCCAAGTGTTGGCACCGAGAGCAAGTCTTGCAGTAGTCATGAGCGTCTTTGAAGAGTTGTGGCCAGTAGAAACCACACTGCAAGATCTTCTCGGCTGTCTTTCTGGGGCCAAATTGCCCGCCACATGCTTGATCGTGGTAAAATGACAGCACACTCTTGAATTCATTGTCAGGGACACACCGACGAATAATCTGGTCGGGACAGTACTTGAACAGATAGGGTTCGTCCCAGTAAAAGTGTTTTACTTGGGATAAGAATCGAAGTCTGTCCTGACTTGACCATTCAGTCGGTAGTAATCCTGTGGCCAAATAGTTCACAATATCTGCGAACCAGGGTTCGCAAGATACTGTCAAGAGCTGTTCATCCGGAAAAACTTCGTTGATCGGAATTTGAAGCGACGGCGAAGAAGGAAGTCGCGAGAGATGGTCGGCGACTACGTTTTCACATCCTCTTTTGTCCTTGATGACAAGGTCAAACTCTTGAAGCAAGAGGATCCAACGTATCAGCCGAGATTTTGCATCCTTTTTCGCAAAAAGATGGCGTAGAGCAGAATGGTCCGTGTAGACAATGACTGGAGAGCCGATGAGGTAGGGCCTGAACTTTTCTAAAGAAAATACAACAGCCAAGAATTCCTTCTCGGTTGTTGTATAGTTCAGTTGGGCGTCGTTCAGGGTTCGGCTAGCATAATATATTACGTGCGGCATCTTGTTGATGTGTTGTCCAAGGACAGCACCGATGGCAAAGTTGGATGCATCGCACATAATCTCAAATGGGTACGTCCAGGCAGGAGAAGAAAGAACGGGAGCAGAAGTGAGTGAGCTTTTTAATGAGTCGAACGCGTCATACAGCTTGAGTTGAAGTCAAATGTCGTGTCCTTGGCCAGCAAAAGAGTCGAGGGCCTAGCAATCTTGCTAAAGTCCTTGATGAACCGTCTATAGAAACCAGCATGGCCAAGGAAGGCTCGGATGTCTCTGATGCATTTGGGAGGAGGGAGATTGGAAATGACTTCAATATTTGCTCTATCTACCTCAATTCCATTTTGCGAGATGATATGTCCTAATACAATACCTTTGTGTACCATGAAGTGGCACTTCTCCCAATTTAAAGTGAGGTTCTTGTCCTTACATCGGGTAAGGACAGCGTCGAGATGCAGCAAACACTCATCAAAGGAATCGCCGAAAATGGAGAAATCATCCATGAAGATCTCCAAGAATTTTTCCACCATGTCTGAGAAGATTCCCATCATACACCGCTGGAAGGTAGCGGGCGCATTGCATAACCCAAAGGGCATGCGACGATATGCAAACGTGCCGAAAGGACAGGTGAATGTGGTCTTGTCCTGGTCTTTTTCGGCGATGGGAATCTGATTATAGCCAGAGTAGCCATCCAGAAAGCAGTAGTACTCGTGTCCAGCCAATCGTTCAAGCATCTGGTCAATGAAAGGTAGCGGAAAGTGGTCTTTCCGCGTTGCGGCGTTGAGTTTTCTATAATCGATGCATACTCGCCACCCAGTCTGGGTGCGAGTAGGGATTAACTCGTTCGCCTCATTGGTTATGACCGTTATGCCCGACTTCTTGGGGACAACACGAATGGGGCTAACCCACTGGCTATCGGAGATAAGGCAAATGATACCACTATCCAAACACTTTACAATCTCCTTTTTTACAGCCTCCTTCATGACTGGGTTGAGTCGCCTCTGTGGATCCCTGGCTGGTTTGGCATCATCCATCAGATGAATGTGATGTTCAACAATCAGGGGACTAATCCCCTTGATGTCCGCCATTGACCAGCCAAAGGCTTGCCTATTGCTGTGCAAGACCGTAAGAAGGGCTTTCTCTTGCTCTGGAGCTAGAGAAGCCGAGATGATAACAGGAAGGATCTCGTTCTCCCCCTAGTAAACGTACTTAAGGTGAGACGGCAATGGCTTGAGTTCGAGCGTTGGAGGTGAAACGATTGAAGGCAAGATTGGTGAAAAGGTCTCGAACTCAAAGGATTCCAGCAGAGGTTCAAAACGAGTGTAAGCGACCGAGTTGGATGGTTCAGCTAACTCATCCGAAAATTCAAAGGATTAAAACTCGGGTGGTGACTGGCTATGATCGGTCGAGAAAGTGAAACACTCGTAGTCATTGTCGGGTGTAGAAGCAGCAACAGGTTCGAAGAGGAACGCACTAGTGGCGTCAAGATTGTTGTGATCGAACAAAAACTCCTCGAATTCACAGTCCTCAGGGGTGATCTCCTGGATTGAACAAACGTCTAGTATAAGAGCATTAGGTTCGGAGGGCTGATTCCCCAACCTAAAAATTTTTGAGTTCAATTGTCATGTTTCCAAAGGATAGGTTCATCGAACCATTTCGACAATTGATCACAGCATTTGAGGTTGCAAGGAATGGGCGACCGAGTATCACCGGAATTTGATTCCGGGGGTTAGCTACAAGCTGTGTGTATAAAACAATGAAGTCAACGGGGAATATGAAGTCCCCAACCTTGATTAACACATCCTCTAGCTCACCCCTAGGATGGGTGATCGATCGGTCGGCCATCTGGAGAGTACAATGTGTGGGTTTCAGCTCTCCTACGCCTAGTTGCTCATATACTGAGTACGGAAGCAGGTTAACACTGGCACTAAGATCCAAAAGTGCGCGGTTGATGTTCTTATCCCCAATGGTAATAGAAATCGTAGGACAGCCAGGGTCCTTCCGTTTTTGAGGTAAAGATTGGGTAAGAGCATCACTTACAGCACTAGCTAAGAAAACTTTCTTGGGTACCTGAGATTTCCTCTTTTTCGTGCACAAGTCCTTTAAGATTTTTGCGTAGGAAGGGACTTGTTGGATAACATCTAAAAGGGGAATGTTGATGTTAACCTGCTTAAACAACTCCAAAATCTTCTCCATTTATAGATTTTGTTTATTGGACCTCAACCGGTTTGGAAATGGAACGTTTTTAAAATTGGTTGAGTCCAATGCTTGTAGAGAAGATTGTGGAGTTGGAACGGATCCGAGAGCTGGAGTTTTCGTGGAGTGAGAAGTGGGTCCGTTTAGAGCAGAAGAAGAGCCTTTTGAAGAAGGGAGAATAGGCTCAGAAGACGGAGAAGAAGAAGAAGAAGCGGCCGGGGTGTCATCATCGATCCGTGTCCCAATGTTGTTTTGCAGCATCCTTCCAGATCTCAATGTAGTCATGACACTCACATTATGGTTCTGTTGTTCAAGAGAAACATGTACATTATGTAGGTGACCAGGATTTTGGAGTGGTTGAGATGGAAGCTTCCCCTTCTCTCGCTCGCTTAAGGCCGCATTCAGCTGTGCTATCCGGGCTTCGATGGTTTTGATGCTTTGCCCGTGAGCGGCAGTGTGTTGCACCAAAGACTAAATGGAAGACTGGATGTTGGCGGTGGATTGAGTTGATTGCTTTACAAACGTCTCCAGACTTCGTTCTAGCGAGGAAACTTTATCGTTGTTTGACGGAACAAAGTTGTTTTGAGGAAAAGAATTGTTAGGTGCAAAATTGTTTGTCTGATTTTGAAAAGGTTGGGATTGGAAGGGTTACTGAAATTGATGTTGAGTTTGTTGCTGAGCTTGTTGTTGCGGAGGAGGGGGGCTCTGGAAATTGTTTCCTTGGAATTGATGCTGGTTCTGATTCCAGGCGAAATTGGGGTGGTTCCTCCAACCGGGATTGTAGGTGGAAGAGTATGGATCGTTTCATGGTCTTTGCTGAAAAGAAGCATTAACCTGATCCTGTTCTTGAGATGGTGGATTGTAAAGACACTCTTCGGTTAGGTGAGATGGATCGGAACAACAAGCACAAATGGTACGAAGGGGAAGAACAGGGGCAGGAGCAGGAGATGAAAATTTGCTCTCTATCGCTTCAAGTTTTTTCGTTATTGCAGCCATTTCGGCTTTCATTGCAATAAAGACATCGAGTTGGTGAATGCCTGCCCTAGACTGACCAGTAAAAGTAGAGGAAGAAGAAGAAGTACTTGGTCTGGTGCTCTCCCATTGAAGCGTTTGTTCCGCAAGGTCGTCGAAGAATTGCCATACTTCCTCGTCAGATTTGGATAGGAGGTGGCCTTGACACATGGTTTCCAACAACTGCTTGGTTGCTGGATTCAGGCCCTCGTATAAAGTTTGGCAAAGTTGTCATCTCTCAATACCATGATGAGGGCACTGAACAAGAAGGTCTTTATATCGGTCAAAGCACTTCCAAAAAGGTTCAGTAGGAAGCTGGGAAAATTGGTTGATTTCGTTACGAATCCTCGCGGTTTTGTGATTTGGATATAATTTCTTGAGAAACGCTTTCACAAACTTGTCCCAACTGGTTATGGAGTGGGAAGCAGTGCTATACAGCCACTTTTCAGCAAGATTGCACAAAGTGAACGGAATAACCCGTAGCCGTATAGCATCGTCTGACAGCTGGGTCGTTTTCATCATCACACAAACATTCTGGAACTTGTTGATGAAGATATAGGCATCTTCAGATTCAAGCCCATGGAATTTAGGAAACATGTTAATGAAGTGGGGCTTAATTTCGAAATTATCCCCATTGGCCGGTGGAAGTGAAAGACAGGTGGGAAGTGCAGAGCGGGTGGGATAGAAACGATCCTGGAGCGCGATTCGCTGTGGCGCTACAACAGGAGGTGGTTGGGGGTTATTCGCATCCAGAGGAGGTGGAATCAATCCCGGGGGAGTTAAAGGGATATTAGGATTAAATCCTGACATCGCAGAAGAAGAATTTGGTGATGGTGAAGGTGAAGATGTATGAACAGAATCCCGGTCAACGTCGGAGTTGGCCGGCAAAGGTAGGGGTGAAAGAGGAGTGGAAGGAGTTTCGACTGCGGTGTCGATCGCGTAGTCCGTAGGGACTAACGAAACGCGGACTAAGCGGGCACTAGGGTCCCTAGTCCAAGCGGACATACACTAAACGAGTTTAGTGTAGTCAAAGCGTAGAATGTGAGGGTAAGAAGATGAAAACGAGAAAAAATTTGGTGATGGTGGTAAAAATGGCAGATTTGTGTTTGTTTCAAAAGAGTGGGAAAATGACAAGATAGTTCAACAAACACAATCACAAATGCATAGTCATAAATGCACAATCAACACCTAGACTGGGGTCCTCTAAGTCTACTAGACCTGCTCCTAACTATTCCAAAGCGACAAACTGTGATATAACCCTCAAATCGCCTCTTCACAGCCAGTTGTGGCCAGGTAAGCACAAGTGAGGTAAGGAGGGTTCCGCTCACGAATCACCATGAGACGAGCCTTTTAAAATTACTTCCTCACTTGTCTAGCCTAGGCACCACAAAAGTCATGTTTAGATAAACGACCGAATGCCCACAATCTTCCTTTGTCCTATTGAGCACGACAAGTCCTTAATTGGCTGAGTCTAGATATTTTTTTATTAAGCTTGAGGTGACACTTATGCAATTAGTGATTTCCGGGGTCTTAGGAAGGGTGATGAAATCCCCACCTAATCTGGATTGGTGTTTGAGCCCCTTAAGTCCGTATTAAATGATGCAATGTGCAAATCAACAAAGTTTTGTTTTCAAACAATCAATTCGTTTTTTACTTTAAATGTGGCGCTGCAACAAATACGGTTAGTCTTTTCTTTTGCTTTTTTTTTTGCGGCGATGTTGCTAAGAATCCTGCAAAGACAAGGATATTGGAGCGTCGGGTTTGAGAAGAGGAAGTGTTTAAAGAAATACGTACCAAAAGTGTCGAGTTTAAGAAAACTCGTGTCGACATTTCCTCCGAGTGGTCGAATGGTTTGCTTGTGCGGGTCCAACTACCCGGATCTTTGACACTAAGTGTTCACTCCTCTTGTACTTGAAAATGCACCCTTGTTCCGCACGATCGCTGCTCACAATCCGTCAAATCTGCAAATATCGGAAAAATACAGATATTTGAGCCAAAAAGGGATATGGATAGCCAAAATTCTGAACACAAATAATTAAGAAAATCAAACAATAAAAATGGAATTATATTAGAACACTGGAGGCAACACAAAAATTCACAAGTGAAAAGGTCCCAACCAGGCCGGCGACCTCGGTTTTGAATGGTATGTCGTCGGTTTTTTGTATGGGAAATGGCTCAAATTTTGTGTGTTGTTTCAGTGAAGTAATATCATTCTATTTTTCTAACTTGATTTTTCTTTTAAAACTCAGAGTGTTAGCAGAATTCAAATCTAGAGAAGAAAAAAGAAAAAATATTATTGTGTGGTTTTAAAAAGAATGATTTTGTCCGTTTGAATGGGTTAGAATGTTAATTTTTATACAAAATATGCACAAATTAACCCGAGACCACAAGTATAAAAGCGTTACCGTCTCCCCGGCAACGGCACCATTTGATTGTTACGTTTTTTGCCGTGTCCTATTTTAGAAAGAGTTTAGAAATTACCGCAATCAAAACGGTGTCGCGAGTAGCGAGCCGCGATGAGTACGGGTCGTCCACAGGGAGATGGTAAGTTTTTACGCTTGTTTTAACGAGTTAACAACGTAATTTGATTTGTTGGTTAAACTAATTGTCGTAACTAGGAAATGTATAAAAAGACACTTGTTAAGGGTAGTAATAGGTTAGATTGCATGAAGGTGATGTTTGCCGATTCCTTATAGCCCCAAATTTGGTTTTGACACTAAAGCAATAGGTAGTAACGTGGATTAGGGAACTTGAAATACGGTATTTGCGGCATTTCGCTAAATCCATCTTCCTTGTCCCTTGTCCTTCCGTTTTTATCTCTTGATTTTAGCCTTCGGCAAATTACTAGCAATCCGGTCACGATTAGGAATCATCGCTATCGTGGTAGGATAGGATGCCTAATGGAGCGGAATTGTGAGTGATTTGCATGGAGTTTCAATTGCAAGGTTTAAGGTTTTTAAGGTTTTAGCAAAGAACATCTTCAAATACAATCTAACCGTTTTCCACCCTTAACAAGTAAAGTTGCTACTCACTCATATTTACAAAATAAAAGTAAAGAAACGAGAAAAGAGTGAGGAACATAAAAATACAAGAAGAGAAATATAAAAAGAGAACCGATGAATCCGAGTGTGAATATCTCCAAGTGTTCGTAGGCCGGGTGAAGTGTGAAATTCAAACACTAAACTTTAAGGTTGCAAGCTCACTTAAGAGATTGCAAGATCAAAGTAAAGCAAGAATTTCACAAATTTAAATATGCAAACATAGAACAAGACATGAATAAAAATGTGAACTCTTTATTGAATCACAAACAGGTTACACTAATTCTGAAGTCAAGATCCTAAACCTTAAGCTTGCAAGTTCATTAAAGAAGTTGCAAGGTCAAGGCAAAGGGGCAAGAGCTCAAGAATTACAAAGGAAAGCAAGCTAACAACTTACAAGAGTTTTGTTCTAAAAACTAAATCCAAGAGTACCCATTCCTCATGCCTTTGGTCTGTTTTTATAGGCTCCAAAACTGAATAAATAAACAATAACAAAATGATGAAAAGGCAGCAAGGAGGGGCCAGTAGAAGAGTGGGGCCCACAGGAGGTGGTGGGGCCGGCCTGGCCGGAATTTTCAAGGAGGGGGTCGGCCCAAATCCGAAGGGTGGGTCCCATATTGCAGCGGTGGTCTTTTCTTGTCCCCAGTATGACTTTGGTGCAGTTTGTTTTCTCAGTGAAGGCTCTGGATGCACCCAGGTTTTGGAGGGAAATAAGAAGATACAAATCACATCATATCTTTATGCATTGAATGCGCCATTAATGCACATCGCCTCTATGCCACTTGCACCATGATTCATGGCTGCTCCATCATGGTCCATGGTCCAAGAGTTGTGTGCAACATGTATTGTGTTGGACCAAAAGTATGTGCACACACTTTATTTGCAAAATAACTCTTGGGATATCGGTCGGTTCTCCGTTCTGATTGCAGTGTCGGCTCTCAAATGTAATATCTGTGTATCTGGATGTATTTCTAGTATTTTGTCACGGAAACCTGTAATCTGTATTACTGATCAAACACCGGTTAATAGTACCGATATATAACAAAATAGATAAAGAATGAGCGGTATTGAAATGCAGTTTTCTGTGATGAACAATTACTTTGTGCCTTTATATGCTTATTTGCACGGTGAGGATATATATTGCGTGTAATTGTGAGTCCGCCTTTGGCGAAGAGCTAGCTCCCGCTTGGGGATGCCTTATTTCATGTTGTACTTATATTCTTATTTTGTACCCGTTTGGGACCAGTATTTACAAAGGAGACTCTGCCGAAATATTTGAAAAAACGGATGTTGCTTTTAAAAAGCTTAATGCGACTTATTTGGTTGAAAATCGTTTCTTGACTTGGTTTTCCTTCACTCTACTGCTTTAATTGGTTTTAATTTCTGGGTTTTGGCTTACTTAGATTACGTACGCCTCGAGACGTTTCATAATTTAAGTGCCAGTCACGCTCTGTACTTTTCGGGTCGTGACAAAGTTGGTATCAAAGCGTTGGGTTTTATCTTTCTGAGTGTAGGAAGACCTTGGTAGATGGAGCAGGTAACTTAAGCAGAGTGACGTAGCGTGTGTATGTTCCGCGGTATACTTACGATACGATACTCCGCCTAAGTGACCTTAGGATATACTTTCTTGAAATTCCGTCTTCGATTCCGTATATCCCATGATTCTATTGTACTATTCTTATTATCCTGTTTTCTGTACCAGACACTATGTCGCCAAAGGCCACGAGGGCTCATAGGGCTGCTTCCAGAGATGAGATTCGAGCGGGCTCGTCTGAGACGAGGACCGATCAGGACGGTATGCCTACCCCTCATGAGCAGATTGATCTGCCTTCTATAGATCGTATCACTAGGCTAGAGGTAGATATGCAGGATTTGCGCCAGATAATGGGATCGTTGGTTGAGGCCAGTCGAGCGCAGCGACAGGAGGTTGCCCCCTGTTACCCAGTTATTCCTCGCTATCAGCACACAGCATTGTGTCATGTATACAGCAGCAGTGGACGCAGCCCTACTAGATGAGGAACGTCTTCTCGAGACGTCGGTCGTTCCAGGACCGAGGAAGACTTGTACTGGTGTATCAACCCAGCCAGAGGCAGATGTTTGGATGCCACGGCAGATTTTGTTCAGGTCACGGGAGTAGCAGGAGCTTGGGACGAGATCAGTTGTTTAGCCCTTATTCCCCGGAGGGTCGGCAGTCATCGTCTGGATGTTTCCGGTGCAGGAGTTCCCATCACCTCGTTAGGAATTATACCGTGGTACGCCAGAGAAAGGCAGCCGTACCATATTTTACCTTACCACCTTCATCTCAGGGAGCGTTGCCTCTTGCGCCTGTTGTTGATCCATGTCAGACTTATGTTCAGAGAGGTCGTGGTCGCGGAGGGTTTGTTCAGAGATGACAGGGTGGCAGAGGAGGAGGACAGCCAGTTGCAGGTAGAGGGCAGGCACGAGCATTTGCTTCGACTCATCAGGACGCGCAGGCGTTTAATACAGAGTTTTCAGGTACTTTTTCCGTATGTTCTTTTGATGCACATGTTTTGTTTAATCCGGGATCTATGCACTCGTACGTTTCTACATACTTCGTGCCGAAGTTGGGCCGAGAGTCGTGTTTGCTAGATTAGCCGCTTGTCGTGACTACTCCTGTTGGTGAGTCATTTGTTGCGTGATACGTGTTTCGGTCGTATGCCAATCGGATAGGAGATAGAGATTCATCCGTCGATTTGATCATTTTAGATATGTTGGACTTTGATGTTCTTCTAGGCACGGACAGGTTAGCTACGTGCTATGCGCCTGTAAACTGCCGCGAGATGACAGTCGGGTTTTTTTTTCCCGGCGAGTCAGTTCTTGTTGTGCAGGGGGACCGTGGTGCCACCCCTCACAGTTTGATTTCAGCCTTTTGCACTAGTCGGCTTTCGAGGAGAGGATGTCGAGGATTCTTAGCTTCCATTCGTGATACCAGAGCCACAGTAGATTCGTTGGACCGGGTTCCTATCGTGCGAGAGCTTCCCGACGTTGTTCCCGATAAGCCGGCAGAGCTTAGGGAGCTTAAGGATCAGCTGCAAGAGTTGCTTGATAGGGGACTTATATGTCCAAGTGTTTCGCCTTGGGGAGCTCCTATTCTGTTCGTCAAGAGGAAGGACGGAAGTTTGAGGTTGTGCATTGATTATCGTCAATTGAACCAAATTACGGTGTGGAATAGGTATCCTTTACCTCGCATTGACGATTTGTTTGATCAGCTCCAGGGTGCGGGATATTTTTCTAAGTTTGATTTGGATCAGGTTATCATCAGTTGCGGGTTCGGAATGATGACGTTCCGAAGACTGCTTTTCGTACTCGCTTTGGGCATTATGAATTTTTGGTGGTGTTGTTTAGACTCACCAATGCCCAGCAGCGTTCGTGGACTTGATAAACCGGATTTTCAGGCCGTTCCTCGACCAGTTTATTATTGTGTTATTGCCGACATACTGGTTTATTTCAAGAGTCGAAAGGAACATGAGCAGCACTTAAGGATTGCTTTACAGACATTGAGATAGCACCAGCAGTTTGCTAAATTCTCAAAGTGTTCCTTCTGGCTTGATAGTGTTGACTTCCTAGGTCATGTGGTTACGGAAGACGGTATTTGTATGGACCCGAGGAAGATCGAGACCGTACAGCTTTGGCCCAGATCTGTATCAGTGGCAGAGGTCCACAGCTCTTGGGGCTTAGCCGGTTATTACCGCCGTTTTGTATAGGACTTCTCGAGTATCGCTGCACCGCTGATCAGACTGGCCAGGAAGGGGGTTCCTTTTCTTTGGACTGAGGCATGCGAGCTGAGTTTTCAGCAGTTGAAGACTCGGTTGACGACTGCATCAGTTCTATCTTTGCCTTCTGGATCGGGTGGATTTGTTGTTTACTGTAATGTTTCGCGAGTGGGGCTCGATTGTGTATTGATGCGGCATGATAGAGTTATCTCTTATGCTTCTCGGCAGCTGAAGAAACACAAGCAGAACTTTCCTACTCACGATTTAGAGATGGCGGCGGTGGTTTTTGCACTCAAGATCTGGAGATATTACCTATACGGCGAGTCGTGCCAGATATTCACGGACCACAAGAGCTTGAAGTATATATTTCAGCAGCAAGATCTAAATCTGAGACAGCGCCGTTGGATGGAGCTAGTGAAAGACTACGATTGCGAGATTCTTTATCATCCGGTCAAGGTGAATGTAGTGGCAGATGCTTTGAGTCGGTGGCCCGGAGGTGGTTTATCTTGTTTGAGCGCAGTTCAGAGGCAATCGTCGTCAGATTGGTAGATTCTATGCGACAGCCGAGTGCAGTTCGAGTTTACTCCGACCGGGGGACAGCTTACGCATATCCGTGCACGTCCATAGTTGCTTGACCGTATCCATGAGGCACAGTACAGTGATGACCGTTGTTCAGAGATCATGGCACAGGTTAGACATGGCAGAGATTCTGAGTTCATGATCGATGATCAGGGGATACTACGATTTGGGACTCGACTGTGCGTACCAGATTCTGAGGGACTGAGGCGTGAGATTCTTGAGGAGGCACATCGATCGGTATACAGTGTTCATCCGGGTTCCACCAAGATGTACCATGACTTGAGAGATGTTTACTGGTGGGACGGGATGAATAAGGATGTCACGGACTTCATATCGAGATGCTTGACTTGTCAGCAAGTCAAGGCCGAGCACAGAGGCCAGCGAGAGAGTTGCAGCCTTTGCCCATTCCGGATAGCCCAATCGTCAGGTTTACGTCCAATCATAAGCTCTCAACAGGCCCAGCTACTTGCCTTACTTAACTTACTGGCGGTATAGGAAGTGACTTCGGTTCAATCAATCCCTCAAAGAAAGGTAGCTGCTGGCTAAACGCTTTCAAGGAAGAAAATTGACTCAACTACTAAGAATGAAGACTTCCCATATGATTAAGGGTTCGGTGAATACTCTGCCCCTTCTACCGTCACTTGGTAACTCAGCCTTTTTTGAACTCCCCTTGAAGTTGGTACCTTCCCGTAAGCTGCATCTGCTACTAGTGATGTCTAAAAACTTTCCGTGAATCTACCAGAAAGAAAACGGATTTGGATGCCCCTGTGCATAAAGATATGGATAGGGATGCCGATTCAGATGCGGCTAGAAAAGCTCATTTGAGAGTGGAAGTGGGAGAAGATTTCTATGGACTTCATTGTGGGTCTACCCAGGACCAGTCGAGGGTATGACTCTATTTGGGTGATCGTGGATCGATTGACGAAAGCGGCTCACTTTCTGCCAGTGAAGACCACTTTTGGAGTTGCTCCGTATGCCCAGATATACATTGATGAGATTGTATGATTGCATAGCGTCGCGACTTGTATTGTGTCTGACTGAGGCACCCGGTTCACCAGCCGACTATGGCAGAGACTTCAGGGGTTTTGGGCACCCGAATGAGTTTCAGCACAACATTCCATCCGCAGACCGACGGCCAGTCAGAGCGTACTATTCAGACTCTTGAGGATATGCTCTGAGCTTGTGTTTTAGATTTTGGTGGCAGCTGGGATCATCATTTGCCCTTGATAGAGTTCTCCTACAATAATAGCATCTAAGAGACGATTCAGATGGCACCCTTTGAGGCGTTATATTGGAGGAGATGTCGATCGCCCGTATGTTGTACAGAGCTCAGTGAGATCAGTATTTTAGGGCCGCAGATCGTACATGAGACGACCGCAAAGATCCAGAAGATTCGTGATAGGATGAGAGCGGCCCAGAGTAGGCAGAGATCTTATGTAGACCGACGTCGGCGCAGACTTGAGTTTGCTGTAGGTGATCAGGTTTTCTTGAGGGTCTCCCCAATGAAGGGTGTGATGAGATTTGGGAGGAAAGGGAAACTTAGTCCCAGATATGTGGGCCACTTCGAGATCCTCGAGCGCGTTAGCGCAGTTGCTTATCGGTTGGCTCATCTGCCCAGTTTCCCAGATGTTCATCTCGTATTCCACGTATCGATGCTCCACAAGTACCTTCGTGACCCTTCTCATGCGATTCAGCACCCGACGATCCAGCTGGAGCGCGACCTTTCCTTTACAGAGCAGCCGGTGGTTATCCTAGATCGGCAGGTGAAGAAATTGAGATCAAAGGTTATACCGTCCGTAAAGATCCTTTGGCGTGGCCCGAGCAGCGAAGAGGTCACATGGGAGACCGAGGACGAGATGAGGAAGAAATATCCCCATCTCTTCGAAGATACGCGTAGCTAGATTTTTAAATTCGGGGACCGAATTTTTTTAAGGGGGGAAGATTGTAACGCTTTGAAAATTCGTTTAGGTTAATTTCGTTTAATTAGCAATAATGCATGTTTTTCATAAAACCTCGTTAATAATTATTTTCCACGTCGACCGGAATAAATCTATTTTAGTTGTGAAATTATGTAATTACATATTTATTGTGATTTATTAATTAACAATTAATTTATTGTTCACTTAATTATCTATTTGCTAATTTATTATTTACTAAGCTAGATTTTTATTTAATCTTGCACTAATCCAATTTTACCCTAGTTTAAAATGTGTTTAGCAACCATGGCAAATCAACATTTATTTTGTAGCATGCTTTTACATCTAATTCTTTTATGGTTCTAAATATTCCTTTTTTAAAAAAAAAGCAAAACAAAAGAAATTAATAAGAAAAAGAAACGAACAAGGAGGCAAGGGGGCATTTATGAGGCATGAGGGCTTGACTTTGGACACACACACACACACCCTCACACACTCTCTCTCTTCCCCTTAGCCCAGCAGCAGACCTCTCCCCTTCCTCTTCTTCTTCTTCTTCTCTTCACTTCTAAGCCTCAAGTCCATCAAAAGTCCACAATCTTAACACAATTCTATCTAAAATCATCACTAACTTCCCTTTTTGGCAATCAAGCATGGTTCTTGGCAAGTTCTCATAACACTTACATGTTTGAATCCCTTTCTCTACCATCTTGAGGTATAAAGCCAACCTTAATTTCCGTTTTACTAAACTTTTAGTTTATTTAGCTTAAAGTAGTGTTTAAGTGGGATTTAGTGCTAATTATGCGGTTTAAGTGGAGATTAGGTCAAGTTAGAGTTTTTATGGCTTGAGTAGCTTAATTAAGAGTTGTCAGTGTTAATTAATCCAAGTCTTTTCACCAGTTTACACTAAAACACCATATTGTATTAAATTAGTGTTTAATTAGAGTTTTAATTGAGAATTACTTCCTTTCTGGGATCTGCTTTTAAACCAGAGGTTGCAGACAAAAGTTGCAATTACTGGAGCATAGTTACTAGACTAGGATCACACACCCGAAGCACGAGACCACCTTTCCCCTTTTTGGCCACAAATTAATGGGTTCTGGCCGCAAATTGCGGCCAGATTGGAGACCTGGGTGTCGGGGTTTCGGTGATGGGAGTCTGCTGTATATTTAAGGTCTTTGGTATATGCAAGTTTTCCTAGTTCCACTCGTATCAAAATCTGGGACCATTTACCTTGTTTTTAGTACTTTTAGACTTGCGCGACACGTACGTTCCGAGTTTGGGTTTGGTGTTTGCTGTGTATCACAGCCAGTCGGGGTGGTTTCAGACGTTAGCACATACGTTTTGGTGCTTCGAGTGCACACGCGTTTAGCTTGCGACGCTAGTTTTCTCGTATGGTCTTGATATCGCGTTTTGCAGGATATTAGCCTTATGTGTTTGCTTTGTGTAATTCTAGGATCGGTCGCAGAGACATCGGACACGGCGCGGAAAGGAAAGGCGGTGATTGGATCAGACTAGTGGAGGCGTTCCGGTGAGTAGATGTACACATCTACGAGGGAAATCGTTTGGATGGCGCAAGACGCCCGATAGTTAGAATTTCGATTAGTACTTGCACTAAATTGCGTAGTTCCTAGTTATTCATCCCGTTACATTGCATCATCTATCATATATCTATATACTGTGATAGCACCTCATAGGACACTCGGACCATTACCATTGGTTTATGCTGCACGGGCACTATTCATGGGGACATACACGCCTTGGTAATTGCTATGCCACGAACACTATATAGCTTGTTAAATCCGAATCTCATCAATTGCGCCGATTTTGATTAATAAACCTGCATTTGTTATATTTAATTCATCAAGATGGATATGTAGGATTGCTAGTCATATGCACATATCTTATTGCATCATTGTTCTTGCATAGTTTTCTAGTTCCTCATCGCATTGCATATTATTGATATCATAGACATTCATCAATTCCTACATGTTCATGTATTATGATTCTTCTTGAGAATTTCTGTATTTATGAGATTTATGGATTTGGAGAAACCGCAAGAATTTAAGAACGTATTACCATTTAAAAAATGTAAGTTGCAGTTTTCTCGTGATATGATGTATATATATCATCCACCATGAAATTTCTCGGTGCTTGAGCGGTATCATACACCCGATTCGAGGAGGAGGAGGAGGAACCGTCTGTGGGTGCATGGTAGACCCGGTGCGGTACCCCGGGACAAGATGGTCATAGATGATGGCGTTGAGCTTGGCAGGGGAGCACTACCGACCGGTTATTTATGACGCGGTGGATATCCAGAGGATACCGACGTAGTCTTGAGATCAGATATACGGGCCAGTCCGGATTGCCGGAGTCCGGGATAATTGAGATATTCATATTTGGCGTCGATGCTTGACACAGATTTATATTGATTTCATTAATGAAACTACAGCTAAATTACAGAAGTTTACTAAGATAAGAATACAGATTTTCTATGTTAATCATATTCAAATCTCGTGTTGTTTACTGCATTCATGTTGCATACATACTAGTACATCGCATCATATTAGTATATGTAGGCTGTGACGAAATTATGTGCATGCTTACGATAGGCTTATTAGATGTTACTTTTTACTCACGAGTTGGCAACTCACCCCCGTCGTGCCATAGTGTTTTGCATGTCCAACCCGTCAGCATAGTAGCGGCGGGCGCACCTCCTCTTTTGCTCCTTTTGCTTTGACTCGCAGCATTTTCCGTAGGTGGGTTGCGGGGTTATTTTGTTTCCACCTTGTACCAGTATTGTATCTAGTGTACTCCATCTACCGTATCTACCACTTGTACTATTGTATTTGTGACCTAGAGATGAGACAGTGAGATTTATGTACTTTTATGTTATTTTTCTGGGGTCGAGCTCACTTGAGCCGACATGATGTTTTATTACTTTGTGCCTTCATATGCTTATTTGCACGGTAAGGATATATATTGCGTGTAATTATGAGTCCGCCTTTGGCGAAGAGCTAGCTCCCGCTTGGGGATGCCTTATTTCATGTTGTACTTATATTCTTGTTTTTTACCCGTTTGGGGCCAGTATTTACAAAGGAGACTCTGCCGAAATTTTTGGAAAAATGGATGTTGCTTTTAAAAAGCTTGATGCGACTTATTTGGTTGAAAATCGTTTCTTGACTTGGTTTTCCTTCACTCTACTGCTTTAATTGGTTTTGATTTCTAGGTTTTGGCTTACATAGATTACGTACGCCTTGAGTCGTTTCGTGATTTAAGTGCCAGTCACGCTCCGTACTTTTCGGGTCGTGACACACTGTCTACGAAGCCCTCTGGCTTTGTCATATACACACTCTCTTCTAAATCACCATTTAGAAAAGTGGTCTTGAAGTCCATCTGCCAGATTTCGTAGTCATGGTATGCAGCAATGGCAAGTAGGATCCTGATGGACTTAAGTATAGCGACAGGAGAAAAGGTTTCATCATAGTCGACACTAGGTCGTTGACGAAATCCTTTTGCTACATGTCTAGCTTTGAAAGTCTCAATTTTTCCATCTATACCAATCTTTTTTTTGAAGATCCACTTGCTCCCAATGGGTTTTACCCCTTCAGGAGCAACATCCAAAGTCCATAATTTGTTGGTGTACATGGATTCCATCTCGGATCGCATAACATCCAACCATTTCACAGAGTCTCCACTCGTGATAACCTGCTCGAAACTAGTCGGGTCATCATCTTCCATGATGCAATCCTCGCTCCCACCGTCTATGAGAAAACCGTAGTATCTCTCAGGTGGATGAGGAACCCTACAAGATCCGCGTAGTGGCTGAGGTTCGTTGGGTACTATTGGATCCTCCGGTTTCACCAAATTGTCAGTTGTAGTCTGTGCTGCTGGAACTTCTTCCAGTTCTACCTCATTGCCACTAATTTCTTTAACAAGAAATCCCTTTTCCAAAAAGGTGGCATGTCGAGAAACAAACACCTTTTGTTCTTCGGAGTGGTAGAAGATATAACCTCGCGAATGTTTGGGATATCATATAAATTTTCACAGAACTGACCTTGCCTCGAGCTTGTCCGGATTTTGTGTTTTCACATAGGCCGGAAACCCCCATAGCTGAATAAAATTAAGATATGGCCTCTTCCCATTCCATATCTCATATGGAGTGGTCGGCACTGATTTGGTTGGAACTCTATTCAATTGGTATGCAGCTGTCTCAAGCGCATAACCCTAAAAGGAGATAGGTAACTCAGCAGTACTCATCAAAGAGCGCACCATATCTAATAGGGTGTGATTCCTCCGCCCCAATACACCGTTGTGCTGTGGTGTATATGGAGGAGTAAGCTAAGAGAGAATTCCATTCTCTTTTAGATAATCACGAAATTTCGTGCTCAAGTATTCTCCTCCCCTAGCAGATCGAAGGATTTTAATACTTTTGCCTGTCTGGTTTTCAACTTCGCACTTATATTCCTTGAATTTTTCAAAAGCTTCAGACTTGTGTTTCAACAAGAACACATGTCCGAACCTTGAGAGATCATCACTGAATGTAATATAGTACGAAAAACTATTCCTGGCATGTGTAGACATAGGACCGCATACATCACTATGTATTAGTCCCAAGAGTTTAGTAGCTTTTTCTCCGTGTCCAGTAAACGGAGTTTTGGTCATCTTGCCTTTGAGACATGACTGGCAAGTTTTATATGATGAAAATTTGAACGGATTCAAATATCCATTTTTATGCAACTTGGCCAGTCTTGTTGCATTGATATGACCTATTCTACAGTGCCACAAGAAGGCTTCGTTCATCTCTGAACTTTTCCTCTTGTTCGTGTACTGTACGTTAAGAACCGTACTTTGATTAAGAACATATATACTGTTACATAACGTACCAAAACCAATCAACACTTGATTTTGGAAAATGTTCATAACATTATCCTCTAATGTGAGATTATATCCTTCTTTAGATAGCAAAGAAACCGATATAATTTTGTACATCATCTTTGGTACATAGTAACAGTTGTTCAGAATCAATGTATTACCAGTTGGTAATACAAGATGATAATCGCCAACCGCCTTGGCTGCAACAATTGCACCATTCCCTGCTGTTAGGGATTTAACACCCTTTCCCAGTTCTCTACCTTTCTTTAGCCCATGTAACAGATTACATACGTGGGATCCTGATTCGGTATCCAATACCCAGGACATAGAACAAACTGAGAAACAGTTCTCGGTAATGAACACACCCGAAGAAGATGCGTCAACATGTTGTTTCTTCGTACGGGTGGCGCGGGAATCCAGATATGTCCCTATCCCTTGCTCAGACTTATGACAGTCATAAGATAGAGCGGGACCAACATTCCCTAGCCCTGTATAAAAGGATGGTTCGGCCAATACATCAATGTTGTTATCTTGATTAAGGCGTGACATTGGTTGCTGCCTGGAGAGAGAGAAGGAAACGCGTTAGCGTGCGCTCTTTACAAGATTAGATTGGTTATTATCTTATCTAATCAGGACGGCTCCCACTGGTTTTATCAAATCTTTCTTGTAACCCTAAAAGGTAAGATTAGCCGGGATTAATTACACCCTACAGGTTCGCCAATCGTTCGGCCAGGCAGGTATCGGTACTCCGAGGGAGGTTCCCCGTGCTTTCGCACGGACCTAATTAAAATAAACCTTGTTTTCCTAGAGGCATAACCCCGTTGACACCTTTCTAGACACCTACTGAATTAGCTAATTGCAAAGTGCAAAATTCTCCCAGGAGTAACTCTTACTCGCAGTAGGTAAATCCAACTATCACATAGAAGGTATGCAATCTCATTGCAAATTTCAACACTTGAAATTCCCGATAATAGTTTTTACCCCTAGCGTCCTATGACCTTGACGGAGGCCAAACAACCCATAGGCCGCTAGTCAAGTTCAACCTGTTCATTTCTTGATTGAATTAGACCCACCCGCACGAACTTTGACGGAGGCCAAACAACGTCGTACGACTACCCTAATCCAATCGCATCACATGCTACAGATAATTACTAATCAGCTACCGCACACTACGCCTTGAAGGAGGCCAAACAACCGTAGCATGAATACTAAAATAGCACTTATCTGAAATGACGGAGGAATACGCAGGTTTTTAAGAAAACCATGAGCGTAATGAACTTGAAATCGTTTATAGAATTTAGTGATTTTGAAAAGGAGTGTTTTTTAGGCTTTTACTAGTTTTGCTAAAGAGGTCACTCCCGGTAAAGGGATCTCGGCTCTTTCCTCATCGAATGGGGTGCTGGATATTCATGAATACCACTATGCAAAGCAAGAACTAGAGAAGCTTTCAAAAACAAAACCGAGTGGGTTGTAGCATTTGCTAGTTTCGCTAAAGAGGTCACTCCCGGTGCTGGGATCTCGACTCTTTCCTCATCGAATGAGGTGCTGGATATTCATTAAGGAATACCACTATGCAAAGCAAAAACTAGAGCTACCCTTTTTTTGAAAATTTGATTCTACAACATCTTTAGGTTTCTTTCTTCTCATTAATCTTATTAATGAAGTCCCATCATTTAATGTTTCCTAAACATTACAGAAAAATGAAACGAAAATAGAATGTACGCTTATGTCATCCGCATTCGCCACGGGGCTTCGTCATGCACCGTTAGGTTACTTAACTACCGGCAGAGCAGGGGCTGGACTAGCACGGGTGTAAAACATAAGCAACGTTTATTATATATCATATATATAATATTACATTCGTCTCACGCGGTTATATGATCAACATCACAGAATCAAGCAGCAGAAGTGACATATGAAATATTGGATATACTAGGATGTCCGTATTTTAAATTTAGCCAGTAATGTAAAACACGGATTCCACAGTCGTGATGAATAGCCAAACCCACATCCCGAGACCCCTACGAGAGTGGCAAGTAACCCTGCCAATTCTAGAGTTAGGAGACCCGGTCTCAACTCCTTGAGATGGTCTCCCACTGGACTCTAGAACCAGGTTACTTGTGCTCCCTGTTAGTTGTATATATGCCCTAGAGGCCAGTACTGTACGGATGATGTATATTATATTGGATGCTTGGACATATATAGAGATGACTTTCTTGCTCAATATGATAGTATGCTATCTGGTTTCTCTTTATCTTAACATGTACACTAGTCTCTTTAAACTGTCTTTTAGTTACATGTTGGTAAAGCCCTTAGGATGTGTACTTGACTGCCTGGACTATGATGCAGATCATACTAGTGGGGACATGGTAGTCCATAAGTACATCCTTCAAGGTCCCTAGTCGTGTGTGTATCGAGACGGGGCATCGATATACCAGAGTAGACTAGCGTATACGCTTCTCGACCCATGAGATGGGCGATGGATGATCCCATATCCAGTGGTGTTTGACATCAGAGATGATATACGGGTGCTCAGTGGAGACTGGGTACACTGGACGGACTCACCAAGAACTCCCAGATGGTATTATACCTCACGTCAGGTGGCAGTTCTCAGGTGACACTTGTGCAGGTTAGTCTGTAGACCCGAGATCGTCATAGAGTCTTGTGTGATTCCCACTGTGCTTTGATCTCCACCTTACCACGTCCATGAGGGCGTGCAAAACGGTGGTCTTTGGGTACAGTCCCGAGTCACATGGAGGCAATGAGCGATAGGAGGGGTTTCGTCTCTCCCGGTATTAGGGGTTGATGTTGCGCTGTGCTCGATTGGCCGTAACAGGGAAGTCCCTGGCCAGGGCTGATTAGAGATTTGCTGGGAAGTGTTACCAGTAGTTTCTCGACCCGTTATGAGCCTCACATCGGCACGACTTATCGGTTATTGGGGTCTGACGTTTACCACCCCTAGACTTGATATGCGACATATCAGACGAACAGACCGGACTGTACGGTAAGTGTTACTGGTTGGATTCACAGGAGTGTGAGCGGGCTGGCTCGTCGATCTTCTGATCGCTCAATACCCGGATGGCCATTATGTTTAGCAGACCGCTTGCGGCTTGTGGGTGCTTGATATGATCATCATCTGCTACCGGAGTATTGACGAGTCTTTAGAGTCCTACACAGAGGTTTCCTGGCTCAAGCGAAACGAAATAGGAGCGCATATGAGATATGTGCGGGACTGAGAATAATGCGTGTATGTGATACCGCATTTCATTCTCGCGATGAATGTTTCGATTGGTTGTATGCGATATGACCTAGTTATCGAATCATTGATTCGATAAATCGATACATTACATACTAGTCGGTTATGTGCGACATGACCGGATCATTGAATCAAATGTTGATTTAATGATTTAATGTATAATTATATATTTGATATATTACTTTGCATTAACTAGTATTGGTTCACTTTAAATGGATTTTCTCACTTGATGTGCAAGTTGTATATGTGATATACTTTTGTGCACATATTTGTATCATGTTTGATGATACTTGCTCATTTAGTTAAGTGTATAGAATTATACCATGGTTAAGTTGATGTTTAGGGTTTTGCTTTTTCATTTATTTATTTATTTGTTTATTTATTTATTTGGAAAAGATAAAGATGAGAATGGTGGCTTTCTTTGTTTCTTATTGAAGCTTCATGAAGCTTTGACTTAGTCCACCATTCTTATCTCATCCTTAACCCTAACCATTCCAACTAACCCTAGTTTACTCTCTACACTTGACTATGGTAAGGATATGATAAGTATTCATATTAGTTTCTTTTTTGAAATAAGAAACTTATCATATTCTTTATCTTCTCCTTCTTCTTCTTCAAGAAAAACCTTGACTTCATCAATGGTAACTTGAGCAAACAAGTGAGAAATCCAATTCTAAAGTGAACCCACCTCCTATTTCTTTACCCTCTACCTCTTGACAAGTTGTTTTGGGTGTTTTCTTCACAAGTTTCACAACTTGGTGAAGTTGGAGCGTGAACTTGTGATGCCTCGACGTGGATCATCTTCGGCACGAAGCCGACGACCTAGTCCGCCCATTTTCCCGATGAAGCCGACGATTGAGTTCGGGATTCAAGATGGACAGCGAGAGGACGACTACGTGGAGCTAAGAAAGTGGATAACCGGATCTACAAAGGTTGTAGCTTCTTATCTTTAGTTAAGTTGTTAACTAGTTTCCTGTTTTGCCTAATTCTAGTTAACGATCCGTATTAGAGTTTCTCGGCACATGTAAAATTTTAAAATGGCATGGTTGATGCCTTGTGAGACCTCTGTAGTATGCCTAGGAACCCTACACTCCCCGCCTTGGGTCTATCCTAATGCGGAAAAGTAAATAATATACAACAGTGGTGACATCATCCTCAACCCGGAAGTGCCCCAGTAAAAGAATATTACATACAGATTTTACATGAATGAAAATAAAAACTCTTATCTCACAAAAAAAAACCGGCTATTCTTTCACGACGATCCAATAAATCATATCAACAGCAACACACGATATCACATATACTCAACGTAAGCAAATATGCGTATCTCTAAAACTCGTTGACATATAGCAACGAGATTGGGATACCCCACATATTACACTTACGGTCGCAGAAAAGAAAACGGAAAACTACAATAATTAGAATCTGCAATATCCTTAGACATCATAAACCCGGAATATCTCATATTCCGAATTTCATGTCTAACTTATAAACCTTGCATTTTAGTCTCAAATTGAAAACTCTTTTCAATAAACTGTCGGGTAATTCAACAAGATTCCCGACTAATTGATCGCGTACTATACGCAATTGCGACGAAGTTTTGATCCGAATCAAAATTCCGTGGCAATCGATCAAATGAGACTAAACGATAGATTTATAATACTAACTAGTTTTCACAAAACTAATCAAATGTGGATTCCAACTATTGCATCCATATCAAACTTAAAACCCGAAATAATGTTAAAAACACGACAACGAAACACTCCGTATTAGCCCCAATAGAACTGTTAACATCACATGCAAACTGAGCTAATCAAACAATACCTGAAACCACAAAACCAAGCCAATAGAGCACAAAACAAATACGAGACCAAAATAAGACTGTACGGCTGGCGAGGCCGGTTAAAATGGTATTCTCGCCGGACTTTTTAAGGTGGATTGGTCTCGTTTTTGTTGTGTGTTCTTTTTATATCATATATAACATTCTGCAGTTGTTTAAATTATTTTTACAGATCATTTGAAAATCGACAGAAACTTGATTTTGGGTTTTGGGTGTTTCGGAATGTTTCGGTTTCGTGATTCTAATTACATCATCTAATCTTCTGGCTTTGGCTCTGATACCATGAAAGTCTACCCTAGCACCACCATGAGGTCCAAGTGACATCAAGCATGCCAAATTCAAATTTTTATAGGTGCTAAGATAGACTAAACAAGATCTTTAACTAGTTGATTAGGGTTTGAAGTTTGATATATACAACTAGAGAGAAGGAAAGAAGGTTATACCTTTGTAGATCGAGTCCTTCCCTTCAATAGTTCCGGGTTGTGGTCCACGTGACTCCACTAGGCTCCTCTTCAAGATGAAAGAATCTCCTTCGTGATCTTCGCGCCTAAGACGATCCACCCGAAGTCCACTAGCTCAAGCTAACCCTTCACTAATCTCATTAGTGAAGGCAACACTCCACATCAAATTACTAATATAATGTGAGTTGGTGAAGTAAGGGTTTAATTTACTCACTAGGGTTCTCACAAGTTCAATGATTCACATCACATGTGAGGGTTTGAACTTGGAGGTGAGGTGAAGAAAATTGTAGAGAGCAAGAGAGCAACTCAAGAAAAATATCACAAGTGAAGAATGAAGTCAAGTGAATGGCTAGACTTGACCCCCACTCATTCAAGCATTGAATTATTGCAATATAAAATTGCAGCCATTCTTGAATAGTGAGTCAAGATGAATAAAATAACATACAGCCCATGCCTTCAACCATGCTCCCAACGTCTCCTCATTTTCCACCTCATTTCTATTTTTCACAAAAATAGAAACATATGCCATGCTTCATATAATATATATATATATATATATATATATATATATATATATATATATATCAAATATACATTAATATATATATACACTTTAATAAAGAAATTAGTGAGCTAATGATATTAGTTAATACATAATCATATCAAATATAATTTATATCAAATTATTAAATCAACACTTGATCTAATAATGTTTTTGTATCACATATGTCCGAATAATATCATTTATCTGTTTATCACATTATCAAATCAACACTTGATTCGATAATCTGGTTATATCACATATAACCTAACCGACAACAGATAACTGCCAGATTAGAATACGGTATCACATACTCGTATTTAATCAGGCCCACACACATATCAACATATGTGCCCTACTTCGTTTTTCTTGAACCAGGAAATTTCTATGTGGGACTCTAAACACTCGTCAATACGCCAGCAGTAGGTGATGATCACATCAGTCACCTACAAGCCGTCGGCGGTACTAGCTGGACGTAACGGCTAACCGGGTATTGAGCGATATGAAGATCAACAAGCAAGCTCATCCATACTCTCCATGAAGCCTATTAGTAACACTACCGTACAGTCCGGTCTCTTCGTCTGATATGCCGCATATAAAGTCTAGGGGTGGTAAACGTTAGACCCCATTAACTTGATAAGTCATGCCGATGTTTGGCTCATAACAGTTTAAGAAACTACTGATAACTCTTATCACTAAATCTCAGCAACCCTGGCCAGGGATTTTCAGTTATAGCCAATCGAGCATAGCACAACATCAACTCCCAATACCGGAAGAGACGAAATCCCTTCTATCGCTCATTGCCTCTATGTGACTCGGGACTGTACCCAAAATCCATCTGTTTGCACGACTCCTTTGAGCCGTGGTAGGGAGGAAATCAAAGCACAGTGGGAGCCACACAAGACTCTATGACGATCTTGGGTCTACAGACTAACCTGTGCTGGTGTCACCAGGGGACTGCTATCTGACGATAGGTATACTACCAAATAGGAGTCCTCGGCGAGTCATATTCGGTATACCCATTCTCCAATGAGCACCTGTGTACAATCTTTGATGTCACACACCAATGGTTGTGGTATCAACCATCACCCTCTAAGGGACATGAAACGTACACTCTAGTCTACTCTGGAATATCGATGCCCTAGTCTCGATATTCCCATGACTAGGAACTGATTAAAGGATGTACTTTTGGACCACCCTGGCCCCACTAGTATGATCTCATCATAATCTTGGTAGTCAAGTATATATCCTAAGGGCTTTATCAATATGTGAGAGCAAGACTGTAAAGAATACAAGTCAACATGTTAAGATAAAGAGTAACCAGATAGCATACTATCATGTCGAGCAAGAAAGTCCTTTATATATATGTCCAAGCATCCACTATAATATACATCACATGTACAATAATGGTATCTAGGGCATACATATTCCTAACAGACCCAACTGAAAGTGTTTCCTAGCACCACCACTATGTTTAAACCGGCATCATGCTTGCAATTTTCAAAAATTTAGGGTGCTAAGGTACACTAACCTAGAATCTTACTAGAGTATTAGGGTTTATCTGATGATATATCAAGTTCTAAACTAAGTGAAGGAAATAACAACCTTTGTTGATCGAGTCCTTCACTTCTATAGCTCCGGGTAGTAGTCCCTATGACTCCTCTAGGCTCCACTTGAAGAAGGAATGAGCTTGCTTCGCGATCTTCGTGTCGAAGATGATCAACCTTGAAACTTCTCTAATTCAAGCTACCTCTTCACTAATCCACTATTAGTGAATGAAACGACCTATACTTAATGGCTAATAGAGTGTAGGTTTATGAAGTAGGAGTATAAGCTCACTTAGAATACTCTAAAGCTCTAGGGACTTAGCCTCGAGCTTGTCCGGATTTTGCTTCTTGACATAGGCCAGACAACTCCATATCTTAACTCGTTTAAGATATGGTCTCTTTCCACTTCATATCTCATATGGTGTTTTAGGCACAGATTTTGATGGAACTTGATTTAATAAGTATGCATCTGTCTCAAGTGCATAACTCCAAAAGGAAATAGGTAACTCAGCATTACTCGTCATAGAGCGCACCATATCTAATAGGATGTGAGTCCTCCACTCCGAAACTCTATTGTGCTGTGGTGTATACGAAGGAGTAAGCTGTGAGAGAATCCCATTCTTTTTTAAATAGTCTCGGAATTCCATGCTCAAGTATTCTCCTCCCCGATCAGATCGAAGGATTTTAATACTTTTACCTGTCTGGTTCTCTACTTCATACTTATATTCCTTGAATTTCTCAAAAGCTTTAGATTTGTGTTTCATCAGGAACACATGTCCGAATTTTGAGAGATCATCGGTGAATGTAATGAAATATGAGGAACCATTCCTGGCATGTGTAGACATAAGATTATTCACCGCAGAAAGAAGCGACCGGGGCGTTAGGACGTTTGGCCTGAATTTTGGGGGCAAATGCTATTTGGATTTATCCGTCCACCTCTCCGAAGATGCCAAGTTGATTTATGGCACCGTATATCGGAGGTTTGGACGGATGTGGACGTTGTAGCAGACTTCGTCAGATTCTCCCTCATTTGTGATGGGTTTTTGATTGTGGGGACGCTCTTCCTTGCAGACGCAAGCCCCTGCAGTTAATTACGATAACGCGTCACGATAACCACTTTCTCCTGCTCCGGAAGTTCACTTCGTGTCGTGTGTATTTGTTTTATTTTTGGTTACCCGTGGATTGTATACGGAGACTAATTTATGTTGTCGTCCGTAGGGCGTGGATTAGTCCAAATCAGTATATCTAAGATTTGGGGTTTTTATTTAAGGACCGTTAATCTATTTTGGGATTAAGATTGACTTAAACGTATGTGAGCATTTAGGGGATCGGTTGGTTTTTTGTTAAGGATACGTTAGTCCTGTTAGTTGTATGTATGCCCTAGAGGCCATTGTTGTACATGATTGTATATTATAATGGATGCTTGGACATATATAGTGAGGACTTTCTTGCTCGACATGATAGTTTGCTATCTGGTTGTTCTTTATCTTAACATGTAGACTAGTATTATGATGCTGTCTTGCTCTCACATGTTGGTAAAGCCCTTAGGATGTATACTTGACTACTAGGATTATGATGCAAATCAAACTAGTGGGGCCAGGGTAGTCCATAAGTTCATCCTTTAATTGTTCCTAATCGAGAGTGTATAGAGACGGAGCATCGATATTCCAGAGTAGACTAGCGTATACGCTTCTTGAACCATTTGATGCGATGGATGATCCCATATCCATTGGTGTTTGACATCAAAGATGGTATACGGGTGCTCTGTGGAGACTAGGTACACTGAACAGGACTCGCCGAGAACTCCTAGATGTTATTATACCTATCGATAGATAGCAGTTCTCTGGTGACACTGGTACAGGTTAGTTTGTAGACCCGAGATCGTCATAGAGTCTTGTGTGATTCCCACCGTGCTTTGATTTCCACCCTACCACGTTCAAAATAGCGTGCAAACAGGTGGTTTTTTTAGTTATATGTATGCCTCAGAGGCCATTACTGTACATGTGATGTATATTGTAGTGGATGCTTGGACATATAAAGGGAGGACTTTCTTGCTCGACATGATAGTATGCTATCTGGTTGCACTTTGTCTTAACTAGTTGACTTGTATAAGTGATGTTGTCTTACTCTCACATATTGATAAAGCCCTTAGGATGTGTACTTGACTACCAGGACTATGATGGAGATCATACTAGTGGGGCCAAGGGTAGTCCACAAGTACACCCTATAATTGTTCCTAGTCGTGGGAGTATCGAGACAGGGCATCGATACTCCAGAGTAGACTAGCGTATACGCTTCTCGACCCATATGCTGGGCGATGGATGATCCCATATCCATTGGTGTCTGACATTAGAGAAGGTACACATGTGCTCAGTGGAGACTGGGTACACTGAACGGACTCGTCGAGAACTCCTAGATGGTATTATACCTGTCATCGGATAGCAGTTCTCTGGTGACACTGGTACAGGTTAGTCTGTAGATCCGAGATCGTCACAGAGTCTTGTGTGATTCCCACTGTTCTTTGATTTCCACCATACCATAGTCAAGAGATCATGCAAAAAGGTGGTTTTTGGGTACAGTCCCGAGTCACATGGAGGCAATGAGCGATAGGAGGGGTTTCGTCTCTCTCGATATTGGGAGTTGATGTTGAGCTATGCTCGATTGGCCATAACAGGAAATTCCTGGCCAGGGTTGCTGAGATCTACTGGTAAGTGTTATCAGTAGTTTCTCGAACCATTATGGACCTTGCATCGGCATGACTTATCAGGCTATTGGGGTCTGACGTTATACCACCCCCAGGCTGTGATATGCGATATATCAGACGAAGAGACCGGACTGTACGGTAGTGTTGCTGATTGGATTCACAGGAGTGTGAGCAGGCTTGCTTGTTGATCTTCTGATCACTCAATACCCGGATGGCCGTTACGTTTAGCAGACCGCTTGCAGCTTGTAGGTGTTTGATATGATCATCACATACTGCCGGCGTATTGACGAGTCTTTAGAGTCCTACACAGAGGTTTCCTGGTTCATGCGAAACGGAGTAGGAACACATATGTGATATGTGCGGGACCGATATTAATGAGCGTATGTGATACCGCATTCTATTCTCGCGATATGTGACATCGGTCGATTATATGTGATATAGCCGGGTTATCGGATCAAATATTGATTCGATAAGTTGTTGCATTTGATATTAGTCGGTCATATGTGATATAGCCGGATTATTAAATCAAGTGTTGATTTAATAATTTAATGTAGAATTATATATTTGATATATTAAATTACATTAACTAATATTAGCTCACTTAAGAATTTCTCTTTCTCACTTTTGATACATTGATATATATGTGATATATGTTAATTGTATTGTTTTTTTTTTTGCACACAAAATATATATGGGATATATATTATAGTGCCATGCTAGTTTATACATGCAACAAGCATGTATGAGACTCACACCATGCTAGGGTTAATGTTAGGGTTTAATATTTATTATTAAGTAATTAAACATCATTTGGAATTAGTCATGGTTGAGCTTTGAGGAAGCTAGTAGAACCTTTGATTTAGTCCTCTTGTTTATTTTTACTTAAGATTTTTATTAACCTAACCTTCACACTTAGCCATGGTTTAGTCTCTACAAGGGTTAAGACATGACATATACTCACCATGGTTGCATTTCTAACCTCATGAGTTTCATTCATCATCTTCTTCCTCATTTGAGAAAAAGCTTGCTAGTTTTTTCTAAGTGATGAAATATTGTGAGAAAAATAAATCTAAAGAGAGCCTGTTTCCTACTTCATCATCCTCTACTATTAGCCATTTAGTTTAGGATGTTTGCTTCACTAAACCCTAATTTAGTGAAGAGATAGCATGAGCTTGAGTCTCCACGACGTAGATCATCTTCGGCTTCGAAGACTTCGAGCAAGTTTGCATCTTTCACCTTGTGGAGTCTCTCAAGAGTTCGGGAGATCATTACTCGCAGCGAAGGGACATATACACGAAGCATTTGAAGTGATGGACCGGTCTAAAAAGGTTGTATTCCGCATTCAATTAGTTATTAAGATGTTAACATTGCTAGTTCGCTTAAATATCTAGTTAAGATTCCAGGGTTAGGGTTGTTTAGAACGGCAAATTTTTGAAAACGGCATGGACGATACCTCCCGAAACCTTGCTGCCGTGCTACATAACCCTACAGTGGTATCAGAGCCAAACTAGAGATTTAAACGATGTTTGTTAGAATTACGAAACCGAAACAACTCTGAAACACCCGATATGAAATCTAGTTTTCGTCGAATTTTTAAAGGTGTCAAAAAAAAATTTAGCAACTGCAAAATGTTGTATGTGATATAACATGAACACTGTGAAAATTTAAAGCATTTTGGTGCAAATATGGCCGGCCACATAGGGCTTAAAACCGAGCTCACCGGGTCCTTTGTGGTATTCTGGCTTCAAATTTTCATGGTGTTTCAGTCTCTGGGTTTTGGTGTTTCAGGTGTTGTTTGTTTTTGCTAAATGTGTATGTGATGTTAACTTTCTGCAAAGGTAATTCGGAGTGTTTCGTAATCGTAATTCTAACATGTATTCGGGTTATTTAGATGACGTTAAAAAGTTCGAAAGGATATCAATAACCCAATTTTTCCCTCGCTGAAATTTTCCAAGAGTTGGATTTTTCCGAGTTTAAAATTTTCAGAAAATCATGCAAGCGATTCTGTGTACCCTCTAGAAGAACGATACCCAAACTAAACTTTTTGGATCGCATAACCGCGATCATACCCCAGGGTTTGCCGCAGTTCCGTGGAGACATGAGTGAGGCATGGATCGGCCCTTCTACGGATGTTCATAGAAGCTGTAGCATGTTCTGGGTACTTTTTGAACTCCGCTCAAGTGTTGAGCTCTTTAGGAAAGTTTGGGTGTTTGTTTATTCGATCAAAAAGTTTAACATCGTCTAGCTATCTGTGATTGTGATACAATATTTGGAATCCACATAATTAGTTATGAGATAGCTAGTTTGAATTTTATAAATCTAGCAGTTTTGTCTCATTTGATCGGTTGCCACGGGATTTTGATGTTGATCAAAAGTTCGTCGCAATTACGTAGTGTACGCGGATACTCGCCCGGTATCCTTACTAGATAAGCCACGCCCCATAGCCCCGACCAAGTGATTGTAGGAGAACCCTATCGCCAAAAGCATCCGTTCAGGTGCTCGCGGCCGCGGTGTTCCGCCTTAGTGCACTTCGTCGACGGCATCGGGGGTGTGGCCATCTACTAAAGTTTCCGACGAGCATTCGATCAGGTTATCGAGAATCTTGTTGAATTACCCGACTGGTTATTGGAAAGTGTTTTCAATATCGAGACTAAAATGCGGGATTTATAATTGTTAGGCATGTGATGTCTAAGGAATTCATTTGGTTGGGCATGAAATCCAAAGTATGTGATACATTGGGTTTATGATGTCTATGGTGGTTGCGGATTCCAATTTTTGTGGTTTTTCACTTTCTTTTCTGCGACCGTAAGTGTAATATGTGGTGTATCGCCGGTTTCGTTTCTATATGTCAACGACAATTGGGATACGCATATTTACTTACGTTGATGACATGTGATGTTATGTGTTGCTGTGATATGTTATATTGGATCGTCGTGTTTTGAATAGCCGGGTTTTTTTTATGTGAGATGAGAGCTTTTCATTTTCATTCATGTAAAAGCTTGTATGTAATATTCTTTTATTGGGGCACTTCCGGGTTGAGGATGATGTCACCATTAATGTATATTATTTACTTTTCCGTATTAGGATAGACCCAAGGTGGGGAGCACAAGTAACCGGGTTCTAGGGTCCAGTGGGAGACCATCTTGAGGAGTCGAGACCGGGTCTCCTAACTCTGGAATTGGTAGGGTTGCTTGTCGCTCTCGTAGGGGTCTAGGGATGTGGGTTTGGCTATTCATCGTGACCGTGGAATCCGTGTTTTATACTGGCTTAATTTAAAACACGGAATTCCTAGTATATCCAATATTTTATATGTGTTCTTCTGCTGCTGATATTTTGTGATGTGATCACTTGATATGTTCTGAGACGAATGCCTATATTATATATATGAGATATAATTAATATTTCTGCTTTCGTTTCATATGTGATGCTTAGGAAGCATAATTGATGGGGCTTCATTAATGAGATTAATGAAACTAAAAGAAACCTAAAGATATTGTAGAAACTTGTTTAAAAACTGGTAGCTCTAGTTCTTGCTTTGCATAGCGGTATTCCTTATAGAATATCCATCACCTTATTCGATAAGGAAAGTGCCGAGATCCCTTCACCGGGAGTGACCTCTTTAGCGAAACTAGCAGATGCTACAACCCACTCGGTTTGTCTTTTGATTTCTTCTATAGTTTTTGCTTTGCATAGTGGTATTTATGAAATATCCCGCACCTTATTCGATAAGGAAAGAGCCAAGATCCCTTCACCGGGAGTGACCTCTTTAGCGAAACTAGTAAAATCCTCAAAAACACTCATTTTTTAAAATCACTCGATTCTACAACGATATCAAGTTCATTACGCAAAAGGTTTTCTTAAAAACCTGTCGTAGCCCTCCGTCAATTCAGATAAGTACTACTTAGTATTCGTGCTACATTTGTTGACCTCCGTCAAGGCGTAGTGTGCGGTAGCTGACTAGTGCTTATCTGCTGCATACGATACGATTGGATTAGGGTAGTCGTGCGGCCTTGTTGACCTCCGTCAAGGGTCGTGCGGGTGGGTTTAATTCAATCATGAAATGTACGGGTAGAACTTGACTAGCAGCCTATGGTTTGTTGACCTCCGTCAAGGTCATAGGACGCTAAGGGTAAAATATTATCGGGAATTTCAAGTGTTGAAATTTGCAATGAGATTCCATACCTTCTATGAGATAGTTAGATCCCGATACCCACTGCGAGTAAGAGTTACTCCTGGAAGAGTTTTACACATTACAATTAGCCGATCAAGTAGGTGTCTAGAAAGGTGTTAACGGGGTTACGCCCCTGGGAAAACGAGGTTTATTTTAATTAGGTCCGTGCGAAAGCACGGGGAACCTCCTTCAAAGTACCGACACTAGCCTGGCGGAAAGATTGGCGAATTTGTGGGGTGTAATTAATCCCGGCTAGTCTTACCTTTTAGGGTTTGAAGGAAGATTTGACTAAAACAGTGGGAGCCATCCTGATTAGATAAAATAATAATCAATCTAATCTTGCAAGAGCGCACGCAGAGTGTTTTCTTCTCTCTCTCTCATGGTAGCGACCATGTCACGCCTTAATCAAGATAATAATATGGATGCATTGACCGAACCTACTTATTATACTGAGCTAGGGAACGTTGGTTCCGCTCTATCTTCTAATTGTTATAAGTCCGAGCAGGAAATAGGGAATATCCGGATTCCCTTGCCACCCAATCGAAGAAAGTGCATGTTGATGCATCTTCTTCGGGTGTGTTCATTACCGAGAACTGTTTTTCACTATCCTCTACGTCCTGGGTATGAGATACCGGATCAGGATCCCGCATATGTAATATGTTACATGGGCTACATATAAGTAGAGAACTGGGAATGGATGATATGTCTCTAAGTGTAGAGAATGGTGCAATTGTTGCAACCAAATCAGTTGGCAAATATCACCTTGTATTAATACATTGATTCTGAACGAATGTTATTACATACCGAACCTGATATACAACATTATATCGGTTTCTTTAATGAGTTAAAGAAAGGATATAATTCTGTATTAGAGGATAATATTGTGAACATTTTCCTGAATCAAGAGTTGATTGGATCAGGCACGTTATGAAATAGCATATATGTTCTAAATCAAACCATAGTTCAAAGTATATAGAACACACACAAGAGGAGTAGTTCAGAAATGAACGAATCCTTCTTATGGCATTGTAGACTAGGTCATATCAATGCGACATGACCATCTAAGTTACATAAGGATGAATATGAGAATCTATTCGAATTTTCATCTTTTGATACTTGCCAGTCTTGTCTCAAAGCTAAAATGACCAATACTCCGTTTACTGGAAACAGAGAAAGAGTTACTGAACTCTAGGGACGGATACATGATGATGTATATGGTCCTATGTCTACAAATGCCAAGGTTGGTTCTTTATACTTCATTATATTCATTGACTATCTCTCAAGATTCGGACATGTGTTCCTGTTGAATCACAAGTCTGAAACTTTTGAGAAATTCAAGTAATATAAGTTTGAAGTTGAGAACCAGATGGGTAGAAGTATTAAAGTCCTACGATGTGATCGAGGAGGAGAGTACATGCGCATGGAGTTCCTGGAGTTTTTAAAAGGAGAATGTGATTCTCTCTCAGCTTGCTCCTTCGAGTACACCACAGCACAACGGTGTATCGGGGCGGAGGTATCGCACCCTATAAGATATAGTGCGCTCTATGATAAGTACTGCTGAGTTACCTATTTCCTTTTGGTGTTATACACTTGAGAAGCTGCATACCTATTGAATAAGGTTCCAACCAAATCAGTGACTGCCACACCATATGAGATATGGTATGGGAAGAGACCATGTCTTAAACGAGTTAATATATGGGGTTGTCCGAACTATGTTGAAAAGCAAAAACCGGACAAGCTTGAGGCAAGGTCAGTTCTGTAAGTTTGTTGGATTTCCCAAACATATACGAGGGAATATCTTCTACCACACTGAGGAGCAAAAGGGGTTTTGTTTCTCGGCATGCCACCTATTTAGAAAAGGAATTTCTTGTGAAGAAATTAGTAGTCATGAGGTAGAAATGGAAGGAGTTCCAGCTAGACAAACTAACAGCTAATGATTTGGTAGAACCAAAGGATTCAATAGTCTCCAATGAACCTCAGTCTCTCCGCGAATCTGGTAGGGTTCCTCATCCACTTAAGAGATACTACGGTTTTCTTGGTGACAGTGGGAGCGAGGATTTCATCATGGTAGATGATGACCCAACTAGGTTCAGGAAGGCCATCACGAGTGGGGACTCTGTGAAAAAGACCGGATGTTATGCAATCAAAGATGGAATCCATGTACACCATCCAAAGTATGACTTTGGATGTTGCACCTGAAGAGGTAAAACCCATTGGGAGCAAATGAATCTTGAGAAGATTCTTGGTGTAAATGGAAAAGTTGAGACTTTCAAAGCTATGCTTAAGTCCATCAGGATCAATGCGTGCATCGCGGAGTTGGAACATCTGTTTTGATATGGCGGTCAAAGAGTTTGACTTCATCAAAAAGGTAGATGAACCTTGTATATACAAGAAGGTTGTAGATAGTATGGTTGTCTTCTACGTATTGTACGTAGATGGCATACTCTTGATAGGAAATGATTTCCTATGCTACACTCGGTCAAGCTCCTCTTATCACGGGGATTCTCCAAAGAAGATCTGGATGATACCTACTACATCTTGTGGATTATGATCTATGGTGATAGATCTAAGTATATGTTAGGAGTGTCCCAGATCCAGGTACATTAACACCATACTAAAGGAGTTTAGTATGGAGGATTCTAAACGTGGTGGTTCGCCCACTAACTCAGGAATCAATCTCTCCAAAAAGATGTCTTCCGAGACTGATTTGGAGAGAGCTCGCGTGCAAGGTGTAAGTCTACGGTAGTGCCCCGGCCGTCTACAGACGCCAAATGCGGAACAAAAACTTTTCAACTGGCGGTATCGTATACTTTAACCCGGATCTGCCATTATTGCTAAACTAACAAACTGTAAAGAGAGTAGAAAGGTTATACCGAACGATCCGAGTCCTTCGTTCTTTAACCATCATCCCACGCTCCGTTGCGGCTGCTCCGATCTCGTCGATCTCCGATCTGCTCGTCCAGGTGGCACCACGTCGACGATTCTTTAAACGGGCTCCCGCCTCTGACTCGAGGCAACTCGGTCGTTAAGTTTGCTAAAAGAGACGACCAAGAATGATGTAGAGAATGAGTAGATGACTTTGTCTCGTTCCGTCCAAAGCTATGGATGAACGGTTAATGAAGTTGCCTCTCGAATCGGGTGATGGAATGAAATGAGCTGTGAAATTCCATACACCCCAAAATCTATCATAATCTTTTTACCAGATGAAAACTCAGGTGAGTGTGAGAGAGAGGAGGGGCTGGCCATATATATGGAGAGGGGGTGAGTGTAGGAGCAATGTGAGGGTAACCATAAGCAAAAGATCAAGAGAAAATATCCTTAAGAAAACAAGAAACAATAAAGCTTAAAGCATGAGTCATTATACACCTCACCAAGTCATTAATGACTCCATTAATGCACTAATGACTCACCAAGCCAAGTCACCCTCTCTAGAACCTTCTAGAATCACGACTCAACCTTATCCAAGAAAAGATAAATCCGACTTTAACCGAATGTTAAAAGACGGCTGATAGAAAACTAGAAACTGGCAACTTCCAAAAGTGATCCCGAAACGACTTTCAGGATAACCCCGTAACTGTATAAATATACCCGCATTTGTATTACGACCGAATACAAATGCAACTGAGACAAATATATTATATCTACTCAATATAATACTCGGATCCGGCTTAAACCAAAGCCGACCAGTATTATCTGCCCGAAATCTGACACGTGCGTAAACGCACGTGCATTTTCCGAACCCTGCCATAAAACCATACGGACTTTACAACGTTTCGCCCGAACTTGGGAAACTGTCTGTGGGGAACTCTAATGACTCGTCAGTACCCTGGCAGTGGGTTTAACCACAAACCGTCAGCGGCACTAGCTATGCGTAACAGCTGCCCATGGACTGACCTCAAGGGAGGCTGATGAGCGAACTCATCCAGAAACCCTACTGAGCCTAACAGTGACAATGTATAAACAGTCTGGTCCGTTCGTCTATGAGTATCGCATATCTGCCTAGAGGGCTAGTAACGTCAGACCCCCAATAGCAGTATAAGTCGTGTCGGAGTGTAGCCCAATAACACCCTGAGATACTACTGGAGTACCTACCAGTAAATCTCCTGCCACGGCCGTGGGCTTTGTGTAATGGCTCTCCTAGACACAGCACGATCTCGCCCCCAATACCGGGAGAGACGAATCCCCTGCCGATCCGCTCACGTGCCTCCATATGGCTCGGGACTGTACCCAAAAACTACCTGTTTGCACGACTCCTTTGAGCCGTGGTAGGGTAGAAATCAAAGCACAGTGGGAACTCACACGAGACAAATGACGACCTCAGGTCGATGAACTAACCTGTACACATGTCACCTGGGAACTGCTATCTGACGATAAGTATAATACCAACTAGCAGATGTAGGGTTCCTAGGCACTCTCAAGGGGTCTCACAAGGCTTCAACCATGCCCGTTTCAAAAATTACGGTGCCGAGAAACCCTAGACTATGGATCGTTAGCTAGATGTCTAGGCGAAACATGAAACTAGTTAACACTTAACTACAAGAACGGAAATACAACCTTTGTAGATCCGGTGCTCCACCTCCATAGCTCCGTGATAATGTCTCTTCGCTGTCCAAAACGGATCCCGGGCTCTAGCGTCGGCTTCATCGGAGAATGGACGGGTTAGGTCATCGACGACGATGCCGAAGATGATCTACGTCGAGGCATCGCTAGATCAAGCTCCACCTTCACCAAGCCATGAAAACTTATGAAGAAAACACACTCTACTACTTGGCAAGAGGTAGAGAATGAAGAAATAGGAAGTGGGTAGACTTTAGAATTGGATTTCTCACTTGTTTCATCAAGTCACCATTGATGAAGTAAGGTTTCTTCATGAAGAAGAAGAAGAGCAAGAAGATGATAGAATATGATAAGTATTGAATAATTAGAAAATAAATGAAATACTTATCATATACTAACCTTAGTTGAGTGTAGAGAATAGACCATGGTTAACTTGAATGGTTAGGGTTAAGTATAAGACAAGAGTGAAGACTTAGTCAAAGCATCAAGAAGATTCAACTAACAAACAAAATAATCCACCATTCATTTATCCTTTCCAAAATGAAAAAGAAAATAAATAAATGAATAAATAAGTAAATGGAAAAACAAAACCCTAACCATTAGTTTAACCATGGTACATTCTTTACACTTAACCAAGTAAACATGTATCATCAAACATGATACAATCATTTGCACAAAAAGTATATCACATATACAACTTGTACATCCAAGTGAGAAAATCCATTTAAAGTGAACCAATACTAGTTAATGCAAAGTAATATATCAAATATATAATTATACATTAAATCATTAAATCAACACTTGATTTAACGATCCGGTCATATCGCATATAACCGACTAGTATCCAATGTATCGGCTTATCGAATCAATCCTCGATTCGATAACTAGGTTATATCACATACAACCATTCGACACATTCATCGCGAGAATGAAATACGGTATCACATACACGCATTATTCTCGGTCCCGCGCATATCTCATATGCGCTCCTATTTCGTTTCGCTTGAGCCAGGAAACCTCTGTGTAGGACTCTAAAGACTCATCAATACGCCGGCAGTAGATGATGATCATATCAAGCACCCACAAGCCGCAAGCGGTCTGCTAAACGTAACGGCCACCCGGGTATTGAGCGATCAGAAAATCGACGAGCAAGCCCGCTCACACTCCAGTGAATCCAACCAGTAACACTACCGTACAGTCCGGTCTGATCGTCTGATATGTCGCATATCTCGCCTAGGGGTGGTTAACGTCAGACCCCAATAGCTCGATAAGTCGTGTCGATATGAGGTCTATAACAATTCGAGAAACTACTGGTAACACTTACCAGTAAATCTCATCAACCCTGGCCAGGGATTTCCTGTTATAGCCAATCGAACACAGCGCAACATCAACCCCCTATACCGGGAGAGACAAATCCCCTCCTATCGCTCATTGCCTCCATGTGACTCGGGACTGTACCCAAAAACCACCGTTTTGCACGCCCTCTTGGACATGGTAAGGTGGAAATCAAAGCACAGTGGGAACCACACAAGACTCTATGATGATCTCGGGTAAACAGACTACTCTGTATCAGTGTCACCAGAGAACCGCCATCTGACGTAAGGTATAATACCATCTGGGAGTTCTCGGCGAGTCCGTCCAGTGTACCCAGTCTCTATTGAGCACCCGTATATCATCTCCGATGTCAAACACCAATGGATATGGGATCATCCATCGCCCATCTGTATGAGTCGAGAAGGTATACGCTAGTCTACTCTGGTATATCGATGCCCCATCTCGATACACCCCACGACTAGGGACTTTCAAGGATGTACTTATGGACTACCATGTCCCCACTAGTATGATCCGCATCATAGTCCAGGTAGTCAAGTACACATCCTAAGGGCTTTACCAACATGTAATAGAGAGACAATCTGTGTACACGTTAAGGTAAAGAGCAACCAGATAGCATACTATCATGTCGAGCAAGAAAGTCCTCCCTATATATGTCCCAGCATCTACTACAATATACATCCAATGTACAGTAATGGCCTCTAGGGCATACATATAACTAACAGCAGATTCCCGGCGAGTCCTGTCCGGTGTACTCATAACCCAATGATCACCTGTATACATCTTAGGTGATCCAACTGACACCAGTGGCTTGTGAGACCGGCCACCGCCCCTCGTCGGGGTCTCGACTGTATACACTAGTCTACTCTGGAGTATCGATGCCCTGTCTCGAAACTCCCACGACTAGGGACCACAATTAAGAATATGCGTATAAACTACCCAACTCTCACGTATATGATCGCCATCATACTGTTGGTAGTAAAGCAAGATCCTAAGGGCTCTATCAAAGTGTAACATGTAATTAGTCACCTGAACATGTACACGACTGATAAAGGCAAACCAGATAGCATACTATCATCTCGAGTAAGACTGTCCTACCGGTATAGATCCTCCGCAATCATTGCAATCACGTACCTGCGATCCAATAATTGACTCTGAGGGCACTATCTCCAATAATCTCCCACTTGCACTTAAGGCTAATTATTGCGATGTCGACTACTCACAGCCCGTGTGAAACCGAACATCCAACTCCTCTACTAATCAGTTTCACAAAGCCCGTTTGTAAAACTATTGTGTTCGAGAAATAGCCTCAGTGAGTGGATCCGCCTAGAAGTTTCTTTCTATATCTCTCTTAATCTCAAATTCGCGGAGAAAGCTATCTTCCGAATTGAGTAATACCTGTCTTAGAATATGTCTGGATATCTGATGGGACCTAGTTCATAAATGAACTCCAAATCCAAACATCTTAGACTGTATCGATCACTGAACCTAATCAGTATCCGGCACCATGCCTCCCACAGTATCCTCTTGGACCACATGTCCATACTACTGTCCCTCGTCAGAGGGAAAACTGTAACTCTGACAATCACTCTGTCATCCATGTCACCTTTGAAGCCTGGAATGATAACCGTCTCCCGAAGGAGGCTGCCGTCATCAAATTCTTAGAACATGCACTTATGTTCTAAAACTGCTTCCTTATGTTTCTCCAGAATTGGATTAATACAAACTTATTGCATATAGTGCAAAAAAAACATTTGGTGTGGTACTTGACATCTCATGATTGACTCAACTGCCTAAGCAAGTGATCTGCCAATTATGCCCATCCCTCTCCTCTTTAGTCTGTAAGACACCTTTAGAGAGGGTGACTCCATCACCTGCAGGTACACCACCATGCTAGGAGTCATCTATTCTAAAAACCATTAGAATACTGTCAAAGTACCCACATTGGGAAACTACCCAAATCCAGATCTAAAACCATAGATCTAGAAACCAGAATGTCAAATATTATATCCATATCCTGTCTGGAGAAACAACTGTGTGACGACCACAGTACAACCGATCGTAGTATAGGAATTTTACTTCCTACTCTTTGTATGTCATCCAAATACCATGAGATCACACCCTACTACCTTCTTAACAGATCCATCCCATATCCTGATTGAAGTCAAACCCATGACTGTCACATCAAAATTAGATGATCTATCTCCGCTATAACTGCTCTAGTCTATAAATAGACATAAGCTACTTGCCCACTATTCTTCCGCTGCTCCCACTGACTACGACAACCCTCCTACCGGGTCTCATAGCCTGGAACAACAGTAGTGTCAAGTCTGGGTAGATAAGAACCTCCCTGTCACCGTCCTTGAGGCTACCGGAGTACCTCTCGGGTGTCTGAGGTTACCCACCAAATCTGCGGAGTGGCTAATGGAATGTCAAACCTGATTGAATATATAGGTCCTATTAAATTTTCCGTAATCGTTTGCGGTTTTGGAATCACTTCCAGTTCTACCATACTCCCACTACTGTTTTCTGAAAAAAATCTATTTTACTAAAACTGTGGCGAGTCAAGAACAATATCACTATCGATCTTCCAAATGGTAGAATATCAACCTTCGTCATAGCCAGGGTCAACCCACAAACAGCCATTACAGAAACGTGCCCTGAGTTATCCAGAGTCTGGTTTTAAGCATAAGCTGGACAACTCTCCGTACCTTAACATCTTTTAAGGTACGGACTATTCTATATCCAATATAGAAACTTTGGCACTAATTTAATTGGAACCATATTCAAATTATGCAGCTGTCTCCAGTGCATATCAATTTAATGGAAAGAGGTTAATCAGCATTACTCAACTTAAGAATCCTTCCAATTATGAGTAACCTGAAAGAGAAACACGTTTCTCAAAAATCATTACTATCATCTGAATACCAATCACAAGAATCTACATCTTCGATCTCTTTGAAGAATCCCGATACTTGTGATACCTGGTTCTCTATTTTATTCTTATACCCACAACTTCTCAGAACTTAGACCTTATATTTCTACGAAACACTTGTCTAAAAACTAGAGAAGTCATAAGTAAACAGAACATAGTACGAGGACCTACCCCTTTGTCCTGATGGACACTGGACAACATACAATACTCTGTATAAGTCCGCTGAGTTAAGCAACTCATAACATGTGCGTCGTAGGTGAAAAACTGTACCCTGGCGATTTCCTCAAATATCACCAATTACAACGAATTCCGATATAATGGGGATAATCACCTAATTCCTAATAACTTACTCCCACTCATCATCTGTAAAACCATACAGATATGAGAATGAAACCTGGTAAATACATACCCTTGGAGTAAGTATCTAATCGGGAAAACAGTTTTTCTTTAACAATGCACTGAAACATAAAAATGTTTTGTAGGGGTATCTTGGTATTCATAGCAATGCCTCTTCCATAATCCAAATCATTACTTCAACCGTATATCTCTTTGCCATCTCTCTAAATCCCTTTATTTGTCTTTAGTCATTACCTTCTGTACACCATCGTTAGGCTAAATGGTTTTCTTCCTTCCCTACCGTTCGGCACCAGCCTATGGTTTGGAAGAAGACTATCCAGTAAGCATAATAGGTGTACCCTCCTAAACCAAGGAGTACTCATATCTTGAGAGAAGGTGATGATAAAAGACAACTGAATAATACCTTATTCCTTTAAAGGTGAAATAGAAGTGGCGATGAAGTACGCGGTTTTGGTCGTGAATGATAACAGTCGCAATTTACTTTGCCCTTTTTCTAATCCCTTTATTTTTTCTTTACATATTACCTTCTGCACACCCTACTTAGGCTAATTGGTTTTCTTCATTCCCTACCTTTCGGCACCTGCCTATGGTTTGGAATAAGACTATCCAATAAGCATAATAGGTGTACTCTCCTAAACCAAGGAGCCCCCGCAACCTGAGAGAAGGTGATAATAAAAGACAACTGAATAAACCAATTCTATTTCTCCTGAACCTGGATCCATCCTCGAAGAAGTCCCTTCGAGTTCGTATATAACCATACGATGGATCTATCCAATGGAAGTGGATGTCCGTAGTAATATGGGTGTCCTGAGAAATACAAAGGGTAAAAGAAGGAGTGGCAATGACTTATGCAACACAGACAATCCAAAAGCCAGTATTTTAAGAAGGTTCGGTCAACTTGGTCACTAAGTCATAGTCTAGGGTCGGTCAAAGGTCGCTGCTAAAGAGAGAGAGAAAAGAAACACTCTGCGTGCACTCTAACCTAGATCAGAATAGTTATCACTTTATCTAATCCGGAAACCTCCTACTGTCCTATCAAATTCTCCTCCAAACCTAAAAGAAGAATCAATCGGAATCACCCGAAGAGTAAACCAACTCATCAGTGGGAATCGGGATCCAACTCTCATCGCATGATAACGTGATGGAATGCATCCACGTTACTCATACTCCAGAAGGTATGCGCATACTTGGCAAGTTTCAGTTTCTTTAGAAACTCCCGATATAATTTTTGCCCCATGCTCTTATAACCTTGGCGTTAGGTCAAAATGTCATAAGTCACATGCCAAGTTCTACCCATCACTATCTTGTTAATTTGAACCCACCCGCACATGCCCTTGGCGTTAGGTCAAAATGGCAGAACGGCTGTCCCAAACCAACTCATCTATCCATGCAACAAATGAATACCCAGCAGCTACCAAACACTATGCCTTGGCGTTAGGTCAAAATACATAGCTTGAATACTACTGAATACCCAAAAGAAGTGACGGAGAGCTACGGATGGTTTTTGGCGAAAAAACCTTTAACGTAGTGAACTTGATATCGCTGAAGGAACCTGATAGCTTTTTAAAATATAGTGGCGAAAAACCTTTTGCTAAAGAGGTCACTCCCGGTGAAGGGATCTCGGCTCTTTCCTCGTCGAATGAGGTGCAGGATATTCCACTGAATACCGCTATGCAAAGCAACTTTTAATCGACTATAGTGAAGTTATTACCCTGACGCAAACTTCTGCTCAAGGGGTCAGTCCCGGTGAAGGGATATCGGCCCTTGCCCCGTCGAATGCGGTGCAGGATATTCCACTGAATACCGCTATTCATAACAAAAGGAAACGTCTTTGCAATAACACTTTTTAAATTTGTTCCAATAACTGTAAACAGGTTTGTTTTACTTTGCATTGATCAGAACGCAGTCCCATCAATCAATCACACCAGAAAAGAACGAAAATAAAATGTACGTATATGCCATCCGCATTCGTCACTGGGTCCCGTCATCGCCCGTTAGGTTACTTAACTAACGACAGAGCGGGGACTGGACTAGCGCGGGTGTAAAACATATACAACATCTAATAGTATATAAACCAATATACAATAATCGCTCCAGGCGTGATAATATGCAACATTTACAGAAAAGTAATAAGCATCACAGAACAATACAGATAATCTGGGATCCCCGAGTTTCACAGAGCCGCTGCTGAAACCCGACGTTCCCCTGTCGTGTGGATAGCCTGTGCAATGAAACCTAGACCCCTACGGGTGCGGCAAGTTACCCGCCAAAACCTGAAGCGAGGCAGCTCCTTACAGCAAAGTGAATGGACCACCCTGCATTTCACGGAATCCGGTAATCTTGGGCACCCCTCCTTGGGTCAACCTGTACCCCCTACAAGTGCGGCGAATAGTCTGCCAATTCTAGAGTGAGGCCCCTCTGCCTCTCAAAGCCATGAGATGCGGACCCGTTGCCCCCCAGAACCCGGCTATCCATGCACTCCGTCGTGGGGCAAAACCTAGTACAGTAATGAAAAATAGTACAATAGGTACATCGACCGCAACCTGGTCATGCCCCAAAAGAATATTATACAACAGGCAGTGACGGCAGTCCACATGTTGGACGCTCGCCCCGCAATATCAAATGTACAAATAAACTCAAACTGCACTACCGTTGCACACTGCTATCCACCACGACAAATCCGCAACATCACAGCACAACACAGAACATCAACGCGAATGTCACGTTCGCAAACTCGTCTAAAAGAACTATAGCAATCAGACGCGGTTTACCGATCAAATGACATTCCCGGTCGGAGATATAATGTAAGAACTGTAAACTAACATGTTTAAATTTCGATCGACTAAATATCATGAAGTGGGCCCCACGAACATCTGTTGAACAGTAACAAAATCTGGGCCCAAAAGATATATTCCAAAAACCCCAATTTCCAGAGAAGAATACACTGTGCAAGTTTGGGGGCATGATCACACAGAATGGCCGCGGATGCGCGGCCAAACCATGGGTTTGGCCGCGATTCCGCGGCAGTCTTGTCGATTCATGAGCCAAAATTTGTACGGTGTTCTTATAAAACCCTGCACAGATTTCTGAGATATGTAGAATAATTTTAGGACATCATTTAAAATCGACAGAAACTGTGAAGCTTGAAAATTGTGTTTTTCGATATCCGGTTCGATCGATATTTTAAACGCGTTAGCACAAGTTAGTATAGCATAATAGTGAGGCTCTGATACTACTGTAGGTCTACGGTAGCGCCCCGGCCGTCTACAGACGCCAAATGCGGAACAAAAACTTTTCAACTGGCGCTATCGTATACTTTAACCCGGATCTGCCATTATTGCTAAACTAACAAACTGTAAAGAGAGTAGAAAGATTATACCGAACGATCCGAGTCCTTCCTTCTTTAACCATCATCCCACGCTCCGTTGCGGCTGCTCCGATCTCGTCGATCTCCGATCTGCTCGTCCAGGTGGCACCACGTCGACGATTCTTTAAACGGGCTCCCGCCTCTGACTCGAGGCAACTCGGTCGTCAAGTTTGCTAAAAGAGACGACCAAGAATGATATAGAGAATGAGTAGATGACTTTTTCTCGTTCCATCCAAAGCTATGGACGAACGGTTAATGAAGTTGCCTCTCGAATCGGGTGATGGAATGAAATGAGCTGTGAAATTCCATACACCCCAAAATCAATCATAATCTTTTTACCAGATGAAAACTCAGGTGAGTGTGAGAGAGAGGAGGGGCCGGCCATATATATGGAGAGGGGGTGAGTGTAGGAGCATAATGTGAGGGTAACCATAAGCAAAAGATCAAGAGAAAATATCCTTAAGAAAACAAGAAACAATAAAGCTTAAAGCATGAGTCATTATACACCTCATCAAGTCATTAATGACTCCATTAATGCACTAATGACTCACCAAGACAAGTCACCCTCTCTAGAACCTTCTAGAATCACGACTCAACCTTATCCAAGAAAAGATAAATCCGTCTATAACCGAATGTTAAAAGACGGCTGATAGAAAACTAGAAACTGGCAACTTCCAAAAGTGATCCCGAAACGACTTTCAGGATAACCCCGTAACTGTATAAATATACCCGCATTTGTATTATGACCGAATACAAATGCAACTGAGACAAAGATATTATATCTACTCAATATAATACTCGGATCCGGCTTAAACCAAATCCGACCAGTATTATCTGCCCGAAATCTGACACGTGCGTAAACGCACGTGCATTTTCCGAACCCTGCCATAAAACCATACGGCCTCTACAACGTTTCGCCCGAACTTGGGAAACTGTCTGTGGGGAACTCTAATGACTCGTCAGTACCCTGGCAGTGGGTTTAACCACAAACCGTCAGCGGCACTAGCTATGCGTAACAGCTGCCCATGGACTGACCTCAAGGGAGGCTGATGAGCGAACTCATCCAGAAACCCTACTGAGCCTAACAGTGATAATGTATATACAGTCTGGTCCGTTCGACTATGAGTATCGCATATCTTCCTAGAGGGCTAGTAACGTCAGACCCCCAATAGCAGTATAAGTCGTGTCGGAGTGTAGCCCAATAACACCCTGAGATACTACTGGAGTACCTACCAGTAAATCTCCTGCCACGGCCGTGGGGTTTGTATAATGGCTCTCCTAGACACAGCACGATCTCGCCCCCAATACCGGGAGAGACGAATCCCCTGCCGATCCGCTCACGTGCCTCCATATGGCTCGGGACTGTACCCAAAAACTACCTGTTTGCACGACTCCTTTGAACCGTGGTAGTGTAGAAATCAAAGCACAGTGGGAACTCACACGAGACAAATGACGACCTCAGGTCGATGAACTAACCTGTACACATGTCACCTGGGAACAGCTATCTGACGATATGTATAATACCAACTAGCAGATTCCCGGCGAGTCCTGTCCGGTGTACTCATAACCCAATGAGCACCTGTATACATCTTAGGTGATCCAACTGACACTAGTGGCTTGTGAGACCGGCCACCGCCCCTCGTCGGGGTCTCGACTGTATACACTAGTCTACTCTGGAGTATCGATGCCCTGTCTCGAAACTCCCACGACTAGGGACCACAATTAAGGATATGCGTATAAACTACCCAACTCTCACGTATATGATCGCCATCATACTGTTGGTAGTAAAGCAAGATCCTAAGGGCTCTATCAAAGTGTAACATGTAATCAGTCACCTGATCATGTACACGACTGATAAAGGCAAACCAGATAGCATACTATCATCTCGAGTAAGACTGTCCTACCGGTATAGATCCTCCGCAATCATTGCAATCACGTACCTGCGATCCAATAATTGACTCTGAGGGCACTATCTCCAACACAAGGGATACCCTATGCTTCAGCAGTGGGCTCTATCAGAGTATGCGATGTTATGTACCAGACCAGATGTAGATGACTCACTAGGTGTAGTGATAAGGAATCAATCGGATCTTGGGAGAATCACTGGAAAGCTGTGGAAGACATTCTTATGTACTTGAGAAGCACTAAAAGAATGTTCTTGGTTCGAGCTTCCAGAGTGATAAGGTCGACTGAAAGTCAGTCACAGGCATTGTCTTTACCCTCAGTGGAGGGACGGTATGATTGGAAGAGTTCCAAGCTAGATACCGTAACATAACTAGATGATAAAGGCTGAATACATTGCTACCAACGATGCTGCCAAAGTGGTTGTCTGGGCATTTCTTGTTCATGAGATGAACAAGGTTCCTACCATTGAGCGTCCAATAACTGTTATTGTGACAACAATGGAATTGTGACTTTGGCCAAAGAACACCGGTCCCATCAGCGATCCAGACAGATTCTGAGGCAAGTATCACCTGATCAGGGAGATGGTTGTTCTCCAAGGGATCAAGGTACGGAGAGTAGACTTTGAGGTTAACACGGCGGATCTGTAAGTCCACGTTGCCATCCCCGGTTCTTGCGGGGAGGCGGAAACGGTATAAAAAACAAATTTTTAGCGCATTAGGCAACATGGACTAACAAAAGTCGGGATCTTTTCTAAACTAAACTAGCTACCAAGCTAAAGAGAGTTAGCTACTCGGAAAAGATGTTATACCTAACTTGAACTCCTTCTTCTTGAAACCTTTGTAGAGCTTGGATGGTGCTTTCCTCGTCGCCTTCTTCCGTCAAAGATGGATCCACCTGAGGGTTCAACCTTCGGGCTCTTTTCTCGAACTTTGAGAGAACTAGGATCTTTGGCTTGCTAGACCTATAACCCTAGAGTGAGTAGAGAGTGGTTTTGGGGTGTTCTTATCTCAAGGAGAGAGTTTCTCAACACATGAGAGTGAGTCTCCTTGAACTAGAGGAGGAGGAAGAAGAAGAGAGGACAGAGAAGTGTTATGATAGAATGAATAACTTTTTACAAGCATAACATGATATGAAATGAATTATCAAATTAATAATAATAATCTAAATGAAATAGTTGATGGATGGTTTGGAATGACAATTATCATTACACACATTAAATGGTTTTGCTAGAATCAAAGAGCATCTTTGATATGTAATGATGATAGTCAAAGTTTCAACCATGGTCAACAAGTCAACCTTGGTCAAGAAGTCAACAAACCCAACCATGACACAATTTCATTTAATTAATATTATTAATTGATATATCATAAATTCATTAGGGTTTGGAAAAAGACGATTGTCAACTGTGCATACACACCCGTTCCGAAACCCTAATGAAAATTCTCTTCCTCCGCCTCAACCAACTGTGCATACACACCCGCATTCTTGTTCCGAGGAACAAGAACACAATGAGATAAAACTAACCCCAAAACATATACTAGTATCTGGCTCAAACCAGAGCCCACTAGTAATATCCGTCCGGACTCCAAACGTGCACAAGTGTGCGGATGAGAACGAACCCTGTCGCAAAACCATACGACCTCTACTCTGTTTTGCCCAAAGGCGAATAGCCCTCTGTGTGGGACTCTAAAGACTCGACACTACGCTGGCAGTGGGTTTAATCACAGATCGCAAGCGGCACTAGCTGTGCGTAACGGTCCCTGGGTAGATGCCGATAAGAAGACTGACGAGGTGAACCCCATCTGAACTCCTACTGAGTCTGAATATGACAGTCTCCGTACAGTCCGGTCTGTTTGTCTGATACATCGCATGGCGGGCCTAGGGGGCGGTAAACGTCAGTCCCCTAATAGCGGTACAAGTCGTGTCGGAGTGAAGCCCAAAACACCCTGAGATAACACTGGAAGCCTACCAGTATATCTCGATTGCCCTGGCCAGGGACTACTCGTGTAATGGCTCTCCTAGACACAGCGCGATGTCAACCCCCAATACCGGGAGAGACGAATCCTGTCTAACCGTCACTGCCTCCAAGTGCTTCGGGACTGTACCCAACTACTACCTGTTTGCACGACTCCTTTGAGCCGTGGTAGGGTAGTAATCAAAGTACAGTGGGAACACACTCGAGGCGAAGTGACAGTGTCAAGTCAGCGGACTAAGCTGTACTCATGTCACCTGGGAACTGATAACTGACGATAGGTATAATACCAACCGGTCAGTTCCCGACGAGTCATGTCCAGTGTACTCGTAACCTAACGAGCACCCGTATACTATCTCCAGTACGACGTACTGATGGCTGTGGGACAGACCATCTCCCACACTGGGATGAGAAGCGCATACGCTAGTATACTCCGGAGTATCGATGCCATGTCTCGATAGTCCTGCGACTAGGGACCTGTATAAGGATGTGCTTATAGATTACCCAGCCCCCACTAGTGTGACTGCCATCACAACGCTGGTAATCAAGCAAAGATCCTAAGGGCTCCACTAATGTGTATAGGTGATATACTAAAATAAACACATGTACACATTGAAGTAGAAACAAACCAAGTAGCAAACTACTATATTGAGCAAGATTGTTTATATAAGGTGAATATCCCAAGCTTCCATTAAGTAATATACAAACTAGTATGATACAGTAATGGCCTCTAGGGCATATACACTAACAATCTCCCACTTGCACTAAGGCCAGGTACTGGCGTATCGAAGACCTATCATCTCGATCAGCCGCTCGAACTGAGTCTGGGGCAAGGCCTTGGTGAATGGATCTGCAGTGTTTTCTTCTGAAGCGACCCTCCGAACCTCGATCTCCTGGCGATCCACGATCTCCCTGATCAGGTGATACCGCCTCAAGATGTGTCTGGATTTCTGATGGGACCTGGGTTCCTTCGCTAAATCTATAGCCCCGTTGTTGTCGCAATACAGAGGTATTGGATCAACAATGGACGGAACCACCTGAAGTTCTTTCAAGAACTTCCTCATCCAGACAGCTTCTTTTGCGGCATCAGATGCAGCGATGTATTCCGCTTCCATCGTCGAGTCTGCAACGGTTTCCTGTTTGGAACTCTTCCAACACGCCGCCCCTCCATTGAGGGTAAAGACAAAGACCGACATGGACTTGGAATCATCCTTGTCACTCTGGAAGCTGGAGTCAGCAAATGCCTCGATCTGGAGGTCTTTTCCGCCATACACCAAGAACATCTCCTTAGTCCTTCTCAGGTACTTGAGAATGCTCTTTACCGCTATCCAGTGTTTCTCCCCGGGGTTTGACTGATACCGGCTTACCACACTCAGTGCATAAGCTACATCCGGTCTGGTACACAACATCGCATACATTATAGAGCCTACCGCAGAAGCGTAGGGTATAATAGACATGCGATCCCTCTCCAAATCAGTCTTGGGAGATATCTCTTTAGAGAGGGTGATCCCGTGACAAGCCGGTAGGTTACCGCGCTTGGAATCTTCCATACTGAATCTTTTCAGTATGGTGTCGATGTACCTGGACTGTGAAAGTCCTAATATCCTCTTGGATCTATCACGATGGATCCGGATCCCCAGGATGTATGAGGCATCACCCAGGTCTTTCATGGAGAACCTGTGTGACAAGAACCCCTTGACAGATTGTAGCATAGGAATGTCATTTCCTATTAAGAGAATGTCATCCACGTATAAAACGAGGAATACTACAGTTCTCGCTACAAATCTACTATAGATGCATGGTTCATCTGGATTTTTGATAAAGCCAAATTCCTTGACCGTCTCATCAAAACAGATGTTCCAACTCCGCGATGCCTGCTTTAGTCCATAGATGGACTTAAGCAACTTGCACACCTTTCCGCTGCTCCCACTCTGAATGAAACCCTCTGGCTGGTCCATATAGACACACTCCTCTAAATTTCTATTTAGAAAAGCGGTTTTTACGTCCATCTGCCAAATCTCATAATCGTGGAAGGCAGCAATGGCAAGAAGGATCCGAATGGATTTCAGCATAGCCACTGGAGAAAAGGTTTCGTCATAGTCCATACCAGGTCTTTGACGAAAACCCTTTGCAACAAGTCTAGCTTTATAGGTCTCAACCTGTCCATCTACACCAATCTTCCTTTTAAAGATCCACTTGCATCCTACGGGTTTTACCCCGTCTGGAGAAATGTCCAACGTCCATACTTTGTTGGTGTACATGGACTCCATTTCGGTCCGCATTGCATCCAGCCATTTTACCGAGTCAACGCTCTGAACGGCCTGCTGGAAGCTAGTAGGCTCATCATAATCTATGATGCAATCCTCTCTATCCCCGTGTTACGCCACGGCAGCGCCCCGGCCGTCTTACCGAGGCCAAAATGCGGAATCAAAAATTTTCCTTACTTGGAAACTGGCGCTACCGCGGACAATAAAACCCGGATCGTTAACCATTAACCTATACTTGCTAACAAGAGATGGGAAGAGAAGTATACCGAGTGATCCGAGTCCTCCGGTCTTCTCGTCATCGTCCCGATCTCCCGCGGAAAGTCTTGTCTCCATATCGTCGCCTCCTCGCCGGAAGGGCACCACATCGCCTGCGTCTTTTACGGGCTCCCGCCTCAATACCGAGGCAACTCGGGCATGAAGCTGGCAAGTCGACGTGCCCAAGATGTGCTGTATAATGTAGTGTAGATGATATTTGTCTCTTTGGGGTTATGTCGCCTTGATGGAGGAATCAACAAGATATGAACTTGGGGATTTTTGGTAGCAATGAAAATAAGATGGATGATTAATTTCCCACACCAAATGAACCTCTCTTTTTTTTTCCACTCCTCAAAATTGTGGCCGGCCTCTTCATATATGAATGGTGGAGGAAAGAATGTGTAGCATGAAGGGAGGTGATGGTAGGAGAAGAGAAGAGGTGACCACACCATAAAGCAAAGAAACATCAACCATGCTTATCACTCCATACCCTTTCAAATCTCATTAATGCAAAAATCATCATGAAAAAGCAAGGAGGCTTATCCTATCATAATGAATACATTTGTAAGAAACTCCCTCCACAAATGTTATTTGCACAATTGCAAATAACCCCCCTCCATCAGAAAAGTCCGGCCGGGAAAGAACAAAGGAAAACCGGCCGGAATGGAATGCAAACTGGCAACCTCAGAAAACTGGTCCCGTAATAAATTACAGGAAAACCCCGATACTGTGCATACACACCCGCATCTGTATTCCGTCCGGATACAAATGCAATGAGACAAAATCTACACTGTACTAAACTAGGACCGGCTTGAACCAAAGCCGGCTAGTAAAATCCGTTCGATCCTGATCCGTGCAATACCGCACGTATCAGATCGAACCCTGCCATATAACTATACGGCCACAAGTACAAAACTGTCCGATCCTGATCCGTGCACTACCGCACGTATCTGATCGGACCCTGCCATATCTCCATACGGCCTCTACAGCGTTTCGCCCGAAAGCTTGAGTAACTGAAAGTGTGGTGGACTCTAAAGACTCGTCAATACTATGGCTGTGGATTTAACCACTAGCACGTCAGAGGTATTAGCCAATACGTGACGGGCCACCAGCTATTGACCAAAAGGGACGTCAATGAGCGAACTCATCCGGACACCCTACTGAGCCTGACAGTGACAATATCCGTACAGTCCGGTCCGTTCGTCTATGAGCATCGCATGTCGGGCCTAGGAGGTTGGTAAAAGTCAGACCCCCAAAAGCGGTACAAGTCGTGTCGGAGTGTAGCCCAGAACGCCCTGAGATACTACTGGAATACCTACCAGTAAATCTCCTGCCTCGGCCGAGGGCTTTGCGTAATGGCTCTCCTAGACACAGCGCGACCTCACCCCCAATACCGGGAGAGACGAACCCCTGAAGATCCGCTCACTGCCTCCATGTGGCTCGGGACTGTACCCAACTAAAACCTGTTTGCACGACTCCTTTGAGCCGTGGTAGGGTAGTAATCAAAGCACGGTTGGAACTCACACGAGACAAATGACGATCTCAGGTCGATGAACTAACCTGTACACATGTCACCAGGGAACTGCTATCTGACATCTGGTATAAGACCAACTAGCAGGTTCCCGGCGAGTCCTGTCCGGTGTACTCATAACCCAATGAGCACCTGTATACATCTTAGGTGAACCAACTGACACCAGTGGCTTGTGAGACCGGCCACCGCCCCTCGTCGGGGTCTCGACTGTATACACTAGTCTACAAATGGAGTATCGATGCCCTGTCTCGAAACTCCTACGACTAGGGACCTTTTAAGGATGTGCTTATAGACTACCAGCTCCCACATATATGATCGCCATCATACTACTGGTAGTCAAGCAAGAATCCTAGGGGCTCTATCAACGTGTAATAGCGACATGTCAGGTCACCTAAAGCAGTACACGATGATAAAGATAAACCAGATAGCATACTATCATCTCGAGTAAGACTGTCCTAGAGGGATAGGTCCTCCCTCAATTATTGCAATCACGTGCCTGTGATCCAATAATTGACTCTGAGGGCACTATCTCCAACAATCTCCCACTTGCACTCAAGGCTAATTATTGCGATGTCGCATACTCACAGCCCGTGTGATACCGAACACCCAACTCCTCTACTAGTCAGTCTCACAAAACTCGTTTGCGAAACTATTGGGTTCGAGGAATAGCCTCAGTGAGTGGATCTGTAGAGAAGTTTCTTTCTATGTCTCTCTATATCTCAAGTTCGCGGAGAAAACCATCTCCCGAAATGAGCAATACCTGTCTTGGAACGTCTGGATGTTTGATGGGACCTAGTTCATAAATGAACTCCAAATCCAGACTTCTTAGACTGTACCGTCAACTGAACTTAATCAGTATCCTGCGCCATACCTTTCCCTCAGTATCTACCTGGACCACATGTCCAATATACTGCACCCCGTCAGAGGGAAAACTATAACTCTGACAGCCACTCTGCCATCCATGTCACCTTGGAAGCCTGGAGTGATAACCGTCTCCTAAAAGAGGCTGTCGTTATCACATCCCTAGAACATGCACTTATGTCCTAAAACTGCTTCCGATTGTTTCTCCAGGATTGGATTAATATCAACTTATTGCATCTACTGCAAGAACAACATCTGGTTTGGTACTTGACATCTCATGATTGACTCAATTGCCTAAGCAAGTGATCTGTCAATCATGCGTATCCCTCTCCCCTTTAGTCTGTAAGACACCTTTATAGAGGGTGACTCCATCACCTGCAGGTACACTACCATGACAGGAGTCGTCCATTCTAAATACTCATAGAATGCTGTCAAGGTACCCAGATTAGTAAACCACCCAAATCTGGATCTAAAACCATAGATCTAGTAACCAGAATGTCTGATATAATATCCAAGTCCTGTATGGAGAAACCACTGTGTGACAACCAAAGTATAACCGATCGTAGTATAGGAGTTTCCTTTCCTACTCTGTGTATGTCATCCAAAACCAGGACATCACACCCTACTACCTTCTTAACAGATCCATCCCCTATTCTGATGACGTCAAAACCTATGACTGTCACATCAGAAATAGATGATCTATCTCCGCTATATCTACTTTAGTCTATAAATAGACATAAGCCTGATGTCCACCAATGCTTCCGCTGCTCCCACTGACTACGAAAACCCTCTGCCAGAGTCATATAGACGTGCACTTCTAAAGCTAGTTCAGAACGACGCTATACTCATCCTCCTGCCGGATCTCGCAGCCTGGAACAACAGCAATGGCAAGTGTGGGTAGACAAGAACTTCCCTGTCACCGTCCTTGAGGCTACCGGAGTACCTCTCGGGTGCCTGAAGTTACCCACCTTATCTGCCGAGTGGCCAATGGAATGTCAAATCAGATTGAATCTTTAGGTTCCTTATCAAATCTTCAGTAATCGTTTGCGGTTCTGGAATCACATCCAGTTCTACCATACTCCCACTACTGTTTTTGAAAAAATCCATTTTTAATAAAACTGTGGCGAGTCTAGAACAATATTTCTATTGATCTGCCAGATGGTAGAAAGTCAACCCTCGTCATAGCCTGGGTCAACTCACAAACAGCCATTACAGAAACGTGCCTTGAGTTGTCCAGTGTCTGGTTTTAATCATAAGCCGGACAACTCCCCGTACCTTAACAACGTTAAGATATGAACTGTTCTACATCCAATATAGAACCAGAGGCACTGATTTAATTGAACCAGATTCAAATCATGCAGCTGTCTCCAGTGCATGTCAACTAAATGGAAGGAGGCCGATCAGCGTTACTCAACTTAGGAATGCTTCCAATTATGAGTAACCTGAAAGAGAAGCAATTTCTCTTTATCATTACTATCAACTGTATACCATACACAAGTATCTACATCTTCGATCACTTTGAAGAATCCCGATACTTGCTACACCTGGTTCTCTACTCTATTCAAATACCTATAACTCCTCAAAACTTAGACCCTGTGTTTCTACGAAACACATGTCTAAGAACTAGAGAAGTTAAAAGTAAACAGAATATAGTATGAGGACCAACCCCTCTGTCCTAATGGACACTGGACAACATACAATACTCTGTATAAGTCCACTGAGTCTAACAACTCTTTCACTGTGTGTCGTAGGTTGAAAACTGTACTTATGGTTAACAAGAATTACACCGCTGTTTAATGCTCCTTACCTAACCATCCACTGATATAGGTAAATGTCATCGACATAATATCAAAAGGTATATCTCACTCTATGAAAATAGACGTACAGATATATCAATTTGAAATTGGTGCACAACAACGGATATTCAAAACCAAATATTTGCCGACCGGCAAACAGCCCAGATGATCTCCTCAAATATCACCGATTACAACGAATCCCGATATAATGAGGATGATTACCCTATTCCCAATAACTTACTCCCACTCATCATCTGTAAAACCATACAGATATGAGAATCAAACCTGGTAAATACATACCCTGGAGCAAGTGTCCAATCGGGAAATCAGTTTTCTTTTAACATTACACAGTGAAACTGAAACATTGAAATGTTTCGGTGGGGTATCCTGGTATTCCTAGTAATGCCTCTACCATTTTCCAGATTCACAACTGTAACCGTATATCTCTTTGCCATCTGTCCAAATCCCTTTATATGTCTTTAGTCATTACCGTCTGCACACCCCCTTAGGCCAAATGGTTTTCTTCCTTCCCTACCGTTCGGCACCAGCCTATGGTTTGGAAGAAGACTATCCAATAAGCATAAAAGGTGTATTGTCCTAATCCTAGGAGCACTCGCAAAACGAGAGAAGGTGAAGATAAAAGACAACCGAATAAACCTTATTCCTATTTCTCCTGAACCAGAATCCATCCCCGAACTGGAACAAGTTCCTTTCGAGTTCGTATATAACCATACGATGGAGTATCCAATAAACTGTGGATCTTCGTAGTGATATGGAGTGTCCTGGAGAAATACAAAGGTGATTTAGGATTGGCGAAGAAATACTTGGTTTGGTCGTGAATAGCAGTCGCAATTTACTTTTCCCTCTTACTAATCCCTTGCTTTGTCTTAACTTAATACCTTCTGTACACCATCGTTATGCTAATTGGTTTTCTTCATTCCCTACCGGTCGGCACCAGCCTAAGGTTTGGAATAAGACTATCCAATTTGCGTAATAGGTGTACTATCTCCTAAACCAAGGAGTACTCGCAATGAGAGAAGGTGAAAAGAAAAGACAACTGAATAATCCTATTCGTTTTCTCCAGAACCAGAAACAATCCTCGAAGTCCTTCGAGTTCGTATCTAACCATACGATGGTTTTGTCCAATGGAAGTGGACGTTCGCAGTACTGCGGGGTGTCCTGGAGAAAAGGGTAAAAGTAGGAGTGGCAATGAGGTCTGCAACTCTGACAATCCAAAAGCCAGTGTTAAGAAGGTTCGGTCAACTTGGTCACTGAGTCATAGTCTTAGGGTCGGGTCAATGGTCGCTGCCAGAGAGAGAGAAAAGAAACACTCAGCGTGCACTCTAACCTAGATCAGAATGGTTACCAATTTATCTAATCAGGAAACCTCCCACTGTACCTCAAATTCTCCTCCAAACCTGAAAGAAGTATTAGTCGGGGTCACCCGAGGAGTAAACTAACTCATCAGCGGGAATCGGGATCCAACTATCATTGCATGATAACTTGACGGAATCCACTCAAGTCACCACACTCCAGAAGGTATGCGCATGCCTGGCAAGTTTCAGTTCTTTTGAAACTCCCGATGTGTGTTTTTACCCCAAGCGGTTTATGACCTTGACTAGGTCAACAAACCATAAACCGCCAGTCAAGTTCAACCCGTCATTATTCTGGATTGCATCAAACCCACCCGTACGTGCCCTTGACTAGGTCAACAAGGCCACACGACTGTCTTAACCAATCCCACTTATGCAACAAACAAATACCACTTAGCTACCGAACACTACGTCTTGACTGGGTCAACAAACGCAGCACGAATACCAAATAATACCTGTAGGAAATGACGGAGGGCTACGGCTGGTTTTTGGCGAAAAACCTTTAACGTAATGAACTTGATATCATTGAAGGAACTGCATAGCCTTTTATAAAAATATAGTGACGAAAACCTTTGCTAAAGAGGTCACTCCCGGTGAAGGGATCTCGGCTCTTTCCCCGTAGAATGAGGTGCAAGATATTCCAACTGAATACCACGATGCAAAGCAAAAGTAATCGGCTATAGTGAAGTTAATGCCCTGACGCAAACTTCTGTCCAAGGGGTCACTCCCGGTGAAGGGATCTCGGGCCTTGCCTCGTCGACTGAGGAGCAGGATATTCCAAATGAATACCACGATGCAAAACAAAAGTGAACGTCCTTGCAATAACAGCTTTTTTGAAAAATGTTCCAACAACATCAGAATAGGTTTGTTTATCTTGCATTGATCCGAATCAACGCAGTCCCATCAAATGATCACACCACAAAGAACGAAAATATACTGATGTACATATATGCCATCCGCATTCGCCACTGGGTCCCGTCATCACCCGTTAGGTTACTTAACTAACGACAGAGCGGGGACTGGACTAGCGCGGATGCAAAACATATACAACATCTACTAATATATATACCAATATATTATATTCGCTCAAGGCGTGATAAGAATGCAACATCACAGAAATGAACAGCATCACAGAACAATACAGATATCTGGGATCCCCGGTTTTCACAGAGCCGCTGCTGAAACCCGACGTTCCCCTGTTCGTGTGGATAGCCTGTGCAATGAAATCCTAGACCCCTACGGGCGCGGCAAGTCACCCGCCAAAACCTGAAGCGAGACAGCCCCCTTCAGCACCGTGAATGGACCACCCAGCACTTCATGGAATCCGGTAACTTGGGCACCCCTCCTGGGTCAACCTGTACCCCCTACGAGTGCGGTGAATAGCCCGCCAATCCTAGAGTGAAGCCCCCTCCGTCTCAATGCCATGAGATGCGGGCCCGTTGCCCTCTAGAACCCGGCTATCCGTGCACCCCTCCGCGGGGTAATCCTAGTACAGAAAGTAAAATATACATACAACGGGTACATCGACCGCAACCAGGTCGTGCCCCAAAAGAATAATACAAACAGGCAGTGACGGCAGTCCACATGTCGGACGCTCGCCCCGCAATATCAAATGTACATAATACAACAAAATTGTACTAGCATTGCATCCAGGCTATCCCCCACGACCGATCCGCAACAACACAGCATAAACATAGAACATCAACGTGAAAGTCATGTTCGCAAATCCGTCTAACCGGGCTATAGCAGTTAGACGGGATTTACCGATCAAGTGACATTCACGGTCGCGGATATAATGTAAATACTGTGAAATAATGTGTTTAAAATATCCGATCGATCAAAAATTAACAAGTGGGCCCCAAAGCAATACTGTAGCACTCACAGAAATTCTGGGCCCAATATTAATATTCCAAAAGCCCTATATTCAGCCCAGAAAGCAACTGAAGAAAAACGACCAAGTGACCTGACCATAGTGCGGCGGAACCGCGGCCCAAAGGGGGTTTTGGCCGCGGTTCCGCGCTCCAACTAAAGAATCACTCTGTCGAATTTCTACAGTAGCCTTATATTTTCCAGTACATCATTTTTCTGCAACCTGAAAAATTTTTTGAGCAAGAAAAAAATCAACAGAAAACTGATGTAAAGAAAACGCGTATTTTTGGAATTTTGGTCGATCAGGAATGCAAAACACATTAGAACAAGCTAGACAAGGTTAATGGCGTAGCTCTGATACCATGTTGCGCCACGTCAGCGCCCCGGCCGTCTTACCGAGGCCAAAATGCGGAATCAAAAATTTTTCTTACTTGGAAACTGGCGCTACCGTGGACAATAAAACCCGGATCGTTAACCATTAACCTATACTAGCTAACAAGAGATGGGAAGAGAAGTATACCGAGTGATCCGAGTCCTCCGGTCTTCTCGTCATCGTCCCGATCTCCCGCGGAAAGTCTTGTCTCCATATCGTCGCCTCCTCGCCGGAAGGGCACCACATCGCCTGTGTCTTTTACGGGCTCCCGCCTCAATACCGAGGCAACTCGGGCATGAAGCTGGCAAGTCGACGTGCCCAAGATGTGCTGTATAATGTAGTGTAGATGATATTTGTCTCTTTGGGGTTATGTCGCCTTGATGGAGGAATCAACAAGATATGAACTTGGGGATTTTTGGTAGCAATGAAAATGAGATGGATGATTAATTTCCCACACCAAATGAACCTCTTTTTTTTTTTTCCACTCCTCAAAATTGTGGCCGGCCTCTTCATATATGAATGGTGGAGGAAAGAATGTGTAGCATGAAGGGAGGTGATGGTAGGAGAAGAGAAGAGGTGACCACACCATAAAGCAAAGAAACATCAACCATGCTTATCACTCCATACCCTTTCAAATCTCATTAATGCAAAAATCATCATGAAAAAGCAAGGAGGCTTATCCTATCATAATGAATACATTTGTAAGAAACCCCCTCCACAAATGTTATTTGCACAATTGCAAATAACCCCCCTCCATCGGAAAAGTCCGGCCGGGAAAGAACAAAGGAAAACCGGCCGGAATGGAATACAAACTGGCAACCTCAGAAAACTGGTCCCGTAATAAATTACAGGAAAACCCCGATACTGTGCATACACACCCGCATCTGTATTCCGTCCGGATACAAATGCAATGAGACAAAATCTACACTGTACTAAACTAGGACCGGCTTGAACCAAAGCCGGCTAGTAAAATCCGTTCGATCCTGATCCGTGCAATACCGCACGTATCAGATCGAACCCTGCCATATAACTATACGGCCACAAGTACAAAACTGTCCGATCCTGATCCGTGCACTACCGCACGTATCTGATCGGACCCTGCCATATCTCCATACGGCCTCTACAGCGTTTCGCCCCTAAGCTTGAGTAACTGAAAGTGTGGTGGACTCTAAAGACTCGTCAATACTATGGCTGTGGATTTAACCACTAGCACGTCAGAGGTATTAGCCAATACGTGACGGGCCACCAGCTATTGACCAAAAGGGACGTCAATGAGCGAACTCATCCTGACACCCTACTGAGCCTGACAGTGACAATATTCGTACAGTCCGGTCCGTTCGTCTATGAGCATCGCATGTCGGGCCTAGGAGGTTGGTAAAAGTCAGACCCCCAAAAGCGGTACAAGTCGTGTCGGAGTGTAGCCCAGAACGCTCTGAAATACTACTGGAATACCTACCAGTAAATCTCCTGCCTCGGCCGAGGGCTTTGCGTAATGGCTCTCCTAGACACAGCGCGACCTCACCCCCAATACCGGGAGAGACGAACCCCTGAAGATCCGCTCACTGCCTCCATGTGGCTCGGGACTGTACCCAACTAAAACCTGTTTGCACGACTCCTTTGAGCCGTGGTAGGGTAGTAATCAAAGCACAGTTGGAACTCACACGAGACAAATGACGATCTCAGGTCGATGAACTAACCTGTACACATGTCACCAGGGAACTGCTATCTGACATCTGGTATAAGACCAACTAGCAGGTTCCCGGCGAGTCCTGTCCGGTGTACTCATAACCCAATGAGCACCTGTATACATCTTAGGTGAACCAACTGACACCAGTGGCTTGTGAGACCGGCCACCGCCCCTCGTCGGGGTCTCGACTGTATACACTAGTCTACAAATGGAGTATCGATGCCCTGTCTCGAAACTCCTACGACTAGGGACCTTTTAAGGATATGCTTATAGACTACCAGCTCCCGCGTATATGATCGCCATCATACTGCTGGTAGTCAAGCAAGAATCCTAGGGGCTCTATCAACGTGTAATAGCGACATGTCAGGTCACCTAAAGCAGTACACGATGATAAAGATAAACCAGATAGCATACTATCATCTCGAGTAAGACTGTCCTACCGGGATAGGTCCTCCCTCAATCATTGCAATCACGTGCCTGTGATCCAATAATTGACTCTGAGGGCACTATCTCCAACACCTCGTCTATGAGAAAACCGTAGTATCTCTCGGGCAGATGAGACTGCCTACTACTCCTGCGGAGCGGCGTAGGAATGTCCTGTTCTTTTGAACCCTCTGGTTCCACTAAGCTTTCAGTAATAGTCTGTGGTTCTGGAATTTCTTCCAGTTCTACTGTGCTCCCACTTATCTGGTTTTCCAAAAACTCAGTTTCCAAGAAGTAGGCATAACGAGAAACAAAAACCTTTTGTTCCTCTTCGCAGTAGAAGAAATATCCCTTGAAGTTCTTTGGATATCCCACGAACTTGCACTGTACTGAGCGTGCCTCGAGTTTGTCCGCATGCTGCTTTTTAACAAAAGCTGGACATCCCCATGTCTTAATGTGCTTAAGATAGGGTCTCTTCCCACACCACATCTCATATGGTGTAGTAGGCACAGTCTTAGTAGGAACTCGGTTCAAAAGGTATGCAGCTGATTCTAGCGCATACCCCCAGAATGATCGCGGTAACTCAGCGTTACTCATCATGGACCGTACCATATCCAATAGGGTTCGGTTCCGTCTCTCCGATACACCGTTATGTTGCGGAGTGTATGGAGGAGTAAGCTGAGAGAGAATTCCATTCTCTTTTAAATAATCCAGGAACTCGGCACTTAAGTATTCTCCACCTCGATCCGATCTTAAAATCTTGATACTTTTGCCGGTTTGTTTTTCTACTTCATTCTTATATTCCTGGAACTTTCCAAAGGCTTCGGACTTATGTTTCATTAAGAAGACATAACCGTACCTTGAAAAGTCATCCGTAAAAGTAATGAAGTAAGAATAACCGCTTCGCGCGTGTGTAGATATTGGACCGCACACGTCGCTGTGTACGAGTCCCAAGAGCTCGCTCGCTCTTACTCCGTGTCCAGTGAACGGAGTCTTTGTCATCTTTCCTTTGAGACAGGATTGACAAGTGGCATACGATTGATATTCGAACGGATTCAAATATCCTTCTGTATGTAACTTCGTCAACCTTCTCTCATTGATGTGACCCAGTCTACAATGCCATAAGAAAGTATGATTTATTTCCGGAGACTTTCTTTTGTGTGTATTCTGGACATTGAAAATCTATGGTTGGTTTAATACGTATATACCATTGCTCAATGTACCTGACCCAATCAGAACTTGATTAAGGTGAATGTTTACAACATTGCTTACAAACGCAAATTCATAACCTTCTTTAGAAACCAAAGATACAGAAATGATATTACAAGTTGCGTTGGGTACAAAAAAGCAATTACGCAAAACCAAAACATGTCCATCTGACATTCCCAGGTGATAGTCCCCCACGGCTTTAGCATCCATGCTCGCTCCGTTTGCAACTCTGAGGGTCATGTCGCCTGCCTTCAAAACCCTATGGTTTCTCAACGCCTGCAAAGAATTACAGATATGAGATCCTGATCCGGTATCCAATACCCAGGAAGTAGAGTTTATTGAAAGACAGTTTTCAATAACATACACACCTGAAGCTGAAGCCGCAACCTACTTCAGTTCCTATGTCCTGGCCTTTCAAGCCGTACAATCTTTCTTCCAGTGTCCACTCTTATGACAATAGAAGCATTCTTCTTTACCCACAAGCTTCCTCAGTATCATTGTTGCCTTTGCCTTTCCCTTCGTATCCACTTTACTAACACCGCCCCTTGGTTTGGCGGGGGCTTTCCTCTTCTTTCCCTTGGCTTTTGCCTTGGACCTAGAAGAAGAAGATCCTCCTACAAACAAAGTGGATGTTTCCCTACCTTTCTGTAGGGTGCCCTCTGCGCTCCTCAGCATATTGAGGAGTTCTGAAAGTTCAACTTCTTTTTCTTGTAAGTTGAAGTTCAGTATAAACTGGGCGTAAGTGGAAGGAAGGGACTGGAGAATCAAGTCCGTATAGATCTCATTCTCTAACGTGGTCCCAAGTTCCGCGAGCTCCTCAATGAAGCCAATCATCTTAAGTACGTGTTCCGCTACCGATGATCCGATGGCCAACCTTGCCGAAAATAACTTCTTCGACACTTCGTATCTTGCGATACGAGACTGCTCTCCATACAGTTCTTTTGTATGGAGAAATATGGATTCAAGGTCCATATTCTCGTGCCTCCTCTGATGTTCGTTGTCCATAGAGGCAAGTACGAGGCACTTGGCCTTCGCGCTATCAATCTCCCAAGTCTTACGGATTTCCTTATCCGCGACGCTGGAGGTGGGACCTGGGACGGGGGGAGCTTTGGTGGTAAGAAGATACCCCAGCTTGTCGTAAGTGATTCCCATTTTGACATTCCTGAGCCAATCTTTGTAGTTTGGCCCTGTCGGTACGTTTTTATCTAGAAGTAACTTAAGTCCAGTCATGTCGATTGGTCGCTGAAATTAGGAGAGAGAGAAGAAACACTCAGCACGATGCTCTTGCAAGTTTAGAATGGTTTTTAGTTTTTCTAAACAGGATGGCTCCCACTGTCTCTCGAATCCCTCCTCAAACCATAAAGGAAGAATTAGTCGGGATCAATCCCACCGCACAATACTTGCTTAACCGTTCAGCCAGGCCAGTGTCGGTACTTCGAGGGAGGTTTTCCAACGCTTTCGCGAAGTTCCTTAATTTAAGAACCTCTTTTCCCTGGGGGCGTAGCCCCGCTAACACCTTTCTAGACACCTACTAGGTTTATAGCATTGATCGTTTAGTGAAAAATTTCCCGAGGAGTAGCATATACTCACAGTAGGATCGGGATCCAAATATCACTGCGTGACGAAACTGAAGGAATCCTACCAGAATCATCACACTCCAAATGGTATGCAAATCTAGCAAGTTTCAGTACTTATGAAACTCCCGATGTGGATTTTTTCCCCATGCTCTTATGACCTTGACTTTAGCCAACAAATCATAAATCACATGTCAAGTTCTACCCGTCGTTTTCCAGGTTAATTTGAATCCACCCGTACCTACCCTTGACTTTGGCCAACAAGGCAGTACGACTGTTCCAAATCAACGCATCTATCTATGCTGCACATGAATACCCAATAGCTACCAATCACTATGCCTTGACTTTGGCCAACAAACATAGCTTGAATACTATTGACTATTCATGTGAAACGACGGAGGGCTACGAATGGTTTTGGCGAAACCGTGAACGTAGTGAACTTGATATAATCGATGGAACAAGATAGCTTTTAAAAAGGAGTGGCTCAAGCTCCGCATTTAAAAGTTAGTTTTGAAAAGAACCGAGTGGTTTTTCGAAAGTGTTCCAACGACTTTTGCTTGGTTTATTATCTTGCATTAGTTCTTTTAATGCGTGATATTCTTGCATTAGTTCTTTTAATGCGTCCTATCATTTAATCCTACCATTGCAGAAAACAACCAAAATATGACGTACGCTTATGCCATTCGCATTCGCCACGGGGCCCCGTCATCACCCGTTAGGTTACTTAACTAACGACAGAGCGGGGGCTGGGCTAGCGCGGCTGTAAAACATTAGCAACGCCTAAATAGTTATAAATATATAGCAATGATAGACATTACGGATCATAGATGAATACATTGGATATACTAGGAATCCGCAATTCGTTCGAGCCTGCAACGAAAAGCGGATTACACGGTCGCGGTGAATAGCCAAAACCCCACCTAAGACCCCCTACGGGTGCGGCAAACTACCCGCCAAGTACCCGAAGTGGAGAAACCTCCCTCAACGCAGTGAGTAGGCCACTCGGCACTTCGAGATACCCGGTAGTTTGTGCACCCCCTCCATGGGTCTATCCTAGGAGCAAAAACAGTAAAAAGAATTATACAATGACAGCTACAACCCCGACCCGGTTGTGCGGCCATACAAATAATATTACATCAATTTACATATTACATGAATGAAAGAAAAAGAAACACTCATCTCACATCCACCCCGGCTATTCACCCGCGACAGTCCAACGCATTCATATACACATACCATCATCAAACATAGATCACAGATTTGTATAACCCCGACTAATCGACAGATAGCGATTAGCCGACGTTCAATACATACAAACATCACAGGTATAACAGATTAGTCAAAGTATAGTGAAGTTCGATCAAAAATACGGATTTATAGGCCCCCAAAAACAAATTTCTTTTCTGGAAAACCTGGGCGCAAATAAACCATCATAAAAATCCTAAAACCCTACCAGAAGAACACTGCACCAAACCCGGTCGTGAGAGGAGCCAAAACGGCGGCGGTTCCGCGGCAAATGTATACTCATTGCCGCGAAACCGCGGCGGTTTGATGGATTCAGGCAACCGTTTTTGGTGGGTGTCTTCACAAAACCCTGAGCCGATTTTTGGAGTAAAACTTTTTATCTTTGAGCACAAAAAATTTCAACAGAAAGTTAGGGTTTTTGATATTTAGGTTTTTGTGATTTTTCCGATCGAACTTCCATACACTTTACTACTTAGCTAGTTTAAGTTTAGTTAGGCTCTGATACCACTATAAGTCCACGTTGCCAACCCCGGTTCTTGCGGGGAAGTGGAAACGGTATAAAAAACAAATTTTTAGCGCATTAGGCAACATGGACTAACAAAAGTCGGGATCTTTTCTAAACTAAACTAGCTACCAAGCTAAAGAGAGTTAGCTACTCGGAAAAGATGTTATACCCAACTTGAACTCCTTCTTGAAACCTTTGTAGAGCTTGGATGGTGCTTTCCTCGTCGTCTTCTTCCGTCAAAGATGGATCCACCTGAGGGTTCAACCTTCGAGCTCTTTTCTCGAACTTTGAGAGAACTAGGATCTTTGGCTAGTTAGACCTCTAACCCTAGAGTGAGTAGAGAGTGGTTTTGGGGTGTTCTTATCTCAAGGAGAGAGTTTCTCAACACATGAGAGTGAGTCTCCTTGAACTAGAGGAGGAGGAAGAAGAAGAGAGGAGAGAGAAGTGTTATGATAGAATGAATAACTTTTTACAAGCATAACATGATATGAAATGAATTATCAAATTAATAATAATAATCTAAATGAAATAGTTGATGGATGGTTTGGAATGACAATTATCATTACACACATTAAATGGTTTTGCTAGAATCAAAGAGCGTCTTTGATATGTAATGATGATAGTCAAAGTTTCAACCATGGTCAACAAGTCAACCTTGGTCAAGAAGTCAACAAACCCAACCATGACACAATTTCATTTAATTAATATTATTAATTGATATATCATAAATTCATTAGGGTTTGGAAAAAGACGACTGTCAACTGTGCATACACACCCGTTCCGAAACCCTAATGAAAATTCTCTTCCTCCGCCTCAACCAACTGTGCATACACACCCGCATTCTTGTTCCGAGGAACAAGAACACAATGAGATAAAACTACCCCCAAAACATATACTAGTGTTGGAGATAGTGCCCTCAGAGTCAATTATTGGATCACAGGCACGTGATTGCAATGATTGAGGGAGGACCTATCCCGGTAGGACAGTCTTACTCGAGATGATAGTATGCTATCTGGTTTACCTTTATCATCGTGTACTGCTTTAGGTGACTTGACAGGTCGCTATTGCACGTTGATAGAGCCCCTAGGATTCTTGCTTGACTACCGGCAGTATGAGGGCGATCATATACGTGGGAGCTGGTAGTCTATAAGCACATCCTTAAAAGGTCCCTAGTCATGGGAGTTTCGAGATAGGGCATCGATTCTCCAGAGTAGACTAGTGTATACAGTCGAGACCCCGACGAGGGGCGGTGGCCGGTCTCACAAGCCACTGGTGTCAGTTGGTTCACCTAAGATGTATACAGGTGCTCATTGGGTTATGAGCACACCGGACAGGACTCGCCGGGAACATGCTAGTTGGTCTTATACCTGACGTCAGATAGCAGTTCCCTGGTGACATGTATACAGGTTAGTTCATCGACCTGAGGATCGTCATTTGTCTCGTGTGAGTTCCCACTGTGCTTTGATTACTACCCTACCACGGCTCAAAGGAGTCGTGCAAACAGGTTTTAGTTGGGTACAGTCCCGAGCCACATGGAGGCAGTGAGCGGATCTTCAGGGGTTCGTCTCTCCCGGTATTGGGGGTGAGGTCGCGCTGTGTCTAGGAGAGCCATTACATGAAGACCTTGGCCAAGGCAGGAGATTTACTGGTAGGTATTCCAGTAGTATCTCAGGGTGTTCTGGGCTACACTCCGACACGACTTGTACCGCTTTTGGGGGTCTGATTTTTACCAACCCCCTAGGCCCGCCATGCGATGCTCATAGACGAACGGACCGGACTGTACGGATATTGTCACTGACAGGCTCAGTTGGGTGTCGGGGTGAGCTTCCTCATCGACGTCCCTTTTTGGTCAATAGCTGGTGGCCCGTCATGTATTGGCTTATACCTCTGACGTGCTAGTGGTTAAATCCACAGCCATAGTATTGACGAGTCTTTAGAGTCCACCACACTTACAGTTACTCAAGCTTTCGGGCGAAACGCTGTAGAGGCCGTATGGAGATATGGCAGGGTCCGATCAGATACGTGCGGTATTGCACGGATCAGGATCGGACAGTTTTGTACTAGTGGCCGTATAGTTATATGGCAGGTTCAATCAGATACGTGCGGTATTGCACGGATCAGGATCGGACGGATATTACTAGCCGGCTTTGGCTTAAGCCGGTCCTAGTTTAGTACAGTGTAGATTTTGTCTTTTTGCATTTGTATCCGGACGGAATACAGATGCGGGTGTGTATGCACAGTATCGGGGTTTTCCTGTAATTTATTACGGGACCAGTTTTCTGGAGTTGCCAGCTTGCATTCCGTTCCGGCCGGTTTTCCTTTGTTCTTTCCCGGCCGGACTTTTCCGATGGAGGGTGTTATTTGCAAGTTTGCAAATAACACATGGTGGGGGGTTTTATTGCATAAGGTGTGACATGATAAGCATCTTTGCTTTTCATGCATTTATGTGATTAGATTAGATTTGATATGAAGTGAGGTTTGATTTGAGTTTTGTGATAATTATGTTTGGATGTGGTCACCCTCCTCCTTTTACTACACTCACCTCCCTTCATGCTTCATAATCTATCCTCCACCATTTCTAAATGAGAGAGATTATTATCATGGTTGAAAAAGGAAAGAGAGAAGATGAAAAGAGAAGAAAATGAGAGCTTCATCTTTGAGAGGAAGTAAAATGAGAGTGATTCATTTTGTGTATATCATTCTTCATCTCATTCCATTGCTAGAAAATTGAAAGCACCAATTTTCTATACACCATTCCTCCATCTATGGCAACCAACCCCAAAGTGAGACATACACTCTACACTATATTCCTACAGCAAATCTTGGACGCGTCGATTCGCCAGCTTCGCGTCCGAGTTGCCTCGGTATTGAGGTGGGAGCCCGTAAAAGATGCAGGCGACGTGGTGCCCTTCCGGCGAGGAGGCGACGACCGGAAATCCCGCGAGGAGATCGGAGTGGAGATGAAGACCGGAGGACTCGGATCAGTCGGTATATCTCTAACTCATTCTCTTGTTAGCTTAGACTAGTTTAATGGCACGATCCGGGGTTTAGTGCGCGGTGGTGCCGGTTTTGCTAAGTCCGCAAAAATTAAAGTTTATCACCGTTTCCGCGTTTGGCCGTCGGATTGACGGCCGGGGCGCCGCCGTGCACTTACAGTGGTATCAGAGCCTCGCCATTGACATAGTCTAGCTTTGTGTAATGTGTTTATCAGTTCCGATCGATCGAAATGTCCAAAAACCCGTATTTTGTCACGACAGTTTTCTGTTGAAATTTTTTGGTCTCTAAAAATTTTTCAGGTTGTAAATTATTGATGTACTGGAAAATCTAAGAACTCTGTAAAAATTTGACGAAGTAACTCCACAGTGGGAGCGCGGAAGCGCCGCGAAAACCCCCTTCCCCCCGCCCTTCCGCCGCACAATGTGGAGATCACTTCACCAATTTTTTACAGAGGCCTTCTGGGCTTAAAATATGGGTTTTGGAATATTAAAATTGGGCCCAGGTTTTCTGTGAGTGCTACAGTTTTGATTGGGGGCCCACTTGTTAATTTTTGGTCAATCGGAAAATTTTAAACACATTTTTCACAGTATTTACATTATATCTGCGACCGTGAATGTCACTCGATCGGTAAATCCGGTCTAACTGCTATAGCCCGGTTAGACGGATTTGCGAACGTGACTTTCACGTTGATGTTCTATGTTTATGCTGTGATGTTGCGGATCGGTCGTGGGGGATAGCCTGGATGCAATGCTAGTACAGTGTTGGTGTATTATGTACATTTGATATTGCGGGGCGAGCGTCCGACATGTGGACTGCCGTCACTGCCTGTTTGTATTATTCTTTTGGGGCACGACCTGGTTGCGGTCGATGTACCCGGTGTATGTATATTTTACATTTTGTACTAGGATTACCCCGCGGTGGGGTGCACGGATAGCCGGGTTCTAGAGGGCAACAAGCCCGCATCTCATGGCATTGAGACGGAGGGGGCTTCACTCTGGGATTGGCGGGCTATTCGCCGCACTCGTAGGGGGTACAGGTTGACCCAGGAGGGGTGCCCAAGTTGCCGGATTCCGTGGAGTGCTGGGTGGTCCATTCACGGAGCTGAAGGGGGCTGCCTCGCTTCAGGTTTTGGCGGGTGACTTACCGCGCCCGTAGGGGTCTAGGATTTCATTGCACAGGCTATCCACACGACCAGGGGAACGTCGGGTTTCAGTAGTGGCTCTGTGAAACCCGGGGATCCCAGATATCTGTATTGTTCTGTAATGCTGTACATTTCTGTGATGTTGCATTTCTTTTCACGCCTTGAGCGAAATATAATATATTGGTTTATATATTAGTAGATGTTGTATATGCTTTTCATCCGCGCTAGTCCAGTCCCCGCTCTGCCGTTAGTTAGCTAACCTAACGGGTGATGACGGGACCCAGTGGCGAATGCAGATGGCATATACGTACGTCAGTATATTTTCGTTCTTTGTGGTGTGATTAATTGATGGGACTGCATTGATTCGGATCAATGCAAGTTAAAAACAAACCCAATCTGATGTTGTTGGAACACTTTTCAAAAAAAGCTGTTATTGCAAGGACGTTCACTTTTGTTTTGCACCGCGGTATTCAGTTGGAATATCCTGCTCCTCAGTCGACGAGGCAAGGGCCGAGATCCCTTCACCGGGAGTGACCCCTTGGACAAAAGTTTGCGTCAGGGCATTGACTTCACTATAGCCGATTAATTTTTGCTTTGCATCGCGGTATTCATTTGGAATATCCTGCACCCCATTCTACGGGGAAAGAGCCGAGATCCCTTTACCGGGAGTGACCTCTTTAGCAACGGTTTTCGTCACTATATTTTAAAAAGCTATACGTTCCTTCGACGATATCAAGTTCTTTACGTTAAAGGTTTTCGCCAGAAACCATTCGTAGCCCTCCGTCATTTCAGACGGGTAGCACGTAGTATTCATGCTATGTTTGTTGACCTTCGTCAAGGCATAGTGTATGGTAGCTGCTTGTTACTTTTCTGTTGCATAGATAGATGCGTTGGTTTGGGACAGTCGTATAGCCTTGTTGACCTTCGTCAAGGGCTTGTACGGGTGGATTCAAATTAACCTGGATAATGACGGGTAGAACTTGACATGTGACTTATAATTTGTTGACCTTCGCCAAGGTCATAAGAGCATGGGGCAGAAATCACATCGGGAGTTTCAAAAGTACTGAAACTTGCCAGATATGCGCATACCTTCTGGAGTGTGATACCGTGAGCGGATTCCGTCACGTTATCATGCAATGATAGTTAGATCCCGATTCCCGCTGATGAGTTGGTTTACTCCTCGGGTGACCCCGACTAATTCTTCTTTCAGGTTTGGAGGAGAATTTGAGGTACAGTGGGAAGTTTCCTGATTAGAAAAAGTGATAACCATTCTGATCTAGGTTAGAGTGCACGCTGAGTATTTCTTTTCTCTCTCTCTCTCTGGCAGCGACCATTGACCTGACCCTAGACTATGACTCAGTGACCAAGTTGACCGAACCTAATTAACACTGGCTTTTGGATTGTCAGAGTTGCAGACCTCATTGCCACTCCTACTTTTACCCTTTTCTCCGGGACACCCCGTATTACTACGAACGTCCACTTCCATTGGACAAAACCATCGTATGGTTATATACGAACTCGAAGGAATTTATTCGAGGATGGTTTCCGGTTCTGGAGAAAACGGATAGGACTATTCAGTTGTCTTTTCTTTTCACCTTCTCTCAGGTTGCGAGTACTCCTTGGTTTAGGAGTAGTACACCTATTATGCAAATTAGATAGTCTTCTTCCCAACCATAGGCTGGTGCCGACCGGTAGGGAATGAAGAAAACCAGTTAGCCTAAACGGTGTACAGAAGGTATTAAGTTCAGACAAAGCAAGGGATTAGTAAGAGGGCAAAGTAAATTGCGACTGCTATTCACGACCAAACCAAGTATTTCTTCGCCAATCCTAAATCACCTTCGTATTTCTCCAGGACACTCCGTATCACTACGAAGATCCCATTTTATTGGATAATCCATCGTATGGTTATATACGAACTCGAAAGGAACTTGTTCCAGTTCGGGGATGGATCCTGGTTCAGGAGAAATAGGAATAAAGTACATTCAGGTGTCTTTTATCTTCACCTTCTCTCGCGATGCGAGTGCTCCTAGGATTAGGACAGTACACCCTTTATGCTTTTAGGGTAGTCTTCTTCCAAACCATAGGCTGGTGCCGAACGGTAGGGAAGGAAGAAAACCATTTGGCCTAAAGGGGTGTACAGAAGGTAATGACTAAAGACATATAAAGGGATTTGGAGAGGTGGCAAAGAATTATACGGTTATAGTTGTGAATCTGGATAATGGAAGAGGCATTACTAGGAATACCAGGAAACCCCAACGAAACATTTCAATGTTTCAGTTTCACTGTGTACGGTTAATGGAAAACTGATTTCCCGATTAGACACTTACTCCAGGGTATGTATTTACCAGGTATGATTCTCACATCTGTATGGTTTTACAGATGATGAGTGGGAGTAAGTTATTGGGAATTGGGTGATCATCCTCATTATATCGGGATTCGTTGTAATTGGTGATATTTGAGGATGCCACCTGGGTTGTTTGCCGGTCGGCAAATTTTTGGTTTTGAATATCCGCTGTTGTGCACCAATTTCAAATTGATATATCTGTACGTCTATTTTCATAGAGTGAGATATACCTTTTGATATTATGTCGATGACATTTACCTATATCAGTGGATGGTTAGGTAAGGAGCATTAAACAGCGGTGTAATTCTTCTTAACCATAAGTACAGTTTTCAACCTACGACGCACAGTGAAAGAGTTGTTAGACTCAGCGGACTTATACAGAGTATTGTATGTTGTCCAGTGTCCATTAGGACAGAGGAGTTGGTCCTCATACTATATTCTGTTTACTTTTAACTTCTCTAGTTCTTAGACTTATGTTTCGTTGAAACACAGGGTCTAAGTTTTGAGGAGTTATAGGTATTTGAATAGAGTAGAGAACCAGGTGTAGCAAGTATCGAGATTCTTCAAAGTGATCGAAGATGTAGATACTTGTGTATGGTATTCAGTTGATAGTAATGATAAAGAGAAATTGCTTCTTTTTCAGGTTACTCATAATTGGAAGCATTCCTAAGTTGAGTAACGCTGATCGGCCTCTCTCCAGTTAGTTGACATGCACTGGAGACAGCTGCATGATTTGAATCTGGTTAAATTAAATCAGTGCCTCTGGTTCTATATTGGATATAGAACAGTTCATATCTTAACGATGTTAAGGTACGGGGAGTTGTCCGGCTTATGATTAAAACCAGACTCTGGACAACTCAAGGCACGTTTCTGTAATGGCTGTTTGTGGGTTGACCCAGGCTATGACGAGGGTTAACTTTCTACCATCTGGCAGATCAATAGAAATATTGTTCTAGACTCGCCACAGTTTTATTAAAAATGGATTTTTTCAAAAACAGTAGTGGGAGTATGGTAGAACTGGAAGTGATTCCAGAACCGCAAACGATTACTGAAGATTTGATAAGGAACCTAAAGATTCAATCTATTTTGACATTCCATTGTCCACTCCGCAGATAAGGTGGGTAACTTCAGGCGCCCGAGAGGTACTCCGGTAGCCTCAAAGACGGTGACAGAGAAGTTCTTGTTTACCCACACTTGCCATTGTTGTTGTTCCAGGCTGCGAGACCCGGCAGGAGGATGAGGATAGCGTCGTTCTAAACTAGTTTTAGAAGTGCACGTCTATATGACTCTGGCAGAGGGTTGTCGTAATCAGTGGGAGCAGCGGAAGCATTGGTGCACATCAGGCTTATGTCTATTTATAGACTAAAGCAGATATAGCGGAGATAGATCATCCATTTCTGATGTGACAGTCATGGGTTGACGTCATCAGAATATGGGATGGATCTGTTGAGAAGGTAGTAGAAAGGAAACTCCTATACTACGATCGGTTATACTTTGGTCGTCACACAGTGGTTTCTCCACAAAGGACTTGGACATTATATCAAACATACTGGTTACTAGATCTATGGTTTTAGATCTAGATTTGGGTGGTTTCCCAATCAGGGTACTTTGACAGCATTCTAATAGTATTTAGAATGGACGACTCCTGGCACGGTAGTATACCTGCAGGTAATGGAGTCACCCTCTCTAAAGGTGTCTTATAGACTAAAGTAGAGAGGGATGTGCATGATTGGCAGATCACTTGCTTAGGCAATTGAGTCAATCATGAGATGTCAAGTACCACACCAGATGTTGTTCTTGCACTAGATGCAATAAGTTGATATTGATCCAATCCTGGAGGAACAGTCGGAAGCAGTTTTGGAACATAAGTGGCTGTTCTAGGGATATGATAACGACAGCCTCATTCGAGAGACAGTTATCATTCCAGGCTTCCAAGGTGACCTGGACGACAATGAGGTTGTCAGAGTTATAGTTATCCCTCTGACGAGGGACAGTATTTTGGACAGGTGGTCCGAGGCAATACTGAGGGTGGCATGGCGCAGGATACTGATTAAGTTCAGTTGACGATACAGTCTAAGAAGTTTGGATTTAGAGTTCATTTATGAGCTAGGTCCCATCAGACATCCAGACACTCTAAGACAGGTATTGCTCATTTCGGGAGATGGTTTTCTCCGCGAACTTGAGATATAGAGAGAGACATAGAAAGAAACATCAGAGCGGATCCACTCACTGAGGCTATTCCTCGAACGCAATAGTTTCGCAAACGGATTTTGTGAGACTGACTAATAGGGGAGTTGGGTGTTCGGTATCACACAGGCTGTGAGTATGCGACATCGCAATAATTAGCCTTGAGTGCAAGTGGGAGATTGTTGGAGATAGTGCCCTCAGAGTCAATTATTGGATCACAGGCACGTGATTGCAATGATTGAGGGAGGACCTATCCCGGTAGGACAGTCTTACTCGAGATGATAGTATGCTATCTGGTTTACCTTTATCATCGTGTACTGCTTTAGGTGACATGACAGGTCGCTATTGCACGTTGATAGAGCCCCTAGGATTCTTGCTTGACTACCGGCAGTATGAGGGCGATCATATACGTGGGAGCTGGTAGTCTATAAGCACATCCTTAAAAGGTCCCTAGTCGTGGGAGTTTCGAGATAGGGCATCGATTCTCCAGAGTAGACTAGTGTATACAGTCGAGACCCCGACGAGGGGCGGTGGCCGGTCTCACAAGCCACTGGTGTCAGTTAGTTCACCTAAGATGTATACAGGTGCTCATTGGGTTATGAGTACACCGGACAGGACTCGCCGGGAACATGCTAGTTGGTCTTATACCTGACGTCAGATAGCAGTTCCCTGGTGACATGTGTACAGGTTAGTTCATCGACCTGAGGATTGTCATTTGTCTCGTGTGAGTTCCCACTGTGCTTTGATTACTACCCTACCACGGCTCAAAGGAGTCGTGCAAACAGGTTTTAGTTGGGTACAGTCCCGAGCCACATGGAGGCAGTGAGCGGATCTTCAGGAGTTCGTCTCTCCCGGTATTGGGGGTGAGGTCGCGCTGTGTCTAGGAGAGCCATTACACGAAGACCTTGGCCAAGGCAGGAGATTTACTGGTAGGTATTCCAGTAGTATCTCAGGGTGTTCTGGGCTACACTCCGACACGACTTGTACCGCTTTTGGGGGTCTGACTTTTACCAACCCCCTAGGCCCGCCATGCGATGCTCATAGACGAACGGACCGGACTGTACGGATATTGTCACTGACAGGCTCAGTTGGGTGTCGGGGTGAGCTTCCTCATCGACGTCCCTTTTTGGTCAATAGCTGGTGGCCCGTCATGTATTGGCTTATACCTCTGACGTGCTAGTGGTTAAATCCATAGCCATAGTATTGACGAGTCTTTAGAGTCCACCACACTTACAGTTACTCAAGCTTTTGGGCGAAACGCTGTAGAGGCCGTATGGAGATATGGCAGGGTCCGATCAGATACGTGCGGTATTGCACGGATCAGGATCGGACAGTTTTGTACTAGTGGCCGTATAGTTATATGGCAGGGTTCGATCAGATACGTGCGGTATTGCACGGATCAGGATCGGACGGATATTACTAGCCGGCTTTGGCTTAAGCCGGTCCTAGTTTAGTACAGTGTAGATTTTGTCTTTTTGCATTTGTATCCGGACGGAATACAGATGCGGGTGTGTATGCACAGTATCGAGGTTTTCCTGTAATTTATTACGGGACCAGTTTTCTGGAGTTGCCAGCTTGCATTCCGTTCCGGCCGGTTTTCCTTTGTTCTTTCCCGGCCGGACTTTTCCGATGGAGGGTGTTATTTGCAAGTTTGCAAATAACACATGGTGGGGGGTTTTATTGCATAAGGTGTGACATGATAAGCATCTTTGCTTTTCATGCATTTATGTGATTAGATTAGATTTGATATGAAATGAGGTTTGATTTGAGTTTTGTGATAATTATGTTTGGATGTGGTCACCCTCCTCCTTTTACTACACTCACCTCCCTTCATGCTTCATAATCTATCCTCCACCATTTCTAAATGAGAGAGATTATTATCATGGTTGAAAAAGGAAAGAGAGAAGATGAAAAGAGAAGAAAATGAGAGCTTCATCTTTGAGAGGAAGTAAAATGAGAGTGATTCATTTTGTGTATATCATTCTTCATCTCATTCCATTGCTAGAAAATTGAAAGCACCAATTTTCTATACACCATTCCTCCATCTATGGCAACCAACCCCAAAGTGAGACATACACTCTACACTATATTCCTACAGCAAATCTTGGACGCGTCGATTCGCCAGCTTCGCGTCCGAGTTGCCTCGGTATTGAGGTGGGAGCCCGTAAAAGATGCAGGCGACGTGGTGCCCTTCCGGCGAGGAGGCGACGACCGGAGATCCCGCGAGGAGATCGGAGTGGAGATGAAGACCGGAGGACTCGGATCAGTCGGTATATCTCTAACTCATTCTCTTGTTAGCTTAGACTAGTGTAATGGCACGATCCGGGGTTTAGTGCGCGGTGGTGCCGGTTTTGCTAAGTCCGCAAAAATTAAAGTTTATCACCGTTTCCGCGTTTGGCCGTCGGATTGACGGCCGGGGCGCCGCCGTGCACTTACAACTAGTATCTGGCTCAAACCAGAGCCCGCTAGTAATATCCGTCCGGACTCCAAACGTGCACAAGTGCGCGGATGAGAACGAACCCTGTCGCAAAACCATGCGACCTCTACTCTGTTTTGCCCAAAGGCGAATAGCCCTCTGTGTGGGACTCTAAAGACTCGACACTACGCTGGCAGTAGGTTTAACCACAGACCGCAAGCGGCACTAGCTGTGCGTAATGGTCCCCAGGTAGATGCCGATTAGAAAACTGACGAGGTGAACCCCATCTGAACTCCTACTGAGTCTGAATGTGACAGTCTCCGTACAGTCCGGTCTGTTCGTCTGATACATCGCATGGAGGGCCTAGGGGGCGATAAACGTTAGTCCCCTAATAGCGGTACAAGTCGTGTCGGAGTGAAGCCCAAAACACCCTGAGATAACACTGGAAGCCTATCAGTATATCTCGATTGCCCTGGTCAGGGACTACTCGTGTAATGGCTCTCCTAGACACAGCGCGATGTCAACCCCCAATATCGGGAGAGACGAATCATGTCTAACCGTCACTGCCTCCAAGTGCTTCGGGACTGTACCCAACTACTACCTGTTTGCATGACTCTTTTGAGCCGTGGTAGGGTAGTAATCAAAGTACAGTGGGAACACACTCGAGGCGAAGTGACAGTGTCAAGTCAGCGGACTAAGCTGTACTCATGTCACCTGGGAACTGATAACTGACGATAGGTATAATACCAACCGGTCAGTTCCCGACGAGTCCTGTCCAGTGTACTCGTAACCTAACGAGCACCCGTATACTATCTCCAGTACGACGTACTGATGGCTGTGGGACAGACCATCTCCCACACTGGGATGAGAAGCGCATACGGTAGTCTACTCCGGAGTATTGATGCCCTGTCTTGATAGTCCTGCAACTAGGGACCTGTATAAGGATGTGCTTATAGATTACCCAGCCCCCACTAGTGTGACTGCCATCACAACGCTGGTAATCAAGCAAAGATCCTAAGGGCTCCACTAATGTGTATAGGTGATATACTAAAATAAACACATGTACACATTGAAGTAGAAACAAACCAAGTAGCATACTACTATATTGAGCAAGATTGTTTATACAAGGTGAATATCCCAAGCTTCCATTAAGTAATATACAAACTAGTATGATACAGTAATGGCCTCTAGGGCATATACACTAACAGGATCCACTCACCAAGGCATGCTTCCCCAAATCCTATTTGAGAGATTTTGGGATGGTTGAGTATGGGATACTACAACCACTGCTAAATTGTTGAATATGAGATATTGCAACAAATGGCCTTAGTGCAAGTGGGAGATTGTTAGTTATATGCATGCCCTAAAGGCCATTACTGTACATGTGATGTATATTGTAGTGGATGCTTGGACATATATAGGGAGGACTTTCTTGCTCGACATGATAGTATGATATCTGGTTGCACTTTGTCTTAACATGTTGACTTGTATAAGTGATGTTGTCTTGCTCTCACATGTTGATAAAACCCTTAACATGTGTACTTGACTACCAGGACTATGATGGAGATCATATTAGTGGGGTCAAGGGTAGTCCACAAGTACACCCTATAATTGTTCCTAGTCGTAGGAGTATCGAGACAGGGCATCGATACTCCAGAGTAGACTAGCATATACGCTTCTCAACCCATATGATGGGCGATGGATGATCCCATATCCATTGGTGTTTGACATCAGAGATGGTACATGGGTGCTCAGTGGAGACTGGGTACATTGAACGGACTCGCCGAGAACTCCTAGATGGTATTATACCTATCGTCGGATAGCAGTTCTCTGGTGACACTGGTACAGATTAGTCTGTAGACCCGAGATCGTCATAGAGTCTTGTGTGATTCCCACTGTGTTTTGATTTCCACCATACCACGGTCAAGAGATCGTGCAAAAAGGTGGTTTTTGGGTATAGTACCGAGTCACATGGAGGCAATGAGCGATAGGAGGGGTTTCGTTTCTCCCGGTATTGGAAGTTGATGTTGCGCTATGCTCGATTGGCTATAACAGGAAATCCCTGGCCAGGGTTGCTGAGATCTACTGGTAAGTGTTATCAGTAGTTTCTCGAATCGTTATGAACCTTGCATCGGCATGACTTATCAGGATATTGGGGTCTGACGTTATACCACCCCCAGGCTGTGATATGCGACATATCAGACGAAGAGACCGGACTGTACGGTAGTGTTACTGATTGGATTCACAGGAGTGTGAGCAGGCTTGCTTGTTAATCTTCTGATCGCTCAATACCCGGGTGGCCATTATGTTTAGCAGACCGATTGCGGCTTGTGGGTGTTTGATATGATCATCACCTACTGCCGGCGTATTGACGAGTCTTTAGAGTCCTACACAGAGGTTTCCTGGTTCATGCGAAACGGAGTAGGAGCACATATGTGATATGTGCGGGACCGAGATTAATGCGCGTATGTGATACCGCATTCTATTCTCGCGATATGTGACATCGGTCGGTTATATGTGATATAGCCGAGTTATCGGATCAAGTGTTGATTCGATAAGTTATTGCATTTGATATTAGTCGGTTATATGTGATATAGCCGGATTATTAAATCAAGTGTTGATTTAATAATTTAATGTAGAATTATATATTTGATATATTAAATTGCATTAACTAATATTAGCTCACTTAAGAATTTCTCTTTCTCACTTTTGATACATTGATATATATGTGATATATGTTAATTGTATTGTTTTCTTTTTGCACACAAAATATATATGTGATATATATTATTGTGCCATGCTAAGTTATACATGCAACAAGGGTGTATAAGACTCACACCATGCTAGAGTTAATGTTAAGGTTTAATATTTATTATTAAGTAATTAAACATCATTTGGAATTAGACATGGTTGAGCTTTGAGAAAGCTAGTAGAACCTTTGACTTAGTCCTCTTGTTTGTTTTTACTTAAAATTTTTATTAACCTAACCTTCACACTTAGCCATGGTTTAGTCTCTACAAGGGTTAAGGCATGACATATACTCACCATGGTTGCATTTCTAACCTCATGAGTTTCATTCATCATCTTCTTCCTCATTTTAGAAAAAGCTTGCTTGTTTTTTCTAAGTGATGAAATATTGTGAGAAAAAGAAATCTAAAGAGAGTCTGTTTCCTACTTCATCATCCTCTACTATTAGCCATTTAATTTAGGGTGTTTGCTTCACTAAACCCTAATTTAGTGAAGAGGTAGCATGAGCTTGAGTCTCCTCGACGTAGATCATCTTCAGCTTCGAAGACTTAGAGCAAGTTTGCATCTTTCACCTTGTGGATCCTCTCAAGAGTTCGGGAGATCATTACTCGCAGCGAAGGGACATCTACACGGAGCATTTGAAGTGAAGGACCGGTCTACAAAGGTTGTATTCCGCATTCACTTAGTTGTTAAGATGTTAACATTGCTAGTTCGCTTAAATATCTAGTTAAGATTCTAGGGTTAGGGTTGTTTAGAATGGCAATTTTTTGAAAACGGCATGGACGGTGCCTCCCGAAACCTTGCTGCCGCGCTACATAACCCTACAGTTTTTGGGTACAGTCCCGAGTCACAAGGAGGCAATAAGCGATAGGAGGGGTTTCGTCTCTCCCGGTATTGGGGGTTTGATGTTGCGCTGTGCTCGATTAGCCATAATAGGAAGTCCCTTGCCAGGGCTGATGAGGAGATTTACTGATAAGTGTTATTAGTAGTTTCTCGACCCGTTATGAGCCTCGTATCGGCATGACTTATCAAGTTACTGGGGTCTGACGTTTACCACCCCTAGACTCAATATGCGACATATCTGACGAAGAGACCAGACTATTCGGTAGTGTTGCTGTTGGATTCACGGGAGTATGGACAAGCTTGCTTGTTGATCTTCTGATCGCTCAATACCCGGGTAGCCGTTACGTCCAGCTAGTACCGCTGACATCTTGTGGGTGACTGATATGATCATCACCTACTGTCGGCGTATTGACGTGTCATTAGAGTCCTACACAGAGGTTTCCTAGCTCATGCGAAATGAAGTAGGGCACATATGTGATATGTGTGGGACCGAGATAGGTAATATGTTACATAGGCTAAAGAAAGGTAGAAAACTGGGAATAGGTGATCATTCTATAAGAGTAGGAAATGGTGCAAATGTTGCAGCCAAAGCAGTTGGCGAATATCACCTTATATTACCAAATGGTAATACATTGATTCTGATCGAATGTTATTACATACCGAACCTGATATGTAATATTATATTCGTTTCTTTATTAAGTAAAGAAGGATATAATGTTTTATTGCAGGATAATGTTATGAATATTTTTGTGAATCAAAAGTTGATTGGATCAGGCTCGTTAAGTAATGGCATATACATTCTAAATCAAACCACAGTTCTTAACAAACAGAACATACACAAGAGGAAAAGTTCAGAAATGAACGAATCCTTCTTGCGGCATTGTAGACTAGGTCATATCATTGCGACATGACAACCTAAGTTACATAAGGATGGATATTTGAATCCGTTCGAATTTACATCTTATGAAACTTGCCAGTCATGTCTCAAAGGCAAGATGACCAAAACTCCGTTTACTGGACACAGAGAAAGAGCTACTGAACTCTTAGGACTGATACATAGCGATGTATGCGGTCCCATGTCTACACATGCCAGGAATGGTTCCTCGTACTTCATTATATTCACCAATGATCTCTCAAGATTCGGGCATGTGTTCCTGTTGAAACACAAGTCTGAAGCTTTTGAGAAATTTAAGGAATAAAAGTGCGAAGTAGAGAACCAAATGGGTAAAAGTATTAAAATCATTCGATCTGATCGAGGAGGAGAATACTTGAGCACAGTGTTCCTGGATTATCTAAAAGAGAATGGAATTCTCTCTTAGCTTACTCCTCCGTATACACCACAGCACAACGGTGTATCGGAGCGAAGGAATCGCACCCTATTTGATATGGTGCACTCTATGATGAGTACTGCTGAGTTGCCTGTTTCTTTTTGGGGTTATGCACTTGAGACAGCCGCATACCTATTGAATCAAGTTTCATCTAAATCAGTACCTAAAACACCATATGAAATATGGAGTGGAAAGAGACCATGTCTTAAACGAGTTAAGATATGGGGTTGTCCGGCCTATGTCAAACGGCAAAATTCAGACAAACTCAAGTCGCTATTAGTTATTTGTAAGTTTGTTGGATATCCCAAACATTCACATGGATATCTATTCTACCACAGCGAGGAATAAAAGGTGTTTGTTTCTCATCATGCCACCTTTTTAGAAAAGGAATTTCTTGAAAAAGAAATTAGTGGCAAAGAGGTAGAACTGGAAGAAGTTCCAGCTACACAGACTACAACTGAAGATTTAGTAGAACCATAGGATTCGATAGTCCCCGACAAACCTCAGCCTCTCCGCCGATCTAGTAGGGTTTCTCATCCACCTGAGAGATACTACGGGTTTCTTATTGATGGTGGGAGCGAGGATTGCATCTTGGAAGATGATGACCCAACTAGTTTCGAGCAGGCCATCACGAGTGGGGACTCTGTGAAATGGCTGGATGCAATACGGTCTGAGATGGAATCCATGTACACCAACAAAGTATGGACTTTGGAAGTTGCTCCCGAGGGGGTAAAACCCATTGGGAGCAAATGGATCTTTAAGAAGAAACTTGGTGTAGATGGAAAAGTTGAGACTTTCAAAGCTAGACTTGTTGCAAAAGATTTTCGTCAATGACCAGGTGTCGATTATGAAGAAACATTTTCTTCAGTGGCTATGCTTAGATCCAACTTGCCATCGCTGCATACCATGACTACGAAATCTGGCAGATGGATGTCAAGACTGCTTTTCTAAATGGTGATTTATAAGAAAGCGTGTATATGACTCAGCCAGAGGGCTTCGTAGTTAGTGGGAGCAACGGAAAGGTGTGCAAGCTGCTTAAATCAATATACGGGTTAAAGCAGGCACCGCGGAGTTGGAACATCTGTTTGATGTGGCAGTCAAAGAGTTTGACTTCATCAAAAACATAGATGAACCTTGTGTATACAAGAAGGTTGCATAGAGTAAGGTCGTCTTCCTCGTATTGTACGTGGATGACATACTCTTTATAGAAAATGATGTTCCTATGCTGCACTCGGTCAAGCTCTTCTTATCATAAAGATTCTCCATGAAGGATCTGGGTGATGCCTCCTACATCCTGGGGATTAAGATCAATAGAGATAGATCTAAACGGATGTTGGGATTGTCCCAATCCAGGTACATTGACACCATACGAAAGAGGTTTAGTATGGAAGATTCCAAGCATGGGAATTTACTCACGATCTCATGAATCACTCTCTCCAAAGAGATGTCCCTCAAGACTGATTTGGAGAGGGGTCGCATGCAAGGGATACTCTATGCTTTGGCAGTCGGGTCTATCATATATGCGATGTTGTGTACCCGACCGGATGTAGCGTACGCACTTAGTGTTGTAAGAAGGTATCAATCGGATCTTGGGGAGAATCACTGGACAGCTGTGAAGAACAATCTTAAGTACTTGAGAAGGACTAAAGATATGTTTTTGGTGTATGGTAACGGTGAACTCCAGATGGAGTCCTTTACCGATTCGAGCTCCCAGGGTGATAAGGACGACTCTAGGTCGGTCTCGGGTTTTGTCTTTACCCTCAAAGGAGGGGAGGTATGTTGGAAGAGTTCCAAGAAAGATACCGTGGCAGACTCGACGATGGAGGCTGAATACATCGCTGCCAATGATACCGCCAAAGAAGCTGTTTGGATGAAGAAGTTCAAAACTGAACTTGGAGTGGTTCTGTCATGACCCGAAAGTACGGAACGTGACCGACACTTAGATTACGAAACGTCTAGAGGCGCAACGTAACCTAAGTAAGCCGAAGCCCAGAAATCTAAACCATAAAAGAAGAAGAAGAAGAAAAAGAAAACAAGTTTAAAAGCATCAGCAAATTTCCCAAAAATTTCGGCAGAGTCTCCTCTGTAAAAACTGGCCCCAAACGGGTACAACAAGTATAATATACATAAACAATAAAAAGCATCCCCAAACGGGAGCTAGCTCAACGCCAACAGGCGGAAACAACCCCAACAATACACAATAGTATACAACGCCAAAGGGCGAGGCTCAAATCTCAAAGAAAACAAAACCACCAGATCAGAATAATACATGCGCGACTCTATGGTCGAAATAAAAGACTGGTCCAAGAATCTATCAAATAATACAAGTTTGGTTGATGGAGCTTTCTAGATACAAACGAAATAATAAAAAATACAACGGCGGTTCAGATACAAATGAACCAACCTACCGTGCAAATCACCCGAAATGAAAATGATGTGCCAGCAACTGCCAAGGGAAACCTGTACATCGAACCTGTAATAAAATTTGGCACAACGGGGGTGAGTTGCCAACTCGTGAGTAGAAGACATCTACGAAAAGAAATTGAATGCACGACGCTATCCTAGGTCATAAAATAATACACTACTACATCCTAATCATCTAGTAATAGCAGGGTGAAACTACGTGTAAATGCAGATACTCCGTGCCCGTGTCAGTGCCTCATATAATACAATGTCATATGAATGGATATGCATCCACCATGAACATAAATTAATCAATCCTGAAATCCAGATATATGTGTATAAGAAATCTTTAGCTGTTATCATAGTAAAATGTGTATAGGAATCTGAAATCTCAACAATGAAATTCATGGAAATCCGTGTCAAGAATCGACACAAACATGTAAATCTCAAGTCTCATAGTCTCAATACCTCGGGCTCCGTCAGTCCGGATCGGCCCATATCATCAAATCTCACGACAACGGTCGGTATCCTCCGGATATCCGCCGCGCCAGACATCACTGGTAGGTAGCCTTCCCCTGCCAGGCTCATCGTCTACAACTCGATCTTCTTGCCCCGGGATACCATACCGGGCCCACCATGTACCCGAGACGGTTCATCCACTCCTCGAATCGGGTCTCGAAATCCAACAGAATACATGAAATCTCATGGTGGACGACACATACATCACGAGAAAACCGCATCTTATATTTTAAAAAGAGAGGAGGAGAGAGAGAAGTTTTTTATATATTCTTGCGGTTTTCCCCAAAATCCAGAAATCTCATAGAAATCCAAATCTCAAAATCATGAGTAAGTAAATGATAAGTGTCGGCATATGCCCCATAATACTGCATGATAACATGAAAATATGAATGCATGAATGTCTAAGTAATAATTACCATGTCTATACTAGCATCTGAGAGTAATCACAATATTATATATCGATCTAGTTGCTAGCTGATTATATCAATAAAAGATAATAAGATCTAAAGTGTACGTGACATAGCAATTACCGATGATGATGTGTGTGAGCCGGCAAATAAGTGTGCGTGGAATATGCGCGTCATCGGTAATGGTGCTGGTGTCCTAACAGGCAGAGTTTTATACAGATTACAGAAATATATGTATGAACATGCAACATTATGATTACAGTATGAATGTGAAGACAGATGTGCAGTATCCACCCCTCTGCGACATACGAGTACAACTATCACTATATGGATCAAACCTAAACTAGAGTCCATCTAACCTCCTAAAGAACTTAACCTAAGAAACTAGTCAATAAGAAACAAGAGTCTACCTAAGGTCTGAATCAATATCTTTAATAGTCGGCGATCCAGCCTCAATAGCGTCACGTACGTACTACGGCTTCCTCGAATCAAGAGTGCGGATCAATCATCATATCATTGCCATCATAATAAGCATCATTAGTTTATCCTCAGAAATATCATGTCATATGTATCATATCGTCCTCAAGTCACACCTCTATGATATCGACATCAGGTCACACCTATATGATGTCGTAATCAAGTCATACATATCCCATATCGTGATCAACCACAAGTTACAGTCCGGGTACTATTTTAGAGTCCCATGTACCTCAATATCATCACCACCCATTATAATTTAAGTATACATATTCATTATCTCCTTCTGTAATGATCCGCTAACACTTAATACGACTGTATAGCCAAGAATCACGGCATCAAGCCCAGTTACATTGTTTCATCATACCTCGGATATCATATCACATCAATATATCCCATATACGTGTTGTATATATATATACCTATACCTCATCCTATATATATATATATATATACACACACACACATACACGTATACACCATGTCGAGTTTCAGTGTGTGCGTGTATGTGTTTCTATCTGAAACCTACGAACCTCCTCCAAGGTATTCATCCTCTGGTATGGTCTTCCTAAATCAGTCTAGTCCAGCCTAGGGTCATTACTAGGGTCCTAAGCATTAAGAATCTAGGGTCACATCTGTCTTCCTAAAGACAATAAGTACTATTCCTATGCTACGTTGCGGGGGTGCTAAACGCCATCCACCCGACTTCCCCCCGTAGATATACATCTACTCACCTGGTCCATGTCTGCCAAAAACGGTGTCGCCATCCTCCTCTTCATCGCCCGCAGTCCACGTGAGGGGTACCTAAACGCAAACATATAAATAGCATCTTAAACTAAATCACATACAAAAGTCAAAACGACGCAAGGAACAAGCATAGGTTAAAACCTATGTCCCGTCCACGCAAAAGAACCAAATATCGCTCGATATCGGCGTACAAACTCCGATGGATCGAGATAAACATCAACAAACAAGTTGTAGTTTATAAAACTCGTTACTTATAATAAAGAGCATGATTCAATCCATCAAAACCCTAAAATCACTCAAATCGTCCGATTTCGAAAAGACCCGAAACGCCAAATTACCATTTTACTTCAAAACTTGGCATTTAAATGAAACTAATGGTCATAAAATACATTAAATAGCATAACTAGAATATTTAAACCATCACAATATTTTTATTATACAAATTTGTATTAATTTGAATTTCTAGTTTGCAACCTTTAGTAATTTTTAACATCTTTCAAGCAAAATATCACAATTCCACCACAAAACATGATTTTGCATGAATTAATGTACTAAACTACAATTCATGATGATAATGACATAATGAAACCATAATTATATTTTTAATCTCATTTATTTAGGGATTTCCAAAAACCAAGTTAGCAAAAATAAGCATATTTATCCAAATTTCCAACTAACAATTTGAAACTAACAACTAGATTAGCCTTTGCATTAAATTAACATGGTAATCTACCCATTAAACCATGAAAATTTGATAAACATTCTCATTAGAATTTTATCTAACCTATTTATATGTTTTGTAAAAATCTAGTTTGCAAAAAGAACCTAATTCAACAATTTTAAATGCAACATCTAGCAAATTTTGCTACTAGATTAGGTTTAACATTTCCTAATGTGTTAAACTATAAATTTAGATCAATACCCAAGAATCAATACCCTAATAATAATTTAATAATCATATTCTAGAAATTTAAAATTTAAACTTAAAACTATATTAAACAACACAATAATCAATTTTGGATTAAATAAACAACACTTGACAAAAGGATTAAGATTTTACCTCAACAACTTGAGATCCAAACATGCAACTTGACATAAAAATATGGCTCTCTCTCACTTCCAAATCCAAGTTAAATAGGAGCAAAGGAAATTGGATAGGGTTTTGTGATGCATTTGTGCTAATATGTGTTGATTTTTGATGAATTTTGGAGGGTTTTTTGAAAAAAAATGAAATGGACAAATGTGGAGAGGGGGAGGACCTGAGCTCGGCCAGGAAATTGGAGGGAGGAAAGTGAGGGGGTGAGATGTGTGGAGAAGTGTAGAAGTTTCCCCCTTTAATTCCTTCTTTATGTCTTTTCATGTTTTACTCATTTTCTTTTCATTTTTCCATTAATCCTAAATTCTAGAAGCCACTTGAAGAACCAAGTGAGAGGGGGGGCTGCCAAGGCCGGCCACAACTGTTGGGGTAAGGATGTGGGTTTTGTTTGGATGAGAAAAGAAATAAATGCTGTACCCAACTTCCATTTATACTAATTTCACCGAAAAAAAAGCCTTTTTCTTCGATAGTTTCTAACTCCGGTTAACAACTCCATTTCAATTCAAAAACCACATGTTAAAATTTTGTTTAATGTGTTATCATGCACAAAATTTGTTTCAACTCATTCCAGTTTGAAATTTTCCCAAATTAAATGTATTAGTGACAGCTTAAAATAATATTAAAATAATTAATTTCGGAAAATTTTTCAGAAAATTTAAAATTTTACCAGTGGCTCAATAAACACTAAATACTAGCAATTACATAGCTAGAATATTTATATTTAATTTTAAAATAAAGATATTTGTATTTTGACTTTTTACAGAAAACCCCCTTATTTTACCGATTTTCCGAAATTTCACCAAAACGATTTTCAAAACGTTACAATCTTCCCCCCTTAAAGAAATTCGGTCCCCGAATTTAAATTAAAACTACCCCCAAACACTAAAACATCTAAGCAAAACCATCAAGTCGTCGGGGCTCCGAAATCGTAAATACATAAAACAAATCGTAGCGCAGCGCATGAGCATATAACTCAAAATCAAAACTCCGTCAAGCATAACGAAATCATCGGAGTTATGGTGAGAATAGAATATCCAAGCCCAATACGAAAACCAACATAATATACATTAAATCTATAACTTATATATAGTGCGCATCGTAGTAAAATCGATAAAGAAGCATGCCAAAAACCCCTTTTTGAAAAAAAAAAATCGCCGTGTGATGCACGTGTCACGGCATAAGTAGCGGACGTTTTATTTTTTTAAAAAAGCTATACATATATATATATATATATATATATATATATATATATATCTTTTATTTAACATACACGTTCCGCCTGGTTACTAAATCAAATAGTAATGATTATGAAAACATACTGCTCAAACTGAAATCAATCCCAATCACATCATAAAAATATCATGTGCGTCTGGTGCGCACTGAAATCAAAACCAAATACAGATGCCATGAATACACATATAAAAAAAAACTGAGTGCAACAGGTGTGCACCAAAAACCTCTGTCAAGTGCAACAGGCGTGCACGACTCACTATTAGGTGCATCTAATCTGCACAAAACACCGATTTAGTGCATCTGGTGTGCACAAAATCGCATCAAGTGCACCGAATGTACGCAAGAATCTCAATCAGGTGCACATGGTGCACGAAAACATACGCCGAATATCAGAATCGAAATCACAGTACGAAAATGCATAAAAACTAGGTCGAAGCATATGTCAAAATCATGTGTAACCATATGCAAGAAATCAAATCAAAATCTCAAAATGTATAAAACCAAATCAAGTGTACTGGGTGTGTACTAAACAACATCAATACAACTGATATATGAAACACAAATAGAATGAAATGAAGGTACACACATGAAATACCAATCGTAGAATAAAGTCCTCAAAATACCAAAAATCCAATCAACGAAAATATGAAATTCAAATCACTAAATCACAATCGTATACACTATCGTCAATGTCCGCCTCTTTCCTCTGATGTCGATTGCTTCGAACTCGTCTCTTCGCAGCTGTGCTGACTGTGCTACCAACGGCAATACTCATATCTAGAGTCTCTCACGTAGTCGATCCCTTCACCTGATATCCGGACTACATTAAACTTTTCGATCGATCCATCAAAATCCCATAATTCCCCGAGAGCTCAACACTCAAGTACAGTTTAAAAAATATCCGGTACATACCCCAGCATCGATGATCCAGCCGTAGAAGGGCAAACCCAAGCCTCACTAATGGCACCGCGGAACTGCCGTAAACCCTAAGGTTCAAGGGCGTTCTCGTTGTCATTATGTCGAGTTAGGGTTTCATTCTTCTAGAGGGTCCATCGAAATACCTGCATGTTCTTCCGAATACTTTAAACTTGGGAAAATGGTTTTCTGATAATCGTTTAAACCCTTTAACTTCATCCGGACGGCATGTGAATACCCTTCATCCGCACGCTAAGCAATGCTTCAATCCTCAAGAATAAACGATACCCTAATGGTTATCGCATTCGAGCCGCAACTCCCTCTGCCCGTGCGCCCGTGGTAACAGAATCACCCTCCGACATCGACGAAGATAGATCAAAGGAACGAATGAAATACGGTGCAAACAATGTACATCCTAGGGCTCCTTAAGCAGAGTAGTGTATCGTAAGTATGCCGCGGACCATACCCACGGTACATTACTCTACCTAAATCGCATACTCCATCAACCAAGGATCACCTAGACTTATACAAGGTTAAACCTAGCGCTCTGATACCAACTTTGTCACGACCCGAAAGTACGGAACGTGACCGGCACTTAGATTACGAAACGTCTAGAGGCGCAACGTAACCTAAGTAAGCCGAAGCCCAGAAATCTAAACCATAAAAGAAGAAGAAGAAGAAAAAGAAAACAAGTTTAAAAGCATCAGCAAATTTCCCAAAAATTTCGGCAGAGTCTCCTCTGTAAAAACTGGCCCCAAACGGGTACAACAAGTATAATATACATAAACAATAAAAAGCATCCCCAAACGGGAGCTAGCTCAACGCCAACAGGCGGAAACAACCCCAACAATACACAATAGTATACAACGCCAAAGGGCGAGGCTCAAATCTCAAAGAAAACAAAACCACCAGATCAGAATAATACATGCGCGACTCTATGGTCGAAATAAAAGACTGGTCCAAGAATCTATCAAATAATACAAGTTTGGTTGATGGAGCTTTCTAGATACAAACGAAATAATAAAAAATACAACGGCGGTTCAGATACAAATGAACCAACCTACCGTGCAAATCACCCGAAATGAAAATGATGTGCCAGCAACTGCCAAGGGAAACCTGTACATCGAACCTGTAATAAAATTTGGCACAACGGGGGTGAGTTGCCAACTCGTGAGTAGAAGACATCTACGAAAAGAAATTGAATGCACGACGCTATCCTAGGTCATAAAATAATACACTACTACATCCTAATCATCTAGTAATAGCAGGGTGAAACTACGTGTAAATGCAGATACTCCGTGCTCGTGTCAGTGCCTCATATAATACAATGTCATATGAATGGATATGCATGCACCATGAACATAAATTAATCAATCCTGAAATCCAGATATATCTGTATAAGAAATCTTTAGCTGTTATCATAGTAAAATGTGTATAAGAATCTGAAATCTCAACAATGAAATCCATGGAAATCCGTGTCAAGCATCGACACAAACATGTAAATCTCAAGTCTCATAGTCTCAATACCTCGGGCTCCGTCAGTCCGGATCGGCCCATATCATCAAATCTCACGACAACGGTCGGTATCCTCCGGATATCCGCCGCGCCAGACATCACTGGTAGGTAGCCTTCCCCTGCCAGCCTCATCGTCTACAACTCGATCTTCTTGCCCCAGGGTACCATACCGGGCCCACCATGTACCCGAGACGGTTCATCCACTCCTCGAATCGGGTCTCGAAATCCAACAGAATACATGAAATCTCATGGTGGACGACACATACATCACGAGAAAACCGCATCTTGTATTTTAAAAAGAGAGGAGGAGAGAGAGAACTTTTTTATATATTCTTGCGGTTTTCCCCAAAATCCAGAAATCTCATAGAAATCCAAATCTCAAAATCATGAGTAAGTAAATGATAAGTGTCGGCATATGTCCCATAATACTGCATGATAACATGAAAATATGAATGCATGAATGTCTAAGTAATAATTACTATGTCTATACTAGCATCTGAGAGTAATCACAATATTATATATCGATCTAGTTGCTAGCTGATTATATCAATAAAAGATAATAAGATCTAAAGTGTACGTGACATAGCAATTACCGATGATGGTGTGTGTGAGCCGGCAAATAAGTGGGCGTGGAATATGCGCGTCATCGGTAATGGTGCTGGTGTCCTAACAGGCAGAGTTTTATACTAATTACAGAAATATATGTATGAACATGCAACATTATGATTACAGTATGAATGTGAAGACAGATGTGCAGTATCCACCCCTCTGCGACATACGAGTACAACTATCACTATATGGATCGAACCTAAACTAGTGTCCATCTAACCTCCTAAAGAACTTAACCTAAGAAACTAGTCAATAAGAAACAAGAGTCTACCTAAGGTCTGAATCAATATATCTAATAGTCGGCGATCCAGCCTCAATAGCGTCACGTACGTACTACGGCTTCCTCGAATCAAGAGTGCGGATCAATCATCATATCATTGCCATCATAATAAGCATCATTAGTTTATCCTCAGAGATATCATGTCATATGTATCATATCGTCCTCAAGTCACACCTCTATGATATCGACATCAGGTCACACCTATATGATGTCGTAATCAAGTCATACATATCCCATATCGTGATCAATCACAAGTTACAGTCTGGGTACTATTTTAGAGTCCCATGTACCTCAATATCATCACCACCCATTATAATTTAAGTATACATGTTCATTATCTCCTTCTTTAATGATCCGCTAACACTTAATACGACTGTATAGCCAAGAATCACGGCATCAAGCCCAGTTACATTGTTTCATCATACCTCGGATATCATATCACATCAATGTATCCCATATACTTGTTGTATATATATATACATATACCTCGTCCTATATATATATATATACACACACATACACGTATACACCATGTCGAGTTTCAGTGTGTGCGTGTATGTGTTTCTATCTGAAACCTACGAACCTCCTCCAAGGTATTCATCCTCTGGTATGGTCTTCCTAAATCAGTCTAGTCCAGCCTAGGATCATTACTAGGGTCATAAGCATTAAGAATTTAGGGTCACATCTGGCTTCCTAATGACAATAAGTACTATTCCTATGCTACGTTGCGGGGGTGCTAAACGCCATCCACCCGACTTCCCCCCGTAGATATACATCTACTCACCTGGTCCATGTCTGCCAAAAACGGTGTCGCCATCCTCCTCTTCATCGCCCGCAGTCCACGTGAGGGGTACCTAAACGCAAACATATAAATAGCATCTTAAACTAAATCACATACGAAAGTCAAAACGACGCAAGGAACAAGCATAGGTTAAAACCTATGTCCCGTCCACGCAAAAGAACCAAATATCGCTCGATATCGGCGTACAAACTCCGATGGATCGAGATAAACATCAACAAACAAGTTGTAGTTTAGAAAACTCGTTACTTATAATATAGAGCATGATTCAATCCATCAAAACCCTAAAATCACTCAAATCGTCCGATTTCGAAAAGACCCGAAACGCCAAATTACCATTTTACTTCAAAACTTGGCATTTAAATGAAACTAATGGTCATAAAACTCATTAAATAGCATAACTAGACTATTTAAACCATCACAATATTTTTATTATACAAATTTGTATTAATTTGAAATTTCTAGTTTGCAACCTTTAGTAATTTTTAACATCTTTCAAGCAAAATATCACAATTCCACCACAAAACATGATTTTGCATGAATTAATGTACTAAACTACAATTCATGATGATAATGACATAATGAAACCATAATTATATTTTTAATCTCATTTATTTAGGGATTTCCAAAAACCAAGTTAGCAAAAATAAGCATATTTATCCAAATTTCCAACTAACAATTTGAAACTAACAACTAGATTAGCCTTTGCATTAAATTAACATGCTAATCTACCCATTAAACCATGAACATTTGATAAACATTCTCATTAGAATTTTATCTAACCTATTTATATGTTTTGTAAAAATCTAGTTTGCAAAAAGAACCTAATTCAACAATTTTAAATGCAACATCTAGCAAATTTTGCTACTAGATTAGGTTTAACATTTCCTAATGTGTTAAACTACAAATTTAGATCAATACCCAAGAATCAATACCCTAATAATAATTTAATAATCATATTCTAGAAATTTAAAATTTAAACTTAAAACTATATTAAACAACACAATAATCAATTTTGGATTAAATAAACAACACTTGACAAAAGGATTAAGATTTTACCTCAACAACTTGAGATCCAAACATGCAACTTGACATAAAAATATGGCTCTCTCTCACTTCCAAATCCAAGTTAAATAGGAGCAAAGGAAATTGGATAGGGTTTTGTGATGCATTTGTGCTAATATGTGTTGATTTTTGATGAATTTTGGAGGGTTTTTTGAAGAAAAATGAAATGGACAAATGTGGAGAGGGGGAGGACCTGAGCTCGGCCAGGAAATTGGAGGGAGGAAAGTGAGGGGGTGAGGTGTGTGGAGAAGTGTAGAAGTTTCCCCTTTTAATTCCTTCTTTATGTCTTTTCATGTTTTACTCATTTTCTTTTCATTTTTCCATTAATCCTAAATTCTAGAAGCCACTTGAAGAACCAAGTGAGAGGGGGGGATGTCAAGGCTGGCCACAACTGTTGGGGTAAGGATGTGGGTTTTGTTTGGATGAGAAAAGAAATAAATGCTGTACCCAACTTCCATTTATACTAATTTCACCGAAAAAAAGCCTTTTTCTTCGATAGTTTCTAACTCCGGTTAACAACTCCATTTCAATTCAAAAACCATATGTTAAAATTTTGTTTAATGTGTTATGATGCACAAAATTTGTTTCAACTCATTCCAGTTTGAAATTTTCCCAAATTAAATGTATTAGTGACAGCTTAAAATAATATTAAAATAATTAATTTCGGAAAATTTTTCAGAAAATTTGAAATTTTACCAGTGGCTCAATAAACACTAAATACTAGCAATTACATAGCTAGAATATTTATATTTAATTTTAAAATAAAGATATTTGTATTTTGACTTTTTACAGAAAACCCCCTTATTTTACCGATTTTCCGAAATTTCACCAAAACGATTTTCAAAACGTTACAGGTTCCATCCATCGAGCATCCAATACCTTTGTATTGTGATAACAATGGAGTTATGGCTTTAGTCAAGGAACCCGGGTCCTATCAGCGATCCAGGCATATTCTGAGGCGATTTCACCTGATCCGGAAGATAGTTGGTCGCCGGGAGATCGAGGTCAGGAGAGTTGACACGAAGAATAACACGGCAGATCCACTCACGAAGGCCATTCCCCAGATATAATTTGAGAGACTCTTCAGGATGTTGGGTATGAGATACTACAACAACCGGCCTTAGTGCAAGTGGGAGATTGTTAGTTGTATGTATGCCCTAGAGGCCATTGTTGTACATGATTGTATATTATAATAGATGCTTGGACATATATAGAAAGGAATTTCTTGCTCGACATGATAGTATGCTATCTGGTTGTTCTTTATCTTAACATATAAACTAGTATTGTGATGTTGTCTTGCTCTCACGTGTTGGTAAAGCCCTTAGGATGTATACTTGACTACCAGGATTATGATGCAGATCATACTAGTGGGGCCAGGGTAGTCCACAAGTTCATCCTTTAATTGTTCCTAGTCGAGGGTGTATCGAGACGGGGTATCAATATTCCATAGTAGACTAGCGTATACGCTTTTTGACCCATTTGATGGGCGATGGATGATCCCATATCCATTGGTGTTTGACATCAAAGATGGTATACGTGTGCTCTGTGGAGACTGGGTACACCGAACAGGACTCGCCGAGAACTCCTAGATGGTATTATACCTATCGTCAGATAGCAGTTCTCTGGTGACACTGGTACAGGTTTGTCTATAGACCCGAGATCGTCATAGAGTCTTGTGTGCTTCCCACTGTGCTTTGATTTCCACCCTACCACATTCAAGAGAGCGTGCAAACAGGTGGTTTTTAGGTACAGTCCCAAGTCACATAGAGGAAATGAGAGATATGAGGGGTTTCGTCTCTCCCGGTATTGGGGGTTGATGTTGCACTGTGCTCAATTGGCCATAACAGGAAGTTCTTGGCCAGGGCTGAGGAGATTTACTGGTAAGTGTTATCAGTAGTTTCTCGACCCATTATGAGCCTCATATCGGCATGACTTATCAAGTTGCTGGGGTCTGACGTTTACCACCCCTAGACTCTATATGCGACATATCAGACGAAGAGACCAGACTGTACGGTAGTGTTGTTGTTGGATTCACAGGAGTATGGACAAGCTTGCTTGTTGATCTTCTGATCGCTCAATACCCGGGCAGCCGTTACGTCCAGCTAGTACTGTTGACGGCTTGTAGGTGACTGATATGATCATCACCTACTGCCGGCGTATTGACGAGTCATTAGAGTCCTACACAGAGGTTTCCTAGCTCATGCGAAAAGAAGTAGGGCACATATGTGATATGTGCGGGACCGAGATTAATACGTGTATGTGATACCGTATTTCAATCTCGCGATACAGGTTATATGTGATATAACCGGATTGTTGAATCAAGTGTCAATTCAATGATATGTTATATGTATATGTGATATGCATATAAAAGATATTAGTCGGTTGTATGTGATACAACCAGGTTATTAAATCAAGTGTTGATTTAATAATTTAATGTGTAATTATATATTTGATATATTAATATACATTAACTAATATTAGCTCACTTAAGAAAATGTTTTCTCTTTATACATTTAATATATATGTGATATATGTTAATGTATTTATTTTGTGTCATGCTAGATGATACATTGGACTTGGGTGTGTGAGACTCATACCTAACTAGAGATAATTTAGGTATTTAAATATTAAGGAAAAAATCAAAATTAGGTGGAAATTAATGGCTAAGATGCTTGTGGAAGTATGGAGAAGCTTTGACTAAAGTCCACTAATTTTGTTCTACTCTAGATATTTATTAACCTAACCATAGTCTTTAGACATGGTTTAGTCTCTACATGAGTTATATGAGATATTATCTCACCCATGGTTCACACTTGGATCACTTGATCATTTTCTTGATCTCCTTCAATTGCTCTCTACCTTTGAGTGAGAAAAGAAAAGAAAGAGAGAAAAATTATTCTAAAATGAGCAAAATTCCTACTTCACCAATCTATACCAAACTAGTCATTTAGTATAAGTTGTTTCTTCACTAGTTCATCAAATTAATGAAGAGGTAGCTTGAGTTAGAGATTTTTCGACGTAGATCATCTTCGGCCTCGAAGTTCTTCAGGCAAGCTTGTTCCTTTCGCCTAGTGGAGCCTAACGTGAGTCCGGAAGACCACTACTTAGAGCGAAGGGACTACTACACGGGGATTTAGAAGTGAAGGACCGGTCTACAAAGGTTGTATTCCTTTTTCACTTAGAGTAAAGATGTTTACTTGCTTTGTCTAACCCCAATTCTCTAGTTAGATCCTTGATTTGGGTTGCTTTGCTCACTATATTTTTTAAAATTGCATACCCGATGCCTTATAAAACCTAGTGAGAGTGCTAAGGAACCCAGCAAGTCCAATTTGAGACTAAGATCTACTTAACAAGGTTTTAGGATCATTTTTGTTTCAGATCCAACAAGAGAGCATTTGGCCTCTGTTATCTTAGTTTAGGAACATTTCGGTCTATTGTCGCCATTTTGGGGTCGAAGTTCTAGTTTGAAGACGCCTCGGTCCATTGATCACCATTTTGGAGGTGAGATTTTAGTTTAAGGACGTCTCGGTCCGTTGTTGCCATTTTGGAGACAATGGTTAGTTTAAGAACGTTTCGGTCCGTTGATCACCATTTTGGAGGTGAGATTTTAGTTTAAGGACGTCTCGGTCCGTTGTTTCCATTTTTGAGACAACGGTTAGTTTAAGGACGTTTCGGTCCGTTGTTGTCATTTTAGAGGCAACAGTTTGTTTATGGACGTTTCGGTCCATTATTAGTTTAGGGACATCTCGTTCCATTGTCCATCTTGCGTGCACGTGTATTTGTTACGTGACGGGATGAGCAACGATGATATGGGATGCATCCAGTTTGGGATGTGATTTGATTTGGGATGTGTACGTCGGTTTGGGAAGTGCACCAAAAAGCAGTTGGTTGTCGGGACCCGCCACCTCTCTGAAAACGTTGAGGAATTACAACGACATGTATCAGAGGTGTGGAGAGATGTACCCTTGAATCAATTCCCACATTTGAGGGGGGGAAAGAATCAGTGGTAAACCCAGAAATCATTAGTCGTATTTTGAGACTAAGACTTCCTCAGGGGAATGTGGGACGAATATCGTTTTGGGATATCATCAGTTGGAAGATCGATAGCCGTATTTGGGACTAAGATCAGTTTGGGAAGTAGTGAACCCATAGGCTCGGTTGATCTGAGTTAGGGACCTAGCCAACTTGGGCTTGGACCACTCAGTTTTCTTTTTATTTGAGAAGAAATGCTAAGCACTTGTTTGGGCTCAGTCTTTCTTTTTTTTGTGAAAAAAGTGCTGAGCACTTCTGTAAGTTCTGATGCTCACACATAACCATGTGGGGTTTTCAGTCATGGGGATTTGCCCAATAAGTGTGAAACACTTTACCCATTTTTGTCTTTACATGGAGTGCTAAGCACTGTTTATGGCGCCCATGTGCGAAGCACGTGAGGAGCTAGGCGCTAGGCGCTGCCTAGTGAGTGCCAAGCACTTTTATTCTGTGGCGCCCACGTGAGAGCCACATGGAGCGCTGGGCGCTGGGGGCGCCGCCTACTGAGTGCTAAGCGCTCCTGTATTCTGAGGCGTCCACATGAGGGGCACATGAGACGCTGGGCGCTGAGCGCTGCTCACTGAGTGCTAGGCACTCCTTATTTTGTGGTGCCCATGTGAAGGGCACATGGAGTGTTCAGTCGAAAATAGTGCACTTTTAACATGACAATTTCCTTACTTTTCTTAATCATCTAAAGGTATTTGCTATAAATATAACACATATTAGAAGTTCATCTGCAAAATATCATTTACCATGTGTTATACATTATAATCAACATTATGAAGGAAATTGCATGTTTAATATTTTTACGCATAATATTTTGTATCTCACATTCTTCATCGAGATCTTGTGCAAGATTAGCTCAGGTCAGATATCGGGAATCAGGAATCTGCCGATAAAATACAAGAAAGTCGAAGAATCAAATACTGGCAGAAATTCAGAAGAGATAAGAAGATTCCATATATCACATAAAGACCCAGAGATCAACAGAATAAGACCACAGAAGTTTGAAGCAACGAACTCACCAATCGACCGCGGATCCGCGGCCGATTTAGGGACTTGGGGTTCGGGAGTTCTCTGGAAGCTTCTTTGTAACAACCTAGTTTATTGAGGACGCTTCTTTGTAACAACCTAGCTTGTTCTGGAAGTTTCTTTGTAACAACCTAGCTTGTTGGGGAAGCTTGATTAGGGGCTATAAAAAGGACCTAGGGCTACATTGAAAAGATTCAAAAAAAATTCCCAATTTTATCCAAATTCTTGATCAAATCAAATCAAGAAAAGAGCTAACAAATTCAACAAATCCAAGATCAAGAATCATTGAGAAATTCATCGAGCGACGCCTTTCAAGACTCCTTTATACGAAGCCGGTCATCATCAACGAGCACGCGATCCACGACAGATCCAAGACTCACGGTGATCGAGCGACGTGAAGATCGACGGAAAAATTACCTCTTCAAGGGAGTGATCGAGAGCAATTATTCTTGTAATCTCGGATTGAAGAAGTTGTAATTTGAAGTTGAATAATAAAGGTGATAATTAGTTTCGCTTTCGCTTTCTTTAAATTTCCGCAATATGAATTCTTCCTCTAATCTTTCTTCGATTTTCATGATGCGCGAGTAAATCTCCGCTTGATAGGATTCGTAGGATTAGGGTAGATCGATGGATGATAAAATTCTATACTTATTTTAAGTCTTATGAAGTTTACAAACTTTCGCAAAAGAATCGTTAACATCCTCATCGGGCGCGATATCAAATTCTTGATAATCTTGACCACGGTTTGAGATAAGATTGATGATCTTTTTGTGAAGGGCTAGAAAATGAATGGGATCAATGAAAGGACAAGGGACTATAGTGAAGAAACCCTAGTTTCTTCCAAAAACCCTAATCCGCATTCATCACCATCAATCTAGTATTAAACTGTCAATAGATAAGATGAGTCATCTTTATTAGTCATCTATAGCTACTAAATCCGATCGAATCCTACAAGCCTTCTTCATATTTTCTTGATTTCCTTTCTTGAAAACAATTTCTTGATTTTCTTGAAACTATTACTTCAACTAAATCTTGAACCATTTTCTTGATTTTCTTTACTATTTCTTTCAACCGATCTAAAGCAAAAATGATAAAATTCCACGAATCCCAGAAGACGACCCGTACTCACTAAAGGTCTAGCTGCATGTGACACCGTTATTGATTGCGGTTACTTTACTACTAAAACATCTCTTCTTTACTTCATTTACTTTTCTTTTAATCAAAAGAAGAATCAATTTTAAAGACATCAATCAAATGGCGCCGTTGCCGGGGATCCGTGCGTAATTTGTTCTTTCTTGCTATTTGGGTTGAAGTATTATTATTACATTGAAATATAAATCAAGAACGCATCGTGTGCTTAACGATTAGTGTGTGAATTTTTTGCAAGGGGGTCTGGAATCACTGTGGAACGGAGATAAATATTCAGAGCATTTCATCAAGACCATAGGAGCAAGGGGAGCATCAGAACCAAAAATTGTTCAAAGAACAGTCCAATTGACCGCGGAACCGCGGCAAGAAGCAAGAATTGGCCGCGGAAGCGCGGTGTTCTGTTAGTGTATATGCCCTAGAGGCCATTATTGTATCATACTGGTTTGTATATTACTTATTGGAAGCTTGGGATATTCACAGTTGTATTGACAGTCTTGCTCAAAATAGTAGTGTGCTACTTGGTTTGTTTCTACTTCAATATGTGCATGTGTTTCTTTTAGCATATCGCTTATACATATTAGTGGAGCCCTTAGGATCTTTGCTTGATTACCAGTGTTGTCATGGTAGTCATACTAGTGGGGGCTGGGTAATCTACAAGCAATCCTTATACAGGTCCCTAGTCGTAGGATTATCGAGACGGGGCATCGATACTCCGGAGTAGACTAGTGTATACGCTTCTCATCCTAGCAGGGGAGATGGTCTGTCCCACAGCCATTAGTACGTCGTACTAGAGATAGTATGCAGGTGCTCGTTAGGTTACGAGTACACTGGACAGGACTCGTAGGGAACTGTTGGTTGGTATTATACCTATCGTTGGGTAGCAGTTCCTAGGTGACATGAGTACAGCTTAGTCCGTCGACTTGACACTGCTGCTTCGCCTCGAGTGTGTTCCCACTGTACTTTGATTACTACCCTACCACGGCTCAAAGGAGTCGTGCAAACAGGTAGTAGTTGGGTGCAGTCCCGAAGCACTTGGAGGCAGTGGCGGTTAGATAGGATTCGTCTCTCCCGGTATTGGGGGTTGATATCGTGTTGTGTTGGGAGAGCTATTACACAAAGTCCCTGGCCAGGGCAAGCGAGATTTACTGGTAGGTACTCCAGTAGTTTCTCAGGGTGTTCTGGGATACACTCTGACACGACTTATACCGCTATTAGAGGTCTGACGTTTACCATCCCCTTAGGCCCGATATGCGATACTCTTAGACGAACAGACCGGACTGTACAGAGATTGTCACATTCAGGCTCAGTAGGAGTTCGGATGGGTTTTCCTCATCAGCCTTCTTATCGACATCTACCTGGGGACCGTTACGTGCAGCTAGTACCGCTTGCGGCCTGTGGTTAAACCCACTGTCAGCATAGTGTTGAGTCTTTAGAGTCCCACACAGAGAGTTTCCCTGCACTGGGAAAAAGGTGTAGAGGCCGTATGGTTTTACGGCAGGGCTTCGATCACTTACGTACACTTGTGCGCGTATGATGTTCGGGCGGATAATACTAGTGGGCTTTGGTTTAAGCCGGATCCTATTATTATATATTGATGGATCAGTTTCGTCTCTTTGTATTCGTGTTTCTCGGAACACGAATGCGGGTATGTATATACGGATGTGAGGAGCACAGAAGGAGACACCTCATTAGGGTTTTGACCATTTACTTGATTAAAACAATTATGAGGTGGAGGAAAGTATTTGTTATTTTTGTAAATGATAATTGTGTCATGGCTACTTGTATTGACCATTTGACTTGTATTGACCATTTGACTTGGGTTGAGCATTTGACTTGGATTGAATTTTTGACTTTAGATATTTTGGTGAGATATTTTTGTGAGCTAGATATTTTTTTTAGATATTTTTTCATCACATGGTTGTGTTCATGTCAAGCTAGCGATCACAATTTTCATTCTACATTATCATTTATCAAAAAACTTTCTCTTTCCTCAAGTGAGCTCTCATGCTAGCTCTTCTTCTTCCTCCTCACTAGAAAACCCTCAAGGTCTCATGAGTTGAGTAAATTAGGGTTTCAAGAGACAAATAAATCCATCTTCATACTCTACTCTCGAGTGGATCGTCTTCGACTCGAGGAGGCCGTAGAGGTTTCTACGATCCGGATCGATCCTTGGAGCCTACGTAGATGAGGAGGACAGCAATGAAGACCCGAAGGACAAGTATCATGAGGTATAACTTCATATCCGAGTAGTTAAACCTCAAGTAGTTTTCTAGCTAGGGTTTATGAACGATCCTTGGTTCTAGTCGGTGTTGCGAAGCTCGTAAAAATCATTTTTTGCAAATTCTGCCTCCCCACGAACACGTGGGGTGCGCAACATCGACTTACAGTGATATCAGAGCCTCTCATAAACCTTAGATAGCTTGTAACGATGTTAGAATTCCGCCATTTTTGTCGCCGGAAAACTGTCGACAAAAACAGTTTTCAAAAATGAGGTTTTGAATTGTTTGCGCACCCCGCGGGCTCACGGTTTGAACCAAGAAACCTCCGTGTGAAGTGTGCACATCTCGGGGACACCCCGGTAGGGACCAATGGCCGGGAACACCCCCCAAGACCACCAATTGGTGGCCTTGGGGGCTACTGACCCGAGAGCACTAGAAACAGGTGCTTTCGGGTCTGTCCTCCTTTGGGGGCCACCTTATGGTGTCCCCCAGGGGTGGTCACCCCTCCCCCCCTCCTCGAGGCCCTCCATTCGACGTATTATCATGTATCTTCACCTTCATGAAGATTCGAGCGGGTTTCGAGTTCGTTTCGACTCCCGGATTGGCTCAAAACTTTCAGATTTAGAACTTTAGCTCACTGGATTTTCGAGTCTTGGAAAATTTTTTTAATTTGCTAATTGCGTGCAGAATTCTAATGTCGTAGTTACTTTACAAGCTTTGTGATGAATATATGTGTTTGGAAACGTCGACTAATTGCTCTACGTCGATTAGTCGGGGTTGCACATATCCGTGATGTTGTGATGGTTTGTGTATATGAACTTGTTGGATCGTCGTGGATGAATAGCCGGGGATGTGAGATGAGGGTTTTCATTCTTTCATTCGATGTATAAATTTGTAAAGTGGTGTAATATTATTTTTGTAGGGCACATCCGGGTTGAGGTTGTAGCCACCGTTGTATTATTTCTTTTACTAATTTTGCTCCTAGGATAGACCCAAGGTGGGGTGCACAAACTACCGGGTACTTTGAAGTGCCGAGTGGCCTACTCACTTTGTTGAGGGAGGTTACTTCACTTCGGGTATTTGGCGGGTAGTTTTCCGCACCCATAGGGATCTAGGGTGGGGTTTGGCTATTCATCACGACCGTGGAATTCGTCTTTCGTTACAAGCTCAAACGAAACGCGGAATTCCTAGTATATCTAATGTGTTCATCTGTGATCTGGAATGCCTATCATTGCGTCTGACGAATGGATATTATTATATATGTATTATATAATAGACGTTGCTTATGTTTTGCATCCGTGCTAGTTCAGCCCCCGCTCTGTCGTTAGTTAAGTAACCTAACGGGTGATGACGGGGCCCCATGGCGAATGCGAATGGCATAAGCGTATGTTGTATTTTCGTTGTTTTCTGCAATGGTAAGTTAATTGATGGGACTGCATTACATTAATGCAAAGCAAACAAATCAAAACTGAATCGTTGGAACAGATTTTAAAACCACTCGGTTATTTTAAAACAGCAGACTTTTAAATGCGGAGCTTAAAACCACTCCTTTTAAAAGCTATCAGGTTCCATCGATTATATCAAGTTCACTACGTTCACGGTTTCGCCAAAACCATTCGTAGCCCTCCGTCATTTCACATGAATATTCAATAGTATTCAAGCTATGTTTGTTGGCCTTAGTCAAGACATAATGATTGGTAGCTGCTGGGTATTCATATGTTGCATAGATAGATGCGTTGGTTTGGGACAGTCGTACTACTTTGTTGGCCTTAGTCAAGGGTATGTACGGGTGGGTTCAAATTAACCTGGACAATGACGGGTAGAACTTGACATGTGACTTATGATTTGTTGGCCTTAGTCAAGGACATAAGAGCATGGGGCAAAAATCCACATCGGGAGTTTCTAAAGAAACTGAAACTTGCTAGTGCTGCATACCATTTGGAGTGTGATAATGTTGGTAGGATTCCTTCAGGGTTACCACACAATGATATTTGGATCCCGGTCCTACTGTGAGTATTCACTACTCCTCGGGACATTCTTCACTTAACGATCAATGCTATAAACCAAATAGGTGTCTAGAACAGTGTTAGCGGGGCTACGCCTCCAGGGAAAAGAGGTTATTTAATTAAGGAACTTCGCGAAAGCGTCGTAAAACCTCCCTCGAAGTACCGACACTAGCCTGGCTGAATGGTTAAGCAAGTATTGTATGGTGAGATTAATCCTGACTAATTCTTCTTTTATGGTTTGAGGAATGATTCGAGAAACAGTGGGAGTCATCCTGTTTAGATAAATTAAAAACCAATCTAAACTTCCAAGAGCATCATGCTAAGTGTTTTCTTCTCTCTCTCTTGCAGCGACCCCGTGACCAGACATAGGTTACATCTAGATAATAAAATGACTGAATCTGACTATAATGACTGGCAAAGGTTTGTCCAGATGTCCGTTGCCTATGACAAGCTGGACCACCTCATTACTAATCATAGCCTCGCCGTCCCAGGTCCAGTTTCCACCGTCGTGGATATGGATATCCGTAAGACAAGGGAAAAAGACTGTGTGGATGCTAAGTGCCTCGTGTTGGCCTCAGTTGATGGTGTATACCAGAGGCAGCACGAGAAGATGGACTTAGTTTCTATCTTCCTCCATAACAATGTTTTATATGCAGATCAATCTCGTCTCGCAAGATATGAGACCTCGAAAGAATTGCTTCAAGCGAGGTTGGCTATCGGGTCATCTGTAGGGGACAACGTCCTTACGATGACTAGCTATATTGATGAGCTCACGGACCTGGAGACCACGTTGGGAAACGGGTCATATGCTGACTTGTTTCTACAGTCCCTACCTCCTACATACGCCCAGGGGAAGAAAGTTATACTTCCAGTTGAAGGCACCCTGAAGGAAACCAGGGTGACACCCACTCAGCTTATTGGGGAATCTTCCTCTTCTGCATCCAAGGCGAAAGTAAAGGGTGAGAAGAAGAAGGCCTCCACAAAGCCGATATGTGGTGTCAGTAAGGTAGAAGGACAGGGAAGGGCAAAAGTTTCTAGGCTAACAGTAGGGAACGAGGGATATTCCTATTGTCACGGGAAAGGGCATTGGCAGAGGTATTACAGGGCTTTGAAAGCCAGAATCCAGGATCCGAAGCATGTTGTGGCTCCGACTTCGGGTGTGTTTGTAATAGAAAACTGTATGTCAATTAACTCTACTTCCTGGGTAGTAGATACCAGATCAGGATCTCATATCTGTAATTCATTACAGGCTTTAAGAAACCGTAGAGTTATCAGGTTAGGTGATATGACTCTCAGGGTTGCTAACGGAATGAGCGTGGACGCTGAATCCGTAGGGGAATATCACCTTGGATTGACAGGTGGGCAGATATTGATTCTACGTAACTGTTTGTATGCACCTAGTCTAGCTTGTAACATCATATCTGTATCCTTACTTTCTAAGGAAGGATATGATTTTACATTTGTAAGCGATGTGGTCCACATCCACCTAAATTAAGCTTTGATTGGGTCAAGTACATTAGATAACAGAATATACGTATTAAATCAAGCTCAGGTTTTCAGTGTCCAGAACACACTTAAAAGAAAGTCTCCGGAACTAAATCAGGCGTTCTTATGGCATTGTAGACTAGGTCACATCAATGAAACACGGTTGACGAAGCTACATAGATAGGGATATTTAGATCCGTTCGAATATCAGTCTTATGAAACTTGTCAATCTTGTCTCATGGGAATGATGAGAAAAACTCCGTTCATTGGATACGGAGTAAGAGCGAGTGAGCTCTTGGGACTCATACACAGCGATGTATATGGTCCAATGTCTACACATGCGCGAAGTGGTTATTCCTATTTCATTACTTTTATAGATGATTTCTCTAGGTATGGACATGTCTTCTTGATGAAGCATAAATCCGAGGCCTTTGAGAACTTCCGGGAATATAAGAATGAAGTGGAAAAAGAAACAGGCAAAAGTATCAAGACACTAAGATCTGATCGAGGTGGTGAATACTTAAGTGCCAAGTTCCTGGATTATTTAAAATAGAATGGAATTCTCTCTCAGCTTACTCCTCCATACACGCCACAACACAACGGTGTATCGGAAAGGCGGAACAGAACCCTATTGGATATGGTTCGTTCAATGATGAGTAAAGATGAGTTGTTGCGATCCTTCTGGGGACATGCACTAGAATCAGCTGCATATCTTTTGAACCAGGTTCCGACTAAGTCAGTGCCTACCATACCATATCAGATGTGGAGTGGGAAGAAACCCTGTCTTAAATACTTTAAGACATGGGGATGTCCAGCTTTTGTCAAAAAGCTGCATGCGGACAAACTCGAGGCACGATCAGTACAATGTAAGTTTGTGGGATACCCAAAGAACTCCAAGGGGTATCTTTTCTATGACGCAGAGGAGCAAAAGGTCTTTGTTTCTCGTCATGCTTGCTTCTTGGAAACTGAATTTTTAGAAAATCAGATAAGTGGGAGCGCAATAGAACCGGAAGAAATTCCAGAACCACAAGCTATTACTGAAAGCTTGGTAGAACCAGAGATTTCAGAAGAACCGAACATCCCCGCGCCACTCCGCAGAAGTAGTAGGCAGTCTCATCCGCCCGAGAGATTCTACGGTTTTCTCATAGACGGGGATCGAGAGGATTGCATCATTGACAATGATGAGCCTACTAGCTTCCAGCAAGCCATTCAGAGCGGCGACTCGGTAAAATGGCTGGATGCAATGCGTACCGAGATAGAGTCCATGTACACCAACAAAGTATGGACTTTGCTCCAGAAGGGGTAAAACCCGTAGGCTGCAAATGGATCTTCAGAAAGAAGATTGGTGTAGATGGATAGGTAGAAACCTATAAAGCTAGACTTATTGCAAAGGGTTTTCGTCAAAGACCCGGTTTGGACTATGATGAAACCTTTTCTCCAGTGGCGGTGCTCAAATCCATTCGGATCCTTCTTGCCATTTCTGCCTTCCACGATTATGTGATCTGGCAGATGGACGTAAAGACGGCTTTTCTAAATGGAAATTTGGAAGAGTGCATCTATATGAATCAGCCATAGGGTTTCATTCAGAGTGGGAGCAGCGGGAAAGTTTGCAAGTTGCTTAAGTCCATTTATGGACTAAAGCAGGCATCGCGGAGTTGGAACATCTATTTTGATGATACAGTCAAAGAATTCGACTTTATCAAAAATCCAGATGAACCATGCATATATAGTAAGATTGTAGGGAGAAATGTGGTATTCCTCGTCTTGTACGTGGATGACATTCTCTTTATAGGAAATGATATTCCTATGCTACAATCAATCAAAGGATTCTTTTCACAGAGGTTCTCCATGAAGGACCTGGGTGATGCCTCCTATATTCTGGGGATCCAGATCTATCGTAATAGATCTAAACGGATGTTGGGACTTTCTCAGTCCAGGTACATCGACACCATACTGAAAAGATTCAGTATGGAAGATTCAAAGCGCGGTAATCTACCGGCTTGTCACGGAATCACCCTCTCCAAAGAGATGTCTCCAAAGACTGATTTGGAAAGGGCTCGCATGTCATCTATACCCTACGCTTCTGCGGTAGGCTCTATAATGTATGCAATGTTGTGTACCAGACCAGATGTAGCCTACGCATTGAGCGTTGTAAGCCGGTATCAGTCAAACCCAGGGGAGAAGCACTGGATACTAGTAAAGAACATTCTCAAGTACCTGAGAAGGACTAAGGAGATGTTTTTGGTGTATGGCGGAAAAGACCTCCAGATCGAGACCTTTGCTGACTCCAGCTTCCAGAGTGACAAGGATGACTCCAAGTCCATGTCGGGTTATGTCTTTACCCTCAATGGAGGGGCAGTCTGTTGGAAAAGCACCAAGCAGGACACCGTTGCTGACTCGACAATGGAATCGGAGTACATAGCTGCTTGCGATACCGCAAAAGATGCTATCTGGATGAAGAAGTTCCTCACGGAACATCAGGTGGTTCCGACCATTGTTGATCCAATACCTATGTATTGTGACAACAACGGTGCTATAGCTTTAGCGAAGGAACCCAGGTCCCATCAAAAGTCCAGACACATTTTGAAGCGGTACCACCTGATCAGGGAGATCGTAGATCGCCGGGAGATCGAGGTGAGGAGAGTAGATACGGAGAATAACACTGCAGATCCACTCACGAAGATCATCCCTTAGACACAGTTCGAGCGGCTGATCGAGATGATAGGTCTACGATACGCCAGTACATGGCCCTAGTGCAAGTGGGAGATTGTTAGTGTATATGCCCTAGAGGCCATTATTGTATCATACTGGTTTGTATATTACTTAATGGAAGCTTAGGATATTCACAGTTGTATTGACAGTCTTGCTCAAAATAGTAGTGTGCTACTTGGTTTGTTTCTACTTCAATATGTGCATGTGTTTCTTTTAGCATATCGCTTATACATATTAGTGGAGCCCTTAGGATCTTTGCTTGATTACCAGCGTTGTGATGGCAGTCATACTAGTGGAGGCTGGGTAATCTACAAGCACATCCTTATACAGGTCCCTAGTCGTAGGATTATCAAGACGGGGCATCGATACTCCGGAGTAGACTAGTGTATACGCTTCTCATCCCGGCAGGGGAGATGGTCTATCCTACAGCCATTAGTACGTCGTACTGGAGATAGTATGCAGGTGCTCGTTAGGTTACGAGTACACTGGACAGGACTCATAGGGAACTGTTGGTTGGTATTTGTTCATATCAGATTTTTGCATTTTCTTACCGCCCAATTTTTATCACATTGCATATCGGTAGATACTCTTGAGCCGTGTTTGCTAGTCAATTGCAGGTTACAGGTTCTCGGTTCTAAAACGGTGAAATTCATGGAAACACAACAAAATCCGGGTTCCTGCCAACCACTGAGAAAACACGGTCTCCGCTCTTCATCCGTATGTTGCCAGATACCAGTTTAGGAAGACAAAACGTCAAATCAATGTCACTCTCATGCACAAGGCTCAATGGTAGCACAAATCCAAGAGATCTACGCGGAGCTCGAGGCAATCATGACAAAATCTTGACAAAAAGTCCACCTTTCCCTCAACAGAAATTATGGAAAAATCGTGGAGTCAAATTGAGAAAATATATGTACCAGAATAATGTACACATCAGACCAGGCCAGCACCAAAAGTCGGAGGGCCCAACTCCACAACAAGGCCGCGGAACCGCGGCCAAATGGGGGTCTAGGCCGCGGTTCCGCGGCCGTTATGGCGCCAAATGTGCAGGGTTTTCAGGGGGTATTTGGTCTTTTCATATGGGCCCGTATTGTTGCCCTAGATTCTCATTTTCCACCCTATAAATACCCCAGAACTTTGTGAAGGAAGGGGTCCATTCTTGTATTTCTTTTTGCTAGGTTTTAGTTTACATGTTCTTCTTCCTCTTCTCACCTCTTCTCCATTAAACTTGTAAGTGAGCTTTTGAGTGAAGAGTGATGAATAAAGAAGACCATTTTATTATCATGCTTATCTCCTTATCTTTATGCTTGTTGTAATTTTAATTCGTTAAGTAGTTGTTGTTATTTCCTTGTTGTTTATTTCTTCTCTCTTTTTCTTTATCATTCATACGACAATGATACTTACGCTCGATCCTCGCCAAGGTGAGGTCGCAAATAGTTAGTCGTATTCTCCTAATCTCTTTCTTCCTATCTTCCTCTTTTGTTTTGTTTTGTTTTTCCTTATCATGAAGTGTGAGTAGTTAATACTTGTTAGGGTAGGATAAGGGAAGTTTGAGAGAAGGAAATCTCTCTCACTCTTTCCTTGCCCAACAGCTTAATTCAACTCCCATTAATTGAACCACAATCCGCTCCTTACGGCACCCTATCCTACATGATAGCGGTGATTCCGTAGTGAGACCGGTTGTGGTTGAATTAACCGGAGGTTATGGATAAGAGCCAAGAACGGACGGACAAGCACCAAAAGGAAGACTTATGCGTTGGAAAGCCTAGCTTATACTCGCAAAGTCCTTCCTAGTCGTGCTAATCCCCGTTGTTGCCGATTACCGTAACACCGATATTAAGAGGGGCAACGAAAGATGTGGAGAACTCCTAACTCAAACTAACATAATCCTAACCCTAACAAGCTCTCTTTAAATATCAACTTGACACTTAGATAACCAAACAATCTGAACAACCGGACTTAACTCGTTAAAACACATTGAAAAAGACTCTCATCTCCCTGCGGACGACCCGTACTCAACCGGCTAGCTACAAGCGAAACCGTCTTGATTGCGGTATTTAAACTAAAACTTGAACACGCACGTATCCTATCAATCAAATGGCGCCGTTGCCGGGGAGACGGTAGTTTATTTCCTTGTGTAATTTCGGGTTAATTTGTAAGTATAAAAAAAAACGAAAAAAAATATACTTTGTAAAAGAAACCATCTTGTTATTCTTGATTAGTTTTTGTGCAAGTGTGCAGGAAAATACGAAGTTCAAGATCGACGCCAAGGACATTGAAAATACGGAGTTCAAGTACAGTGCCAAAGACGTGGGAAGATAGACCCACATTTCGCGGCTACACCGCGACGGACAAAACAAAGCATACGGTCTACTGAACAAATCTGGAGCATATACAGTGAGCAAACAAAGATTCAGCATATCCAGACAAGCAGAGGAGACCCATACCAGAACACCCCAAAATTTCAGAGCCCCAATTCCTCATCTTAGCCGCGGATCCGCGGCCTAAGTAGGTGTTTGGCCGCGGAACCGCGGCCAAGTTGTGCCTTCAGAGTGCAATTTTTTCTCTGTGAGTCTCTCTGCCTCTCCCCTCTCCTCTGAACTCCAATAAACTGTGTTTTCTGCAGCTTTCTTTGCGCAAATTCTTCTCCTCTTCCAATAAACTGTTCTTGTGCAGGATTCTTTGCGCCGCAAAATAAAAATTGTTTGCAGTTGATTTGTTACTGCTTTGCATTCTTTAATTCGGACTTAAGGGGCTTGAAACCAATCCAGATTGGGTGGGGATTTCATCACCCTTCCCAGGACCCCAAAAATCACTAAAGCATATGCATTGTCCATTGTAAATTAAAAAATACTAGACTTCAGCCCTAAGGACTTCGCGCTCATTAGGAGAAGATAAACCGTGTTTAGAACCTCGCTTAACCGTATATTGTTTACGGGGTGTCTAGGAAAGTGTTAAAGTCGCAACCACCGAAAGAGAAAGGGTTATTTAATTAAGGAACTTCGCGAAAGCGTTGGACAACCTCCCCTTATCTCTGCACTTACCTGGCCTCGTGATCGGTGTATTGTTAAGCCTGTTTCTCGACACTGTTTAACTTCGACAATCAAGTTCAGGAGCAGGTCTAGTAGACCTAGGTTACCCTAGATCTAGGTGTGATTGTGCATATCTTGTTTGTGATTGCTTAAGCCGTATTTCCGTACATATTTCTGTAAATCTCTTTCTAAAAAAAAAATCAAAAAAATCAAAAAAAAACTTTTATAAAAACTTGCCCTTTTGTCGCCAAATCCATTTTCACCCACCAACCACCGCCTTTCTCCATTGACCTTTTCTTACCCTCACCTTCTTCACTTTGACTATACTAAACTCGTTTAGTATATGTCCGCTTGGACTCGGGACACTAGCGCCCGTCTAGTCCGCGTTACGTTAGTCGCGATCGACTACACGATCGACTCCGAAGTCGATACTCCGTCCACTCCTCTTTCACCCCTTCCTTTGCCGGCCAACTCCGACGTTGACCGGAATTCTGTTCATACATCTTCACCATCACCTTCACCTTCACCAACCTCTTCTTCCGCGATGTCGGGATTTAATCCGAACATCTCTTTGACCACCGCTGGATTGGCTCCACCTCCTACGGAGACCAATCTTCCACCACCTCCGCCTGTTGTAGCGCCGCAGCGAATCGCGCTCCAGGATCGTTTCTACCCCACCAGTTCTGCACTTCCCACCTGCCTTTCTCTTCCTCCGGCCAATGGGGACAACTTTGAAATTAAGCCCCATTTCATCAACATGCTTCCACGTTTTCATGGGCTTGAAACTGAAGATGCCTATATCTTCATCAATAAATTTCAAAATGTCTGTGCCATGATGAAAACCACCCAGCTGTCGGACGATGCTATACGTCTACGGGTCATTCCGTTCACTCTATGCGATCTCGCTGAAAAATGGCTGTATAGCACCGCTTCCCACTCAATCACCAGCTGGGACGAGTTTGTTAAAGCGTTTCTAAAAATATTCTATCCAAATCATAAAACCGCAAGGATTCGAAATGAAATCAACCAATTCTCCCAGCTTCCTTCTGAACCCTTCTGGAAGTGCTTTGACCGGTACAAAGACCTTCTTGTTCAGTATCCTCACCACGGTATAGAGAAATGGCAACTCTGCCAAACCTTATACGAGGGACTGAACCCAGCAACGAAGCAGTTGCTGGAAACCATCTGTCAGGGCCACTTCCTATCGAAATCTGACGAGGAAGCGTGGCAGTTCTTTGACGATCTTGCGGAGCAAACGCTACAGTGGGAGAGCACCAGACCGACTTCTTCTTCTTCTACCTCCACTTCTACCGGTCAGTCTAGGGTAGGAATCCACCAACTTGACGTCTCTATTGCGATGAAAGCTGAAATGGCTGCTATAACAAGAAAGCTTGAAGCGATAGAAAGCAAATTCTCTGCTCCTGCTCCTGCCCCTGTTCTCCCCCTTCGTACTATCTGCGCTTGTTGTTCCGATCCTTCCCACTTGACCGAAGAGTGTCCTTACAATCCACCCTTGCAAGGACAGGATCAGGTTAATGCTGCCTTCCAGCAAAGACCGAGGAATGATCCATACTCTTCCACCTACAATCCCGGTTGGAGGAACCACCCCAATTTCGCCTGGAATCAGAATCAGAATCAATTCCAATGCAACAATTTCCAAAGGGCCCCTCCACCGCAACAACAAGCGCAACAACAAACTCAGTATCAGCAGCCCTTCCAACCCCAACCTTACCAAAACCAGACGAACAACTTTGCACCCAACAACTCTTTTCCACCAAACAACTTTGTTCCGTCAAACAATGATAAGGTTTCCTCGCTCGAGCGAAGTCTGGAGGCGTTTGTTAAACAATCGACTCAATCCACCGCCAACATCCAGTCTTCGATTCAATCTTTAGTGCAACACACTGCCGCACACGGGCAAAGCATCAAGACCATCGAGGCCCAGATTGCACAGCTGAACGCGGCTTTGAGCGAGCGAGAGAAGGGGAAGCTCCCATCCCAGCCACTTCCAAATCCCGGTCACCCACATAATGCACATGTTGCTCTTGAACAACAAAACCATAATGTGAGTGCCGTGACTACACTGAGATCGGGAAGGATGCTGCAAAACAACATTGGCAAGCGAATCAATGATGACACCCCGGCCGCCGCTTCTTCTTCTTCTTCTTCTTCTCCTTCTTCTTCTTCGTCTTCTGAGCCTATTCTCCGTTCTTCACAAGGCTCCCCTTCCTCTTCTTCTGCTTTGAACGGACCCACTTCTCACTCCACGAAAACACCTATTCTGGGATCCATTCCAACTCCAAAATCTCCTCCTCCAGCATTAGACTCAACCAATTTTCAAAATGTTCCATTTCCAAACCGGTTGAGGTCTAATAAACAAAATCCTCAAATGGAGAAGATTCTGGAGTTATTCAAGCAGGTTAACATTAACATTCCTCTTTTAGATACTGTCCAACAAGTCCCGTCCTACGCGAAAATCTTAAAGGACTTGTGCACGAAAAAGAGGAAGTCTCAGGTACCCAAGAAAGTTTTCTTGGCTAGTGCTGTGAGTGATGCCCTTACCCAATCTTTACCACAAAAACGGAAGGACCCTGGCTGTCCTACGATTTCAATTACTATTAGGGATAAGAACATCAACCGCGCACTATTAGATCTTGGTGCCAGTGTTAACCTGCTTCCGTATTCAGTATACGAGCAATTAGGCGTCGGAGAGTTGAAACCCACACACTGCACTCTCCAAATGGCCGACCGATCGATCACCCATCCTAGGGGTGAGCTAGAGGATGTGTTAATAAAAGTCGGGGACTTCATATTCCCTGTTGACTTCATTGTCTTAGATACACAGCCTGTAGCTAACCCCCGGAATCAAATTCCGGTGATACTCGGTCGCCCATTTCTCGCAACCTCAAATGCTGTGATCAATTGTCGCAATGGTTCAATGAACCTCTCTTTTGGAAATATGACGATTGAACTCAACATTTTTAGGTTGGGGAATCAGCCCGCCGAACCTAATGCTCATATACTGGACGTCTGCTCAATCCAGGAGATCACACCAGAAGAGTGTGAATTCGAGGAGTTTCTGTTTGATCACGATAATCTTGACGCCACTAGTGCGTTTCTCTTCGAACCTGCTGTTGTTTCTGCGCCCGATAACGAATACGAGTGTTTCACGTTCTCGAACGATCTTAGCCGAGCACAACCCGAGTTTGAATCCTTCGACTTTCCGGATGAGTTACCTGAACCATCCGACTCGGTTGCCTACACTCGTTTTGAACCTTTGCTGGAATCCTTTGAGTTCGAGACCTTTGCACCAGTCTTGCCTTCCATCATTTCACCTCCAACGCTCGAACTCAAGACGTTGCCGTCTCACCTTAAGTATGCTTACTTAGGTGAGAACGAGACCCTCCCTGTCATCATTTCGGCTTCTCTAGCTCCAGAGCAAGAGAAAGCCCTTCTCGCGGTCTTGCACAGCAACAGGCAAGCTTTTGGCTGGTCCATGGCGGACATCAAGGGGATTAGTCCCCTCATCGTTGAGCATCACATTCATCTGATGGATGATGCCAAACCAGCCCGGGATCCACAAAGACGTCTTAATCCAGTCATGAAGGAGGCTGTGAAGAAGGAGATCGTCAAATGTCTAGATAGTGGTATCATTTACCCTATCTCTGATAGCCAGTGGGTTAGCCCCATTCACGTTGTCCCCAAGAAGTCGGGCATCACGGTCATAACCAACGAGGCGAATGAGTTAATCCCTACTCGCACACAAACTGGGTGGCGAGTTTGCATTGATTACAGAAAACTCAACGCCGCAACGCGGAAAGACCACTTTCCTCTACCTTTCATTGACCAGATGCTGGAACGATTGGCCGGACATGAGTACTACTGCTTTCTTGATGGCTACTCCGGCTATAATCAAATTCCCATCGCCGAAAAAGACCAGGACAAGACCACTTTCACTTGTCCTTTCGGCACGTTTGCATATCGACGCATGCCCTTTGGGTTATGCAATGCGCCCGCTACCGTCCAGCGGTGTATGATGGGGATTTTCTCAGACATGGTGGAGAAATTTCTGGAGATTTTCATGGATGACTTCTCCATCTTCGGCGACTCCTTTGACGAGTGTTTGCTGCATCTTGACGCTGTCCTTACCCGATGTAAGGACAAGAATCTCACTTTGAACTGGGAGAAATGCCACTTCATGGTGCGCGAAGGTATTGTCTTAGGACATATCATCTCGCAAAATGGCATAGAGGTTGACAAAGCAAAGATTGAGGTCATTTCCAATCTGCCTCCTCCCCGATGCGTCAGAGATATCCGAGCCTTCCTTGGCCATGCCGGTTTCTATAGACGGTTTATCAAGGACTTTAGAAAGATTGCTAGGCCCTTGACGCTTTTGCTGGCCAAGGATACACCTTTCGACTTCAACTCGAGCTGTGTGACTGCATTCGAGTCACTGAAACGCTCACTGACTTCTGCTCCCGTTCTTTCTTCCCCTGACTGGACGCACCCATTCGAGATTATGTGCGATGCATCTGACTTTGCCATCGGTGCTGTCCTTGGACAGCACATCAACAAGATGCCGCACGTAATCTATTACGCGAGCCGGACCCTAAACGACGCCCAACTTAACTATACAACAACTGAGAAAGAATTCTTAGCTTTTGTATTTGCTTTAGAAAAGTTCAGGCCCTACCTCATCGGCTCTCCAGTCATTGTCTACACGGACCATTCAGCTCTGCGCCATCTTTTTGCGAAGAAAGATGCCAAGTCTCGGTTAATACGTTGGATCCTCTTGCTTCAAGAGTTTGACCTTGTCATTAAGGACAAACGAAGATGTGAAAACGTGGTTGCCGACCATCTCTCACGACTTCCTTCTTCGCCGTCGCTTCCAATTCCGATTAACGACGTTTTCCCGGATGAACAACTCTTGACAGTATCGTGCGAACCCTGGTTCGCAGATATTGTGAACTATTTGGCCACGGGATTACTACCGACCGAATGGTCAAGTCAGGACAGACTTCGCTTCTTGTCCCAAGTAAAACACTTTTACTGGGACGAACCCTACTTGTTCAAGTACTGTCCCGACCAGATTATTCGTCGGTGTGTCCCTGATGAGGAATTCAAGAGTGTGCTGTCATTTTGCCACGATCAAGCGTGTGGCGGGCATTTTGGGCCCAGAAAGACAGCTGAGAAGATCTTGCAATGTGGTTTCTACTGGCCACAACTTTTCAAAGACGCTCACGACTATTGCAAGACTTGCTCCCGGTGCCAACACATGGGCCGGATATCCCGGAGGAACGAGATGCCGCTCCAACCGATCTTGGTTGTGGAGATTTTCGATGTTTGGGGGATAGATTTCATGGGGCCGTTTCCCAGCTCTTTTGGGAACTTGTACATCCTTCTAGCTGTTGATTACGTCTCTAAATGGGTCGAGGCTGTGCCCAGCCGAACTAACGACAACAAGGTTGTCGTTAGGTTCCTTAAAGGAAACATTTTCTCACGGTTTTGGCACCCCCGAGCGATCATTAGTGACAATGGAAGTCATTTCTGCAACAAAACCTTCGAAGCCTTGATGCGGAAATACTCCATTAATCATAAGCTTTCTACGCCCTACCACCCCCAAACCTGCGGGCAGGCCAAAGTTTCAAATCGGCAAATCAAGCAGATACTGGAGAAGACGGTTTCCAAGAACCGTAAGGATTGGTCTCTGAAACTCACTGATGCCCTTTGGGCATTTAGAACCGCTTATAAGACCGACCTTGGCATGTCTCCCTATCGGCTTGTGTACGGAAAAGCCTGCCACCTACCTGTCGAAATCGAGCATCGCGCATTTTGGGCGATAAAGGAGCTGAATCTGTCTATCGAGGACGCGGGCAGCCATCGGAAGCTGCAGTTGAACGAACTGAACGAGCTTAGGGATGAGGCTTACGATAACGCGGTTGTCGTTAAGAATCGAACAAAGGTGTTTCACGATAAACACCTTTTGCGCAAAACCTTCGTACCTGGTCAGCAGGTACTACTTTACGACACCCGACTTCACTTCCATCCTGGAAAGCTCAGATCTCGCTGGAAAGGGCCGTATTTTGTGCAGAATGTGTATCCGCAGGGCGCTGTGGATTTGGAAAATCCAAAGGACGGTTCACTCTTCAAGGTAAATGGACACCGATGCAAACCGTACCTTAGCGCCGAACCAACAGAGGAGCTCCTGTTCTTACAGGAGCCAGTTTACCCTGAATGATCTTCCTCCGCCTACCTCCAAACTTCGGTTATCTAGCCAAGAACAGCAGACACTGTTCCAAATAAGTTTGGGGGTATGTACAAACCATTTTGTATATATTTGTGTATATTCTTTTTCGTTTCTTTAAAAACAAAAACAAATAAAAATTGTATATCACTAACCGACAATTTTGAACCTTCCAACTGCTCTCTTCATGCTACGACAGTGAGGACACTGTCCAGTTTAAGTTTGGGGGTACGCTCGGTACGCATTTCTTACCTTCGCATTCATATGTATATTTTGCATCTGCATATTAATATCCATAAAATCCATAAAAATTTGAAAATTTTCTAAAAAAATATAAAAACTTTTTTGTCAAGTTAGCTTGTGGAAGAACTCTGATTCAACATTCGACGGTTTTTGTTTGAAAAAATAGGAATAACTAGATCTTATGTTTGGATTTTGAAAACCTGAAAGATAACTCTCCTTTGAAGTTAACTATAGCTGATATACGTCTTTACATCACACTACACGTGTCGTAAGATTTTGGGAATTAGATGACAAGTCTTTCATGTTTAAACTTTTAAACAGATAAATGATTTTCTGAGGATCAAATAGGTTTGTTCTGAAATAAGTAATGTCAAGAATAGTTTATGAAGGAATGTTATTGATGCCGTAATTGGAGCTAAGTCTGAAAAATAACCCATCTGAAACTTGATTGGAATGATTACACACCAAACCCACTAAACACGTCTTTTATCCAAAAAAAATAATTGAACTGCCGGTTATATCTCCGTTCGTATTAAATCATCAGATTTTCACGCCAAACTGTATTTTGTTTTTGGACCTAGGTAACTTGAGTAATTAAGTCCGCTGGGGTGTTTCTACACCTAATGCCCTAAAATCAACTGGTTTGGGTGCATTGGCCCAAAGCTCGCTAAGAAGCCTAGAAAGTCCAGTTTAAAACAAAGTCAAGCAAGTGTTCTCTCCGAGTTAAAATTCCTAACGGTTCTTTGTGTGAGAATAATCTTAATAAAAGACAGGCTTTTAAAAAAATTTTAACGGAGATATGAAGGTTTTACTCTTTGATAAAGACTATTGCACGTTCACAGAGGTGTGTATGAAATGAAAACAAGAAATAGGTGGAGTGAAAAATACGACTTAGTTTCCTGTTATGGAAGATAGAAATTCTGAAGTTGAAACCATACTGGAAAACGAAACTTGAAAAATGCTTAACTCTTTATAAAACTTATGTGATCCTTTTAAAATTGTTATCTGGGCCTTATTGTGCGACATGATGACTTTATTCGACCTTTCGGGAACTTAACGACACTATTTGCAATGCACGTAAAGACATATAAAATCTGTAGTTAAATAAGAAGCGAGGTGTGAAAAATAAAGGTTCGATGGTCTAGACTTAGGATTATAGAATTGTTATTTTCTAAATACAAAACTTTAGGGTTTGAATCTTAGTTATTTTACAAAACCAACTTGACCGGATTTTGTGGGTAGTATCCGCTGAAAACCCTCAGGAGACAACACTCCTCCTACTAGGGACACCTAGAGGTTTAACGGCTTGTTGCACATGCTCAGTGCAATCGCGTTCTCTGCGAAAGTGAGGTTAGGAAATTTTTTGCGAATAAATGGGCTTTGCTCGGGACGAGCAAATGATAAGTTTGGGGGTATTTGTTCATATCAGATTTTTGCATTTTCTTACCGCCCAATTTTTATCACATTGCATATCGGTAGATACTCTTGAGCCGTGTTTGCTAGTCAATTGCAGGTTACAGGTTCTCGGTTCTAAAACGGTGAAATTCATGGAAAACACAACAAAATCCGGGTTCCTGCCAACCACTGAGAAAACACGGTCTCCGCTCTTCATCCGTATGTTGCCAGATACCAGTTTAGGAAGACAAAACGTCAAATCAATGTCACTCTCATGCACAAGGCTCAATGGTAGCACAAAATCCAAGAGATCTACGCGGAGCTCGAGGCAATCATGACAAAATCTTGACAAAAAGTCCACCTTTCCCTCAACAGAAATTCTGGAAAAATCGTGGAGTCAAATTGAGAAAATATATGTACCAGAATAATGTACACATCAGACCAGGCCAGCACCAAAAGTCGGAGGGCCCAACTCCACAACAAGGCCGCGGAACCGCGGCCAAATGGGGGTCTAGGCCGCGGTTCCGCGGCCGTTATGGCGCCAAATGTGCAGGGTTTTCAGGGGGTATTTGGTCTTTTCATATGGGCCCGTATTGTTGCCCTAGATTCTCATTTTCCACCCTATAAATACCCCAGAACTTTGTGAAGGAAGGGGTCCATTCTTGTATTTCTTTTTGCTAGGTTTTAGTTTACATGTTCTTCTTCCTCTTCTCACCTCTTCTCCATTAAACTTGTAAGTGAGCTTTTGAGTGAAGAGTGATGAATAAAGAAGACCATTTTATTATCATGCTTGTCTCCTTATCTTTATGCTTGTTGTAATTTTAATTCGTTAAGTAGTTGTTGTTATTTCCTTTTTGTTTATTTCTTCTCTCTTTTTCTTTATCATTCATCCGACAATGATACTTACGCTCGATCCTCGCCAAGATGAGGTCGCAAATAGTTAGTCGTATTCTCCTAATCTCTTTCTTTCTATCTTCCTCTTTTGTTTTGTTTTGTTTTTCCTTATCATGAAGTGTGAGTAGTTAATACTTGTTAGGGTAGGATAAGGGAAGTTTGAGAGAAGGAAATCTCTCTCACTCTTTCCTTGCCCAACAGCTTAAATCAACTCCCGTTAATTGAACCACAATCCGCTCCTTACGGCACCCTATCCTACATGATAGCGGTGATTCCGTAGTGAGACCGGTTGTGGTTGAATTAACTGGAGGTTATGGATAAGAGCCAAGAACGGACGAACAAGCACCAAAAGGAAGACTTATGCGTTGGAAAGCCTAGCTTATACTCGCAAAGTCCTTCCTAGTCGTGCTAATCCCCGTTGTTGCCGATTACCGTAAACTGATATTAAGAGGGGCAACGAAAGATGTGGAGAACTCCTAACTCAAACTAACCTAATCCTAACCCTAACAAGCTCTCTTTAAATATCAACTTGACACTTAGATAACCAAACAATCTGAACAACCGGACTTAACTCGTTAAAACACATTGAAAAAGACTCCCATCTCCCTGCGGACGACCCGTACTCAACCGGCTAGCTACAAGCGAAACCGTCTTGATTGCGGTATTTAAACTAAAACTTGAACACGCACGTATCCTATCAATCAGTATTATACATATCGTCGGGTAGCAGTTCCTAGGTGACATGAGTACAGCTTAGTCTGTCGACTTGACACTGCTGCTTCGCCTCGAGTGTGTTCCCACTGTACTTTGATTACTATCCTACCACGGCTCAAAAGAGTCATGCAAACAGGTAGTAGTTGGATGCAGTCCCAAAGCACTTGGAGGCAGTGGCGGTTAGATAGGATTCGTCTCTCCCGGTATTGGGGGTTGATATCGTGCTGTGTTCGGAGAGCCATTACACAAAGTCCCTGGTCAGGGCAAGCGAGATTTATTGGTAGGTACTCCAGAAGTTTCTCAGGGTGTTCTGGGCTACACTCCGACATGACTTATACCGCTATTAGGGGTCTGACGTTTACCATCCCCCTAGGCCCGATATGCGATACTCTTAGACGAACAGACCGGACTGTACAGAGATTGTCACATTCAGGCTCAGTAGGAGTTCAGATGGGTTTTCCTCATCAGCCTTCTTATCGACATTGTTAGTTATATGTATGCCCTAGAGGCCATTACTATACATAGGATGTATATTGTAGTGGATGCTTGGACATATATAGAGAAGACTTTCTTGCTCGACATGATAGTATGCTATCTGGTTGCTCTTTACCTTAACGTGTACAATGATTGTCTCTATGTTACATGTTGGTAAAGCCCTTAGGATGTGTACTTGACTACCTGGACTATGATGCGGATCATACTAGTGGGGACATGGTAGTCCATAAGTACATCCTTCAAGGTCCCTAGTCGTGAGTGTATCGAGACGGGGCATCGATATACCAGAGTAGACTAGCGTATACCTTCTCGACCCATACAGATGGGCGATGGATGATCCCATATCCATTGGTGTTTGACATCAGAGATGATGTACGGGTGCTCAGTGGAGACTGGGTACACTGGACGGACTCGCCGAGAACTCCCAGATGGTATTATACCTTACGTCAGATGGCGGTTCTCTGGTGACACTGGTACAGGTTAGTCTGTAGACCCGAGATCGTCATAGAGTCTTGTGTGATTCCCACTGTGCTTTGATTTCCACATTACCACGTCCAAGAGGGCGTGCAAAACGGTGGTTTTTGGGTACAGTCCCGAATCACATGGAGGCAATGAGCGATAGGAGGGGATTCGTCTCTCCCGGTATAAGGAGTTGATGTTGCGCTGTGTTCGATTGGCTGTAACCGGAAATCCCTGGCCAGGGTTGCTGAGATTTATTGGTAAGTGTTACCATTAGTTTCTCGAACTGTTATAGACCTCATATCGACATGACTTATCAAGCTACTGGGGTCTGACGTTTACCACCCCTAGGCGAGATATGCGACATATCAGACGATCAGACCGGACTGTACGGTAAGTGTTACTGGTTGGATTCACAGGAGTGTGAGCGGGCTTGCTCGTCGATCTTCTGATCGCTCAATACCCGGGTGGTCATTACGTTTAGCAGACCGCTTGCGGCTTGTGGGTGTTTGATATGATCATCACCTGCTGCCAGCGTATTGACGAGTCTTTAGAGTCCTACACAGAGGTTTCCTGGCTCAAGCGAAACGAAATAAGAGCGCATATGAGATATGTGCGGGACCGAGAATAATGCGTGTATGTGATACCGTATTCTATTCTCACGATTTGTATCATCGGCAGGTTATATGTGATATAGCCGGGTTACCGAATCAAGTGTTGATTCGATACCTTGATACACTTGATACTAGTCGGTTATATGCGATATGACCGGATCATTAAATCAAGTGTTGATTTAATGTATAATTATATATTTGATATATTACTTAGCATTAACTAGTATTGGTTCACATTAAATGGATTTTCTCACTTGAAGTGCACATTGTATATGTGATATATTTTTGTACACTTGTTTGTATCATGTTTGATGATACATGCAACCTTGGGTGTGTGTATGCTATACACTATGTTTAGTGAATGGTTAGGGTTTCATTTCTTTTATTTATCTATTCATTTTTGGTTAAAAGAAAAGGAAAAAGGCTTGTGGCCTGTGGTTAAACCCACTGCCAGCGTAGTGTCGAGTCTTTAGAGTCCCACACAGAGAGTTTCCCTGCACTGGGAAAAAGGTGTAGATGCCGTATCATTTTACGGCAGGGCTTCGATCACTTACGTACACTTGTGCGCGTATGATGTTCGGGTGGATAATACTAGTGGGCTTTGGTTTAAGCCGGATCCTATTATTATATTGATGGATCAGTTTCGTCTCTTTGTATTCGTGTTTCTCGGAACACGAATGCGAGTATGTATATACGGATGTGAGGAGCACAGAAGAAGACACCGCATTAGGGTTTTGACCATTTACTTGATTAAAACAATTATAAAGTGGAGGAAATTATTTGTTATTTTTGTAAATGATAATTGTGTCATGGCTACTTGTATTGACCATTTGACTTGGGTTGACCATTTGACTTGGGTTGACTTTTTGACTTTAGATATTTTTGTGAGATATTTTTGTGAGCTAGATATTTTGTTTAGATATTTTTTCATCACGTGGTTGTGGTCATGTCAAGCCATCACAATTTCCATTATGCATTATCATTTATCAAAAAACTTTCTCTTTCCTCAGGTGAGCTCTCATGCTAGCTCTTCTTCTTCTTCCTCACTAGAAAACCCTCAAGGTCTCATGAGTTGAGTAAATTAGGGTTTCAAAAGACAAATAAATCCATCTTCATACTCTACTTCACCTAGGACATCAAGTTTAGCAAGTTTGTTGCCCTAGTTATCTCGGTTTTGAGGTAGAGCTCGGACTATAGACTCTCGGGTAGATCGTCTTCGACTCGAGGAGGCCGTAGAGGTTGCTACGATCCGGATCAATCCTTGGATCCTACATAGACGAGGAGGACAGCGATGAAGACCCAAAGGACAAGTATCGTGAGGTATAACTTCGTATCCGAGTAGTTAAACCTCAAGTAGTTTGCTAGCTAGGGTTTATGAACGATCCTTGGTTCTAGTCGGTGTTGCGAAGTTCGTAAAAATCATTTTTTGCAAATTCTGCCTCCCCGCGAACACGTGGGGTGCGCAACATCGACTTACATGTTCTTGGCGAATTAGAGCTTCAAGTCTCTCTGGTATATTTCTTATCTTCTCTTCTCTTCTCTGAAAAATCCAATAACAATTTTTCTGCAGGATTCTTTGCAAAAATTCGCCGCTAAAAAAAATTCTTGTTGGGTGTTTTGATATTGGTTGTTTTTGCATATTGTAATACGGAAAATTAAGGGGTAAAGACCAAATTCAGATTAGGTGGGGATTTCATTACCCTTCCTAAGCCCCACAAATCTCAAAACTAGCATCTGCATCACCCTTCATTAATTAAAAAATATCTAGACCAAGACTCTAAGGACCGTCGCGCTCAATTAGGACAGGAGAAGGTCGTGGGTAATCTTCTGCTTATCGACATTTCTTTTGTGGTGTCTAGGCAAGTGTGTCTAAGGCAAGTGGTTACTTAATTAGGCCCACTATTTACAGTGATTCGTATAGCGGATACCTCCCACTTACCTGGCACTTACCTGGCCACAAGAGGGATAAAGAGGTAGTAGAAGATTGATCCTGGAATTTGTCTTCTGGAAGTCTAGGAGCGGTCTAGTGACTTGACCTAGGTGACCTTAGATCTAGGGTTGATTGTGCATTTTTGTGATTTGTCTAAATCCATATTTTTCAAAACAAACTTTTCTTTTTTGTTTAAATTAAAAAAAATTAACGCTGCCACTTGCGCTAAACCCGCTTAATGCATGCTCGGCTGGACACGGGATTCTAGTGCCCGTCTTGTCCGCATTTCTTCTATCGACTCCGAAGTCGGTATTTCTTCATCTTCTTTTTCCTCACCACACACAACATCCACCGAGATGGACGGTTCTCTATCAAATTTTAATAACGCCACTCTGCCACCACCCGCAGGTGCGCAGAATCTACCGCGTATATCTCTCCAAGAGAGATGCTACCCTATACGTGGTTATCTTTCTACTTGTCTTTCTATTCCACCACCCAATGGGAATAATTTTGAAATCAAACCACACTTTATCAATCTTTTGCCTAAATTTCACGGTCTGGAGTCTAAAGACGCATACGTTTTTATCACCAAATTCGAAAACGTATGTGTTATGATGGGCACTTCATAACTTTCTGTGGATGCTATGTGTTTACGTCTTCTCTTGTTTACTTTGTGCAATTTAGCCGAAAAGTGGCTTTATAACACAACCGCACACTCTATTTCTAATTGGGATGAATTCGTTATAGCATTCCTTAAGAAATTTTATCTCAATCATAAGACCGCCCGTGTTCGGAGCGAAATCAACCAGTTTACCCAGCTTCCCAATGAACCATTTTGGAAATGCTTTGAACGGTTTAAGGATCTGCTTATCCAATGTCCTCATCACGGAATACATAGATGGGATCTGTGCCGAATTATATATGAGGGCATTAATCCAATGACATAGCAGATACTTGAAACCATGTGTCAAGGCAATTTCATGTCTAAAGACGATGGTGAAGCCTGGAAATTCTTGGAAGATTTTGCTGAGAACACTTTGCAATGGGAAAGCGTTAGTCCACCGTCATCTAGGGGAGGTATCCATCAACTTGATGTTTCTATAGCAGTAAAAGCCGAAATGGCAGCAATGCAAAAGAAACTCGAAGCTATGGAAAACAAATTTTTATTAGCCTCCCTAAACCAGGTGACGCTCCCTAAAACCATGTGTGGATACTGTTCCGATCTATCACATCTGACGGAAGAATGTCCTTTGAATTCTCCGTTTCAAGGTCAAGAACACACTAATGCTGCTTTTCAGCAGCGACCTAAAAACGATCCTTATTCTTCCACATATAATCAGGATTAGAGGAACCACCCTAATTTTGCTTGGAACCAACACCAAACTCAAAATACGGTTCCAAACCAAAATAACTATCAAAGGGTTCCTCCACAGCAACAGCAACCACCACAGAATCAGTACCCCTTTCAACCACAAACTTTTCAAAATCCTGCCAAAAATTATGCACCTTATAATAATTCTTTCCAAACGGCCGGTACCGAAAACTCCTCTTCACTCGAACGAACCTTGGATTTGTTTATGAAACATTCCATGCAAATGTCGGCTGATATAAGGTCTTCTATCGATACCATAAAGAAGGACTCCGCCTCCCACGGTGAGAGTATAAAATCGATAGAAGCACAAATTGCACAATTAAATGCCGCAATGAGTGCTAGAGAGAAAGGGAAACTTCCATCTCAACCCTTACCGAATCCTGGCCACTCATAATATCATAATGTGAATGCCATTACCACGTTGAGATCCGGAAGAGTACTGAATAACCAAATCGGTGAACAGGTTGATAATGATGAATCAATCAATGACACCTCCACTTCCACTTCCACTTCTGACCCTATTTCATCTAGTCCATCTTCTTCCGAGCCGATTCTCCATTTTCCCCTAGGCTCGAACCCTCCGCCCACCTCGTTGAGTCAACCTGAAACGATCCCCACTCCAATTCTGGGATCCGTTTTACCCACACGAATTTCTCCACAAATGTTGGACCCAACTATTATTGATAAAGCTCCTTATCCAAATAGGTTAAGGGCTAACAAACCTAACGCACAAATGGAGAGGATTATGGAAATGTTTAAAAAAGTTAACATAAATATCCTTCTCCTAGATGTGATCCAACAAGTTCCGGCTTATGCGAAAATACTTAAGGACTTGTGCACTAGGAAGAGAAGAACTCAAGTGCCGAAAAAAGTGTTCATGACGAGTAATGTTAGCACAGCTTTTACCCAGCAATTACCAAAGAAACGTAAGGACCATGGTTGTCCTACAATCTCTATTTCTATTTGGGGTAAAAATATTAATCGTGCTCTACTCGACCTTGGCGCTAGTATTAACATGCTTCCTTACTCTGTCTACGAGCAGTTAGGTATTGGAGAGTTGAAACCTGCCCACTGCACTCTCTAGATGGAAGATCGATCTATCACCAAACCTAGGGGTGAGCTTTAGGATCTGTTGATAAAAGTCGGGGAATTTATATTCCCTGTGGACTTTATTGTTTTAGATACACAACCTGTAGCGAACCCACAAAACCAAATTCCGGTGATTCTCGGTCGACCCTTCTTAGCCACTTCCAATGCTGTCATTAATTGTCGTAGAAGTTCTATGAACCTAACCTTCGGGAAAATGACAACTGAGCTTAACATTTACAAGCTAGGAAGTCAACCATCTGAACCTTCTGCTCATTTACTTGATGTTTGTTCTGTCCACGAAATAGCTCCCGAAAGCTGCAAGGTTGATGAACTTTGCTATAATGATCTCTACGACATTAGTACATCATTGTTTGATCTAGCACATTATTATAGTGAGGACACCTTTGACGAGTCCACCCCCAAGTTTGAACCTTTTGACTCATCACAAAAGTCAGTAGCGCTTTCCGAGTCAATATCCTATGCAAGTTATGAACTTCTTAGGGAATCCGAATATCATTCCCTTACCCCACCTTCTATTGTCTCTCCGCCGACATTAGATCTCAAACTGTTACTTTCACATCTTAAATATGCATATTTATGTGAGAATGAGTCTTTGCTCGTGATCATATCCGCTTCTCTAGTTTTAGAGCAACAGAACGCGCTTTTGATGGTCTTGAGATCAAATCGGCAAGCAATTGGTTGGACAATGGCAGACATCAAAAGGATTAGTCCCTTGATTGTTGAACATCATATACATTTGATGGATGAAGCCAAACCAACCCGAGACCTACAAAGACGGTTAAATCCCGTCATGAAGGAGGCGGTAAAGAAAGAAATCATCAAGTGCCTAGATAGTGGTATAATTTACCCAATCTTTGATAGCCAATGGGTAAGTCCTATTCATGTGGTCTCTAAAAAGTCTGGCATCACGGTCATAACTAATGAGGCTAATGAATTGATCCAAACACGCACCCAAACTGGGTGGCATGTATGTATTGATTATAGAAAACTCAATGCCGCAACGAGGAAAGATCACTTCCCTCTACCTTTCATTGACCAGATGTTGGAACAATTAGCTGGACATGAATATTATTGTTTCATGGATGGATACTCTGGTTATAACAAGGTCCCTATCGCCGAAAAAGATCAAGATAAAACAACATTTACTTGTCCTTTCGGTACCTTTGCTTATAGACACATGCCCTTTGGGTTATGCAATGCTCCCGCTACATTTCAGCGGTGTATGATGGGGATATTCTCAGACATGGTCGAGAATTTTCTGGAGATTTTCATGGACGATTTCTCTATATTTGGGGACTCATTTAACGATTGCCTACGTCATCTTGACGCGGTTCTTACCCGCTGTAAGGATAAGAACTTAACTTTGAATTGGGAAAAATGTCATTTCATGGTCCAAGAAGGTATCGTGCTTGGACATGTCATTTCACGAAAAGGCATTAAGGTAGACAGAGCTAAAATAGATGTCATCCATAACCTTCCTCATCCCAAATGCGTCAAAGATATACGATCCTTCTTTGGTCATGCAGGATTTTATAGGAGATTCATTAAAGATTTTAGCAAAATTGCTAGACCTTTAACTCTTCTCGTGGCCAAGGATACTACATTTCACTTTGATTCGGATTGTGAGGCTGCTTTTGAATCACGTAAAAGATCTCTCACTACAACCTATGTTCTATCATCTCCTGATTGGAACCATCCGTTTGAGCTAATGTGTGATGCATCAGATTTTGTTATTGATGCAGTTTTAGGACAGCACATTGATAAGATGCCACATGCAATTTATTATGGAAGTAAAACCTTGAATGATGCCCAAATTAATTATACAACTACCGAGAAAGAACTCTTGGCAGTTGTATTTGCATTAGAAAAATTCAGGCCTTACTTGATTGGCTCACCGATTGTGGTTTACACCGTTCACTCCGCCCTAAAACATATTTTATCAAAGAAGGATGCTAAGGCCAGGTTAATACGTTAGATCCTGTTATTATAAGAATTCGATCTTGTAATACAAGATAAGAGTGGATGTGAAAACGTAGTAGCCGACTATCTTTCACGCATCTCTTCTTCACCTACTGTGACCTTACCAATAAACAACTCTTTCCCTGACGAACGGCTCTTAACCGTATCCGGCGAACCTTGGTTCGTGGATATTGTGAATTATCTAGCAACGGGACTTATTCCCAGCGAATGGTCTAAACAAGATAATCATCGATTTCTATCCCGAGTAAAGCATTTTTACTGGGATGAACCTTATTTGTTTAAGTATTGTCCTGACCAAATCATTCGCAGATGTGTCTCTAATGGTGACTTCAAGAGTGTTTTGTCTTTCTGTCTTGATCAGGCATGTGGTGGTCACTTTGGTCCACGTAAAACGGCGGAGAAAGTTTTGCAATATGGTTTTTACTGGCCTACATTATTCAAAGATGCATTTGATCATTGCAAAACTTGTCCATGGTGTCAACACACAGGTCGGATTTCTCGAAAAAATGAGATGCCACTCCAACCTATCTTGGTTGTGGAAATTTTTGACGTTTGGGGTATTGATTTTATAGGCCATTTTCCTAACTCTTTTGGGAATTTATATATCTTGTTAGCGGTTGATTACGTCTCAAAATGAGTGGAAGCAATACCGTATCGCACTAATGACAACAAGGTTGTTATTAAGTTGCTTAAAGAAAATATCTTTTCGCGATCTGGATACCCTCACGCTATAATTAGCGACAATGGGACGCATTTCTGTAATCGGTCTTTCGAGACTTTGATGCGGAAATATTCAATCAGCCATAAACTTTCTACGCCCTATCATCCCCAAACGAGCGGGCAAGCTAAGATTTCCAATAAGCAAATCAAACAAATTTTGGAGAAGACAGTTTCTAAAAACCGGAAAGATTGGTCAACCAAATTGACGGATGCTCTTTGGGCATTTCGTACCACTTATAAGACTGATCTTGGTATGTCTCCTTACCGCCTAGTGTTTGGAATGGCTTGCCACCTTCCTGTCGAGATCGAACATAAAGCAATGTGGGCCATTAAAGAACTTAACTTCGATTTAAATCAAGCCTGCAACTTTCGGAAGCTGCAATTAAATGAGCTAAGCGAACTCCGCGATGAAGCTTACGATAATGTGGTTATAGTAAAGAACCGGACTAAAGTATTTCACGATAAAAATATTTTGAAAAAAACTTTTATCCCGGGACAACAAGTCATTCTTTATGATTCCCGTCTCCATTTTCATGCTGGTAAGATAAGATCTCGTTGGAAAGGACCATTTGTAGTGCGGTATGTATACCCGCACGGGGAAGTTGAAGTTGAAAACATTAAAAACGGTTATATTTTAAAAGTGAATGGGCATAGATTAAAACCGTATTTTTCCACTGCCCCACGGAGGAGCTCCTGTTTTTACAGGAGCTGCTTTATCATAACTAAATTTCCCCCGCCTCACCTCCATGTCTCGATAATATTGTCTCATCATAAGAATGGAGGTGAGTTAAAAAGGACCTAACTGAATATCCATATGATTAAAAATAAGTTTGGGGGAGATTTTACTTTCATTTATTCTCGTCCCCGTTAATAACTTTCCTCCCAAGTCTAGAGGTTTTGAGATTTAAAAGATAACAACAGTGAGGACACTACTGTAAACAGGTTTGGAGGAGGTTTGTGCTTATTTACGCATTACTTTGCATTATACACTTTGCATAAGCACAAAAAAAATTAAAATTTTTCTTTTATAATGAAAGATTAGAAAGTGAAAAATTACATTTGAAAGATTGGAAGAGTTTGAGAAAAACAAGAAAGTTAGATGTTTTCTGAAACGAAACTAGTGATAAGCAGTTATAAGCCATTGTCCCAAGGGTTAGTAAGATGAAGGAAGTCACTAATCCGAGAATAAAAATAAGTCTGAAAAATAGTTCCTATTCCGGAAGCCAAACATATGAATGTTGACACCCTACTATACGCACTTACACACGTCTTGAAACTCGAGTTAGTGGAGGATACCTTGAAATGCTCTTGTCTAAAAGCCAAAGTACGAAGAAAATAATAAATGAAGCATAAAAGTATAAAATGGTGAAGAAAAATGAACACTGGTTTTGTAATCACCAAGGCAGCATAAAAAAATATAGCGATGGTGCTTCATCACCTACTGCCTTAGACCAACTGGTTTGGGAGTCACTGCTAAGCCTTAGGTGTTGCAAGACGAGGAAATTGCTAATTACGCCTAATAAGTGAGAACATTTAGTAATCGGTCGGTTAGTACCTCAAGAAGTATTAACGGCCGCATAAAGAATGTGTGAGCAATTCCATCTAAAATATTCACCGACTAAAAAGTAATGAAGTAGATGGACAAGAGTATGTAGCTTGAATTGAATTCTCCGAGTGTAGGGATGTCTTTTACACACACGTAGAGGTATATGATCGGTATTTGGAGGAAGTAGGGATGAAGAATAAAGGCAATGTTTTATTGAGTGATGATATGATTTCTAACATCTTTTCATGACTATTAAGATAGGGCTCATGACAACCGAAAAGCTAGTGTGGTTGAAAACTCTGATTTTCAAGTTCTTTCTTTTATAATTCTTATCTTTATATGTAACTTTCACCATCTTTCTTTTATTATAGGATTTTGTAGGTGCAATCCGCTGAAAACCCTCAGGAGACAACACTCCTCCTTCTAGGGACACCTAAAGGTTTAAAGGCTTGTTGCACGTGCTCAGTGCAATCGTGTTGCCTACGAAAGTGTGCTAGTTAGTTTTTTCTTTTTTCTATTTTTCTCCTTCTCTTGAATAAATAAAGTTTGCTCGGTACGATCAAAGTCATGTTTGGGGGAATTTGTTCAGTCGCAAAAAGTGCACTTTTAACATGACAATTTCCTTACTTTTCTTAATCATCTAAAGGTATTTGCTATAAATATAACACATATTAGAAGTTCATCTGCAAAATATCATTTACCATGTGTTATATATTATAATCAACATTATGAAGGAAATTGTACGTTTAATATTTTTACGCATAATATTTTGTATCTCACATTCTTTATCGAGATCTTGTGCAAGATTAGCTCAGGTCAGATATCGGGAATCAGGAATCTACCGATAAAATACAAGAAAGTCGAAGAATCAAATACTGTCAGAAATTCAGAAAAGATAAGAAGATTCCAGATATCACATAAAGACCCAGAGATCAACAGAATAAGACCACAGAAGTTTGAAGCAACGAGCTCACCAATCGGCCACGGATCCGCGGCCGATTCAGGGACTTGAGGTTCAGGAGTTCTCTGGAAGTTTCTTTGTAACAATCTAGCTTATTGAGGACGCTTCTTTGTAACAACCTAGCTTGTTCTGGAAGCTTCTTTGTAACAACCTAGTTTGTTGGGGAAGCTTGATTAGTGGCTATAAAAAGGACCCAGGGCTACATTGAAAAGATTCAAAAAAAATCCTAATTTTATCCCAATTCTTGATCAAATCAAATCAATAAAAGAGCTAACAAATTCAACAAATCCAAGATCCAAGATCAAGAATCATTGAGAAATTCATCGAGCAACGCCATTCAAGACTCCTTTATACGAAGCCGATCATCATCAACGAGCACGCGATCCACGACAGATCCAAGACTCACGGTAATCGAACGACGTGAAGATCGACGGAAAAATTACCTCTTCAAGAGAGTGATCGAGAGCAATTCTTCTTGTAATCTCGGATTGAAGAAGTTGTAATTTGAAGTTGAATAATAAAGGTGATAATTAGTTTCGCTTTCGCTTTCTTTAAATTTCCACATTATGAATTCTTCCGCTAATCTTTCTTCGATTTTCATGATGCGCAAGTAAATCTCTGCTTGATAGGATTCGTAGGATTATGGTAGATTGATGGATGATAAAATTCTATATTTTTTTTTAAGTCTTATGAAGTTTACAAACTTTCGCAAAAGAATCGTTAACATCCTCATCGGGCGCGATATCAAATTCTTGATAATCTTGACCACGGTTTGAGATAAGATTGACGATCTTTTTGTGAAGGGCTTGAAAATGAATGGGATCAATGAAAGGACAAGGGACTATAGTGAAAAAAACCATAGTTTCTTCAAAAAAAAACCCTAATCTGCATTCATCGCCATCAATCTAGTGTTAAACTGTCAATAGATAAGATGAGTCATCTTTATTAGTCATCCATGGATACTAAATCCGATCGAATCCTACAAGCCTTCTTCATATTTTCTTGATAATTAGATCTTGAACATTTTCTTGATTTCCTTTCTTGAAAACAATTTCTTGATTTTCTTGAAACTATTACTTCAACTAAATCTTGAACCATTTTCTTGATTTCCTTTACTATTTCTTTCAACCGATCTAAAGCAAAAACGATAAAATTCCACAAATCTCAGAGGACGACCCATACTCACTAAAGGTCTAGCTACATGCGACACCATTATTGATTGCGGTTACTTTACTACTAAAACATCTCTTCTTTACTTCCTTTACTTTTCTTTTAATCAAAAGAAGAATCAATTTTAAAGACATCAATCATGGAGTGCTGGGCGGTGCCCACTGAGTGCTAAGCGCTCCTTATTTTTCTGAGGTGCCCACATGAGGGGCACGTGAGACGCTGGGCGCTAAGCACCGCTTATTAAGTGCTAAGCGCTCCTTATTTAGTGGCATCCACGTGAGGGGCACGTGAGGCGCTGGGCGATGATTTTTCCTTGTATATTTTGTTTTGAGGAATTCAATTTCCTGGTTCTTTTCTGAATATTTGATCTCCTAGTGCAAGTTATTCCCGATGAGAATTAAATTCTCAACTTGTGGGAGCCTTGTCTTGTGGATCTCAGATCCAGAGAAAGAACTAAGTTCTTCTTTTAATAGGGTTAAACCTTTCAATAGGTAAACGAGATGCTTTGATCTCTCCTCCTTTTATTAACCTAGAGTTTTTTCTAAGAAGGGAGATCTTATTCTTTTTTCCTTTTTGAAGATTTCTGCTTTGTTTTTAGAAGCTTATGGGGGGGTTCCTCTCTTTTAGACTTAAATTCTTGGGTCCTTTATATAGTAGAGGCAAGTCTGTTGATTAGTTGAAGAAATCTCTCATTAAGAGATCCTAATTGATTTGAGGATTTTTACCCACCATCGGATCTTTGATCTAAGGGTTTTTGTTTTACAGAATAAGATTGGGGTTATATTTTCCCATACAGAATTTATTCTGTAGATTGGTGATTCTTTAATCACCATTGGATTTTTAATCCAACGGTACTCTATTTTACAGAGAGCAATCTTTCTTGTTTAGAAAGATTTGAGGAATGTTTCCTCTAAACAGAATTTAATTCTACATCCTGATGATTTATCATCTCCGTTGGATCTTTGATCCAACGGCTCTGTTTAACAGAGAGTAGAATTTAATTCTACTAGGCGCTGGCGCTCACGTGTTGTGCACGTGGACGCTACTTAAGATTTTTGTGTGCTTTGCACATTGGCGCTCACGTGAGGAGCACATGCGGCGCCAATATAAGAGTTTTTAACTCTGGCGCTGGCGCCCCCGTGGAAGGCACGTAAGGAACTGCCTCTTAAATTTTGAACAGAACTTTGCTCTTTTATTGGGGGAAACAAATTCCCCCCACACCGTTGCGCTCACGTGGCTCACACGTGAGTGCAGCGTGTAAGACTACGGTAGCGCCCCGGCCGTCTATCCGAGGCCAAAATGCGGAAATGAAAACTTTTTCAAACTAGAAACCGGCGCTATCGTATGCTTAAAACCTGGATCGAACCATTAACCTATAACTAGCAACTAGAGAAAGGGTTGGAAAGCTATACCGATCGATCCGTGTCCTTCGGTCTTTGGCCACCATCCCAAGCTCCTCGCGGCATCACCGAGCTCGATCTCCTCGTCGGAAAGGGCACCACATCTTCGAGTCTTTTTACGGGCTCCCGCTTCATCCAAAGCAACTCGTGTTAGTTGTATGTATGCCCTAGAGGCCAGTATTGTACAGATGATGTATATTATATTGGATGCTTGGACATATATAGAGAGGACTTTCTTGCTCGATATGATAGTATGCTATCTGGTTGCTCTTTATCTTAACATGTATACTTGTCTCTTGATACTGTCTTATAGTTACATGTTGGTAAAGCCCTTAGGATGTGTACTTGACTACCAGGACTATGATGCAGATCATACTAGTGGGGCCATGGTAGTCCATAAGTACATCCTTTAATGTTCCTAGTCGTAGGTGTATCGAGACAGGGCATCGATATACCAGAGTAGACTAGCGTATACGCTTCTCGACCTATGAGATGGGCGATGGATGATCCCATATCCATTGTTGTTTGACATCAGAGATGGTATACGGGTGCTCAGTGGAGACTGGGTACACTGGACGGACTCGCCGAGAACTCCCAAATGGTATTATACCTCACGACAGATGGAAGTTCTCTGGTGACACTTGTGCAGGTTAGTCTGTAGACCCGAGATCGTCATAGAGTCTTGTGTGATTCCCACTGTGCTTTGATTTCCACCTTATCACGTCCAAGAGGGCGTGCAAAACGGTGGTTTTTGGGTACGGTCCCGAGTCACATGGAGGCAATGAGCGATAGGAGGGGTTTCGTCTCTCCCGGTATTAGCGGTTGATGTTGCGCTGTGCTCGATTGGCCATAACAGGGAAGTCCCTGGCCAGGGCTGATTTAGAGATTTACTGGTAAGTGTTACCAGTAGTTTCTCGACCCGTTATGAGCCTCACATCGGCACGACTTATCGGTTATTGGGGTCTGACGTTTACCACCCCTAGACTTGATATGCGACATATCAGAAGAGGAGACCGGATTGTACGAAAAGTGTTACCGTCTAGCTTTTACAGGAGTTGGAGCGGGCTTTGTCACGCTCCGCTTCCCAGTGTACGGTGAAGGGGACGCAACGAGGTCCGCTACGTATATACTTAGGAGTACATACGCTAAGTGTATCTAAGCAATATAAAAGTAAAACCCAAGAGACAAGAAATATATAAATAACAACAACTTTATTAATAACATTCTTTTGTACAATGCTTGAAAAGTAAATACAACTGGAATGAAAAGCGATGCCTAAACAATGGCATAACAGGAAATGAAAATACTGGATAGAACAAGGTACAATGTCTAGAGCTCGGAGTCTTCGTGAAACTGATCCAAGTCTTCACCGGTGGGCTCGATCTCTGCTGGGTCCAAAACACCTGACGACATTCAAAGAAGAAAGAAATAGAATGTCGTCAGCGAACAGGTCGCTCGGTAAGTCCAAAGATAAGGGAGAAATAGACAAAGAGTAGGAGAGAGAGAGAGTAGCTTTTAATGTTGTATTATATTGTTGTAATGTTGTATTAACGCTGTTGTTTGTAGCTTGGTACAGAAGAATGCCAGTGTATACGAGAGGGGTCTCTATATGCTAGAGACCAGGGCAAACGGAAAATAGAGTACAAGGCTCCGTTATACAACCCGGAACAACGTCAATTGGATTCATGTTAGGTGTCTTAATCTTACCGCCTCGTGCCACCTTTAACACCTTCCGTACCAATCTACCCCTTAAACCCCGTAGTGTTTTGTTTATATAATAGTATTGCATTGTATAAGTTGGATGACTGACCAAAACCATGATATCAGTAAACAGATTGTAACTGCATAATCATGTAAATGGAATAACGGAATAATGGATGTATATTCATGGTTTGATTCAGTCAAGTTGAATAGATTGTTAACTGGATTCTGGGATTCATGTGTTCATATTAAGTTAAAATATTAAAGAATGTAGATTGACTTGAATCATATTTAAGTCAGAAATAATCAGACTCAAACCCGAGTCAGACTAAAAGAAATGTAATTTGAAGTTCTATAATTGTTAGGGTCCTTATTGTAAATTATAAAACTTGAGGGGGTTTATGTAAAAATATTTTTGTATAGTTTTCAAGATACACCTCAAGTATTTATTATTCGTCTTTATGGTTATAATGAGTGTGATTTTATTTTGTCTTATTTCTAGTGATAATATCCTAATTACATAAATAAAGGTATCAATTTATAATATTGAAATTCATGGTATTTTAATGTAACTTTTAATCTTGTAATTTTTAGGAAAAGGTGGAAACTTATCTTATAACAAAATAGGTGTTTAAATGTTAAATATATATATGCTTATACAAAAATAAATTTTAATAAATATTTCATTTTCCCGAAATCTAATTTTTCTTAATTGTTATTTTAAACCTTTCGAGACCGAATGCTCCTTGCGGAGGTCTGAATCTCGCACTACTAAGCCCGAGGGTGCACGATAAACCGTACTATCCCTAACGGGTTCCCCAAAGGTGAGTTGTAGTGGCGCTTTGCAAAGATTTAATAAATACTAATCATTTAGAAAACGGTTTTATAAAGATAAGGTATTTATTTGTAAAAGGGTGTAAATTTCCGTATTTTAGATTCTAGGGTTTCCTAAGCCAACTAATCTATTTCTAAATGGTCTAAACGACAAGTCATAGAAACCTCAAATCGCCTCTTCACCGCCAATTGCGGCCAGGTAAGTGCCAGGTGAGTGGGAGGCTCTCCACTACAAGTAGTGGACCTAATTAAGTAACCACTCGTCTTAGTCATACTTGCCTAGACACCACAAAGTCAGGTTTAGATAAACGATCGATATCCCAACTTATCGTATTTCCTATTAAAAGATATTGCATTAAAATTATGTACAACTTAGAACTTTTAGAAAAGGTTTATAAAGAAAATGGTATTTTAATGTAAAATCTTGTTTTATCGTATTCTAAGTTTTAATGATATCATTTAGGGTTGTATTTACGTGTGTGTGAAGGTAGGTCATTACCTCGTGATCTACTTTAAGATATAGCAATGTTAAAGGGTTAAAAGTGATAAACTAAACATGGTGGTATTTAAGTGCAAAAATACGGTATATTACAAAGGCTATCATTTCATGTGTGAAAACTTGTTCAAATTGATTTTTAAGTGATTAGTAGTCAACATGAATATGTTTAAGCATTATGGAATTAGTGATAAGTGAGTTTTGCTAGAAAACCGAATCGGAAATCGGTTTGTTCCGATTTCCGTCGGGTTTGAAAAGTCGTATTTTAATGGAAGAAAAGAAAGGTAGAAAAGAGGGACTTACGGGTTTGGACAACGCTAGGGAGTGAGAGGGAGGTAGAGGGTTTGCCGGTGCGTCGAAACGTCGTGAAGAGGTCTTAGTACGATCGCCGGGATTTCGCCGTCGATTTCGGCAGCGCTTCGCCTTTCGCTCGTTTTCTAACGTACCGAGTTCTCTTGAAATTTTTAGAGAGTGGACTTAGGAATGTAGAGTGAGAGGGTAGAGGGTATGGGGGTTTATATAGGGTTAGGCTAGGGTTAGGGTTTTAATTAAAAAATATATATATAAATATATATAAATCATTAAAATCATTAAAATTTTGGAGTAAAAGGGATTTATTGTGCATTTGGTAACCGATCTAGGAAATTAGTGTATGCAGGGGGGTTGACTACGTCAAGAGGGAACTTTTTCATTCAGGTGACTCGGCGGTCCGACCGAGTCCGGCCGGCGGCGCCGGCCCTAGTTTGCCAGTCCGCCGGCCGACTCGGCCGATCCCGGCCGAGTCAAGGCGCCGAAAGTTGGGGGTTTTCCTGGGGGGATTTATGGCATATCTAACTTTTTGTCTTCAGTTTAAGTTTTATGAGTTATGTCTGTTTGACTGTTGACTTTTCCAAAAATTTAAAACAAAATAAATATAAAAATAATGTGGGGCAGGGGATTTGAACTCTACTGGCTTTGTTCAGTAGTGCAAGGTATTACCAATGAGCTACAAGCTCCTTCTTGTAATTATTGTGGAAAAACAACTACTTAAAGTGATAACAGCAACACTAAATACCCCAAATATAACTTTAATTTTAAAACAATTTTATGTACACTAAAAATGGAGTTATTTAAAAACAAAATAATTACTTATATATATTGTGCTCAGGTTTAAATACTCTTTTATGGATTTTTAAAAATTTTAAAAATAATTTGTTTAGAAAAGTGTATAGGAAAATTAGGGTTGTTACATTCTACCCTCCTTATAAAAATTTCATCCTCGAAATTTGTAAAAGGAAGGTGTAACAGTGCTAGGAAGTTTGGCGAATAAAAGTGATACGATAGTGAAAAAGGCTTACCGGTGTTACCTTGACCTACAGTCTCGGCTTCTACGGCTTTTAATGTGAAGGTTTGTCGCCGTGGTACATTCCTTCTATCTGGAGGCACATTCTGCCTTTGAGGCCTGTTTCTCTGCCTTCTAGGCATGTCCCTCATTGTTTGTTGGAATTGGCGAGTAGGTTGTGCAGGTGGTGGAGCAGGTAGTGCAGGACGAGTTGCAGGAGCCTGGATGGTTGGCCGCTGCGGATAGTTGGTGGGTGTGTGAATTGAGTTGCTGTTGTAAAGACAGTTCCTAATTCCGTGGTTGGATGCGCCACAAATTAGACACAGGCCTTTTGCGCGCCTACAGTCCTTCCACAAGTGTCCCTTTCTATGGCAGTAATGGCAAATTTCTTCAGTTCTCCTGGGTTCAAACGATGGCCTGGAAGAGGCTCCTCCTGCCATCTGGTTGGCAGGGCGTTTGACTCCTGCAGACTGAGGTCTGCCCCTTGCTTTTATCACTGCCTCATAACTGCGGGCAGCTTCCAGAGCATCCTCATGAGTCAGAAATTTTCCCGTGGCTAGAGCAGCCTGAATCTCCGTGTCCAGTCCTTGCTGAAAGCGACGGGCTCTGATCTCGTCCGTCGGTATCAAGTGTACCACGAATCGGCTTAACATGGTGAATTCAGCATCGTACTCATCTACTGATTTGTCCCACATTGAGCCATGTTGTAGATGAATGAACTGCTGCTCCATTGCAAACCTGGCAGTCATATGGAAGTATTTCGCGTCGAACTTCTCGTGAAAAGTCTTCCATTCAATAGGCTGTACCAGACGGCTTTCTTCCGCCTTCCACCAGTTGCGAGCATTATCCGTGAGCTGTAGTTTTGCTACACGGACCCAAGCGATTTCTGGCACTTGAGCTGCTGCCAGATCGTCTTCAATGCTTCGTGCCCATTCTTCAGCTTCAAGAGGGCTTCCTTTACCAGAGAACTGCTTGGGATGTAAAGCCCTGAATTGCTTTACTCCCGGTGTGTCGGTCTCGGGACGGTTCAGAAGTTGTTGCTGTCCCTCGAGAAGGCTGAGGATCGCCTCAAGTAGCATTGTTTGCTCGGTGGGTGGTGCGGGAATAGCTGGTGCGAGAGGTAGTGCTGGAGGTGTGTTGTTGACATTGGTGCTGGTGTTGTTTGGGGAATCCATAACCTTGAAGAAAATTTTGGGTTAGGACAGATTCAAATACATGAAATGATAAGATTCAAGGAATAGAAATTTGTAGGATTCAAGAAACATGAATTGTAAAGAATGTTTTAGTTGCTGGTTCTTGTGTTATATTGCTTAGGTTGTTCACGCAGACCAGAACTGCATGACAGGGATTCATACAGCACTGACCTGCATGGGCCACCAACAAAACCTGTCACGCTCCGCTTCCCGGTGTACGGCGAAGGGGACGCGACGAGGTCCGCTATGTATATACTTAGGAGTACATACGCTAAGCGTATCTAAGCAATATAAAAGTAAAACCCAAGAGACAAGAGATATACAAATAACAGCAACTTTATTAATAATATTCTTTTGTACAATACTTGAATAGTAAATACAACTGGAATGAAAAGCGATGCCTAAACAATGGCATAACAGGAAATGAAAATACTGGATAGAACAAGATACAATGTCTAGAGCTCGGAGTCTTCGTGAAACTGATCCAAGTCTTCACCGGTGGGCTCGATCTCTGCTAGGTCCAAAACAGCTGACGACATTCAAAGAAGAAAGAAATAGAATGTCGTCAGCGAATAGGTCGCTCGGTAAGTCCAAAGATAAGGGAGAAATAAACAAAGAGTAGGAGAGAGAGAGTAGCTTTTAATGTTGTATTGTATTGTTGTAATGTTGTATTAACGTTGTTGTTTATAACTTGGTACAGAAGAATGCCAGTGTATACGAGAGGGGTCTCTATATGCTAGAGACCAGAGTAAACGGAAAATAGAGTACAAGGCTCCGTTATACAACCCGGAACAACGGCAATTGGATTCATGTTAGGTGTCTTAATCTTACCGCCTCGTGCCACCTTTAATACCTTCCGTACCAATCTACCCCTTAAACCCCGTAGTGTTTTGTTTGTATTGTAGTATTGCATTGTATAAGTTAGATGACTGACCAAAACCTTGATATCAGTAAACATATTGTAACTGCATAATCATGTAAATGGAATAACGGAATAATGGATGTATATCTATGGTTTGATTCAGTCAAGTTGAATAGATTGTTAACTGGATTCTGTGATTCATGTGTTCATATTGAGTTAGAATATTAAAGAATGTAGATTGAATTGAATCATATTCAAGTCAGAAATAATCAGACTCAAACCCGAGTCAGACTAAAAGAAATGTAATTTGAAGTTCTATAATTGTTAGGGTCCTTATTGTAAATTATAAAACTTGAGGGGTTTTATGTAAAAATACTTTTGTATAGTTTTCAAGATACACCTCAAGTATTTATTATTCGTCTTTATGGTTATAATGAGTGTGATTTTATTTTGTCTTATTTCTAGTGATAATATCCTAATTACATAAATAAAGGTATCAATTTACAATATTGAAATTCGTGGTATTTTAATGTAATTTTTAATCTTGTAATTTTTAGGAAAAGGTGGAAACTTATCTTATAACAAAATAGGTGTTTAAATGTTAAATATACATATGCTTATACAAAAATAAATTTTAATAAATATTTCATTTTCCCGAAAACTCATTTTTCTTAAATGTCGTATTTTAAACCTTTCGAGACCGAATGCTCCTTGCGGAGGTCTGAATCTCGCACTACTAAGCCCGAGGGTGCACGATAAACCGTACTATCCCTAACGGGTTCCCCAAAAGTGGGTTGTAGTGGCGCTTTGCAAAGATTTAATAAATAATAATCATTTAGAAAACGGTTTTATAAAGATAAGGTATTTATTTGTAAAAGGGTGTAAATTTCCGTATTTTAGATTCTAGGGTTTCCTAAGCCAACTAATCTATTTCTAAATGGTCTAAACGACAAGTCATAGAAACCTCAAATCGCCTCTTCACCGTCAAATGCGGCCAGGTAAGTGCTAGGTGAGTGGGAGGCTCTCCACTACAAGTAGTGGACCTAATTAAGTAACCACTCACCTTAGTCACACTTGCCTAGACACCACAAAGTCAGGTTTAGATAAACGATCGATGTCCCAACTTATCGTATTTCCTATTAAAAGATATTGCATTAAAATTATGTACAACTTAGAACTTTTAGAAAAGGTTTATAAAGAAAATGGTATTTTAATGTAAAATATTGTTTTATCGTATTCTAAGTTTTAATGATATCATTTAGGGTTGTATTTGTGTGTGTGTGGAGGTAGGTCATTACCTCGTGATCTACTTTAAGATATAGCAATGTTAAAGGGTTAAAAGTGATAAACTAAACATGGTGGTATTTAAGTGCAAAAATACGGTATATTACAAAAGCTATCATTTCATGTGTGAAAACTTGTTCAAATTGATTTTTAAGTGATTAGTAGTCAACATGAATATGTTTGAGCATTATGGAATTAGTGATAAGTGAGTTTTGATAGAAAACCGAATCGGAAATCGGTTTGTTCCGATTTCCATCGGGTTTGAAAAGTCGTATTATAATGGGAGAAAAGAAAGGTAGAAAAGAGGGACTTACGGGTTTGGACAACGCTAGAGAGTGAGAGGGAGGTAGAGGGTTTGCCGGCGTGTCGAAACGTCGTGAAGAGGTCCTAGTACGATCGCCGGGATTTCGCCTTCAATTTCGACAGCGCTTCGCCTTTCGCTCGTTTTCTAACGTACCGAGTTCTCTTGAAATTTTTAGAGAGTGGATTTAGGAATGTAGGGTGAGAGGGTAGAGGGTATGGGGGGTTATATAGGATTAGGCTAGGGTTAGGGTTTTAATAAAAAAAATATATATAAAATATATAAAAATCATTAAAATCATTAAAATTTTGGAGTAAAAGAGATTTATTGTGCATTTGGTAACCGATCTAGGAAATTAGTGTATGTGGGGGGTTGACTACGTCAAGAGGGAACTTTTTCATTCAGGTGACTCGGCGGTCCGGCCGAATCCGGCCGGCGGCGCCGGCCGGTCTGCCGGCCGACTCGGCCGATCCCGGCCGAGTCAAGGCGCCGAAAGTTGGGGTTTTTCCTGGGGGGATTTATGGCATATCTAACTTTTTGTCTTCAGTTCAAGTTTTGTGAGTTATGGCTGTTTGACTGTTGACTTTTCCAAAAAATTTAAAACAAAATAAAAATAAAAATAATGTGGGGCAGGGGATTTGAACTCTAGTGGCTTGGTTCAGCAGTGCAAGGTATTACCAATGAGCTACAAGCTCCTTCTTGTAATTATTGTGAGAAAATAACTACTTAAAGTGATCACAGCAACACTAAATACCCAAAGTATAACTTTAATTTTAAAATAATTTTATGTACACTAAAAATGGAGTTATTTAAAAACAAAATAATTACTTATATATATATTGTGCTCAGGTTTAAATACTCTTTTATGGATTTTTAAAAATTTTAAAAAAAATTGTACAAAAAAGTGTATAGGAAAATTAGGGTTGTTACAGGCTTGCTTGCTGATCTTCCGATCGCTCAATACCCGGGTAGCCGTTACGTCCAGCTAGTACCGCTGACGGCTTGTAGGTGCTTGATATGATCATCACTTACTGCCGGCGTATTGACGAGTCTTTAAAGTCCTACATAGAGGTTTTACTGGCTCAGGCAAAACGAAATAGGAGCACGTATGTGATATGTGCGGGACCGAGAATAATGCGTGTATGTGATATCGTATTATATTCTCGCGACTTTATGTATCGGTCGGTTATATGTGATATAGCCGGATTATCGAATCAAGTGTTGATTCGATAAGACGATACATTGGATGTTAGTCGGTTATATGAGATATAACCGGATTATTAAGTCAAGTGTTGATTTAATAATTTAGTGTATAATTGTATATTTGATATACTAATTTACATTAACTAACATTTATTCACTTAAGGATTTTTCTCACATGTGCGCAACTTTAATATATATGTGATATATATTAAAATGTGTTTTCTTTTTGTATCATGGTTGTTGATACAACATTCATGGGTATGCAAGACATACACCATTCTATTTTAAATGGTGGTTTATAATTATTTAAGGTAATTACAAATTAGTGGAGTTTTTTGTCACAAGCATGAAGCCTGTAGAAGCTTGTGGATGCTTTGACAAAGTCCACTAACTTTGTTTTACTTTAGATTTTTATTAACCCAACCATTTTGGATTAGCCATGGTTATGTCTCTACATGAGTTAGTATATGATACTCACTTACCCATGGTTAGCTCACTTGACTTGATCATTATCCTCATCTTTTCTTTTGTTCATCTTCTTCTTCTTTGAGCAAAAGAAAAGCTTGCTAGGGTTTTCAAAAGAGAGTGAAACATTGTGAGAAAATAAATTCTAAAGTGAACCCACTTCCTATTTCTCCATCTTTGCTTCATTAATTCTCTAATTAGTGAAGTAGAAGCTTGAGTTGGCATCCCCTCGACGTAGATCATCTTCGGCCTCGAAGACTTTAAGCAAGGACGCTCCTTTAGCCTCGTGAAGCCATGCAAGAGTCCGGGAGAACCACGATCGCAGCGAAGGGACTTCAACAAGGAGATAATGAAGTGAAGGACCGATCTACAAAGGTTGTATTTCGTATTCACTTAGTCGTAAATGGTATTTACTTGCATGTGAAATCCTAATAATCTAGCAAAGATCTTGTTTAGGCTTGTTCAGCACGGCTAAAATTTTAATCGGGCATGGTTGATGCCTTATAGAACCTTGTTAGAGTGCCTAGTAACCCTACAACTCGGGCACGAAGTTTGCTAGCTGACGTGTCCAAGGTGAAGTAGAGAATGTGTGTGACAACTTTGTCTCTTACATCCATTATATGTATGGAGGTTGAAGGTGATGCCATCCATGGAAATGGTGAGCTAGAGGAAGAAGAAGAAGAAGAGGCTCTTTTCTTTTGTTGTGTTGATATGAAGAAAAAAGAGCTTGAAAAAAGGATACAAGTGCTAACCTCTCTCATATGGCAGCCCCTTCTCTTTCTACCTCTCATTTCAACACTCAAATCACTCAATTAACATGACATGTTCATACAAAAAGAGACCATGAGTCACCAAAATGAACATGTCACATTAATTGCACCTCATCATGATTTCTAGCTCATAATTTCCATATGCAAATATTAATCCAAATGTTTGCAACAATAAAAAGATACGGCAACATCTAAAGTAAACTCGTGACGGATCACAAGGATACCCCTCACCTGTATATACATACCTGCATCCGTATTCCGACTGAATGCGAATGCAATGAGACTAAAGTAATCTAACAAATCTAATACTAGGATCCGGCTTAAACCAAAGCCCACTAGTATGATCCGCCCGATCATGATCTGTGCACTACTGCACGTATATGATCGGACCCTGCCATATATCATACGGCCTCTACAACGTTTCGCCCGAAACTTGAGAAACTGTCTGTGGGGGGACTCTAAAGACTCGTCAATACTTTGGCTGTAGATTTAACCACTAGCACGTCAGTGGTACTAGCTGTACGTAACGGGCTACCAGGTATTGACCAAAAGGGAGGTCGATGAGCGAACTCATCCTAACACCCTACTGAGCCTGTCAGTGACAATATCCGTACAGTCCGGTCCGTTCGTCTATGAGCATCGCATGGCGGGCTTAGGGGGTTGGTAAAAGTCAGACCCCCAAAAGCGGTACAAGTCGTGTCGGAGTGTAGCCCAGAACACCCTGAGATACTACTGGAATACCTACCAGTAAATCTCCTGCCTTGGCCAAGGACTTCGTGTAATGGCTCTCCTAGACACAGCGCGATCTCACCCCCAATACCGGGAAAGACGAAACCCCTGCCGATCCGCTCACTGCCTCCATGTGGCTCGGGATTGTACCCAACTAAAACCTGTTTGCACGACTCCTTTGAGCCGTGGTAGGGTAGTAATCAAAGCACAGTGGGAACTCACACGAGACAAATGACGATCTCAGGTCGATGAACTAACCTGTACGCATATCACCAAGGAACTGCTATCTAACGTCAGGTATAATACCAACTAGCATGTTCCCAGCGAGTCATGTCCAGTGTACTCATAACCCAATGAGCACCTGTATACATCGTAGGTGAACCAACTGACACCAATGGCTTGTGAGACCGGCCACCGCCCCTCGTCAGGGTCTCGACTGTATACACTAGTCTACTAATGGAGTATCGATGCCCAGTCTCGAAACTCCCACGACTAGGGACCACTTTAAGGATGTGCTTATAGACTACCCAACTCTTACGTATATGATCGCCATCATACTGCTGGTAGTCAAGCAAGAATCCTAAGGGCTCTATCAACGTGCAATAGTGATCTGTAATATCACCTAAAGCTGTACACGATGATAAAGATAAACCATGGTGGCATACTATTCTCTATCAACGTGTAATTGTGAACTACAATGTCATCTAAAGCATGTACACGATGATAAAGACAAACCAGATAGTGTACAAACCTCTTGAGTAAGACTGTCCTACCGGTATAGGTCCTCCCTCAATCATTGCAATCACGTGCCTGCGATCCATTAATTGACCCTGAGGGCACTATATCCAACACAGCGGTGGTACCTTTTCCACCGTTTGATCTTCTTGGAAGTTGAACCGTCTTCCTGTGCCTATAAGTAGGGTCTTTGTCCCTTGAGATGACTGTTGTTCATCTTCTTTAGCCTTCTTCTTTCTCTGAGAATTTAATTCTCTTTCCAGAGCTCAGATCTCTGTCCAAGAAAACTCTTTTAAAGTCAAAACTCTGTCAAAATTTTGGTAAGAACCATGACCATGTCCTAATGTCTAAGGAATCTCTTCATGTTTTAGGGTTTTAACCCGTTAACAGAGCTTTTCTCTTCTTTTGTAATGATTAAATCGTAGATCTTAAAAAAAGTTTAAGGTCTTAACCCGTTAATCAGAGCTTTGCTCTTCTTTTATAAAGATCTCTTAGAGTTCTAAGATTTTTCTTGCAGATCTTGAAGATCTTAGGATTTAGCTTTGTTTTTGAAGGTTCTGGGATGTTATCCCATTGTTCTACAGAGCTTGGCTCTGGAGAATTTTATTCCCTTCTTAATTTTCTTGACAGATTTGAAATCTGTTTGCAGAGCACAGTTCTCGAGGGAGTTTAACTCCCCAGACCAATGATTTTTTCTCATTAAATGAGAATCCTTTTGGATTCTATTCTTAATGAGTGACTGCCCCATCATTGATGGGGCGTTACCTTAATTTTGTGGACCCCCTTGTCCCTTTCTTTTGAACTGTGGTGCGGTACAATTTGTAAGTACCAAAGAGTGTTAGAGTCCTGAATATAGTGTCGATAGCTAACTCTTCTCCTTTTATGCAGATACTATGGCTTTCGATTCCTCCTTTCCTTTCGTACGTTCAGAGAGTGCTTTTGCCGACGCACCCGTGGATCGGGAAGTCCTTGCGCTTATTAAGGATCATGACCTAGAGCAAAAATCCCTTCACCTGTGGGGGTCATGGTATAGTCAGATTATCCGAGGTCGGCGCAGTTTTTCTTATGCAGCGCCTCCGGAGCCAATCCCATCTATTCATTATGCTAACCCGCCTCAAGTGACTTATGCCGTAGAAAAGGTCAACTGGACCTCGGAAGGTCATCTTCAGCCTTCCATGGCATCGATACCCGTACAGCCACCGATAGCCTTAGATATTTTGGGGCGACGCATATGCCAAGGCGAGTCGCGCCCTTGGGGGCAAGTTTATATAATAGGATTGACTCCTCATCATTCGACCGGCTACCTACAGTGGGCTCGGTATATCCTGTCAGCCAAGAAGTCACTGTTGTTGAAGCTTGGGCTGTATCCCACAATCTACACGTCCCTTTTTCACTATCCCACGCCTCATGTATGGTGGGTCAAGGCTTTTCTGGAACAATGGAACATCCCGACCCAGACATTTCTTTTATCAGACCAGGAGGTCTCGATTTCCTTGGAGGAGTTTGCGGAGATTTCTGGCTTACCCGTCAGAGGGGAACATTATGAGGAGATACTTCCCCCTGATGAGTATATCTTTGCCACCAAATCAGTGATGATGGGCCTCACTCCAGAAAATGCCATTCAACACCGGTTCCCGAGCCTAATCAAGGTGTTGAACATGTACGAGAGTTTGTTCTTGGAGTCTGGAGGGCACGGAGTTGGCTTCGCAGATTTCATCGCCCGCTTTCTTCGCCCAGAAGTCTTGTCGAAACAAGCTGCGAAATTCGCCAAACTTGACGACCCATTCGGGTTTGGTTTTGATAACTTGCTGATGGCGGAGGCGGATTTAAAGAATTTCTTCATTCCAGACACTCAGGTCGTCCCTTTTGCAGAGATCGCTGCCTCAGACGTTGACGAAGAGACGTTCATTCTCGGGTTCATTGGCCTATGGTTGAGTTGGTTTGCGCTTCCGACGCACTCCCGCTATATGAGGTCGTCTGTCTTTTATCTGGTCCATCGCATTATCGCGGGGACGCGTGTGGCCGTTGGGATCGCGGGGCTGGCTTATCTATATCATGGCCTGAGCTTAGCGGCCGACACTACTCAGCCGGGGGTAAAGCCCGTGTATCTCCCATTGCACTACTTCACAACATGGATCGAGATGCACGTGCTGGGTGCCTTCGGTATTCACAAACGACCCCGCTTCTATGAAAGCTACAACTTCCCCCGGGTCATCTATCTGGTTGACGCTTCTGCGTCAAACCCGTCGCAGCGAGAGGCTCGACGACTGCTCCTTCGCCCGCACATGGTTGGGGACAGTATGGCCTTTGTCGATAGAGTCTTGACTATCAGCAAAGAATCTACTAAGGTGGTGCAATCGTTGCATGACACTTTCAAAGACGGGGCTTCCACGTTGAGGGCTCGGGTGGCTATGCACCTGTATTCTATCAGGTCAGGCTTTCTAGTATTTAGACAGAACGCCTCGGTACTGTTTATGAGGTACAACCCGCACCGCTTCGCTCAACAGTCGGGCTATAATCAGGGCGTCCCTCTTGAAGCGTTCTTGGTCGAACCGGTTGCTACGGAGGAAGGTATTCGCAGTGCAACACATCATTTTATGCGATTAAATACATGGTCCCATTTCCTTGTTAGCGAACCGAGCTATGTGCCAAAAGCTTCGAACGCTTACGTGGCGTAGTACCAGTATGCGACCGGTGCTGTTGTCAGGGAGGAGAGGCGGCTGCTACTCGACCATAAGGATGTCTTCCCAGCCAGTAATCCAGCGGTCCCTTTGAAGCGACGAGCAGTCGTTCGCCCTTCTTTAAGAGAAATCACTTCGACTATAGTCCCACAAGCTTTTCCTGATAAGCTTCGGCCGGATGTTCCTGCGACTGCGGTAGCCGTGGCGTCCCCAGAATCGGGCATTGGTTCGGAGATCGGGACCCGCCGTCCGAAGATGCCCGTCAAGCGAAAGCTTTTACCGTCGGCTGTTGGTGTCCGTTAGTAGAAGAAGAAGAAATCTCTATTCTCTACTGATGTGGTATTCGGCCAGGATCCCTATACTCCCTATAGTGAGGGCTTGTGCGAATATGGCACCAATGAGGATTTGTTTGACACGCCTGCAACCGATACTGATCTTCAGGCTGTCATCGCAGCTTCCAAGCGACTGGCCCGCGAGGAAGCATCTTTGGTCTCTATTGCGGAGTCGGGTATACTTCATTTACATTCTTCTGCACCTATCCATTCTCCCCTTATTATGCTTTTATTAACGCTCTCTTCTTCAACAGGTATTTTTGCCGAAGAGGCTCTCGCGGCTTCCCTCAAGATGTTCAAGGAGGAAGAGAGGCTCCGCGATTCTTTAGGCCTTGGTATAATTCGTTTCATTACACCTTTACTCTTTTTATTCACGATCTGACCTTTTTCTTCGCCTTATTGCAGGAACTACCAAAGCCCAAGTTGTTTCAAGTGTAGTGCCAATCCCAAGCAGTGATGCGGCAAAGCTTCCAAAGCCACCAATCATGGCCGTGGCCCTCCTAAGGCCACCGCAAGAGGCGTTGCTGAAGCAGCCGATGATGGATGCCATAGCGAATCCGGAGGCTGAACTCAATTTGGACAACGACGTCCCCCTGTTGGAAGTATTAAGGAGGTCGGTTCACACGGTCCAGGCCGATAGGAAGCGTAGATAGTGCGCCACGAGGGAATGCGAAACTGTCTTAGCCGCGGGTGTAGGTTCGATCAATGTCCCATCTTCTAACATCCCCCTGGTGGACGCTCCTTCCGCTCTGTCTACCACCCAAAGACAGCTTGTGTATGCAGCTCCGGAGGAAACTGAACAGCTACTTCAAGGTAACGTAACGCCCAGTCCCTTATTAGAACTTAGTCCTCGAATCATGACATACGCATTTTCTTTTAAGCAGGGCCGAGTCCTGACGGTGGCATGGCAGGTGTGACGCCGATGATTACAGAGCCCGGAGTAGCCACTCTTTCTTGGGAATCTAGGATTGTCTAGACTGTTGCTCTTTCTCCTTGTAGCTCCTTGGTATCGGCGAGTGTCGCAAGTATTATGACGGCCTTTGTCGAGTTGGGGGATGAAGCTATGGGTGCGGAATCTACTCCCCGAGGGAAAATGAGGAAGCCGTTACACTTGGTGACGCTTTTGGGACGGTTTCGGTCTCTGACCTATCAGGTACTCCTTGGGTTATTATCTTTGAGTTTTTAATCCTGTTAAACCCCTCTAATGATATTTCGTTTGTCTGGAGCATAGACACGGTAAACCCTGAAGCTATGCCAGCTAAAGAATTATCGCCGGCCGCAACTTTGACGGTCACGGTTCCTTCACTTTCTTCTGTGCCTCCTCAAATTTTGGAAGGTAAGAGTTTCTCACTTAGTTGCTTTATTGTGGATACAATTCTCTTTGCATTGACTATATATTGTCGCGACTCTGCGGGAGTACTTTTCGACCACTTATACCAGGTGCTAAACCCGCATTTTTCCTTTCAATCGGAAGTCGTTCCACCTTCCGGTATTGATCAGTATATTCGTCACCTAGTGTTTCTTCTTTTTATGAGTAGACTTCTTGTTGCTAAGCCCTCCTTATATTGACTACAGTATCACGGCTCGGAGGAGGAAGCGAAAGAATAGCCACGTCTCCGATGCTCCCTGTTTTGCCATCTTCAACAGCTGGTACGGTAGATCTTGTTCGTCATGTGTCTTCTTTCAAGTTGAAATCCGAGCGGTTCATCAGTTTGTTGAAAGCGCCTCCTTCTTAATCATTGTAATTATATTCCCCTTCTTGTATTGATTGTATTTTTTAAACACTCTGATTCATGAATAACATGTATTCATTTTGATTCCTGAATGAAATGTATCTTGTATTCACTTAAAGTCATGAATAAAAGACATATTTTATTTCATACCAGCATTTCTCTTTTCTTCGATATCTTGATTTGGTGTGAAGTAGTTTATGTACTCATTTCGGAGTTTGTAGTTTATTCACTCATCCCAGAGTCTCTAGCTTATGGACTCATTTCGGAGTTTGTAGTTTATTCACTCATCCCGGAGTCTCTAGTTTATAGACTCATTTCGGAGTTTGTTTTGTTTACCTTCCTTGGGTTTATAGGCAAACTTGCCCTAACGCATGGATAACCCCTGCTCTTTACGACAGAGGTCCGTTAGGTTTTATGGTACTAAGGTTTTTATCCGTCGTACCGTCACGTTGGCTGTGCATTTTTCGATATACAATCTTTACGATGCTGTTCGAGTAGCCCTGCGACTGTCGTGTCTCTGATCCCTTCGGGGGATGGACAAGACGTCTTCAAGTAATCTTCCGAGGCAATTTGACCGTCGGAAGAGCAAGCGTTAGGAATTTTGCCATGCCGCTTTTTACTTGAGGTTAGGCTCAGTTTGGAAGCCCCGATGAGTCATAACCACTCCGCACTGGTGTGGGATGATCTCCGATAATCTTTCGGGTTTTATTTGAGTTGCCGTCAAGACCCTGAAGCTAGGAATTTGGCCTTCGCTTCCTTTGTCGACACTGCGTCTGCTGTAATGAAACGAATGTCGAGGTGATCTCTAAGTTGTTTTGTGAACCGTCGAGACTTAGAACTAGGGACTTTGCCATGGCTCCGTTTTGTTTTGTCCCTGGGGTCGTTTGTTGATGTTGCGTCTGCATCCTGCTGGAGTGAGAAGAAATGTCGTTGTTGACACTATGTTTGCTGTAACGAGACGAGTGTCTAGTTTGTCTCTAGGTTGTTTGTGAACCGTCGAGACTTAGCTCTCCCTTTGATGGAGCCAGGTGGGAAAATGTGGTTCCCTTTATGTTTGTGCCCATGGATTGTATACAGGGGTCGATGTAGACTCACCTGCAGGGAAAAAGTTTCATTTCATTTTATTTCTTTCCACGATGATCTATCATTTCAGATTTTTATATCACGAAAGTCGCAATTACCCAATCATTTTGGCATTTTATCGCGGTGCCCAATCATTTCGGCTATTTTTATATTTTTACTCGCTACTTTTTATTGCGAGTTGCCTAAAAATTTCGGCTATTTTATATGCATATATTTTTCACTCGCTGATGTTTATTGCAAGTTGCCCTATCATTTCAGCTATTTTTATATGTATTTTTTTGCTCGCTGATTTTTATTGTAAGTCGAGGACTTGAATCCTGACACTAATTCCGGCATCAGCATCGCTGCGACTGGGATATTACCAGGAGCGAATCATCATTTGCCTCGAGAGGGCTTGGAATTTGATACCAATTTAGGCATCAGCATCGCTACGACTGGGATATTTCCAGGAGCGAATCATCATTTGTCTTTGCTGATTTGAACAAAGGTGGCTTAGTAGACAGGGTTAGGATCCTGTCGACTAAGGCTTTTGACTGTATGAGCCGTAAGGGTCTCATAAAGTTATTTCTCCCTATGAGTCGTGAGGATCTCGTAGGCATATTTTCTCCTTAGGAATCATGGGGATTCCTAAGTGTGTGTTCTCTTATAAGTCGTAAGAATCTTACAAGAGTGTTTTCTCCTTATAAGTCGAGAGGACTTACAAGTGTCATTTACCATATGAGGACATTCCTCGTGATTGGTGGAACTTGGTGGGGGAAATTTTTATGTGTGCCTGTGGATTGTATACAAGGGCCAATATCGGACCGCCTGTAGGGCAACTTGGGGAATACGACGGCTTAAGGACATGTTTGGATCCCTGCAACTTAAGATTTTGAATCCTATGAGCCGTGAGGGTCCCACAGGGGGTGTTCTCCTTACGAGTCGAGAGGATCTCGTAAGTGAAAAAATTTACGAGATTGCGCCCTTTCAGGTTTTCACAAGCTCGCCGGTAGCCTTGCTGTTTTTACTCACGGTGCCCTTTCGAGTTTTCATCCGTGCCCATTTTGCTTGTGGACGTACCGTTTTTTTTTGTTTTTTTTTTACAACGAGATTGCGCCCTTTCAGGTTTTCATAAGCTCGTCGGTAGCCCTGCTGTTTTTACTCACGGCGCCCTTTCGGGTTTTCATCCGTGCCCATTTCGCTTATGGACATACCGTTTTTTTTAACAACGAGATTGCGCCCTTTCAGGTTTTCACAAGCTCGCCGGTAGCCCTGCTGTTTTTACTCACGGCGCCCTTTCGGGTTTTCATCCATGCCCTTTTCGCTTGTGGACGTACAGTTTTTTTTTCCTTTTTTTGACTTGGGTTGCAGTCTTTGCCGTTAGAGATTTGATTGCAATATAGATCCCAAGAGAAGATATCGTCGTATTTGGAGAGATGCGCCATGTTTGAAGCGAAGTACTAGTTTAGGGACATTTCGGTCCATTACCAGTTTAAGGACGTAGTGGTCCATTATCACCATTTTTTTATGTGAAGCTTTAGTTTAAGGACATTACGGTCCGTTGTTAGTGTAGGAACATTTCAGTCCATTATTAGTTTAGGGACATTTCGGTCCATTGCCAGTTTAAGGACGTAGTGGTCCATTATCATCATTTTTTTTAGGTGAAGCTTTAGTTTAAGGACATTATGATCCGTTGTTAGTTTAGGGACATTTCGGTCCTTTGCCAGTTTAAGGACGTAGTGGTCCATTGCCAGTTTAAGGACGTAGTGGTCCATTGTCACCGTTTTTGAGGTGAAGCTTTTCCGAATACCACTTAGAGTTTTGACTCAGGAAGATAGCGAGCGGACACGAGCTTCATCATCTATCATTGACCTAAGTCGTGACTCGTCAAGCATGGTATTTCTTGAGGAATCGGCCGTTTATTAGCTATAAAGGTCTTTCGCCATGCATATTCATGAGCAAATAGGCCCCACCTTGATAGACCTTGTCTATGATGTACGGGCCTTCATAGTTTGGCTTGAATTTCCCCCGTTTTGCACGATTGGGGATCATAGGTCTTTTGACGACTAACACGAGTTCGCTTTGGCGAAATGTTCTCGGCCTAGTCAGTTTTTTGTAGTAGCGCGTCATCCTTGCCTTGTAAGCTTCTAGGTTTTGTTGTGCCATGAGGCGAGTTTCATTGAGGGCGTCGAGCTCCTCAAGCCGAAGATGGGCATTTTCGTCATCTGTTAGCTCGTATCGAACCGCTACTCGGAGAGAAGGGAGTTCTATTTCCAAAGGGAATACCGCTTCAGTGCCGAATACCAACACGTATGGTGTTATATTCGTAGCCGTTTTGAACGTCGTTCGGTACGCCCAGAGAGCTTCGTGCAGTCTCTCGTGCGAATCCTTTTTGTTTCTGGACACCGTTTTCTTTATAATCTTGGTCAAGGTCTTGTTGAAAGCTTCAGCTAGACCGTTGGCTCGGGGATTATAGACAGAGGAGTATCTCCAGTCTATTTTATGTTGTTCTGTGAAGCGGCTGATTTTATGGCTCCTGTAGGCTGGTCTATTATCTGAGATTATTCGTCGTGGAGTGCCAAACCGGTAGATGACATGTGTCTTAAAAATATAGAGAATATTCTCCGTCTTCACTTCCCTTAGTGGTATTGCTTCCGCCCACTTAGAAAAGTAGTCAGTCGTTGCCAGTATGAACCGGTGTCCTTTAGATGATGCGGGCTCAATGGGGCCGATTATATCGATTCCACACATTTCGAATGGCCAGCTAGCTATCGTTGGGTGTAGCGGATTTGGATGTTGGTGGATGAAGTCCTCGTGAATCTGGCACAAGTGACACTGCTTCGCATATTCGAGACAGTCCTGAATCATTGTGGGCCAATAGTAACCCATTCTTTTGATCTTCAGCTTCATCTTTGGTCCGGCTTGATGGAACCGCAGAGTCCGTCGTGAGTTTCTTAGACGACTCTCTTTTCTTCTTCTGGCCCCAACCACCTTAGCCACAGACATTCAAACGACCTCTTGTATAGAGTATTATTGACGAAGGCGAAAGACAGAGCCCGTTTCATGAGCCGATGTCTTGACGACGCGTTTTCGGGTGTTCGATGGGATTTGAAGTAGTCTATGAAGACTTCCCTCCAATCCTTGACCTTTTCTTCGTCTTCTATTCGGAGGACCACATGTTTGGTCGTTTCTTTTCCATTAGATGGCTCCATTGAATCCTCTGAAGATATTTCTGCTGGCGCGAGAACCCGACGGCTTTACACAACGATCCTTACGTCATCGAGGTTTTCGTCAGCCAGCTCCTTAGCAAGCTTGGCTAATGCATCCGCCTTGCTATATTCCATACGTGGTATGCTTTCCAGGATGTAGGAGGGGATTTGTGTCAGCAGTTGCTGCACTCTCCTACCATATTTTATCAACTCTGGTTTGCACGTCTCATAGTCGCCATTTACTTGGCTAACGACCAGCTGGGAGTCTCCATATATGAGGAGGTCTTCGATTCCCATATCGACAGCGATCTCAAGACCCGCTATCAAAGCTTCATATTCAGCCTCGTTGTTCGTTCTTGGTTCCGTTAAGGAAAGGGCGAAACGCATTATCCCTCCTTGCGGAGTTACGAAGATGAGGCCCCCCCCAGCTTTGATTATAGGGGTGTTATGCTTCCGTTTCATTATGGAAGATGCTCCATCGAAGTAGAGTTCTTATTAGACATTATTTTCTTCCTTCTCCCATTCGATTGTGTCGAACGCGTGTTCGTCTGGCAATTCGCAATTTAAGGGAGAATCGGCTGGTATCGGATGCTCAGCGAGAAAGTCGGCGATGGCCTGACCTTTCACTGCCTTGAAGGGACGCTACGATATCGAGAATTCCATCAAGAGGAGGGCCCATTTGGCAAGCATTCCTGTTAGTATGGCCCTTGACATCATATATTTGAGAGGATCCACCTTTGATATGAGATAGACCTCATGTGCCAAGGCATAGTGCCTGAGCTTCATTATCGCGAAGATCAGTGCCAGACAATGCTTTTCGATGGGGGAGTAGTTGTTTTCTTCCCCCAGAAGAACTCGACATAAATAGTAGAGAGCTCTCCCCTTTCCCTGATCGTTTTCCTGTGCCCATAGCGCGCCTAGAGAACCTTCAAGAGCCGTTGTGTACAGAATGAGGGGCTTTCCTTTGACCGGAGCGGTCAGTACCGGCGGTTTCTTCAGGTATTGCTTGATTTCGTCCAGTGCACTTTGGCATTTATGATCCCAAATGAACGGGGTCCCCTTCTTCCTTAGATGGCTGTAGGGGCGGCATTTTCCGGAGAGGTTGGCTATGAACCGCCGGATATACGCGAGCTTTTCTTGGAGAGACCGCAGTTGTCTAAGAGTTCTTGGCATGGGCATTTTCATAATCGCCTTGATTTTTTATGGGTCTATTTCGATACCTCGGTGTTGTATGATGAATCCTAGGAACTTGCCTGAGGAGACTCCAAACGCATATTTCAGAGGATTCATCTTTAGATTGTATTTCCGAAGACGCTGGAACACTATGTTCAGATGTTCCTGGTGCTCCTCGTACGATTTTCTTTTCACCACAAGGTCGTCAATATAGCATTCGACAATCTCATGTATAAGGTCATCGAAGATCTTCGTCATGGCCCTCTGGTAGGTAGCGCCTGCATTCTTCAAACCGAAGGGCATCATCTTATAGCAGAATATGCCTAGCGGAGTTCGGAAGGCGGTGTGCTTTTGGTCTTCAGGATGCATTTTTATTTGATTGTAGCCTGAAGATCCATCCATGAAGGAGAATACCTCATGAGTGGACGTGTTATCGATCATCAGCTCGGTAACAGGTACTGGGAAGTCATCTTTCGGACAAGTTTTGTTAAGGTCCCAAAAGTCCACGCAGATGCGTACTGTTCCATTTTTCTTCATCACTGGAACAATGTTGGCAATCCAATCGGGATACTGAACTTCTTGGATGAAGCCGAAGTCAATTTGTTTCTTGAATTCGGCATTGATACTCATCTTGAGTTCGAGCCGCATTCTTCTTGGCGCCTGTTTGACTGGCTTGACGTCCGGCGATATAGCCAGTTTATGCACCGCTATTTTTGGATCCAGTCCCGGCATCTTGGAATAGTTCCATGCGAAGCAGTCTTTATATTGCATAAGCACGTCCTTTAGTGTGGCCACCTGTTTTTTAGACAACAGCTTACTGACGAACGTGGGTCTCGGCTCATTTTCCGTGCCCAAGTCGATTTTCCTCAGGTTGTCTGCCGTAGTGTGTATCCCATCTTCCAGCTCTTTTGGTGCTGGTGGAAACTCTGAGATCACCTCATCCTCGTCTTCATTTGCGAAGCACCTGAAGGTTTCATCCATATTCTCGTGCTCTCCCCCCTTTGAGAGTGTTATCATATGGCAAGTATGAGTTCGCTTACATTCTTGGTGTTGAGCCGGTCCCGCCTTCGCGATATAGGTTCTCTTTGGCTCGTGCTTTAGTGGTGGGATCACCCTCCAGCTGTCGGATAAAGCGAACCTGTCCTGTTGATATTGGTCTTCGACCCAGTTTTTAAAGGTGAAGCAGTCTTCAAGAGGATGTCATATTGCTCAATAATAGGAGCAATAATCCGGATGATAGACTTCATTTATTTTTTCGGGATGCCGAGACTCCAGGAACGTCATCATCTGATGCTTGATGACAAGGTTGAATATTTTCCTTGTCTTGTCTTGTCTTGTCTTGAGGGAAAGAGTATTCCCGACCTATCTTCTTGATGAAAGACGAATTCCAACTGATTTTTTCTTGATTGCGTGGCTTCTTGGATCCTCTTCGCTGTTTTAGAACGTCATTCTCGTTCTCCACCATGTTTTTGCCTCTGTGTCGGGCTTTTTCCTTGTCGCGAGAACGTACAGCGGGCTGAGGGTGAAGGGCATCGTAATTTTCCTTTTCCGCAGACTGCTGAATGAGACGCTGAGTCCTGGCCTTTTCGTAAATAGCCATTTCGCGGTCGCGATCATCCTGAACCTTTTGACCGGCTTCCCTTATTAGCTTGTCAACTTGCTCTTAGAATGACAGACTTGACGTTCTTATAGCGGGATCTCGTTCTGTTTTAACGTCACGGCTATTTGAAAGAGCGTTCACTTCTTCACCGGAGTTATTTATAACGCGGCAGCCATGGAATCGCTCCCGTTTCTTGGACCGAACGTATCCAAGCCAACTGTCTCCATCCTCCCGTTGGGCATCTTTCGCTGAGTCCCAGGAATGTCCCAAATCTTGTTGTAGAACTGGGCTTGTCGAACGGTTTGTTTGAAAGGCACGCCTTGGCATCTTAATAGCCCTTTCAATCCCTCTGTGTAATATCTGGGAAGACGGATTGGTTGAAGCCTATCAAGCTCAAGTTCGGCACTATGCCAAACTTCTTTCTCCACTCTGGTCTCCGTAGACTGATAGAAGAGGATCGCCTTTTCACCTCTTCGCCTGGGAGGGACGTAGAAAGTTTGCAGCTCTTGTACACTGTATGTATCGAGTGCATCAAGTTCTTTGTAATGGAACTATGGTGATTTGCAAGCTCTGATCAGCTCCAGTAATAATTTGTGCTGACGGGTGAATGGAGAATACGACGTTAGTCTCGTCCTCAGAGTCACTGCCAAAGACCAAAATAGGAGTAGATGGTCCGGGCCTGTTGCATTGGGGTTGCCCCGAGTAGACTATCTCTTCATCTTCCTCAGTATCGCTACTAAAGATCGGGATAGTGGCGACGGCTTTTTGTTTATTCTCCGGCTTATGACATCTTTTCGTGTCTTTGAAGTCTGGTAGGAAGTACTTTGCGTCTTTATATTTTCGGACTTCATTTACGGAGAATGGATTTAGCTCCCTGTAACTATGTACTCGAGGCTGTCTTTGAAATACTTCATACACTGGTGTTGTGTAGAAGGGATGACGTTGTACTCGTGCAACCAAGGCCTGTCGAGCAAAGCGTTGTAGCAAGTCTTGGCGTCGATGACATGAAATTTGATGTCAGTAACGAGAAGCCCAGAGTGTAACGTCAATATTACGGACCCAAGCATCCGTGATGACTGTGAGTCGAACCCGGAGATGGTAATTTTGTCCCGAGCCAGGTGCTGAACGTTCATGCAGGTCTCCTTCAGTACCTTCACGTTGAGAAGCTTGACGGAGGACCCGTTATCGACCAGGATCTTCCCTATCTTAATGTCGTGGCAGTACCCGGTGACATATAGAGGACGGTTGTGCTCGCACGTTCCGAGGAGGAGATCTTCATCGCCGAACGTAATGTCAGCTGTATGAACCTCTGCCAGCTCGTCTTTCATCTTTTCTTCTGTAAGGAAAGCTTGGAACTGATCGGGATCCTGTAATGCCATGATCAGAGAATCTCTTGCTTCTTTGAACAGGAGGAGAGCATCCAATATACTCAGTTGTGAAGGTATCTTCCTCAGATGTGCCATGACATTGTAATCCACCTTGTTTTTCTTGGGCGGGTCCTTGGCTGCGAGCTCTTTGACGACTCTATCATCGAGGGAAATTTCCTCAGGGACTTTTTCCTTCCCCTTGTCTCTTTTGCTACAACCTTTGCTTGTAGGCCTGAGATTCTTTTCAGGCAACGTACGGTTACGCAGCTGAATGTTCTCGCAGTTCTTCTCCTCTTCTTCTTTTCCAGAGGTGGATTCTTTGAAGAGAGGGCTGATGGTTATTTCTTCCTCAGAATTGCTCCCGAATGTAAGAACTTGAGATTTTCCTTTTGTCGAACCGGTATCAACCATATGATAGTTGCCAGCCGTTCCTTCACCCTCGTCTATCGCGCTTCTTTTTCGACGATGAGCTTTGCACTTCATTCGTTTGAAGTGTTGTTGGTGAGCAACGTATCCTTACCACCACTTCTTGAAGACATTGCACTCTTCGGTGGGGTGTGTGACCCTCCGATGGTATAAGCAGTAGTTCGGATGTATATCCGTTTCATCAAGGCACATGATCCCGGGTGTGTTTTCCATGAGAGGGGGCAGCCTCATTCCCATTGACAGGGCTTTGGCGAACCGCTTCTCTGCTTTGATCATGCTCTTGTTTGTAGTAGGTGTGCTTTGGCTTGGTTGGAGTACTTTACGACTCATCCTTACCGCAGCTTATTCAGCCTGACGCCGACGCTTGGCCTTTTCGTAAATGGTCGTTTCACGTTCTCGATCAGCTTTGCTCTTTTGAAATACTTCGTTTAGCAGCCTGTCAATTGGGTCTTCTGACAGTTCCAAGGATTTTGGCACCAGTCCTGCCCCTAGTTCCTCTGCGTTGCTTTCCGACGCCGAGGGAGTTTCTTCGTTATTTAACAATGAATGAGAAACCATGTGGCAACTTGCTAAATAATCTTCGGTTTCTCCCGACGAGCCATTTCCCTCATCATCGTCACTATCTCCATTCTCAAGTATATGGTTAAGAAACTCTTCGAGGGTGATTTGGGTCCGCGCCTTCTGGTTATACTCATCCAGCGCGTCGATATACTTTTACAGGTCCGTGCGCTTGTCGTTAGGCTGTACGGGCTTCTTGGTCTTCCTCTTTCCCTTCGAAGACTTTGAAGGCTTAACCTGGGTGTTTAGCCCATCGTTAGCAATTTTCGATATGGGACGCGGTTTCAGCATCCCTTCAATGATCTCGGGCTCCAGCGGGCTTTTCCACCTGATCGCTGGACATGCTTGAAGATCTTTCAACATTCTTTTGGTTTTAGCTAAAATGACTACTTCCCACGGGGCTTCTTCCACAAATAAGCATGATGCCCCCGGTGTATCCACATTTTTAGGAGCATGCCTATGTGGCGGGTTCACCCTCCAATTCTCGAAAAGCGCAAATTTCCCCCGTTGATATTGATTCTCGATCCAATTTTTGAAGACGTAGCAATCTTCGATTGGGTGGCTCACCATTTTATGATAGGAGCAGTAGTTGGGGTTGTTGACGTCACTGGGCTGCGGTGGACGTTTTGGGTCCGGCAGAGTGATGAGTTTGTTGTGCATTGCCAGTTCGAACAGTCTCCTCGTTTTATCACGGGGAAACGAGTAAGCACGTCCTAACTTCTCTTCGAGGGATTGGCATGGGTACAAGTTGTATTGGCGAGCAACCGGTTTCGGGTCACTCGGTTACTATTGAGTGTTAGCAACGAAGGCCGCTTTCCCTTTACCCTTTGCATTCCGAGGGTCCATTTTTGAAGAGGAAGACCCGTGGCCTATCTGGTCCATTTGGGCTAACTTGTCGATCAGAGCCTGGAAGGTAGTCGGCTTAAAGAACGTCATAAACTGGGACACAGTCGCCTGATGATCCAGAGTTCCTATGAACATGCCCACGGCAGGAGCTTTTTTGATGCGTTGTTCGCATTTTGACCATAGGTTCCGCCACCGGATCTCGTATTGAACCCAGGTCTCTCCTGGATTCACCCTGGCGTTGATTAACATCATGATCGGGGTGCGCTCACTTGCGCTTGCGAACCGCTGCGTGAATAGCAGTTCCATCTCTGTGAATGTTTTGATGGAGTCATTTGGGAGCTCCGAGTACCATTCAAACACCGTCTCTGACAGGCTGCTAACGAACTGGCAAAGTAGCAATTTGTCGTCGCCTCGAGTATTGCCACATAAAGCTCTGAACTGAGCGACGTGCTGATGCGAGTTGCCTTTCCCTTTGTATACATGGAATTTAAGGATCGTATATCGCGGTGGGTACTTGATTCGATCGTACCAGCCCGGGTACGGTCGCCCAGTTGACTTGGCCAGCCGCTTCACTTGTCTGATGAGCTCGTATTTGTTGAGCTATATAATCATCAAGGGCAGCTTTGGAGATCATTTCCTCCCTGGCTGTCGATAAAGCTGGAAGAGGGTTTGATGTTTCCCCTCTATCGTCCTCGATGATTATCGGCGGGTCTTCAGCTGGAGGTTCTGGCTGGATCATCATTCCAACCATATCTTGGAACAAAAGTGCCATCTGCTTTATATTAGCAGCCTGCTCAGCAGCTTCCTTGTCCTTTCTTTCAAGAACCATTCGCAGGAACTCTGTATCTGTCTCCTGCTCTTGGCGCTGTTCAGCTGTTGGATCCGGACTTTCTTTCTACCCGGTGAGTGCTGTTATTTTGGTCAGCATCTCCTAGAGCTTTTGTTGCTGCTCCGGAGCCTTTGTAAACGACCGCGTTCGCGGCCGTTGACCCACGGAAGCACGACTTTCCTCTTTTCCGGAAACCATGTAAATCATGTGTATGATCATGCCCCCAGACATGGGGCGTTTTGATCCATCACGTTTGGGATTTGCCGCCGGTGGTGGGAGATTCTCCGGCCTTCTCTTTTTGTGGGAGGTCGAGGTTGAAGGAGCCATTGTAGCAGGCGCCTGTGTGAAAGAAGTCCCTCGCTGTATGGTGGAGGGATGATTTTCCTCTTGTCGAACCTTCATTTTCTCCGGTTGACGAGAGTGGTCTTTGTTGATCACAGAGTACTGGACTTTTCGCCAGACACTGTGGATTTGGGAGGACAACCGCTGAGGGGGCTGCTCCGGTTTTTCCTGCGTCATGTTTTTAGCAGGTGGGAGAGATTTCTTCAGCACCGCGGTTGGGGAGTTTTTGCGCACCCTCCTAAGCGGTTCAAAACTGTTCCCGGTTGGAACAGCAGTGTCAACTTCCACCATTGGAGCTGGTGGAGTAAGTCCAGAGGAGGAGTTGCCCCCAGCTCTTCTTACCCAACGCCAGTGGCGACGTCGAGCGTGTCTTGCAGATGGGACCACCTCAATTATGGAAGCGGCTCCGTCGTGCCTCAGGCTTTGATTAGGGGCTGCTGCTGGTGCCAGCCTGTCGAAGACCGACGTTCGTTGAGAAGGAATGGCCAATCTTTCGAAGGCCGACTTTCTGGTAGAGGAAGCACTTTTGACGACTTCACCCGCAGCAAGAGTTGAAACGGCCAATCTATCAAACACTGATCTTTTGGTAGGCGATGCACCTTTGGCTACTTCACCTGCCGGAGGAGTTGGGAGGACTATTCATTTTGGGATAGCCCTTTCAGGTATCGTGAGCCTCTTTGCGGGCCCACTTAAACTTTGGTTCGTTGAAGACTGAAGTGGAAGACTTGGACGACCCATTGAGAGGAGCCGTGGTAGTTGCAAATCGATCGAAGACCGACTTCTTGGGGGCTTTCTGTGGTGGCATTGGGGCGCTGAAGCTCGTTGGCGGGAGCATGGTCCCGAAGAACAATCCCGTGGTAGCTTAAGTCACCTACCCCACCGGCATAGAAAAGATGGAGGCCGCATTGGGCCCATATGTCACTCCTCCTGTTGGGGTGGAGCGGGAGTTGTTGTTGCAGTTGGTACAGCTGGAAGCAATTGATGTTCACTTCTTCTTTCTGCACAGGAACAAGACACCAAATCTTAGTACCTCGAATCCAAGGGAAACCATAGCGAACCGCGATTTTGTTCTCGAAACACGACACACGAAGTGTGGAGTGGAAATAGAAAAAGGTCCCACCGGGCGTGCCAAAATCTGTTCAACGCCGAAAGACGCGACCGAGACATTAGGACGTCTGGCCTGAATTTTGGGGGCAGATGCTATTTAGATTTATCCGTCCACCTCTCCGAAGATTCCAAGTTGATTTATGGCACCGTATATCGGAAGTTTGGACGGATGCAGACGTTGTAGCAGATTTCGTCAGATTCCCACTCGTTTGTGAGGGGTTTTTGATTATGGGGACGCAAGCCCCTGTAGTTAATTACGTTACCGCATCACGATAACCACTTTCTCCTTCTCCGGAAGTTCACTTCGTATCGCGTGTGTTTGTTTTATTTTTGGTTGCCCGTGGATTGTATACGGAGACTAATTTATGTTGTCGCCCGTAGGGCATGGATTAGTTCGAATCCGTATATCTTAGATTTAGGGTTTTTATTTAAGAACCATTAATCTATTTTTGGATTAAGATCGACTTAAACATATGTGAGCATTTGGGGGCTCAGTTGGTTTTTTGTTAAGGATACGTTAGTCCAATTTGAGACTAAGATCTACTTAACAAGATTTTAGAATCATTTTTGTTTCAGATCCAACAAGAGAGCATTTGGGCTCTGTTGTCTTAGTTTAAGGATATTTCGGTCTATTGTCACTATTTTGGGGGCGAAGTTCTAGTTTGAGGACGTCTCGGTCCGTTAATCACCATTTTGGAGGTGAGATTTTAGTTTAAGGACGTCTCGGTCCGTTGTTGCCATTTTGGAGACAACTGTTAGTTTAAGGACGTTTCGGTCCGTTAATCACCATTTTGGAGGTGAGATTTTAGTTTAAGGACCTCTCGGTCCGTTGTTTCCATTTTGGAGACAACGGTTAGTTTAAGAACGTTTCGGTCCGTTGTTACCATTTTGTAGGCAACAGTTAGTCTAAGGACGTTTCGGTCCGTTGTTAGTTTAGGGACATCTCGGTCCATTGTCCATCTTGCGTGCACGAGTATTTATTACGTGACGGGATGAGCAACGATGATATGGGATGCATCTAGTTTGGGATGTGATTTGATTTGGGATGTGCACGTCAGTTTGGGAAGTGCACCAAAAAGCAGTTGGTTGTCGGGACCCGCCACTTCTTTGAAGACGTTGAGGAATTACAACGACATGTATCAGAGGTGTAGAGAGATGTACCCTTGAACCATTTCCCGTATTTGAGGGAAAAAAGGAATCAGTGGTAAACCCAGAAATCATTAGTCATATTTTGAGGCTGAGACTTCCTCAGAGGAATGTGGGACGAATATCGTTTTGGGATATCATCAGTTGGAAGATCGATAGCCGTATTTGGGACTAAGATCGGTTTGGGAAGTAGTGAACCCATATGCTCGGTTGATCTGAGTTAGGGACCTAACCAACTTGGGCTTGGTCCACTAAGTTTTCTTTTTATTTGAGAAGAAGTGCTAAGCACTTGTTTGGGCTCAGTCTCTTTTTTTTGTACAAAAAGTGCTGAGCACTTCTGTAAGTTTTGATGCTCACACATAACCATGTGGGGTTTTCAATCATGGGAATTTGCCCAATAAGTGTTAAACACTTTACCCCTTTTTGTCTTTACATGGAGTGCTAAGCACATTTTATGGCGCCCACGTGTGAAGCACGTGAAGAGCTAGGCGCTAGGTGCTGCCTAGTGAGTGCCAAGCACTTTTATTCAGTGGCGTCCATGTGGGAACCACGTGGAGCGCTGGGCGTGATCGCACGCTTTTGGTGTGTCGTGTATTCAAAATTCTAAAGTTAACCGCGATCAAGGACGGTGTCGCTTTGAAGCTAGCCGGTTGAGCACGGGTCGATCCGCAGGGAGATGGTTGTATGTCCGTTCGAGACTTAGACGAGTCAATAAAGAATGTATTTGTGTATGTTCAGTTCTATCCTAAGTGTTCATATTTATGTTCAAGTAAGCTTGTTAAGGTTAAGGTTGGTTAGTAGAGTTAGGATTAGTCTTGTGCTTATCTTTTGTCATTCTTAAAACGATGTTGGGATAATCGAAAATAGCGGGGATTAGGAGGACATAGAAATGGGATTTGCGAGTTTAAGTGAGCTTTCCAACGCTAAATCCATTCCTAGTGCCCCTTGTCCGTCCGCTAAATACGCTTATCCCAACCATCGGCCAAACACCCGCAACCATGTATCCAATTAAGTCACAACTACATGTCACGTTGTAGTGCGCTTAAAGGGCATCTCGACTTAGGTCGCGGCTATATGTCACGTATAGCGCGCCTAAGTGAGGGGGTTGCGTTTGTTTGGTCGGGGTTCGTTTCAAGATGTTTGGCGAAGAGAAACACAAGGGATTTTTCCGTCCCTCATACCACCTTCCTTAGCCTTAACAAGTGCGGAATTAATCACACATTATAAATGAAAAGAAAAACAAAACAAGAAGGAAGAAAAGAAGGAAAAGGAAAATACGGTTTTACAAATGATGCAAGCTAACTACTTGGGTCCTCACCTAAGCAAGGAACTCTGTCGAGTATCACGGCTTGAAAATAATACGGATAAGAAGAAAAGAAAAGAGCAAGAAGTAACAACAACTACTTAACAACAATTATAAAAGTTACATTAGAATTAAAAGACAATGCAAGAATTAAAAGATACAAGTTAAAAAAAATAACAAACCCTCATCTTCATTTCATCATCCATTCAATGCTCTCACTACATTTTAATAGAGAATACATGAAGAAGAAGAAGAACTAAAGCTAAACTAAATCTTAACAAAAAAAAAGACCCCTAACTTGGCACAAAACTGGGCTATTTATAGGCTGAGTGCTGAAACTCCAGGGCAAGATTCTGAGCCCAAATGAAATGACCAAACTACCCCAAAATTCCGGGTTGACACTAAGTCAACTCGGCCGTGGATCCGCCGCCGAGTCGCCACTGTGGCCGCGGATCCGCTGCTCTTTGGTGGAATTGGCAAGTCGTTTTTTTCTGGGGTTTCTTATGTTGCTCTCTTCTGTTGTTCTATATGTTCCAAATTGCAATCACAATTTCTTCAGATCTGCAACAGTCCAAATTGACATCAAAAATAATTCTTTTGACCTCATCTCCCTCGAGCTCCGCGCACCCATTGATTCTTATGCTGCCCCTCTCTTGCTCTGTGCCTATCCGAGACATGAATGACCACTGTCATTTTTCTTGTCTCTGGAACAGGTAAGCGGTAATGGACAGATACGGATGACCGGAACCCGGCTTTTATCTGTTGGCAACAGATGTTCTGGATTTTGGCGTAACAGTGGAGATTTTGTATCATTTGCGTTATTTTGGACTAGGAACCTGTAGTCTGTAAATATGTAGCAAACACGGATTAAAAGTACCTGCCTATAAACAAACGAGCATAAGAATGGGCGGTATTAAATGCAATATTCTGGTATGAACAAATACCCCCAAACTTAACTTTTTCTCGTCCTGAGCAAAACCAATTATTCACAAAAAGTCCTAACCTCACTTTCGCGGGGAACGCGATTGCACTGAGCTCGTGCAGCAAGCCGTTAAACCTCTAGTTGTCCCTAGTAGGAGGAGTGTTATCTCCTGAGGGTTTTCAGCGGATACTACCCATAAAATTCCGTCAAGCTAGTTTCATAAGTTAACGTCGATTCTACTCCTACGGTTTAATATTTAAGTTAGAAATTCTATTATCCTAAGTTAGAAATATCCAACCCTTATATTTCACGCCTCAAATTTATTTAACCCCAGATCCTATACGTTTTACAGTTTAGAAAGATCTCGGTATCTCTTGAGTTTTCCTTCTAAAGTGCGGTCTCCAATCAGGGATTTTTATCATTTTTACGGAAAACATAAGTCTTATTCTTTATTTCTATCTTTCCTCCAAACATCGATTGTATACCCTTATGTGTGTGTAAAATTTCATCCCTACACTCAAGAATTCAATTCAAGCTATAGTACTATTGCCTTAATACCTAATACTACTTCTTTTCATTAATGATGGACGGAGTTGCTCACACACCTTTCATATGACTATTAATGCTTCTTGAGGCACTAATGGCCGATTACTGAGTGTGTGAGTTTAAAGCGTAAATAGCAGTTTCCGGGTCTTGACTTTATTTATTTTTCTTTTCTTTATTTTTTTCTTTTTCACGACCGGATATATTTTTCAATGATGCTCTTTTGGTGTTTAGCTTTAAATACGGTTTTTTTTCTTTCATACTAGGTTTCAGGCAAGAGTATTTCTAGGTATCCTCTACTATCCCAAGTTTCAAGGTGCGTGTATGTGCAGTTTGTAGGGTATATACTTTCTAAATTTGAACTCAAGAATAGAAACTATTTTCCAGACTTATCCTTCAGTAAAACTTCAATACTTTCCCTTCATCTTGACTTAACTCAAGAACTGAACTCAAGATTACCTACTTCTATAAAAAAAACTGTAAGGACGTATAATTACCAAGGTTTAAACAAAATGAGGGTTATTTTTAGGGTTTTCAATTCCTAAGCCTAGGATTTAGTTATTTCTAACGTATCAACTAAACTTTCGGAATAAAAATCTAAGTTACCTTATTAGCTAACTTGACAACAAAGTTTTTCTATTTTTTGGAAAAAATTTCGATTTTTGTGGGTTTTTAAATAAGGATGCAAATGCAGAATATACAAATGAATGCAAAGGAAGAAAGCTTACCGAGCACACCCCCAAACTTAAACTTGACAGTGCCCTCACTGTCAGGCTACACCAAGAGGGTCAAAATTTTCGGCGCTCCCCAAAGATTTATACAAAACAAAAAGCAAAGCAAAAATATATACACAAAAAGGGTTCCCCCCAAAACTTAAGTGAAACAGTGTTTCCACTGTTAAGCGTTAAAGTTCAGGATTAGGGGGGAAAGAGAACAGTATCAATCTATACAAAGGCTTACACAGGCCAAAAGTGAGCACCAACCATTCAAAAAATTTATCGTTATAATGTGCAGGTTGGTGAAAGAATACGGTGAGGAAAGAAATGGAGAATACGCGAGACCGTATGAGGATAGAAGTGGTATACGGTCCCGGTATATGAGGAGAAGAATGGCGATAGGGAAAAAGAAATGGGGTACGAAATTGGGGGAGAAAATGGAGTGAATAGATTAGCACAATTTGTAATGACCGATGTGTAAAAAGCGTTTGTGCTAATCTATCAACCCACTGAGAAATGGGGTCAAATCCCTCAAGAGTCGTAAGAAAACATGGGTAGACCGAACTTGGTAAACCAGACACAGATAATGAAAGTGATATGGTGTCTTGCAAGGTCAGAACGATGGAAAGAATGGAGGGAAGTGATTGAGGAAGGGTAACAGTTAAAGGTTCAGGAGGGTGTACACAGTCAGTGAAAGGGACAGGATGAATTGGAAAATTCGACTCATCAAGCAAAACTGGTTCGTCCTCAAAAATATCCTCGAAATTCTCCTCAAAAATTAGCTCATCCATGCACTTATCATCAAAATCCAGACGCATATGGAGTTCGGGAAGAACAGTTAATGACTCGGGATGATGAATTGGAGAGAAAAACTTATCCAAAACTGCGTGTTCATCATCCAAAATATTCTCAGTGTCAATATCCTTGATCAAGTGAAAATTAAATTTCTCAGACACCTCATCAAAAGCATGGATATCAATCAATTCAGGTTCTATAGTGGAGGTGTAGAGGTCAAAAGGATTGGGTGCGGTTTCACTCGAAAGGGACCTTTCACAATCGGGTAAATCAAACACTACAAAGTCGCACAACTCATTAAACATTCTATCTTCGACCGGTAAATCATTTGGGACACTTGATAGACATTTAAAACTGGAGTTGTACGATTCAATTTGGGACGGGTAGGTTTGATTTGGAAGGGGGTACAGCTCAATCTCACCACTTAAATTCTCAGCCTGTCCTACCGTCTCTTCATACATTGGAAAATGTGGAGCTAGTTGGAAACTAGCTACCGGGTCACTAGGTTGTATGAGGGCGGCCATGGACGCATTCAAATCCATCATCTGTTGGTACAACGCTACCCGAAAGTCTTCCAATGACTGTTCCAGACTAGACATGGGTTGTGAAGGGGTTTCGGTAAAAGATTCAAACTCGTTTGGATACTGGAAACTCCCAAAAGGCTGTGGAGAAGCAATGTTTGGGGAAGGTGCAAAAGTCGGGTAGGATTGATAGGAATTGAATGGTTGGACAAGAGTAGGATCAACATTTGGATAAGAAGGTGAATAGAATTGTTGATCCAAAGAATTGGAAGTGGTGAAAGGTGTGAAAGATCGACTACGGGATTGTTCAATACGTTCAGCAATAGACATAGGTCTTAGAGTTACAACAGGACTCTCAAAAGGGGTATCAACGTAAGAATGTGGTGAATGTTGAAATGGTTGATACAAGGTGGATTGCGGAGTCCAGTTGTTCGTCCTAGACGCGTCTATCCGATCTTTTAATGAAAGTTTGGGCATGGATGGATCGTTCGAAGTTTGAACAAAGCAAGAACCGTAAGAAGTAATGTTTGGTTGTGGGTATCAAAGTTCGGAAAGAGTTTTTCGAGGTGGGGTACCCATGTTAGAAGAGTGAAAAGATAAGGAGGTAAGGAAGTGGTTTTTTTTTTAGAAAAAAGTTTGTTTTTGGAGTTCTGAAATTGTTTGTTTTGAAAGAATACGGAATTATGGGACTAACTTTTTACAAGCACGATCACAATCACAATATGCAAAAACAATACCTAAAGCTAGGGTCTTCAAAGTCCAACTAGACCGCACCTAGAGTTCCAAGCGACAAGTTGCAGGATAATCCTCGAATCGCCTCTTCACTGCCAATTGTGGCCAGGTAAGCACAAGTGAGATAAGGAGGGTTCCGCTCACGAATCACCGTGAGACAGGCCTTTTAAAATTACCTCCTCACTTGTCTAGCCTAGGCACCACAAAGTCAAGTTTAGATAAACGACCAATTCCCCGTAACCTTCACTTGTCCTAAATGAGCGTGACAAGTCCTTATAGGTTTGGTCTAGATATTTTTTATTAACTCAAGGTAATGCGTATGCAGTTAGTGATTTGTGGGGTTTTAGGAAGGGTGATGAATTCCCCACCCAATCTGAATTGGTGTTATAGCCCCTTAAAGTCCGTATTATTATATGCAAAGAGCGTAAACAAACAAAAATCTAAAACAACAAAAAGTTTATTTGGCGGCGGCGCAATTCTGTGCAAAGATACCTGCAGAAAATACAGTTAAGTGGAATTTACAGAGAGATAAAAGGAAAGGGAGTAGGTGGAAAAAAATTGAGGCTAAGAAGCCTCAATTGAGCCGCGGAACCGCCGCACAACTCAAGATTTGACCGCGGTTCCGCGGTCAAACTTTGGACTTGGGCCCTGAAAATTTCTCCCTGCACTCCCCTTGCTCTCTACTCCAAAATAAAATGTTATGTTTTCTTTTTTGATTACTGTACTTGCTCCAGATAGCCTGCACACTTGCACACAACAAATATAAAAAAAACAAAAAGATTTCTTTTTATATTATATTTATAATTTTATATATATACAAAAAAATATATTAACCCGAATAACAAGAAAGAAAATACGTTACCGTCTCCCCGGCAACGGCGCCATTTGATCGCACGCTTTTGATGTGTCGCGTATTCAAAATTCTAAAGTTAACCGCGATTAAGGACGGTGTCGCTTTGCAGCTAGGCAGTTGAGAACGGGTCGATCCCCAGGGAGATGGTTGTATGTCCGTTCGAATCTTAGACGAGTCAATAAAGAATATATATGTGTATGTTCAGTTCTATCCTAAGTGTTCGTATTTATGTTCAAGTAAGCTTGTTAAGGTTAAGGTTGGTTAGTAGAGTTAGGATTAGTCTTGTGCTTATCTTTTGCCATTCTTAAAACGATGTTGGGATAATCAAAAGTAGCGGGGATTAGGAGGACATAGGAATGGAATTTGCGAGTTTAAGCGAGCTTTCCAACGCTAAATTCATTCCTAGTGCGCCTTGTCCGTCCGCTAAATACGCTTATCCCAACCCTCGGCCAAACACTCACAACCATGTATCCAATTAAGTCACAACTATATGTCACGTTGTAGTGCGCTTAAAGGACATCTCGACTTAGGTCGCGGCTATATGTCACGTATAGCGCGCCTAAGTGAGGGGGTTGCGTTTGTTTGGTCAGGGTTCGTTTCAAGATTTTTGGCGAAGAGAGGCACAAGGGATTTTTCCGTCTCTCATACCACCTTCCTTAGCCTTAACAAGTGCTGAATTAATCACACATTATAAATGAAAAGAAAAAAAAACAAGAAGGAAGAAAAGAAAGAAAAGAAAAATATGGTTTTACAAATGATGCAAGCTAACTACTTGGGTCCTCACCTAAGCAAGGAACTCCGTCGAGTATCACGGCTTGAAAATAATACGGATAAGAAGAAAAGAAAAGAGCAAGAAGTAACAACAACTACTTAACAACAATTATAAAAGTTACACTAGAATTAAAAAACAATGCAAGAATTAAAAGATACAAGTTAAAAAAAATAACAAACCTTCATCTTCATTTCATCATTCACTCAATGCTCTCACTACATTTTAATGGAGAATACATGAAGAAGAAGAAGAAGAACTAAAGCTAAATTAAATCCTAACAAAAAAAAAAACCCTAACTTGGCACAAAACTGGGCTATTTATAGGCTGAGTGCTGAAACCCCAGGGCAAGATTCTGAGCCCAAATGAAATGACCAAACTACCCTAAAATTCCGAGTTGACACTGAGTCAACTCGGCCGCGGATCCGCCGCCGAGTCGCCACTTTGGCCACGGATCCGCGGCTCTTTGCTGGAATTGGCAAGTCGTTTTTTCTAGGGTTTCTTGTGTTGCTCTCTTCTGTTGTTCTACATGTTCCAAATTGCAAATTGCAACCACAATTTCTTCAGATCTGCAACAGTCCAAATTGGCATCAAAAATAATTCTTTTGACCTCATCTCTCTCGAGCTCCGCGCACCCATTGATTCTTGTGCTGCCCCTCTCGTGCTCTGTGCCTGTCCGAGACATGAATGACCACTGTCATTTTTCTTGTCTCTGGAACAGGTAAGCGGCACTGGACGGATATGGATGACCGGAACCCGGCTTTTATCTGTTGGCAACAAATGTTCTGGATTTTGGCGTAACAGTGGAGATTTTGTATCATTTGCGTTATTTTGGACTAGGAACATGTAGTCTGTAAATATGTAGCAAACATGGATTAAAAGCACCTGCCTATAAACAAACGAGTATAAGAATGGGCGGTATTAAATGCAATATTCTGGTATGAGCATGGCACTGGGGGCGCCGCCCACTGAGTGCTAAGCGCTCTTGAGTTATGAAGCGTCTGTTCATACCATAATATTGCATTATTATATTCCCCATTCTTATTCGTTTTATAAATAAACAGGTGCTTTTGACGCATGTCTGCTACATATTACAGGTTCACTTTCTTGGATCTAAAACAGTGAAAAAGATATAAAGACGATGCAAAAAGTGGAACTACAACCAACAAAAAGAAAGATCTTGATGAAGCCCACACGAAGAACAGTTCACAATGTACAAGGCAGCGCAAGGTCCAAGATGTCAAAGCGAATGGTTAAAAGACCACTACAAGTATTCACTGAAAGATCTGGAGAAGACCCAGAATCCAAATGGAGAAAAGAACCAAAGAATCAGGAAGCTTAAAAAGCCCAGAAAAAGCCCACAAAAAATTAGCCAAGGATCTCTTTATTGGGCCGCGGAACTACGGCCCAACCCCTACCCAAGCCGCGGTTCCGCGGCCATTAAGAGCCCATAGATGAAGATTTTTTTTTAATAAAACTTGTGGCGGCTTTGAATGGTCAACCTAGGGGTATTTTGGTAATTGCAGACGTGCGAATCAATTGTAACCTAGGGTTTCCTATCCTCTATAAATAGGAACTCTAAATCATTGTATTAGCTATGCCTCCCTATGCCTCTTTCTATGAATAAAATTTAGAAATCTTTTGGAGAGTATCGGTGCCTCTTTTCATTTCATGAATTCAGATCTGACAACCCTGTATTGATGTTTGGAGAGAGCCATCTATAAAGTAAGTAATTTTTCATTCTTTGCCCTAGTTTAGATTTAATTTCTTGCCCTAGATAATTGTTAGAGTTAGCTTTGGGGAAGGCTTTTGAGAGATGAGATCTCTCATCCCTTTCTTACCCATCACATACAATCAATAGGACTCCATGCATACACGCACACACTGCGCCCTACGGCACCCTATCCCTCGAGGTAGCGGTGATACCGTAGTATAAAGGCCCGGTTGCGCGTGTTTTCTATGGAGGTTAGGGTAAGGATTGAAAAGGAAGGACAAGAACCTAGAGGAAGGAACACCTTCCCGAATGGATCTAATCCCCTTTATTAATAATTACCATAACTCCTCTTAGATCCTAATTTGGGTATAGAAAGCGTTGAGATTTATTTACATTTCCAAACCATTCTTAAACCTAACCCTACAAAGATTTAGATCTAGATAATCTTAGTATAGATAAATTTAGTTTTTAGATTTAATAATCAATCCGGCTCCCATCGGAATTAACTCGTTGGAGCGACTAGGAAATTCACAACATCCCTGTGGACCGACCCGTACTCACCGGCTAGCTGTAAAGCGACGCCGTTCATGATTGCGGTAAATTATTTTTGATCTATAAAATCTCTCTAAATCAGCGTCCACGTGAGGGGCATGTGAGACGCTGGGCGCTGAGCGCCGCTCACTGAATGCTAAGCACTCCTTATTTTGTGGTGCCCACATGAGGAGCACATGGAGCGCCGGGCGCTGGACGCCGCCCACTGAGTGCTAAACGCTCCTTATTTTTCTAAGGCGCCCATGTGAGGGGCACGTGAGACGCTGGGCGCTGAGCACCGCTTATTAAGTGCTAAGCACTCCTTATTTAGTGGCGCCCACGTGAAGGGCATGTGAGGCGCTGGGCGATAATTTTTCCTTGTATATTTTGTTTTGAAGAATTCAATTTCCTGGTTCTTTTCTGAATCTTTGATCTCCAAGAGCAAGTTCTTCCCGATGAGAATTAAATTCTCAACTTATGGGAGACTTGTCTTGTGGATCTCAGATCCAGAGAAAAAACTAAGTTCTTCTATTAAAAGGGTTAAACCCTTCAATAGGTAAACGAGATGCTTTGATCTCTCCTCCTTTTATTTACCTAGAGTTTTTTCTAAGAAGGGAGATCTTCTTCTTTTTACCTTTTTGAAGCTTTCTGCTTTGTTTTTAGAAGCTTATGGGGGGTTTCTCTCTTTTAGACTTGATGTCTTGGGTCCTTTATATAGTAGAAGCAAGTTTGTTGATTAGTTGAAGAAATCTCTCATTAAGAGATCCTAATTGATTTGAGGATTTTTACCCACCATCGGATCTTTGATCCAAGGGTTTCTGTTTTACAGAACAAGATTGGGGAAATATTTTCCCATACATAATTTATTCTGTAGATTGGTGATTCTTTAATCACCATTGGATTTTTAATCCAACAGTACTCTGTTTTACAGAGGGCAATCTTTCTTGTTTAGAAAGATTTGAGGAATGTTTCCTCTAAACAGAATTTAATTCTGCATCCTGATGATTTATCATCTCCGTTGGATCTTTGATCCAACGGCTCTGTTTAACAGAGAGTAGAATTTAATTCTACTAGGCGACGGCGCTCACGTGTTGTGCACGTGGGCACTACTTAAGATTTTTTTGTGCTTTGCACATTGGCGCTCACATGAGGAGCACGTGTGGCGCCAATATAAGAGTTTTTAACTCTGGCGTCGGCGCCCTCATGAAAGGCACGTGAGGCGCTGCCTCTTAAATTTTGAGCAGAGCTTTGCTTTTTTATTGGGGGAAACAAGGACCACATACATCACTATGTATCAGTTCCAAGAGTTCAGTAGCTCTTTCTCCGTGTCCAGTAAACGGAGTTTTAGTCATCTTGCCTTTGAAACATCACTGGCAAGTTTCATAAGATGTAAATTCAAACGGATTTAAATATCCATCTTTATGAAACTTGGCTAGTCTTGTCGCATTGATATGACCAAGTCTACAATGCTACAAGAACGATTCGTTTATTTCTGAACTTTTCCACTTGTGTGTATTCTGTATGTTTAGAACTGTAGTTTGATTTAGAACGTATATACCGTTACATAACGTACAAAACCCAATCAACACTTGATTTAGGAAAATGTTCATAACATTATCCTCCAATACAAAATTATATCCTTCTTTATGTAATAAAGAAACTGATATAATATTGCACATCATTTTTGGTACGTAATAATAGTCGTTCAGAATCATTGTATTACAATTTGGTAATACTAAGTGATATTCGCCAACTGCTTTGGCTGCAACAATTGCTCTATTCCCTACTTTGATAAACATATCACATTTTCCCAATTCTCTACCTCTCCTTAACCGATGTAACAAATTATATACGTGGGATTCTGATCCGGTATCCAATACCCAGGATGTAGAGCATACTGAGAAACAGTTCTCGGTAACGAACACACCCGAAGAAGATGCATCATCACACTTTATCTTCGTTCGGGTTGCGTGGGAATCCTTATATTCTCCTATTCCTTGCTCAGACTTATGACAATCACAAGAAAAAGCGGAACCAACGTTCCCCAGCTCGGTATAATAAGCGGGTTCGGTCAATACATCCATATTATTATCTTGATTAAGGCGTGTCATGGTCGCTGCCTGGAGGGAGGGAGAAGGAAATGCTTTAGCATGCGCTCTTTGCAAGATTAGATTGGTTATTATCTTATCTAATCAGGATGACTCCCACTGTTTTTATCAAATCTTCCTTCAAACCCTAAAAGGTAATATTAGCCGGGATTAATTACACACTACAAGTTCGCCAATCGGTCAGCCAGGAAGGTATTGGTACTCCGAGGGAGTCTTCCCGTGCTTTCGCATGGAACTAATTAAATAACCTCGTTTCCGCAGGGGCATAACCCCATTAACACATTTCTTAGACACCTACTGGATCAGTTAATTGTAAAGTAGAAAACTCTCACAGAAATAACTCTTACTTGCAGTGGGTATCGGGATCCAACTATCTCATAGAATGTATGCAATCTCATTGCAAATTTCAACACTTGAAATTCCCAATATCTATTTTTACCCCTAGCAACTTATGACCTTAATTATGGTCAACAAATCATAAGTGCTAGTCAAGTTCTACCCGTTATTTCATGATTGAATTAAACCCACCCGCACGACCCTTAACTATGGTCAACAAGGCCGTACGACTACCCTAGTCCAATTGCATCATATGCGGCAGATAAGCGCTAATCAGCTACTGCACACTACGCTTTGACTATGGTCAACAAACGCAGCACAAAAACTAAATAGTCCTTATCTGAAATGACGGAGGGCTACGACTGATTTTGTAGAAAACCTTTAACATAATGAACTTGATATCATTGTAGAATCAAGTGATTTGAAAAGGAGTGGTTTTTGTAGCATTTGCTAGTTTTGCTAAAGAGGTCACTCTCGGTGAAGGGATCTCAGCTCTTTCCTCATCCAATGAGGTGCTGGATATTCATCAAGGAATACCACTATGCAAAGCAAGAACTATAGAAGCTATTAAAATAAAACCGAGTGGGTTGTAGCATTTGCTAGTTTTGCTAAAGTGGTCACTCTCGGTGAAGGGATCTCGGCTCTTTCCACATCGAATGAGGTGCTGGATATTCATCAAGGAATACCACTATGCAAAGCAAGAACTAGAGCTACCTTTTGAAAATTTTAATTTTACAACATCTTTAGGTTTATTATCTTTTCATTAATCTCATTAATAAAGTCCCATCATTTATGTTTCCTAAACATCACAGAAAAGAAACAAAAATAGAATGTACGCTTATGCCATCCGCATTCGCCACGGGGCCCCATCATGCGCCGTTAGGTTACTTAACTAACGGCAAAGCGGGGGCTGGACTAGCGCGGGTGCAAAACATAAGCAATGTTTATTATATATATCATATATATTGCATTCATCTCACGCAGTTATATGATCACATCACAGAACTCAAGCAGCAGAAGCAAACAAATGAAATATTGGATATACTAGGAGGTCCGTGTTTTAAATTAATCCAGTAATGAAAAACACGGATTCCACAGTCGTGATGAATAGCCAAACCCATATCCCTAGACCCCTACGAGAGCAGCAAGCTACCCTGCCAATTCTAGAGTTAGGAGACCCGGTCTCGACTCCTCGAGATGGTCTCCCACTGGACTCTAGAACCCGGTTACTTGTGCTCCCCACCTTGGGTCTATTCTAATGCGGAAAAGTAAATAATATACATCAATGGTGACAACATCCTCAACCCGGAAGTGTCCCGATAAAAGAATATTACATACATTTTTACATGAATGAAAATACAAAAACTCTCATCTTACATAAAAAAACGGCTATTCAATCACGACGATCCAATATAACATATCACAGCAACACATAAACATCGCATGTCATCATTGTAAGTAAATATGTGTATCCCGAATTCCGTTGATATATAGCAACGAGATCGGGGATACACCACATATTACACTTACGGTCGCAGAAAAGAAATGAAAAACTACAATATTTAGACATTATAAACACGGAATATCTCATATTCCGAATTTCATGCCTAACCCTATAAACCTTGCATTTTGGTCTCAAATTGAAAACACTTTTCAATAACTTAGTCGGGTAATTCAACAAGATTCCTGACAATCTGATCGAATGCTCGTCGGGAACTTTAGTAGATGGTTGCACCCCCGATGTCGTCGATGAAGAGCACTTAGGCGGAACACCATGGCCACGAGCACCCGAGTGGATGCTTTTGCCAATGGGGCTCTGATACCATGAAAGTGTTTCCTAACACCACCGCTATGTTTAAACCGGCATCAAGCATGCAATTTTCAAAAATTTAGGGTGCTAAGGTACACTAACCTAGAATCTAACTAGAGTATTAGGGTTTATATGATGATATATCAAGTTCTAAACTAAGTGAAAGTAATAAAAACTTTTGTAGATCGAGTCCTTCACTTCTATAGCTCCGGGTAGTAGTCCCTACGACTCCTCTAGGCTCCACTTAAAGAAGGAACGAGCTTATTTCGCGATCTTCGTGTCGAAAATGATCCACCTTGAAGCTTCTCTAATTCAAGCTACCTCTTCACCAATCCACTATTAGTGAATGAAACAATCTATACTTAATGGCTAATCGAGTGTAGGTTGATGAAGTAGGAGTATAAGATCACTTAGAATACTCTAAAGCTCTAGGGTTCACAACTCATGTGAGGGTTAGAGCTTGAAGCAAGAAGAAGAAGAAGAATGAAAATGGAGAGAGCTAGGGTCAAAATGAGGGTGTGAAGAATGGCTTAATAAATCATTCACTTATTGAAGCATGCAATAAAATGCAATAATAAATTGCAACCATTCTTGTATAGTGAACACAAATGAATAAACAAATGATCAAGCCATGCTTCACCCATTCCACAAATATCTTTCCTTTTTCCACCTCATATTTCTATTTTCTCAAAATAGAAATGCCATACTTCATAATACACACACATGCACACACACATCACACACATATATATTAATATTAATATATTAAGAGAAAAAAATAATTAGTGAGCAATAATATTAGTTAATATAAAATTATATCAAATATATATATATATATATATATCAAATTATTAAATCAGCACTTGATTTAATAATCCGGTTATATCATATATAACCGACTAATATCATTTATCTGTATATCATATTATCAAATCAACACTTGATTCAATAATCCGGTTATATCATATATAACCTGACCGATAACAAATATCGCCAGATTAGAATACGGTATCACATACTCGTATTTAATCAGGCTCCCGCACATAACAGCATATGTGCCTTACTTCGTTTCACTTGAACTATGAAACCTCTGTGTGGGACTCTAAAGACTCGTCAATACGCCAGCAGTAGGTAATGATCACATCAATTACCTACAAGCCGTCAGCGGTACTAGCTGGACGTAATGGCTACCCAGGTATTGAGCGATTAGAAGATCAACAAGCAATCCTGTCCAAACTCCCATGAAGCCTATAAGTAACACTTACCGTACAGTCTGGTCTCTTCTTCTGATATGTCACATATCGAGTCTAGGGGTGGAATCGTCAGACCCCGGTAACTTGATAAGTCATGCAGATGTATGGCTCATAACGGTTCGAGAAACTACTGATAACACTTACCAGTAAATCTCATCAGCCCTGGCCAGGGACTTACTGTTATAGCCAATCGAGTATAGCGCAACATCAACTCCCTATACCGGGAGAGACGAAACCCCTCCTATCGCTCACTGCCTCCATGTGACTCGGGACTGTACCCAAAATTTACCTGTTTGCATGACTCCTTTGAGCCGTGGTAGGGAGGAAATCAAAGCACAGTGGGAACCACACAAGACACTATGATGATCTCGGGTCTACAAAACCTGTACCAGTGTCACCAGAGAACTGCTATCTGACGATAGGTATAGTACCATCTAGGAGTTCTCGGTGAGTCCTGTTCGGTGTACCCATTCTATAATGAGAACATGTGTACAATCTTTGATGTCAAACACCAATGGTTATGGGATCAACCATCGCCCCCTACAGGATCAAGAAACATACACACTAGTCTACTCTGGAATATCGATGCCCTGTCTCGATACTCCCTCGACTATGAACAGTTAAAGGATGTGCTTGTGGACTACACAAGTCCCAGTAGTATGATCCGCATCATAGTCCTGGTAGTCAAGCAAACATCCTAAGGGCTTTATCAATATGTATCTGAGAGACAGTATAATAATACAAGTGTACATGTTAAGATAAAGAGCAACAGATAGCATACTATCATGTCGAGCAAGAAAGTCCTCTATATATATGTCCAAGCATCCACTATATCATACAATAATGGCATCTAGGGCATACATATTCCTAACACCAACTAGTTTCGAGCAGGCCATCACAAGTGGGGACTCTGTGAAATGGTTGGATGCTATGCGATCTGAGATGGAATCCATGTACACCAACAAAGTATGGACTTTGGAAGTTGATCCTGAAGGGGTAAAACCCATTGGGAGCAAGCGGATCTTCAAGAAGAAAATTGGTGTAGATGGAAAGGTTGAGACCTTCAAAGATAGACTTGTAGCAAAAGGTTTTCGTCAACGACCAGGTGTCAACTATGATGAAACATTTTCTCCAGTAGCTATGCTTAAGTCCATCAGGATCCTACTTACCATTGCTGCATACCATGAGTACGAAATCTGGCAGATCGACATCAAGACCGCTTTTCTAAATGGTGATTTAGAATAGAGCGTGTACATGACACAGCCAGAGGGCTTCATAGACAGTGGGAGTAGCGGAAAGGTATGTAAGCTGCTTAAATCAATTTATGGATTAAAGCAGGCATCGCAGAGTTGGAATATCTGTTTTGATGTGGCGGTCAAAGAGTTTGACTTCATCAAAAACATAGATTAACCTTGTATCTACAAAAAGGTTGTAAAGAGTAAGGTTGTCTTTCTCGTATTGTACGTGGATGACATACTCTTGATAGGAAATGATGTTCCTATGCTACACTCGGTCAGGCTCTTCTTATCACAAAAGTTCTCCATGAAAGATCTGGGTGATGCCTCCTACATCGTGGGGATAAAGATCTATAGAGATAGATCTAAGAGGATGTTGGGATTTTCTCAATCCAGGTACATTGACACCATACTAAAGAGATTTAGTATGGATGATTCTAAGCGTGGTAATTTACTCGCTTATTCAGGAATCACTCTCTCCAAAAAGATGTCTCCCAAGACTGATTTGGAAAGGGCAGGCATGCAAGGGATACCCTATACTTCTGCAATTGGGTCTATCATGTACGCGATGTTATGCACCAGACCGGATGTAGCTTACGCACTTAGTGTGGTAAGTAGGTATCAATCAGATCCTGGGGAGAAGCACTGGACAGCTATGAAGAACATTCTTAAGTAATTGAGAAAGACTAAAGAGATGTTCTTGGTGTATGGTAACGGTGAACTCTAGGTGGAGTTCTTTACCGATTCAAGCTTTTAGAGTGATAAGGACGAAAGCAAGTCGGTCTCGGGTTTTGTCTTCATCCTCAATGGAAGGCGGTATGCTGGAAGAGTTCCAAGCAAGATACCGTAGCAGACTCGACGATGGAGGCTGAATACATCGCTGCCAACGATGCTGCCAAAGAGGCTGTCTGGATGAAAAAGTTCATTGCTGAACTTGGTGTGGTTCCATCCATTGTGCATCTAATACCTTTGTATTGTGACTGTCACGACCCGAAATAGCCCGTGACTGGAATCATATGAAGTCTATAGGATCCCATCTAATCCAAGTAAACCAAAAGCCCAGAAATCTAAAACCATTTTAAGGAGTAAATAAAGAAAACTAGTTTAAAGAAGTGACGAAAACATGTTTTGAAATCAAGGTTTTTAAATAAGTAAGCCAAATGTACATTTTAAAAATGTATAGTCTTTTCTGAAAATTTCGGCAGATTTTCCTTTGTAAATACAGGCCCCGAACGGGGTACAACAAAAATAATATATAAGCAATGATACAAGGCATCCCCAAGCGGGAGCTAGCTCTTCGTCAATCGACGGTCACAACCACGCAAGCCATATAATATACAACGCCGAAGGGCGAGGATCAAAACTCAAAAAAAAAAAAGAAACTCAAACAGCATGAAAACCGTAATACTACTACACGCGACTCTAAGGTCGAAATAATACATAACTGGCTTTCTAAGTCTGAAACAATATACAAGTTTTGGTTGATGGAATTACTAGATACAACTGAATAATACATGTACAATGGTGGTTCTGATGCAAAAGAACCCACCTACCAAAGCAAATCACCCGCAAAAGAAAGCAGTGTGCCAGAAATGCCGCCATGGAACCTGTACGGCAAAACCTGCAAGAACTGTGGCACAACGGGGGTGAGTTGCCAACTCGTGAGTAGAAAACATCACAGAGCAGAAATCGTATGTATAACATAATCCTAGGTCAATACGATCGGATATAATATATCCTCAAATGAATAAGTCTGAAGCATGATAAGGTGGCAATGTAACATTTATACATGTATGTAGTGCCAAGTGCTCGTGTCAGTGCCTCAGGTAATAACATATCATAAATATAAGGTATATTTGCATGACTAAGTATGATGAAGTATCTAAATTGATATCAATACACATATATTAGAGTCCCATTCCACTAATATTGGTGTAAGGGCATATATAACAACATCCTAATCCACTGTTATATATACATAAGTGTGAGGTATGATCAATGTAATCAAAGTCAACTATATCAGGAAATCTATGAGTATGTGGATATCATCCAACTATGTGATCAATGTCTGTATGTATGTGGATCCCGTCCACCTGTCACCCAATGACAATAAGCATCATGCATGTAAATATCATAAAGTATATGCATGGAAGTATGAGGATATAATCAAAATCATGGAACCTGAGTGCCTAGCATCGACACTCGAAAACATCATGAAACCTGTGCCTAGCATCGGCACGTAAATCCTCATCTATCAGGCGCTGTCACCGTGACTGGCCCTGATAGGTACGTATCATACGCTATCTCGAAAACCCGAGTACCCAGCTTCGACCCTCCAATTTCGACGTATCTATACGTACATAACTCCGGTCAGTATCCCCACGATAACCGCCGAGTCCAAATACTATCACCGGTAGGTAGTAGTCCCTCTGCCAAGCTCACCGTCTACTGCACAGCGATCCGTTCTCGCCCCGGGGTACCATACCGGGTCCACCATGTACCCGCAATCGGCCTCATCCGTCTCCTCGAATCGGGTTTCACATGTCGCTCTCAGAACCGAGAAAACACATGGTGGACGCACTGAAATATCATATCAAGAGAAACCGGGTTTTTAAAACAACACATAATCTCTTTTGAAATATCCACGGTTCTCAAATCCAGAAATCTCATGAAAACAGCATATCTCAATGCGTAAAATAATAGAGCATGATGCATGCGACATATAAAAAGAAATGCGAGCATATCCGTGTATCATGCCACATGGAATAGTGATATGATATATTAAGGGGAAAACCGTTCTTCTAAAATGATTCCAGTTTTTAAAGTATAACATGTGGTTCCCAATTTTACAATAAGACCAGCTATCTATGTAGGTACAATATGTATATGCGCAAGTATAGATGTACCATGTATGTGTGCACAAATATGAATATACAATGTGTATGTGCGCAAGTATGGGTGTATCAATGTATATGTGCACAACTATGGATATACAAATGTGTATATCCGCAAGTATGAATATGCAGAATCGAATAATCAACGCAACAGAGAAGAATCTACATCAATATGTAAATGTCATACAGTTTTGCCATTTGCAATAAGACGAGTCGGGGTTTTTGGTAAAATAAGGGCTACGGTGTTTTTAAGAAAAGATGCATCTTTTGAAAATATCCGTAGAATCCTTTTGCCTATCTTCGAAATACTCCCGATTCGTTAGTTTTGAAATAGGTATGACTCGGTCTAACCTAACATCTACTTAGCAACTAAATCTAACTAACAAGCTAATCGGGAGGGGTATGGAAACCACCTAAATCTGAGTCGATATATATATATATATATATAGTAGTCGGTGATCCCGCCTCAATAGTATCATATACGATACACTATACCTCATATAATATCCTCGAGTCATGAGTGCGGATCTATCATCAATATATAGCTCGTACGTAAATCCGTCGTACGGCATCCCAAATCTGGGTACGGGTCAATATCACAGTCAGCTCATCAATTATCTGGTATCCTTATCATCATCTCTCATGATCGGGGGTATTGATCTAAGTCTAGTACAAATCGATACCATCTATATAAGTAGGAATGCGTGTGTGAAACACACGTCCAAAGGCCCGCTAAAAATCACATGTCGTATCCCAAATACGAATCGCATCTCATCACCGATCTCTTGGCATTATGCCTAAATCATCGACCCATCTCCAATGTCATCCACTATCATCATCATTCAAGCATAAGTATAGCAATAAGCATGTGTGTGCGTGTGGGTGTAAACCTATTCTAGGGTTCGTAAATAAGAACTATACTAGTTTACTTCTACGCCCTAATCTAACCGTAGTACATCTAATCTCAATAACCACGATACACTATAAGCTATCATATATATAATATATACATATATAGTATACCAACTTTGGACTGCGGGGGTGCTATACGCCATCCACCCGACTTCCCCGGTAGATATAATCTACTCACCTGATCTTCAATTGTCGACGTCGCTGCGCGCTTGCTTGTCGTCCCGAAGTCTTCTTGGGGTACCTACACATCAACGTATCGTAAATGCGTATTAAAACTAAATCAAAACTAAAACGACACACGAAACCCAAAACGATACGCTAAGGGTCCTATAGGTTAGAACCTATGGGTACGCTTTCAAAACCATCAATCAATCCTCGATATCGTCTTACAAACGCCAAGTATTCGAGGTAAAACACAGATAAATAATTCCAGAATTCAGAATACGGAATACTGAAACACGAATAAAAGCAGCAACTTAAGAAAAGGGTCCCAGATTTCACCCTAGGTCAAATTGGACAATTTTGCACATGCCAGGGTTCTATTCTATAGATGTAGGAGCTACAGAGCCAAAACGAGGCAAAACGTCCCAGGTCTGGCCGCAAATTACGGCCAAAGGGAATAAATCTGCGGCCGTAGTTGGGAGAGAGGGTCTGAGGTTTTGGTGATAGCTTCCTGGGTGCCTGCACATCTCACTGTCAATCCAAAATAATTTTCAGAGTCTCGGGGTGATAGCAGATCTCATATAACCTTCACAGATTCCACAAATCTTCCGATATCGGTTTCTAAATCCATATTACGGGTTTCAAGTCTCAGGTTTGAGTGTTAATTCATGCACTAGGGTGTTTGTGTACCCTCTACTGAGCTCAATTTCACATCACAACTCTCAAATTCCCATAACCCTAACTAGGTTTTTTTCCTAAGTCCACCAAATCACACAATATCGATTCTAATCTAGCATGGGGGTAAAAGCAATGCAAAAACTAAGCTAACGGTCCAGAAAAATACCTCATTTTGCAACTCAAGAATTTTCTTGAGTTGCCCCTAGTGGCCAAAATCCTTGCTTTCTTGGTCCAATGTGTTTGTCTCGAGCTTGTGCACCTTTTTAGTGAAATGAAGATAGGGTTTTGGAGTTGTTTTTGAGATGATTTGAGGAGGTGAAGAGGGGAGGGAATGAGCTAGGGCAGCAGCAGCAGCTGAAGGGGAAAGGGGAGAGAGGAAATGATTTGAAGAAGTGAAGGGAAATGGCTAAGTCAAAGCTAACCCCTCTCTTTTCTCTCTCACCCATACCTACTACCATATTCTATACTTATCCTTTTTCTTTTCTTTTCTCTAATTCCCCTCTCTAATAATTCACAACCATGGTATAAACATGAAGGAAAGCCATGAAAATAAATAACAAGTGTAAAAAAATGATATGGTGCATGTTTTGCACAAAAATGCTAAAAATCCGATTAGCGATTTTTAATCGCGATTAGCACTAAATTAACATATAATTAATCATAAAAACTTTAAAATGTCATAATTCCATAAAATACCCTATTTTAGAATTTTCCATAATTTTTCCAAAATTTTTCCCATTTATCTGTATTTAATTATACCGAAATATTAAAATATTCAATAAAATAATATTAAATTATAAAAATCCCCAAAAATAATATTTTTTTTTAAATTTTACAATCTTCCCCCTTAAAGAAATTCGGTCCCCGAATTTAAATTTAAACCCCCAAATTCTACAACATTTCAGTAAAAGTCCAAGTCGTCGGGGCTCCGAAATCATCAATACATAAAACGCATCATAGCGCAATGCATGCGCATAAGGAATGAACAGATAACTCATAATCAAAACTCCGTCAAGCATCCCGCAATCATCGGAGTCATGATAAAGGCACAAATGTCAAATCCAAAACAAAACCAATATGATGTACAACAAAACTATACATGTAGACATCCATCTATACGTGTAAATAGCTGAAGTAAATGCATGCAAAAATGTCCAGGTACTGTTCTCTGACTAGTCCTGCTCAGTATGAAAACACATAGCAAATATCATAAAAACGTACTGATCCATAAGGAATCAATCCTAAAAATGTATATAAGAATACCCTGTGCGTCTGGTGCGCACGGAAATCAAAATCCATATATGTGCCATACAGGTGCATAAAACAACATCTAGGTGCAACGGGTGTGCATACAACATCTGTCATAGGCAACGTGTGTGCCTGACAGTAAAATCAGGTGCATCTGACATGCACGAAGAATCCCGATTTAGTGCATCTGGTGTGCACCAAAATCCTATCTCAAAACATGCGCTCATCACGCGCGAAATCCAAATCAAATGCACGGAGTGCAAGAAATCAACATCAAAATCAGAATCGAAATCAACGGTATACAATACGGCTCAATCAAAGTCAGGCATACCGCGGTGTATAAGCTCACAATCATGTGCATCAGCGTGCACAAATCAAATCAAAACACTAAAAGTACATGAAAAACGATGCTGGAAGCATAAATCAAATCACCGGCATAAAATAGGCATGAAATCACAATCAATACCTCAAGCGTAATAACTATGCGCAATATGCAAATACCCAGTAGGTGCAATCATGGTGCATAAAAACAAATATCATGAAACTCAGCCGTCAAAACTAAATCATGCAAATAGATCGTCCAAAATACCGAAATCCAAGGTGACGGATACATGATAATCGAATCACAAGATCACAAATCATAAATACCGTCGTCGATATATCCTCCTTCAAAGTCGAGAAGGTGTCGGCACATCCAATACTAGCGCAAGATATCTACTTGCCTCTTGCTCACGGTCTAGCGTCCTCTGTTTCTGGGTCCTTATCTTCTCTTTGGATTACCTATCTCGTGATCCATCGGCTCATCGGCCCTGTCATGTGTGCTAACGGGGACGATTCCGTTGTGGCACTTCTCTGGTCATCTCTCGGTCAATCCTCACGGCCACTCGTAAAGCAGCACGTCACTGGCGCCGGCCTTTGGTCTTCTGAATGCACATCACACATCTGCTCCTGGTGCAAATCTTTTACAGCAGTGTCCTGGAAGGAATCCTGCTCAAGGTCTCTTCCGATCTTGCCTATGCCGATCTGTACGGAGGCTGGTACTCTTGCATAATCTCTTCTCGCTCGATGGACATCTGTGTCCTCAGCACAGCTTTTATCTCGGAAACTGGTCGCATCCCAAGCTCTGTGGACATCTCTGGCCTTTAATCTTCACGGGGAGTAGCAACAGCTCGTCAGCATCTCGCACGAACCTCGTGTCCCACTTGTCTGTATCATCGTCTATTTCGACGTCGCGTCTCTATCTGCGGCCTGCAATTTGTTCTCGGCTATGGTCCATTCAAAGTCTCTCACACGAACTCGAAATCACGAACTCGGTATCTCCCATCACTCTGTGGAAGATATCTAGCCGAACACGACCTAGGAACTCGTCCTATCCTGCAGAGATATACTCAATACCCGTCTGTTCTTGACCAATTCACAACGCATCTGGTGAGGCCCTTTATCCAAACCTGGTAACTATCTCTTCGACGATGCTGAATTCTGGCCTGCTGGGTGTGCGCAATACGACCACTCCTCGGTCCCAGGTCTTCTCGTATAGTATTCCAGAAAGGTCCTGTCGAGGTCTTTCTCTGAATCTCGTTTTTGTCGAATGCCCAGAAGTTACCACCCTTACCATATCTGTTTCTTGTTCCGGAACGGCTGCATACTCATCGCAACTCCTTCTGGAAGGTATATCCATATACAACGCCTCTGCGTGCGTATCGCATCTCTGATGTCAGCGGAGTGGAACGTTCTCTCGTCAAGAGCTCATACGAATCTCGTACTCCACTTTTTCTCCGATGTCGACTGCTTCGGACTCGTCTCATCGTGGCTGCATGGACGGCGCTCCAATGGATATACTCGTATCTGGAGTCTCCCAAGCAATGTGTCCCATCACATGATATCCGAATGATGTCGAACCATCCGATCGATTTGTCAATACCTCATAATCTCCCAAGAGCTCAACATCTTGGATACAGTTTAATAGTATCGAGTACATGCCACAGCGTCGGTGGTCCAGTCGTAGAAGGGCAAACCCAAGCCTCACTAATGGCGCTGTGGAACTGCCGCAAACCCTAAGGTTCAAAGGCTTTCACACGGTCATTATGTCGAGTTAGGGTTTCATTCTTCTAAAGGGTCTATAGAATCGCTTGAATGTCTTTCCGAATACTTAAACTTGGAAAATAGCCCCTGACATTCGATCGTCTCAATCGACTCTCAACGAATCTACGTGAAGTCGTCTCTAGCTGGAATCAATCTATCTGATGACCTTGCATCGGGGTAAGCGAACGAACCACATGTCCTAGTCATTCACCCTCGGGTGACTAGCGACTCGCCATCATATCTCTAAATATATACTCATGCTGCAGTAGCTCCAATCATCTGGGCGATATCTCGTCATTTGCAACAACAACTGGCTCATTCGTCTATACGCTGAACAGCGCCTCAATCATCATGAATAAGTGATATATCAATGGTCATCACATCCTAGCTGGCCTCTAGAAGTAGCCTGATCCTCTGGTGCCGATCTGCACGTCCGAGAAATCTCGTAAAAGCGATCTGTCAAACGCACGTGGCGCGAAAACACAATAAGACGATGCCTCTATATGCAATCGTATGTCTCTGGAATCACGCCCTGGTCAGTCCTCGTCCGTGATGAGCTCAAGCTGACGCAACTCTAGCCATAGCTCTCTCTGCCTGTGTAATCATGGCAGCAAAATCACAACCAGTATCGATGAGGGGAGATCATAGGAATGAATATAATACTGTGCAAGGAAATGTACATCCTAAGCTTTCTTAAGCGGAGCAGCGTATCATAAATATGCCGCGGAACATACGTACGGTACGTCACTCTACTCAAGCTACCTACTCCATCAACCAAGGGTCATCCTACGCGACGAATGTTTGGGTATAATACCCCCTCGACTAAGTCTAAGATCCGTAAGGTCAAGCCTAAGTTCCGTATATATATAAACGCTCTAGGCTCCACATAGTCAAACTTAGACTCGAACCAAAGTTAACCTAGCGCTCTGATACCAACTTTGTTATGACCCGAAATAGCCCGTGACTGGCACTTGAATCATATGAAGTCTATAGGACCCCATCTAATCCAAGTAAGCCAAAAGCCCAGAAATCTAAAACCATTTTAAGGAGTAAATAAAGAAAACTAGTTTAAAGAAGTGACGAAAACATGTTTTGAAATCAAGGTTTTTAAATAAGTAAGCCAAATGTGCATTTTTAAAATGTATAGTCTTTTCAGAAAATTTCGGCAGAGTTTCCTTTGTAAATACAGGCCCCGAATGGGGTACAACAAGAATAATATATAAGAAATGATACAAGGCATCCCCAAGCGGGAGCTAGCTCTTCGTCAATTGACGGTCACAACCACGCAAGCCATATAATATACAACGCCGAAGGGCGAGGATCAAAACTCAAAAAAAAAGAAACTCAAACAGCATGAAAACCGTAATACTACTACACGCGACTCTAAGGTCGAAATAATACATAACTGGCTTTCTAAGTCTGAAACAATATACAAGTTTTGGTTGATGGAATTACTAGATACAACTGAATAATACATGTACAATGGTGGTTCTGATGCAAAAGAACCCACCTACCAAAGCAAATCACCCGCGAAAAAAAGCAGTGTGCCAGAAATGCCGCCATGGAACCTGTACGGCAAAACCTGCAAGAACTGTGGCACAACGGGGGTGAGTTGCCAACTCATGAGTAGAAAACATCACAGAGCAGAAATCGTATGTATGACATAATCCTAAGTCAATACGATCGGATATAATATATCCTCAAATGAATAAGTCTGAAGCATGATAAGGTGGCAATGTAACATTTATACATGTGTGTAGTGCCAAGTGCTCGTGCCAGTGCCTCAGGTAATAACATATCATAAATATAAGGTATATTTGCATGACTAAGTATGATGAAGTATCTAAATTGATATCAATACATATATATTAGCGTCCTATTCCACTAATATTGGTGTAAGGGCATATATAACAACATCCTAATCCACTGTTATATATACATAAGTGTGAGGTATGATCAATGTAATCAAAGTCAACTATATCAGGAAATCTATGAGTATGTGGATATCATCCAACTATGTGATCAATGTCTGTATGTATGTGGATCCCGTCCACCTGTCACCCAATAACAATAAGCATCATGCATGTAAATATCATAAAGCATATGTATGGAAGTATGAGGATATAATCAAAATCATGGAACCTGAGTGCCTAGCATCGACACTCGAAAACATCATGAAACCTGTGCCTAGCATCGGCACGTAAACCCTCATCTATCAGGCGCTGTCACCACGACTGGCCCTGATAGGTACGTATCATACGCTATCTCGAAAACCCGAGTGCCCAGCTTCGACCCTAGAATTTCGACATATCCATACGTACATAACTCCGGTTGGTATCCCCATGATAACCGCCGAGTCCAAATACTATCACCGGTAGGTAGTAGTCCCTCTGCCAAGCTCACCGTCTACTGCACAGCGATCCGTTCTCGCCCCGGGGTACCATACCGGGTCCACCATGTACCCGCAACCGGCCTCATCCGCCTCCTCTAATCGGGTTTCACATGTCGCTCTCAGAACCGAGAAAACACATGGTGGACGCACTGAAATATCATATCAAGAGAAACCGAGTTTTTAAAACAACACATAATCTCTTTTGAAATATCCACGGTTCTCAAATCCAGAAATCTCATGAAAACAGCATATCTCAATGCGTAAAATAATAGAGCATGATACATGCGACATATAAAAAGAAATGCGAGCATATCCGTGTATCATGCAACATGGAATAGTGATATAACATATTAAGGGGGAAACCGTTCTTTTAAAATGATTCCAGTTTTTAAAGTATAACATGCGGTTCCTAATTTTACAATAAGACCAGCTATCTATGTGGGTATAATATGTATATGCGCAAGTATAGATGTACCATGTATGTGTGCACAAATATGAATATACAATGTGTATGTGCACAAGTATGGGTGTATCAATGTATATGTGCACGATTATGGATATACAAATGTGTAGATCCGCAAGTATGAATATGCGGAATCGAATAATCAACGCAACAGAGAAGAATCTACATCAATATGTAAGTGTAATGCAGTTTTGCCATTTGCAATAAGACGAATCGGGGTTTTTGGTAAAATAAGGGCTACGGTGTTTTTAAGAAAAGATGCATCTTTTGAAAATATCCGTAGAATCCTTTTTCCTATCTTCGAAATACTTCCGATTCGTTAGTTTTGAAATAGGTATGACTCGGTCTAACCTAACATCTACTAAGCAACTAAATCTAACTAACAAGCTAATCGGGAGGGGTATGGAAACCACCTAAATCTGAGTCGATATATATATATATATATATATAGTAGTCGGTGATCCCGCCTCAATAGTATCATATACGATACACTATACCTCATATAATATCCTCGAGTCATGAGTGCGGATCTATCATCAATATATAGCTCGTACGTAAATCCGTCGTACGGCATCCCAAATCTGGGTACGGGTCAATATCACAGTCAGCTCATCAATTATCTGGTATCCTTATCATCTCATGATCGGGGGTATTGATCTAAGTCTAGTACAAATCGATACCATCTATATAAGTAGGAATGCGTATGTGAAACACACGTCCAAAGGCCCGCTAAAAATCACATGTCGTATCCCAAATACGAATCACATCTCATCACCGATCTCATGGCATTATGCCCAAATCATCGACTCATCTCCAATGTCATCCACTATCATCATCATTCAAGCATAAGTATAGCAATAAGCATGCGTGTGCATGTGGGTGTAAACCTATTCTAGGGTTCGTAACTAGGAACTATAGTAGTTTACTTTTACGCCCTAATCTAACCGTACTACATCTAATCTCAATAACCACGACACACTATAAGCAATCATATATATAATATATACATATATAGTAAACCAACTTCGGACTGCGGGGGTGCTATACGCCATCCACCCGACTTCCCCCGTAGATATAATCTACTCACCTGATCTTCAATTGTCGACGTCGCCACGCACTTGCTTATCGTCCCGAAGTCTTCTTGGGGTACCTACACATCAACGTATCGTAAATGCGTATTAAAACTAAATCAAAACTAAAACGACACATGAAACCCAAAACGATACGCTAAGGGGCCTATAGGTTAGAACCTATGGGTACGTTTTCAAAACCATCAATCAATCCTCGATATCGTCGTACAAACTCCAAGTATTCGAGGTAAAACACAGATACATAATTCCAGAATTTAGAATACGGAATACTGAAACACGAATAAAAGCAGCAACTTAAGAAAAGGGTCCCAGATTTCACCCTAGGTCAAATTGGACAATTTTGCACATGCCAGGATTCTATTCTATAGATGTAGGAGCTACAGAGCCAAAACGAGGCAAAATGTCCCAGGTCTGGCTGCAAATTGCGGCCAGAGAGAATAAATCTACGGCCGTAGTTGGGAGATAGGGTCTGGGGTTTTGGTGATAGCTTCCTGGGTGCCTGCACATCTCACTGTCAATCCAAAATAATTTTCAGAGTCTCGAGGTGATAGCAGATCTCATATAACCTTCACAGATTCCATAAATCTTCCGATATCGGTTTCTAAATCCGTATTCTGGGTTTCAAGTGTCAGGTTTGGGTCTTAATTCATGCACTAGGGTGTTTGTGTAGCCTCTACTGAGCTCAATTTCACATCACAGCTCTCAAATTCCCATAACCCTAACTAGGTTTTTTTCCTAAGTCCACCAAATCACATAATATCGATTCTAATCTAGCATGGGGGTAAAAGCAATGCAAAAACTAAGCTAACGGTCCAGAAAAATATCTCATTTGGCAACTCAAGAATTTTCTTGAGTTGCCCCTGGTGGCCAAAATCCTTGCTTTCTTGGTCCAATGTGTTTGTCTCGAGCTTGTGCACCTTTTTAGTGAAATGAAGATAGGGTTTTGGAGTTGTTTTAGAGTTGATTTGAGGAGGTGAAGAGGGGAGGGAATGAGCTAGGGCAGCAGTAGCAGCTGAAGGGGAAGGGGGAGAGAGGAAATGATTTGAAGAAGTGAAGGGTGTTGGGGTAAAAATTTACACCCCGGTTGACCAAGTCAAAATCAAAGTCAACCCCAAGCCAAGTGGGCCCAAGCCCAGATCCAGTGGGTCCATGTCCGGGTCGAGCCCGAACATGAAGCGGCCGGCCTCCCCCCATGCCATGATAAAAATTTTGTAATAAATAATTTTGTTGCATTTTTTTTATATAAATAAATGTAAGAAAAATGGGCATAAAGCCAAATTTTGTAAAGCCCGTGGCTTATGTGCAAAAAGAAATGGCACATGTGCCATGGGATAGGCAAAATGCCATTTTGTGAAGCCCAAGGGGCTATGTGTAAAGTGTATGGCCTATAAAGGCAAAGATAATGAAATATCAAAACAACTTTTCTCTCTCTCTAAAAAAACTTTTCAGATCTGAGATCTCTTCTCCTTCTTCAAGGTTCCTAAACCTTCTTCTTTCTCTTGAATTAAATCAAGAGTTTTGCTCTTCATTTTATAAAACAAATTAGTTTTTCGCCACAAAACCCATAAAGGGGAACTCGGATCTTCCATTAGATCTCAAAAAGAAGAGATTTTTAAAAATCCCACGTCTCTTGATCTTCAAGATCCAGCTAACAGAGAAAGAAGAAGAAGAACCTCTTTCACTAAACCCAAAGAAAAAAAGAAAGAAAAAACAACAACAACACACTCAGGAGTCCAACTCCTCCCTGATTTCTCTTCCGAGAAAATTTTTTTAGGCTAAAAGCCTCTTTTCCTTGCCGGCACTCGAGCGCAGAGCGTCCTCGTGCCGACACGTGGTGCGCTTGCGCTCCAGCGCAAGCGCTCGAGCTCAAGTCGCCCTCGTGACGACATGTGGCGCACTTGCGCTCCAGCGCAAGCGCTCGAGCGCAAGCCGCCCCCGTGCCGACACGTGGCGCACTTACGCTCGAGCGGCCAGCGCTCAAGCGCAAGTCACCCCCGTGCCGACACGTGGCGCGCTTGCGCTCCAGCGCAAGCGTTCGAGCGCAAGTCGCCCCCGTGCCGACACGTGGAGCGCTTGCGCTCAAGCGCAGGCGCTCAGGCGCAAGTCGCCCCCGTGCTGATACGTGGCGCACTTGCGCTCAAGCGCAAGTCGCCCCCGTGCCGACACGTGGCGCACTTGCGCTCAAGCGTCAAGCGCTGAAGCGCAAAATGCTCACGTGCCGACACGTGGCGCGCTTGCGCTCAAGCGCAGAGTGCCCACATGCCGACACGTGGCACTCTAGCGCCTGAGCGCACAGTACCTAGGCGCACAGCGCCCGAGGTGCTGCCCCATGCATCCTTTGGATATCCTTTCCCCGCTTTGTTTATATATACATGTATATATATACATATGTATACATATGTACACATGCACATACTCCGCGACACTCTCCCCCTCAAAAAAATTTTCGACGGCGGCTTAGTCCGCGGCTGCCGGAGATTCGGATCCCCACAATCATTAAACCCCGGCCTGCCCTAGGCAGGGGGAATCTGTAGTACGCCTGAGAATCGTGCGCGTATTCCCATCTCAATGGGGTGACGAAAAACACCCTACAGATTCTGGCACGCCCGGTGGGACTTGTCTCTCCTCCCATATTTCGGGTTAAACGTTCATGCGAACTCAATCAATATACATATTGATTTCCTATACTGAAATGATGTTTTTTTCCGTGCAGTAATCAACTTTCGACGACAATGTCTCTCAAGATGAATTCGGCTTCCAACGCGACCCCGATCCCGTACGTGGTCAAGGTCAATGCTCATGTGGTTCTCCCCGCAAGCCTCAGTCGACAGTGGGAGGAACCGCCCCGCCAGTTTGGCTCCGTCGTCATCTACCCTGCCGGAAGCGCTCATCTGGCAGAAATCCCAGCAAAGCAGGCGGCCACGCCGGTCTCAAGGGGCAAGAGGCCGAATGTCGTGATCGCCAAGGCACCACAACCGAAACTTAAGACGGTGTCTGAACGATTCTCTGGTGCTCCAGCAGGGGGCAAGAACTCCGGTACAAAGGGCAACATCAAATGTTGCGGACGAGCTCAGGCGATGACTCCAACAAATGCATAATTGAGCGTATCTCCAAAGCATTCCATTGCCCGGTCTTCGGCGTCTTCCCAAAGAGCCGAAGTCTGCCAGGTGCTTAGAACAGAAAAGTTAAGGCAGATGCGGCTCAGGTATCGAGCCAACAAGAGGGCCAGAACTTCGGCCAAATGGAATTTTGTGAAGTTCCAAGTGCAGGGTCGCCCCGCGACGACGGCTAAGTCGGACGTGAGAATCAGCAATTCCTTCAAGCCTCTGAAGTGGGTTCAGAAAAATGCCATGACCGCCAGAATCAAGAAGACAGCGGTCCGAACAATGCTACAAAGAGACGTGTCCCGGCCCCAACAGAAAAGGTATGACACTGTCTCTTCAAGAGTCTATCGGGCGCTCTGTGCCGCACGAAAGCAGCAGGGCAAACCCAGAAAAGAAGCGCCAGCACCATTCAAGAACCTGGTTAGGTCAGCCGCCTTCAATCGACTACCAGCTACCGAAACAAGGGGGTCAAGACAGTGATTCGTGAAATCAGCTGCCAATGATAGAAAGACGGCAGGATATATCATCCATACGGTCTATATGGCGGGCGGGCGCCCCAGCGACAACCTTCGCAGCAAAAGCAAGGATGGGGCCACCACATCCCAAGTCCAATCTGGCTTGAATGTGGTTGCCGCTTCCTAAGAACAGCCGCCTCCGCTGGATGATGAAAACCCTCTTGATGAGGACGATAGGCAGAAGGACCCTTCGGTCCAGGCAGAGTCAAGCTCAGAGAGCGAGGAAAAGCCGACCTTCTGCCCCAGGACTGCGGAGCAAGAGCTGCTTCAAGAGCTTCGAAAACAGCTCAAGAGCAAAGATAAAGAGATGGCCAAGCTCTATTCGAAGATTGACAACTTAACGAACGTGGTGATGCAGCTTACGGCTCAAATTGCTCGAGCGCCTCCCAATCAAGCACAACCCGCTACTAATCAGCCGGGTGATGACAATCCGAGGCAGCCAATGCCTATTCCTTCGGGTCCAAGACTGGTCGAGCCATATGAAAGCTGGCCACACTCCGCTTCTGGGGACGCCTTGGCCCCAGATAGCACTATCCCGCTAACACAGGATCGGATAATGGATTTGGTCACCAGCAAGGTTAAAACATTGGTGGCCGAAGCTGAAGCTCAGAAAGAAATCGGCAGTAGTGGGCGGCCATACCCCGCGCGGTACGATCTTATTGAGTTCCCAAGCGGCTACGTCATTCCTAAATTTGGAAGATTTGATGGAACCGGGAATGCAAATCAGCACGTCGCCCACTTCAAAGCATCGTGCGGAAATACAGGGGGCAATGACGCGCTCCTTCTTCGTCAGTTTGTCAACAGCCTAACCGGCGTCGCCTTCGACTGGTATGCGAGTATACCGGACGGGTCTGTCATTACCTTTGCCTAAATGGAGTCCCTGTTTCGGTAAAGGTTCATGAGTGTCAGTGATAAAATCTCCATTGCTGACCTTGTGAGGACCAAGCCGGGGAAGAATGAAACCAACATCGACTTTATCGCTCGATGGCGTAATCTCACAGTCAAGTGTGAACCACCGCTGGAGCAGAACCAGTCCGTCAGCCTTCTCATTGGGAACCTCAGCAATTTGATGGTCCCATTCTTGTGTACAGCAGGCCTCAAGACGTTTCAAGAGCTAACCAAGAAAGTCCAAATGCTGGAACGCTCAAAGCAGGAGTCCCCGCCGGACTCTCAGAGAGACAAAACTTGGAAAAGCAAGCGGGACGACAGCCGTAGAAGCGGGAGTTCCAGCAGTACCAATGTCTTCAATGCGTCCGACAATGAAGAAAAGCGAAGGGCGGGCGAATCCAAAACCAACCGGTCTCGAAAGCCATTGCTTGGAGGAGATGGGCCTTCCCTAGAGGAGAAGAAGAATAAGGTTTACTCTTTCAGAAGGGACAAGATCCGTAAGATATTTAAAGATGCCTTGAACAATGGCCTACAATTGCCAGAGTTGAAAAGACCGCAAGAAGCAAAAATGACCGACAATCCCCTGTATTGCCCGTACCACCGAGTAGTGAGCCATGCGATCGAGGATTGCTATATCTTCAAGGACTGGGTCGAGAAGCAGTACAAGGCTGGAGAGATCGAGCTGTCCAAAAGCGTGTTGGTGAACAATCAAGTTGCAACCGCCAACTTTATACAGACAGAAGTTGAAGCCTTCTGGGAGTAGACAGCTGAACCCGCTGCCCTGACAAACGAAACTGACTCATCGCGGCCTCCGTGGAGTACGCACGTATCTAATAAGACGAAGAAGATGCTAAAGCCGCTTCAGAAAGAGCCCAGGATGGAATGGGAAGGACAGAAGAAGTCTACCAGTCCAGCTGCCAATGCGGCTCCATCAGGCTCAAAATCCAAGAAGCTCAAGAAGAAGAAAAGTGCAGCTCGGCGCGAAAAGGAGTCTGCAGGGAGATCGACCATTCAAAAATATATCGATTCCCTCGAAGAATATGAACAAAAGGAAAGAACATTGATTCAATTGAAGGAGTTCTTCCCTGTACAAGCGGCTGAAATTCTGGAGGAGTTAGAAGAAGACTCCAATGAAGAGATCCCAGTAGTGACCTGCTACGCCATCCATCTTGGCAGCGACTCGAAAGAGGAGCTTTGTTTTCCCGAAAAGGACGAGGAGCTTACCACAACGGCCAATCAAATCCAGCTCAGAAGCGGCAGGGCTCTACTGCCAAATCAGGGCAACGCCCCAAAAGGGAAGGAAAAACAAGTCGCTAATGAAGAAGATGGCAGAGAACCGGCTAATGAAAACATAAGTCCTTCCTCGGTGGACTATAATGTCTTGGCACATCTCCGGAAGCTTCCGTCTCTCCTGAGCATCTACGACGCCTTGGTCCTATCTAAGGAGCTTAGAGATGTTCTCATTCATGCTCTACAAAACCCCAAGCAGTATCAGGCTCACTTTGCGGAAATTAATATGAAAGAAGCCCAGCACGCTTTGCATGCCACCGCGGTCACATTTAAGGATGAAGACTTGCTACTGGGAACGGCTGAGCATAATCGGCCGCTTTACGTGACCGGGTACAGCGACGGAGATCGGATTAACCGCATATTGATTGATTCGGGGTCTTCAGTGAACATCATGAACTTGCGGACGCTGAAGAGTTTGTCAATGGACGTCCGACACCTGTCAAGGGAAAGGATTGTCATTCAAGGCTTCAACCAAAATTGTCAGCAAGTTCTGGGGTCCATAGCTCTGCCAATCAAATTCGGGGATTTGCAAACTGAAGCTAAGATATAAGTGATCGACGCCGACATGTCTTATAAGATTCTCTTGGGGCGGCCGTGGCTCCACGATTACGGCATCATTCCGTCAACTCTCCATCAATGCATGAAATATACTAAAAATGGCGAAGAAAGACGCATTGACGGAGACATCCAACCGTTCGGTGTGCATGAAGTCCGATATGAAGATTCTCGGTACTTTATGAACCACCAAAATGCTAAGCCACAACTGACTGAGGATAGACCGGCCCTAAGACTCAAAAGAAAATCCGCGCCGGCTGTCACTTTCAAAAGCAAAAATGCCCAAGTGCGCCCGCATTTCAGTAGCGACACTGATGAGTCCGACGCTGGAAGTCCGTCTTTCCGTAAAACTCGCCCTCATTTCGGTAGCGATACGGATGAATCTGTCACTGAAGCCCCATCTAGCAGTAAAGTCCGCCCTCATCTTGGCAGCGACACTGAAGAGTCAGAGGAAGAGGACCTGTCATTCAACAGCGGTGCAGATTGGACCCCCATGCAAAAAACGAAACTACGAGAGACCCTCGAAATTGCAGAAGGGTCCCTAGCCGTCACAAGGGTGCCGGAGCAGATGTGCAAAGAGCTCGACGCATTGTCAGTCTCTACCGTGGACCAGCTGAAAACTTTCTACGTGCCCGGGAGGAAAAATAGGCAAAAGGGCATCCTGTTTTACGGGTCAACCCCCGTTGTGCACCCGGACGATCTTTCTATCGCGTGCCTTCCCTATGAGAGAGGCATAAGAGCCGTCCTAAATCCCAGATACTATGCGCCCGAGATGCGGGAATACTTTAAAAAGTGTGGATGCCGGTTATATCAAACGGAGTCCGAAGCAAAGTTTTACGAAGGGCTTCCACCCCAGGTCCGAGCACTCATCGATGGACGAATTCCAGATAAACGGGGCATAGGCTACGTTCAACCTGATTCCAAAGCGTGCTACATGATCCATGTTGGTGAGGCCAGCGAAAGATCAAATGATGATGACGAAATAGCCGAGCCAGAAGAAGCTCCTCAAGAGCTCGAAGATGGAGGACAGGCAACCTTTGATGAGCTAACCGAGATTGACTTAGGAACGCCCGATAATCCAAGGCCGACCTATATCAGCTCACTCTTGTCGGAGGAAATGAAAGAGCAGACAATTGCCCTGCTGCATGAGTTCGTCAACTGCTTTGCGTGGACGTACAAAGAAATGCCTGGCCTTTCCTCTGAAGTAGCCGTGCATAAGCTGGCTATATCTCATGATGCTAAGCCAATCAATCAAGCTCCTCGAAGAATGAGAAGGGAGTTGGAAGAAAAGTTCATCGAGGAAACCAAGAAACTCATCGATGCTGGCTTCATCAGGGAAGAGAAATATGCGGACTGGATCGCATGCATAGTCCCAGTGAAGAAGAAAAATGGGCAGATCCGAGTTTGTGTCGATTTCAGGGACCTCAACAAGGCATGTCCTAAAGACGACTTCCCGCTACTGGTCATGGAAATGATGGTCGATGACACTTCAAATTACGAATTGTTCAACTTTATGGATGGCTCGTCTGGATATAATCAGATCAAGATGTCGCCTGAGGATGAGAAACACACAGCATTTCGAACCCTGATCGGAATATATTGCTACAAGGTAATGCCGTTCGGACTGAAGAACGCAGGTGCTACTTATCAAAGGGCAATGACCAATATCTTTGATGACCTAATCCATAAAGTCGTCGAATGTTATGTTGATGATCTGGTCGTCAAGACTAAAACCAAGGCCGATCATATCCAAGATCTTAGGACCGTTCTCACCAGACTGAGGGAATACGATCTGAAGATGAATCCTATGAAGTGCGCTTTTGGCGTGTCATCGGGAAGATTCCTGGGCTTTATAGTCCGACATCGAGGGATCGAAGTTGACCTATCAAAGATAAAGGCCATCATGGAGATGCCCTCTCCGAAGAGTCTGACGTAGCTAAGATCTTTTCAAGGCAAGCTTGCTTATATACGGAGGTTTATCTCAAATTTATCGGGGAGATGTAGGCCCTTCTCAAAGCTCATGAAGAAAGGAGCTCCTTTTATCTGGGATGCCGAATGTCAAGCAGCGTTTGAAAGCATCAAACAATACTTGTTGCACCCTCCAGTGCTGGCCGCTCCCATTCCAAATAAACCGCTGATTCTCTACACTGCCGCGCTGGACGAGTCACTCGGTGCGCTCCTTGCCCAGAATAACGAGGAGGGAAAAGAAAATGCCCTCTACTACCTCAGTCGAACTCTAGTCGGGCGGAACACAACTACTCCCCAATCGAAAAGCAATGCCTGGCTCTAATATTTGCTGTGAAGAAGCTGAGGCACTATTTGCTCGCTCATCGGGTTATGCTAATCTCTAAGGTCGACCCGCTCAAACACTTGATGACCAAAGCAAGCCTAGCCGGCAGAATGGCAAGATGGGCTGTCATGCTACTTGAGCTTGACATAGTTTATACCCCTCAGAAAGCAGTAAAAGGGCAAGCTCTTGCAGACTTTCTCGCTGCTCATCCCATACCAGAAGGGTCGCCACTAAATTGTGAGTTACCCGACGAACAAATGCTGCACCTCGAGGAAGATGAGCCATGTTGGGAGCTCTACTTCGATGGGGCCTCATCAATAAGGAGCTCCGGCAGATCAAGCGTCCCGAAGGTAAAAGCGGGGATAGGATTGGTGTTCATCACGCCATCAATGGGAACCCTACGGCGTTCTTTCGCTCTCACCGAGCCTCGGACAAACAATGAAGCTGAGTATGAAGCCATGATAGCTGGTTTGGAGCTTGCCATAGAAATGGAAATCCTTCGGCTACGGGTTTACGGTGACTCCCAGCTTGTTGTCAACCAAGTAAGCGGCGACTATAAGATATACAAACCTGAATTAGCTCGGTACAGAGGCTGAGTGGTGGAACTCATGAAACGGTTCACTCACATTGAACTAATGAGAATCCCCAGAGCGTTGAACGGAAAAGCCGACATACTCGCTCGCTTAGCCAAGGAGCTGGCTGATCCTGACATGGACGAAATTCTGATCACAGTTAGGAGCCGGCAAATTCTACCCCCAGTCTCTCTACGAGAAAGGAAAGCGCGGAACAGAAGACCAGTCCTGCTGAAGAAGCTTCGATCATCCAAGACGAGCCCGATTGGAGGGAACCCTTCATAGAGTACTTCCGATACGACAAGCTGCCCGAAGAAAAATCTGTGAGGATTCAGCTGAAGAAAAGAGCTCTCTGATACGTGTTTGTAAATGACACGTTATACCGCAGGTTATATGACCAACTCTGGCTCAGGTGTCTGTCATTGGCCGAAGCCCGAAAGGTCATGAAAGATATTCACTCGGGCGTTTGCGGTGCTCACCAATCTGTCCCCAAGATGCGACTTCAAATCAAACGGCTTGGGTATTACTGGCCCACCATGATACGGGATTGCGGAGAACATGCAAAGAAATGTCAAATCTGCCAAATCCATGGTGATTTCATTCACAAGCATCCCAATCCGTTGCATCCTACGGTGGCGTCGTAGCCCTTCGAAGTCTGGGGCACCGACATTGTTGGCCCAATTGATCCTCCGTCATCTAAAGGCCACCGGTTCATACTAGCCGCGATAGACTACTTCTCCAGATGGGCTGAAGCTGTCCCTCTAAAAGAAGTCAAGACAAAAGATATTCTGACATTCTTCCAGCATAATATTCTATACCGCTTCGGTACGCCAAGAAGAATCATTTCTGACAATGGGCCTTCTTTCAAGAGCTTCAATGTCTCAAAGTTCGCTACTCAGCACAAGATAGACTGGAGATATTCCTCCATCTATAATCCAAGAGCCAATGGGCTAGCCGAAGCCTTCAATAAGACTCTATGCAAGCTCCTGAGGAAAAATGCTTCAGCCAACAAGAGAGACTGGAATCTCAAACTTCACGAGGCATTGTGGGCATATCGTACCACGCACCGTACTCCAACTCAGTCCACTCCATACTCATTGCTCTTCGGAGTGGAGGCGGTCCTCCCCCTTGAAGTCGAAGTTCCAAGCTTAAGAATGGCCGTTCAGCACGAGTTGACGGAGGAGGAAAACGTGCTCCTTCAACTTGAAGAGCTCGATGCCCTCGAAGAAAAGAGGCTCGCGGTGCAGCAAAATCTGGAGCTATACCGAGCCCAAATGTCACGGGCCTATGATAAGATAACCCGTCTCCGCGCTTTCAAGAAAGGTGAATTGGTGTTGGTCCTCAAAAGACCGATCATCCCCAATCAACATGCCAAAGGAAAATTCGAGCCAAACTGGGAAGGACCATACGTCATCGAGAAAGTGTTCGACGGAGGATCCTACCAACTAATAAGTGCCGAGGGAGAAAGGCCCATGCCACCCATCAATGGCCGATATCTCAAGAAATACTACACGTGAATGCTCTAAGTCGTGGGTGAATTGAGAACATCAGCCCTACGGTCTGGATCATACATCCTGCAAAACCGTATACAATCCACGGGCGTAAATGACCCCCTATCTCTCCCAAATCATGCCGGTGAGACTACTTTTAAAGTCCCACCATCGGCAAAAAAAAAGAAGAAAAAAAAATAGAAGAAATAAAAAACGGTATGTCCACAAGCAAAACGGGCACGGATGAAAACCCAAAAGGGCTCCGTGAGTAAAAACAGCAGGACTACCGGCGAGTTTGTGAAAACCCGAAAGGGCGCAGACTCGTGAAAAGAGATGAAATACACTCGCAAAGTCCTCTCGACCTTGTGAGCAGAAAACCCCTGCGTGAGATCCTTACGACTCACAAAGGAGCAACACACTTAGGAATCCTCATGATTCCTAAGGAGAACATACACCTGCGAGATACTCTCGACTCGTAGGGAGAAAATGCTTTTATGAGACCCTCATGGCTCATAAAATTGAAAAGCCTTAGGTGATAGGGACCCAAACCTGTCTCCTAAGCCATCGTTCCCCAACGGGCAACGGCAAATGATGAGTCGCTCCTGGCATTTCGCTTCAGTGTTAGCGGTGCTGATGCCGACCAAAAACCAAATCCCAAGCCCTCCCAAGGCAAATGATGAGTTGCTCCTGGCATTATTCCAGTGCAGCAATGCTGATGCCAAGCAAGATCCAAATTCCAAGCCCCCAAACGGCGAATGATGAGTCGCTCCTGGTACCATATTCCAGTGTAGCGATGCAGACGCCAACCAAAATCCAATTTCTCAAAATTCTCCAGCCCTACGGCCAGTCCCCAAATTGACTGTCGTATACGATCCACGGGCTCAAATAATTCTCGTCATACCCATGCCTCACCACAATTACCAGTTACGCGGCTGGTCTCCTCCTTTGGAATTATGCTCCATTGAGAAGACCCACTCATGTGTCCTCACGATACATGAGGAGAACAAACCTTTGTGGGATCCTTACGACTCACAAAGGAAAAACACACTTAGGAGTCCTCACGACTCCTAAGGAGAAAATACACCTGCGAGATCCTTACGACTCGTAGGGAGAAAATGCTTTTATGGGACCCTCACGGCCTATAAAATTGAAAAGCCTTAGGTGATAGAGATCTAAACCTGTCTCCTAAGCCATCGCTCCCCCAACAGGAATAGGCAAATGATGAATTGCTCATGGCACGTGTGCTTCAGTGTTAGCAACGCTGATGCCTACCCTAACCCCAAAATCCCAAACTCCAATCCAATAGACCCCTATGTCTTTAAACTAGGGACAGATGACCCCTAAGTCGTTAAACTAGGAACAGATGACCCCTAAGTCGTTAAACTGGGAACGAAAGAAATCTCCTCATGGCAGATGATGATTCTCTCCTGGTACCATATTCCAGTGCAGCGATGCTGATGCCAAACCAAAACCAAAATCCCCAAATCCTGTCATGACAAATGATGATTCGCTCATGGTACCATATTCCAGCGCAGCGATGCTGATGCCAAACCAAAACCAAAATCCCCAAATCCTGTCATGACAAATGATGATTCGCTCATGGTACCATATTCCAGCGTAGCGATGCTGATGTCAACCAAAATCACATCAAGTCAGCAAAACAACCAATGACCTCCCTGGCAGAATCAAATTCCACCTCGGAAACTAGTCAACTTCATCCCTGACACCACAAGAAGCGGAGCAAGTCAAATCCAGCACCGACCGTCCACATCGCAAAAAGGGCAGCACCGACCGTCCAAGTCGCAAAAAGGGCAGTATCGACCGTCCAAGTCGCAAAAAGGGCAGTACCGACCGTCCACGTCGCAAAAAGGGCAGCACCGACCGTCCACGTCGCAAAAAGAGCAGAACCGACCATCCAAGTCGCAAAAAGGGCAGAACCGACCGTCCACGTTGCAAAAAGGGCAGCATCGACCGTCCAAGTCGCAAAAAGGGCAGAGCCGACCGTCCAAGTCGCTAAAAGGGCAGCACCGACCGTCCAAGTCGCAAAAAGGGCAGAACCGACCGTCCAAGTCGCAAAAAGGGCAGCACCGACCGTCCACGTCGCTAAAAGGGCAGCACCGACCGTCCAAGTCGTAAAAAGGGCAGAACCGACCGTCCACGTCGCTAAAAGGGCAGCACCGACCGTCCAAGTCGCAAAAAGGGCAGAACCGACCGTCCAAGTCGCAAAAAGGGCCGCATCGACCGTCCACGTCGTAAAAAGGGCAGTGCCAGCTTCCCAAAAGGTGGGAACCGAATCAAGTCGCCCCCATGTGAAAGAAGATCCTTCAATTTCATGCACACGACCCACATATGTGGTGTGCATTTATTGATGGGGGGCAATTTGTTGGGGTAAAAATTTACACCCCGGTTGACCAAGTCAAAATCAAAGTCAACCCCAAGCCAAGTGGGCCCAAGCCCAGATCCAGTGGGCCCATGCCCGGGTCGAGCCCGAACATGAAGCGGCCGGCCTCCCCCCATGCCATGATAAAAATTTTGTAATAAATAATTTTGTTGCAATTTTTTTATATAAATAAATGTAAGAAAATGGGCATAAAGCCAAATTTTGTAAAGCCCATGGCTTATGTGCAAAAAGAAATGGCACATGAGCCATGGGATAGGCAAAATGCCATTTTGTGAAGCCCAAGGGGCTATGTGTAAAGTGTGTGGCCTATAAAGGCAAAGATAATGAAATATCAAAACAACTTTTCTCTCTCTCTAAAAAAACTTTTCAGATCTGAGATCTCTTCTTCTTCTTCAAGGTTCCTAAACCTTCTTCTTTCTCTTGAATTAAATCAAGAGTTTTGCTCTTCTTTTTATAAAACAAATTAGTTTTTCACCACAAAACCCATAAAGGGGAACTCGGATCTTCCATTAGATCTCAAAAAGAAGAGATTTTTAAAAATCCCACGTCTCTTGATCTTCAAGATCCAGCTAACAAAGGAAGAAGAAGAAGAACCTCTTTCACTAAACCCAAAGAAAAAAAGAAAAAAAAACAACAACATACTCAGGAGTCCAACTCCTCCCTGATTTCTCTTCCGAGAATTTTTTTTTAGGCTAAAAGTCTCTTTTCCTTGCCGGCGCTCAAGCGCAGAGCGTCCCCGTGCCGACACGTGGCGCGCTTGCGCTCCAGGGCAAGCGCTCGAGCGCAAGCCGCCCCCGTGCCGACACGTGGCACGCTTGCGCTCGAGCGCAAGCCGCCCCCGTGCCGACACGTGGCGCGCTTGCGCTCAAGCACCCTGCGCTCAAGCGTCCAGCGCTCAAGCGCAAGTTACCCCCGTGCCGACACGTGGCGCGCTTGCGCTCCAACGTAAGCGCTCGAGCGCAAGTCGCCCTCGTGCCGACACGTGGCGCGCTTGCGCTCAAGCGCAGGTGCTCAGGCGCAAGTCGCCCCCGTGCCGACACGTGGCGCGCTTGCGCTCAAGCGCAGGTGCTCAGGTGCCGACACGTGGCGCACTTGCGCTCGAGCATCAAGCGCTGAAGCGCAAAACGCTCACGTGCCGACACGTGGCGCGCTTGCGCTCAAGTGCAGAGCGCCCACGTGCCGACACGTGGCACTCTAGCGCCTGAGCGCACAGTACCTAGGCGCACAGTACCCGAGGTGCTGCCCCATGCATCCTTTGGATGTCCTTTCCCCCTTTGTTTATATATACATGTATATATATACATATGTATACATATGTACATATGCACATACTCTGCGACACTCTCCCCCTCAAAAAAAATTTTGGGCCGGGGAGCTGCCCCGAACCCCGCAAGGGGGCTGCTAGCCCCCTTGACCCCCAGCCCGCTATCCGGGTAGCGGGACCCCCGTAAAAACTCTGCGTGGCTCCCGATATATCCAAAACCCCCTTTCAAAACAAAACACACGTACACTGCACATTGAGTTCGCATGACCAGTTTAACCCGTTAATCGAAGGTTCCCTCGCCCCAAAGGTGAGGGGTAATTAACGGCAGCTTAGTCCGCGGCTGCCGGAGATTCGGATCCCCACAATCATTAAACCCCGGTCTACCCTAGGCAAGGGGAATCTGTAGTACGCCTGAGAAGTGTGCGCGTATTCCCATCTCAATAGGGTGACGAAAAACACCCTACAAAGGGAAATAGCTAAGTCAAAGCTAACCCCTCTCTTTTCTCTCTCACCCATACCTACTACCATATTCTATACTTATCCTTTTTCTTTTCTTTTCTCTAATTCCCCTCTCTAATAATTCACAACCATGGTATAAACATGAAGGAAAGCCATGAAAATAAATAACAAGTGTAAAAAAAATGATATGGTGCATATTTTGCACAAAAATGCTAAAAAACCGATTAGCGATTTTTAATCGCGATTAGCACTAAATTAACATATAATTAATCATAAAAACTTTAAAATGGCATAATTCCATAAAATACCCTATTTTAGAATTTTCCATAATTTTTCCAAAATTTTCCCATTTATCTGTATTTAATTATACCGAAATATTAAAATATTCAATAAAATAATATTAAATTATAAAAATCCCCAAAAATAATATTTTATTTTATTTTTTTGAAATGTTACAGTGACAACAATGGAGCTGTGGCTTTGGCCAAGGAACCCCGGTCTCATCAGCGATCCAGACATATTCTTAGGCTGTATCACCTGATCCGGGAGATAGTGGATCGCCGGGAGATCGAGATCAGGAGAGTTGACACGAAGGACAACACAGCGGATCTACTCACGAAGGCCCTCTTCCAGACGCAGTTTGAGAGACTTTTCGGGATGTTGGGTATGAGATACTACAACAACCGGCCTTAGTGCAAGTGGGAGATTGTTGGGAATATATATGCCTTGGAGGCCATTATTGTATATTATAGTGGATGCTTGGACATATATATAGAGGACTTTCTTGCTCGACATGATAGTATGCTATCTGGTTACACTTTATCTTAATATGTACACTTGTTTTATTATACTGTCTCTCTGATACATGTTGATAAAGCCCTTAGTATATAGGCTTGACTACCAGGACTATGATATGGATCATACTACTGAGACTTGTGTAGTCCACAAGCACATCCTTTAACAGTTCCTAGTCTAGGGAATATTGAGACAGAGCATCGATATTCCATAGTAGACTAGTGTGTACGATTCTAGACCCTGTATGGGGCGATGGTTTATCCCACAACCATTGGTGTTTGACATCAAAGATTGTACACATGTGCTCATTAGAGAATTGGTACACCGAACAGGACTCGCCGAGAACTCCTAGATGGTACCATACATATCGTCAGATAGCAGTTCTCTGGTGACACTTATACAGGTTAGTCTGTAGACCCGAGATCGTCACAGTGTCTTGTGTAGTTCCCACTGTGCTTTGATTTCCTCCCTACCACGACTCAAAGGAGTCGTGTAAATAGGTGGATTTTAGGTACAGTCTCGAATCACATGGAGGCAGTGAGCGATAGGAGGGGTTTCGTCTCTCCCAGTATAGAGAGTTGATGTTGCGCTATGCTCGATTGGCTATAACAGCAAGTCTCTAGCCATGGCTGATGAGATTTACTGATAAGTGTTATCGGTAGTTTCTCAAACCGTTATGGGTCACACATCAGCATGACTTATCAATTTACTGAGGTCTGACGATTCCACCCCTAGACTCGATATGCGACATATCAGACGAAGAGACTGGACTGTACGGTAAGTGTTACTTATAAGCTTCACGGGAGTTTGGACAAGTTTGCTTATTGATCTTCTATTCGCTCAATGTAACACCCGAGCCCAATAATACTATGTATATTACTAGTTGAGGGTTATTTATTGCTCTTTCCAATTTTCCTGATTTTCTGGTGTTTATTGCTAAATTTTACCCGGTTAAGTCATTTTGGCACATAACAAATTTTAACTCCGAAAATGAAATTTAAGATGTCCTTGTTAGCCTACTCGTCGCCACTAGTCGCGTGGTAGCGTCCGCGTGTCGAGATTCCGTTCCGTTTGGCTAAACGGGCAGGTTTGGGCGACTACGCGCGCGTACAAGTGTCCGACTTGGGGGCATGCATTTTAATCACTAAACACCTATTTTCTAAATTTGGAACCCGCTTAAAATCTTATAATTTGAATTTGGAACATTTGGGCGCAACCCGGACGCAATTTGGAAATGTTTCATTTCGCGCCAAAAAGGGTCCATTTCAATTTAATATCTTAAACTATATTATACCCTTAATATTCATTCTATTATAATCTACACGTTCAAATCCTTTTAACAATCTTTCTAAAAATCATTTTTAACCTCCCAGCCAATCACATGGCTTTATTTTCCCCTCGTGGGCCCCCTTCCAATCTCTCTCTCTTTCCGCCTCTCTCTGTCTCTCTCCTCGTTTTCTCTCTCTCCCTATCTCACCAAATAAATCCTTCTCTCTCCAATCTCTCTCTCTCTCTCTCCTCTATATATATTTACCCATACGTGCAGCCGCCTTCCCCAACTCCTCTCCCATCGCGACGAACCCACACCAAACCCTAACCCTAGCATCGAGATCTCACCGCCGACCTCCCCGCGACTCCGCCGTCGCCGCCACCATCCCGTCGACCTCACAGCACCCTCCTCCTCTCGCTCTCCCGTTCTTCCCCGCACCTGCGCGCAGCCCGGCCTCGCCTCCAACCTGCAGGTCCTCGTCGTCGACGTCGCCTCCAGCCACCGACGACGCCGCGACTCCCTCTCCTCCTCTTCGTCGCATCTTCGTCGTCGCCTCCCCTCTACCCTCGCCAGACCACCGACCTGCAACCGACCCCTCACCCAACGCCTGCCCCTTCCCTGTTCGCCGGAGAAACGTGCCGGCGACCTCGTCGGCGCCACCTCCGACCACCTCCCTCTCTCCCACGACCACCAGAGCCGCCCACACTCCTCTCCAACTCGCCGCAGCACACTACCCTGCACACCCGAAGCCCTCCCCTTGCTGCAGCAGCCACCGTCGCGGCCTCACCGGCGTTCCGGTGCCGTCGAACCCGCCGTGGTCACCCCCTGGTGTCTCCCTGTAAGTTCCTTCTCCTTCCTTTTGGTACAACCCCCGCTGGTCGTTAGTTTGGCGTATATCGTGTATCTCTATTGCTAACTTTGCTACTTGGTTGTTGCCGGAATCCGACCGTGCCGTTTGACGAACCCGACGCTCCAGCGTAGTCCCCTGGTCCGTGTGATCCCGTTGATCTCTGTTGGGACTCGATCCGTGGCCCGTGCTTCCATATCGCAGTTTCTGCCGACATCGCATCCGTGTTTCGGTTTGCGGAACCGCCGAGGCAAGTATCTGAATACTTGCTTGACATGCTATAACTTAATCGTCATATTATAACCACACCACTAATATAATATTGATACCTGTTATAACTTAGAATTGCTAGCCACGATTATCCGTAACTTGAAATCAATGAAATCATTGCTCGCTTTAACCGGTCTGCTATTAATTCATACTTAGTTAATCAAACCAAGTAAATCATCCTTGTAACTATTATTATGCTTAGTTTAAGTTCATGTAACTCCATTACGTATATTATCGGTATTGCTCGTCTTGTGGCTTTTGCACCTCAAAGGTGCGTGAACCGGATTAATATGAAAATACAAACATCACTGTGTTCACATAGAATAATAATTGTTATCTACTGTTTCCTGCTACTGTTCATTATTTGTTACTATTCCTGTTATCATCATATACCTGATTGCATTACATATTGACCGATCTTGATACACCTGACACATGTACTGATACACCGGACACAACACCCTGTACATTCTACCTGTTGAAAGTAACCTGACCTGTTACCTGATCTTATGCCTAATGCCGACAAACCTAACCATTCCTGCTGTCGATCCAGACAGACCTACCTTTACTTGACTTGTGTTGGCATTAGTTCTTGACTACTGAATACCTGACTGACATACATAGTTTGGGGGTATGGGGAAATCAAAGGTGAAACCGACTTGTAACTCAACAGTTCGATACATTGTTCTGATCAGTCTTACGGGCTTGGCCAGCTCCGGAGTGTTGATGCTGACATCACTCATCTATCCTACTACCTTTTACTGCTTAGCGGCACGTCTCGGATTCAGCCCCGAGAATTATGACCGTGGTCCCGGGCACGCACGGGATACTATTGAGTTACATCGACGATTCATCAATTGGTTTCAAAGACTATAGAGTAGAAAACCTGATAGGACAGTTTAGTCACCTTGCACATTACCCTGCTTGTTACTTCTTATTACTGCTTTATTCATGTTCATTCTTGCATTGTTTATTACCATGTTTTGCTGTATACTTGATATCATGACGCGCTGACGTCTGGGTTTTGCATGGCCCAGATTCCGTTCCCTTGACGTCGACCGAGCAGGAGTACTTCAGCCAGCAGGCTGAACTGTGAGTTCTTTAGAGTTTAGTTTATTTATGTCATTTCATTTCCAGATGTGAGCCCGCATTATGGGACATACTGTTTATTCATTGTATTGAATCATTAGCTTCCGCACTTATTGTTTATTGATCCTTGTTATTATGGATGTGGACATGTATTAGCTTAGTTTATTTTACTGTTCTTGATATCTTTACAACCGTAATGTGACTGTGGATGGATACTTCCTACCCACAGGTAGCATGGTTGGCTATGTCACGTGCCCAAATCTTGCGTACTCTGGGAAGCGGGGCGTGACATGGTTTTATGGTATCAGAGCCATAGGTTAATTGGGTTGATTCTTGTAGTTGGGTATTGCACCCGATACATGAATCAGAATACCCGTGATTAGGAAACATGTCCTGCCACTTTGACCGTTTTACTATCCTTGAATCATTCTTCCGGATCATGTCGACATGCAAACTTACTTTGCATTTGTCAACTCAAAAACCTAATTTCTTGTTATCTCTAGGACTTAGGCGACTTGGGTGGAGTTAAGTAATTGAGGCTATGATACCGCGGCATAGCTACAATGCAGCACTCTATTTAAGTATCTTGAAGTTCTAGCCTTGATCTATACTCGAAAACTATCATCATGCTAATGTTGGGTACTTTGATTTCCAGGAATATGGCCGATCAGAATTTGAAGATGGACCCAGGGCATGCGGTCTTAGCCGCCAGGCAAAGAGTGATAAGGGGATTGATGGAGAAACTAAAGGAACAACTCGAGCTGGAACCAGCATTTACAATGGGCCCCACGTCCGTACGTAGACGTATTCCAGTGAACAGGCGCAACGTAGCACCAATGAAGAAAACCAGTATGGGTGATCGGAAGGGGAGCGTGATCTGTAGTTACTGCCATAAACTCGGACACGTGCGAAGGGAGTGTCGTTTGAGGCTGGGACTTTGTTTTAGATGTGGAGCGGCAGATCACACCGTTGATGCTTGTCCGTCGAAGCCTCGCACGAAGGATGATACACAGAAGCCTCCGCAAGGACCGTTCCAAGGACAGGAACCGCTTACTCAAGGACCACAGCAGGCTCGAGCGTTCACGTTGACAGCTGAAGAAGCTAAGGCATCGGGAGAAGTGGTTTCAGGTAATTTACTCGTTCATGGTTTTCCCGCTTTGGCATTACTTAATTTCGGAGCATCCCATTGGTTATGTCATCCAAATTTATAACTACACACTCGATCAACTGCACGACCCTGTCTAGTTTATGGGACGTACACACTGGGAATGGGAAAATTATAGCTAGCAAGGATAGTAGAGATCGTACAGTTGTTGTTTGCGGACGGGAGCTTTTTGCAGACTTCTTGGTGATAGATACGAGCAGCTACGAGGTTGTCTTGGGGATGGATTTTTCCTGGCACTTTCCACGCCCACATTGGCTGTAGGGCAAGGAAGGTAGTTCCAGATTCCCGGACATCCTAGTTTACTTTCATTGGAGAAAGAGATTCTGTCGGGCCAGTCGAGTTTAGGGCTAGGCCGACAAACAGTGTTCTTGCAGCCATGGAAGTTGATGGTAATGAAGAGCCGGCAGTTGTTCGCGATTTTATGGACGTATTTGAAGATATATCGGGCCTACCGCCGAAGCGAGAAGTGGAGTTCGCGAGTGACCTTATTCCTGATGTAGTGCCAGTGTCAAAATCTTCTTATCCAATGGCACCGGCTGAATTGGAGGAAGTTAAGAAACAGGTGGGTGAATTACTCGAGAATGGATGGATTCGAAGCAGCAACTCACCGTGGGGAACTCCAGCTCTCTTAGTAGAGAAGAAGGATCGCACTGCCGACGCTGAGACAGGAGAAATTATTTGCGAAGATGAGTAAGTGCGAATTCTGGTTGGAAGAAGTGAAGTTTCTGGGGCATGTCGTGTCGGGCGATGGAATCGCCGTTGATCCCGAAAAGATTGCAGCAGTTCGAGATTGGCCTATTCCAAGGAATGTAGCTAAGATAAGAAGTTCCTTGGAGTAGCCGGATACTACAGAAGATTTGTGGAGAACTTCGCTCGTTTAGCTGAGCCGTTAACCAAGCTTACGCGTAAGGAGGTACCGTTTGTTTGGACGGAGAGATGTGCATTGGCCTTCGAGACGTTGAAGCAGAAGTGGATAACCGCCCGATCCTGACCGTACCGGATTATTCAGGAGGACTGGTGATTCATAGCGACGCATCTGGAAAAGGATTGGGATGTGTTTTGATGCAGAATGGGAAAGTCGTCGCTTACGCATCGAGACAGCTGAAGACTCATGAGCAGAACTATCCGACTCATGACTTAGAGCTTGCAGCCGCGATCTTCGCCCTGAAGATTTGGAGACACTACCTTTTGGGCGAGAGAGTTGAAGTCTTTACGGATCACAAGAGTTTGAAATATGTGTTCACTCAGAAGGAGTTGAACATGAGGCAACGCAGATGGTTGGAGCTGATGGCCGACTACGACCTTGATCTTAAGTACCATCTGGGAAAAGTTAACGTCGTGCCAGATGCGCTAAGTCGGTGACCAGCAATTCAGTTATTGACTGCACAGAGAGAGATCAGTGAGGAGTTTCGGAGATTTGACTTGGAGGTTGTGCTACCGCGTGCTACAGGACAGTTGATGCAGTTGCAAGTACAATCGTCCTTAGTTGAGAAGATTAAAGTGGCGCAATCGCAGGATCCTAGACTGCAGAAGTTTCGAGAGCAGGTTGGAGCCGGACTACGAACCGATTTACTGATCCATGAAGATGGTTCGTTGAGATATGGTAGCCGTGTGTGTGTGCCAAAAGGAGATGTGCGTGAAGAGCTTATGAAGGAGGCACACAGTTCAGCTTACTCTGTACATCCAGGAGGGACAAAGATGTACCGAGATATTCGACAGCATTTCTGGTGGGAAGGTATGAAACGGGAAATTGCTCGCTTCGTGGCTAAGTGCTTGGTGTGTCAGCAAGTCAAGGCTGAACACCAAAGGGTTGCTGGTTTGTTGCAACCACTTCCGATTCCTCAAGGGAAGTGGGAACATATAACCATGGATTTTGTGACGGCTTTACCGCGGAGTCCAAAGGGCAACAGTGCAGTATGGGTGATTGTCGATCGGTTGACCAAGGCAGCTCACTTTATTCCGTTTCGGGTTGGTCAATCGACAGAGACTTTGGCAGAGCGGTACATGCAGGAGATTGTCAGATTGCATGGAGTACCGGTAAGCATCGTGTCCAATCGGGACACTCGGTTCTTATCGCACTTTTGGAGGAGCTTACAAGAAAGTTTGGGGACTCGATTGAAGTTTAGCACAGCTTATCATCCTCGGACTGATGGACAATCGGAGAGAACGATCCAGACCCTTGAAGATATGTTGAGGGCTTGCATGTTGGACTTCAAAGGTTCTTGGGAAGATCATCTACACCTGGTGGAGTTTTCGTACAACAACAGCTTCCAAGCAACTATTCAGATGGCCCCGTTTGAAGCACTGTATGGTCGTAAGTGCCGTTCACCGGTTTGTTGGGATGATGTTGGTGAACGAAGGTTACTAGGACCAGATTTGGTGGTGCAGACAGTCGAGAAGGTGAATACAATCAGAAAGCATATGAAGGCAGCTCAAGACAGACAGAAGAGTTGGGCCGACACGTCAAGAAGACCTCTAGAGTTCGCCGTGGGCGATTTGGTATTCCTGAAGATATGACCGACTAGAGGGGTGATTCGCTTTGGAAGTCGGGGAAAGCTTAGTCCCCGATTCGTTGGACCCTTCGAGATATTGGAGCGTGTTGGAGAGGTATCGTACCGGTTGGCGTTACCATCGTCATTAGCAGGAGTTCACGATGTGTTTCATGTGTCTCAACTAAGGAGGTATGTTCATGATGAGACCCATGTTTTGGATCACTCGGAGTTGACCGTTCGGGAGGACCTGACTTTTGAGGAGCGACCAGTCGAGATCAAGGATCGAAGAGAAAAGGCTCTTAAGAACAAGGCTATCCCTCTTGTGCTAGTTTCTTGGGGTAACCGATCGCATGGAGAATTTACTCGGGAGCGAGAAGACGAGATCCGGCAGAAATCCCCTTATCTTTTCCAGTAGTTAGTTATCTTGTATCCTTGGAATTTCGAGGACGAAATTCTTTTGTAGTTGGGTATGATGTAACACCCGAGCCCAATAATACTATGTATATTACTAGTTGAGGGTTATTTATTGCTCTTTCCAATTTTCCTGATTTTCTGGTGTTTATTGCTAAATTTTACCCGGTTAAGTCATTTTGGCACATAACAAATTTTAACTCCGAAAATGAAATTTAAGATGTCCTTGTTAGCCTACTCGTCGCCACTAGTCGCGTGGTAGCGTCCGCGTGTCGAGATTCCGTTCTGTTTGGCTAAACGGGCAGGTTTGGGCGACTACGCGCGCGTACAAGTGTCCGACTTGGGGGCATGCATTTTAATCACTAAACACCTATTTTCTAAATTTGGAACCCGCTTAAAATCTTATAATTTGAATTTGGAACATTTGGGCGCAACCCGGACGCAATTTGGAAATGTTTCATTTCGCGCCAAAAAGGGCCCATTTCAATTTAATATCTTAAACTATATTATACCCTTAATATTCATTCTATTATAATCTACACGTTCAAATCCTTTTAACAATCTTTCTAAAAATCATTTTTAACCTCCCAGCCAATCACATGGCTTTATTTTCCCCTCGTGGGCCCCCTTCCAATCTCTCTCTCTTTCCGCCTCTCTCTGTCTCTCTCCTCGTTTTCTCTCTCTCCCTATCTCACCAAATAAATCCTTCTCTCTCCAATCTCTCTCTCTCTCTCTCCTCTATATATATTTACCCATACGTGCAGCCGCCTTCCCCAACTCCTCTCCCATCGCGACGAACCCACACCAAACCCTAACCCTAGCATCGAGATCTCACCGCCGACCTCCCCGCGACTCCGCCGTCGCCGCCACCATCCCGTCGACCTCACAGCACCCTCCTCCTCTCGCTCTCCCGTTCTTCCCCGCACCTGCGCGCAGCCCGGCCTCGCCTCCAACCTGCAGGTCCTCGTCGTCGACGTCGCCTCCAGCCACCGACGACGCCGCGACTCCCTCTCCTCCTCTTCGTCGCATCTTCGTCGTCGCCTCCCCTCTACCCTCGCCAGACCACCGACCTGCAACCGACCCCTCACCCAACGCCTGCCCCTTCCCTGTTCGCCGGAGAAACGTGCCGGCGACCTCGTCGGCGCCACCTCCGACCACCTCCCTCTCTCCCACGACCACCAGAGCCGCCCACACTCCTCTCCAACTCGCCGCAGCACACTACCCTGCACACCCGAAGCCCTCCCCTTGCTGCAGCAGCCACCGTCGCGGCCTCACCGGCGTTCCGGTGCCGTCGAACCCGCCGTGGTCACCCCCTGGTGTCTCCCTGTAAGTTCCTTCTCCTTCCTTTTGGTACAACCCCCGCTGGTCGTTAGTTTGGCGTATATCGTGTATCTCTATTGCTAACTTTGCTACTTGGTTGTTGCCGGAATCCGACCGTGCCGTTTGACGAACCCGACGCTCCAGCGTAGTCCCCTGGTCCGTGTGATCCCGTTGATCTCTGTTGGGACTCGATCCGTGGCCCGTGCTTCCATATCGCAGTTTCTGCCGACATCGCATCCGTGTTTCGGTTTGCGGAACCGCCGAGGCAAGTATCTGAATACTTGCTTGACATGCTATAACTTAATCGTCATATTATAACCACACCACTAATATAATATTGATACCTGTTATAACTTAGAATTGCTAGCCACGATTATCCGTAACTTGAAATCAATGAAATCATTACTCGCTTTAACCGGTCTGCTATTAATTCATACTTAGTTAATCAAACCAAGTAAATCATCCTTGTAACTATTATTATGCTTAGTTTAAGTTCATGTAACTCCATTACGTATATTATCGGTATTGCTCGTCTTGTGGCTTTTGCACCTCAAAGGTGCGTGAACCGGATTAATATGAAAATACAAACATCACTGTGTTCACATAGAATAATAATTGTTATCTACTGTTTCCTGCTACTGTTCATTATTTGTTACTATTCCTGTTATCATCATATACCTGATTGCATTACATATTGACCGATCTTGATACACCTGACACATGTACTGATACACCGGACACAACACCCTGTACATTCTACCTGTTGAAAGTAACCTGACCTGTTACCTGATCTTATGCCTAATGCCGACAAACCTAACCATTCCTGCTGTCGATCCAGACAGACCTACCTTTACTTGACTTGTGTTGGCATTAGTTCTTGACTACTGAATACCTGACTGACATACATAGTTTGGGGGTATGGGGAAATCAAAGGTGAAACCGACTTGTAACTCAACAGTTCGATACATTGTTCTGATCAGTCTTACGGGCTTGGCCAGCTCCGGAGTGTTGATGCTGACATCACTCATCTATCCTACTACCTTTTACTGCTTAGCGGCACGTCTCGGATTCAGCCCCGAGAATTATGACCGTGGTCCCGGGCACGCACGGGATACTATTGAGTTACATCGACGATTCATCAATTGGTTTCAAAGACTATTGAGTAGAAAACCTGATAGGACAGTTTAGTCACCTTGCACATTACCCTGCTTGTTACTTCTTATTACTGCTTTATTCATGTTCATTCTTGCATTGTTTATTACCATGTTTTGCTGTATACTTGATATCATGACGCGCTGACGTCTGGGTTTTGCATGGCCCAGATTCCGTGCCCTTGACGTCGACCGAGCAGGAGTACTTCAGCCAGCAGGCTGAACTGTGAGTTCTTTAGAGTTTAGTTTATTTATGTCATTTCATTTCCAGATGTGAGCCCGCATTATGGGACATACTGTTTATTCATTGTATTGAATCATTAGCTTCCGCACTTATTGTTTATTGATCCTTGTTATTATGGATGTGGATATGTATTAGCTTAGTTTATTTTACTGTTCTTGATATCTTTACAACCGTAATGTGACTGTGGATGGATACTTCCTACCCACAGGTAGCATGGTTGGCTATGTCACGTGCCCAAATCTTGCGTACTCTGGGAAGCGGGGCGTGACACTCAATACCTGGGTAGCCGTTACATCCAGCTAGTACCGCTGACGGCTTGTGGGTAACTGATGTGATCATTACCTTCTGTTGGTGTATTGATGAGTCTTTAGAGTCCCACACATAGGTTTCCTAGCTCAAGCGAAATGAAGTAGGGCACATACGCTGATATGTGCGGGAGCCTGATTAAATACGAGTATGTAATAACGTATTCTAATCTGGCGATATTTGATATCGGTAAGGTTATATGTGATATAACCGGATTATGGAATCAAGTGTTGATTTGATAATATGATATACATATAAATGATATTAGTCGGTTATATATGATATAACCGGATTATTGAATCAAGTGTTGATTTAATAATTTAATATATATTTATATATTTGATATATATGTATTAACTAATATTAAGCTCACTTAAGTTTTTCTTCTCTTAATATATATGTGTGTGTGTGTGTGTGTGTATTTTATATTGTGTCATGGTAAATGATGCATGGAACATGGATTATCTATTTTAAGAAAATAGATTTATGAGGTGGAATTGGGGAGATATTATAGGCATGGGTGAAGCATGGCTCAAAATGTTTGTTTATTTGTTTGCCATCACTATTGAAGCATGGTTGTGTTTTATTATTGGAAAATAATACATGATTCAATGAGTGATAGGATGAGCCATTCTACACTTGCCTCTTGACTTAGCTCATGATTCACTCTCTCATGACAACCTCACTCACACTCTCACCCATGTTCATCTTCTTCCTCCTCTAGCTTTTTCTTGAGTTGGAAAAATAAAGAGAAAGAGATTTCTAAATGAGCCAAAACTCCTACTTCATCAACCTACTCTAAACTAGCCCTTTAGATTATGTTGTTTCCTTCACTAATACTTGATTAGTGAAGAGGTAACTTGACCTAGAGAGACTTCAAGGTAGATCATCTTCGGCCTCGAAAATCGCAAAGAAAGCTCGATCCTTTCTTTAAGTGGAGCCAAGAGGAGTTCTAGGGACTACTACTTGGAGCTATTGAAGTGAAAGACTTGGTCTACAAAGGTTGTAACCCTCTTCACTTAGTATAGAACTTGTTTTCTTGCTTTGGAAACCCTAATACTCTAGTTAGATTCTAGGTTAGTATAGCTTAGCACACTAGATTTTTAAAAATTGCATACTTGATGCTTGTATTAACCTAGTGGTGGTGCTAAGACATACTTTTAGGCACGGCACAACACGACACGTGCGTGAAGCGGTACGACATGATGCTGGGTCTTGCGGTGACACGGGGCTGATGTGATGGTGGCACACAAGTGGCATGAGTTGAGCATGAAGCGGGCATGGCGTGGCATAGGAGCAGGGCACATGGCGTGACACGGTCTGGGTACGGTGATGACACGGTCATGGCATGGTCTGGGTACGGTGATGACACGGTCCTGGCATGGTCTGGATATGGTACATGGTCTGGTGGTTGTCTGGTCTGGGTATGGTGCATGGTCCGGTGGTGGTCTGGTCTGGGTATGGTGGTGGCATGGTGGTGGTCTGGTGATGACATGGTGGTGGTCTGGTGGCGGCATGGTGATGTCATGGTGGTGGTCTGGTGATGACATAGTGGTAGTCTGGTGGTGGCACGGTAATGGCATAGTGGTGGTCTGGTGGCGGCATGGTGATTGGGGAGAGAGACGAAAGGAGAAAGAGAATTATATTATTATATATAGTATATAATATATTTTATATATATATAGTATTTGTTTATGAATAATATCAAATTACTCCAAATATTACCCGAATCTAGTCAAAAAATATAGTTTTGAGAATAAAATACATACGTAAAGATTTTGGCCATAATGCAATAATCTAGTGTTAAATACATATACCCCCAAATAAAATTTAGGTAAATATTCATAAAGATTTATTAAATATTTTGTTGTCTATATTTTAGGATTTGACCATAATAGATAAAAGCAACAATAAGATATGGGGTGATATGCCAAGCAAAGTTAGTTAGAAAAATATTATTTATTTATATCTTGTACTATAAATAGATATATAAAGATTTAATTATATATAAAGTATATGTAGTACTCGATTCACGTAGATACACCGTACTAGTAAATATTTGATATAACCTTGTACCATAGCGGGTTCTAAATATGCGGGTCGGGTCGGATAACGACTACTACTACTTGAATCATTCGTAACCCAATAGAAAAAAGAATAAAAAAATTTATAAAGAAAGTCTTAAAATACCAAATTATATTGTATAAATGTACTAGGGTGTTACAGTCATAAATATCATAATAATAATAATAACAACAAACTGAACAGTGTGCTATATAGGATATCACGTGCAAGATAAGGTATGAGTAAAACAATGACAAGTGGTATACAGCAGGCTATAGATATGTCACGTGTATCCTAAAGTCTGTTTTTCTAGGTTAACCATCCTACAGGTATTTGAAACCAATGAATGTACTCCTCCATATAACTCAAAAGTATATATCCCGTTATCCCCCGGATCAAGGATCAAGATGTATGAATCAAGAATGATTTTGTTCCGTTATCCCCCGGAACCACGGATCAAGTAGTATGAATCACGAATGATTCTATTCCGTTACCCCTAGAACCACGGATCAAGTAATATCATTTTAAGTTACATTTCAGTTACACTTTTGATTTCCCTATTTCCCCAGGTTTCGTTTTCTAAGTCAGGTATGAATAATATCTACCTAATACCAACACAGGAACAGGCAGGTATATATTATGTCTATCTAGACAACATGTCACGTCCATCAAGACAACAAGTCAGGATTGTTGGCATCGGTAAATATTACAGATAACTAGGTATAAGTAAGATAGCAATATCTGTAACAAGATAACGGATTATAAGCAAGTCAATATAGTATATTAATTTATATAAAGTGTTTATTTGTAACAATATTGTGCAAACGGTTCGTAATGAAATACGGTTGTCTGTGTGTGATAAATAGTGTAATGAAACAAATTAACATATTAATTTCTACATTCGATTTACCAATCGACCAAACTAGAATAGTTCGTATAATTTCTAGTTATAGATATAGTTTTGCATAAACTTTATAAACTGTAATTATAAACATGTAATATTAACTAACTAATGAAATACAGAATATATATAACGGTATATTAATAATAAATTACGACAATATATATATATAAGTAAACTAGCATGTAGCAAGTTGTAAACTTGCCTTGGTCGCGACGAATACGGATACTAACACGATGAACACCGAACGATGGCAAATATGAAGCAACTCTGACTCGCTAGGCTTGGGGATGAGTCTCGGTTGCAAGAAGAGGGGCTGTCGATGATCACGAACAAGAAGAAGATGATTTCGACGCTGGAGTTGGCTGGATGCTCGGCCAGAGGATGCTTGGTGGAGGTTTGAGGCCGGAGTTGGGTTCTCGGGTTCGACAAGTCGCAGGTGAAGATGATGGGCTACTGTTGTGGTAGGATCGGCAATGAGGTGATGGAAGCGATGATGATGTAGGAGATGACGGCTGGGGTTAGGAGGCGCTGGTGGTGGAGTCAAAATGTATGGAGTCGGTAACGGCGATGGGGCGAGGACTGGGGTCGGGGTCAAGGGTTGTAGTTGCTTGATGATGGAGGCATTGGGATCTGTGGCGATGGGTCACGGTTTTAGTTGGGTAAAGGGTTTGAGGAGGTGACGACGACGGCGAGGAGATGAGTGCTTGGGTGTGAGGAGTTGAGGTCGAGGGTTGCGGAGGAGGTGTAGGAGGTGGCGACGACAGTCGAGGGGATGGTGATTGATAATAGAGTGATAGGCGGTGGTGATGATGAGGCTGGAGGTCGAGGCATGGCGTCGGCTACGAGGAAGATGGGTGCGAGTAGGAGGAGGAAGGAAGGTGAGCGGGAGAGAGATGCGAGAGGAAGAAAGAGAGGTAAACAGAGAGAGAGAGAGAAAGAGTTATTTTTAAATAGGAAAATTTTAAATATTAATAGTATATTTGTAATATATATTTAGTTTGGTATAAAACTAATTGTATATAAAAGATAACACAAATCTCCAATCCGTCACACAAAGTCTGACTGAAAATATATATTGGAAAATAATATATACATACGTAGCCTATTTAACCATAATCTAAAGCTTAAAAATAATATATTCTAATATAATATATATCGGGTATCTAGAATATTTAAGATTTAGGCGTAATAGATAATAGTCAAAAATAACATGAGATGTTTAAATAACATGATGACAATTAATATATACAAATATCCCTAACGTATGAATACCAGAAAATATATGTATATACTTTAAATAATAATATATATATATGTTATTTAGATTCATAAGAATTTAGTTTACAGCTAATATTAATAAAATATAGTCTGGCACTAGAACGAGTTTCACACATGCGGATCGGGTCGGATAAACACTTCTACTATTCAAACCAATCACAACCCAAATAATAAATAAAATAAAATTTAAAATACTAATTAATATCGTATGATCATGCTCGGGGGTTACAGCAGGGAGGAAAAAAGAATACTACGGTCAGCTGGAGGACGTAATAGAGCTATTTTACGGGAGTAATGAGAAAGAATGATTTGTTAAGTTCAAAATTCGTTGGTGCGCTTTCATCCAGATAGATGCGTACGGTTTTCAGCCTGTCAATCTCAATAAAAAAAATTATCGAGATAATAAGTTCATGTTAGCCTCACAAGCTGAGCAGTGTTTCTATGTCAAAGATCCTAATCGTGAAGAATCTTGGATTGTATTGCTGGCACCTCTTAAATCCTTATTCGATTGTTCTACCGACGAGATTGACCTCGATGAAGCAGATCCGGTTGACATATGAAAATTTTTGTGGTTGTAATAATTTATATATATATATATATATATATATATATATATATATATATATATGTTATAAACTTTGCAGTTGTAAACACTTGTAATCAATTGATATATGTTATAAACTTTGCAGTTGTAAACACTTCTAATCACTTGCATGCTATTGATATATGAAAAACTCTGGAGTTCTAATCACCTGTAATGTATTGATTTATTAGTTTAATGATTTATACATATTATATATTTTGTATCGTCACTACTCTTGCATGAAACAGATAGGGCAAAAAGGCATATTCAAAAAATTTGCCAAAACATTTTCTTCAAAGAAAAGAGATCGAGATATTCGTCGTTGACACAGCATGATCCTAAGATTAGAGGTATATATTACGAGTTTTAAATAATCGCGTTCAAATTATTTTATTCATATAACTATTGCATTAATTATAATAAATTAAAATGTATAGGTACATCTGATCAGGAGAATGCAGGTCCATCGGTGAAGCATGATCCGTATGCACGCATAGACGAGCAGTGCACAGACTTAAGTAGAGAACCTTGGGTGTTCTTGGATTCCGTCCCCGATGAGTTTATTCACTCATTGCCTCTTCCTCACGATTTACAAATGAAAAAGCTTATCAGGATAGGGACAATGTGAATGCACTGAAGAGATAGGCTGTTGTTCGTTCTCAAATCGATATGATGATAGAGATAGCAGACACGAGTATCGATGAGGCACGGACTGCGGGGGGTAATCTGGCCGGGTTTGAACAACACGGAAGAGGTATTACCAACGAGATTACGAAATACGATATGCGTGAAAAAAGGCAATTCTTCAATGGGTGGGTGGGAAGCCTGTAGGTCCGGATATGTGGGCTACCCATTTCTACGGTTATATCGGTATTCTCGTCCGCAACACGGACTTCTAGAACGTGGGATTCACGTTTGTAGATAACCCCTGAGAAGCATACGTATGGACTTGGCACTCACTCTTGGTAATACATAACTCAATTAACCATATTTCAACATTACATGCATACATATTATATGTTATTAATTTATTAAATAATATATTTATTAATCTGTATTATAGAAACATTTCGTCTTAGAAGACAATATAGACGGACATTGGACGCATGTCCGATATGAGATTTCTGAAATATTCAAGAGATGGCGTCAAAGATTAAAGAAAAAATTCAAACAGTCGGAGAAATTTAAGGATGATTGAGAACGTTTTGCCGCTCTTCCCTTCATCATCCCTAGAGATCAGTTTGTGTTTCTCCTATTGTATTGGGATACATCCGAGGCAAAAGTAATTAAAAATATATTTAATTGATTTGAATACCGAATTTAGATTAATTTACATTGAGATATGTTATCTTCTGAATAAGCAGGAAGTATCAGAAAGGAATAAGCAGAACCGAGAGAAAACCACGGGTGAATATTATAGTGGATCGGTTCCTGCTGATTAGTATAAGGCTGCTTTGGTTAGTTTATCTTTAATTATATAAATGCTCGATTTTTTAATTTTATCATTACATTGTTTCCCCCAATCAGAGCAAGGCTCTATTTGAATTTCAAAAATTCAAATTTTCTGAAGCAACGCTTCAAAATCCCGTGCGCTGCGCGCAACGCGCCACGTGTCAGAAGTTGATACGTCAGCACAGCACCCGAGGCAGTGTGTCCAATCAGAGCAAGGCTCTTTTAAAACAAAAACTAAAGGAAGCAACGTTTCAATTGCGCAAACGCTGCGCTGCGTGACACGTGTCTGCGCAGCTGCGCAAGCGCTGCGTGACACGTATCTGCGCAGCTGCGCAAGCACAGCTGCGCTGCGTGACACGTGTCTGCGCAGCTGCGCAAGCACAGCTGCGCTGCGCGACACGTGTCACGCGCTGGGGCGTTTGCGCAAAACAGAATTGAGATTTTAAAGAAATCTTTTCTGTTCTTATTAAAACAAGAAGATTTTCTTCTGTAAAACAGAGGCCTTTGGATCAAAGATCCAACGGTGGGGAAAATTCCCCAAATCACTCAAGGAAAGATCTCTTTAACAAATTTAACTAGTTTATGAGCACTATAAAAAGGACCCCAGACTTCAATTCAAAGGTATCAACATTTTGGGAGAAATCAAGAACTTCAAACAGAGAGAACTTTGAAGAATTAGAGAGAATTTCTCAAGAACAAGAGAAAAAGGTAAAAACCTTTAGAAAAAGAGAAAATTCTCTTAAAAACAGATCATTGATCTAAGAACAAGATCAATGGTCTTCAAGGAAAGAAGAAAAATAAACAATAACAGTGCCTTGCACTTTTATGAACCACTGGTTCTTTGAAAACAAGAAAAAAAAACTTATTTTCTTTGATCTAAAATTGATCCAAAAGAATAAGAACAGTGCCCAGCACTTACCAAAACTGCACTATTGCGCAAGCCGCCAGGAAGCGCCACGTGTCAGCAGTGCAACAGCGCAGCGCACTGACGCAGCGCACTGCGCTGTTGCGCTTGCGCTCATCAGAGCGTGACACGTGTCACTTCCACATGTGCTTGCGCTCTTTAATTTGCGCAAAGCGCCTGACAAGCCATGTGGGGCACTGTCAAAGTATTTAATGCTCTGCATTATTAAGAAAAGGGACAGAGCCCAATTAAAAGGCCTAACAGGCCTAATCAAAAATGCTATGCATTTTAAAAAGGGGCAGAGCCCAACCAAAACAAAGAAAAATAATGCAGTGAGGGGGCAAGGCCCTAGAACAGGTCCAATAGGCCAAAGACAAAAGAATATTGAAACTGGACTTAGCCCAGTCGTGGCCATAAGTCCTCAAATTAAATTGACTGAGCACGGCTGCTCCCTAAATCAATTTACATCTGTTTCGAGGGCACATCTCCGAACTCCTCTGACAGTTATCGTTGTAATCCTTCAACGACGTCAGAGAGGTGACGGGTCCCAACGACCACACATGAATATGGACTGCGGGGTCCTTAAACTCGTGGACCGAAACGTCCTTAAACTAATATTGGACCGAGACGTCCCTAAACTAATATTGGACCGAGACGTTCCTAAACTAATATTGGACCCCCATATCCCTAAACTGGCAATGGACCGCAATGTCCCTAAACTACCTATGGACCACTACGTCCCTAAACTGGAACAATAGAGTCTCCAAACGCTCTTTTGTTGGATCTAAACGATCCCGTTTAAGTTGATCTTAGCCTCAAATATGGCTAACGTATCCTTAAACATTCAAACAGACTTTAGTCCCAAATTAGACTATAGATCCCACAATCAACTTTGGTTCAAGGGTACATCTCTGAACTCCTCTGACATCTGTCGTTGTAATCCTTCAACGTCGTCAGAGAGGTGATGGGTCCCGATGGCCATACATGCAATGGACCACCATGTCCCTAAACTGGAAATGGATCTAGACGATCCCGTTAAGTTGATCTTAGTCTGGAAATTAGACTAACGTATTCTTAACAAACGTTTAAGTTGATCTTAGTCTCAAATATGGCTAACGTATCCTTAAACCAAAAACCCAAAACCCAAATCTAAGAAAGTACGGATTTGGACTAATCCACGTCCTACGGGCGACGAAATAAATAGTCTCCGTATACAATCCACGGGCAACCACAAACAAAACAAACACACACGACACGAAGTGAAATTCTGGAGAAAGAGAAAGTGGCTACCGCGATGCGGTAGCGTAATTAACTGCAGGGGCTTGCGCCTGCAGGGAAGAGCATCCCCACAATCAAAAACCCTTCTAGTGAGGGGAATCTGACGAAGTCTACTATATCGGCCGCATCCGTCTAAACCTCTAATACACGGTGTCATAAATCAACTTGGTATCTTTGGAGAGGTAGACGGATAAAACCATATAGCATCTGCCCCGAATCTCAGGCAAGACGTCCTCACGTCTCAGCCGCCATTCGGAGGGGAACAGATTCTGGCACGCCCGGTGGGACCTTTTCCCCTTTCCACTCCACACTTCATGTGTCATCCTCGAGAAACAATCGCGGTTTGTTAATGGTTGCCTTTGGGTTGCAGGTTACTAAGATTGGGTCTTTTTTCTGGCGCAGAACTCAAGCATCAATGGCCTCTAACTGCACCAACTGCTCGAAGTTCCAATGCAACAGACGCTCCGCCTCACCTGGAGGTGTAGCATGTGGGCCTCAAGCGGCCTCCGTCCTTACTCTGCCGGTAGACCAGGTGACCCAGGCCACCACCGGCCTGTTTTTCGGGACCATGATCCCGCCTACAAGCGTCTCTATGCCAATACCTTCACCGGAGGTGAACAAGAGATCGGTCTTCAACCGGCTCACTGCCACGACGGCCCCTGTCAGCGGGTCGCCCACTACCAAACCAACAGCCTCTGTTTTCGCCAGGCTGGATCAGAACTCTAAATTGGCTGTCCCAAGGAAGGCAATAACTGCTGCTCCAGAAGTCGTCAAGACGGCTTCCCCTGTCAAAGAGTCAGTCTTTTCAAGGCTGACGATTCCTGCTCCTGCCCCTGCTCGAGGATCTGTCTTCGACAGGTTGAATATCACCCCTCAAAAAACAACCTCAGTCTTTAAGAGGCTAACACCGGCGGCGCCTCATTCAGGCAGGGGGCAAAAAGAAGCAATCTCTATCTCCGAGCCAGTCCCAACGGCTCGTCATGCTCGACGTCGCCATTGGCGACGAGTAAGGAAGGCAGGGGGCAACTCCCCCTCAAGGCTAACTCCACCGGCTCCAGTGGTGGAAGTCAACGCTGCTGTTCCAACTGGGAACAGCTTTGAACTGATGAAGAGGGTACGTAAGAATTCTCCAACCGCTACATTGAAAAGATCTCCTCCGCCCGCGGAGAGAGTTCCGGAAACAAAGCAAGAACAGCCCCCTCAACGGCTGTCCTCGAAAATATACAAGGTTTGGCGAAGGGCTCAAGACTCCGTGATCGACCCAGATCACCCTCGTCAACAAAAGAAGACGAATGTACAAAAAGAAAAAGACCGTCCTATTAAACAGCAGGGGACAACGATCGCTAGGGTGCCCACTGCAACGGCCCCTTCAACTTCAACGGCCTACAAAAGAAGAAGGCCGGAGAAAGTCCCTACACCTACAACAAATATCAGAGGGGATGCACCCAAACGCCCTAAGTTAGGGGGCATTGTAGTTCATACCGTATACATGGCATCTGGTAAAGAGGACAACCGCATATCAACAGGTCATAGACCGCACACGCGATCAGTGACCAAAGCTCAGGAGCAACAGCAAAAGCTCCAAGAGATGATGAACGCTATGGCCGCACTTACTAGGCCAAAAGAAAACCCTGAAACATCCTCGGATGAACGCCAAGAGGAAGAAACCGACGCCGAATTCCTTCGTCGAGTACTAGAGAAGAAGGACAAAGAGGCTGCTGAACAAGCAGCCAACATACAGCGTATGGGCCTCCTCTTCCAAGACATGATAGGGATGATGATACAACAAGATCCTCCGGCTGAAGAGCCCCCAATCGTCCTTGGAGACGATAGGGGAGAGACATCAAATCCTCCGCCAGCTCTGTCAACGGCTAAAGAAGATACAATCTCTAAAGCTGATTTGGACGAGTACATAGCCCAACAAATACGGGTTCATCATGCAACCGAAGCAGCCGGCCAGGTCGTAAAAATGGGGCGGCCATATCCAAGTTGGTACGACCAAATCAAGTACCCGCCCGGTTACACAATTCCCAAGTTTCATGTCTACAAGGAGACGGGCAATCCTCACCAGCATGTTGCCCAGTTCAGAGCACTCTGCGGCAACACCGGCGGTGACGACAAGCTGTTGCTTCGCCAGTTTGTTGGAAGCTTATCAGATACAGCGTTCGAGTGGTACTATGAGCTCCCGAACGACTCTATCAAGACTTTTGCAGAGATGGAGCTGCTGTTTACTCAGCGTTTTGCAAGCGCCAGTGAACGCACCCCGATGACGGCACTGATTAACGCCAGGGTAAAACCAGGCGAGACATGGGTTCAATACGCTATACGGTGGCGGAACTTATGGTCGAAGTGCGAGCAGCGCATTGAAGAAGCTCCCGCGGTGGGTATGTTTGTGGGAACCCTTGATCCGCAAGCAACCATCTCGCAATTTATGATGTTTTTCAAGCCGACTACCTTCCAGGCCTTGATTGACAAGCTAGCGCAGATGGATCAGATGGGCCATAAACCCCCTCTTCCAAAGTCGGACTCCCGAAATGACAAAGGGAAAGGAAAGGCAATCGTTGTCGCTAATGCTCAACAACAACCGAGCGACTCGAATCCGGTTGCTCGTCAAAATAATATGCGTCCGTATGTAGCCCTTGAGGAGAGGCTAGGACGTTCTTACTCTTTTCCCCGCGATAAAACGAGAAGGTTATTCGAGCTGGCGTTGCGCAACCGACTCATAAATCTGCCAGACCCAAAACGTCCATTGCAACCAAGTGATGTCAACGAGCCCAACTACTGTCCTTATCATCGAGTACTGGGTCATCCGATCGAGGATTGCTATGTTTTCAACAATTGGCTTGAAAACCAGTACCGACAGGGCAAATTCGCGTTATCTGACAAATGGAAAGTGAATCCCCCGCAGCCCCACACATCTAAGGGGACGAATACGCCAGGGGCAACATGCTCCGTCGTTGAAGAAGCTCTTTGGGAGGTTGTATTATCAGCCAAGACAAAGAGGATGCTAAACGATCTTCAAACATGCCCAGCGATCAAGTGGAAGAACCCGTTGGAGCCGCGGATCATCGAAGGGATGTTGAAGCCTTGTCCACCTCAAAAGACCGATGGAGGTGGCTCAAGCATTCATAACCAGCCGTTGAAATCTCCAAAGAAGAAGAAAAAGAAGTCAAAGAAGCCCGTGAAGCCTGGCGACAAGCGCATAGACTTGCAAAAACAAATTGACGCGCTAGAGGAATACAACCAGAAGGCACGGACTCCCATTACACTCCAAGAGTTCCTCAATCACGTCTTCCAAAAGGAAGATGAGGGGGATAGTTCATCAGATGAATATGAAGAATACGTGGCGAGCTGTCATGTGATTTCATATTCGTTCATGGGCGATGAGGAGACTCCTTGTACTGAAACGCAGGGGGCAGATACCGAATCAAGAATCCTGGGGCCGTCAGATGAAGTAATTGACGCGCTCCTTAACGAAGCTCGATTGAAAAGTAAAGCTGATCGAGAACGTGAGACAGCTATATTTGAAAGGGCCAAGCGCCAGCGACTTGATGAAAGAGCTGAGACGATCCCAATGGAGCAAAACACCTCCACCGTCGATAAAAGCCAATTCAAGATGAGGAAGAGGTTTACTAAGGCCATATCAATGGGCATGAAGCTACCATCCCCCGAAGGAAAAATTACTGGTGAAATAGAAATGCACCCCTCCTATTGCTTATATCATCAGAAGGTGTCGCACCCCACTCAAGAGTGCAAAGCTTTCGACAGATGGTGGCAGGGATATGTTGCTCATCGACAATATTTTAAGCGGGAAAAGCGCAAGACTCGTCGGGAGCGAAAAAATGCGACCGAAGAGCTTAAAAGAACTACCGGCGATTGCCGCATGGTTAATACCGGCGGGTCACAAGTGCCTACATTCGGGAGTGATTCTGATGAAAAGCTAGAACCATAATAGGGTCGTGGGGCCCAAAACAGTGTACTTGCCCCTCTCTTTAAAGAGTCCACTTCGGGAAAAGAAGAAGAGCCGAAGGTCTGCGAAACTATACAGCTACGTAATTGGACGCTGCCCGAAAAGAATCTCGGACCCTCAAACAGAAAAGATAAAGGAAAAGAAAAGGTCTCTGAAGATATCGTCTTAGATGACCAAGTGGTGGAGGAGCTAAGCGCTAAGGACCCGCCAAAGAAAAATAAGGTGAATTACAACGTTCTAGCGCATCTGAGGAAACTACCCTCGCAGCTCAGCATTCTTGACGCCCTTTTACTATCAAAGGAGGCTTGAGATTCATTGATTAAAGCACTACAGGACCCGGAGAAGTTCCAAGCTTTCCTGGCCGAGGAAAAGATGAAGGATGAATTGGAGGGAGTGCACACGGCCGATGTCACTTTCGGCGACGAGGACCTTCTCCTTGGGACGTGCGAACACAATCGCCCCCTCTATGTCTCAGGATATTTCCACGATACTAAGATAGGCAAAATCCTGATCGACAATGGATCCTCCGTTAATCTCCTCAACGTGCGGGTATTAAAAGAAATCTGCATGAGCGTCCAGCACCTTGCTCGGGACAAGATCACCATCTCCGGGTTCGACTCCCAATCATCAAAGACTCTTGGATCTGTGATACTGATGCTACGCTTTGGGCTACTCGTCATGGACATTAAGTTCCATGTCATAGACGCCAAGACATGCTACAACGCTTTGCTCGGCCGACCATGGTTACACGAGTACAACATCATCCCTTCTACACAACATCAGTGTATGAAGTATTTTAAGGATGGTTTCGAGTATACCGTGATGGGAGAACTGAACCCGTTCTATGTAAACGAGGTCCGCAAATATGAAGACGCCAAATACTTCTTACCGGATTTCGAAGACACAGAAAAGTATCACAAGCCGGAGAACAAAGCTAACGCCACCATCCCTGTCTTCGGCAGTGATACCGAGGAAGAAGAGGAGATAGTGTTTTCGGGTCCGCCCCAACACAACAAGCCAGGACCGTTCACTCCTACGTTGGTCTTTGGTAGTGATTCGGAGGATGAGGTCCATGTCGTATTCTCTGCTCGACCTTCAATACAAGCTTCCGCTGACGAAAAGCAAAGTCTGCAAGTCGCCATGGTGCCGCTTAAACACCATAAAGAACTAGATGCACTTGATATTTACAAGGTAGAAGAGCTGCAAACGTTCTATATCCCTCCCAGGCGAGAAAGCGAAAAAGCAATTCTATTCTACCGCTCTAAAGAAACCAAAGTGGAGAAAGAAATCTGGCATGGCGCGGATCCTACGCTTGATAGACTTCAGCCTATCCGTCTTCCCAGATATTATACGGAAGGTTTAAAAAGACTGCTGAAACGCCAAGAGATACCCTTCAAACAGACCGTTAGAAAGGCCAAATTCTATAACAGGGTCTGGAACGTCCCCGGGACTCAACGCAAACTGCCTAACGGGAGAATGGAAACAAAAGGGCTTGGATACATCCGGTCAAAGAAACGAGAGTTACTACCCGGCTGCTACGTCGTGTATGACCTCGATAAAGAAGCAGACACTCAGTGGGAGAACGTTAATCCTGAACCAGTAAAAGTTCCTGATGCAAAAGTGTCCAGTTCGTCGTTTGAACAACAAATGGACAAACTTATAAGGAAAGCTGATCAAAAAGTCCGAGACGACCATAACCGTGAAATGGTCATCTACAAGAAAGCCAAGACGCAACACCTTTTCCAACAGGCCGTGAAGGATGAAAATGCCGCTCCTTGTCAACCTGTTATAAAGAAGGCTCGGCGCCAAAGCAGAAATAAGTCGAAAGGCCAAAAAGACGCTCAACAACAACAAAGCAGGGCTAAAAAGCCACGCAAAAAGGAGTCGAGCGTTATTGAGCTATCCCTCATGAAGAAAATGGGTCGAGCGTACTCGTTTCCTCGGGACAAGACGAAGAAGATACTTGATCTTGCTCTAAAGCATCAAATGCTTACACTACCGGAGTCCAAAACCCCGAACGAGCAGGTGAAGTCTCTGACCCAAATTATTGCTCTTACACTCGAGTAATAGGGCACCCTCTCGAAGACTGCTTCACCTTTAAGAATTGGGTCGAAGATCAGTACCATCTTGGCAAGTTCGCTTTGTCTGACAACTGGAGGGTAACACCGCCACAGAAGCACAAACCCAAAGCCACAAGAACAGAGCCAACTCCACATTGGGATTGGAACCGGATTCGCACCTGTCACATGATAACAATATTAAAAGAAGAGCCCGAGAACATGGACAGCCTTCCCTGGTGCTTCGAAAACAGCAATGATGAGGTGATCTCAGAATTTCCGCCAGCTCCGAAAGAACTGGAGGATGGAATACATACCACTGCAGATAACCTTAAGAAAATTGAGTTGGGGACGGAAAATGATCCACGACCGACATTTGTCAGTGAGCTACTATCTGAAGAAAGGGTGGCTGCGTTAAAAGACGTCCTTGTACAGCACAAAGATTGCTTCGCATGGAACTATTCCGAAATGCCGGGACTAGACCCAGAAGTTGCTGTGCACAAATTAGCGATATCCCCGGACGTCAAGCCAGTCAAACAGGCGCCGAGGAGAATGCGGCTCGAGCTTGAGATGAACATCAACGCCGAGGTCAAGAAGCTAATCGACTCTGGATTTATCCAGGAGGTTCAATATCCTGAATGGATCGCTAACATTGTCCCTGTGATGAAGAAAAATGGGACGGTGCGCATATGCGTGGACTTTCGGGATCTCAATAAAGCTTGCCCGAAAGATGATTTCCCGGTGCCAGTCACTGAACTGATGATAAACAATACGTCCACTCATAAGGTTTTCTCCTTTATGGACGGCTCATCAGGGTATAATCAGATAAAGATGCATCCCGAAGACCAGAAACATATCGCTTTCCGGACCCCTTTGGGAATATTTTTTTACAAGGTGATGCCCTTCGGTCTAAAGAACGCCGGCGCCACCTATCAGAGGGCCATGACGAAGATCTTCGATGACTTTATACATGAAATCGTCGAATGTTATATCGACGACCTCGTCGTTAAGAGCAAATCATACGAGGAGCATCTCGAGCACCTAAAAACTGTATTTCAACGCCTTCGGCAATACAACTTGAAGATGAACCCTCTCAAGTGTGCATTCGGAGTTTCCTCGGGCGAATTCCTGGGATTCATCGTCCGACACCGGGGTATCGAAATAGATCCGTCCAAGATCAAGGCGATCATGGAAATGCCTCCGCCAAGGACTCTTAAGCAGCTGCGATCTCTCCAAGGGAAGCTCGCATATATACGGCGATTTATAGCCTACCTTTCAGGCAAGTGTCGTCCTTACAGCCACCTGATGAAGAAGGGAACTCCGTTCGTCTGGGACCAAAAATGCCAAAGCGCGCTAGACGAGATCAAGAAATACCTGCAGAGCCCGCCAGTGTTGGCTGCTCCAGTCAAGGGAAAGCCCCTCATTCTTTATACAACCGCTCTCGAAGGCTCCTTAGGCGCATTATGGGCACAAGAGAATGATCAAGGGAAAGAAAGAGCACTCTATTACTTAAGTCGAGTTCTGCTGGGGGCAGAAAGCAACTACTCTCCCATTGAAAAACACTGCCTGGCGTTGATCTTCGCGATAACAAAGCTCAGGCACTATGCGTTGGCGCATGAGGTCCGTCTCATTTCGAAGGTGGACCCTCTTAAGTATTTAATGTCAAAGGCCATACTAACGGGATGGCTCGCTAAATGGGCCCTGCTCTTGATAGAGTTCTCGATAACTTATCAACCTCTCAAGACAGTGAAAGGCCAGGCCATCGCCGACTTCCTCGCGGAGCATTCGATACCCGCCGATTCTCCTCTGAGTCTCGATCTACCAGACGAGCATACGTTCGATGCAATCGACGGTGGTGATACCCGATGGGAGCTCTATTTCGATGGAGCATCTTCTATGAAGAAGCGCAAGCAAAGTACGCCAATGATCAAATCGGGGGTGGGCCTCATCTTTGTGACCCCACAAGGAGGAATAATGCGCTTCGCTTTCTCCTTAACAGAGCCGAGGACGAATAACGAAGACGAATATGAAGCCTTGATAGCAGGTCTCGAGATCTCCATCGACATGGGAATTGAAAACCTCCTCATATACGAAGATTCTCAACTGGTCGTTAGTCAAGTAAACGGCGACTACCAAACGTGCAAAACGGAGTTGGTGAAGTACGGTAAAAAGGTGCAACAACTGTTGACCCAAATTCCCTCCTATACTTTGGAAAGTATACCGCGCGTGGAAAACAGCAAAGCAGACGTGTTGGCCAAACTTGCTAAAGAACTGGCTGACGAGAACCTCGATGACGTTAGAATCGTGGTACAAAGCCGTCGGGTGCTTGCCCCAGCAGAAATACCTCCGGAATCATCCGAGGAAAAGGGAGCGAGCGAGCAGACGGCCCTGCAAGTAAAAGATTGGAAAAATGCCGGGGATTGGAGAGAAGTCTTCATAGATTACTTCAAGTCCTACCGAATGCCTGAAGAAGCGTCCGCAAGACATCAGCTCATGAAACGAGCTCTGTCTTTCGCCTTCGTCAACGATACCCTGTACAAGAGGTCGTTTGATTCTCTGTGGCTGAGATGCTTAGGACCTAACGAAACGAAAAGAGTCGTTCAGAAAGTTCATGACGGACTCTGCGGTTCTCACCAAGCAGGCCCAAAGATGAAGTTGAAGATCAAACGGATGGGCTACTACTGGCCCACGATGATTCAGGACTGCCTCGAATATGCGAAGCAATGCCACACATGTCAAATTCATGGGGATTTCATCCATCAGCATCCAAATCCATTACATCAAACGGTGGCTAGATGGCCATTCGAAATGTGGGGGACTGATATAGTCGGCCCCATCAAACCAGCATCGTCTAGAGGACATCGTTTCATCCTAGCAACGACTGACTACTTCTCTAAATGGGCGGAAGCAGTACCACTGAGGGAAGTGAAGACGGAGAATATCCTCCATTTCTTCAAGACGCACGACATATATCGGTTTGGAACGCCAAGACGGATCATCTCCGATAATGGGCCAGCCTACAGAAGCCACAAGATCAGTCGCTTCGCGCAACAGCATAATATAGACTGGAGATATTCCTCAGTTTATAATCCGCAAGCTAACGGTCTAGCTGAGGCCTTCAACAAGACCTTGACGAAGATCATGAAGAAAACGGTGTCCCGAAATAAGAAGGACTGGCACGAAAGACTGCAAGAAGCTCTTTGGGCATATCGAACTACATGCAAGACAGCCACGAACACAACGCCGTACGCGTTGGTATTTGGGACGGAAGCAGTACTTCCCCTCGAGATAGAGTTACCCTCTCTATGAGTGGCAATCCACTACGAACCGACGAACGAAGAAAATATTCACCTTCGGCTTGAGGAGCTCGATGCCCTCGATGAGACCCGGCTCATAGCGCAGCAAAATCTGGAGGCCTACAAAGCAAAGATGACACGCTCATATGAAAGATTGACCCGACCGAGGACATTCCGCCAAGGCGAACTTGTGCTAGTGGTCAAAAGGCCTATGATCCCCAATCGCGCCAAGCGGGGAAAGTTCGAGCCAGATTATGAAGGCTCGTACATCATAGACAAAGTCTACCAGGGTGGAGCCTATCTACTCGTGGACATGCACGGTGAAAGGCCTTTCAGGCCGATAAACGGTCGCTTCCTGAAGAAATACTACGCCTAATGAGTTACGGCCTAGGTCAATGATAGATGAAAACGACTATGTCCGCTCTCTGTCTTCCCAAGCCCAAAACTCTACAAGTAGTAACTGAATGACGGACCGAAATGTCCTTAAACTAATAGGGGACCGAAACGTCCTTAAACTACTACCGCAGCATCCTTAGGCTGACGAGATGAATAAAAAAAATAATAAAATAAAAAAATATATAATAAATAATAACGGTATGTCCATAAGCAAAAAGGGCACGGATGAAAACCCGAAAGGGCTCCGTGAGTAAAAACAGCATAGCTACCGGCGAGTGTTCGTGAAAACCCGAAAGGGCGTGACCTCGTAAAAAAAATATATAAAAATAAAAAGAATAAAAAAAAATGGTATGTCCATAAGCAAAATGGGCCCGGATGAAAACCCGAAAGGGCTCCGTGAGTAAAAACAGCAGGGCTACCGGCGAGTGTTTGTGAAAACCTGAAAGGCGCAACCTCGTCAAAGGACACTTATAGGGTCCTCTCGACCTTGTAAGGAGAAACCACCCGCGTGAGATCCTTACGACTCACAAGGGAGCAACACACTTAGGGATCCCCACAATTCCTAAGGAGAAAATACACTTGCGAGATCCTCACGACTCGTAAGGAGAACTCTCTTATGGGACCCTCACGGCTCATAAGAGTTGAAAGTCTTAAGTTACAGAGACCTAAACCTGTGCTTAAGCAACCCCCACAACTTCCGATATTGCCCTACAAGTGGCTCAATACTGACCCTTGTATACAATCCACGGGCGCGAATAAACATTTCCCTAACCAAGTCTCATCCGTGACTGGGGATATGTTCGCATGGTAAACAACCCTTGTAAATCCTCTCGATTTATGAGGAGAAAACCCTCCTGTAAGATCCTTACGACTTACAGAGGAAACGAACACTTAGGAATCCTCACGATTCCTAAGGAGAAAATACACCTACAAGATCCTCACGACTTGTAGGGAGAAATAACTTCGTGAGACCCTTACGGCTCATGAAGTCAAAAGCCTTAGCCGACAGGACCCTAACCCTGGTCGCTAAGCCACCTTTGTTCGACATCGACAGAGGCAGATGATGATTCGCTCCTGGTAATATCCCGGTTGTAGCGGTGCTGATGCCGAAATCGGTTTACAGCGAAAAGCCAATAGGCCGCACATGCATACGAAATAGCCGAAATGATAGGGCAACTTGCAATAAAAAGCAGTAAGTAAAAATGTATGCATGCAAAATAGCCGAAATGATTGGGCAACTCGCAATAAAAAGCAGCGAGTAAAAATAAAATAAATAACCGAAATGATTGGGCACCGCGAAAAATAGCCGAAATGGTTGGGCAATCGCGACCTTCGCGATATAAAAGCTGAAATGATAGAGCATCGCGGAGATAAAACAAAAAAATGATGATAAAACTTTGGCCCTACAGTTAAGATCACATCAATCCCTGTATACGATCCAAGGGCGTAAACAAAGAGGGAACCATACTTTCCCAACAGGCTCCGCCAGAAGACGAAGCCAAATCTCGACGGTTCAGTCCAACTCCAAAGAAACCAGTGTCTTCAGCAAATACCTCAACTCACGGATACAAACACTCCTTGACGAGAGCCTCCTGATCCGCGTCGACTCGCAGAGCAACCAGTGCCTCCGTGGGAAATTCTCGACTCGTTTCAACCCCAAGGAAACAAATAATCCTTGGCGCTAGGGAAACAAATAATCCCTAGCAAATTCCTCGACTCACGGATACAAACACTCCTTGACGAGAGCCTCCTGATCCGCGTCGACTCGCAGAGCAACCAGTGCCTCCATGGGAAATCTTCGACTCGTTTCAACCCCAAGGAAACAAATAATCCTTGGCGCTAGGGAAACAAATAATCCCTAGCAAATTCCTCGACTCACGGATACAAACACTCTTTGACGAGAGCCTCCTGATCCGTGTCGACTCGCAGAGCAACCAGTGCCTCCGTGGGAAATCCTCGACTCGTTTCAACCCCAAGGAAACAAATAATCCTTGGCGCTAGGGAAACAAATAATCCCTAGAAAATTCCTCGACTCACGGATACAAACACTCCTTGATGAGAGCCTCCTGATTCGCGTCGACTCGCAGAGCAACCAGTGCCTCCGTGGGAAATTCTCGACTCGTTTCAAACCCAAGGAAACAAATAATCCTTGGCGCTAGGGAAACAAATAATCCCTAGCAAATTCCTCGACTCATGGGTACAAACACTCCTTGACGAGAGCCTCCTGATTCGCGTCGGCTCGCAGAGAAACCAGTGTCTCCGCGGGAAAATTCCCGATTCGTCTCAACTTTCAAGATGAAGCCTCAGGCAGCAGGGACTAAAAAACTTACTTCCTGAACAATGGGACCCTGCAAGTCGATCCAAAAAGGTCTCTTGCATACTATTCACGGGTCTCACTCTCCAAAGTCGAATCTCGATAAGGAGGGAAACAACCGCTTACGGGCTCTCTCGACTCGTAAGAGGGAAAAATTCTCTTATAGGATCATTACGACTTATAAGAGAAAACCACACTTAGGAGTCCTCATGATTCCTAAGGAGAAAAACCCACCTACGAGATCCTCTCGATCCATGGGGAGAAAAGTCTCTATGAGACCCTCACGGCTCATAGAGTTGAAAAGTCTTAGGCGGCAGATCTGAACCTGCGGCCTAAGCCATCGCTATCTCTTGGAGAAATTAAGTTATCTGCCAATTAGGTTTATCGAGACATCATGCTGAGAAGGGAGAAAGCAAAGAAATAGTACAAGATATTGCAAAAAGGAATGTGTATCTTTATTCATAAATTCAATCAAATACAAGGCGAATCATCTAAAGAACAAAGAATGTATATATACTATGCAAAAATTACAAGTGTGTAAATGATACAAAATGTTCAGGGAGAAGGAAGCATCTTGAATAGCTCTATCAATTGCTCGCGTACTTCCTTCCACGCCTTCTCTTGATCAGCCGCCACCGCCAGTTCGGCCTCTACTTGAGCCCGCTGCTGCATGAAGGATGCAAGCTGTTCCCCAATGACTTGCTGAGCTGCTTCACGGCCTCGGGCATCACGCTCGGCGGCATCAAGCTTCCGCTTCAGTGCTATCCCATTAGAGATACGCTCCAGGAGGCCTTCAAAGACAGCTTTCACCTCGGCAGCATTCGTCCTAACTTCAGCGCGCAGGCGAGCAGTTGCGCTTGAAGATTCCTGACATTCCTTCAACCGTAAAGCTGCTTCTTGCTCCAAATGGCGGAAATAAGAAGTGCTTCGCTCGAGCCAGACCGTCCGTTGGGTGCTTATGGCCAAAACTTCAGGGGAAGGACGCGTCGACTCTAACTGATGTAGGCAAGCCTCGATCTCCCTGCAGTGGTTAACCCAAGATTCGACGACGCCTTCGTTGTGAAAGTTTACGAGCGCCGCCAACATTGGGTTAACCTCCACAGCGAAATCTGCGGCAGAGGGGAGAGCTTCCGCGTTAAGCTCTTCGATATACCCGCTCAGCATGCCCAAACTCATCAGGGCACCCTTTGAAGATGGATGTTTCAAGAAAGGGCCTGCCGGTGAAAGGACACGAGATTCAAGAGGGACCGGAGCCGGAACGATAGCTGCAAAACAAAACATAGTTAAACGATGGTTCAAGAGATGTTGAAGAGTCATCAAAAAGGAAATTTACTATACCAGCTGCAACGGACGGCAAAGCCGGAAGGGCCGGTGGCGTGGCGGGTCTTGCGTCCCCTCCTTCGATTTGTGGCACTACAATAAGGAAGAGGAAAAGTCAGAAATAATCCCATTGCTAAAAAAAAAAGAAAGAAAGAAAGACATCGAAGTGAAAATATACTCACCGACACCACTAGAGGGAGAAGCGAGCTCAGATGGGAAGGAGAAGTGCGGAAGCAACACCTGATGGATATGATCAAAAAGCACTCCTGAAAAGACACAGTGGTACGACATTAGTACAGAAATCATGCGGCTAAAAGATAAACCAATTAATCGCAGATCCATACCTTCTAACATCTGCGATGGCTTAAGGGAAGGCTGGGAGGTGACCACCGCCAAGGCAGTAGTTGATGGTGCTCCTTCGAGCAATGGAGCATCGGCGCTGGCCGCACCTGCGTTCAAAACAAAGACAAACTTGTTAAGGGAAAATCACAAGACATAATAAAGGGATGACAGTAACTTGAGATTTACCCGATGAGCTCCCGGCTGAAACGGAGGCGACCCCCTCCTCCATTGACATGAGGCCCCCGCCCGTGGCCTCATCCCCCGACTCAATGGGGACCGTCGCCATGCTTGCGCGGCTAGGAGACGGTGGAAGATCGTAGACAGGGAGGGCAATAACCGGAGCATTGCCGGACTCTTGAGAAAGAGCGGCTGACTCTTCCCCAAGAGTCGTGCCCATCTCACCCGCTACTTCGAGCTCGGCGGTCTCCATCGCCTCATTAGCCGTCACCGTGAGATCGCCCGCCTCAAGCGCCTCACCCGCCACTACCTCGGGCTCAGTTATAAGGGCCGTCTCATTTGCCGCTTCCTCAGGCTCGGCATCAACGACTTTCTCTAGCATAGCCCCCTAAGCCCTTGCCTCAGGTTCAACAACCCCGGCGACGCTGCCCACCGTCGGCTCGGGCTCGACCAATGCCTCTTCCTCTGGCCCCTCAGGTTCGATATTCTCCGCCTCCCCTTCGGTTGGACTTGGCCCTGTAGAACAAGATAAATAAGAACCGACAGGTTTACAATTCTTACAGTAAAGTCTTGCAAAATACATTACCAGAGCTAGACTTGTCATTAGCACTCCGAACAGCACGCGCCACCTGTCTGCAGCGGTGGATAGGGCGACGGGAGCCTCTTCTGAGGGAGTATCAGCGCGAGGGATGGTGCTTGGGCCCGCTCCTGTGGCCAAAGCAGCCCTGCGCTCCTTCGCCTCGCGCCTCAGCCGCTTCGTCTCCTCCTGGGCCGATGAGACGGACCTCACCAGAGCCTCTTTCATTGAAGCGTCCTCGTCCGTATACAGGGATGCCTCCAAATTCTTTAAGGCATCCCTCGTCGACTTGTCAAGTCGAGGCTCTTGCGGCAACCCCGACGAGACCGGAATTCTAGTAACAGGTTCGGGGAGGATCTCCTCATCGACTGGTATAACCCCTGCAAAGAAACAAATGAAGAAAGTTTGGTTGACCATCGAAAAAGATAATGAATTTTTTTTAAAAAAAAAAGGGGGGGTGGGACATACCGGCGCCCGCTAGAGCGCGTTTCTCCTCCTCCTCTTGGAAGGTTTTCAAAGAGGCAGCAATAGCTTCTTCGGTAGAAACACCTATTGAAAATAGGGAAAGTATTAGTTAAAAATAATGATAAGAAGTGCAATAAAGTGACGAAGAAAGCGGCTAATGGTTACCTGACTCAGCGAGTTTACTTAACATCGCTTCGAGCCTCGTCGATCGCTCCGAAGCTGCAATGGCGGCCGCCAAATTGGTGTCTGCGGGGTCTACCAAGAAGCCCTTGTTGCTGCCATATTCACTTATTCCTTTGTTGGGAGGAGCCTCAGGCTCTAAGCCGAGGATCGCGTCGAGGGAAAGGATAGACTTCTTCTTCTTTTGCCCGCCAGCTCTAGATGCACCTGGAATTGATTTGCGCTTGGCAGGCACCTTGGGGCGGCGGGTCCCGATATCCGCTCCTGCGCCGGACTCTGGCAATATTACATTAACCGTCTTCGTGGGAGCACGGGGCGCCGGTGGTGCATTCACCATAGCAGGCAGCGGCAAGCCACGCGGGGGGCTCAACACGCGTGGTCGATCGACTCCGGCATCTTTTAGCGGAGGAATGACCGGAATCCTTGGCTTCAAGGGGGCCTTGCGATCACTGCCAGGAGGCGCACCCCTACGGTCAACCAGCATGCGCTTCTCCGTTAAGATAACTGGGCCCATCGCATGCGCATACCAAGCCACGTACGTGTTGAGCATCTTGGGGGCACAGCTGGGTTCGCTGATAAAGAAATAGGAACCCGTGTTAAGCCGTGTGAAATGGTGCATTGCATTCTTTATCCCCTCTCGGCTGACCACGGGCTTTTCCAGGAAGGCTTCCATTGGGATCCCTTGGTTGTAGCTCGATTGCTGAGCAAACCGGTGAGGGTTATACCTCATAAAGAGTGTTGTCTCATTCTGCCTAAACACTAGGTAGCCCGGCCGAATGGAGTAGAGGTGGAGGATTTCCCGAGCCTTCAATATGGAAGCCCCGTCCTTAAAATCATCGCGCAGTGGCACCACTGACTTAGTGGTCTCTGAGCCTATGGTTATGACCTTATCTACAAAGGAAACCTTCGCTCCGACCAGATGTGGACGAAGGAGCAGCCCCCTAGACTCCCGCGGGGATGCAACCACAATTGAAGCACCGACCAACCGCATGACTCTCGGGAGTCTGCATTTCTCAAAGAACGGAGGAATCTTATGGGCACCAAACACCCCTTGCACATGCATCTCCATCTAGGAGGTGAAATAGTGCATCGGGAAGTTAGCAGGCTGTACCCCAGGCTCACTAGCGTCCGCCGCTACGCTAAGTCCATTATAAAGGTAAGCCAGCCCGGTGATTCCTACCGATAACTGCAAACCAGTCACCATCCGATGCACTGGGTAAAAGACGGAGGGCCTCATGTGGCGCGGGTGCATGGGGAGCGCAAAGCTGCATAGCCACAAGCCCAAGAACCCAATAAAAAAGGTCTCCTCATCCATGTCCGGGATGGCGATTTCTGAGAAAGGGACGATGGCAGCGCTGGGGAGATAAAAATCCCTTTGATCATTCTCCGACACGGGTCGGCGGTCCAAGCCGAAACCAAAAGGGTCATCGAGCTGGGCGAACTTCTCACTCCGCTCTGATAGGAACTCCGGGCGAATGAAGCGGGCAATAAAATCTGCGAAACTGACGCCCCCGGTCGCCCGATTCCAGATGGAGTCCTTCATAGATCTCCAACACCTTCACCAAGCCCGGATACTGATGCTGAATGGCGTTCTCCGGAGTCAGGTCAAACACCAACGGCTTGGTGGCAAAGACGTATTCGTCAGGAGGAAGCAGCTCCTCGTAGTGCTCCCCCCTCATTGGTAGACCCGAGACTTCAGCAAACTCCTCCAAGGAGATGGAGACCTCCCTGTCCGTCATTAGGAAGGTGTGGGTGGGGATATTCCATTGTTCAATAAAGGCCTTGATCTACCACGTTGGAGGAGAGGGATACTTGAAAAGCGAGACGTAGATGGCCGAATATAAACCAATCTTCGTTAGATGGGTCCTTTTCGCCGATAAGATGTACCGGGCCCACTGCAAATATCCGGCGGGCGGTCGCGGGATCAGTCCAATATTGTAAGCCTGTCCCCAAGGGCGTGCTTCACCCTGACAGATTTGCCTCCCCAGAATGTCTATTGCCGGCGGCGGCTGCACGGGGATGGCACCGATTGCAGGCTGGAGGAAGTCATCAGAATTCCAATTTTTAACCACCACGGCATACTTCACCGGGGGTTCGTCCGCATAGGGGATCGTAACTATGGGCTCAGACGGCGAGGCGGAACTGAAACTGCGACGACCCTGGATGATTTCGTTGTACCACCTACCCCACAAGTGAAGGTTTTTGTACTTGGGGTCATGATCCTTAATGAGAGCGAACACCACTCGGTCCACCAGTGCCTGGGGAAACCCTCCCTCCGAACGAATAAACGGAAAAGACAAATTACCAGACATGTTTCCTGCGGAGGGACAAAAAATTTTAATTAGCCATCAATGTTGTAATTTTACACTACACTGCAATGCAGTGGGTGGGGGACAAAAGAGGGACCCACAAAATCGGGATGACAGTGCATCATTTAATAAGACAGCCCCATCATTAGATGAGACTGTCAATTAATGAAAAGATCCCCAAAAGAATATCCTCATTGATGGGAAATCCCTAAGGACAAGGAGAAAGTCCCCTCTTTTAGAGCAAAGCTCTGTCAACATAGTGACACTTGTCAAACTCTGGTCTCAAGGGTAACGATTCTTAAAAAGAGCTTAGCTCTATAATAATGATGGAAGAATCCATCAAAAAGAAAACTTTAACTACTAAAAAGTAAAATTTTTAGGATCTTAAAGATCCATGGAAACCTTTAGAAGTTCTCCATGTTCAGATCTAAAAGATCTACATTTGATCTATGAGCAAAGCTCAGTTCATGGGTTAAAACCCATGAACAAGATCTCTATAGATCTGTAGATTTTTGAGAGCAAGGCTCTGTTAATTAAACTTAATTTAATGTAATTTAAAAAAAATTACCTAAGATGGTGCTAGGTTTTGAACTTTGAAAGTTCTTAAAAAGAAACAAGAGCAAAGCTCTAAAAGTTCTTAAGCAAGAGCAAGGCTCTGGGATTCAAGATTCAAGAAAACGGTGAAATTTACCAAGGACCAAGGGTCCTATTTATAGGCGCCTGCGCCTCTTCAACTTACTCCTTTTGATCCAACAGCCAGGATCTTGCCACCACTGCACTCACGTGCGCGCCACGTGAGCGCAACGGTGGGGGGGCATTTGTTTCCCCCAATCAGAGCAAGGCTCTGTTTGAATTTCAAAAATTCAAATTTTGTGAAGCAACGCTTCAAAATCCCGTGCGCTGTGCTCAACGCGCCACGTGTCAGAAGTTGATACGTCAGCACAGCGCCCGAGGCAGTGCGTCCAATCAGAGCAAGGCTCTTTTAAAACAAAAGGTAAAGGAAGCAACGTTTCAGTTGCGCAAACGCTGCGCTGCGTGACACGTGTCTGCGCAGTTGCGCAAACACAGCTGCGCAAGCGCTGCGCTACGTGACACGTGTCTGCGCAGTTGCGCACGCACAGCTGCGCAAGCACAGCTGCGCTGCACGACACGTATCTGCGCAGCTGCGCAAGCACAGCTGCGCAAGCACAGCGCTGCGCGATACGTGTCACGCGCTGGGGCGTTTGCGCAAAACAGAATTGAGATTTTAAAGAAATCTTTTCTGTTCTTGTTAAAACAAGAAGATTTTCTTCTGTAAAACAGAGGCCTTTGGATCAAAGATCCAACGGTAGGGAAAATTTCTCAAATCACTCAGAGAAAGATCTCTTTAACAAATTTAACTAGTTTATGAGCACTATAAAAAGGACCCTGGATCTCAATTCAAAGGCATCAACATTTTGGGAGAAATCAAGAACTTCAAACAGAGAGAACTTTGAAGAATTAGAGAGAATTTCTCAAGAACAAGAGAAAAAGGTAAAAACCTTTAGAAAAAGAGAAAATTCTCTTAAAAACAGATCATTGATCTAAGAACAAGATCAATGATCTTCAAGGAAAAAAGAAAAATAAACAATAACAGTGCCTTGCACTTTTTATGAACCACTGGTTCTTTGAAAATAAGAAAAAAAAACTTGTTTTCTTTGATCTAAAATTGATCCAAAAGAATAAGAACAGTGCCCAGCACTTACCAAAACTGCACTATTGCGCAAGCCGCCAGGAAGCGCCACGTGTCAGCAGTGCAACAGCGCAGCGCACTGACGCAGCGCACTGCGCTGTTGCGCTTGCGCTCATCAGAGCGTGACACGTGTCACTTCCACATGCGCTTGCGCTCTTTAATTTGCGTAAAGCGCCTGACAAGCCATATGGGGGCACTGTCAGAGTATTTAATACTCTGCATTCTTAAGAAAAGGGACAGAGCCCAATTAAAAGGCCTAACAGGACTAATCAAAAAATGCTATGCATTTTAAAAAGGGGCAGAGCCCAACCAAAACAAAGAAAAATAATGCAGTGAGGGGGCAAGGCCCTAGCACAGGTCCAATAGGCCAAAGACAAAAGAATATTGAAACTGGACTTAGCCCAGTCGTGGCCATAAGTCCTCAAATTAAATTGACTGAGCACGGCTGCTCCCTAAATCAATTTACATCCGGTTCGAGGGTACATCTCCGAACTCCTCTGACAATTATCGCTGTAATCCTTCAACGACGTCAGAGAGGTGACGGGTCCCAACGACCACACATGAATATGGACCGTGGGGTCCTTAAACTCGTGGACCGAAACGTCCTTAAACTAATATTGGACCGATACGTCCCTAAACTAATATTGGACCGAAACGTCTCTAAACTGGCAATGGACCGCAATGTCCCTAAACTACCTATGGACCACTACATCCCTAAACTGGAACAATAGAGCCTCCAAACGCTCTTTTGTTGGATCTAAACGATCCCGTTTAAGTTGATCTTAGCCTCAAATATGGCTAACGTATCCTTAAACATTCAAACAGACTTTAATCCCAAATTGGACTATAGATCCCTCAATCAACTTTGGTTCAAGGGTACATCTCTGAACTCCTCTGACATCTGTCGTTGTAATCCTTCAACGTCGTCAGAGAGGTGATGGGTCCCGACGTCCATACATGCAATGGACCACCATGTCCCTAAACTGGAAATGGATCTAGACGATCCCGTTAAGTTGATCTTAGTCTGGAAATTAGACTAACGTATCCTTAACAAACGTTTAAGTTGATCTTAGCCTCAAATATGGCTAACGTATCCTTAAACCAAAAACCCAAAACCCAAATCTAAGAAAGTACGGATTTGGACTAATCCACGTCCTACGGGCGACGAAATAAATAGTCTCCGTATATAATCCACGGGCAATCACAAACAAAACAAACACACACAACACGAAGTGAAATTCTGGAGAAGGAGAAAGTGGCTACCGCGATGCGGTAGCGTAATTAACTGCAGGGGGCTTGCGCCTGCAGGGAAGAGCGTCCCCATAATCAAAAACCCCTCTAGCGAGGGGGAATCTGACGAAATCTGCTGCATCGGCCGCATCCGTCTAAACCTCCGATACACGGTGCCATAAATCAACTTGGCATCTTCGGAGAGGTAGACGGATAAAACCATATAGTATCTGCCCCGAATCTCAGGCAAGACGTCATCACGTCTCGGCCGCCATTCGGAGGGGAACATACATATCTTCACGTATAAATAAATCAAATATCCGTTACAGAAGAAGGCTGGGAAAAAACCGGGCATCCCTGAGACTTGGAATGCATTGCACATGGGAGAGAGCATGCCAGAAGAAAGGATAGATATAATCACTCAATATGTGGTAAACTTGCATTTTTAAATTCTTTTAAGTAAATTAATTACACTTGTTAATTTTGTAAAGAAAATTAATTATTATTTTATTTATCGAAGGAGGATTTCAAGAAAGTGGAAAGGAGCTATCGGAAATCAAATCCCGAATATCCGGCCGACGATCATCTTCCTACGGAGGCCGATGTATCTATTATAGAGCATTTTTTCTCTCGGTCGGAAGGACACAGTCGTATTCCCCTATACGATGGTCATGTTAGTCTTTCGTGATCCGGTTCCAGAAGAACTTCAAGTCCGTCGACCGCTCGCTCCAACCAATAAACGGCTGAGGCACAACAAATCAGCGAGCCAGAGAATCAGCTTAGGAGGAGGGATGAAGCAGATAAGAAGAGAGCGGAAGATGAAGCGGCTTGGAGATCTCAAATGGAAGCGCGGATGGAACGATTCTCGCAACAATACGTTCCTCATTCGCAACCGTGGTCAGTACAGGGTCCATAGTCGTCGCAGCCAGCATATTACCCTCCTTCAACGCAGCAACCGTACTACCCCCTATCACATGCAACGTCGTACTATCCTTATCCTCCTCCTCCGCAATCATAAGAAGGGTACTACACTCGATCTCGGCCTTCGCCACAAGATCCTTATTATTCTCACCCTCCGCCACAGGAACCGTATAACCCTGATCAGCGGACACCACAGGGAGGGTTATTAGGTACTTTTTTTCGCAGGAGGATTTCGACGATGTGAATCGATACTATTCAAGACGAGGTTCTGGTGGCGATGGCAGCGGTGAGAGTTAGTGAGCTACGTATAATTATTATTTACAGAAATTTGAGTATATAACTAAACTGTGTTGGGTTTTGATGTTTAAAATTCATATTGTATATTCGTAGGATTCTTATAAGTTAATGGCAAAATGATTATGTTTTGGCGATGGAAGTGGTGGGAGTTAGTGAGGTACGCATATATATATGTTAGATGGCTAACATTGTTTCGAAAATTATGATTTGAGTTCACGTAATTATTTATATTTTTGGATTCACAGAGTTGAGTGAGTTGGGATTGCGCATGATTTGGAGATTTTTTTCGTATTGTTGGACATATATACAGTGTATGTATTGTATTGTTTGTATTCAAAACAATTTAGTTCATGTATGCTTATTTATTAAGATTTTAGTTCATATGTGTTCGATTGAGTTGTTGATATTGATGGATATATCGTGGATAGTGTTTATATGTTGGTTTGTATGCGTATGTGTTTGTTTGAGTTATCGATGTTGTTGGATATATTGTGGATTGTGCATATATGTTGATTTGTATGCAAAACGCTATTATGGCGTAATATGTTGTGATTTTGTGTATTATTGTATGAAATATATCATTTTTCTATAATTTTTTATAAAAAAATAGGTATTAGCGACCATTCTAGCTACAGGAACGGTCGCTAATACCATTATCAGCGACCGTTCGCTGATATGAGGAAACCGTTGTTGCGCCACGGCAGCGCCCCGGCCGTCTTACCGAGGCCAAAATGCGGAATCAAAATTTTTCCTTACTCGGAAACCGGCGCTACCGCGGACAATGAAAACCCGGATCGTAAACCATTAACCTATACTAGCTAACTAGAGATGGGGTGAGAGATATACCAAGCGATCCGTGTCCTTCGGTCTTTGTCTCCACTCCGATCTCCCGCGGAATCTCCGTCACCTCCTCGCTCGTCGGAAAGGGCACCACGTAGCCGGAATCTTTTACGGGCTCCCGCCTCTTGACCGAGGCAACTCGGGCGCGAAGTTGGCCAGCCGACGCGTCCAAGGCTTGCTATAGAAATAGTGTAGAAGATTATCTCTTTGGGGTTTCTTGAAGTTGCCATGATGTTTGGAGGAAAGGAATAAAAAGCTATGGAGGGATTTGTGTGATTTTTGCAAGCAAGCATAAGAATGAGATGATATATTTCCACCACTAGAAAAAAATGATCCTCTCATTTTCCTCCCTCAAGAATGGCCGGCCCCTCTCAAGCAAGAATTAGATTGGAGAGAGAAAAAGAAAACCTCTCCAAATATATCTCAAAAGAAAAGAATAATAATGATTAAAGTCACACATCTCTCTCATCACAAATCCACTCATAAGATAAGCAATGGAAATGACCAAAATAGAATATCATCATGAGGCTAGTCTCATCATAAAGCCACATATGCAAGAAAGCCCTCCACTTAATGTTAATTGCAAACTTGCAATTAACACCCTCCATCAAGAAAGTCCGACCGAGAAGGAATGAAGGAAAACCGGCCGGAACGGAATGCAAACTGGCAACTTCAGAAAACTGATCCTGTAATAAAATACGGGAAAACCCCACTACTGCAAATACATGCCCGCATTTGTATTCCCACTGAACACAAATGTAAAGAGACAAAACTACACTATCAAATACTAGAATCCGGCTTAAGCCAAAGCCGGCTAGCAAAATCTGTCCGATCACGATCCGTGCAATACCGCACGTATCTGATCGAACCCTGCCGTATCTCCATACGGCCTCTACAGCGTTTCGCCCGAAAGCTTGAGTAACTGAAAGTGTGGTGGACTCTAAAGACTCGTCAATACTATGGCTGTGGATTTAACCACTACCACGTCAGAGGTATAAGCCAATACGTGACGGGCCACCAGCTATTGACCAAAAGGAACGTCGATGAGGAAGCTCACCCCGACACCCAACTGAGCCTGTCAGTGACAATATCCGTACAGTCCGGTCCGTTCGTCTATGAGTATCGCATGGCGGGCCTAGGGGGTTGGTAAAAGTCAGACCCCCAAAAGCGGTACAAGTCGTGTCGGAGCGTAGCCCAGAACACCCTGAGATACTACTGGAATACCTACCAGTAAATCTCCTGCCTCGGCCGAGGGCTTTGTGTAATGGCTCTCCTAGACACAGCGCGACCTCACCCCCAATACCGGGAGAGACGAACCCCTGCAGATCCGCTCACTGCCTCCATGTGGCTCGGGACTGTACCCAACTAAAACCTGTTTGCACGACTCCTTTGAGCCGTGGTAGGGTAGTAATCAAAGCACAGTGGGAACGCACACGAGATAAATGACGATCTCAGGTCGATGAACTAACATGTACACATGTCACCAGGGAACTGCTATCTGACATCTGGTATAAGACCAACTAGCAGGTTCCCGGCGAGTCCTGTCCGGTGTACTCATAACCCAATGAGCACCTGTATACATCTTAGGTGAACCAACTGACACCAGTGGCTTGTGAGACCGGCCACCGTCCCTCGTCGGGGTCTCGATTGTATACACTAGTCTACTAATGGAGTATCGATGCCCTGTCTCGAAACTCCTACGACTAGGGACCTTTTAAGGATGTGCTTATAGACTACCAGCTCTCACGTATATGATCGCCATCACACTGCCGGCAGTCAAGCAAGAATCCTAGGGGCTCTATCAACGTGTAATAGCGACATGCCAGGTCACCTAAAGCAGTACACGATGATAAAGATAAACCAGATAGCATACTATCATCTCGAGTAAGACTGTCCTACTGGGATAGGTCCTCCCTCAATCATTGCAATCACGTGCCTGTGATCCAATAATTGACTCTGAGGGCACTATCTCCAACAACCGTTAATATCGTTGGGAAGTCCACGTGTCGCCTTATTGGCAACCGGCATGAATGGTCGCTGACACGTATATTAGCGACCGTTTATATTAGCAACTGTTTATGAACGATCGCTCATATATGTATCAGCGACCACCAAATCAGCGACCATGTATTAGCGACCGTTCACAGTATGAACGGTCGCTAATACACATTAGCGGCCGTTTATTAATTTTTAGAGACCGTTTCATACGGTCTTTAATATTAACTGTATGTAGTAATGAAAAATTAACACCGTTGGGGTTTTAGGGTAAAGTGCATGTTTTTCAAGTTTATGGGGGTTTTCTGCTTTTCGGGCAAAAGTGACGGGTGTTTCCCGCATTTTAGCTAAAATAGTATATAATGATAACATATTTAATTAATGGGTTTTCTGAGATACCATCCCAAAAAATATGTTGTTTCCAAAAGTCACCACAAAAAACTATATATTCTAAAAATCGCCCTCAAAAGTTCTCCGTTACTCAAAAACCCTTCGTTGGCATTTTCCATCCAAATTTTAATCCGGATTAGTTGGCCATACTCAACCTCAAAGAAGAAAAAAACCATCCCCTTCTTTTCTCAAGTCTTTGTACATATTTCTCATCTCTCAATTTTACTAACCCTTTGTCTAATTCTTGACATTCTTCATAAATTTTCTTCAAATATCCAATTTCATCATTCTCGTTGTTGTTTTGGCCTATTGAAAGTATATAAAAAAATGATGGGATTTTAAAAATAGTCTCACATTGAAAACAACAAAAGAAACACATAAGTATAAAATATAAAATGAGGCACGTCTTAACAAGACTTGAGTCTTATTATTGGATCCCACTTATCATTAAAATGCCATCACTCCTCCAACTCTTCTTTAATTTTAACCTCTGCTCTGTTCTACTTTAAAAATAAATTTAATATGGTATCAGAAACAATGACTCGATCCAAACTCGAATCGACAATACTGCCAAGTGTTGTACTTTCTACGTGACAATCACACCAAAGAAAAATAGTGATGGTTACACGTGAGAGGAAGTATTGAAACTAAAAAAAACCAATTGATGGGACTTTAAAGACAGTCCCACATTGAAAACAACAAAAGAAACACATAGATATAAAATATAAAATGGGTCATATCTCGACAAGGCTTGAGACTTATTGTTGAAACCCACTTATCATTAAAAACCCATGTGTAAAAGTCTATCACTCCTCTGACTCTTCTTTAACTTTAAGCTATACTCAACTCTATTTTAAAAATAACTTTAACAGCAGCTAGTCTTGTTCCAATTTGAATTTCTCATTCAAAATCATAAGTAGAATCAAGTGGCTTTGTATTTGTGGCAACAACAAAACTTCTTCTTTTATTTTTATTTTCCTTTATTTAGTACGGAATTTCACTTGAAACCCACATTTGTATGAAACTTCCAAAATAGGCAAGTATATAAATGAATAATTGAAGTTCATTTTATTGCTTGAGAGTTGTTGTAATTGCTTCAATAAGTGGCTCAATCTAACCGGCATCAAAATATAAGAATTGGGCAAAGAGGAAAAGATGTAATTTTTATTGTTAAAAAACTCTTATTTTTCAATTTGGGATAAAAACCTTGACCTTAGACCCTCTACATCAATGAAATGAGTAGATAACTGGTTTGGAGGCATTTTCGTCTCTTTATCACCTTCCAAACGGTTCTTGACTTGACTAAAAGGAATATTCTCGACAGAAGCTGGGTAAAACCAACCACGGAGTGTTTTTTGACTAACCTATAGTCTTATGTGGTGCGTTTTAGAATATCGAATATTTTGAGACGGTTTTTGGAAATAGCATATTTTTTGGGATGGCATGTCAAAAAAAACTCTTAATTGATTCACGAAGAATTCATGTCTGATATTATAAAATTGATAATTCTGAATTACTTGATATTTGGGATACTATGCTCCAGAAAAGTTTTCCGGACTTTTCCTCAACACTGGAAAGGCGAAATGGGTGGCCTGGTAAGACATTTTGGGCTCTGCCAACAATTGCGTCTCCCTAACTTTTTATTTCTTTATTTGTTTCCTTCCTTTCCCTTTTTTTATTTATGTTTTCCCCCACAAAAAAAGGTTTTGCTACCCAAGCAAACAAAACCTAGTTTAGAGGGCTGGGCCTCCATACGTGCATCTCATATTCCTGTAAATTAAGCGCATCCATCGGGTTTTAGTATCCTCCTTATAATATTTAGGCCCCAGCACTATAACGACAAACTTTCATCACAAACTTGTTGAGTTAGCAGTATTAGCACTTCTCTTCCATTATGCTCGTGGTCTTTTTGATTAAATTAACAATTTTATTTTCCGGACATCCGACTATACTTTACGTTGGTTGTCAACTACCTAACACAACCATCCTTTTCTCTTCTTGCTTGTGACAGACAGTGGCGGAGCCAGGATATCAAGTCAGCTGTGGCGAAAATTTAAAAGGCACAAAATGTTGTGAAGGAGCAATAGAATTTTCAACTTAAAAAATTGATTAAATTCGTTTTTTTTAAGTTTAGGCTTAAATCCACAAAACTGCCGGATAGTTGCACCGTTTGGCAATTAACTACCAAATATTTTCAAAACTACGAATAACCACCATGACTAACGGTGTCATATCAGCATCGTTAGCACCATGTCACTGCCATACCACCAAAATCGCCACTTTATCATGAAACATCAAAAAAACCCTAAACAGTCCCTTCTTCTTCTTCTATAATCACGTAACCCATCATCTTAACATTAATCTAACCTCCACCGTCAGCACCGTAAAAATTGTCGTCGCCCACATCTCCTCTCCGTCGTCGTTGTCATCGCCATCGTCGCGCCCTTCATTTCCTTCATTCTTCTCCCTCACGGTCGCCACCTTCTCTTCCTCCGCTTACTCCTCCTTCCCTCACGTCCACCTGATCCTCACGACCTCCTCCTTCCCTCATGTCCATCTAATCCTCACGGCCTCCTTTTCCCTCTCTTCCACTCGCTGCTTCTCCAGCCACTCATTACATCATCACTGCTTTACTCGCATCCACCTTCTCCCCCTATTTGCTTCTCCAGCCGTCGACCGACACTGACCGTTGGATATGGCAGTTATTCATAGTTTTAAAAGTATTCAGTAGTTAGTTTCCAAACAGTGAAACTATTCGGTAGTTTTGTGGATTTAAGCCTTTAGTTTTTTCACGCAGGAATAGCTATTATGTAAATTTTGACAAATATTTCCAAAGATAAAAATGGCGCCCAAATGCTCGAAACGTTACTAAACTTGCTATTTATTTAAACTTAGCTAATTAAACTTTGCTAAATCAAATTACATTGCTCGGAGCCCATCCTTCCAGGAGATGCTATTAAAAAAATATTTTCAACAAAAACAGTGCCTGAATATCCTCTAACATGCACCTCAATTTTAAGGGCTTTATGCACTAGTTAACCACTGGTTCTTTATACAGGAAGCCAAAGCATATATTATATGAGAATAACGGAGGAAAGAGGTCCTAGAAGGATTTTTGCGTTAGATGACGGCAAAAGGTACGCCCTCCATCATTTTATTCGACGATTGGTATCTTATATCTATCCTTTAATTTACCGATACATCAAATTTCATATGATTACAACACCATTTCACTGTTGATTTAGAAATGTAAAAAGTCCTATTATCGGTAAACCGTTAATTTTGCACCCACTAAATCAACGGTGAAATGGTGTTGTAATCATATGAAATTTGGTGTATCGACAAATTAAAAAATGAATATCAAGTTGGAAGGTGCCGATTATCGAATAAAATGGTGGAGGACGTACTTTTTGCCACCTAATGCAAAAAGTCTTTCAGGACCTCTTTCATCCATTATTCTCATATTATATATTCATGTAGATAACTTATTGATTGTGCATATGTATGATGATACCGGATCCAGATAGGACGTTCGTCTAATCTCGGCACTATGTAGATCCGACCCTGGTGACAGATGGTGAAACAATGGCACATTAAACACAACGTTGGCTGAGTTACTTCGGCCCTAGTATAGGGTTAAATAACCAATGAAGTTTCTTTGATCCGGAGGCAGGGGTGCTTTTCGATTTCAGTATTTGGTTTTTGGAACCCGACCCATATGATACACGACCCGAACCCACTAAATAGCTCTAATCCCATTTCCCACAAAACCCTAGCGCGCGCTTTCTGTCTCTCACAGCTCTTTTCATTTTCTGGCGTCGATTTTGCAGGTAAGCAATTTGTTTTTAAAATTCTAGATTCTGAGTATATATTTTTAATATTTATTTTTTTGCCTAATCCAAAGAGAAAGAGAGAGCTTTTTAAATTTTTTGAAGTTCTTTAATCGCGTTGATTGTTGAGTTGTTCACTGAAAAACCTAATACATTGAAAATAGGAATCTGAGAAAATTGTTCATTAGTTCAATTGGTTGTTGCCTATCATAATCAACTGGATTCTATTATTTTTTTAAAAGAGCCATTAGATAAATGTTAATCATTAGGATTCATATATTCATTGCGATTTTTTTGAACCATTGAAATTGGCAACGGTGACGGTCATCATGATCAAGACCCAGATTGATCACAAAGAAAACATTGTCAGAGAGTTTGTATTTTAAGTTGTATAAAGGGCTAACCAAATGACATGAAAGGCAATTTTACGGAATTTTGACATATAAACGGGCTCCAGTTCTGCGAATGTTTGTTCCTGTCCGTGTTTTTTCATCTACAGCACTTTTAGTGTTGGAGGTAGTCCTCTATGAGTCTTTGTAGCTACATTAAATATCTTAATGTGAATTTCAATATAATTATCTATTAATCCCTTCCCCTCGCAATGGGCCGTCTATGAAGTTCCAGTCCATGATAAGTAGGCTCCATAGGAGACATCACATATTTTCTCCTAAAAACGATAAACAATTAATTATCGGCTTATGCAGTTGAAGCCAACACTGAAGTTCTCGAGGAGGTGTTTTGCTGTTTCGTCATGTGGTAGCAGGTTAATTTATTTTAAATTTTTTGATCAAATTCTTCCTTAACCTTGTGACCCGGGCTCAGTTTTAAGATACCACAATAATCATAAGGTGTCATTGTAGGCGGGTAAAATAAAAATCGAACCCGTAAAAACTCCGGAAGAGAAGTGTGGGCTCCACATTAAGAAAACTAAGTCAAGAACGCGCCCGTGTTCGTGCCCCGGACCCTGCACCCGTGCCTAGACCGCGGCCTGGCATTCCACGGCCTGCAGGCACCATCGTCCGCGGCCCGCAGGCCCCGTCATCCGGGGTTCGTCGTCGCCGGCCTCGTCGTCAGTCATCTGGTATGCCTGTTGTCCACGGCCCGTCGTACATCGTCCGGCATGTCCATCGTCCGTGGCCCCCGTCGTCCGTCGTTCTACATGTCCGTCGTCCATGGCCCCGTCATCTGCGGTGTCGCCGTCCATGGGCTATCCACCGTCTAGTCCAATTTCCCTATAAATAGAGTTCCATTGGCTCATTTTCAGAAAGGGTGGGAATTTTTGCATGGAAGCTCCGTCTCTGCCATCTTTCTCTCTCTTTCAGCCATTGTATCTTTTTTGAGTTTTGAGATTTCGCGAAGGTGGAAACCATTGCTCTCTCGCTTAGACTCCTCCATTAGAAACTCTTCTCAAAACTCTTCAAGATCAAGACTTTAAAATCCAAGACTTCAAATTTCGAAGGTTCAAGATATCGAAGATTTGAAGCCAAGATCCGGTCGATAAGCCGAAACCTTGTAGCGCATTTCGCTGAGGTTCTGTCCGACGTTTCTTTCGTGACATACGGTTAAAGAGAACATTGTGTTTACGAAGTATCCTACCGCTACATCGAATTCTCAAATCTCTATATTTTTTATTCTTTTTATTTTTTTTGCATACATTTACATATTTGTAAAAAAAGAGAATTGCTTGTAACCGTTTAATGGAAATGAACGCGAAATCCCCGATTTCCACCGGAAACAAGATGGCGACTCCGCCGGGTAGAAGCTTTTCCGAGGAGCTAGTGTCGCGGTACGTCACCCATCAAGAAGGTGATGTCGTTATGATGTACGTGATGAAAATCGACCGAAAAACCTTCGAGCATAACTTGAGGAAAAGGGGATCGGCGAGTAGCCCCAGGCGCTCGTCTAAGACTGACCTCCGTGTTGCCTCGGTCGCTCCCTCCATAGATGACGCAACGACCTTCCTGTCAAAGGCCCGCTGCCTTTCCTTTGATGAGGAGATAAAAGATCCACACCTTCACCGAAGTCAAAAGGCGAAGAGAAAAATCCGGCGTCCCGCGCCAAGTCTGGATATCCATCGGCTCGAAAGTCGATGGAATTGGAGTTGAACCAACTGTAGACCGTTCCTTGACCGAGCGTGTCGCCGTTACCATGGCTGATGGTACGGCTGACACCGCTTCTGTGCGAAGTCCCGTGCCGTGCTCGCCGTCTGGCAGCTGCCGCCGGCCCCGACCATGTCTCACTTGTTGAGAAGACCTCTGTGAAGGAGGAATGGACTCATGTTGTCTCTCGCCGCACGATAAAGAGGAAGAGATGTGAAGCTGAACTTGTGCTCGTCAAGCCGAAATGCTGTCCCGCCTAAGGCTGAGATCTAAAATCGTGACGCCTGTCACTACGGCTAATGAAGGAAACTCATGCCTAACAAAAGGCGTTCGACGCAAATAGGAATTCTCCTTCCAGCTCAAAGAGAAAGTGTTCCTCTCGTTGCTGCCTGTCGCATCAGGAATGAAGAAAAAAGTTGATACGAAACTAACGCCGTCTCCAACCATCAAGCGCGGAAGTACGTGCAAGAGCTATCGTTAATGACCGGGCCACCTCTGTCCAGCGTCTAATCCCTTCGCCGGCAATGCATACTGCCATGGCCCAATTATAACTGTGGGCTACATGCAGTGTTGTCCCTATTGCCCCTTGTTTGTTCCCTCGTGCTGTGTTCTGATGGACGAGCCAGTGCAATTAGGCCGAATCTTCGTTTTGACCGATTGTCCGTAGGCTCGGCCTTGTCCCAGGCCAACAGAGAACGAAAAAGAAGAACAAAGAGGTCCGACGAGTTGACCTGCGCATACGTGCACATGGTTGACCGCCAAGAATCTTCCCGTAAGTTGAGGCTGGGCGGAATTTCTCCTATGGAATTTTCCACCTTCTATGGGTCCGGGCCTCCTGCCATGAGAACCCGAGACCAGTTGGCTCAAAGGGCCAAAGATTTCATGTTCCGTCGACAACTCGACTATGAACTGTCCGCGTACGCTATAGACAGTATAATGAGCTTCCACCAGCCCCGGGAAGTGGAAGTTAAGATGGTGGGGACAGACCCCGATGATCAAAGGGAAGATGATGTCGGAAATAGCAATCAAGCCACTCCTGATGCTGTAAATTTGTTACTGCAAGTTCAGAGATCCCGACAAGAGGTTCGAGAACAGAATGCCTCCATCGAGGCCATCAAAGCGATGATGCAGATGATGCAATCTCATCAGCAGAAGCAACTCACTATGCAGCAGCTGGGGTGCCAGCGGTTCCTCTGTCCGGAGTCCCTCCACCACCACTAATCGCGGCCGGTCTACAGATGCCGGCAGGATCAAATGCAAGGGGTAGTGTCCTAATTCACTCAGTGCCATTCTCGAGCGCTGTCATTCCACCTCCGGTACGAGTTGTCAAGATGGGGAACCAGCAATCGCAGAGACAGCCTACCCCTGTCTAGAGTGAAATCAACCGTGGAGCCGGTCCCGCAACTGTTCCACCATTAAACGATCCACATGTGGCGCCTAGCGTCGGCCACGTCCAGCCAGGTCCAGTTCACGCTGAGGAAGGTCCGATTGGGACCCCATGAGAATCTAACCCTGAGTATGTAGGCGAGCAAATACGCCACGACTTAGGAAATCCGTCTGAATATGATGAGTGCTCCGTCAAAGCCGAGCTCGCCGAAATGCGGGCGATGATGGCAGCGATTCGGATAGGGAAGAAGGTGATGACCGGTGGGTTTGCCAAATTGTACTCGGCAGAATGGGATGATATTTCCTATCCGTCGAAATACAAACCGACCAGCTTTCAATCCTATAAAGGAACCGGCTCGGCTTGGAAACATGTCTACCAGTTTGAGGCACAGGCCGGACACTGGATGGGAAATGACCCGCTGCTAGTCAAATTGTTCGTCGGGCCCCTCAAAGACGCAGCTTTCGATTGGGTGAATGTTGTCACCTCAGGGACACTGTCTTCGTGGATTACATCACGACAGCTGTTCCCAGAGAGGTTCTACGAGATCGAGGCCCGTAAAATCTATTCGAGTTTGAAGGGAGAAACTTATCGCTCCGGCGAGAAGATTTGAACTTTTATAGATAGGTTTCACGGTGTCGCCCAAGAGTTCAAGAGTGAGATCTCGTTCAATGTCTCCATGGATATGCGTCGGGACAACTTCCCGAACCACATCCGGAGATACTTGGACGCAAACAGGACGAGTTCATGGGCTGAGCTCATTCAGATGGCTGAAGCTGTGGAGCACACGACCACCCAATTGGGAGACCTTCCAAACTCCAAGACGTGCACCGGCAGTAAGCCAGGTGACACCATAAGCAAATGTACAAAGGGAAAGACCCAAGAAGCAATGGCGATTAATGTCCCTTCCCAAGATCCGAACAAAAAATGGCAAGCCCCTTAAAAAGGACGGTAAGCCGGTTTACAACCATGTGTCTCCTCCACCTGGACAAGGACAAGCGGCTCCGCGCACAAAGCAGCGAAGGGACATTCCACCGCCTTTCAAGGTTGAAGTTCCAGCCCTGGCAGACGCACTGATCAAAAGAAGGTTCATTCAGCTACCCATGCGCTGCGTCCTCAGGAAGTTGACTGCAAGGGTGATCCCAACTATCGCATTTTCCACAGGTACGTGCAGCATCCCACACGGGTTCGCTACGTTCTCCACAACAAAATCCCGACACTAGTAGATGCCGAGATGGTACAATTGGATTAGCAGCAGCGACAAGTCTCGGTGAACTTTACGTCAGCCCAATTCTGTGACTTCCCTAGAGGCCGTCAAAGACGAAGTAGTCCCGATCCCAATGGTTGAGTGGGAAATGGTCAGTTGTGACCCCCACGATCGGCAAAGCAAAGGATTGGTCCCCATGGTGTTGCCAACGGAAGAGCACATGTGGGTCCACCTTGATTCAGTGGACGACAAGCAGTGGACGTCTGCATCAAAGAAGGAAAAGTCAAAAACTTGCCATGTGGTGTCTGTCGTCCAAGGTGAGAACGAAGATATTCCTCACACCCTCTCCGATTCGGAGAACGTAGAGGTATATGCCGCTGCCACAGTGCAACTGTCGCAAAGCGCTTCGCGCTTCAGAAAGTCTTGCTTCCGCCGGGACGTTTAGGTTGAAACTCAGCCCTAGTCGTGCCAATAGAGAAAGGTCAGAATAATGGCACGGCCCCTGTTTGACCGTGTCCGTTTGACATCATGAGTCAGCTCGCTAGTATGCCGGCTAGAGTTACTATACTTGGGTTGCTCAAGTTATCTCCTGAGACCCGAGCAGCTCTTTAGGAGGCGCTACAGGATTCAAAGGCATTTGTTGTGGACTTCCAAAAACTCCACGCTGAAAAGGATGTCAACCAGATTACACGGAAAGATCGGGTCATCACCTTCTCTCAGCAGGACAAGAAGATCCCGTCAATCAATCCCATGAGGCCGCTATACTTCACAGCGTATATCGGCAACCAAAAGTTATCACGTGTTTTGGTGGATCCCGGCGCAGCGGTGAGTATCATGACCCGAAGAATATTGCACTTCCTCAGCATACCGGAGTGGAAGCTAGTGCACACCAACACGAGGATCTCCGGCGTTGATGCCCAAAGTAGCTTAGCTCCGGGGAAATAAGATTGAAACTGCGCGTCAGGGATTTGAGGCCGGACATCACGGTTTTCGTGATTGATGCTGACCCGTCCTACAACATGCTACTCGGATAGCCTTGGATCCATGAAAATGAGATCGTGCCTCCACCAGATAATGAAATACATCGATGCGGAAGGAGTCCAACATTAAATGACGATGGATCTGCCCCGTTTAAAGGACTCAAGACCTACTTCATGGATGCTCAGTTCTATCAAAGTGTAACCCCAGATGAGTCCCATCTGGAGGCGTATCCTTTGGAGAACCGTGAGGATGGAAATGAGGCAGACACCGAGTCTGAGAACATTCCTCAATGTGTTATAAAACCCTTTGTAATAGATCTAGGAAATGTTTGTAAGGCCGGTGCGTTCGAACTCAAGTTCATCATTAATAAAGTGAAGTTTAATTATGAGTTGTGTGCAAAGACCTCACCTAGACTTGGAGATAATGTCCCGCAGCAGGTGTTGTGTCTGAATTTTGATCCTACACTAAATATGCCCATAATTAGGATATCATATGAACTCGGAGAGTCCCAGCGTCCGAATAGGACCTACTTCGTTGTCCCGGCTAAGTTCAAGAACGAAATATCAATACACTTTGATCGTTTCGAATCGGACAATGATTGGACCTCGAAAGAATCAGAAGATGAAGTGCCAGAGATCCACCACTATAGTGAAGATGCGCGTCAGATGATGGAGAATCATGGATATGACTTAGAAGCTCGCCTCGGTCTTAACCATGATCAAAGGCGAGCCGGAAGGCTCAAACCCTTCGTGCCTAAAAGACGTGATGCAAATTATTACGACCAAACATGCCGGGGGTTGGGTTATATCACCCCTCCTGAAGCATCTGAGCGGGAAGATGGTTTTGATGGATCCTTTACACTCTTCGGACACTTTAGAATGAGATTCTGAATTTGATGTAGAGATCAATGGTATTTTTCAAGAATTCTCAATTAACATGGCCTCCGTGACTTACGACGAAGAAGAGTCTGCGTTATCGGAAGAACCTGAAGACGACTCATGGGCACAACTTCAAGACGAACTTTGAGAGGCCCGCTTTGAATTACGTGAAACACCCACAGATGATAAAGTGGAACAGGTAAATCTTGGAAATGACAGCACTCCGAGACCCATTTCCATTAGTGAGGGTCTTCCTCCTAAGGAGCGACAAGAGCTCATTGCACTGCTTTGCGAATACACTGACATATTCGTGTGGACCTACAAAGATATGTTGGGATTGAAAGAAGATGTAACATCGCTTAAGAATCCGATCCGAAGTCAAACTTGTGATTCAGACACAACGATGGTTCAAGCCGGAGTTAATGGATGCCATCGATAAAGAGGTGGAGATGCTCATAACGTCTGGCTTCGTCAAAGAGGTCCAACACCCACTCTGGGTATCAACATTGTTCCGGTGCCAAAGAAAAATGGAACAGTGCGAATATGCATCGACTTCCGTGATCTGAACAAGGCTTGTCCGAAAGAAGAGTTCCCGTTACCGATCATCGATATCATGATCGACAACACTTGTGGCTTCGATCGGATGTCCTTCATGGATGGCTACTTGGGTTACAATTTGATCAAGATGCATAAAAACGACGGGCAACACATTGCGTTCAGAACCCAACACGGGGAGTCTACGCGTATACTGTGATGTCTTTCGGATTGAAGAATGCTGGAGCTACCTATCAGAGGGCTATGAATCGAATTTTCTCTAAACATCTTGGCAAGACGATCAATTGTTACATCGATGACATTGCCGTCAAGAGCAAGCAAAAGGAGACTCATCTCCAGGACCTGAAGACCGCTTTCGATATCATGCGAGAGCGCGATCCGAAGATGAATCCTGCTAAGTTCTTTTTCAGAGTGTCGAGTGGGAAGTTCTTTGGGTTTGTAGTAATAACTACCGGAATCTGCGTCGACCCCGACAAAGTCAGGTCCATCATAGAGATGCTGTCCCCGAGAATTTTAAAAGCGCTTCAGGGCTTCCAAGGACGTTTGGCATACATCCGAAGATTCATCAATAATCCGTTGAGCAAATGCCAGCCATTCTCCAGATTGATGCGTAAAAATGTTTCCATTGTCTGGAATGAAGCGTGTCAGAAGGCGTACGAAGATATTAAGACCTATCTTACGAAGCCGCCGCTCTTGGTGCCACCAACTTCCGGGAAACCCTTCCTGCTCTATGTGCACGCGGCAAGTCACTCTTTAGGCGTGATGCTGACACAACACAACGAACAAGGACACGAGCAAGCCGTCTGCTTCCTCAGCTGCACAATGGTCGGAGCAGAGTCCCGATACACTCCAGCAGAGAAAGAATGCCTGACACTAGTATTCACGGTCCAAAAGATGCGACATTACCTAGTGGGTCAAACAATTAACGTGATTTCCAATGTTAACCCATTGAGAATCCTTATGACCAAGTCAGGCATTTTGAACTCGAGATTAGCAAAGTGGGCTATCTCGTTGTCGCAGTACGCCATGGAGTTCGTCCCCCGAAAGGCTATTAAAGGTCACGCCATCGCTGAGTTCCTAGCTGACCTTCCAGTTCCAGGGTACTCAAAGCTACACGACGAGATACCCGATAAAGTTTATGAGGCCAATCTCACCACGGAGCCAAAGCCGTGGAAGCTATGGTTCGATGGCGCATCTAGAGTTGGCCCAGAGAACACAATGATAGCTGGCGTGGGTATAGTCTTCCTTACGCCCGAAAATGAGGTCATACTCCGATCGTTTTCCTTGACCGAATCTTGCTCTAATAATGTGGTCGAGGATAATGCCTTACTCATAGCTAAAGAGCTGTGGGTGGAAAGCTTGGAGGCAAAAGGCGACTTCAGTTGATTGTGAAGCAAATTAACGAAGAGTGCGAGGTCCGTCACAAAGGACTTCTACCATACTACCAAGTTGCGAAAGAAATTATCGATGGATTTAAGACCTTCAGCCTCGAACATATTATGCGGAATGAAAACCCACGGTTAGATGCGTTGGTATGCCTTGCAGCTATCCTTTCCCTACACTGTGGAAAGAGGTAAGTCGTACATGTCGCTAGCCATCATCTGTACTGCCCAAAACTCGAGCCCCGAGAATTGAAGGTAGCAGCAGCCCTCTCTACGTCACCTTCCGTAGGGAAAGATTTGCGCTTTGCCATCATAGACTTCGTCCTCCATGGCATCGTCCCTGAGGATCCAAAGGAGGCTGCGTCGATAAAACTGAGATCGACGCGTTTCTATTACGATCCGACAACGAAGAATCTATACCATCGCTCTTTCGACGGTATATTACTTCGATGTCTGGTCGGATCCGAAGCCAAAACCGCCCTGAAAGAAGCCCACGATGGAACTTGTGGAGCCCATCAGCCTGGCCCTAAGTTGCAAGGTCGGTTGAGACGTCTCGGCTACTATTGGCCAACCATGGTAGCCAATGCAATAGAATATGCCAAAATGTGTTCGGTGTGTCATTACCATACCGATTTCATTCACCAAGCCCCAGAGTTCTTGCACCCGAGGACGTCTTCATGGCCGTTCAAGATGTGGGGTATAGATATCGTCGGCCCTATCAGCCCTCCATCAACTTAGGGACACCGTTTTATCTTAGCGATGACTGATTACTTTTTCAAATGGGTGGAAGTGATACCGCTTAAGGAAGTCAAGACCAATCAGATGACCAGCTTCCTGAGACACTACGTCTTGTACAGATTCGGGATCCCGAGGCGTATTGTGCATGATAACGGTTCCCAGTTTAACAGCCAAGCATTCGAGCGGTTCTGTGTAAAGTTCAGAATCCAAAGTGGCTTCGACTTCTTATAATCCGGCTGCTAATGGGTTGGCGGAGGCCTTCAACAAGACTATCATCAAGATAGTGATGAAGTTCGTCTCCGGTAATAAGCGAGACTGGGACGACAAACTTGGTGAGTGTCTTTGGGCGTATCGCATGACGGTACGAACTCCTACAGGGAATACGCCATTCCCGCTAACCTACGGATGCGAGACGGTGACCCCGTTGGAGATGCAGATCCTATTGTATCGCACGCCAATGGCAACCTAGATGACGACCGATGATAACATCCGGCTTTGCCTTCAAGGGTTGGGAGCGCTTGAAGAGAAGCGTCTAGCTGCACGGCAACGCATAGAGCTATACCAAGCTAAGACCTTTAGGGCCTTCCATAAAAAGGTGCGGATGAGAGCCTTCCAGAAAGGAGACTTGGTATTAGCTATGCAGATGCCATGATCCCAACCTATAAGTCAAAAGGTAAATGGGAACCAAAGTGGCGAGGACCGTTCGTAATTGATATGGTCCTGTCAAATGGGGCGTATCGGCTCATTGACGAGAAAGGGAACTTATAGATGTACCCTATCAATGGTCGATTTATAAAGCGGTATTATCCCTAACGCAGGGGTATTAAGTGGCGTAATAAGGAGCGGGAAAATAAATTGCTGACAATCACAAGCATAGAATAAAATGTGCTCGATAAGAGATGTAGTAAGTGTAGTAAAAAGAATACGTAAAATTACGCGAACTAAAAGTCTCGATAAAAAAAGGCCACACATGGCCAAAAAGAAGTACATAAGCCTTAGAGGGCAGTAGTAAGGCGATGTATAACCGACTCCAACATGGCAGTGGCTCGCTGGATCTGCTCAGCGCGCCGACGCTCACCCTCAATGGTCGCCCACCCATCTAACTCCTTTTCACTAAGGCGATGTGAGGCGACCTCGCCGATCTCCGCATCAGTGCTCGTCATGGTCTTGATAAGTTCGGCCTCTTCGACATCAACCACCCGCAAGCGCTGGCTGAGCCTATCCAACTCACCTCTGCAGCAGCTAACTCTTGTCGAAGTCTCAAAATGGCGCTCGTAGTCTCAGCGTGGCTGCGCGTCATCTCGTCCCGATCAGCCGAGACAGATATCGTTCTGACCCCTGCATCTGTCCGCACAATAACTAAATCGTGATATCTCCGATTCGTCTCTTGCTGTGCAACTCGAAGCTCATCGCGTACAACTCCAATCAAGGTAAATAGTCAACCGGAGCTTAGGTCCGTCACTGAATGCAATGTGGACATCAGCTGGGCCAGGTAACCGTGAAGTATAGTCACGATTTCTGGCCTTCCATACCCGCCTATGATACTGACGGAGCCAAAAAGAAACACCTCACTCTGCTGGGTAGTGGCACATGTACCGCTGAGGATCTCGCGGAGGTAGGATCATATGCTCTGATACAAGGAACGACAGGCAAAAGTTGTCGCAGCTCTGCTATGCTCTGGCACCCTCAAGATCAGGTCATCGATAGAAGGCGTCTCGATAGGTACAAACTCTGCAGCGGGCTCCGCAACCGACGGGCCTGGAATCACTGCAAAACAGGAGTGTTATAAAAATACTAACGGTAAAGTACTAAAAATGTAAAGCAATACAAGTACATACCTGTAGTGAGCATGTTGGGCTTTGAAGGCTGAGTAGGACCTAAAGCGCTGCGCTGTGATGATAGGCCTGGGGGTGGTGAAACCACGCCATCACCCATGACCTCCACAGCAACGTGATCAAATCGTGGCATCTCGCAAACGGGGGTAGGGGAATGCGTCAAAAGAGGAGTAGGATCTCCAAGCTCCATCTGCGAAGAACTCATCAATACGTCTGCTGGTGCCCTCTGAGACGGACCTATGGATCCAGTCTCTAGTAGCGCCGCGACGTCAACCGTGTCCTCAAGGGCCGCACGAAACTCAGGAGAAGCCTTCCCTGAATTGAGACAAAGAAGCGTATTAGTCCGCTATAAAACGAAAAAGACTAAACTGAACAGATATGTATACTTACCTAATCCAGCCGACGGGTGCGTCGTGGTATCTCTATAAACGACTTGAGCACTGCAAGATGTAGGGGGTGCGACACTGGTCCCCTCTCCTAGATGCGGCTCGAGTTGATCTATGGGGAACATATCGGCGAAGTCCCACAACTCTTTGAGAGAAGCATCGTCTTGATCGGTACGTACGTCGTCGTTCGACGGGATGGTGAGATAAGGATCTGCCAAAGAGATACGTTCAGTTCAAGCCATAAAGTGCGAGAAAAGAAATAAAATGGTAAATCAAACAAGAGGAGATTTACTTTCCGGATTGTAAGCTGGATCGCCAAAGTTGAAATCTCTGAGCTCGAATAGATCTTCGACTGGCTGCTGTACTAAGTGCCCGTCTCCTTCAGATATAACAGATGCGACGGGAGGCGACTGAGATATCTCCATAGGCGAAAGAGTCGACCTCTCGGACTTTGCGATCTGAAGCCGTCTAGAAGAGCTTCCTACTGTCTGCTTCCGCCCGACCCGATAGGAAAGTGGAGTACTCTTTGCAGGCACCTCATGTGAAGAGGAAGACCTCTTTGAATGATCGGCAACAGTACCTTGATCTGTATCCAGGATGACAGAAGCTGATCTTTTGTACTTGCTCCTTTCCCGTCCTCTCGCGTCTCTTTCACTTGTGGCCAGGTGGCGACTGCTGCTTCTTCCCTTTCAGGAAGGTCTGGCCAAAATCAAAGCGGCGATCTAATATATTGACCTGACCGTACCACTGGCAGAAAGATGCGTTAGTCACTAAGCGCAGATCATAGAATGGGAAATCAAACCGAGCATGAACACCCGCTGATGAAATATTGCCAAACGCGAGCACCATCGATAAGGCTTCCCTTATAGGAGAACTGTACGTTCGTACTCCCGATATAAGAACTGGTCGTATCCGAAGTGTCTTGCAAATCGCATAGGTAGATATAGCTCAATAAAACAACGATCCCCCGACCGCCATATAAGGTGTGACGGACGGATGTATATAAGCCAGTACAGGAGATCCGACGGGAGTACTGAGAATTCGCTCTCACTGTCAGCGTAAGATTCTTCTAGGGTCTCAACGGGCGATCGAGACATGCACCGATGTATCAGGTAGTTTTGAGGACGGTTAAGATGGGCCCTGATGGCCTTCATGTCATCCAAACTCCAGCGTCCCTGCTGTAAGAGCTCAAGCAAAGCTGGACCCCTTTAAGCATTCGTATATGATCGCGCAGGAATCAATCCCCGGTAATGGAGGGCAAACCAGGATACTAAATACGTAAACGGTAGGCCGACTCTAACATTCGAGCCATCTCGGGAATCTACCATCCATGACCTCGAATCGGGAGCCTTACCGGTAGACAGGGTAGATACGACCCGCCTCAATCCTCTCTGGATGTCGCAGACCATCGCACGAAGCAGAGCAATGTTCCGGCCGCAAACGATAGCGACAACTGGGAATAACGCCTCGACGCTTATGAATTCAGTAGGTATCACGCACTTCTTGATCCATACGGACAAGAAGGCGGCAAACACTAACAAACCTAGACAATGGGCGTCCGATCGAACTGTAGATACCTTTGAAGGTAGTACCAAGAAGATAGTTTCCTTTATTGAATTCCAGGACATAATCTGGAAACCCCGCTCTCCTGCTGCTATATTTTCCGCCGACGGACGTCGAGACGCCGGAGATGCAAAATTCCTTGAAGAGCCAAAGATATATTCGTTCCACACCTGTATGCTGAAACGGCCTTTTCTCCCGCTCGAGGCACAAATAGAATAGTGGCCAATAAACTCGTCCAAAATATGGTGGAAGTCCTGATGGTCTACATTTAAGTCCTGATCAGTGGGTATAATCTCATCGTAAGGATGACCGCCAAAGGGAAGACAAGAAAACTCCTACATCTCATGAAGAGCGAGACCTATCTTCCCGACCAGAGTGTAGAAGGTGCCGCTAGCATGGTCAAACAACTCCAATATCGCCCAAAAGATGTGCGGATGGTGGGGAATGCCATATTTGCTGGCTTTCACTGCGGCATATAGACCCGCCCACTCGAGGTCTTCACGAAAGTCATGTATCCCAGACCCTATAAAGTCATTCCACGACGAAGGATACATCTAGCCGATAGCCCGGAAATTATCCCCATAAGGATAATTGCCCCTCTTCTCCACGAAGACGTTCCTAAAGATGACAGCAGGGGCAGAATGCTCGGCAGCAGGAATAGTCTCCTGACATGAACCGGGGACTAATCCTAGAAATGAAGATGTAGATATTTTGCTATGGTTATTGTTATGTAGGTATCCTTATCTAATTCCGGCCGAAATAAGCTTAAAGACCAGTTCTTGAGTCGAGTGTAGGTCATGCGGCGGAAATACCGAAGTGGGTGCTGACACAGTATCACGCCAATGTAGTAATGCTGCTCATGACTGAACAGCAATGGACCGGCTAACGGAAAAGTACAATTTGCTGGTGAAGGGCACATATTGCTAAAAAGAAAGTTCGGCTTCTGATGGACGGCCTTTCCTTCGTCAGAAATTAGAGGAAGCCAAGTGCTGGTCTAACGGAGCTGAGTCGCCGACCAATGACGGAACATGACATGGCGATTTGGGTCGCTCTCTGCTGAAAGTGTATCTCTGTACGCATAACGATCATAAGTGAAACCAGACCGTGATCCAAACGCTCTCGATTCATCTTTTCGAAAGGAAAATCGCCTGCAAAAAGAGCAACGGGGATCGGTTACAATTGAAAGAAGAAGACAAATTTTACATGGTCAAACTCAGTTCATCCAGCAAAAAGGAGAACCGACCTAAGCCTGAAGGCCCGGCCCGTGCCCAAAGCCGCGGCCATGCTAGCGGCATGACCCGCGTTGCGCCGGCAGCGGTGTGGCTCCGGCGGTCCCCCATCTACGGTGGCGACCCCCTCTCCGTCTTCTTCCTTACAGAAAGAAAATTCATTAGAAAGAAAAATGAATTTATTTTCTTGCCATTCGGTGGATCGACATGAAAATTCGTATTGTCTTCATGATCGGAAAATTCTGTCTTCAAGATGGATCACAGCATCTCTGTCTCTTGTCACGGTTTTGAAGAACAAAAATTTATAAAGAGCTATGAATTATGAAGAGGAGGAATCCTATTTTTATTCTTTAAATAGGATTTGTATTTAAATTGATTTCATATCTCAAGAAATCAAATTTAAATAATCCTTGGATTTGAATTGATTTTATATCTTAAGAGATCAAATTCAAACCATTTAGTTTCCTAATTTAGTTTAGCGAATTAGTTTTAAATAATAAATTAATTTTCTAATTTAAATTTCAGGGAATTAGTTTAACCAACTAATCTCCTATATTAGGCAATTAATTATCATCATGGTTTGGATTTCATTCTCCACCAAATCTACTACGTGCACCGTACATGTAGCGGCACCAAATGTATTACGTATATCTCACGTGTACCGATACCAAATCTACTACGTGTATCACACGTGCACCGGTACCAAATGTTGCACACGCTACGCACGTGCGCCAACGCCTAACGCGATACGTGCAGCGCACGTAAGCCGCAAAAATAGGTCTCTTTGAAAGCTGAGAGATTATTCTCCTTTCTTGTGAATGGAACATGGTTCAAGGGTACATTTCTTCACACCTTCGATTTACGTCGCTGTAATATCTCAGCGTCTTCAGAGAGGTGGTGGGTCCTAATGACCAACGCTCCTTCACACTTTTGGATATCGCAAGACGATTAATTTTACGAGCTGAACTTCTTATTAATTGAGGAGTTTGACCTAGTTAATTGTAAAACTAAACCCGTTGATTTAAAATCAGGAAATAACAGTTTTTACCAATGTTGTAAAACGCGTATTCGTTTTCTATTCGTTCGGCTAGTGGGTAGCGTATAATCGGATTATACGGTGATTAATCGTTTTACGAGAATTATGCGGCCATAAACAAATATACGCACACAAATATTTATAAGAAAAATTTAGCATTGCTTGTAACTATTATATATTAAATATGTCTGTGGTTTAATGGTAAGGCATCCGAATAAAATTAAATGAGAAAGATTGTTGGTTCGAGTCCCACCGGACATACAGTATATTTTGTACGATATATATTATATAATTTGCGCACAAATAATTTATGAGGGCATATGCAATATCTCACACATCATACAATTATAAATTATCATATAAACACATCACAACAAGCCACACAAAGAATATCAAATCAAAATGTTGATAGCATAATAGGTAAACAATAACACCATTTAATGCGACATAAAAATAAGTCTCGCAAAGAAGTAATACTATATGGTCTACAAATAACTTTAAAAGCAACAAAATATCATAAACAGATATTCTACTAATCGTACTCATTATCTTTATAATGCTCTTCTGTATCATCTAGCTCCTCTTCATAAATTGACATTTGGCATGCCATTATTAATAGAGATTGAAAAATAAAATAGGGTATTTTGTTCTCCATAACCAATGATTTCTTGCCTGCTACAGTCTAATGAGAATACGAGAATAGATAAAAACAAAAAATTTCTTGAAAAATCATCAATGAATGGCGGGCAAAGAAAAAAATAAAATTTTAGAGGAAACCCTAAAAATTACCTCGGGAGGCTGTGATCGAGGATGGAGGTGAAGCTGGAGGCCGCGATCAAGGTCGAATGCTGGAGGCTGGGATGTCGAGGATCGAGGGTCGAGACTGGAGGATCAGGGTCGAAGGCTCGTCAAGGTCGAGATGGAGGTTCGAGGCTGGATTAAGAAAGAAATCTGGGTGAGAAAAAAAATAAGAGGTCTCGGTTGCTTCAGTAAATTGATAGAAGCGGGTACTGTTTTTTTTCAAAGTGGGTTTATATTTTTTACAACCGTTTAGACATTAAACGTCCGATTAACCGTTTTAAACCCATTATACGGTGTTTAATCATTTTGATCGGTTAATAGAGCGATTAATGCAATTTCTATGCGGTTAAGCACCGTTTACGATTATATGACCGATTAATCGGCCGGATAGACCGTTTTTTTTCAACACTGGTTTTTACACGCGTTGTTAAGCGGCACCCTTTTCTCACAACCAGAGTTTCTACCAAGACTAACTTCAATGATACATGAAAAACCCAGCGAAGTGATATGGTTACACTTATATCCCCAGTAAACGCCACGGCGCTTTAAGCCCCCAAACGGCATTCCCTCTCTTTGACAGTGTGCCCATTAAAAACAACCACTGCACCTAAACCAGCACGGATATTGACATATTACCACCGTGTTCGATCTCTCTTTTTGGCCAGTGCACCAATTGAAAGATTATCACTGCACTTAGACCGGCGCCATATCGAAATGTTACCGTTATATTCAAAACCTCTATTTGGTTAGCGCATCTACTGAAAGGTTACCATTGCATTTGAACCGGCGTGTATATTAAAATGTTACCGCCGTGTTCGATACCCCTGTTTTTTGGTGTCAACGCGCCTATTGAAAGGTTTCCGCTATACCTGAACAGGCGCGCCTATTGAAAAGTTACCGCTGTTCAACACGCTTTTTTTGGTCAGTGCGCCGATTGAAAGGTTACCAATACACCTGAACCGGCGCGCATATTGAAATATTACCGCCGTATTTGACATCTGTTTCGTCAGTGCGCCTATTAAAAGGTAACCACTGTACCTGAACCAGCGCGTCTATTGAAAGGTTACCGCTGTGTTCAACTTTCTGATTTGGTCAGCACGCCTATTAGAAAGTTATCGCTGTACCTATTTCAGCGTGCCTGTTGGAAGGTCGCCGCTGAATGGGACATGGTTTAAGGGTACATCTTTCTACACCTTCGATATAGGTCGCTGTAATCTCTCAGCGTTTTCGGAGAGATGGGGCCCAAAGTCCAACGTTCCCATTTTCTAAATTTTTGGATATTACGGGACGGTTCACCTGATGCAACCTTACATTTTGTCAGCCTGCTTCTATTCAAAGTTCTCGAAAATCCAACCACGGATTTCGACAACTTTGAAGGGGGTATTGTAGACAGGTAAAATAAAAATCGAACCCGTAAAAATTCAGGAGCAGAAGTGTGGGCCCCACATTAAGAAAACTAAGTTAAGAACGAGCCCGTATCCGTGCCCCGGACTCCGCACTTGCGTCCAGGCCGCGGCCCGGCATTCCATGGCCCGCAGGCCCTGTCGTCCGTGGCCCGTCGTCCGTCGTCCGGCATGTCCATCCTCCGCGGCCCCGTCGTCCACGGTCCTGTCATCTGCGGCGCCGCCGTCCGTGGGCTATCTGCCGTCTAGCCCAATTTCCCTATAAATAGAGCCCCTATTCGCTCATTTTCAGAAAGACGGGAATTTTTGTACGGAAGCTTTGCCTCTGCCATCTCTCTCTCGGCCATTGTCACTTCTTAGAGTTTTAAAACTTCGCGAAGGTGGAAGCTATTCCTCTCTCTCTTAGACTCCTCCATTGAAGACTCTTCTCAAAGCTCTTCAAGATCAAGACTTTAAAAACCAAGACTTCAAAATTCGAAGGTTCAAGATATCGAAGACTTGAAGTCTTGAAGCCAAGATCCGGCCGATCGGTCGAAACCTTGTAGCGCATTTCGCTGAGGTTCTGTCCGACGCTTCTTTCATGCCGTACGGTCAAAGGAAATCCCGTGTTTACGAAGGATCCTACCGCTACATCGAATCGCAGATCTCTATAATTTTTTTTATTCCTTTTCTTCTTTTTGCATACATTTACATACTTGTAAAAAGAGAAAATTGCTTGTAACCGTTTAATCGAAATGAACGCGAAAGCCCCGATTTCCACCGGAAACAGTCTTCCCCCCCTCCCTCCAAAAAAAAAACAAAATAAATAAATTAATAAACAAAATGAAATGATTGGTTGATTATGACCACCACTTTTATTAACATGAGTTTAGTGAATGAAGATCTTAGCAGGAAATGCCCAGAATGCGTTTTCCAACAAGCAATCATAATTTTCATTATAGGTCTTAAATGAAGTATATTTACAGTGTTTTGGCAATCTGGCCCTTTATTGTGTGAGGAACAGATCGTCCGCGTTTATTCCACATAAATGTTGCTATAATCTTTCGTAAAGCTGATATTTTAGGATCACATAAGTTTAATACTGCGACCTGTCTTCGTTCCCCCCTCCTAATATTTTGAACAATCATTCCGAGTTAGCTTAAACGCATAATGATCCTAATGTGGATATTGAGATATTGTTCATGTTCTTTCTCAATAATGCAGCACAAGTTATTATGGAAAGCTTAACTGGGCAGTCGTAGTGCTTAGGTTTGTGCCATTTGAGACCGAAGAAGAAGCCAGCGCTGCTAAGTCTTGCTTGGATGGCATGGTATAACAAATAAATCCTTGAAGGTTCATCTGGTTTTTGTTATCACTATTTGAGAGTTTTGAGCCATTGATGGTGTCATGAAACTATCCCAATGCTTCCGTTAGGTTGTGCTGAAATATCATTGTACGCCTCTTTTATATATTGTCTTTATAGATAGTGTAAAAAACTTGTTTAATTTTTCAAAGATTTTTCTCTCTATTGTTGTGAATGCTTATTTATGCAATCTTTGCAGGAAAATAATATAACGTTTCTGTTCTTGCTGCTTCTATCATTCGTTGTTCCCTTTTCTTATATGCGGTTAGAATAATAAATTTTAGCCACTAGTATTCTCATTCTCCCACACCTTGTCATCCTGCAGCTTAATATTCAACATATTTCTGCGCATGCGATGCTCATAATTCTAATATCTTGTGACCATGCTATTCTAATGCTTTTGTTATTCTTTTCAAAGTTCTGATGAGCTTTCAGAATTTCTTTCACATGCTGACTTCATCAATATGTTTTCCCCGGCTATCTAATCAATGCGGTAACTTGCAGGAACTAAATGGGAGGACTCTTCTGATAGATTATACTGTAAATGAGGACAAACACCCCCATCGTACTGGGAGCTATGACAATCAAGGGAATGGTGGCTATAGGGATAGATCGGGAGGCCAGGGTGATTCTAAATAGAGGTTGTCACGGACCACAGAGAAAAGTAATGAAGATATTAACTGAATGACAGTAGGTATGTAATTGGCTTGTAACTTAAACTTTCACTCTATTTATGAACCTTAATAAAGGTTTGATTACCATTTAGCATTTTAGCTTTATGTTACTACCATTTCACCTATCCTGTGCTCGAGAGATAACTACACGTATTTGTATTTTAGCGGTCGCACAGGTCTGGATTAGCAAAATAGCTTTCTGTACCTATAATCATGCATGCAGAAACTATCTTGTGTGGCAAAATTTAGTTCTAGGATTGTAGTCTACTTTGTGTGAAAAAACATATGTTTTGTATTGATAATTGCATTGTTTGATGTTTGCGATTTTGTAGATTAGATCAGTGACCAATCTGTTAGAAACTAATAGTACTCAACAGTGAATGCGCCATATATTAATAATAATGCAAACAACATATATTGTCACCAACTGTAATAATGAAGGTGACACTTTTCTGACATCAAAGCTTGATCGGATTGTAGACATCTTATTTTGTTTCCATCAAACACACATACATGCAAGCGCAGAGGCATATCTGCTTTAATTAATATGCGGTTTCAATTTGTTCTAGTTCATGACTTGCTGACCTTTGTCATGAAACTTCATAAGCATAATTATGAATAATTGGCGTGTCGAGTCTAAAACTATTCTGTCCAAGCTCAGGCATAGATTTCTTCCTTGCATATAGAATAAAGGGCAGAGCTGCACAACAATATATAAGGACAGTTCAGATGGAAACAAAGACAGTAGCCTTTTAGCCATCTGAAGTAAAGATGCCAACTTCAGTTTATCTAGTTCTAGACGAAGCAAATTTAAATGCAGGTGATTTGGAAAACAAATAACTAACTTGTGTGGCTTTCTAGCTTAAATGGTATTGAAAATCATATGTACGCAACAAACATTATTTATTCAATTTTTTCCTTTTCATATACTTCCTCTGTTTTTACTAGCTCTTTATTGTACCTTCCCCTGGACGCAGGACGAAATAGAAAGGCCAACCATATATGAGATGCGGAATGATGCAAGCTGTAGATACAAGTTCTAATCTATATGCAGACCACACATGAATAGATCCGATATAGAATAATATGATAATTAGATAATATAAAACTATAAACACAATAGTCATAATTGAATATCAGAGTTTAAAGATTCGATTTAGTGATGATAATAGGTTATCCTTCATGTGTAAAGTTACTAAACAAGCTTTGTAAAGATCTAGATATCATATTTCCATGAAAAAATGACTTTAAATACCCTATCAAATGAATTTAGAGATCAATTACATCCTTTATCTTAACACCCTACTCAAGTGGGGTCCTGTATGTTGACTTGGTAACACATGCAATAAGACTAGAACGCTTTTTCTCTGGAGCTGTTAAATTCTACAGAGCTTAAACATAGAATAGATTGTTTTCATGGACATCAGATCCACAACAAACTGTAAATAATAGCAGATAGCAGGACCTCTTGGCCTTTTGCTAGCAATCGATTCTAGGCTAAGCATCGTAGCTGCGAGGGCAATCAAATGTGGGCTAATCCCCAAGGTTACTTACTGGAGACCATCTGGCGATAACATGTTGCAGTCACGTATTGATGGAGACAACCAAACGATAATAGGAGAGCTTCTGGATTAGGCACCCTCCGTAGGCCAGATGACAAAATAGCCAGTTTCCATGCAAGGAGGTTTACCTATAAGATATATTGATGCTGAACTGGAAACCTATCTTGAGAATGCATATAGACTCGTTAAATTCTTCGGGAAATATCATTTATGTAATAGAAATGTGAAGGTTTACATTGATTGTAAACACAATGAAACTCTAATTTTAGATATCAGTCTTGTGCACCACCAGAGAATACATGAAGCAAAGACAGTGATGGATGAGAGCACCTTCTATTGGGGGCTTGGAATCATGAGAAGATATGATTTGGTAATTCCCGACATTGGGAACAAATTTCTACTGTTTAGGGATAGCTGCAAAAGATATCCAATGCTTGATAGTGATGGAAAGCCAATTTCTGACTTTTCACGGTATATTCTATGTTTCTTCAACGACGGTGTTACATCTGACAGCTGCTTCAAGGCAATTTTGATATTTTTCGTCGATTTATGTTTTATTTTGATAGTGAACCATGTTTGGAGTTTGGTTGCTCAGTTCACCAGAACCTGTTTGAAAGAGCATTAGAATATGGATGGGTATTTGCTGAAGATATATTTGCTAGATATAATAATCTTCAGTATTCTGTCGTGTTATCACACAACCAAAAATACGAGAGTCTACCATGTCTGCTGGTTTGAGATTAAGGATTTATTTTTGCATTGTTCTATCTGGGATTGCATACTCGAGGGGACTATTTTCAGAGCGTCATTTTACCGATGACTTTGATTCTTCTTTCAAACTGAAGACAAAAAACTTATGACCGTGGATCGCGATTCTCTAACTCTGATGTTTTGGATAGATAAAGGTGTCAATGACGCCTTTATGAATCGGTACATAAAAGAACTCCAATTCATCATATGCGAGGGACCAAAAAGCCGAATGATATACATTCTCATTTGAGATCCGACAGTAGATGATTGTGATAAATAAATCGTATAAATTGCAACTAATATTCACGGACGAACTATAATGTTTAGAACGGAAGTTAAGATGTTGGTATTAGCATGTCCAAAGAGAGTAAGATATACACATTCTTATATAGATATATATTTTGTAGTGAATGTTTCGAATGTCTAATATCTTACTCTCTTTGGACACATTAATACCAACACCTTATCTTCTGTTCTAAACTTTGTTATTCACATGTGAATATTAGTTGCAATATACAATTTATTTATCACAATCATCTACTGTCGGATCTCAAACGAGAATGTATATTATTCGGCCTTTTGGTCCCTCGCATATGATGAATTAGAGTGTTTTTATGTATCGATTCAGAAAGGCGTCATTACACTTTTATCTATTCAAAGCATCAGGTTAAGAGAATCACGGTCCATAGTGATGGGTTTTTTTTATTTCAGTTTGAGAGAAGAATCAAAGTCATCGGTAAAGCGACTTTCTGGAAATAGTTCACTTGATTATGCAATCCTAGAAAGAGCAACGCACAATAAATCCTTAATCTTAAACCAGCTGGCATGGTAGAATCTCTCGTATTTTTTGTTGTGTAGTAACACGACAAAATGCTGAAGATCATTATATCCAACAAATATGCCCTCAGCAAATACCCAAACCATATTCTAATACTTTTTCAAACAGTTTCTGGTGAACTGAACAACCAAACCCCGGACTTTGTTCACTATCAAAATAAGCCATAAATCGACGAAGAAATATCAAAAATGCCTTGAAACAACTGTCAGATGTAACACCATCGTTCAAGAAACATAGAAGTTACTGGGAAAAGTCAGAAATTGGCTTTCCATCACTAAGTATTGGACGTCTTTTGCAGCTATTCCTGAACAAGAGGAATTTATTGCCAAATCATATCTTCCGATCATTCCAAGTTCCCAATAGGTGTTCTTCGTCACTCAATTTGCTTCATGTATTCTCTACTGGTGCATATGAATGATCTAAAATTAGAGTTTTATTGTGTTTACAATTAATGTTAACCTTCACACATCTATTGCATAAAGTACATTTCCCGAAGAATTCAGCAAGTCTGTATGCATTCTCAAGATAGGTTTCCAGTTCGGCATTGATAAATTTTACTCCATACGTCTAAAGCCAATGCTTTGTATATATGAAGTTCCAAACTTTCAATTTATCCTTAACTGAAAGAATAAATCACTATCATAGGATGCAATTAGAAATTTCTCATTTATGAAATTTTAGAGTTTAGAATATTTATGCTCTTTTGGATAAGAGTGCAAGAAGGAAAATACTAGTAAGAGGAAAAGGAGGGAGTATTCTTTTCCATTTGTGTGTGCGCGCTCATGCGTTTGCAGATTTGAAAACAAATTCTATCAACTCTTTAATCTTTGGATTTGCTTGGAGACATGTGCAAACAATTGTGAAAAGAAACCTGTCATTAATTCACACATTGACATAATTGTTTGCATTATCCCAATGTGGATCTAATGGCTAAAGACGTATGCAGGATTTGTTCTAAAACCCTACCAATAGGTCTTAATCACTGAGAGAGAGAGAGAGAGACTAAGTAATTCATGCACCCATGTAACCCAAAAATTATCAATTTTGTAGCGATCCAAGCCGTTCATCTTAATAAAAAATGGTAATATAGGTACACCAAATTCATGCGCTTTCCAAACCAATTATTCATAGATCCAATAATGCAAAATGTTATATCATCATTACACCATTAGTTTTGCAATTTATATATGTATTAAGTGAACGATATTTAAACCTCAGAATTTTGGTGCATCTATTAACCATGTAGATCAAGGTGGATGGTTCATATCGTCAACATTTTTGAGTTATATATGGATGCATGAACTGCTTAGTGTTGGCCCTGGCCTAGAAATTTCCTACATTAGCAGCTCTAAAAGTCAATCGTCTGTCATTTTTTTTGACGATCATGTCTTAAATATGTATACATCAATTTTCATGTGAATTGGATACCATAACGTACAAGTTATTCTCCGCATGCTCATATATATGTATATTTATATCTGTTCTTAAAATGTTGAGAAGGACACAGCCACACAAAGTTGATACCCTGCATGATTGAACATCTTGATACCCTAAGGTCTATGGTGTTTAAGGTCTAAAAGTACAGTTGCATCTGATTAATGGACTACATTCTCCTTTCCTATAATTATAAAACTACTTTTGCACTTGACAGCGTGCATCTAACTATAGTATCATAAACCAACATATATATATATATATATATATATATATATATATATATATATATATATATATATATATATATATTTGAGGTAAGTAGGATGCATACTGCCATAAATACGTAATGTTGTCATAAAAGTAGGATACATGTCTAATGTAAATATGTAACAGTGTAATTGAAGAACTTGTGTTGGGAATGGAATAATAAGCAGCAAAAGAAGTAAAGATCAACTTTGAAGGGGCCCCCTTCCCACTAGGCTAGGTTTTTGAAGTGGGTTTCTTTTGTGAAGGGAAATCTATGGTTCCAATGAATCAAAGCAAGATATTTAGCATGGACATGGACATGGGCCTTGATGATTCAATGTCCCCACCCAATTTAATCAGATATAGGTGCCATATCGCCATCAAACTTCCCTCAATTTTTTCTTCCCTCTCTATTCTGAGCAATGAGCATGGAATGAGTGCTATTGAAGTTTTTACACATCATCAATCGATATAACCTTTTACATTTGGTTTGCATGGTTCAGCATTCGCTGCCGAAAGCTCGCCTATTTATCAATTTATCAGTGTTTATGATATTTTCGCAGGAGTATATTAAATATAGCGTGTTTTATGTTTAATATAATTTGTATGATGGCCGAAATTATCATTACAGATTAGCAATGAATGTGCCAGACTGCCAGCAATTTATCTGCGTTGGATGCTCTATTATATTGTATCATGATTATATGTAATCTCAGAAACTTATGCATTGATTTTACAGAATATTACGATGGGACGCAATCTGATATGAGTTATGTCTCAACTGTTTCTAAAATTTTAATTTGCACATGATTTTTTGTTGGTAATATATTTTTTTTCTGTTATTGAAGCTTGCTGTTTTGGCGCGGGACTGAATCAGCATATATATCGGCACCGACAGTTTGCTGAAAATATTTCGAAAGTAAGCCTCGCACCTTCCCTTTTCCCTCTCATTATAACATCTCGAAAGCGAAATAAATGCTTTTGGGGGCCCACCTTTCCTTGTCACCAAAATTTCTTGTAATCCATGGAACATGAGCATACTACAACAAGATTCGGCACCAACAGGTACCCATCAATCCCTATTTCTTCTTTTGCTCCGCATAATTAGGATGTCCATCAGTCTTGTTGGCTTAATTGACGATCAATTTCATGCTGTGATTACGCTAAATTACAAAAGAACGTGGCGAAATTAGGATGCACTCTCCGATTCAATGCGCATTTTCTCATTACTAGTACCAAATCCTTTGGAAACTAGAAGCTAACCAACAGATCAGCAGTCTCATTCTTCAGTACATTGTGATCCTTCGATTCATTGCAAGTATCTGCTTCGACTTCGGTTGCGATACCAAGTTTATTTTCTAGTAAACGATAGGGATGATATTTTCCTCCATTGCTTGCAAAATTTAGAGAATATAAAATTTCCTAAACTTTATTTCTTTGATATCTGCTGTGTGTGATGTATATTATATGCTAGTCTGACTAAGCTTACTATAGAATTTTCTTTTCATGTCATGGTTTCCTGATTTCTTAATCCTTGTGTATTGTAGCACCAAATATATATATGCATAATTTCTGTTGAGGAAACGATGCCTAGAGTGTTACGTAGGTTCCAAACCTATAATGATAAGACTCACGGGGCGGGAGTTTTACCGATTAACCTCTGGCTACTTTGTACATAGCCTCTTGGACCCATCCCTTATAAGTCATGCACTGTAGTTGGAAGCCTAGAGTGACATTCTAGACCCCGTTTTCTCAATCAGTGTTTCCCCTACTTCAGTATATGATAGAAGCCAATATTGACCAGTTTAGTGAAGAGCACGGAAACTTTCCGCAATTAGAGTAAATGTTAATTAGGTCACAACCATTAACACATCCAAGACAAATTAGTCTATTGCTTCAATCATAACTCTGTATGTGTTGCTAATCATCCAAACTCTACCTAACAGTAACATGCTACAAATATAATACTAATTATAGCTATTCCCCGATGTATAATGCCTATAAATTATATATTGCTAGGAACCAAAAAAATGTGGGCCTTAAATATTGTCGGCATACACTAATGTTCAAACAAGTACTCGTAGAAAAATAAATAAAAAAGACAAGTGTTGAACCTTGATGATGTAGAAACTGTGAGCATTTGCATCCCCACAGCAAAACCTTCTTCCTTTTATAACGTTTTTTCAATTACAAAAGAAAGGAAATATTCCCAAACAAAGACAAAAAAAAGGACATAAACAGACTTAAGGAAAAAAAATCTAAATAGAGACCCTGACCTCATATTTCTTCCCTCTAATCCCCCCTTGTGTCACCTTATTCTCTTCTTAATTTTATCCCATGACTAATTAAATACACTTGATCATCATCATAGATACATAATTATAATAACACACACACTTGTTGAACATCAAGGACAAAACATTAACTGTAAAATTCACATTTACCCCCACTTCTTTTTGGATCTACCGTAATCTTGAGATGTACATGTAACAAACACCACCGACAGATCGAGCCTCTTCTTCTACTCTTTCTGGCTGCCGTTCTTCAACGGCGACTTGATCCCGTAATATCCGACATACCACTTCACAAACTTTCTAAGCCCTGTGGCGAGATCGGTCGTGGGCCGATACGCGAAGTCGTGCGCCGCCAGGCTCACATTGGCATGCGTGTAAGGCACATCGCCGTTCCTCGGCATCTTCACCACATTCTTCTTCGCCTTCATCCCCAACAACCCTTCTAAGATGCCCACCAGTCTTGTGACAGGCACAGGCGACGTATTGCCCAGATTGTATACCCTCAGCTGTGCAGGGCCCCTCTTCTTTCCGCCGCTTCCCGTGCTCTTTTCAGCAGTATCCAATGCCCCTACACACCCCTTGACGACGTCGTCAATGTAGGTGAAATCACGGGCTACCTCTTTACCGTCCTGGCTCTGAAACACCGTGATGGTCTTTCCATTGAGGATGTCCTTAGTGAATGAGAAGTAGGCCATGTCGGGCCTCCCCCAGGGTCCGTAGACGGTGAAAAACCTCAATCCGGTGATCGAGAGGCCATAGATGTGGTTGTAAGTGTGCGCGATTTCTTCTCCCGCCTTTTTAGTCGCTGCGTAAAGCGACGCAGGCTGGTCTGTGCGGTGGAGCTCTGAGAAGGGGTTGTCGGTGTTGAGCCCGTAGACCGAGGATGAGGACGCCCATACGATTGCGGGTTGTGGGTCGGCTGTTTTCGCCGCGATTTCGAAGAGGTTGACCAATCCGGCGATGTTGGATGCCACATAGGATTGTGGGTTCTTCATTGCATATCTGACTCCAGCCTGTTGATTCCCAAAGGTTTCGAATAATCGGTTAGCATTATTTTCTGAATCAGTATACAAATTATTAGCATCTTGTGAATTAGGATTAAAATTTTTACCTGAGCAGCAAGATGCAGGACATGAGTGAATGCTGCGACATCAAAGAGCTTCGTTAGAAGCGGCCCGTCGTTGATATCGCCGTCGACAATAAGAACCCCATGCTTATTGAGCATAGCCTGCCTCGCTCTCTTCAGTGATGGGTCGTAATACGAATTGAAATTATCAAGCCCGACAACACCATCCCCTCTCTTCTTAAGAGCAAGGGAGCAGTGCGTCCCGACGAACCCCGCGGCCCCCGTCACGAGCACCGTCATTCTGCCGTCCCGATGCGGCGCAGCAGAGTTTCTGACCTCTTTCTCCCATGCGGCGCCGCTGTATTTAGAGGATGACGACGAAGAGAGAGCCGAAGACAGGAGGCTGCGGTGGGAGTTAATGTAGGTTTGGGTTTGAGTCGCGCCGGGGTAATTGAGAGTGAAGAGCAGGATGAGGACTAGTGCGGTGAGGAGAGTGGCTCTGAAGAGCAGCTTCGACGACGTGGCCATTATCTTGGCGCTGTTGACGCGGCGGAGATAGCTGTTGTATCGCTCGAGCTTGCTTGTATCGGGCGGAGGCGCCATTGATCGATTCGATCGATAGCGATGTCGATGTTTAGGGTTTGAGGGAAAGGGATGAGCTTAGGCTTCTCTTTCCTGAAGAGGAGGTAGGGGGGAGAGAGCTTGGTTTTAAAGAGAGGAGGGAGTGAAGAGGAGCAGCAGCAAAGAATAAACAAAAGAGTGAAGAGAGATAGGGTGGGGCCCACTGTAAGGTTGGTGTTGGTTGGCTGCCACTAGGGGTGAGCTTAAACCAGACGACTCTTGTCCAAGTTTGGCTCGGCTTAGTTTATGCTAGCTCAAGCTCGGCTCGAGTTCGTTTCGAGCTGAGCAGGTCTGGCTCATGTTTGCCTCATTAGATTACCGAGCCTTAAACGAGCCAAAGTCGAGCTCGGATTCTATTAGGCGATCTTTGAAAGGAAAACGAAAAAAGGTGTTTGGTGGAGGCTGAAGATAGGTCAATGGCCATTATAGGGGTTTCAGAAGAAAACATGAAAGTATTTTATAGAAGGCTAGGCCGGGCAATCATAGAGACTAAGACCCAGTGCTTTGAGATACGGAAATATTAAAAAAATTAACATCAAGAGCAAGGAATGAGTCTAAGTCATGGGTTTTATATTTATCTCAGTTGCACTTTATATAATATTCCTTAATTGAATTAAGTGTCATGACAGTTGTATAGAATCTGATCTATATTACATGTTACTGGTTTTTTTCAAACTGTTTAACTGAACCGAACTCGAATCAATACTGAACGAGTCTAGTTCAGCTCGAGTTCGGCTCATTTAATAAGCGAGCCAGGCTTTCTGGCTCATGTTCAGCTCATTAATAAGTGAACCGAGTTTGAACAAGCTGATATCGAGATGAACCCTAATCGAATCTGAGATGGTTTGTTCAATTACCACCCGTAGATGCCACTGCCCTTATTTCTTCACTCTTTTCGCTTTCCTCCTCGTTTTCTTTGAGTTCTTAATTAATGCTTGTTACCTCATCAATGCAATATCTTTCATGAAAGAAAAAGGGGAATGAAATCCGAGATCCTCTTTCGACTGTCTCCTTCTTTGCTCTTCCTCATTCAATCAAAGAAAATTTAAAGATCTTGGTATGTAATTCATCACGGTAACACCGAATTATGCTATTGACGCCGTATCTGAATGATATACCGATAAAAGCCAATGCTATATCGATACTGGATACACATCGATACCGGGTATGTCGGCCATAAGATAAGAAGGGAAGCTACATGTGACTTGTAGTGCAAGACCATGCAGGTGCAAGAAAGATGGGATAAATGCGCCATTTTAGGTGTCAAGGGGTTTGAATGTAATAATAATGAGAAAAATGGGAAGGAGAGCTTGTATTGTGGTGAGGTTTGCTTGATTATCGCTACAATGAGTTGTTTGTACTTTTGTACCACAATAGGTTTCATTCAGTCAGTGGGCTCATTTCTCTGACTCAGATAAATGGAAATGATGATCAAATTTGAGGGCAATGTGGACACTTGTAACGTCGACTAGGATAGCTTACCTACCATAGCCCATAAATAATTGAGGGGGGGGGGGGGGGGGCGGGGGGGTTTATTGTTCATAGTGTGGAGATTTTCCTGGGAGTTGATCTTAAGCCGGGTCAGGAGACATTGAGACGGCTTATAAATGCTCCAGAATTATCACAACTCTATGAACGTATTAGACCACTGTTGAGCCGGCTTGACCCTATGCTTGAGAAGGTTCAAGTCTTTATGAGTCGGTTCACAAGATGATATACCCAATATTCTCTGTGTACATGAGCCGGCTCATGGGCATGTTGAGTCGGCTCAAGGAGGCAGACGCGGTCTGTTATGAAAATCGAATATTTTGGCAATTTCTGGGTTTATCTCTAATCTGTATAGAATTAGGGTTAGGTTATAAATAGGATCTCTCATATGATATTTTGTAACGAAAATTAAAAGGCTATTGAGGCTATTGTAAAGAGAGAGGGTGACGGCTATGAATCTAGAAAGATTTAAGAGAAATCCCCTAAAGTTGCTCGTGGGTGTAATACTTGATTTAAGATCTAGTAAAACTTTGCAGATTCTGCTCTGCCGGGGACTAGCCATAGAGAAATGACGACATTAGCAAAATTGTATGAGAAGAAGCCTTTAATATCAAACAAGATATTTCTGATGAAGAAGCCTTTTGACATGAAGATAGCAGAAAACGGTTCGGTGGCAGAGCACCTGAACGAATTCAACATCGTGACAAACCAACTCGAATCGGTTTCAATCGTATTTGAAGATGAGATTCGAGTCCTATTGTTTCTATGTTCGTTGCCTGAGAGCTGGGAAAAACTCGTGATGGCGGTAAACAACTCGATCTGATAGACTCACATTTAATGATGTGATGAGTTGCATATTAAATGATGAGATGAGGAGAAAGGCTGTGAGTGGAAGTTCGGGAACTTTTGCACTCTCGGTGGAGAATGACGGCAGGACGATAGAAAGAGAAAAGAGGAAGAAGAGCAAGTCAAAAAGCCGAGGGAAATCAAATAAGTAGATTCAAGACGACTGTTGGAACTGCGGAAAGAAGATTCACTAAAAATGTGATTGTAGACTCTTAAAGAAAGGTTCAGATAAGAAGGCAGATGAAAAGGAAACCAATACGGTGTCTACACATGAACAAGGGGAACATGGGCTTTGTCTATCGGCGAACGAGAGCATAAAAACGGATACCTGGTTTCTAGATTCGGGGGCATCATTTCACTACACTTCAGGCCGGCACCATTTTAGCGAGTATGTTCAAGAGAACCTTGGACATATGACGGTGGGAAACGGTAAGCCATGCAAGATCGTTGGAAAATAGACGATCATATTGCAACCGTCAGGAGGAGGTCAAATAAAGCTGAAGAACGCAAGAAACATTTCAGGTCTGAAGAAAAGTCTAATTTCTACGAGTCAGCTAGATAACGAAGGTTATATTACGATATTTGGGAATTCTCAGCGGAAAATTTCCAAAAAGATCGTTGGTGGTCGCAAGGGGTAAATTGAGCGGTTCGTTGTATTCCTTCAGTGGGAGCAGTGGAGGTTCAATTGCGTTGACGAAAGGTTCAGAAATAGATTCTGAGACTTCGTTGTGGCACAAGAGATTGGGGCATCTCAGCGAGAAGAATATGAAGATTCTTCAGGGTAAGGGGCTTCTTTCGGGGCTGAAAAATGTGCTGTTGGGACTTTGTGAGAGTTGCGTTTATGGGAAGCAAAGCGCACTCATATTTCAGATTGAAGGCATAGCAAAGAAGACCAGGAAGCTAGAGATGATGCATACAGATGTATGGGGACCGGCTTCTGTTGAGTGTTATAAAGGAAATCGGTACTTTGTGACGTTCATTGATGATGGAAGCCGGAAGACCTGGATGTATGCAATGAAGAAGAAGTCCGATGTGTTTGGTCTCTTTAAACACTGGATTGCACATGTGGAGAACCAAACGGGGACGAAGGTTAAGTGCTTAAAGTCCGATAATGGCGGGCAATATTGCACACAAGAGTTCGATGGGTTTTGTTCACAGAAAGGTATACGTTGGTTGAAAACGGTACCGGAGACGCCGCAATAGAACGACATCGTTGTAAGGATGAACATGACGACCTTAGAGCGGGTGAGAAGCATGATCATAGATGTGGATGTGCTGAAATTCTTATGGGCAGCAGCTGTTGATGCTGTTGTGTATCTGATCAACAGAAACCCGACAAGTGCGCTCGATGGAGGAACTCCGAAAGAAATTTGGTCAAATAAACCGGTTAATTATTCGCACCTAAAAGTGTTTGGTTGCATTGTGTATTCGTTGATAGATAAGGCGGAAAGGAGTAAGGTTGACTCCAAGTTTAGGAAGTGTGCATTCGTCGGATATGGAGGAGATGGGTTCGAATATCGGCTGTGGGATTATTGAAGCAAGAAGATAATACGAAGCCGGAACATCGTCTTTGATGAGAAACATTTGTATAAGGAAGCGAAACAAGCCAAGGATGGTGCAGTATCTAAGTTCGTCGAGTTAGATGGAACTTAGGAGAGCAGTCAGATGCCTACATGTGGAGATCAGAATATGAAGGAGGCGAGCACTACAGTGCAGGATCAGGTTCAAGAACATGTTGAAGATTAAGTTCAGCAACCAGATGTAACAATTCTGAGAAGAACTACACGAGAGAGGAGGCTATTAGAAAGATTAGCAACTGACTTCATATTGTACACAGATTCGGAAGAGCCTGAATCCTTTATAGAGGCGACGCAAGACAGTGCTAGCAGACAGTTGGAGCAAGCTATGGATGAAGAGATGGATTCTTTGAAGAAGAACCGTACATGAGATCTAGTGAACTTATCCAAGGGTCGAAAGACGTTGCTGAATAGGTGGGTGTATAGGATCAAAGATGAGATTGATGGCATGAAGTGGTACAAGGCTCGCTTGGTAGTCAAGGAATATGCACAACATCATGGGATAGATTATCAAGAGATATTTCCCCAGTGGTGAAGATGATTTCAATTCAGGTGATACTCAGTATCGTAGAGGTGGAGGATTTAACTTAGAGCATCTAGATGTGAAAACGGCGTTCTTTCATGGAGATTTGGATGAGGAAATCTATATAATGCAGCCACGGGATACGAGATGAAGGGGAAAGAAAATATAGTTTGTAGACTGCGAAAGAGTTTGTATGGCCTTAAACAAGCTCCAAGGCAGTGGTATCTCAAATTCGATCGGTCCATGTTAAAGACAAGATTTATGCGATGTGATTCAGATCACTGCGTCTATGTTCAGACTTTTGAGGATGGCGACTACATTATTTTGTCACCTTACGTGGATGATATGTTGGTAGCGGGTCCGAATTTCCAGAAAGTTCAAAGTCTGAAGAAGATGATGGCTGAAAAATTCTCCATGAAGGATTTGGGAGCAACCAAGCAAGTTCCGGGCATGAAGATCATGAGAGATAGCCAGCAACGAAAACTGTGGCTATCGCAAAAGGTCTACGTGGAGAAGGTTTTGAAGCGGTTCATTATGGACAAATCAAAGCCGGTAAATACGTCTTTAGCGAAGTATTTCAAACTCAGCAAAGAGTTGTGTCCGACAAGTCAAGAGCAGGAGGATGGAATGGCATGAGTACCATATGCATCCGCGGTTGGGAGTTTTATATATGCAATGGTGTGTACAAGACCAGATATTGCATAAGCACTGGAAGTTGTAAGCAGATACATGCAAAACCCGGGAAAGGAGTATTGGAATGCAGTGAAGTGCTTATTGAGATATCTCAGGGGAATATCCAGTCATTGTTTATGTTTCGGGGGTGACTTTCTAAATGTGCAAGGTTATGTTGATGTGAACTTCTTAGGTGATCGAGATAGTGGGAAAAGCACAATAGGGTACATATTCACGGTTGGGGGAACATTAGTCAGTTGGGTCTTCCAGTTGCAAAAGGTTGTGGTATTGTCAACGACGAAGGCCGAATATATGGTCGTTACGGAAGCCAGCAAAGAAGTGATATGCTTACAAGGATTACTCAAGGAATTGGGTAAGAAACAGGATTTCAATATCTTGTGGAGCGACTGTCAAAATGCGATACACTTGGCCAAGAACGCTGCATATCACCCTCGGACGAAGCACATAGAGGTGTGATACCATTTTATACGCATAGCGTTGGAAGATGGTGAGTTGACACTGCAGAAGACCGCGGGAGAAAAGAATCCTGCAGATATGTTCACCAAGATCGTAGACAGAGATAAGATGGATCTCTGTTGCCGGTTGGTGAACCTCTCTATGAAAATTTGATGAGGAAAGAGCAGTAGTGAAATCGGGTGAAGTCTACTAGTTTTGGAAATCAAGCTGGAAGAATCTCCAAGTAGGAGAATATTGATATTGTGGAGTTTCTTCCTGAGAGTTGATCTTGAGTCGGATCAGGAGACGTTGAGACGGCTCACGGATGCTCCAGAATTGTCACAATTCTCTGGATGTATGAGACCGCTGTTGAGCCGGCTTGACCTTATGCTTGAGACGGCTCAAGTCTTTATGAGTCGGCTCACAAGATGAAATTACCCAATATTCTATGTGTACATGAGCCGGCTCATGTGCATGTTGAGTCGGCTCAAGGAGGCAGACGCGGTCTGTTATAGAAATTGAATATCTTAGTAATTTCTGGGTTTATCTTTAATCTGTATAGAATTAGGGTTATGGTATAAATAGGGTCTCTCATATGATGTTTTGGAAGGCAAATTAAAAGGCTATTGAGACTATTGTAAAGAGAGAGGGTGGCGACTGCGAACCTAGAGAGATTTGAGAGAAATCTTTTAGGGTTGCTCGTGGGTGTAATACTTGATTTAAGATTTAGTAGAACTTTGCAGGTTCAGCTCTGCCGGGGACCAGCCATACGGTGGGTGAAACTCGTTAACAAATCTCTCGTCTTTTTTGGTTTGTGATTCTTTTATTCTCGCGTACTTTTGTGTTTTATCTTTCGTTGTTATTTGCGTTGTTGATTGCGTGGATTGACCGTTAATATTGTTCCGTGTATTGTCTTCTCAGCGATATAATATTATATCCACAACAATTATAAGTTGATTGTTTAATGTGAGATCTGGGATTTCACAATTTTTTGTCCATTCTTGATATTCATGGCCCAAATCACATGCACGTCAATTTCCATATGATTTTAATACTCATTGTCCCGTGTATTTAGCGTATTTAGTTATGAAAAGTGTTAAATTTGCTATATACAAGTGTAAAATGTATCGAAAATCATATAATTTTTTGTGTGCACATGCAGGCCTGGAGATTTCTTTAAGGAGAGTAGAGTAGAGGTGTAAAGCCCATGTTACACTGGTCGTGCACACTTCATTGGCATCGGGCCCGTTTCGGTGATGTCCATTTTCACCCAACGCGCGGCCGGCACGAGCACGATCGTTATATAAAAAATTCTTCGTTGCTCCGGTATTTCTCAATAGCAGCTTCGAAAAGCTGGGTTTAGGATGCGCCTCCGGCTGTCGTTTTAGTGACTCATAGGGCCTCCCTCAGCTCAAACTAGTGTCGCCACCTCTCCCAGAACCGGGGTTTACTTCGAAAGGAAATATGCTGATGAATATGAACCGTCAATCATTAAAAATATCGATGATGGTTGATTTTGGACCGTTAGAAACGATTTTCTCCTGCGTCTTTGACTCCCACATTCCTCGTTTTAGAAGTAGATGTGTGGTGTCTTGTTTGGATGGTGATGTACCGGAAGTATTGGAATAGCTACTTAAGTGACTTTTCATGGGCCACTTGCAATACTTCTTGTACTTCCGGACGTTCGAACATGTTATAAACCAAGCAATTAAAGGAGCTAAAGTAGGTTCACCATTGGTGCCTCCTTACCCTATCACGGCAAACATACGTACCCCTGTCGAACAGAAGAGAGGAGCTACCGTGTACTAAAAAGAGCCTCCATGTGCTAAGAAGTTTTGATGATAAGACCACAATTCAATGTTTGTTTTTATATGGAAGGGATAAAAAAGTGAAAATTGAAAAAGAAAAGAAGAAAAAAAGATGGGTTTCTTATGATTGCCCATCATCACCAAGTCAGGACAGGGTGGAAAGGGGGTGGAGAGAAATAAAGACAAGGAACGAGAAGAAGATGGGATTTATGCATACAAAATGGTTTTTTGAATAATATATCATTTCTTCATTATTTTTAGGCCAAAAAACAATAAAATGAAGCCAAGTTTTGGCACCGTTCAATCACAGTAAAGTCAATGCGCCTAACATGCAGTCTTTTATGCAGCCAACGCTGTAGCAGCAGCAGCAGCTTCATATAAGTATTTTTTTGTATATAATATCCAAAACTATGCAGTTTTTGGAGTGTCGGTGATCTCCATTAATTTGTTGCCGTGTGGAAAATAATTAGTAATAGCAGTAAGGAAAAGAATCAGAAGCTTCTTGTTTCTTCTAGCAGCTGTTTGCGGCTTATCCGCTCATGACAGGCATTTGGAACCGTGGCAAGTCACCAAAAGCTGCACCAATGTAGTAAAATTTATATTCCCTTTTTTTTTCTTGTTCATAAAAAACATTTTAATGATATCAGGCAATTTAAAATTAGTTTTTTTTACACGTGCGATGCCCATAATTGGAAAGATATTATGAGAATACAACCTTAAGAATTATTTTCCCAGTTGAGTAATATTCTTCCTACAAGGCCTGTGAGTTGTTGATTTCCCAAACCACATCAACATTTCTAATTGATGTATGCGACTTTCAATGATGTCATAACAAGAATGATGGCGTCATCGAAAGTTACATGCATCCTATTACAAAATGGGGAATCAAAAACTCACCAGCCTGATGGGTTTGGCAATTTTCTTTCCGTTAACAAGGGTCGCAAAAAGTGTGCTATCACATGGGGCTGGGTTCCTTTTGTCTTTTTGCTTGATGTTTTTTTTTTCTTTTTGGAGAAATCTGGATCGAATTTGCAACCTCTCACGTTGGAGAGGAAATCGGTACCAAGCGAGCTAAGCTCAGTTGGTCTTTTTTCTTATAGCATGGTAGCTTGAGAATATTTTCTTGTTTTATATTATTTAGATTATGTGTTATATTAGTAAAAAAGGATAAGAATTGAAGAGCAAGCACTAGAAACATAATAATGATTTGTTTGTCATTATAGAAATGCTACATCATATTCCTAATACACATGCTTGATAGTGCAACATGACGCTTGATAGACAGATCAATATATTGGAAATTTAATGATTAGCAGTCGGATATATCATCGCCCGAATATAGACCTATATAATTTGTACCATCTTTCCAAACACTGCTACATAGCCTAGGGAGAGTTGAGGATGCCATCAATTATTTAGTCTCTAATTTTCTCAATGATTGATGATTATATTTTGATAGGAGATTAGCCAATACGGGTAAGATCTAAACAAAATCTCGAATCCAAGCATACATTGTTGGTCCAAAGTGTGTACATGATATGAGGTTCAGAGCAAACCAGATCCTATAAATGAGGTTGGTGGAGACCTGTCCATTTCATACTGTTGCCTTAATTTTTTAAATTTTATTTCATCATATATGTTAGCGATTTAAGAGCAAGAGAGGAATAAAAGGAGGGGAATGAGAGTGACGATGAGCCATGAATGCCTTCACGTGGATGAAGACGGGGGCACAGCCTGGCTTCAACTGCATTACTCAAGGATCACCATGCCTCTTTCTCCTCTTATATAAATGTACTGGGTTTTTTTTTCACGTGCATTATGCACGTGGTGAGAAAATAGAAAAATGTTGGTCAAAAGGGTCATGAAAGCACAGAGGAGGAGGATTTTACTACATCAAAAAGTAGACATTTGGTTTTGCCAAAAAGAAAAAAGAAAGAAGGAAAAAAAAATAATGATGCATGTATGTCGTTTTCTTGCTACTTGCTTGTTAATTTTTCCTAATATAGTTATTGATATCATCATTTCTCAGTCTTGAATTTTTTTTACATGTCTACCATTGCAATTAATTTAATTTAAATTGAATCAACTGCTCTATGATGTGAACAATTTATTAAAAAATCCAAAAAAAAGGGGGAAAATTACTAATCATAATAAATCAATCTAATGAAGGATTGAATAATAAGAAGAGAAGAACAAATCAGCTGTTGTTCTTTTATTGGTGATTGAAAATTAACTGTTAACTTGGATTAAATTGAATGGTTGGTTTGTTAGTTGATATACCAGAAAGATCATAACTTATTTGCTCAGAATTTTATAGTATTTATTCATTGTTTAAAATTTTATTGCTTCCCGTTTTGAAATTTTAATTTTCTTATTTATACTAATGTTGGCATGTGTATTAAAGTTGATAAAACATCTAAAATAAATAGATTAATTAATTCTAGGGGTTTTTTACTTGAACCCCAAACGTAGGAAATTACTGAAAACCCTTCAAAACTTGATAATTACTTGTTACCCCAAAAAACCTCATTTTACCATATTCAAATTTTCCATCCAAAGAAAACTTGGCTGTTAGGTAATTTATAATATCATCATCTATCCCATTTATAACCACATAACTTTATTTGATAAAACCGTCATTTCTCTCTTGTGCTATGTCTTACTCTTGATCTGGACTCTTGTATGTAGGGCAATCGAAAAACTTACCCCTCGTCGTTTTCAGTTTTCCATTTACACGAAACTTGCAACTAATCTTGCATTTGTATTCCGTTGCTTTATGGTTGAAGAAGGTTGAGAAAAAAGAACCATATTTTATTGTCAATCAGAAAATTTGAATAGCAATTCCTAGATCCTAATTTGAATTGGGGTTCTAATCGGGAATTTTAGATGAAGAAGAGTGAAAATGGATGGTTTTGATGGTTTTAATAACTCTATCTGGAGATTCTCTATTAACTGGCTAACGGAACGAGGGAAAAGGGCTGGTGGGGCACTGAAGAGCATCTTCAAAGCTTTTTAGGGTAATAAGTAATTATCAAGTATTGAGGTTTGTTTTACTAATTGGCTGAGTTTTGATTTTTTTTTTTGTGGGGGTGTGGGTGTGGGTGGGTTTAAGTTAAAAACCCTTAATTCTATCATTCAAAAATACTTAACTTCATTATTTGAATTTGTTGGCAGTTTATAACTTTAATTCGTTATAGTTTATATTAATTTTTTATGCCACGTATCCATCTAAGCAGTTTCTAAAAATGGTTGAGAAATACAAGTAGTTAACTAGGAAAAAACGCTTACAAATCCCTTCTAAGTTCTTGGATGAGCTTTAAGATTTGTGCAGGGAAAGAAAAAGAAAGAGGAAGAAGATTTGTAGAGAAATTTTTCTACAAGCCCTTGTAAAGAAAATCTTTCCTTTCAGTAAAATAGTTGAGAAGTATAAATAGTAATTAATTGTATGTATCTCTACTATTAATGAATACTGATCTAATTAAGCTCGTTTCTGACCAACTAAAACTGGTTAGTTCAGGAGAGTTGAGTAATATAGTTTAGATATCAATCTTAGGGCTTAATTTCTCTCAACATCATAAAAGGGTCCGGTGGTCCCAATTATCTACCTGTCGCTGGTCCCACCCACCACCACAAACTCACGAATATCTTTCCATACTCAGCTTTGTTGGGTTACACCAATGTCTTGACCATCATCCGTAACCGTTTGCGGCACAAAAATTTTACAACGAAGGAAACTTGATGCTAGAATAACCCTAAACCGGATCTACCATAAACCTAACTAGCAACTAAAGAAGTTCTATCTACCATGAAAGAAGATTATACCTAAAGAAACAAGTTTTTTGGGTCTTCAATCCTCTCCTCTAGCTCCTTGAAGGATGTACGGATCGCTCATGATCGAAGGCCTCCTCGCATCAAAAATGATCCATCCGAGAGTGTGCGCTTTGAGCTCCTACCTCCAAATTGAGGTAACTAGGGTACTTAGAATGCTAAGCTAAGTAGCCTAGATTAAGTAGAGAGTGACGATGGATTGCTTTGTCTCACTCACCCTAGGTTTCTCAACTCATGAGATTTTTAGAGTTAGAGCTAGAAGAAGAGAGCAAGGAGAAGATGAGAGTGTGAAGTGAGCATAGAATAATAAAGAATGGCTAAGTGTTGTGAACTAATAATGCAAAGCCAAAATATCTTGAAGCTACACAAATATCTAATGCCACCTTGCATCAATAATTCACAACACTTTAAAATATCAAGCATACTCCAATAGTAAACAATAAGTCGTGCCACGAGTCACCAAGTAACCATGCTTCATTTAAAGCAAATGAACACTTCATTTCTCCACCTCATTAACCATTAACAAAAATGGTTAAAACAAATAATGATGTGTCTTCTTCTAGAAGCATCTTGCACGATTACAAGAATGCCTCTCACCGTATATAAATATCCATATCCGTATTCCGAAAAATACGAATACCAAGAGACAAAATAATCTAAGAATATAATACTAGGATCCGGCTTAAGCCAAAGCTCACCAGTATTATCCGCCCGAACATCACACGTGCACAAGTACACGTAAGTGATCGAACCCCTGCTGTAAAACCATACGGCCTCTATATCGTTTCGCCCGAAGCAGGGAAACCCTCAATGTGGGACTCTAAAGACTCAACAGTACGCTGACAGTAGGTTTAACCACAAGCACGTCAGCGGTACTAGCTGCACGTAACGGTTACCCAGGTACCTATCGAAAAGAAAGGCCGACGAGCAAACTCGACCGAACTCCTACTAAGCCTATCCGTGACAATCTCCGTACAGTCCGGTCTCTTCGTCTAAGAGTATCGCAAGCAGGGTTTGAGGGTGGTAAACGTCAGACCCTAATAACCCGATAATTCGTGCTGATGTGGCTCAGGACCAATCCGGAAAACTACTGATCAACCTATCGGTAAATCTCAACTGTCTTGGCCAAGATCTTATGATCCTGACCAATCGAACACAGTACGATATCGACTCCTAATACCGGGAGAGACGAATCCCCAACAATCACTCACTGCATCCATGTGGCTCGGGACTGTACCCAACCATGTTGGGGTTAAAATTTGCACCCCGGTTGACCGAGTCAAAGTCAAGGTCAACCCCAAGACAGGTGGGCCCAAGCCCAGGTCAAGCGGACCCATGTCCAAGTCGAGCCCGCGGCCAGCCTCCTCTATGCCAAAATATAGATCATGTAATAAATAATTTTTATATGATTTTTTATGCATGAATGTATGCAAAATGGGCATAAAGCCAAATTTTTGTAAAACCCATGGCTTATGTGCAAAAAGAAATGGCACATGAGCCATGGGATGGGCAAAATGCCATTTTGTAAAGCCCAAGGGGCTATATGTAAATATGTAAGCCTATATAAGGCAACATGATGATGAATAAAGCATACAATTTTCATTCCCCAAAAACTAGGGTTCTTTGTGCCTCCTGCTCCATCTCCAAGGTTCTAAACCTTCTCATTTCTTTTGAATTAAATCAAGGGTTTTACTCTTTCTTTTCCAAAACTAAGTAGTTTTCCACCACAAAACCCACAAAGGGGAACTCAGATCTTCCATCAAATCTCAGAAAGGAGAGATTTTTGAAATCTCATATCTCTTGATCTTCAAGATCCTGCCAACAGAGGAGGTAGAAGGAGACTCATCTCCAGAAACCCCACTTTGGGGAAGAACTAGGGCTCAAGAGAAGAAGCCCTTCATCAGCTCCAAAATATCTTAGGAGTTCAACTCCTCAAGAATACACACACACACACACACACACACATACAAAATAATATTTTTTTTCCTTTCTGAAGCATAGCTTCTGGTGCAGGGACAAAGTCCCCTTTCTGTTTGACGCCCAGCGTCTAGCGCCCAGAGCGTTTGCGCCCACGTGCCGGACAAGTGGCGCGCCCAGCGCCCAGAGCGCTTGCGTCCACGTGCCGACACGTGGCGCGCCCAGAGCGCTCGCGCCCACGTGACGACACGTGGCGCGCCCAGCGCCCAGCGCTTGCGTGCCATGCACGCGAGGCGCTGGCCCTACGCATCCTTTGGATGCCTTTTCCCCTTTTATATATGTGTGTGTGTGTGTGTGTGTGTGTGTGTGTGTGTGTGTATAGAGAGAGAGAGAGAGAGAGACACATATACTCCACGACACTGTCCTCCGTTAGAAAAAATTTCTAACGGGACGCTGCCCCGCACCCCGCAAGGGGGCTGCTAGCCCCCTTGACCCCCAGCTCGCTATCCGGGTAGCGGGACCCCCGTAAAAACTCTGCGGAGCCCCCGATATATCCAAAACCCCTTCAAAACACAACACTGCACATTGAGTTCGCATGACCAGTTTAACCCGTCAATCGGAGGTTCTCTCGCTCCTAATACGAAGGGTAATTAATGGCAGCTTAGTCCGCGGCTGCCGGAGATTCGGATCCCCACAGTCAATAAACCCCGGCCTACCCTAGGCAGGGGGAATCTGTAATGCGCCTGACAAGCACGTGCGCATTCCCATCTTAATGGGGTGACGAAAAACACCCTACAGATTCTGGCACGCCTGGTGGGACCAATCTCTCCTCCCATATTTCGGATTAAACGTTCATGCAAACTCAATCAATATGCATACCCATATCTATACTAAAATAATGCTTTTTCATGCAGGTTTCAAGCAATCACTTTTCAACAATGTCTTCTATGATGAACTCAGCTCTCAGCACGACTCCCATCTCCTACACGATGAAGATGGACGCCAGGACGTTCCTTTCGGCCAGTCTCAGGCGACAATGGGAAGAGCCGCCGCTACCATTCGGCTCTATCCTGTTCGTGTCAGCTAACGCCATCCCAGTTCCTCAAGCCCCGGTGGCAGACAAACCGGTCTCGAAAGGCAAGAGGCCAAATGTGGTGGTCTCGAAGGCGCCCCAACTCAAACGCAAGTCAGTGTTCGAACAACTCTCCTTGGCCCCAGCTGGGGGCAAGGCCATCAACACCAACAATGCAACAAGGCGTCTCGAGCAAGCTCCGGCGGTGCCCCTGACAACAGCTGTCTTCTCTAAGCTCCCCGCTAATCGACTCACGGTGGCTTCCCAGGAAACAGATGCCCGCCAAGCCCTTAAAATTGAGAAGCTAAGGTAGAAAAGGCTCAGATATAGAGCCAACAAAAGGGCTAGAGCTCCTGCTAGGCTGAACCTCATGGGGTTCGAAGAACAGGGTTACCCCGCCAAAGATGGGGAAATGGCTGGATATGTGATCCACGCTGTCTACACGGTGGGCACACGCAGCAAGAGCAAGGATGGGGCCACCACATCTCAGATCCCATCTGGCTTGAATGTGGTTGCCGCTTCCCAAGAACAGCCGCCTCCGCTGAATGATGGAAACCCTCTCGATGAGGATGATAGGCAGAAAGACCCTTCGGTCCATGAGGAGTCGGGCTCGGAAAGCGAAGATGAGCCAATCTTCCGTCCCAAGAACGTAGAGCAGCAACTTCTCCAAGAGTTCCGAAAGTAGCTCAGAAGCAAAGACAAGGAGATGGCCAAGCTCTACTAAAAAATTGACGACTTGACAAATGTTGTCTTACAGCTCACGACCCAACTTGCCTCTCAGCCGTCCAATCAGGCGCAGGCCTCTCATGAACCGGGAAACGGTGTCCCGAAACAGCCGACACCCGTCCCCTCAAATCCAAAAGTGGGTGCACCGCATGAAAATCAGTCGCGTCTTATCTCGGGAAATGTCTTGGCTGCCGATGACAGTAGCCCGCTAACTCAAGATCAAATCATGGATTTGGTTGCCAGCAAAGTCAAAACATTGGTGGCCGAAGCCGAAGCGCAAAAAGATATCAGCAGTAGTGGGAGACCATATCCTGCTCAGTATGATCTGGTAGAATTTCCTAGCGGCTATGTCATCCCCAAATTCGGAAGATTCGATGGGACGGGAAATGCGAATCAGCACATCGCCCACTTCAAAGCCTCATGCGGGAATACTAGAGGCAATGATGCGCTTCTCCTCTGCCGGTTCGTTAATAGCTTGACCGATGTTGCTTTCGACTGGTACGTGAGCATACCGGATGGCTCCGTTGCTACTTTCGTCCAAATGGAATATTTGTTTCGACAAAGGTTCATGAGCGTCAGCGATAAGATCACTATTGCCGAGCTCATAAGGACCAAGCCCAAGAACAACGAAAGCAGCACGGATTTTATAACCCGATGGCGCAATCTCTCCGTCAAATGTGAACCTCCGATAGAGCAGGACCAATCTGTCAGTCTCCTTGTCGGAAATCTCAACAATTGGATGGCCCCGTTTCTATGCACCGCGGGTCTCAAAATATTCCAAGAGCTGACTAGGAAAGTCCAGATATTGGAACGCTCAAAGCAGGAGTCCTCCTCTGACTCCCAAAATAACAATAGGTCCTGAAGAAACCGAAAGGACGAAAATCGCAAAGGCGGAAATTCCGACGATACTGAATCTTTCAATGCCTCGGCTAACCGAAATAAGCAAGGGTCGAGCGGGCCTAATGCCAACCGGCTTCGGAAGCCAATGTTCGGAGAGGGAGGAGAATCTCCACTGAAAGATAAGCTGAACAAGGTTTATTCCTTCAGAAGGGACAAAATCCGTAAAATATTCAAAGACGCCCTGAGAAACGGTCTACAACTGCCAGAGTCAAAAAGACCGCAGGAAGCGAATATGACCGACGACCCCAAATACCGCCCCTATCACAGAGTGATAGGTCATGCCATTGAGGACTGCTTCGTCTTCAAAGATTGGGTCGAAAAGCAATACAAGACAGGAGAGATAGAACTGTCTAAAGGCGTGTTAACAAACAATCCAGCTGCGACCGCCAATTTCATACAAACGGAGGCCGAAGTTCTTCGTGAAACTGATTCTCTCAGACATCTGCCTTTCCCTGAAAACAGTCGACAACCACGTCATTAAACTGGGAATTGTCGACCTCTAAGTCGTTAAACTGAGAATGTAAAAAAAATGTGTAAATAAAAAATGGAATGTGTAAATAAATAAATAAAAAGAAAAGCCGAAATGATGGGACAACCGCAATAAAAACCAGCGAGTAAAAATGAAAATGAAAATAAAGCCGAAATGATGGGGCAACCGCGAATAAATAGCCGAAATGATAGGGCAATCGCGACCTTCGCAATAAGAAAAGCTGAAATGATAGAGCAATCGCGGTAAAACAAAAACAAATAAAAATAAAAAAAATAAATAAATAAAGGCGAATGATGAGTCGCTCCTGGTACCATATTTCAGTGCAGCGATGCAGACGCCAACAAAAATTCAAATTTCCAAAATTCTCCCAGCCCTACGGCCGGTCCCCAAATTGACTACCGTATACAATCCACGGGCTCAAATAATTCTCATCATACTCATGCCCCACCGTAATCACCAGTTACGCGGCTGGTCTCCGCTTTTGGAATTATGCTCCATTGAGAAGACCTACTCATGTGTCCTCACGATACATGAGGAGAACACACTTTTGTAGGATCCTTACGACTCACAAAGGAAAAACACACTTAGGAGTACTCACGACTCCTAAGGAGAAAATACACCTGCGGGATCCTTATGACTCGTAGGGAGAAAATGCTTTTATGGGACCCTCACGGCCCATAAAATTGAAAAGCTTTAGGTGACAGGGACCTAAACCTGTCTCCTAAGCCATCGCTCCCCAATCCCCAAGTGGCGAATGATGAGTCGCTCCTGGTACCATATTCCAGTGCAGCGATGCAGACGCTAACCAAATTCCAAACTCAAATCTCAAGCGGCGAATGATGAGTCGCTCCCGGTACCATATTCCAGTGCAGCGATGCAGACGCCAACCAAATTCTAAATCTCATGCCCCAACGACGAATGATGAGTCGCTCCCGGTACCATATTCCAGTGCAGCGATGCAGACGCTAACCAAATTCCAAATCCCATGCCCCAATGGCGAATGATGAATCGCTCCCGGTACCATATTCCAGTGCAGCGATGCAGACGCCAACCAAATTCCAAATCCCATGCCCCAACTGCGAATGATGAGTCGCTCCCGGTACTATATTCCAGTGCAGCGATGCAGACGCCAACCAAATTCCAAATCCCATACCCCAACGGCGAATAATGAGTCGCTCCTGGTACCATATTCCAGTGCAGCGATGCAGACGCCAACAAAGTCCCGAAATTTTTCCGGCCCTACGGTCTGGATCATACATCCTGCAAAACCGTATACAATCCACGGGCGTAAAATAATCCAAATCTCTCCCAAGTCCTACCGGTGAGACCACATTTAAAGTCCCACCAAAAATAATAAAATAAAAATAAAAAAATAAAAAAAGGTTTGTCCACAAGCAAAATGGCCACGGATGAAAACCCGAAAGGGCTCCGTGAGTAAAAACAGCAGGACTGCCGACGAGTTTGTGAAAATCCGAAATGGCGCAAACTCGTAAAAAAGAGATGAAATGCACTCACAAACTCCTCTCGACTTTGTGAGGAGAAAATTCTCGCGTGAGATCCTTACGACTCACAAAGGAGCAACACACTTAGGAGTCCCCACGACTCCTCAGGAGAAAATACACTTACGGGATCCTTACGACCCGTAGGGAGAAAATGCTTTGTGAGACCCTTACGGCTCACAAAATTGAAAAGTCTTAGGTGATAGGGACCTAAAACTTGTCTCCTAAGCCATCGCTTCCTGATAAGCAAGCACAAATGATGATTTGCTCCTGGTACCATATTCCAGTGTAGCGATACTGATGCCAAGTAAAAAACAATTCCCAAATCCTCCCGGGGCAAATGATGAGTTGCTCCTGGCATTATTCCAGTGCAGCAATGCAGATGCCGACAAAAAAAAATCCCCAAATCCTCTCATGGAAAATGATGATTCGCTCCTGGTACCATATTCCAGTATAGCGATGCTGATGTCAACCCAAATCAAATCAAACCAACAACCACTGCGGCAGAATCATGCTCCGTCCCAGAATTTACCCCGTGTCGAAATCATGCTTCGCCTCGGGATATCTACCTTCCCTGCCGGAATTATGCTCCGCCTCGGAACCAAATCAAACAACCAGCTCTGCGTCGGAGTCATGCTCTGTCTCAGAGTGTACCCCGCGTCGAAATCAAGTTTCGCCTCGGTGTATCTGCCTTCCCTATTGGAATCATGCTTCGACTCGGAATCAACCAACGACCTCCTCGTCGGAATTATGCTCCGCCTCGGAACCAAATCAAACAACCAGCTCTGCGTCGGAGTCATGCTCCGTCTCAGAGTGTACCCCGCGTCGAAATCAAGCTTCGCCTCGGTGTATCTGCCTTCCCTGTCGGAATTATGCTTCGGCTCGGAATCAACCAACGACCTCCTCGTCGGAATTATGCTCCGCCTCGGAATCAAGTCAACCAGCCAGCTCTGTGTCGAAATCATGCTTCGTCTCAGAATGTACCCCGTGTCGGAATCATACTTCGCCTCGGTGTATCTGCCTTCCCTGTCGAAATTATGCTTCAACTCGGAATCAAGTCAACCAACAAGCTCTGCGCCGGAATCATGCTCCGTCTCAGAATGTACCCCGTGTCGAAATCATGCTTCGCCTCGGAGTATTTGCCATCCCCGTCGGAATTATGCTTCGCCTGGGAATCAACCTCTGCATCGAAATTATGCTTCGGTCAGAATGTCTGCCGCTCGTCGGAATGATGCTCCGATCCCTGGAATCATGCTCCGCTCTTCGGAATGATGCTCCGATCCCCTGGAATCATGCTCCGCTCTTCGAAATGATGCTCCGATCCTTAGAATCATGCTTCGCTCTTCGGAATGATGCTCCGATCCTTGGAATCATGCCTCTACTCTTCGGAATTATGCTTTGACTCTTCAGAATGATGCTCCGACCTTGGAATTATGCTCCGAAAAATCGGAATGATGCTCCGATCTCTGGAATCATGCTCCGCGCTTCGGAATGATGCTCGATCCTTGGAATTATGCTACGAGCTTCGGAATGATGCTCCGATCCTTGGAATGATGCTCCGCGCTTCGGAATGATGCTCCGATCTCCTCTGGAATTATGCTCCGCGAATAAGAATGATGCTCCGATCCCCGGGAATCATGCTCCCCGGGATGATGCTCCGCCCCCGGATTGATGTTCCACCTCGAGGTTCAGCTTCAAGATCCATCGATTTCATGCACACAACTCAAATGTACGGTGTGCATTTATTGATGGGGGCACTTTGTTGGGGTTTAAATTTGCACCCCCGGTTGACCGAGTCAAAGTCAAGGTCAACCCTAAGACAGGTGGGCCCAAGCCCAGGTCAAGCGGGCCCATGCCCAAGTCGAGCCTGCGGTCAGCCTCCTCCATGCCAAAATATAGATCATGTAATAAATAATTTTTATGTAATTTTTTATGCATGAATGTATGCAAAATGGGCATAAAGCCAAATTTTTGTAAAGCTCATGGCTTATGTGCAAAAAGAAATGGCACATGAGCCATTGGATGGGCAAAATGTCATTTTGTAAAGCCCAATGGGTTATATGTAAATACGTAAGCCTATATAAGGCAACATGATGATGAATAAAGCATACAATTTTCATTCCCCAAAAACTAGGGTTCTTTGTGCCTCCTGCTTCTTCTCCAAGGTTCTAAACCTTCTTATTTCTTTTGAATTAAATCAAGGGTTTTACTCTTTCTTTTCCAAAACTAAGTAGTTTTCCACCACAAAACCCATAAAGGGGAACTCAGATCTTCCATCAAATCTCAGAAAGGAGAGATTTTTGAAATCTCATATCTCTTGATCTTCAAGATCCTGCCAACAGAGGAGGAAGAAGGAGACTCATCTCCAGAAACCCCACTTTAGAGAAGAACTAGGGCTCAAGGGGAGAAGCCCTTCATCAGCTCCAAAATATCTTAGGAGTTCAACTCCTCAAGAATACACACACACACACACACACACAAAATAATATTTTTTTTCCTTTCTGAAGCATAGCTTCTGGTGCAGGGACAAAGTCCCCTTTCTGTTTGATGCCCAGCGTCTAGCGCCCAGAGCGCTTGCGCTCACATGCCGAGCACACGGCGCGCCCAGTGCCCAGAGCGCTTGCGCCCACGTGCAGACACGTGGCGCGCCCAGGGCCCAGCGCTTGCGTGCCATGCACGTGAGGCGCTGGCCCCACGCATCCTTTGGATGCCTTTTCCCCTTTTTTTTATATATGTACATATATATACATATATACATTTGTATACATATATACACACACATATACTCCACGACACTGTCCTCCGTTAGAAAAAAATTCTAACGGGGCACTGCCCCGCACCCCGCAAGGGGGCTGCTAGCCCCCTTGACCCCCAGCCCGCTATCCGGGTAGCGGGACCCCCGTAAAAACTCTGCGGGACGCCCCCGATATATCCAAAACCCCTTCAAAACACAACACTGCACATTGAGTTCGCATGACCAGTTTAACCCGTCAATCGGAGGTTCCCTCGCCCCAAATGCGAGGGGTAATTAACGGCAGCTTAGTCCGCGGCTGCCGGAGATTCGGATCCCCACAGTCAATAAACCCCGGGCTACCCTAGGCAGGGGGAATCTGTAATGCGCCTGACAAGCACGCGCGCATTCCCATCTCAATGGGGTGACGAAAAACACCCTACAAACCAAAACTTGTTTGCACGACTCAGTAAAACTGTGGTAGGGTAGTGATCAAAGCATAATGGGAACTCACATGAGACAAATGACGATCTCAGGTCCGAAAACTAACCTGTACACATGTCACCTGAGAACTTCCATCTGACGATAGGTATAGTAACATCTGGAAGTTCTCGGCGAGTCCGTCCAGTGTACTCACATCCAGTGAGCACCTGCATACGATCTTCGGTGCATCAGAACAATGGCTGCGGAACCAACTATTGCCCTTCGTCGGGGATAGAAACGTATACACTAGTCTACTCTGGAGTATCAATGCCCAGTCTTGATACTCACGCGACTAGGGACCATTTAAGGATGTGCTTATGGACTACCCCGCTCCCACAAGTATGATCGCCATCATAACACTGGTAGTCAAGCAAAGATCCTACGGGCTTTATCAATATGTAACCGCAATATGTAATAACGAGTATAACATATGCCATATTAAGATAAAGTCGGACCATAATAGTATACTACTGTATCATGCCTTTATCAATATGTGCAAGCTGGATAAAGCATCAAAAGAAAGAAATACACATATCCTGATAAAGACAACTCGAATAATATACTATATAACTGAGCAAGGTTTTCCTGTACATACATATCCCTAACATCCACATGTATACATATACAATAATGGCCTATAGGGCATACATATCTAGCAATCTCCCACTTGCACTAAAGGCCAGTAATTGGCATTCCGAATACCCAACGTCTGCTCTAAGGCCAGCTGCTGGCGTACCGCATACCCAACATCTCAAAAAGTCGCTCGAACTGCGCTTGAGGGGAGGGCCTTTGTAAATGGATCCGCCGTGTTATCTTTTGTATCCACTCTCCGGACCTCGATCTCCTGGCAATCTATGATCTCCCTGATCAGGTGATACCGTCTTAAGATGCGTCTGGATTTCTGATGGGACCGTGGTTCCTTCGCTAAACCTATAGCCCCATTGTTATACAATACAGAGGTATTGGATCAATAATGGACGGAACTACCTGAAGTTCAGTAATGAACTTCTTCATCCAGACCGCTTCTTTTGCGGCATAGTTCGCAGCAATGTATTCAGCCTCCATCGTCGAGTCTGGGACGGTGTCCTGTTTGGAGCTCCTCCAACACACCGCCCCTCCGTTGAGGGTAAATACAAAATACAAAATAGACTTGCTGTCGTCCTTGTCACTCTGGAAGTTTGAATCGGTAAAGCACTCGACCTTAAGGTCTCCATTACCAAAAACCAAGAACATCTCCTTAGTCCTTCTCAGGTACTTGAGAATGTTCTTCACTGCTGTCCAGTGGTTCTCACCTGGGTTCGACTGATACCAGCTCACCACGCTAAGCGCGTAAGCTACATCTGGTCTTGTACATAGCATTGCATACATTATAGATCCTACCGCCGAAGCGTAGGGTATAGTGCTCATGCGAACCCTCTCCTCATCAGTCTTGGGAGACATCTCTTTAGAGAGGGTGATTCCGTGCAGTGCGGGTATGTTACCGCGCTTGGAATCTTCCATACTAAATCTCTTTAGTACGATCTCTATGTACCTGGACTGCGAAAGTCCCAATAATCTCTTAGATCTATCTCTGAATGTCTTAATCCCCATAATGTACGAGGCATCACCCAGGTCCTTCATGGAGAACCTTTGTGATAAGAACAACTTGACCGATTGTAGCATAGGAATATCATTTCCTATCAAGAGAATGTCGTCCACGTACAAGACTAGGAATACGACAGTTCGTCCTACAATCTTCTTATAAATACATGGCTCATCCTCGTTCTTGATGAAGTCAAAGTCTTTGACTGTTTCATCAAAACAGATGTTCCAGCTCCGCGATGCCTGCTTCAATCCATAAATGGATTTGAGCAACTTGCACACCTTCCCGCTGCTCCCACTGTCTACAAAACCTTCTGGCTGATCCATATAAACGCACTCTTCCAAACCCCCGTTTAGAAAAGCCGTTTTTACGTCCATCTGCCAGATTTCATAGTCATGGAAGGCAGCAATGGCAAGTAAGATCCGGATGGATTTGAGCATAGCCACTGGAGAAAAAGTTTCATCATAGTCTAATTCTGGTCTTTGACGAAAACCTTTTGCAATAAGTCTAGCCTTATAGATTTCCACCTGCCCATCTACACCAATTTTCCTTTTGTAGATCCATTTGCATCCAACGGGTTTTGCCCCAGGTGGAGCAATTTCCAAGATCCACACTTTATTGACGTACATGGACTCCATTTCGGACTGCATAGCATCCAGTCACTTATCAGAGTCCCTACTGATAATGGCATGCCTGAAACTAGTAGGATCATCTTCTTCCAAGATGCAATCCTCTCGATCCCCGTCTATGAGAAAACCGTAGTATCTCTCGAGCGGATGGAAAATCCTACTAGATTTGCGGAGTGGCCGAAGTTCGTCTGGGACTTCTAAATCTTGAGGTTCTATCAAATCCTCAGTTTGAGTTTGTGGTTCTGATGTTTCATCCAGTTTTACCATGCTCCCACTTATTTCTTTTACAAGAAATTGCCACTCTAAAAAAGTGGCGCGACGAGCAACGAACACTTTCTGTTCCTCAGTATGGTAGAACAGATATCCTAGAGAATTTTTAGGATATCCCACAAACTTGCATAAAACTGACCGTGCCTAAAGTTTGTCTGGATTTTGTACTTTTACATAGGCCGGACAACCCCATATCTTAATACGTTCAAGATACGGTGTTTTACAACTTCATATTTCATATGGAGTCTTAAGCACAGATTTGGATGGAACCTGATTCAATAGATATGCCGCTGTCAAAAGCGCATGTCCCCAAAATGAAAGAGGCAACTCAGCGTTACTCGTCATGGAGCGAACCATATCCAATAGGGTACGATTCCTCCGCTCCGATACACCATTATGCTGTGGTGTATACGGAGAAGTAAGCTGAGAGAGAATTCCATTCTCTTTTAGGCAATCTAGGAATTCCGTGCTCAAGTACTCCCCTCCTCTATCAAATCGGAGGATCTTAATACTTTTGTCGGTTTGGTTCTCTACTTCATTTCTGAATTCTTTGAATTTCTCAAAAGTTTCAGATTTGTGTTTCATAAGATACACATATCCAAACCTAGAGAGATCGTCAGTGAATGTGATGAAGTACAAGAACCTACCCCTTGCATGTATAGACATCGGACCACATACATCAATGTGTATGAGTCCCAAGAGCTCTGCTGCTCTTTCTCCGTGTCCTGTGAACGGAGATTTGGTCATCTTTCCCTTGAGACAAGACTGACAAGTTTCATAAGATGAAAATTAGAACGTATTCAAATAGCCATCCTTATGCAACTTACTTAGTCTTTTCTCTCCGATATGACCAAGTCTACAATGCCACAAGTAGGATTCGTTCGTATCTAAACTCTTCCTCTTGCGTGTGTTTTGTACATTGAAAACTATGTTTTGATTTAGAACATAGATACCATTACACAGTGTACATTCCGCAACCAATACCTGATTAAGGTAAATGTTCATGATATTTCTATCAAGAACTTATATCCATCTTTATCAAGTAAAAAAACTGATATGATGTTGCAAACCATGGAAGGAACGTAGTATCAATTGTTCAAAATCATAGTATTGCCTTTTGGCAACACTAGGTGATATTCACCGACGGCAGCAGCATCAACTTGTGCTCCATTTCCTACTCTGAAGGACATATCAACAGGTCTAACCATCCTACTTTTTCTCAGTCCCTGCAATAAATTACAGATATGAGATCCTGATCCGGTATCTAGTACCCAGGAGGTAGGAGTGACCGAAAAACAGTTCTCAATAACAAAAACACCTGAAGAAGCCGCAATAGTGTGCTTCTTCTTCGTTGGGGTTATCAAGGAATTCATGTAATCCTCTTTCCTTTGCTCATACTCATGATAATTGTCATAGTTTAAAGCCGAACCGACATTCCCCAGCCTCGAATAAGAATTCGGATCGGTCAAGCGATACATTTTATTATCTTGATTAGGGCGTGAAATGATTGCTACCTGGAGGGGGAGAGAGAGAGAGAAAAGAAACACTTAGCATGTGCTCTTCCAAGATTTGATTGGTTATTAATTTATCTAATTAGGATGGCTTCCACTGTTTCCTCAAATTCTTCTTCAAACCCTAAAAGAAGAACAAGTCAGGATTAATTGCACGTCACAATACTTGCTTAACCTTTCGGCCAGGCTAGTGTTGGTACTTCGAGAGAGGTTTTCCAACACTTTCGCGAAGTTTCTTAATTATATAACCTCTTTTCCCTGGAGGCGTAGCCCCGCTGACACCGTTCTAGACACCTACTTGGTTTATAGTATTGATTGTTAAGTGAAATAATCTCCCAAGAGTAATCCTACTCATCAGTGGGATCGGGATCCAGCTATCATTGTGTGATGACCTAGATGGAATCCACTCTGGTCACCACACTCCAGAAGGTATGCTAAAACTGCAAGTTTCCTGTATATTTGAAACTCCCGATGTATTTTTTGCCCGTAACGACTTTATGACCTTGACAATGCCAACATATCATAAGCCGCTAGTCAAGTTCGGCCTGTCATTATCTTGATTAACTTAGACCCACCCGCATAACCCTTGACAATACCAACATAGTTATGCGACAGTTCTAAATAATCGGAAACAAAGCTATAAACAAGCATTATCCAGCTGCCGACCACCACGCCTTGACAATGCTAAAATACGTAGTACGAATACTAAGTAATACTTGTAGGAAATTACGGAAGGCTACGACTGGGTTTTTGGCGAAAAAACCCTTTAACGTAATGAACTTGATATCGTTGAAGGACCTGAGCACTTTTGAAAAGGAATGGTTTAGGCTCCGCTTTTAAAAACTTCTGATTTTGAAGAAAACCGAGTAATCTACAGTATAGACTTTTGCTCAAGAAGTCACTCCCCGTGAAGGGATCTCGGCTCTTGCCTCCTGGAATGAGGTGCTGGATATTCACAACCGAATACCACTATACAAAGCGTAAGAATATAACTATAGTTTTTCGAAATTTATTCCAACATCTTTTTAGGTTTCTTTTCTTGCATTGATCAAAATTAATGCGGTCCCATCAATTAACCTATCACACCAGAAAAGAATGAAAATACAATGTACGTATATGCCATCTGCATTCGCCACGGGGCCCCGTCATGCACCGTTAGGTTACTTAACTAACGACAGAGCGGAGGCTGGACTAGCGCGGGTGCAAAATATATACTACATCTACTAGTATATATATAAATATATATAATATTCGTCCCAGGCATGATATAAGAAACATCACAGATCAACATCAAGTAACACAGAATGGTGGATAATCTTGGAGCCTCGGGTTTCATTTGAGCCGCAAATAAAACCCGACGTTTCCGGTCGTGTGAATAGCCCGTGCAATGAAAACCTGGACCTCTACGAGCGCGGCAAGTTACCCGCCAATCGCAGAAGTGAGGCAACCCCAATCAACAAAGTGAATGGGCCACCCAGCACTTCACGGGATCCGGTAACTTGAGCGCCCCTCCGTAGGTCAAACTATACCCCCTACAAGTGCGACGAATAGCCCGCCAATTCTAGAGTAAAGCCCCATCTGTCTCAACTCCGTGAGATGCGGGTTTGTTGCTTTCTAGAACCCGGCTATTCGTGCACTCCACCGTGGGGTAATTCTAGTAAGGAAAAAGAAAATAAATATGTACAATGGTGACATCGACCGCAATCCGGTCGTGTCCCAATCAAATAATATACAACCCGGTAAAGACGACAATCCACATGTTGGACGCCCGCAATATCAAATGCACAAATGAATCTTAACTGTACTACTAACATTGCCCCGCAAGCTATTCACCACGACAATCCAACCACAACCTCAGCACAGACACAGAACATCAACGTGAATGTCATGTTCGTAAACCTGTCTAAAGGAACATATAGCAATTAGATGGGTTATACCGCTCTAATGACATTCACGGTTGCAAATAGTAATGTATGCACTGAAACTATTAAACAGTGTTAAAAATAGCGACTTCGAAATACTCCGTATTGCCACAACAGAAAGATAACAGTATAAGCAATCTTGGCAAAACAACAACACCTGAAACCTTAAATCCAAGAGACAAGAACCCAGAACAAAACTCAAGGCAATTCCTCACAACAAAACCGGTGGGGCCGGTCATTTTGGTGTTTTGGCCGGCCACAAGGTGATGGAATTGCCTCGTTTTTGTTTTGTGTTCATCTAACAACCAAAGGAGCACTCTGCAATTGTTTAAAAAAAATTTAGAGCCTCTGAAAATTTCGACAGAAACTTGAATTTATCGTTTCGTGTTTCGGAGGTGTTTCGGTTTCGTTACTTTAATATTGTTTAAACCTGCTGGTATAGGATTTATGGACTGGTTCTGATACCATGTTGGGTTACACTAACGCCCTGACCATCATTCGTGGCCGTTTGCGGAACAAAAAATTTACAACGAGTGAAACTTGGCGCTAGAATAACCCTAAACCGGATCTACCATAAACCTAACTAGCAACTAAAGAAGTTCTATCTACTATGATAGAAGATTATACCTAAAGAAACAAGTCCTTCGGGTCTTCAATTCTCTCCTCTAGCTCCTTGAAGGATGTACGGATCGCGCTTGATCGACGACCTCCTCGCGTCAAAGATGATCCGCCCGAGAGTGTGTGCTTTGAGCTCCTACCTCCAAAATTAGGTAACTAGGGTACTTAGAATGCTAAACTAAGTAGCCTACATTAAGTAGAGAGTGATGATGGATTGCTTTGTCTCACTAACCTTAGGTTTCTCAACTTATGAGACTTTTAGGGTTAGAGCTAGAAGAAGAGAGCAAGGAGAAGATGAAAGTGTGAAGTGGGCATAAAATAATAAAGAATGGCCAAGTGTTGTGAACTAATAATGCAAAGCCAAAATATCTTAAAGCTACACAAATATCTAATGCCACCTTGCATCAATAATTCACAACACTTGAAAATATCGAGCATACTCCAATGGTAAACAATGAGTCATGCCATGAGTCACCAAGTAGCCATGCTTCATTTAAAGCAAATGAACACCTCATTTCTCCACCTCATTAACCATTAACAAAAATGGTTAAAACAAATAATGAGGTGTCTTCTTCTAGAAACATCTTACACAATTACAAGAATGTCACTCATCGTATATACATACCCGTATCCGTATTCCGAAAAATACGAATACCAACAGACAAAATAATCTAAGAATATAATACTAGAATCCGGCTTAAACCGAAGCCCACTAGTATTATCCGCCCGAACACCACACGTGCACAAGTACACGTATGTGATCGAACCCCTGCCGTAAAACCATACGGCCTCTACATCGTTTCGCCTGAAGCAGAGAAACCCTATGTATGGAACTCTAAAAACTCAACAGTACGCTGGCAGTGGGTTTAACCATAAGCACGTCAGTAGTACTAGCTGCACGTAACGGCTACCCAGATACCTGTCGAAAAGGAAGGCCGACGAGCAAACTCGTCCGAACTCCTACTGAGCCTATCCGTGACAATCTCCGTACAGTCCGATCTTTTCGTCTAAGAGTATCACATACCGGGTCTAGGGGGTAAACGTCAAACCCTAATAACCCGATAATTCGTGCTGATGTGGCTCAGGACCAATCCGGGAAACTACTGATCAACCTATCGGTAAATCACAACTGCCTTAGCCAAGGTCTTATGGTCATGACCAATCGAACACAGTGCGATATCGACTCCCAATACCAGGAGAGACGAATCCCCAACAATCACTCACTGCCTCCATGTGGCTCGGAACTGTACCCAACCAAAACCTGTTTGCACGACTTAGTAAAGTCGTGGAAGGGTAGTGATCAAAGCACAGTGAGAACTCACACGAGACAAATGACGATCTTAGGTCTGAAAACTAACATGTACGCATGTCACCTGAGAACTTCCATCTGACGATAGCTATAATACCATCTGGAAGTTCTCGGCAAGTCCGTCCAGTGTACTCACACCCAGTGAGCATCTGTATATGATCTTAGATGCATCAGACCAATGACTGCGGGACCAACCATTGCCTCTCGTCGGGCTAGAAACGTATACACTAGTTTACTCTGAAGTATCAATGCCTAGTCTTGATACTCACGCGACTAGAGACCATTTAAGGATGTGCTTATGGACTACCCCGCTCCCACAAGTATGATCGCCATCATAACGCTGGTAGTCGAGCAAGATCCTACGGGTTTTATCAATATGTAACCGCAATATGTAATAACAAGTATAACATATGCCATGTTAAGATAAAATCAAACCATAATAGTATGTTACTGTATCATGTCTTTATCAATATGTGTAGGTTGGATAAAACATCATAAGAAAGAAATACGCATATCCTCATAAAGACAACTCAAATAATATACTATATAACTGAGCAAGATTGTCCTGTACATACATATCCCTAGCATCTACATGTATACATATACAATAATGGCCTCTAGCACATACATATCCAACAAGCTTAAATCAACTCCCCCTGGGACCACCCTGCATTCAGATATGACTTCTCTTTCATAACAGTACACAAGAACCACACAAACAAAAAGGAAAGATAGAGAGAGGCATAAATCTAATATCTCATGTAAAATTTCAGCCAATAGACCAAAAAAGTAGAAAGAACAAGTTTGATACTTGTTGATTGCTTTCGCTGTTAAAAAAAAGATTGTTTAGGCTCTAGCTTCAGCTTGTTTCCCTCTCACATGGCTGTGTGCAAGTTGACCGACAAGAAAATCAGCACCCTTTTGGCTTTTACATAACAAGGACGACATGTGTATACAACTAGAGAAATAAACTGCACGTGAATAATTCAACCATCCTTTGTACTTGGGCTTCTATCTTATCTACCTATCTATCTATCTTCTTTCATTCATCCCTCCCTCTCCCTTCTCCACCTCCATATCTTCTTCTGTACTACTGACAAATTTAATGGAGGCTTTCGTTATTGTCGATAACCTCGAAATGCTTCTTCTTCCATGTCCGGAGTGTATCTATTTATTTCATTGCACAACTCCTCCATGAGTTCATCGAATTCGGGATGGCAATGCTGGCATTATTTACGACTGAGGGCAAATTAATCATTTACTCTCGAACATACTTAGCTTGCTAACTAAAGTCAAGTCTTCGAGAAACATAAGCAGCCTATTTGGACGTCTGATGTAGGATGACTTGGACCTCCACTATGGACTATGCAAAAAATATGGCGAGTCAAAATCTAGTCGATGCAGCGCTCTATGTATTTGGCTGGATATGTACCAAATTCTCTTGACCTCGCCTAACTCCATGTATATGTAAAAAGAATTCCATAGCTGCAAGTACATATGAATCCATCCCTTTTGGCAAGTCAGAAGTCGTATTGTTTAGATGATAATTTTTCTACTGGGCCCACACGGTGGCTTACAATACAAGTGGATGAAAATAGGGAAGAAATATATGCAAAGCCTTCATATTAGGAGTACATATGCATGGACTCATCTCTTGTAGGCTTGCTTGTCAATGGATCAGGTCTAGATCCGGACCCACTGCAAAAAAGGATCGGAAATTAATTCCAGACCCACCCAGACCTGCTCCAAAGCTATTAAAAACTTTAATTAAGGGTCCGGTCGCATCCACCTCATCCCGATCTGCTTGTTTAATCAGATCTCATATAATATTTAGCGGACTGAATCATATCAGGGGGAAAAAATATAGAAGGAATAGATGGAATAGGGAAGACACATGTAGAGCCTTGGTATTACCATGACCAAATGGGAATACACACCGACTCATTTCTCGTATTCAGTTTAAATGCATCAACTTCAATTATACAAAGATGTAATTCAGTAGCCATTTTCTCGTCATGCGCTTCCAATAGAGAGAAAAATGTCCCTCTTTCTATCAATCACATTCTCTCATGTATCAAATCTGGTTTCTCTTCACTGTGGTGTCTAAAGCTGAGATTTCAATTTCATTCACATACAGCAAGTCAACTTTTAATTAAGCATTCCCAATCTCACAACTGTTCACATCTTGTCTTGCTTCTGTATTTATTTTGATTAGGGAGTCCATGCTCTCTCATCTCTACTTTGTGGTCCTTCCATTTCTATGATCATAGTGTAATTTCTCTTCACTTGCATTTTTATCCACTTCTCTATCCCATACAAGGCAGTCAGTCTCTCTTCAACCAGACAATGAGAAGGGTAAATTTTATTAAGAAAACTATTCTCTTAGCTTACTCCATTTCTTTCTTAATATACTGGTAGAAATCAAGGAATACCAAATTCCCAAGAAATTATATTCGACCAGTGACATGGTAGAGCACAATTTAAGATCAAACAGCAGGGGACCTGCCGTGATTTTGACTTGTGATTACTATAATGTTTCATGTCATCTTCTATTATAATAAAAAAGCTCAACTGAACATAGAAGCATAAGCCATTATTAATTATGAGGAATCATAAAAGCTAATTAATTGGGTAATCAGATCTCAATAACAGTGTTAAGGGATTCGTTTCTTTGTTTAATTAATGACACATAAATTGCAAGCACCTTGAAATGCTTGCGAATGATACGTGAATGAAAAAAAGAATGCCAACTTGTGTATATACTTGAGAATAGTGGAGCGTACGCTATGTATATATGATCATTGTGGCGGTATGTATGAATGATAGGTTCATATTATTCACCTCATCATTCTCAATCCCAAACTTTGTGCATTATTTCTCACAGCTAAAGGGACATCTCATAATCACAAAGCACCATCACTATATGTTTGACATTTTCATTCCTAATTATCTTCAGTGGCTTAATTTTTCTTCTTTTTTCCCCTCTTTCACTGAATGGATTGCCATGAGGAAAAAGAGAACGTTAAAAACATCGACATCTGCAGCTCTAACTGTCGGTGCCTATAATTCATTGGATTCTCTTCAGGAATAAGGTTGGGGAGGACACAGAATATGAATTTTGGGCTTACTGTGTCCAAATATGACCATAAACTTCTCCATGTCTGGGCCCACCGATCCAAAGAAAAAAATGCACTTGCTGGGCAATGTTTTGTGAAAGAGTTTGATAAAATGCACGGTCACCTGTAGACCAATGTGGCAACAATCCGAATTTAATTATAAAAAAATGCAATAATCTCAAATCGTAAGGCCAAGGATTGATTTATTCAAAGGGAGCTCCAAGCATTTGAGACGACCATATTTCTAAGTAGTGTGGTTGGTATATCGAATACAACACGGCGTCGCAGCTAAACTGCAGCTATAAGGTAAAAGAATGGCATGAAAGTAAATATAAAAATAGATAAGCAAGGGCATGAAGGCATACCTAGCTGATATTTCTTCTACCTGCAAGCTGGTCCCACACAATTGCTAAAAAATGAGGGGTGATGTCAGAAATTATGCAGCTTAATTACATCGAAACAACTAAATAATCTATTTTTCACCGCATGAGTGCATGGTAATCACCTCTGTATCCATACCTTTTAGTTTGTAATGTAATGAAAGCAGCACCTTAGTACGTTTCTTGCAGAAAACTTCCCAAGGTAAAAATGATCTAGCCACAGGTTGCAAAATTAAGAACAACTTTTGAAGAGGCATCATGAAAGCTTAAATATGGCAATATATTTCAGCTCCATTGTGAAGTTTTTGTTTAATTTACAAAATCTGGAGATTATGCACATCGTAGTTAGGGTTTAGGAAGCTTTCACCGGAGATTACGAAGATCATCAATCAAATATCTCTTGGGCTTCAATTATGCTGTGTTGACTGCAAAGTAACACGAGGAAAAGCAAAAAATCATTTTCTATGGAGGAATATTGATACCTTAACATAAAATATAGCAATCACATGATTGCTATTTGTTGCAGTTTAATATGTTATTTGAAGTGTGTTATCTCACCCCATTTTTGATTTTGCCGAAGGGGGAGAGAATATTGATACATGTGTTACATTTTCTTGATTATTATTGTTAGTTTGTCAATAATCAAAAAGGGGGAGATTGTTTGTCTCACCCTGTTTAAGTTTTGATTATTGTCAAACAGATTGCTCCATATACTAAGCTTTTGCAGATTATTTAATATGGAGCATTTAACGAAGATTGGAGGCAACGAGCAAAAATGTCAAATTTATAAGAGGATTGAAGGAACAAGATGGGACTTCAAAACGCATAAATTGATGATCAAGTTTGAAGCACATAAAGACCAACACAAGCATTTCCATTTTAGGGGTATTTATTTCTGTTATTTTTATTTCTATAGGAATTATTGTTTTGGGGGGGGGGGGGGGGGGGGCTAGAACGCTAAAGAGCTTAATAAACACACACAAATACTTTCATCACATTTTACTAAAATAGGAAATAAATTTTCATGAGTTTTTTGAGTTTTGATTTATTTTCTAATATTTATTGAAACTTAAAAATTATTTCGAGAGTTTAAAAAGAATCATTTTATATTTAGTTATAGCATTATTTATATAGTTTTTTGGTCCCATTGACCAAGTCAACAGATTTTTGTTTCCATGAGATTGTGGTTGCTTCCACACTCCCATTACTACATTAAAATAAATATAAATTACACTATTTTTGTTTAAACCTAGAAGAGTTAGTATAAAGCATGCAACTATTATATATGTTGTAAACTCTTGCCCAATTGCTCATGTGATGCTTACATAAGCAAAATCTCTACATTTTTTCTACCCCTATAGGTCTGTTTGGTTGCAGCACTCTGAAATTTGGATTCCTAAATTGTACAATTGAAAAAAATCTAGATTAGCTAATTTTGTGTTTGGTTGGTATTGGATTCCTAGCGTTGGATTTGTAGATTCTTATAATCCTTATTTGGATGAGAAAAAGTAAGTAGGATTTGGATTTGAGGATTAAAGAGAGAGACAGAGGACTTTTTAATAACATAAAGTGCATGGTCCCCACATGAAAGTGCCAAATCCATAGTAATCCATAGTTTTTTTTTATTCAAGAATCTAAAAAAATGGTGGACCCCTCACATAAAACAAGCAAATCCAAAAACCCCAAAATCCTACAACCAAACAAGAATTATCTAATCCTCACTCTTTTTTGGATTCTTGAATCCAAACAGTATATAATCACCAAACAGCCCCTATGTGTTTTGTTTAATCATGTGTACTTGTGGGACCACATGCCTTGAGCAGTAACAAAAAGAAAGAAAGAGCCGTTGAACTCAATAGTACTGCCACATGGCAAGGTACAATTGGCCACTCCATTTCTCATTATTTGGCTCAAACCCGAAAGCTGCATACTTGCTCTGTTTTAACTCTGAACAATTTTTCAGCCCAATTTTTTATGCAGTTTTCTCTCTCAATTGCCCATCATTTTATAGCTGTTACAAGAGCAATTATGTCTTTTTTCAAGCAAAAGTGATTTGGCCAAAATTCATATATATACCACTTTTATTTAGTTTCTTTTAATGCTTGATTTTTGCAATAACAACAACACTCAAATATTCTTGAGCTTGCATCAAAATTTTCATTAGCATTTCATCTTCAATACACTCAAATCCCTTAGCTCTTAATCCCTATTAGAGAGTGAGATTCTTGAGCGAAATTGTCTCAAATCAATTATAGAGAAACTCAAATTTGTGATTGTAACTTCTTGGGAAGAAGGTTGTAAAGGTTTTCTCATAACTGGTTTAAGGAGGCTATAGTGAAAGGTTTGGGAAATCCCAAGGGTTGGAATCCTTAGGGGTGGAGTAGGCGTGAGATGTCGAACTACGTTAAATTCTGTGTGTTAGCGTTTGCAATTGTCTCTATCTTTATATTTGCATATTGTTAGAATTGTGGTAATTCCTATTGTTTATTATTGCATTGCAAGAATTGTAATCGAACCCTATTCACCCTCCCTCCAGGGTTGTAGTTTGACATTTCAAAATGCATCTGAAGCACCTTCGTATGTTCAGGGGGCCTGAGTAACCATGTTTTGGAGAGTTCTTCATTGTAAGCTCAATGAGTGAAGACATAAAATATCATCTCACATTCATAGAAGGTGTCTTGAGAATAGCATCCTTCTTGCTATAAGGAATTGTGTTGAATTCTTGATAGATAAAAAAATTTATCTCTCCGCGAAAGAAGTTAGAGGCTTTTGAAATCACAAGATGACTTATTATAAGCAATGCAAAACACACGAGGATTTGCGAAGGCTTACTGTTCATCCTTTGTGACACGATAATATCTCTCAGCATGCTGACGCTGGCCGATAAGCTGAGCAAAGCGTTCGTCATGAGTGATGACTATCAACTGAAAGTTCTCCTGGCCCTTGCGATCTTCCATGATTCTGACATGGTTTATGAATAAATGATGGATAAATTAAACGTGCTCATTGCATTTTACATTAGTGTAAATACAGTTGTTGATAGTTGGCAGATCAAGCTATTATATAACAAGGATTTTGACCTTAAAAGAGCTGCAGCAAGACTTTCTGCATTCGGCCCATCCAAGTTTGTGGTTGGTTCATCAAGCGCCAATATACCACAGTTGAGACAAAAAGTTTCAGCCAATGCCAATCTTATGATAAGAGAGGCAAGCACCTGAATCAAACAGATATACGATATCAAAATCCCATAAATATTTTACTTTATTGCAATAAATATAAATAGCCTTAGCAGAACATTGTGCCATTTATAACTAAATTAGATTTGGGGGGAAGGGGGAGGGGGGGGGGGGGGTTCTAAATAGACACAATTTGTTCTTTACCTTCTGCCCAGCGCTGCATCTCCCACGCATTTCAAGCTCAGCATCACCGGTTTGCATTAGCACCTGAGTGAAAATTCAATGAATTATATAGGAAGTATGATAAGGGAAGCACTTTGCCTTTTTTTTAACTTACGCGGTAGCTATAGGACCGAGTCCCAGCACCTTCTGAATCAGAATGAATACTTATATAGTCGATATCTTGGCCTCTATATGTTTGCTGCCATAGTTCCCTGATAATCTTATTTATTTCCTCCATTTTCATACTGTGGAAGCGCATTAGTGCCCTAGAGATGGTAAAAAGAATCGGTTAGACAAGAAAAGATAATGAGCTTCGTGAGAGGGTGGGAGGGAAAGATGAATATTCAGAAATGCATATCTTGAACATAGTATAAGTGCTTACTTGTCAAGAGCGTTGTAATATCTGTCCAGGTCCTTGTTTGCCATTTCAGTTGTCTACAACCAAAGTTGTCAGTTGAGGATATTTGTTTACTGTGACTATAAGAATATGGAATTAATGTAAACTAGAAAACTCTACCTTTAGCTGGATCAGCTGATTGTAGTATCGCTTGTCGATGTCAGTGTATTGTGCTTGTTTAAGGTCAAGCTTGTGCTTTGATATATTACTTTGATAGACCGAAAGTGTTCCCTGGCACCTGTTCAGCTGCATGTTATTCAAGTAGATATTAAAAATGAAATTTTGTGGCTTCTTACAAGCTTTGCTAATAACTAAATGAGAAATGAAGTATTCCATAGAAGAAAAGGGGTATCACATCTGAAATTAAAACCAGACGATTTTATTTTGAAATTAAGGTAGTACAATTTGTAAATCATTTGGGCTTCACCTCTTGAAGTAGTCTTTCCTTCTGTTGTAAATGTCTTTTATGATCGGCTTCAATTGCAGACATCCCGCCAATAGCTAAAACTTTCTCCTCAAGTACCTCTATGTCACGAGCAAGCTCATCTATTTCTGCTTTTGTTTTTCGATAATTCAAGTTGTCATCTATATTTCTTTTTAACTGATCTTGACTGCAAAGCAACTCTTTACTCTTGTACAAGTCAGCTGATATCTCTTGTTTTCGGTCCTCGCATTTCTTTAGATTAGATTCAGCTGCAGTGACCTTCTCTTGTAATCCCTTCAGCTTTTCCCCTCCCTTGGAATCAATATATCTAATAACAATTTTCAATAATAGACGAGTCACTTACGATGATAACAAAAAGGTAAAAGCTCAAAACAAATTGAATCATACTGTTTGATTCTAGCAGAAAGTGTCTGAAGCTTCTCAAACTCCCGCTGAAAACTTCTTTTATTTTCCGCATGTTCTTCATATTCCCGCTCAAGTCTTAATCTTAACTCTGCGTGTTCATGCTTCAGTTTCTTTTTTTCCTTCAATAATGAGGGAATAGCTTCGGCAAAATGCTGAAAATTCAAGGAAACCCAGTGAATTAATATATTATAAAATCTTAGCAGTGGCCTCGATTCCAAATTCCCTACAAAATTGATGAAAGGATACAAGTGGGTGAGGAATCAGGAAAAGCCCCACTAGATAACAAAATGCATCTATGACAACATGCGGGCATATCTCAAGTATGGTATCACTAACGACAGGCTAAAAGGAAGGCACAGCATTGCGAGTTGGAAAAATGGGATATTTAAACACACATGAAAATTAGGCTCTTATTGGTAAAGATAGGGGAAATAGGGTGCTTTTCTGCAATTTAGCCTATATAATTAGCAGCGGCAGAAAAAAGAATTGTTACAGACCATAGATAATAAAAAATACGCAATCATATCAGCTAGTAAATTCTAGAAGACCAACCGCAGTTTCTTGTTCCCAATTTACTCAGAGATCAAATACGATGAAATAGAGACTAGATATGACATCCAAAGCATCCTGATGTTTGCTTCATAATAGGATAATTCAACCATTCATAGAATGAGAAGACTAAAGGAGGGGGGGGGGGGGCTAGGGAGGAAAAGGTTCCACAGCGCATTTTGACATTTCACTACTGCAGAAATCTATAGACGATCAGGATATCACCACCAGCCAAAAACATCACAAGAGAGTTAAAACTAAGAGAACCTAAAGCTCACCTTTATATCAAGGTCAACTTGAGATTTTTCTTTATCAAGAGAAGCCAACTCTTCTTCTGCTTTTTGAAATTGGTGTAATATACTGGATGCTTTTAGATTCTCCTCCCTAACAGTACGCCAGCGCATTTGAAGAATTGACAAATCATTACTAAGAATACGTTGTTCCTCCCTCAGGCTATCTACCTCCTGGATGAGTTGTTCCCTAGTTATAAATAATGTAACATAAGAAAAGATCGAACCATATATAGAATATGATCTGGAGAAAAGGCATTATATTTTCGTCAATTCAATCATAAATTCATAGCAGTGATACATAGTGCAGCCACATGCTCCAAAAGAACGAACCTCTGAGCAGTGTAGAATTCAACCTTATACAATCATAACATTTCACATGTTTATCTATGGGTAAAGAAAGGGAAGATCGCAATACTTATTACCATATAAATCGAACTAGAAAGTAGATGAAAGAGTAATTCTTCAAAGTAAATTATGTTAATATGTTTTAATATTCAGGAATTGACTACACATGTGCCCTATCTGTGATATAATCATATAATAATAATCATTATCTATAAACCTTCTCCCATTAACTTGGAAACGACTACGAAGCACTGCTCGATTAAATTTTGTAAAATGTTTTACAGCCTCACGTCAACGCTCATCTTAATTCGTGTCAAATTCATGTCTGAGGAAATTATGAACAAGAAATGACTATTCCATAATCATAAATGACTAGGCGTCCTTATAATTCTCCTACGTCAGGGGAAATGTCTAAAAGATAGGGATTAGGGAGAATTGACAAAATTATTGTAGGGAATTAGGTTCAACTCTAAGGTAAAGATAAAGCCAATAAGGAATAAGCACACATTTACAAAGTTCAACAAATAATCATATGAATCAAATCAATCAATGTGATGACACTGAAAGGGTTCTTTCATTTCAAACACCCACCCAGATCGCAAATAATCCTGTTAAGGTTTTTTATTCTAAAATCAAGCCAATTCATAGATAATCTTTCTTAAGTTTCATTTTAATATCCACCCAATTCATAGAAAACCCATTTAAAATTTCATCCAAACTTATATGCAATCCAGTAGGTCAATAATGGTTCTATACCATCATCATTTCTTTTGATTTACAGCAAAACATCGGCGCGCACGTGTGTCAGCACTTTCGAGACGAAGGGAAGCAACTAACATAACATCGGACTTAAGCTAGCAAATTTTATTTGTCTCTTAAGTCAAATCTGGTCCAGATATCATATCCTATTCAACTTATGCACAAACTTGGATCTCACATAAAATCTTCTGCAGGATCATCCCGTATGCAGAGGATCCACAGCAATGTGAATCAGAAGATGAAATTCATGCATAACAAGTCGCATTCAGAATACCGTACATCACTACATCCATGGATTCAATAAGTTATATTAATCATATCAAGACTCTCGCTCCTACTTGCTAATAGTATAAGACAAATATGATTCTTTCTTTAATATTGCTGCTCCTATTTATTGTTTGCATATAGAAGTAGCACTGATAAGTTTCTACGGGGAAAAAACTTAGGATATGGAAGATAGCCTTACTTCTTGCTAAGCCCAGTGTTCAACTGTAACTGAATTTCCTCTGGAGATTTGACCCCTTGTACTCGAGCATCCAGTTTATACTCCAAATCGTCAACTTGTGATTTCAACATCTGCATATCAAGTAAAAGCTTTTCAACAGTTTCCACTGGCTGAACCAAAGCTTCTACAGCAGTCTTCTCAGTTTCAACATGAGCAAGAACCCCAAAGAGCTGCACGTAAGAACCATAACAAGTTGCCATCAACATATAATCACAGAAAAATCCATGAACAGACTCAAGTAACCGGCCATTGCTGATTAGAATCGATGATAAACATATTATCATCCTGGAGAGAAAAATGCTAAAATTGAAGATGCTTGGATAATAGAGAAAGTAAACAGATTAACATTAAATTCAAATATGCTATTATGGTCAGAAAACTACTAAAAATAAAGATGCTTATGCAGGGTATGCAAAGTAAAAAGTAAGTAGCATTACATCCTCATATTCTTGCGACTTCTGATCAAGATCCACCCTCAAATCTTTTAGATTTTTTTGAGCTAACGGTATGGTTTCTTTTCCGAGCTTAACATATTCCTCATAGATCATACGAAGCTTGTCCAGCTGCTGGAAATGTGAATCAGCCTCTGAAGAAACAACAGCTAATTCTCTCACCTTCTCTGCAGAACTTGCTCTTTTATTTCTTTGCTGAGAAATACAAATAAAAGTCGAATTGAAGTAAACAAGCAAGTAACACATGTATTATGGAAGTCATACGTAAATATGGAAAAGGACTAATAAGTAAGCCCCAAAACAAGAAAATTATTTGTTCAAACTCAAAGGTATAATAAAAAAACACTGACCTTCCCAACAAAATCATCCTCCTCTTCAGGAGAGAAAGGACGTTCACAGCATGGGCAAATGTGATGTGTACGTGCAACTCTTTCAAACGGATCAAACATTTGCCGCATCCCATCTGCAATGTTGTATTTGCTGCATTGATAAATATATGAAAGGGCTCAGGATTTAAAATTGAACAATGATAACATAGCCTGATTTCGATAGTATATAACAAGAACCTTTTCTCCATGTCCCTGTTCTCCATAGCCTTGAGAAGCACTTCAGGGAAGGACTCAATATCAGAAGATGTCTGAATCAAAGATTGAAGCTTGGAATCCAGAAATTTTCTCTTTGCTGCATGAAAACAATGACATTTATTTCTCCATTAGACCACCAGGTTGCCGGTGAAGAGAAAAAGGAATGTTAATATGAGCACATGAATCAACCAACGGATTGCTGGTGAAGAGAAAAAGGAATGTTAATATGAGCACATGAATCAACCATCCACAGGTCACTTGTGTTAGGGTTAGTGTTAATGTTGCATGTTTCATTAATGTAGGCATGTTATATTAACAACGGGTTTAGGTGAAGCGGTTGATAATAGCATGTGTGATTTAGCATGGCTTTATCCCGCCAATGTGAGAAGCCACTGCAGTTGGGGACTGCAGTGTCATTGCAGGCCCCATTTTCTCTTATCTTATATATATATATATAAGTTAAAATAAACATTGATGACTCATAAAAAGTGGCGGGCACCTCTCTTTCACTCACTGACTGGCGTCTGGTTCTATAAGTATTAGAAATGTGGAAGGAACAATAAAATCATAATTTACCATCCATATCGCGTTGAAGCTTGGATAGATGACTCTCAGAATCTTGAATTTTTGTCTGGATCACCTCTACTTCTCTTTCCGCTTGACGTGTCTTTGAGCTCAAGTCATCAAATTCTTTCTTAACAGACCTGGAAAAGGTTAGGAGAAATATCAATTTAGCAGTTCTCTCCTCAAAAGCGAAACATCACCAATGCAGGAGTGACTGTCTAATAGGTAAGAACAAATTCAGAAGCTAAACTATGAATTACTTAAACTATTCCTACGCGTATGAAGAATCATATGCAGAGAGTGATGATTGCAACTTTTCAGCTAATAACCAGGGACACGATATTTAATAAAACAAATTTTGCGATTGTTGGAGTTACAAAGATGATTCAACTATGAAAACTGACATAGTTGGCATTCATGGCATGGACATGCAAATGAAATTGGACAGACAACAGATATGTAAACAAGATGAGTGCTAGTTTAGAGATTACTAAATTGCATTGCTTCGTTTACTCCCTAAGAGGTACCACATTGATCAAGGTGGTTACCACGCAGCCAAAGACAGCAAGATAGATATAATGGCCAAAATATACCAAAAGAAGAAAAAGTGAATCTAATGCAAGGCATCATTATTGTCAAAATTGTATGGTTCACGATTCAAATCATACAATTTGATACAATTCGGAGGCAATCTGATGCATATCGCAAGGTTGTAGGCTTGTAGCGGATTAGTGATTGAATCGTACAATTCATGATTCGAATCATACGATTCGATACGATTTTTACGATTCACGATATGATGCGATTCAGAAAATGGGTCAGGTCTGAACTTTTTTGGGTCGGATCTGAATTTTTTTGAGTTTTATAAAAGTTAAAGATCTAGGTTATTTACTTTTTTAGCCCCAATTTGGCAATTTCTCTCAAAATCCCTAATTTTACAATCTGCACTCCTCTATCTGCAAGTCCCTTCGAACTTCAATGCCACCCTCTCTTCCTTGCCTCGCCTTCGACGCCCCGGCTCCTTCCTCTCTTCCTGGCCTCGCTCTCGCTCCCTCTCGGCCTCGCCTTCGACGCCCCGGCTCCTTCCTCTCTTCCTGGCCTCGCTCTCGCTCCCTCTCGGCCTCGCCCTCAACTCTCTGTGATGGATCAATAGCGATGGAGACATTCTATTCTCTGTGATGGATCAATAGCGATGGAGACATTCTAATTGAAGATGACAATAGTGATGGATCGATTGGAGATGTTTAATGATTTGTTTACTTTTTGAGTTATATGAAGCTTAAGTTTTATCGTTTATAGTTTGTGATTTGCAAACATGGTTAGAAAATTGAAGCTTATGGTTTACGGTTTTTGAACTTGGTTAGAAAATGTTACTATTTGTGAGGCTTATGATAATGTTTATGTCACATTGTATAACACTTTATATTATAAGGTATTGTTTTGCTTAATTATCTTATTGATTATGATTGATTGATCACATGTTCACATGACTTTTATTGATTTCTGTGTCGTTGTTGCACAATTGCACATTGCACATATATGTGTTTATTATATCAGTCGTGTGATTGGCAATTGACTAAACATTATAGTTTTTACAATGTAATGAATGTATTGTCCTATGTTGCAAATTTAATCATATAATTATTAAATAAGTAGTTATTTAATTGCTTAGCTTTTGCAAAAATGAATTTCATATCTTTCAATTTACGATTCGATGCACGATACGATTCATAAGAAAAACGACATACGGTTTCTATCACAATTTGAAAACTTAGCAAGGCATATATCTGCAAAAAATCTTGGGTAAGACGACATATAGTGTAAACAAAAAGAAGCAAAAAGTTGGCTGGGAAAAGATAAAACACAGTACTGCAAGCTGGTAGCAAAGCATTTACAAAACGTTAAATAAGTGACAATCCAATTGAATGCAACTTGCAACCTTTTCAGTTATGAGGGAGAGGGGAGCTTGATTAGCAGTAACAAAGAAAACTTTAAATTGACTATAGATTTTTTTTATAAAAAAAAAAGGCTAACAATACTGACATCAAAACCTTGAGATCATTCCAAATTATCTAGCAAGAGAAGTAGCATTGTACTGTAGGCAATGCAGCAAACTTCACATGCAATTCCAGGAAATTTAGGAAAAGGAAAGGGAAAGAAGAAGTTCAGGTAAAAAACCCAAATGCATTAGTGATCTCCTTCTTTAGATCTCTGTCAGAAGGAAGTCTCCCTTTCAGCACACCTTTGATGTTGTCTTTGCATTCATCCATCCTGGAAGTCAACTAACAGATGTTATGTTTCAAAGAATATATAAAACTATTAAAATTGAAATTAAATCGTGGAGAACTTGCATTTTCCTCAGTTTTCTTCTGCTGCTTTCCAGCTCTTCCTTCTTCAACTCCAGTTTAACTCTATCTTCAGAATCACTAGCAATAATATCTTTTTCACGAGAAAGAGCGTTAATTTTTTGTTCCAAGCTAAACATCTCAGTTCGCTTTTGGTGTATGGTTGATTCGAAGTCCCTGCTTGTTAGTGCATGTGACTTTTGCTCGACCTCAATTTGCTTCATTACAGGAAATCAGCCACGTTAAATTAAATTGAAAAACAGTGACTTTTGCAAAGTTGTGTAAGATAACTACCAGTTTTTTCTCCTTTTCGTCTATATTATACAGATTAAGGCGGGACAGTTCACGTTCTGCCATATCCCGTTCATTCTGTTTCTCTTTAATGCGCTTTTCTATACCTTCCTGAGAAAAAACTTGCAAAGTACATATTTTTTAGTCAATGCAAGATTTGGGGGATGTAATAGCATCACATGTCATGTAGATCTTCTGTTACGAACCTTTATCTCAATTTTCGCATGCTCCTGACCATTGAGTTCACTGCATTGAGCATTTGCTTTGACATACTGTTCCCATAAGAACTCCAGTTCTGTATTATTTGATTTCTGTGATTGCAGAAATTGTGTTAGTGTGGTTTCAATAGAGAAAAAGAAGAAGTTTTATGCAGCGAAGTAGCTGAGTTCTTCTTCCATATCTGAAATCAAGAGATATTGAGGTATTCATAATCTGTAGTTCACATTATTAGGTTTTTTAAGATCCATATAAAAATAAAGAGGTACTAATGACCTTATCAGTTTTAGCACCATGCACATCAAAACACAAAAGTCCATTTTAAGGTGGTGAAGAATAATTCATTTACGCCTCACTACAAGATTGCCAACTTATGTTAAATCTACAAAATCAGGTTTAACACACCCTAGCACACAATTCATCAATGAGCCACCAATTTTCAATCCTCACTTATCTTCTCCCTTTGGAATTTTGGCTGGCGCATATGCCGTATTACAAGGAAAAAGATGGTAGGAGACATGCATATACTTTTACTAGCTATTGTAAGTTTCTAATCTAGTTGAAAAGTCATATTAGTTTCAGTGGAAGTTGAAGGTATTCCTTTTGTCATATTCATAGATTACCTAGAGAAAGTTTCTGCAAGTTACATGATAAATAGTTTGACAGTTAAGACAGAATGCAGTAGAAAAGGCTTGAAAAAATAAATAGACATGACTATAGGTTTAGGAGATAGAAGACTAAACTATTAAATGCTGCAACAGGCAGTTCCCTTTGAAACTAGCAAGCATGCAAAGATGTAAAACATATCAAAACTTATTAATTTACAAAAAATAAAAATAAAGGAAAGTGATATTTAAGACTACCTTTTTCCCCTGCAATTCCTTTTCAAGATCTGACAGCTTTGTTTTAATTCTATTTATAAGATTGGCAGCTGTGTCGTTGCTGAAAGGGGCATCAGGAATGGACCCAAGATTATGCTTTGCAAGAATCCTTTGGATGGTTGAATCGCATTCATGCCTCGAAGACATGTAAGCCTGAGACATATTTAATGTTGATGACTATCTTACAAAATAAATGTGAAATTGAAGGGTAAAAGACAGCAGTGGCTCATTACATCAGCTTCAGCCTGAAGCTTCCCAATATCTCGCATGGATTCGTTGATTGTGCGTTGAAATGTAGAGCTTTTGGTTTCTTCATCATTCATCTCCCTCTCCAACTTACTAATTTTAGATTGTAGTAATGCAATTCTTTCCTCAAATTTGGTTTGCCATTCTTTTAACTCCTCATCGGTATCTAAATCAAATGAAAGAAGAGAACATCATTGGAGTATCTGACAAAGATATCAAGCCTATTACTGAATTAACAGACACAACATGCAGGCATAACTGCATAAGTAAAAATTTGCTAGCATTTCAGACTGCGAGATGCAAAGAACAAGAACCAAAACCCATTCTCGACTGTCAAAACCTTGACAAGTTGTTGAATCAACAACTAATAGAATTGTTAGAAATTTCAAGAAGTCAAGCATAATGTTTAGTAACGGTTGAATGGCAATAAGAAACTAAGACCTAAAAGAAGCTAAAGAACTAACACATGTACTGCATATTTGTGAAAATGTGCATGCCAATTTGCAGAATTCATGGTTATCCTTGACTGACCTTCGTTTTCCTCAGCAAGAGCAACATATTGTTCCTGTTGAAGTTTAACTAGAGTGCTCCTTTTAGTAGTATTTATTGAAATATGATCCTGAAGTTTCCGCAGCTCCTTTAAAGTAGTTTCTGTATGCAAGATTTTACCCTCCACACCTTGAATGTCCCTCTCCAGTTCCTTAATCTGCGCTCTTAGAGATTCACTTTTCTCTTGTTCTTGGGATATACTTTCACGGAGCTGCATATCAAAACAGTGTTATACTACTTGAAAAGTGAAAAGTCTTTTGTCAAATAAGGTGCATCTTTATCTTCAATGAACATATGAATCATATAAATTCTTCACCCAATCCTCACCCCAATTAAAAGTCAAACATGAGAAGAAAATTATTCACATGTACGACAATCATTAGCACTGTCAAAAACTTTTTGAGACAATCCATTATGAGGTAATGTTATGTAAAGATATCAGCTCTCCTACAGATATAAGAAAAATCAGCCATTGATAGTGATGTAAAGGGAATGGTGAAAAAAATCAAAAACATCAAGACTGGCATGCATTCAGCTAAGAAATAAAATTGAGAAGCCATATATAAGAAATGGTGAAAATACAAACAGTAAAATGTCGGAAAGGATTGTAACCTTGTACGCTGCATCTTTCAGAGTTTGGAGATTTTCCAGTTTCAGCTTGTAAGTCTTTATCTCCTGTGCTTGATCCTTGTGAAGTTTTTTTATAACTTCTAAAGCTTTTGTATAGCTGCCATGGGTACAAACATAGAGTTAGGGGGTTTTGTATTGGAAGAAATCAGCGAAGTGTTAGTGTATATGCCCTAGAGGCCATTACTGTATCATACTAGTTTGTATATTACTTGATGGAAGCTTGGGATATTCACAGTTGTATAGACAATCTTGCTCAAAATGGTAGCATGCTACTTGGTTTGTTTCTACTTCAATATGTGCATGTGTTTCTTTTAGCATATCGCTTATACATATTAGTAGAGCCCTTAGGATCTTTGCTTGATTACCAGCGTTGTGATGGCAGTCACACTCGTGAGGGCTGGGTATCTATAAGCACATCCTTATACAGGTCCCTAGTCGTAGGACTATCGAGACAGGGCATCGATACTCCGGAGTAGACTAGCGTATGCGCTTCTCATCCCAGCATGGGAGATGGTCTGTCCCACAGCCATCAGTACGTCGTACTGGAGATAGTATGCGGGTGCTCGTTAGGTTACGGGTACACTGGACGTGACTCGTCGGGAACTGATGGTTGGTATTATACCTATCGTCGGTTATCAGTTCTCAGGTGACATGAGTACGGCTTAGTCCGCTGACTTGACACTGTCACTTCGCCTCGAGTGTGTTACCACTGTACTTAGATTACTACCCTACCACGGCTCAAAGGAGTCGTGCAAACAGGTAGTAGTTGGGTGCAGTCCCGAAACACTTGGAGGCAGTGACGGTTAGACAGGATTCGTCTCTCCCGGTATTGGGGGTTGACATCGCGCTGTGTCTAGAAGAGCCATTACACGAGTAGTCCCTGGCCAGGGCAAGCGAGATATACTGGTAGGTTTCCAGTGTTATCTCAGGGTGTTCTGGGCTACACTCCGACACGACTTGTACCGCTATTAGGGGACTGACGTTCACCACCCCCTAGGCCCGCCATGCGATGTATCAGACGAACAGACCGGACTGTACGGAGATTGTCACATACAGGCTCAGTAGGTGTTCGGATGGGTTAACCTCATCGGCCTTCTTATCGACATCTACCTGGGGACCGTTACATACAGCTAGTGCCACTTGCGGTCTGTGGTTAAACCCACTGCCAGCGTAGTGTCGAGTCTTTAGAGTCCCACACAGAGAGTTTCCCTGCACTGAGCGAAACGTGTAGAGGCCGTATGATTTTACGGCAGGGCTGCGATCACTTACGTGCACTTGTGTACGTATGCTGTTCGGGCAGGCAATACTAGTGGGCTTTGGTTTAAACCGGATCCTAGTATTGCACGGATGGATTTGTTTTGTCTTCTGTGCATTCGCATTCTACGGAATGCGGATGCGGGTGTGTATGCACAGTTTTGAGGAGAGATAAAGGAGGAGGTGCCCCATTAGGGTTTTGGCAGTTGGTTCGGCCAAAACCGTTATGTGGCGGGCTCATTAGGGTTTTGACAATTCGTTCGGTCAAAACCATTATGAGCCGGAGACATTATTTTACTAATCCTTTTGTGATAATTTAGTGATGGCTAATTGCATTGACCATTTGACCACCTTGACCACTCTTGACTTTGTTGACCCGTTGACCGAGGTTGACCGTTGACCTTCATGAGAGGTATACACTCTTCTTTGGATTTCTTTTTCATTTTGGATTATGAAAATGGTCAATTCAATTAGTAGCCATCAACTTTATCATGAAAGGATTGGTAATGATGATAGTTTTGCATTATTGCAACCATGGTTCATTTCTTTAGCTCATAATTTTTTCTCATTCTCTCTCTTGTTCTTGTGAGAAGAAAAGAATAGCTCTCATGGTTGCTAGCTCCTTCTTCCTCCTCTTGATTTCTTCTTTTGATCTCATGTGTTGAGAGAAAAAGACCCCACAAAGACAAACACTTCCATATATCTCTACTACACAACCTAGGGCATTTAGACTAGCGATCTCGTTGCCCTAGTTGCCTCGGCTCGAGGTGGAGCTCGGTGTACAACTCTCGGGTGGATCGTCTTCGACTCAAGGAGGCCGCGGGGGTGACCAAGATCCGGATCGTTCCTTGGAGCTTGGATGGACGAGCAGGACAGCGGAATGAAGACCCGAAGGACCGGTTTCGTGAGGTATAATTTCTACGGCATAGTAGTTAAAGGCTCTAGATGTTTGCTAGTTTCTAGTTTAGCAAAGATCCGGCTTTTAGTCCATGTTGCCTTGCGCCAAAAAATCGTTTTTCACCGTTTCCGCCTCCCCGTAAGAGCCGGGATGAGCAACGTGGACTTACAGTGGTATCAGAGCCTAGCTAAACAAAAACTAGCAAGTTAGCAAAGTATTTAGAATATCGATCGGAAAAAAGTCGCAAAACACGTCCGGCAAAAACCAACTTTCTGTCGATTTTTTATACTGATCAAAAAATTATTTGACATACATGAAAAATCGTCTCAGGGTTTTTATAGAACACACAGCAAAACTGAGCCGCTGACTCGGCCAACTCACCGCAGATCCGCGGCCAAACCATGGGTTTGGCCGCGGATCCGCGGCCGAGTTGACTCGGCCGCGACTTCGTTTTGCTGCATTGTTCTTACTGTGTTGTTTTGGGATTTTTAATACAGTTTGTTTCTACCCAGATTTTCCAGAGAACAAATTTGTTTTTGGGGTAGTTACAAATCCGTATTTTGATCGATATTCCGTAAACTTTGGCTATTGGATATTATCTGTGATGTGATATATGTATTGAACGTCTGCTAATCGCTATACGTCGATTAGTGGGGGTTATACATATCTGTGATCTGTAATGTTGATGGTTTGTGTATATGAATTCGTTGGATTGTCGCGGATGAATAGCCGGGGGTTGTGAGATGAGAGTTTTCTTATTCTTTCAATTCTTGTAATATGTAAATTGATGTAATATTATTTGTTTGGCCGCACAACCGGGTCGGGGTTGTAGCCGTCATTGTATAATTTCTTTTTACTATTTTTGCTCCTAGGATAGACCCGAGGTGGGGTGCACAAACTACCGGGTATCTTGAAGTGCCGAGTGGCCTACTCACGGTGTTGAGGGAGGTTGCTTCGCTTCGGGTACTTGACGGGTAGTTTGCCGCACCCGTAGAGGTCTAGGGTGGGGTTTGGCTATTCATCGCGACCGTGTAATCCGTTCTTCGTTACAGGCTCGTACGAATTGCGGATTCCTAGTATATCCAATGTATTCATCTGTGATCTGGAATGGCTATCATTGCATGTGACGAATATTTATATATATCTATATGATATCTATTTAGGCGTTGCTTATGTTTTGCGTCCGCGCTAGTCCAGCCCCCGCTCTGTCGTTAGTTAAGTAACCTAACGGGTGATGACGGGACCCCGTGGCGAATGCCGATGGCATAAGCGTACGTCATATTTTCGTTGTTTTCTGCAATGGTAGAATTAAATGATGGGACGCATTGGAATTAATGCAAGAAAATAAACGAAGTAAAAGTCGTTGGAACACTTTGAAAACCACTCGGTTCTTTTCAAAAACCAGTTTTTTAAATGCGGAGCTTGAACCACTCCTTTTAAAAGCTATCTCGTTCCATCGATTATATCAAGTTTACTACGTTCACGGTTTCGCCAAAACCATTCGTAGCCCTCCGTCATTTCGTATGAATATTCAACAGTATTCAAGCTATGTTTGTTGATCTTCGTCAAGACATAGTGATTGGTAGCTGTTGGGTGTTCATATGTAGCATAGATAGATGTATTGGTTTGGGACAGTCGTATTACCTTGTTGACCTTCGTCAAGGGTATATACGGGTGGGTTCAAATTAACCTGGACAATGACGGGTAGAACTTGACATGTGACTTATGATTTGTTGACCTTCGTCAAGGTCATAAGAGCATGGGGCAAAAATCCACATCGGGAGTTTCAAAGAACTGAAACTTGCTAGCGCTGCATACCATTTGGAGTGTGATGATTCTGGTAGGATTCCTTCAGTTTTGTCACGCGATGATATTTGGATCCCGATCCTACTGTGAGTATATGCTACTCCTCCGGAACTTTCTCACTTAACGATCAATGCTATAAACCAAATAGGTGTCTAGAAAGGTGTTAGCGGGGCTACACCCACAGGGAAAAGAGGTTACTTAATTAAGGAACTTCGCGAAAGCGTTGGAAAACCTTTCTCGAAGTACCGACACCAGCCTGGCTGAACGGTTAAGCAAGTATTGTACGGTGAGATTGATCCCGACTAATTCTTCCTTTATGGTTTGAGGAGGAATTCGAGAGACAGTGGGAGCCATCCTGTTTAGATAAATTAAAAACCAATCTAAACTTGCAAGAGTATCATGCTAAAGTGTTTTCTTCTCTCTCTTAATTGCAGCGACCCAGTGACCAGACATAGGTTACATCTAGATAATAAAATGACTGAATCTGACTGTTATGACTGGCAAAGGTCTGTCCAGATGTCCATTGCCCATGACAAGCTGGGACACCTCTTGACTGATCCAACCCCTGCCGTCTCAAGTCCAGTTTCCCCTGTCACGGATATTCATATCCGCGAGACATCGAAAGAAGACTGTGCGAAAGCCAAGTGCCTCGTGTTAGCCTCAGTTGATGGTGCATACCAGAGGCAGCACGAGAAGATGGACTTAGTCTCTATCTTCCTCCATAACAAAGATTTATATGGAGAGCAATCTCGTATCGCAAGATATGAGACATCGAAAGAATTGCTTCAAGCGAGGTTGGCTATCGGGTCATCTGTAGGGGGCAACGTCCTTACAGAGACCAGCTCTTTTGAGCTCACGGACCTAAAGACCACGTTGAAGAACGGGTCAGACACTGACTTAGTTCAACAGTCTCTACCTACTGCCCTGAAGGAAACCAGGGAAGTAGAAAGAAAGGGAAGGGCAGAAGGTTCGGGATTGGATGTAGTAAAAGAGGGATGTTCCTATTGTTACAGGAATGAACATTGGCAGAAGGATTGCAGGGCTGGCAAAGACAGTAACCAGAATGCGAAACATGTTGTGGCTTCGGCTTCGGGTGTGTTTGTAATAGAGAACTGTATGTCAGTTAACCCTACTTCCTGGATATTGGATACCGGATCAGGATCTCATATTTGTAATTCGTTACAGGCTCTGAGAAACCGTAGGGTTATCAAGAAAGGTGATATGACTCTCAGGGTTGCTAACGGAATGAGCATGTATGCTGAATCCGTAGGAGAATATCATCTAGGACTGACAACTGGGCAGATATTGATTCTGCGTAACTATTTTTATATACCAGGTGCGACTTATAATATCATATCAATATCCTTACTTTCTAAGGAAGGATATGATTTTACTTTTGTAAGCGATGTAGTAAACATCTACCTAAATCAAGTTCTGATTGGGTCAGGTACATTAGAAAACGGTATATACGTATTAAATCAAGCTCGGATTTTCAATGTCCAGAACACACTTAAAAGAAAGTCTCCGGAAACAAATCAGGTTTTCTTATGGCATTGTAGACTGGGTCACATTAATGAGACACGGTTAACAAAGTTACATAAAGAGGGATACTTGAATCCGTTCGAGTATAAGTCTTATGCCACTTGTGAATCTTGTCTCATGGGAAAGATGACAAAGACTCCGTTCACTGGACACGGAGAAAGAGCGAGCGAGCTCTTGGGACTCATACACAATGATGTGTGTGGTCCAATGTCTACACATGCGCGAAGTGGTTATTCATATTTCATTACTTTCACAGATGATTTCTCTAGGTATGGGCATGTCTTCTTGATGAAACACAAATCCGAGGCCTTTGAGAAATTTCAGGAATACAAGAATGAAGTTGAAAAACAAACAGACAAAAGTATCAAGACACTGAGATCTGATTGAGGTGGTGAATACTTGAGTGTCGAGTTTCTGAACTACTTAAAAGAGAATGGAATTCTCTCTCAGCGTACTCCTCCATACACACCACAACACAACGGTGTATCGGAAAGGCGGAATCGAACCCTATTGTATATGGTTCGTTCCATGATGAGTAAGGCTGAGTTGCCGCGATCTTTCTGGGGTTATGCACTAGAAACAGCTGCATATCTCTTAAACTAGGCTCCAACCAAGACTGTGCCTACCACCCCATATCAGATGTGGAGTGGGAAGAAACCCTGTCTTAAGTATCTTAAGACATGGGGATGTCCAGCTTTTGTAAAAAAACAGCATGTGGACAAGCTCGAGGCACGCTCGGTACTGTGTAAGTTTGTGGGATACCCAAAGAACTCCAGAGGGTATTTTTTTCTATTCCGCAGAGGAACAAAAGATTTTTGTTTCTCAGCATGCCCACTTCTTGGAAACTGAATTTTTAGAAAATCAGATAAGTGGGAGCGCAATAGAACAGGAAGAAATTCCAGAACCACAAGCTATTACTGAAAGCTTGGAAGAACCAGAAGTTTCAAGAGAACCGGACATCCCAGCGCCACTCCGCAGGAGTAGTAGGCAGTCTCATCCGCCCGAGAGATACTACGGTTTTCTCATAGACGGGGATAGAGAGGATTGCACTATTGATTATGGTGAGCCTACTAGCTTCCAGCAAGCGATTCAGAGCGGTGACTCGGTAAAATGGCTGGATGCAATATGGACCGAGATGGAGTCCATGTACACCAATAAAGTTTGGACTTTGGATTTTGCTCCAGAAGGGGTAAAACCCGTAGGCTGCAAATGGATCTTCAGAAAGAAGATTGGTGTAGATGGGCAGGTTGAAACCTATAAAACTAAACTGGTAGCAAAGGGTTTTCGTCAAAGACCTGGTTTGGACTATGACGAGACCTTTTCTCCAGTGGCTATGCTCAAATCCATTCGGATCCTCCTTGCCATTGCTGCCTTCCACGATTATGAGATCTGGCAGATGGACGTAAAGACGGCTTTCCTAAATGGAAATTTGGAAGAGTGCGTCTTTATGAATCAGCCGGAGGGATTCATTCAGAGTGGGAGCAACGGTAAAGTGTGCAAGTTGCTCAAGTCCATCTATGGACTGAAGCAGGCATCGCGGAGTTGGAACATCTGCTTTGATGATACTGTCAAGGAATTCGACTTTATCAAAAACCCAGATGAACCATGCATTTACAGTAAGATTGTAGGGAGAACTGTGGTATTCCTCGTCTTGTACGTGGATGGCATTCTCCTAATAAGAAATGATATTCCTATGCTACAGTCAGTCAAAGGATTCTTGTCACAGAGGTTCTCCATGAAGGACCTAGGCGATGCCAACTACATTCTGGGGATCCAGATCTATCGTGATAGATCTAAGAGGATGTTGGGACTTTCACAGTCGAGGTACATAGACACCATATTAAAACGATTTAGTATGGAAGATTCCAACCGCGGTAATCTACCGGCTTGTCACGGAATCACCCTCTCCAAAGAGATGTCTCCCAAGACTGATTTGGAAAGGGCTCGCATGTCATCTATACCCTACGCATCTGCAGTAGGCTCTATAATGTATGCGATGTTATGTACCGGACCAGATGTAGCATACGCATTGAGCGTTGTATGCCGGTATCAGTCGGACCCAGGGGAGAAACACTGAATAGCTGTAAAGAACATTTTCAAGTACCTGAGAAGGACTAGGGAGATGTTCTTGGTGTATGGCGGAAAAGACCTCCAGATCGAGGCCTTTGCTGACTCCAGCTTCCAGAGTGACAAGGATGACTCCAAGTCCATGTCGGGTTATGTCTTTATCCTCAATGGAAGGGCAGTTTGCTGGAAGAGTTCCAAGCAGGAGACCGTTGCTGACTCAACTATGGAAGCGGAGTACATAGCTGCTTGCGATGCCGCAAAGGAAGCTGTCTGGATGAAGAAGTTCCTCACGGAGCTTCAGGTGGTTCCTACCATTGTTGATCCAATACCGCTGTATTGCGACAGCAACGGCGCTATAGCTTTAGCGAAGGAATCCAGGTCCCATCAGAAGTCCAGGCACATTTTGAGGCGGTACCACCTGATCAGGAAGATCGTAGATCGCCGGGAGATCGAGATGAAGAGAGTAAATACGGAGAATAACACTGCAGATCCACTCACGAAGGCCCTACCCCAGACTCAGTTCGAGCGGCTGATCAAGATGATAGGTCTTCGATACGCCAGACATGACCTTAGTGCAAGTGGGAGATTGTTAGTGTATATGCGCTAGAGGCCATTACTGTATCATACTAGTTTGTATATTACTTGATGGAAGCTTGGGATATTCACAGTTGTATAGACAATCTTGCTCAAAATGGTAGTATGCTACTTGGTTTGTTTCTACTTCAATATGTGCATGCGTTTCTTTTAGCATATCGCTTATACATATTAGTAGAGCCCTTAGGATCTTTGCTTGATTACCAGCGTTGTGATGGCAGTCACACTCGTGGGGGCTGGGTAATCTATAAGCACATCCTTATACAGGTCCCTAGTCGTAGGACTATCGAGACAGGGCATCGATACTTCGGAGTAGACTAGCGTATGCGCTTCTCATCCCAGCATTGGAGATGGTCTGTCCCACAGCCATCAGTACGTCGTACTGGAGATAGTATGCGGGTGCTCGTTAGGTTACGGGTACACTGGACGTGACTCGTCGGGAACTGATGGTTGGTATTATACCTATCGTCGGTTATCAATTCCCAGGTGACATGAGTACGGCTTAGTCCGCTGACTTGACACTGTCACTTCACCTCGAGTGTGTTACCACTGTACTTAGATTACTACCCTACCACGGCTCAAAGGAGTCGTGCAAACAGGTAGTAGTTGGGTGCAGTCCCGAAGCACTTGGAGACAGTGACGGTTAGACAGGATTCGTCTGTCCCGGTATTGAGGGTTGACATCGCGCTGCGTTTAGGAGAGCCATTACACGAGTAGTCCCTGGCCAGGGCAAGCGAGATATACTGGTAGGTTTCCAGTGTTATCTCAGGGTGTTCTGGGCTACACTCCGACACGACTTGTACCGCTATTAGGGGACTGACGTTCACCACCCCCTAGGCCCGCCATGCGATGTATCAGACGAACAGACCGGACTGTACGTTGATTGTCACATACAGGCTCAGTAGGAGTTCGGATGGGTTTACCTCATCGGTCTTCTTATCGACATCTACCTGGGGACCGTTACATACAGCTAGTGCCGCTTGCGGTCTGTGGTTAAACCCACTGCCAGCGTAGTGTCGAGTCTTTAGAGTCCCACACAGAGAGTTTCCCTGCACTGAGCGAAACGTGTAGAGGCCGTATGGTTTTACGGCAGGGCTGCGATCACTTACGTGCACTTGTGTGCGTATGCTGTTCGGGCTGGCAATACTAGTGGGCTTTGGTTTAAACCGGATCCTAGTATTGCACGGATGGATTTGTTTTGTCTTCTGTGCATTCGCATTCTACGGAATGCGGATGCGGGTGTGTATGCACAATTTTGAGGAGAGATAAAGGAGGAGGTGCCCCATTAGGGTTTTGGCAGTTGGTTCGGCCAAAACCGTTATGTGGCGGGCTCATTAGGGTTTTGACAATTCGTTCGGTCAAAACCATTATGAGCCGGAGACATTATTTTACTAATCCTTTTGTGATAATTTAGTGATGGCTAATTGCATTGACCATTTGACCACCTTGACCACTCTTGACTTTGTTGACCCGTTGACCGAGGTTGACCGTTGACCTTCATGAGAGGTCTATACTCTTCTTTGGATTGCTTTTTTATTTTGGATTATGAAAATGGTCAATTCAATTAGTAGCCATCAACTTTATCATGAAAGGATTGGTAATGATGATAGTTTTGCATTATTGCAACCATGATTCATTTCTTTAGCTCATAATTTTTTCTCATTCTCTCGTTCTTGTGAGAAGAAAAGAGAAGCTCTCATGGTTGCTAGCTCCTCCTTCCTCCTCTTGATTTCTTCTTTTGATCTCATGTGTTGAGAGAAAAAGACCCCACAAAGACAAACACTTCTATATATCTCTACTACACAACCTAGGGCATCTAGACTAGCGATCTCGTTGCCCTAGTTGCCTCGGCTCGAGGTTGAGCTCGGTGTACAACTCTCGGATGGATCGTCTTCGACTCAAGGAGGCCGCGGAGGTGATCAAGATCCGGATCGTTCCTTGAAACTTGGATGGACGAGCAGGACAGCGGAATGAAGACCCGAAGGACCGGTTTCGTGAGGTATAATTTCTACGGCATAGTAGTTAAAGGCTCTAGTTGTTTGCTAGTTTCTAGTTTAGCAAAGATCCGGCTTTTAGTCCATGTTGCCTTGCGCCAAAAAATCATTTTTCGCCGTTTCCGCCTTCCCGTAAGAGCCGGGGTGAGCAACGTGGACTTACACTAAGACCATTCGCAAAAAAGGCATTAACAACCTATGCTCTGAGCTAAACTCAAATGCACAAATACTGCATGGTTTCAAGCAGTATCACACAGAGGGAATAAGTGTTGGCAACTGATGCTAGGCAGAAGGAGCGTTATTGTTCGCTTGATCCTTGGCTGGAAAAGGATGATGATTTTGCATCTTAAACCAACAACAGCAGGAGTTTCTTTCATTCAGCTATGTTAAGCTGAGGGTCGTCTCCTTGTTTACATTAGCAACCATCACATAACATCCTTTTCAACTGGCTCCATCCAAGTTCATTTAGAACTGTCTCTAGCTTCCGTTAATCTTATTAACTGCAATTTTGTCATTCCTCGGGAGCCGCACTTAATGGTCATGGAATATGGGTATAGGGCTCTCTTCATCCTAAACAGTTATCTTTTGAGCTATTGAGTTTCACGAATACCACGAAACAATAACTCAACAGACATAATCATGGTAGATTGGGGAAAAGATGTACCGGGTGGCAGAGAAGATGTCGTCAAACTTCTTCTTCAATGTAGACGGGTCCTGGACGGGCCAGTTGGAGTCGTCCTGATGAACGAAGATGACGTTGTCTAAGATGGCCTTGGAGACCCCCATCAAAGCAGGGATCTCTCTGTCCATGTCGGCGCACCGATAGCTGAGGCAGACCTTCTCTCCGGTGTGAGGGTTGATGGTCTGGAGCACGCTCTCAAGGGCTTTGAACTCCATCTTGGACGCCTTCTGCGTGAGCTGGAAGGAGCGGATGCAGACAACGTCCTTGCCTGCGGCGGTCTTGAACCGGAGCTTGATCTGGCCTTTGGTCTCCGTCTCGCCGGCGACCTTGGAGCATTTAGAGATCGAGCAAAAGCCATCATTTACTTATGAGTAAGAAGATGAGTAATGGATAGGTGTGGATATACCTTGGGGTCGTGGATGAAGGAGTGGCCGGAGCGCGAGTTGGGGGGGAGCTCGCCGGTGCAGGCCTGCTTCAAGCACTCGATGATGGTCTGAAATCAGATGATGATGGTCTGAAATCAGAAGGGTTTGGAGAGAGATGGGGAGGGGAGAGAGAGAGAGAGAGAGAGAGAGAGTTACGGTTTTTCCAGCGCCGTTGGGGCCGACGATGAGGGTGAGCGGCCGGAAGAAGGTGATGACGTTCTTGTTCTCAGGATCGAAGCTCCTGATTCCCTTTATCAGCATCTTGTCCACTGTGCTCATCTTCCTTCTTCTTCTTCTTCTTCTTCTTCTTCGATCTCTCTCGCCCTAGGGTTTTTTGAGGGGTTTTGTTGGGGGTAATTTGGGGATTTTTAATGGGGAAGAAAGAGTGAAGAGAGAAGAAGAAAATGGGCGCGGGTATGAGTTGGGGCGCTTCCCATGTACGCTTTGAATCGGTCTTGAAGGCCGAATGGGCTTTTGGCCCATGACCAAAGTATTAAGTCTCGAAGCACGTGGAACTCCTATCATTTTCGTAACCCAGAGTATTTAACATATATTAACAAAATTGGTTGTGATACCTAGTTTTATCTTTAAATCCAGCATCTTATACCTTGTTAATATTCAATATCTTTAATCCAATGTTGCAGTTTTCCGATGCCTTTTATTCTGTCCTGCTAATTACTTTTGTATTTTAAGCTGCTATATATCATTATTTTCATATCTTTTTCTACAAATATATTTATGAATCAAATTTAAGACATAATATTTCGAGATCTAAATAATGTTTTTGAAGTGAGTTACAAACGAACCATTTAACTAAGTCAACCATTCTAAGAAATTGGTTTTCCTAGATATGCAATTGAGAAAAAGATAAAATCCGAAATGCTTTAATAAAAGTAATGGTAGATTTATTTAAGATGAAATAATGAAACATTTCTTAAAATTTCTATGAAAATAATAATTATATTCTTTACAAATTCACAAACTGTTTGTCATTCCTTATTTTTATATTCTCAAATAAATCATAAATTTAAAATAAGTGTTTGCTAAAGTAGCATTGAACTATTAGTTTTTTGTTTGTTTTTCTGACAAAAAACGGTACGGTACGCTCTACTCTGATAATTATTTTTACGTTGAACTGTTGACTGTTGGTGTGTCTACAAAAATGGGCTTTCTTTCTTTGACGTGCTGTTGATATAAAATGTTGTCTAAGGTTAAATATGTTGTTTATATTTGATTTGATAATACTGAATTAGTTAACTTTGGCTAATTTATGGATATTAAATCAGATACGGATACAGATGAAATATATAAGTGTTACCATATCCGTATCAGATTATCGTTGACGGATACGAATACGGACACAGATAGTCATCGAAAATAAAAATCGATATCTTTATTGATAGAAGTCATATACGAATACGGATATGGTTAACGATTTATCCGAGATACAGATCCTAACATATAATTGTAATTACTTTTAAAAGAAACATGTGGGCGGTTACTCAAAAAGTAAATCTACACTTATAAATCTGGATTAGGATCCTCTACTCTTGAATTTTCAAGAGCGCTCTTGATCTCTCCCAGCTGTTGGATCTTTTCTTGACCCCGTACAATCCATGAACCTTCTGCTAGAGCCTTATTCTTGGCCGTTGAGTCTGCTTGCATGGCGCAATGCAAGCAGAGGATCCAGATCCTATAAATCTGATTGTTTGAGCCCCATATGACTATAAAATTTTGAAGCGAATAAAAAATATGCTGGAAACTTCACTTTTGACTTTTTGGTCCATTGTCGCGCCCCGCTTCCAAAAAGAGCGGTAACGACACGTGACGAGGCCCGCGGCGTATTTATTCCATGAAGGTTTTTGCTCGAAACAAACACGCTAAGCGTTTTATAAGCAATATAAAATAGAACAAGAATGAACATGATAATACAAAATCTAACTACAATATATTTACATTCCATATTCCATAGTTTTAAACGGATACAAGATATCTTAAACAAAAGTACAATAACAAGATGCCTTAAACAATAGGCGTACATGAAAAGTAAAATGCTGAAAGGAAACTAGTAGTCGGCCTGTGAAGCTAGCTGGGAACACTCCTTTTCCATTGCCTCGATTTCCTCTATCCCCGAGTCATCTTACGAACATTCCAAGAAAAGAAAGAGACAGGGTGGAATGTCCGTCGGCGAGCTTACGTTCGGTAAGTCCCCAAAAAGGATGAGAATTATATGTATAAAGTGTGAGGTGATATGTGATATAACATGAATATAAATCATGAACATGTGAACAAGTATGGCATGATAGTATGTATGTCAACTATATAAGCATGTCAAGATAACATGAGAATGACAATAAGGTATAGCATGTGTTGGTCAAATGAGTATGTGATACGTGTGTATTGGTGAACATGAAATGAATGTCAATGTGTCCTAAAAAGTTTTTACAAGGGTAGACTAATCTAACGTCAGTTCAAGAGTGAGGGTTTACCAAATCTCAAAAGTATTCTCAAACCCAACAGGTTGTAATTCAGGGGTAAGGAACCATGAGCCCTCTTGATAATGTTAGTGCTCGTGACGTTAGTATCCGTGATTGTTAGTATTTATGATTGTTAGTATGAGACTCCTGAGATTCTTTGGACTCACAACTCAAAATACCCCAATATCCCGTGTATTCTAGATAATAGTTAAAATTACAAGTCTTACCCTATTCATGAATATATAAGAGTGAGAGGGTACAAGTTCAACTATCAAGTCGAGTTCGAGTATTCATATCAAGTTCAAGTATTCGTGTCAGGTTGTATTTATGGTTCGAGTCAAATCAAGTCTAGCATGTAATAGGTTTATTCATGTAGATACATTACGCAAAGGGTATATAGCATAAAATGGAACAAGTATAACATCAAGATCGATTCAAGTTAAATATCATACCCATTTTCCTAATAGCTTGAGACGATACGAACTAACTGTATTTAAATAGAGAGATAGGAAATTGAAAGCACTCAATGTCTTCGGCTCCCCGAGCCTCAAGAGAAAAGATGTCACTTAAACCCATCTGTTATCTAAATACTTTAAAGATACTAATTTTATAGATCTACTTTCCCTTTTAAGACCGTGCTCTGTGAGAAGCTTTGCGTCTTACTCTACTAAATCCCAAGATGTGCTCTAACCAGCACCATCTACAACTGAGTTCTCCTAAAGAGGGTTGTAGAGGCAGAATATGTAAAGGAAAGATAATTATTTTTAAAACATTGAGGGTAATTTTGTGAAAACTTATCTTGTGTAAGTTAATGTTATTTCTTTTTTTTTTTATGAAAAACTTAACTTTTAAAGTTGAGTGTGTTTAATAAAAACCCAACGTTTTGAAAGTTAAGCGTATTTTAGAAAAACCTAGCTTTTGTAAAGTTAAAGGTGTTTTCATGAAAAGTTTAACTTTTATGAATTAATGTATTTTATTGGAAACAATCTGATTGGAAAGAGCTAATGGTAGTTTCATAAAAGTCTAACTTTGAAAATATCGTGGTATTTATTTGTATTTAATCTTTAGAAATGTTGGGTTTCTTAGCACTCTGACCGTCTACTGCGGTTGTTGCGGAACGAAAAACTTTAACTTTAAAAAATATGGCGCTAGAAAACACGTCCTAGAATCTAACCATAAACCAAAACTAGTTATCTTAAGAGATCCAGCTACTGTGATAAGGAGTTATACCTAAAGACTCGTGTCCTTCGGGTCTTCACTCCTCTTCTTTAGTTCCTTAGGTGATCTTGATCAAACTTGATGGCCGGTCTTCTCGGTCTTAGATGATTCACCTGAAGGTTCTTGAATCAAGCTCCTACTCCAAAATGAAGTAAACTAAGCAAACCAGTTTGCTAATCTAGTTTCTTAGGTGATGTGGTAATGTTTGGTGGTAAGATTCTATCTCAAATCTTTTGGCTCTCAACATATGAGAAAGTTAAGGATTTGAAATGAAGATGAACTCAAGAAGAAAAAAAGAGTGAGCTCTCAAAGATGAGAGAGAAAGGCAACTCAAGAATGAGCATGAGTGTAATGACCCTGTTTTAATGTACAAGAATTTGTTTAAAGTTAAAATACTAAATGGAGTATTTGCAATATTGAATATGATATAAGTATTTAATTTGTTTTAGAACAACAAGAAAGTACTTGTAGCTCATTGGTAAAGCCTTGCACTGCTGTAGACGCAGCCTCTGTGTTCGAATCCCATTAGCCACATATTATTTTTACTGATTTTTCTTTTAAACTTTTTAGAAGCCCAAAAGTTTACACGTGCAATACACATAAAAATGAAGTCTCAGAAATCAAACATGTGTAAAATGCCAGTTGAAAAGCCGATGACACGTAGCAAGAATCTAAGCCCAGACCCACCCCTTTTGGCCGGCGAGATCTCATCCTGGGCCGGCGGCACCGGTCCAGACCGTAGGTAATGCTCCAAATTTTTGACCCCGACACCCTTTGGCCTACCCCACTAACCCTAGTCTGTTTGTTTTCCCTGCAAATATTCAGAGAATTAAAATGAGCTTTAAAACCAAATTTTAATGTATTTTTAATTCTCATTTTAATTCCCTAAACCCTAATTCTATCCTATAAATGCCACATCACATCCCGGCCCTCTCTATTCTGAAATCTATCATCAAAACTCTCAAATTTTTCCAAGTCCAAAAAGTTGTACAAGTGGAGTTAGCCCAAGGTCGAGTTCCGGCGACGATTCAAGACAAATCCGGCGACGCCGCAACTCCACGACGCCTTCAAAACCTTCCTTCAACTCTTCTCTCTCTTCTCAATTAGTAAGTTCCCTCTCCTCTCTTCTTTTTCCATTCTAAAATGATCTTATATTAAAACTCGTCGAAAGCGAAGTTATTGCGATTTCCGATTCTAATTTCATTAAAAACCCAACTTTTCTTAACAACAAATCAACTATTTCTTTATATCTTATTTAACAACCATAAAACAACATTTAGAACAAATTTCAAGTCAAAATAAAATGCTATGCAACTTGTATTACACTTTTTCGTTTAAATACCACAATCTTACATATGTCATATTTTTAATACCCTTGCTTATATTACCTTTAGAAAACTCACGAGGTAATGACCCAGCTCATCACAACACTCATCATGACATAGCATGATTTCCTTTTTACGATATTTTGGGGAAAATATGACTTTTTCATTAAAATACCATAAACTACTAAAAACCGTATTCTTTAAATTTGTATTATTTACATTCTTTGCAATTAAGCCTCTACAACCCATTTTGGGGAACCCGATCGGGATGGTGCGAGTTATCGCACGTCCTCGGGACTAGTAGAATAGAGCGAGATGCAGACCTTCCCACGGAGCATCCGATCTCGATGGAATTTTTAATACAATTTTTAAGAAAACGCGATTTCTATTTAATAAATAAATTATATTTTTAATAATTATATATATATATATATATTCAAACCATCTATTTTAATTATATAATAAATTCCATTGTTTTCAAAACAAAAGAAAAGAATCACAATTTTTCATGAAAATACCATCACAATCCATTCAATTCCAATTTACACTAAAATACCATATACTATTCAATCTAGGTTTATATTCACTAGAATACTTCACATTTAAAAATTACATTCATGAAAACCCTAAATACGAATAATAAATACTTGAGGTTTATTTTTTTAAGTATACTAAAACTATTTTTCATAAATCCCCTTAAGTTTTATTAATTTACTATAAAGACCCTAGTAAATATAGGTTTAGGTGGAACCAATTCTCTTGAGTCTCAGGAAGCCGGAGAAAGTGGGTGCTTGCCTATTTATGGTAGAGAACTAAAATGTGGTTATCAATGGTAATTGGCTTGGAAAAATTCACAAATTCTGTCGTCCATGTGCAGCAGTTACCGATAACTCCTAAACCTAATTCAGGACTCAAATCCGTTAAAGTGTCGAACTCAATCTGAGCCTCAGTATAATCAGAATACAATCTATACATGAATACAATACAAATATAACTCCAAACAACATGAATCCATATATACTGGAACTTGAACAAGAACATGCAACATGCCTCGACCGAACCGAACCATGGATATACTCTGATTATATGACTATCCATTTATATCCATTCTGTTTACATGAACAATTGATATCATGTTTTCGGCAATTCTTATATCTACAAATCATCTATAAATAACACAATAAAACATTATGGGGTTTTAAAGGGGTAGACTGGTACGGAATGTGTTAAAAGTGGCATGAGGCGGTCACTTTAATACACCTAACCTAAATATCCGTTGTCGTTGTCCCGTGGGTTTTGACGGGGCCTTGTACTCCATATACCATAGTCTACGGGGTAAGTTGGACTCCTCTCATATACACTGGCATATTCTGTACCAAGTTACAAACAACTACGTTAACATATCAAACATACAATACACCAGTTATATTCTCTTATCTACCTATCCTAATTCTATATCACTTTGAGACTTACCGAGTGATTGTTCGCTTACGACATTCCTTTTCTATTCTTTCTTTGGAATGTTGTCAAAAGGACCTGACTCTTTGAAGATCGAACCCAGCTCAGAAGACTTGGAGCAATTCGCAGAAGACTCAGAGCTTTAATCACTTGTATATACCTTTACTTTCAGTTCATGCCATTGTTTAGGTATTGCTTTCCGTATTGTATTTACTTTGTAAGAGGATGTTGCACACCCTCACAACTCTTGTGAGGAGGCGGAAGTAGCAAACAACAATTTTGTAGCATGCAACATCGACTTATAAAACCCGGATCGTATCCTAAACCATAACTAGTACCCTATCTAAGAGTTTTTAGCTACTATGATAGGGATTATACCTTCTTGAAACCGGTCCTTCGGGTCTTCTATTTGCTGCGTTTGTGAGCTCCTTGAGTGCATGGAGTGATCTCGATCACCGGTCACCGCTAAGCCAAAGAAGATCCATCCGAGAGCTTTGAATCAAGCTTCAACCTCTTCTAAAGAGCTAACTAAGAAGTCAAGCTTGCTAAGAGAGACTACTTAGATGATGTAGAGAATAACTAGAGGATTATTTGATCTCAAAAACCCTAAAGATCGCAACACTTGTGAGAGCAAGGGTTGGAGGTTAAAGAAGGAGAAAACTTGGAGAGAGAAGGTCAAGATGCAAATGAGCTTGGTCTTGTGGTGAAAGATGGATGGCATAGTCTCCAACCATTCAAACATTGATCATTGCATAGAATAATCAAGCATGCTTCAATAGTGAAGCCAAATGAATATAATACACATATCCATGCTTTCACCCATACCATGAGAATATCCAAATCCCACCTCATTCATTTTATTTTCATAAAATAAAATTCATATACGAGGTGTCTCCTTCTAGAAGCTTTTCCTTGTACAATTACAAGAATGTCCATCACCGTATATACATACCCGTATTCGTATTCTCAAAAATACGAATACAATGAGATACCAATAATCCAATAATATAATACCGATATCCGGCTTAAACCAAAGCTTACCAGTATTATCCTTCCGATCATCATTTGTGTAGCCAGAACACGTACATACCCTGCCGTAACACTTTACGACCTCTACATCTTTTGCCTGAACCAGGAAAACCCTCTGTGTGGGACTCTAAAGACTCGACAGTGCGCTGGCAATGGGTTTAACCACAAGCCCGTCAGTGGCATTAGCTGTGCGTAACGGCTACCCAGGTACATATCGAAATGGTGGCCGACGAGCGAACTCATCCTAACACCAACGAGCCTATCAGTAACACTTACCGTACAGTCCGGTCTCTTCGTCTGATACGTCGCATATCAAGTCTAAGGGTGGTAAACGTCAGACCCCAGTAACTTGATAAGTCATGCCGATGTGTGGCTTATAACCGCTCTCCTACTAGTAAATCTCAACTACCCTGGCCAGGAATTTGCTGTTATAGCCAATCAAGCATAGCGCAACATCAACTCCTTATACCGGGAGAGACGAAACCCCTCCTATCTGTAGCAACCCTAAACTTTCTGTACGATTTTTTTCAAAAATACAGAAAGGAGTACCTTAGCCTGAGCACAAGTTATAAATTTGCTTTGCTTTTGGACAGCAAGAAACAACTTGCAGCCCATTGGTAAAACCTTGCACTGCTGTGACGTAGCCCCTATGATCGAATCCTCCCAGCTACATTATCTTTTTATTTAATTTTTCTTTTAATATTTTAGAAGCCCAAGGGTTTGCACATGCACTACACGTAAGATGATGAGTTACAGAATAATCAAACATATGCACGAGGGTATATGAAGCGAGTGAGACACGTGGCTAAATCCCAACACTCTTCACTGGGGATCGACCGGCGAGATGGGCTTCTTCACTGGCACCGCCGGGCCCCCCGTAGGGGATGCTCCCCATTTCTTTGCCCGAGCACCTCTTCACCCACCCCACTTCTCTCATGTTGTTTATTTTCTCTGCATTCATCCAGAGAATATTAAATCGCCTTTAATCCAATTTTTAAAGCATTCTTTAACCCTTTAAATCCTAATTTTTCCTATAAATACCACACTCCATTTTACCCCTCCTCACTCAGAATTTCATTACAAAAACTCTCAAAAATTCTCAAGTCTCAAGTTGTGCAAGTGGAGTTAGCAAAGGACGAAGTTCCGACAAAATTCCGAGAAGATACCGGCGACGAAACGATGCCCCAACACTTTTCATAGCTTCCCCCTTCTCCCCTCTATCCTTGTAGCCAGTAAGTCCCCTCTTCCCCTTTCTTTTTCTATTCTAAAAACTTTCATTTTTAAAACTCGACGAAAGCGGAGTTAATCCGATTTCCGTTTCGTTTTTCTTTAAAAATTCTAACTTTTCTTAAACTGTCTAATACCATACTCTCATATAAGGTTTAACAAAAATTAACAAACACATTAAAATAAGTTTCATCTCAAAGGAATATTTTATGCAGCTTTTATCGTATTTTTACGGTAAAATACCATATACTTTACATTTCGCCATAATTCACATATTTCCTTGTATTACCTTTAGAAAACTCACGAGGTAATGACTTACCTTATCACAACACATATATTGGGCATAACACGATTTACTTTTTGACAATATTTTTGGGAATATTACGAGTTAAAATACCCCAAACTATTACAAAACCGTTTTCTTTAAGAAAAATATTATCTAATTTCTTGCAATTACGTCTCTACAACTCATTTTGGGGAACCCCGATCGGGATGGTGCGGGTTATCGCACGTCCTCGGGCCTAGTAGAGCGAGATGCAGACCTCCGCAAGGAGCATTCGATCTCGATGGAATTTTTAATGCTATTTTTTAAGAAAATGAGATTTCTACAAAATGAATAAAGTTTATATATATATATATATATATATATATATATATATATATATATATATATATATGAATATTATCAAACGATCTAGTTTAAATATATTATAAAAATATTCCATGTTTTTCTAAATCAAAGGAATCACAATTACATGAAAGTACCATTTCAATACAAAACAATTCCAATATTTCAATAAAATACCATATACAATGAAAACTAGGTTCTACTCACTAGAAATTTCATTTTTATAATATATACATCTATGAAAACCCTAAAGACGATAATTAAATACTTGAGGTGTATTTTGAATATGTAACAAAACTATTTTTATATAAAACCCCCTCAAGTTATACTAAATTACAATAAGGACCCTAGTAAATATAGGTTTAAGCGGGACCAATTCTCTTGAACCTCAGGAAGCCGGAGAAAGTAGGTGCTTGCCTATCTAAGGTAGACAATATAACAACGGTGTTATCAATATGGTAATTGTCTTGGAAAAAGACACAAATTCAGGACTTCAATTCTGTTTAAAGGTCTGACTCAGTTCGAGTCACGGGAAAATATACAATCAATCTGACTTGAATATAATTCAAGTATAATTCCATTTACAACATGAATCTGTCTATACCAGAATACAATCCATAGCAACATGAATATGACCGAACCGAACCATGGATATATTCCGTTTACATGACTATCCATTTACATCCATTCCGTCTACTGATATCATGGTTTCGGCAAGTCTTCCATTTATTACAAGACAATACAATACCATCAGTACAAACAATACAATCAATACAATAAACATTACGGGGTTTATAAAGGGGTAGACTGGTACGGAACATGTTAAAGGTGGCACGAGGTGGTCACTAAAGACGTAATTACATCCATGTCGTTGTTCCGTGGTATTTTCAATAGAGCCTTGTACTACGGGTTACCAAAATCCACGGTGTAAGTTGGACTCCTCTCGTATACACTGGCATATTCTGTACCAAGCTACAAACAACTGCGTAAACATTATAATCAAACATTACTAGTTATACTCTCTTTCTGTCTATTCTATCTCTATCTATCTTTGGGACTTACCGAGCGATTGTTCGCCGACGACATTCCTATTTCTCTTTTTCTTTGGAATGTTGTCAGGTGGATCAGACATACTAGAGATCGAGATCAGCCGAGAGCAGTACACTGAAGACCCCGAGCTATAGCCACTTGTACATATTTTCATTTCAGTTCATGCCATTGTTTAGGCATTGCATTCCATCCTTGTATTTACATTTCCAGTTGTATCTATAAAAGAATGTTTAATAAATAAAGTTGTTGTTTGTTTATATTCCTGTCTCTTGTGTGTATTTACTTTATATTGCTTAGATACGCTTAGCGTGCTTATTTCGGAGTAAATATGTAGCGGGCCTCGCCGCGTTCCCTTGCCATACATCGGGAAGTGGGGTGTGACAGGTTTTGTTGGTGGCCCATGTAGGTCAGCTCTGTATGAACATGCAGGTCAGTTCTGCATGGACATGCGGGTCAATTCTGCATGAAGTCCTAAGCAATATAACACAAGAATCGGCAACTAAAAACATTTTTTACATTTTATATTCCTTGAATCTTATAATTTCATTGAATCTATCCTAACCCTATTTTTATTTTAAGGTTATGGACCTCCTACATCCTGGGAATTAAGATCTATAGAGATAGATCTAAACGAATGTTGGGATTGTCCCAATCTAGGTACATAGACACCATACTAAAGAGGTTTAGTATGGAAGATTCTAAGCGAGGTATTTTACCCGCTTGTTCAGGAATCACTCTCTCCAAAGTGATGTCTCCTAAGACTGATTTGGAGAAGGCTCACACGTAAGGGATACCCTATGCTTCTACAGTCGAGCCTATCATGTATGCGATGTTATGTACCAGACTGGATGTAGCTTACTCACTAGGTGTAGTGAGTTGGTATTAATCAGATCCTGGGGAGAAACACTAGACAGCTGTGAAGAACATTCTTAAGTACATGAGAAGGACTAAAGAAATGTTCTTGGTGTATGGTAACGGTGAACTCTAGGTAGAGTTCTTTACCAATTCGAGCTTCCAAAGTGATAAGAACGATAGTAAGTCGGTCTCGGGTTTTGTCTTCACCCTCAATGAAGGGGCGGTATATTAGAGGAGTTCCAAGAAAGATACCATAGCAGACACGACGATGGAGGCTGAATACATCGCTGCCAACGATACTGCCAAAGAGACTGTCTAGATGAAGAAGTTCATAGCTGAACTTGGTGTAGTTCCATCCATTGAGCATCCAATACCTGTGTATTGTGATAACAATGAAGCTGTGGCTTTGGCCAGAGATCCAGACATATTCTTAGGCGGTATCACCTGATCCAGGAGATAGTAGATCGACGGTAGATCGAGGTCAGGAGAGTTGACACGAAGGACAACGTAGCGGATCCACTCACGAAGGCCCTCCCCCAGACACTGTTTGAGAGACTTTTTGGGATGTTGGGTATGGGATACTACAACAACTAGCCTTAGTGCAAGTGGGAGATTGTTAGGAATATGTATGCCCTAGAAGCCATTATTGTATAATATAGTGGATGCTTGGACATATATATAGAGGACTTTCTTACTCGGCATGATAGTATACTATCTGGTTGCTCTTTATGTTAACATGTACACTTGTATTATTATATTGTCTTTCTTATACATGTTGATAAAGCCCTTAGGATGTTGGCTTGACTACCAGGACTATGATGCGGATCATACTACTGGGAGTTGTGTAGTCCACAAGCGCATCTTTTAATAGTTCCTAGTCGAGGGGATATCGAGACAGGGTATCGATATTCCAGAGTAGACTAGCGTGTATGTTTCTTAACCCTGTAGGGGGTGATGGTTGATCCTATAGCCATCGGTGTTTGACATCAAAGATTGTACACATGTGTTCATTAGAGAATGGGTACACCGAACAGGACTCGCCGAGAACTCCTAGATGGCACCATACCTATCGTCAGATAGCAGTTCTCTGGTGACACTGGTACATGTTAGTCTGTAGACCCAAGATCGTCATAGTGTCTTGTGTGGCTCTCACTGTGCTTTGATTTCCTCCTTACCACGGCTCAAAGGAGCCGTGCAAACAGGTGGATTTTGGGTACAATCCCGAGTCACATGGAGGCAGTAAGCGATAGGAAGGGTTTCGTCTCTCCCGGTATTGGGATTTGATGTTGCGCTATGCTCGATTGGCTATAACAGTAAGTCTCTGGCCAGGGCTGATGAGATTTGCTGGTAAGAGTTATCAGTAGTTTCTCGAACCGTTATGAGCCATACATCGGCATAACTTATCAAGTTACTGGGGTCTAACGATTCCACCCCTAGACTCGATATGTGACATATCAGACGAAGAGACCGGACTGTACGGTAAGTGTTACTTATAGACTTCATGGGAATTTGGACAAGCTTGCTTGTTGATCTTCTAATCGCTCAATACCTGAGTAGTCGTTACGTCCAGCTAGTATCGCTGATGGCTTATGGGTGAATGATGTGATCATCACATACTGCTGGTGTATTGACGAATCTTTAGAGTCCCACACAGAGGTTTCCTAGTTCAAGCGAAACGAAGTAGGGCACATATGCTGATATGTGCGGAGGCCCAGATTAAATACTAGTATATGATACCGTATTCTAATCTGGCGATTATTTGACATCGATTAGGTTATATGTGATATAACCGGATTATTAAATCAAGTGTTGATTTGATAATGTTATATACAGATAAATGATATTAGTCGGTTATATGTGATATAACCGGATTATTAAATCAAGCGTTGATTTAATAATATGATATATATATTTATATTTGATATAATTATATATTAACTAATATTATTAGCCCACTAATTATTTTCTTAATATATATATTAATATATATATATATATATTTATTATATGAATCATGGTTGATTTTCTATTTTATGAAAATAGAAAATGAGATGGAAAATGGGGAGATATTTGTGGAATGGTGAGAAATGGCTTGGTCAATTTTTTATTACTCTTGACTCACTATTCAAGCATGGTTCTATTTTTATTTGAGAAAAATGGCATGCTTCAATAAGTGAGAAAAAACATGAGGAGCCATTCTTGACTTGCTCTTTGTAATGTTCCATTTTAACTTAGCCACTTCTGAGCTCTCCCATCTTCCATCTTCTTCTTCTTTCTCCATTGCCCTAACCTTCACATGTGTTGTGAACCCTAAGGCATTAGGACATTTTAAGTGAGCCAAAACCCCCTACTTCATCATCCTAATCTAGACTAGCCATTTATATTAGGGTGTTCACTTCACTAATAGGAGTTTAGTGAGGAGGTGGCTTGGATTAGTGAAGTCTTGGGTGGATCATCTTTGACACGAAGGTCATTGAAGTAAGTTCGTTCAACCTTCAAGTTAAGCTACGAGGAGTCGTAGGGACTACAACCCGGAGCTTTAGAAGAGAAGGACAAGGTCTACAAAGGCTGTTGCCTCCATCTCTTAGTGTAATGTTTTTGATACCATGCTTTAAACCCTAATCATCTAGTTAGGATTCTAGGTTAGTTTAGCTTAGCACCCCAAAATTTTGAATATAGCATAGTAGATACTTGTGAAAACCCAGTGGTGGTGCTAGGGTAGACTTTCATTAATACCCTCTTTACAGATTTGAATCTGTTGTTATTTTTAACAGAACTCGTTTTTCGAGGATGTTGGGAGTTTTTAACTCCACTGTTTAATGGGACTAATCATTTAATGAGAATCCTTTTGGATTCTCACAATGGGCGTATGTCTCATCATTGATGAGCCATCATTTTGATTTTGTGGGGCTTACTGTTTTTTTTACTTGGTGATTTTAGCATTTTAATTGCTAAGCTTCCACTGGTTTTTTTTCCAGGTACCATGGATGGTCATTTGTATGATCTTGAAGAGATTATCTCTTATGAGAATATTCGCATCCAAGGCCACAGTCAATGCCAGGAGTTTACTGACGCCCAATGCAACACGGTGATGCGTCGCTTCGACGATTACAACGGTCAATTGCTTCCCCGCCGGTCTACCCTTTTGAAGATCGTCGTTGGGTTGATCTGGGAAGCTATACTCGGGCGCCTTGAGGTTATACTGCTTCAAGTGCTCGATGATGCTGAAGACAAGGTGCATTCTGTGTATCTGATGGGGTTGATCTCAAAGAAATGGAGAGATAATGTTGTCACCATCTTGCATCGTATCTTTCAACAAAAGGCAATAGTATGAGCATACCAGAGGGTGGAGAATATCAGTGGTGACCCTGACGCTTGCATCCAAGAAAAGATGCAAAAAAAGATGGTTGATGAGGCTGAACGTGGATTGCTCAAACATGTTTTTGAGTTTGAGAATCCATGTCCAGAGTTCAGTATCTTGTCATTGTATATATTTTGATGATCTTTGTTTCTTTCTCCTTTTTTGTTATCATCCTCAATGTATAAATTTCTTTGAAGCATGAATGAAAACCCCCATCTTTTTTTACGCCAACACTCACACGTGCTTCACACGAGGCACTGTTATAAAAACTAGTGTCGGCGCTCACGCGTCATGCACATAAGGCGCTACTGTAGGATTCAATCCTATAAAAAAAAACTTGCGCCGGAGTTCATGTATCATGCACGTATGGCGCTGCTATAGGATACGAGAGAATTGTTTCACCTTCTTGCTCTGCTTTTCATGAGTCAACTCTTTCTTTTCTAATGCCTTCTTTTTGTCAGAGCTTGGAAATAGTTCCACCATGCACAACATTTTCTGTGCCTAGATTTAAATGCTTCTCTTTATATTCTTAAGCAGTGTTCTTCTTCTTCTTCATAAGAAAAGAACCATTTTTAACATATCAATAGTTATGGCATGCAATCGTCCACATGCTCTTCGGCAACCATGGGAGGTGCCTATCGAGGAAATTGTTCCTCGTTTTGCTGCACGTTTGGTGAATCCCGCTCTCACGGATGGCCAATGCGACACGGTGATGTATGAGCTCCTAACTCGTAGAGGATCTTCTCTTCCCATCGACTCTATTTGGCTCCGGATGATCTTCCTGTTCGTGATCGATGACATTCCCCCTCATCCAGCGGAGATGACTCTGGCGATACTCGATACAGCGGAGGACAAGATCGAGTGCTTTCATAAGGCGCATTTGATTACTCAGCCTCTGAGGGATCGCTCTGTTCAGCTGCTAAGCCAGATACGGACTCAACGGGCCATCATGTCTGCCTTCGCTGATGGACACGGCGTTGACCGATGGGGATCGACTCCTTGCGAAGATCGCCGCTTCGACATGGTGGAGAAGGATGGGAGGGCTTTAGAAAACATTATTTATAGTTTTGTAAATCCTTATACTTTTGATCCCGTGTTTGGTGATCTATTTCCGGTAGAATAAAGTGTTTATTTAAATGTGTTTCTTTATCACTGACCGCTGAATGTTTCACCCCCAGCACATATTTATGTGGGCATCTTGCCTCTGCATATGTACTTTGCACTTTACCCTTAAGTGTTTCTGCTGCGTACGAATGTCAATGATGCGCGCATATGTGGCGCACACACACGCACACATAAATGAGTATACTTTCAACGCTATTTCTCATTCAAATATTTATCTAGATGTAGGTGAACACAGGACTAATGTGAGAAAATTCTTCCCCTATTACCTTGCTCACGGAGGTTTACCCGTGAGTGAAGTAGTGCAGGGTAATGCCTAACATTTGGCTGGTTTCGGGTTGCCGTATCGTATACAGCTTTAAAATTTTTGACCTTTCTATTTCTTGATACTTTGATCTGGCGTGAAGTAGTTTATGCACTCATTTCAGAGTTTGTAGTTTATTCACTCATTTCGAAGTCTCTAGTTTATTTACTCGTTTTGGAGTTTGTAGTTTATTCACTTATTTCGGAGTCTCTAGTTTATTTACTCGTTTTGGAGTTTGTAGTTTATTCACTCATTTCGGAGTCTCTACTTTATGTACTCATTTCAGAGTATTTTTAGTTTATCTCCCTTGGGTTTACAGGCAAACTTGTCCCAACGTTATATGTAGATAACCCCCGTTCTTTTATGACAGAGGTCTGTTAGGTTTGTGGTACTAGGGTTTTAGTCCGTGGTACCGTCGCATTGGCTGATACATTCCTCGATATGCAGTCTTTAAGCCGCCGTTCGAGTAGCCCCGCAACTGTCATGTCTCTGATCTCTTCTGAGGCTGGACAAGACGTCTTCAAGTAATTTCCTTAGGTCATATTACCGTTGGAAGAACAAGCGTTAGGTATTTGCCATGACACTTTTTACTTGAGGTTGGGCTTAATTTGGATCCCCGATGAGTCATAACCGCACCCTTCTAGGATGGGATGATCTCCAATGGTCTTTAGACTTTATATGTATTGCCGTCAAGACCCGAAACTAGGAATATGACGTCACTTCATTTTTTTGCTCTGACGATATCGTGCCGATTCTTTGTTATGAAGTGGGGTAGACATCTGTAGGAGCTCTATACTGTATATATTGCAATTGAAGTCTGGAGCCAGGAATATGCCACTGCTCCAATTTCATTTGATAGTTGCGTTCGTATCTTGCTGAAATGAGGAGGACGCCGAGATAGTCTTTAGGTTGTATATGAACCTTCAAGTCTTGAAGCTAGGATTTTGCCATTACTCCATTTTTGCCGTGTCTCTGATCCCTTTGAGGCTGGATAAGGCGTCTTCAAGTAATCTCCTTAGGTCATATTACCGTTGGAAGAACATGCGTTAGGTATTTGCCATGACACTTTTTACTTGAAGTTAGGCTCAATTTGGAGCCCCGATGAGTCATAACCGCACCTTTCTGGGGTGGGATGATCTCGAATGGTCTTTAGGCTTTGTATGTATTGTCATCAAGACCCGAAACTAGGAATATGCTGTCACTTCGTTTTTTGTTCTAACGATGTCGCGCCGATTCTTTGCTGAAGCAGGGTAGACATCTGTAGGACCTCTATACTATATGTATTGCAATTGAAGTCTAGAGCTAGGAATATATCATTGCTCCAATTTCATTTGATAGTTGCGTCCGCATCCTGCTGAAATGAGGAAGACGCCGGGATAGTCTCTAGGTTGTATATGAACCGTCAAGATTTGGAGATAGGATTTTGCCATTGCTCCATTTTTTCTTTGACCCTTAGGTCTCTTTTTTTTATGATGACGTTGCGTCTGCATCTTGCTAGAATGAGTAGGAACGCCGGGATGATCTCTAGGCTATAGATGTTGCCATTAGGACATGAAGCTAGGATTTTTCCGTCGGTTCGTTTTTATTTGATTGTTGTGTCTGCCCCTGCTGGAATGAAGGGGGAACACATGGATAGTCTCTAGGTTGTATATGTACCGTCAAGACTTAGAGCTAGAATTTTGCCATGGCTCTATTTTTGCTTTAACCCTTGGGTCTTTTGTTGACGTTGCGTCTGCATCCTGCTGGTATGAGAAGCACGTCGAGCCGGAATTAGGATTTTGTCATCACTCCTTTTAATTCAGCTCCTTGAAGCCTTTGTCGACGTTGCGTCTGCACTGAGAAGGAACATCGGGATGATCTTTACGCTGTAGATGTCGCCATCAAGACCCGAAGCTAGGATTTTGTCGTTACTTCACTTTTATTTGATTGTTGTGTCCGCACCCTGCTGAAATGAGGGAGGAACACAGGGATAGTCTCTAGGTGGTATATGTACCGTCGAGACTCAGTTCTCCTTTTGACGAAACGTGGTGGGGAAATATGGCCCCTTTTTCCTTTATTTGTGCCCATGGATCGTATACAAAAGTCAACATGGACATACTTGCAAGGCAGAAAAGTTTCATTTTAATTTTTTTCTTTATTTCTTCCCGTGATGCTCTATCTTTTCAGCTTTTTATGTCGAGAAAGTCGCATTGCCCAATCATTTCGGCTATTTTTCGCGGTGCCTAATCATTATGGCTATTTCTATTTCTATTTTTTTTACTCGTTGCTTTTTATTGCTTGTTGCCCTATCATTTCGGGTTTATTAGGATTTGAAATCTGATACCTACATAGGCATCAACATCACTACCACTGGAATATGGTCAAGAGTGAATCATCATTTGTCTTTGTTGATTTAAACAAAGATAGCTTATAAGTAAATGGGGTTAATCCTGTTGACTAAGGCTTTCTGGCTTTATGAGCCGTAAGGGTCTCATAAAGGCGTTTCTCCCTACAAGTCATGAGGATCTCATAGGTGTATTTTCTCCTTAGGAATCGTGGGAACTCCTAAGTGTGTTGTTCCTTTGTGAGTCGTAAGGATCTCAAGCAGGGTTTTTTTACGAGTTCACGCCCTTTCGGGTTTTCACTGGCTCACTGGCAATCCTGCTGTTTTTACCTACGACGCCCTTTTGGGTTTTCATCCGTGCCCATTTCGCTTGTGGACATACCCTTTTTTTCTGACGAGTTCGCGCCCTTTCGGGTTTTCACTAGCTCGCTGGCAGTCCTGTTGTTTTTACTCATGGCGCCCTTTTGGATTTTCATCCATGCACATTTCGCTTATGGACATACATTTTTTTAGGCGGCCCGCAAGGTAACGCACCATTAGCTGTAGGACCCGGTCTTCTTCAAAGGACTACATCAAGTGGGACCCAGGAGAGTTGTTGTTGGCTATAGTGCCCTCAAAGCAATTATTGTAATCGCAGGCAGGCGATTATGATGATTGAGGGATGACCTATACGGATAGAACAGTCTTGTTCAAAATGATAGTATGCTATCTGGTTTGTCTTTATTATCATATACATGCATTATTTGGTATTACAGATCACTATTACATGTTGATAGAGCCTATAGGATTCTTGCTTGACTACCAGCATTATGATGGCGATCATATACGTAGGAGCTGGGTGGTCTATAAGCACATCCTTAAATGTCCCTAGTTGTGGGAGTATCGAGACTGGGCATCGATACTCCGGAGTAGACTAGTGTATACTTATCGAAACCCCGACGAGGGACGGTGGCTGATCTCACAAGCCATTGGTGTCTGTTAGTCACCTAAGATAGTATACAGGTGCTCATTGAGTTATAAGTACACTGGACAGACTCGCCGAGAACATGCTAGTTGGTATTATGCCTATTGTCAGATAGCAGTTCCCAGGTGACATGTTTACAGGTTAGTCTATCGACCTGAGATCATAATTTGTCTCGTGTGAGTTCCCACTGTGCTTTGATTACTATCCTACTACGGCTCAAAGGAGTTGTGCAAACAGGTTTTAGTTGGGTACAGTCCCGAGCCACATAGAGGCAGTGAGCGGATCGTCGGGGATTCGTCTCTCCCGATATTGGGGGTTGATGTCGCGCGGTGTACGGGTGGCCATCACCAGAAATCCTTGGCCAAGGTAGACGAGAATTACTGATTTGGATCGGTAGTTTCTCAGTGGGTGATGGGCTTCATACCGACACGAAATATCGCGTTATTAGGGATCTGACTTTATCCACCCCTAAACCCGATATGCGATACTCTTAGACGAACAGACCGGACTGTACGGAGATTATCACAGACAGGCTCAGTAGGGGTTCGGATGAGTTTGCTTGTCGGCCTTCTTTTCTCTCAATACCTGGGTAGCCGTTACGTATAGCTAGTGCCACTGACGTACTTGTGGTTAAACCCACTGCCAGCGTATTGACGAGTCTTTAGAGTCCCATACAGAGGGTTTCCCTGGTTCTGGCAAAATGATGTAGTAGCCGTATTGGATACGTGCAGGGTTCAGATCGAATGAGTATACTAGTTACCCGGACTTTCGATCGGATGGTTGATAATACTAGTCGACTCGGGTTTGAGCCGGATTATTAAATCAGGTATTGATTTAATAATTTACATATATGTATTTCGATATGTATATTCTAGTATTATGTTCTTTGTGTTATTCTATCTCTTCGGGTATTCGTATTTCGGTATGAATACATGTATGTATATACAGTAGAGTGTAATCCATATTTATACAGATAACATTCTAGAAGGTGGACACCTCATTTAGGTTTTTATCTATTTATTTTAATGGGAAATGAGGTGAATAAATGAGAGAAGGGAGTATGGTGAGAGCCATGCTTGCATAGTGTTGCACAAATGAATTGTTAATTCATTTATGCAAACTATTCAAGCATAGCTCGATTTCAAAATTGGAAAAATTTCTTTTACAAAACCATGCTATGATATTTTCTCTCACATGAGATGGTTCCTTTTTGAGATAGCATTCTCACTCTCACCATTAGCTTCACTTTCCTCTCTTGAGTTTCTTTTGTTCCTCCACCTTCATGTTTAACCTCCTCTCTAAAATCTCATGAGTTGAGAATCAAGAAAGGAGGTGAGATAGATACACTCATTGAACACTTCACTACATCCTAGACACTCTAGATTATAAATCTAGAGTCCTTAGTTGCTTCACTTGAAGCTTGGTGTGGAGCTAGAGCTAAGAGCTATATCCCTCAAGTGGATCATCATCAACGGAGGAAGACCGGCGGCTAAGTTCAGTCGAGGACGCCTCAAGGAGAAGACCGAAGGACTTGGTTCATTCGGTATAACCATTTTTATCTCAGTAGTTTAGCTCACTGTAGTTAACCAGTTAAAGTTTATGGTTTCGATTCTAGTCGGTTTCGTTAGCGCCAAGTTTTTTTAAACGCCATTTTTGTTCCGTACCAGCCACGATTGATGGCCAGGGCACTATCGTAACCCAACATGGTATCAGATCCACCCCATAAACCATTATTAGCTAGTTTGCATAAGGTTAAAATATCGATCGACTAATTTTTCCGAATCGTATTTCCATTTTCATGTGTTTGCTGTCGATTTTAAAAGTTGTTCAAAAAAAATTTCAGAGGGTCTTAAAAATACGTGCATGCATTTATAGGGCACCATAAGAAATTTGAGCACATGACACAGTAACCTTGCCGCAGAACCGCCGCATACCATGCCCATTGGTCGCGGTTCCGCGGCCGTTTCATGGTAGTTTTGTGCAAAATTTCTTCTGGCGCTCTAATTTATGGAAATATGATTTTTGGGATGTATGGTTTTGGCCCAGATTTGTTTGAGTGCTGGATTGCATTTGGGGCCAATTTGGAAAAGTTTAGTCGATCAAAATTTTTAAGTACGTGTTTATCAGTGCATGTGAATATATCTGCGACCGTGAATATCAGTGAGCGATATAACCCGATTAGTTTCTATATGTTCAACTAGACGGGTTTGCGAACATGATATTCATGTTGATGTTCTGAGTTGTGCTGATATTGTGGTTGGATTGTCGTGGTAGATAGCTTGTCGTGCAATGGTAGTAGTACAGCTAAGATTCATTTGTATATTCATATTGCAGGGCGAGCGCTCGGCATGTGGACTGCCGCTTCTGCCGGGTTGTATATTATTTGATTGGGGCATGACCGGGTTGAGATCGATGTCACCTTTGTACATATATTTTTCCTTTTCTGTACTAAGGTTAACCCATAGTAGAGTGCTCGAATAGCCAGGTTCTAGAGGGCAACGGGCCCGCATCTCATGGCGTTGAGACGGAGGTGGCCTTACTTTAGAATTGGCGGGCTATTCACCGCACTCGTAGGGGGTATAGGATGACCCACGGAGAGGTGCTTAAGTTACCGGATTCCGTGAAGTGTTGGGTGTCCCATTCACTTTGTTGATTGGGGTTGCCTCACTTCTGGGATTGACGGGTAACTTGCTGCGCTCGTAGGGGTCTAGGTTTTCCATTACACTGGCTATCCACACGACCGGGGAATGTCGGTTTTCAATTGCGGCTCAAAGGAAACCCGAGGCTCCAAGATTATCCACCATTCTGTGTTGCTTATTAATGTTCTGTGATGTTGCTTATATCATACCCGGGATGAATGTTATATATATTTATATATACTAGTAGATGTTTTATATGTATTGCATCCGCGCTACTCCAGCCCCCGCTCAGTAGTTAGTTAAGTAACATAACAGTGCATGACGGGGCCCCGTGGCGAATGCGGACAGCATATGTGTACATTGTATTTTCGTTCTTTTCTGATCTGATATGGATTAATAGATGGGACTGCATTAATTCTGTTTAATGTAAGGAAAAACAAACCTATATGATGTTGTTGGAACCAAGTTTTTGAAAACTGTTAATATAGACGTTTCTTTCTGCTTTGCACAGTGGTATTCGGTTATGAATATCCAGCACCTCATTTGTCGAAGCAAGAGCCGAGATCCCTTTATCGGGAGTGACCTCTTGGGAAAAATTTTACGTCACCGTAAAAACTTCACTATAGTCGATTCTTTTGCTTTGCATTATGATATTCAGTTAGGAATATCCTGCACCTCATTCGATGAGAAAAGAGCCGAGATCCCTTCACAGGAAGTGACCTCTTTAGCAAAAGTTTACGGCACTATATATTTGTAAAACCGCTCAGTTCCTTCAACGATATCAAGTTCATTAAGTTAAAGGTTTTTCGCCAAAAACCAACCGTATCCCTCCGTCATTTCAGATTAGTACTGCTTAGTATTCGTGTTACGTATGTCGTGCTCAGCCGAGGCGTAGTGTTCAGTAGCTATATAGTGCTTTTCTGTTGCATAGTAATGCGATTGGTTAGGAAAGTCCTACGGTCATTTTGGCTCAGTCAAGGAATCGTACGGGCGGGTTTAATGCAATCAAGATAATGACGGGTTGAACTTGACTAAGACCCTTTGATATATTGGCTCAGCCAAGGTCACTTGGGTCCTAGGGACAAAAACCACATCGGGAGTTTCAAATATACAGGAAACTTGCCAGGCATGCGTGATTGTCGTAAAATTATGCGTTCTACCTTGTCCTATCTGTTCTACTTACCGCAATCAAGACGGTGTCACTTTGCAGCTAGCCGGTTGAACACGGGTCGATCCACAGGGAGATGGTAGTATGCCCGTTCGTGTTTTAGACGAGTCAATGAAAGATTGTATATATGTGTTCAATTCTATCATAAGTGTTTGTATGTATATTCAAGTAAGCTTGTTAGGGTTAAGGTTGGTTAGTAGAGTTAGGATTAGTCTTGTACTTGTCTTTTGCAATTCTTAAAACGATGTTGGGATAATCGAAAGTAGCGGGGATTAGGAGGACATAGGGATGGGATTTGAGAGTTTAAGCAAACTTTCCAACGCTAAATCCATTCCTAGTGCCCCTTGTCCGTCCGCTAAATGCGCTTATTTCCAACCCTAGTCCAAACACCCACAACTATGTATCCAATTAAGTCATAACTACATGTCACGTTGTAGTACGCTTAAAGGACTTCTCGACTTAGGTCGCGGCTATATGTCATGTATAGTGCGCCTAAGTGAGGGGGTTGCGTTTGTTTGGTCTAGGTTCGTTTTAGGATGTTTGGCGAAGAGGAGCACAAGGAATTTTTCCGTCTCTCATACTAACATTCCTTAGCCCCTAACAAGTATGGAAATTATTCACACATTTAAAAGGAAAAGAAAAGAAGAAAAGAAAGAAAGGAAAAATACGGTTTTACAAAATGGTAGCAAGCTAACTACTTGGGCCCTCACCTTAACAAGGGCTCCGTCGAGTATCATGGCTTGAAAATACGGATAAAAAGAGAAGGAAAAAGAAAACAAGAAAATAAAAACAACAACTACTTAACAACAAGAAATAAAGTTAGACTACGAAATTAAAATACAATGCATGGAAATAAAAATACAAGATAAGAAAAATAACCCTCATCTTCATTGATTTTCCACTCAAGAGCTCTCACTACACTTTCATGAAGAATAGATGAAGAAGAAAAAGAAGATACAAACTAAACTACACTAATTCTAACAAAGAAATAAGCATCCTTCACTTGGTACAAAACTAGGCTATTTATAGGCATAGAGATTAAACTCTAGGGCTAAATTATGAGCCCAAATACAATGACAAAACTACCCCCAAAATATCATCAGGAGAAGACACGTGTCCGCGGCGGAACCGCCGCGAAAACTCACATTTGGCGGCGGTGCCGCCGCGGTTTTGGGGAATTAGCTCATCGTTTTTTCTGTGCTTTCTTATGTTGCTATCTTATGTTGTTCTACATGTCCCAAATTGCAAATTGCTTCTAAAATTTCTTCAGATATGCAACAGTCCAAAATGGTTCACTTTTAATTCATTTGACCTTATCTCCCTCGAGCTCCGCGCACCCATTGAATCTTGTGCTGCCCCTCTCGTGCTCTGTGCTTGTCCGAGACATGAATGACCACTGTTCTTTGTCTTGTCTCTTGAACTGGTAAGCGGCACTGGACGGATACGGATGACCGGAACCCGAATTTTATCTGTCGGCAACATATGTTCTGGAATTTGGCGTAACTATGAAGATTTTGTATGATTTGCATTATTTTGGACTAGGAACCTGTAACCTATAAATATGTAGCAAACACGGATAAAAAGCACCTGCTTATAAACAAACGGGCAGAAGAATGGGCGGTATTAAATGCAATATTCTGGTGTGAACAATGCGCATACCTTCTGGAGTGTGGTGACATGAGTGGCTTCCAATAAGTTATCATGAGATGATAGTTCGATCTCGATTCCCACTGATGAGTAGGTGTTACTCCTCGGGTGATTTTCAGATGATCCCGACTAATTCTCCTTTTAGGGTTTAAAGGAGAATTCGAGGAAACAGTGGGAGTCATCCTGATTAGATAAAGTGATTAACCAATCTAATTTAGATTAGAGTGCACGCTGAGTGTTTCTTTTCTCTCTCTCTTTGGAAGCAACCATGACCTGACCCTAAACTAAAACTCATAAACCAAGTTAACTAAACCTTCTTAAAACACTTTGGCTATTGGATTGTCATTAAGTCGCATATATCATTGCCACTCCTACATCCCCTTCGCATTTCTCCAGAACATTCTGTATCAGTACGAAGATCCATATTTCTTGGATACTCCATCGTATAGTTACATACGAACTTGAAGGAACTTGTTCCAGTTCGAGAATGGATTCTGGTTTTGGAGAAACTGAATAGGATTATTCGGTTGTCTTTTATCTTTACATTCTTTCAGATTGTGAGAACTCCTAGTGTTAGGAGAGTACACCTATTGCGCTTATTGGATAGTCTTCTTCCAAACCTTAGGTCGGTGCCGAAAGGTAGGGATGGAAGAAAACCAATTAGCCTAAGTGTGGTATACAGAAGGTAATAAGTAAAGACATATAAAGGGATTAGAGTGTGGGCAAAGGAAATTGTGACTGCTATCATTCACGAAGAAACCAAGTATACCCCTGCCACTCCTACATCCCTTTTGCATTTCTCTAGAACATTCTGTATCACTACAAAGATCCATATTGCTTGGATATGCCATCGTATAGTTACATATGAACTCGAAGGAACTTGTTCCAGTTCGAGGATGGTTCCGGTTCGGGAGAAATAGAATAAGGAGTATTCAGTTGTCTTTTCTCTTTACCTTCTCTCAAGTTGCGATGGCTCCTGGCATTAGGAGAGTACACCTATTACGCTTATTGGATAGTCTTCTTCCAAACCTTAGGCTGGTGCCGAAGGGTAGGAAAGGAAGAATACCAATTAGCCTAAGTGTGGTGTACAGCAGGTAAGAAATAAAGACATATAAAGGGATTGGAGTGATGGTAAGGAAATATACGGTTACTGTCATGAATCTGGATAGTGGAAGAGGCACTACTAGGAATACTCGGCTACCCCTTCGAAACATTTTCATGTTTCAGTTTGACTGTGCGATGTTAATTGAAAACTATTTTCCCAATTAAATTCTAACTCCAGGGTATGTATTTATCAGATTTGATTCTCACATCTGTATGACGTTACGGATGGTGGGTGAGAGTAAGATATTTGGAATTAGGTGATTAGATCCTCTATATATCAGAATTCTTTGTAATTGGTGATATTTGAGAAAATCGCCTGGGTTTTGCCTAACGGCAAATTTTTGGTTTTGAATATCCATCGTTATGCACCAATTTCAAACTGATATATCTGTACGTTTATTTTATAAAGTGAGATATAACCTTTTGAAATCATGTCTATGACATTTACCTATATCAGTTGATGGTTAGGTAAGGAGCATTCAACAACGGTGTAATTTTTCTTTACTATAACACAGTTTTCAACCTACGACGCATAAGGTTTGAGTTATTAAACTCAGTGTACTTATACAGAGTATTGTATGTTGTCCGATGTTCGTTAGGACAAAGGGGTTGGTACTCGTACTATATTCTGTTTACTCATGACTTCTCTAGTTTTAGACAAGTATTTCGTAGAAATACAAGGTCCAAATTTTATGAAGTTATAGGTATAAGAATAAGGTAGAGAACCATATATTTCAAGTATTAGGATTCTTCAAGGTGATTGAAAATGTAGATACTTGTGTTAGGTATTCCGTTGTAAATAATAGTTTTGAGAACTTGCTTCTTTTTCAGGTTACTCATTCATGGATGCATTCTTTGATGAGTAATGCTGCTTGGCCTCCTTCCATTTTGTCGATATGCACTTGAAACAGATGCATGATTTTTTTGAATCTGGTTCCTGTTTCCCCCAATCAGAGCAAAGCTCTGTTTGAATTTCAAAATTCAAAATTCGAAGCAACGCTTCAGATTCTTTGCGCTGCGTGCAACGCGCCACGTATCAAAAGCTGATATATCAGCGCAGCGCCTAAGGCAGCACGCCCAATCAGAGCAAAGCTCTATTTAAAACAAAATTAAAGGAAGCAACGCTTCAGTTGCACAAGTGCTGCACTGCGCGACACGTGTCAGCGCAGTTGCGCTGCGCAGTGCGCTGCGCAACACATGTCAGCGCATATGCACTTGAAACAGATGCATGATTTTTTTGAATCTGGTTCATGTTTCCCCCAATCAGAGTAAAGCTCCGTTTGAATTTCAAAATTCAAAATTCGAAGCAACGCTTCAGATTCTTTGCGCTGCGCACAACGCGCCACGTGTCAAAAGCTGATACATCAGCGCAGCGCCCAAGGCAGCGCGCCCAGTCAGAGCAAAGCTCTATTTAAAACAAAATTAAAGGAAGCAACGCTTTAGTTGCACAAGTGCTGCGCTGCGCGACACGTGTCAGTGCAGTTGCGCTGCGCTGTGCGCTGCGCGACACGTGTCACGCGCTGGGGCATTTGCGCCAAACAGAATTAAAATTTTAAAGAAATCTTTCTGTTCTTGTTAAAACAAGAAAATTTTCTTCTGTAAAACAGGAGCCCTTGGATCAAAAATCCAACGGTGGGGAAAATTCCCCAAATCACTCAGAGAAAGATCTCTTTAACAAATTTAACAAATTTATGGGCACTATATAAAGGCCCCTAGACCCCAAATCAAAGTCATCAACACTGTGAAAAATCAAGAACTTCAAACAGAGAGAACTCTGAAGGAATTTCAAGAAGAAAAAGGTAAAAACCTTTAAGATAGAAGGATTTCTTCTAATAGATCATTGATCCAAGAAGAAGATCAATGATCTTCAATAAAAAACAAATAAAAATAGTGCTTTGCACTTTTTATGAACCTCTGGTTCCCTGAAATAAGAAAAAACAAGAGAAACTTGTTTTCTTTGATCTAAATTAGATCAAGAAAACAAACAGTGCTTTGCACATTTTTATGAACCATTGGTTCTGAAATCTAAAAGATTCTCAAGTTAATAGTGCCTTGCACTTGCAAAATTGCACTGTTGCGCTCTTAGGTTGGCGCAAGCCACCAGAGAGCGCCACGTGTCAGCATCTGAACCACTTGCGCTATGCGCTCTTGAAATAGAGCTTTGCTCTCTGAAACTGGTGCAACTCACCAGAGCACGCCACGTGTCAGCAGCGCAAGCGCAGCGCACTAGCGCAGCGCACTGCACTTGCGTGATACGTGTCATCACCACAAGCGCTTGCGCTCATTGATTAGCGCAAAGCGCCTGACAAATGCAATGCATTTCTTTTGCTAAAGGGCCAGGCCCAAATAGAAAGACCCAGTAGGCTAAAATAAATTGCAAAGCAATAAATGGGCAGAGCCCAAGTAAAATCGATGCTCTGCATCATTTATAAATGGGCAGAGCCCAAACAAAATTGATGCTCTGCATCCTTTATGGGCAGAGCCCAAACAAAAATAAAAAGTAATGCAATACATTATTTAAACCAGGGCAACGCCCTAACACAGGCCTATTAGGCCAAAAATAAATAAAAGTGTTGAACATTTTTCAACTGGACTTAGCCCAATCATGGCCGTAAGTCCTCAAATTAAATTGACTGAGCACAGCTGCTCTCTTAAATCAATTTACGACCAGTTCAAGGGTACATCTCCGAACTCCTTTGACCCCTATCATTGTAATCCTTCAACGACGTCAGAGAGGTGACGGGTCCCGACAACCACACATCAACACGGACTGTGGGGTCCTTAACTCATGGACTTAAGCGTCCTTAAACTAAAATACGAATTGTGGGATCCTTAAACCCGCGGACTTATGCGTCCTTAAACTAAAACACGGACTGTGGGGTCCTTAAACTCACGGACTTAAGCGTCCTTAAACTGGAATATGGACCACCATGTCCCTAAACTGGAATATGGACCGCAATGTCCTTAAACTACCAATGGACCGCAATGTCCCCAAACTACCTATGGACCACTACGTCCCTAAACTGGAACAATAGAGCCCCCAAACGCTCTTTTGTTGGATCTAAACGATCTCGTTTAAGTTGATCTTAGCCTCAAATATGGCTAACGTATCCTTAAACATTCAAACAGACTTTAGTCCCAAATTGGACTATAAGACCCCCAATCAACTTTGGTTCAAGGGTACATCTTCGAACTCCTCTGACACATGTCGTTGTAATCCTTCAACGCCGTCAGAGAGGTGACGGGTCCCGACGGCCATATATTAAATGGACCACCATGTCCCTAAACTGGAATATGGACCACCATGTCCCTAAACTGGAACAATAGAGCCCAAATGCTCTTTTGTCAGATCTAAACGATCCCGTTAGGTTGATCTTAGTTTCAAATCAGACTAACGTATCCTTAACAAACGTTTAAGTCGATCTTAGCCTAAATATGGCTAACGTATCCTTAAACTAAAACACCAAACCTAAATCTAAGTAAATACGGATTTGGACTAATCCACGTCCTACGGGCGACGACATCACTTAGTCTCCGTATACAATCCACGGGCAACCACAAACAAAACAAACACACACGACACGAAGTGAAATTCTGGAGAAGGAGAAAGTGGTTACCGCGATGCGGTAGAGTAATTAACTGCAGGGGCTTGCGCCTGCAGGGAAGAGCGTCTCCACAATCAAAAACCCCTCTAGCGAGGGGGAATCTGGTGAAGTCTGCTACATCGGCCGCATCCGTCTAAACCTCCGATACACGGTGCCATAAATCAACTTGGCATCTTCAGAGAGGTAGACGGATAAAACCATATAGCATCTGCCCCGAATCTCAGGCAAGACGTCCTCATGTCTTGGCCGCCGTTCGGAGGGGAACAGATTCTGGTACGCCCGGTGGGACCTTTTCCTCTTTCCACTCCACACTTCGTGTCGTCTTCGCGAACGAATCGCGGTTTGTTAATGGTTGCCTTTGGGTTGCAAGTTACTAAGATTTGGTCTTTTGCCTGGCGCAGAAATCAAGCATCGATGGCCTCTAACTGCTCAAACTGCTCGAAGTGCCAACGCAACAGACGCTCCGCCTCTCCTGGAGGTGTGGCATATAGGCCTCAAGCGGCCTCCGTCCTTACTCTGCCTGTGGAGCAACTGAATCAGGCTACCACGGGCCTGTTCTTCAGAACCATGATCCCTCCGGCAAGCTTCATCATCCCTGTGCTCGCACCGGAAGCTTCAAGAAAGTCGGTCTTCGATCGACTTGCTACTCCCACGGCCCCTCTCAACGGGTCGTCCAATTCTTCAGTCATCACCAGGCTGAACTCGAGCACCAAAGGGCCTATCAAGAAGCCCATAACACCTGAGGCGGTCATCCCAAAGAAGACGGCTGCTCCCGAAGTCGCCAAGGCGGCTTCTCCTGTCAAAGAGTCAGTCTTTGCAAGGCTGACTATTCCCACTCCCGCTCAGAAATCTGCTTTTGACCGCTTGGACACAAATCCTCAACGGACGTCAGTCTTCAAGAGGGTGACACCGGCAATAGTCCCTCGCCTGGACAGGGGGCAAGAAGAAGCTGTCTCTGAACCAATACCGACAACTCGTCGCACCCGACGACGCCACTGATGCCGGATAAGGAAGACCGGGGGCAACTCCCCCTCTGGGATAACTCCACCAGCTCTAACGGTGGAAGTTAATGCTGCTGTTCGAACTGGGAACAACTTTGAGCTGCTGAACAGGGTACGCAGAAACTCGCCAACTGCGGTACTCAAAAGATCTCCTCCACCGGTAGATACCGCCGTAGAAGCAGGAAAGCCAGAGCAGTCTCCTCGATCGCTGTCCTCCAAGATCTACAAGATATGGCGACGAGTCCAAGAATCTGTGATTGATCCTAATTTCTCTCGCCAACATAAGAAGTTGAAAGGTCGGCAAGAAGAAAATCCCCCGGTCAAGCAACGAAAGGCGACGACCGCTTGGGTGCCCAAAGCAACGACCCCCTCAACTTCTACGGCCCATAAAAGAAGAAGGCCAGAAAAGGTCCCTACACCTATGGCGAATATCAAAGGTGGTGAACCCAAACGCTCTAAGTCTGGGGGCATGGTAGTTCATACCGTCTATATGGCATCTGGTAAGGAGGACAGCCGCATATCAACAGGTCATAGACCGCTCACGCGATCTGTGACCAAAGTGCAGGAGCAGCAGCAGAAGCTCCAAGAGATGATGAATGCAATGGCCGCACTTACTGGGCTAAAAGAAAGCCCTGAAACGTCTTCAGATGAACGCCAGGAGCAAGAAACTGACGCCGAATTCCTTCGACGAATATTGGAGAAGAAGGATAAATAGGCTGCTGAACAAGCAGCCAACATAAAACGTATGGGCCTCCTGTTCCAAGACATGGTAGGGATGATGATCCAGCAAGATCCTCCGGCCGAAGATCCCCCGATCGTCCTTGAAGACGATAGGGGAGAAACGTCGAATCCTCCACCAGCCCTATCAACAGCTAAGGAGGATACGATCTCCAAAGCTGATTTGGACGAATACATAGCCCAACAAATACGGGTTCATCATGCGACTGAAGCAGCCGGCCAGGTCATAAAAACAGGACGGCCATATCCGAGTTGGTACGACCAGATCAAGTACCCGCCGGGCTACACAATTCCCAAGTTCCATGTCTCCAAGGGGACGGGCAATCCTCACCAGCATGTTGTCCAGTTCAGGGCACTCTGCGGCAACACCGGCGGTGATGACAAGCTGTTGCTTCTCCAATTTGTTGGAAGCTTATCCGATACAGCGTTCGAGTGGTACTCTGAGCTCCCGAACGACTCTATCAAGACCTTCGCAGAGATGGAGCTGCTGTCCACCCAACGTTTTGCAAGCGTCAGTGAACACACCCCGATGACGGCACTGATTAACGCCAAGGTAAAGCCAGGCGAGACATGGGTTCAATATGCTATACGGTGGCGGAACTTATGGTCGAAGTGCGAGCAGCGCATTGAAGAAGCTCCCGCAGTGGGTATGTTTGTGGGAACCCTTGATCCGTAAGCAACCATCTCTCAATTTATGATATTTTTCAAGCCGACTACCTTCCAGGCCTTGATTGACAAGCTAGCGCAAATGGATCAGATGAGCCATAGACCCCCTCTTCCAAAACCGGACTCCCGAAATGACAAGGGGAAGGGAAAAGCGATCGTCGTCGTTAATGCTCAACAACAACCGAGCAACTCGAAGCCGGTTGTTCGTCAAAATAATATGCGGCCGTACGTAGCCCTTGAGGAGAGGCTAGGACGTTCTTACTCATTTCCCCGAGATAAAACGAGAAGGTTATTCGAGCTGGCGTTGCGCAACCGACTCATAAATCCGCCGGATCCAAAATGTCCGTCGCAACCAAATGATGTCAATGAGCCCAACTACTGTCCTTATCATCGAGTACTGGGTCATCCGATCGAAGATTGCTACATCTTCAAAAATTGGCTTGAAGACCAGTATCAACAGGGCAAGTTCGCGTTATCTGAGAAATGGAAGGTGAATTCCCCGCAGCCCCACACCTCTAAGAGGATGAATACGCCGGGGGCAACATGCTCTGTCGTTGAAGAAGCTCCTTGGGAGGTTGTATTATCAGCCAAGACAAAGAGGATGCTAAACGATCTTCAAACATGCCCAGCGATTAGGTGGAAGAACCCGTTGGAACCTTAAATCATTGAAGGAATGTTGAAGTCGCGTCCAACTCAAATGATCGATGGAGGTGGCCCAAGCATTCACAACCAGCCGTCGAAATCTTCAAAGAAGAAGAAAAAGAAATCAAAGAAGCCCGTGAAGCCTGGCGACAAGCGCACGGACTTGCAAAAACAAATTAACGCGCTGAAGGAATACAACCAGAAGGCACGGACTCCCATTACATTCCAAGAGTTCCTCAGTCACGTCTTTCAACAGGAAGATGAGGGAGAAAGTTCATCTGATGAATCTGAAGAATACGTGGCGAGCTGTCATGTGATTTCCCATTCGTTCATGGACGATGAGGAGACTCCTTGTACTGAAACGCTGGAGGCAGATCCTGAACCAAAAATTCTGGGGCCATCGGATGAAGTAATTGATGCATTCCTCAATGAAGCTCTCTTAAAAAGTAAAGCTGATCGGGAACGCGAGGCGGTCATATTTGAAAGGGCCAAGCGCCAGCGACTTGATGAAAGAGCTGAAACGCTCCCGCTGGAGCAAAATACATCCACTACCGACAAAAGCAAATTCAAGATGAGGAAAAAGTTTGCTAAGGCCATATCAATGGGCATGAAGCTACCATCCTCCGAAGGAAACATTACTGGTGAAATGGAAATGCACCCCTCCTATTGCTTATATCATCAGAAGGTTTCGCACCCCACTCAAGAGTGCAAAGCTTTCGATAGATGGTGGCAAGGATATGTTGCTCATCGACAACATTTTAAGCGGGAGAAACGTAAAACTCGTCGGGAGCGGAAAAATATGACCGAAGAGTTTAATAGAACTACCGGTGATTGTCGCATGGTTAACGCCGGGGGATCACAGGTGCCTACATTCGTGAGCGATTCTGATGAGGAGCTGGAGCTTGCCCCTCTCTTTAAAGAGTCCACCTCGGAAAAAGAAGAAGAGCCGAAGGTCTGCGAAAATATCCGGCTACGTAATCGCACGCTCCCCGAAAAGAATCTCGAACCCTCAAATAAAAAAAATAAGGGAAAAGAGAAGGTCCCTGAAGATATCGTCTTGGATGACCAAGTTGTGGAGGAGCTAAGTGCCAAGGACCCTCCGAAGAGAAATAAGGTGGATTACAACGTCTTAGTGCATCTGAGGAAGCTACCCTCACAGCTCAGCATTCTTGACGCCCTTTTGCTATCAAAGGAGGCGAGAGATTCGTTAATCAAGGCACTACAGGATCCGGAGCAATTCCAAGCTTTCCTGGCCGAGGAAAAGATGAAAGATGAATTGGAGAAAGTGCACACGGCCGATGTCGCTTTTGGTGATGAAGACCTTCTCCTTGGGACGTGCGAACACAATCGCCCTCTTTATGTCTCAGGATACTGTCACGATATAAAGATAGGCAAAATCCTGATCGACGATGGATCCTCCGTTAACCTCCTCAATGTGCGGGTGTTAAATGAAATCTGCATGAGCGTCCAGCACCTTGCTCGGGACAAGATCACTATCTCCGGGTTCGGCTCCCAGTCATCAAGAACTCTTGGGGTCTGTGATACTGGCGCTACGCTTCGGGCTACTCGTCACGGACATTAAGTTCCACGTCATAGACGCCAAGACATGCTACAACGCTTTGCTCGGCCGACCGTGGTTACACGAGTACAACATCATCCCTTCTACACAACATCAGTGTATGAAGTATTCTAAGGATGGTCTCGAGTATACCGTGGCGGGAGAACTGAACACGTTCTCCGTGAACGAGGTCCGCAAATATGAAGATGCCAAATACTTCTTACCGGATTTCGAAGACACGGAGAGGTGTCACAAGCCGGAGAATAAAGCTAATGCCACCATCCCTGTCTTCGGCAGTGATACCGAGGAGGAAGAGGAGATAGTTTATTCGGGGCCGCCCCAATACAACAAGCCGGGACCATCTGCTCCTACGTTGATCTTTGGTAGTGACTCGGAAGATGAGGTCCATGCTATATTCTCTGCTCGGCCTTTAATGCAAACGCCCGCTGATGAAGAGCAAAGTCTACAAGTCGTCATGGTGCCGCTTAAACACCGTAAAGAACTGGACGCACTTGATATCTACAATGTCGAAGAACTGCAGACGTGCTATGTCCTTCCCAGGCGAGAAGGCGAAAAAGCAATTCTATTCTACCGCTCTGAAGAAACCAGAGTGGAGAAAGAAATCTGGCATGGCGCGGATCCTAAGCTCGACAGGCTGCAGCCTATCCGTCTCCCCAGATATTATACAGAAGGCCTGAAGAGGATGCTGAAGCACCAGGGGATATCCTTCAAGCAGACCATTCGAAAAGCCAAGTTCTATGACAAAGTCTGGAACGTTCCCGGGACTCAACGCAAACTGCGTAATGGGAGAATGGAAACAAAAGGGCTCGGATATATTCGGTCCAAGAAACGAGAGTTACTACACGGCTGCTACGTCGTGTATGACTTCGATGAAGAAGCGGATGCTCAATGGGAGGACGCTAATCCTGAACCAGTAAAAGTTCCAGATGCGAAAGTGCCCAGTCCGTCGTTCGAAGAACAAATGGACAAACTTATAAGGGAAGCTGGTCAAAAAGTCCGAGACGACCATAACCGCGAAATAGTCATCTACGAGAAAGCCAAAACGCAACGCCTCCTCTAACGGGCCGTGGAAGATGAAAATGCCGCTCCTTGTCAACCTGTTATAAAGAAGGCTCGACGCAGAGGCAGAAACAAGTCGAAACGCGAAAAAGGCGCTCAAAAGCAACAAAGCGCGGCTAAGAGGCCACGCGAGCGAAAATCGAGCAGTTCCGATCTATCCCTCATAAGAAAATAGGGTCGGGCGTACTCTTTTCCTCGGGACAAGACGAAGAAAATACTTGACCTCGCTCTAAAACATCATATGCTTACACTGCCGGAGTCTAAACACCCCGACTAAGCAGGCGAGGTCTCACACCCAGACTATTGCTTTTATCACCGAGTGGTAGGGCATCCTCTCGAAGACTGCTTCACCTTCAAGAATTGGGTCGAAGATCAGTATCAGCTTGGCAAGTTCGCTCTGTCTGACAAGTGGAGGGTAGCGCCGCCACAGAAGCACGAACCCAAGGCCACGGAAGAAGAACCAGTTCCACATTGGGATTGGAAGCGAATTCGTACTTGTCACGTGATAACAATATCAAAAGAAGAGCCCGAGGACATGGATGACCTTCCCTGGTGCTTTGAAAACAGCAACGATGAGGTGATCTCAGAATTTCCACCAGCGCCAATGTAACGTTTTGAAAATCGTTTCGGTGAAATTTCGGAAAATCGGTAAAATAATGGGGTTTTCTGTAAAAAGTCAAAATGCAAATATCTTTATTATAAAATTAAATATACATATTCTAGCTATATAATTGCTAGTATTTGGTGTTTATTGAGCCACTGGTGAAATTTCAAATTTTCTGAAATTTTTTCCGAAATTAATTATTTTAATATTATTTTAAGCCGTCACTAATACATTTAATTAGGGAAAATTACAAATTGGAATGAGTTGAAACAAATTTTGTGTATCATAACACATTAAAAAAAAATTTATCATGTGGTTTTTGAAACGAAATCGTTTGCCAAAACGGTTTAGAAAATATCGAAGAAAAAGGCTTTTTCCGGTGAATTTAGTGTTAACGGGAATTGGGGTAATACATTTATCTTTTTCCCTAACCCACACACCCACACCTCACCCTCTCTCCCTCTCCCCATGTGGCCGGCCCCACGATGACAGCCCTCCCCCTCTCCCTCTCTCCAATCACTTCTTTTGTCAAAAGAAAAGAAAAGAAAAGAAAAGAGTAGGAAATGATAGAATTAGAGTGGACTTTGACTAGAGTGGACTTTCCCCACCTCACTCTCTCTCCTCCCTCACCCAATCCCCCAAGAATTCTGGCCGAAACCTGAACCACAACAGCCCCAAATTCTTCATCTCATTTTCCATCAAAATCCCCAAAATTTCTATCAAAAATCCACCCTTTTTCTCAAAAATTCAAAGCTAATTCTAAATCCAAGCTTTACCCATTATTCTTTAGCTATTCAAGCATGGATCTTGGAGCATGAAATCATTGTTGGAGGCTAAGATTTTTGCAAGTTTGATCTTAAGCTTGTGAGGTATAATCATAACCTTATGCTTAATTTGTTGTTAAATTACTTGAATCTAGCTATTAGGTGTTAAATTAAGGTTTTAAATTTCAAGTTTGAAATTTAAAGAAAGGGTTTTGATTACTAAGTTAGGGTTTAGGTCAATTGATCATGATCTAATTGTGTGGTTATTATCTAGTGGGCATGCTAAAACAAAGCTAATTACTAGGTTACTAATTGTTTATTTGTAAATTGTTCTAATATTGCTAAATTGCTAACTAGGTTTTTGGAAATTTATTAAATGGTTTAGATTAAAATATGATTAAGGTTTCATGACATTATTAGCATTATAAATTTTGGTTTAATACTATTGTATATGCAAAACTAAGCTTAATGGATGAATTGTGAAATTTACTTTAAAAAGTGTTAAAATTGATATGTTTGCAAACTAGAATTTTGGAGTTTATGAAATTTAATGAGATTAAATTATGGGAATTGTTTTTATGACTTATTTAAGATATTTAGTGAATATTGTGGCCGCTAGATTCGTTTATACATCGAGTTCTGTACTAAAACGGTGATTTGTGCTTGCTAGATTTTCGGAAAAATGATTTTTTAAGTGAAATTGGGGTTTTTGTGAATTTTAAGCTATTTTATATTATAATTAGTGCTTGTAATTATACAAATGAATGTGTTGGGAGCTTTCTCGATGGTTTGGCGTTTGTACGCCGACATCGAGGGTTTTTAGGTCGATTTGTGAAAGCAACCTTAGGTTTTGACCTATGTGGGTTTCGTGCGTCGTTTTGGTCATGAGTCGGATTTTAATGCGATATGGTGCGTTATGATTTGTAAGTACCCCATGTGGACTTCGAGACGATAAGCAAGCACGTGGCGACGTCGGCACCGGCGAGCGAGGACCAGGTGAGTAGATTTATATCTACGTGGAGAAGTCGGGTGGATGGCGTATAGCACCCCCGCAGTTCGTGGTGATGTATACGAATACGTATACACACATATATATATTGTTTTTATATTGTTTGAGTTATTGATGATAAATATGGATATTTGGTGTTCTTGGATGATTGAGTGCCGCGAAACCCTAGAGTAGCGGTCGCACACACTTGCACACACCCATCCATACTTGCATACTTTCTTCTTTCTTTTGTGCACATACGGGAATATATAGTTATGTGTTCACATAGGTATGGGACTATGTGTTCACATACGGATTTGGGGATGATACTTGGGATTGAGATGAGTCGATGAGATTTGTGTTGAGATTGTGATATCGGTGATATGGCAGGATTCATACTTGAGGTACGTCCTGGTGTTATAGCGAATCTTGGGGCGACGATACGGGTGAATAATATTATAAATAGGTGGTCGACATGTGATCGTGATAGGAGATATGTTATGCTAGGATATTGGTCCTAGGCTGTATTGGGCGATGTATACCCCTTGATGATGATATGTGCTGATGATATCGGTTTGTACGAGACTGTCGATCAGTAGTCAGATCATGACTATATTGATGATATTAGTATTGTACTAGACATAGGTCAGTACCTTAGACTATGATCTTTGATAAAGAGGATACCGGATGAATAGTGTGATGAATATGATTTTGACCCGTACCCAGATTTGGGATGCCGTACGACGGATTTACGTACGAGCTATATATTGATGATTGATCCGCACTCTTGACTTGGGATGTATGATTATAGATATGGTATCGGATATGATATTATTGAGGCGGGATCGCCGACTATACATATACAGGTATGTATGTGTATCGACTCAGATGATAGGTGGTTTCCTTACCTGTAGTTCAGTCGTATAGTTTAGTGTAGTTGTTAGATTAGATTAGACTCCTACCTATTTCAAAACTAGCGGATCGTGGGTATTTTAAAAAAGACAGGTCAAGGGATCTACGGATATTTCAAAAGACGTATCCTTTCTTAAAACTACCGTAGCCCTATTTTCAAAACCCCACGATTCTTGTTATTTCAAATGGCACCATTGTTCAATATTTAGCTCCCGCTCATTTTGGTTGCTCGCTCCGCATCGCATACTTACATTGTTATTTCATATTGTATTGTTGACATTATGCTCTTAGGACACAAGCACCATTACCGATGATGTGTATGTACTACATACACTTACTTGCCGGCTCACACACATCTTCATCGGTAATTGCCATGTCACGTACACCTTAGAAAATATTATTGCTTAACTTAGCTTGATAGCCAGTAGTTTGACATAATATTAGTGTACATACTTTATATGCCAGCTTAGATATTGTAGTTGTTACTTGTCGTTTCATGCATACCGTTATTCATTGTTATGCCGCATTCATGGATTCTCATGCATATATTCACTATTTTACATGCTATTGAGGTTTTGGATTCGGATTTCCATGAGATTTTCTGGATTTGGAGGAAAACCGCAAAAACTTAAATAAACCTTTCTCTCTTTTAAAAATAAAAAGTGCGGTTTTCCCATGATGCATGAGTCGTCCACCATGAGTTTGCTGATGGATTTCGAGACCCGATTCGAGGAGTGGAGGAACCGTTTCGGGTACATGGTGGACCCGGTAAGGTACCCCGGGGCAAGAAGCGCGTGATAATGACGATGTGAGCCTGGCAGGGGAGCACCACCTACCGGTGATTTTACCCGACGCGTCGGATATCCGGAGGATACCGTCGTGGTCTTGAGATGGATGGTAGGGGCCGGTCTGGACTGACGGCGCCCTAGATATTGTGATTGAGACATTGAGATTTCGAGATATTGAGGTACAGAGACTGTGATACAGAGATATCGAGATATTGGGATTACGTTTTGTGCCGATGCTAGGCACTGTTTTATGCTGATTTCATTATGATACCTCATTTTAAAGATACAAAGGAAATCTCACAAATTTATGAAAACAGTTTCTTCATTTACATATACTCTGTTTTCATGCATTCATACCTCATTCATATGATATATTGCTACCTGAGGCACTGACACGGGCACATGAGATTACACTCGGGTTAGATATTTACCCTAGCCTTGTTATAGGTTGCATGTTATATATATTGAGGATATATTATGATCATTGACCTAGGTTGCGTTATTTATGCGATTTCTATTCGTAGATGTTTTTCTATTCACGAGTTGGCAACTCACCCCCGTTGTGCCCCAGTTTCTTGCAGATTTGCCGTACAGGTTTCTTTACGGCTTGCGGGCATAGTTTCCTTCGGATGATTGGCTAGTAGGTGGGTTTACTTGTATCGTACCCCCATTATATAACCTGTATATTATTACTCTGTTGTATCTAGAAGTTCCATCAACCAAACATGTATTTATTTTTGAGATAGAGACCAGTGATGTTATTCCTTCGACCTTAGAGTCGCGCGTTATATTTCTGCGGTTTTCTTGTGGTTTTGAGTTTCCTTTTGAATTTTGATCCTCGCCGTTGGAGTTGTATATTATATTGCTTGTGTGGTTGTGACCGTCGATTGACGAAGAGCTAGCTCCCGCTTGGGGATGCCTTTTTATTGATTTCGTATACTATTCATGTTGTATCCCGTTTGGGGGCCAGTATTTACAAAGGAGACTCTGCCGAAATTTTCAGTAAATTTTGATGCTCTTAAAAACCGCATAATTCGGCTTATGCTATTAAAACCTTGTTTTAAATTGGTTTTTCCTTCACTCTACTACTTTTCTTGGTTTGGATTTCTGGGTTTTCGGTTTACTTAGATTACGTACGCCTCGAGACGTTTCGTAGTTTAAGTGCCGGTCATGTTCCATACTTTCGGGACGTGACAGCCAAAAGAGCTGGAAGATGGAATATATACCACTGCGGATGACCTCAAGAAAATTGAGTTGGGAACGACGAACGACCCGCGACCGACATTCGTCAGCGAGCTGTTATCCGAAGAAAGGGTGGCTGTGCTAAAAGACTTGCTTATGCAGCATAAAGATTGTTTCGCATAGAACTACTCCGAAATGCCGGAACTAGATCCAGAAATTGCTGTGCACAAATTGGCGATATCCCCGGCCGTCAAGCCGGTCAATCAGGCACCAAGAAGAATGCGGCTCAATCTTGAGATGAGCATCAACGCCGAGTTCAAGAAGCTGATCGACTCTGGCTTTATTCAGGAGGTTCAATATCCGGAATGGATCGCCAACATCGTCCCGGTGATGAAGAAAAATGGGACAGTGCGCATATGCGTAGACTTCCGGGATCTCAATAAAGCCTGCCCGAAGGACGATTTCCCAGTGCCCGTCACCGAACTGATGATAGACAATACGTCCACTCATGAGGTTTTCTCCTTCATGGACGGCTCGTCAGGCTACAATAAGATAAAGATGCATCCCGAAGACCAGAAGCACACTGCCTTTAGGACTCCTTTGGGTATATTCTGCTACAAGGTGATGCCCTTCGGTTTAAAGAATGCCGGTGCCACCTATCAGAGGGCCATGACGAAAATCTTTGATGACCTTATACACGAAATCGTCGAATGCTATATCGACGATCTCGTGGTTAAAAGCAAATCATACGAGGAACATCTCGAGTATCTGAAGACCGTATTTCAACGCCTTCGACAATACAACTTGAAGATGAACCCCCTCAAGTGTGCATTCGGAGTTTCCTCAGGCAAATTCCTGGGATTCATTGTCCGGCACCGGGGCATTGAGATAGATCCGTCAAAGATCAAGGCGATCATGGAAATGCCACCGCCAAGGACTCTCAAACAATTGCGGTCTCTCCAAGGGAAGCTCGCATACATACGGCGATTTATTGCCAACCTTTCAGGCAAGTGACGTCCTTACAGCCACCTGATGAAGAAAGGAACCCTGTTCGTCTGGGACCAAAAATGCCAAAGCGCGCTAGACGAGATCAAGCAATACCTGCAGAACCCGCCGGTATTGGCTGCTCCGGTCAAGGGAAAACCTCTCATTCTCTATACAACCGCCCTTGAAGGTTCCTTAGGTGCGTTATGGGCACAAGAAAACGATCAAGGGAAAGAAAGAGCACTCTACTATTTGAGCTGAGTTCTACTGGGGGCAGAAAGCAACTACTCCCCCATTGAAAAACACTGCCTGGCGTTGATCTTTGCGATAACAAAGCTCAGGCACTATGCGTTAGCGCATGAGGTCCGTCTCATTTCAAAGGTGGAACCCCTTAAATATTTGATGTCGAAGGCCATATTGACGGGACGACTCGCTAAATGGGCCCTGCTCTTGATGGAGTTCTCGATAACCTATCAGCCTCTCAAGGCAGTAAAAGGCCAGTCCATCACCGATTTCCTCGCTGAGCATCCGATACCTGCCGATTCTCCTCTGAATTGCGATCTTCCAGACGAACATGCATTTGATGCGATCGACGGTGGTGATACCCGATGTGAGCTTTATTTCGATGGAGCATCTTCCGTGAAGAAGCGCAAACAAAGTACCCCTATAATCAAATCGGAGGTAGGACTCATCTTTGTAACTCCACAAGAAGGGATAATGCGCTTTGCTTTCTCCCTAACAGAGCCGAGGACAAACAATGAAGCCGAATACGAAGCTTTGATAGCAGGCCTCGAGATCGCCATCGACATGGGAATTGAAAACCTCCTCATATACGGAGACTCCCAGCTGGTCGTTAGCCAAGTAAACGGCGACTACCAGACATGCAAACCAGAGTTGGTGAAGTACGGCGAAAAGGTGCAGCAACTGTTGACCCAAATTCCCTCCTATACTTTGAAAAACATACCGTGCGCGGAAAACAGCAAAGCGGACGCCTTAGCCAAGCTTGCTAAAGAACTGGCTGACGAGAACCTCGATGACGTCAAAATTGTGGTACAAAGCCGTCGGGTGCTTGCCCCAGCGGAAATACCTCCGGAATAATCCGAAGAAAAGGGAACGTCTGAGCAGACGACCCTGCAAATAAAAGATCGGGAAAATACCGAGGATTGGAGAGAAGTCTTTATAGATTACTTCAAATACCGTCGAACACCCGAAGATGCGTCCTCAAGACATCAGCTCATGAAACGAGCTCTGTCCTTCGCCTTCGTCAATGATACTCTCTACAAGAGGTCATTTGATTCTTTATGGTTGAGATGTCTGGGACCTGACGAAGCGAAAAGAGCCGTTCGGGAAGTTCATGACGGACTCTGCGGTTCTCACCAAGCAGGCCCGAAGATGAAGTTGAAGATGAAACGGATGGGTTACTACTGGTCCACGATGATCCAGGACTGCCTCGAATATGTGAAGCAATGCCACTCATGCCAAATCCATGGGGACTTCATCCACCAACATCCAAATCCACTCCATCCAACAGTGGCTAGCTGGCCATTCGAAATGTGGGGAACTGATATAGTCGGCCCTATCGAACCAGCATCGTCCAAGGGACATCGTTTTATCCTGGCGACGACTAACTACTTCTCCAAATGGGCAGAAGCAGTACTGCTGAGGGAAGTAAAGATGGAGAATATCCTCCAGTTCTTCAAGACGCACGTCATATATCGGTTTGGAACTCCATGACGGATCATCTCCGATAACGGGCCATCTTACAGAAGCCACAAGATCAGTCGCTTTGCGCAACAACACAATATAGACTGGAGATATTCCTCGGTTTATAATCCGCGATCTAACGGTTTAGCTGAGGCCTTCAACAAGACCTTGACAAAGATCTTGAAGAAAACGGTATCCCGAAGTAAGAAGGACTGGCATGAGAGGCTGCAAGAAGCTCTTTGGGCGTATCGAACTACGTTCAAGACAGTCACGAACGCAACGCCATATGCGCTGGTATTCGGTACAGAAGCGATACTTCCCCTCGAAATAGAGTTACCCTCTCTACGAGTGGCGGTCCAATATGAGCTGACAGACGAAGAAAATGCTCACCTTCGGCTTGAGGAGCTTGATGCCCTTGATGAAACCCGGCTCATAGCGCAACAAAATCTGGAAGCTTATAAAGCGAAGATGACGCGCTCATATGAGAGATTGACCCGACCAAGGACATTCCGCCAAGGCGAACTCGTGCTAGTGGTCAAAAGACCTATGATCCCCAATCGAGCCAAGCGAGGAAAATTTGAGCCAAACTATGAATGACCGTACATTATAGACAAGGTCTACCAGGGTGGAGCCTATCTACTCATGGATATGCACGGTGAAAGGCCTTATAGGCCAATAAATGGTCGATTCCTAAAGAAATACTACGCTTAGCGAGTTACTGCCTAGGTCAATGATAGATGACGACGACTATGTCCGCTCGCTAAGCAGTAGCCAGCCTTCTCTTGGACGGACCGAAATGTCCCTAAACTAATGGCAGACCGAAATGTCCCTAAACTAATGGCGGACCGAAACGTCCTTAAACTAATGGCGGACCGAAACGTCCTTAAACTAATACCGCAGCATCTTCAGGCTGACGAGATGAATACAAGAAAAAGGAAAAAAATAAAAAAATAAAAAAATATATAAAAACGGTATGTCCATAAGCAAAAAGGGTATGGATGAAAACCCGAAAGGGCTCCGTGAGTAAAAACGGCAGGGCAACCGGCGAGTGTTCGTGAAAACCCGAAAGGGCGCGACCTCGTAAGAAAAAATATAAAAAAAATTAAAAAGAATAAAAAAACAAACGGTATGTCCATAAGCGAAATGGGCACGGATGAAAACCCGAAAGGGCTCCGTGAGTAAAAACAGCTGGACTACTGGCGAGTGTTTATGAAAACCTGAAAGGGCGCAACCTCGTTAAAGGACACTTACAGGGTCCTCTCGACCTTGTAAGGAGAAACCACCCGCGTGAGATCCTTACGACTCACAAGGGAGCAACACACTTAGGGATCCTCACGATTCCTAAGGAGAAAATACACTTGCGAGATCCTCACGACTCGTAAGGAGAACTCTCTTATGGGACCCTCACGGCTCATAAGATTTGAAAGTCTTAAGTTACAGAGACCTAAACCTGTGCTTAAGAAAACCCTCCACAATTTTCGATATTGCCCTATAAGTGGTTCAATACTGACCCTTGTATACAATCCACGGGCGCGAATAAACATTTCCCTAACCAAATTTCATCCGTGATTGGGGATATGTGTGCATGATGAACAACCCTTGTAGGTCCTCTCGATTTACAAGGAGAAAACCCTCTTGTAGGATCCTTACGACTTACAGAGGAACATATACTTAGGAATCCTCACGATTCCTAAGGAGAAAATACACCTACGAGATCCTCACGACTCGTAGGGAGAAATACCTTTGTGAGACCCTTACGGCTCATGAAGTCAAAATCCTTAGTCGACAGGACCTTAGCCCTGTTCGCTAAGCCACCTTTGTTCAACATCGACGGAGGCAAACGATGATTCGCTCCTGGCAATATCCCAGTTGTAGCGGTGCTGATGCCGAAATCGGTGTCTAATTTCAGGTTTACGGTGAAAAGCCGGTAGGCCGCACATGCATACGAAATAGCCGAAATGATGGGGCAGCTTGCAATAAAAAGCAGCAAGTAAAGAAAACGTATGCATACAAAATAGCTGAAATGATGGGGCAACTCGCAATAAAAAGCAGTGAGTGAAAATAAAATAAATAGCCGAAATGATTGGGTACCGCGAAAAATAGCCGAAATGATTGGGCAATCGCGACCTTCACGATATAAAAGCTGAAATGATAGAGCATCACGGAAATTAAAAAAAAATGATGATAAAACTTTGGCCCTACAGTTGAGATCACTTCGATCCCTGTATACAATCCAAGGGTGCAAACAAAGAGGGAACCATACTTTCCCAACAGGCTCCGCTAGAAAACGAAGCCAAATCTCGACGATTCATCCCAACCTCGAAGAAATCAGTGTCTTCGGCAAAATCCTTCGACTCGAGGAAACAAGTGTCCTCGACGAAGAAAATCCCGATTCGTGTCGACTCGCGGAGAAACCAGTGTCTCCGCGGGAAATTCTCGATTCGTTTCAACACCAGGGAAACAAATATCCTTGGTAAATACCTCAATTCAGGGAAACTAGCGTCCTTGATGAGAGCCTCCTGATCCGCATCGGATCGCAGAGAAACCAGTGTCTCCGCGGGAAATTCCCGGTTCGTTTCAACCCCGAAGAAACCAGTGTCTTCGGCAAATCCTTCGACTCGAGGAAACAAGCGTCCTTGACGAAGAAAATCCTGATTCGCGTCGACTCGCAGAGAAACCAGTGTCTCCGCAGGAAATTCTCGATTCGTTTCAACACCAGGGAAACAAGTGTCCTTGGAAAATACCTCAATTCAGGGAAACTAGCATCCTTGATGAGAGCCTCCTGATCCGCATCGGCTCGCAGAGAAACCAGTGTCTCCGCGGGAAATTCCCGATCCGTCTCAACTCCGAAGAAACCAGTGTCTTCGGCGAATCCTTCGACTCGAGGAAACAAGTGTCCTTGACGAAGAAAATCTTGATTCGCGTCGACTCGCAGAGAAACCAGTGTCTCCGTGGGAAATTCTCGATTCGTTTCAACACCAGGGAAAAAAATATCCTTGGCAAATACCTCAATTCAGGGAAACAAGCATCCTTGATGAGAGCCTCCTGATTCGTGTCAGCTCGCAGAGAAACCAGTGTCTCCGCGGAAAATTCCTGATCCGTCTCAACCCCGAAGAAACCAGTGTCTTCGGCGAATCCTTCGACTCAGGGAAACAAGCGTCCTTGACGAAGAAAATCCTGATTCGCGTCGACTCGCAGAGAAACCAGTGTCTCCGCGAGAAATTCTCGATTCGTTTCAACACCAGGGAAACAAATATCCTTGGCAAATACCTCAATTCAGGGAAACAAGCATCCTTGATGAGAGCCTCCTGATTCGCGTCGGCTCGCAGAGAAACCAGTGTCTCCGCGGGAAATTCCCGATTCGTCTCAACTTGCAAGATGAAGCCTCACGCAGCAGGGATTAAAAAACTTGTTTCCTGAACAATGGGACCCTGCAAGTCGGTCTAAAACGGTCTCTTGCATACTATTCACGGGTCTCACTCTCCAAAGTCGAATTTCGATAAGGAGGGAAACGACCGCTTACGGGTCCTCTCGGCTCGTAAGAAGGGAAAATTATCTTATGAGATCCTAACGACTTATAAGAGAAAACACGCTTAGGAATCCTCACGATTCCTAAGAAGAAAATACACCTACGAGATCCTCTCGATACGTAGGGAGAAAAGTCTCTATGAGACCCTCACGGCTCATAAAGTTGAAAAGTCTTAGGCGGCAGATCTAAACCTGCGGCCTAAGCCATCGCTATCTCTTGGAAAAACTAAGCTATCTGCCAGTTATATTTATCAAGTCAACATGCTGATAATAAGATAAAGGGAAAAAGCAAAAGAGCATACAAGACATTGCAGAGCAAAAAAATGTGTATCTTTATTGAATGTAATCAGGTACAAGGTGAAGTGTACAAAAGAATAAAGAATAAATACATGTTATTCAAAAAAAAAATTTACAAGTTTTTTGGTACAAAGACAGCTATTGGGAAGGAAGCGTCTTGCATAGCTCTATTAATTGTTCGTGCACTTCCTTCCACGCCTTTTCCTGATCTGCCACCATCGCCATTTCTGCCTCCACCTGAGCCCGCTGCTGCAAGACAGATGTAAGCTGCTCCCTAACCGCCTGATGAGCAGCTTCACGGCCTGGGGTGTCACGCTCGGCGACATCAAGCTTTCGCTTCAAGTTTAGCCCATGAGAGATGTGTTCCAAGAGACCCTCAAAGATAGCCTTCACTTGGGCAGCATTCGCCTCAACCTCAGCACGCAGATGAGCCGTCTCGCTCGAGGTTTCTTGGTATTCCCTCAGCCTTAAAACCGCTTCTTGTTCCAAGTGGTGGACGTAAGAAGCGCTTTGCTCGATCCACGCTGCTCTTTCGTTGCTTGCGGCTAAGGTCTCGGGAGCATGGCGCATTAACTCCAGTTGATGTAGATGAGCCTCGATCTCTCTACAGTGGTTAACCCAAGACGTGATGATGCCCTCGTCATGGAAGTTTACGAGTATCACCAGCATCGGGTTAACTGCCGCAGCGAAGTCTGCAGCAGATGTAGGAGTCTCGACATCGAGTTCCTCGACATAGTCGCTCAACATGCGCAGACTACTCGCGGCGCCTTTCAAGGACGGACGTCTCAGGAAAGGGCCTGCCGGCATTATGATCCGAGGCTCGAAGGGTGCCGAAACCGGAACGACAGCTGAAAAAACAAGATATGATCAGACAACAGTTCAAGAAATAAAAAAGAAGAGAGTAATCAATGTGATAGTTACTGTACCAGCTGAGGCAGGTGGCAAGACCGGAAGGGCCAGTGGCGCGGCTAATCTTTCATCCCCTCCTTCAATTTGTAGCGCTGCAGTCGGGACAAAAGAAAAAAGTTAGAAATAATTCCATCACTAAAAAGGAAAGATATCAATTGGAAACCATACTCACCAGCGCCACCAGAGGAAGAAGCGAGTTCAGATGGGAAGGAGAAGTGTGGTAGCAACACCTGATAGAGATGGTCAAAAAGCACTCCTGAAAGACATAACAGTATGACTTTAGTACACAAATTATACGTCTGAAAGATAAGATTAATAAGTTGCAAACCCATACCTTCCAACATCTTCGATGGTATGAGAGAGGGCTGAGAGGTGACCACCGCCAAGGCAGTAGTTGAAGGCGCTCCCTCGAGCAATGGGGCATCGGCGCTGGCTGCACCTGCGTTACGAACAAATGTGAACTTGTCAGAAAGGATTGTAAGATAAAGGGGACAGTAACTTCGGATCTACCTGATGAGCTACCGGCCGAAATGGAGGCGACTCCCTCCTCTATCTACATGAGGCCACCGCCCGTGGCCTCATCACCCGACTCAATGGGGACCGTTGTCGTGCTTGCGAGGCCGGGAGACGGTGGGGAACCATAGGCAGGGAGGGCTATGACCGGAGCATTGCCAGATTCCTGAGAAAGAGCGGTTGGCTCGTCCTCAGGAATCATGTCTACCTCACCCGCTACTCCCTCGGGCTCAGTAGTTGCGGTTGTCTCGTCCACCGTCACCACGAGGTCATCGGCCTCAGGCACTCCGCCCGCTGCCACCTCGGGCTCAGCAACAACCGCTTGCTCAGGCATATTGGACATGACCAGTTCGTCAACCACTATCTCGGGCCCAGCAATCCCAGCTGTGTCATCCGCCACCGACTCGGGCTCGACCAATGCCTCTTCCCTTAGCCCCTCAGGTTCGACAGTCTCCGCCCCCCCTCTGTTGGGCTTGGCCCTGCAGGGTAGAACATATAAGGACCGACAGCTTTATAAGTCTTACAACTAAATTCTGAAAGAAGTATTACCTGAGGTAGACTTGTCGTTAGCCTCCCTACTGGCGCGAATCGCCTGTCTATGAGCTGTAGACAAGGTAACCGGGGGCTCTTCTGACGGAGTATCGGCACGAGGAACGGTGCTTGGGCCCGTTCTAATGGCCAAGGCAGCTCTGCGTGCCTTTGCTTCGCGCCTCGACCGCTTCCTTTCCTCCCGGGCCGTCGCAATGGACCTCTTCGACGCTTCTTTCATTAAGGCGTCGTCGTCCTCGTTCAGAGATGCCTCCAGAGCCTTTAAGGCATCTCTCATCGGCTCTTCAAGACGGACCTCCCGCGGTAGCCCTGAGGAAGCAGGAACATCGGCAGCTGGAAGAACATCTGCGTCACTTTGCGGGAATGGCATTGAGGTTCCTGCGATAAAAAAGGGAGATGTTAGATTGACCATAACACAAGGAAAATTAAAACTTGATGAATTGAAACTTACTAAGGCCTAAAGACGCTCTAAGGCGTTCCTCCGCTTGTAAGGTCTTGAGGGAAGCGGCAATGGCTTCTTCAGTGGTGATGCCTGTTGGAAGAAAAGAAGAAAAAAAATATTAGTCAAAGGTAATAATAAAGATATGATGCAATAGAAAATGCGACTAATGATTACCTGATTCCGCAAGCTTAGCCAACCATGCATCACGCCTCGCCAACCGCTCCGAAGCTTCGAGGGCGGCCTCCAAGTCTGTGTCATCCGGCGGCATGACTAATCCCTCATTAGTCCCATATTCACTCAGGCCCTCGGCATAGGGAGCGTGGGGTTCTTGACCGAACACGACATCAGCGGCGAAGAGCGACTTCTTTTTCTTCTTCTGCCCACCAACCCTAGGTGCCCCCGGGATCGACTTAAGTTTGGCAACCACCTTGGGGCGGCGGGTCCCAATGTCCGCACCCACGCCAGACTCCGGCGAGGCTACAACCACTGTCTCCACTGGAGCACAGGGCGTTGGTGGTGCATCCGCAATATCAGGGAGCGGCAATCCGTGTGGAGGACTCTGCGCACGCAAGGGTCCGGCTCTGGCATCTTTTAAAGGGGGGATTACCGGGGTCCTTGGCACCAAAGGAGCGTTGCGGTCGCTAACTGGAGGTGCACCCTTACGGTCGACCAGCAACCGCCTTTCCTTCTTTATGACGGCTCCCGTCGAATGACTGTACCATTCTGTATATACTTTGAGGAGTCGTGGGGCGCAGGCCGGTTCACTGATAAAGAAGTGAGAGCCCGTGTTTAGACGCATGAAATGATGCAGCGCTCTCTCCATCCCTTCTTCGGTCGCAACAGGTTCCGATAAGAAAGCCTCCAGCGGTACCCCTTGATTGTAGCTCAGCTGTTGGGCGAAACGATGTGAGCTATATCTCATGAAAATCGCCGCCCCGTTCTGCCTAAACACCAAGAAGCCCGGTCTGATAGAATATAAGTGGAGGGTCTCCCGGGCCGTCAAAACTGAAGCTCCATCCTTGAAAGTGTCTTGCAATGGCCGCACTGCAGTGGAAGACGCCTTTTCAATAGTCAACACCTTGTCGACGAAAGACACGCCGTCTCCAACGGTGTGGGGGCGAAGGAGTAAACCACTGGCATTTCGTGGCGATGGATTCATAATTGATGCGCCAATCAACTGTATGATGCGGGGGAAGCTGCACCTGTCGTAGAACGAAGGCCTCTTGTGCATGCCAAAGACACCCGATGTGTGTAGCTCGAGCCATGATATGAAATATTGCATCGGGAAGATCACGTGCAGCACCCCGGGCTCATTAGCATCCGCCGCCCGACTGAGGCCGTGATACAAGTGTGCCAAGCCGGCTATCCCAACGGCTACCTTTACCCCGATGGTCATCCGGTGAGTCGGGTAAAAGACAGAGGGCCGCATATGGCGAGAGTGCATCGGGAGCGCAAACCAACTCAGCCATAGCCCAAGAAATCCTAAAAAGAAGGCCTCCTCGTCCATCTCAGGGGCTGCAACTTCCGCAAAAGACATGGTCGGGGAGTTAGGAAGGAAAAAACCCTTTTGGTCTATTTCCTTCGCCGGTAGGTTATCCAAACCTAAACCGAAAGGGTCCTCGAGGGTGGCAAACTTGGCAGCTTCTGGCAAGAGGACACTTGGGTGAAGGAACCGGGCGATGAAATCCTCGAAACTGACTCCACGACTCCCACATTCGATGAAAAGGGCCTCGTAGATGTTCAATCAAACTTGGGAATTGGTGTTGAACAGCATTCTCCGGCGTGAGGCCCCTTACCGCCGGCTTGGCATCGAAAACATATTCGTCTGTCGGGAGCAACTCCTCATAGTGCTCCCCTATAACTGGTAAACCGGAGACTTCTGTGAACTCCTCCAGAGAAATCGACACTTCCCGATCCATTGTGAGGAAAGTGTGAGTGGGAATGTTCCACTGCTCCAAGAAAGCCTTGAACCACCAGGTGGGAAGCGTAGGATACTGGAAGAGGGAGACGTAGACCGCGGTGTACAACCCTAACCTTATCGACTGCAACTTCTTCGTCGACAGGATATACCGAGCCCACGGCAGATAGCCGATCGGGTGGCCGGGGATCAGACCTATGTTATATGATTGCCCCCAAGGGCGCGCCTCGCCTTGACAGATTTGGCGTCCCAGGATATCCAAAACCATGGGACGCTGGACCGGGATTGCATCTATGGCCGGATGAAGAAAGCCTTCGATGTCCAATCAACCATCTCCACGGCGTACTGCACCGGGGGTGGGCTGGCGTAATGAATCGCCGTGATGGGTTCTGACGGTACTGCGCATGTGAAGCTGCGTCGACCCATAATAATCTGATTGTACCACGACCCCCAAAGATGGAGACTCTTATATTCCGGGTCGTGGTCCCTGATCATAGCCAGGACTTCGCGGTCCAAGGGCGCTTCAGGAAACCCTTCCTCCGAGCGAGCGAACGGGAATGAAGTATCGAGAGACATGATCGCTGCAAGTGAACAAAAATTAGCCGTTAGTGTTGTAATTCCGACGCTTGGCGTTTGAAATTTTTTTCATTAATTAATTAATTAAATTAAAGATTAATTAAATTAAAATTAATTAATTACACCACACAGCAGTGCAGTGGATAGGAGACCGAAGGGGGACCCATAAAATCTGGATGACAATACGTCAGTTAATAAGACAACCCCATCATTGGATGAGATTGTCAGTTGGTCCCCAAGAAAATATTCCCATTAATAATAAAAAAATCCCTAGAGACAAGAAGAAAATCTCCTCTTTCAGAGCAAAGCTTTGTCACAGATTGACACTTGTCAAACTCTGGTCTCATGGGAATAAAATTCTTTAAAAAAAGCTTAGCTCTGTAATAAAAAAATTCATCAAAGAATTTTTTTATTAATTAATTCCTAAAAAATTGAAGTTCTGGGATCTTAAAGATCCATATTAAAAAACTCTTAAGAGTTCATCATCAGAAGATCAGGGATCTATATTCTGTTAACATGAGCGAAGCCCTGTTCATGGGTTAAGAAATCCTGAAACAAATTCTTAAGAGCAAAGCTCTGTTTATGAAACCCCAAAGGGGATTTCTTTAGATCAAAAGATCTATGAGAGCAAAGCTCTGTGGGTTAAAATTGATTTAATTTAATTTAAAATTAATTATTACCTAAAGTTTTCTAACTTTGAGAAATGAGAGCAAAGCTCAAAAGTTCTGAAAACAAGAGCAAAGCTCTGAAATTCTTAAGCAAGAGCAAAGCTCTGGAAATCGAAATCTAGAAAATAGTGAAGATTTTTCTAAGGGCCAGGGGTCCTATTTATAAGGCGCTTGCGCCCCTTCAGCTCACCCGTTGATCCAACGGTCGGGATCTTGCCACCGCTGCACTCACGTGCGCGCCACGTGAGCGCAACGGTGGGGGGCATTTGTTTCCCCCAATCAGAGCAAAGCCCTGTTTGAATTTCAAAATTCAAAATTCGAAACAACGCTTCAGATTCTTTGCGCTGCGCGCAACGCGCCACGTGTCAAAAGCTGATACATCAGCGCAGCACCCAAGGCAGCGCGCCCAATCAGAGCAAAACTCTATTTAAAACAAAATTAAAGGAAGCAACACTTCAGTTGCACAAGTGCTGCGCTGCGCGACACGTGTCAGCGCAGATGCGCTGCGCGACACGTGTCAGCGCAGTTGCGCTGCGCTGTGCGTGTCGCGCGCTGGGGCATTTGCGCCAAACAGAATTAAAATTTTAAAGAAATCTTTCTGTTCTTGTTAAAACAAGGAAATTTTCTTCTGTAAAACAGGAGCCCTTGGATCAAAAATCCAACGGTGGAGAAAATTCCCCAAATCACTCAGAGAAAAATCTCTTTAACAAATTTAATAAATTTATGGGCACTATATAAAGGCCCCTAGACCCCAAATCAAAGTCATCAACACTGTGAAAAATCAAGAACTTCAAACAGAGAGAACTCTGAAGGAATTTCAAGAAGAAAAAGGTAAAAACCATTAAGATAGAAGGATTTCTTCTAATCGATCATTGATTCAAGAACAAGATCAATGATCTTCAATAAAAAACAAATAAAAATAGTGCTTTGCACTTTTTATGAACCTCTGGTTCCCTGAAATAAGAAAAAACAAGAGAAACTTGTTTTCTTTGATCTAAATTAGATCAAGAAAACAAACAGTGCTTTGCACTTTTTTATGAACCATTGGTTCTGAAATCTAAAAGATTCTCAAGTTAATAGTGCCTTGCACTTGCAAAACTGCACTGTTGCGCTCTTAGGTTGGCGCAAGCCACCAGAGAGCGCCACGTGTCAGCATCTGAACCACTTGCGCTATGCGCTCTTGAAATAGAGCTTTGCTCTCTGAAACTGACGCAATTCACCAGAGCGCGCTACGTGTCAGCAGCGCAAGCGCGGTGCACTTGCGCAATGCACTGCGCTTGCGTGATACGTATCATCACCACAAGCGCTTGCGCTCATTGATTAGCGCAAAGCGCCTGACAAATGCAATGCATTTCTTTTGCTAAAAGGCCAGGCCCAAATAGAAAGACCTAGTAGGCCAAAATAAATTGCAAAGCAATAAATGAGCAGAGCCCAAGTAAAATCGATGCTCTGCATCATTTATAAATGGGCAGAGCCCAAACAAAATTGATGCTCTGCATCCTTTATGGGCAGAGCCCAAACAAAAATAAAAAGTAATGCAATACATTATTTAAACCAGGGCAAAGCCCTAACACAGGCCTATTAGGCCAAAAACAAATAAAAGTGTTGAACATTTTTCAACTGGACTTAGCTCAATCATGGCCGTAAGTCCTCAAATTAAATTGACTGAGCACAGCTGCTCTCTTAAATCAATTTACGACCGGTTCAAAGGTACATCTCCGAACTCCTTTGACCCCTATCATTGTAATCCTTCAACGACGTCAGAGAGGTGACGGGTCCCAACAACCACACATCAACACGGACTGTGGGGTCCTTAACTCATGGACTTAAGCGTCCTTAAACTAAAATACGGATTGTGGGATCCTTAAACTCGCGGACATATGCGTCCTTAAACTAAAACACGGACTGTGGGGTCCTTAAACTCACGGACTTAAGCGTCCTTAAACTGGAATATGGACCACCATGTCCCTAAACTGGAATATGGACCGCAATGTCCTTAAACTACCAATGGACCGCAATATCCCTAAACTACCTATGGACCACTACGTCCCTAAACTGGAACAATAGAGCCCCCAAACGCTCTTTTGTTGGATCTAAACGATCCCGTTTAAGTTGATCTTTGCCTCAAATATGGCTAACGTATCCTTAAACATTCAAACAGACTTTAGTCCCAAATTAGACTATAAGACCCCCAATCAACTTTGGTTCAAGGGTACATCTCCGAATTCCTCTGACACATGTCGTTGTAATCCTTCAACGTCGTCAGAGAGGTGACGGTCCCGACGGCCATATATTAAATGGACCACCATGTCCCTAAACTGGAATATGGACCACCATGTCCCTAAACTGGAACAATAGAGCCCAAATGCTCTTTTGTCGGATCTAAACGATCCCGTTAATTTGATCTTAGTTTCAAATCAGACTAACGTATCCTTAACAAACGTTTAAGTCGATCTTAGCCTAAATATGGCTAACGTATCCTTAAACTAAAACACCAAACCCAAATTTAAGTAAATACGGATTTGGACTAATCCACGTCCTACGGGCGACGGCATCACTTAGTCTCCGTATACAATCCACGGGCAACCACAAACAAAACAAACACACACGACACGAAGTGAAATTCTGGAGAAGGAGAAAGTGGTTACCGCGATGTGGTAGCGTAATTAACTGCAAGGGCTTGCGCCTGCAGGGAAGAGCGTCCCCACAATCAAAACCCCCTCCAGCGAGGGGGAATCTAACGAAGTCTGCTACATCGGCCGCATCCGTCTAAACCTCCGATACACGGTGCCATAAATCAACTTGGCATCTTCAGAGAGGTAGACGGATAAAACCATAAAGCATCTGCCCCGAATTTCAGGCAAGACGTCCTCATGTCTTAGCCGCCGTTCGGAGGGGAACAGTTCCAATTAAATTTGTGCATTTGTTTCTATATTGGATATAGAATGGATTCATATCTTAACGATGTTAAGGTATATGGAGTAGTCCGGCTGATGCTTAAAACCAGAATCTGGACAGACTCAAGGCACGTTTCAGTAATGGCAGTTTGTGGGTTATCCCGGGCTTTGATGAGGGTTAATTTTTTACCATCAGGAAGATCAATAGTTATATTGTTCTTGACTCGCCAAAATTTTAGTAAAATGGATTCTTTTCAGAAAATATTAGTGGGAGTATGGTAGAACTGGAAGTAATTCCAGAACCACAAACGATTACTGAAAATTTTATTAGAACCTAAAGATTCAATTGGATTCGACAATCTATTAGCCACTCTGCAGATTTGGTGGGTAACCTCAGGCACCCGAAAGGTACTTCGGTCTCCTCAAAGACGGTGACAGGAAGGTTCTTGATTACCCAAACTTGCCACTACTATTGTTCTAGACTATGAGATCTGGCAGGAGGATGAGTATAACATCATTCTAAACTAGCTTTAAAAGTGCACGTGTATATGACTCTACCAGAGTGTTGTTGTAGTTAGTAGGAGCAGCGGAAGCATAGTGGGCAAGTAGCTTATGTCTATTTATAGACTAAAACAAGTACATCGGAAATAGATCATCTAGTTTTGATGTGACAGTCATAGAGTTTGACTTCATCAGAACAACAGATGGACCTGGTAAGAAAGTAGTAGGGAGTGATGTCCTGGTATTTAGATGACATGCTCTTGATAGGAAGTGATATTCATATACTATGATCGGTTATACTGTGGTTGTCACAAGTTGTTTCTCCACAAAGGATCTGGATAAAATATCAGGGATTCTGGTGACTAGATCTATGGTTTTAGATCTGGATTTGGGAAGTGTCCCAACTTGGGTACCTTGACACTATTCTAAAGTGTTTTAAAATAGACGACTCCTGACGTGGTGGTGTACCTGTAGGTGATGGAGTCACACTCTCAAAAGAGATGTCTTCTAGACTGATGAAGAGAGAGGTTTGCATGATTGGCTTATCACTTGGTTAAGCAACTGAGTCAATCATGAGATGTCAAGTACTATACCAGATATTGCTTTTTCACTAGCTGCAATAAGCATATATTAATCCAGTCCTGGAGAAACATTAGGAAGCAGTTATGAACATAAGTGGATGTATGGTAACGGCAGCCTTCTTCAGGATACGGTTATCATTTCTGGCTTCTAAGGTGGCCTGAATGACAGAGTGACTGTCAGAGTTATAGTTTTCCCTCTTTTAAGGGGCAGTATGTTGGAAAGGTGGTCCAAGCGGATACTGTGGAAGGCATGGCGTAGGATACTGATTAAATTCAGTGGATGATACAGTCTAAGAAGTTTATTGGATTTGGAGTTCATTTGTGAACTGGGTCCCATCAGATATCCAGACAAATTCTAAGACAGGTATTGCACATTTTGGGAGATGGTCTTTCTCCGTGAAGTTGAGATATAGAGAGATAAAGATAGAAACACCGGAGTAGGTCCACTCACTGAGGCTATTTCTCGAATGCAATAATTTCACAAACATGCTTTGTGAGACTGATTAGTAGAGAAGTTGGGTGTTCGGTATCACACGGGCTGTGAGTATGCGACACCGCAATAATTATCCTTAGGTGCAAGTAGGAGATTGTTGGCTATAGTGCTCTCAAGGCAATTATTGTAATCGCAGGCAGGTGATTATGATGATTGAAGGAGGACCTATACGGATAGAACAGTCTTACTCAAAATGATAGTATGCTATCTGGTTTGTCTTTATCATCATGTACATACATTATGTGGTATTACAGATCACTATTACATGTTGATAGAGCCCATAGGATTCTTGCTTGACTACCAGCATTATGATGGCGATCATATACGTAGGAACTGGGTGGTCTATAAGCACAACCTTAAATGTCCCTAGTCGCGAGAGTATCGAGACTGGGCATCGATACTCTGGAGTAGACTAGTGTATACTTATCGAGACCCCGACAAGAGGCGGTAGCCGGTCTCACAAGCCATTGGTGTCTGTTAGTCATGTTCATCTCATAAAACTGCATTTTATTACCTCTCATTCGTTATCTGTTTTGCTATTTATCGGTACTTTTAATTAGTGTCTGCTCAGTTATTACAGTTTACAGGTATTCACCTTGCCTAGAGATTCTACTAAAAATCCACGCACCTAACTCTTTGCAAAATCCGGTGACATCAAGGATTCAAAAACTTGTTGGGAATTCACCCGCGCGCGCAAACGCGTATGTTTTGAAATATGAGATATGGTTTTCAGGAAAACGGATTGCGCACACGAGATCGTTCTCGTTTTACAATTTATAACCGCAAGTGCACGGCGTGTTGTAGCGAGCCGGCAAGCACGGGTTGATCGCAGGGAATTGTGTATTAAGTATTGTTTGTGTCTGCTCGTTTTACAAGAAACTAAGAAAATGTATTACATCTATTTGGCATGGCTTGAGGGTGAGTGATCTTCATTTGATTTCTTCTTCTTCTTCCCTCTTGAAGCTCTCTTTGGAGAGCTTCATTAAGGAGATTGAACAAGCTACCATAATCTTGTATCTCAATTTTTCAAGTGATTAATAAATTGTTGATTTCTTTTTATACTTGCTTTCTTCACTTGCTTTTTATTCATGTTTAACTAATCTTTCATTTTGGTTGTGGTGCGGGTGAGGATGTGAGATGAAAGGCTTTGCCTCCTCCACCTCTTGATTATGTTTAATGTACTCAAATTTACGATTCTAACTTGAATATTGCTAATGCATTGATATGATACGGTATCTTGAACCATGGTTATGTGTAACATCCTCATATACCGTATTCATTCCCTTTCGCCACTGGGCCCCGTCATTCACCCGTTAGGTTACTTAACTAACGACAGAGCGGGTACTGGGCTAGCGCGGGTGTAAAATATAAGTGACACCTACTAGATATCATATATAGATATTGTACATTCGTCAGACGCAATAATAGGCATTCCAGATCACAGATGAACATATTGGATTTTCTACGAATCCGCATTCCTTTTGAGCCTGCAAAGAAAGACGGATTACATAGTCGCGATGAATAGCCAAAACCCCACCCTAGACCCCTACGGGTACGGCAAACTACCCGCCTAGTACCCGAAGTGAAGCGGTCTCCCTCAATGACGTGAGTATGCCACTAAACACTTCAAAGTACCCGGTAGTTTGTGCACCCCACCTTGGGTCTATCCTAGGAGAAGAAAACAGTAAATGAAATAATACAACGGTGGCTACAACTTCAACCCGGATATACCCCGCAAAAGAATATTACAACAAATTACAATTTACATTTGAATGAAAGAAAAACTTGTCTCACATCCCCGGCTATCCATTCACGACAATCCAACAAGTCCACATTCATAAACCAGTAAAAACCATTACAGAAATATGCAACCCATGATAACCGACATACTAGCAGTTAGGGGAGGTTTACGAACACATTAAACACAACACAGCTATAATCAAGTTAGCCAAACATCTTAGAATTTCGATCAAGCAACACAAATGAATCTACTCCAAACAATTCTCTGTGCACATAAAACCTGAGCAGAAAAAAATCATCCCAGAAAACACAACATCAACACAGAAGAATAACTAAGCAAATTTGAGTTGACTCGGAGTCAACTCGGCCGCGGATCCGTGGCGGATCGCTTGGATTGGCGGCGGTTCCGCGGTGGTATGGCCGATTCACAGTCCCAAATTTCTTCACAATTCTTAAAAAACCTTGCTTGTATTTTTAAGGGTCCCTGAAAAATTTTTAGACCCCGTTTTAAAAACGGCAGAAACTATGTGAAAATGATGTTTTTTCGGGTTCGTTTTGCGATCGAATTTCTAACGACTTTGCTAACATATTAGTTATGGTTTAGCTAGGCTCTGATACCACTGTAAGTCGACGTTAGACACCCCACATGATGCGGGGAGGCGGAATAAGTAAAACAATCATTTTGTTTAAGTTAATATCGACTAACTTTACGGATCTTTGCTAGACCCTAACTAATAACTATCTAGAAGTGATTAACTACTATGATAGATGATTATACCTCAAGATTGTAGTCCTTCTTGTTCTTGTAGTTCACCTCCTCGTCGGCCTCCTCGATGTGATAGAAGATCCACCCGAGAGCTCCTTCTCCAAGCTTTGACCTCTCACTTAAGGTAACTAGGTGGCTATGATTGCTAATCAAGGTAACCTAGAGAATATAGAGATGGATTAGGGATCTATTAGTCTTGCTAACCCTTGGATCTCAACACATGAGAAGATTAGGGTTAGGTCTTTGAAGAGAGAGAGAGCTTGAGGAGAGAGAATGTGTAAGTTAGAATGAAAATAAATTATGTCTCGTTTCTATATTTGATGAAGCATAAAGAATATCAAATAAATCATTATTTGATATTTACAACCATGCTTCATTTAATACATACAATGAATCATCTCATGAGTCATTAAGCAATAAATGCTTCATTAACTCATTTGGATGAATCGTCTCATGAGTCACTAATCTATTTAGTGCAAATAACACCTAAGCTCTCCACCTCATCTTTCTTCTAGAAGCTTCTCGACTAATTACGAGAATGCCCCTCCCATCCGTGAAAACACGGAAATACTGAGACTGTATAAATCCAATAATCCAATACTAGAATCTGGCTTAAACTAAAGCCCGCTAGTATAAACTGTCCGAACATCGTACGTGCATAAATGCACGTATGTGTCCGAACCTTGTCGTAAAACCATACGACCTCTATATCGTTTCGCCTGAAGCAATGAAACTCTTTGTGTGGGACTCTAAAGACTCGACACTACGCTGGCAGTGGGTTTAACCACAGGCCGCAAGCGGTACTAGCTGTACGTAACGGTCCCCAGGTAAATGTCGATAAGAAGGCCGATGAGGAAACCCATCCGAACTCCTACTGAGCCTGATGTGATAATCTCCGTACAGTCTGGTCTGTTCGTCTAAGACTATCGCATATCGGGCCTAGGGGGCGGCAAGCGTCAGTCCCCTAAAAACGGTATAAGTCATGTCGGAGTGAAGCCCATTACACCTTGAGAAGCTATTGGAAATCCTACTAGTAAATCTCGTTTGCCCTGGCCAGGGACTTTGCGTAATAGCTCTCCAAACACAGCGCGATATCAACTCCTAATACCGGGAGAGGCGAATCCTATCTAACTGCCACTGCCTCTAAGTGCTTCGGGACGGCATCCAACTGCTACCTGTTTGTACGACTCCTTTGAGCCGTGGTAGGGTAGCAATCTAAGAACAGCGGGAACACACTCGAGACGAAGCAGCAGTGTCAAGTCTGCGGACTATGCTGTACTCATGTCACCTGGGAACTGTTAACTAACGACGGGTATAATACCAACCAACAGTTCCCTGCGAGTCCTGTCCGGTATACCCGTAACCCAACGAGCACCTGTATACTATCTCCAGTACAACGTACTAATGGCTGTGGGACAGACCATTTCCCCTGCAGGGATGAGAAGCGTACACACTAGTCTACTCCGGAGTATCGATGCCCTGTATCGATAATCCTACGACTAGGGACCTTAAAAAGGATGTGCTTGTAGACTACCCGGCCCCCACTAGTGTGACTGCCATCACAATGCTGGTAGTCAAGCAAGATCCTAAGGGCTCTATCAATATGTATTCGTGATATGCTAACATATATACATATTAAGATAGATATAAACCAAGTAGCATACTACTATGTTGAGCAAGACTGTTAATATAACTGTGAATATCCCAAGCTTCTATTAAGTAATATACAAACTAGTATGATACAATAATGGCCCCTAGGGCATATACACTAACAGTGTTAAGTTTGCTAAGCTTGGATATCGTATTTTGTGATTAAGGACTTGAAAAATCTCTTAATTTCATATACGATCTACTATCACAACTTCTTAGCCAACTCAACACTAATATCATTTGCTCTCACTAACCACTTTGTGTTTTTGTTGTTGCGGCATGCTTGGTAACCCTTGTGTTTAGTATTGATACCCCAAGCGCGGACATACAAACGGCAAGTGATCAAAAGGACACGTTTCGTGCTTGCGGCGAATATCGGACTTTGGCGGTTTGTGCTCCGCAACCGCGTTGACAAGTCCTACTTCATGCCGGGATCAAGGTAAGGCCGGATAACTCATGACCAAGGGAGTGTAGAGGTAAACATCGTGATTCGACCTTCCGACAACCATTCTTTCCTTAACTTCTTTTCTTACTTTTTCCTTGTTTTTATTCTTTTATATATTTTTTGTGACAAACCCCAATTCATTGATTTGTTAACCTTAAACAACAACACTTAATACACAATTCCCTGCAGATCGACCCGTGCTTGCCGTCTCGCTACAACGCGCCGTACACTTGCGGTTATAAATTGTAAAACGAGAACGATCTCGCGTGTGCAATCTGTTTTCCTAAAAACCATATCTCATATTTCAAAATATACGAGTTTGTGTGCGCGGGTGAATTCCCAACAAGTTTTTGGGACCTCGGCCTCCCTACCCCCTTTTGACCCCATATTTTCTATGATTGTTTATTAGTTCCACTTCATCACTTGTATATTGTTTGTTTATTCTATTTTGTGGCCTATAAATATCAGAACTGATCTAAAGAGAGGGGCCATTCCAAATAGATGTAATACATTTTCTTAGTTTCTTTCTTTTTGGTTTAGCTTGAGGGTGGGTGATCTTCATTTGGTTTCTTCTTCTTCTTCCCTCTTGAAGCTCTCTTTGGAGAGCTTCATTAAGGAGGTTGAACAAGCTACCATAATCTTGTATCTCAATTCTCCAAATGATTAATAAATTGTTGCTTTCTTTTTGTACTTGCTTTCTTTACTTGCTTTTTATTCATGCTTAACTAATCTTTCATTTTGGTTGTGGTGTGGGTGAGGAAGTGAGATGAAAGGTTTTTCCTACTCCACCTCTTGATTATGTTTAATGTGCTCAAATTTACGATTCTAACTTGAATATTGCTAATGCATTGATATGATACGGTATCTTGAACCATGGTTACGTGTAACCTCCTCATATACTGTATTCATTCGCTTTCCCCATTTTTAATGTTTAAGTTAAAATCTATTTAGTGTTAAGTTTGCTAAGCTTGGATATCGTATTTTGTGATTAAGGACTTGACAAATCTCTTAATTTCATATACGATATACCATCACAACTTCTTAGCCAACTCAACACTAATATCATTTGCTCTCACTAACCACTTTGTGTTTTTGTTGTTGCGGTATGCTTGCTAACCCTTTTGTTTAGTATTGATACCCCAAGCGTGGACATACAAACGGTAAGTGATTAAAAGGACACGTTTCGTGCTTGCGGCGAATATCGGACTTTGACGGTTTGTGCTTCGCAACCATGTTGACAAGTAATATTTCATGCCGGGATCAAGGTAAGGCCAGACAACTCATGACCAAGGGAGTGTAGAGGTAAACGTCGTGATTCGACCTTCCGAACCAAGCCACAACCATTCTTTCCTTAACTCCTTTTCTTGCTTGTTCCTTGTTTTAATTCTTTCATATATTTTTTGTGACAAACCCCAATTCATTGATTTGTTAACCTTAAACAACAATACTTAATACACAATTCCCTGCGGATCGACCCGTGCTTGCCGGCTCGATACAACGCGCCGTGCGCTTACGGTTATAAATTGTAAAACGAGAACGATCTCGCGTGCGCAATCCGTTTTCCTAAAAACCATATCTCATATTTCAAAACATACGCGTTTGCGCGCGCGGGTGAATTCCCAACAAGTTTTTGGCTCCGTTGCCGGGTATTTGTAGTCATTAGGAATTGCTATTTCTGGTTCTTACCAACAATACTAACTTTTAACACAATTTTTTCAAGACTAACACTAACTACATTCTTTTCACTTTTGTTCTCTGTTGCTGAATCTGCTATCACTATGTAATCCAACTTAAAAATCAAGTAAGACCATTAGAATATTCATCTTGCCTAGAGATTCCACTAAAAATCCCTGCACCTAACTCTTTGCAAAATCCGGCGACATCAAGGATTTGTCCAAGCTCGCCGGTCTTCTGGTGAGGGTTTTGGTTTTTTCTTTTTTTGTGATCTCTAGTGCAGTGTTAGTAATCTATTGGTATTGTTTGATTTTTGTAATTTTGAGTGTGCAGGAATTGGGGCACACGTATCGCTTTTGACACTAAATATCGTATTTTCCAACATTTCAGTTTTTTCGCGGAATTACAACCAGCGATCATGCGGAGCAAGTTTCAATTGCAATTACAAGATGTTAGTGAAGTATAGTGCCAAAGATCCGGGTAGTTTGACCCGCGCAAGCGAACATTCAACAACTCGGATCACTTTCAACGGGGTTTTCTTAAACCAAATCATATCGGTACGTATTTCCTAACACCTTCGCTCGAATCCGACGCAACTAATTTTCTATCTTTTGCAGGATTCTTTACACAATTTTGCCGCCAATTGTAAAGAGAACTGATCGTATTTCTTGCAGCGCATAATACAAAATTGAAAAAGAATTGCTTTAATTGATTGATTTTCTTAAATTTTTTATTGATTGCGCATTGCATCTTAATACAGAAATTAAGGGCATAAATGACCAAACAAGATACGGTAAAGGATTTCATCACCTTTTCTCCGTAGCCCACAAATTACAAAACTGCATTCTTGCATACCCCCAGTAATTTAAAATCAACTAGAACTTTGACTTTAAGGACTTCGAGCTCATTAGGAGAAGTTAACTGGGTTTAGAACTTTGCTTAACGGTATATCGTTCACGGGGTGTCTAGGCAAGTGTTCAAGAGAAAAGGTTATTTAATTAAGGAACTTCGCGAAAGCGTTGTAAAACCTCCCCTTCTCTCTTGTACTTACCTGGCTTCGTGATCACTATATCTTTAGCTTATTTCTCGATACAGTTTTACTTCGGCAATAAGGTTCTTGAGCAGGTCTAGTTGACTTAGAATAATATAGACTGCTAGGGGTGTGATATTCTTTATTTTTGTGATATTTGTAAATTCATGTTAATATGGGTGATACACAATACGATTCTATTTTTCATGACTCTTATTCTTTTGTTTATACTCAATCCCAATTGATTTGTACAAATTGCCAAAATTCTTCCTACATTCATGATATTTGTCCTTTTCTAGGGGGTGACCAACCGTCCCAAATTGTTGATAATGGTCATCCACCTAGCACTCCTGAATCCAGTCCCACTTCAACCATTGAGCAAATGATTGAACATTTAGAGAAAGAGATCGACAGAATGACTGCTCTAACATCACCACCATCACAACCCCTCCAACCCGAAACAACTGAACCATCATTAGGGAGTAACGGTGAAATAGATGCTAGGTTGACCACTTTTGAAAAGGGTATTGAAGTAATGACTGCGGTCGAGAACCAATCAGCTGTGACGCTAGCCCTGTTTTTACAGCAATCTGAGCAATTATTTGTTGCTCAAGCTCAATCTTTGGCTAGAATCGAAGAACAAACGAAACATTTAGATGAGAGGATTCTAGGGAGTGAACACAGTCAATTGGAACCCCATAGTGTCAACATCTGTCAGCTAGGGAGTCACCCGAGTGAAATAAGTGATCAGATCAATTTGGATGATTTCATAGATGATGATACAACAGTATTGACTAGCTGTTCCCAGGGCACACAAGAAAACCCTCTAAGTCAGTCCACCGCTAGCCTTCAGGTATCCACTGAGCCTCTTGTCACTTGTGATTTAGAGATTGATTTAACTGAAATTATACTTGAAGAGAAAATTCTTGAACCGACAGACTTTTGCTTTCCAATTTTAGAGAAGGGACCTTGTGAATTTGACGGATATGGTTGGGATAAATTGTTAGAAAAGATCAATGATCAGGAATCCACAATTTTTGTATCACCTAGTGATATTGTTTCGGAAGAAACATTAAGGTGGGAACCTACGTTTTTAGATGACATGAACCTACCCAATTGTGAATGTGATGAGGGAGAAATCGTTTTGGGAGAGTTTGTGAATAACGAGAGTAGGATCGTGAAAAATAATAGGGAGGAAGACAACACTGAACATTATTCTTTCTTGTCGAGTTTTGAGGAAATTTTTGCTGATGAACCTGATATTCTTGGTGGGTTTGAGTCGGGATCATTTTGGGATCATCCTTTGAACCTTTCTTTTTTTGAATTTTTTGCGGATGAACTCCAGTTTTTAAACAAGCCTGACTTTGAAACTCCACATATAATTCTTGAAAATTCAATTCATTCGAACATTAATTCTTTTTCCTCGTCAAAACTTCGTCTTCACCTTCAGCGTCTTCTAACCCATTCCTTCACGCACCCATGCCCTTTACTAATATCTAACCATTCTTTGTATATTTTCTTTTTCTTTTTAATATACCTATTCTTTTGCCAGCCATGGCACTATATTGACAAAATTTTCTTATGGCTGGTATTAACTTCTGCATTAACTATGTCGTTTAGATTGTGAATATTATGATTTTTGTTTTCTTTGTTTTTTCTTAGTTTTTAATAAAATATCACCCGTTTGGGGATGAGTGCTGTTTTTGTTAGCGGGACGAGAATGTTTTCAATTTTTTGTTTGAGAAGGAGTGAAGATATGTTAGGATTTCATTGTGGGGGGGGGGGAGGGGGGTTTGCAAAGTTCCTTTATAAGCCCACTGCCCCAAACCCGAGCCTTCACTTACTCTTTCCTCAAATAGAGCTATCTCTCTCCTCTCCTCTTTCCTCAGCCTGCCACCAAACTCTAGATCTCCCCCTCGGATTCCGGCGGCGAGAAGACCATCAATTCCGGCAAGCTCGGCCTGTTTTCCTCCTAGCTCCGATCTTCTTCTTCCCTGCTGTAAGAAACACTTTTTCCCCTTCTCCTATACTGTTTACTTTCTGAAAATTCCACAGAACTCTGAGAATGGCCCCATTTGAATTGGAACGCAATTTCGTTGCCATTTTCTCCCATGATGTGTTCGAGCATTATTTTTGCGATACAATCCGACAATTAGGTTGGGAATTTCTGCTCTATGGGGAAGAGGGTTTGTATGCATGTGAGAGTTTTAGTCGATGAATTCTATGATGCACTAAGAGATAGAGAAATACTTCAATATAGGGTTAGAATTCAATTTCGGGGCAGACGTAGGATATTTTCCGCTGAAACCATATCCAACGTCACCAGTATTCCGATGCGTTCTGGCTTTCAAAAACCCTTAAAACTGGCGCAGTATAGGACAGTTCTGGGAAATCAATGCGAACTACGAGATGCTGGGCTGAATGCACAGCAAATTTACAGGAACGCCTATAGGCATGCCGCTGGGTGTATCGCAACGTTAGGGGGATCGCGCGCGTATCGTCTTTTCCAGCGATTGTAGGGCACATGGTCCATTGTTTGATGACCAGAGACTACTAGTTTTGCATGGCGAGCATGCTCTTCGCCACAATCAAGGAAAGTATTGCTGTGCGGAAATCTCTGCTTCCCGTCCTCATTACCCAAATTTGCCGATCTTATATGACGGACGATGATTTCACTGCCTGTCTCACGATGTACGACACTGTACCAGTGGAGACAGAACGGCTCTCACCAGGGTACACGGATCCCAGGAGTGAGCAGCAGATTTGGACCCCTACCGACCCCAGAGAGCACGCGGCCCCGCAGACTTCATCCGAGATATACTTAGGAGATGTCGTTCCGACAGATCCCTACGAGCTTCACAGAATGGAAGTCCGTGGCATCAAGACTATAATCCGCCAGAACAAGGAGATCAAGGAACAGCTAAGCCGGCTCTTATCTAAACAGGACGAGGATAGCGGAAGCAGCCGAGGCAAAGGCAAAGGCAAAGGCAAAGCAAAACGACGATGAGGACATCGTCTGGATCAGTTTTGGGTTGGAGCTTGGTGATGGCATTTTGTATCTGCTTATAGCTTGCATTTGCATATTTTATGCATTTCAGCATTTACTAATTGTATTTTTCTTTTCTTTTGCATGTAGTTGTATTTCATATCTGCTTTTGTACTGCATTGTATTGAAAAATTTGAAAAATTTATAAAAATTGAAAAAATTCTTGAAAATTATAAAAACTTTGTCATGTTGGTTAGCAGGGAACTTTGATTCAAAATCTGACGGTTCGGTTGATAAGATAGAAATAACTAAATTCTTGCTATGAGATTGACGACCTGAAAAATAACCCTCATGTGTGTTTAACCTTAGCTGATATACGTCTTTTATAACATTTTTTCACGTATTGTATGTTTTTAAGAATGTGATGAAAGTCTGACATGTCCATAACTTTTTAAATTGATAAAAATCTTTCGGATCAAATAGGTTTGTCTGAGTTAAGCAAAATATCAAGAATAGTTCATACAGTGAAGTAGATATGAAGAATTTTATAGAGATTTTAACAGAAACTAAAAGTCTAAAAAATAAACCATCTAGAATCTTGTTGGAGTAATTACACACCTTATCACATGTAACGTCTTCTGATTTAAAAGAAAAAGCTGGCTATATCTCCGTTTTCACTGAAGTGCTAAATTATTTGAAATAAAATGAGTCTTTTGTTTTGTGGCGTTGGTAACTTGGGTAATTAAGTCATTGGGGTGTCTTCACACCTAATGCTCTAAAACCATCTGATTTGGGAGTCATTGACCCAAAACTTGCTAAGTTTCCAATCGCCAGATAAAACAAGCCAAGCAATTGTTCTCTCCGAGTTAAAAGTCCTAACGGTTCTTTGTGGGAGAATAATCTTGGCGGAAACGAATTTTCTATTAAAACGGTTTTTTTTCACGGAGATATGAAGGTTTGTATTTATTAAGACGTTTTGCACGATAATGAAATGTGTGTATGAACAAAAACAGGTGAAAGGTAGGAGTGAAAAATAAGACTTGGGTTCTCTTTTAAAATTGATATATATTCTGACTTGAAACCTAACTGGAGAATAAAACTTAAGAAAATCTTAACTCCTTCCAAACTTGTGTGATCCTTTAGAATTATATCCTGGTCCGTAATTTTTAACATAATGACCCTAATCAAGTTTTTAAAAACCTGTCGACACTACCGCACAAATCACGAGAAGACACGTATTAGCTTTTGTTAAACAAATTGCGAGGAGTGAAAAATAGGTTTTATTGTTTCTGACTTGGGTGATAGAACTTCTATCTTTGATTCTTAACTTTAGGATTAGAATCAACAGTTTATCCGTAACTAACTTGACTGGATTTTATGGGGGTAATCCACTGAAAACCCTCAGGAGACAACACTCCTTCTACTAGGGACACCTAGAGATTTAACGGCTTGTTGCACATGCTTAGTGCAATCGCGTTTCCTGCGAAAGTGAGGTTAGGATTTTTTTTGTTTTGCTCGGGACGAGCAAAAGATAAGTTTGGGGGTATTTATTCATCTCATAAAACTGCATTTTATTACCTCTCATTCGTTATCCGTTTTGCTATTTATCGGTGCTTTTAATCAGTGTCTACTCAGTTATTACAGTTTACAGGTATTCGTGATACAACACTGAAAACATACTCAAAATCACGGATATGATGTTTGGGAGCCGACACTGCAAGCAGACCAGCATACCGACCGATACCCCATGAGCTCTTTTGGAAATAAAACATGTGTACACATTTTTTGTATAAAATTGATCCAACACACAAGTGTGCACATGCCATGGACCAGGTAAGGGGCTGCCATAGACCATGGTAGGCTGCCAAGTGGGCACACAACTTGTGCAAGTGGGTGTGAATGCATTTATTGCATAAAGTTTGGATGTGATGTAAAGACCAAGTTTCCCTCCATTCCTCTGCATACAAACCAGGTTACAATTGACCAAGAAAACAGAGCCAGAGTAATTAGAGAGAGCATACAAGCAAACCACTGCAGCATGAGCCCCCCTCCTCGGATTTTGGCTGGCGAGAAGACCACCAGATCCGGCGACCTCGGCCTCCCTACCCCCTTTTGACCCCATATTTTCTATGATTGTTTATTAGTTCCACATCATCACTTGTATATTGTTTGTTTATTCTGTTTGTGGCCTATAAATACCAGAACTGATCTAAAGAGAGGGGCCATGTCAAATAGATGTAATACATTTTCTTAGTTTCTTTCTTTTTGGTTTAGCTTGAGGGTGAGTGGTCTTCATTTGGTTTCTTCTTCTTCTTCCCTCTTGAAGCTCTCTTTGGAGAGCTTCATTAAGGAGGTTGAACAAGCTACCATAATCTTGTATCTCAATTCTTCAAGTGATTAATAAATTGTTGCTTTCTTTTTATACTTGCTTTCTTTACTTGCTTTTTATTCATGCTTAACTAATCTTTCATTTTGGTTGTGGTGTGGGTGAGGAAGTGAGATGAAAGGCTTGGCCTCCTCCACATCTTGATTATGTTTAATGTGCTCAAATTTACAATTCTAACTTGAATATTGCTAATGCATTGATATGATACGGTAACTTGAACCATGGTTACGTGTAACCTCCTCATATACCGTATTCATTCCCTATCCCCATTTTCAATATTTAAGTTAAAATCTATTTAGTGTTAAGTTTGCTAAGTTTGGATATCGTATTTTGTGATTAAGGACTTGACAAATCTCTTAATTTCATATACGATATACCATCACAACTTCTTAGCTAACTCAACACTAATATCATTTGCTCTCACTAACCACTTTGTGTTTTTGTTGTTGCGGTATGCTTGCTAACCCTTGTGTTTAGCATTGTTACCCCAAGCGCTGACATACAAACGGTAAGTGATCAAAAGGACACGTTTCATGCTTGCGGCGAATATCGGACTTTGACAGTTTGTGCTCCGCAACCGCGTTGACAAGTCGTACTTCATGCCGGGATCAAGGTAAGGCCGGACAACTCATGACCAAGGGAGTGTAGAGGTAAACGTCGTGATTCGACCTTCCGAACCAAGCCACAACCATTCTTTCCTTAACTCCTTTTCTTGCTTTTTCCTTGTTTTTTTTCTTTTATATATTTTTTGTGACAAAACCCAATCCATTGATTTGTTAACCTTAAACAACAATACTTAATACACAATTCATTGCGGATCAACCCGTTCTTGCCGGCTCGCTACAACGCGCCGTGCACTTGCGGATATAAATTGTAAAACGAGAACGATCTCGCGTACGCAATCCGTTTTCCTAAAAACCATATCTCATATTTCGAAACATACGCGTTTGCGCGCGCAGGTGAATTCCCAACAAGTTTTTGGCGCCGTTGCCGGGGATTTGTAGTCGTTAGGAATTGTTATTTCTGGTTCTTACTAACAATACTAACTTTTAACACAATTTTTTCAAAACTAACACTAACTACATTCTTTTCACTTTTGTTCTTTGTTGCTAAATCTGCTATCACTCTGTAATCCAACTTAAAAATCAAGTAAGACCATTAGAATATTCATCTTGCCTAGAGATTCCACTAAAAATCCCTGCACCTAACTCTTTGCAAAATCCGGCGACATCAAAGATTTGTCCGAGCTTGCCGGCCTTCTTGTGAGGGTTTTGGTTTTTTTCTTTTTTTGTGATCTCTAGTGCAGTGTTGGTAATCTATTGGTATTGTTTGATTTTTGTAATTTTGAGTGTGCAGGAATTAGGGCATACGTATCGCTTTTGACACTAAATATCGTATTTTCCGACGTTTCAGTTTTTTCGCGGAATTACGACCAGCGATCGTGCGGAGCAAGTTTCAATTGTAATTACAAGACGTTAGCAAAGTATAGTGCCAAAGATCCGGGTAGTTTGACCCGCGCAAGCGAACATTCAACGACACAGATCACTTTCAACGGGGTTTTCTTAAACCAAATCCTATCGGTACGTATTTCCTAACACCTTCGCTCGAATCCGACGCAATCAAATTTTCTATCTTTTGCAGGATTCTTCGCACAATTTTGCCGCCAATTGTAAAGAGAACTGACCGTATTTCTTGCAGCGCATAATACAAAATTGAAAAAGAATTGCTTTAATTGATTGATTTTCTTAAACTCATTTATTGATTGCGCATTGCATCTTAATACGGAAATTAAGGGCATAAATGACCAAACAAGATACGGTAAAGAATTTCATCACCTTTTCTCCGTAGCCCACAAATCTCAAAACTGCATTCTTGCGTACCCCCAGTAATTTAAAAATCAACTAGAACTTTGACTTTAAGGACTTCATGCTCATTAGGAGAAGTTAACTGTGTTTAGAACTTGGCTTAACGGTATATCGTTCACGGAGTGTCTGGGCAAGTGTTCAAGAGAAATGGTTATTTAATTAAGGAACTTCGCGAAAGCGTTGTAAAACCTCCCCTTCTCTCTTGCACTTACCTGGCTTCATGATCAGTATATCTTGAGCTTATTTCTCGATACAGTTTTACTTCGGCAATCAGGTTCTTGAGCAGGTCTAGTAGACTTAGAATAACATAGACTGCTAGGGGTGTGATATTCTTTATTTTTGTGATATTTGTAAATTCATGTTATTATGGGTGATACACAATACGATTCTATTTTTCATGACTCTTATTCTTTTGTTTATACTCAATCCCAATTGATTTGTACAAATTGCCAAAATTCTTCCCACATTCATGATATTTGTCCTTTTCTAGGGGGTGACCAACCGTCCCAAATTGTTGATAACGGTCATCCACCTAGCACTCCTGAATCCAGTCCCACTTCAACCATTGACCAAATGATTGAAGATTTAGAAAAAGAGGTCGACAGAATGACTGCTCTAACATCACCACCATCACAATCCCTCCAACCCGAAACAGCTGAACCATCATTAGGGAGTAACGGTGAAATAGATGCTAGGTTGACCACTTTTGAAAAGGGTATTGAAGTAATGACTGTGGTCGAGAACCAATCTGCTGCGACGCTAGCCCTGTTTTTACAGCAATCTGAGCAATTATTTGTTGCTCAAGCTCAATCTTTGGCTAGAATCGAAGAACAAACGAAACATTTAGCTGAGAGGATTCTAGGGAGTGAACACAGTCAATTGGAACCCCATAGTGTCAACATCTGTCAGCTAGGGAGTCACCCGAGTGAAATAAGTGATCAGATCAATTTGGATGATTTCATAGATGATGATACAACAGTATTGACTAGCTGTTCCCAGGACACACAAGAAAACCCTTTAAGTCAGTCCACCGCTAGACTTCAGGTATCCACTGAGTCTCTTGTCACTTGTGATTTAGAGATTGATTTAACTGAAATTATATTTGAAGAGAAAATTCTTGAACCGACAGACTTTTGCTTTCCAATTTTAGAGAAGGGACCTTGTGAATTTGACGGGTATGGTTGGGATAAATTGTTAGAAAAGATCAATGATCAGGAACCCACAATTTTTGTATCACCTAGTGATTTTGTTTCGGAAGAAACATTATGGTGGGAACCTACGTTTTTAGATGACATGAACCTACCCAATTGTGAATATGATGAGGGAGAAATCATTTTGGGAGAGTTTATGAATAACGGAGTAGGATCGTGAAAAATAATAGAGAGGAAGACAGCACTGAACATTATTCTTTCTTGTCGAGTTTTGAGAAAATTTTTGCTGATGAACTTGATATTCTTGGTGGGTTTGAGTCGGGATCATTTTGGGATCATCCTTTGAACCTTTCTTTTTTTGAATTTTTTGCGGATGAACTCCAATTTTTAAACAAACCTGACTTTTAAACTCCACATATAATTCTTGAAAATTCAATTCATTTGAACATTAATTATTTTTCCTCATCAATACTTCGTATTCACCTTCAGCGCCTTCTAACCCATTCCTTCACGCACCCATGCCCTTTTCTAACATCTAACCATTCTTTGTATATTTTCTTTTTCTTTTTAATATACCTATTCTTTAGCTAGCCATGGCACTATATTGACAAAATTTTCTTATGGCTGGTATTAACTTCTGCATTAACCATGTCGTTTAGATTGTGAATATTATGATTTTTGTTTTCTTTGTTTTTTCTTAGTTTTTAATAAAATCTCACCCGTTAGGGAATGAGTGCTGTTTTTGTTAGTGGGGCGAGACTGTTTACAATTTTTTATTTGAAAAGGAGTGAAAATATGTTTGGATTTCATTGTGTGTGTGTGGGGAGGGGGGGGGGGGTGTTTGCAAAGTTCCTTTATAAGCCCACTGCCCCAAACCCGAGCCTTCACTTACTCTTTCCTCAAACAGATCTCTCTCTCTCCTCTCCTCTTTCCTCAGCCTTCCACCAAACCCTAGATCTCCCCTTCGGATTCCGGCCTGCGAGAAAACCATCAATTCCGGCAAGCTCGGCCTGTTTTCCTCCTAGCTCCGATCTTCTTCTTCCCTACTGTAAGAAACACATTTCCCCCCTCTCCTACACTATTTACTTTCTGAAAATTCCACAGAACTCTGAGAATGGCCCCATTTGAATTGGAACGCAATTTCGTTGCCATTTTCTCCCATGATGTGTTCGGGCATTATTTTTGCGATGCAATCCGACAATTAGGTTGGGAATTTCTTCTCCATGGGGAAGAGGGTTTGTGTGCATGTGAGAGTTTAGTCGATGAGTTCTATGGCGCACTAAGAGATGGAGAAATACTTCAAGATAGGGTTAGAATTCAATTTCGGGGAAGACGTAGGATATTTTCCGCTGAAACCATATCCAACGTCACCGGTATCCCGATGCGTTCTGGCTCTCAAAAACCCATAGAACTGGCGGTATAGGACAGTTCTGGGAAATCGATGCAAACTACGAGATGCTGGGCTGAATGCACAGCAGATTCACTGGAACGCCTATACGGCATGCCGCTGGGTGTATCGCAACGTTAGGGGGATCGTGCGCGTATCGTCTTTTCTAGCGATTGTAGGGCACATGGTCCATTGTTTGATGACCAGAGACTACTAGTTTTGCATGGCGAGCATGCTCTTCGCCACAATCAAGGAAATTATTGCTGCGCGGAAATCTCTGCTTCCCGTCCTCATTACCCAAATTTGCCGATCTTATATGACGGACGATGATTTCACTGCCTGTCTCACGATGTACAACACTGTACCGGTGGAGACAGAACGACTCTCACCAGGGTATACGGAGCTCAGGAATGAGCAGCAGATTTGTACCCCTACCGACCCCAGTGACCACGTGGCCCCGCAGACTTTATCTGAGATATACTTGGGAGATGACGTTTCGACGGATCCCTACGAACTTCACAGAATGGAAGTCCGTGGCATCAAGACTATAATCCGCCAGAACAAAGAGATAAAGGAACAGCTAAGCCAGCTCTTAGCTAAACAGGACGAAGATAGCAGAAGCAGCCGAGACAAAGGCAAAGGCAAAGCAAAACGACGATGAGGACATCGTCTGGATCAGTTTGGGGGTGGAGCTTGGTGGTGGCATTTTCTGTAGGGTTCCTAGGCACTCTTGTGAGGGTTCATAAGGCATCAACCATGCCCGAATAAAATTTTAGACGTGCCGAACAACCCAAAGCCGGGATCTTTGCTAGATTATTAGGGTTTAACAGGCAAGTAAACATCTTTACAACTAAGTGTGAGGGATTACAACCTTTGTAGTCCACTCCTTCGCTTCATAAGCTCCGAGTAGAAGTCCCTTCGCTGCGATCCACGATCTCCCGAACTCAAGAGAGGCTCCACGACTCGAACGGTCCATGCTAGCTTGTAGTGTTCCTTTTCTCCGATGATCTACGTCGAAGTTGCTATAACTCAAGCTCTCTCACTCTAATGAGGTGAACACCCTAATCTAATCGGCTAGATTAGATGAGGATGATGGAGTAGTATTTATGCTTTCTTTTTATATCAAATTCTCACATGAAAACATCACAAAAGGAAAACCTAGTAAGCTTTCTCAAAGCTCAAGGTTGAAGATGAAGAAGAAATAATGCATAATCTTTTTGTGATGAATAATGAAATGAATATATGATTAATCATAGAACCATGGTCAAGGATGACAAGGATAATCTTTGTAGAGAATTAACTAGGGCTAGGGTTTGGTTGGGTTAAAGAATGAGTCATGAGAAAATATCAACCATAATATCTAACTCATGACAAAAGGAATTCCTTCTAGAAGGTGCATGAAGCAACTAACCCTAATCAAACCCTAACATTGTTTAATCTTCACTAAACATGTTCCATTATTAATCATATCGTGTTACAATAATATACATCACATATATATTATATATTTGTAACAAAAGAAAATAATACAATTAACATATATCACATATATATCAATGTATTACCCGGTGAGAAAATGAAATAATAAAGCGAGCCAATATTAGATAATGTAATACAATATATCATATATATTATTATACATTAAATCATCGAATCAACACTTGATCCGACAATCCGGCTATATCGAATATAACCGACTAATATATCATGTACCGATTCATCGAATCAACACTTGATCCGATGACCCGGTTCATATCTAAATATCGCGAGAATATAATACGGCATCTCATATCGCATTATCCTCGGTCCTGCACATATCACATATGTGCCTCTACTCCGTTTTTCCTGAGCCAAGAAACCTCTGTGCAGGACTCTAAAGAATCGTCAATACGCCGGTAGCAGGTGATGATCATATCAAACACCCACAAGCTGCAAGCGGTCAGCTAAACGTAACATCCACCCAGGTATTGAGCGATCAGAAGATCAACAAACTAGCCTGTCCATTCTCCTGTGAATCCAATCAGTAACACTCCCGTACAGTCTGGTCTCTTCGTCTGATATGTCGCATATCAAGTCTAGGGGTGGTATACGTCAGACCCCAGTAACCGATAAGTCGTGTCGATGTGAGGCTCATAACTGATCGAGAAACTACTGGTAACACTTACCAGTAAATCTCTATATCCGCCCTGGCCAGGGACTTCCAGTTATAGCCAATCGAAGACAGCACAACATCAACTCCCTATACCGGGAGAGACGAATCCCCTCCTATCGCTCATTGCCTCCATGTGATTCGGGACTGCACCCAAAAGCCACCGTTTTGCATGCCCTCTTGGACATGGTAAGGTGGGAATCAAAGCACAGTGGGAATCACACAAGACTCTATGACGATCTCGGGTCTACAGACTACCCTGTACCAGTGTCACCGGAGAACTGCCATCTGACGTGTGGTATATCACCATTTGGGAGTTCTCGGCGAGTCTGTCCAGTGTACTCAGTCTTCACTGAGCACCCGTACACCATCCTTGATGTCAAAACACCGATGGATATGGGATCATCCATCGCCCATCATATGGGTCAAGATGCGTATACGCTAGTCTACTCTGGTGTATCGATGCCCTGTCTCGACACACCCTCGACTAGGAACAGTTATAGGATGTACTCATCGACTACCATGGCCCCACTAGTATGATCTCATCATAGTCCCAGTAGTCGAGTACAAATCCTAAGGGCTTTATCAACATGTGAGTGTAAGACAGTAAACATATACAAGTCAACATGTTAAGATAAAGTGAAACCAAATATCATACTATCATGACGAGCAAGAAAGTCTTCTCTATATATATCCAAGCATCCATTATAATATACATCATATGTACAACAATGGCCTCTAGGGCATATACATAACTAACAATCTCCCACTTGCACTAAGGCCAGTTGCTGTAGTATCTCATACCTAGCATCCCGAATAATCTCTCAAACTGTATCTGGGGAATAGCCTTCGTGAATGGATCCGCAGTATTGTCCTTCGTATCTACTCTCCTGACCTCGATCTCCTGGTGATCAACTATCTACCTGATCAGGTGTTACCGCCTTAGAATATGTCTGGACTTTTGATGGGACCTGGGTTCCTTGGCCAAAGCCACAGCTCCATTGTTATCGCAATACTGAGGTATTGGACGCCCAATGGATGGAACCACACCAAGTTCACTAATGAACTTCTTTATCCAGACAGCCTCTTTGGCAGCATCGTTGGCAGCGATGTATTCAGCCTCCATCGTCGAGTCTGCAATGGTATCTTGTTTGGAACTCTTCCAACATACCGCCCCTCCATTAAGGGTAAAGACAAATCCCGAGTGCGACTTAGAGTCGTCCTTATCACTTTGGAAGCTGGAATCGGTAAAGGACTTCACCTGGAGTTCGCCGTTACCATACACCAAGAACATCTCTTTAGTCCTTCGTAAGTACTTGAGAATGCTCTTCACAGCTGTCCAGTGACTCTCTCCAGGATCTGCTTGATACCTACTCACTACACTTAGTGAGTATGCTATATCGGGTCTGGTACATAGCATCGCATACATGATAGAGCCTACTGCCGAAGCATAGGGTATCCCTTGCATGCGAGCTCTCTCCAAATCAGTCTTGGGAGACATCTCTTTGGAGAGAGTGAGTCCAGAGATCGTGGGTAGGTTCCCACGCTTGGATTCTTCTATACTAAACCTCTTTAGTATGGTGTCAATGTACCTGGATTGGGACAATCCCAGTATCCGTTTAGATCTATCTCTATAGATCATAATTCCCAGTATGCAGGAGGCATCACCTAGATCTTTCATTGAGAATCTTTGCGATAAGAAGAGCTTGACTGATTGCAGCATAGGAACATCATTTCCTATCAAGAGTATGTCATCGACGTACAATACGAGGAAGACAACCTTACTCTCTGCAACCTTCTTATAAATACAAGGTTCATCTATGTTTTTGATGAAGTCAAACTCTTTGACTACAACATCAAAACAGATGTTCCAACTCCGCGATGTTTGCTTTAACCCATAAATGGATTTAAGCAGTTTGCACACCTTTCCGCTGCTCCCACTATCTACGAAGCTCTCTGGCTGAGTCATGTACACGCTCTCTTCTAAATCACCGTTTAGAAAGGCGGGCTTAACATCCATTTGCCAGATTTCTTAATCATGGTATGCAGCAATGGCAAGTAAGATCCGGATAGACTTAAGCATAGCCACTGGGGAAAAAGGTTTTGTCATAATCCACACCTGGTCGTTGACGAAAACCCTTTGCAACAAGTCTAGCTTTGAAAGTCTCAACTTTTCCATCTACACCAATTTTCTTTTTAAAGATCCACTTGCTCCTAATGGTTTTTATCCCTTCAGGAGTATTTTCCAAAGTCCATACTTTGTTGGTGTACATGGATTCCATCTCAGATCGCATTGCATCCAGCCAGTTCACAGAGTCACCACTCGTGATGGCCTGCTCGAAACTAGTTGGGTCATCATCTTCCATGATGCAATCCTCGCTTCCACCATCAATGAGAAAACCATAGTATCTCTTAGGTGGATGAGAAACCCTGCTAGATCGGCGGAGAGGCTGGGGTTCGTCGGGTACTACTGAATCCTCTAGTTCTACCAAGTCTTCTGTTATAGTTTGTGTCGCTGGAACCTCTTCCGGTTCTACCTCAATGCCACTAATCTGTTTCATAAGAAAACTTTTTTCTAAGAAAGTGGCATGTCGAGAAACAAACACCTTTTGTTCCTCAGGGTGTTAGAAGATATACCCTTGTGAATTTTTGGGATATCCTACAAACTTACATAAGACAGATCTTGCTTCGAGTTTGTCTGGATTTTGTCTTTTGACATAGGCCGGACAACCCCATATCTTAATATAATTAAGATGTGGTCTCTTTCCTTTCCATATCTCATATGGAGTGGTTGGTACAGATTTGGTGGGAACCCTATTCAATAGGTCTATGGCTGTCTCAAGCGCATATCCCCAGAAGGAAATAGGCAACTCAGCAGTGCTCATCATAGAGCGCACCATATCTAATAGGTTGCGATTCCTCCGTTCCGATACACCGTTGTGCTGTGGTGTATAAGGAGGAGTAAGCTGAGAGAGAATCCCATTCTCTTTTAGATAATCTAGAAAATCATTGCTCAAGTATTCTCCTCCTTGATCAGATCGAAGGATTTTAATACTTTTGCCCGTTTGGTTCTCTACTTCGTGCTTATATTCTCTGAATTTCTCAAAAGCTTCAGACTTGTGTTTCATCAGGAACACATGTCCATATCTAGAGAGATCGTCAGTGAATGTAATGAAGTAGGAAGAACCGTTCCTGGTATGCGTAGACATAAGACCGCATACATCACTATGTACCAGTCCTAAGAGTTCCGTAACTCTTTCTCCGTGTCCACTAAACAGAGCTTTGGTCATTTTGCCTTTGAGACATGAATGGCAAGTATCATAAGATGATAATTCAAACGGTTCAAATATCCATCCTTATGTAACTTATCTAGTCGTGTCGCATTGATATGACCAAGTCTACAATGCCACAAGAAGGATTCGTTCATTTCTGAACTCTTCCTCTTGTGTGTGTTTTGTATATTGAGGGCTGTATTTTGATTGAGAATGAATATGCCATTATGTAACGAGCCTGATGCAATCAACTTTTGATCTAGGAATATATTCATAACATTATCCTTTACTACAAAATTATATCCACCTTTACTTAATAAAGAAACTGATATAATATTGCACATCATGTTCGGTATATAATAGCACTTATTCAGAATCAGTGTATTACGACTTGGTAATACTAGGTGATATTCGCCAACTGCTTTGGCTGCAATACTTGCACCATTCCCTACTTGTACGGAATGATCACCCTTTCCCAGTTCTCTACCTTTACGTAGCCCATATAACATTTTACATATGTGGGATCCTGATCCGGTATCTAATACCCAGGACGTAGGGTGAACAGAGAAACAGTTCTCAATAACTAACACACCCGAAGAAGATGCATCAACATGCATGTTCTTTTGGGCGGCATGAGAATCCAGATATTCTCCTGTTTCCTGTTCAGTCTTATAACTCTTATAAGAAAGAACGGGGCCAACGATCCCCTGCTCAGTATAATAAGCGGGTTCAGTCAATACATCCATATTATTATCTTGATTAAGTCCTGACACGGTCGCTACCTGGAGAGAGAGAGATGGAAACACTTTAGCGTATGTGTTGGGGTAAAAATTTACACCCCCGTTGACCGAGTCAAAGTCAAGGTCAACCCTAAGCCAGGTGGGCCCAAGCCCAAGTCAAGCGGGCCCATGCCCAAGTCGAGCCTGCGGCCAGCCTCCTCTATGCTAAAATATAGATCATGTAATAAATAATTTTTATGTAATTTTTTTATACAAGAATGTATGCAAAATGGGCATAAAGCCAATATTTTGTAAGCCCATGGCTTATGTGCAAAAATGAAATGGCACATGAGCCATGGGATGGCTAAAATGCCATTTTTGTGAAGCCCAAGGGGCTATATGCAAATATGTAAGCCTATAAAAGGCAACATGATGAATAAAAAAAAAAAGATAAACATTTCATTCTCTCCAAAAAAAGTTTCAGAGCTGAGCTCTTTCTTCCTTCTTCAAGGTTCCAAAACCTTCTTCTTTCTTTTGAATTAAATCAAGAGTTCTACTCTCATTTTTATAAAACAAATTAGTTTTCACCACAAAACCCATCAAGGGGAACTCAGATCTTCCATCAGATCTCAAAAAGAAAAGATTTTGAAATCCCACATCTCTTGATCTTCAAGATCCAGCTAACAGAGGAGGAAGAAGAAGAACATCTTTCACTTAACCCTCAAAAAAAGAAGAAAAACACATTCAGGAGTCCAACTCCTCTTTGATTTCTCTTCTGAGAAATTTTTTTAGGCTAAAAGCCTGTTGTGCCTCACCTGCGCGCTTGCGCAAGGCGCCCGCGCGCCGACACGTGGCGCGCGCGCCTGCGCAAGTGCGCAAGTGCGCAAGTCGCCCGCGTGCCGACACGTGGCGCGCGCGCTTGCGCAAGTGCGTAAGGGCGCAAGTCGCCCGCGTGCCGACACGTGGCGCGCGCGCTTACGCACCTGCGCAAGTGCGCAAGTCGCCCGCATGCCGACACGTGGCGCGCGCGCTTGCGCAACTGCGCAAGTCGCCCGCATGCCGACACGTGGCGCGCGCGCTTACGCACCTGCGCAAGTGCGCAAGGCGCCCGCGTGCCGACACGTGGCGCGCGCGCTTGCGCACCTGCGCATCCCTTGGATGCCTTTTCCTTCTCTTTTGTGTACATACATACATATATACATATGTATACAAATTTATACACACACATACTCCGCCACACTCTCCCCCTCCAAAAAATTTTCGGGCCGGGGCGCTGCCCCGAACCCCGCAAGGGGGCTGCTAGCCCCCTTGACCCCCAGCCCGCTATCCGGGTAGCGGGACCCCCGTAAAAACTCTGCGTGGCTCCCGATATATCCAAAACCCCCTTTCAAAACACACGCGCACTGCACATTGAGTTCGCATGACCAGTTTAACCCGTTAATCGGAGGTTCCCACGCCCCAAAGGCGATGGGTAATTAACGGCAGCTTAGTCCGCGGCCGCCGGAGATTCGGATCCCCACAATCATTAAACCCCCGCCTACCCTAGGCAGGGGGAATCTGTAGTACGCCTGACAAGCGCTCGCGTATTCCCATCTCACTGGGGTGACGAAAAACACCCTACAGTATGCTCTTGCAAGATTAGATTGTTTATTATCTTATCTAATCAGGATGTCTCCCACTGTTTTTATCAAATCTTCCTTCAAACCCTAAAAGGTAAGATTAGCCGGGATTAATTACACCCCACAATTTCGTCAATCTTTCAGCCAGATCAGTGTCGGTACTTGAGGGAGGTTCCCCGTGCTCTCGCACGGACCTAATTAAAATAAACCTCGTTTTCCCAGAGGCATAACCTCGTTAACACCTTTCTAGTCACCTACTTGATCGGCTAATTGTCCTGTGTAAAACTCTCCCAGGAGTAACTCTTACTCACAATGTTGCGCCACGGCAGCGCCCCGGCCGTCTATCCGAGGCCAAAATGCGGAATAAAAATTTTCCTTACTTGGAAACTGGCGCTACCGCGGACAATGAAAACCCGGATCGTAACCATTAACCTAATGCTAGCTAATAAGAGATGGGAAGAGAAGTATACCGAGTGATCCGAGTCCTCCGTTCTTCTCGTCATCGTCCCGATCTCCCGCGGAAAGTCTTGTCTCCACATCGTCGCCTCCTCGCCGGAAGGGCACCACATCGCCTGCGTCTTTTACGGGCTCCCGCCTCAATACCGAGGCAACTCGGGCATGAAGCCGGTAAGTCGACATGCCCAAGAAATGCTGTAGAAAGTAGTGTAGAAACTTTATCTCTTGGAGTTTATGTAGTTGCCATTGATGGATGGAGGAAGAGGTAAAGAAAATTGGTGCTTTCAATTTTCTAGCAAGAAGAAGATGAGATGAAGAAATCCTCACATAACAAAAATGAACTCTCTCATCTTCTTTTTTTTCAAGTGAGTTCTACCATCTCCTAATGAGAATGGTGGAGGAAGGAATACAAAACCACACCCTTAGAAGGAAGGTAATGGTAGTAAAAGCAAGTGGTGACCATAGCCAAACATCATGATAACAAAACTCATATCAACTACTAATCACCTCAAATCAACAAAAAGCAAGTGATGATGATAGATAAGAATGGTATCAAAAAGATGCTATCATAATTAATCATCTCACAAATAAACCCTCCACAAAATGTTGTTTGCAAACTTGCAAATAACCCCCTCCATCGGAAAAGTCCGGCCGGGAAAGAACAAAGGAAAACCGGCCGGAACGGAATGCAAACTGGCAACTCCAGAAAACTGGTCCCGTAATAAATTATAGGAAAACCCCTATACTGTGCATACACACCCGCATCTGTATTCCGTCCGGATACAAATGCAATGAGACAAAATCTACACTGTACTAAACTAGGATCCGGCTTAAACCAAAGCCGGCTAGTAATATCCGTCCGATCCTGATCCGTGCAATACCGCACGTATCAGATCGAACCCTGCCATATAACTATACGGCCACTAGTACAAAACTGTCCGATCCTGATCCGTGCAATACCGCACGTATCTGATCGGACCCTGCCATATCTCCATACGGCCTCTACAGCATTTCGCCCGAAAGCTTGAGTAACTGAAAGTGTGGTGGACTCTAAAGACTCGTCAATACTATGGCTGTGGATTTAACCACTAGCACGTCAGAGGTATAAGCCAATACGTGACGGGCCACCAGCTATTGACCAAAAGGGACGTCGATGAGCGAACTCATCCTGATACACTACTGAGCCTGTCAGTGACAATATCCGTACAGTCCGGTCCGTTCGTCTATGAGTATCGCATGTCGGGCCTAGGGGGTTGGTAAAAGTCAGACCCCCAAAAGCGGTACAAGTCGTGTCGGAGTGTAGCCCAGAACACCCTGAGATACTACTGGAATACCTACCAGTAAATCTCCTGTCTCGGCCGAGGGCTTTGCGTAATGGCTCTCCTAGACACAGCGCGACCTCACCCCCAATACCGATTCAAAATCTTGATGCTAGTGCTCTTGAGACGAACCCCTGAAGATCCGCTCACTGCCTCCATGTGGCTCGGGACTGTACCCAACTAAAACCTGTTTGCACGACTCCTTTGAGCCGTGGTAGGGTAGTAATCAAAGCACAGTGGGAACTCACACGAGACAAATGACGATCTCAGGTCGATGAACTAACCTGTACACATGTCACCAGGGAACTGCTATCTGACATCTGGTATAAGACCAACTAGCAGGTTCCCGGCGAGTCCTGTCCGGTGTACTCATAACCCAATGAGCACCTGTATACATCTTAGGTGAACCAACTGACACCAGTGGCTTGTGAGACCGGCCACCGCCCCTCGTCGGGGTCTCGACTGTATACACTAGTCTACTAATGGAGTATCGATGCCCTGTCTCGAAACTCCTACGACTAGGGACCTTTTAAGGATGTGCTTATAGACTACCATCTCCCACGTATATGATCGCCATCATACTGCTGGTAGTCAAGCAAGAATCCTAGGGGCTCTATCAACGTGTAATAGCGACATGTCAGGTCACCTAAAGCAGTACACGATGATAAAGATAAACCAGATAGTATACTATCATCTCGAGTAAGACTGTCCTACCGGGATAGGTCCTCCCTCAATCATTGCAATCACGTGCCTGTGATCCAATAATTGACTCTGAGGGCACTATCTCCAACAATCTCCCACTTGCACTCAAGGCTAATTATTGCGATGTCGCATACTCACAGCCCGTGTGATATCGAACACCCAACTCCTCTACTAGTCAGTCTCACAAAACCCGTTTGCGAAACTATTGCGTTCGAGGAATAGCCTCAGTGAGTGGATCCGCAGAGAAGTTTCTTTCTATGTCTCTCTATATCTCAAGTTCGCGGAGAAAGCCATCTCCCGAAATGAGCAATACCTGTCTTGGAACTCTAGATGTCTGATGGGACCTAGTTCATAAATGAACTCCAAATCCAGACTTCTTAGACTGTATCGATAACTGAACTTAATCAGCATCCAGCGCCATGCCTCCCTCAGTATCGCCTTGGACCACCTGTCCAAAATACTGCCCCTCGTCAGAGGGAGAAACTGTAACTCTGACAGCCACTCTGCCATCCATGTCACCTTGGAAGCCTGGAATGATAACCGTCTCTTAAAAGAGGCTGTCGTTATCACATCCCTAGAACATCAACTTATGTTCTAAAACTGCTTCCGATTGTTTCTCCAAGATTGGATTAATATCAACTTATTGCATCTACTGCAAGAACAACATCTGGTGTGGTACTCGACATCTCATGATTGACTCAATTGCCTAAGCAAGTGATATGTCAATCATGCGTATCCCTCTCCCCTTTAGTCTGTAAGACACCTTTAGAGAGGGTGACTCCATTACCTGCAGGTGTACTACCGTGCCAGGAGTCGTCCATTCTAAATACTCATAGAATGCTGTCAAGGTACCCAGATTAGGAAACCACCCAAATCTAGATCTAAAACCATAGATCTAGTAACCAGAATGTCTGATATAATATCCAAGTCCTGTGTGGAGAAACCACTGTATGACAATCAAAGTATAACCGATCGTAGTATAGGAGTTTCCTTTCCTACTCTGTGTATGTCATCCAAATACCAGGATATCACACCCTACTACCTTCTCAACAGATCCATCCCCTATTCTGATGAAGTCAAACCTATGACTGTCACGTCAGAAATGGATGATCTATCTCCGCTACATCTGCTTTAGTCTATAAATAGACATGAGCCTGATGTCCACCAATTCTTCCACTGCTCCCACTGACTACGACAACCCTCTGGCAGAGTCATATAGACATGCACTTCTAAAGCTAGCTTAGAACGACGCTATACTCATCCTCCCACCGGGTCTCGCAGCCTAGAACAACAGCAATGGCAAGTGTGGGTAAACAAGAACCTTCCTGCCACCGTCCTTGAGGCTACCGGAGTACCTCTCGGGTGCCTGAGGTTACTCACCTTATCTGCGGAGTGGCCAATGGAATGTCAAATCAGATTGAATCTTTAGGTTCCTTGTCAAAACTTCAGTAATCGTTTGCGGTTCTGGAATCACTTCCAGTTCTACCATACTCCCACTACTGTTTTTGAAAAAATCCATTTTTAATAAAACTGTGGCGAGTCTAGAACAATATTTCTATTGATCTGCCAGATGGTAGAAAGTCAACCCTCGTCATAGCCTAGGTCAACCCACAAACAGCCATTACAGAAACGTGCCTTGAGTTGTCCAGTGTCTGGTTTTAAGCATAAGCCGGACAACTCCCCGTACCTTAACATCGTTAAGATATGAACTGTTCTATATCCAATATAGAACCAGAGGCACTGATTTAATTGAACCAGATTCAAATCATGCAGCTATCTCCAGTGCATGTAAACTAAATGGAGAGAGGCCGATCAGCGTTACTCAACTTAGGAATGCTTCCAATTATGAGTAACCTGAAAGAGAAGCAATTTCTCTTTATCATTACTATCAACTGAATACCATACACAAGTATCTACATCTTCGATCACTTTGAAGAATCCCGATACTTGCTGCAGCTGGTTCTCTACTCTATTCAAATACCTATAACTCCTCAAAACTTAGACTCTGTGTTCCTACGAAACACATGTCTAAGAACTAGAGAAGTTAAAAGTAAACAGAATATAGTATGAGGACCAACCCCTCTGTCCTAATGGACACTGGACAACATACAATACTCTGTATAAGTCCGCTGAGTCTAACAACTCTTTCACTGTGCGTCGTAGGTTGAAAACTGTACTTATGGTTAAGAAGAATTACACCGCTGTTTAATGCTCCTTACCTAACCATCCACTGATATAGGTAAATGTCATCGACATAATATCAAAAGGTATATCTCACTCTATGAAAATAGACGTACAGATATATCAATTTGAAATTGGTGCACAACAGCGGATATTCAAAACCAAATATTTGCCGACCGGCAAACAGCCCAGATGATCTCCTCAAATATCACCGATTACAACGAATCCCGATATAATGAGGATGATCACCCTATTCCCAATAACTTACTCCCACTCATCATCTGTAAAACCATACAGATGTGAGAATCATGCCTGGTAAATACATACCCTGGAGTAAGTATCTAATCGGGAAATCAGTTTTCTTTTAACATTACACAGTGAAACTGAAACATTGAAATGTTTCGGTGGGGTATTCCGATATTCTTAGTAATGCCTCTACCATTATCTAGATTCACAACTGTAACCGTATATCTCTTTGCCATCTGTCCAAATCCCTTTATATGTCTTTAGTCATTACCGTCTGCACACCCCTTTAGGCCAAATGGTTTTCTTCCTTCCCTACCGTTCGGCACCAGCCTATGGTTTGGAAGAAGACTATCCAATAAGCATAAAAGGTGTACTGTCCTATTCCTAGGAGCACTCGCAAAGCGAGAGAAGATGAAGATAAAAGACAACCGAATAAACCTTATTCCTATTTCTCCTGAACCAGAATCCATCCCCGAACTGGAACAAGTTCCTTTCGAGTTCGTATATAACCATACGATGGAGTATCCAATAAACTGTGGATCTTCGTAGTGATACGGAGTGTCCTGGAGAAATACAAAGGTGATTTAGGATTGGCGAAGAAATACTTGGTTTGATCGTGAATAGCAGTCACAATTTACTTTGCCCTCTTACTAATCCCTTGCTTTGTCTTAACTTAATACCTTCTGCACACCATCGTTATGCTAATTGGTTTTCTTTATTCCCTACCGGTCGGCACCAGCCTAAGGTTTGGAAGAAGACTATCCAATTTGCGTAATAGGTGTACTATCTCCTAAACCAAGGAGTACTCGCAATGAAAGAAGGTGAAAAGAAAAGACAACTGAATAATCCTATTCGTTTTCTCCAGAACCAGAAACCATCCTCGAAGTCCTTCGAGTTCGTATATAACCATACGATGGTTTTGTCCAATGGAAGTGGACGTTCGTAGTAATACGGGGTGTCCTGGAGAAAAGGGTAAAAGTAGGAGTGGCAATGAGGTTTGCAACTCTGACAATCCAAAAGCCAATGTTAAGAAGGTTCGGTCAACTTGGTCACTGAGTCATAGTCCAGGGTCGGGTCAATGGTCACTGCTAAAGAGAGAGAGAAAAGAAACACTCAGCGTGCACTCTAACCAAGATCAGAATGGTTATCACTTTGTCTAATCTGGAAACCTCCCACTGTAACCTCAAATTCTTCCCCAAACCTTAAAGAAGAATTAGTCGGGGTCACCCGAGGAGTAAACTAACTCATCAGTGGGAATCGGGATCCAACTATCATCGCATGATAACTTGACGGAATCCACTCAAGTCACCACACTCCAGAAGGTATGCGCATGCCTGGCAAGTTTCAGTTCTTTTGAAACTCCCGATGTGATTTTTACCCCTAGGACCCAAGTGACCTTGACACAGTCAACAAATCAAAGAGTCCTAGTCAAGTTCAACCCGTCATTATCCTGGATTGCATTAAACCCATCCGTACGAGCCCTTGACACAGTCAACAAGGCCGCACGACTGTCCTAACCAATCCCATTAATATGCTACAAACAAACACTACTTAGCTACCGCACACTACGCCTTGACACAGTCAACAAACGCAGCACGAATACTAAGTAATACTTGTAAGAAATGACAGAGGGCTACGTCTAGTTTTTGGCGAAAAACTTTTAACGTAATGAACTTGATATCGTTGAAGGAACTGCATAGCCTTTTATAAAAATATAGTGACGAAAACCTTTACTAAAGAGGTCACTCCCGGTGAAGGGATCTCGGTTCTTTCCCCGTAGAATGAGGTGCAGGATATTCCAACTGAATACCACGATGCAAAGCAAAAGTAATCGGCTATAGTGAAGTTAATGCCCTGACGCAAACTTTTGTCCAAGGGGTCACTCCCGGTGAAGGGATCTCGGCCCTTGCCTCGTCGACTGAGGAGCAGGATATTCCAACTGAATACCACGATGCAAAACAAAAGTGAACGTCCTTGCAATAACAGCTTTTTGAAAAATGTTCCAACAACATCAGAATAGGTTTGTTTATCTTGCATTGATCCGAATCAACGCAGTCCCATCAATTGATCACACCACAAAGAACGAAAATATACTGATGTACGTATATGCCATCCGCATTCGCCACTGGGTCCCGTCATCACCCGTTAGGTTACTTAACTAACGACAGAGCGAGGACTGGACTAGCGCGGATGTAAAACATATACAACATCTACTAATATATATACCAATATATTATATTCGCTCAAGGCGTGATAAAATGCAACATCACAGAAATGTACAGCATCACAGAACAATACAGATATCTGGGATCCCCGGGTTTCACAGAGCCGCTGCTGAAACCCGACGTTCCCCTGGTCGTGTGGATAGCCTGTGCAATGAAATCCTAGACCCCTACGGGCGCGGCAAGTCACCCGCCAAAACCTGAAGCGAGGCAGCCCCCTTCAGCACCGTGAATGGACCACCCAGCACTTCATGGAATCCGGTAACTTGGGCACCCCTCCTGGGTCAACCTGTACCCCCTACGAGTGCGGCGAATAGCCCACCAATCCTAGAGTGAAGCCCCCTCCGTCTCAATGCCATGAGATGCAGGCCCGCTGCCCTCTAGAACCCGGCTATCCGTGCACCCCTCTGCGGGATAATCCTAGTACATAAAGTAAAATATACATACACCGGGTACATCGACCGCAACCAGGTCGTGCCCCAAAAGAATAATACAATCAGGCAGTGACGGCAGTCCACATGTCGGACGCTCGCCCCGCAATATTAAATGTACATAAAAAACAAAACTGTACTAGCATTGCATCCAGGCTATCCCCCACGACCGATCCGCAACATCACAGCATAAACATAGAACATCAACGTGAAAATCACGTTCGCAAATCTGTCTAACCGGGCTATAGCAGTTAGAAAGGATTTACCGATCAAGTGATATTCACGGTCGCAGATATAATGTAAATACTGTGAAATAATGTGTTTAAAATATCCGATCGATCAAATAATTAACAAGTGGGCCCCCAAGCAATACTGTAGCACTCACAGAAATTCTGGGCCCAAATTTAATATCCCAAAACCCTTATTTTCAGTCCACAAGCCTACTGGAAAAATTGGACACAGTGACGACACCAAAGTGCGGCGGAACCGCGGCCCAAGGGGGGATTTGGCCGCGGATCCGCGCTTAAGTGGTCGACTGACTGCGTCGAATTTTTACAGCAGTCTTATAAATTCCAGTACATTAGTTTTATACAACCTGAAAAATTTTTAGACATCAAAAAATTTCAACAGAAAACTGATGTGAGGAAAATGAGGTTTTTGGAATTTTGTTCGATCGGATAAGCAAAACGCATTAGAACAAGCTAGGCAAGGTTAATGGCGTGGCTCTGATACCATATTGCGCCACGGCAGCGCCCCGGCCGTCTATCCGAGGCCAAAATGCGAAATAAAAATTTTCCTTACTTGGAAACTGGCGCTACCGCGGACAATGAAAACCCGGATCGTAACCATTAACCTAATGCTAGCTAACAAGAGATAGGAAGAGAAGTATACCGAGTGATCCGAGTCCTCCGGTCTTCTCGTCATCGTCCCGATCTCCCGCGGAAAGTCTTGTCTCCACATCGTCGCCTCCTCGCCGGAAGGGCACCACATCGCCTGCGTCTTTTACGGGCTCCCGCCTCAATACCGAGGCAACTCGGGCATGAAGCCGGCAAGTCGACATGCCCAAGAAATGATGTAGAAAGTAGTGTAGAAACTTTATCTCTTGGAGTTTATGTAGTTTCCATTGATGGATGGAGGAAGAGGTAAAGAAAATTGGTGCTTTCAATTTTCTAGCAAGAAGAAGATGAGATGAAGAAATCCTCACATAACAAAAATGAACTCTCTCATCTTCTTTTTTTTCAAGTGAGTTCTACCATCTCCTAATGAGAATGGTGGAGGAAGGAATACAAAACCACACCCTTAGAAGGAAGGTAATGGTAGTAAAAGCAAGTGGTGACCATAGCCAAACATCATGATAACAAAACTCATATCAACTACTAATCACCTCAAATCAACAAAAAGCAAGTGATGATGATAGATAAGAATGGTATCAAAAAGATGCTATCATAATTAATCATCTCACAAATAAACCCTCCACAAAATGTTATTTGCAAACTTGCAAATAACCCCCTCCATCGGAAAAGTCCGGCCGGGAAAGAACAAAGGAAAACCGGCCGGAACGGAATGCAAACTGGCAACTCCAGAAAACTGGTCCCGTAATAAATTATAGGAAAACCCCTATACTGTGCATACACACCCGCATCTGTATTCCGTCCGGATACAAATGCAATGAGACAAAATCTACACTGTACTAAACTAGGATCCGGCTTAAACCAAAGCCGGCTAGTAATATCCGTCCGATCCTGATCCGTGCAATACCGCACGTATCAGATCGAACCCTGCCATATAACTATACGGCCACTAGTACAAAACTGTCCGATCCTGATCCGTGCAATACCGCACGTATCTGATCGGACCCTGCCATATCTCCATACGGCCTCTACAGCGTTTCGCCCGAAAGCTTGAGTAACTGAAATTGTGGTGGACTCTAAAGACTCGTCAATACTATGGCTGTGGATTTAACCACTAGCACGTCAGAGGTATAAGCCAATACGTGACGGGCCACCAGCTATTGACCAAAAGGGACGTCGATGAGCGAACTCATCCTGATACCCTACTGAGCCTGTCAGTGACAATATCCGTACAGTCCGGTCCGTTCGTCTATGAGTATCGCATGTCGGGCCTAGGGGGTTGGTAAAAGTCAGACCCCCAAAAGCGGTACAAGTCGTGTCAGAGTGTAGCCCAGAACACCCTGAGATACTACTGGAATACCTACCAGTAAATCTCCTGCCTCGGCCGAGGGCTTTGCGTAATGGCTCTCCTAGACACAGCGCGACCTCACCCCCAATACCGGGAGAGACGAACCCCTGAAGATCCGCTCACTGCCTCCATGTGGCTCGGGACTGTACCCAACTAAAACCTGTTTGCACGACTCCTTTGAGCCGTGGTAGGGTAGTAATCAAAGCACAGTGGGAACTCACACGAGACAAATGACGATCTCAGGTCGATGAACTAACCTGTACACATGTCACCAGGGAACTGCTATCAGACATCTGGTATAAGACCAACTAGCAGGTTCCCGGCGAGTCCTGTCCGGTGTATTCATAACCCAATGAGCACCTGTATACATCTTAGGTGAACCAACTGACACCAGTGGCTTGTGAGACCGGCCACCGCGCCTCGTCGGGGTCTCGACTGTATACACTAGTCTACTAATGGAGTATCGATGCCCTGTCTCGAAACTCCTACGACTAGGGACCTTTTAAGGATGTGCTTATAGACTACCAGCTCCCACGTATATGATCGCCATCATACTGCTGGTAGTCAAGCAAGAATCCTAGGGGCTCTATCAACGTGTAATAGCGACATGTCAGGTCACCTAAAGCAGTACACGATGATAAAGATAAACCAGATAGCATACTATCATCTCGAGTAAGACTGTCCTACCGGGATAGGTCCTCCCTCAATCATTGCAATCACGTGCCTGTGATCCAATAATTGACTCTGAGGGCACTATCTCCAACAAGTGGGTATCGGGATCCAACTATCTCATAGGAGGTATGCAATCTCATTGAAAATTTCAACACTTGAAATTCCCGATAATGCTTTTACCCCTAGCGTGCTATGACCTTGACGCATGCCAAACAACCCATAGTCCTCTAGTTAAGTTCAACCCGTACATTTCGTGATTGAATTAAACCTACCCGTACGACCCTTGACGCATGCCAAACAACGCCGTACGAATACCCTAATCCAATCGCATCTTATGCTACAGATAAGTAATAATCAGCTACCGTACACTACGCCCGCAGCATGAATACTAAATATCACTTATCTGAAATGACGGAGGGCTACGCAGGTTTTTCAGAAAACCATGAGCGTAATGAACTTGATATCGTTGTAGAAACAAGTGATTTTGAAAAGGAGTGTTTTTGAGGCTTCTAGTTTCGCTAAAGAGGTCACTCCCGGTAAAGGGATCTTGGCTCTTTCCCCATCGAATAAGGTGCAGGATATATTATATATACCGCTGTGCAAAGCAAGAACTATATAAGCTGTCAAAAACTAAACCGTGAGTTTGTAGAATTTGCCAATTTCGCTAAAGAGGTCACTCCCAGTGAAGGGATCTCGGCTCTTTCCTCATCGAATAAGGTGCAGGGTATATCATATATACCGCTATGCAAAGCAAAACTGTAGCTACCCTTTTTATAAAGTTTTGATTCTACAACATCTTTTAGATTTCTTTTCTTTTTATTAATCTCATTAATAAATCTCATCAGCTTATGCTTCCTAAGCATCACAGAAGAAACGAAAGCAGTAATATTTATATATCAGCATATATATATAGTCTAAGCATTCGTCTCAAGCAGTAATATGATCTCATCACAGAACATTGCAGCAGAAGAACATATATGAAATATTGGATATACTAGGATGTCCGTGTTTTTAATACGAGCCGGTATAAAACACGGATTCCACGGTCGCGATGAATAGCTAAACCCACATCCCTAGACCCCTATGAGAGCGGCAAGCAACTCTGCCAATTCTAGGGTTAGGAGACCCGGTTTCGACTCCTCGAGATGGCCTCCCACTGTACCCTAGAACCCGGTTACTTGTGCTCCCCTCCTTGGGTCTACCTAATACGGAAAAGTAAATAATATACACTGGTGACATCAACCTCATCCCGGAAGTGCCCCAATAAAAGAATATTACATACAAATGAATTTTACATGAATGAAAATAAAAACCCTCATCTCACATAAAACCCCCGGCTATTCAGAACATGGCGATCCAATATAACATATTACAACAACACATAATATCACATATTATCAACGTAAGTAAGTATGCATACACCGATCGTCGTTGATGTATAGCAACGAAGACCGGCAATACAACTACATACTACACTTACGGTCACAGAAAACAAAATTGTAAAACTATAACATTTGGAATCCACAATCACTTTAGACATTGTAAATCCGAAATATCACATACTTCGCATTTCATGCCTAACTATATGAATTCCACATATTGTATCACATTCCAGATAAATAGACAGTATTAAACTTTCCGATCGGATAAACAAATACCCAAGATTTCCTAAATAGCTCAACACTTGAGCGGAGTTCAAATAATCCCAGAATATGTCACAGTACCGATGATCCAGCCGTAGAAGGGTCAAGCCAACGCCTCACATGTGGCACGCCGTACTGCCCCAAACCCTAAGGTTTAGAGGCGGTTCAGACGGTCACATAATCGAGTTAAGGTTTGTGTTCTTCTAAAGGGTCCACCGCGTTACTTGCACATTTTTCCGAAAGATTTAAACCCGATAAAAATTCAACACTTGAAAGTTTTTCGTGCCGGGAAAAAATGAGTTAATGATATCCGTTCGAACATTTTAACAGTTTCTAAATATCCGGAAAACATAACGAAATTAAATTTTCCGATCGAATCAACGAATACAAAATAATCCCCAGAACACTCAACACTTGAGTCAAATTAAAAATACCCAGAAACATGCAGGAATAGAAACGGATATTACTGCATAAAGAACCGTCCCCAATACACTGTTCCTGCCGCGGAACCGCCGCCACAAGTAGCTTATTGCCGCGGTTCCGCGGCTATATAGTTGAATTGGGGGCTCGTTTTTCATGGTAATTCTTAGAATTTCCTGCTGATTTTTTAAAGTATTTTTAATTCAGAAAAAATCACAGTTTTAAAGAATGTCCAGAGAGGGGTCCGTTTTGACGTTTCGGGGTTCGATCGGAGTTTTAACTTCGTATACATGTCGCCTAATGCTCTAGCTAGGCTCTGATACCGCTGTAGGGTTCCTAGGCACTCTTGTGAGGGTTCATAAGGCATCAACCATACCCGAATAAAATTGTAGACGTGCCGAACAACCCAAAACCGGGATCTTTGCTAGATTATTAGGGTTTAACAGGCAAGTAAACATCTTTACAACTAAGTGTGAGGGATTACAACCTTTGTAGTCCGCTCCTTCGCTTTATAAGCTCCGAGTAGAAGTCCCTTCGCTGCGATCCACGATCTCCCGGACTCAAGAGAGGCTCCACGACTCGAACGATCCAGGCTAGCTTGTAGTGTTCCTTTTCTCCGATGATCTACGTCGAAGTTGCTATAACTCAAGCTCTCTCACTCTAATGAGGTGAACACCCTAATCTAATCGGCTAGATTAGATGAGGATGATGGAGTAGTAGTTATGCTTTCTTTTTATATCAAATTCTCACATGAAAACATCACAAAAGGAAAACCTAGTAAGCTTTCTCAAAGCTCAAGGTTGAAGACGAAGAAGAAATAATGCATAATCCTTTTGTGATGAATAATGAAATGAATATATGATTAATCATGGAACCATGGTCAAGGATGACAAGGATAACCTTTGTAGAGAATTAACTAGGGCTAGGGTTTGGTTGGGTTAAAGAATGAGTCATGAGAAAATATCAACCATAATATCTAACTCATGACAAAAGGAATTCCTTCTAGAAGGTGCATGAAGCAACTAACCCTAATCAAACCCTAACCTTGTTTAATCTCCACTAAACATGTTCCATTATTAATCATATCGTGTTACAATAATATATATCACACATATATTATATATTTGTAACAAAAGAAAATAATACAATTAACATATATCACATATATATCAATGTATTACCCGGTGAGAAAATGAAATAATAAAGCGAGCCAATATTAGATAATGTAATACAATATATCATATATATTATTATACATTAAATCATCGAATCAATACTTGATCCGACAATCCGGCTATATCGAATATAACCGACTAATATATCATGTACCGATTCATCGAATCAACACTTGATCAGATGACCCGGTTCATATCTAAATATCGCGAGAATATAATACGGTATCTCATATCGCATTATCCTCGGTCCTGCACATATCACATATGTGCCTCTACTCCATTTTTCCTGAGCCAAGAAACCTCTGTGCAGGACTCTAAAGAATCGTCAATACGCCGGTAGCAGGTGATGATCATATCAAACACCCACAAGCTGCAAGCGGTCAGCTAAACGTAACAGCCACCCAGGTATTGAGCGATCAGAATATCAACAAGCTAGCATGTCCTTTCTTCTGTGAATCCAATCAGTAACACTCCCGTACAGTCCGGTCTCTTCGTCTGATATGTCGCATATCAAGTCTAGGGGTGGTATACGTCAGACCCCAGTAACCGATAAGTCGTGTCGATGTGAGGCTCATAACAGGTCGAGAAACTACTGGTAACACTTACCAGTAAATCTCTATATCCGCCATGGCCAGGGACTTCCAGTTATAGCCAATCGAAGACAGCACAACATCAACTCCCTATACCGGGAGAGACGAATCCCCTCCTATCGCTCATTGCCTCCATGTGATTCGGGACTGCACCCAAAAGCCACCGTTTTGCACGCCCTCTTGGACGTGGTAAGGTGGGAATCAAAGCACAGTGGGAATCACACAAGACTCTATGACGATCTCGGGTCTACAGACTACCCTGTATCAGTGTCACCGGAGAACTGCCATCTGACGTGTGGTATATCGCCATCTGGGAGTTCTCGGCGAGTCCGTCCAGTGTACCCAGTCTCCACTGAGCACTCGTACGCCATCCTTGATGTCAAAACACCGATGGATATGGGATCATCCATCGCCCATCATATGGGTCAAGATGCGTATACGCTAGTCTACTCTGGTGTATCGATGCCCTGTCTCGACACACCTTCGACTTGGAACAGTTATAGGATGTACTCATCGACTACCGTGGCCCCACTAGTATGATCTCATCATAGTCCCAGTAGTCGAGTACAAATCCTAAGGGCTTTATCAACATGTGAGAGTAAGACAGTAAACATATACAAGTCAACTTGTTAAGATAAAGTGAAACCAAATAGCATACTATCATGACGAGCAAGAAAGTCTTCTCTATATATATCCAAGCATCCATTATAATATACATCATATGTACAACAATGGCCTCTAGGGCATATACATAACTAACATTTTGTATCTGCATACAGCTTGTATTTGCATATTTCCTGCATTTCAGCATTTACTTATTGTATTTTTCTTTTCTTTTGTATGTAGTTGCATTTCATATCTGCTTTTGTACTGCATTGTATTGAAAAATTTGAAAAATTTATAAAAATTGAAAAAATTCTTGAAAATTATAAAAACTTTGTCATGTTGGTTAGCAGGGGAATTTTGATTCAAAATCTTACGGTTCAGTTGATAAGATAGAAATAACTAAATTCTTGCTATGAGATTGACGACCTGAAAAATAACCCTCCTGTATGTTTAACCTTAGCTGATATATGTCTTTTATATCACTTTTTCACGTATCGTATGTTTTGAAGAATGTGATGAAAGTCTGACATGTCTATAACTTTTTAAATTGATAAAAATCTTTAGGATCAAACAAGTTTATCGGAGTTAAACAAAATATCAAGAATAGTTCATACAGTGAAGTAGATACGAAGAATTTTATAGAGATTTTAACAGAAGTTAAAAGTCTGAAAAATAACCCATCTAGAACCTTGTTGGAGTAATTACATACCTTATCACATTTAACGTCTTCTGATTTAAAAGAAAAGGCTGGCTATATCTCTGTTTTCACCGAAGTGCTAAATTATTTAAAATAAAATGAGTCTTTTTTTTGTGGCGTTGGTAACTTGGGTAATTAAGTCTTTGGGGTGTCTCCACACCTAATGCCCTAAAACCATCTGGTTTGGGAGTCATTGACCCAAACCTCGCTAAGTTTTCAATCGCCAGATAAAACAAGCTAAGCAAGTGTTCTCTCCGAGTTAAAAGTCCTAATGGTTCTTTGTGGGAGAATAATCTTGGCGGAGACGAATTTTCTATTAAAACAGTTTTTTTTTCATGGAGATTTGAAGGTTTGTATTTATTAAGACGTTTTGCACGATAATGAAAGGTGTGTATGAAGAAAAACAGGTGAAAGGTAGGAGTGAAAAATAAGACTTGGGTTCTCTTTTAAAATTGATATATATTCCGACTTGAAACCTAACTGGAGAATAAAACTTGAGAAAATCTTAACTCCTTCCAAACTTGTGTGATCCTTTAGAAGGTTATCCTGGTCCGTAATTTTTGACATAATGACCCTAATCAAGTTTTTAAAAACCTATCGACACTACCACACAAATCACGAGAAGACACGTATTAGCTTTTGTTAAAAAAATTGCGAGGTGTGAAAAATAGGGTTTAATGTTTCTGACTTGGGTGATAGAACTTCTAGCTTTGATTCTTAACTTTAGGATTAGAATCAACAGTTTCTCCGTAACTAACTTGACTGGATTTTGTGGGTGTAATCCGCTGAAAACCCTCAGGAGACAACACTCCTCCTACTAGGGACACCTAGAGGTTTAACGGCTTGCTGCACATGCTCAGTGCAATCGCGTTCCCTGCGAAAGTGAGCTTAGGATTTTTTTTGTTTTGCTCGGGACGAGCAAAAGATAAGTTTGGGGGTATTTGTTCATCTCATAAAACTGCATGTTATTACCTCTCATTCGTTATCTGTTTTGCTATTGATCGGTACTTTTAATCAGTGTCTGCTCAGTTATTACAGTTTACAGGTATTCATGATACAACACTGAAAACATACTCAAAATCACGGATATGACGTTTGGGAGCCGACACTGCAAGCAGACCAGAAAACCGACTGATACCCTATGAGCTCTTTTGGAAATAAAATATGTGTACACATTTTTTGTATAAAATTGGTCCAACACACAAGTGTGCACATTCCATGGACCAGGTAGGAGGCTGCCATAGACCATGGTAGGCTGCCTTGGCATCATGATGTTAGTGTATATGCTCTAGGGGCCATTATTGTATCACACTAGTTTGTATATTACTTAATGGAAGCTTGGGATATTCACAGTTGTATTAACAGTCTTCTTCAACATAGTAGTATGCTACTTGGTTTATATCTATCTTAATATGTGTATATGTTTCTTTTAGCATATCGCGAATACATATTGATAGAGCCCTTAGGATCTTGCTTGACTACCAGCGTTGTGATGACAGTCACACTAGTAGGAGCTGGGTAGTCTATAAGCACATCCTTTTTAAGGTCCCTAGTCGTAGGATTATCGAGACAGGGCATCGATACTCCGGAGTAGACTAGTGTGTACGCTTCTCATCCCAGCAGGGGAAATGGTCTGTCCCACGGCCATTAGTACGTTGTACTGAAGATAGTATGCAGGTGCTCGTTGGGTTACGGGTACACCGGACAGGACTCGCAGGGAACTGTTGGTTGGTATTATACCTGTCGTTAGTTAACAGTTCCCAGGTGACATGAGTACAGCATAGTCCGTAGACTTGACACTGCTGCTTCGCCTCGAGTGTGTTTCCACTGTTCTTAGATTGCTACCCTACCACGGCTCAAAGGAGTCGTGCAAACAGGTAGCAGTTGGGCGCAGTCCCAAAGCACTTGGAGGCAGTGGCGGTTAGAAAGGGTTCGTCTCTCCCGGTATTGGGAGTTGATATCGCACTGTGTTTGGAGAGCCATTACGCAAAGTCCCTGGCCAGGGCAAGCGAGATTTACTGGTAGGATTTCTAGTAACTTCTCAAGGTGTAATGTGCTTCACTTCGACACTACTTATACCGCTTTTAAGGGACTGACGCTTACCGCCCCCTAGGCCCGATATGCGATAGTCTTAGACGAACAGACCGGAATGTACGGAGATTGTCACATCAGGCTCAGTAGGAGTTCGGATGGGTTTCCTTATCGGCCTTCTTATCGACATCTACCTGGGGACCGTTACGTACAGCTAGTACTGCCAGTGTAGTGTCGAGTCTTTAGAGTCCCACACAGAGAGTTTCCCTGCTTCAGGCGAAACGATATAGAGGTCGTATGGTTTTACGACGGGGTTCGGACATATACGTGTACTTGTGCACGTAAGATGTTCGGACAGATTATACTAGCGGGCTTTAGTTTAAGCCAGATTCTAGTATTGGATTTTTGGATTTATGCAGTCTTAGTTTATCCGTATTTTTGGTAAATACGGATGGGAGGGGCATTCTCGTAATTAGTCGAGAAACTTCTAGAAGAAAGGTGACTCATTTAGTTTTAATTCATTTATGAATTAAACTTAATGAGGTGGAGAGCTTATGTGTTATTTGCATTAATTGAAACCATGACTCATGAGATGATTCATCCATTTGTATTAAATGAAGCATGAAAGATATTTGTGCAAGATATTTTTATGCTTCATGATATACACAAATGAGTTATATTTTCAATTCATAATTCACATACACACTCTCTCTCCTCAAGCTCTCCTCTTCTTCAACCTAACCCTAATCCTCTCATGTGTTGAGATCCTAAGGGTTAGAAAGACTAATAGATCCTTAATCCACTTCTATATCTTCTAGGTCACTTGGATTAGCAATCCTAGCCACTTAGTTACTTTAAGTTGGAGGTTAAAGTTTGAAGGAGGAACTCTCGGGTGGATCTTCTATTACATCGAGGAGGCCGACGAAGAGGTGAACAACAAGAACAAGAAGGACTAGTATCTTGAGGTATAATCATCTATCATAGTAGTTTAGCACTTCTAGATAGTTTTTTAGTTAGGGTTTAGCAAAGATCCGTTTGATAGTCGATGTTACTTTGAACAAAATGATTGTTTTACCTATTCCGCCTCCCCGCATCTTGTGGGGTGTGTAACGTTGACTTACAGTGGTATCAGAGCCTAGCTAAACCATAACTAACATGTTAGCAAAGTCTTTAGAAATTTGATCGCAAAATAATCCCGAAAAAACGACGTTTTCACCTAGTTTCTGCCGATTTTAAATTGGGGTCTAAAAATTTTCAGGGACCCTTAAAAATACAAGCAGGGTTTTTTAAGAATTGTGAAGAAATTTGGGATCATGACTCGTCCAAACCACCGCGGAACCGCGGCCGATCCAAGCCATCCGCCACGGATCCGCGGCCCAGTTGACACCGAGTCAACCCAAATTTGCTCAGTTATTCTTCTGTGTTGATGTTGTGTTTTCTGGGATGTTTTGTTTCTGCTCAGGGTTTATGTGCACAGAGAATTATTTGGAGTAGATTCATATGTGTTGCTTGATCGAATTCTAAGAACTTTGGCTAACTGGATTATATCTGTGTTGTGATTAATGTGTTCGTAAACCTTCCCTAATTGCTAGTATGTCGGTTAGCAGGGGGTTGCACATTTCTGTAATGGTTTTACTGGTTTGTGAATATGAACTTGTTGGATTGTCGTGAATGGACAGCCGGGGATGTGAGACGAGTGTTTCTTTTATTCAAATATAAATTGTAATTTGTTGTAATATTCTTTTGCGGGCACATCCGGGTTGAGGTTGTAGCCACCGTTGTATTATTTCATTTACTATTTTCTGCTCCTAGGACAGACCCAAGGTGGGGTGCCCAAACTACCGGGTACTTTGAAGTGCTTAGTGGCCTACTCACGTCGTTGAGGGAGACCGTTTCACTTCGGGTACTTGGCGGGTAGTTTGCCGTACCCGTAAGGATCTAGGATGGGGGTTTGGCTATTCATCACGACTGTGTAATCCGTCTTTCATTGCAGGCTCAAAAGAAATGCGGATTGCTTGTATATCCAATATGTTCATCTGTATCTGGAATGCCTATTATTCCATCTGACGAATGTACAATATCTATATATGATATCTAGTAGGCGTTACTTATGTTTTGCATCCGCGCTAGCCCGGCCCCCGCTCTGTCGTTAGTTAAGTAACCTAACGGGTGAATGACGGGACCCAGTGGCGAATGCGGATGGCATAAAAGGACGTTGTATTTTCGTTGTTTTCTGCAATGATAGGTTAATTGATGGGACGCATTATATTAATGCAAAGAAAATAAACCAAAGTTGAATCGTTGGAACAGTTTAAAAGAAACCACTCGGTTATTTTAAAACAGAAGATTTTTTTTTAATTGCGGAGCTTAAACCACTCCTTTTAAAAGCTATCAGGTTCCTTCGATCATATCAAGTTCACTACGTTCACGGTTTCTCCAAAACCATTCGTAGCCTTCCGTCATTTCATTTGGGTATTCAGTAGTATTCAAGCTATGTATTTTAACCAAAGCCAAGGCATAGTGTTTGGTAGCTGCTGGGTATTCATCTGTTGCATAGATAGATGAGTTGATTTGGGACAGTCGTACTGCCATTTAGCCAACGTCAGGGGTATGTACGGGTGGGTTCAAATTAACAAGATAATGATGGGTAGAACTTGACATGTGACTTATGACATTTTGACCAACGCCAAGGTCATAAGAGCATGGGGCAAAAATCCACATTGGGAATTTCTAAAGAAACTGAAATTTGCTAGAGTTGCATACCATTTGGAGTGTGATAATTTTAGTAGGATTCCTTCAGCTTTATCACACGATGATATTTGGATCCCGATCCTACTGTGAGTATATGCTACTCATCGGGAGATTCTTTCACTTAACGATCAATACTATAAACCAAGTAGGTGTCGAGAAAGGTGTCAGCGGGGCTGCGTCCCTAGGGAAAAGAGGTTATTTAATTAAGGAACTTCGCGAAAGCGTCGTAAAACCTCCTTCGAAGTACCGACACTTGCCTGGCTGAACGGTTAAGCAAGTATTGCACGGTGAGAATAGTCCTGACTAGTTCTTTTTTTTGGTTTGAGGAAGGATTCGAGAAACAGTGGGAGCCATCCTATTTAGATAAACTAAAAACCACTCTAAACTTGCAAGATCATCATGCTAAAGTGTTTCCTCTCTCTCTCTTAATTGCAGCGACCCAGAACATGACAGGCCTTAAGTTATTATTAGATAAAAATATTTTGACAGGGCCAAACTATAAAGATTGGTTCCGGAATGTCAAGATGGCAATTACCTATGACAAATTGGGGTATGTCCTTACTGCTAAGGCCCCTACCGTCCCAGGTCCAGAATCCAGTGTCATGGATAAGGAAATCCACAAGACCTGGGAGATTGACTGCGCGAAATCCAAATGCATCGTGCTTGCCTATATGAATAATGAACATCAGAGGAAGCACAAGAATATGGATCTAAAATCCATATTTCTCCATACCAAGGATTTGTATGGAGAGCAATCTCGTATAGCAAGATACGAGACCTCGAAAAACTTGTTTCAGTCCAGGATGGCCATCAGATCATCTGTAGGGGAACATGTCCTTAAGATGATTGGCTATATTGAAGAGCTCGCAGACCTCGGGACAATATTAAAGAACGAGCTGTATACAGACTTGATTCTCCAGTCCCTTCCTTCCACCTACGCCCAGTTTATCTTGAATTTCAACATTCAAGGTAAAAAAGTTGAACTTCCAGAACTCCTCAACATGTTAAGAAGTGCAGAGGGCACCTTGCAGAAAGAAAGGGAAACACCCACTATGTTTGTTCATGGTGCTTCTTCTTCCAGGTCCAAGGCAAGGGCCAAAGGAAGGAAGAAGAAGGCCGCTACCAAACCAATAGGTGGTGTTGGTAAGGTGGAAGCCAAGGGAAAGGCAAAGGTTACGGTGCCGGTAGTAGCAAAGGACGAGTGCTTCCACTGTCGTAGGAAAGGCCATTGGAAGAAGGATTGCAAAACTTGGATTGCTAAGAACCAGGACCCGAGGCAAGTTGTGGCTTCGGCTTCAGGTGTGTTTGTAATTGAAAATTGTCTGTCAATCAACTCTACTTCCTGAGTATTGGATACCGGATCAGGATCTCATATATGCAATTCATTGCAGGCACTGAGAAACCATAGAGTGCTGAAGGTTGGTGATATGACCCTCCAGGTTGCTAACGGAGCTAGCGTAAATGCTGTGTCCGTAGGGGATTATCACCTTGGATTGACGAGTGGACATATTTTGGTTTTGCGCAACTGTTTTTGTGTACCTAGTTTAACGTGTAATATCATATCAGTATCGTTGTTATCAAAAGAAGGTTATGATTTCACGTTTGTAAGCGATGTTGTTAACATCCATCTTAATCATGGTTTGATTGGGTCCGGTACACTAGATAACGGTATATACGTGTTAAACCAATTACAGATTTTCAATGTCCAGAACACACTAAAAAGAAAGTCTCCAGATATAAATCAGGCTTTCTTATGGCATTGTAGACTGGGTCACATCAATAAGACAAGGTTAACTAAGTTACATGGAGAAGGATATTTGAATCCGTTCGAATATCAATCTTATGCCACTTGTCGATCATGTCTCACAGGAAAGATGACAAAGACTCCATTCACTGGACATGGAGTAAGAGCGAGCGAGCTCTTAGGACTCATACACAGCGATGTATGTGGTCCAATGTCTACGCATGCAAGAGGCGGTTTTTCTTATTTCATTACTTTTACGGATGATTACTCTAGGTATGGATTTATTTTCTTGATGAAGCATAAATCCGAGGCCTTTGATAAATTCCAAGAATATAAGAATGAAGTAGAGAACCAAACCGGCAAAAGTATCAAGACACTGAGATCTGATCGATGTGGTGAATACTTAAGTGTCGAGTTCCTGGGTTACCTAAAAGAGAATGGAATTCTCTCTCAACTTACTCCTCCATACACTCCACAACACAACGGTGTATCGGAAAGACGGAACCGAACCCTGTTGGATATGGTACGTTCCATGATGAGTAATGCCGAGTTACTGCGATCTTTCTGGGGTTATGCACTAGAATCAGCTGCATATCTTTTGAACAGGGTTCCTACCAAGACTGTGCCTACCACACTATATCAGATGTGGAGTGGGAAGAAATCCTATCTTCAGTATCTGAAGATATGGGGATGTCCAGCTTTTGTTAAAAAGCAGCATGCGGACAAACTCGAGGCACGCTCAGTGCAATGTAAGTTTGTGGGATATCCAAAGAACTCCAAGGGGTATTTTTTCTATTACGCAGGGGAACAAAATGTTTTTGTTTCTCGTAATGCCCATTTTCTAGAGCAGCAGTTTTTAGAAAAGGAAACAAGTAGGAGCGTAATAGAACTGGAAGAAATTCCAGAACCACAAGCTACTACTGAAAATTTGGTAGAACCAGAAGTTCCAGAAGAACATGACATTCCCGCACCCCTCCGCAGGAGAAGTAGGCCGTCTCATCCGCTTGAGAGATACTATGGTTTTCTTATAGACGAGGATAAAGAGGATTGCGTCATTGATAATGATGAACCTACTAGCTTCCAGCAGGCCATCCAGAGTGGCGACTCAGTAAGATGGCTGGATGCAATGCGGACCGAGATGGAGTCCATGTACACCAACAAAGTATGGACTTTGGACTTTGCTCCAGATGGGGTAAAACCCATAGGATGCAAGTGGATCTTCAGAAAGAAGATTGGTGTAGATAGACAGGTGAAAACCTATAAGGCTAGACTTGTTGCAAAGGGTTTTCGTCAAAGGCCTGGCTTGGACTATGACGAAACTTTTTCTCCAGTGGCTATGCTCAAATCTATTCGTATCCTTCTTGCCATTGCTTCCTTCCACGATTATGAGATCTGGCAGATGGACGTAAAGACGGCTTTTCTAAATGGAAATTTGGACGAGTGCGTCTATATGGATCAGCCAGAAGGTTTTAATCAGAGTGGGAGCAGCGGGAAAGTGTGCAAATTGCTTAAGTCCATTTATGGACTAAAGCAGGCATCGCGGAGTTGGAACATCTGTTTTGATGAAACGGTCAAAGAATATGACTTTATCAAAAATCCAGATGGACCATGTATATATAGTAAAATCGTAGCACGAACTGTCGTATTGCTCGTCTTGTACGTGGATGACATTCTCTTGATAGGAAATGACATTCCTATGCTACAATCTGTCAAAGGATTCTTGTTACACAGGTTCTCCATGAAAGACCTGGGTGATGCCTCTTACATTCTGGGGATCCAGATCTATCGTGATAGATCTAAAAGGATGTTGGGACTTTCGCAGTCCAGGTATATCAACACTATACTGAAAAGATTCAGTATGGAAGATTCTAAGCGCGGTAATTTACCGGATTGTCACGGAATCACCCTCTCCAAAGAGATGTCTCCCAAGACTGATTTGGAAAGGGATCGCATATCAGTTATACCCTACGCTTCTGCAGTAGGCTCTATAATGTATGCGATGTTGTGTACCAGACCAGATGTAGCTTACGCACTGAGCGTGGTAAGCCGGTATCAGTCAGACCCAGGGGAGAAGCGCTGGATAGCAGTTAAGAACATTCTCAAGAACCTGAGAAGGACTAAGGATATGTTCTTGGTTTACGGCGGAAAAGACCTCCAGATCGAGACTTTTGCTGACTCCAGCTTCCAGAGTGACAATGATGACTCCAAGTCCATGTCAGGTTATGTCTTTACCCTCAATGGAGGGGCGGTGTGCTGGAAGAGTTCCAAGCAGGACACCGTTGCTGACTCGACGATGGAAGCAGAGTATATCGCTGCTTGCGATGCCGCAAAAGAAGCAGTCTGAATGAAGAAGTTCCTAACAGAACTTTAGGTGGTTCCTACCATTGTTGATCCAATACCGCTGTATTGTGACAACAACGGCGCTATAGCTTTAGCGAAGGAACCCAGGTCCCATCAGAAGTCCAGACACATCTTAAGGCGGTATCACCTGATCAGGAAGATCATAGATCGCCGAGAGATCGAGGTCCGGAGAGTTGCTACAGAGGAGAACACTGCAGATCCATTCACAAAGGCCTTACCTCAGACACTGTTCGAGAGGCTATTCGAGATGATAAGTCTTCGATATGCCAGTACATGGCCCAGTGCAAGTGGGAGATTGTTAGTGTATATGCCCTAAGGGCTAGTATTGTATCATACTAGTTTGTATATTACTTAATGGAAGCTTGGGATATTCACAGTTGTATTAATAGTCTTGCTCAACATAGTAGTATGCTACTTGGTTTATATCTATCTTAATATGTGTATATGTTTCTTTTAGCATATCACGAATACATATTGATAGAACCCTTAGGATCTTGCTTGACTACCAGCGTTGTGATGGCAGTCATACTAGTGGGAGCTGAGTAGTCTACAAGCACATCCTTTTTCAGGTCCCTAGCCGTAGGATTATCGAGATAGGGCATCGATACTCCGGAATAGACTAGTGTGTACGCTTCTCATCCCAGCAGGGGAAATGGTCTGTCCCACGGCCATTAGTACGTTGTACTGGAGATAGTATGCAGGTGCTCATTGGGTTACGGGTACACCGGACAGGACTTGCAGGGAACTATTGGTTGGTATTATACCCGTCGTTAGTTAACAGTTCCCAGGTGACATGAGTACAGCATAGTCCGTAGACTTGACACTGTTGTTTCGCCTCGAGTGTGTTCCCACTATTCTTAGATTTCTACCCTACCATGGCTCAAAGGTGTCGTGCAAACATGTAGCAGTTGGGTGCAGTCCCGAAGCACTTGGAGGCAGTGGCAGTTAGATAGGATTCGTCTCCCCCGGTATTGGGAGTTGATATCGCGCTGTGTTTGGAGAGCCATTACGCAAAGTCCCTGGCCAGGGCAAGCGAGATTTACTGGTAGGATTTCCAGTAGCTTCTCAAGGTGTAATGGGCTTCACTCCGAAACGACTTATACCGCTTTTAGGGGACTGACGCTTGCCGCCCCCCTAGGCCCGATATGCGATAGTCTTAGATGAACAGACCGGAATGTACGGAGATTGTCACATCAAGCTCAGTAGGAGTTCGGATGGGTTTCCTCATCGGCCTTCTTATCGACATCTACCTGGGGACCGTTACGTACAGCTAGTACCGCTTGCGGCCTGTGGTTAAACCCACTGCCAGCATAGTGTCGAGTCTTTAGAGTCCCACACAGAGAGTTTCCCTGCTTCAGGCGAAACGATATAGAGGTCGTATGGTTTTATGACGGGGTTCGGACATATACGTGTACTTGTGCACGTAAGATGTTCGGAGGTCGATATTACTTTGAACAAAATGATTGTTTTCCCTATTCCGCCTCCTCGCATCTTGTGGGGTGTGTAACGTTGACTTACACATGAGGTAAACAAGTGGGCACACAACTTGTGCAAGTGGGTGTGAATGCATTTATTGCATAAAGTTTGGATGTGATGTAAAGACCGAGTTTCCCTCCATTCCTGTAACACCCGAGCCCAATAATACTATCTCTATTACTAGTTGAGGGTTATATATTGCTCATTTCCAATTATCCTGATTGTTTGGTGCTTTTTGCAAAATTTTAACCGGTTAAGTCATTTTGGCACATAACAAATTTTAACTCCTAAAATGAAATTAAAAATATTCATCTTGGCCTACTTGACACCCCTAGCCTCGTGGTAGCGTCCGTGCATTGTGTTCTCGTCCCGTTCAGTGAAACGGGCGAGTTTGGATGGCTACGTGCACGCACGTGTGTCCGTTTTGAGAGTATGCTTTTTAATCATAAAACATTTCATTTTAAAATTTGGAACCCGCTTAAAATCCTATTATTTGAATTTCGAATTTTTGGACCCAACCCGGACGCAATTTGGAAATGTTTCATTTGGCGCCAAAATCCCAAATTTTAATATTATTAAAACCATCACTGTTCATTACCTATCTTTTAAATCTTTAAGTTAACCATATAATATTTTTACAATCTTTTATATCCTTCTCAATTTATTCTCTCAGCCAATCACAACCTCCCCTTTAACCCCGTGGGCCCTACTTTCTCTCTCTCTCTCCACTTTTTCCTCTCTCTCCCTCTCCCTCATATATTCTCTCGTACTTCTCTTTATCATTCTTTCTCTTCTTCCTTCATGTCTCGTTTCTCATTTTTTTGAACTGTTCTTTTGTTACCGGAATTCCGTCGTGCCGGTGACGTTTCTCGACGTTCCAGCGAGATACCCCGACCCGTGTGGTTCCTTTGTTCGTCGTTTGGGTTCATTCCGTGAACCGTGCGCCGTCGCGAGTTTTCCCCGCCGATGGTTAACGTTCTGTTTTCCCGATTCACGACCCATCGAGGCAAGTTAATCTTGCTACATGCTATATACTTTTATAATCTTCATTTTATAATATTATACATTTGAAAATCTTATAGTTTACATATGAAATGTCGTTGAAAAATCGGATATGACAAATCTGAAATTTACTGTACACCTTATCTTATAAAATTCATTAGAAATCATAGAAAAATCATTAGTATACGTTCTTTAGTTCGTTACGAAGTTAATTCAGAATACTATAACTCTATGAAATATTTACTTGCAAAATAAATTGTTTAATTAACGTAACATGCAAATGAACACGTCTCTAAACTGCTGTCCAGGGAAATTCCAGCAGCAAACTTTCAATTTCGAATATTCATAACTTTTCGTAGGGATAACCTGAGATGCTTATACTTATAAAACTGAAAACCTTATTGAATTATCTTTGTTTTGGTATAAGATACGTCCCTTTTGGAGAACGTTTGTTATTTTTAAGCTATTTTACAAATTAGGGTGATGCTGAATTTCTGAACGGAACCTTCTTGTGCATGGTTAATCAATACCACTTTTATAGTTATTAATCGCTTTGAATATGCTATCCATATTAATATTATTATATCAATATTTATATCACATATTGCTTAGTTGTACATCCCACATTACCATTTTATAGTTTTATAACTTTTCGGATACCCGTTTGCATCCATCGCATTTAAGATACATATAATTGCATCCATAGATCACATCACTACATAATAATGTGATATTAACACTCCATGTTTAATAAATTGTATCCTAATTAATATTGGAACTATAAATGTAACCCTAATCGATAACTGTGCATCCATATCCTTGAAATTATATCTATTGGCATATCATATTACATGTTCCAGTTATTGTTCTGATAGTACTCATGCTTGTTTATTTATACACATGTTTATGTTAGTTTGATTATGAGCACCCACATGACATCTTGTGCTTCCTGACATGACCTGTTACACTTCCTACTTGACATGACATGGTACCGTACACTCTTGACATGACATGACACCTTTATACATACATCCCGACTCATCCTGTTGTACCATGACTTTACCTGTTACCTGATCTCATGCCTAATGCCGACAAACCTGACCATTCCTGCTGTCTATCCAGACAGACCTACTTTACCCGATTTTGTGTTGGCATTAGTCCTTGACTACTGAATACCTGACCTGACATACATAGTTTGGGGGTATGGGGAAATCAAAGGTGAAACCGACTTGTAACTCAACAGTTCGATACATTGTTCTGATCAGTCTTACGGGCTTGGCCAGCTCCGGAGTGTTGATGCTGACATCACTCGTCCATCCTACTACCTTTTACTGCTTAGCGGCACGTCTCGGATTCAGCCCCGAGGGTCATGACCGTGGTCCCGGGCACGCACGGGATACTATTGAGTTATATCGACGATTCATCAATTGGTTTCAAAGACTATAGAGTAGAAAACCTGATAGAACAGTTTAGTCACCATTACACATTACCCTGCTTGTTACTTCTTATTACTGCTTTATTCATGTTCATGCTTGCATTGTTTATTACCATGTTTATACTATATATATTTGATGTCACGACGCGCTGACGTCTGGGTTTTGCATGGCCCAGATTCCGTACCACTGTCTACGACCGAGCAGGAGTACTTCAGCCAGCAGGCTGAGCTGTGAGTTCCTTAGGGTTTAGTTTATTTATTCATTTCATTTCCAGATGTGAGCCCGCATTATGGGACGTACTGTTTATTCATTGTATTGGATCATTAGCTTCCGCACTTATTGTTTATTGATTCTTGTTATTATGGATTTGGACATGTATTAGTTTAGATTATCATCTTGTTCTTGATATCCTTACAACCGTAATGTGACTGTGGATGGATACTTCCTACCCACAGGTAGCATGGTTGGCTATGTCACGTGCCCAATCTTGCGTACTCTGGGAAGCGGGGCGTGACATGGTTTTATGGTATCAGAGCCAGGTTAGTTGGGTTGATTCTTTTGTAGTTGGGTATTGTACCCAATACACGAATCAGAACACCCGTGATTAGGAAACATGTCCAGCCACCTTGACCGTTTTACCATCTTTGAATCATTCTTCCGGATCATGTCGACATGCAAACTTACTTTGCATTGTCAATTCGAAAACCTAATTCCTTGTTATCTCTAGGACTTAGGCGACTTGGGTGGAGTTAAGTAATTGCGGCTATGATACCGCGGCATAGCTACAATGCGGTACTCTATTTAAGTATCTTGGAGTTCTAGCCTTGATCCATATTCAGAATCTATCATCATGCTAATATTGGGTGTTTTGAGTTCAGGATTATGACAGGTAAGAAGTTGAAGACGTACCAGAGGCGTGTGAACGAAGCCGCCATGCTTGGAGTGATAAGAGGAATGCTGGAAATCAAAGAAACAGCCCGAGCTGATCCAGCAGCAAGCGGACTCGTTTCAGGAAGGTTTGCAGATCGTTCAGCAGTCTGTGAACAAGATTGGAACTAGACCAGTTGACCGAGTAGGGACCGTGGCAGAGTTCAGACGTGTGGGTCCTACTACTTTCACTGGTTTGGAGGAGCCGTGCCAGCCGAGCAGTGGCTAGTCAGCACGGAGACTTTGCTGATTGCGGCACAGATTCCAGAGGACAAAGGAGTTGATGTGGTGCGCATTCAACTAGTGGAGTACGCCGAGAGTGGTGGCTTGTGGAGGAGAACCGTTTGTCCAAGCCAAGCAGTTGGGCGGATTTCTCTAAGAGTTTCCTGGAGAAGTTCTTTTCGCGGACTGCACGGGAGGAAATGGAAGAGAAATTTATTGGGCTGAGGCAGAATGGAGCACCCGTGGACGTGCATGCAGCAGAGTGGACGAGACTCAGCAGTTTCGCTGGACCTTTAGTCGCCAACGATGCAGACAGGGCACGAAGGTCCATGCGCAGCTTGGATGTGGACATCCAAAGGCAAACCGTCTCCCTGGGTTTGACCACTTTCTCACAGGTTCTTACGGCAGCTCGAGAACAGCAGAGCATATCAGGAAAATTGGGAGTTCACAGCAGACAGCAGTTGCGGTAAGGAAGCAGTTCTGTCGGGCCGGTCGAGTTTAGGGCTAGGCCGACAAACAATGTTCTTGCATCAATGGAAGTGATGAAAGTAAAGAGCCGGCTGTTGTTCGTGATTCTATGGACGTGTTTGAAGATATATCGGGCTTACCGCCGAAGCGAGACGTGGAGTTCACGATTGACCTTAGTCCTGGTGCAGCGCCAGTGTCTAAAGCTTACTATCCAATGGCACCAGTGGAATTGGAAGGAGTTAAGAAGCAAGTTGGTGAATTACTTGAGAAGGGTTGGATTCGAAGCAGCAACTCGCCTTGGGAGCTCCAGTTCTTTTAGTAAAGAAGAAGGATGGCACGAGAAGGATGTGCATTGAGTATCGAGAATTGAACCGGGTGACTATTAAGAACAAGTACCCGATCCCTCGCATTGGAGGACTTTTGAGCAGCTTAGTGGCGCGAGAGTATTCTCGAAACTGGATTTGCGATCCGGATATCATTAGGCCCTGCAGATGTTGAGACAGGAGAAGCTTTATGCGAAGATGAGTAGTGCGAATTCTGGCTGGAAGAAGTGAAATTTCTGGGACATGTCGTGTCGGGTGATGGAATCGCCGTCCATCCCGAAAAGATTGCAGCAGTTCGAGATTGGCCTATTCCAAGGAATGTAGCTGAGATAAGAAGTTTCCTTGGATTAGCCGGATACTACAGGAGATTTGTGGAGAACTTTGCTCGTTTGGCAGAACCGCTGACCAAGCTTATGCGTAAGGAGGTACCTTTTGTATGGACGGATAAGTGTGCGTTGGCTTTGAGACGTTGAAGCAGAAGTTGATAACCGTCCCTATCCTGACCGTACCAGACAATTCCGGAGGACTGATGATTCATCTGGGAAAGAATTGGGATGTGTTTTGATGCAGCATGGGAAGGTCGTAGCATACGCATCAAGACAACTGAAGACCCATGAGAAGAATTATCCAACTCATGACTTGGAGCTTGCGGCTGTGATTTTCGCTTTGAAGATTTGGAGACACTACCTTTTGGGCGTAAGAGTCGAAGTTTTTACAGATCATAAGAGCTTGAAGTACGTGTTCACGCAGAAGGAGTTGAACATGAGGCAACGCAGATGGTTGGAGCTGACGGCCGACTACGACCTTGATCTTAAGTACCATCCGGGAAAAGTTAACGTCGTGCCAGATGCGCTAAGTCGGTTACCAGCAATTCAGGTATTGACCGCACAAAGGGAGATCATTGCGGATTTTCGGAGATTTGACTTGGAGGTTGTGCTACCACATGCTACGGGACAGTCGATGCAGTTGCAAGTACAGTCGTCCTTAGTTGAGAAGATTAAAACAACACAATCGCAGGATCCTAGACTACAAAAGTTTCGAGAGCAGGTTGAAGCCGGACTACGAACAGATTTATTGATCCACGAAGATGGTTCGTTGAGGTATGGTAGCCGTTTGTGTGTGCCAAAGGGAGATATTCGTGAAGAGCTTATGAAGGAGGCACACAGTTCAGCTTATTCTGTACATCCAGGAGGCACAAAGATGTACCAAGATATTCGACAGCATTTCTGGTGGGAAGGCATGAAACGGGAGATTGCTCGCTTCGTGGCTAAGTGCTTGGTATGTCAGCAAGTCAAGGCTGAACACCAAATGGTTGCTAGTTTATTGCAACCATTTCCGATTCCTCAGTGGAAGTGGGAACATATAACCATGGATTTCGTGACGGCTTTACCGCGGAGTCCAAAAGGCAACAATGCAGTATGGGTGATTGTTGATCGGTTGACCAAGGCAGCTCACTTTATTCCTTTTCGGGTTGGTCAATCAATAGAGACTTTGGCAGAGCGGTACATGCAGGAGATCATAAGATTGCATGGAGTACCGGTGAGCATCGTGTCCGATCGGGACACTCGGTCCTTATCACACTTCTGGAGGAGTTTACAGGAAAGTTTGGGGACTCGATTGAAGTTTAGCACAGCTTATCATCCTCAAACTGATGGTCAGTCGGAGAGAACGATCCAAACTCTTGAGGATACGTTGAGAACATGCAGGTTGGACTTCAAGGGGTCTTGGGTGGATCATCTACTTTTGGTGGAGTTGTCTTACAACAACAGTTTTCAGGCAACTATTCAGATGGCTCCATTTGAAGCTTTGTATGGTCGTAAATGCGGTTCACCTGTTTGTTGGGACGATGTCGGTGAATGAAGATTATTGGGAACAGATTTGGTTGTGCAGACAGTTGAGAAGGTTAACCCTATCAGAAATCATATGAAGGCAGCACAGGACCGACAGAAGAGTTGGGCAGATACGTCAAGAAGACCTCTGGAGTTCACCGTGGGTGATTTGGTATTCTTGAAGATATCACCGACTAGAAGGGTGATTCGCTTTGGGAGTCGGGGAAAGCTTAGTCCTCGATTCGTTAGACCCTTTGAGATATTGGAGCGTGTTGGAGAGGTAGCGTACCGTTTGGCGTTACCACAGTCCTTGGCAGGTGTGCACGATGTGGTTCATGTATCTCAACTACGGAGGTATGTTCGAGATGAAACCCACGTATTGGATCATTCGGAGTTGACTGTACGGGAGGACCTAACTTTTGAGGAGCGACCGGTTGAAATCAAGGATCGAAGAGAAAAGGTTCTTAAGAACAAGGTTACCCCTCTTGTGCTAGTTTCTCGGGGTAATCGATCGCATGGAGAATCCACTTGGGAACGAGAAGATGAAATCCGGCAGAAGTTTCCTCACCTTTTCTTGTAGTTATCTATCTTGTATTCTTGGAATTTCGAGGACGAAATTCTTTTGTAGTTGGGTATGATGTAACACCCGAGCCCAATAATACTATCTCTATTACTAGTTGAGGGTTATATATTGCTCATTTCCAATTATCCTGATTGTTTGGTGCTTTTTGCAAAATTTTAACCGGTTAAGTCATTTTGGCACATAACAAATTTTAACTCCTAAAATGAAATTAAAAATATTCATCTTGGCCTACTTGACACCCCTAGCCTCGTGGTAGCGTCCGTGCATTGTGTTCTCGTCCCGTTCAGTGAAACGGGCGAGTTTGGATGGCTACGTGCACGCACGTGTGTCCGTTTTGAGAGTATGCTTTTTAATCATAAAACATTTCATTTTAAAATTTGGAACCCGCTTAAAATCCTATTATTTGAATTTCGAATTTTTGGACCCAACCCGGACGCAATTTGGAAATGTTTCATTTGGCGCCAAAATCCCAAATTTTAATATTATTAAAACCATCACATATATTTTTCTAACTAACCTGATATCTTACTGTTCATTACCTATCTTTTAAATCTTTAAGTTAACCATATAATATTTTTACAATCTTTTATATCCTTCTCAATTTATTCTCTCAGCCAATCACAACCTCCCCTTTAACCCCGTGGGCCCTACTTTCTCTCTCTCTCTCTCTCCACTTTTTCCTCTCTCTCCCTCTCCCTCATATATTCTCTCGTACTTCTCTTTATCATTCTTTCTCTTCTTCCTTCATGTCTCGTTTCTCATTTTTTTGAACTGTTCTTTTGTTACCGGAATTCCGTCATGCCGGTGACGTTTCTCGACGTTCCAGCGAGATACCCCGACCCGTGTGGTTCCTTTGTTCGTCGTTTGGGTTCATTCCGTGAACCGTGCGCCGTCGCGAGTTTTCCCCGCCGATGGTTAACGTTCCGTTTTCCCGATTCGCGACCCATCGAGGCAAGTTAATCTTGCTACATGCTATATACTTTTATAATCTTCATTTTATAATATTATACATTTGAAAATCTTATAGTTTACATATGAAATGTCGTTGAAAAATCGGATATGACAAATCTGAAATTTACTGTACACCTTATCTTATAAAATTCATTAGAAATCATAAAAAAATCATTAGTATACGTTCTTTAGTTCGTTACGAAGATAATTCAGAATACTATAACTCTATGAAATATTTACTTGCAAAATAAATTGTTTAACTAACGTAACATGCAAATGAACACGTCTCTAAACTGCTGTCCAGGGAAATTCCAGCAGCAAACTTTCAACTTCGAATATTCATAACTTTTCGTAGGGATAACCTGAGATGCTTATACTTATAAAACTGAAAACCTTATTGAATTATCTTTGTTTTGGTATAAGATACGTCCCTTTTGGAGAACGTTTGTTATTTTTAAGCTATTTTACAAATTAGGGTGACGCTGAATTTCTGAACGGAACCTTCTTGTGCATGGTTAATCAATACCACTTTTATAGTTATTAATCGCTTTGAATATGCTATCCATATTAATATTATTATATCAATATTTATATCACATATTGCTTAGTTGTACATCCCACATTACCATTTTATAGTTTTATAACTTTTCGGATACCCGTTTGCATCCATCGCATTTAAGATACATATAATTGCATCCATAGATCACATCACTAAATAATAATGTGATATTAACACTCCATGTTTAATAAATTGTATCCTAATTAATATTGGAACTATAAATGTAACCCTAATCGATAACTGTGCATCCATATCCTTGAAATTATATCTATTGGCATATCATATTACATGTTCCAGTTATTGTTCTGATAGTACTCATGCTTGTTTATTTATACACATGTTTATGTTAGTTTGATTATGAGCACCCACATGACATCTTGTGCTTCCTGACATGACCTGTTACACTTCCTACTTGACATGACATGGTACCGTACACTCTTGACATGACATGACACCTTTATACATACATCCCGACTCATCCTGTTGTACCATGACTTTACCTGTTACCTGATCTCATGCCTAATGCCGACAAACCTGACCATTCCTGCTGTCTATCCAGACAGACCTACTTTACCCGATTTTGTGTTGGCATTAGTCCTTGACTACTGAATACCTGACCTGACATACATAGTTTGGGGGTATGGGGAAATCAAAGGTGAAACCGACTTGTAACTCAACAGTTCGATACATTGTTCTGATCAGTCTTACGGGCTTGGCCAGCTCCGGAGTGTTGATGCTGACATCACTCGTCCATCCTACTACCTTTTACTGCTTAGCGGCACGTCTCGGATTCAGCCCCGAGGGTCATGACCGTGGTCCCGGGCACGCACGGGATACTATTGAGTTACATCGACGATTCATCAATTGGTTTCAAAGACTATAGAGTAGAAAACCTGATAGAACAGTTTAGTCACCATTACACATTACCTTGCTTGTTACTTCTTATTACTGCTTTATTCATGTTCATGCTTGCATTGTTTATTACCATGTTTATACTATATATATTTGATGTCACGACGCGCTGACGTCTGGGTTTTGCATGGCCCAGATTCCGTACCACTGTCTACGACCGAGCAGGAGTACTTCAGCCAGCAGGCTGAGCTGTGAGTTCCTTAGGGTTTAGTTTATTTATTTCATTTCATTTCCAGATGTGAGCCCGCATTATGGGACGTACTGTTTATTCATTGTATTGGATCATTAGCTTCCGCACTTATTGTTTATTGATTCTTGTTATTATGGATTTGGACATGTATTAGTTTAGATTATCATCTTGTTCTTGATATCCTTACAACCGTAATGTGACTGTGGATGGATACTTCCTACCCACAGGTAGCATGGTTGGTTATGTCACGTGCCCAATCTTGCGTACTCTGGGAAGCGGGGCGTGACAATTCCTCTGCATACAAACCAGGTTACAATTGACCAAGCAAACAGAGCCAGCGTAATTAGAGAGAGCACACAAGCAGACCACTACAGCACGAGCCCCCCTCCTCGGATTTCGGCCGACGAGAAAACCACCAAATTCGGCGACCTCGGCCTCCCTACCCCTTTTGACCCCATATTTTCTATGATTGTTTATTAGTTCCACATCATCACTTGTATATTGTTTGTTTATTCTGTTTTGTGGCCTATAAATACCAGAACTGATCTAAAGAGAGGGGCCATGCCAAATAGATGTAATACATTTTCTTAGTTTCTTTCTTTTTGGTTTAGCTTGAGGATGAGTGATCTTCATTTGGTTTCTTCTTCTTCTTCTCCTCTCTTGAAGCTCTCTTTGGAGAGCTTTATTAAAGAGATTGAACAAGCTACCATAATCTTGTATCTCAATTCTTCAAGTGAGTAATAAATTGTTGCTTTCTTTTTATACTTGCTTTCTTTACATGCTTTTTATTCATGCTTAACTAATCTTTCATTTTGGTTTTGGTGTGGGTGAGGAAGTGAGATGAAAGGTTTTGCCACCTCCACATCTTGATTATGTTTAATGTGCTCAAATTTATGATTTTAACTTGAATATTGCTAATGCATTGAAATGATAAGGTATCTTGAACCATGGTTACGTGTAACCTCCTCATATACCATATTCATTCACTTTCCCCATTTTCAATGTTTAAGTTAAAATCTATTTAGTGTTAAGTTTGCTAAGCTTGGATATCGTATTTTGTGATTAAGGACTTGACAAATCTCTTAATTTCATATACGATATACCATCACAACTTCTTAGCCAACTCAACACTAATATCATTTGCTCTCACTATCCACTTTGTGTTTTTTTTTGTTCCGGTATGCTTGCTAACCCTTGTGCTTAGTATTGATACCCCAAGCGCGGACATACAAACGGTAAGTGATCAAAAGGACACGTTTCGTGCTTGCGGCGAATATCGGACTTTGACGGTTTGTGCTCCGCAACCGCATTGACTAGTCGTACTTCATGCCAGGATCAAGGTATGGCCGGACAACTCATGACTAAGGGAGTGTAGAGGTAAATGTCATGATTCGAACTTCCGAACCAAGCCACAACCATTCTTTCCTTAACTCCTTTTCTTGCTTTTTCCTTGTTTTTATTCTTTTATATATTTTTTGTGACAAACCCCAATTCATTGATTTGTTAACTTTAAACAACAATACTTAATACACAATTCCCTACGGATCGACCCGTGCTTGCCAGCTAGCTACAACGCGCCGTGCACTTGCGGTTATAAATTGTAAAACGAGAACGATTTTGCGTGCGCAATCCTTTTTCCTAAAAACCATATCTCATATTTCAAAACATACGCGTTTGCGCGCGCGGGTGAATTCCCAACAAGTCACCTAAGATAGTATACAGGTGCTCATTGGGTTATGAGTACATTGGACGGACTCGCCGGGAACATGCTAGTTGGTATTATGCCTATTGTCAGTTAGCAGTTCCCAGATGACATGTGTACAGGTTAGTCTGTCGACCTGAGATCATCATTTGTCTCATGTGAGTTCCCACTGTGCTTTGATTACTACCCTACCACGGCTCAAAGGAGTCGTGCAAATAGGTTTTAGTTGGGTACAGTCCCGAGCTACATGGAGGCAGTGAGCGGATCGTCGAGGATTCGTCTCTCCCGGTATTGGTGGTTGATGTCGCGCGGTGTACGGGTGGCCATCACCAGAAATTCTTGGCCAAGGTAGACGAGAATTACTGATTAGGATCAGTAGTTTCTCAGTGGGTGATGGGCTTCATACCGACACGAAATATCGCGTTATTAGGGGTCTGACTTTATCCACCCCCTAAACCCGATATGCGATACTCTTAGACGAACAACCGGACTGTACAAAGATTGTCACGGAAAGGATCAGTAAGGGTTCGGATGAGTTTGCTCGTCGGCCTTCCTTTCGCTCAATACCTGGGTAGCCGTTACGTACAGCTCATACCGCTGACGTGCTTGTGGTTAAACCCACTGCCAGCATATTGACGAGTCTTTAGAGTCCCGCACAGAGGGTTTTTCTGGTTCTGGCAAAATGATGTAGTAGCCGTATTGGATACGTGCAGGGTTCCGATTGAATGAGTGTACTAGTTACCCGGACTTTCGATCGGACGGTTGATAATACTAGCCGTCTCGGGTTTGATCCGGATTATTAAATCAGGTATTGATTTAATAATTTACATATATCTATTTCGATATGTATATTCTAGTATTATGTTCTTTGTGTTATTCTATCTCTTCGGGTATTCGTATTTCGGTACGATTACAAGTAAGTATATACAGTAGAGTGTAATCCATATTTGTACAGATAACATTCTAGAATGTGGGCACCTCATTTAGTTTTTTATCCATTTATTTTAATGGGAAATGAGGTGGATAAATGAGAGAAGGGAGTATGGTGAGAGCCAAGCTTGCATAGTGTTGCACAAATGAATTGTTAATTCATTTGTGCAAACTATTCAGGCATGGCTTGATTTTAAAATTGGAAAAATTTTTTTTACAAAACCATGCTATGATATTTTCTCTCACATGAGATGGTTCATTTTTGAGATAGCATTCTCACTCTCACCATTAGCTTCACTTTCCTCTCTTGAGTTTCTTGTGTTCCTCTATCTTCATACTTAACCTCCTCTCTACAATCTCATGAGTTAAGAATCAAGAGAGGAGGTGAGATAGATACACTCATTGAACACTTAACTACATCCTAGGCACTCTAGATTAGCAATCTAGAGTCCTTAGTTGCTTCACTTGATGCTTGGTGTGGAGGTAGAGCCAAGAGCTACATCTCTCAGGTCGATCATATTTGATGGAGGAAGACCGGCGGCCAAGTTCAGTTGAGGATACCTCAAGGAGCTTGGAAAGATGGTAGAAGACTGAAAGACTTGGTTCATTCGGTATAACCATTTTTATCTCAATAGTTTAGCTCACTATACTTAGCCAGTAAGGTTTATGGTTTCGATTCTAGTCGGTTTCGTCAGCACCAAGTTTTTTTAAACGCCATTTTTGTTCTGCACCGTCCACGGTTGATGGCCAGGGAGCTATCATAACCCAACAGTTGTGAATCGTTTATGCCCGTGGATTGTATACGGTAATCGATATGGGGATTTACCGTAAGGCTAAATGTGTGAGTTTAAGGACATGATGGTTCTTTATCGCCATATTTTGGGGCGAAATGCTAGTTTACGGACGTTCCGGTCCAACATTCCCGTTTCAGGAACAAATATCAGTTTAGGGACGTTTCTGTCCAGCATTAGTTTAAGGACGTTTCGGTCCATTGTTAGTTTAGAGACGTTTCGGTCCATTGTTAGTTTAGAGGCGTTTCGGACCAATATTCCCGTATTTCGGGGGAACGCATTAGTTTTAGGATGCTTCGGTCCATTATTAGTTTAGGGACGTGATTGATCTGTAAAGTGTGTATAGTAACCGCAATCAATAACGGTGTCGCATGTAGCTAGACCGAGATAAGTACGGGTCGTCCTCAGGGATATGTGGAATCTTTCAATCTTACTTTAGACGTGTTGAAAAAGAGGATGAATAGAAGAATAAAGAATAGTGGAGAATAGTTTTTAGATCTACGTCAAAATACGGAATACAGATCTAGTTTGAATACGGATATAGATTTTATAAGAAGAATGCTTGTAGGGTTCGTTCGGATTTAGTAGTCATGGATGACTAATAAAGATTACTCCTTTTATCTATTTATAGATTTAATACTAGATAGATAGTGATGAATGAGGATTAGGGTTCTTGGAAGAAACTAGGGTTTCTCCACTATTGACCCTTGTCCTTTCATTGATCTCTATTCATGTCTAGCTCTTAACAAAACAATTGTTAATCTGATCTCAAATCGCGGTCGAGACTAGCAATAAATTGGTAGCGCGCCCGATAAGGATGTTAACATTTATTTTGCTAAAGATTATAAACTTTATAAGACTTAAAGAAGTTAAAACATTTTCTCATCCATTGTTCTATCCTAATCCTACGAACCCTATCAAGCGGAGAATTACTCGCGCATGATGGAGATAGAAGTACGGATAGAGATGAAATTCATAATATAACTAAATAATTAAACTAATTAAACTAAAGATCTACCTTTATTAATCAACTTCACAAGTACAAACTTCAAGTTTAGATTACAAGAGAAAGAAGAAGTTGCTCTCGATCTCTGCCTTGTCGAATGTAGATGTTCCGTCGAATCTCACGTCGCATTATCACGTCGAATCTTTGACCTGTCTTGGATCAGTTGTTCTTTGACGGTGATTAGCTTGTGTAAAAGATTGATGGTTTCTAAGTTTAGCTCTCGGTCCTTTATATAGCCCCAAAACCAGAAACCATAAATCTCCGGAATTAGGGTTAGTTGTAGCAAATCCAACCTGAAAATCCTAACTCCTGATTCGGTGAATCGGCCATGGATCTGACGCATATTGCATGGTTTGGCCGCGGATCCGCGGCTGTTTGGTGAGATTTTGGGTGAAAATTTCTGGGGCTTTATTCTTGTGACACATGGAGATTTAGTTGATGTCTGGAACTTGAAAACATTTCCTGAGTCTCTGCCAGTATTGATTTTTCGATTTTCTTTAATATTTCGGCAGATTTGTGATTTCCGACATCTCGATCTCCTGACCTGAGCCAAAGCTTGCACCATATCTCAAAGAATAATGTTAGTAATATTTGGTATTTTTGAGATATTATCCTAACCATTTGATATGATATTATATTTTAAAAATATTGGTTAAGGATATTTGATATGCATATGCATATTTAAATTATCAAAATATTATATGCATACATTTTCCTTCATAATATTAATTATAATATATAAACATATGAAAATAATATTTTTACAGATAAACCCTCATATGTGTCATATTTATAATAAATAGCTTTAGATATTTAAGAATAGTAAGGAAAATGTCATATCAAATGTGCACTTTTATCGACTGAACATGACGTTTCGGTCCAATGTTAGTTTAGGGACGTTTCGGTCCAGCATTCCCATTTTAGGAACGAATTTTAGTGTAAGGATATTTTGGTCCAATGTCACCATTTTTTAGGCGACGGAGCTTTTTGGAAACTACTCTCGGTATTCTAACTCAGGAAGATGGCGAGCGGACATAAGCGTCGTCATCTATCATTGACCTTAGTCGTGACTCGTCAAGCATATTATTTTTTGAGGAATCGGCCGTTTATTGGCCGAAAGGGTCTTTCGCCATGCATATCCATGAGCATATATGCTCCAACTTGGTAGACTTTTTCTATAATGTACGGGCCTTCATAATTCGGCTCAAACTTCTCCCGTTTGGCACGATTGGGGATCATTGGTCTTTTGACGACTAGCACGAGTTCGCCTTGGCGGAATGTTCTCGGTATGGTCAGTTTTTCGTTTGACCGTGTCTTCCTTGCCTTATAAGCCTACAGATTTTGTTGTGCCATAATGCGAGTTTCGTCGAGGGCATCGAGCTCCTCAAGCTTAAGATGAGCATTTTCTTCATCTGTCAGCTCATATCGAACCGCTACTCATAGAGAGGGGAGTTCTATCTCCTGTGGGAGCACTGCTTCCATGCCGAACACCAATGCGTATGGTGTTTTATTCGTGGTTGTCTTAAACGTTGTTTGGTACGCCCAGAGAGTTTCATGCAGCCTTTCGTGTCAGTCTTTTTTTGTTTCTGAACACCTTCTTTTTTATAATCTTTATCAAGGTTTTGTTGAAAGCTTCAGCTAGACAGTTGGCCCGAGAGTTATAGACTGAAGAGTACCTCCAATCTATTTTATGCTACTGTGCGAAGCGTCTTATTTTATGACTCCTATAAACTGGCCCATTATCCGAGATTATCCGTCACGGAGTACCGAACCGATAAATGACATGGATTCTGAAGAAGTGGAGGATATTCTCCATTTTCACTTCTCTCAGTGGTACTGCTTCTGCCCACTTAGAGAAATAATCGGTCGTTGCCAATATAAACCGATGTCCTTTGGATGATGCCGGTTCGATAGGGCCAATTATATCGGTTCCCCACATTTCGAACGGCCAGCTAGCCATTATTGGGTGTAGCGGATTTGGATGTTGATGGATGAAGTCCCTGTGAATTTGGCACGAGTGTCACTGCTTCGCATATTCGAGGAAGTCCTGTATCATCGTGGACCAATAGTAACCCATTCTTTTTATCTTCAGCTTCATCTTTGGCCCAGCTTGATGAGAACCGCAGAGTCTGTCATGAGTTTCTTGGACGACTTTCTTTGCTTCCTCCGGCCCCAGGCATCTCAACCATAAACAGTCAAATGATCTCTTATATAGAGTATCATTGACGAAGGCGAAAGACAAAACTCGTTTCATGAGCTGATGTCTAGACGACGCATTTTCGGGCATTCATTGGGACTTAAAGTAATATATGAGGACTTCCCTTCAATCCTTGACCTTTTCTTCGTCCTCTATTTGAAGGGCTACTTGTTCGATCATTTCTTTTCTTTCGGATGGCTCTATTAAGTCTTCTGAATATATATCTGTTGGCGCGAGTATCCTACGGCTTTGCACAATGATACTCACGTCATCGAGGTCTTCATCGGCCAATTCCTTAGCCAATTTGGCCAATGCATCCGCCTTGCTGTTTTTCGTACGATGTATACTTTTCAGGGTATAGGAAGGGATCTGTGTCAGCAGTTGCTGCACTCTTTCGTCATACTTTACTAGCTCTGGCTTGCATGTCTGATAGTCGTCATTTACTTGGCTAACGATCACCTAGGAGTCACCATATATGAGGAGGTCTTTAATTTCCATGTCGATAGCGATCTCGAGGCCTGCTATCAAAGCTTCATATTCAGCTTCATTATTAGTCCTTGGCTCTGTTAAGGAAAGGGCGTAACACAATATCCCTTCTTGCGAGGACACGAAGATAAGGCCCACCCCGGCTTTGATTATGGGGATGTTTTGCTTTTCCCGCTTCATGGAAGATACTCCATCGAGGTAGAGTTTCCATTGAGAATCATTTTCTTCTTTCTCTTCTTCGACTGCATCAAACGCATGTTCATCCGGCAACTCGCAATTTAAGGGGGTGTCGACTAGTATCGGATGCTCCGCGAGAAAGTCGGCAATGGCCTAACCTTTTGCTGTTTTAAGAGGTCGATACGTTATGGAGAACTCCATCAGGAGGAGGGCCCATTTGGAAAGCCTTCCTGTTAGTATGGCCATTGACATTAGATATTTGAGAGGATCCACCTTCGATATGAGGTAGACCTCATGGGCCAAGGCGTAATGTCTGAGCTTCGTTATTGCGAAGATCAGCGTCAGGCAACGCTTTTCGATGGGGGAATAGTTGTTTTCTGCTCTCGGGAGAACTCGACTTAAATAGTATAGAACTCTCTCCTTTTCTTGATCGTTCTCTTGTACCCATAGCACGCCTAGAGAACCCTCAAGGGCCGCTGTATATAGGATAAGGAGTTTTTCCTTAACCGGAGCAGTCAACATCGGTGGATTTTGCAGGTACTGTTTGATTTCGTCCAGTGCATTTTGGCACTTTTGATCCCAGACTAACAGGTTCCCCTTCTTCATCAAATGACTGTAGGGATGAAATTTTCCGGAAAGGTTGGTTATGAACCGCCGGATATACGCAAGTTTTCTTTAGAGAGACCGCAGCTATTTGAGAGTTCTTAGCGTGGGCATTTCCATAATTGCCTTGATCTTTGAGAGGTCAATTTCGATACCTCGGTGACGTATGATGAATCTTAGGAATTTGCCTGAGGAAACTCCAAACGCGCATTTTAGATGATTCATCTTCAGATTATACTTCCGAAAACGTTGGAACACTATTTTTAGATGTTCCCAATGTTCCTCATAAGATTTACTGTTTACCACAAGGTCGTCGATGTAGCATTCAACAATCTCATGGATGAGGTCATCGAAGATCTTTGTCATAGCCCTCTGTTATGTAGCGCCAGCGTTCGTCAAACCGAAGGGCATCACTTTATAGCAGAATATACCCAATAGGGTTCGGAAGGCAGTATGCTTTTGGTCTTCCGAATGCATTTTATTTGGTTGTATCCTGAAGATCCATCCAAGAAGGATAAGACCTCATGGGTAGACATGTTATCAATCATCAGCTCGGTAATAGGTATTGGAAAGTCATCCTTCAGGGAAGTTTTGTTGAGGTCCTGAAAGTCCATGCAGATGCGCACCATCCCATTTTAATTCATCACTGGAATGGTGTTAGCGGTCCAGTCGGGATATTGAACTTCTTGGATGAAGTCAGAGTCAATTTGTTTCCTGATTTCAGCGTTGATGCTCATCTCAAGTTCGAGTCGTACCCTTCTCAGTGCCTGTTTGATTGGCTTTATTCTCGGCGATATAGCCAGTTTATGTACTGCCACCTTTGGATCTAGACCCGACATTTCAGAGTAGTTCCAGGAGAAGCAGTCTTTATACTGCATGAGCACGTCTTTAAGCGTGGTTGCCTGTTTTTCATATAGCAGTTCACTGACGAGCGTTGGTCTCGAACCATTTTCCATCCCTAAATCAATTTTTTTAGGTTGTCCGCCGTGATGTGAATCCCATCTTCCAGCTCTTTTGGTATTGGTGGAAACTCTGATATCACCTCGTTCTCGTTTTCATTTGCGAAGCACCTGTAGAGGTTATTCATAGTCTCGTGCCCTCTCTCTTTTGAGAGTGTTATCATAAGGCAGGTACGAGTTCTCTTCCATTTTTTATGTTGAGCTAGTCCTATCCTGACGGTATAGGTCCTTTTTGGCTCATGCTTTTGCGGCGGGGTAACCCTCCAGCTGTCAGATAACATAAAGCTTCCTTATTGATACTGGTCTTCTACCCAGTCTTTGAAAGTGAAGCAGTCTTCAAGGGTATGACCTGTTACTTGGTGATAGGAGCAATAATCCGGATGATAAACCTCGTTTATTTGTTCGGGATGCCGAGACTCCGGAAGTGTCATCATTTGGTGCTTCCCGACCCATCTTCTTTATAAAGGACGTGTTCCAATCGAGTTTTTCTCGATTGCACGGCGTCTTGGATCCGCTTTGTTGTTTTCGAACGTTGTTTGCGTTCTTTGCCCTATTTTTGCCTCCATTTCGGAATTTTCCCCTTTCGCGAGAACATACAGTAGGCCGGGTATGAAGAGCATTATAGTCTACCTTCTCTGCAGATTGCTGGTTGAGATGCTGCATCCCGGGCTTTTCATAAATGGCCATTTCGCGGCTGTGGTTGTCACGGCTCGTTTGACAGGCTTCTTTTATTAGCTTGTCAATTTGTTCTTCTAGCGATAGACTCAACATTTTTAGAACAGGAGCTTGCTCCGATTTGATGGCACGACTATTTAGAAGAGCGTTTTCCGTTTCACTTGAGCTGTTTACGATGCTGCAACTGTGGATCTGCTCCCGTTTCTTGGACCGAACGTATCCGAGCCCAGTTGTCTCCATCTTCCCGTTGGGCATCTTTCGCTGAGTCCCGGGAATATCCGAAATATTTTTGTAGAATTATGCTTGTAGATCAGTTTGCTCGAGGGATACACCTTGGCATCTTAACAGCCTTTTCAATTCCTCCGCGTACTATCTTAGCAGACGGATTGGTTGAAGCCTGTCGAGTGCAAAATCGGTACCATGCCAAACTTCTTTTTCTATTCTATTTTCCGTAGATTGGTAGAAGAGGATTACTTTTTCACCTCTTCTCCTGGAAGGTATGTAGAAAGTTTGCAGTTCTTGTACGCTGTATGTATGGAGCATATCAAGTTCCTTATAATGCCGAGGCGGAGCCATTGTAATTTGTAGACTCTGATCTATTCCGACAAAAGTTTGCATTGACGGGTGAATGGAGAACACTGCGTTGGCTTCATCCTCTAAGTCACAGCCAAAGACCAAAATAAGAGTAGATGGTCCGGGCTTATTGTTTTCTTTCTGGGGTTGTCCTGAGTAGACTATTTCTTCGTCTTCCTCAGTATCGCTCCTAAATATCGGGATAGTGGCGACGGATTTCTGTTTATTCTCTGTCTTGTGGCACCTTTCAATATCCTCAAAGTCTGGTAGGAAGTGCTTTGCATCTTCGTATTTCCGGACTTCATTTACATAGAACGGGTTTAGCTCTTCTGTGATGGTATACTCCAAGCCATCCTTGAAATACTTCATACACTGATGTTGTGTAGAAGGGATGACGTTGTACTCGTATAACCAAGGCCTGCCGAGCAAAGCATTGTAGCAAGTCTTGGCGTCAATAACATGAAATTTAATGTCAGTGACGAGCAGCCCAAAGCGTAGCGTCAGTATTACAAACCCAAGTGTCCGTGATGACTATGAGTCGAACCCAAAGATGGTAATTTTATCTCGGGCAAGGTGCTGAACGTTCATGCAAATCTCCTTCAGCACTCTTACGTTGAGAAGGTTAACGGAGGATCCATTGTCGACAAGGATTTTCTCTATCTTGATGGCATGGCAATACCCGATGACGTATAATGGGCGATTATGTTCACACGTATCAAGGAGGAGATCTTCATCGCTGAATGTAATGTCAGCCGTGTGGACCTCTGCTAGTTCATTTTTCATCTTTTCTTCTCCGAAGAAAGCTTGGAACTGATCGGGCTCTTGTAATGCCTTGATCAGGGAATCTCATGCCTCTTTGGACATGAGGAGAGTATCCAATATACTCTGTTGTGAGGGTATTTTCCTCAGATGTGTTAGGACGTTGTAATCTACCTTGTTTTTCTTAGACGGGTCTTTTGTAGCGAGCTCTTTGACAACTCCCTTGTCGAGGGCAATTTCTTCAGGAATTTTCCTTTTCCCTTTGTCTTTTTTGTTCGAACCTTTGTTTATACTTCTCAGACAGCGTACGGTTACACAGCTGAATATTCTCGCAATTCTTCTCCTCTTCTTCTTTTTCGGAGGCGGAGTCTTTGAAAAGAGGGCTGAGGGGTATTTCGTCCTCAGAATCGCTCCCGAAGGTAAGAACTTGGGGTTTTCCCCCTTCCGAACTGGTATCAACCCTATGACAGTTGCCAGTCATTTTTTTATGTGTGTTAATCTCACTTTTTTGCCATCGACAAGCACGAGCTTCGAGCTTCATCCTCTTGAAGTGTTTTTGATGGGCAACGTATCCTTGCCACCACTTTTTGAAAACACAACATTCCTCGGTAGGGTGGGTGACCCTCCGATGATATAGGCAGTAGTTTGAATGTGATTCTTCTCCATCGGGGCACATGATCTCGGGAGCGTTCCTTACGAGAGGTGGCAGCTTCATTCCCATTGATAGGGCATTGGCGAACCGCTTCTTTATTTTGATCCATGCTCTTATTTGTAGCAGGTGTGGTTTGGTTTGGTCGGAGTACTTTACGACTCGTCTTCGCCGCAACTTCTTTATCCTGACGTTGACACTTAGCCTTTTCATATATGGCTATCTCGCGTTCTCGGTCAACTTTGCTATTTTGAAAGGCTTCGTTTATCAGCCGCTTAATCAGGTCTTCTTCTGGCAGTTTCGGGGATTTTAGCGCCGATTCTGCCCCCAATTCTTCTGTGTTTTTTTCTGACATTGAGAGAGCCTCTTCGTCATATAATGACAAATAGGAGACCATGTTGAAACTTGCTACACGGTCTTTAGTGTCTTCTGATGAATCATTTCCCTCATCATTGTCACTATCTTCGCTCTCAAGAATATGCTTGAGGAATTCTTCAAGCATAACTGGTGTCCGCACCTTCTACTTATACTCCTACACCGCGTCTATGTATTTTTGTAGATCTGTGTGCTTGTTGTCATACTCGGTAGGCTGCACAAGTTTCTTGGTCTTCTTCTTTTTCTTTGAAGATTTCGAAGGCTTGACTTGGGGGGTTTTCCCCTCGTCAACAATTTTCGGTGCAGGATGAGGTTTTAGCATCCCTTCGATTATTTCAGGTTAAAGTAGGTTTTTCCACCTGACTGCCAGACATGCTTGTAGATCCTTCAGCATTCTTTTGGTTTTTGCCGAAAGCACGATTTCCCATGGAGTTTCTTCCACGAGTGAGTATGATACCCCCTGCGCATCCACCTTTTTAGGAGTGTGCTTCTGGGGTGGGTTTACTTTTCAGTTATCAGACAACGCGAATTTCCCCTGTTGATACTGGTCCTCGACCCAGTTTTTGAAGACGCAGCAATCTTCAATTGGGTGGCTCACCATTCTGTGATGGGAACAATAATTAGGGTTGTTGAGGTCGCCTGGTTGTGGTGGACGCCGCGTGTCTGGCAATGTGATGAGTTTATTACGCATTGCCAATTCGAACAGTCTCCTTGTCTTGTCGCGGGGAAACGAGTAAGCGCGTCCTAGTCTTTCATCTAACAATGGGCACGGACGCATGTTTTTTTGGTGAGCAGCTGGTTTTGGGCCACTTGGCTGTTGTTGGGTATTGGCAACGAAGGTCGCTTTCCCTTTATCCTTGTTATTTCAAGGGTCCTTATTTGAGGAGGAAAAAATCGGGCTACTGTCGGTCTTTAAAAAGAAGGCTCGTGGCCCATCTGGTCCATTTGGGCCAACTTATCTATCAGGACCTCAAAAGTTGTGGGCTTGAAGAATCTCATGAACTGGGACACAGTCGTTTGAGGATCAAGGGTCCCGATGAACATGTCCACTGCAGGAGACTTTTCAATGCGCTGTTCGCACTTAAACCACAGGTTCCTCCACCAGATCGCGTATTGGACCCATGTTTCTCCTGGCTTTATCCTGGCATCGATTAATACCATGATCGGAGTGCATTTGCTCGCGCTGGCGAAACGCTGTGTGAATAGCAATTCCATCTCTGCGGATGTTTTCACGGAGCCATTTGGGAGCTCCGAGTACCATTCGAAGGCTGTTTCTGACAAGCTGCCAACTAACTAGTGAAGCAACAGTTTGTCATCGCCTCCAGTGTTGCCGCACAAAGCTCTGAATTGCGCGACGTGCTGGTGAGGGTTTCCTATTCCTTTGTAGATATGGAACTTAGGGATTGTATATCCCGTCGGGTATTTGATTTGATCATACCAGCCTGGATATGGTCGTTCGGTTCTGACAATTTGGCCAACGGCTTCATTATCTTGATGAGCTCTTATTTGTTGAGCAATGTAATCATCAAGGGTGGCCTTGGAGATCGTTTCTTCCTTGTCCACTGACAAGGCCGGAGGAGGGTTTGATGTTCCTCCTCTGTCATCCTCGATGATTATCGGGGGATCTTCGGCCGGGGGTTCTGGCTGGATTATTATTCCAACCATGTCTTGGAACAAGAGAGCCATCTGTTTTATATTAGTAGCTTGCTCAACGGCTTTTTTGTCCTTTCTCTTGAGCACCCTTCGCAGAAACTCTGTATCGGTCTCCAGCTTTTGGCACTGTTCAGCCTCTTTGTCCGGACTTTCTTTCTGTCCGGTGAGTGTCGTCATTTTGTTCAGCATTTCTTGAAGCTTTTGTTGTTGCTCCTAAGCCTTTGTCAGCGACCGAGTTTGCGGTCGATGACTTACCGAAGCACGGCTCCCTTCTTGCCCATTGGCCATATAAACCGTATAGACAATTATACCCCCAGACTTAGGGCATTTAGATCTATCGCCTTTGGAATTTGTCGTGGGTGGTAAAGTTTTCTCCAGCCTCATTCTTTTATGAGAGATTGGAGTTGAAGGAGCCGTTGTGACAAGCACCTATTTAGGAAAAGTTCCCCGTTGTATGGCCGAGGAGTGGTCTTTTTCTTGTCGAACCTTCGATTTCTTTGGTCGACGAGAGTAGTTTTGGTCAATCACAGAGTCGTGGACTTTTTGCCAGACCCTATGAATTTATGAGGAGAGCCGCTGATAAGGCCTCTCCAGCTTCGCGTGCACTGTAACTCCTACATGTGGGGGTGATTTCTTTAGAACCGCCGTTGGGGAGTTTTTGCACACCCTCTTAAGCGGATCAAAGTTGTTCCTTGTTGGAACAGCAGCGTCGACTTCTACCATTGAAGCTGGTGGGGTGAGTCCAGAGGGGGAGTTTCCCCCAGCTTCTTTCACTCGGCGCCAGTGGCGACGTCGAGCGTGCCTTGTTGAAGGGACCGCCTTAATTTTGAAAGCGGCTTCATCACTCCCCTGGTTTTGCTGAGGGGTTTCAATCGGCATCGGCCTATTGAAGACCGACATCCTTGATGGAGTTTGAAGAGGGTTGGCCAATCTTTCGAAACCGACTTTCTGATGAGGGAAGCACTTTTGACGGCATCGCCTGTAGCAGAAGTAGGGAGGGCTAACCATTTTGAGGTAGCCCCTTTAGGTATCACAAGCTTCTTTACGGGCCCGTTTGAATTCTTGCTCAGCCTGTTGAAGACTGAGACGCCAGATTTAGAAGGCTCGTTAAGAGGGGTCGTTGTGGTTGTCATTCGATCGAAAACCGACCTTTTAGGAGCTTCTTCTTACGGCACTGAGGCACCGAAACTCACAGGTGGGAGCACGGTCCTAAAGAACAGCCCGGTAGTGGCTTGTGTGACCTGCCTCACCGGTATTGAGAAAATAGAGGCCGTGTTGGGCCCATAGGTCACTCCTCCAGTTGGGGTAGAGCGGGAGTTGCTGTTGCATAAGGTGTTGTTGAGAGCCATTAATTTTCTAGCACAGGAGCAAGACACCAAGTTTTATTACCTCGAATCCAAAGGCAACCATAGTGAACCACGATTTTTTTTCGCGAAACACGACACACGAAGTGTGGAGTGAAAAGAAGAAAATTTCCCACCGGGCGTGCCAGAATCTGTTCACCGCCGAAAGACCGAACCGAGACGTTGGGACGTCTAGCATGAATTTAGGGGCAGACGCTATTTTGACTTCTCCATCCACCTCTCCGAAGATACCGAGTTGATTTATGGTACCATATATCGGAGGTTTGGATAGCTACGACCATTGTAGCAGACTTCATCAGATTCCCCCCTCATTTGGGAGGGGTTTTTGATTGTGGGGACGCTCTTCCCTACAGGCGCAAGCCCTTACAGTTAATTACGTTACCGCGTTGCGATAACTAGTTTCTCCTGCTCTGGTAGTTCACTTCGTATCGTGTGTAATTTTGTTTGTTAGGGTTGCCCGTGGATTGTATACGGAGACTATTTTATGTCGTCACCCGTACGGCGCGGTTTAGTCCAAATTCGTATATTTTAGATTTGGGTTTGGTTTTTGAACTTAGGTTATATATTCCTTTAGTTCAAAAATGTTTGGTTTATTTAAGAACCGTTGATCTAGTTTGAGATTAAGATTAACTTAAATATATGAGCATTTGGGCTCAATTTATTTTTAACTAAGGATACGTTAGTCCTATTTGAGACTAAGATCAACTTAGCGATATTTTAAAGATCATTTTTATTTAAGATCCAACAACAGAGCATTTGGGCTTGGTTGTAAGAAAACTTTCAGAGACTTAGCCAATTTAGGCTTAGTATGCTCAGTCTTTTTTTGTTCAAAAGTGCAAAGCACTTATTTAGGTTCTGTTTGTTCAGCCCCCCTTTTTATACAAAAGTGCTAAACACTTGTTTGGAGCTATGGCGCACATTGGTATCATGTAAAGCCTTCATTTATGGGTGCTGCCCAATCAGTGCTATGCACTTAGTCCTTTTGACTGAATATGAAGTGCTAAGCACTTTTGTATGGTGTCCACGTTAAGAACACATGAGATGCCGTCTCATTTTATTTTTTTGGGCGCCTACGTGTTTTTCACGTGAGGCGCTGGGCGTTGCCCAATCAATGCTAAGCACTTAGCCGTTTTGGATGTATATGAAGTGCTAATCACTTTTACTCAATGCTCACGTGTATTTCACATGAGGCGCTGGCCTTCTGTTTTGGACACTCACGTGTTTTTCATGTGAGGCACTGAGTCCTTTATTGGGGGCGTCCACGTGGGAAGCACGTGAAGCACTAATTCCTTTTCTTTTCTATATATTGAATCTCTGTTAATAGCATTATGACCATTAATGATCACCAAGATCTTTGTTTTGAAGATCTGGGATCAAGAACGAAGTTCTTATATTTTTCTTTTATAAGCACTAAGTTTCTTTTTAGGGTTAAACCCTGTTTTCAGAGGAATTAAATTCCCAGAACATAGGTGTTCTTTTAATCTAGTTCTTTCCCCTACATTTTGAGTTTGAAAGAAAAAATCACCCCGATAAGAATTAAATTCTCAACTTATGGGGAGATTTGCTTTGCAGATCTCAGATCAGAGGAAGAACTCAGTTCTTTTTATGAAGGGTTAAACCTATATTTTCTTTTTGCTAGGCAAAGAAGATACATTTTATATCTACTTTTCTTTACCTAGGGTTTGAGAGAACAAATAGATTTTTGTTGAAGGAGAATTGAATTCACAGTTGCAGTTTTTATCTTTTCGTTTTTAGAAGCTTAAGGGGGTTCCCTCTATCTGAGACTTGAAGTCTCAGGTCCTTTATATAATGGAGGCAAATTGTTAATTAGTTTTGAGAAAATCTCTCATTGAGAGATTCCAATTGATTTAATTGGTCTCAAAATTTGTTTGGAGAATTTTATCCACCGTTAGATTTTTGATCCAAGGATTTCTGGTTTACAGAATATTTTTTCTTGTTTTTAACAAGATTGGAGGAATATTTTCCCATATATAGAGTTTTATTCTATTAAACGGTGATTTTTAATCACCATTGGATTTTTCATCCAAGGGCTCTCTGTTTTACAGAGAGCAATCCTTCTTTGTTGAAAAAGATTAGGGAAATATATTCCCAAAAATAGAATTTAATTCTATCATTGGATCTTTGATCCAACCGAGAGTATTTTTCTCACTTAAAAAAATTTGGGAGATATTTTCTCCTAATAGAATTTAATTCTATTACTTGATGATTTATCATCACCATTGGATATTTGATTCAACGGCTCTGTTTAACAGAGAATATCCCAGTTTTTAGGGGAATATCCCCATGTAGAATTTAATTCTACTTGATTTTAACTTGGACGCCGGCGCTCACGTGTTGTGCATGCGGCCGCCACTTAAGAATTTAATTCTTATATATGATAGACGCTCCTGTGCTTTACACATTGGCGCCCACATGAGCTTCTGTCACGCCCCGCTTCCTGGTGTACGGATAAGGGGACGTGGCGAGGCACGCGACGTATTTACTCAGAAGTAAACACGCTAAGCGTAAATAAGCAATATATAAATAAAAGTACAAGAATGACAAGAGTTGTAATATAAACAACAAATTTTATTAATATCCATTCTTTACATACAACTGAAAAGAAAAATAAACTGATAGAAAGTAATGCCTAAACAATGGCATACAAAAGAAAAGATAAGTACAAGTAAAGTATAGAAGTCTGGCTGGGCTTCGATCTGCTCCAAGTACTCCTGACTGGGCTCTGTCTCCTGAAAGTCATGCCCTCCTGACGAACATTCCAAAGAGAGAGAAAAAATAGATAGAAATGTCGTCAGCGAACTAGCGCTCGGTAAGTCCCAAAGATATGAGTGGAATAGAACAAGTAAAGAATATATGACAGGTAACTGGATAAGTATATGTTTGTTATACTAACGTAGTTGTTTGTAGCTTGGTACAGAAGACACCAGTGTATACGAGAGGAGTCCAACTTGCTCCGTGGACTATGGTAACCCATAGTACAAGGCCCCGTCAAAACCCATGGAACAACGACACAGGATATTCATGTAGGTGTCTTTTAGTGACCATCTCGTTCCACTTCTAATGCATTCCGTACCGGTCTACCCCGTTAAACCCCGTAATATATATTGTGTGGATTTATAGCTACAAGGCTTGCTGATACCATGGATACAAGTTTGTTCACGTAAACAGGTTCAGGATGTAACAAGTAGTAATGTAAACAAGGCAAGGTATAGCCATTGTTCGGTCAAGTCAAGTCATATTTGCATGTTGAAATTGTTCGGGTATTCAGGTTCAAGTTTAAGTATACATGTCTGGTATATTGGATTCATGTTGAATTGGATTCATATTTGAATTAGATTCTGATTTGGATTAGACTCGGATTGATTGGCCTCAGACATGAGTCAGACACTTTATACAAATTTTGATCCTGAATTAGATTTAGGAGTTATCGATAACTGCTGCACATGGACGGCAAGATTTGTGTCTTTTTCCAAGATAATTACCATTGATAACTCCGTTTTAGTTTTCTACCTTAAATAGACTCACATTCTCCGGCTTCCTGGGGCTCAAGAGAACGGATTCCGCTTAAACATATATTTACTAAGGTCCTTAATGTAATTTTATATAACTCAAGGGGATTTTATGAAAAATATTTTTATATACTTTCAAAATAAACCTCGAGTAATTAGTTATGTTATTTAGGGTTTTCATGGATGTAACTTTTAAAGATATGAAGTATTTTAGTGAATATATTCATAGCTTGAATAGTTCAAGGTATTTTAGTGTAAGACTTGTCTTGAATTGATACTTGATGGTATTTTGATGAAATTGGTCATTCTTTTATTTTCTACAAAACATGGAATTTTATTATCGCTTGAAAATAGGTGGTTTGATAATATATATAATATTAAAAATTAATTTTATTATTATTAGAAAATCTCTTTTTTTCTTGAAAATCGTATTAAAATTCTTTCGAGACCGTATGCTCCGTGAGGAGGTCTGCATCTCGCTCTACTAGCTCAAGGATATGCGATAATCTGCACCATCTAATAGCGGGTTCCCTAAAATAGGTTGTGGAGACACAATTGCAAAGAGTTTAATAATACTATTTAAAAGAAAACGGGTTTTTATAGTTCATGGTATTTTAATGAAATATGTAACAAAAGTATGTTCAAGATACATCGTGCTATGGAATCATGTATGTATGTGAGGGGTAGGTTATTACCCCATGAAGTATTCTAAAGGTATGTACAACAAAGGAATAAAAGGTGACGTATATAAAGTTCATGGTATTTTCATATAAAAGTGAGATTTAAGTTATTTAACATGGTGTTTTAGAGTGAAAATTGTTTCTAAACATTAGATTCATGGTTATAATTATAGGGTAAGAGTTTTGAATGAAAGTGATTGAAGAAAAATGAAATATTTAGGTTTTAGAAAGAGATGTCGGTGGTAACTCCACTTACCAACGTGTTTTGAAAAGAGGACTTTTTAGAGAAGAAGGGGAAGAATTAGAAGGGACTTACTAGCTAGAAGTGTAAAGATGAAGTAGAAGAAGATGTGGTAGCCTTCGGGGAGTCGTGGGGTCGCCGGAACTTGCGTAGATCCTCGCCGGAAGTTGATCTTGGGCTAACTCCACTTATACTCTTCTTGTACTTAGAAAACTTTGATAATTTTTGTTAGGATTTCAGAATGAGGAGGGGCTAGGGTATGGTGTTGTATTTATATGGTGAAATTAGGATTTTGGAATTGAAAGATTGAATTAAAATGCATTTAAAATTGGATTAAAGATGAAATTGAAGTCTCTGTTTAATTTCAGAAAAATCAAACATCACATGGGTAATGGGGGTAGGCCAAGGGTTTTGAGTGCAGAGAACAGGACTATTCTTTACGGGGGGCCCGGCGGTGCCGGCCTAATTGGCAATCTCGTCGGCCATCTTGAGGAGATGGGTCGTGGAATCTTGGCCACGTGTACTCCTCGGTGTACACAACATTTTACACATGTTTGTTTTTACTGACTTTTCATTTCTATATGCAGTGCACGTGTAAACTTTTGGGCTTCCAAAAAGTTTAAAAGAAAATCAGAAAAAAATAATATGTTGCTGATGGGATTTGAACACAGGGGCTATGTCACAGCAGTGCAAGGCTTTACTAATAAACTAAAAGTGTTTTCTTGCTATTCTTAAGCAATAATATCTTTTAAATTGTACTCAAGCTTGTAAACTCCTTTCTGTACATTAACTTAAAAATTTTCATACAGTAAAATCAGAGTCATTACATTCTACCCTTCTTATAAAAATTTCTCCCTCGAAATTTAAAATTACATACGAACTAGTTTACAGATAAAAAGGGGTATCTTGCACGCATGTCATCTTCTCGTTTCCACGTTGATTCTCTTGGTGAATCTTTTTTCTACATCACTCGGACCAAATTTACTTCCTTGTTCCGTAGTGTCTTCACCTTTCTGTCCAGGATATCAACGGGTTGTTGCTCACAAGATAGATCTGTTTGTACAGTGAGTTCGGAGTGGTCAAGGATGTGGATGGGGTCGCTCACATATCTTTGAAGCTAGGATATGTGGAACACGTTGTGCATTTCTTCCAATGAGGGTGGTAGTGCCAAACAATATGCCACTTCTCCGACTCGTTCGAGTATGTCGAACGGTCCTATATATCTCGGACTGAGCTTACCCCTCTTGCCAAAGAGAATCACTCCACGGTTTGGAGAGATCTTTAAGAAAACATGATCTCCAGGTTGGAACTCCTGGTGTCGGCGCTTTGCATCAGCCCAATTCTTCTGTCGGTCTTGGGCTATGTGCATTCTTTTCCTGATCGTGCGAACTACGTCCACAGTTGCCACGATCATGTCTGGTCCAAACAGTTCATGATCTCCGATGTCGTCCTAACTTAATGGTGAATGACACTTCCTTCCATAGAGCTCTGCAAAAGGTGTCATTCTAATACTTTCCTGGTAGCTGTTGTTGTATAAAAACTCCACAAGATATAGGTGGTCTTCCCACGAACCTACAAATTTTAACATACAAGCTCTTAGCATGTTTTCTAGAATCTAAATTGTTTGCTCAGACTATTCGTCCGTTTGTTGATGGTAAGTTGTGCTGAAGTTCAGACTCGTTCCCAGACTAGCTTGCAGACTCTGTCAAAACTGCAATCGAAATCTGGTGTCACGATCAGAGATGATGCAAACTGGTACTCTATGTATTCTCACGATCTCTTGCATGAGTTCATAGGTATCAAAAATAGTACACTTTGATATTAAGTCTTACTTTAGATTCATTCTTATCTCCATATACTTCTTTACTAAAGTCACGGTAGATTGGCCAACTCGAAATGGGATGAAGTGAGCCAACTTGGTGAGTCGATCCACAATAACCCATACTGCGTTGTTACCTTTCGTGCTGCGAGGAAGAGCAGTCATGAAGTCCATGGTAATTTACTGCCATTTCCATTCTGGGATAGGTAATGGCTGAAGTAGTCCAGCAGTCCTGTGATGTTCAGCTTTTACTTGCTGATACACCAAACACTTGGCTACGCTTCTGGCTACTTCACGCTTCATTCCATGCCATCGGTAGTGTTGTCGTAGATCTTTGTACATCTTTGTACCACCAGGGTGTACTCAGTACAGAGAGCTGTGAGCTTCTTTCATCAACTCTTCCCGAACAGAACCTTGTGGTACACACAATCGACTTCTGTATCTCAAAAATCCGTCTTCATGAATGATGAAATCTGTTCGAAGTCCACTTTCTACTTGTTCTCGGATCTTTTGCAGCTTGGCATCACTTCCTTGAGCTGCTTTGATCTGATTGACAATAGTAGACTGAACTTGTAATTTCATCAAATACGAAGCGTTACCTAGCATAACCACTTCTATCTCCATCCCGTGTAATTCCTACTGTAGCTTCCACTGAGCGGTGAGATTCATTGATAGTGGATGGCAACTAAGTGCATCAAGATCTACATTCACCTTCCCTGGATGATATTGTAGGTTAATGTCGAGTCCGCCATGAGTTCTAGCCATCTTCTCTGTCGCATGTTAAGATCCTTATGAGTAAACACATACTTCAGACTCTTGTGGTCTGTGTATATATCCACTCTCTCTCCAAGAAGACAGTGGCGCCAAATCTTAAGTGCAAAGATAAAGGCTGCCAACTCCAGATCATGCGTTGGATAGTTGCGCTCATGAACTTTCAGTTGTCTTAAGGCAAAGCTACAACTTTTCCATGCTGGTGTAGAACACATCCTAATCCCTTACCGGATGCATCGTGGTGCACAACGAAACCTCCAGTTTGATCCGGTATTACGAGAATAGGAGCTGATGTCAATCTTGACTTGAGTTCTACAAAAGCCTGTTCACATGCTTCTGACCACACGAATTCTTTATCTTTACGTGTGAGCTTGGTCAAGGATGCTGCAATCTTCGAGAAACCATCGATGAATCTTCGGTAGTATCCTGCTAATCCTAAGAAACTTCGAATATCCTTCATCGTCTTTGGTGTCGGGCATTCGCTGACAGCTGATACCTTAGCTGGATCTACTGAGATTCCTTCGTTCGAAACAATTTGCTCAAGAAATCCGACTTGATCTAGGCAAAATTCGCACTTGCTATACTTGGCATAGAGTTGATGCTGTCGTAATGTCTCCAGGACAATCCACAAATGCTCGGCGTGTTCTTTCCGACTCTTTGAATACACCACGATGCGTTAATGAAAATAACAACAAACCTGTCTAGGTACTCTTGGAAAACTTGGTTCATCAGATTCATGAAGATAGCAGGTGCATTTGTCACCCCAAATGGCATCACGAGATATTCGTAATGACCATAGTGAGTCCTGAATGCCTTCTTCGAAATATCAGACTCTTTGACCTTCACCTGATAATAATCCGAACGAAAATCTAGATTTGAGAAAACGCAAAACCCACTTAGCTGATCAAACAGATCGTCGATACGCGGTAGTGGATACTTGTTCTTTATCGTCACTTTGTTCAGATCTCGGTAGTCTATACACATTCTGTATGAGCCTTCTTTCTTCTTCACGAGCAAAACTGTAGATCCCTAACTTGAAAACTGGGATGAATCCATCCTTTCTTCAGAAGTTCGTCCAATTGAGTACGGATCTCATTCAATCCTTCAGGACTTAACCGGTACGGAGCTTTGATCACCGGTTGCGCACCAGGTATTAAGTCAATGCTGAATTCAAGAGCTCGATCGGGAGGCAAACCTGAGATGTCTTTAGAAAATACATCTTCGAACTCTCGAACTACCTCTGGCTTTTCTTCTTCCGCTTGTAGTGTTGCAATCACTGCCTTCTTTGGTTTAGCCTTATAGGAGCTAGGCTCCACGGTACGGTCTCCACTCTTGAAATAAAAGATCAGATGATTTAGTATCTCGGACACTATCCACCTTTGACGACAGTCAATAGTAGCGAAGAAAGTTCCTAGCCAGTCCATTCCTAAGACTACGTCGAAGTTCAGTATGTCCAACACCTTGAACTCCATATAAAATTCTCTGCTGCAGACGACCACTGGACACAGATCATATCCCATAGTTGCCTTTAGAACGTCGTTCCCTGAACTGACATTCCAGCTGGATATGAGCGGTTTAACTATAATCGAATGAGTTCGGACAAACCGTTGCGACATAAAGCAATGTGATGCTCCAGTGTCGAAAAGTGCTAAGGCGGGTAGTGTGGCTACTAATATTGTACCTAAGTTGTGTGGGATAGGTTTATGTATAGGAAAAGAAATATTGATGTATAAAGATTGAAACGTTTTGAAAGATTGGGGGTTACCAGTGATGACTTGGCCAGTGGCTTCAGCTTCTTCTACAGTCATTATGAAAGCCTGACGCCTAGGTACATTCCTCCTTGTTGTAGGCACATTCCTCTGTCCATTTCTCTGTTATTGAGACATGTTTCTCTGTGCCTGATGGAACTGACAAAGAGGCTGTGCAGAAGGTCCACGAGGAGGTGGAGAGGGTGAAGCAAAACGAGGTGCAAGTGCCTGATAGTTGGCCGCTGTGGAAAAATGATGGCTGGTCTGGGTGCGGGGGCTAGGTTGCGTCTATGAGGACATGCTCTAATGGCGTGAGTAGATATGCCACAAACTAAGCACAGGACGTTTGCACGCCTACAGTCCTTCGCCAGGTGTCCATTCATCTTACAATAGAAGCAAAATTCTAGACTGGGCTAGTTAAATGGTACTCCCGGTCTTCTAGGTGCAAAAGGTATCCTGGAAGAGGCTCTTCCTGCCAGCTGAGTGGCGGGGCTCTTCACACCAGTAGTCTGAGGTCTGCCCTTCTTCTTCACCACTGCTTCATAGCGGCGGGCAGCCTTCAGAGCAAGATCATGGGTTAGGAAATCCCCTGTAGCTAGCGCAGCTTAGATCTCCGGATCCAACCCTTGCTGAAATCTTCGTGCCCGGATCTCAGCAGTCAGGATCAGGTGTGCCGCGAACCTGCTAAGTATGGTAAACTCAACATCATATTCATCCACAGATTTATTCCACATTGAACCTTGCTGCAAGTGAATGAACTGCTGTTCCATGTCAAAACGGACGGTCTCGGGAAATATTTCGCATCGAACATATCGCGAAAAGTCCTCCATTCAATCGGCTGGGCAAGTCGGCTTTCTTCAGCCTTCCACCAGACTCTGGCGATATCTATGAGTTGCAACTTCGCAACTCTCACCCAAGCAACCTCTGGCACTTGTGTTGCTGCCAGGTCATCTTCTATTGATTAAGCCCATTCATCTGCCTCTAGTGGGCTCTCTTTTCTAGAGAAATGGTTCGGATGCAAAGCCCTGAATTGCTTGACTCTAGGTGCCTCAGTCTCTGAGCGGTGCATGAGGATAACAGTCTGCTGCTGCTGACACTCCAGAAGGCTTCTTATTGCCTCAAGCAGTACTGTATGTTCGTTGATGGGACCTTTAACGGTAGGTAGTGGTGGTGGTAGAGTAGGAGGCGGAGTGTTTCCATTTACGTTCGTACTCGTGTTGTTGGGAGAATCCATAACCTTGAGAGAAAAGGAAGGGTTATGACAGATTCAAGAGATTAAAAAAGTAAGGAATGTTTAGTTGCTGATTCTTATAATTCTTATATCATATTGCTTAGGATTCCATGCAGAATTGACCCTGCATGGTCAAACCTCATGCAGAACTGACCTGCATAGGCCACCAACAAAACCTGTCACGCCCCGCTTCCCGGTGTACGGGGAAGGGGATGTGGCGAGGCACGTGACATAATTACTCAGAAGTAAACACGCTAAGCGTAAATAAGTAATATATAAATAAAAGCACAAGAATGACAAGAGTTGTAATATAAACAACAACTTTTATAAATATCCATTCTTTACATATAACTGAAAAGAAAAATACACTGATAGAAAGCAATGCCTAAACAATGGCATACAAAAGAAAATATAAGTACAAGTAAAGTCTAGAAGTCTGGCTGGGCTTCGATCTGCTCCAAGTACTCCTGACTGGGCTCTGTCTCCTGAAAGTCATGTCCTCCTGACGAACATTCCAAAGAGAGAGAGAAATAGATAGAAATGTCGTCAGTGAACTAGCGCTCGGTAAGTCCTAAAGATATGAGTGGAATAGAACAAGTAAAGAATATATGACTGGACAAGTATATGTTTGTTATATTAACGTAGTTGTTTGTACCTTGGTACAGAAGACACCAGTGTATACGAGAGGAGTCCAACTTGCTCCGTGGACTATGGTAACCCATAGTACAAGGCCCCGTCAAAACACATGGAACAACGGCACAGGATATTCATGTAGGTGTCTTTTAATGACCATCCCGTTCCACTTCTAATGCATTCCGTACCGGTCTACCCCGTTAAACCCCGTAATATATATTGTGTGGATTTATAGCTACAAGGCTTGTTGATACCATGGATACAAGTTTGTTAATGTAAAAAGGTTCAGGATGTAACAAGTAGTAATGTAAACAAGGCAAGGTATAGCCATGGTTCGGTCAAGTCACATCATATTTGCATGTTGAAATTGTTCTGGTATTCAGGTTCAAGTTTAAGTATACATGTCTGGTATATTAGATTCATGTTGAATTGGATTCATATTCGAATTAGATACTAATTTGGATTAGACTCAGATTGATTGGCCTCAGACTTAAGTCAGACACTTTATACAGATTTTGATCCCGAATTAGATTTAGGAGTTATCGATAACTGCTGCCCATGGACGGTAGGATTTGTGCCTTTTTCCAAGACAATTACCATTGATAACTCCGTTTTAGTTTTTTTTTTACCTTAAATAGGCAATCACTCACATTCTCCGGCTCCCTGGGGCTCAAGAGAATGGATTCCGCTTAAACCTATATTTACTAAGGTCCTTAATATAATTTTATATAACTCGAGGGGGTTTTAAGAAAAATATTTTTATATACTTTCAAAATAAACCTCGAGTAATTAGTTATGTTATTTAGGGTTTTCATGGATGTAACTTTTAAAGATATGAAGTATTTTAGTAAATATATTTATAGCTTGAATAGTTCAAGGTATTTTAGTGTAAGACTTGTCTTGAATTGATACTTGATGGTATTTTGATGAAATTGGTCATTCTTTTATTTTCTACAAAACATGGAATTTTATTATCGCTTGAAAATTGGTGGTTTTATAATATATATAATATTAAAAATTAATTTTATTATTAATTAGAAAATCTCATTTTTTCTTAAAAATCGTATTAAAATTCTTTCGAGACCGTATGCTCCGTGAGAAGGTCTGCATCTCGCTTTACTAGCCCAAGAATGTGTGATAATCTGCACCATCCAATAGCGGGTTCCACAAAATGGGTTGTAGAGGCACAATTGTAAAGAGTTTAATAATACTATTTAAAAGAAAACGGGTTTTGTAACGTTATAAAAATAAATAAATAAATAAAAATCCTTTAGGTGAATTTTCTGATAATCGGTAAAATAAACCGTAATTTCCGTTAAACTCAACTATAATTATTTTTCAATATAGATTTAAATATGCCTATTTTAACTATATAATTGCTAGTATTTTGTATTTATTTAGTCACTTATAAATTATTAATTTACCTAAATATTTTTCCTTAAGTAATTATTTTTAATATTAACATAAACTTTTAATTATATATTTAATTAGTGCAAATTATAAATTGGAATGGGTTAATTTGATAAATGTGAACCATGACATATCGGAAACATAGTGTGTAACATGTAAATTCTTTTTCAAAATCTCTCCATGGTACTAGATTTTTCTAGGTTTTATTTTTGAAAAGAAAATAAATAAAATAAAGATATTAATGAAAAGACTAAAGTGAGGTGTTTAATTAATGAAACTTATATACATTTCTACACTCTTTCTCCCTCTCCTATCACTCCCTCTCCATGGCCGAGCCTCACCTTGAGGCAGCCCCAAAATTTTTCCAACTCATTCTCACTTCAAAATTCATGAAAAAATCCACAAAAAACATCACAAATTCCTAATTTAAATCCTACCCATTATTCTTTGACCTATCTAGTTTGGATTCATGAAGCAAGAGAGCAATTAGGGAGGTCATGTTGCAAGTTTGATCTCTTGAAAGTTGAGGTATAATCCTAAGCCTTTGGTTTAATTTTTAGTTAATCACTTTAACTTAGCTTATTAAGTGTTTGATTTGGTTTTAAATTGGTTCTAATTGCATGATTGAAAATTCTAGAAAATGGTTTGTGATCAAATTAGGGTTTTTATCATTAGATTAAGGTTTTAATGTATAGATTAACATGTTAATGGAATGCAAAACCTAATCTAGTTACTAGTTTGCTAATTGTTGGTTTAAAATTGTGCTAATTATGCTAAATTTGCAAACTAGGTTTTTGGAAATTGATTAAATAATTGAGATAAAAATCTAATTAGGATTTCATGACATTATTAACATGATAAATTGTAGTTTAATAATTTAGATCATGCAAAACCAAGTTTAGTTGTTGAATTGTGAATTTTTGCTTTAAAAGCGTTAAAATTGGGTATTTTTGCAAACTAGAATTTTAGATTTAATACAAATTGATGAGATTAAATTATGGTGATAGTTTGTATGACTTATTTATGATATTTAGTGAATATTATGGCCATTAGTTTTGTTAAAATATCAAGTTTCGAATCAAAACGATAATTAAGTGCTTTCTAGGTTTTCGGAAATAAATCGGTTTGATTTATTTTGAGGTTTTGATGAGTTACAATCTATTTCATATTATAATTAGTGATTTGTGAAACCATGATTGTTGTATTTGGGTTTTTCTCGATCAATCGGCGTTTGTACGCCGCTGTCGAGGGTTATTTGGTTATTTTGCATGAGCGGGTCATAGGTTTTAACCTATGCGTATTTCGTGCGCTGTTTTGGTTTTGTCCGCGATTTCGGTTTATGATATTATATATGTTTGCGTATAGGTCCCCTTCACGTGGACTTCAGACGATGAAGAAGAGGATGGCGGTATCGACTTCGGTAGACAAGGACCAGGTGAGTAGATGTATATCTATGGGGGAAGTCTGGTGGATGGCGTATAGCACCCCCGCAAACGTAGAATAAGAATATTATGTACTATTATTAGGAAGTCGGACGTGACCTTAGATTCTTGACGAGTAGGGTATTATTGAAGACTTTAAATTGGATTAGACTAATTTAGAAAGACTTAACCGGAGGATGATTGCCTTGGAGGGAATTCGTAGGTTTCATGTAGACACACACACGCGCACACACATACACTTGACTTGGTGTGTGTGTGTGTGTGTGTATGAATGTGTGTAGGTTTCTATATGTATATATATATATCACATATACACGTGATATGAGGATGTTATATAATACCTGGGGATGAGTCGGAATGACTGGGCATGATGCCATGAGATATTGGATATACGATCGAGTTATGATATGAGATGTATTATGATATTAGCGGATCGTTGGGAAATGAGAAAATGTATATTTATACATAAACGATAATAGGTGATGATGACATTGAAATGTACGAGACTCTAGAATAGAACCCGGATTGTAATATATGACTTAATCACGATATGATATATGATGTGATATTTTAGTGGATCATTTGACGATGTATATTTACACAGACAATGATATATGTTTGATGATATTGGGATGTATGCGATTATAGTACAGTACCCTTGATCATGATATTGTTTGATGATGTTACTATACGAACGATGACGTATATATGTGATAGTTGACCCTTATCCCGATTTTGGGAAGCCGTACGACGGATTTTACCGTACGAGGTATAGATGTGATGATTGATCCGCACTCGTGACTCGAGAAAGTCGTACTATGTACGTGATGCTATTGAGGCTGGATCGCCGACTGCTTGAGATATCGACTCAGATTTTAGGAGGATTCTTCTTACCTTTCGACTAGTATCTTTAGTTAGTTCCTTAGTTGGTTAGGTAGATCTTAGTTTAGGCTCGAGTCATACTTATTTTCAAAACTAATGAATCGTGCTTTTTCAAACAACAAACTGTATGACTCGTAATTAGTATGTATTTTATAGTTGTGCGTTTACTACACATTCACCGTTATATTCATGTTGTATATATCGCATTGCATATTCATACACATGTTTCTTTAGCTAATATGAAACTCTGCATGTTAGGACACCAGCACCATTACCGATGATGCGCATGTTCCACGTACACTTATTTTCCGGCTCACACACATCATCATCGGTAATTGCCATGTCACGTACACTTTAGATCATATTATCTTTTATTGATATAATCAGTTAAATGCTAGACCAATATAATATTGTGTGATTACTCTCATGTGCTAGTTTAGACATTTCATTTATTACTTAGACACTTCATGCATTCACATTTTCATATTATCATGCAGTATTGTGGGGCTTATGCCGATACTCATTATTTACTTACTCATGATTTTGGGATTTTGGATTTCTATGAGATTTCTGGATTTTGGGGAAAACCGCAAGAATATATATAAAAACTTCTCTCTCTCTCCCCCTCTCATTTTAAAATACAAGTTGCGGTTTTCTCGTGATGTATGTGTCGTCCACCATGAGATTTCATGTTTTCTGTTGGATTTCGAGACCCGATTCGAGGAGTGGATGAACCGTCTCGGGTACATGGTAGGCCCAGTATGGTACCCCGGGGTAAGAAGCTCGAGTTGTAGACGATGAGCCTGGCAGGGGAAGACTACCTACCGGTGATGTCTGGCGCGGCGGATATCCGAAGGATACTGACCTTTGTCGTGAGATTTGATGATATGGGCCGATCCGGATTGACGGAGCCCGAGATATTGAGACTATGAGATATTGAGACTATGAGGTATTGATACTTTGAGAATTACATGTTTTGTGTCGATACTTGACACGGATTTCCATGGATTTCATTGATGATGTTTCAGATTACCATACAAATTTTACTATGATAAAAGTTAAAGATTTCTTATACAGATATATCCAGTTTCATGGTTGATTGTTTTACATTCATGGTGCATGCATACTCATACACATGACATGTTACTACTTGAGGCACTGACACGAGCACTGAGTACTGCACTTACGTATAAATTATTACCCTATCACTACTAGTTGTTTAGTGTTAGGTTAAGTATATTATTATGACCTAGGAGAGCGTCGTGCATGCGATTTCTAACCATAGATGTCTTCTACTCACGAGTTGGCAACTCATCCCCGTTGTGCCAAATTTTTCTTACAGGTTTAGATGTACAGGTTTCCTTGGCGGCTTGCTGGCACAACACTTCATTCATGGTGATTGCTTGGTAGGTTGGTTCACTTGTATCGGGACCGCCGTTGTACTTTATTATTTCATTTTTATCTAGTAAGCTCCATCAACCAGACTTTTATTACTTGATAGATTTAGAAGACCAGTTGTTTTTATTTCGACCTTAGAGTCGCGCTTGTATTATTATGGTTTTCTGGTGGATTTGGTTTTCTTTTGAGTTTTGAGCCTCGTCCTTCGGCGTTGTATATTATATTGCTTGCGTGGTTGTTTCCGCCATTTGGTGTAGAGCTAGCTCCCGCTTGGGGATGCCTTTTATTGCTTGTATATATTATTCTTGTTTGTACCCGTTTGGGGCCAGTTTTTACAAAGGAGACTCTGCCGAAATTTTTGAGAAAATTTGATGTTGTTTTTAAATTTGTTTTCCTACACTTCATCTTTTAAATGGTTTAGATTTCTGGGCTGCAGCTTGCTTGGATTACGTTACGCCTCTAGACGTTTCGTAATCTAAGTGTCGGTCACGTTCCGTACCTTCGGGACGTGACAAAGTTGGTATCAGAGCGCTAGGTTTAACCCTTGTCTAAGTCTAAGTTGATCTTGGTTGATGGAATATGTGACTTAGGTAGAGTGACGTACCGTGGGTATGATCCGCGGCATACTTACGATACGGTACTTTGCTTAAGAAGCCTTAGGATGTACATTTCTTTGCACCATATTTTATTCATTCATTTGATCTATCTTCGTCGACATCGGATGGTGGTTTCTGTTACCACGGTCGCACGGACAGAGAGAGCTACGGCTTGAATGTGATGACCGTTAGGGTATTGTCTATTCTGGAGGGTTGAAGCATTGTCTAGCGTGCAGACGAAGGGTATTCACATGTCGTCCAGACGAGGTTAAAAAGTTCGAACGAATGTCAGAAACCCATTTTCCCAATTTTAAGGTATTCGGAAGAACATGCAGATATTTCTATGGACCCTCTAAAAGAATGAAACCCTAACTCGACATAATGACCATGAGAACGCCTTTGAACCTTAGGGTTTACGGCAGTTCCGCGGTGCCATTAGTGAGGCTTGGGTTTGCCCTTCTATGGATGGTCCGTGGATGCTGGGGCATATGCAGGATATTTTTAAACTATACTCGAGTGTTGAGCTCTCGGGGGATTTTGGGACTTTGATAAATCGATCGAAAAGTTTAACGTAGTCCGGATATCATGTGATGGGATACATTATTCGGGAGACTCTAAATATGCGTATATCCGTTTGTAGCACAGTTCATACAGCTACGAAGAGACGAGTTCGAATCAGCCGACACCAGAGGGAAGAGGAGCACATCAACGTCAGTGTTATGATTTACGATTGGTGATTCGAATATCACATTTCCGTTGTTTGGATTCTGGTATTTTGGTGATTTCGTTTTATGATTGGTATTTCCTATGTGTACATTCATTACACTCTATTCGTGTTCCATATATCAGTTGTATTGATGCTGTTTTGTGCATACCCAGTGCACTCGATTTGGTTTTATATATTTTGAGACATTGATTTGATTTCATGCATATGGGTTGCACATGATTTTGACGTATGCTTCGGCATAGTTTTCATGCACTTTTCGTACCGTGATTTCGATTTTGATATTCGGTATATGTTTTCGTGCACCATATGCAATTGATTGAGATTCTTGCGCACACTTGGCGTACTTGATACGATTTTGTGCACACCAGATGCACTAAATCGAGATTTATGCAGATTAGATGCACCTGATATTGTTGTCGTGCACGCCCGTTGCACTTGACAGATGTTTTCGGTGCACACCTGTTGCACCCAGTTTTGTTTCTGTGCATATTCGTGGCTTCTGTATTTGGTTTCGATTTCAGTGCGCACCGGACGCACATGATATTTTTATGCTGTAATTGGGATTGATTTCATTTTGAGCAATATGTTTTTATAATAATTACTATTTGGTTTAGTAACCAGGTGGGACGTGTATGTTAAATAAAAGATATATATGTATAGCTATTTTTTTTAAAAATGAACATCCGCTACTTGTGCCGTGATTCGCGCATCGCACGGTGATTTGGGAAAAAGTTTTGCATGTATTTTTTTTCTAGATGTTTGGACGGTTTTATAACGATGCGTATTATATATATGTTTAAGTTTTGAGTATATCATGTTGAGTTTATATTGGACTTTGACATTATATTTTTACTATAACTCTGATGATTTCGTTATACTTGACGGAGTTTTGATTTTGAGTTATGTACCTGTTTTTCTTGCGCATGCATTTCACTAAAATGTGTCTTAAATATTGATGATTTCGGAGCTCAGCGCTTTGAGTGTTTTGCTAAATGTCTTAGTATTAGAGGGAGTTTTGATTTAAATTCGGGGACCGAATTTCTTTAAGGGGGGAAGATTGTAACGTTTTAAAAATAAATAAATAAATAAAAATCCTTTAGGTGAATTTTCTGATAATCGGTAAAATAAACCGTAATTTCCGTAAAACTCAACTATAATTATTTTTCAATATAGATTTAAATATGCCTATTTTAACTATATAATTGCTAGTATTTGGTATTTATTTAGTCACTTATAAATTATTAGTTTACCTAAATATTTTTCCTTAAGTAATTATTTTTAATATTAACATAAACTTTTAATTATACATTTAATTAGTGCAAATTGTGGAATGGGTTAATTTGACAAATGTGAACCATGACATATTGGAAACATAGTGTGTATCATGTAAATTCTTTTTCAAAATCTCTCCATGGTTCTAGATTTTTCTAGGTTTTATTTTTGAAAAGAAAATAAATAAAATAAAGATATTAATGAAAAGACTAAAGTGAGGTGTTTAATTAATGAAACTTCTAGACATTTCTACACTCTTTCTCTCTCTCCTATCACTCCCTCTCCATGGCCGAGCCTCACCTTGAGGCAGCCCCAAAAGTTTTCCAACTCATTCTTACTTCAAATTTCATGAAAAAATCCACAAAAACCATCACAAATTCCTAATTTAAATCCTACCCATTATTCTTTGACCTATCTAGTTTGGATTCATGAAGCAAGAGAGCAATTAGGGAGTCCATGTTGCAAGTTTGATCTCTTGAATGTTGAAGTATAATCCTAAGCCTTGGTTTAATTTTTAGTTAATCACTTTAACTTAGCTTATTAAGTGTTTAATTTGGTTTTAAATTGGTTTTAATTGCATGATTGAAAATTCTAGAAAATGGTTTGTGATCAAATTAGGGTTTTTATCATTAGATTAAGGTTTTAATGTATAGATTAACATGTTAATGGAATGCAAAACCTAATCTAGTTACTAGTTTGCTAATTGTTAGTTTAAAATTGTGCTAATTATGCTAAATTTGCAAACTAGGTTTTTGGAAATTGATTAAATAATTGAGATAAAAATCTAATTAGGGTTTCATGACATTATTAACATGATAAATTATAGTTTAATACTTTAGATCATGCAAAACCAAGCTTAATTGTTGAATTGTGAATTTTTGCTTTAAAAGTGTTAAAATTGGGTATTTTTGCAAACTAGAATTTTAGATTTAATTCAAATTGATGAGATTAAATTATGGTGATAGTTTGTATGACTTATTTATGATATTTAGTGAATATTATGGCCATTAGTTTTGTTAAAACATCAAGTTTCGAATTAAAACGATAATTAAGTGCTTTCTAGGTTTTCGGAAATAAATCGGTTTGATTTATTTTGAGGTTTTGATGAGTTACAATCTATTTCATATTATAATTAGTGATTTGTGAAACCATGATTGGTGTATTTGGGCTTCTCTCGATCAATCTGCGTTTGTACGCCAATATCGAGGGTTATTTGGTTATTTTGCATGAGCGGGTCATAGGTTTTAACATATGCGCGTTTCGTGCGCTGTTTTGGTTTTGTCCGCGATTTCGGTTTACGATATTATATATATTTGCGTATAGGTACCCCTCACGTGGACTTCGGACGATTAAGAAGAGGATGGCGGCATCGACTTCGACAGACAAGGACCAGATGAGTAGATGTATATCTACGGGGGAAGTCGGGTGGATGGCGTATAGCACCCCCGCAAACGTAGAATAAGAATATTATGTACTATTATTAGGAAGTCGGGCGTGACCTTAGATTCTTGACGAGTAGGGTATTATTGAAGACTTTAAGTTGGATTAGACTGATTTAGAAAGACTTAACCAGAGGATGATTTCCTTGGAGGGAATTCGTAGGTTTCATGTAGACACACACACGCACACACGCATACACTTGACTTGGTGTATATGTATGTCTCTCTCTCTCTCTCTCTCTCTCTCTATATATATATATATATATATATATATATATATATGAATGTGTATAGGTTTCTATATGTATGTATGTATATATATATATATATATCACATATACACGTGATATGAGGATGTTATATGATACCTGGGGATGAGTCAGTATGACTGGGCATGATGTCGTGAGATATTGGATATACGATCGAGTTATGATATGAGATGTATTATGATATTAGCAGATCGTTGGGAAATGAGAAAATGTATATTTATACATAAACGATAATAGGTGATGATAACATTGAAATGTACAAGACTCTAGAATAGAACCCAGATTGTAATATGTGACTTAATCACGATATGATATATGACATGATATTTTAGTGGATCATTTGACGATGTATATTTACACAGACAATGATATATGTTTAATGATATTGGGATGTATGTGATTATAGTACAGTACCCTTGATCATGATATTGTTTGATGATGATACTATACGAACGATGACATATATATGTGATAGTTTACCCGTACCCCAATTTTGGGAAGCCGTACGACGGATTTTACCGTACGAGGCATAGATGTGATGATTGATCCGCACTCGTGACTAGAGGAAGTCGTACTACGTACGTGACGCTATTGAGGCTGGATCGCCGACTACTTGAGATATCGACTCAGACTTTAGGAGGATTCTTCTTACCTTTCGACTAGTATCTTTAGTTAGTTCCTTAGTTGGTTAGGTAGATCTTAGTTTAGGCTCGAGTCATACTTATTTTCAAAACTAATGAATCGTGCTTTTTCAAACAACAAACTGTATGACTCGTAATTAGTATGTATTTTCTAGTTGTGTGTTTACTACACATTCACCGTTATATTCATGTTGTATTCATCGCATTGCATATTCATAAATATGTTTCTTTAGCTAATATGAAACTCTGCCTGTTTGGACACCGACACCATTACCGATGATGCGCATGTTCCACGTACACTTATTTGCCGGCTCACACACATCATCATCGGTAATTGCCAAGTCACGTACACTTTAGAACATATTATCTTTTATTGATATGATCAGCTAAATGCTAGACCAATATAATATTGTGTGATTGCTCTCATGTGCTAGTTTAGACATTTCATTTATTACTTAGACACTTCATGCATTCACATTTTCATATTATCATGCAGTATTGTGAGGCTTATGCCGATACTCATTATTTACTTACTCATGATTTTGGGATTTTGGATTTCTATGAGATTTCTGGATTTTAGGAAAAACCGCAAGAATATATATAAAAACTTCTCTCTCTCTCCCTCTCATTTTAAAATACAAGATGTGCTTTTCTCGTGATGTATGTGTCGTCCACCATGAGATTTCATGTTTTCTGTTGGATTTCGAGAGCCGATCGAGGAGTGGATGAACCATCTTGGGTACATGGTGGGCCCGGTATGGTACTTCAGGGAAAGAAGCTCGAGTTGTAGACAATGAGCCTGGCAGGGGAAGACTGCCTACCGGTGATGTCTGGCGCGGCGGATATCCGGAGGATACCGACCGTTGTTGTGAGATTTGATGATATGGGCCGATCCGGACTGATGGAGCCCGAGATATTGAGACTATGAGATATTGGGACTATGAGGTATTGAGACTTTGAGATTTACATGTTTTGTGTCGATACTTGGCACGGATTTCCTTGGATTTCATTGATGATGTTTCAGATTACCATACAAATTTTACTATGATAAAAGTTAAAGATTTCTTATACAGATATTTCCAGATTTCATGGTTGATTGTTTTACATTCATGGTGCATGCATACTCATACACATGACATGCTACTACTTGAGGCACTGACAAGAGCACTGAGTACTGCACTTACGTATAAATTATTACCCTATCACTACTAGTTGTTTAGTGTTAAGTTAAGTATATTATTATGACCTAGGAGAGCGCCGTGCATACGATTTCTAACCGTAGATGTCTTCTACTCACGAGTTGGCAACTCACCCCCGTTGTGCCAAATTTTTCTTACAGGTTTAGATGTACAAGTTTTCTTGGCGGCTTGCTGGCACAACACTTCATTCAGGGTGACTGCTTGGTAGGTTGGTTCACTTGTATCGGGACCGCCGTTGTACTTTATTATTTCATTTGTATCTAGTAAGCTCCATCAACCAGACTTGTATTACTTGATAGATTTAGAAGACCAGTTGTTTTTATTTCGACCTTAGAGTCGCGCTTGTATTATTATGGTTTTCTGGTGGATTTGGTTTTCTTTTGAGTTTTGATCCTCGCCCTTCGGTGTTGTATATTATATTGCTTGCGTGGTTGTTTCCGCCATTTGGCGTAAAGATAGCTCCCACTTGGGGATACCTTTTATTGCTTGTATATATTATTCTTGTTTGTACCCGTTTGGGGCTAGTTTTTACAAATGAGACTCTGCCCAAATTTTTGAGAAAATTTGATGTTGCTTTTAAATTTGTTTTCCTTCACTTCATCTTTTAAATGGTTTAGATTTCTGGGCTTCGGCTTGCTTAGATTACGTTACGCCTCTAGACGTTTCATAATCTAAGTACCGGTCACGTTCCGTACCTTCGAGACGTGACATGGTTTTATAGTTCATGGTATTTTAATGAAATATGTAACAAAAGTATGTTCACGATATATCGTGCTATGGAATCATGTGTGTATATGAGGGGTAGGTCATTACCCCATGAAGTTTTCTAAAGGTATGTACAACAAAGGAATAAAAGGTGACGTATATAAAGTTCATGGTATTTTCATATAAAAGTGAGATTTAAGTTATTTAACATGGTGTTTTAGAGTGAAAATTGTTTCTAAACATTAGATTCATGGTTAAAATTATAGGGTAAGAGTTTTGAATGAATGTGATGGAAGAAAAATGAATTATTTAGGTTTTAGAAAAAGATGTCGGTAGTAACTCCACTTACCGACGTGTTTTGAAAAAAGAACTTTTTAGAGAAGAAGGGGAATAATTAGAAGGGACTTACTAGCTAGAAGTGTGAAGATGAAGTAGAAGAAGATGTGGTAGCCTTCGGGGTGTCGTGGGGTCGCCGGAACTTGCATAGATCCTCTCCGGAAGTTGATCTTGGGCTAACTCCACTTGTATTCTTCTTGTACTTAGAAAAATTAGATAACTTTGGTTAGGATTTCAGAATGAGGAGGGGTTAGGACATGGTGTTGTATTTATAGGGTGAAATTAGGGTTTTGGAATTGAAAGATTGAATTAAAATGTATTTAAAATTGGATTAAAGATGAAATTGAAGTCTTTGTTTAATTTCAGAAAAATCAAATAGCACAGGGGTAATGGGGGTGGACCAAAGGTTTTGAGTGCAAAGAACGGGACTATTCCCTACGGGGGGCCCGGTGGTGCCAGCCTAATTGGCAATCTCACCGGCCATCTTAAGGAGATGAGTCGTGGAATCCTGGCCACGTGTACTCCTCAGTGTACACAACATTTTACACATATTGTTTATACTGACTTTTCATTTCTTTGTATAGTGTACGTGTAAACTTTTGGGCTTCCAAAAAGTTTTTAAAAAATTAGAAAAAATAATATGTGGCTGATGGTATTCAAACACAGGGGCTACGTCACAGCAATGCAAGGCTTTACCAATGAGCTACAAGGGTTTTCTTGCTGTTCTTAAGCAATAACATCTTTTAAATTGTACTCAGGCTTGTAAACTCATTTATGTACATTAACTTAAAAATTTCCGTACAGTAAAATCAGAGTCGTTACAGCTTCACGTGCTGTGCCACCATAAGATTTAATCCTAAGAGGTTGGCGCTGGCGCTAGCGTCCTCATGGGGAGCACGTGAGGCCCTGCCTCATTAAAATTTAACAGTGCTTAGCTCTTTTTATTATGTTTAAATATTAGGGGAACACCCGCTTTGTATTGTTTCTCGACCCATTTTTTGAAAATGCAACAGTCTTCGATAATGTGCCCTAACACTCGGTGGTATGGGCATTAATTAGGATGATCAGCCATATTCGCTTCTTTCGGCCTCTTTGGTTCTGGTAGCTGTAAACCATAATTTAGAGCCTCCTTAAATATTTTGTGGACCTTGTCTCTTTTGAAAGAGTAGACCATATTTCTTTTTTCCTCTAAAGTTGGCTCTCGAGATTTGTTAGACTTCGCTCCGCCCTTTATCTGCTTGTTGAGAGAAACAGTGCTATTGGAACTTTCTCCTTTGTGGTCGTTGTCTCTCTGATACTTTGGCTTGTTGTTAAATTTGAGATCTTGAGTAGACTCCGGTTTTAAGCGTTCCAACATTTAGACCTTCTTAGTAAGCTCTTAGAATGTTTTGAGATCCACTGTGCATAGGAAAGGGTTCATCCAATTGTCGAGATTTTTTATGAGAAGACCGACAGACATGTCTTGCTCTAATAGCGGTTCATAATTGACAGAGAGATTGCACCATCAGACTATAAAATCCATGGTGCTTTCATTGTTCTTTGGCTTAGTCCTCAAGGTCAGCAATGGTGATTTTATCGCTGATGGTCATGAATCTTTGCTTAAACAAAGATTCTATTTGAGTGAACATCGTGACCGAGCAGTCCGGTACACTTGCGTACCGGTCGGAGGCAACGTCGGTTAAGCTATTGAAGAATTGGCGAAGGAGAAGAGCATCTTTGCGCTCAGTATTCCTGCATGATACATTAAATTGGAAAATGTATCGGTTTGCATTTCCCGTCCATCGAACATTCTGAATTTAGGGATAACATAGCCGTTGGAAAACTCTACGAGGTCATATCGTGTAGAGTATGACCTCCTCCTACTGCCGACGTCTTTCTGTGCTTCGGCTTCGGCCACCAATATTTTGACTTTGTTGCTGACTCGGTCCATGATTTTATCTTGGGTTAGTAGGCCACTGTCATCGAGAGCCAAGACATTTCCTGAAGCGGAATGTGGTCGACTTTCATGCGGCTCGTCTATCTTTGGACTTAAGGAGATGGGTGTCGGCTACTTTGGGGCATCACTTTCCGGTTCACGGGTGGAGCCCTGTACTTGATTAGACTACCTTTGACCAATTTTGGCTGTGAGTCGCAACATGACATTTGTCAAGTCATCAATCTTGGAGTAGAGCTTGGTCATCTCCTTGTCTTTGCTTTCGAGCTAATTCCGAAGTTCTTAGAGCAGCCGTTGTTCTGCAGTCTTGGGAATGAAAACTTGCTCTTCATCGCTTTTCGAGCTCGAATCCTCATGAATTGGTGGATCTTCTGCTTATCGGCCTTGCCGAAGGGGTTTTCATTGTCTTCCGGAGGAGGCTGGTCTTGGGAAGCGGCGGCCACATTCAAACCAGATTGGGCTTAGGATATGGTGCCCGCATCCTTGCTCTTGATGCGCGTGCCTGCCATATAGACAGTGTGAACCACATATCAAACCATCTCTTTATCTTTGGCGGCTGATCTTTCGGACCTTCATCATGGCCTTTCCTCTTTAGGAAAGGACAAGCCTGGCTGGGTCCCTGGGTGGCACTATTTAGATTCCAGTTTTCTTAAATTTTGCTGTCATGGCGTTCTTCTGAACCAATTTCAACGGCTCAAAAGAATTAGCGAGTTTCACAGCTTGGGACGCGACGTAACCCTCTTTCTGGAACCTTATGAAGTCCAGTTGTGCAGGATACCTAACCCTTTTGTTGGGTCTGTATCTGAGCCGTTTTTGCCTTGGCTTCTTAATTTTGAGGGCTTGACGGGCATTTGCTTTGCAGGAAATCCCGTAGACCGATTGACGGGGAGTCCAGAGAAGACACCCGATCTTGCAACTGTCGAGGGCACCTCCTAAGCTTGCCAGAGACACTTTGTTATAACCTTGGTATTGACGGCCCTGCCCCTAGCTGAAACAATGGAGAGCCGTTGGAAGACAGACTTGCGCTTGGGCTTGGGCGCCCTTGCAATTACGACATTAGGCCCCATCCCTTTGGAGACCGGCCTATTCGTCACTGGAGCTTGAGGAGCAGGAATGTTGTAGGCCAAGATGAATGAAATGGAGTCGAATTGTAGCAGCGGTCCTCCTACTGTCGTCCGAGACTTGCCGGAAGAAATGTTTGAGCGTCCATCTTCATTACGCACGAGACGGGAATTGCATTGAGAGTCGAGTTCATCTTTGGAGATATCGTTGAGCGATGTGGTTGTTGAAAGTTGATTTCTTGAATGTTGATTGTTGCATAAAAGAGCATAATTTCAGTATAAATAGCGATTTGAATAAATTCGCATGACTGTTTGACCAGAAATATGGGAGGAAAGATCAGTCCCACCAGGCGTGCCAGAATCTGTATAGTATTTTTCGTCACCCGATAGAGATAGGAATGCGCGCACTTGTCACGCATGTACAGATTCCCCCAGCCTAAGGTAGCATGGGGTTTATTGATTGTGAGAATCCAAATCTCCGGCAGCCACGAATAAAACTGTCGTTAATTACCCCTCGCTTGTGAAGCGAGAGAACCTCCGATTAATGGATCAAACAAATCATGCGAACTCAATGTGCAGTATGTGATGTGTGTTTTGTTTTGAAAACAATACAAAAGGACGTGTTCATTTTATTTTTTGTTTATTCTGTAAATATTTACAAGAAAAACTTTTAAAATAAAATTTTACTAAATATTTTTCTATTTTTTCTTTTTCTTTATTTTCTTTTTAAAAAGTATGGAAGTGAAGCGCAAGCACGCAGCTACAGTTGCATGCGTGGCTACAGTAGTGCACGATGCTCGAGGAGGGAGCCAAAAGGTTCCGTAAGGATCAAATGTCCGAATTTTTTTTTGGCGAAGCCCGGATTTTGGCGCTTAAGCTCAAGTGAGTGTTGTTCTCTTTTTTTAGTCTTGAGAGACTCTCTTGATTCCTCAAAACTTAGATTCGGGACTTGGATGATGAAAATGGGCTTCTTTTCTCTTTTCCAAGCCTCCTTGGAACTTCTTACAATAGAGCTTTTAGTAATGGGTTCTCCTTTTTTATCCTTTCTCGAATGGGATCTTGATGAGGAAGAAGAAGATGGGTAAAAAAAATCTACCCTTTTGGGACTTGAGAGAGAGATTCACTCTCTTTTCAATGGATTTATGGCTAAAATGTAATTTATTTTGGAAAATGAGAGCTTAAACTCTTAATTTGATAAAAAAAAAAAGAGGAAAAATGAAGAACTTGAAGAGAGAAAGAAGTTGGAGGCACAAACCCTAATTTTTATTTGGGGATTCATTGTTCTTATCTCTTCATAATGTTTACCTTATATAGGCTACATTTTCTACACATTGCCCCCTTGAGCTTTACAAAATGGCCCATTTGCCTATCTCATGCCCATGTGCTCATTTATTTTGCACATAAGCCATAGATTTTATATAATTTTGGGTTTTTGTCCATTTAATTTACAATTTAACATTTATTTGCATATAAAATCTATTTATTATATATTTCTCTTTTTCCTTTCTTCTTCAACGGCCGGCCGGCTTCGCTTGTGCTTGAGACGGTTTGGTCGTGGGCCCAGTTGCTTGGGGTCGAACCCGGGTTAGTCGGATTCGGGTCCACTCGTGCATTGACTTTGACCCGTAGACATTGACCCGTTGACTTTGACTATGACTTTTTTTAACATTTTGATTTTTAATTTGGATTTTTGATTTTAGCAATAGGATATAAATTTTGACCCCAACACCACTGCCTATTAGTATTACGATAAGGCAAAGCGGTAAATTCATGAAAAAGCACGACATAGGAAGAGAGGGACGGAAAGAAAAAGGGATTTACAAGATGTTGCAATACGGTGTAACAGCCGTATCGCCGATGCGATAAAAGCCTCGATCGAGACTACGAAGCTTGAGGGAATCAACACTTCTCCAAGCTCAAGGGAAAAAGTGGATATATACCCGACGCACATCGAACTTCAAATCCCCCAATTTCGTATGCTTAAGAAGTTCTAAGATACTATTCATTAATTTGTTTAATTAGTTGAATGACCTATTATGGGCTATTTCGTATCGGTTTCTATAATTTCGTGGATTTGTGTTGGTATTGAACTTTTTTAGTATCGTATCGTACGTATCGGCTTTGTGTTATTATACAATTTGTGTGTTCTAAATTGATTGTGGATTGAATTGAGCTTGTTTGCGGCACGGACGTGATTATTATGGTGTGTATTATTTGTTTATTGGTTATGATTTTAGTTATTGAATTGGATTTGTATTGTATTTGTCGCGAATACCTAAAGAACTGCTCATTAATTTTGCTATCTGGATACACTTTATAACTTCGGGTATAATCCGAGGAAATAAATTTATTTCGTCGGTTTATGCCCTACGTAATAAAGTGTATCAAGGGAAAAAGTTTCAGGAAATGCAACTTTATTCCTGTTTACCGCCGAAAACCGGTCAGACGAACTGGGATAGAACATTTATCCTAAATTTTAGGGTATATGCATAGGTTTAATGCACTCACCTCTTCGAAGACATTAAATTGGTTTATAGTATCGTATATTGGAGGTTAGGAAGGATCCGACCGATATAACCGACTTCAGATTCCCTCTCAGGGTGAGAGTTTGTTGATTGTAGGGACGCATTTTTCCAAAATGCACAAATCCATGTAGTTAATTACGTTGTCACGTACGACAACTTTCTTCACTCTAGGTTTTTTGTTTCGTGTGTCGTTTTTTTATTTGTTTATTTCAGATTGCCCTTGGATTGTATAGAGAGACTAAATCCATATATATATTTCATGATTTGGGTCAAGTATTTTCTTGACAAGGTCCAAGTTGGTGTATGAGTTTGCCAACGGTAGTGAACTTAGGTTTCAGTTCTCATATTTGTGAGGTCTATTGGTTCACATAAAGCTTAGGCTTTATCTAAAGACGCGTTAGTCTTATTTGTGAACTAAGGTCAACTTAGAGGTTTGAGCATATAGGCTTTTCCCAGGGATACATAGTATCATTTGAGAACTAGATTATCTTAGGTGGCATGAGAATATTATTCTCAAAGATCTTAAGATCATTAAGAAGCTTAAACTTCAAGACTTAGCCAAATTGTGCTAAGTATGGGGCCTATTTGGCGCTTAGCGCGGCTCATAGTATGGGATTGGCGCACGGTTTTGGCACATGGCTTTGGCGCATACTCATGTATATTGCACGTGGCGCCTGGTGGGACAAAGTGTATGCTTGGCGTTAACGCACGGCTTTGACGCAGCTGGGCTTGGTGCCGGCATACGTTCTTTACACGTGTCATAGACCGGGTCTTGGTGGGCCTTTCTTTAGTGCTGGCGCATGTATTTGCACATGGCGCAAATTAGGGTTTAAGAGCTTAAGCTCTGTTCATAAAAATGTTAACCTTTCAAGATGATCTTTTAATCAAGTTCATAAAAATCACATTTTTTGTAATCTTCGGAACTTAAGTTCTCAGGTATGAATATTTTTTAGGGAAACTATGTCCCATGAAGTTAAGACTTCGATCTTTTTGGTGATCTTGGTGATCCTGGTGATCCTTGATGAGGGAGAATACCATAGTTCTTCCTACAAGATCTCAGATCTTAAGATTAGATCCCTCATGAGAGGTTAAACTCTCGCTCAGAGGAGATATAGCTCATGGATCTTTGATCCGAAAGAAGAGCCTAGGATTCTCAAGAAGCTTAAGCTTCAAAGGGAGGCAAAAGAGAGATTTTTCTCTGTGTTCTTTACCTAGAATTTGATTGAGGAAGATGAATATCTTTTGCAGAGATTAAGTCTCTCTTTCTTCACATTATGGTGGTACTATGTGTATTGAGATTAATCTTCTAGGTTACTATTTATAGGAGAAGAGAAAATTAATCAAGTTGAGAGAATCTCTCATTTGAGATATCTTAATTGATCTTTTATTTCAACCGATGGTACTTAAGCACCGTCGGATATTTGATCCAAGGGTTTTCTGTTAACAGAGAAAGTATCTTTTTTATTTTAGAAAGATCCAGAGAAATATTTTTTCCAAATAGCACTTAATCTCTGATTGAAGCATGCACTTCAACAAAACATATGCTCTGGCGCTTGCGCAACGTGTATTGCACTTGGTGCGCTTGCGCATGAGTCTGGCGCTTCCGCCATGTGCTTTGCACGTAGTGCGCTTGCACAACAAGGGTTGGCGCTTTTATCTTGGTGGAGCTTAAGCTCCGAGTGTCAAATTTTGACGGGAACAATTCCGTCGGATCATAAATGACGAAATAAAGTGCCCGACGAAATAAATTTTATAGCCGACGAAATAAAATTATTGCGTCGCTATTTATTTTGTCGGACTCAGCCGACAGAATAAAGTTATTTTATAGGATGGAATGTTATTCCATCGGGCAGTGTCCGACGAAATAAAGGGGTATTTCTTATAGTGAGTCTATCTATTTATTTGAATATCAAGTCATATTTTCTTTGTTCCTTTACAATAATTATATGTTAGAATTAGAATCTAATTTAACATTTCATGATTTATAGGCTAAATTTCATTAAAATATAAAAATCGTTTGGTATTTCCTTGACAAATACCATGTATTTTATAAGCTGAAAGTTGATGCTAAGAATTTAATGATACATAAACAGATACCTTGGTTTTAAATTTCCAATTTAAAATTTACATATACAAACATCCGGTTTAGATCATGCGTGGAGGTTATGAACAAATGAAAATAATAGACTATGTCAATGTTTCGGCTGATTTTTTCTGAAAACGCTGCCCAATAAATTTTTACCCAAAGAAGCGCAGTTATGATGAAAAGTGTCTTTAAAACATTTTTGTCAAAAATGGATATCAACCGTTCATTTCCAACATCAAATCCAAGAATCAATGGCGGGTATTATTTATTTCCATTTGCAAATTTTTGTTCTTTATTTTGTATAGGCTAAAATGCGGGAAACTTTCCTCACTTTTACTTGAAAATGAGGGAACCCTTCTAAACTTGAAAAATATGCACTTTACCCCAAAAATCTTAATAGTGTTAATTTTTCCATCCATAATACTTTTTTATAACAAAAATGTTCATTTATTAATTTAATTGACTAACCTAATATTTTCTTTTCTTTTTCTTCATTTTTTCCAAATTTTTACTCTCTTGAATCTTTGTTCACTCTTTAGAGAAGCAAAGAAAAGACTGTGTTTTGCATTTGAGATTTTGGGAAAGAAATGAGGAGGAAAAAGGTTTGGAGAGAAAAAAATTTAAAGAAGAGAAAGGCAAAAAATTTGGAGAAGAAAGACTTGTGGGTATTACGGGAATATACACCAAAAAACTAATGGTGTTAAATTTTTGGGATAAAATACATGTATTTCAAGTTTAGGGGTTTTCTGTTTTTCAGGAAAAAGTGGAGGGTTTCCGCATTTTAGCCTTTTGTATATTCCTTAAAAATAGAAAGTGAATAATATCATCTATTGATCCTTTGATTTGCTGTATGTGATAAACGGTGGATATCCATGTTTGACAAAAAAAGCTTTGAAGACGCCTTTCTCTCGAGCCATGCCCTAAAAGAAGATAAATGTTTAAATCATGAAATTTGAGAATTAGCTTTAAAGCAAATTTAGTGTTTATAAGCGGAAGTATAGAATAAATATTTTTTTTCTTTTATTATGCTTGAATTTTGTAAAGAAAAAAAATTGGTGTTAAAATAAAATTATATTGGTACTCCTGAGGAAAATAAAATTACTGCAATTTTCTTTATAAATTATTATCAATCATTGGCTATAGGATCCAAAAATAGATTTAGGAAATAAAAATTAGTCTAAAAGAAATTCTTTTTCCATGAATTCATTACCTAGTTAATTTTTAAGCAATAACAGTTATTTGAATCGGGAAATTTTCACATCGACTTTAAAATAATTATAGTTTCTATAAGCAATTACTGCTGTTCGAAACATTTTTTCATTATGTTTAAAAAAAGAAATGTGATATTTTTTAGTTAGTTTTGTTATTTAGATACAAATAGTATTGTTTCTCTTTTTTTTTTAAATTTTCCAAATTTCAATCGAATATTATTAGCCATAAAACCCAAGAATAGATTAATGCAACAGGAAAAAAAATCTAATGACAAAAGTGGCTGGTGGAAAAATAGTGTTTTGATCAAAAGATATTTGACTTGCAAAACATTTCAATGACCAACCAATCTTTATATTAGTATAATAGAAATCAACCCCGCGTGGGGTAAAAATGATTCAAGATATTTCTGGAAAAATTGACAAAGCAAATAAAAAGTAATATACATTCATTTTGTCAAGAAAAATTTAGTGCCCATTTTTAATAAAATACAAAAGTAATATTAGTTCCATTTTAAGAAATTCATATTATAATTAATTTTTAAAGCGCCTAATAAAGTTAAACAATGATAATTATTTAAATAATTAAATCTAAGCACCAACTTTATAGCAACTATAATTCCTATTAGCAAATGTAAAGGATGGATTATCTAATAAACATATTTTATTCTATTATGCTTGATTTTTAAAACAATTTTATCAAGATAAAAATACTATTGGTTCTCTTAGAAAAATAAATAAAAGTATCAGAGTTTTCTTTCTAAATAAATACCAAATTATTATTTGTCTAAGATCCAAGGATAAATTAAGGAAATAAAAAAAAATAAAAAATAAAAATTGAAAACCAAAGTAAAAAACCAAAAAAATATCATTATTTGTTTTTGGGCCTCATATGGACCATTTGGAAATAGATAGGAAAAATAATAAAACGAAAAGAAAGATGCAAAAAAGCAAAGGAGAAAAATAGCATTTTGGGAAATGATTCTTTCTTTGCAAAAGATTCTTTTTGAATGACTCAACTTTATAGTAATATAATAAATAGATGACCAAGATCTTAAGGGCAATTCATCTATATTGAACGGCGAAAGGAATTAACCTGTAAGCCGACATCTTGTTTCGATTGATTAAGAGATTTCGACTGAAAATCATCGGCCATTGTTGGGCATATGCTCACAAGATGGTGGATTAGTTCTTGCCGGCAATTGGTTGTACATGGCCATGCTTAAAGGGGAACATGGGAAATTATTGTGTAAATGAAGGGTGCGAGGGCTATTCCTAAATGATGTAATTAGAAGATAGTTCAAAGAGAGTTTTTTTTAATGAATCAAACCTTTACCATATTTATGCTTGAAGGCGTCTTTGGATTAGCGCTAAAGAGTGTCTATTGAAGGCCTTGTCGAAGTATAGCGTGAATCTCTTTCATCAAGTAACTCATGCCATTATTAACGACTACATGATATCCCATGCATACCAAAAATGATGGTGCCAGCCGCAGGTGGAGTTCTTACTGGATAGAGCGAATAACTTGCCGATAGGCTTCTTCTTTGGCAAACAACGACATCCAAGTTCTTTCCAAACAGGGATCTGGGGTGTTTGGGCAGATCATTGTATCGAAGGTTTGGCGGAGGTAAAAGCGAGGATGCCGACTTGCGCGTTATGCATGTTTTGTATCGTAGGAATTCTTGCAAACTAACCCTATATACACATTGTATATTGTGAATCCTCCTCAGGAGTACTTTATAGGCTCAAATGCAGGAAACCCCCCTCACTTATAGCCCAAAATGCAGGACATCATCTTGTCTTTTAGAAAGCTTTACCTCATTTGTGTTGTTAATTGCTGTTAATTTTTCCATCCAAAACAAGTCTCCTATGTTGCCCGTGAGATGTTTGGACCAAAATAAACCCAAAGAAAAATATGAAGGAAAGAACTCATCTCTCTCCGATTTCTCTGGCGACCACCAACCCTGATCCCCGGCAAGTTGCAGACCACCTCCTCCGGTGACCAGCGACGACCACGACCCCATCCTTATGGGCGAGTTGACTCCAATACCAATATTACAAGACCCAAAATGATGGGTTCCAAATCATTTTGAGAGAAAACCTCAACTCCGATTCAATCCTAACTTATGAATTGAAATTCCAATCCAAGCTAAAAACCCTTATTCAAAATCTATATCAAAATACTGATTCAATTCAAAATGAATACTTTAAATGGAAACCCAATCAAGCTTCAGCTAACGACCTGTTAGCCAATAATCGTGCCTTGGAGCCGAAGTAGAGGCTTCACTGCCTAATCCAGCCTTTAGACGGGTGTCTTTTTTAATTAAATATTTAATGCGGAAAAAACTAGTATGCAAGGGTTTGCATGGTGCAAGCCACTTGTAAACCCTTGGATGGATTTCCTTACACAAATCTCAATGCCATCCAAGGGCTTACAAGTGGCTTGCACCATGCAAGCCCTTGCATTTGGTTTTGTTTTATTTGCACATAATAAATCACCCTTACACCCTTGCATTGACACATGATTCTTCAAATTCCTGTCAACTGTTCAACCACTTGACCCTGGCCGCCGCGACATTGACAGGCATGTTGAGAATCCCGTGAACACTATTCTCTCCCATCTCTGTTTTCCCAAGACAACAAAGTGTTCCTATTTTCTTGTATTTCCATTCGAAATATAGCCATGGAAAGCGGGCGTTTATAAAGGCGAAACAAAGCAAAGCACTCTCCTTGGTCCTTTTTCTAACATAGCACAACAATAAACACCAGGACAAGGTAAAACAACTCAGTGAGCACGGCTCATGTGGTTTGACTTTACTCTCCAAAGTAAAGTAAGAGATCGCCGATTCAATTTCTTCCAAAGGGAGAGAAAAAATGACACAAGGTAAGACACAAGGTAAGACAAAGCCATAAACACAAAAATATACAGATTTAAGATTAGAGTGGTACATACATGCATAAGAAGGAAAATTTGGGAAAAGTACAGGTTTATCATAGGCTTTATATGTACATTTATGATATCTGGAATCATTAGGCAAAGCAAACAAAGCGGAGCCTCTCCCTTTTTTCTCCAAGTCATATATGATCTCAACACTTGGGCAAAAAGAGTGAATGAATCTGTCATCCTGCAGATGATGCGGCTCTTTGGCGGCGCATTCGAGCTCCCCATGAAAGGTTCTCATCCGAATCCTTGCTGAAGCTCCTCTTCTGCAACTCCGCGACCTGATCCTGCCACCGACCCTTCCATTGGGATCTCTCTTCCATTTCCTGATCGAATCATTACTCAACATATCAGAAAAATATGCTATTGGTTTGAAAATAAACTGAATCCAGAAAATCACAAATCAGCAAATGAAATTATAAGTCTGCTGTTGGAAGAAATTAGCCTCTTGAAAATAGGGATTAAGTCATTAAGCTGGATGAGACTTAACAGTAAAACTATCTAGAAGATCATTCAAATGTCTAATCAACTTTAGTAGCCCATCTAGAAAATTGAGCAAACATGTCAAAACCTATCACCAAACGCTTAGATAGAATTTATGTTTATAAATAGGAAGCCTTCAATTGCGACTTACACTATTCCAACAACCTTATCCTTTTCTTTTAAAAAAATAAGTACAATCCTAATTCTCTCTCCTTATTTTATTTTAGGAACAAGAGTTCAATTTTCAAATTTAATACAAGATCATAACAGCTCGATGACCGATCCCAATTCATATGTTCTACCAACTCTCCCACGAGACCCTTTTGCAAGCTAGGATTCTCGTTTGTTATTTTTATTAACACTAGACAGTACAAATGCAACATATGACCCAATATTGTCTTTCCTTAATGACTTCTAAATGAATTCCAAGGGGAATTAATCAAACTGAACCAAGAAAGATAAATTCTGATTTGATGAAAAATCAATTAATCAACTACTGAATTCATTGTGATTTCAGTCTCATAACCTTGTTATCACTAAAATGATATTAAAGGAAAATAACACACTCCTGTAAAGCCAAGACACGCCGGAAGATTAGTCGGTATGATGGCCATATGTGTCTGGTCGTGAGAGTGAAAGAAATAAGAACATGAACTCTGCCAGTCTGCCTAAAGGTGCCTGGAAATCTTCACCTATTTCACTCTCCGGCCTGATCCGGCTTTATTACACACAGCACACCGAATAATTTATCCAAGATGACAACTTTATAGAAACAAAACCCACAACATAGGGGCACATAGCAACTAAGTTCTGTTAATGATTGCATTTTTTTTTGGGTAACTCTTATAAATTCAATTCTACTTATCATAAGTTTCAGTTGAGATCATGCTAACAAACTGAATCAAGCTATAAAAAAAACATCACAAAAAGTCCTCACCTCATCAAATCTCTTCCTTGATGAGAAGGCAAGATGCAATCCCCTAGCCAAATCCCTATCATAAATGGCTCTAAGCCTGGGATTAGAGAGAGTCTCATATGCCTCTTGCACCTCAATGAACCTTCTTGTGTATTCCTCGGTCCTATTGGGAGGTGAGACATCAGGATGGTATTTTCTTGCCAATTGCTTGTATGCCCTCTTGATCTCATCAAAGCTGCCTCCTTCTGAGATCCCAAGGAGCTCATAGAAGCTCTCTCCTCTCTCTGCAACGATCCCGCTTTCTTCCACCGCTGCCCTTGCCTTGAAAGAGGAGGAGGAGGAGGAGGAGGAGCGAAATCTGGGGAATTTCAAGGTGGTGGTGGTTGTTGTTGGGTTTGGTTTTCTTGAAGTAGGGTGTTTTGTGGGGAGGATGAAGGATGTGCTGGTGGTGTTGGGCACAGCCCCATAGCTCATTTTTTGTGGTGATCTCTCTTGGATCTTTTTTGTTTTTGTTTTTGGGGAAGATGGGATTTCGATAGTTTGGGGCTCACTTTCTTCTAATTTATATGGGATACTATTAGCTTGGGTTTTTTATTTTTTATTTTTTATTTTATTTTTTTTGGATGGAGGCTTGGGGAGGTTGGGGTGGGGGGCGTTGACGTGGGGATGGGATCCTCTCTCTCTCTCCCCCTCTAATTAGTTGTGGCTTGAGCTAAAGTCTTTTTGGTGACGATCTTTTGTTGCGTGTGGATCTCAATGGGTTTTGATGAGATTGGTGATTTGAGGAGTTTAGCGCCGAGTACCTGCAAAGAAGTCCCGGGTGGTTTGGTACCACCGAGAACCCTCCGACGATCAAGTTAGTGCTAGATCCGAGCAGAGCAGCAGCTAAGTGGAATAAAAATGGCTTACCTGACCCTCTGTGATGGGGGTTTATATAGCGGCGGCAGTAGGCGCGAGAGTCTCGCCGGCCGTTACGCTCCCGACGTCACACCCGCGTGAAGAGCGGATCGCCCATTAATGGTGATCGTGATGGCATGGAACGTGGGACGTTGCTGGCGGAGAATCTGTGCGTGGCGAGATTCGCGGAGCGGCGGTTACGCCTACGAGTGGTGGAGTTGGTCGGTCAGAGAGGCCGAGGAAGACGGCCTCGGCTGGGGAGTCCGGGACCGAGCAAGAGGGTTGAGGAGTCTCGGTCCTGTGGCAGCCCGGGGCGAGCTGAAGGGCCGAGGAGGCAAATTGGGGGGGGGAGGGGGCGGGGGCGAGAAGGGTCAGCTTGTGCCTGCAGGTCGGGTACAAGGGTGGTCTAGTCGGCCTCTGTGAGCCCTTCCTTCCGGGTCTCGGGACATGGCATCCGCCACGTGTCCTGATCTCGTATCGCCAATATTGAGCATCATCATTAGCCCCCCACTCTTGTCCCGGCCAGCTAGCGGGTCGGGTCAGGAGTGGACTATCAAGCCTCCCGAGGTGAGTTCCTTCCTAAGGCTTTGTCGGGACGAGTCCTCGGGCTGTCAGTTGTCTTTTCTGCTAGCGAATCGAGGCGAGATCTCTGCATTTAAGGAAGGTGCGCCGGTTCGTGCACTCTGCCACTGAAGCGACGGTTCACGTGTCAAGCGTCGATTGGCCGACGCGACGTATGCAGGCCTGCGGCGTCTGATGGGACGCGGTCCAGTGCAGGATCGACACGTGGAGTGATCGGAGCCGCTGGACGCGAGGAGTCGTTTTGGCGGGAGACGACGAGCGTCGTTGGATGAGGCCGCTTGCAGCAATAAGTAGGGGCGGGGCCCGCTCCAGGGCCCCTACTCCTTCATATTTCCTCCTAAGTCGCGGCTGCTCGGCGTTCTTCTTCTTTTTGAATACATGATTCGTTCCTACTCTTTGGGTTGCTCGTGCCAGAGGGAGGCTAGTGGCGCGGCTGAGCCCCTGGCTGGCTCATGCCTTGCGCCAGATGTTCTGCCATCGATAGGGCCGTCTGCTTCGTTGACGGCTCCTGGTGGCTGTTCTGGCGGCGGCCAGAGACGTCCACAGTTATCCGACCCCAGACGGGGGACAGAGGGGAGGGCGAGGACGGGGCCACTCTTAAGAGAAAGAGGATAATTTCTCGCGCGTCGTCGTTGAGGGTCCCTGAGGGGATTTCCGTGCAGGAGGGGGGCTACATCTTCACGGTTCTGTCTGGGCTTTTCCGTTTCTGCTGGCCTGCTCGTCGGGATGGAGGAGTCGGCTGGGGGAAAGCTTTCGCATAGCTCCCTGAGGGCCCAACTGGAGGCCATGGCTCAGGGGGCGGTCCAGGTACGAACTCCTCTACGTGTAGTTTTTCTGGTATTCCTTTCTTTGGCTTGAGGGCTTCCTGGTTTCTCATCCGCTTTCCGTCAGGTCCTTCAATACTGCGCCCTTGCCGCTCGTATGGAGGCCGAGGGGGCGTTCCACGCACCGAGGCCAGTAGAAGCGTTTCCCTCGGAGGTCGAGGTTTTGCGGCGTGACCTGCGCCTGGAGAGGGCAAGGGCCGACGTCCTGGCAGCCCGGGCGAAGGCTGCGGAACTTGTGTTGGGTTGCGGCAGCGCCCCGGCCATCGAAACGCGGCCAAAATGCGGAACAAAAATTTCTGAAACCGGCGCTACCGTTACCCAATTCCCGGATCGACCTTAAAGCCTAAACCGGCAAACTAACTAAGAGTTAGAATCATTATACCGAGTTGATCCGTGTCCTTCGGTCTTCATTCCAAGCTCCTAGCGGCTCCTTGATGTAGTTTGGTTGCCGGTCTTCCTTCGTCTCCGATGATCCACCCGAGGGAAACGGCGCAAGCTCCAGCCTTGACAAACGAGGCGACCGACGCTCCAAAGTCGCTAGCGATGGAGAGTGGGGGTGTATGAAAATGTCACTACATTTTTCTCTCAACATTTATGCTCATGGAGAAACCATAGAAGATGAAGATGGAGGTGATGAAGACTTGGCATGAAACACAATGAAAAATGGTTAACTCCTTTTGTATGTATGAGAGAGTGGAGGAAAACTAGTGTGTAATCAAAAATGAAAATGAGCCCCCATCAATGTGGCCGCCCCCCTTCCTCTCATCCCCACAAAAAGATCTTATCCAATTAATCAAATAAATAATTCACAACCATACATTGCTACATGCCCAAAACCATGCTTAACACTATGCGCTTTCCACCTCACACCCTCCACCTCATTTGTTAAACAAATGAATTTCCATAAATGGAAATTCATACAAATGAGGTGGCACCTTCTAGAAGCTATTCCGTAGAAAATACGTAATACTTCCCGGTACATGTATCGAAATACATATACGCGTATTCGTACAAAAATACGAATAGCCAAGAGAGAAAATAAGTAGCGAACAATAATACTAGAATACATATATATAAATACATATGTAAAATATTAAATCAAAAACCTGATTTAATAATCTGGCTTAATCCTAAACTGCTGGTATTATCAACCGTCCGATTAAAGTCTGCGCAGCAAGTGCACATATTTAATCGGACACATATATGTATCAACATACGCCATGTACACCATATCGTCTGAACCGTGAAAACCCTCTGTGTGGGACTCTAAGGACCCGTCAATACGCTGGCAGTGGGTTTAACCACAAGCACGTCAGCGGCACTAGCTGTACGTAACGGCTACCCGGGTATTGAGCGAAAGGGAGGCCGACGAGCAAACTCATCCTGAATCCCTACTGAGCCTGACAGTGACAATATCCGTACAGTCCGGTCTGTTCTTCTGAGAGCATCGCATATCGAGTCTAGGGGGTGGATAAAGTCAGATCCCTAACAACGCGATATTTAGTGCCGGCATGTAACCCATCACCACCTGAGAAAATATCGATCCTGGATCGATAGTTTCTCGTTCACCATGGTCATGGATTTCTGGTGATGGCCACCCGTACACAATACGACATCAACCCCCAATACCGGGAGAGACGAATCCCCGACGATCCGATCACTGCCTCAATATGGCTCGGGACTGTACCCAACTAAAACCTGTTTGCAAGACTCCTTTAAGCCGTGGTAGGGTAGTAATCAAAGCACAGTAGGAACTCACACGAGACAAATGACGATCTTAGGTCGACAGACTAATCTGTACACATGTCACCTAGGAACTGCTATCTGACAATAGGTATAATACCAACTAGCAGGTTCCCGGCGAGTCCGTCCAGTGTACTCATAACCCAATGAGCACCTGCATACTATCTTAGGTGAACAAACCAACACCAATGGCTTATGAGACCTGGCCACCGCCCCTCGTCGGGGTCTCGATCAGTATACACTAGTCTACACTGGAGTATCGATGCCCGGTCTCGATACTCCTACGACTAGGGACATTTAAGGATGTGCTTACAGGCCCCAGCTCCCACATATATGATCGCCATCATAATGCTGGCTGTCAAGCAAGAATCTTAGGGGCTCTATCAACATGTACATGATGATAAAGACAAACCAGATAGCATACTATCATCTTGAGTAAGACTGTTTTATCGGTATAGGTCCTGCCTCAATCATTATAATCATCTGTCCGCGACTATGATAATTGCCTTGAGGGCACTATAGCCAACAATCTCCCATTTGCACTTAAGGCCAATTATTGCGATGTCGCATACTCACAGCCCGTGTGATACCGAATACCCAACTTCTCTATTAATCAGTTTCGCAAAGCCCGTTTGCGAAAATGATTGCGTTCGAGAAACAACCTCAGTGAGTGGATCCGCTCCAATGTTTCTTTCTGTATCTCTCCATATCTCAACTTCGCGGAGAAGACTATCTCCCGAAATGAGCAATACTTGTCTTAGAATTTGACTGGATATTTGATGGGACCCAGTTCAGAAAAGAACTCCAATTCCAGCAAACTTCCTAGACTATATCGTCCACTGAATTAAATCAGTATCCTGTGCCATGCCTTTCCTCAGTATCCTCTTGGATCACCTGTCCAACATACTGTCCCTCAAAGGAGGGAAAAATATAACTCTGACAGTCACTTTGTCATCCAGGTCACCATGGAAGCCTGAAATGATAACCGTCTCCTGAAGGAGGCTGCCGTAATCATTTCCCTAGAACATTCACTTATGTTCAATAACTGCTTCCCAATGTTTCTCCAGGATTGGATTCATATATCTGCTTATTGCATCTAGCGCAAAAGCAATATCTGGTGTGGTACTCGACATTTCATGATTAACTCAATTGCCTAAGCAAGTGATATGCTAATCATGCAGGTCCCTCTCCCCTTTAGTCTGTAAGACACCTTTAGAGAGGTTGACTCCATCACTTGCAGGTACACCACCATGCCAGGAGTCGTCCATTTAATGTCAAAGTACCCAGATTGGGATACTTCCCAAATCTAGATCTAAAACCATAGATCTAGCAACCAGAAACTCTGATATTACATCTATATCCTGTGTGGAGAAACAACTTTGTTGCAACCATAATACAACCGATCATAGTATAGGAATATCTCTTCCTATCAAGTGCATGTCATCTTAATACCTGGACATCACTTTCTACTACCTTCTTTGGCAGATCCATCTCCTATTCTGATGAAGTCAAAGTCTATGACTATCACATCAGAAATAGATGATCTATTTCCGCTATACCTGCTTTAGTCTATAAATAGACATAAGCTACTTGCCTACTATGCTTCCGCTGCTCCCACTGACTACAACAACCCTCTGGCAAAGTCATATACACGTGCATTTCCAAAGCTAGTTTAGAACGACGCTATACTCTTCCTCCTGCCGGGTCTTATAGTCTAGAACAGCAGCAATGGCACGTCTGGGTAAACAAGAACCTCCCTGTCACCGTCACTGAGAAGACCGAAGTACTTCTCGGGTGCCTGAGGTTACCTACCAAATCTTGCGGAGTGGCTAATGGAGCGTCAAAACCAATTGAATCCTCTGGTTCTATTAAATTTTCAGTAATCGTTTGTGGTTCTGGAATCATTCCAGTTCTACCATACTCCCACTTCTGTTTTCTTAAAAAATACATTTTACTAAAACTGTGGCGAGTCATGAAAAATATAAATATCGATCTTCCAAATGGTAGAAAGTTAACCCTTGTCAAAGCCCGGGATAACCCACAAACTGCCATTACTGAAACGTGCCTTGAGTTTATCCGGATTCTGGTTTTAAGCATCAGTCGGACAACTCCGTATACCTCAACATCGTTAAGATATAAATTGATTCTATATATATCTAATATAGAAACAAAAACACTAATTTAATTGGAACCAGATTCAAAATCATGCAGCTGTCTCTAGTGCATATCAACCAAATGGAAGGAGGTCAATCAGCATTACTCATCTAGGAGTGCATCCATATATGAGCAACCTGAAAGAGAAGCAAGTTCTCAAAACCATCACTATCAACGGAATACCAAACACAAGTATCTACATCTTCGACTTCCTCGAAGAATCCAGATACTTTCAACAAATGGTTCTCTACTTTATTCTTATAACTTCTCAATATCTAGACTTTGCATTTCTACGAAATACTTGTCCAGAACTGGAGGAGTCACAAGTAAAAAGAATACAGTACGAGTACCAACCCCATTGTCCTAATGGACACTGGACAACATACAATACTTTGTACAAGTCCCCTGAGTTCAATAACTCAAACCCTCTGCGTCGTAGGTTGAAAAACTGTATTATGGTTAAGAAGAATTACACCGCTGTTGAATGCACCTTACCTAATCACCAACTGATATAGGTAAATGTCACAGACATAATATCAAAAAGTCATATCTCACTTTATAAAAATAAACGTACAGATATATCAGTTTGAAATTGGTGCATAACAACGGATATTCAAATCCATATATTTGCCATCCGGCAAAAACCAGATGATTTCCTCAAATATCACCAATTACAACGAATTCCGATATAATGAGGATCTAATCACCCAATTTCCAATATCATACTCCCACTCACCATCTGTAATAACATACTGATGTGAGAAACTGATCTGGTAAATACATACCCTGGAGTTAGATTCCAATTGGGAAAACAGTTTTCAATTAACATCACACAGTAAAACTGAAACATGAAAATGTTTCAAAAAGGGTTAACTGGTATTCCTAGTAACGCCTCTTCCATTATCCTGATTCACCACAGTAACCATATACTTACCTGCCCTCACTCCAATCCCTTTATTATGTCTTTACTTATTACCTTATGTACACCTTCTTTAGGCTAATTGGTTTTCTTCTTTCCCTACCCTTCGGCACCAGCCTAAGGTTTGAAAGAAGACTATCCAATAAGCGTAATAGGTGTACTCTCCTAATCCTAGGAGCCCTCGCAACCTGAGAGAAGGTAATGGGAAAAGACATCTGAATAATCCTATCCAATCTCTCCAGAACCAGAATCCATCCTCGAAAAAGTTCCTTCGAGTTCGTATATAAGCATACGATGGATTTATCCAATGGAAGTGGATATCCGTAGTGATACGGAGTGTCCCAAAGAAAAGCAAAATGGATGTAGGAGTGGCAAGGGTATACCCGGTCTTTGTCGTGAATGATGGTGGTCGCAATTTCCTTTGCCATTATTCTAATCCCTTTATATGTCTTTACTTATTACCTTCTGTACACCACACTTAAGCTTAATTGGTTTTCTTCCTTCCCTACCATTCGGCACCTACCTATGGTTTGGAAGAAGACTATCCAATAAACTCAACAGGTGTACCCTCTCCTAATCCTAGGAGCCCTCACAACCTGAGAGAAGGTAAAGGGAAAAGACAACCGAACAATCCTATTCAATCTCTCCAGAACCAGAATCGATCCTCGAAAAAGTTCCTTCGAGTTCGTATATAACCATACGATGGATTTATCCAATGGAAGTGGATGTTCGTAATAATACGGGGTGTTCTGGAGAAATGCAAAGGTGATATAGAAGTGGCAATGATGTATGTGACACCGTGACATTCCAAAAGCCAAAGTATTTTAAGAAGGTTCGGTCAATTTGGTTACATGAGTTTTAGTCAAAGGTCGGGTCATAGTCGCAGCCAGAGAGAGAGAGAAGAAACACTCAGCGTGCACTCTAACCTAGATCAGAATGGTTAATCATTTTATCCAATCTGGATGGCTCCCACTGTATCCTCGAATTCTCCTTCAAACCTAAAAGGAGAATTAGTCGGAATCACCCGAGGAGTATTCCTACTCATCAGTGGGAATCGGGATCCAACTATCATCGCATGATAACTTGATGGAAGCCACTCAAGTCACCATACTCCAGAAGGTATGCGCAAGCCTGGCAAGTTTCCTGTATGTTTGAAACCCCGATATGATTTTTACCCCTAGGACCCAAGTGACCTTGACTGAGCTAACATATCAAAGGATCCTAGTCAAGTTCAACCCGTCACTTTCTTGATTGCATTAGATCCACCCGCACGAGTCTTTGACTGAGCCAAAATGACCGTACGACTGTCCTAACCAATCGCATATCCATGCAACAGAAAAGCACTACATAGCTACCGAACACTACGCCTCGGCTAAGCACGACATACGTAGCACGAATACTAAGCAATACTAATCTGAAATGACGGAGGGCTACGGCTAGTTTTTGGCGAAAAACCTTTAATGTAATGAACTTGATCTCGTTGAAGAAATCCAAGTGGTTTTTATAAATATATAGTGACAAAAACTTTTGCTAAAGAGGTCACTCCCGGTGAAAAGATCTCGGCTCTTTCCTCGTAGAATGAGGTGCAGGATATCCCAAACTGAATACCACGATGCCAAGCAAAAAGTAATCGACTATAGTAAAGTTATTACGTTGACACAAACTTTTACTCAAGGGGTCACTCCCGATGAAGGGATCTCGGCCCTTTCCTCGTTGAATGAGGTGCGGGATATTCCAAATGAATACCACGATGCAAAGCAAAAGAGAACGTCTGTAATGTCAGTTTTTAAAAACTTGGTTCCAACAACATCATATATAGGTTTGTTTTATCCTTGCATTGATAAGAATCAACGCAGTCCCGTCAATTAATCACATCAGAAAAGAACGAAAATAAAATGTACGTATATGCCATCCGCATTCGACACTGGGTCCCGTCATCACCCGTTAGGTTACCTAACTAACGACAGAGCGGGGACTGGGCTAGCGCGGGTGCAAAACATATACAACATCTACTAGTATATATATATATATATATATATATATATATAAATATATAACAATCGTCCCAGGCATGATATAAAGCAACATCACAGAAGCATCACATAAGCATCACAGAAACAACACAGAAAGGTGGATAATCTGGAGCCCCGGGTTTCACTTGAGCCGCAAATGAGACCCGACGTTCCCTGTCGTGTGGATAGCCTGTGCAATGAAAACCTAGACCCCTACGAGCGCGGCAAGCTACCCGCCAAAACCAGAAGTGAGGCGGCCCCCTTCAGCAAAGTGAATGGGCTACTCGGCACTTCACGGAATCCAGTAACTTGAGCACTCCTCCTGGGTCAACCTATACCCCCTACAAGTGCGGCGAATAGCCCGCCAATTTTAGAGTAAGGTCCCCTCCGTCCCAACGCCATGACATGCGGAACCGCTGTCCTCTAGAACCCGGCTATTCGTGCACTCCACCGCGGGGTAATCCTAGTACAGAAAATAAAATAATATAAAAGGGTGACATCGACCTCAGCCCGGTCGTGCCCCAAAAGAATAATATACAAACTGGCAGTGACTACAGTCCACATGTCGGACGCTCGCCCCGCAATATCAAATGTATAAATAAAATTAAACTGTACTACCACTGCACCCAGGCTATCCACCACGACGATCCAACCAACATCACAGCACAACACTGAACATCAACGTGAATGTCACGTTCGCAAACCCATCTAAAAGAACATATAGCAGTTAGACGGGTTTACCGATCAAATGACATTCACGGTCGCAGATAGAAATGTATGTACTGTTAAACGCCCACTTAAAATATCGATCGACCAAATTCCAAATTGTCCCCAATAGCAAAAATAACACTGCACAGAAAACTGGTCCAAAACAGAATATCACAAAAATCACAATTCCAAGTCAGGGGGATACAGGAGAAATTTCAGAGCCCGTCGCCACTAATTGGCCGCGGAACCGCCGCCAATAGTGGGTAAGTGCGGCGGTTCCGCGGCTCCTTGAAGGCTTCAGGAGCCCAAATTTTTCCTGTACCCTTAAAATCGCCTGCATGGATTTTTAAGATGCCTGAAATAATTTTTTGACCACTTTTGAAAATCGACAACAGATACAAAAATGAAATCGTGATTTTGACAATTTCCGTCGATCGATCTTTTAAGCACGTTTAAACAAGCTAGTAAGGGGTTTAAAGGGTGTCTCTGATGCCATGTTGGGTTGCGGCAGCGCCCCGGCCATCGAAACGCGGCCAAAATGCGGAACAAAAATTTCTGAAACCGGCGCTACCGTTACCCGATTCTCGGATCGACTTTAAACCCTAAACTAGAAAACTAACTAAAAGTTAGAATCATTATACCGAGTTGATCTGTGTCCTTCGGTCTTCATTCCAAGCTCCTAGCGGCTTCTTGATGTGGTTTGGTTGCCGGTCTTCCTTCGTCTCCGATGATCCACCCAAGGGAAACGGCGCAAGCTCCAGCCTCGACAAACGAGGCGACCGACGCTCCAAAGTCGCTAGCGATGGAGAGTGGGGGTATATGAAAATGTCACTACATTTTTCTCTCAACATTTATGCTCATGGAGCAACCATAGAAGATGAAGATGGAGGTGATGAAGACTTGGCATGAAACATAATGAAAAATGGTTAACTCCTTTTGTGTGTATGAGAGAGTGGAGGAAAACTAGTGTGTAATAAAAAATGAAAATGAGCCCCCATCAATGTGGCCGCCCCCTTCCTCTCATTCCCACAAAAAGATCTTATCCAATTAATCAAATAAATAATTCACAACCATACATTGCTACATGCCCAAAACCATGCTTAACACTATGCACTTTCCACCTCACACCCTCCACCTCGTTTGTTAAACAAATGAATTTCCATAAATGGAAATTCATACAAATGAGGTGGCACTTTCTAGAAGCTATTCCGTAGAAAATACGGAATACTTCCCGGTACATGTATCGAAATACATATACGCGTATTCGTACAAAAATACGAATATACAAGAGAGAAAATAAGTACCGAACAATAATACTAGAAAACATATATATAAATACATATGTAAAATATTAAATCAAAAACCTGATTTAATAATCTGGCTTAATCCTAAGCCGCTGGTATTATAGACCGTCCGATTAAAGTCTGCGCAGCAAGTGCACATATTTAATCGGACACATGTATGTATCAACATACGCCATGTATACCATATCGCCTGAACCGTGAAAACCCTCTGTGTGGGACTTTAAAGACCCGTCAATACGCTGGCAGTGGGTTTAACCATAAGCACGTCAGCGGCACTAGCTGTACGTAACGGCTACCCAGGTATTGAGCGAAAGGGAGGCCGACGAGCAAACTCATCATGAACCCCTACTGAGCCTGACAGTGACAATATCCGTACAGTCCGGTCTGTTCTTCTGAGAGCATCGCATATCGAGTCTAGGGGGTGGATAAAGTCAGACCCCTAACAACGCGATATTTAGTGCCGGCATGTAACCCATCACCACCTGAGAAACTATCGATCCTGGATCGATAGTTTCTCGTTCACCATGGCTATGGATTTCTGGTGATGGCCACCCGTACACAATGCGGCATCAACCCCCAATACCGGGAGAGACGAATCCCCGACGATCCGATCACTGCCTCCATGTGGCTCGGGACTGTACCTAAAAACCTGTTTGCACGACTCCTTTGAGCCGTGGTAGGGTAGTAATCAAAGCACAGTAGGAACTCACACGAGACAAATGACGATCTCAAGTCGACAGACTAACCTGTACACATGTTACCTGGGAACTGCTATCTGACAATATGTATACCAACTAGCAGGTTCCCGGCGAGTTCGTCCAGTGTACTCATAACCCAATGAGCACCTGCATACTATCTTAGGTGAACAAACTAACACCAATAGCTTGTGAGACCTGGCCACCGCCCCTCGTCGGGGCCTCGATCAGTATACACTAGTCTACACTGGAGTATCGATACCCAGTCTCGATACTCCTACGACTAGGGACATTTAAGGATGTGCTTACAGACCCCAGCTCCCACATATATGATCACCATCATTATGCTGACAGTCAAGCAAGAATCCTAAGGGCTCTATCAACACGTACATGATGATAAAGACAAACCAGATAGCATACTATTATCTTGAGTAAGACTGTTTTATCGGTATAGGTCCTGCCTCAATCATCATAATATCTGTTCGCGACTATGATAATTGCCTTGAGGGCACTATTGCCAACAACTTGCCAATTCAGCGAATCGGGGTGTCCATCGTCGCCTGAGTGCGTCCCTCCGGGTCACTGATGGGAAACTGGCAGATCTGACCGAAAGCTTCGGGGCCATGGAGAAGGAGAAGGACGCCAGCAGGGGAGATGCTGATGCGGCGCTTCTGTAGGACCAGGTTGCCGAGGCTCGGGCTAAGAAAGCTGTGGCCGATTATAAGGCGTCGGAGCAGTTTTACGTCGAGCTCGGGGAGTATTCTGCCGTCGCGTGGAACAAGGCCCTGGACGCCGTGAAGGAGCAGCTTCCCGAGTTCGCCGATGGCGAGCTCCGCGCTCGGGTTCCGCTCCCGGTGGCGAGGCTTCCGGTGGAAGATGGAGAGGGGAGCGGGGCGCGCCCCTGGTGGTGAAATCTCCGGTGGTAAAGCCCCCGGCGGGCCGTGATGCCAGCGATGAGGGGACCGAAGTAAGCCTCCGGGCAGTTTGTAGGGCTGGGGAGCCCCAGAATACCCTTTGTAAAAACTTTTGCCTTTGGTAATAAAAGAAAGTTCTTGTTTCATCGGTTTACATTTCATCTTCTGTCTGTGAAGAATGTTTGTAAAATATCTCTGCTTACACTGTTGGGTCAACTATCTGTCTAGCGATCGTTCGTCGGGTTGATTTCGATCACTTGCCAAGCGCTGCCGACCTCGTATCTCCATCACTTGCCAAGCGCTGCCGAGGAGGCATCCCCATGGCCCCGGAGTCAAGGGGGGATCGCTTAGACTTCGATGGACTTGGCGCCCCTTCTTGGGGCCTCGGATCTTCTGCGTTGTTGGGGCTGTAAGAAGCCCGCCAAGGATAACCAGGGTGAAGCTGCGCGGTCTCCTATTTGCGAGGGCTTTGATCTCTGGCGTCGCGGGTAGGCAACCACCAGCCTAGGATGACCGAGCGGGGCAGCCGCTCGGATGTCTCTTGCGAGGGCTTCGATTTCTGGCGTCGTGGGTAGGGAGCTACCAGCCGGAGATGACCGAGCAGGGTAGCTGCTCGGTCGCCTCTTGTGAGGGCTTGGATCCTTAGTGTTGGAGGAGCTGTAGGAAGCCCACTAAGGATGACCGGGCAGTGAAGCTGCGCGGTTGCCTCTTGGCGAGGGCTTTGATCTCTGGCGTCGCGGGTAGGCAACTACCAGCCTGGGATGACCGAGCGGGGCAGCCACTCGGATGCCTCTTGCGAGGGCTTCGATCCCTGGCGTCATGGGTAGGGAGCTACCAGCCGGAGATGACCGAGCAGGGTAGCTGCTCGATTGCCTCTTGCGAGGGCTTTGATCCTTTAGGACGGGGACCGAGCAGGGTTACTACCCAGTGCCTCTTGGCGAGGACTTTGATCCCTGTCGGTTGTGGTAGGAAGCTACCAGCTGGGGATAGCCAAGCAAGGACTCGACTGCCTCTGGGAGGACTTTGGTCCTTAGCGCGGGAGGGGCTATAGAAGCCTACCAAGGACCCTTGGCCGGGCAGGGTTACTGCCCGGTGCCTCTTGGCGATAGCTTTTGTCCTGAAGGATAGCCGAGCGAGGGATCCTCGGGCTCGACTGCCTCTGGGAAGGCTTTTTGGATCCCCAGCATTGCGGCAGGGAAGCTGCCCGCTGGGGATAGCCGAGCGAGGGTCCTCGGGCTCGACCGCCTCTGGGAAGGCTTTTTGGTCCTTAGTGTCAGGGGGCTGCAAGAAGCCTACTAAGGATAGCCGGGCAGTGGGTTGCACGGCCGCCTTTTGGCGAGGGCCTTGAATTGTAAAGATGGAACTCTACTCGGAATGATTCGACATTTCTTTATTCGTACGGACATGAATTTTAGAGAACGCTTTACACCATCTTTGTGAAAAGGAAAAAGAGGGGGGGTGGTATACACTCGCTGGCTTTGACCTCACTGGTATAGCTTGAGCTTCTCGGCGTTGTAAGGCCGCGGAAGCTTTCGTCCGTCCGCGTCTTGTAGGCGGTAGGCTCCGCCGGGGAGCGCCTCAGAGACGAGGAAGGGACCCTCCCACTTTGGGGAGAACTTATGAAGCCTGCCTTGGTCGGTGAACTCGTTCCGCCTCAGGACCAGATCCCCGGTCTTGAAGGAGCGGTGTTTGACCCGAGCGTTATAGTATCAGGCCGTTAGTTGTTAATAGGCGGCAGCTCTAATCTGAGCCCGATCCCTCTTTTCCAACAAGATGTCGAGGTTAGTCTGTAGCGCTTAGGTGTTTGCGTCATCGTCGAAGTGCTCGACCCGGTGACTGGGTAGCCCGATCTCCGCTGGGACCATCGCTTCAGTCCCGTAGCAGAGGCTGAAGGGGGTCTCCCCGGTGGGAGTCTTTTTTGACGTGAGCAGGGCCCATAAGACCCTGGGCAGTTCTTCGACCCAACTGACATGTCGCCCTTTTAGGCAGGTCCGGAGACCTCGGAGGATGTCTCGGTTAGCGACCTTGGCCTACCCGTTGCATTGGGGATGCGTGACCGTGGAGAACTTCATGAGGATATGGTACTCTTTGCTGAAGTCCTTCAGTTTCTCGTTCTCGAAGTTCGTCCCGTGGTCGGTGATGATGCACTTCGGGATGCCAAACCGGAGTATCAGATTGTTTTGCAGGAACTTGATGGTTGTGACGGCGTCCGGTTTCCTGATGGGGACGACCTCGATCCATTTGGTGAAGTAGTCCACCGCGACGAGGACGTATTTTTGCCCGCCTGTTCCGGTAGGGAACTGGCCGATCATATCCAACCTCCACTGGGTGAACGGCCATGGGGATGTCAGGGCGGTCAGCTCGGTAGGCGGGAGGCGGGGAATGCTGCCGTGGAGCTGGCAGCTCTTGCACCTCCTGACCAGCTTCAGGGCGTCCTTGTGCATGATGGGCCAGTAGTACCCTTGGAGTAACGCTTTTTGGATCAAGGTTCGAGCCCCCTGGTGTGCACCGCCCACTCCTTCATGTATTTCCCGAAGGACGTAGTCGGCTTCGTGGGGGTCGACGCACCAGAGCAGGGGATGGATGAAGGCCTTCTTGTAGAGGTTCTCGTTGCTCCAGACGAAGTGGCGGGCTTTGGCCCGAAGACGGCGGGCGGCTGCCCGGTCCTCCGGGAGTATGCTGTCTTTCAGGAACTCCGCGAGGGGCTTCCTCCAATCCTGGTCGCTCTCAAGCGCCGCGTACACGTGGAGTGTCATCGCTCCGTCTCCCACGCTGGGTCGAGGCAAGGTTTCGAAGAGGATAGACCGCTTATTGTTGGCCGAGTATGACGAAGCCAGCTTTCTCAGGGCGTCTGCTTGGGCGTTCAGCTGTCTGGGTATTTGTTCTACCTGGACATCGTCAAATTTTCTTCGGAGTTTCCTCACTTTGTCTAGGTACTTCATCATCAGAGGCTCCCGATCTTCGAAGCGGCCGGTCACTTGACCGACAACAAGGGCCGAGCCGCTGCGGATTCGAATTATCTTCAGCCCCAGCCCGACGGCCATGCGCAGTCCAGCCAGGAGGGCATCGTATTCCGCCGCGTTGTTCGACGCTTTGAAACCGAGCCTCAAAGAATATTCCATCTCTGCGTCGTTTGGGCCCTGGATAATGAGGTCGGCACCGCAGCCTTCCTCAGTAGAAGACCCGTCGACGTAGATGACCCACTCCGGAACCGAGCCAGGGTCTTCCGGGACGGGACACTGGGTTGAGAGGGGTGGCGTGGACTCCAGCTTCTTGCTAGGGATGGTGCATTCAACGATGAAATCGGCCAGGGCCTGCGCCTTGATGGCTTGCTTCGGGCGATAGCTTATGTCGAACTGAGATAGCTCCCACCTCCATTTTTCTAGGCGGCCCAAGGATTCCGGTGATGCTAGGATAGCTCCCAACGGGCGCTCGGTGAGGACGATGATGGTGTGTGCTTGGAAGTAGTGCTGCAGCTTCCGCGAGGTTACCACGAGGGCTAAGACAATTTTCCCTATGGCGGGGTGCCTCGTTTCCGCGTCCTTAAACACGTGGCTCACATAGTACACTGGCTTCTGCGCCCCCTCGGCCTTCTGGACGAGCACCGAGCCTGCCGCTTGGTTGGATATTACCAGATACAGCGACAGCTCGTCTCCTTCTACTGGCCGGGTGAGCAGCGGCGGTGTCGCGAGGTGCTTCTTCAATTGGTCGAAGGCGGCTTGGCATTCCTCCGACCACTCGAACCTTGGAATTTTCCTCAGCGCCTTAAGGAACGGAAGACACTTCTCCCCTGACCTGGACATGAAACGGCTGAGAGCGGCGACCCGCCCCATGAGCCGCATGATCTCGACGTTGGTCTTGGGCCTGGCCATGTTCAGGATAGCGTCGATCTTCTCTGGGTTAGCTTCAATTCCACGGTGAGTGACCATGAACCCGAGGAACTTTCCCCCGGTGACTCCGAATGCGCACTTGGCGGGGTTTAGCTTCATGTTGAATTTGCGGAGCACTTCAAAAGCCTCGCCCAGGTCCATAGCATGGTCTGCCGACGAGATGGACTTGACGAGCATGTCGTCAATGTAGACTTCTATATTCCTGCCGATTTGTGGCTTGAACATGCGGTTGACCAGCCTTTGGTACGTGGCCCCGGCGTTCTGGAGGCCGAAGGGCATCACCTTGTAGCAGTTCACTCCCCGGTCTGTTGTGAATGCGGTCAGATCTCCATCTTCAGGATTCATACAGATTTGGTTGTAGCTGGAGAAAGTGTCCATGAAGCTCAACAGCTCGTGGCCGGCCGAGCTGTCGACGAGCTGGTCCATGTGGGGGAGCGGAAAGTTGTCAGTGGGACAGGCCTTATTGAGTTCGGTGAAGTCGACGCACATACTCCACTTCCCGCATGACTTCTTGACCAGAACTACGTTTGCCAGCCACTCCGAATAGGGCACTGTTCCCCTCCGAAATACGCGACCGAGACGCGATAGACGTCTAGCCTGAATTTTGGGGCAGATGATAATTGGTGCTATCCTTCTACCTCTCCGAAGATGCCAAGTTGATTTATGGCACCATGTATCGAAGGTTTAAACGGATGCGGCCGATGTAGCAGACTTCGTCAGATTCCTCCTCGTTTGAGGGGTTTTTGATCGTGGGGACGCTCTTCCCTGCAGGCGCAAGCCCCTGCAATTAATTACGCTACTGCATCGCGGTAACAACTTTCTCCTTCTCCAGATGGCCACTTCGTGTCGTGGGTGTTTTTTTTGTATTTGGTTGCCCGTGGATTGTATACGGAGACTAATTTATGTTGTCGCCCGTAAGGCGTGGATTAATCCAAATCCGTATTTTCTTATATTTGGGTTTTGGGGGTTGGGTTTAAGGATACGTTAGTCTCACTTGAGACTAAGATACTCTTAAACGTTTGTTAAAGATACGTTAGTCTAATTTTAGACTAAGATCAACTTAACGGCACCATTTAGATCCAACAAGAGAGCATTTGGACTCGGTTGTTTAGTTTATGGACATTGCGGTCGATTACCAGTTTAAGAATTACCAGTTTAAGAACATGATGATCCAATACCAATTTAAGGACATGGTGGTCCAATACCAGTTTAAGGACATGGTGGTCCATTACCAGTTTAAGGACATGGTGGTCCAAGGTTAAGGACATCATAGTCCGTGAGTTTAAAGACCTTACAGTCAAGGTTAAGGAAATCATAGTCTGTGAGTTTAAAGACCTCACAGTCAAGGTTAAGGACATCATAGTCCGTGAGTTTAAAGACCTCACAGTCAAGGTTAAGGACATCATAGTCCGTGAGTTTAATGACCTCACAGTCAAGGTTAAGGACATCATAGTCCATGGGCTTAAGGACCCCACAGTCCAGTTTAAAGACGTCATAGTCTATGAAATGTGTGGTTGTCGGGACCCGTCACCTCTCTGAAGACGTTGAAGGATTACAACGACAAATATCGGAGGAGTGAAGAGATGTACCCTCGAACCAAAGTGGATTAAGTGATCTGTAGTCCAATTTGGAACTAAGATCAATTAATTAGATTATGAGCACATTTGGGCTCAGTTAAGTCTGAATTGAGGACTTATGGCCAATTTGGGCTAAGTCCAATTAAGTTTGAAATGTCGGCCCTTTGTTGGACCATTAACACTTGTCTGGGTTCAAGCCCACATTATTTAGCAATGCTAAACATTTTCATCTTTGATTTCCTCAATTTTGAGATTCATTTGGAGGAGGGACTTTTGCCTCTGGAAAATTAGCCAATTTGGCTAAAAGTAGTGTTAAACACTAAAGAACAACAGTGTTAAACACTAAAAGACAATCAGTGTTAAACACTGAAAAACAATCAGTGTTAAACACTGGAAATACAATCTTCAATTTAGTGTTAAACACTAGAAAACAATCAGTGTTAAACACTGGAAATATAATCCCCAAATTAGTGTTAAACACTAAAGAAAGAAGGGTCACGTATGGACACGTGAAGGTGCCCAAAGGTAGGACCAGATCCCTCACTTTGTTCTGCAAATAAGTGTTAAACACTTTTTATTTTTATTTTAGAGCATCACGTGTTGGCACGTGATGGGGATTTATGCATCGATAATTACAACACTTGCTGAGGAGTCACGTAGGGACATGTGAGAGCGCCCAAAGTTTCTTTTCTTCTGCTTTTTCTTTCTGTGTTTTGGAGGTCACGTGGGAGCACGTGAGGCGTTGCCTCAGAGCTTTTTTCTTCTTGTTTTTTGGGGATCTTTTCAGGGGTCACGTGGGGCCACGTGACCTTAGTTCTTTTCATGCACAGAGATATTTTGAGTCTCCTTATTTTATTTTGAGAATTAAATTCTCTGTAGGGTTAAACCCTAATCATGATTTTGGAGGAATTAAATTCCTATTATGAAAGAATTAAATTCTTATATAGAGTTAAACCCTAATTTTCTTTTAGAGGAAATAAATTCCCATATATGTAAAAGAATTAAATTCTTGTATAGGGTGAAACCCTAATTTCATTTTAAGAGGAATTAAATTCCTGTAATTTTGAGAGAATTAAATTCTCAATTAGGGTTAAATCCTAGTTCTGTCCATCTTGAAGGAATTAAATTTCTGTGAGTTTGGGAGAATTAAATTCTCATATAAGGTTAAACCCTAATTTTGTTTTAAGAGAATTAAATTCTCTAAACTCAATTCCCCCTCTAAGTTTTGGATCTGCATGGCAGGATCTCAACCCGATGAGAATTAAATTCTCAACTTATGGGGAGATGTGCTCTTTGCAGATCTTCAACCAGAGGAAGAACTAAGTTCTTTTGTGCAGAAGAGTTAAACTCTTAGATTTGAGAATTAAATTCTCTGTTTGAAGTTTTGATCCCCTTTTTTTTCTAACCTAGGGTTTTCTTTGTTGAGAATTAAATTCTCCTCTCTTTTTTCTCTCCGTTGTTGTTATCTCCCAAAAAAGTAGATCCTTCTCTTCTTTTCTTGGCTCCTATTTATAGGAGAAAGAAAAGAATCAATTTGTTTTGTGAATTTTTCATTGAAAGATTTTAATTGATTTTGTAACTAACATGATCTTTTAGACCACTCAGTGAATTTTATTCACCATTGGATTTTTAATCCAAAAGATCTTCTGTCTGTTATTCTTGATGAATTTTAGGGAAATCTTTCCTTGTATAAAATCTTTCCATAAATTGGTGATTTTTAATCACCATTGGATTTTTAATCCAACGGTGCTCCATTTTACAGAGCGCCATCTTTTTTGTTTGGAAAGATTTAGAGAAATATTTTTCCAGTTAGGGTTTTTGATTCCCTCTTAATTAGAATTTGATTCTATTAATTCATAGATTTTTAGGAACCCATCACGTGTTGGCACGTGACCCCCTGATTAAGCATTTGATCAGAATTTAATTCTGTTGTTTTAAAGAACTCAGGAATTATCACGTGTCAGCACGTGACCCTTGGTCACGTGTGGGCACGTGATGCCCCATTGGGATTTTTCCTGTTGTTTTATTATACTTTTTAACTCTATTTAATGAGTTTAGAGGCCTATAACGTGTTGGCACGTGACCCCATTGTTTAGAATTTAATTCTTATTATTTCAGAGAGTTTAAGAGCCCATCATGTGTCTGCACGTGATGCCCCATTGGGGTATTCCTTGCTGTTTTATAATATTTTGTAATTCCTTTTAGTGGGTTTAAAGGCCCATCACGTGTGGTCACGTGATCCCTTTTAATTATTTATTTTATTAAGTGCCTACAGGCTTTGCCTGTAAATGGTTACGTGTGGGCACGTGATGCCCAGTCCTGTGTGGGCACGTGATGCCTCATAACTTTTGATCTCGGATGAATTATTAGGCCCATAATATATCAAATCGAAGGATTTTTCGAGACGCTTTCGATACCATCAGAATTTAGCCGTTTCTTATTCGGTAGTTTATCAAAATACAGCCCGGAAAATACTGGTTCGCATTTTCTTAAGTGTATCGCTGCCATTTGATACCTTAGGCTCTTTGCGCAGAAATTTTTGGCGGGAACAAATGCCCCACACTACTTTGCCCATGTAAGTATGTACGTGGGTGAAGTAGTGCAGAGTTACGCATGGCAATAGAATTGATGGCTTATGAGACAAGTTTAGGGTTCTTGTAATCTAAGACTTTTTTCATCTTCATGAGCCGTAAGGGTCTCAAGAAGGTTTTTTCTCCCTATAGGTCGAGAGGATCCCGCAGGTGTATTTTCTCCTTAGGGGTCATGAGGACTCCTAAGTGCGTTTTCCCTTGAGAGTCGTAAGAATCTCACAAGAGAATTTTCTTCCTTACAAGTTGAGAGGACTCGTAAGTGATTGTTTCCCTCCTTGTCGATGTTTGACTTCGGGGAGTGTGATCTGTTGATAGTCCATCTTGACCTCTTTGTAGGGCAGTGATGGCTTAGGAGACAGAGTTAGGATCTGCCACCTAAGACTTTTCAACTTTATGAGCCGTGAGGGTCTCATAAAGACTTTTCTCCCTACGAGTCGAGAGGATCCCGTAGGTGTATTTTCTCCCTAGGAGTCGTGAAGACTCCTAGGTGTGTTTTCTCTTGAGAGTCATAAGGATCTCACAAGAGAATTTTTCCCGCTTACAAGTCGAGAGGACTTGTAAGTGGTTGTTTCCCTCTTTGTCGATGTTCGACTTCGGAGAGTGTGACCCGTGAATAGTATGCAAGAGTCCATCTTGGACTGACTTGCAGGGCCCCAGTGCTTAGGAAACAGTTTTTTTTAATCCCCATTGCCTAAGGCTTTGCCTTACGAGTCGAGACGAATCGAGAAGTTCTCGTAAGGATGTCCTAATGTTACAGTTAACCTCTGCTCTTTACGACAAAGGTCCGTTAAGGTCTGTGGTACTAGGATTTTGTCCGTCGTACCGTCGCGTTGGCTGATGTATTCCTCGATAGGCAATCTTGCTGTTCGAGCAGCCTTGCGACTGTCGTGTCTCTGATCCCTTCGGGGGCTGGACAAGACGTCTTCAAGCAATCTTCCTAGGTAGTTTGACCGTCAGAAGAGCAAGCGTTAGGAATTTTGCCATGCCGCTTTTTACTTGAGGTTAGGCTCATTTTGGAGAGCCCCAATGAGTCATAACCACTCCGCGCTGGTGTGGGATGATCTCTGATAGTCTTTCAGGTTTTATATGAGTTGCCGTCAAGACCCTGAAGCTAGGAATTTGGCCTTTGCTTCATTTGCTGGCACCGCGTCTGCTGTATTGAGACGAATATCGCGGTTGTCTCTAGGTTGTTGGTGAACCGTCGAGGCTTGGAATTGGGAATTTTGCCGTGGCTCCGTTGTTTGATTGTCGCGTCTGAACCCTGCTGGAGGAAGAATGCTGGGGTGACATCTCGTCTGCTGTATCGAGACGAACGTCGAGGTGGTGACCACTCCGCGCTAGTGTGGGATGATCTCCGATAGTCTTTCAGATTTTATATGAGTTACCGTCAAGACCCTGAAGCTAGGAATTTGGCCTTTGCTTCGTTTGCTTTGGCGCGTCCGAATCCTGTTGGAGGAAGGGCGCTGTAGTGACATCTCGTCTGCTGTATCGAGACGAACGTCGAGGTGGTGACCACTCCGCGCTGATATGGGATGATCTCCGATAGTCTTTCAGGTTTTATATGAGTTACCGTCAAGACCCTGAAGCTAGGAATTTGGCCTTTGCTTCATTAGCTTTGGCGTGTCCGAATTCTGTTGGAGGAAGGACGCTGTAGTGATATCCCGTCTGCTGTATCGAGATGAACGTCGAGGTGGTGACCACTCCGCGTTGATGTGGGATGATCTCCGATAGTCTTTCAGGTTTTATATGAGTTGCCTTCAAGACCCTGAAGCTAGGAATTTGGCCTTCGCTTCGTTTGCTTTGGCACGTCCGAATTCTGTTGGAGGAAGGGCGCTGTAGTGACATCTCGTCTGCTGTATCGAGACGAACACCGAGGTGGTGACCATTCCGCACTGATGTGGGATGATCTCCGATAGTCTTTCTGGTTTTATATGAGTTACCGTCAAGACCCTGAAGCTAGGAATTTGGTCTTTGCTTCGTTTTCTTTGGCGTGTCCGAATCTTGTTGGAGGAAGGGCGCTGTAGTGACATCTCGTCTGCTGTATCGAGACGAACGTCGAGATAGTGACCACTCCGCGCTGATGTGGGATGATCTCCGATAGTCTTTCAGGTTTTATATGAGTTACCGTCAAGACCCTGAAGTTAGGAATTTGGCCTTCGCTTCGTTTGCTTTGGCGTGTCTGAATTCTTTTGGAGGAAGGACGCTGTAGTGACATCTCATCTGCTGTATCGAGATGAGCGCCGAGGTGGTGACTATTCCGCGCTGATGTGGGATGATCTCCGATAGTCTTCAGGTTTTATATGAGTTACCGTCAAGACTCTGAAGCTAGGAATTTGGCCTTCGCTTCGTTTGCTGGCACTGCGTCTGCTGTATCGAGACGAATGTCGTGGTGGAGATGGGATTTCACCGTCACTCCGCTTTGTTTCGACCATGGGGTCTTTCGCTGACGTTGCATCTGCATCGTGCTGGATTATGAGGGAACGCCGTTGTTGACATTGCGTCTACTGTAACGAGACGAATGCTGAGGTAGAGCTGGGATTTTGCCGTCACTCCGCTTTGTTTCGACCATAAGGTCTTTTGTTGACGTTGCATCTGCATCCTGCCGGACTGCAAAGGAATGCCGTTGTTGACGTTGTGTCCGCTGTAACGAGACAAATGCTGAGGTGGAGCTGGGATTTTGCCGTCACTCCGCTTTGTTTCGACCATGAGGTTTTTTGTTGACGTTGCATCTGCATACTGTTGGACTGCGAAGGAACGCCATTGTTGACATCTCGTCTGCTGTATCGAGACGAATGCTGAGGTGGAGCTGGGATTTTGCCGTCGCTCCGCTTTGTTTCGACCGTGAGGTCTTTTGTTGACGTTGCATCTGCATCTTGCTGGAATGAGGAGGCCCACCGTTGTTGGTCTCCAGGCTGTAGATGTGGCCATTGAGATTTGGAACTAGGGACTTTTCCATGGTTTCGTTTCGTTGCGACTCTGAGGTCGGTTGTTGACGTCACGTCTGCATCTGGTTGGAGTGAGGAGAAACGCCGTTGGTGATCTCTAAGTTGTCGATGTTGACGTCGAGACCCTGAAGTTAGGGATCTTCCTTTGCTTCATTTGTTGACATTGTGTCTGCAATGTTACGACAAATGTCGAGATTGTCTCTAGGTTGTCTATGAACCGTCGAGATTTGGCTTCGCTTTCTGATGGAGCCTGTCGGGAAGGTATGGTTCTCTCTTTGTTTGTACCCCTGGATTGTATACAGGGATCGATGTGATCTCACCTGTAGGGCAAAAAGTTTTACTTTTTTCATTTTCTTTTTATTTCTTTCCGTGATGCTCCATCATTTCAGTTTTTTATATCGCGAAAATCGTGATTGCCCAATCATTTCGGCTATTTTTTGCGGTGCCCAATCATTTCGGCTATTTTTCTTTTTACTCGCTGCTTTTTATTGCGAGTTGCCCAATCATTTCGGCTGTTTTTGTATGCATACATTTTTACTTGCTGATTTCGTTGCAAGTTGCCCCATCATTTCGGCTATTTCGTATGCATGTGTGGCTCGTTGGCTTTTCGCTGCAAGCTTAGAATTAGACACCGATTTTGGCATCAGCATCGCTACAACTGGGATATTGCCAGGAGCGAATCATCATTTGCCTCTGTCGATATCGAACAAAGGTGGCTTAGTAGACAGGGTTAAGATCCTATCGACTAAGGCTTTTGACTTCATGAGCCGTAAGAGTCTCATAAAGGTATTTCTCCCTACAAGCCGTGAGGATCTGATAGGTGCGTTTTCTCCTTAGGATTCGTGAGGATTCCTAAGTGCATGGTCTCTTATAAGTCGTAAGGATCTTACAAGAGTGCTTTCTCCTTATAAGTCGAAAGGACTTACAAGGGCTGTTCACCGTGTAAACATATCCCTAGTCACGGATGGCACTTTGTTAGGGAAATGTTTATTCGCGCCTGTGGATTGTATACAAGGGTCAATACTGAACCGCTTGTAGGGCAGTATTGGAGGTTGGGGGGGCGCTTAAGAACAGGTTCAGATCCCTGTAACTTAAGACTTTTGAATCTTATGAGCCGTGAGGGTCTCATAAGAGGGTTCTCCTTACGAGTCGTGAGGATCTCGCAAGTGTAATTTCTCCTTAGGAGTCGTGGGGATTCCTAAGTGTGTTGCTTCCTTTGTGAATCGTAAGGATCTCATGCGGGTGATTTCTCCTCACAAGGTCGAGAGGACCTTGCAAGTGTCCTTTAACGAGGTTGCGCCCTTTCGGGTTTTCACAAACACTCGCCGGTATCCCTGCTATTTTTACTCACGGAGCCCTCTCGGGTTTTCATCCGTGCCCATTTTGCTTATGGACATACCGTTTTTTTACGAGTCTGCGCCCTTTCGGGTTTTCACAAACATCGCCGGTAGTCCTGCTGTTTTTACTCACGGCGCCCTTTCGGGTTTTCATCCGCGCCCATCTCACTTGTGTTCGTACCTTTTTTTATTACCACGTTAGCCTGAAGATGCCGCGGGTTGGGAGTAGTTTAACGACGTTTCGGTCATAAGTCAACGTACGATTACGCAGCTGGGTTTTGCCACAAATCTTCGCATGTTTTGTGCCGGAGGTGGATTCCTTGAAGAGAGGGCTGAGGGCGATTTCTTCGTCAGAGTCGCTTCCAAAGGTGATAACTTGCAATCCCTTGGTGTCGACTAAGTGACAGTTGTCAGCGGCTCTTTTGCGCTCATCTGTCGTGCTTTTCTGTTCCCGACGAGCCTTGCGCTTCACTCGTTGAATGTGTCTTCGATGGGCAACATATCCCTACCACCAGTTGTTAAAGGCTATGCACTCCTCGGTGGGGTGTGCAATCCTCTGATGGTATAGGCAGAAGTTAGGATGTATGTCCCCTTCATCAATACGTATATTGCCAGGAGAATTTCCTTTGAGAGAGGGCAATTTCATTCCTATTGCCAGGGCCCTAGCGAATTGATTCCTTACTTTAAGCTTGCTTTTGCTGGCGATAGGGATGCTTTGCTCCAGTCGGGGTGTCTCGACCTTTTCCTCCAGTCGTCAGCGTTTGGCACTTTCAAATATAGCCAGTTCACGCTCTCGATTGGCTTTGCATTCCTGAAGGGCTTCGTTTAGGAATGCATCAATCATTTCGTCTGATGGTTCTAGAAGTTCAGGCTCAGGATTTGCCCCTGGTTTTTCTACATCAAAAGCTTCTTCACCGTTTATTAACGAGTGAGAGATCACATGACAGCTTGCCACATAATCCTCAGACTCTTCCGACGAGTCTTCTCCATTGTCATCATTTTTGTCCACAAGGACGTGGGTGAGAAATTCTTGGAGTGTAACTGGGGTCCGCGCCTTCTGATTATATTCTTCCAACGCGTCAATCTGTTTTTGCAGGTCCGTTCGCTTGTCACCAGGCTTCACGGGCTTTTTGGTCTTCTTCTTCTTCTTCTTCGAAGACTTTGACGGCTGGGTGTGAGCGCTCTGACTATCACCGCCAGTTTTTGGAGTTGGGCGCGGTTTCAGCATTCCCTCGATGATCTCGGGTTCCAGTGGATTTTTCCACCTGATCGCCGAGCATGTTTGGAGATCCTTCAGCATTCTTTTCGTCTTGGCTGAAAGAACGTCTTCCCATGGGGCTTCCCTTATAAATGAGCACGATACCCCCGACATGCCCACCTTTTTAGGGGCGTGAGGTTGTGGTGGGTTCACCTTCCAATTTTCGGATAATGCGAACTTGCTTTATTGGTATTGGTCCTCCATCTAGCCTTTGAAGACGAAACAATCTACGATTGGATGGCTTACTGCTTGGTGGTAAGGGTAGTAATTAGGATTGTTGACATTGCCTGGATGCAACAGATGTTTTGGATCCGGCAGATTGATGAGTTTGTTGCGCACTGCCAGCTCGAACAGTTTCCTTGTTTTATCCTGGGGAAACGAGTAAGGACGTCCTGGTCTCTCCTCGAGGGATGGGCATGGACGCACGTTGTTTTGGCGAACAACCGGCTTTAAGTTGCTCGGCCGTTGTTGAGTATTGGCAACGAAGATTGCTTTCCCTTTGCCCTTTTCATTCCAAGGCTCTGTCTTTGAAGAGGAAGGCCTATGGCCCATCTGGTCCATTTAGGCCAGCTTGTCAATCAAGGCCTGGAAGGTGGTCGTCTTGAAGAACATCATGAATTGGGAGATGGTCGCTTGAGGGTCGAGAGTACCCACGAACATGCCCACGGCAGGAGCTTCTTCTATGCGTTGTTCGCATCTCGACCATAGGTTCCGCTACCGGATTGCATATTGCACCCACGTCTCTCCCGGCTTCATTCTGGCATTGATCAATGCCGTGATCGGGGTGTGTTCGCTGGCGCTTGCGAACCGTTGAGTGAATAGCAACTCCATTTCTGTAAACGTTTTGACGGAGTCGTCGGGAAGCTCCGAGTACCATTCAAAAGTTGTGTCTGCTAAACTACCGACGAACTGGCGAAGTAGAAGTTTATCATCACCTCCAGTATTGCCGCAAAGAGCCCTGAACTGAGCGACATGTTGATGGGGATTGCCTGTCCCCTTGTACGTGGAATTTGGGGATCATATATCCCGGCGGGTAACTTATTTGGTCATACCAGCCCGGATATGGTCGCCCAGTTTTAACAACTTTGCCGGCCATTTCGTTCGCTCGGTGAGCTCGTATTTGCTGAGCAATATAATCATCAAGCGTGGCTTTTGAGACGGTTTCCTCCTTGGCTGTTGAAAGAGTCGGATGAGGGTTCGATGTCTCCCCTCTGTCGTCTTCAATAATGATCGGGGGGTCTTCAGCTGGAGGTTACGGCTGTAACATCATCCCGTCCATGTCTTGGAAGAGAAGTAACATTCGCTTTATATTAGCCGCTTGTTCTGCGGCTTCTCTGTCCTTCTTTTCGAGGACTCTGCAAAGGAAGTCAGCATCGGTTTCTTGTTCATGACGCTGCTCCGATGACGCCTCCGGGCTTTCTTTTGGTCCGGTGAGCGCAGCCATTGCAGTCAGCATCTCCTTAAGCTTCTGCTGCTGTTGTTCTTGAGCCCTTGTTATTAATCGGGTGAGCGGTCGGTGGCCCGTCGAAGTGCGGCTTTCTTCTTTTCCGGAAGCCATGTAGACAGTATGTACCATCATGCCCCCAAACTTGAGGCGTTTGGGCTCAATGCCTTTGCGGTCTGCCGCAGCCGCAGGGGCTTTCTCCGGCCTCCTTTTCTTTTGAGCAGTTGAAGTCGAGGGGGGCATCGCAGCGGGCACCCAGACAGCTTTTTGTGATTTGGCAGGATGGTTCTCTTCTTGTTGAACCTTCGCCTTTTTCTGTCGGCGAGGGTAATCTTGATCAATTACTGAGTCCCGAACCTGCCGCCAGACTTTGTAGATTTTGGAGGACAGCCGCTGAGGGGACTGTTCTGGCTTTGCTTCCGCGACATTCTCCACTGATGGAGGAGATCTTTTCAGTACGGCGGTAGGAGAATTCCTGTGCACCTTGTTCAGTAATTCAAAGCTGTTCCCAGTTGGAACAGTAGCATTGACTTCCACCGTTGGGGCTGGTGGAGTTAGCCCAGAGGGAGAGTTGCCCCCAGCCTTCCTTACTCGGCGCCAGTGGCGACGTCGAGCGTGTAGAGCCATTGTGATTGTTTCAGCTTTAGGGGCGACTTCATCATGCCCCCTGTGTTGGCGAAGGGTTGTCGCTAGCGCCAGCCTCTTGAAAACTGACGTCCATGGAGAAGTAGTGTCCAATCTGTCAAAGACAGACCTTTGGGCAGGGGAAGCAGCTTTGAGGACTTCGCCTGGAGCGGGAGCCGGAACAGTCAGTCTTGTGAAGACCGACCCTTTGGCAGGAGAAGCTGCCTTGACGACTTCATGAGCAGGAATGACTATCCGCTTAGGGATAACTCTTTCCGGTATCGCGGGCTTCTTCATGGGCCCAAATGAGCTTTGGCCCAATCTGTCAAAGACTGAGGCGTTGGAGCTGGACGACCCGTTGAGAGGGGCCGCAATAGTTGTAAGCCGATCAAAAACCGACTTCTTGGGAGCTTCTTGTGCTGGTATAGGAGCGTTGAAACTCGTTGGCGGGAGCATGGTCCCGAAGAACAATCCAGTGGTGGCCTGAGTGACCTGTTCCACCGGCATAGCGAAGATGGAGGCCGCTTGGGGCCCGTAAGTCACTCCTCCAGACGGGACGGAATGAGAGTTGCAGTTGCAGTTGGAACATTTCGTGCAAGTAGACGCCATTGATCTTTTGTTTTCTGCACGGAGCAAGACACAAAAGATAAGTATCTCGAATCCACAGGCAACCATAACAAACCGTGATTCGTTCGCGCACACGACACACGAAGTGTGGAGTGGAAAGAGGAAAAGGTCCCACCGGGCGTGCCAGAATCTGTTCCCCTCCGAAAGACGCGACTGAGACGCGATAGACGTCTAGCCTGAATTTCGAAGCAGATGCTAATTGGTGCTATCCGTCTACCTCTCCGAAGATGCCAAGTTGATTTATGGCACCATGTATCGAAGGTTTAAACGGATGCGGCCGATGTAGCAGACTTCGTCAGATTCCCCCTTCGTTTGAGGGGTTTTTGATTGTGGGGACGCTCTTCCCTGCAGGCGCAAGCCCCTGCAGTTAATTACGCTACCGCATCGCGGTAACAACTTTCTCCTTCTCCAGATGGTCACTTCGTGTCGTGGGTGTTTGTTTTTGTATTTGGTTGCCCGTGGATTGTATACGGAGACTAATTTATATTGTCGCCCGTAGGGCGTGGATTAGTCCAAATCCGTATTTTCTTAGATTTGGGGTTTGGGGGTTGGGTTTAAGGATACGTTAGTCTCACTTGAGACTAAGATCAACTTAAACGTTTGTTAAGAATACGTTAGTCTAATTTTAGACTAAGATCAACTTAACGGGACCGTTTAGATCCAACAAGAGAGCATTTGGACTCTATTGTTTAGTTTGTGGACATTGCGATCGATTACCAGTTTAAGGACATGGTGGTCCAATACCAGTTTAAGGACATGGTGGTCCAAGGTTAAGGACATCATAGTCCGTGAGTTTAAAGACCTCACAGTCAAGGTTAAGGAAATCTAGTCCGTAAGTTTAAAGACCTCACAGCCAAGGTTAAGGACATCATAGTCCATGAGTTTAAAGACCTCACACTCAAGGTTAAGGACATCATAGTCCGTGAGTTTAAAGACCTCACAGTCAAGGTTAAGGACATCATAGTCCGTGAGTTTAAAGACTTCACAGTCAAGTTTAAGGACATTATAGTCCGTTAGTTTAAAGACCTCACAGTTAAGGTTAAGGACATCATAGTCCATGGGCTTAAAGACCCCACAGTCCAGTTTAAAGACGTCATAGTCTATGAATTGCGTGGTTGTCGGGACCCGTCACCTCTCTGAAGACGTTGAAGGATTACAACGACAAATATCGGAGGAGTGAAGAGATGTACCCTCGAACCAAAGTGGATTAAGTGATCTGTAGTCCAATTTGGAACTAAGATCAATTAATTAGATTATGAGCACATTTGGGCTCAGTTAAGTTTGAATTGAGGACTTATGGCCAATTTGGGCTAAGTCCAATTATGTTTGAAATGTCGGCCCTTTGTTGGACCATTAACACTTGTCTGGGTTCAAGCCCACATTATTTAGAAATGCTAAACATTTTCATCTTTGATTTCCTCAATTTTGAAATTCATTTGGGGGAGGGACTTTTGCTTCTGGAAAATTAGCCAATTTGGCTAAAAGTAGTGTTAAACATTAAAAAACAACAGTGTTAAACATTGGAGACAGAATTCTCAAATTAGTGTTAAACACTGGAAATATAATTTTCAATTTAGTGTTAAACACTAGAAAGCAATCAGTGTTAAACACTGGAAATATAATCCCCAAATTAGTGTTAAACACTAAAGAAATAAGGGTCACGTGTGGACACGTGAAGGTGCCCAAAGGTAGGACCAAATCCCTCACTTTGTTCTGCAAATAAGTGTTAAACACTTCTTATTTTTATTTTATAGCATCACGTGTTGGCACGTGATGGGGATTTATGCATCGATAATTACAACACTTGCTGAGGGGTTACGTGGGGACACGTGAGAGTGCCCAAAGCTTCTTTTCTTCTCCTTTTTCTTTCTGTGTTTTGGAGGTCACGTGGGAGCATGTGAGGCGTTGCCTCAGAGCTTTTTCCTTCTTGTTTTTTGGGGATCTTTTCAGGGGTCACGTGAGGCCACGCGACCTTAGTTCTTTTCATGCATAGAGATCTTTTGAGTCTCCTTATTTTATTTTGAGAATTAAATTCTCTGTAGGGTTAAACCCTAATCATGATTTTGGAGGAATTAAATTCCTATTATGAAAGAATTAAATTCTTATATAGAGTTAAACCCTAATTTTCTTTTAGAGGAATTAAATTCCCATATATGTAAAAGAATTAAATTCTTGTATAGGGTGAAACCCTAATTTCATTTTAAGAGGAATTAAATTCCTGTAATTTTGAGAGAATTAAATTCTCAATTAGGATTAAACCCTAGTTCTGTCCATCTTGAAGGAATTAAATTTCTGTGAGTTTGGGAGAATTAAATTCTTATATAGGGTTAAACCCTAATTTTGTTTTAAGAATTAAATTCTCTAAACTCAATTCCCCCTCTAAGTTTTGGATCTGCATGGCAGGATCTCAACCCGATGAGAATTAAATTCTCAACTTATGGGGAGATGTGCTCTTTGCAGATCTTCAAGCAGAGGAAGAACTAAATTCTTTTGTGCAGAAGAGTTAAACTCTTAGATTTGAGAATTAAATTCTCTGTTTGAAGTTTTGATCCCCTTTCTTTTCTCATCTAGGGTTTTCTTTGTTGAGAATTAAATTCTCCTCTCTTTTTTCTCTCTGTTGTTGTTATCTCCCAAAAAAGTAGATCCTTCTCTTCTTTTCTTGGCTCCTATTTATAGGAGAAAGAAAAGAATCAATTTGTTTTGTGAATCTTTCATTGAAAGATTTTAATTGATTTTGTAACTAACATGATCTTTTAGACCACTCAGTGAATTTTATTCACCATTGGATTTTTAATCCAAAAGATCTTCTGTCTGTTATTCTTGATGAATTTTAAGGAAATCTTTCCTTGTATAAAATCTTTCCATAAATTGGTGATTTTTAATCACCATTGGATTTTTAATCCAACGATGCTCCATTTTACAGAGCGCCATCTTTTTTGTTTGGAAAGATTTAGAGAAATATTTTTCCAGTTAGGGTTTTTGATTCCCTCTTAATTAGAATTTGATTCTATTAATTCATAGATTTTTAGGAACCCATCACGTGTTGGCACGTGACCCCCTGATTAAGCATTTGACCAGAATTTAATTCTGTTGTTTTGAAGAACTCAGGAATTATCACGTGTCAGCACGTGACCCTTGGTCACGTGTGGGCACGTGATGCCCCATTGGATTTTTCCTATTGTTTTATTATGCTTTTTAACTCTATTTAATGAGTTTAGAGGCCTATCACGTGTTGGCACGTGACCCCATTGTTTAGAATTTAATTCTTATTATTTCAGAGGGTTTAAGAGCCCATCACGTGTCTGCACGTGACTTTGGTCACGTGTGGGCACGTGATGCCCCATTGGGGTATTCCTTGCTGTTTTATAATATTTTGTAATTCCTTTTAGTGGGTTTAAAGGCCTATCATGTGTGGTCACGTGACCCCTTTTAATTATTTATTTTATTAAGTGCCTACAGGCTTTGCCTGTAAATGGTCACGTGTGGGCACGTGATGCCCAGTCACGTGTGGGCACGTGATGCCTCATAACTTTTGATCACGGATGAATTATGAGGCCCATAATATATCAAATCGAAGGATTTTTCGAGACGCTTTCGATACCATCAGAATTTAGCCATTTCTTATTCGGGAGTTTATCAAAATACAGTCCGGAAAATACTGGTTCGCATTTTCTTAAGCGTATCGCTGCCATTTGATACCTTAGGCTCTTTGCGCAGAAAATTTTGGCAGGAACAGGCACATTTCTGATGAAGTTGGCGGCGAGGAGCCGATAAACCTCCTCTTCGATAGCTCTCTGTTTGACCGGGACGAAACTTCTTTTCTTTTGTCTGACGGGTCGGGCTGCAGGATCAACCCCGAGCTTGTGGGAGATGATTTTGGAGTCAATCCCAGGCATATTAGCAGGCGCCCAGGCGAAGATGTCGGAGTTGCTTCTGAGGAATCTGATCAGGTCATCCCGCTGAGTCCCAATCAGGAGCGATCCGACCTGGACGGTTTTTCCCTGGTTTCCTTCTGTTAGGGGCACCTCAGTCAGAGGTTCGATCGGTGTTCCACGGACCTCCTTCCGCTCGTCTCGGGTGTCCAGGGAACCTTTGATGTCGTCACACGCCTCGCCGTCGTCGGCAGGCTGCTCGGGCGAAGACGTTTCGGTAAGGCCTATCCTCACGACCCGCTGGCTCCTGTATGCCCAACCTATCCCGCCCCGATCGAGAGGGAACTTTATCGCCAGATGGTAGGTCGAGATCTGGTCCTGGAGGGAGTTCAGCGTTGGGCGGCCGAGGAGGACGTTGTAGGCCGACGGGACTTTCGCCATGATGAAGTCCACATGCAGTGTGCGCGTGTGGCCGGGTTCCCCGATCGTGAACTGCAGGGTGACCACCCCTTGCGCCGGGATGGAGTGGTTGGTGAACCCCGAGAGGACGTGAGAGGTCGGTTTCAGGTCTGCTGGGGCGAGCCCCATACGCAGGAAGCAGTCATGGAAGAGGATATCCGCTGAACTACCTGAATCGACGAGTATCCGGTGGGCCTCGTACCGGTGGATTTGGGCTGTGATCACCAGCGGGTCGTTGTGGGGCACGGATATGCCGTGGAGATCCTCTTCGCCAAAGGTGATGGGCTCTCGGCCTCTAGCCCTTTTGCTCGGGCGGCCGCCCGCGTCTCTGTTGAGGGGAAAGCGGCTGCCGGGACCTGGATTTTCGGGGCGATTATTTTCCATGTGGATGGAGATCGGAAGGCCAACTTTGATTTTGGGGATTTTTGTTTCCCACAGACGGCGCCAACTGATGGATGTCCTTTTCGGATCTCCGTCAAATGTTGTCTTCCGTTGATCTTCCGGTGGATTTTGGTGACGATCTTCTGTTGCGTGTGGATCTCAATGGGTTTTGATGAGATTGGTGATTTGAGGAGTTTAGCGCAGAGTATCTGCAAAGAAGTCCCGGGGTGGTTTGGTACCATCGAGGACCCTCCGACGATCGAGTTAGTGCTAGATCCGAGTAAAGTAGCGGCTAAGTGGAATAAAAATGGCTTACCTGACCCCTCTGTGATGGGGGTTTATATAGCGGCGGCAGCACGCAGCAGTGGCGCGAGAGTCTCGCCGGCCGTTACGCTCCCGACGTCACGCCCGCGTAAAGAGCGGATCGCCCATTAATGCGGATCGTGATGGCGTGGAACGTGGGACGTTGCTGGCGGAGAATCTGCGCGTGGCGAGATTCGCGGTGCGGCGGTTACGCCTGCGAGTGGTGGAGTTGGTCGGTCAGAGGGGCCGAGAAAGACGGCCTCGACTGGAGAGTCCGGGACTGAGCAAGAGGGTTGAGGAGTCTCGGTCCTGTGGCAGCCCGAGGCGAGCTGAAGGGCCGAGGAGGCAAATTTGCGGGAGGGCCCCGAGGAGGGTCAGCTTGTGCTTGCAGGTCGGGTACAAGGATGGCCTAATCGGCCTCTGTGAGCCCTTCCTTCCGGGTCTCGGGATATGTCATCTGTCACGTGTCCCGATCTCGTATCGCCAATATTGAGCATCATCAGTTTATCTTTTTGCTTAAGAAAACTTGTGTGTGAACATGTAAATTAGCACGTGGCAAGGTTAACGTTATCATTTGACATGGTTAGAGGGAACATATTATCCACGGACTGTCCGTGGTATGATATGCGAGTGACTGAGATTGAAAGTAAATCGGATCTTATTTTCAACATTGTTTTTTCGCTCATATCAAATCTTAAAGGTCTTGTGCATTATATCATGAATGGTAGAAAACCAGCTTAACCGATTCATTTCTAGATGCCCAAACTCTTTGATCCATTCTGCATGGAGCATGGAGAAGTGATTTCGGCCTATAAGTAGCACTTTATATTTCACATTTTTATGGAAATTGAAACTTCAAAGTCCGCATGGTCATCTGAGCAGCTAAATAAGTTTAATATGTCAGACTTAATTTTGGAGTTGTAAAATCCCCTATGAGATAAATTCAAATATTTCAATGATGATATGGATGCGTGGATTCTAGTCTCGAGTAATACGATTAGCCTAAAGTTGTTGAACGTAGCCAATTCTAGAGGGTCATTCATATATAGCTTTAGATTTCTAAATCACTTCCATTTTTAATGTTAATCACTATGAATTTGTCCAACGAATGCTTACCAAATCTAGAAGGTGACTTTCAAAGACCAGCATCTCACAGCATTCACTGCATCACATGCCCATAATCACATTAATTATGGAAACATAGAAAAGAATTAAATATGATATATATGAAATACCCGTAAAGACATCATACTTTAAAAAAAAGGTAAATTGTCAAGAAGCCCCAGGCCCGCTCTGGATTTGGCTAAAAAACCCTGTAATTTTCGAAAATGTTGATAAAGGCCTACTGTTCAAAATCTTTATGAAAAAACCCATGGGTTGTATTTTATTTAGACCTTGTATTCCCTCGACTGCTTAGATATTACAGGAAACTGCAACTGCTTAGATATTACGGACATCTGATATGAAAAGAGCAAAAAGCTCAGGGGTTTTACATAAGTTTGAAGCGGGCTGGGGGCTTTTTAACAATGCATTAATAGAATAATTGTTATCAAATTTAGAAATAAAAACAGGAAATATAATTAGTCTTTCAAAGCGATGACCTCAAAGCAGAGACCTTTTCAAGTCTTTTTCCTAACCCTTCAATAATCACAGAAAACAAGCCAACTGGTGCCTAAAAGCTAACAACTTGATTTTTTTTAAAATTATATATAGCAAAGCAATTCTTCACCCCTAGGAACAATCTAAGAGTTTAATTATAGGTTTAATTAAATGATTGTTATTTTATGCAGAATGCTACTTTGATAGCTCAAAATGTAACCAATCCATATATGCTTCTAAAATATAGGACAGGCTGTCTATTTAAATTACTGGGTTCTTTTCCGTTTGCCCCTCATACTTTAATAATTTTCTCTGTCTCCCTAATTAATATTTACCTGTAGTCTCCCTATATTTATAAGTTACTCCTGCAGTCTCTTTACTTCACGTTTGAAAATTATTCATCCACCTTTCAGACAGCCGCCGCCGCCACCTTCCTCCTCCTCCATTCTAGTCGCCGCCGCCTCCTCCTCAACTCTACCGCCACCGCCACCGCCATCACCACAACCACCATCTTCCTCCTCCTCTTCTTCCGCCCACCGCCTCCTTCTTCTTCCTTCTTCTCTACACAACCGTCACCGCCACCATCATCAACACCATCATCGTCACCGCCGCCGCCTTTTTCTTTTTCAATCCACAACCGTCGCCGCCACCATTCTTCTTTCTTCTTCTCTACACAACCGCCACCGCCACCATCATCAACACCATCACCGTCACCGCCGCCGTCTTTTTCTTTTTCAACCCACAACCGCCGCCGCCGCCATTCTTCTTCCTCCAAGGATGGCGGCGGCGGCGGTTGTGGGTTAGAAAAAAAAGGAGGAAGAAAAAGATGATAGCGATGATGTTGATGGCGGCGGCGGCGTTGAAGAGGAGGAGAAGGAAGAAGTCGATGTTGATGAGTTGAAGAATAAGAGGAGGGAGAGAAAGATGGTAGCGGTGGCGGTGGCGGTGTTGAAGAGTAGGAGAAAGAAAGTGACGGTGTTGGGGACGGCGATGGTGACGGAGGAGGATGAATAATTTTCAAAAGTGAAGTAAGGAGGCTGCAGAAATAATTTATAAGTATAGAGAGCTACAGGTAAATACTAACCATTGAGGGGACAGAAAAATATTGAAGTATGAGGGGGCTAACGGAAAAAAAACCCTTAAATCATTCCTATTGACTTTCATTCAGTCATGTGCCAAAATCTCATTGCAGGGCTGGCAGGGGGGGATAGATGTTGCTTTACGAACATTGAAAAATAGCTATCATACTATTGGATCGATAAATCCTAAATCGACTAAAAGGCATAGAAAACTTTGAATTTTATTAAAAACGAAGTTTGGATATAAAAAGGGCAAAAATAACCTTAAATACCCAGATCTTTACAACAGTGAAATACAAAAAGTTCTTATTTCAAAATAATTTTACAAAAAAGAAATATCTAAATTAGAAAAAATATCAAATCTGCAACAATAGACTTCAGGGTCACTTGCACCATCAAGAAGATCTCAGATTCCGATCCATCTGGATGGTCTATTAATGTCCTCATAGATCTTTTGAAGTCGTTTCCGAAAAGATATAGAAATTGGGATTCCGATGTCCAAATGTTATGGACTTCGAGAGTTAATCCTAAATTCGATACATCTTTCTGTCCTTTTGGACTTATTTTAGTCCAAACCACAAAAATATTCTTCTATAACTCAATAGCATTAGATTATACATATTGTGCTATGTATCTGTGAAGGCATGACAAAATTTTAATAATAGCTAGTAAAATGCTAGTTGAATATGTTGTGAAAGTGTCTCGTATTTTGCTTAAGACCGCGAAGCAAAAGAAGGGACAAACGTCTGCCCATAGGGGATAAACGTCTGTCAATTAAGGTCCAGAACCCAGATCAGATACCAGACGTCTGCCACAGAGATAGATAGTTATATTATTATTATCGTTTGTGGTTATTGGATATATTTAAAGATAGATAATTACATTATTGTTCTTGATTACTGATTGACAGCCGTAATGTGATTATGAGAAGATATTTCTTTACCGTAGGTAGCATGGTTGGCTTTATTACGTTCCCGATTTTATGTATTTTGGGAAGCTGGGCATGGCAAGCTTTTATTGGTATCAGAGTCTAGATTTAGGTTAGCTGGGTTTGGTTCTTTTTGTAGTTGGGTATGGTACCCAATACATTTATCTTAAAACCCGGAATTATAGGAACATGTCCTGCCACACTATTTTCTTATCATTTTGAATCCTTGTCGCTATTGAATCTTGTTTCCATTGTTAATATTCGTCATTCGTGCTTGACTACTAGAGTTACATCTAGAAGGAATCAACCCGCTCCACCTGCTGACAATGCTGCATTAGTTGGGATTATACGTAGCATGTTGGAGAATCGGCAGCGTTAGATGGAACTGGATTAGCGACAGGATAAGACTTTCCAGGAGAGCTAGGGAACTGCCCAACAGACTGCAACTAAGACAATTGATAAGACGGCAGTTCCCGGATAGGTTCAGCGTGAGGGTACGGTTGCTGATTTCAGGAGACTCGGCCCAGCAACTTTTATATGATTAGAGGAATCTCTTCAGGCAGAGCAGTGGCTCATTGATTCGGAGAATTTATTGATTCCTACTCTGATTCCGGATGAAAAAAATGGATGTGGTGTGCATCCAGATGGTTAACTATGCTAGAAAGTAGTGGCTTGGCGATGAGAACCGCTGACAAAGCCGGTCAGCTAGGCGGCTTTTATACGGAGTTTCTTAGAGAAATTCTTTCTGCAATCTGCTAAGTAGGAAAGGGAAGAGTAGTGTATTGGTCTAAAACAGAATGGCGGATGTGTGGTTACTCATGCGGCTGAGTGGACCCGACTCAGTTGATTTATAGGGCTATTGGTAGCCAGTGAGGCTGACATGGTAAGGCGTTTTCTACGCAATCATGATGTGGAGATCCAGCGACATATTACTTCATTTTGGACTAAGTACTTTCACTCAGGTTCTCACGGCAGTTAGAGAACAACAGCGGTTATCAGAGAGATTGAAGGGTGCACCTCAGCAGGATGTATCAGTACGGAAGGCAGTACGTGCACCAGCCAGACCTTCTGTACGTAGGGATTACGTATATCATGAGTTTCCCTTGAATCCTCTTTTCTTGAATTCTTTCTCATTTTCCTGAACGATCATAGTTCTACACCAATTGTGAATCTTTTATCTTCGTTTGATCTTATCTTATGATCTCCTTTATTTCTTATTGCTTACTTCAGTTTTATTCCATTGACTCTGATGGTAGGATTTGGGCGACTTAGATGGAGTTACGTAATTGTAACTATGTACCGCGGTATGGTTACAATATGGTACTCTGCTTGGGTAACTTAGAGTCCTACTCTTAATTCATTTCTTTGACTTGATTATTTGTACTATTTTGCTTATTCATAGTTCTTTTACTTTCAAAAATATGTCCTATTTTGAAAGTCGAATCTAACAATCTTTGTATTCTTCTTATGCAACCGTTGGAGTCTGATGGGGACAAACGGCCCCATTATTCTCTATCTCACTTAGCAGCGACGAGCATTTAAGGTCTATACATGAGACTTGGAGAAAGAAATTTGGTTGAATGAAGTGAAGATTTAGGCCACGTCAAATCAAGAGATGGCATAGCAGAAGATCCAGAGAAAAGAGATTGTAGCAGTTCGGGTTTGACTTGAGTAAAGACAAGTATTCAAGTATAGTCGTCTTGGGTTAACCGCATCAAAGACGTTCAGGCGTAAGATGCGTGGTTAATTGAAGACTTATCTCAACCTATTAGAGTGGCACTTCGGAAGAGTCTAAGGAGTAGACTTAAGACTTTGAGGCAAGAGAAACGGTGTGCCAAGTTGGGCAAACGCGAGATTGAATCGATAAAGTTAAGTGCTTGAGTGATAACATATCGGGTGATGAGATCGTAGCGGACCCGGAAAGTTTTCGACAACTTGATATTGAAAGAGTCCGAGGGAATTTCGAATAAGCATAAGTTGGATTCGCTAGCTAGTATTGAAGAGTAGAGTAAGATTTTGGGTGGATAGAGGTGTCGTTGACCAAGTTGACTAGAAAAGATGACCAGTTGGCTAGCCTGAGAAGTGTGCGCAAGCTTTCGACTCGTTGAACTATATATTAACGACCGCTCCTGTTCTAACTGCACCCAAAAGGTTTTGTAAAGATAATGGAATCACAGTGACGCATCGGGAAAGGTTTGGGCAATATATTTGTTGGGGTAAAAAATTATACTCCGGTTGACCAAGTCAAAATCAAGGTCAACCCCAAGTAAACGGGCCCAACCCCAGGGCAAGCGAGCCCCGCGGCCGGCCCCCCCATGCTAAAATGAAAATTATGTAATAAATAATTTTGATGTAATTTTTATGAATAAATGTAAGAAAAATGGGCATAAAGCCAAATTTTTGTAAAGCCCATGGCTCATGTGCAAAAAAAAAAAGCATATGAGACATGGGATGGGCAAAATGCAATTTTGTAAAGCCCAAGGGGCTACGTATAAATTTGTAAGCCTATATAAGGCAACATGATGATGAAATGAAGAAAAAATAATGTATTCTCCTCAAAAGCTAGGGTTTCTGTGCCTCCTTCTCCTTCCTCAACGTTCTAAACATTCTTCCCCCTTTTTTGAATTAAATCAAGAGTTTAACTCATCTTTTCCAAAAAGAAACAGATTTTCACCATAAAAACCTTGAAGGGGAACTCAAATCTTCTATCAAATTTCTAAAAGGGGAGATTTTTAAGTTTCACCCTCCTTTTCTCCAAGATCCAGTGTCACGACCCGAATGTGGCACGTGACCGGCACTTAAATCACGTGACATCTAAAGACGTTGACGAGGTCTAAGTAAGCCAAAACCCGAAATCTATACCCTTTTGTTTGAAAGTATTGGAGGTGGGGTTTAAAATAGTTATCAGATGTGATCGGTTTAAAATAAACATTTAAGTCTAATTAAGTATATTTGAAAATAATCTATGACGTTTTGAAATTTCGACAGCACCTCCTTTGTAAATTTTGAATAAAACCCGATACAAATATAACAATAACTATAGCATCCCAACGGGAGCTAGCTTCCATGACCAAACGGCGGAGCAACCAAGCAAACAAAATACGACACACAATGGCGAAAAAAGGAAAAGCGAAACGAATCAACAATATGAAAAGGTCGACTCCAATGAGTACGACGCCCACAAACACACAATTCTAAGTCTTGCTTCTAAGTCCATAATATGCAAGTTCTAAGTCGATGGATTTTTACTAGATACAAGAATATATAAATAGACAAGTGTGGGTACGAACAACAGTAGCCCACCTGCCAAAACAATCACCGAGAAGAAGGTTGTGCCGCAATCCATAATCCGAGCAGTAAAACCTGCAAGAAACTGTGGCACAACGGGGGTGAATTGCCAACTCGGTGAATAAAAGTACATCAAAAGGTAGAAATCGAAATGCACAACGATACCTAGGTCATAAGTATAGTTGCTTACCCCAATCAGAGCAAAGCTCTGTTCAAATTCCAAGGCGGGAAATGAAGCAACGCTTCTGTTTCCCCCAATCAGAGCAAAACTCTGCTTTGAAAATTCAAATTTTAAAATAAATGAAGCAACGCTTCAGAACCCTTGCGCTGCGTGCAGAGCGCCACGTGTCAAAAGCAGACACGCCAGCGCAAGGAGCGCTGCGCCCAAGGCAGCGCACCCCAATCAGAGCAAGACTCTGTTTTAAAATTTAAACTTTAAAAATAAAGGAAGTAATGCTTCAGATAACTTGCGCTCTGCGCTGCGCGACACGTGTCAGCGCAGTTGCGCTGGCGCAGTTACGCTGCGCTCTGCGCTGCACGACACGTGTCAGCACAGTTGCGTTAGCGCAGTTATGCTGCGCTGCGCGACACGTATCAGCGCAGTTACGCTGCTCGACAAGTGTCAAGCGCAGGTGCGCTTGCGCCAACTGTGCCAGTATTTAAACAATAAAACTCTGGAAAGATCTTTCCAATCTTGTTAAAAACAAGAAGATTACCTTCTGTAAAACAGAAGCCCTAGGATCAAAGATCCAACGGTAGAGAAACATCCCTAAATCAATCAGAGAAAGATCTCTTTAACTGATTTAACAAATCAATTGGCCCTATATAAAGGCCCCTAGACTCCAAGTCTCAGATATACAGAGCTCCTCTAAAAACTTTGAGAAGAACTCGAAGAGAAAAAGGTAAACCTTTGGAAAAAAGAAGAATTTTCTTCTAAAAGAATCAATGATCTAAGAACAAGATCAAGATCTTCCATAAAAAAAAAAGAAAGAGATCAAAAAAGAACCAATCATAAAAAATAAGTAATTTACTTCAATCCCTAGATCTTTTGATCTATATAAAGGCATTGCCTTTTGATGAACCATCGGTTCTTGAATCTTGAGGTAGAACCTCTAAAAAGATTCTTTTCTTTGATCTAAATTGGATCAAGATGCGCTCTGCGCTATTGTACAGTGCCTTGCACTCTTGATTTGCACTGTTGCGCAAGTCACCAGAGAGCGCCACGTGTCAATCTGCGCCTTGCGCTCCTAAAAATAGAGCGTTGCGCTCTTGAATTGGCGCACTGCACCAGAGCGCGCCACGTGTCAGCAGCGCACTGGCGCAGCGCACTGCGCTAACAAACTTGCGCTCACCAGATCGTGACACGTGTCATCTCCACATGCGCTGGTGTCTTGCGCTCTTTAATTGGCGCAGAACGCCTGACAGGCCACGTGGCGCACTGTCAGACCATTAAATGCTCTGCATTATTAAAAAGGGGTAGAGCCCAATTAAAAGGCCTAACAGGCCTAATCTATATGCTGTGCATTTAATTAAAAAGCCCAATGCTGTGCATTTTTTTTAAAAAAAAGGGCAGAGCCCAAGCAAATGCCTAAACAGGCCAATCATGAACAAAATGTTAAACATTTTCGGATGGACTTAACCCAATTCTAGCCATAAGTCCTCAAATTAAATTGAACTGAGCACAACTGCTCTCCCAAATCAATTTACATCCGGTTCAAGGGTACATCTCTGAACTCCTCTGATATTTGTCATTGTAATTCTTCAACGTCGTCAGAGAGGTGACGGGTCTCGACAACCATACATTGATACGGACTGTGGGGTCTTTAAACTCATGGACTATGATGTCCTTAAACCAATATTCGTCCCCAAAATGGGAATGTTGGACCACCATGTTCTTAAACTGGCAATGGACCACCATGTCCTTAAACTGGCAATGGACCACCATGTCCCTAAACTAGAACAATAGAGCCCAAATGCTCTTTTGTCGGATCTAAACGATCCTGTTAAGCTGATCTTAGTCTCAAATTAGACTAACGTATCCTTAACAAACGTTTGAGTCGATCTTAGCCTCAAATATGGCTAACGTATCCTCCAAACAGACTTTAGTCCCAAATTGGACTATAAATCTCCCAATCAACCTTGGTTCAAGGGTGCATCTCTGAACTCCTCTGATATCTGTCGTTGTAATCCTTCAATGTCGTCCGAGAGGTGATGGGTCCCGACGGCCATACATTCAATGGACCACCATGTCCCTAAACTGGCAATGGACCACTATGTCCCTAAACTAGAACAATAAAGCCCCCAAATGCTCTTTTGTCGGATCCAAACGATCCTGTTAAGCTGATCTTAGTCTCAAATTAGACTAACGTATTCTTAACAAACGTTTAAGTTGATCTTAGCCTCAAATATGGCTAACGTATCCTTAAATCAAAACCCCAAACCCAAATCTAAGAAAATACGGATTTGGACTAATCCGCGTCCTAGGGCGACGACACAAATTAGGCTCCGTATACAATCCACGGGAAACCACAAACAAAACAAACACCTACGACACGAAGTGACCATCTGGAGAAGGAGAAAGTTGTTACCGCTATGCGGTAGCGTAATTAACTGCAGGGGCTTGCGCCTGCAGGGAAGAGCGTCCCCACAATCAAAAACCCCTCTAACGAGGGGGAATCTGACGAAGTCTGCTATATCGACCGCATCCGTCTAAACTTTCGATACACGGTGCCATAAATCAACTTGGCATCTTCGGAGAGGTGGACGGATAAAACCAAATAGTATCTGCCCCGAACTTCAGGCAAGACGTCCCTGTCTCGCGCCGTCTTTCGGAGGGGAACAGATTCTGGCACGCCCGGTGGGACCTCTTCCTATTTCCAATCCACACTTCGTGTGTCGTGTTCGCGAACGAATCGCGGTTTGCTGTGGTTGCCTGTGGATTCGAGGTACTAAGATTTGGTGTCTTGCTCCGTGCAGAAAACAGAAGATCAATGGCTTCAAACTGCACAAACTGCAACTCTCGCTCTGTCCTTGCTGGAGGAGTGACTTATGGGCCCCAGGCGGCCTCTAGTGGAGTAGGTAACTCAAGCCACCACTGGACTATTCTTCGGGACCATGCTCCCACCGATGAGCTTCAATGCCCCAATGACGTCGCAAGAAGCTCCAGTGAAGTCGGTCTTTGATTGGCTTCCAACTACCGCGGCCCCTCTCAACGGGTCGCCCAACTCCACTGCCTCGGTTTTTGACAGACTAGGCCAGAGCTCCAACGGGCCCATGAAGAAGCCTGCAATACCAGAAGGCGCTATCCCAAAACGGATAGCCATTCCTACTCCTGAAGTCTCCAAGACTGTTTCCCCTGTTCGAAAGTCGGCCTTCGCAAGACTGACTACCCCCTTTCAAGGGGTGTCAGTCTTCGACAGGCTAGCACCAATAACAGTCTCTCCTCAAAGCAGGGGGCATGAAGAAGCTTATCCATCAACGGAGGTGATCTCATCCACACGACATGTTCGACGTCGCCACTGGCGCCGAGTGAGGAAAGCTGGGGGAAATTCCCCTTCTGGATTGACTCCGCCAGCTCCAACGGTGGAAGTTGATGCTGCTGTTTCAACCGGGAACAGCTTTGAACTACTTAACAAGGTGCGCAGGAATTCGCCAACTGCTGTGCTGAAAAGATCTCCTCCACCTATGGAGAAATCCCCAAAGGCGAAGCTAGAGCAGCCCTCTCAGCGGCTGTCCTCTAAGATTTACAAAGTCTGGCGTCAAGTTCAGGACTTGGTTGTCAATCAAGACTACCCCCGCCGACAAGAAAAGATGAAGGTTCGGCAGGAGAAGGACTACTCTGTCAAGCCAGAAAAAGCAACAGCTGGCTGGGTGCCCACTGCAACGGCTCCCTCAACGTCAACCACTCAAAAGAAAAGGAGGCCGCAAAAAACCCCTATGAACATGGAGAACCGTAAAAGTGCTGAACACAAACGCCCCAAGTCTGGGGGCATAGTGGTGCATACTGTTTATATGGCATCCGGGAAAGAGGATAGCCGCGCTTCGATGGGTCACCGACCGCTCACCCGATCCGTGACAAAAGCCCAGGAGCAACAGCAGAAGCTTCAAGAGATGATGACTGCGATGGCCGCACTCACCGGGCCAAAAGAAAGCCCGGAGGCATCATCAGAGCAGCGTCACGAGCAATAAACCGATGCTGACTTCTTACGCAGAGTCCTCGAAAAGAAGGACAAAGAAGCCGCAGAGCAAGCGGCTAACATAAAGCAAATGGCGCTTCACTTCCAAGATATGGTAGGGATGATGTTACAGCCGGATCCTCCAGCTGAAGACCCTCCAATCACTATTGAAGATGATAGAGGGGAGACATCTAATCCTCCTCCGGCTCATTTAGCAGCCAAGGAGGAAACCATTTCCAAGGCCGCACTGGATGACTATATAGCTCAGCAAATACGAGCTCACCAGGCAAATGAAGCGGCCAGCCAAGTTGTCAAGACTGGACGACCCTATCCGGGCTGGTATGACCGAATAAGTTACCCGCCGGGATATACGATCCCTAAGTTCCATGTATATAAAGGAACGGGGAATCCCCATCAACATGTCACTCAATTCAGAGCCTTATGCGGCAACACCGGGGGTGATGATAAACTGTTGCTTCGCCAATTCGTCGGCAGTTTAGCAGAAACGGCCTTCGAATGGTATTCGGAGCTACCTAACGACTCCGTCAAAACTTTCACGGAAATGGAGTTGTTGTTCACCCAGCGATTCGCAACCGCTAGTGAACGCACCCCGATCACCGCATTGATCAACGCCAGGGTGAAGCCGGGCGAGACGTGGGTTCAGTACGCAATCCGATGGCGGAATCTATGGTCGAAGTGCGAGCAGCGCATCGAAGAAGCACCAGCGGTGGACATGTTCGTGGGCACCCTAGACCTTCATGCAACTATTTCACAGTTCATGATGTTCTTTAAACCGACCACGTTCCAGGCTTTAATTGATAAGCTAGCCCAGATGGATCAAATGGGTCACAGACCATCTCCTCCGAAGCTGGAACCCCGAAACGACAAGGGTAAAGGGGAGGTGACCTTCGTTGCGAACACCTAATAGCAGCCCAGTGCCCTAAAGCTAGCGGATCAACTGGAAGAGTGACGGCGGTATTATAATGAGAAAATGAAGCGCCCTTACTCATTCCCGCGGGATAAAACGAAGAGTCTGTTCGAGCTGGCGATGCGCAATAGGCTTATCTATCTCCCGAATCCAAGGAGACCACCCAACCCAGCGAGGTGAATAATCCCAATTATTGCCCTTACCACCAAACGGTAAGTCACCCGATCGAGGATTGCTTCGTCTTTAAGGGATGAATCGAGGATCAGTACCTACAAGGCAAGTTTGCGCTGTCTGAAAAGTGGAAAGTAAACCCACCACAGCCGCACACTCTAAAGAAGACGGGCACGCTGGGGGCAACTTGTTCTTTTGTTGAAGAAGCTCCATGAGAGGTCGTGCTTTCCGCCAAAACCAAAAAGATGCTGAATGATCTCCAGACATGCCCGGCGATCAGATGGAAGAACCCGTTGGAACCTGAGATCATCAAGGGGATGCTAAAGCCGCGCCCAACTCTAAAGATTGGTGATAGCCAAAATGCTCACACCCAGCCGTAAAAATCTTCGAAAAAGAAGAAGAAGTCCAAAAAGGCCGTGAATCCTGGTGACAAGCGCACGAGCCTGCAAAAACAGATCGATGCGCTGGAGGAATATAATCAGAAGGCGTGGACTCCCATCACGCTCCAAGAGTTCCCCAGCCACGTCTTTCAAGAGGAAGATGATGGAGAAAGGTCGTCGGATGAATCTGAGGGTTACGTAGCAAGTTGTCATGTGATCTCTCACTCGTTTACAGACGATGAAAATGCTTCTTGCACAGAGAAACTGGGGGCAGGGCCCGAACCAGAACTTCTAGGACCATCAGACGAAATGATTGATGCATTCCTAAACAAAGCCCGTCAGGAAAGCAAAGCCAATCGAGAGCGTGAACTGGCTATATTTGAAAAGGCCAAACGCCAACGACTGGAGGAAAAGGTCGAGACGCCCCGACTGGAGCAAAGCGTCCCTATCGCCAGCAAAAGCAAGCTTAAAGTAAGGAATCAATTCGCTAGGGCCATGGCAATAGGAATGAAGTTGCCCTCTTTCAAAGGAAATTCCCCTGGCAATATACGTCTTGATGAAGCGGAAATACATCCTAACTTCTGCCTATACCATCAGAGGATTGCACACCCCACCGAGGAGTGCATACCCTTTAAAAACTGGTGGCAGGGATATGTTGTCTATCGACAACACGTTCAACGAGTGAAGCGCAAGGCTCGTCGGGAACAGAAAAGCACGACAGATGAGTGCGAAATAGCTGCTGGCAACTGTCACATAGCCGACACCAAGGGATCGCAAGTCATCACCTTTGGAAGCGACTCTGACGAAGAAATCGCCCTCAGCCTTCTCTTCAAGGAATCTACCTCCGGCACAAAACATATGAAGATTTGCGGCAAAATTTAGCTGCGTAATCATACGTTGACCTATGGCCGAAACGTCTTTAAACTACTACCGCAGCATCCTCAGGCTGACGTGATAAAAAAGAATAAAAAAAATAATAAAAATAAAAAATAAAAACGGTATGTCCATAAGCAAAATGGGCACGGATGAAAACCCGAAAGGGCTCCGTGAGTAAAAACAGCAGGGCTACCGGCGAGTATTTGTGAAAACCCGAAAGGGCGCAACCTCGTTAAAAGACACTTACAGGGTCCTCTCGACCTTGTAAGGAGAAACCACCCGCGTGAGATCCTTACGACTCACAAGGGAGCAACACACTTGGGAATCCTCATGATTCCTAAGGAGAAATTACACTTGCGAGATCCTCACGACTCGTAAGGAGAACTCTCTTATGGGACCCTCACGGCTCATAAGATTTGAAAGTCTTAAGTTATAGAGACCTGAACCTGTTCTTAAGCAACCCCCACAACCTTCGATGTTGCCCTACAAGTGGCTCAGTACTGACCCTTGTATACAATCCACGGGCGCGAATAAACATTTCCCTAACCAAGTCCCACCTGTGACTAGGGATATGTCCACATGGTGAACGACCCTTGTAAGTCCTCTCGATTTATAAGGAGAAAACCCTCTTGTAAGATCCTTATGACTTACAGGAGAACATACACTTGGGAGTCCTCACGACTCCTAAGGAGAAAACGCACCTACGAGATCCTCACGACTTGTAGGAAGAAATACCTTCATGAGACCCTTACGGCTCATGAAGTCAAAAGCCTTAGTCAACAGGATCATAACCCTGTTTACTAAGCCACCTTTGTTCGACATCAACAGAGGCAAATGATGATTCGCTCCTGGCAATATCCCAGTCGTAGCGGTGCTGATGCCGAAATCGGTGTCTAATCCCAAGCTTGCGGCAAAAAGCTAGCGAGCCACACATGCATACGAAATAGCCGAAATGATGGGGCGACTTGCAACAAAATCAGCAAGTAAAAAAATGTATGCATGCAAAATAGCCAAAATGATTGGGCAACTCGCAATAAAAAGCAGCGAGTAAAAATAAAATAAATAGCCGAAATGATTGGGCATCGCGAAAAATAGCCGAAATGATTGGACAATCGCAACTTTCGCGATATAAAAGCTGAAACGATAGAGCATCGCGGAAAGAAAACAAAAAATATATATACATATGAAATGAAACTTTTGCCCTACAGGTGAGATCATATCGATCCCTGCATACAATCCCGGGCATAAACAAAAAGGGAACCATATCATCCCACCAGGCTCCATCGGAAAGAGAGCCAAGTCTCGACGGTTCACTGACAACTTATAGACCACTTCGGCATTCGTCTCGATACAGCAGACGAGATGTCAACAACGGCGTTCCTTCACAGTCCAGCAGGATACGGATACAACGTCGACAAAAGACCTCACGGTCGAAACAAAGCGGAGCGACGGCAAAATCCCAGCTCCACCTCAGCATTCGTCTCGATACAGCAGACGAGATGTCACCCCAGCGTTCTTCCCCCAACAGGATTCAGACATGCCAAAGCAAATGAAGCGAAGGCCAAATTCCTAGCTTCAGGGTCTTGACGCAGGATTCGGACATGCCAAAGCAAATGAAGTAAAGGCCAAATTCCTAGCTTCAGGGTCTTGACGGTAACTCATATAAAACCTGAAAGACTACCGAAGATCATCCCACATGGAGTGATCACCTCCTCGACTTTCGTCTCGATACAGCAGACGAGATGTAACCCCAGCGTTCTTTCCCCAGCAGGATTCGGACGCGCCAAAGCAAACGAAGCAAAGGACAAATTCCTAGCTTCAGGGTCTTGACGGTAACTCATATAAAACCTAAAAGACTATCAGAGATCATCCCACACCAGCATGGAATGGTCACCACCTTGACGTTCGTCTCGATACAGCAGACGAAATGTCACTACAGCGTCCTTCCTCCAACCGGATTCGGACACGCCAAAGCAATTGAAGCGAAGGCCAAATTCCTAGATTCAGGATCTTGACGGTAACTCATATAAAACCCGAAAGACTATCGGAGATCATCCCACACCAGCATGGAGTGGTCACCACCTTGACGTTCGTCTCGATACAGCAGACGAAATGTCACTACAGCGTCCTTCCTCCAACCGGATTCAGACACGCCAAAGCAATTGAAGCGAAGGCCAAATTCTTAGCTTCAGGGTCTTAACGGTAACTTATATAAAACCTGAAAGACCACCAGAGATCATCTCACCCCAGCGTGGAGTGATCACTACCTCGACGTTCGTCTCGGTACAGCAGAAAAAATGTCACCTCAGCGTTCTTTCTCCAGCAGGATTCAGACACGACAATCAAACAATGGAGCCACGGCAAAATCCAGCTCCACCGCGACGTTCGTCTCGATACAACAGACGCAATGCCAGCGAACGAAGCAAAGGCCAAATTCCTAGCTTCAGGGTCTTAACGACAAGTCATATAAAGCCTGAAAGACTATCGGAGATCATCCCACACCAGCGCGGAGTGGTTATGACTCATCGGGGCTCTCTAAAATGAGCCTAACCTCAAGTAAAAAGCGGCATGGCAAAATTCCTAACGCTTTCTCTTCCGACGGTCAAACTGCCTAGGAGGATTGCCTGAAGACGTCTTGTCCAGCCCCCGAAGGGATCAGAGACACGACAGTCGCAAGGCTACTTGAACGACAAGATTGCCTATCGAGGGATACATCAGCCAATGCGACAGTACAACGGACAAAACCCTAGTACCACAGACCCTAACAGACCTCTGTCGTAAAGAGCAGAGGTTAACTGTGACGATAGGATATTCTTACGAGAACTGCTCGATTCGTCTCGACTCGTGAGGAAATTAGTGTCTTTGCGAGAACTTCTCGATTCGTCTCGACTTGTGAGATAAAGCCTTAGGCAGCGGGGATTAAAAAACCTGTTTCCTAAGCACTGGGACCCTGCGAGTCGATCCAAAATGTACTCTTGCATACTATTCACGGGTCACACTCTCCAAAGTCGAATCTCGACAATGAGGGAAATAACCGCTTACGGGTCCTCTCGACTCGTAAGAGGGAAAATTCTCTTATAAGATCCTTACGGCTTATAAGAGAAAACGCACTTAGGAATCCTCACGATTCTTAAGGAGAAAATACACCTACAAGATCCTCTCGACTCGTAGGGAGAAAAGTCTTTATGAGACCCTCACGGCTCATAAAGTTGAAAAGCCTTAGGTAGCAGATCTGAACCTGCTTCCTAAACCATCGCTACTCCTCGAAGTATTCAAGACGGAATGTTCTATATCGCCTACAGGCTATGCTTACTTAAGGAATATGCCAATAACAAAGCAGAAAATAAAAGGAAAGAGGCAAAAGATTTGTCATTCATACTTGGAAAGGTTCTTACAATTATAAAGAAATAAACAAAGACATTATCCAAATGATTACAACGGCAAAACCTCAAATCCCGGACATGGATTGAGGAACTCGAAAGTGACCTTGTCTAAGACTTTCTAAGCCTGGCGAACCATCCTAGTGTGCTTCCTTTCGCGAGCACGGGCGTCGGGATCCCCACTGATGTCCTCCACCCTCCAATAGGCAGCAAGAATGGCGGACTGTTGAAAGACCTGGTGCAAGAGATCGAAAAGATTGTCGCGCCGTCTCTTCGAGATTAGGTTCATCAGGTACACCGAGTGCATCTTATCCTCGGCGACGTCCAATGCCCCAAGTGGCACACCAGTACAGAACAAGGGAAGCGCTTCCCAGATTGCTCCCACGATAAGCTTCAAGAGAGAGGAACGCCAGGGAAGCAGTTGACCATTGTATGCGTCAAAGCGACTCATGATTTCAGCACACTCGGCGTTGGTGAACTCTCGATTCTGAGAACGGCCGAGTTGGCGGATGTCCCCGTAAGAGATAATCTCGTCGAGATTATACATGTGGGCGTCCATTACTCCTGTAAAAGAGAATCAACAAAATTATCAGAAAGACTGATTAAGCAATTTCTTATTCAAGACATGCACAGGAAGTTAAACTCCTCGAGAGCAATGCTCTACAGACAGGAGTGACACCTGTTAAAGTCAATTATGAAGGGAAGTTAAAGAAGGCCCCCCGAGAACATTGAGAGCCCTTATCTAAAAAGATGATATAATTCATCAAAAAATAAAATTCTATCTTAAATCTTCAAGATCCATAAAAAAAAAGGAGCAAAGCCCCATTAATGAATTAAGATATTATAAATAAAATTCTTTTAGAGAGTAAAAGCTCTACTAATGAAACCCTAAAGGGGTTTTCTTTAGATCAAAAGATCTATAAGAGCAAAGCTCTGTTAATGGGTAAAGCCCTGGTTTCTTAAAAGTTTTAAACTATACCTAAGTTTTAATAGAGTTTTACTCTTGAAAAGTTCTTAAAGCCTAAGAGCAATGCTCTGAAGAAGAGATAATTCTCAAGAAGGTGATGAAAATCATCTAAGGGACCAAAGGTCCTATTTATAGGCATTGAGAGCCGTTTCAACTTCCAAAAGATGGCGCAACGGTTGGAATTCTGCCACCGCTGCGCTCACGTCCGGGGCCACGTAAGCGCAACGGTGGGGGGGCATTTGTTTACCCCAATCAGAGCAAAGCTCTGTTCAAATTCCAAGGTGGGAAATGAAGCAACGCTTCTGTTTCCCCCAATCAGAGCAAAGCTCTGCTTTGAAAATTCAAATTTTAAAATAAATGAAGCAACGCTTCAGAACCCTTGCGCTGTGCGCAGAGCGCCATGTGTCAAAAGCAGACACGCCAGCGCAAGGAGCGCTGCGCCCAAAGCAGCGCACCCCAATCAGAGCAAGGCTCTGTTTTAAAATTTAAACTTTAAAAATAAAGGAAGCAACGCTTCAGATAACTTGCGCTCTGCGCTGCGCGACACGTGTCAGCGCAGTTGCGCTGCACTCTGCACTCCACGACACGTGTCAGCGCAGGTACGCTAGCGCAGTTGTGTTGCGCTCTGTGCTGCGCGACACGTGGCAGCGCAGTTGCGCTGCGCTGCGCGACACGTGTCAAGCGCAGGTGCGCTTGCGCCAACTGTGCCAGCGTTTAAACAATAAAATTCTGAAAAGATCTTTCCAATCTTGTTAAAAACAAGAAGATTACCTTCTGTAAAACAGAAGCCCTAGGATTAAAGATCCAACGGTAAGGAAACATCCCTAAATCAATCAGAGAAAGATCTCTTTAACTGATTTAACAAATCAATTGGCCCTATATAAAGGCCCCTAGACTCCAAGTCTCAGATATACAGAACTCCTCTAAAAACTTTGAGAAGAACTCGAAGAGAAAAAGGTAAACCTTTGGAAAAAAGAAGAATTTTCTTCTAAAAAGATCAATGATCTAAGAACAAGATCAAGATCCTCCATAAAAAAAGAGAAAGAGATCAAAAAAGAACCAATCATAAAAAAGAAGTAATTTACTTCAATCCCTAGATCTTTTGATCTATATAAAGGCATTGCCTTTTGATGAACCATCGGTTCTTGAATCTTGAGGTAGAACCTCTAAAAAGATTTTTTTCTTTGATTTAAATTGGATCAAGATGCGCTCTGCGCTATTGTACAGTGCCTTGCACTCTTGATTTGCACTGTTGCGCAAGTCACCAGAGAGCGCCATGTGTCAATATGCGCCTTGCGCTCCTAAAAACAGAGCGTTGCGCTCTTGAATTGGCGCACTGCACCAGAGCGCGCCACGTGTCAGCAGCGCACTGCGCTAACAGACTTGCGCTCACCAGATCGTGACACGTGTCATCTCCACATGCGCTGGTGTCTTGCGCTCTTTAATTGGCGCAGAGCGCCTGACAGGCCACGTGGCGCACTGTCAGACCATTAAATGCTCTGCATTATTAAAAAAGGGCAGAGCCCAATTAAAAGGCCTAACAGGCCTAATCTAAATGCTGTGCATTTAATTAAAAAGCCCAATGCTGTGCATTTTTTTTTAAAAAAAGGGCAGAGTCCAAGCAAAGGCCTAAACAGGCCAATCATGAACAAAATGTTAAACATTTTCGGATGGACTTAACCCAATTCTGGCCATAAGTCCTCAAATTAAATTGAACTGAGCACAACTGCTCTCCCAAATCAATTTACATCCGGTTCAAGGGTACATCTCTAAACTCCTCTGATATTTGTCGTTGTAATCCTTCAACGTCGTCAGAGAGGTGACGGGTCCCGACAACCATACATTGATACGGACTGTGGGGTCCTTAAACTCATGGACTATGATGTCCTTAAACCAATATTCGTCCCCAAAATGGGAATGTTGGACTGCCATGTCCTTAAACTGGCAATGGACCACCGTGTCCTTAAACTGGCAATGGACTACTATGTCCCTAAACTAGAACAATAGAGCCCAAATGCTCTTTTGTCGGATCTAAACGATCCTGTTAAGCTGATCTTAGTCTCAAATTAGACTAACGTATCCTTAACAAACGTTTGAGTCGATCTTAGTCTCAAATATGGCTAACGTATCCTCCAAACAGACTTTAGTCCTAAATTGGACTATAAATCTCCCAATCAACCTCGGTTCAAGGGTACATCTCTGAACTCTTCTGATATCTGTCGTTGTAATCCTTCAATGTCGTCAGAGAGGTGACGGGTCCCGACGGCCATACATTCAATGGACCACCATGTCCCTAAACTGGCAATGGACCACTATGTCCCTAAACTAGAACAATAGAGCCCCCAAATGCTCTTTTGTCGGATCCAAACGATCCTGTTAAGCTGATCTTAGTCTCAAATTAGACTAACGTATGCTTAACAAACGTTTAAGTTGATCTTAGACTCAAATATGGCTAACGTATCCTTAAACCAAAACCCGAAACCCAAATCTAAGAAAATACGAATTTGGACTAATCCACGTCTTACGGGCGACGACACAAATTAGTCTCTGTATACAATCCACGGGCAACCACAAACAAAACAAACACCCACGATACGAAGTGACCATCTGGAGAAGGAGAAAGTTGTTACCGCGATGCGGTAGCGTAATTAACTGCAGGGGCTTGCACCTGCAGGGAAGAGCATCCCCACAATCAAAAACCCCTCTAACGAGGGGAATCTGACGAAGTCTGCTACATCGGCCGCATCCGTCTAAACCTTCGATACACGGTGCCATAAATCAACTTGGCATCTTCGGAGAGGTGGACGGATAAAACCAAATAGAATCTGCCCCGAACTTTAGGCAAGACGTCCCTGTCTCGCGCCGTCTTTCGGAGGGGAACAATAGTACTATCATATCCTCTACCAATATAATATATGATATTCATATATATCATAAATGCAAGTCTACCCATCACATGAACCCAAAATAGAATATATCATATGCAAATGACCTGCATCTAGGTATATGCCCATAAGTAGCCAAAATATATAGGTAAAACCTCTTCTTAAAATAGCCGCGGAATACATATGTCACGACATAAAAGCAGACGTGATAGTATGAAATATATAATAGGTATCTTATTTAAGATATACGTCCTGCTGTATTAGTGAAGAGTGTTATGAGGTTTACAATTTAAAAGATCCCAGTGTCATATCAGACACGTCAAAATAATGAGGCTATAGCTCGATTTTAAAATCCTTTTTATATGCAATGACACGTAAAAAGATGTGCAGGTACTGTCCCCCGGATCAGTCCTGATCGGCTACAATAACTCATAACATAACCGAATACCTCATAAGATAGCAACATATCAACATCTGGATGTCCAACATTGACACCCGAAATCAGAAATCTCTCGTGTCCATCACCGATACACAAATCCTCAAATCTCTCGTGTCCATCACCGACACGCAAATGCAGATATCGTCGACACCATCTCGACGGATGATCGTCACCCGATATCCCTGGCCCCGGTCGGTATCCCCTGGAAATCCGTCGTGCTCAAATCGAGCCCCGGTCAGTATCCCCTGGATATCTGCCGTGCTCATCTCTATCTCTGGTATCGAGTGTCCTCGCTAGGCTCCCCATCTCTAATGCGGCTTTCCTGCCCCTCGGTCTCAACCGGGTCCACCATGTATCCGTCTGTATACTCCCCCACTCAGCCCGGATAAGTAGCAAGTGCAAAACCGTATATCTCCCCCACTTGGTTCGGAGTAAAACAATCAGAAAATATCAAGCTCATAGTGGACGTCAACTCATCGTATCCAGAAATATCAATTACAGAATAAGAATACTTACATAGATCATTCTGATGATATATTGTATATAAACATATACAACAGCGTCCCATACCACTGATATATATCATCAAAAGTAAAATATCATGAAAACTCATAAGAATCAAATATGAATACCAATGGTACTGGTATTCGCAATGCTTAACAGATAATAAGGTAAAATACGTAAATAAGTCATACAAGCAAATAAACGTATCAATTCTATTGTGTCATGGCAATACTAATGATGTGTAGTGTAGCATACGCTTCTGTGCTCGTACAGCATGGCAATCATTAGTATTTGTGCTAGTGTTCTATAAGTGTATAAATCATATTTGTATCGATATTTACATACGCACTAGGTAGTATAGCGGTCCTACAGTGACATGGTGATTGAGCGAGAATTTTAGTACTTACGCTTTTTGTGATCAAAGAATTAACCGCAATCAATAACGGTGTCGTTTGGTAGCTAGCCGGTTGAGTACGGGTCGGTCCACAGGGAGATGGATTCCTATTTTTTGTGTTTTAACGAGTTAAATCAAAAAGATTTTGGTTTTTATTTTAAGATCTAAGAATGAGATAAAAATTTATAAAAAACTTGCTAGGGTTAAGATTAGGTTAGTTTGGAAAATCAATTATTCTCACCGCTTTCTTTGCCCTAATTAAGAACTTTTAGATGTTAAGGTAATAGTTAACAAAGATGATTAGTACGATCGGGAAGAAACTAGGTTTCTTCCCTTTGGTCCTTGTCTGTCCTTTCTTAACTCTTATTCCTAACCTCTATGGAAAACAATCACAACCGGTCTTTAACTATGGTATCACCGCTACCTCATTGGATAGGGTGCCGTAGTGAGCGGTGTGTGTTTGTATGCATAAAGTCCTACTTTAAAATGTTGAACGGGCAAGAAAGGGATGAGAGATTTTCATCTCTTAAACCTTCCCTAAACCTAACCCTAACAAGTGAGGAACTACTCACTCATTAGAGAATTGATAAACGAGTTCATTTTTTTATGGTTTTAATTTAATAACTATGGCAGATAAAGAAATTTATAACTACGGCAGACAAAAAATTTATAACTACGGCAGATAAAAAAATTTATAACTACGGCAGATAAAAAATTTATAACTACGGCAGAAAAGAAATTCAAGATAAAAAAAAACTTACTTCTTTATTGATCCACTCTTTGACAGATTACATGGAATTGAAAATCTAAGATCTAGAAATTAAAAGAGGCATCTCAAAAGAAGCACCCAAAAAGAGGCACGCCCCAAAAAGAGGCTGTAGGGTTACTATTTATAGATAATAGAAACCCTGGGGTTTATATCTGATCCATATCTAAATTTACAAAACTACCCTGAGAAGCCTGGTCAACGCACCGTCACCCACCGTCAAGATGCACCGACACGTGCTCAGCACAGCCGCGGATCCGCGACCATATGGAGGGTTCTCTGTATGAAATCTTCAGGGCTGCTTCCTGTTGCATTTTAATTCTGGTTTCTTTACTTGGTTTCTCAGAATATCTTCTATTTTCTCCCAGATTTCCACAATGCAGAATGTTGTGGACTTTTACCGTTCGCTTCGCGTTGAAGTCTTTAATCTTTGTGCTGCCTTCGTACCTTGTGCAATTGAACTGTTCATTGATCTTCACTTGTTCCTTAAACTGTAGGCGGCATCATAAAGATTCTTCTATTTGTTGGTCGTAGTCTCACTTTTGTAGCATTTTTTCACCTTTTTCACTGTATTGTTCCGAGAACCTGTAACCATTTAGCAGACATGGATCAAAAGCACCTATTTATTTGCAAAATGAATAAGAATGGGGAATATAATAATGCAAAATTATGAGATGAACAAATACCCCCAAATTTATCTTTTGCTCGTCCCGAGCAAAACTAGTTTATTCTCGAAAAAGCCTAACCTCACTTTCGCAGGGAAACGCGATTGCACTGAGATCGTGCAATTAGCCATTAAACCTCTAGATGTCCCTAGTAGGAGGAGTGTTGTCTTCTGAGGGTTTTCAGCGGATACTACCCACAAAATCCGATCAATTTGGCCTGTCGACTTTCATTCTTCAATTCAGTATTCTAGTAAGAAATTCTATTATTCTCAACTTAGAAATCATCAACCCATATTTTTCACGCTTCCTTTTTATTTAACTTAAGATCGTATATGTTCTGTAAATTTATTTAGCATCTTTTGAATTTTCCTTCTAAGGTTTCATCTCATTTTAGGAATTTTTATCATCTTTATTGAAGATATAAGTCCTATTTTTTCATTCCTATCTCTCATTCAAACCCCAATCATATACCCCTACGTATGTGTATGTATCACCCCTACACTTGGAAATTCAATTCAAGCCCTTAGACTCTTGTCCATCGTCCAATGTAATTTTAGTTGGTGAATTTTAGATGAAATTGCTCACAAATCTTTCATGCGACCGTTAATACTTCTTGAGGTACTAATGACCGATTACAAAATGTGTTTGCGCATTAAGGTGTAATTCCTCGTCTTGTAATACCTAAGGCTTTATCAGTGACTCCAAAACCAGTTGGTCTAAGGCACTAGGTGACACGCCCCGCTTCCCAGAGTACGCTAAAATGGGCACGTGACATAGCCAACCATGCTACCTGTGGGTAGGAAGTATCCAACCACAGTCATATTACGGCTGTAGAGATATCAAGAACAAAATAAAACTATCTAAAATATGTCCATAATCCAAGATAACATGAGTCAAGAATATTAAAATGCGGAAGCGAAAGATCCAATACAAAATAACTAGAATGTATGTCCCATAATGCGGGCTCACATTAGGAATAAAAATGCAGGAAAGAAAACTAACTACTGCTGACACTCACAGCTCAGCCTGTTGGCTGAAGTACTCCTGCTCGGACTGCAACAGCGGTACAGAATCTGGGCCATGCAAAACCCAGACGTCAGCGCGTCAAGTCATCAAGTAATAACATATAAACAGGGGAACAGCCAATGCGAATATAAACATGAATAAAACAAGGGTAACAATAATATAAATCAGAGCAGTGCAGGGTAGTGTGCAGTGGGTAAACTAAACTGTTCTATCAGGTTTTCTGTTCTAAAGTCTTTGAAACCAAATTGATGAATTATCGATGTAACTCAATAGTATCCCGTACATACCCGGGACCACGGCCCAGATTCTCGGGCTGAAACCGAGACATGCCGCTAGGCACTAAACATGAATGTGTACAGATGAATGATTTCAGCAGCATCATTCCAAGGCTGGCCTAGCCTCTAAAACTGATCAGAACAAGTAGCGAACTGTTGAGTTACAAGTCAGGTTTCACCTTTGATTTCCCCATACCCCCAAGTTATAAGTGTATGTCAAGTCAGGTATTCCGTAATCAAGAACTAATGCCAACACAGGATCAGGTAAGCAGGTTTGTCTGGATAGAAAACAGGAACGGTCCATGACGACTACATGTCAGGTTTGTGGCATTAGACACAAGATCAGGTAACGAGTCAAGTTATGGTACAACAGGTCAAGTCAAGCAGTATACGGTACCATGTCGGGTCAATCAATATGTATGTAGCAAGTCAGGTCAAGATGTAAACGATATCATGGGTGTGCTCATACTCAGTTACATAATCAAGCATGGTTATCAACAAAATAAATCTAAGCAACCAATTAAACAATAAAGAAGCTTCAATTACTTAGCAGCATAGTTATCGGTTGTGTTTTAGAGGTGATTTTAACGTTATAAGAATACAATATGACAGTCATGGCCGTTAAATCATGTTAACAAGTTTAAGAACTTCATGGATGCAATGATATATATGTATATAGGTTCAATGGATGAAATCACAGCTAACACAGGTTAAAAGTACACGAGTGTCCGAATGAAGTAAAACTATAGAGAAAGTGCCATATGCTACGTCAATAATGAAAGTGTGATTAAAACATGTAAATGTGATTATTAGGTTTAATACAGTAATTGCAAACGGTAGGTTTCACGTTTGGAAGATAAAATGATATATAACAACATTGAACACGAAAATGGGAAATTATCATGCTAAAGTTAAATTACAGGTTTAGGGTGTCATCAATGTATATGTAAATATTATTTAGCATGTAGCAAGGGGTACTTGCCTCGACGGGTCGCGAATCGGGAAAACGGAATGTTAAACGTTGTCGGGGAAAACTCGCGACGGGCGCACGGTTCACGGAATGAACCCAAACGACGAATAGTGGAACCACACAGGTCAAGGTAACTCGCCGGATCGTCGAGACACGTCGCCGGCACGGCCGGATTCCGGCGAACCCAAAACAGTGAACATCAAGAATTGCAAACAAGAAAGGAAAAGAAAAATAAAGAAGAAAGGAAGGAGGATTTGAGAAGAGGGTGCTCACGATGATCTGTGGAGGGGTTGTGATTGCCGACCACATCGAAGGAGCTCCGGGGCATGCCCTGCAAAGAACCACCGGCGGTTAACAGCCGAGCAAGGGGAAAGAAGAAGGAGAAGAAGAAGAAGAAGACACTGACCGAGGGATGCACGAGGCCGGGGGGGACGGATCGAGATCGCCGGCGGAGATCCCACGAGGTGTTGCGGTGTGCAGGGGCCGCGGTTGCCAGTGCAGGGTGCACGGAAGAAGAAGTGGATGTGGATGTGACGAGGGCGAGGAGACGACGAGGACGGTGATGATGGCGTCGGCGTTGGGGCGAAGGTGAGGGAGGACGAGGCGGTGATGGCTCGCGGAGGTGGGTTCGGCGTTTTGAGAAAAGAAAAATAGAGGGGATATATATATATATATATATATATATATATATATATATATATATATATAGAGGAGAGAGAGAGAGGGAGAGAGAGAGAGAGAGGGATTGCGAGAGGAGAGAGAGAGGAGAGAGATAGAGAGGGGAGAGAGATCAAGAGGAGAGATAAAGTTGGAGTGTAGCGGGAGAGAAAAGAGAAAGAGAGAGAGGCGTAGAAATGGTGGGGCCCACGGGGGTTAAAGAAAGGAGATGATTGGATGGGAAAAAAGATTTGTGGGGGTTTAGAATAGGTTAGGAAAATTTAATAAAAGATTTTGAAATAGGAAAAAATATTATATGGGTTAAATTTATATATTCGACGGTTACAAAAAATTAGAATTTGGGATTTGGCGCAAATGTAAAGTATTTCCAAATTGCGCCCGGGTCTGGTCCAAAAAATTGAAATTGAAATAAGAAAATTTTAGGCGGGATCCAAAATTTAAAATGAACTATCTTACAGTCAAAAAGCATACCCCCAAGACGGACACACGTACGTGCGCGTAGCCGTCCAAACTCGCCCGTTTCATTGAATGGGACGAGAACACGATGCAAGGACACTACCACAGGGTTAGGGGTGTCAAGCAGGCCATGGAAAATATTTTAAATTTTATTTTAGATGCCTTAAATTGTTATATGCAGAAGTGAATTGTCGGGTAAAATTTATACTAGCAACAGTCAATTAGGATCAATGAAATAAATACCATACACCATTCATACGGTAACAGAAACTAGTAGTATTGGGCTCGGTTGTTACATTATACCCAACTACAAAAAGAATTTCGTCCTCGAAATTCCAAGAATACAAAGATAGACGACAAATAACTACAAGAAAAGATGAAGAAACTTCTGCCGGATTTCATCTTCCCGTTCCCAAGTGGACTCTCCATGCGAGCGATTACCCCACGAAACAAGTACAAGAGGGATCACCTTGTTCTTAAGAACCTTTTCCCTTCGATCCACAATTTCCACCGGTCGCTCCTCAAAAGTCAAGTCTTCTCGTACCGTCAGCTCCGAATGATCCAATACATGCGTTTCATCTCGCACATACCTACGGAGTTGAGATACGTGAAACACATCGTGCACATTCGCCAAGGACTGCGGTAACGCCAAACGATACACTACCTCACCAACACGCTCCAAGATCTCAAAGGGTCCAATGAATCGAGGACTGAGATTTCCTCGACTTCCAAAACGAATCACCCCTCTAGTCGGTGATATCTTCAAGAATACCAAATCACCCACGGCGAACTCTAGAGGTCTTCTCGACGTATCTGCCCAACTTTTCTGTTTGTCTTGAGCTGCCTTCATATGATTTCTGATAGTGTTAACCTTCTCAACTGTCTGCACAACCAAATCTGGTCCCAATAATCTTCGTTCACCGACATCGTCCCAACAAACAGGTGAACGACATTTGCGACCATACAAAGCTTCAAATGGAGCCATCTGGATAGTTGCCTGAAAACTGTTATTGTAAGAAAACTCCACCAAATGTAGATGATCCTCCCAAGACCCCTTGAAGTCCAACATGCATGCTCTCAACATATCTTCAAGAGTTTGGATTGTTCTCTCCGACTGACCATCAGTTTGAGGATGATAAGCGGGGCTAAACTTCAATCGAGTCCCCAAACTTTCCTGTAAACTCCTCCAGAAGTGTGATAAAAACCGAGTGTCACGATCGGACACGATGCTTACCGGTACTCCATGCAATCTTACAATCTCCTGCATGTACCGCTCCGCCAAAGTCTCTGTTGATTGACCAACCCGAAAAGGAATAAAGTGAGCTGCCTTGGTCAATCGATCAACAATCACCCATACAGCATTGTTGCCCTTTGGACTCCGCGGTAAAGCCGTCACGAAATCCATGGTTATATGTTCCCATTTCCACTGAGGAATCGGAAGTGGTTGCAATAAACCAGCAACCCTTTGATGTTCAGCCTTAACTTGCTGACACATCAAGCACTTTGCCACAAAGTGAGCAATCTCCCGTTTCATGCCTTCCCACCAGAAATGCTGTCGAATATCTCGGTACATCTTTGTGCCTCCTGGATGTACAGAATAAGCTGAACTGTGTGCCTCCTTCATAAGCTCTTCACGAATATCTCCCTTTGGCACACACAAACGGCTACCATACCTCAACGAACCATCTTCGTGGATCAATAAATCTGTTCGTAGTCCGGCTTCAACCTGTTCTCGAAACTTTTGCAGTCTAGGATCCTGCGATTGTGCTGCTTTAATATTCTCGATCAACGATGAATGTACTTGCAGCTGCATCAACTGTCCCGAAGAATGCGGTAGCACAACCTCCAAGTCAAATCTTCGAAAATCTTCAACGAGCTCCTTTTGCGTAGTTAACACCTGAATTGCTGGTAACCGACTAAGCGCATCCGGCACGACATTAACTTTCCCCGGATGGTACTTAAGATCAAGATCGTAGTCAGCCATCAGCTCCAACCATCTACGTTGCCTCATATTAAGCTCCTTCTGCGTGAACACATACTTCAAGCTCTTATGATCAGTAAAAACTTCGACCCTTTCGCCCAAAAGGTAGTGTCTCCAAATCTTCAAAGCGAAAATCACAGCCGCAAGTTCCAAGTCATGAGTTGGGTAATTCTTCTAATGGGTCTTCAACTGTCTCGATGCGTACGCTACAACCTTCCCATGCTGCATCAAAACACATCCCAATCCTTTCCCAGATGCGTCGCTGTGAATCACCAATCCTCCGGAATTGTATGGCACGGTCAGAATAGGAGCGGTTATCAACTTCTGCTTCAACGTCTCAAAGGCTAACGCAAATTTATCCGTTCATACAAAAGGTACCTCCTTGCGCGTAAGCTTGGTCAACGGCTCTGCCAGACGAGCAAAGTTCTCCACAAATCTCCTGTAATATCCGGCGAGTCCAAGAAAACTTCTTATCTCCGCAACATTCTTTGGAATCGGCCAATCACGAACTGCTGTAATCTTTTCGGGATCGACGACGATTCCATCGCCAGACACAACATGCCCCAAAAACTTTACTTCTTCCAGCCAAAACTCGCACTTACTCATCTTCGCATATAACTTCTCTTGTCTCAGCGTCTGCAGCGCGATCTTCAAATGCTTAGCATGCTCTTCAAAACTCTTCGAGTAAACCAGAATATCGTCAATGAATACCACAATAAACTGATCCAAGAATGGTGAAAAGATTCGGTTCATCAAGTCCATGAATATTGCCGGTGCATTCGTTACTCCGAAGGGCATCACTAAGTATTCGTAATGTCCATATCGAGTTCGGAACGCTGTCTTGCCAATATCCTCTGCTTTCACTCGGATCTGATGATATCCGGATCGCAAATCCAGCTTCGAGAATACCCTCGCGCCACTAAGCCGCTCAAAAAGTTCTCCAATGCGAGGGATCGGGTACTTGTTCTTAATAGTCACCCGGTTTAATTCTCGATAGTCGATGCACATCCTTCTCGTGCCATCTTTCTTCTTTACTAGAAGAACTGGAGCTCCCCAAGGCGAGTTACTGCTTCGAATCCAACCCTTCTCCAGCAATTCAGCAACCTGTTTCTTGACTTCTTCCAACTCTACTGGTGCCATTGGATAATATGTTTTGGATACTGGCGCTGCACCAGGAATAAGGTCAATTGCGAACTCCACGTCTCGCTTCGGCGGTAAACCCGATATATCTTCAAACACGTCCATAAAATCGCGAACAACAGCCGGCTCTTCACTTTTATCAACTTCCATTGATGCAAGAATATTGTTTGTCTGCCTAGCCCTAAACTCGATTGGCCCGACAGAACTGCTTCCTCCAGTGAAGCTAAATTTGGGATGTCCGGGAATCTGGAATATTACTTTCCTTGCCCTACAATCAATGTGAGCGTGGAAAGTGCCAAGAAAATCCATTCCCAAGACGACCTCGTAGCTGCCCGTATCAATCACCAAGAAATCTGCAAAAAGCTCCCGTCCGCACACAACAACTGTACAATCTTTACATTCCCTACTAGCTATGATTTTCCCATTCCCAGTGTGTATGTCCCAGAAACTAGACAGGGTCGTGCAGGCAATCGAGTGTGTAGTTATAAACTTGGATGGCATAAAACAATGGGATGCACCAGAATTGAATAACGCTAATGCGGGAAAACCATGAACGAGTAGAATACCTGAAACAACTTCTCCTGACGCCTTAGCTTCTTCAGCTGTCAAGGTAAAAGCTCGAGCCTGATTAGGTCCTTGAGTCAGCTGTTTCTGTCCCTGGAACGGTCTCTGCGGAGGCTTCTAAATATCATCCCTCGTACGAAGCTTCGACGGACAAGCACTAACAGCGTGATCTGCCGCTCCATAAACCAAACAGAGTCCCAGCCTCCTTCGACAATCCTTTTGCACGTGGCCAGGTAAATTGCAGTAGTTACAAGTCATGCTCTTTCTTCGATCGATGACAACAGGCTTCTTCATGGGTGCTACGCCTCGACGGTCCACTGGAATACCTCTGCGACCATGAGCTCGGTTTGGTACAAATGCTAGCTTCCTTACTGCAACTGCTGTCTGCTGCAAACTCCCCTTCATCCCAGATAAACTCTGCTGCTCTCGGGCTGCCGCAAGTACTTGTGAGAAAGTGGTCAAACCCAGGGAGACAATCTGCCTCTGGATGTCCATGTCCAAGCTGCGCATGAACCTCCGTGCCCTGTCTGCATCGTTGGAAACTAAAGGTCCAGCGAATCTGCTGAGTCTTGTCCATTCTGCTGCATGCACATCTACGGGTGCTCCATTCTGCTTTAGCCCGATGAACTTCTCTTCCATTTCCTCCCGTGCGGTCCGCGGGAAGAACTTTTCTAGGAAACTCTTTGAAAAATCCGCCCACTTGATCGGCTTGGGCAAGCGGGTCTCCTCCACAAGCCACCATTCTCGGGCGTAGTCCACTAACTTAATGCGTACCACATCAACTCTTTTCTCATCTGGAATCTGTGCCGCAATAAGCAAATTCTCTGTGTCAACTAGCCACTGTTCCGCTGGCAACGGCTCCTCCAAACCAGTAAATGCAGACGGACCCAAACGCCTGAAATCTGCTATGGTCCCCGCTCGGTCAACTGGTTTAGATCCAACATTGTTCACAGACTGCTGAACGATCTGCAAACCTTCCTGAAACGATTTCGCTTGCTGCTGGATCAGCTCGGTCTGTGTCTTTTGATTCTCCAGCATTCCCTTTATCACTCCAAGTATGGCGGCTTCGTCCACACGCCTTTGGTATGTCTTCAGATTCTTATCTGCCATATTCCTGAAATCAAAACACCCAACATTAGCATGATGATAGATTCAAAATATAGATCAGGGTTAGAACTCCCAGTTACTTAAATAGAGTGCCGCATTGTAACTATGCCGCGGTATCATAGCCACAATTACATAACTCCACCCAAGTCGCCTAAGTCCTAGAGATGACAAGGAATCAGGTTTTCGAGTCGATATGCAAAGGAAGTTTGCACATCGTAAAAGATATAACCAGGAAGAGCTTGATTCAAGAACGGTAAACGGCAATGTGGCAGGACATGTTTCCGAAACACGGGTATTCTGATTCGTGTATTGGGTACAATACCCAACTATAAAAAGAATCAACCCGACTAACCTATGCTCTGATACCAAAAGAACCATGTCACGCCCCGCTTCCCAGAGTACGCTAAAATGGGCACGTGACATAGCCAACCATGCTACCTGTGGGTAGGAAGTATCCAACCACAGTCACATTACGGCTGTAGAGATATCAAGAACAAAATAAAACTATCTAAAACATGTCCATAATCCAAGATAACATGAGTCAAGAATAATAAAATGCGGAAGCGAAAGATCCAATACAAAATAACTGGAATGTATGTTCTATAATGCGGGCTCACATCAGGAATAAAAATGCAGGAAAGAAAACTAACTACTGCTAACACTCACAGCTCAGCCTGTTGGCTAAAGTACTCCTGCTCGGACTGCAACAGCGGTACAGAATCTGGGCCATGCAAAACCCAGACGTCAGCGCGTCAAGTCATCAAGTAATAACATATAAACAGGGTAACAGCCAATGCGAATATAAACATGAATAAAACAAGGGTAACAATAATATAAATCAGAGCAGTGCAGGGTAGTGTGCAGTGGGTAAACTAAACTGTTCTATCAGGTTTCTGTTCTAAAGTCTTTGAAACCAAATTGATGAATCATCGATGTAACTCAATAGTATCCCGTACATACCCGAGACCACGGCCCAGATTCTCGGGCTGAAACCGAGACATGCCGCTAGGCACTAAACAGGAATGTGTACAGATGAATGATGTCAGCAGCATCATTCCAAGGCTGGCCTAGCCTCTAAAACTGATCAGAACAAGTAGCGAACTGTTGAGTTACAAGTCAGGTTTCACCTTTGATTTCCCCATACCCCCAAGTTATAAGTGTATGTCAAGTCAGGTATTCCGTAATCAAGAACTAATGCCAACACAGGATCAGGTAAGCAGGTTTGTCTGGATAGACAACAGGAATGGTCCATGAGGACTACATGTCAGGTTTGTTGGCATTAGACACAAGATCAGGTAACGAGTCAAGTTATGGTACAACAGGTCAAGTCAAGCAGTATACGGTACCATGTCGGGTCAATCAATATGTATGTAGCAAGTCAGGTCAAGATGTAAACGATATCATGGGTGTGCTCATACTCAGTTACATAATCAAGCATGGTTATCAACAACATAAATCTAAGCAACCAATTAAACAATAAAGAAGCTTCAATTACTTAGCAGCATAGTTATCAGTTGTGTTTCAGAGGTGATTTTAACGTTATAAGAATACAATATGACAGTCATGGCCGTTAAATCATGTTAACAAGTTTAAGAACTTCATGGATGCAATGATATATATGTATATAGGTTCAATGGATGAAATCACGGCTAACACAGGTTAAAAGTACACGAGTGTCCGAATGAAGTAAAACCATAGAGAAAGTGCCATAGGCTACGTCAATAGTGAAAGTGTGATTAAAACATGTAAATGTGATTATTAGGTTTAATACAGTAATTGCAAATGGTAGGTTTCACGTTTGGAAGATAAAATGATATATAACAACATTGAACACGAAAATGGGAAATTATTGTGCTAAAGTTAAACTACAGGTTTAGGGTGTCATCAATGTATATATAAATATTATTTAGCATGTAGTAAGGGGTACTTGCCTCGACGGGTCGCGAATCGGGAAAACGGAACGTTAAACGTTGTCAGGGAAAACTCGCGACGGGCGCACGGTTCACGGAATGAACCCAAACGACGAACAGTGGAACCACACAGGTCAGGGTAACTCGCTGGATCGTCGAGACACGTCGCCGGCACGGCCGGATTCCGGCGAACCCAAAACTGTGAACATCAAGAATTGCAAACAAGAAAGGAAAAGAAAAATAAAGAAGAAAGGAAGGAGGATCTGAGAAGAGGGTGCTCACGATGATCCGCGGAAGGGTTGTGATTGCCGACCACGTCGACGGAGCTCCGGGGCACGCCCTGCAAAGAACCACCGGCGGTTAACAGCCGAGCAAGGGGAAAGAAGAAGGAACAGAAGAAGAAGAAGAAGAAGAAGAAGAAGAAGACACTCACCGAGGGATGCACGAGGCCGGGGGGGACGGATCGAGATCGCCGGCGGCGATCCCACGAGGTGTTGCGGTGTGCAGGTGGCCGCGGTTGCCGGTGCAGGGTGCACGGAAGAAGAAGAAGTGGATGTGGATGTGACGAGGGTGAGGAGACGACGAGGCCGGTGATGATGGCGTCGGCGTTGGGGCGAAGGTGAGGGAGGACGAGGCGGTGATGGCTCGCGGAGGTGGGTTCGGCGTTTTGAGAAAAGAAAAATAGAGGGGATATATATATATATATATATATATATATATATATATAGGAGAGAGAGAGAGATAGGGGGAGAGAGAGACGGGGAGAGAGAGAGAGGGATTGCGAGAGGAGAGATAGAGGAGAGAGATAGAGAGGGGAGAGAGATTGAGAGGAGAGAGAATATTTAGAGGAGAGATAAAGTTGGAGTGTAGCGGGAGAGAAAAGAGAGAGAGGGGGAGAGAGAGAGAGGGGCGTAGAAATGGTGGGGCCCACAGGGTTAAAGAAAGGAGATGATTGGCTGGGAGAAAAGATTTGTGGGGGTTTAGAATAGGTTAGGAAAATTTAATAAAAGATTTTGAAATAGGAAAAAATATTATATGGGTTAAATTTATATATTCGACGGTTACAAAAAATTAGAATTTGGGATTTGGCACAAATGTAAAGTATTTCCAAATTGCGCCCGGGTCGGGTTCAAAAAATTGAAATTGAAATAAGAAAATTTTAGGCGGGATCCAAAATTTAAAATGAAGTATCTTACAGTCAAAAAGCATACCCCCAAGATGGACACACGTACGTGCGCGTAGCCGTCCAAACTCGCCCGTTTCATTGAACGGGACGAGAACACGATGCAAGGACGCTACCACAGGGTTAGGGGTGTCAAGCAGGCCATGACAAATATTTTAAATTTTATTTTAGATGCCTTAAATTGTTATATGCAGAAGTGAATTGTCGGGTAAAATTTATACTAGCAACAGTCAATTAGGATCAATGAAATAAATACCATACACCATTCATACGGTAACAGTAATATTGGGCTCGGTTGTTACACTAGGTGATAAAGCACCCTCGCTATATATTTTTATTTTATGCAGCCTTAAGTAATTACAAAACCAGTGTATATTTTTTTATATCTCTTTATTCACACTTATAATTTTATTTTCCTTCATACTAAGGATTTTAGACAAGAGCATTTCAAGGTATCCTCTACTATTCCAAGTTTCAAGGTTCGTGTTTGTGCAGGTTGTAGGGTATATATTTTCAGAATTTAGACTTAAGCTTAGGAATTATTTTTCAGATTTATACTTTTAATAAAAATTTCAATACTCTTCCTTTATTTTGACTTAGCCCAAGAACTGAACTCAAAATTTGCCTATTTCTAAGTAAACTACAAGGTCATATATTTTCTACCGTTAAATTTTAAGAAAGGTTATTTTTGGGGTTTTTAATTTACTAAGTTTAGAATCTAGTTTTTCCTAGCTAGTTAACCGTCTTGTCAAACTTAAGCCAATTATGGCCAAAATTGAGCTTTTCAATTTTTATAATTTTTAAAAAATTTCAATTTTTATGGGTTTTAAAATAAGTATGCAAATGCAAAAATATACATATGAACGCGAAGGAAGAAAGCTTACCGAACACACCCCCAAACTTAAACTTGACAGTGTCCTCACTGTCAGGCTACACCAAGAGGGTCTAAATTGTCGGCACTCCCCTGTTTATTTATTTATTTTTAATTATTAACAGAAAAAGAACACAAAATATATATACACAAAAAGGTTCCCCCCAAACTTAAGTGAAACAGTGTTTCCATTGTTTAAGCGTTAAAGTTCAGAGTTAGGGGGGAGAAAAAACACAGTATCAAGCTATACAAGACCTTACACAGGCCAAAGGTTAGCACCAACCATTCAAAAATTTTATCGTTATAATGGTGTTGTTGGTGAAAGAATGGAGTGAGAAACACACGAGACTGTGTGGAGATAGAAGCAGTATACGGTCTCGGTGGAAGAGAAGAATGGCGGAAGGGAAAAAGAAATGGTGGTGGTTCGACTTCTTCAGGGGTAGGTTGATTAATCACAAAATCCGTGTCGTTTAAGAATGCGAGTTCTTCGGCGAAAATATCTTCAAAACTTTCATCGAAGGTTCGATTGAACGTTTCAATGTCAATAAATGTCACGCCAGAATTCAACACACTTGATTTTTCAAAATTTATGAAGGTAGGATAGTCGTAAGGCTCATTTACCTTATTTTCAAAAGAGTTTAAATCAAGTTGTTTTCCTAGAATTATCGAACTCAAAATATCTGATTGTGATTCATTAACACTCGGTATCATTAAAGGAAGATTAGAAGAAGAACCAGAGAAAGTAGGAGAAAAAAGTTGAATACGAACTTGAGGGTGGAGATGGAGTGTATAAATTAGCACATTTTGTAATGACCGATGTGTAAAGAGCGAATGTGCTAATCTATCAACCCACTGAGAAATGAGGTCAAATCTCTCAAGGTTCGTGAGAAAACATGGGTACGTCGAACTTGGTAAACCAGTCATTGAAAATGAAAGGGATACGGTCTCGTGCGCGGTCGGAACGATGGAAAGGACGAAGGGGAGTGATTTAGGAAGGGTCACAGTTAAAGATTCAGGAGGGTGTACACAGTCAGTGGAAAGAACATGATGAATTGGAAAATCCAACTCATCAAAGAAAACTGGTTTATCCTCAATAATTTCCTCAATATTCTCCTCAAAATTTAGCTTATCCTTGCCATTCTCATCAAAATCAAGATGCATATGAAGTTTGAGAAAAACATTTAATGATTCGGGATGATGAATTGGAGAGAAAAACTCGGCCAAATCTGCGGGTTCATCATCCAAATTATTCCCTGCGTCAATATCCTCAATCAAGTGAAAATCAATTTTTTCGGACACCTCATCAAAAGCATGGATATTTATCAATTCAGGTTCTAGATTGGAGGTGTAGAGGTCAAAAGGATTGGTGATGGTTTCACTCGAAAGGGACCCTTCACAATCTGGCAAATCAAGCACTACAAAGTCGCACAACTCATTAAATGTTTTATTTTCAACTGGTGAAACATTTGGGACACTTGATAGACATTCAAAACCGGAGTTGTGGGATTCAATTGGGGATGGGTAGGTTTGATTTGGAAGGGTGCACAGCTCACTCTCTTCACTCAAATTCTCAATCTGTCCAACCGTCTCATCATACATTGGAAAAATTGGAGCTAGTTGGAAACTAGCTACCGGGTCATTAGGTTGTAATAGGGCGGCAATGGACGCATCCAAATCCTTCATCTGTTGGTTTGTCGCTACAATATAAGCTTCCAACGACTGTTCCAGACTAGACATGGGTTGTGAAGGGGTTTCAGTAAAAGATTCAAAATTGTTTGGATTCTGGAAACTCCTAAATGGCTGTGTAGAAGCAATGTCTAGGGAAGGTGCGAAAGTCAGGTAGGACTGGTAGGAATTGAATGGTTGGACAGGAGTAGGATCAACATTTGGATAAAAAGGTGAATGGACTTATTGATCCCAAGAACTGGAAGTGTTGAAAGGAATGAAAGATCGGTTACGAGATTGTTCAATATGTTCAGCAATAGACATGGGTTTCGGAGTTACCTTCGGACTCTCAAAAGGGGTATCAACGTAAGAAGGCGATGAAGGTTGAAACGGTTGATACAAAGTGGATTGCGGAGTCCAACAGTTTCTCGTAGACGCGTCTATTCGATCTTTCAAAGAAATTTTGGGCATGGAGGGGTCGTCCGTAATTCGACCAAAACAATACGCGTAGGAAGCAAAGTTTGGATGAGGGTACCAAAGTTCGGCAAGAGTTTTGCGAGGTGGGGTACCCATGATGTAAGAAAGGAGAATAAAAAAATGAGATGATTTTTTTTATTTTTTAATATATTTTTTAAATTTTTTTAAAAAAAAAATCGTTTGTTTTTGGAGTTTTAAAATTTTTGAAAGTTTTTTTTTAGAAAGAGATTTTGCAAAATTTTTACGGACTACTACACACTTTCAAACAGTCATAATATAAGCATGCACAATCAAGCCTAGAGCTAGGGTCTCCTAAGTCAACTAGACTGCTCCTAACTGTTCCAAAAGGCAAGTTGTGAGATCCTCAAATCACCTCTTCACCGCCTATTGTGGCCAGGTAAGCACAAGTAATGAAAGGAGGGATCCGCTCACGAATCACCGTCAGACGGGCCTTTTAAAACTACCTTTCCCACTTGTCTAGCCTAGACACCACAAAGTCTGGTTTAGATAAACGACCGATACCTATAACTTTTCCTTTGTCCTAATGAGCACGACAGTCCTTATTGGCCGAGTCTAATATTTTTTTAATTAACTCGAGAGTTGATGCAAAATGCATTTTGTGATTTCTGGGGACTTAGGAAGGGTAATGAAATCCCCACCCAATCTTGATTGGTGTTATAGCCCCTTAAAAGTCCGTTTTAAATATGCAAAGCAATTAACACACCAAAAATCTAAAACACTTTCAAATTTTTTTATTATTTTGTAGCGCAAAGAATCCTGCACAAAAACAATTTATTGGAGAGGGAGAAAGATTTTGCACAATGAACCCTGCAGGAAAATTTTTTAGTTGAGTTCAGAGGGTAGAAGAGAGGATAAAATACTCACAGAGAAGTTTTGGGATGCTGACGTCACTAGTTGACCGCGGTTCCGCGGTGAAACCCCTGAATCTGCCGCGGTTCCGCGGCGGTTTAGTTGGTTTGGATCTCCAAAATATTTCTCCGTGTTGTTTGGATTCTCCCCTATTTGTTTAGATTTTCTGTTTCTTGATTTGTGCACTGGGATTTTCTAGATCTGAATCTGTCTGTCTTCTTTTCCTGCACAATTCACACAATACCTCTCAAGAAGAACAAGATGAATTTTATTTTATTTTTTGTTTTAAAATTTTTCAATTTTTATAATTTTTAATTTTTTATTTATTTATTTTTTAACCCGAAATTACACAAAGAAAGAGACTACCGTCTCCCCAGCAACGGCGCCATTTGATTGAGCGAGAATTTTAGTGCTTACGCTTTTTGTGATCAAAGAATAACCGCAATCAATAACGGTTTCGCTTGGTAGCTAGCCGGTTGAGTACGGGTCGGTCCACAGGGAGATGGATTCCTATTCTTTGTGTTTTAACGAGTTAAATAAAAAAGATTTTGGTTTTTATTTTAAGATATAAGAATGAGATAAAAGTATATAAAAAGCTTGCTAGGGTTAAGATTAGGTTAGTTTGGAAAATCAATTATTCTCATCGCTTTCTTTGCCCTAATTAAGAACTTTTAGGTGTTAAGGTAATAGTTAACAAAGGGGATAAGTACGATCGGGAAGAAACTAGGTTTCTTCCCTTTGTTCCTTGTCCGTCCTTTCTTAACTCTTATCCCTAATCTTTATGGAAAACAATCACAACCGGTCTTTAACTATGGTATCACCGCTACCTCGTGAGATAGGGTGCCGTAGTGAGCGGTGTGTGTTTGTATGCATAGAGTCCTACTTTAAAATGTTGAATGGGTAAGAAAGAGATGAGATATTTTCATCTCTTAAACCTTCCCTAAACCTAACCCTAACAAGTGAGGAACTACTCACTCATTAGGGAATTGATAAACGAGTTCATTTTTTTATGGTTTTAATTTAATAACTATGTCAGATAAAGAAATTTATAACTACGGCAGATAAAATTTTTTATAACTACGGCAGATAAAAAATTTATTACTACGGCAGATAAAAAAATTTATAACTACGGCAGATAAAAAATTTATAACTGCGGCAAAAAAGAAATTCAAAATAAAAAAAACTTACTTCTTTATTGATGCATTCTTTGACAGATTACATGGAATTGAAAATCTAAGATCTACAAATTAAAAGAGGCATCTCAAAAGAGGCACCCAAAAGGAGGCACGCCCCAAAAAGAGGCTGTAGGGTTCCTATTTATAGATAATAGAAACCCTAGGGTTTACATATGATACATATCTAAATTTACAAAACTACCATGAGAAGCCTGGTCAACGCACCGCCACCCACCGCAAGATGCACCGACACGTGCTCAGCACGGCCGCGGATCCGCGGCCATATGCCTTGTTTGGCCGCGGATCCGCGGCCATATGGAGGGTTCTCTCAGGGCTGCTTCCTGTTGCATTTTAATTCTGGTTTCTTCACTTGGTTTCTCAGAATATCTTCTATTTTCTCCCAGATTTCCACAGTGCAGAATGTTGTGGACTTTTACCGTTCGCTTCGCGTTGAAGTCTTTAATCTTTGTGCTTCCTTCGTACCTTGTGCAATTGAACTGTTCATTGATCTTCACTTGTTCCTTAAACTGTAGGCGACATCATAAAGATTCTTCTATTTGTTGGTCGTAGTCTCACTTTTGTAGCGTCTTTTCACCTTTTTCACTGTATTGTTCCGAGAACCTGTAACCTGCAACTATTTAGCAGAAATCGATCAAAAACACCTATTTATTTGCAAAATGAATAAGAATGGGGAATATAATAATGCAAAATTATGAGATGAACACATGGCAGTACCAATGAGGTGTAGTGTAACATATGCATGTGCTTGTGTAACATAATACTCATTGGTAGTTGTGCAGTGTTCTATCAGAGTGTTCGTATCGCAGAAACATATAATATCGATAAATATATCGTGAACAAGTAAAGTAAATCTAAACGTAATTATTACATGTAACTACTTGCTATGAGCTATACCATTATGTTTGAAAATGAAACGAAATGTTGGTTTTGAAATAAGAAAGCTGCCTTAGGTTAAAATAGATATTCGTTTTGGAAATTTGCATCGCATCCTTGTCCTTTATCATTAAAAAGAAAAACAAATCGTTTGTTTTTAAAAGAGTATAGCTCACATAAGTATTACGTTCTAAAATAGAATAAAATATTAGTCTACGAGTCTAAAGGAAACTTGACCGTTATTCGGTATGCTAATCTCATCATCACAAGTACGGTATGATTCCTCGTACAATACCCACATTATCACAATCTCCAAATCATCTCAAGTACGGCATGATCCCTCATACAACTACACCAAACCATGAATAACACTACATGCACATGAATACTTTACTAGATGCAACATAACATTATTGACAATAACTTAAATTAATCACTAAGAACTAATTAAATATCATAACTATCTTAGCTATAAGGTTGCGGAGGGTGTTATACGCCATCCACCCGACTTTCCCCGTAGATGTAAATCTACTCACCAATTTGTCGAGCTCATTGAATCCATAATTGCAATGTTCGTCAACTCCGTCTCGGAAACCTTCGCGATCGTACCTATAATCGTAATTAAATCATATCGATATAAATATCATATCGAAAACCAAGACAATGAGCTAAGCACCCGTAAGTTAGAACCTACAGCTCACTTACCCCAAAAACGAACAAACACCCCTAAAATTAACATACGAACATCAATGTTTCAGTCGCAGTACAAAAATACGAAAAACTCATATCGAAATGTCGGAAACTTGATAAAACCCGTACTAAAACATTCCCAGATTTCTCTGTATGTATATTGGGACAAATCAAACAATACAGTAACTTATAAAATACCCAAATAAAGCTACAGAAGAAAAACCAACACAAAACTCCCTAGGTGTCTTGGCGGCGCTGGCAAAAAGATGAATCTCGCAGGATTAAGTGTGGAGTTTGGGGCTCGGGCTTTAAGTGAAGTCTCCTAGTGGTCTCAGCATACTACTGTTTTATTAGTTTTTCTAGTAGTATTACCTAATGGTTCCAAATTCAATTATACCTTCACAGATATCATAAAAGTTCATGTTTTTGACACTGCACATAAAAACAGATATTGAATAGATTTGATATTTGAAAAAAAAGAAAGAATTATACCTATAGAGATGACTCACAAGAGAACACCAGCTCAAGAATTGTATGATGAAGTTCCTAAGTGTAGTAGTTAATCAAGCTTGATAATATGAACACAATTGGTGAGGGAACCCTCTCATTCTTTCTTAATATAAAAATACTTAGAATATTTGGTGGGGAAAGCATGAAGAACTATGGTTTCAGTTGAGACCATGCCTAAAGAGTTAGAAGAAAGATTAGGGTGAGGATGTGTATAGAGAAAGGAGGAGGTGTCATGGTGAAAGGAGGAGGTGTAAAGTTGGAAGAATGAGGTGGAGGATTGTGAGCATGGGTGAGGGTTTAGCCTAGGTTATAATATAACCAACCATACAACAATTAAAAACCTTTTCCTTTAATTTAAAATTCCTTTATGTAAAAATTTAAATTCATATGTAAAAAGAATGAAATACTTATTCTAACACTTAATTATCATTATCTTGATATAAAATATCATGTCGTGTTAAAATAATTAATATATCATTTTTATGATATCACACACTTTTCTTCATATTTACCAAAATAATTATATTTTTACGGATATAATTCCGATACCAAAATTCATATGCGATATCATTTTTTGTAAACTTATTATATTCATATTTAAAATTATAAATTAATATTTATAATTTTCCAAAATGTTACATCCAGCCAATAGAGAGGAGGAAGAAAGAGACCCATATCCAAAAATCCAATTTTGGGAAGATCCAAGGCTCAAGAGAAGATCTAGGGCTCAAGAGGGAAGAAAGGGATCCCCTTTCATCATCTCCGAAAATCTTTTAGGAGTTTAACTCCATAAAATATATATATATAATAAATCTTTCTTTCTAGGAGTTCAACTCCAAAAGTCAATCGGGAGTACAACTCCCAGTGCATGGGCGAAGCACCTTTTTCCTTTTGTTCTTAAGAGTTTAACTCCAAAAGTCAATTGGGAGTACAACTCCCATTATAGGGGCTAAAGCCCATTTTTCCCCACTGGCGTCCAGCGCCAGCGTACCAAGCACGTGAGGCGCCGGCGCCCATGTATCATTTCAGAAAAAATAAAATATTATTTTTGGAATTTAAATAATAAAATAATATATTTCACAAAAACTATTCGATTTACGAATATGGGTTTTTCGTAAAATGGTATAATTATATACCAATATTTGAAAAATAATTGGAGATTAATATGTATTATTTATTAAAAAGGTATTTGTTGGATTTGGGTATTTTTATAATTAATATTTTACTAATTATGCAGTAATCTTGCTTATGTGTTATGCATGGAACAAAATATGTTGCAAAACACTTGTTACATTTCCAATGAACCATGGCTTCATCTTTACTTTTAAAATTGTTTTTTTTGTTTTTAAAAAAAAAGGGAAAAGGAGAAGATATTTTTATGTGAGGGAGACAAAGGGGTATGGGCTAGAGAAAGAAGAGAGGGGGGGTATCTTTTCTACCATGGCTCTTCTTCATTCTTCACCTTCATCTCATCTTCTTCATCTCCCCATTCTCCACTTCCTCCATCTCGCTACCACCACCAAAACATCCCCAAAATCCCACCAAAAATCACCCAAGCCTTCACAAAAAATGTGCACAATCACATCCTATACACCATGGATCAATCAAGTGGAGATTTTGGGTAACCCAAGAATTTTCTTGAGTTGCCAAATGAGATATATCCCTACACTTTTAGTTAGGTTATTTGTGTTTAGTGTATCCTATAGTGGTTTAGAGCTAAACTTGTGCATGTTTGTGATCTTGGAAAGTTCTAGGTTGATGTTTAGTAGATGTATGGGCTTGTAAGTGGTAAATTTAGTGAGGGTTTACAAGACTTTAGTGATGATTTCCTGACCAGACAAGAGACTAGAACTAAGTACGCGAAGTTAGAATTTTCACGATGTCGGTTTTCTTTTGGATTGTGATACTCAGATGGAATCTAGAGCAACCTGGGATGTTTATAAGAAAAACAACTATATTGACCTAATTAAACCACTAGAAGACCACCACAGAAGAACGAGACCCAGACTCTACCAGAAAACCGGCGACACTGGTTAATTTTCTCATCTCGCCGGCCAAGTCTTGGCTTCTAATGTTTGGATTTGGCTTGTAGCTCACACTCCTTATAACCTAGTCCCTGTATTGTTAGTTTAGTCCCTAAATACTTGAGCAAAAATCTGGGAATGGTTTTCTCAGTTGCCGTATTATGTTTTCCGATATTTGAAACCTGGATTTATGAATTTCTTGATTTGATTCGATCGTTGGACGTCAACGACGAGGGTTATTTAGTTATTTTTGCATGCGTAAGCTATAGGTTCTAACCTATAAGCAATTCGTATGCCGTATCGGTTTTCGGACCTTATTTTAATAGCATTTCGATTGTGTATTGATTGTAGGTACCTTCGCGTGGACTTCCGAGACGACGAAGCACATCGACTTCGACTAAGCGAGGATATTGCAGGTGAGTAGATTTATATCTATGAGGGAAGTCGGGTGGATGGCGTATAGCACCCCTGCAATTATAAAATGGAAACCGATATATAGAATATAGTCGGAGAAACCTATACTAGGAACCTACGGATATGATCAAAGAGTTAATAAAAGATGATATGAATAATACAAGATGACATGATTTGAGATGCCAATGTGAGGATATAAGGGGATATGAGCGGATACGATTGATATAAGGATGTGAATCGTGATATATGAGTGTGTGTGTGTGTGTGTGTGTGAGATTGAAAGAGGACAAGTATGAGATGTATAGTGGCGTGATATGAGATCGATATCGATGTGATATGAGATCGATAAATACTATAAGATTGAGATGGATGTGTTATGAGGTCGGTAAAATATGATGTACGAGACTATAGATCCATACCCTTATTGATGAATAGGACGATAGAATCCTTATTCTATTTGATGCCACCGTACAATGGATTACCGTACGCAATGATGATATACCGTATGAATGATCCGCGCTCGTGATTTGAGGATGATAATCGAGGATATTGCCATATCGGATGCTATGAGGCGGGATCGCCGACGTAAAGATGCCACCTGAACCATACTTATTTCCAAAACTGACGAATCGTATGTATCTTTTAAACGGAAATATCAAGGGTCGCTATGGATTTTCAAATGGTGTTTTTTTCCTCAAAACACCGTAGCCCCACTTTCAAAACTATGATTCGCATCTTTTAAAACTGACCGTATGGTTCATGTGTAGATGTATACCTTATTATAGTTCATGTTTATGTTGGACTATCTCTCGTGAGATACGTGTTATGTTTCCGGTATTTACCGCTATATGATATCGTCTGCTAGTACACCTGTACAATTATCGATAATGCGCATGTTACACTTATACAGATTTGTCGGCTCACACATTCATCATCGGTAATTGCCAACCACTTGCACAGTAGAACTGCCATATCATGATATTATTCATAACCGTAAAGTACATTCATTGTTCAGTACTATTACTTAACCTGCTGCATGATATACTTGAAAATGCTCATATTACTGTTCTATGTTTGCATACATCGTACTTTATGGTTATATGCATCGAGATGTTGTTTTCATGAGATTTCTGAATTTGAGAACCGCGGTTATATTTCAAAGGAAATTATGAATTGTTTTAAAAACGCGGTTTCTCATGATGTGATTTCAAGGCGTCCACCATGAGTTTTCTCGGTTCTGAGCTTGTTTTCGAGACCCGATTTGAGGAGTTGGATGAACCGTCTGCGAGTACATGGTGGACCCGGTAAGGTACCCGATGCGAGAAATTTATGAGAATGATGATGAACCTGGTAGGGGGAGCACTACCTACCGGTGATTTTTTGGACTCGTCGGTTATCCGGAGGATACCGACCAGAGTCGTGAGATAGATATGAGGGCCGATCAGAGGATGCGGCGCCTGAGGGCCGATCAGAGGATACGACGCCTGAGATATGAGGATTTACGTGCCGATGCTGGACACGGGTTTCATGATGTTTTCGAGTGTCGATGTTGGACACTCAGTTTCCATGATATTGATGTGTCGTTGATGGACACGGGTTGGTTGATTTTCCTCATACATACATGCACATGATTTCAGACGTTTGATCTTTTACATGTTGTCAATGGCATCGATTATATTGTTGATACGTATGCATACATGGACACCCTAGATATCATAGTATTACTTTCATGTTACAGTATGACTTAGGAATCGTCGTTTATTTGATTTCTACCTGCTGATGTTTTCTACTCACGAGTTGGCAACTCACCCCGTTGTGCCACAGTTTCTTGCAGGTTTGACAGTTTGGATCAGTAGCGGTATCGCTGGCATACAGCTTACATTCAGGGTGTTTTGCTATGGTAGGTAGGACACCCATTGGACCGTGCCCACTCTTGTACTTATTATTTCTATTGTATCTAGATAAACTCCATTAATCAGAAACTAGATTTTTTATATTGGTAGACCTAGCCAGACTTGTGTTGCGAGACTTAGAGCGTTGGGTGTATATTCGCTTCTTTTGTATTGTTGATGTCTTACTTTATTCATTTATTCTTTCCGTGTTGATCTTTGCCGTTGGGCGTCGTATATATCTTTATTGCGTGGTTGTGATTCTTTCAATTGGTGAAGAGCTAGCTCCCGCTTGGGGATGCCTATATATTGCATGTATGTGGTTTTAGATCAAAATATACAAGGGAGGTGCTGCCCAAATTTTTTTTAAAGGACGAAAAATGTTGTCAACTTTAGTATATAATTCACTTGCATTTTCATATATCGTTATCTATGCATTTAAAGAAAACTTAATTTCATTATATCTTTATTTCAAAACTGCACCTCTACTATTTTCCGCAAAAAGGTTTAAATTTCTTGGTTTTCGGCTTACTTGAATTACGTTACGCTTTTAGACGTTGCGTGATTCTTGTGTCGGTCACATGCCAAAATTCTGGGTCGTGACAAAGTTGGTATCAGAGCGTTCGGTTTAACCTTGGTTCAAGTTTAGGCTTGACCTTACGGAACTTAGACTTGACTGAGGGGGTATTAGACCCGAACTTCATCGCGTAGGTTGACCTTGATTGATGGAGTAGGTAGCTTGAGTAGAGTGACGTACCGTGTGTATGTTCCGCGGCATACTTACGACACGCTGCTCAACTTAAGTGACCTTAGGATGTACATTCTTGAGATCCGTGCTCCTATTCGTTCCTATGATCATACTCCCGTTGATTCCATTTTTTCCTATGATCATATATCTATTTCGGACCTATCGATTCCTTTCGTTTCTTTGATCTATCTTCATCGGTACCTGCTTGAGGTTCCTGTCACCAGGGTGTTGAGCACAGAGTGAGTTGCTACTAGTGACGCGGTCAGAGCGAGCTCGTCACGGACAAGGGCTGACCATGATGTTTTCCGGTGACATAGGGACGTATCGGTATAGTGTTTGTGTTAATATCTCTCTTTTGAGGCGAGTGTTCGGATTTGTACCGGATGATCAGGCCATTGATAGAGGCTGCCAGATTAAGATGACTGTTGATGTACAGCCTACCCCAGAGGTCGTGATATTGTCTACCGTGCAGACAGATGACCCAGTTGTTGCTGAGATTGACAGGATGTCGCCTCCAGAGTTTATGGGCTGAAACCGCTGGAGCTTTCAGACAGAGATGTGACAGAAGATAGCTAGTCCATCTTGAGTTGAGCGACTAGGGTGATTCGTCTGATCTGATGCACCGACGTATGCTCAGTTAAGTTAAAGAATTCCAGTTTGAAAGATCTTACTCAGATCTAGAGTAAATCGATCAAGAGAGGATATTGTTCATTGGATACTCCGATATGAATTCAGTAAGTTGACCAGTTTCGGATAGAAGGACTTCACCCAGATGCGTTGTGAGTTGATCGAGAACGGAAGAATGAAGCGTATACCTCCGATGATTGGGACGAGTTCCCGAGGACGTGATCGACTAGATATCTTCCACAGAGTGGTGAAGATACCTGAGTTCGTAATTTCGAGTCCGTGTGAAAGACTCCGGATTGACTGTAGCCGAGAACGAATTGCAGTACGCAGCCATCAAGACGTGACGTCGAAGTGGATGATAATGAAGACAACTGGAACAAGAGGTTCGTGCGAGATGTTAATGAGCTTTTGTTACTCCTCGTTGATACCGGAGGATTGATATGTATGCAGAGGCGTTGGATATGGCCAAATTCCATAGGAAAGCTATGCTGAGAACGCAGATGTCCAGAAATGAGAAAAAGATTTAAGTAAAGAGTGCCAACCACCATACAGTTTAGCATAGGTGAGATCGGAAGAGACCTATGCAGGTTCTTCCAGAATGTCGTAGCGATAAAGACTTGCACCAGGATCAGTTATGTCGCGCGTATTCAGAGGGCCAGATGCCGCCATCAGTAATGTGCCGTTTGCGAGTAGTCATGTTAATTGGCCAGGAGATGATCAGAGGAGTGCCAGAACGGAACTGTTCGTCATTACTCCTGACCGGGCCGACGAGCAGAAAGATTATGGGATTGGTGATCCACAGAGAAAATAAGGAACCAGGGACTTAAGGCGGCAGACCGTGAGCAGGAGGTAAGTAGATGTTTTTGCTCTGTCAGCTTTGGACGCACCGGTTTTTTTCGACATTGAAAGAGGTGTACCTCAATATCAGTTATTGCCATTGCGTTTTGTGATCCGAATATCACACTTTATTCTCTTGGACTTTGAGTTTTGATGATCCAGATTCGTGATATTTGTTTTCGTGCACCGTGGTTGCACCTACTGGATATTTACATTTTGTGCATGGTTATTGCACTCGATTTATATATTATACATCGTTACGTTGGTTTATGATTTATGCATGTCTATTGCACTTGATATTGATTTTATGTCACATGTTTATGATTTCGTGAATTTCAATGCAGTCGATTTGACATGTTGTATGCACTTGACTTTAATTTATGCACTCGATATAGCTTACATGTGCTTGCAGTGCATTGATATGGATTTTGTGCACGCAGTTGCTGTCACGCCCCGCTTCCCAGAGTACGCTAAGATTGGCACGTGACAGAGCCAACCATGCTACATGTGGCTAAGAAACATCCCTCCACAGTTACATTACAGCTGTCTATAAGATATCAAGAACAGTAAAACATAAAACTAACTAGTACATGTCTATCTGCCAGAATAAAAGAGTCAAGAAATATATATGCGGAAGCAATAAGTCCAATAAACAGTAACATCTGAAAATACGTCCTAAATACAGGCTCACATCAGGAATTAAAACTGCGGAAACTAAACTAAACTATTACTAACAAGATCCTCACTGCTTGGCTTGACGGCTAAAGTACTCCTGGTCAGCCTGCGACAGAGGTAGAGAAACTGGGCTATGCAAAACCCAGATATCGGTGCGTCGTAATATCAACAATAAATAAATAACCAGGATGCAACTAGATATGCAGGCTTGAACATAAACGATGGCATAAATATAGCAAGTAAACATCAATATGAAACAGTGAGGTGTATATGTATATGTGAAATGCGGTGTGTAATCTAAACTGTGCTACCAGGTTATCCTTTCTAAAGTTATTTGAAACCAATTAATGTACTCCTCATGTAACTCAAAAGAACATGCCCCGTTACCCCCCGGGACCACGGATCAAGATGTATGAACCAATAATGGTTCTGTCCCGTTACCCCCCGGGACCACGGATCAGTAAGAATCACGAATGATTCTGTCCCGTTACCCCCCGGGACCACGGATCAGTAATAATATCCTTTTTAAGTTACACCCGATTACACCTTTGATTTCCCTATACCCCCAAGGTTATGTGTTCGAGTCGGGTATTGATAAACTGGAGCTAATGCCAACACAGGATCAAGCAGGTACAGGTTTTGTCTTAATAGACAACAGGATACGTCCGTCAGGATGACAAGTCAGGATTGTAGGCATTAGTAACAAGATCAAGTATCAAGTTAAGCAGTGGTGTATCGGGTCATGACAGGTAGTGCACATGCAACACACGGATGCTCAACGTAAAACTGTAGCAAGTATCAAAGCACGGTAAAAGCACGGATGCACGAATAATAATCATTAATATCATAATATGAGTCCATGAGTCGTTTGATGCACACTAGCAAGCATGGTATATGAATATAGCAGTAATATGAAATAATCAGGTTCCGTCATGCAACTAAATATGTAATATACAGCACGGATATGAACGGGTATCGTAAAAACGGTAAACTGTAACAGGGGGTGCACAATGCGATATACATGTAATATTTTTATTCATATGGATGCAAATATAATAGCATAGCATGTAGCAAGATAAACTTGCCTGATCGGATCTCAAGACGGGTGCGTACGCCGCATCCGACGTCGGGTAAACGTTGCAATGCACACACGTGCGTACATAACATAACCAAGCCATGAAAGAACGTGACCATGCTGGATGAGAACATCTACTGGGCTGCCCGGATCGTCGGCGACGAGCACGGCTCCGGAGATCACCGGGAAACGGAATCAAGAAAGTAAGGAGAAGAAAAGAAGAAGAAGAAGGGCTTAGCACTTTTCAAAAGGGAGAATAAATCCAATGCAGTTTATATGTTAAGGGCGTCTCATGTTACATCACGTGACCCCTTAATAGTGCTTAGCACTTTTCAAAAGAGAATAAAAAAGGCAGCGCCCAACTCTAAGTGCTTCACGTGAGCGTCTCAAACTTTCAGTGTTTAACACTACTTCTAACGCATCACGTGAGTGCTTCAAATCTTCAGTGTTTAACACTATTTCAAACGTCTCGCGTGACCCTACGTGAGCGCTTCATATTTTCAGTGTTTAACACTACTTCAAACGCCTCACGTGACCTTGTTCATATCATAATTTTGCATTATTATATTCCCCATTCTCATTCATTTTACAAATAAACAGGTGCTTTTGATCCATGTCTGCTACATAGTTGCAGGTTACAGGTTCTCGGAACAAAACAGTGAAAATGATGAAAAGACGATATAAAAGTAAGACTACGACCAACAAATAGAAGAATCTTGATCATGCCTACAGTTTGAGGGACAAATGAAGATCAATGAACAAGTTCACAAAGTACAAAGGCAGCGCAAGGTTCAAGACTTCGACACGAAGCAAAGGGTAAAAGTTCACGACATTATGCACTGTGGAAATCTGGAAGAGAACTAGAAGACAATCTGAGAAACCAAGTGAAGAAACAAGAAGCCAAATGCAACCAGAAGCAGCCCAGAAAACTACAGCCCATGAGCCTCCAAGATGGCCGCGGATCCGCGGCCAAACAGGGCTTTTGGCCGCGGTTCCGCGGCCATAATGAGCACGTGTCGGAGCCTATTGTGACGGTGTGGCGGTGCGTTGACTATGCTTCTTAGGGGTAATTTTGTAAATGCAGATAGGGATTGAATGTAACCCTAGGGTTTCTATGATCTATAAATAGAAACCCTAATGCTCTTTTTGGAGCATGCCTCTTTTTATTCATCTATTTCAGAATTTTAATTCGCTGTAAATGTATGAAGAGAGCATCAAATAAAGTAAGTAGTTTTTCTTTACCTTGCCCTAGTTAATTTCTTTTCTGCCGTAGTATAGAATTTTAATTATCTGCCCTAGTTAATTAGTTTAGCACTTTTTATCATTTGCCGTAGTTTAGGTTATTAAAAACAATCACAAACAAAAATGTTTCTTTTAATCAATTCCCTAATGAGTGAGTAATTCCTCACTTGTTAGGGTTATGAATAGGAGATGTTTGAGAGATGAAAATCTCTCACCCCTTTCTTGCCCATCACATATTTTTATAGGACTCCATGCATACATACACACACCGCTCACTACGGCACCCTATCCCACGAGGTAGCGGTGATACCGTAGTTTAAAAGACCGGTTGTATATGTTTTCCATGGAGGTTAGGGTAAGAATTAAGAAAGGAAGGACAAGAACCTAGATGAAGAAACCTAGTTTCTTCCCGATGGTACCAATCCACTTTATTAATTATTACTATAACACCTAATAGATCTTAATTAGGGCATAGAAAGCGGTGAGGAATATTGACTTTCCAAACTTAACCTAAATCTAACCCTAGCAAGGTTTTAATCCTAGTCTAGATCAACCGTAGTTTTTAGTGATAATCAATCCAACCCCAATTGGAATTAACTCGTTAGAACAAATAGAAAATACACAAAATCCCTGTGGACCGACCTGTACTCACCGGCTAGCTACCAAGCGACGCCGTTCTTGATTGCGGTTAACAATTCTTTGATCACAAAATCTCTTTCAATCAAATGGCGCCGTTGCCGGAGATGGCGTAGTTATTTTCTTTTTACAATTTCGGGTTAATATAAAATCATAAAATTCATAAAAACTGAAAAATTTAAAAAAATATATAAAATTTTTATCATCTTGTTATTTTTTGAAGGGTGTTTTGTTTGAATTGTGCAGGATTGACGAACGAATTCAGATCTAGAAAAATCCAGAGAGCAAAACAGCAAAAAACAGATCTGAACAAGTAGAGGATAATCAGAATAGACAGCAGAAGATTTTTGGAGGCCTGAACCGATTGAAGGACCGCGTTTCCGCCGCCAAACCACAATTTTTGTCGCGGATCCGCCGCGGGTTGCTGACGTCAGCAACCCAAAACCCCTTTGTAAGCTTCTTTTCTTCTTCTGAACCCCCTTGTCTCCTCTGAAAAATTTCCTGCAGGGTTCTTTGCGCAAAAACTTCTCCCCTTCTCCAATAACTTGATCTTGTACAGGATTCTTTGCGCCGCAATAAAAAAAATTGTTTGCAAGTGTTTGATTGTGTTTACTGCTTTGCATATCTAAATTGACTTTAAGGGGCTTTTACACCAATCCAGATTGGGTGGGGATTTCATTACCCTTTCCAGGACCCCTAAAATCACATAAAGCATATTGCATTGACCATCAAGTTAATTAAAAAAGATTAGACTCTGCCCTAAGGACTTCGCGCTCAATAGGACAAAGGAATAGTTGTAGGTATCGATCGTTGATCTAAACCTGACTTTGTGGTGCCTAGGCTAGACAGGTAGGGAAAGGTAACTTTAAAAGGGCTGTCTCACGGTGATTCGTGAGCGGATCCCTCCTTTCTCTACTTGTGCTTACCTGGCCACAATTGGCGGTGAAGAGGCGATTTGAGGTCCTCACATCTTGCCCTTTGGAACAGATAGGAGCAGTCTAGTTGACCTAGGTGACCCTAGATCTAGGCTTGATTGTGCATTTGTGATTGATTGAACGTGTGTCGAAGCCTTTTATTGAAAAATCTTTTTGCAAAAAGCTCCTTATAAAAAAAAACACAAAAAGGAAATTTTTTTACAAAAACTTGCCACTTGTCGCTAAGATATCCGTTGCACCCCACTTACACCCACTTCCTTCCATTGACGTTTTCTTATCCCCACCTTCTGTTTTTCACCTTTTGACTACACTACCTCTTTAGTGTATGTCCGGTTGGACTAGGGACACCAGTTCCCGATTAGTCCGTGTCTCGTTAGTGCAGACTGACGATGCTTTCGACTCCAAAGTCGAAATTCCTTCCACTTCTTTACCTTCACCTTCATATTCTTCTAAGGAGATGTCGGGATTCAATTCTAACAACCCCTTACCCGCGGGACTGATTCCACCTCCGCTAGGTGAGAATAACCCACAACACCCACCTGTTGAAGCGCCCCAACGAATCGCGCCCCAGGATCTTTTCTACCCTATCCGCACCGCTTTACCAACTTTTCTTTCACTCCCACCGGCAAATGGGGATAACTTTGAGATTAAACCCCACTTCATCAACATGTTGCCAAAATTACACGGACTGGAATCCGAAGATGCTTATATCTTCAGAAACAAATTCCAAAATGTTTGCGCAATGATGAAAATAACATAACTTTCTGATGATGCTATAAGGTTACGTGTCATTCCATTCACTTTATATGACTTAGCCGAGAAATGGTTATATAGCACAGCATCACACTCGATTAAAAATTAAGAAGAGTTTGTTAAAGCTTTTCTTAAAAAGTTTTACCCACATCACAAGACCGCGAGAATTCGCAATGAGATCATTCAATTTTCCCAGCTTCCTTCCGAACCCTTTTGGAAGTGTTTTGAAAGATTTAAAGACCTACTTATTCAATGCCCTCACCACGGTATTGAGAATTGGAAACTTTGCCAAGCTTTATACGAAGGATTGAACCAAGCAACTAAGCAGTTGTTGGAAACCATTTGTCAAGGTCACTTTCTAACAAAATCAAGCGAGGAAGCTTGGCAGTTTCTCGAGGATCTTGCTCAACAAACACTTCAGTAGGAAAGCACTAAGACCACCTCATCTTCTTCTTCAGGTCAGTCTAAGGCAGGCATACATCAACTAGGTATGTCGATTGCAATGAAGGCCGAAATGGCCGCACTTACGAAAAAACTAGAAGCAATTGAGACCAAAATCTCATCGCCTTCTCCTGCCCCTGCTTTACCCCCACGAACTGTTTGTGCTTGTTGTTCGGATCCATCCTATCTTACTGAAGAGTGTCCTTATAATCCACCTGTTCAAGGATAAGATCAAATCAATGCTGCCTTTCAGCAAAGACAAAGAAATGATCCATACTCTTCGACTTATAATCCTGGTTGGACGAGCCACCCAAATTTTTCTTGGAATCAAAATCAACAGTTCCAAGGCAATAACAACTTTCAAAGGCCTCCTCCCCCACAACAACAAGTACCTCAACAAACTCAATATCAGCAATCTTTCCAACCACAACCTTACTCAAGCCAAATGAACAATTTTGTGCCCAACAACTCTTATCCTCAAAACAATTTTGTTCAACCAAATAACGATAAGGTTTCCTCGCTAGAACAAAGTCTAGATGCGTTTTTAAAACAATCTACACAATCCGCAGCAAGGTTGGAGACTTCCATTCAGTTTTTGGTGCAAAACAGTGCTTCACATGATCAGAGCATCAAATCAATTGAGGCCCAAATTGCAAAACTGAATACTGCGTTGAGTGAGCGAGAAAAGGGAAAGCTTCCATCTCAACCATTGCCAAATCCCGGTCACACACACAACTCATATGTTGCTTATGAACAACAAAATGATAATGTAAATGCTGTGACCACGTTGAGATCTGGAAGAGTGTTGTACAATAACGTGGGTAATAGTGATAACACCCCTGCCGGTGCTTCTTCTTCTTCATCTTCTTCGTCAGAGCCTGTTCTTCATTCTTCACAAGGCTCTACTTCTTCTAATTCGAACGGACCCACATCTCACTTCACGAACACACCAACACTGGGATCCGTTCCAACTCCGCAATCTACTCCACAAACATTGGACTCAACAAATTTTCAAAATATTCCATTTCCAAACAGGTTGAGATCCAATAAACCAACTCCACAAATGGAGAAGATTATGGAGTTATTCAAGCAAGTTAGCATTAACATACCTCTTTTCGATGCAATCCAACAAGTCCCTTTTTACGCGAAAATCTTAAAGGGCTTATGCACCACGAAGAGAAAGTCTCAGATACCCAAGAAAGTGCTCATAGCTAGTGCCGTGAGCAATACTATTACCCAAACTCAACCCTTGCCCCAAAAACGGAAGGACCCTGGCTGTCCTACAATTTCAATAACAATTGGGGATAAGAACATCAATCGAGCACTTTTAGATCTTGGTTCCAGTGTTAACCTGCTTTCCTATTCCGTGTATGAGCAATTAGGTGTTGGAGAGTTGAAACCCACTCATTGTACTCTCCAAATGGCTGATCGATCCATCACCCATCCTAGGGGTGAGTTAGAGGATGTGTTGATCAAAGTAGGGGACTTCATATTCCCCGTTGATTTCATTGTTATGGACACACAGCCTGTGGCTAACCCACGGAACCAAATTCCGGTGATCCTCGGTCGACCATTTTTGGCCACTTCCAATGCTGTAATCAATTGTCGCAATGGCTCTATGACTCTATCCTTTGGGAAGATGTCAAATGAGTTCAACATTTACAAGATAGGAAGTCTGCCCTCCGTGCCTAAAGCTAGTATACGTGATGTTTGCTCGATCCACGAAATCACGCAGGAGGACTGTGAGCTTGAAAAATTTCTGTTCGATCACAGCAGTTTTGACGCCACTAGTGCGTTCCTCCTTGAATCTGACACAGTTTGCACAACCGATAACCAATACGAGTGTTTCACTTTTTCAGACGATTTTGAAGACTTACGACCCGAGTTTGAGTCCTTTGAATTTTCAGATGAGTTAGTTGAACCATCCAAATCGGTTGCTTACAGTCATTTCGAACCTTTGATGGAATCCTTCGAGTTCGAGACAGTTTCACCAATTTTACCACCTCCAAAACTCGAACTCAAGCTGTTGCTGTTTCACTCTAAATGCGCTTACTTAAGTGAGAATGAGACCCTTCCCGTTATCATCTCGGCATCTCTAGCTCTCGAGCAAGAAAAAGCCCCATTAATGGTCTTACAAAATAACCGGCAAGCTTTTGGCTGGACTATGGCGGACATCAAGGAGATTAGTTCCCTCATATTTGAACATCATATGATGGATGATGCCAAGCCAGTAAAGGATCCAAAGAGACATCTCGAGGATTTTGTGGTTAATCAACCTCCACCTATAGAAATTGAACCACCACCTTTTCTTCTAATAAAATACGAGAATGCCAATATTCCACTCATAAATGATCATTCACATTCTCGTTTTTATTTATCATCACCTTTTATCTCCTCACATTCACGCAAACAATTTCCATACCACCACTTATCTCTTACCCACTTCTTCTTGGATCTTTATAACATGTTCTTCTACCGACCTATACGTTACACAGATAAATTCTTCAAATAGTTGGTGTTGACTTTTGGTCTTTGCAAAGCTTGGCATTGACTTGTAACATTGTTTAGCTCAAGTCTGAGGGGATATAATTTGGCTTTCACAAATAAAATAAATAACATAAACATAAAAAAAACCTGAAAATAAATTTTTTTTAGGTCTTTTTGTAAATTTTCACAAAATAAAATAAATTTTTATTTGCAAATATTTTTCTCTTTTTAGAGGGATTTATTTGCAAATATCCATAACTCTCCCCCTATATAAAGAACCCGACCCCCTCTGTTTACACCCTAAAATATTTTTCTGTTCTCCTCAAACCCTAGCCGCCGCTATTTCTACAGGGAGAGCCCTCTGTGCCGCCGCGCTTCCGCCGCAAGAAGGAGCTTCCGGCCGCTGATCCGCCGCAACCTAGCGTCTTCACCCCCTGAATTTTTCAGGGGAGGTCAGATCTCTGAAAACCCTCTCTGTCTCTAATTTTTTAGATCTGTAACTACCTGATGGCACACAGTATGCAACTAGAACATGATTTTTCATAAATTTTTTCACACGATGTGTATGGGAGTTATTTTGCGAATGAGATAGCACGTAGGGGTTGGAACTATTTGATATATAATCACCCTAACGCTTATGCACTTCCGAAATTAGTCACTCGTTTTTACGAGTGTATGGAAGATGGGTGTCTCACCCAATTCGGGTTTACAAAATTGCAGTGGGGTGATAGGGAAATTATCATTGATAGGGACATTATACATGAAGTCATATTAATCCCTCGAATACCCGCTCATGTCCAACCTTTACAATTTGAGGATTACATGCTCTTGATGTGCAATGATTGCTCAAGGAAGCCACGGAAGGGGATCCAAGTGAGAACTCTTTTCGCCAATGTCTTAACTGTGTGCCGGTGGGCACAAAACAATATTTTTGGAAGCTCTCACAACACTACATTTTTTACACCCTCATTGCATATTGTGCATACCCTCATGACAAGAAACCCTCGTTTCGACATGTGCACAGTTTTGCTAAACTCTGTAGTTGCGGGCAAACGAGCCACAAATTACCCTTGTCCCATGCTTGTTACACAACTATGTCGATATTTCCTCCCCGTGGAGGAGTTCGAATTTTACATGCTTGGAGGCATACCGGTCAGGCCTCTTATCGAGGGCGTTTCTACATCCTATTCACGATTGACGGATGTGTGGTCTAGAATTGAACCGGCGGAGCACGTGCCCACCCGAACACCGAGCTCTAGCTCGATCGTGAGCGAGGGAGAACTAACTCCTTTAGAACATGCACATTTGATGCGGAGAGCTGTTAGGGGCATTGATGAGTTGAGGGAGACATCGACGGAGCACGACCGGCGGTTGACTGAGGTAGAGTAGGGGATTCGAACCCTGCTGGGTAGGGCTGAGCGTTCCCGTTCACGCTCGAGGGCACGGCGTAGGGCCGAGCAGTGAGGGCACTGCTTGTGATAAGTTTGGGGGAGTTAGTGGTTGTAAATAGTTATCTTTTGCATTGCATACTTTTTTTAATTTTTGTATATATTTTTCTGTTTCTTTTGCATGTTTAGATTCTGCATTGCATCTATATAAAAAAATCATAAAAATTGAAAAAATGAAAATAAAAAAATTAGAAAAATATAAAAATCAAATAAAAACTGAAAATTTTGAAAAATTATAAAAAATTGAAGAATTCAATTTTGGCTATAATTGATTTGAGTTTGACAAGAAGGTTAACTAGTTAGAAACAACTAGATCCTAGACTTAGTAAATTAAAAAAGCTAAATATAACTTTTCTTAAAATTTAACGGTAGAAAATATATGTCTTTGTAGTTTACTTAGAAATAGGCAAATTTTGAGTTCACTTCTTGGGCTAAGTCGAAATAAAGGAAGAATATTGATATTTTTATTAAAGTATAAGTCTGAAAAATAATCCTAAGCTTAAGTCTAAATTCTGAAAATATATACGTTACAAATTGCATAAACACTAACCTTGAAAGTTGGAATAGTAGAAGAGACCTAATGCTCTTGTCTAAAGTCCTTAGTATGGAGGAAAATAAAATTAAAATACAAGTGTGAATAAAAGAGAAAAAAAAATGAACACTGGTTTTTGTAATTACTTAAGGCTGCATAAATAGAAAAAAATATTTAGCGAGAGTGCTTTATCACCTAGTGCCTTAGACCAACTGGTTTGGGAGTCACTGCTAAAACCTTAGGTGTTACAAGACTAGGAATTACGCTTTAATATGCAAACACATTTTGTAATCGGTCGTTAGTACTTCAAGAAGTATTAACTGTCGCATGAAGAATGTGTGAGCAATTTCATCTAAAAATTCACCAGAGTACTTTGGACAATGGACAAGAGTATAAGAGCTTGAATTGAATTTCTAAGTGTAGGGGTGATACATACACACACGTAGGGGTATGTGATTGGGGTTTTAGATGAGAAATAGGAATGAAATATAGGACTTGTATCTTTAGTAGAGATGATAAAAATTCCTAAGTTGAGATGGAACCTTAGAAGGAAAACTCAAAAGATGCTAAAAGCTAAGTAAATTTACAGAACATATACAATCTTAAGTTAAATGATAAGAAAGCGTGAAAAATACGGGTTAATAATTTCTGAGTTGAAGATAATAGAATTCTTGTTAGAAAACCTAATTAGAGAATAAAAGTCAATAGGCTGAATTGATAGGATTTTGTGGGTAGTATCCGCTGAAAACCCTCAGGAGACAACACTCCTCCTACTAGGGACACCTAGAGGTTTAACGGCTTGTTGCACGACTCAGTGCAATCGCGTTTCCCTACGAAAGTGTGGCTAGGTCTTTTTCGAGAATAAAACTAGTTTTGCTCGAGGACGAGCAAAAGATAAGTTTGGGAGTATTTGTTCATATCATAATTTTGCATTATTATATTCCCCATTCTCATTCATTTTACAAATAAACAAGTGCTTTTGATCTATGTCTGCTACATAGTTGCAGGTTACAGGTTCTCGGAACAAAACAGTGAAAATGATGAAAAGACGAAACAAAAGTGAGACTACGACCAACAAATGGAAGAATCTTGATCATGCCTACAGTTTGAGGGACAAATGAAGATCAATGAACAAGTTCACAAAGTACAAAGGCATCACAAGGTTCAAGACTTCGACACGAAGCAAAGGGTAAAAGTTCACGACATTATGCACTGTGGAAATCTGGAAGAGAACTAGAAGAGAATATGAGAAACCAAGTAAAGAAACAAGAAGCCAAATGCAACCAGAAGCAGCCCAGAAAACTACATCCCATGAGCCTCCAAAATGGCCGCGGATCCGCGGCCAAACAGGGCTTTTGGCCGCGGTTCCGCGGCCATAATGAGCACGTGTCGGTGCCTATTGTGACGGTGTGGCGGTGCGTTGACTAGGCTTCTTAGGGGTAATTTTGTAAATGCAGATAGGGATTGGATGTAACCCTAGGGTTTTTATGAACTATAAATAGAAACCCTAATGCTCTTTTTGGAGCATGCCTCTTTTTATTCATCTATTTCAGAATTTTAATTCGCTGTAAATGTATGAAGAGAGCATCAAATAAAGTAAGTAGTTTTTCTTTACTTTGCCCTAGTTAATTTCTTTTCTGCCGTAGTATAGAATTTTAATTATCCGCCATAGTTAATTAGTTTAGCACTTTTTATCATTTGCCATAGTTTAGGTTATTAAAAACAATCACAAACAAAAATATTTCTTTTAATCAATTCCCTAATGAGTGAGTAGTTCCTCACTTGTTAGGGTTATGAATAGGAGAGGTTTGAGAGATGAAAATCTCTCACCCCTTTCTTGTCCATCACATATTTTTATAGGACTCCATGCATACATACACACACTGCTCACTACGGCACCCTATCCTACGAGGTAGCGGTGATACCGTAGTTTAAAAGACCGGTTGTATATGTTTTCCATGGAGGTTAGGGTAAGAGTTAAGAAAGGAAGGACAAGAACCTATAGGAAGAAACCTAGTTTCTTCCCGATGGTACTAATCCACTTTATTAATTATTACCAAAACACCTAATAGATCTTAATTAGGGCATAGAAAGCGGTGAGGAATATTGACTTTCCAAACTTAATCTAAACCTAACCCTAGCAAGGTTTTAATCCTAATCTAGATCAACCTTAGTTTTTAGTGATAATCAATCCAACCCCAATTGGAATTAACTCGTTAGAACAAATAGAAAATACACAAAATCCCTGTGGACCGACCCGTACTCACCGGCTAGCTACCAAGCGACGCCGTTCTTGATTGCGGTTAACAATTCTTTGATCACAAAATCTATTTCAATCAGACCTCACGTGAGCACCTCAAACTTTCAGTGTTTAACACTATTTCAAACGCCTCACGTGACCCCACGTGAGCGCTTCATATCTTCAGTGTTTAACACTACTTCAAAACGCCTCACGTGAGTGCTTCAAATCTTCGGTGCTTAGACAACACTTTAAGACCTCACGTGACCTCACGTGAACGCTTCAAACTTTCAGTGTTTAACACAATTTCAAACGCCTCACGTGACCCCACGTGAGCGCTTCATATCTTCAGTGTTTAACACTACTTCAAAACGCCTCACGTGACCCCACATGAGCGCTTCATATTTTCAGTGCTTAGACAACACTTTAAGACCTCACGTGGGAGCATGTGAGCGCCGAACATAGGCTAGTGTTTAACACTATGATGGGCCAATCTTAGCCCAAGTTAGCTAAGTTTCCCAAAGCCAAAACCTTGTTTTTAACCGAGCCTTGATTATGTTCAGGTCTTTCAAAATTGATCTCAGATGGAATTCAAAGTAATGTTCATCCCATTGCTTCTCAATCTGGCATTTGGTTTAAGGGTGCATCTCTTCACACCTCTGATACATGTCGTTGTAATTCTTTAACGTCATCAGAGAGGTGGTGGGTCCTGATGACCAATAACTATCTGGTGCATTTCCAAACCCATGTTTGCATCTAAACTTTGGACCGCAATGTCCCTAAACTAAACAATAGAGCCCAAATGCTCCTTTGTTGGATCTAAATGATCCTGTTAAGTAGATATTAGTCTAAAATTAGACTAACGTATCCTTAACAAACATTTAAGTTGATCTTAATCTCAAACGAAATTAACGATCCTTAAATCAATCCAACTACAGATCCCCCAACCTATATTGGTTCAAGGGTACATCTCTTCACTACTCTGATATTTGTCATTGTAATCTTTCAACGTCTTCAGAGAGGTGACGGGTCCCGACAACCAGATATTTTAGGGACCGTGGGGTCCTTAAACTCATGGACTATGACGTCCTTAAATTTTACGGACTGTGGGGTCCTTAAACTCATGGACTATGACGTCCTTAAACTTTACAGATTATGATGTCTCTAAACTACCATGGACTGTGAAGTCCTTAAACTCATAGACTATGATATCTTTAAACTTTACAGAGTATGACGTCTTTAAACTATGGACTATGATGTCCGTAAACTCCATAGACTATGATGTCCTTAAACTTATGGACCGCAATGTCCCTAAACTAAACAATAGAGCTCAAATGCTCTTTTGTTGGATCTAAATGATCCTGTTAAGTTGATCTTAGTCTAAAATTAGACTAACGTATCCTTAACAAATGATTAAGTTGATCTTAGTCTCAAATGAGATTAACGATCCTTAAACCCAAACCCAAATCTAAGAAAATGCGGATTTGGACTAATCCCCGCCCTACGGGCGACAACATAAATTAGTCTCCATATACAATCCACGGGCAACCAAAAACAAAACAAACACACACGACACGAAGTGACCATCTGGTGAAGGAGAAAGTGGTTACCGCGATGCGGTAGAATAATTAACTGCAGGGGATTGCGCCTGCAGGGAAGAATGTCCCCACAATCAAAAACCCCTCAACGAGGGGGAATCTGATGAAGTTTGCTACATCGGCAGCATCCATTTAAACCTTCGATACATGGTGTCATAAATCAACTTGGCATCTTCGGAGAGGTGGAAGGATAGCACCAAATAGCATCTGCCCCCAAAATTCAGGCCGGACGTTCCAACGTCTCGGTCGCGTCTTTCGGCGGAGAACAATGCGGCAACGACGACGAGATGGGTGACGGTGAGGTGCAGGCGAGGTGAGGTCGGGTTCGGGGAAGGTGGGTCATCGGGTCTGTAGCGGGGAAAGAGAGAAGGTGGAGGTGGTGTCGGGGATGGCGATGAGATCATGGATGTGAGGGTGAGGCGACGACAGCGACGAGGGCGCGAGGCTAGGGTTTGTGAGGAGGCGGAGGCAGGAACGAGACGAAGCGGGGGAGAGAGAGAGAGGAACAGAGAAGAAGACGTGGGAAAAAATGAACGGAACGTGAATACGATGGACGGATGCAACCATAGGGTCAGGGGTATGATGTAGGCCATGCTAGATATGTTTAAAATATATTATTTGATTATAATTGTTTTATTAAAAAAATACAAATGCCAGATATAATGCAAGTAAATGGACCATATGCGAGTACGGATTCTCAACATTAGCAGGGATAACACGTAATCAAGAACCAAGTTGGGTTCAACCATGCGGGTCGGGTCACATGCCAAGCACAGAAATCAAACACCATCCGTACCCAAAAGCGAATAAAATCAAGAAATGGCCACAATATAAATAGAATAATCAAATCGAGCATGGTATCACTGAACTAGGGTGTTACAGTTGCACACGCTTATGATTTTAATACACCTTAGCACACTCGGTGTTATTTTTGTGCACATTTGATATATTGATGAGTTTTCGGGCACCTAGTGCACCAGAGATTATGTTTTCGTACATTCTTGCACTAGATCTATCTTTTCGTGCACCGTTGCACTTGACGTTCGTTTTCGTGCTCTTTACTGCACTAGATGTTTTGTGCGGACCTAACGCACTTGATTTGGATTTTCGCGCATATTAGACGCATGGTATGAGATTTTGTGCACACCGGATGCACTTGATTGAGATTTTTATTCGTGTATGTTAGTTGCACTGGGTTGAAAATTTCTTGCACTCTAGATGCACTTGATATTGTTGTCATGCACACCAGTTGCACTTGACAGATGCTTTCGTGCACACCCGTTACACTTAGTTTGGCTTTTGTGCACATTCATGGCACTTGTATTTGGCTTTGATTTCTGTGCGCTCCAGACGCACATGATGTTGGATACGCCATTTGAGGCCGATTTTTGCTCTTGAGTATTATATTTTGATATTGGATACTATATTATATAGTAGCTGAGCAAGACTGATCTGAGGACAGTACCTGAGTGCTTTTGCATGCATAAAAAGGTTACCAAGAGATTTTCAAAATGGAGCTATAGTCTCGCTATTTCCTACGTGTCCGTGAGTGACATGAACTTTTACGAAGAAAACCTTCTGGGATATTTCAAAAAGGCGGGACGTATATTTTGAGCAAAACATATATAAATATATATCTATTTCTTTACAAATGAACGTCCGCCACTTGTACCGTGAGTTACGCATCGCACGGCGATTCAGAAAAGATTTTGCACGTGTTTTATTCAGTTTTTAGAGGATTTTATAAGGATGCGTACTATATACGTATTATAGTATTTGACTCTAGAGTATATTGAATTTCAACAGTGGATTTCGAGACTTACATTTCCATTATAACTCCAGTGATTGCGTGGCACTTGACAGAGTTCAATTTTTGAGTTTCGCATTCGTTTTCATGCGCACTCGATGAGCTGGGGTATTTCTGTGTATTCCATGATTTTGGAGTCTCGTTGTTTTGGACTGATTATTGAAATGTTTTAGTATTTGGGGGTTTAAATTTAAATTCGGGGACCGAATTTATTTAAAGGGGGAAGATTGTAACATTTCAGAAAAAATAAAATATTATTTTTGGAATTTAAATAATAAAATAATATATTTCACAAAAACTATTCGATTTATGAATAGGGGTTTTTCGTAAAATGGTATAATTATATACCAATATTTGGAAAATAATTGGAGATTAATTTGCATTATTTATTAAAAAGATATTTATTGGATTTGGGCATTTTTATAATTAATATTTTACTAATTATGTATTAATCTTGCTTATGTGTTATGCATGCAACTAAACATGTTGCAAAACACTTGTTACATTTCCAATGAACCATGGCTTCATTTTTACTTTTAAAATATTTTTTTTTGTTTTTAAAAAAAAGGGAAAAGGAGAAGATATTTTTATGTGAGGGGGACAAAGGGGTATGGGCTAGAGAGAGAAGATAGAGAGAGGAGGGGGGTTTCATTTCTACCATGGCTCTTCTTCATTCTTCACCTTCATCTCATCTTCTTCATCTCCCCATTCTCCACTTCCTCCATCTCACCACCACCACCAAAACATCCCCAAAATCCCACCAAAAATCACCAAGCCTTCACAAAAAATGTGCACATACACCATGGATCAATCAAGTGGAAATTTTGAGCACTTTGGGCAACCTAAGAATTTTCTTGAGTTTCCAAATGAGATATATCCCAACATTTTTAGTTAGGTTATTTGTGTTTAATGTATCCTATAGTAGTTTAGAGCTAAACTTGTGCATGTTTGTGATCTTAGAAAGTTATAGGTTGATGTTTAGTAGATGTATGGGTTTGTAAGTGGTAAATTGAGGTTTAGTAAGGGTTTACAAGACTTTAGTGATGATTTCCTGACCAGACCAGAGACTAGAACTAAGTACGCGAACTTAGAATTTTCCCGATGTCGGTTTTCTTTTGGATTGTGATACTCATATGGAATCTAGAGCAACCTAGGATGTTTATAAGAAAAATAAACAACTATATTGACCTAGTTAAACCACTAGAAGACCACCACAGAAGAAAGAGACCCAGACTCCATCGTCTTGGCTTCTAATGTTGGGGTTTTAGCTCACACTCCTTATAACCTATCCCCTGTATTGTTAGTTTAGTCCCTATATACCTAAGAAAAAATCTGGGAGTAATTTCCACAGTTGCTGTATTCTGTTTTCCGATATTTGAAACTTGGATTTATGAATTTCTTGATGTGATTCGGTCGTTGGACGTTTGTACATCAACGACGAGGGTTATTTGGTTGTTTTTGCATGCGTAAGCTATAGGTTCTAACCTATAAGCAATTCCTGTGCCGTATCGGTTTTCAGACTTGATAGCATTTCGATTGTGTATTGATTGTAGGTACCTTCGCGTGGACTTCCGAGACGACGAAGCACATCAACTTCGACTAAATGAGGATATTGCAGGTGAGTAGATTTATATCTACGGGGGAAGTCGGGTGGATGGCGTATAGCACCCTCGCAATTATAAAATGGAAACCGATATATAGAATATAGTCGGAGAAACCTATACTAGGAACCTACGGATGTTGATGTCTTGCTTTATTCATTTATTCTTTCTGTGTTGATCTTCGTCGTTGGGCATCGTATATATGTTTATTGCGTGGTTGTGATTCTGCCAATTGGCGAAAAGCTAGCTCCCGCTTGGGGATGCCTATATATTGCATGTATATGGTTTTAGATCAAATTATACAAAGGAGGTGCTACCCAATTTTTTTTAAAGGATGAAAAATGTTGTCAACTTTAGTATATAATTCACTCGCATTTTCATATATCATTATCTATGCATTTAAAGAAAACTTAATTTCATTATACCTTCATTTCAAAACTGCACCTCCACTATTTTCCGCAAAAATGTTTAGATTTCTGGGTTTTCGGCTTACTTGAATTACGTTACGCTTTTAGACGTTGCGTGATTATCGTGCTGGTCACGTGCCAAATTTCCAAGTCGTCACAGCCCAGCGCCCGTGTGCTAGGCACGTGAGGCGCCCAGCGCCCGCGCATCCTTTGGACGCTATTTTTTTTATATATATACACACTCCACAACGCTCTTTCCCGTTAGAAAAAAATTCTAACGGGGCGTTGCCCAGCACCCCGCCCCGCACCCCGCAAGGAGGCTACTAGCCCTCTTAACCCTCTGCCCGCTATCCGGATAGCAGGACCCCCGTAAACTCTGCGAGGCCCCCGATACGTCCAATTCCCCTCCAAAACACAACACGCGCACACCGCACATTGAGTTCGCATGACCAGTTTGACCTGTCAATCGGAGATTCCTTCGCTCTAAAGGCGAGGGGTAATTAACGGCAGCTTAGTCCGCGGCTGCCGGAGATTCGGATCTCTATAATCAATAAACACCCGCCTATCTTAGGCAGGGGGGATCTGTAATGCGCCTGACAAGCGACGCGTATTCCCATCTCAATAGGGTGATGAAAAACACCCTACAGATTCTGGCACGCCCGGTAGGACCTATCTTTCATCCCATATTTCGGGTTAAACGTTCTTGCGAACTCAATCAACATATACATTGATTGTCTGTACTGAAATTACGCGTCTTTATGCAGGTTAATAGATTTCAATTGCAATCTTTGAATGCAGCAAAAATGACTCTAAGGACAAGCTCAGCTCTCAACACGGCTCCCGCCTTCTACATGATGAAGATGGACGCCTGGACGGTCCTCCCAGCCAGTCTCGGGCGACAGTGGGAGGAGCCGCTACTACCATTTGGCTCTATTCTGTTCGTGCCAGCAAACGCCACCCCTGCTCCTCAAGCTCCGGTAACAGACAGATCGGCCTCGAAAGGCAGGAGGCCAAATGTGGTGATCTCGAGGGCACCGCTACCCAAATGTAGGTCGGTTTTTGAACGAATTTCCTTGGCCCCAGCTGGGGGCAAGGCCATCCATCAACAAAGCAATAAGGCATCTCGGGCAAGCTCCAGCGGTGCCCCTGACAACTGTTCAATCGGGTATCTTCTCTAAGCTCTACGTAAATCGACTCACAATGGTTTCCTGGATGACGGATGCCTATCAAACCCTCAAAATCGAGAAGCTAAGACAGAAAAAGCTCAGATATAGATCCAACAAAAGGGCTAGGGCTCCTGCCAAGCTGAACTTCATGAGGTTCTAAAAACAGGGTTACCCCATAACAACAGCCGAATCGGCTGTAAAGCTCGCTAACTCTTTTGAACCGCTGAAATTGGTTCAGAAGAATACCATGATCGCAAGAGTCAAAAAAACTGTGACCCGGGCAGCGCCACCCAAGGACCCAGTCAGGCCAAGCGTTTTCAGTCGCCTATCCTTCCAGAAGAGGAAGGGCCACGACGATGGTCCGAAAAATAAACCGCCGAAGATAAAGGAATGGCTGGATATGTGGTCCACACTGTCTATATGGCGGGCACGCGTCCCAGCGACAACATTCACAGCAAGAGTAAGGATGGGGCCACCACATCTCAAATCTAATCTGGTGTGAATGTGGCTGCCACTTTCTAAGACCAGCCTCCTCTGGAAGGTAATGAATACCCATTCAGTGAGGCTGATAAGTAGAGAGATCTCTCGATTCATGAGGAGTCGGGCTTGGAAAGCGAAGAGGAGTGTTCCCCTCCGAAGGACGGCGCACAGGACTTGTTGGTCCTGACGCTGAGATTCGGGGCAGATGCTATTTGGTTTTATCCGTCCACCTCTCCGAAGATGCCAAGTTGATTTATGGCACCGTGTATCGGAGGTTTAGACGGATGCGGCCGATGTAGCAGACTTCGTCAGATTCCCCCTCGCTTGAGGGGTTTTTGATTGTGGGGACACTCTTCCCTGCAGGCGCAAGCCCCTGCAGTTAATTACGCTACCGCATCGCGGTAACAACTTTCTCCTTCTCCAGAATTTCACTTCGTGTTGTGTGTGTTTGTTTTGTTTATGGTTGCCCGTGGATTGTATACGGAGACTGAGTAATGCCGTCGCCCATAGGACGTGGATTAGTCCAAATCCGTATTTACTTAGATTTGGGTTTGGTGTTTTTAGTTTAAGGATGCATTAGTCGTGTTGCGGCTAAGATCAACTTAAACGTTCGTTAAGGATATGTTAGTCCTGTTTTAGACTAAGATCAACTTAACGTAGTGATTCATTTAATATATGGCCGTCAGGACTCGTCACCTCTCTGACGTCGTTGAAGGATTACAACGACAGGTGTCAGAGGAGTTCAGAGATGTACCCTTGAACCAAAGTTGATTTGGAGTTTTATCATTCATTTAAATGTCTAAGGATACGTTAGCCGTATTTGGGGCTAAGATCAACTTAAACGGGACCGTTTAGATCCGGCAAAAGAGCATTTGGAGGCTTTATTGTTCCAGTTTAGGGACATAGTGGTCCATAGGTAGTTTAGGGACGTTGCGGTCCATGCTCCAGTTTAGGGACGTGGTGGTCCATATTCCAGTTTAAAGACGCGGTGGTCTGTATTCCAGTTTAGGGACATGGTGGTCCATATTCCAGTTTAAAGACGTGGTGGTCCATTATTAGTTTAAGGACGTTTCGGTCCGATATTAGTTTAAGGACGTTTCGGTCCAATATTGAAGGGTGTGGTTGTCGGGACCCGTCACCTCTCTGACGACGTTGAGTGATTACAACGACATGTGTCAGAGAAGTTCGGAGATGTAGCTTCGAACTGGATATAAATTGATTTAAGAGAGAGCCATGCTCAGTCAATTTAATTTGAGGACTTACGGCCAAAATTAGGCTAAGTCCAGTTGAAAATGTTCAACACTTTTATTAAATAATGCATTGCATTTCTTCCATTTTTTTTGTTTGGGCTCTGCCTATAAAGATGCAGAGCATCAATTTGTTTTGGGCTCTGCTCATTTATGAATGATGCAAGGCATCTGTTTTGTTTGGGCTCTGCCCCTTTAAAAATGCGTAGCATTTTTATTATTTCGTTTGGGCTCTGCCCATTTATAAATGATGCAGAGCATCAATTTAATTAGGCCTACTTGGTCTTTTAACTGGGCCTGGCCCTTCAGGAAAAGAAATGCATTGCATTTTTCAGGCGCTTTGCTCCAATTACTGAGCGCAATCGCTTGTCGTGAGGACACGTGTCATGCTCTGGTGAGCGCAAGCGCAACAGCGCAGCACCCTAGCGCAGCGCACTGCGCTGTTGCGCTACTGACACGTGGCGCGCTCTGGTGAGTTGCGCCAATTCTAAAGAGCAAAGCTCTATTTTAAGAGAGCGTAGCGCAAGTTGTTCTGTAGCTGACACGTGGCGCTCTCTTAAGAGCGCAACAGCGCAGTTTGGAAGTGCAGATCACTAAGAATCTTTTAGATTCAAGAACAGAAGTGCAAAGCACTATTTTTATTTTGTTGTTTTCTTGTTTTTTTAAAGAACCAGTGGTTCATGAGAAGTGCAAAGCACTATTAATTTGAGAATCTTTTAGATTCAAGAACAGAAGTGCAAAGCACTGTTAGATTTCTTGATCTAATTTAGATCAAAGGGAAAGATAAGTTTTTTCTTATCTTAAAGAACCAAAGGTTCATGAAAAAGTGCAAAGCACTATTTTTATTTTATTTATTCATTTTATTTAGTTATGTTTAAAGATCAATGATCTTGTTTTTAGATCACTGATCTGTTCATAAGAGAATTTTCTCTTCTTTCAAAGGTTTTTACCTTCTGTTGTTCTTGACGAGTTCTCAAGAGTTCTCTTCTCTTTTTTTTAGAAAGATGTTGATGCCTTTGAATTGAGGCCTGGGGTCCTTTTTATAGTGCTCATAAATTAGTTAAATTTGTTAAAGAGATCTTTCTCAGAGTGATTTGGGGAATTTTCCCCACCGTTGGATCTTTGATCCAAGGGCTTCTGCTTTGCAGAAGAAAATCTTCTTGTTTTAACAAGAACAGAAAAGATTTCTTAGAATTTTAATTCTGTTTGGCACAGATGCTCCAGCGCGTGACACGTGTCGCACAGCGCAGCGCAACTGCGCCAGCGCATCTGCGCTGACACGTGTCGCGCAGCGCAACTGCGCCAGCGCATCTGCGCTGACACGTGTCGTGCAGCGCAGTGCTTGCGCAGCTGAAGCGTTGCTTCATTTAATTAGAGCTTTGCTCTGATTGGGCGCGCCTTCTTGGGCGCTGCGCTGACGTATCAGCGCCTGACATGTGGCGCGTTGCTCCCGAGATTTGAAGCGTTGCTTCAAAATTTTGAATTTTGAATTTCAATCAGAGCTTTGCTCTGATTGGGCGAAACAAATGCCCCTCCACTGTCGCGCTCACGTGGCGCACACGTGAGTGCAGCGGTGGCAAACTCCTGATCGTTGGATCAAGGGGTGAGCTCAAGGGGCGCAAGCGCCTTATAAATAGGACCTCTGGCCCTTAGAAAAAATCTCACTATTTTCTAGTTTTTGATTTCCAGAGCTTTGCTCTTGTTTAGAACTCCAGAGCTTTGCTCTCGTTTCCAGAACTTTAGAGCTTTGCTCTTCCAAGTTAGAAAACTTTAGGTAAAATTAATCTTAAGTTAAATTAATTTTAATTAACCAATAGAGCTTTGCTCTCACAGATCTTCTGATCTAAAGAAATCCCCTTTGGGGTTTCATCAACAGAGCTTTGCTCTTATGAATCCATAGATCTACAGAGATCTTGTTCATGGGTTTTAACCCATGATCAGAGCTTTGCTCATGGATCAAAAAATAGCTCTTTTAGATTTGAAAAATGTGGAATCTTTTTATAAGTTTTTTCATGAATCTTTCAGGATTCCAAAATTGTTGATTCTTTTAAGTGTAATTTTTTTTTTCTGATGGACCCTTTCCATTATTACCACAGAGCCATGCTCCTTTAAAGGAATCCTATTTCCTTGGGACCAGAGTTTGACAAGTGTCACTCTGTGACAGAGCTTTGCTCTGAAAGAGGAGATTTTCTCCTTGTCTCTAGGGATTCTTCCCCCCCCTTTTTTTTATAAATGGGAATGTTTTCCTGGGGACCAACTGACAATCTCATCCAATGATGAGGTTGTCTTGTTAACTGACGTATTGCCATCCAGATTTTGTGGGTCCCCTCTTTGGTCTCCTACTCACTGCACTGCTGTGTGGTGTAATTAATTAATTTTAATTTAATTTAATTAATGCATTTTCTTTTTTAGACGCCAAACGTTGGAATTACAACACTAACGGCTAAATTGTTCTTTTGCAGCGATCATGTCTCTAGACACTTCATTCCCGTTCGTCCGCTCGGAGGAGGGATTTCCCGAGGCGTCCTTGGACCGTGAAGTCCTGACCATGATCAGAGAATACGACCCGGAGTACAAGAACCTCCACCTTTGGGGGTCTTGGTATAACCAGATCATCATGGGTCGACGCAGCTTCACATGCGCAGTGCCGTCCGAGCCCATCACGGCAATTCATTATGCTACCCCACCCTCGGTGCAGTATGCCGTGGAGATGGTGGATTGGACCGCGAACAGCTTTCTTCATCCCGCTATGGATGCGGTTCCGGTCCAACGTCCTATGGTCTTGGATATCCTAGGACGTCGTATCTGTCAGGGCGAGGCGAGACCCTGGGGGAAATCATATAACATTGGTCTGATCCCCCGTCATCCGATTGGCTACCTGCCGTGGGCCCGGTACATCCTGTCGACGAAGAAGTCGCAGTTGATAAAAATAGGATTGTACACCGCGGTCTACGTCTCTCTCTTCCAGTATCCCACGCTCCCCACCTGGTGGTTTAAGGCTTTATTGGAGCAGTGGAACATTCCCACCCACACTTTCCTTGCCATGGATCGGGAAGTGTCCATCTCTTTGGAGGAGTTCACGGAGGTATCCGGTCTACCAGTCATGGGAGAACATTATGAGGAGCTGCTCCCGACAGATGTGTACGTCTTTGGTGCTAGGCCAGTGGTAAGGGGGGTCACACCGGAGAATGCCGTTCAACATCAATTCTCAAGTTTGATTAAGGTGTTGAACATCTATGAATCTCTTTTTATCGAACATGGGAGTCGGGGGGTTAACTTTGAAGATTTCACCGCTCGGTTCCTTCGCCCAAGCGTCCTCTCATCAGAGGCTGCCAAGTTTGCCACTCTGGATGACCCTTTCGGTTTAGGTGTGGACAACCTACCGGAGAAGGAGATAGATCAAAAGGGTTTTTTTCTTCCGGACTTCCTTACTATGTCATTTGCAGAAATTGCGGCCCCTGGAATGGATGAGGAGGCCTTTTTCTTAGGATTTCTTGGATTGTTGCTGAGCTGGTTTGAGATCCCAATGCACTCTCATTGTATGCGGCCCTCTGTCTTTTACCCAGCCCACCGGATGGCCATCGGGATAAAGGTGGCTCTTGGGATCGCTGGCTTGGCGCATCTATATCATGGTCTCAACCGAGCAGCGGATGCTAACGAGCCCGGGGTATTGCACGTGGTCTTCCCGATGCACTACTTTATGTCATGGTTCGAGCTACATACGGCGGGTGTCTTCGGCATGCATAAAAGGCCCTCGTTCTTTGACAAGTGTGGTTTCCCCCGCATTATTCAATTGATTGGCGCATCAATCGTGACCCCTTCACCACGGAACGCCAGAGGTTTACTGCTTCGCCCTCACACCGTTGGAGTCGGGATGTCCTTCATTGACAAGGTATTAACCATTGGAAAAGCGTCCACCACTGCGGTGCGACCATTACAGGACTCCTTTAAGGATGGAGCTTCAGTGTTGACGGCCCGGGAGACCCTCCACTTGTATTCTATTAGACCGGGCTTCCTAGTCTTCAAGCAGGGTGGTGCGGCAATCTTCATGAGATATAACCCACATCGTTTTTCCCAACAACTGGGCTACGATCAAGGGGTACCCTTGGAAGCTTTCTTACTGGAACCTGCTGCCAATGAAGAGGGGATGGAGAATGCGTTACATCACTTCATGCGCCTGAACACGGGTTCTCGTTTTTTCATCAGCACGCCGGCCTGCACTCCAAGACTCCTTAATGTATATAAAGAGTGGTACAATCATGCGACGGGGGCCGTTATAAAGGAAGAGAGGCGAGTATTGATTGACCGTAAAGAAGCACCTCCCGGCACCAACCGTAACGCTCCCTTAGTGCCAAGGACCCCGGTGGTTCCTCCTTTAAAAGATGCCGGGGGCAGACCATCGCGTGCGCAAAGTCCTCCACGTGAGTTGCCTCTCCCTGATATCATAGATGCACCTCCCGCACCCTGTGCTCCAGTGGAGACAGTGGTTGTACCCTCGCCGGAGTCTGGCGTGGGTGCGGACATCGGGACCTGTTGTCCCAAAGTGGCTGCTAAGCGGAAGTCGATCCCCCGTGAGCCTAGGGTCGGAGGGCAAAAGAAAAAGAAGTCGCTCTTCGCTGCGGACGTCGTGTTCGGTCAGGAACCCCATGCTCCCTATGCCGAGGGCCTGATCGAATACGGGACTAACGAAGGATTAGTGATGCCGCCGCCGGACGATACAGACTTGGAGGCTGCTCTCAAAGCTTCAGCGTGGTTGGCGAGGCGTGATGCGTGGCTAGCTAAGCTTGCGCAATCAGGTAACTACTAGTCGCCTTTTCTTTATTGCAACATATCCTCTTCATTGCCTTTGACTAATGCTTTTCTTTCTTTTCTTTCAACAGGCATCACTGATGAAGAAGCTATTGCCGCTTCTCTGAAGACTTTCCAGGAGGAGGAACGTCTTAGAGCATCCATGGGCCTTAGTAAGTTTCGATTCATCAAGTTTTCATTTCCTTTGTGTTATGGTCGATCTAACCTCTCCCTTTTAATCACAGGAACCTCAATGCCGTTCCCTCCAAGTGACGCAGATGTTCTACCAGCTGCCGATGTTCCTGCTTCCTCTGGGCCACCGCAGGAAGTTCGTCTTGAAGAGACGATGAAAGATGCCTTAAAGGCTCTGGAGGCATCCCTGAATGAGGATGACGACGCCTTGAAGGAGGCGTCATAAAGGTCCATCGCGACAGCGCGGGAGGAAAGGAAGCGGCTGAGGCGTGAGGCGAAGGCATGCAGGGCTGCCTTGGCTATGGGAGCGGGTCCCAGCACCGCCCCTCGTGCTGATACTCCATCTGAAGAGGCCCCTGTCGCCCTATCCACTGCCCGCAGAGAGGTGGCGCGCGCAGTTCGGAGCATAAACGGTAAATCCGCTTCAGGTAATATTTCTCTCAGAGTTTTTGTTATAAGGATTTTAATGTCATTGGTCCTTATATCTCTTATCTTGCAGGGCCAAGTCCGATCGAGGGGGAGACGGAAACCGTTGATCCTAAAGAAACAGAGGAGGCGATACTTGCCGAACTCGAGCCGACGGTGGGCAACGTCGTTGTGGCTTTGGAGCCTGAGGTGGAGGTCGAGGGGCCTGCCGCCAAGAAGGTCATTGATGCCGAACCTGAAGTGGTGGCAGATGATATGATCATTATAACTGAGCCCAGGGTGGTGGCGGATGAGGTGCTCGAGGCCGGCGATCTCGTGGTGATGGTGGACGATACAACCGCGACTACTGAACCTGAGAGAGTAGTGGGTGAGGTGGCCATGATTCCCGAGGACGAGCCAACTGCTCCTTCTCTGGAATCTGGCAAAACTCTAGTCATAGCCCTCCCCGTCTATGGTCCTCCACTGTCTCCAGGTCTCGCGAGCACCACAACGGTTCCCATTGAGTCGGGTGATGAGGCCACGGGCGGTGGTCTCATGTCAATAGAGGAGGGAATTGCCTCCGTTTCAGCCTGCAGCTCATCAGGTAAATCCCAAGTTGCTATCTTTTTTATCTTACAATCCTTTCTGACAAATTCGCATTTGTTGTAACGCAGGTGCAGCCAGTGCCGATGCTCCACTGCTTGAGGAGCACCTTCAACAACTGCTTTGGCGGTGGTCACCTCTCAACCCTCTCTCATACCATCTAAGATGTTGGAAGGTATGGGTTTGCAATTTATTAATCCTATACTTCAGAAATATAATTTGTGTGCTAAAGTCATAGTGTCGTGTTTCTTCAGGAGTGCTCTTTGATCATGTATATCAGATGTTGCTCCCACACTTCTCTTTCCCATCCGAACTTGCTTCTTCCTCTGGTGGCGTTGGTGAGTATGATTTCCATTGACATCTTTCTTTTTTTTTATTGATGGAATTATCTCTAACCTCTTTTTCTCATCTCAACTGCAGTGCTACAGATTGAAGGAGGGGATAAAAGATCAGCTGCGCCACCGGCCCTTCCGACCTTGCCACCTGTCTCAACTGGTACATCGACCATCACATTGGTAACTTCCCTCTCTTTATTTTCTGTACTGTTATTTGATCGCATCCTGTTTCTTTTCAGCTGTCATTCCGGCTTCGGCGCCCTTCGAGCCTCGTATTACAATGCCGGCGGGTCCTTATCTGAGGAGTCTGTCTTCAAAAGGCGCCGCGAATAGTCTGCGCATGTTGAGTGACTACGTCGAGGAACTCGACGTTGAAACTCCTACATCTGCCGCGGACTTCGCTATGGTGGTTAACCCGATGCTAGCAATACTCGTGAACTTTCATGATGGGGCATCATCGCATCCTGGGTTAACCATTGTAGGGAGATCGAGGGTTGCCTATATCAGTTGGAGTCGCTGCGTCCCGCTCCCGAGACCTTGGCTGCCAGTAATCAAAGAACAGCGTGGATTGAGCAAAGCGCTCCTTACTTCCGCCATCTCGAACAAGAAGTCATTTCAAGGCGTAAGGAGCGTGGTGAGACTTCGAGGAAGTCTGCCCAACTGCATGCTCGGGTGGAGGCCAACGCCGCACGGCTGAAGGTTGTCTTTGAGGGCCTTCTGCAATGTCTTTCCGAAGGGTTATCATTGAGGCAACAACTTGACGTTGTCGAGCGAGATGCTCCCAGCCAGGAAGCAGCTCAGAAGGCGGCGGAGGAGCAACTTTCATCCTTCTTGCAGCAGCGGGCCCAGGTGGAGGCGGAGGTGGCTGCAGCTGTCACTCAGGAGGGAGCGCTGAAGGAAGTGCGAGAGCAGCTTGTGGATTTACTAAAGACACTTCCTCCTCAGTAGCTATCCATCTTTGTATCGTTTGTACTCGTAGATAAAAGAATGTATATATATATATATATATATTTTATTCTTTGACATAATGTATCCTGTATCCAATCAAGTTTATGAATAAAAGATACACCTTTTTTTGTAATGTGTCATTTTCTCCGTCTTTTCTTTCTTTTATTATCAGCATATCACCTTAGCAAACATGGTTAACGGAGGATTAGAACGAGTATCCTGACTTTCTTAAGAAATAGCGATGGCTTAGGCCGCAGGTTCGGATCTGCTGCTTAAGACTTTTCAACTCTATAAGCCGTGAGGGTCTCATAGAGACTTTTCTCCCTACGGATCGAGAGGATCTCGTAGGTGGGTTTTCTCCTTAGGAATCGTGAGGATTCCTAAGTGTGGTTTTCTCTTATAAGTCGTAAGGATCCTATAAGAGAATTTTTCCCTCTTACGAGTCGAGAGGACCCACAAGCGGTTGTTTCCCTCCTCGTCGAAATTCGACTTTGGAAAGTGAGACCCGTGAATAGTATGCAAAAGACCATTTTGGAATGACTTGCAGGGTCCCATTGTTCAGGAAGCAAGTTTTTTAGTCCCTGCTGCCTGAGGCTTCATTTGAATGTTGAGACGAATCGGGAATTTCCCGCGGAGACACTAGTTTCTCTGCGAGCCGACGCGAATCAGGAGGCTCTCGTCAAGGAGTGTTTGTATCCGTGAGTCGAGGAGTTTGCTAGGGATTATTTGTTTCCCAAGCGCCAAGGATTATTTGTTTCCTTGGGGTTTGAAACGAGTCGAGGATTTCCCACGGAGGCACTGGTGGCTCTGCGAGTCGACGCGAATCAGGAGGCTCTCGTCAAAGAGTGTTTGTATCCGTGAGTCGAGGAATTTGCTAAGGATTATTTTTTTCCCTAGCGCCAAGGATTATTTGTTTCCTTGGGGTTTGAAACGAGTCGAGGATTTCCCACGGAGGCACTGGTGGCTCTGCGAGTCGACGCGGATCAGGAGGCTCTCGTCAAGGAGTGTTTGTATCCGTGAGTTGAGGAATTTGCTAAGAATTATTTGTTTCCCTAGCGTCAAGGATTATTTGTTTCCTTGGGGTTTGAAACGAGTCGAGAATTTCCCACGAAGGCACTGGTGGCTCTGCGAGTCGACGCGGATCAAGAGGCTCTCGTCAAGGAGTGTTTGTATCCGTGAGTTGAGGAATTTGCTAGGGATTATTTGTTTCCCAAGCGCCAAGGATTATTTGTTTCCTTGGGGTTTGAAATGAGTCGAGGATTTCACACGGAGGCACTAGTGGCTCTACGAGTCGACGCGGATCAGGAAGCTCTCGTCAAGGAGTGTTTGTATCCGTGAGTCGAGGAATTTGCTAGGGATTATTTGTTTCCCAAGTGCCAAGGATTATTTGTTTCCTTGGGGTTTGAAACGAGTCAAGGATTTACCACGGAGGCACTGGTGGCTCTGCGAGTCGACGCGGATCAGAAGGCTCTCGTCAAGGAGTGTTTGTATCCGTGAGTCGAGGAGTTTGCTAGGGATTATTTTTTTTCCAAGCGCCAAGGATTATTTGTTTCCTTGGGGTTTGAAACGAGTCGAGGATTTCCCACGGAGGCACTGGTGGCTCTGCGAGTCGACGCGGATCTGGAGGCTCTCGTCAAAGAGTGTTTGTATCCGTGAGTCGAGGAGTTTGCTAGGGATTATTTGTTTCCCAAGCGCCAAGGATTATTTGTTTCCTTGGGGTTTGAAACGAGTCGAGGATTTCCCACGGAGGCGCTGGTGGCTCTGCGAGTCGACACGGATCAGAAGGCTCTCGTCAAGGAGTGTTTGTATCCGTGAGTCGAGGAGTTTGCTAGGGATTATTTGTTTCCCAAGCGCCAAGGATTATTTGTTTCCTTGGGGTTTGAAACGAGTCGAGGATTTCCCACGGAGGCACTGGTGGCTCTGCGAGTCGACGCGGATCAGGAGGCTCTCGTCAAGGAGTGTTTGTATCCGTGAGTCGAGGAGTTTGCTAGGGATCATTTGTTTCCCAAGCGCCAAGGATTATTTGTTTCCTTGGGGTTTGAAACGAGTCGAGGATTTCCCACGGAGGCACTGGTGGCTCTGCGAGTCGACGCGAATCAGGAGGCTCTCGTCAAGGAGTGTTTGCATCCGTGAGTCGAGGAGTTTGCTAGGGATTATTTGTTTCCCAAGCGCCAAGGATTATTTGTTTCCTTGGGGTTTGAAACGGGTCGAGGATTTCCCACGGAGGCACTGGTGGCTCTGCGAGTCGACGCGGATCAGGAGGCTCTCGTTAAGGAGTGTTTGTATCCGTGAGTCGAGGAGTTTGCTAGGGATTATTTGTTTCCCAAGCGCCAAGGATTATTTGTTTCCTTGGGGTTTGAAACGAGTCGAGGATTTCCCACGGAGGCACTGGTGGCTCTGCGAGTCGACGCGGATCAGGAGGCTCTCGTCAAGGAGTGTTTGTATCCGTGAGTCGAGGAGTTTGCTGAAGACACTGGTTTCTTCAAAGTTGGACTGAACCGTCGAGATTTGGCTTCGTCTTCTGGCGAAGCCTATTGGGAAAGTATGGTTCCCTCTTTGTTTACGCCCCTGGATTGTATACAGGGATCGATGTGATCTTAACTGTAGGGCCAAAGTTTTATCATCATTTTTTGTTTTATCTCCGCGATGCTCTATCATTTCAGCTTTTATATCGCGAAGGTCGCGATTGCCCAATCATTTCGGCTATTTTTCGCGGTGCCCAATCATTTCGGCTATTTATTTTATTCTTACTCGCTGCTTTTTATCGCGAGTTGCCCAATCATTTCGGCTGTTTATTTTGTTTTTACCCGCTGCTTTTTATTGCGAGTTGCCCCATCATTTCGGCTATTTCGCATGCATACATTTTTACTTGCTGCTTTCTATTGCAAGTTGCCCCATCATTTCGGCTATTTCATATGCATGAGTGGCCTACTGGCTTTTCGCCGTAAACCTGAAATTAAACACCGATTTCGGCATCAGCACCGCTACAACTGGGATATTGCCAGGAGCGAATAATCATCTGCCTCTGTCGATGTTGAACAAGGGTGGCTTAGCGAGCAGGGTTAAGGTCCTGTCAACTAAGGCTTTTAACTTCATGAGCCGTAAGGGTCTCATAAAGGTATTTCTCTCTACGAGTCGTGAGGATCTCGCAAGTGTATTTTCTCCTTAGGAATCGTGAGGATTCCTAAGTGCATGTTCCTCTGTAAGTCGTAAGGATCCTACAGGAGGGTTTTCTCCTTGTAAATCGAGAGGATATACAAGGGTTGTTCACCATGCGAACATTTCCCCAGTCAGGGATGAGACTTGGTTAGGGAAATGTTTATTCGCGCCCGTGGATTGTATACAAGGGCCAGCATTGGACCACTTGTAGGGCAATATTGAAAGTTGTGGCGGGGTTTGCTTAAGCACAGGTTTAGGTTTCTGTAACTTAAGACTTTCAAATCTTATGAGCCGTGAGGGTCCCATAAGAGAGGTCTCCTTACGAGTCGTGAGGTGCTCGCTAGTGTATTTTCTCCTTAGGAATCGTGGGGATCCCTAAGTGTGCTGCTCCCTTGTGAGTCGTAAGGATCTCACGCGGGTGGTTTCTCCTTACAAGGTCGAGAGGACCCTATAAGTGTCTTTTAACGAGGTTGCGCCCTTTCAGGTTTTCACACACTCGCTGGTAGTCCTGCTGTTTTTACTCACGGAGCCCTTTCGGGTTTTCATCCGTGCCCTTTTTGCTTATGGACATACCGTTTTTTTTTATTGTATTTTTTTTCTTCTTCTTTTTTTTTATCTCGTCAGCCTATGGATGCTGTGGTAGTAGTTTAAAGACGTTTCGGTCTGCTATTAGTTTAAGGACGTTTCGGTCCGTCACTAGTTTAAGGACGTCTCGGTCCGTCATGGAGAAGGCTGGCCACTGCTTAGAAAGCTTAAGCTTAGGAAGATAGCGAGCGGACATAGTCGTCGTCATCTATCGTTGATCTAGGCTGTGGCTCATTAAGCGTAGTATTTCTTTAGGAAGCGACCGTTTATTGGCCTGAAAGGCCTTTCACCGTGCATGTCCATGAGTAGATAGGCCCCACCCTGGTAGACCTTATCTATGATGTATGGGCCTTCATAGTTTGGCTCGAATTTTCCTCGCTTGGCGCGATTGGGGATCATAGGCCTTTTGACCACTAGTACGAGTTCGCCTTGGCGGAATGTCCTCGGTCGGGTCAATCTTTCATATGAGCGTGTCATCTTTACTTTATAAGCTTCCAGATTTTGTTGCGCTATGAGCCGGGTTTCATCAAGGGCCTCAAGCTCCTCAAGCCGAAGATGAGCATTTTCTTCGTCCGTTAGCTCGTAGTGGACTGCCACTCGTAGAGAGGGTAACTCTATCTCGAGGGGGAGTACTGCTTCTGTACCGAACACCAACGCGTACGGCGTTGTGTTCGTGGCCGTCTTGAACGTAGTTCGATATGCCCAAAGAGCTTCTTGCAGTCTTTCGTGCCAGTCCTTCTTATTTCGTGACACTGTTTTCTTCATGATCTTTGTCAAGGTCTTGTTGAAGGCCTCAGCTAGACCGTTAGCTCGCGGATTATAAACTGAGGAATATCTCCAGTCTATATTATGCTGTTGCGCAAAGCGACTGATCTTGTGGCTTCTGTAAGCTGGCCCGTTATCGGAGATGATCCGTCGCGGAGTTCCAAACTGATATATGACGTGCGTCTTGAAGAAGTGGAGGATATTCTCCGTCTTTACTTCTCTCAGCGGTACCGCTTCTGCCCACTTAGAAAAGTAGTCAGTCGTCGCTAGGATGAAACGATGTCCTCTAGACGATGCTGGTTCGATGGGGCCGACTATATCAGTCCCCCACATTTCGAATGGCCAGCTAACCACTGTTGGATGCAGTGGATTTGGATGCTGATGGATGAAGTCCCCATGAATTTGGCATGAGTGGCATCGCTTCGCATATTCGAGGCAGTCCTGGATCATCGTGGGCCAATAGTAGCCCATCCGTTTGATCATCAACTTCATCTTTGGGCCCGCTTGGTGAGAACCGCAGAGTCCATCATGAACTTCCTGGACAACCCTTTTCGCTTCGTCAGGTCCTAAACATCTCAGCCACAGAGAATCAAATGACCTCTTGTACAGGGTATCATTGACGAAGGCGAAAGACAGGGCTCGTTTCATGAGCTGATGTCTTGTGGACGCTTCTTCAGGCATTCGGTGGGACTTGAAGTAATCTATGAAGACTTCTCTCCAATCCTCGGTATTCTTCCAATCTTTTACTTGCAGGGTTGTCTGCTCGCTCGCTCCCTTTTCTTCGGATAATTCCGGAGATATTTCTGCCGGGGCAAGCACTCGACGTCTTTGTACCACGATTCTAACGTCATCGAGGTTCTCGTCAGCCAGTTCTTTAGCAAGTTTGTCCAGCGCGTTTGCTTTGCTGTTTTCCGCGCGCAGTATGTTCTCCAAAGTATAGGAGGGAATTTGGGTCAACAGTTGTTGCACTTTTTCGCCGTACTTTACCAATTCTGGCTTGCAAGTTTGGTAGTCGCCGTTTACTTGACTAACGACCAGTTGAGAATCTCCGTATATGAGGAGGTTTTCAATTCCCATGTCAATGGCCATCTCGAGGCCTGCTATCAGAGCTTCGTATTCGGCTTCATTGTTTGTTCTCGGCTCCATCAGGGAGAACGCGTAGCGCATTATCCCTCCTTATGGAGTTACAAAGATGAGTCCTACCCCTGATTTAATTATAGGGGTACTTTGTTTGCGCTTCTTCACGGAAGATGCTCCGTCGAAATAAAGCTCCCATCGGATATTATCACCGTCGATCGCATCAAACGCATGTTCGTCTGGAAGATCGCAATTCAGAGGAGAATCGGCGGGTATCGGATGTTCAGCGAGGAAGTCGGCGATGGCCTGGTCTTTCACTGCCTTGAGAGGTTGATAGGTTATCGAGAACTCCATTAAGAGAAGGGCCCATTTAGCGAGTCGTCCCGTCAATATGGCCTTTGACATCAAGTATTTAAGGGGGTCCACCTTTGAAATGAGACGGACTTCATGCGCCAACGCATAGTGCCTGAGCTTTGTTATCGCAAAGATCAGCGCCAGGCAGTGTTTTTCAATGGGGGAGTAGTTGCTTTCTGCCCCCAGCAGAACTCGACTTAAGTAGTAGAGTGCTCTCTCTTTCCCTTGATCGTTCTCTTATGCCCATAATGCGCCTAAGGAACCTTCGAGGGCGGTTGTATAAAGAATGAGGGGTTTTCCCTTGACCGGAGCAGCCAACACCGGCGGGTTCTGCAGGTATTGCTTGATCTCGTCTAGCACGCTTTGGCATTTTTGGTCCCAGACGAACGGGGTTCCCTTCTTCATCAGGTGGCTGTAAGGACGGCACTTACCTGAAAGATTGTCTATAAATCGCCGTATATATGCGAGCTTCCCTTGGAGAGATCGCAACTGTTTGAGGGCTCTCGGCGGAGGCATTTCCATGATCGCCTTGATCTTTGACGGATCTATCTCGATGCCCCGGTGTCGAACAATGAATCCCAGGAATTTTCCTGAGGAAACTCCGAATGCACATTTGAGAGGGTTCATTTTCAGGTTGTATTGCCGAAGGCGTTGAAATACAGTCTTCAAATGCTTGAGATGTTCTTCGTATGATTTTCTTTTAACCACGAGATCGTCGATATAGCATTTGACGATTTCGTGTATAAGGTCATCGAAGATCTTCGTCATGGCCCTCTGATAGGTGGCACCGGCGTTCTTTAGACCGAAGGGCATCACCTTGTAGCAGAATATTCCCAAAGGAGTCCGGAAAGCAGTGTGCTTCTGGTCTTCGGGATGCATTTTTATCTGATTATATCCTGACGAGCCGCCCATGAAGGAGAAAACCTCATGAGTGGACGTATTGTCTATCATTAGTTCGGTGACTGGCACAGGAAAATCGTCCTTCGGGCAGGCTTTATTGAGATCCCGGAAGTCCTCGCATATGCGCACTGTCCCATTTTTCTTCATCACCGGGACGATGTTGGCGATCCATTCAGGGTATTGAACTTCCTGGATGAAGCCAGAGTCGATCAGCTTTTTGACTTCAGCGTTGATGCTCATTTCAAGCTCGAGCCGCATTCTTCTCAGCGCCTGTTTGACTGGCTTGACGTCCGGAGATATTGCCAACCTATGCACAGCAATTTCTGGATCTAATCCCGGCATTTCGGAATAGTTCCACGCAAAGCAATCTTTATGTTGTAGAAGCACGTCTTTTAACGCGGCCACTGTTAGTTATATGTATGCCCTAGAGGCCATTACTGTACATGGGATGTATATTGTAGTGGATGCTGGGACATATATAAGGAGTGTTAGTTATATGTATGCCCTAGAGGCCATTACTGTACATGGGATGTATATTGTAGTGGATGCTGGGACATATATAGGGAGGACTTTCTTGCTCGACATGATAGTATGCTATCTGGTTGCTCTTTACCTTAACGTGTATACAGATTGTCTCTCTATTACATGTTGGTAAAGCCCTTAGGATGTGTGCTTGACTACCTGGACTATGATGCGGATCATACTAGTGGGGACATGGTAGTCCATAAGTACATCCTTCAAAGTCCCTAGTCGTGGGTGTATCGAGACGGGGCATCGATATACCAGAGTAGACTAGCGTGTACCTTCTCGACCCATACAGATGGGCGATGGATGATCCCATATCCATTGGTGTTTGACATCGGAGATGATATACGGGTGCTCAGTAGAGACTGGGTACACTGGACGGACTCGCCGAGAACTCCCAGATGGTATTATACCTCACGTCAGATGGCAGTTCTCTGGTGACACTGGTACAGAGTAGTCTGTTGACCCGAGATCGTCATATAGTCTTGTGTGGTTCCCACTGTGCTTTGATTTCCATCTTACCACGTCCAAGAGGGCGTGCAAAACGGTGGTTTTTGGGTACAGTCCCGAGTCACATGGAGGCAATGAGCGAAAGGAGGGGATTCGTCTCTCCCGGTATAGGGAGTTGATGTTGCGCTGTGTTCGATTGGCTATAACAGGAAATCCCTGGCCAGGGTTGCTGAGATTTACTGGTAAGTGTTACCAGTAGTTTCTCGAATTGTTATAGACCTCATATCGACACGACTTATCGAGTTATTGGGGTCTGACGTTTACCACCCCTAGGCAAGATATGCGACATATCAGACGACGAGACCGGACTGTACGGTAGTGTTACTGGTTGGATTCACTGGAGTGTGAGCGAGCTTGCTCGTCGATCTTCAGATCGCTCAATACTCGGGTGGCCGTTACGTTTAGCAGACCGCTTGCGGCTTGTGGGTGATTGATATGATCATCATCTGCTGCCGGCGTATTGACGAGTCTTTAGAGTTCTACACAGAGGTTTCCTGGCTCAAGCGAAACGAAATAGGAGCGCATATGAGATATGTGCGGGACCGAGAATAATGCGAGTATGTGATACCGTATTCCATTCTCGCGAAGAATGTGTCGAATGGTTGTATGCGATATAACCTAGTTATCGAATCAAGGATTGATTCGATAAACCGATACATTGGATATTAGTCGGTTGTATGCGATATGACCGGATCGTTAAATCAAGTGTTGATTTAATGATTTAATGCATAATTATATATTTGATATATTACTTTGCATTAACTAGTATTGGTTCACTTTAAATGGATTTTCTCACTTGGTTTGTGCACATTGTATATGTGATATACTTTTGTACACAAGATTGTATCATGTTTGATGATACATGCTTTTTAGGTTAAGTGTAAAGAATTAACCTTGGTTAAGTTGTTGATTATGGTTTTTACTTATTCATTTATCTTATTTATTTATTCATTTTGAATAAATTGAAAGATAAATGAATGAAGGCTTCATTTGTTTTTAGTTGAAGTTTCATGAAGCTTTGACTAATTGACCTTTTTGTTCTCATCCTTAACCCTAACCATTCAACCCAACCTTAGTCAATTCTCTACACTTAACTAAGGTTAAGATTATGATAAGTGTTCATTTTTATTATCTATTTTAATTAACTTATCATATTCTTCATCTTCTTCTTCTTCTTCACTTCAAGAAAAAGCTTGAAAGCTTTAATGGCAAAGTGAGAAAAAGAGTGAGAAATCCAAATCTAAAGTCTACCCACTTCCTATTTCTTCATCCTCTACCTCTTGCCAAGTAGTAGAGTGTGTTTCCTTCACAAGTTTTCATGGATTGGTGAAGGTGGAGCTTGATCTAGCGATGCCTCGACGTAGATCATCTTCGGCACGTTGTCGACGACCTAGCCCGGTCTTTACTCCGATGAAACCACCGTGAGGGTCATGGTTCGTTTTGGACAGCGGAGAGGACTTCATTACGGAGCCGTGGAGGTGGAGCACCGGATCTACAAAGGTTGTATATCCGTATTCTTGTAGTTAATTGTTAACTAGTTTATGTTTCGCCTAGAATTCTAGCTAACGATCCGTAAACTAGGGTTTCTCGGCACCGTATTCTTGAAATTGGCATGGTTGATGCCTTGTGAGACCTCACTAGAGTGCCTAGGAACCTTATAGTGGTATCAGAGCCTAGCTAGAGCCTTAGGCGAAGTCCCGACGGAGTTAGAAGTCCGATCGACCCAAAACACGACTTGAAAAATGCTCTCTGGACATTTCTGTAAAATGTGGATTTTTTGGAATTAAAAATATGCAGAGAAATGTGCAGGAAATTCTAAGAAAATCTGGAGAAAACGACAACCTAATTCAACAGTACGACCGCGGAACCGCGGCGTTGACCCACCTTTTGCGGCGGTTCCGCGGCCGTCTGTGATGATCAGGATGTGTGTTTTCTTCAGTTGTTTCTGTTGGTGTTTCTTGTGTGTTCTGGATGTTTTTAATATTTATTCCAGAGTTGTATTTTCTGGGTTGTATTGGGGACTCGGTATATTCGATCGGACTGTCTAATTTTTGTCGGTGTGCTTTTCCGGGTATTTTTAGAATATGTTAAAAAGTTCGACCGGATATAAATACCCACTTTTTCCCCTGCCGTGAAATTTCCAATTGTTGGATTTTTCCGTAGTTTAACGACGTTCTAAGTAGTGCAAGTAACTCGATAGACCCTCTAGAAGACAACAAACCTTAACTCGATTATGTGACCGTCTTGAACTGCCCTTTGAACCTTCGGGTTTGGGGGAGTACGGCGTGCCACATGTGAGGCGTTGGATTGACCCTTCTACGGCTGGACCGTTGGTACTGAGGCACGAACTGAATGTTGTTAGACTTATTTTATGTGTTGAGCTGTCTCGGGAAAACTTGGGTGTTCGATTGTTCGATCGAAAAGTTTAGCATTTTCTATTTATCCGGAATGGGATACAATAATTGGAATTCACAAGAAGTTATGAGATAACTGAATGAATGTTATAAACATAGCAGTTTAGTCTCAATTGATCGGTTGCCACGGAATTTTGATGTGATCAAAAGTCCGTCGCAATCACGTAGCGTACGCGGATACTCGCCGGGTAAACTTAATAGACAACCTCACTCCATAGCCCCGACCAAGTGACTGTAGGAGAACCCCGTCGCCGAAAGCATCCGTTCGGGTGCTCCCGGTAGCGGTGTTCCGCCTTGGTGCACTTTGTCGACGGTATCGGGGGTGCGGCCGCCTACTGAAGTTTGCGACGAGCATTCGATCAGGATGTCGGGAATCTTGTTGAATTGCCCGACTTGATATTGAAAAGTGTTTTCGATTTTGAGACTAAAATGCGGGGTTTATAATTGTTAGGCATGCGATGTCTAAGTAATTCATTTGGTCAGGCATGCGATGTCTGAGGTGGTTGCGGATTCCAATTGTTGTAGTTTTACACTTTCTTTTCTGTGACCGTAAGTGTAATATGTGATATCGCCGGTTTCATTGCTATATGTCAACGACAATTGGGATGTGCATATTTACTTACGTTGATGACATGTGATGTTATGTGTTGCTGGATATGTTATAATGGATCGTCGTGTTTGAATAGCCGGGGGTTTTTATGTGAGATGAGTGTTTTTCATTTTCATTCATGTAAAAACTTGTATGTAATATTCTTTTATTGGGGCACTTCCAGGTTGCGGAAGTTTTCACCCTTTGTATATTATTTACTTTTCCGCACTAGGATAGACCCAAGGAGGAGGGCACAAGTAACCGGGTTCTGGAGTCCAGTGGGAGACCAACTCGAGGAGTCGAGGCCGGGTCTCCTAACTCTAGAATTGGTAGGGTTGCTTGCCGCTCTCGTAGGGGTCTAGGGTTGTGGGTTTGGCTATTCATCGCGACCGTGGAATCCGTGTTTTATACTGGCTCGTATTGAAAACACGGACGTCCTAGTATATCCAATATTTCATATATTTCTTCTGCTGCGATATCTATGATGTGATCATGTGATGTTTTGTGATAGATACGGTATATAGTATATATGATATATTATATAGCCGTTACTTATGTTTTACACCCGTGCTAGCCCTGCCCCGCTCTGCCGTTAGTTACCTAACCTAACGGTGCACGAGGGGACATCGAGGAGAATGAGGATGGCATAAGTGTACGTCGTATTTATCTGTGATGTTTAGGTATTTAAATGATGGGACTTCATTAATGAGATTAATGAAATTAAAAGAAACCTAAGATGTTGTAGAATCGAATTTCAAAATAAAACAGGTAGCTACAGTTCTTGTTTTGCACAGCGGTATATGTGATATATCCTGCACCTTATTCGATAAGGAAAGGACCAAGATCCCTTCACCGGGAGTGACTCCTTTAGCAATAACTGGCAGATGCTACACCCTCGGTTTGTCTTTTGATTGCTTTTAAGTGTTTTTGCTTTGCACAGTGATATATATGATATATCCCGCACCTCATTCGACGAGGAAAGGACCGACGATCCCTTCACCGGGAGTGACTCCTTTAGCAAAACTGGAAAAGCTTCAAAAACACTCCATTTTAAAATTCATTCGATCCTACAACGATATCAAGTTCATTACGCAATAGGTTTTCAGAAAATCCTGTCGTAGCCCTCCGTCATTTCAGATAAGTAGTAGTTAGTATTCGTGCTGCGTTTGTTGGCCTTTGTCAAGGCGTAGTGTGCGGTAGCTGACTGGTGCTTATCTGCTTATGCATATGATGCAGATTGAGTTAGGGTAGTCGTGCGACCTTGTTGGCCTTTGTCAAGGGCCGTGCGGGTGGGTTTAATTCAATCAGGAAATGACGGGTTGAACTTGACTAGCATCCTATGGTTTGTTGGCCTTTGTCAAGGTCATAGGACGTTAGGGGGCAAAATATTATCGGGAATTTCAAGTGTTGAAATTTGCAATGAGATTGCATACCTTCTATGAGATAGTTGGATCCCGATACCCGCTGCGAGTAAGAGTTACTCCTGGGAGAGTTTTATACATTACAATTACCCGATCAAGTAGGTATCTAGAAAGGTGTCAACGGGGTTACGCCTCTGGGAAAACGAGGTTTACATTAATTAGGTTCGTGCGAAAGCACGGGGGACCTCCCTCAAAGTACCGACACTGGCCTGGCTGAAAGATTGGCGAACTTGTAATGTGTAATTAATCCCGGCTAGTCTTTCCTTTTTAGGGTTTGAAGGAAGATTTGATAAAAAGCAGTGGGAGCCATCCTGATTAGATAAAATAATAACCAATCTATTCTTGCAAGAGCGCACGCTGAGTGTTTTCTTCTCTCTCTCTCCTGGTAGCAACCATATCACGCCTTAATCAAGATAATAATACGGAATATTGACCGAACCCGCTTGTTATACTGAGCTGGGGAACGTTGGTCCCGCTCCAACTTATAATTGTTATAAGACAGAGCAGGAAATTGGGGAATACCAGATTTCCCGTGCCGCCCAAATGAAGAGAGTGCATGATGATGCATCATCTTCGGGTGTGTTCGTTACACAGAACTGTTTCTCAGTATCCTCTGTATCCTGGGTATATGATACCGGATCAGGATCCCAGATATGTAAGATGTTACATAGGGCTACAAAAGGGTAGAAAAACTGAGAACGGGTGATAAGTTTCATGAGGCAGAAAACGGGGCAAGAGTTGCAGCCAAGTCTGTCGGTCACTGTCACCCTGTATTACCGATACATTGATTCTGAACGAATGTTATTAGATACCGAACCTGATATACAAAATCATATCGGTCTCTTTATTAGTAAAGAAATGATAAAATTTTGTATAGATGGATAATGTTTTGAACATTTCCTATATCAAAAGTTGATCGGTTCAGGCACGTTATCTAAAAGCATTGACGTTCTAAATCAAACTACAGTTCCTAGTATACAGAACACACACAAAAGGAAGAGTTCAGAAATGAACGAATCCTTCTTCAGGTATTATAGACTAGGTCAGATCAATGCGACCCGACTGGCTGAAATTGCATTTAGATATATATTTAAATCAGTTTGAATTTACATCTTGTGAAACTCGCCAGTCATGTCACAAAGATAAGATGACCATAGCTCTGTTTAATGGAAGCAGAGAAAGAGTTAGTAAACTCTTGGGATGATACATGTTGATGTATGTTAGGTCCCCTGTCTACACATGCCAAGACTGGTTCTTTATACTTTGTTATATTCTCTGATAATCTCTCAAGATTCAGACATATGTTCCTGTTGAAACACAAGTCAGAACCTTTTGAGATATTCACAGAATATAAGCAAGAAGTAGAGAACCAAAATACGTGTATAAGTATTATGTCCTTTGATGTGATCAAGGAGGAGAATACTTGGGCATGGAAATCCTGGACTATTCTAAAGGAGAATGAGATTCTCTCTCAGCATTACTCCTCCGTATACACCATTGCACGATGGTATGTCGGGGCGGAGCAAAACACCCTATATGATAGGGTGTGCTCTATGATGAGTACTACTGAGTTACCTATTTCCTTTAAGGGGTGATGCACTTGAGAAGCTGCATACCTATTGAATTAGGTTCGAATCAAATCAGTGCCTACCACTTCATATGTGATATGGAAAGGGAAGAGCCCATGTCTTAAGCTAGTTAAGATTTGGGGTTGTCCGGCCTATGTCTAAAAGCAAAATCCGGACAAGCTCGAGGCAACGTAAGTTATGTAAAACTGGAATGGTTCCAGCTATACAAACTACAACAGATGATTTGGTAGAACCAAAGGATTCAGTTGATTCCAACGAACCTCAGCCTCTCCGCCGATCTAGTAGGGTTCTTCACCCACCTGAGAGATACTTCGGTTTCTCTATGACAGTGGGAGCGAGGATTGCATCATGAGATGATGACCCAACTAGTTTCGAGCTGGCCATCAGGAGTCAGACTCTGTAAGAATGGCTGGATGCTTAGTAATCTGAGATGGAATCCTTATACACCAACAAAGTATGGACTTTGGTTGCTATATCTGAAGGGTTAAATTCCCATCAGGAGCAAGTATATCTTGAGAAGATTACTTGGTGTACATGGAAAAGTTGAGACTTTCAAAGCTAGACTTGTTAAAAGTTTGCATCATTGACCAGGTGTGGATAATGATGAAACCTTTTCAAGCAACTATGCTTAAGTCCATCCAGATCCTACTTGTCACGGCTACATACCATGACTGCGATATCTGGTGGTTGGGTGTCTTGACTGCTTTTCTAAATTATGATTTAGAAGAGAGCGTCTGTAAGTACACAGCCAGAGGGCTTCGTAGACAGTGAGAGCAGCGGAAACGTGTACAAGATGCTTTATAGGATAAAGCATGCATCGCGGAGTTGGAACATCTGTTTTGATAGATAGCCAAAGAGTTTGACATCGTCAAAATGGTAGATGAACCTTGTATAAACAAAAAGGTAGTAGGGAGTATGGTGGTGACCCTCGTAGAGTACGTGGATGACATACTCATGATAGGGAAGGAGTTTCCTATGCTACGCTCGGTCAATCTCCGCTTATCACAAGGATTCTCCAGATAGGATCAATGTGATACCTCCTCCATCCTGAGTTTTCATCTATGAGATAGATGTTATTTGGGTGTTAGTATACTCACTACTTGTAGTGAGATGGTATCAATCGATCCTGGGGAGAATCACTGGAAGGGTTCCAGGGTGATAAAGACGACTGAATGTCAGTCGCAGGCATTGTTTTTACCCTCAGTAAAGGGACGGTATGTTGGAAGAGTTCCAAGCTAGATACCGTGGCATACTAGACGATAAAGGCTGGATACATCGCTACTTGAGATGCTACCAAAGAGGAAGTCTGGGTGTATATTAGTTCATAAGATGAACTTAGTTCCTCCCATTGTGTGACAATGGAGTTGTGGCTTATGCCAAGGAACACCCGTCCCATCAGTGATCCAGACATATTCTAAGGCAGTATCACTTGATCATGGAGATGGTTGATCTCTAAGGGATCGAGGTTAGGAGAGTAGACTCAGAGGACAACACGGCGGATCCACTCACGAAGGCCTATTCCCAGAGAGAGACTTTTATGGGATGGTTGAGTATGAGATACTACAACCACTGCTACAGATGGCCCTAGTGCAAGTGAGAGATTGTTAGTTATATGTATGCCCTAGAGGCCATTACTGTACATGGGATGTATATTGTAGTGGATGCTGGGACATATATAGGGAGGACTTTCTTGCTCAACATGATAGTATGCTATCTGGTTGCTCTTTACCTTAACGTGTATACAGATTGTCTCTCTATTACATGTTGGTAAAGCCCTTAGGATGTGTGATTGACTACCTGGACTATGATGCGGATCATACTAGTGGGGACATGGTAGTCCATAAGTACATCCTTCAAAGTCCCTAGTCGTGGGTGTATCGAGACGGGGCATCGATATACCAGAGTAGACTAGCGTGTACCTTCTCGACCCATACAGATGGGCGATGGATGATCCCATATCCATTGGTGTTTGACATCGGAGATGATATACGGGTGCTCAGTAGAGACTGGGTACACTGGACGGACTCGCCGAGAACTCCCAGATGGTATTATAACTCACGTCAGATGGCAGTTCTCTGGTGACACTGGTACAGAGTAGTCTGTTGACCCGAGATCGTCATAGAGTCTTGTGTGGTTCCCACTGTGCTTTGATTTCCATCTTACCACGCCCAAGAGGGCGTGCAAAACGGTGGTTTTTGGGTACAGTCCCGAGTCACATGGAGGCAATGAGCGATAGGAGGGGATTCGTCTCTCCCGGTATAGGGAGTTGATGTTGCGTTGTGTTCGATTGGCTATAACAGGAAATCCCTGGCCAGGGTTGCTGAGATTTACTGGTAAGTGTTACCAGTAGTTTCTCGAATTGTTATAGACCTCATATCGACACGACTTATCGAGCTATTGGGGTCTGACGTTTACCACCCCTAGGCAAGATATGCGACATATCAGACGACGAGACCGGACTGTACGGTAGTGTTACTGGTTGGATTCACTGGAGTGTGAGCGAGCTTGCTCGTCGATCTTCAGATCGCTCAATACCCGGGTGGCCGTTACGTTTAGCAGACCGCTTGCGGCTTGTGGGTGATTGATATGATCATCATCTGCTGCCGGCGTATTGACAAGTCTTTAGAGTCCTACACAGAGGTTTCCTGGCTCAAGCGAAACGAAATAGGAGCGCATATGAGATATGTGCGGGACCGAGAATAATGCGAGTATGTGATACCGTATTCCATTCTCGCGAAGAATGTGTCGAATGGTTGTATGCGATATAACCTAGTTATCGAATCAAGGATTGATTCGATAAACCGATACATTAGATATTAGTCGGTTGTATGCGATATGACCGGATCGTTAAATCAAGTGTTGATTTAATGATTTAATGTATAATTATATATTTGATATATTACTTTGCATTAACTAGTATTGGTTCACTTTAAATGGATTTTCTCACTTGGTTTGTGCACTTTGTATATGTGATATACTTTTGTACACAAGATTGTATCATGTTTGATGATACATGCTTTTTAGGTTAAGTGTAAAGAATTAACCTTGGTTAAGTTGTTGATTAGGGTTTTTACTTATTCATTTATCTTATTTATTTATTCATTTTGAATAAATTGAAAGATAAATGAATGAAGGCTTCATTTGTTTTTAGTTGAAGTTTCATGAAGCTTTGACTAATTGACCTTTTTGTTCTCATCCTTAACCTTAACCATTCAACCCAACCTTAGTCAATTCTCTACACTTAACTAAGGTTAAGATTATGATAAGTGCTCATTTTTATTATCTATTTTAATTAACTTATCATATTCTTCATCTTCTTCTTCTTCTTCACTTCAAGAAAAAGCTTGAAAGCTTTAATGGCAAAGTGAGAAAAAGAGTGAGAAATCCAAATCTAAAGTCTACCCACTTCCTATTTCTTCATCCTCTACCTCTTGCCAAGTAGTAGAGTGTGTTTCCTTCACAAGTTTTCATGGATTGGTGAAGGTGGAGCTTGATCTAGCGATGCCTCGACGTAGATCATCTTCGGCACGTTGTCGACGACCTAGCCCGGTCTTTACTCCGATGAAACCACCGTGAGGGTCATGGTTCATTTTGGACAGCGGAGAGGACTTCATTACGGAGCCGTGGAGGTGGAGCACCGGATTTACAAAGGTTGTATATCCGTATTCTTGTAGTTAATTGTTAACTAGTTTATGTTTCGCCTAGAATTCTAGCTAACGATCCGTACACTAGGGTTTCTCGGCACCGTATTCTTGAAATTGGAATGGTTGATTCCTTATGAGACCTCACTAGAGTGCCTAGGAACCCTACAGGGAGGACTTTCTTGCTCGACATGATAGTATGCTATCTGGTTGCTCTTTACCTTAACGTGTATACTGGATGTCTCTCTGTTACATGTTGGTAAAGCCCTTAGGATGTGTACTTGACTACCTGGACTATGATGCGGATCATACTAGTGGGGACATGGTAGTCCATAAGTACATCCTTCAAGGTCCCTAGTCATGGGTGTATCGAGACGGGGCATCGATATACCAGAGTAGACTAGCGTATACCTTCTCGACCCATACAGATGGGCGATGGATGATCCCATATCCATTGGTGTTTGACATCGGAGATGATATGCGGGTGCTCAGTACAGACTGGGTACACTGGACGGACTCGCCGAGAACTCCCAGATGGTATTATACCTTACGTCAGATGGCAGTTCTCTGGTGACACTGGTACAGAGTAGTCTGTTGACCCGAGATCGTCATAGAGTCTTGTGTGGTTCCCACTGTGCTTTTATTTCCACCTTACCACGTCCAAGAGGGCGTGCAAAACGGTGGCTTTTGGGTACAGTCCCGAATCACATGGAGGCAATGAGCGATAGGAGGGGATTCGTCTCTCCCGGTATAGGGAGTTGATGTTGCGCTGTGTTCGATTGGCTATAACCGGAAATCCCTGGCCAGGGTTGCTGAGATTTACTGGTAAGTGTTACCAGTAGTTTCTCAAACTGTTATAGACCTCATATCGACACGACTTATCGAGCTATTGGGGTCTGACGTTTACCACCTCTAGGTGAGATATGCGACATATCAGACGACGAGACCGGACTGTACGGTTAGTGTTACTGGTTGGATTCACAGGAGTGTGAGCGGGCTTGCTCGTCGATCTTCTGATCGCTCAATACCCGGGTGGCCATTACGTTTAGCAGACCGCTTGCGGCTTGTGGGTGTTTGATATGATCATCATCTGCTGCCGGCGTATTGACGAGTCTTTAGAGTCCTACACAGAGGTTTCCTGGCTCAAGCGAAACGAAATAGGAGCGCATATGAGATATGTCCGGGACCGAGAATAATGCGTGTATGTGATACCGTATTTCATTCTCGTGATGAATGTATCGAGTGGTTGTATGCGATATAACCTAGTTATCGAATCAAGGGTTGATTCGATAAGCCGATACATCGGATATTAGTCGGTTGTATGCGATATGACCGGATCGTTAAATCAAGTGTTGATTTAATGATTTAATGCATAATTATATATTTGATATATTACTTTGCATTAACTAGTATTGGTTCACTTTAAATGGTTTTTCTCACTTGTTTGTGCACATTGTATATGTGATATATTTTTGTGCACAAGTTTGTATCATGTTTGATGATGCATGCTAACTTGGGTTTGTGTAAAGATTAAACCATGGTTATATGAATGGTTAGGGTTTTGTTTTCTTACTCATTTATTTATCTATTTATTCTTTTTGGAAAATAATAAGCATAAAGAAAAATGGTGGCTTTCTTTGGATGCATGTTGAAGCTTTGACTAAGTCACCATTTTGTCTCATGCTTAACCCTAACCATTCCACTTAACCCTAGTCTAATCTCTACACTTGACCATGGTTGGATTATGATAAGTATTCATTTTATTTTCTTTTTGAGATATACTTATCATGATATATTTTCATCTTCTTCTTCTTCTTCAAGAAGAAGCTTGCCTCCATCAATGGCAACTTGAGAAAATGAGTGAGAAATCCAATTCTAAAGTGAACCCACTTCCTATTTCTTCATCCTCTACCTCTTGCCAAGTAGTATAGGGTGTATTCTTGACAAGTTTCATGACTTGGTGAAGTGGGAGCTTGATCTTGTGATGCCTCGACGTAGATCATCTTCGGCATCGTTGTCGATGACCTAGCCCGCCCATTTCTCTGATGAAGCCGATGCTAGAGCCCGGGATTGGATTTGGACAGCGAGGAGACTTCATTGCGGAGCTATGGAGGTGGAGGACCGGATCTATAAAGGTTGTATTTCCGTTCTATTAGTTAAAGTAGTTAACTAGTTGCTAGTTTCGCCTAAATTTCTAGTTAACGATCCGTGTTAGGGTTTCCCGGCACCCGTAAAATTTCAAATTGGCATGGTTGATGCCTTGTGACACCTCATTAGCGTGCCTAGGAACCCTACAGTGGTATCAGAGCCTAGCTAGAGCCTTAGGCGAAGCGTAGACGGAGTTTGAAGTCCGATCGAACCGAAATCCCATTTCCAAGAATGCTCTCTGTACATTTTCTGAAATATGCTCTTTTTCGAAATTAAAAATATGCAGAAAAATCAGCAGGGAATTTGATGAATTACTGTGGAGCACGTGCTCATGATTCTTCTAAAGTGCGGCGGAACCGCGGCACAAGCTGGCTTGTGCGGCGGTTCCGCGGCCAATTAGTCACATCAGCCTTTTTCATTTGCACAGTAATTCTTAGTTTCTAGTGCTGTATTTTCTGGAATATTTTAATATTTATTCTACAGTTGAGTTTTCTGGGGTTGTTTAGGGAATTCCTAGATTCGATCGGATTGTCTAATTTTGTCTCTGTGTGATTCCGGATAATTTTTGAATATGTTAAAAAGTTCGACCGGATATAAATACCCACCTTTTCCCCTGTCGGGAATTTTCCAAGTGTTGGATCTTTCCGTAGTTTAATGACGTTCAAAGTAGTGCAAGTAATGCGATGGTCCCTCTAGAAGACAACAAACCTTAACTCGATTATGTGACCGTCTTGAACTGCCCTTTGAACCTTCGGGTTTGGGGCAGTACGGCGTGCCACATGTGAGGCGTTGGCTTGACCCTTCTACGGCTGGACCGTTGGTACTGAGGCATGAACTGAATGTTTTTAGACTTATTTCATGTGTTGAGCTGTATCGGGAAAACTTGGGTGTTTGACTGTTCGATCGGTAAGTTTAACATTTTCTGTTTATCTGGAATGGGATACAATAATTGGAATTCACAAGTAGTTATGTGATAACTGAATGAATGTTATAAACACAGCACTTTAGTCTCACTTGATCGGTTGCCACGGAATTTTGATACGATCAAAAGTCTGTCGCAATCACGTAGCGTACGCGGATACTCGCCGGATAAACTTAATAGACAGCTACACCCCATAGCCCCGACCAAGTGACTGTAGGAGAACCCCGTCGCCGAAAGCATCCGTTCGGGTGCTCGCGGCAGCGGTGTTCCGCCTTGGTGCACTTCGTCGACGGTATCGGGGGTGCGGCTGCCTACTAAAGTTTGCGACGAGCATTCGATCACATTTTCGGGAATCTTGTTGAATTGCCCGACTTGATATTGAAAAGTGTTTTCGATAATGAGACTAAAATGCGGGGTTTATAATTGTTAGGCATGCGATGTCTAAGGAATTCATTGGGTCAGGCATGCGATGTCTGAGGTGGTTGCGGATTCCAACTGTTGTAGTTTTACACTTTCTTTTCTGTGACCGTAAGTGTAATATGTGATATCGCCGGTTTCGTTGCTATATGTCAACAACAATTGGGATGCGCACATTTACTTACGTTGATGACATGTGATGTTATGTGTTGCTGGATATGTTATATTGGATCGTCGTGTTTGAATAGCCGGGGGTTTTTATGTGAGATGAGTGTTTTTCATTTTCATTCATGTAAAAACTTGTATGTAATATTCTTTTATTGGGGCACTTCCAGGTTGCGGAAGATGTCACCGTTGTTTTATATTATTTACTTTTCCGCACTAGGATAGACCCAAGGAGGAGGGCACAAGTAACCGGGTTCTGGAGTCCAGTGGGAGACCAACTCGAGGAGTCGAGTCAGGGTCTCCTAACTCTAGAATTGGTAAGGTTACTTGCCGCTCTCGTAGGGGTCTAGGGGTGTGGGATTGGCTATTCATCGCGACCGTGGAATCCGTGTTTTATACTGGCTCGTATTGAAAACACGGACGTCCTAGTATATCCAATATTTCATATGTTTCTTCTGCTGCGATATCTGTGATGTGATCATGTGATGTTCTGTGATAGATACTATATATAGTATATATGATATATTATATAGACGTTACTTATGTTTTACACCCGCGCTAGCCCTGTCCCGCTCTGCCGTTAGTTACCTAACCTAACGGTGTACGAGGGGACATCGAGGCGAATGCGGATGGCATAAGTGTACGTCGTATTTATCTGTGATGTTTAGGTATTTTAAATGATGGGACTTCATTAATGTGATTAATGAAAGAAAAGAAACCTAAGATGTTGTGGAATCGAATTTCAAAATAAAAACAGGTAGCTACAGTTCTTGCTTTGCACAGCGGTATATATGATATACCCTGCACCTTATTCGATGAGGAAAGGACCGAGATCCCTTCACCGGGAGTGACTCCTTTAGCAATAACTGGCAGATGCTACACACTCGGTTTGTCTTTTGATCGCTTTTAAGAGTTCTGCTTTGCACAGTGATATATATGATATATCCCGCACCTCATTCGACGAGGAAAGGACCGACGATCCCTTCACCGGGAGTGACTCCTTTAGCAAAAACTAGAAAAGCCTCAGAAACACTCCATTTTAAAATCATTCGATCCTACAACGATTTCAAGTTCATTACGCAATAGGTTTTCAGAAAAACCTGTCGTAGCCCTCCGTCATTTCAGATAAGTACTAGTTAGTATTCGTGCTGCGGTAGTTTGGCCTCCGTCAAGGCGTAGTGTACGGTAGCTAACTAGTGCTTATCTGCTAGCATATGATGCGATTGGATTAGGGTATTCATACGGCGTTGTTTGGCCTCCGTCAAGGGTCGTGCGGGTGGGTTTAATTCAATCAGGAAATGACGGGTTGAACTTGACTAGCGGACTATGGGTTGTTTGGCCTCCGTCAAGGTCATAGCACGCTAGGGGCAAAAATATTATCGGGATTTTCAAGTGTTGAAATTTGCAATGAGATTGCATACCTTCTATGTGATAGTTAGATCCCGATACCCACTGCGAGTAATTGTTACTCCTGGGAGAGTTTTACACATTACAATTAGCCGATCAAGTAGGTGTCTAGAAAGGTGTTAACGAGGTTACGCCTCTGGGAAAACGAGGTTTACATTAATTAGGTCCGTGCGAAAGCACGGGGCACCTCCCTCAAAGTACCGACACTGGCCTGGCTGAAAGATTGACGAACTTGTAGCGTGTAATTAATCCCGGCTAGTCTTTCCTTTTAGGGTTTGAAGGAAGATTTGATAAAAACAGTGGGAGCCATCCTGATTAGATAAGATAAAAACCAATCTATTCTTGCAAGAGCGCACGCTGAGTGTTTTCTTCTCTCTCTCTCCAGGTAGCGACCATATCACGCTTTAATCAAGATAATAAAACAGATAAATTGACCGAACCCGCTTGTTATACCTAGCTGGGGAACGTTGGTCCGGTCCAACTTATAATTGTTATAAGACAGAGCAGGAAATTGGGGAATACCAGATTTCCCGTGCCGCCCAAACGAAGAGAGTGCATGCTGATGCATCATCTTCGGGTGTGTTCATTATACAGAACTGTTTCTCAATGTCCTTTACGTCCTGGGTATATGATACCGGATCAGGATCCCAGATATGTAATCTGTTACATGGGCTAAAGATAGGTAAAGAACTGTGAACGGGTGATAAGTTTCATGAGGCAGAAAACGGGGCAAGAGTTGCAGCCAAGTCCGTCGGTCACTGTCACCCTGTATTACCAATACATTGATTCTGAATAAATGCTATTAGATACCGTACCTGATATACAAAATCATATCAATCTCTTTATTTAGTAAAGAAATGATAAAATTTTGTATTGATGGATAATGTTTTGAACATTTCCTATATCAAAAGTTGATCGGTTCAGGCACGTTATCTAAAAGCATTGATGTTCTAAATCAAACTACGGTTCTTAGTATACGGAACACACACAAGAGGAAGAGTTCAGAAATGAACGGATCCTTCTTGAGGTATTGTAGACTAGGTCATATCAATGTGACCCGACTAGCTTGAGTTACATAAAGATGCATATTTAAATTAGTTTGAATTTACATCTTGTGAAACTTTCCAGTCATGTCACAGAGATAAGATGACCATAGCTCTGTTTACTGGAAACAGAGAAAGAGTTAGTAAACTCTTGGGATGATACATGTTGATGTATGTAGGTCCCCAGTCTACAAATGCCAAGACCGGTTCTTTTTTACTTCATTACATTCTCTGATGATCTCTTTAGATTCAGACATATGTTCCTGTTGAAACACAAGTCCGAACCTTTTGAGATATTCACGGAATATAAGTTAGAAGTAGAGAACCAAAATACGGGTATAAGTATTATATCCTATGATGAGATCAGGGAGGAGAATACTTGTGCATGGAATTCCTGGACTATTCTAAAGGAGAATGAGATTCTCTCTCAGCATTACTCCTCCGTATACACCATAGCACGATGGTATATCAGGGCGGAGCAATCACACCCTATTTGATATGGTGTGCTCTATGATGAGTACTACTGAGTTACCTTTTTCCTTTTGGGGGTTATGCACTTGAGAAGCTGCATACCTATTGAATTAGGTTCGAATCAGATCACAGCCTACCACTCCATATAAGATATGGTATGGGAAGAGCCCATGTCTTAAGCTAGTTAAGATTTGGGGTTGTCCGGCCTATGTCTAAAAGCAAAATCCGGAGAAGATCGAGGCAAAGTCAGTTATGTAGAACTGGAAGTGTTTCAGCTATACAAACTACAGCAGATGATTTGGTAGAACCGAAGGATTCAATAGTTACCAACGAACCTCAGCCTCTCCGCCGATCTAGTAGGGTTCCTCACCCACCTGAGAGTTACTTCGGTTTCTCTATGACAGTGGGAGCGAGGATTGCATCATGAGATGATGACCCAACTAGCTTCGAGCTGGCCATCAGGAGTAAGACTCTGTAAGAATGGCTGGATGCTTAGCGATCTGAGATGGAATCCTTATACACCAACAAAGTATGGACTTTAGTTGCTATATCTGAAGGGTTAAATCCCCATCAGGAGCAAGTATATCTTGAGAAGTTTACTTGGTGTACATGGAAAGGTTGAGACTTTCAAAGCTAGACTTGTTAAAGGTTTGCATCATTGACCAGGTATGGATTATGTTGAAACCTTTTCTAAGGATCTATGCTTAAGTCCATCCATATCCTACTTGCCACGGCTACATACCATGACTACGACATCTGGCGGTTGAGTGTCATGACTGCTTTTCTAAATACTGATTTAGAAGAGAACTTCCATAAGTACACAGCCAGAGGGCTTCGTAGACAGTGGGAGCAGCGGAAACGTGTTCAAGATGTTTTATATGATAAAGCAGGCATCGCGGAGTTGGAACATCTGTTTTGATGAGTTAGTCAAACAGTTTGACATCATCAAAATGGTAGATGAACCTTGTATATACAAAAAGGTAGTAGGGAGTATGGTAGTGGTCCTCGTAGAGTACGTGGATGACATACTCTTGATAGGGAAGGAGTTTCTTATGCTACGCTTGGTCAATCTCCGCTTATCACAATGATTCTCCATATAGGATCATAATGATACCTACTAAATCCTGGGTTTTGGATCTATGAGATAGATCTAAATGGATGTTAGGATACTCACTAGTTGTACTGAGATGGTATCAGTTGATCCTGGGGAAAATCACTGGAAGTGTTCCAGGGTGATAAAGACGACTGAATGTCAGTCACATGCACTGTCTTTACCCTCTGTCGAGGGACGGTATGTTGGAAGAGTTCCAAGATAGATACCGTGGCACACTAGACGATAAAGGCTGGATACATCGCTACTTAAGATGCTACCAAAGAGGTTGTTTGGGTATATAGTGGTTCATGAGATGAACTATGTTCCTCCCATTGTGTGACAATGGAGTTGTGGCTTATGCCAAGGAACTTCCATCCCATCAGTGATCCAGACATATTCTAAGGCAGTATCACCTGATCATGGAGATGGTTGATCTCCAGGCTGATCGAGGTGAGGAGAGCAGACTCAGAGGACAACACGGCGGATCCACTCACGAAGGCCTATTCCCAGAGAGAGACTTTTAAGGGATGGTTGAGTATGAGATACTACAACCACAGCTAAAGATGGCCCTAGTGCAAGTGGGAGATTGTTAGTTACTAGTGCAAGTGGGAGATTGTTAGTTATATGTATGCCCTAGAGGCCATTACTGTACATGGGATGTATATTGTAGTGGATGCTGGGACATATATAGGGAGGACTTTCTTGCTCGACATGATAGTATGCTATCTGGTTGCTCTTTACCTTAACGTGTATACTGGATGTCTCTCTGTTACATGTTGGTAAAGCCCTTAGGATGTGTACTTGACTACCTGGACTATGATGCGGATCATACTAGTGGGGACATGGTAGTCCATAAGTACATCCTTCAAGGTCCCTAGTCGTGGGTGTATCGAGACGGGGTATCGATATACCAGAGTAGACTAGCGTATACCTTCTCGACCCATACAGATGGGCGATGGATGATCCCATATCCATTGGTGTTTGACATCGGAGATGATATGCGGGTGCTCAGTAGAGACTGGGTACACTGGACGGACTCGCCGAGAACTCCCAGATGGTATTATACCTTACGTCAGATGGCGGTTCTCTGGTGACACTGGTACAGAGTAGTCTGTTGACCCGAGATCGTCATAGAGTCTTGTGTGGTTCCCACTGTGCTTTGATTTCCACCTTACCACGTCCAAGAGGGCGTGCAAAACGGTGGCTTTTGGGTACAGTCCCGAATCACATGGAGGCAATGAGTGATAGGAGGGGATTCGTCTCTCCCGGTATAGGGAGTTGATGTTGCGCTGTATTCGATTGGCTATAACCGGAAATCCCTGGCCAGGGTTGCTGAGATTTACTGGTAAGTGTTACCAGTAGTTTCTCGAACTGTTATAGACCTCATATCGACACGACTTATCGAACTATTGGGGTCTGACGTTTACCACCTCTAGGTGAGATATGCGACATATCAGACGACGAGACCGGACTGTACGGTAAGTGTTACTGGTTGGATTCACAGGAGTGTGAGCGGGCTTGCTCGTCGATCTTCTGATCGCTCAATACCCGGGTGGCCGTTATGTTTAGCAGACCGCTTGCGGCTTGTGGGTGTTTGATATGATCATCATCTGCTGCCGGCGTATTGACGAGTCTTTAGAGTCCTACACAGAGGTTTCCTGGCTCAAGCGAAACGAAATAGGAGCGCATATGAGATATGTGCGGGACCGAGAATAATGCGTGTATGTGATACCGTATTTCATTCTCGCGATGAATGTATCGAGTGGTTGTATGCGATATAACCTAGTTATCGAATCAAGGGTTGATTCGATAAGCCGATACATCGGATATTAGTCGGTTGTATGCGATATGACCGGATCGTTAAATCAAGTGTTGATTTAATGATTTAATGCATAATTATATATTTGATATATTACTTTGCATTAACTAGTATTGGTTCACTTTAAATGGTTTTTCTCACTTGTTTGTGCACATTGTATATGTGATATATTTTTGTGCACAAGTTTGTATCATGTTTGATGATGCATGCTAACTTGGGTTTGTGTAAAGATTAAACCATGGTTATATGAATGGTTAGGGTTTTGTTTTCTTACTCATTTATTTATCTATTTATTCTTTTTGGAAAATAATAAGCATAAAGAAAAATGGTGGCTTTCTTTGGATGCATGTTGAAGCTTTGACTAAGTCACCATTTTGTCTCATGCTTAACCCTAACCATTCCACTTAACCCTAGTCTAATCTCTACACTTGACCATGGTTGGATTATGATAAGTATTCATTTTATTTTCTTTTTGAGATATACTTATCATGATATATTTTCATCTTCTTCTTCTTCTTCTTCAAGAAGAAGCTTGCCTCCATCAATGGCAACTTGAGAAAATGAGTGAGAAATCCAATTCTAAAGTGAACCCACTTCCTATTTCTTCATCCTCTACCTCTTGCCAAGTAGTATAGGGTGTTTTTTTCACAAGTTTCATGACTTGGTGAAGTGGGAGCTTGATCTTGTGATGCCTCGACGTAGATCATCTTCGGCATCGTTGTCGATGACCTAGCCCGCCCATTTCTCCGATGAAGCCGATGCTAGAGCCCGGGATTGGATTTGGACAGCGAGGAGACTTCATTGCGGAGCTATGGAGGTGGAGGACCGGATCTACAAAGGTTGTATTTCCGTTCTATTAGTTAAAGTAGTTAACTAGTTGCTAGTTTCGCCTAAATTCTAGTTAACGATCCGTGTTAGGGTTTCTCGGCACCCGTAAAATTTCAAATTGGCATGGTTGATGCCTTGTGACACCTCATTAGCGTGCCTAGGAACCCTACAGCCACCCTCTCTTCAGATAGCAGCTTGCTGATGAATGTCGGTCGTGGATCGTTTGCCGTCCCCAACTCAATCTTCTTGAGGTTATCTGCAGTGGTATGGATTCCATCTTCCAGCTGTTTTGGCGCTGGTGGGAATTCTGAGATTATCTCGTCGCTGCTGTTTTCGAAGCACCAAGGGAGCTCATCTATGTCTTCGGGCTCTTCTTTTAATATTGTAATCATGTGACAGGTGCGAATTCGCTTCCAATCCCAATGTGGAACCTGTTCTTCTTTCGTGGCCTTGGGCTCGTGCTTCTGTGGCGGCGCTACCCTCCAGTTGTCAGACAGAGTGAATTTGCCAAGCTGGTACTGATCTTCGACCCAATTCTTAAAGGTGAAGCAGTCTTCGAGAGGGTGCCCTATTACTCGGTGGTAAGAGCAATAGTCCGGGTGTGAGACTTCGCCCGCTTGTTCGGGGTGTTTAGACTCCGGCAATGTAAGCATTTGATGTTTTAGAGCAAGATCAAGTATCTTCTTCGTCTTGTCCCGAGGAAACGAGTACGCTCGACCCATTTTCTTCATGAGGGATAGATCAATAACGCTCGACTCCCGTTTGCGTGGCTTCTTAGCCCTGCTTTGTTGTTGTTGAGCGCCTTTTTGGCCTTTCGACTTATTTCTGCTTTTGCGCCGAGCCTTCTTTATAACAGGTTGACAAGGAGCGGCATTTTCATCTTTCACGACCTGTTGGAGAAGGCGTTGCGTTCTGGCTTTCTCGTAAATGACCATTTCGCGGTTATGATCGTCTCGGAGTTTTTGACCCGCTTCCCTTATAAGCTTGTCCATTTGTTCTTCGAACGACGGACTGGGCACTTTTGCATCTGGAACTTTCACGGGCTCAGGATTTGCGTCCTCCCATTGAGCATCTGTTTTTTCATCAAAGTCATACATGACATAGCAGCTGTTTAGTAGCTCTCGTTTCTTTGACCGGATGTACCCAAGTCCTTTTGTCTCCATTCTCCCATTAGGCAGTTTGCGTTGAGTCCCGGGAACGTTCCAGATTTTGTCATAGAACTTGGCTTTTCGGATGGTCTGCTTGAAGGATATCCTCTGGCGTTTCAGCAGCTTTTTCAAACCCTCTGTATAATATCTAGGAAGACGGATAGGCTGAAGCCTGTCGAGCGTAGAATCCGCGCCATGCCAGATTTCTTTTTCTACCTTGGTTTCTTCAGAGCGGTAAAATAGAATTGCTTTCTCGCTTTCTCGCCTGGGAGGGATATAGAATGTCCGCAACTCTTCTACACTGTAGATATTAAGTGCATCCAGTTCTTTATGGTGTTTAAGCGGCACCATGGCGACTTGTAGACTTTGTTCTTCGTCAGCGGACGTTCGTATGGAAGGTCGAGCAGAGAATACAACACGGATCTCATCTTCCGAGTCGCTACCAAAGATCAACGTAGGAGTGGACGGTCCTGGCTTACTGTGTTGGGGCGGACCCGAATACACTATCTCCTCTTCCTCCTCGATATCACTGGCGAAGACAGGGGTGGTGGCATTAGCTTTATTCTCCGGCTTGACACTTCTCCGTATCTTTGAAATCCGGTAAGAAGTATTTGGCATCTTCGTATTTGCGGACCTCGTTCACAGAGAACGGGTTCAGTTCTCCCATCACGGTATACTCGAAACCATCCTTAAAATACTTCATACACTGATGTTGTGTAGAAGGGATGATGTTGTACTCGTGTAACCATGGTCGGCCGAGCAAAGCGTTGTAGCATGTCTTGGCGTCTATGACATGGAACTTAATGTCCGTGACGAGTAGTCCGAAGCGTAACGTCAGTATCACAGACCCAAGAGTTCTTGATGACTGGGAGTCAAACCCGGAGATAGTGATCTTGTCACGAGCAAGGTGCTGGACGCTCATGCAGATTTCTTTTAAGACCCGTACATTGAGGAGATTAACGGACGATCCATTGTCGATCAGGATTTTTCCTATCTTTATATCGTGACAGTATCCTGAGACATAGAGGGGGCGATTGTGCTCGCACGTCCCAAGGAGAAGGTCCTCGTCCCCGAAAGTGACATCGGCCGTGTGCACTTCCTCCAATTCATCCTTCATCTTTTCCTCGGCCAGGCATGCTTGGAATTATTCCGGATCTTGGAGTGCCTTAATCAACGAATCTCTCGCCTCCTTTGATAGTAAAAGGGCGTCAAAAATGCTGAGTTGTGAGGGCAGCTTTCTCAGATGTGCCAAGACGTTGTAATCCACCTTATTCTTCTTCGGCGGGTTGTTGGCGTTTAGCTCTTCCAGAACTTGGTCATCTAAGACGATATCTTCAGAGACCTTTTCTTTCCCTTTATCTTTTCTGCTTGAGGGTCCGAGGTTCTTTTCAGGTAGCGTCCGATTCCGCAGCCGAATATTTCGCAGACCTTTGTTCTTCTTCTTTTCTCGAAGCGGACTCCTTAAAGAGAGGGGAAAGTTCTAGCTCTTCATCAGAATCACTCCCGAATGTAGGCATTTGTGGCCCGCCAGTGTTAACCATGCGACAATTGCCGGTAGTTCTTTTAATCCCTTCGGTCATATTTCTTTGCTCTCGACGAGTTTTACGCTTTTCCCGCTTAAAGCATTGTCGATGAGCAACGTATCCTTGCCACCATCTATCGAAAGCTTTGCACTCTTGAGTGGGGTGCGAAACCTTCTGATGATATAAGAAATAGGAGGGGTTCATTTCTATTTCTTCAGTGATGTTTCCTTCTGAAGATGGTAGCTTCATGCCCATTGATATGGCCTTAGCAAACCTTTTCCTCATCTTGAATTGGCTTTTATCGGCAGCGGAGGTGTTTAGCTCCAACGGGATCGTCTCAGCTCCTTCATCAAGTCGCTGGCGCTTGGCCCTTTCAAATATAGTCGTCTCGCGTTCTCGATCAGCTTTACTTTTCAATCGAGCTTCGTTAAGGAACGCATCAATCATCTCATCTGATAGCTCCAGGAATTTTGGCTCAAGATCTGCCCCCAGTGCTTCGGTACAAGTAGTTTCCTTATCGTCCATGAACGAATGGGAAACCACACGACAGCTTGCCACGCATTCTTCAGATTCATCTGACGAACTTTCTCCCTCACCTTCCTCTTGAAAGACGTGGCTGAGAAACTCTTAGAGTGTAATGGGAGTCCGTGCCTTCTGGTTGTATTCCTCCAGCGCGTCAATTTGTTTTTGCAAGTCCGTGCGTTTGTCGTTAGGCTTCACGGGCTTCTTCGACTTCTTCTTCTTCTTTGAAGACTTCGACGGCTGGTTATGAGTGTTTGGGCCAGTTCCACCAATCTTTTGAGTCGGACGAGGCTTTAGCATTCCTTCAATAATTTGCGGCTCCAATGGGTTTTTCCATTTGATTGCTGGACATGTCTGAAGATCATTTAGCATCCTCTTCGTTTTAGCTGATAATACAACCTCCCAAGGAGCTTCTTCAACGACGGAGCATGTTGCCCTCGGCGTGTTCGTCCCTTTAGAGGTGTGGGGCTGCGGGGGATTCACCTTCCATTTGTCAGATAACGCAAATTTGCCCTGTCGGTACTGGTTTTCAAGCCAATTTTTGAAAACGTAGCAATCTTCGATCGGATGGCCCAGTACTCGATGATAAGGACAGTAGTTGGGCTCGTTGACATCACTTGGTTGCAACGGACGTTTTGGATCTGGCAGGTTTATGAGTCTGTTGCGTAACGCCGGCTCGAATAACCTCCTCGTTTTATCGCGGGAAAAGGAATAAGGACGTCCCATCCTGTCCTCAAGGGGTACGTACGGGCGCATATTATTTTGACGAGCAACCGGCTTCGAGTCGCTCGGTTGTTGTTGAGCATTAGCGACGACGATCGCTTTTCCCTTCCCTTTGTCATTTCGGGAGTCCGGCCTTGGAAGAGGGGGTTTATGGCCCATTTGATCCATTTGCGCTAGTTTGTCAATCAAGGCTTGGAAGGTAGTTGGCTTGAAAAACATCATAAATTGTGAGATGGTCGCTTGCGGATCAAGGGTTCCCACAAACATACCCACCGCGGGAGCTTCTTCAATGCGCTGCTCACACTTCGACCATAAGTTCCGCCATCGTATAGCGTACTGAACCCACGTCTCGCCGGGTTTTATCCCGGCGTTAATCAGTGCCGTCATCGGGGTACGTTCACTGGCGTTTGCAAAACGCTGAGTAAACAGCAGCTCCATCTCCGCGAAGGTTTTAATAGAGTCGTTCGGGAGATCAGAGTACCATTCGAACGCCGTATCTGATAAGCTTCCAACAAACTGGCGAAGCAACAGCTTGTCGTCACCGCCGGTGTTGCCGCAGAGTGCCCTGAACTGGGCAACATGCTGATGAGGATTGCCCGTCCCTTTAAAGACATGGAACTTGGGAATTGTGTAACCGGGTGGATACTTGATTTGATCGTACCAACTTGGATATGGACGCCCCGTTTTTACGACCTGACCGGCAGCTTCGGTCGCATGATGAACCCGTATTTGCTGGGAGATGTACTCATCCAAATCAGCTTTGGAGATTGTATCCTCTTTAGCTGTCGATAGAGCTGGTGGAGGATTTGATGTCTTTCCCCTATCGTCTCCAAGGACGATCGGGGGCTCTTCAGCCGGGGGATCTTGTTGTATCATCATCCCTATCATGTCCAGGAAGAGGAGGCCCATACGCTGTATGTTGGCTGCTTGTTCAGCAGCCTCTTTGTCCTTCTTCTCCAATATCCGACGAAGGAATTCGGCGTCGGTTTCTTCCTCTTGGCGTTCATCCGAGGACGTTTCAGGACTTTCTTTTGGCCCTGTAAGTGCGGCCATAGCGTTCATCATTTCTTGGAGCTTTTGTTGCTGCTCCTGCGCCTTGGTCACTAACCGCGTGTACGGTCTATGACCTGTTGATATGCGACTGTCCTCTTTACCAGACGCCACATAGACGGTATGAACTATTATGCCCCCGGACTTAGGGCGTTTAGGTTCACCATCTTTGGCATTTGCCGCGGGCGCGGGGGTTTTCTCCGGCCTTCTTCTTTTGTGGGCCGTTGAAGTGGAGGGGGCCGTTGCAGTGGGCACCCTAGCGATTGTTGTCCTCTGCTGTTTAATAGGACAGTCCTTTTCTTTTTGCACCTTCACCTTTTTCTGTTGACGAGAGTGATCTGGGTCGATCACGGAGTCTTGAACCCTTCGCCAAACCTTGTATATTTTTGAGGACAGCCGTTGAGGGGGCTGTTCTTGCTTCGTTTCTGGAACTCTCTCCACAGGCGGAGGAGATCTTTTCAGTGTAGCGGTTGGAGAATTCTTACGCACCCTCCTCAGCAGTTCATAGCTGTTCCCGGTTGGAACAGCAGCGTTGACTTCCACCACTGGAGCCGGTGGAGTTAGCCCTGAGGGGGAGTTGCCCCCTGCCTTCCTCACTCGTCGCCAATGGCGACGTCGAGCACGACGAGCCATTGGGACTGGCTCAGAGATAGAGATAGTTTCTTTTTGCCCCCTGTCTAAATAAGGTGCCGCCGGTGTTAACCTCTTAAAGACTGAGGTTGTCTTTTGAGGGGTGATATTCAACCTGTCGAAGACGGATCCTTGCGCAGGGGCAGGAGCAGGAATTGTCAGTCTTGAAAAGACTGACTCTTTGACAGGGGAAGCCTCCTTAACGACTTCTGGAGCAGTGGCTATTGCCTTCCTTAGGACAACCAATTTAGAGTTCTGATTTAGCCCTGCAAAGACAGAGGCTGTTGGCTTGGTAATGGACGACCCGTTGATAGGGGTCGTCGTAGCAGTGAGCCGGTCGAAGACCGACTTCTTGTTCATTTCCGGTGCAAGTATTGGCGCAGAGAAGCTTGTAGGTAGGATCATGGTCCCGAAAAACAGGCCGGTGGTGGCCTGGGTCACATGTTCTACCGGCAGAGCGAGGAACGAAGCCGCTTGGGGTCCCTATGCCACACCTCCGGGGGAGGTGGAGCGTCCGTTGCAGTGGCATTTCAAGCAGTTGGTGCAGTTAGATGCCATTGAATCTTGAGTTCTGCGCCAGGCAAAAAAAAAAACCAAATCTTAGTAACTTGAAATCCGAAGGCAACCATTTAACAAACCGCGATTGGTTCGCGAGGACGACACACGAAGCGTGGAGTGGAAAGAGGAAGATGTCCCACCGGGCGTGCCAGAATCTGTTCCCCTCCGAAGGACGGCGCACAGGACCTGTTGGTCCTGACGCTGAGATTCGGGGCAGATGCTATTTGGTTTTATCCTTCCACCTCTCCGAAGATGCCAAGTTGATTTATGGCACCGTGTATCGGAGGTTTAGACGGATGCGGCCGATGTAGCAGACTTCGTCAGATTCCGCCTCGCTTGAGGGGTTTTTGATTGTAGGGACACTCTTCCCTGCAGGCGCAAGCCCCTGCAGTTAATTACGCTACCGCATCGCGGTAACAACTTTCTCCTTCTCCAGAATTTCACTTCGTGTTGTGTGTGTTTGTTTTGTTTGTGGTTGCCCGTGGATTGTATACGGAGACTGAGTAATGCCGTCGCCCGTAGGACGTGGATTAGTCCAAATCCGTATTTACTTAGATTTGGGTTTGGTGTTTTTAGTTTAAGGATGCATTAGTCGCGTTGCGGCTAAGATCAACTTAAACGTTCGTTAAGGATACGTTAGTCCTGTTTTAGACTAAAATCAACTTAACGTAGTGATTCATTTAATATATGGCCGTCAGGACTCGTCACCTCTCTGACGCCGTTGAAGGATTACAACGACAGGTGTCAGAGGAGTTCAGAGATGTACCCTTGAACCAAAGTTGATTTGGAGTTTTATCATTCATTTAAATGTCTAAGGATACGTTAGCCGTATTTGGGGCTAAGATCAACTTAAACGGGACCGTTTAGATCCGGCAAAAGAGCATTTGGAGGCTCTATTGTTCCAGTTTAGGGACATAGTGGTCCATAGGTAGTTTAGGGACGTTGCGGTCCATGCTCCAGTTTAGGGACGTGGTGGTCCATATTCCAGTTTAAGGATGTGGTGGTCTGTATTCCAGTTTAGAGACATGGTGGTCCATATTCCAGTTTAAAGACGTGGTGGTCCGTTATTAGCTTAAGGACGTTTTGGTCCGATATTAGTTTAAGGACGTTTCGGTCCAATATTAGTTTAAGGACGTTTCGGTCCAATATTAGTTTAAAGACGTTTCGGTCCAATATTGAAGGGTGTGGTTGTCGGGACCCGTCACCTCTCTGACGACGTTGAGTGATTACAACGACATGTGTCAGAGGAGTTCGGAGATGTACCTTCGAACCGGATATAAATTGATTTAAGAGAGAGCTATGCTCAGTCAATTTAATTTGAGGACTTACTGCCAAAATTAGGCTAAGTCCAGTTGAAAATGTTCAACACTTTTATTAAATAGTGCATTGCATTTCTTCAATTTTTTTTTTTGTTTGGGCTCTGCCTATAAAGATGCAGAGCATCAATTTGTTCTGGGCACTGCTCATTTATGAATGATGCAAGGCATCTGTTTTGTTTGGGCTCTGCCCCTTTTAAAATGCGTAGCATTTTTATTATTTCGTTTGGGCTCTGCCCATTTATAAATGATGCAGAGCATCAATTTAATTAGGCCTACTTGGTCTTTTAACTGGGCCTGGCCCTTCAGGAAAAGAAATGCATTGCATTTGTCAGGCGCTTTACGCCAATTACTGAGCGCAAGCGCTTGTCGTGAGGACACGTGTCATGCTCTGGTGAGCGCAAGCGCAACAGCGCAGTGCGCTGCGCTAGTGCGCTGCGCTGTTGCGCTACTGATACGTGGCGCGCTCTGGTGAGTTGCGCCAATTCTAGAGAGCAAAGCTCTATTTCAAGAGCGCGTAGCGCAAGTTGTTCTGTAGCTTACACGTGGCGCTCTCTTAAGAGCGCAACAGCGCAGTTTGGAAGTGCAGAGCACTAAGAATCTTTTAGATTCAAGAACAGAAGTGCAAAGCACTATTTTTATTTTGTTGTTTTCTTGTTTTTTAAAGAACCAGTGGTTCATGAGAAGTGCAAAGCACTATTAATTTGAGAATCTTTTAGATTCAAGAACAGAAGTGCAAAGCACTGTTAGATTTCTTGATCTAATTTAGATCAAAGGGAAAGATAAGTTTTTTCTTATCTTAAAGAACCAAAGGTTCATGAAAAAGTGCAAAGAACTATTTTTATTTTATTTATTCATTTTATTTAGTTATGTTTAAAGATCAATGATCTTGTTTTTAGATCACTGATCTGTTCATAAGAGAATTTTCTCTTCTTTCAAAGGTTTTTACCTTCTGTTGTTCTTGAGGAGTTCTTAAGAGTTCTCTTGTCTTTTTTTTTAGAAAGATGTTGATGCCTTTGAATTGAGGCCTGGGGTCCTTTTTATAGTGCTCATAAATTAGTTAAATTTGTTAAAGAGATCTTTCTCTGAGTGATTTGGGGAATTTTCCCCACCGTTGGATCTTTGATCCAACGGGTTCTGCTTTGCAGAAGAAAATCTTCTTGTTTTAACAAGAACAGAAAAGATTTCTTAGAATTTTAATTCTGTTTGGCGCAGATGCCCCAGCACGTGACACATGTCGCGCAGCGCACAGCGCAACGCAACTGCGCCAGCGCATCTGCGCTGACACGTGTCGCGCAGTGCTTGCGCAGCTGAAGCGTTGCTTCATTTAATTAGAGCTTTGTCTAATTGGGCGCGCCTGCTTGGGCGCTGCGCTGACTTATCAGCGCCTGACATGTGGCGCGTTGCGCCCGAGATTTGAAGCGTTGCTTCAAAATTTTGAATTTTGAATTTCAATCAGAGTTTTGCTCTGATTGGGCGAAACAAGGAGCCAACTTTCCATCCTAGGACCGCAGAGCAAGTGCTCCGAAAACAGCTCAGAAACAAAAACAAGGAGATGGCCAAACTCTACTCGAAGTTTGAGACTTGACAAACGTCGTCTTATAGCTCACAGCCCTAGTTGCCTCTCAGTCGCCTAATCAAGTGCATGACTCTACTCATGAACCGGGAAACGGTGTCCCGAGTCAGCCGACGCCTATTCCCTCAAATCGAAAGGTGGGCGAGCCGCATGAAAATCGGTCGCATCCTATCTCGGGAAGTTTCTTAACTACCGATGACAGCAACCCGCTAACGCAAGATCAAATCATGGATTTGGTCGCCAACAAAGTCAAAACTTTGGTAGTCGAAGCCGAAGCACAAAAAGATGTCAGCAGTAGCGGGAGACCATATCCTGCTCGGTATGATCTGGTAGAGTTTCCTAATGTCTATGTCATCCCCAAGTTCGGAAGATTCGATGGGACGGGAAATGCGAATCAACACATCGCCCACTTTAAAGCCTCATGCAGGAATACCGGGGGCAATGATGTGTTTCTCCTCTGCCAGTTCATTAATAGCTTAGCCGATGTTGCTTTTGACTGGTACGCGAGCTTACTGGATGGCTTTGTTACTACTTTCATCCGAATGGAATCTCTGTTTCGACAAAGGTTCATGAGTGTCAGCGATAAGATCACTATTGCCGATCTTGTAAGGACCAAACCAAAGAACAATGAAAGCAGTATGGACTTTATAACCCGATGGCGCAATCTCTCCGTCAAATGTGAACTGCCAATAGACCGGGACCAATCTGTCAGCTTCTTTGTCGGAAATCTCAACAATTGGATGTCCCTGTTTCTATGCACTGCGGGTCTCAAAACATTCCAAGAGCTGACCAGGAAAGTTCAGATGTTGGAGCGCTCAAAGCAGGAGTCCTCTTCTGATTCCCAAAATAATAATAGGTATTGGAGAAACCGAAAGGACGATAATCGAAAATGCGGAAATTCCGACGATGCTGAATCTTTTAACACATCGGCTAACCGAAATAAGAGAGGGATGAGTGGGCCTAATGCCAACCATTCTCGGAAGCCAGTGTTCGGAGAGGGAGGAGAATCTTCACTGAAAGAAAAGCTAGATAAGGTCTATTCCTTCAGAAGGGACAAAGTCCGTAAAATATTCAAGGATGCCCTAAGAAACGATCTACAATTTCCAGAATAAAAAAGACCTCAAGAAGAGAATATGATTGACGACCCCAAATATTGCCCCTATCACAGAGTGATAGGTCATGCCATTAAGAACTGCTTCGTCTTCAAAGATCGAGTCAAAAAGCAATACAAGACAGGAGAGATAGAACTGTCTAAAGGCATGTTAACAAACAGTTAAGCTGCGACCGCCAATTTCATACAAACAGAGACCGAAGCCTTTCGGGGACCTGATTCTCTCAGACATCTTCCTTTCTATGAAAAGAGCGGACCAAGGCAACAAGTTAAGAGCTAAACGAGCAGCATTGCCAACGAAGAAGCGATAGACGGGTACACAACCCATATAGTTTACATGATGGAGCTCAGAGGAACAAGTCCTCCTACGCCTTATAGCCATGACGATGACGTGGTTGTTTCCATCCAACACCGGCTCGGTCTAGATGACGAAGAGTCCGCTTATGCAATTAAGCCAAAGGAGCCCGTGGTTCCTGCAGAATCAAGCCCAGGCTCCAACAGTTGATCACCACATCGTTAAACTGGGAACAGATGACCACCACGTTGTTAAACTGGGAACAGTTGACCACCACGTCGTTAAACTGGGAACAATCGACCCCTAAGTCGTTAAATTGGGGATGTAAAAAAATATGTAAATAATAAATAAATAAATAAATAAAAAATAATAACAAAAAGCCGAAATTATGAGGCAACCGCGAATAAAAAGCCGAAATGATAGGGTAATCGTGACCTTCGCGATAAGAAAAGCTGAAATGATAGAGCAATCGTGGTAGAAACCCCCCTCCAAATGGCGAATGATGAGTCACTCTTGGTACCATATTTCAGTGCAGCGATGCAGACGCCAACCAAATTCCAAATCCCTAAATTTCCAAATGGTGAATGATTAGTCGCTTTTGGTACCATATTCCAGTGCAGCGATACAGACTCCAACCAAAATTCAAATCCCCAAATGGCGAATGATGAGTCGCTCCTGGTACCATATTCCAGTGCAGCGATGCAGACGCCAACCAAAATCCAAATCCCCAAATGGCGAATGATGAGTCGCTCCTGGTACCATATTCCAGTGTAGCGATGCAGACGCCAACAAAAATCCAAATCCCCAAATGGAGAATGATGAGTCGCTCCTGGTACCATATTCCAGTGCAGTGATGCAGATGCCAACCAAATTCCAAATCCCTAAATTCCCAATAGCGAATGATGAGTCGCTCATGGTACCATATTCCAGTGCAGCGATGCAGACGCCAACAAAAATCCAGATCCCTAAATGGCGAATGATGAGTCGCTCCTGGTACCATATTCCAGTGCAGCGATACAGACGCCAACCAAATTCCAAATCTCCAAACCTCCAAACGGTGAATGATGAGTCGCTTCTGGTACCATATTCCAGTGTAGCGATGCAGACGCCAAACAAAATCCAATTTCCCAAAATTCTCCCAGCCCTACAGTTGGTCCCTAAGTTGACTACCGTATACAATCCACGGGCTCAAATAATTATCATCACACCCATGCCCCACTGCAATCACCAGTCACGCGGCCGGTCTCCGCCCTTGGAATTATGCTCCATTTGGGAAGACCCACTCATGTGTCCTCACGATACATGAGGAGAACTAAACTTACGAGATCCTGTCGACTCGTAAGAAAACACCTTTGTGGGATCTTTACGACTCATAAAGGAAAAACACACTTAGGAGTCCCCACGACTCCTAAGGATAAAATACACCTACGAGATCCTTTTGACTCCTATGAAGAAAATGCTTTTATGGGACCCTTACAGCTCATAAAATTGAAATGTCTTAGGTGATAGAGACCTAAACCTGTCTCCTAAGCCATCGCTCCCCAACAAGCAAAGTCAAATGATGAATTGCTCCTGACACCTGTGCTTCAGTGTTAGCAACGCTGATGCCGACCCCAACCCCAAAATTCCAAACTTCATCCAATAGACCTCTAAGTCGTTAAACTGAGAACAGATGACCTCTAAGTCGTTAAACTGGGAACACATGATCCCTAAGTTGTTAAACTGGGAACGAGGGAAATCCCCTCACGGAAAATGATGATTCGCTCCCGGTACCATATTCCAGTGTAGCGGCGCTGATGCCAAACCAAACCCCCCAAATTCTCTCATGGAAAATGATGATTCGCTCCTGGTACCATATTCCAGTGTAGCGATACTGATGTCAACCCAAATCACATCAAATCAGCAAGACAACCAACGACCTCCCTGGCGGAATCAAGCTCCACCTCGGAAACATGTCGAATCCCGACACCGCAGAAAGCAGAGCAAGTCAACTTCAACTCTGACACCACAAAAAGCGGAGCAAGTCAAATCCAATCCCTGACACCGCAAGAAGCGAAGCAAGTCAAATCCAGTACCGACCGTCCACATCGCTAAAATGGCAACACCGACCGTCCAAGTCGCAAAAAGGGCAGCAACGGCCTCCCCATCGGAATTATACTTCGACTTCGAATCAAGTCAACTAATGACCCCCCCGTCGGAATTATACTTCGACTCGGAATCAAGTCAACCAATGACTTCCCCGTCGGAATTATGCTTCGACTCGGAATCAAGTCAACCAATGAACTCCCCGTCGGAATTATGCACCGTCTTGGAATCAAGTTAACCAACAAGCTCTGCGGCGAAATCATTTCATCTTAGAATGTACCCCGTGTCGAAATCATGCTTCGCCTTAGAATATCTGCCATCCCTGTCGGAATTATGTTTCGAATCGGAATCAACCTCTGCATCGGAACTATATTTCGTTCAGAATGTATGCCCTGTGCCGGAACTAAGTTTCTTCTCAGCATACACATGTCCCGTGTCGAAATTATGTTTCGCCCTGGAACCCTGCGTCGAAACTATACTTTATCTCAGAATATATCCTTCCCTTGGAATCATGCTCTGCTCTTCGGAATTATGCTCCAATCGTCGTAATTATGCTCGGACCCCCTTGGAATCATGCTCAGCTCTTCGGAATTATGCTCCGACCTCCTGGGCATCATGCTCCGCTACTCGGAATTATGCTCTGATCCCCGGAATTATGCTCCGCTCGTCGGAATTTTGCTCCGATCCCTGAAATCATGCTCTGCTATTTGGAATTATACTCCAATCCTTGGAATCATGCTCTGCTCTTCGGAATGATACTCCGATCCCGAAATTATGCTCTGATCCTCGGAATTATGCTTCCGGAATGATGCTCCGCCCCCGGAATGATGTTCTATCTCCAAGTCCAACTCCAAGATCCATCAATTTCATGCACACAACTCATATACGCGGTGTGCATTTATTGATAGGGGACACTTTGTTGGGGTCAAAAATTACACCCCGGTTGATCAAGTCAAAGTCAAAGTCAATCCCAATTAAGCGGGCCCAAGCCCAGGTCAAGTGGGCCCATGCCCAAGTCGAGCCCCGCGGCTGGCCTTCCCCATGCCAAAATAAAAATTATGTAATAAATAATTTTTATGTAATTTTTATGAATAAATGTAAGAAAAATGGGCATAAAACCAAATTTTTTTAAAGCCCATGGCTCACGTGCAAAAAAAATGAGCACATAAGACAAGGAATGGGAAAAATGCCATTTTGTAAAGCCCAATGGACTATGTATAAATTGTAAGCCTATATAAGGCAACATGATGATGAAATGAAGAAAAAATAATTGATTCCCCTTAAAAGGTAGGGTTTCTGTGCCTTCTTCTCCTTCCTCAAGGTTCTAAACCTTCTTCCATTTTTTTGAATTAAATCAAGAGTTTAACTCTTATTTTTCCAAAAAGAAACAGTTTTTCACCATAAAACCCTTGAAGGGGAACTCAAATCTCCCATCAAATCTCTAAAAAGGGTGATTTTTAAGTCTCACCCCCATTTTCTCCAACATCCAGCCAATAGAGAGGAGGAAGAAGGATACCCATCTCCAAAAATCCCACTTTGGGAAAATCTAAGGCTCAAGAGAAGATCTAGGGCTCAAGGGAGAAGAAAAGGGTCCACTTTCATCATCTCCGAAAATCTCTTGGGAGTTTAACTCCACAAAATAAATATATATATATATATATATATATATATATATAATAATAATAATAATAAATCTTTCTTTTTAGGAGTTCAACTCCCAGTGCAGGGGCTAAGCCCCTTTGTCCTTATTTTTAGGAGTTTAACTTCAAAAGTCAATTAGGAGTACAACTCCAAGTATAGGGGCTAAGCCCCTTTTTCCCGCTGGCGCCTAGTGCCCGCATGCCAAGCACATGAGGCGCTGACACCCACACATCCTTTGGACGCTGTTTTCCCTTTTTTTTATATATACACACTCCACAACACTTTCCCCCCGTAAACTCTGTGAGGCCCCCGATACATCCAATTCCCCTCCAAAACACAACACGCGCACACTGCACATTGAGTTCGCATGGCCAGTTTGACCCGTCAAATGGAGGTTCTTTCGCTCCAAAAGCGAGGGGTAATTAACGGTAGCTTAGTCCATGCCTGCCGGAGATTCGGATCCCCACAATCAATAAACCCCCGCCTACCCTAGGCAGGAGGAATCTGTAATGCGCCTGACAAGCAACGCGTATTCCCATTTCAATGGGGTGACGAAAAACACCATACAGTATTAAGGCAGCAAGGACAGGTGATGGCCTATGCGTCAAACAACTGAAGAAGTTGGAAGAGAATTGCCGACACATTCCTCGGAAATTATCTCTAGTGATATTCGCATTGGATTTATGAAGACACCACTCTTTAGGCGAAGGTCGAGACATCCACCAATCGTAAAAGCCTAAAGGTACGTGTTCACGTGGAAGGAGCCTATCATAAGGCAACATAGATAGTTGGATGTAGTGACTGACTACAACCTGAATTTAGAAGTATCATCTGGACAGGAAGGTGTAGTGTCGGATGCTATAAGTTAGTTACTAGCCGGAATGATTGTTAGGGTCAAAAATTATACCCCGGTTGACCAAGTCAAAATTAAAGTCCACCCAAAGCCAAGTGGGCCCAAGCCCACAAAAGGAATGAAACCATAAATTGGTTTAATATAATTCTTTTATATATATATATATATAGAAATAAATGTATGTAAAATAGGAAAAAAGCCAAAATTTTGTAAACCCCATGTATTATATGCAAAAAGAGATAAGCACATTGTTTCCCCCAATCAGAGCAAAGCTCTGCTGGAAATTCAAAATTCAAATTTTGAAGCAACGCTCCAAATCCCGGACGCAACGCGCCACGTGTCAGGCGCAGACACATCAGCGCAGCGCCCAAAACAGCGCACCCAATCAGAGCAAAGCTCTATTTAAAGAAAAATTAAAGGAAGCAAGGCTTCAGTTGCGCAAGCGCTGCGCTGCGCGACACGTGTCAGCGCAGAAGCAACGCTTCAGTTGCGCAAGCGCCGCGCTGCGCGACACGTGTCAGCGCAGTTGCGCTGCACGACGCGTGTCAGCGCAGATGCGCTAGAGCAGTTGCGCAAGCGCTGCGCGACGCGTGTCAGCGCAGATGCGCTAGCGCAGTTGCGCTGCACGACGCGTGTCAGCGCAGATGCGCTAGCGCAGTTGCGCTGCACGACGCGTGTCAGCGCAGTTGCGCTGCGCGCTGCGCGACACATGTCAGCGCAGTTGCGCTGCGCTGTGCACTGCTTGACACGTGTCACGCGCAAGGGCGTTTGCGCCAAACAGAATTAAGATTTCAAAATAATCTTTCTGTTCTTGTTAAAACAAGAAGATTTTCTTCTGTAAAACAGAAGCCCTTGGATCAAAGATCCAACGGTGGGGAAAATTCCCCAAATCACTCAGAGAAAGATCTCTTTAACAAATTCAACAAATTTATGGGCACTATATAAAGGCCCCTAGACCTCAATTCAAAAAAAAAACATTTCTTGAAAAAAGTCAAGAGCTTCAAACAGAGAGAACTCTGAGAAAATTTCAAGAAAATGGTAAAAACCTTTACGAGAGAGAAGAAATTTCTTCTAATAGATCATTGATCTAAAAACCAGATCAATGATCTTTACATAATAAACAGTGCTTTGCACTTCTTATGAACCACTGGTTCTTTAAAATAAGAAAATAAAAAAATAAAAAAAATAGTGCTTTGCACTTTTATGAACCTTTGGTTCTTGAAATAAAAAGAAAAAATTGTCTTTCTTTGATCTAAATTAGATCAAGAAATCAAATAGTGCTTTGCACTTCTTTTATGAACATTTGGTTCTTGAAATAAAAAGAAAAACCTGTCTTTCTTTGATTTAAATTAGGTCAAGAAATCAAATAGTGCTTTGCACTTCTTTTATGAACCATTGGTTCTTGAATCTAAAAGATTCTCAAATTAATAGTGCTTTGCACTTATAAATCTGCACTGTTGCGCTCTTGGGCTGGCGCAAGCCACCAGAGAGCGCCACGTGTCAGCGTCTGAACCATTTGCGCTATGCGCTTTTGAAATAGAGCTTTGCTCTCTGAAATTGGCGCAACTCACCAGAGCGCGCCACGTGTCTGCAGCGCAAGCGTAGCGCACTGCGCCTGCATGACACGTGTCATTACCACAAGCGCTTGCGCTCTCTGATCGGCGCAAAGCGCCTGATAAATGCAATGCATTTCCTAAAAGGGCCAGGCCCAAATCAAAAAGACCAAGCAGGCCTAATTAAATTGATGCTCTGCATCATTTATAAATGGGCAGAGCCCAAACGAAATAATAAAAATGCTATGCATTTTAAAAGGGGCAGAGCCCAAACAAAGTAAAATTGATGCTCTGCATCATTTATAAATGGGCAGAGCCCAAAACAAATTGATGCTCTGCATCCTTTCTGTGCAAAGCCCAAATAAAAATAAAAAGAAATGCAATGCAAAAGCAAATAAAATGTTGAACATTTTCAACTGGACTTAGCCCAATTTTGGCCGTAAGTCCTTAAATTAAATTGACTGAGCAAGATTGCTCTCTTAAATCAATTTACATCCGGTTCGAGGGTACATCTCCGAACTCCTCTGACACCTATCGTTGTAATCCTTCAACGACATCAGAGAGGCGACGGGTCCCGACAACCACACATCAACACGGACTGTGGGGTCCTTAAACTCATGGACTTAAGCGTCCTTAAACCAAAACACGGATTGTGGGATCCTTAAATCCGCGGACTTATGCGTCCTTAAACTAAAACACGGACTGTGGGGTCCTTAAACCCATGGACTTAAGCGTCCTTAAACTACCAATGGACCCCTATGTCCCTAAACTGGAATATGGACCACCATGTCCCTAAACTGGAATATGGACCGAAATGTCCTTAAACTACCTATGGACCACTACGTCCCTAAACTGGAACAATAGAGCCCCCAAATGCTCTTTTGTCGGATCCAAACGATCCCGTTAAGTTGATCTTAGTTTCAAATTAGACTAACGTATCCTTAACAAACGTTTAAGTCGATCTTAGCCTAAATATGGCTAACGTATCCTTAAACTAAAACACCAAACCCAAATCTAAGAAAATACGGATTTGGACTAATCCACGTCCTACGGGCGACGACATAAATTAGTCTCCGTATACAATCCACGGGCAACCACAAACAAAATAAACACCCACGACACGAAGTGAAATTCTGGAGAAGGAGAAAGTTGTTACCGCGATGCGGTAGCGTAATTAACTGCAGGGGCTTGCGCCTGCAGGGAAGAGCGTCCCCACATTCAAAAACCCCTCAAGCGAGGGGGAATCTGACGAAGTCTGCTACATCGGCCGCATTCGTCTAAACCTCCGATGCACGGTGCCATAAATCAACTTGGCATCTTCGGAGAGGTGGATGGGTAAAACCATATAGCATCTGCCCCGAATCTCAGGCAAGACGTCCTCACGTCGTCGCCGTCTTTCGGAGGGGAACAGATTCTGGCACGCCCGGTGGGACCTTTTCCTCTTTCCACTCTACACTTCGTGTGTCGTCCTCGCGAACCAATCGCGGTTTATTAAATGGTTGCCTTCGGATTTCAAGTTACTATGATTTGGTCTTTTGCCTGACGCAGAACTCAAGATTCAATGGCCTTTAACTGCACTAACTGCTCGGAATGCCACTGCAACGGATGCTCCACCTCACCGGGAGGTGTAGCATATGGGCCCCAAGCGGCTTCCTTCCTCGTTCTGCCGGTAGACCAGGTGACCCAGGCCACCACTGGCCTGTTCTTCGGGACCATGATCCCACCTACAAGCTTCTCTGCGCCAATACCTGCACCGGAAGTGAACAAGAAGTCGGTCTTCGACCGGCTCACTGCTACAACGACCCCTGTCAACGGGTCACCCACTACCAAACCGACAGCCTCTGTTTTCACCAGGCTAAATCAGAACTCTAAATTGGCTGTCCCAAGGAAGGCAATAACTGCTGCTCCAGAAGTCGTCAAGGCGGCCTCCCCTGTCAAAGAGTCAGTCTTTTCAAGACTGACGATTCCTGCTCCTGCCCCTGCTCGAGGATCCGTCTTCGACAGGTTGAATATCACCTTTCAAAAGACAACCTCGTCATGCTCGACGTCGCCATTGGCAACGAGTGAGGAAGGCAGAGGGCAACTCCCCCTCAGGACTAACTCCACCGGCTCCAGTAGTAGAAGTCAACGCTGCTGTTCCAACTGGGAACAGCTTTGAACTGCTGAGGAGGGTACGTAAGAACTCTCCAACCGGTACACTGAAAAGATCTCCTCCGCCTGCGGAGAGAGTTCCGGAAACAAAACAAGAACAGCCCCCTCAACGGCTGTCCTCAAGAATTTATAAAGTTTGGCGGAGGGTTCAAGACTCCGTGATCAACCCAGATCACTCTCGTCAACGAAAGAAGACGAAGGTGCAAAAAGGAAAAGACCGTCCTATTGAACAGCAAGGGACAACGATCGCTAGGGTGCCCACTGCAACGGCCCCTTCAACTTCAACGGCCCACAAAAGAAGGAGACCAGAGAAAACCCCCGCGCCGGTGACAAATATCAGAGGTGGTGAACCCAAACGCCCTAAGTCAGGGGGCATTGTGGTTCATACCGTCTACGTGGCATCTGGTAAAGAAGACAGCCGCATATCTACGGGCCATCGACCGCTTACCCGATCAGTGACCAAGGCGCAGGAGCAACAGCAAAAGCTCCAAGAGATGATGAACGCTATGGCCGCACTTACAGGGCCAAAAGAAAACCCTGAAACGTCCTTGGATGAACGCCAAGAGGAAGAAACCGACGCCGAATTCCTTCGTCGAATATTGGAAAAGAAGGACAAAGAGGCTGCTGAACAAGCAGCCAACATACAGCGTATGGGCCTCCTCTTCCAAGACATGATAGGGATGATGATACAACAAGATCCTCCGGCTGAAGATCCCCCGATCGTCCTTGGTGACGATAGGGGAGAAACGTCGAATCCTCCGCCAGCCCTATCAACAGCTAAGGAGGATACAATCTCCAAAGCTGATTTGGACGAGTACATCGCCCAACAAATACGGGTTCATCATGCGACCGAAGCAACCGGCCAGGTCGTAAAAACGGGGCGGCCATATCCAAGTTGGTACGATCAAATCAAGTACCCACCCGGTTACACAATTCCCAAGTTCCATGTCTACAAGGGGACGGGCAATCCTCACCAGTATGTTGCCCAGTTCAGGGCACTCTGCGGCAACACCGGTGGTGATGAAAAGCTTTTACTTCGCCAGTTTGTTGGAAGTTTATCGGATACGGCGTTCGAGTGGTACTCAGAACTCCCGAACGACTCTATCAAGACCTTCGCAGAGATGGAGCTACTGTTTACTCAGCGTTTTGCAAGCGCCAGTGAACGTACCCCGATGACGGCACTGATTAACGCCAGGGTAAAGCCAAGCGAGACGTGGGTTCAGTACGCTATACGATAGCGGAACTTATGGTCGAAGTGCGAGCAGCGCATTGAAGAAGCTCCCGCAGTGGGTATGTTTGTAGGAACCCTTGATCCACAAGCAACCATCTCGCAATTTATGATGTTTTTCAAGCCGACTACCTTCCAGGCCTTGATTGACAAGCTAGCACAGATGGATCGGATGGGCCATAAACCTCCTCTTCCAAAGCTGGACTCCCGAAATGACAAAGGGAAGGGAAAAGCGATCGTCGTCACTAATGCTCAACAACAACCGAGCAACTCGAAGCCGGTTGTGCGTCAAAATAATATGCGCCCATACGTAGACCTTGAGGAGAGGCTAGGGCGTCCTTATTCTTTTCCCCGCAATAAAACGAGAAGGTTATTCGAGCTGGCATTGCGCAACAGACTCATAAATCTGCCGGATCCAAAACGTCCGTTGCAACCAAGTGATGTCAACGAGCCCAACTACTGTCCTTATCATCGAGTACTGGGTCATCCGATCGAGGATTGCTACGTTTTCAAAAATTGGCTTGAAAACCAGTACCGACAGGGCAAATTCGCGTTATCTGACAAATGGAAAGTGAATCCCCCGCAGCCCCATACCTCTAAGGGGACGAATACGCCGGGGGAAACATGCTCCGTCGTTGAAGAAGCTCCTTGGGAGGTTGTATTATCAGCCAAGACAAAGAGGATGCTAAACGATCTTCAGACATGCCCAGCGATTAGGTGGAAGAACCCGCTGGAACCGCAGGTCATTGAAGAGATGTTGAAGTTACGTCCAACTCCAAAGACCGATGGTGGTGGCTCAAGCACTCACAACCAGCCGTCAAAATCTTCGAAAAAGAAGAAGAAGAAATCTAAGAAGCCCGTGAAGCGTGGCGACAAGCGCACGGACTTGCAAAAACAAATTGACGCGCTGGAGGAATACAACCAGAAGGCACGGACTCCCATTACATTCCAGAGTTCCTCAATCATATCTTTCAAGAAGAAGGTGATGGAGAAAGTTCGTCAGATGAATCTGAAGAATGCGTGGCGAGCTGTCATGTGATTTCCCATTCGTTCATGGACGATGAGGAAACTCCGTGTACCGAAGCGCTGGGGGCAGATCCTGAACAGAAAATTCTGGAGCTATCAGATGAAATGATTGACGCGTTCCTTAACGAAGCTCGATTGAAAAGTAAGGCTGATCGAGAACGCGAGACGGCTATATTTGAGCGCCAGCGACTTGATGAAAGAGCTGAGACGATCCCGCTGGAGCAAAATGCCTCCACCGTTGACAAAAACCAATTCAAGATAAGGAAAAGGTTTGATAAGGCCATATCAATGGGCATGAAGCTACCATCCTCTGAAGGAAACATCACCGGTGAATTGGAAATGCACCCCTCCTATTGCTTATATCATCAGAAGGTTTCGCACCCCACTCAAGAGTGCAAAACTTTCGATAGATGGTGGCAAAGATACGTTGCTCATCGACAACACTTTAAACGGGAAAAGCGTAAAACTCGTCGGGAGCGAAGAAATACGACCGAAGGGCTTGAAAGAACTACCGGCGATTGTCGCATGGTTAACACCAGCGGGTCACAAGTGCCTACATTCGGGAGCGATTCTGATGAGGAGCTGGAACTTGCCCCTCTCTTTAAAGAGTCCACTTCGGGAAAAGAAGAAGAGCCGAAGGTCTGCGAAAATATTCGGCTGCGGAATCGGACGCTGCCTGAAAAGAACCTCGGACCCTCAAGCAGAAAAGATAAAGGGAAAGAAAATGTCTCTGAAGATATCGTCTTAGATGACCAAGTTGTGGAGGAGCTAAGTGCCAAGGACCCGCCGAAGAGAAATAAGGTGGATTACAACGTCTTAGCACATCTGAGGAAGCTTCCCTCATAGCTCAGCATTCTTGACGCCCTTTTGCTATCAAAAGAGGCGAGAGATTCGTTGATTAAGGCACTACAAGATCCGGAACAATTCCAAGCTTGCCTGTCCGAGGAAAAGATGAAGGATGAATTGGAGGAAGTGCACGCGGCCGATGTCACTTTCGGTGACGAGGACCTTCTCCTTAGGACGTGCGAACACAATCGCCCCCTCTATGTCTCAGGATACTGCCATGATATTAAGATAGGCAAAATCCTGATCGATAATGGATCCTCCGTTAATCTCCTCAACGTGCGGGTGTTAAAAGAAATCTGCATGAGCGTCCAGCACCTTGCTCGTGACAAGATCACCATCTCTGGGTTTAATTCCCAGTCATCAAGAACTCTTGGGTCTGTGATACTGACGCTACGCTTCGGGCTACTCGTCACGGACATTAAGTTCCACATCATAGACGCCAAGACATGCTACAACGCTTTGCTCGGCCGACCATAGTTACACGAGTACAACATCATCCCTTCTACACAACATCAGTGTATGAAGTAATTTAAGGATGGTTTCGAGTATACCGTGACGGGAGAACTGAACCCGTTCTCTGTGAACGAGGTCCGCAAATATGAAGATGCCAAATACTTCTTACCGGATTTCGAAGACACGGAGAGGTGTCACAAGCCGGAGAACAAAGCTAACGCCACCATCCCTGTCTTCGGCAGTGATACTGAAGAGGAAGAGGAGATAGTTTGTTCGGGTCCGCCCCAACACAACAAGCCAGGACCGTTCACTCCTACGTTAGTCTTTGGTAGCGACTCGGAAGATGAGATCCATGCTGTATTCTCTGCTCGACCTTCAATACGAACGTCTGCTGACAAAGAGCAAAGTCTACAAGTCGCCATAGTGCCGCTTAAACACCATAAAGAACTGGATGCGCTTAATATTTACAATGTAGAAGAGCTTCAAACGTTCTATATCCCTCCCAGGCGAGAAAGCGAGAAAGCAATTCTGTTCTACCGCTCTGAAGAAACCAAGATGGAAAAAGAAATCTGGCATGGTGCGGATCCTACACTCGACAGGCTTCAGCCTATCCGTCTTCCCAGATATTATACAGAGGGATTGAAAAAGCTGCTGAAACGTCAGGGGATATCCTTCAAGCAGACCGTTCGAAAAGCCAAATTCTATGACAAAATATGGAATGTTCCCGGGACTCAACGCAAACTGCCTAATGGGAGAATGGAGACGAAAGGACTTGGATACATCCTGTCAAAGAAACGAGAGCTACTAGACAGCTACTATGTCATGTATGACTTCGATGAAGAAGCGGATGCTCAATGGGAGGACGCTAATCCTGAGACAGTGAAAGTTCCAAATGCAAAAGAGCCCAGTCCATCGTTCGAAGAACAAATGGACAAGCTCATAAGGGAAGCGGATCAAAAAGTCCGAGACGACCATAACCGCGAAATGGTCATCTATGAGAAAGCCAAGATGCAACGCCTTCTCCAACAGGCCGTGAAGAATGAAAATGCCGCTCCATGTCAACCTGTTATAAAGAAGGCTCAGCGCAAAAGTAGAAATAAGTCGAAAGGCCAAAAAAGCTCTCAACAGCAACAAAGCAGGGCTAAGAAGTCACGCAAACGGGAGTCGAGCGTTATTGATCTATCCCTCATGAAGAAAATGGGTCGAGCGTACTCGTTTCCTCGGGACAAGACAAAGAAGATACTTGATCTTGCTCTAAAACATCAAATGCTTACACTGCCGGAGTCCAAAAACCCCGAACAAGCGGGCAAAGTCTCACACCCGAACTATTGCTCTTACCATCGGGTAACAGGGCATCCTCTTGAAGATTGCTTCACTTTCAAGAACTGGGTTGAAGATCAGTATCAGCTTGGCAAATTCACTCTGTCTGACAACTGGAGGGTAGCGCCGCCACAGAAGCACGAGCCCAAGGCCACGAAAGAAGAACCGGTTCCACATTGGGATTGGAAGCGAATTCGCACCTGTTACATGATTACAATATTAAAAGAAGAGCCCGAGAATATAGATGAGCTCCCTTGGTGCTTCGAAAACAGCAACGACGAGATAATCTCAGAATTCCCACCAGCGCCAAAAGAGCAGGAAGATGGAATCCATACCACTGCAGATAACCTCAAGAAAATTGAGTTGGGGACGGCAAACGATCCACGGCCGACGTTCGTCAGTGAGCTGCTATCTGAAGAAAGGGTGGCTGCGTTAAAAGACCTGCTTATGCAGCACAACGATTGCTTCGCATGGAATTATTCCGAAATGCCGGGACTAGATCCAGAAATTGCTGTGCACAGACTGGCGATATCCCCGGACATCAAACCAGTCAAACAGGCGCCGAGGAGAATGCGGCTCGAGCTTGAGATGAGCATCAATGCTGAGGTCAAGAAGCTGATCGACTCTGGCTTCATCCATGAAGTTCAATACCCTGAATGGATCGCCAACATCGTCCCGGTGATGAAGAAAAATGGGACAGTGCGCATATGCGTAGACTTCCGGGATCTCAATAAAGCTTGCCCGAAGGACGATTTCCCAGTGCCAGTCACCGAACTGATGATAGACAATACATCCACTCACGAGGTTTTCTCCTTCATGGACGGCTCGTCAGGATATAATCAGATAAAAATGCATCCAGAAGACCAGAAGCACACCGCCTTCAGGACTCCTCTGGGTATATTCTGCTACAAGGTGATGCCCTTCGGTTTAAAGAATGTCGGTGCCACCTACCAAAGGGCCATGACGAAGATCTTTGATGACCTTATACAAGAAATCGTCGAATGCTATATCGACGACCTCGTGGTTAAAAGCAAATCATACGAGGAACATCTCGAGCATTTGAAGACCGTATTTCAACGCCTTCGGCAATACAACTTGAAGATGAACCCTCTCAAGTGTGAATTTGGAGTTTCCTCGGGCAAATTCTTGGGATTCATCATCCGACACTGGGGTATCGAGATAGATCCGTCAAAGATCAAGGCGATCATGGGAATGCCTCCACCAAGGACTCTCAAACAGCTGCGGTCTCTCCAAGGAAAGTTTGCGTATATACGACGATTTATAGCCAACCTTTCAGGAAAGTGCCGTCCTTACAGCCACCTGATGAAGAAGGGAACCCCGTTCGTCTGGGCTAAAAATGCCAAAGCGCGCTAGACGAGATCAAGCAATACCTGCAGAACCCGCCGGTGTTGGCTGCTCCGGTCAAGGGAAAACCCCTCATTCTTTATACAACCGCCCTCGAAGGTTCCTTAGGCGCATTATGGGCACAAGAGAACGATCAAGGGAAAGAAAGAATACTCTACTACTTAAGTCGAGTTCTGCTGGGGGCAGAAAACAACTACTCTCCCATTGAAAAACACTGCCTGGCGTTGATCTTCGCAATAACAAAGCTCGGGCACTATGCATTGGCGCACGAGGTCTGTCTCATTTCAAAGGTGGACCCCCTTAAATACTTGATGTCGAAGGCTATATTGACGGGACGACTCGCTAAATGGGCCCTGCTCTTGATGGAGTTCTCGATAACATATCAACCTCTCAAAGCATTGAAAGGCCAGGCCATCGCCGACTTCCTCGCTGAGCATCCGATACCGGCCGACTCTCCTTTAAACTGCGATCTTCCAGACGAACATCCGTTTGATGCGATCGACGGTGATAATACCCGATGTGAGCTTTATTTCGACGGAGCATCTTCCGTGAAGAAGCGCAAACAAAGTACCCCTATAATCAAATCAGGGGTAGGACACATCTTTGTAACTCCACAAGGAGGGATAATGCGCTTTGCTTTCTCCCTGACGGAGCCGAGGACAAACAATGAAGCCGAATATGAAGCTTTAATAGCAGGCCTCAAGATCTCCATCGACATGGGAATTGAAAACCTCCTCATATACGGAGACTCCCAGCTGGTCGTTAGTCAAGTAAACGGCGACTACCAAACATACAACCAGAATTGGTGAAGTACGGTGAAAAAGTGGAAAAATTGTTGACCCAAATTCCTTCCTACACTTTGGAAAACATACCGCGCGCGGAAAACAGCAAAGCAGACGCGTTGGCCAAACTTGCTAAAGAATTGGCTGACGAGAACCTCGATGACGTTAGAATCGTGGTACAAAGCCGTCGAGTGCTTGCCCCAGTAGAAATATCTCCGGAATCATCCGAAGAAAAGGGAGCGAGCGAGCAGACGACCCTGCAAGTAAAAGATTGGAAAAATGCCGAGGATTGAAGAGAAGTCTTCATAGACTACTTTAAATCCCACCGAATGCCTGAAGAAGCGTCCACAAGACATCAGCTCATGAAATGAGCTCTGTCTTTCGCCTTCGTCAATGATACTCTATACAAGAGGTCGTTTGATTCTCTGTGGTTGAGATGCCTGGGACCCGACGAAGCGAAAAGAGTCGTCCAGGAAGTTCATGACGGACTCTGTGGGTCTCACCAAGCGGCCCAAAGATGAAGTTGAAGATCAAACGGATGGGCTACTACTGGCCCACGATGATCCAGGACTACCTCGAATATGCGAAGCAATGCCACTCGTGCCAAATTCATGGGGACTTCATCCACCAGCATCCAAATCCGCTACACCCGACGGTAGCTAGCTGGCCGTTCGAGATGTGGGGAACTGACATAGTCGGCCCCATCGAACCAGCATCGTCTAGAGGACATAGTTTTATCCTGGCGACGACTGATTACTTCTCCAAATGGGCAGAGGCTGTACCGCTGAGGGAAGTGAAGACGGAGAATATCCTCCACTTCTTCAAGACGCACGTCATATATCGGTTTGGAACGCCAAGACGGATAATCTCTGATAACGGGCCAGCCTACAGAAGCCACAAGATCAGTCGCTTCGCACAGCAGCATAATATAGACTGGAGATATTCTTCAGTTTACAATCCGCGAGCTAATGGTCTAGCTGAAGCCTTCAACAAGACCCTGACGAAAATCATGAAAAAGACGGTGTCCCGAAATAAGAGAGACTGGCACGAGAGACTGCAAGAGGCTCTTTGGGCGTATCGAACTACGTTCAAGACGGCCACGAGCACAACGCCGTACGCGTTGGTATTTGGGACAGAAGCGGTACTCCCCCTCGAGATAGAGTTACCCTCTCTACGAGTGGCGGTCCACTACGAGCTGACGGACGAAGAAAATGCTCACCTTCGGCTTGAGGAGCTTGACGCCCTTGATGAAACCCGACTCATAGCGCAACAAAATCTGGAAGCTTATAAAGCAAAGAGGACGCGCTCATATGAAAGATTGACCCGACCGAGGACATTCCGCCAAGGCGAACTCGTGTTAGTGGTCAAAAGGCCTATGATCCCCAATCGCGCCAAGCGGGGAAAATTCGAGCCAAACTTTGAAGGCCCGTACATCATAGATAAGGTCTACCAGGGTGGGGCCTATCTACTCATGGACATGCACGGTGAAAGGCCTTTCAGGCCAATAAACGGTCGCTTCCTAAAGAGATACTACGCTTAATGAGCCACGGCTTAGGTCAATGATAGATGACGACGACTATGTCCGCTCGCTATCTTCCTAAGCTCAAGCTTTATAAGCAGTAACCGGCTTTCTCCATGTCGGACCGAAATGTCCTTAAACTAATAGCAGACCGAAACGTCTTTAAACTACTACCGCAGCATCTTTAGGCTGACGAGATATAAAAAAAAACATATAAAATAAAATAAAATAAAAACGGTATGTCCATAAGCAAAAAGGGCACGGATGAAAACCCGAAAGGGCTCCGTGAGTAAAAACAGCAGGGCTACCGGCGAGTGTTCGTGAAAACCCGAAAGGGCACGACCTCGTAATAAAAAAATATATAAAAAGAATATAAAAAAAACGGTATGTCCATAAGCAAAATGGGCACGGATGAAAACCCGAAAGGGCTCCGTGAGTAAAAACAGCAAGGCTATCGGCGAGTGTTTGTGAAAACCTGAAAGGGCGCAACCTCGTTAAAGGACACTTATAGGGTCCTCTCGACCTTGTAAGGAGAAACCACCCGCGTGAGATCCTTACGACTCACAAGGGAGCAACACACTTAGGGATCCCCACGATTCCTAAGGAGAAAATACACTTGCGATATCCTCATGACTCGTAAGGAGAAATCTCTTATGGGACCCTCACGGCTCATAGGATTTGAAAGCCTTAAGTTACAGAGACCTAAACCTGTGCTTAAGCAATCCCCACAACCTTCGATATTGCCCTACAAGTAGTTCAATACTGACCCTTGTATACAATCCACGGGCGCGAATAAACATTCCCCTAACCAAGTCTCATCCGTGACTGGGGATATGTTCGCATGGTGAACAACCCTTGTAAATCCTCTCGATTTATGAGGAGAAAACCTTCCTGTAGGATCCTTACGACTTACAGAGGAAATGAACACTTAGGAATCCTCACGATTCCTAAGGAGAAAATACACCTACAAGATCCTCACGACTTGTAGGAAGAAATACCTTTGTGAGACCCTTACGGCTCATGAAGTTAAAAGCCTTAGTCGACAGCGCCTTAACCCTGTTCGCTAAGCCACCTTTGTTCGACATCGACGGAGGCAAATGATGATTCGCTCCAGGCAATATCCCAGTTGTAGCGGTGCTGATGCCGAAATCGGTGTCTAATTCCAGGTTTACGGCGGAAAGCCAGTAGGCCGCACATGCATACGGAATAGCCGAAATGATAGGGCAACTTGCAATAAAAAGCAGCAAGTAAAAATGTATGCATGCAAAATAGCCGAAATGATTGGGCAACTCGCAATAAAAAGCAGCGAGTAAAAATAAAATAAATAGCCGAAATGATTGGGCACCGCGAAAAATAGCCGAAATGATTGGGCAATCGCGACCTTCGCGATATAAAAGCTGAAATGATAGAGCATTGCGGAGATAAAACAAAAAAAAATGATGATAAAACTTTGGCCCTACAGTTAAGATCACATCGATCCCTGTATACAATCCAAGGGCGTAAACAAAGAGGGAACCATACTTCCCAACAGGCTCCGCCAGAAGACGAGGCCAAATCTCGACGGTTCAGTCCAATTCCGAAGAAACCAGTGTCTTCAGCAAATTCCTCGACTCACGGATACAAACACACCTTGACGAGAGCCTCCTGATCCGCGTCGACTCGCAGAGCAACCAATGCCTCCGTGGGAAATTCTCGACTCGTTTCAAAGCCCAAGGAAACAAATAATCCTTGGCGCTAGGGAAACAAATAATCCTTAGCAAATTCCTCGACTCACGGATACAAACACTCCTTGACGAGAGCCTCCTGATCCGCGTCGACTCGCAGAGCAACCAGTGCCTCCGTGGGAAATTCTCGACTCTTTCAAACCCCCAAGGAAACAAATAATCCTTGGCGCTAGGGAAACAAATAATCCTTAGCAAATTCCTCGACTCACGGATACAAACACTCCTTGACGAGAGCCTCCTGATCCGCGTCGACTCGCAGAGCAACCAGTGCCTCCGTGGGAAATTCTCGACTCGTTTCAAACCCCAAGGAAACAAATAATCCTTGGCGCTAGGGAAACAAATAATCCTTAGCAAATTCCTCGACTCACGGATACAAACACTCCTTGATGAGAGCCTCCTGATCCGCGTCGACTCGTAGAGCAACCAGTGCCTCCGTGGGAAATTCTCGACTCGTTTCAAACCCCAGGGAAACAAATAATCCTTGGCGCTAGGGAAACAAATAATCGTTAGCAAGTTCCTCGACTCACGGATACAAACACTCCTTGACGAGAGCCTCCTGATCCGCGTCGACTCGCAGAGCCACCAGTGCCTCCGTGGGAAATTCTTGACTCGTTTCAAACCCCAAGGAAACAAATAATCCTTGGCGCTAGGGAAACAAATAATCCTTAGCAAGTTCCTCGACTCACGGATACAAACACTCCTTGATGAGAGCCTCCTGATCCGCGTCGACTCGCAGAGCCACCAGTGCCTCCGTGGGAAATTCTCGACTCGTTTCAAACACCAAGGAAACAAATAATCCTTGGCGCTAGGGAAACAAATAATCCTTAGCAAATTCCTCGACTCACGGATACAAACACTCCTTGACGAGAGCCTCCTGATCCACGTCGACTCGCAGAGCAACCAGTACCTCCGTAGGAAATTTTCGACTCGTTTCAAACCCCAAGGAAACAAATAATCCTTGGCGCTCGGGAAACAAATAATCCTTAGCAAATTCCTCAACTCACGGATACAAACACTCCTTGACGAGAGCCTCCTGATCCACGTCGACTCGCAGAGCAACCAGTGCCTCCGTGGGAAATTCTCGACTCGTTTCAAACCCCAAGGAAACAAATAATCCTTGGCGCTAGGGAAACAAATAATCCTTAGCAAATTTCTCGACTCACGGATACATACACTCCTTGACGAGAGCCTCCTGATTCGTATCGACTCGCAGAGAAACCAGTGTCTCCGCGAGAAGATTCCCGATTCGTATCAACTTGCAAGATGAAACCTCAGGCAGCAGGGACTAAAAAACTCGCTTCCTGAACAATGGGACCCTGCAAGTCGATCCAAAAAGATCTCTTGCATACTATTCACGGGTCTCACTCTCCAAAGTCGAATCTCGACAAGGAGGGAAACAACCGCTTATGAGTCCTCTCGACTCGTAAGAGGGAAAAATTCTCTTACAGGATCTTTACGACCTCTGAGAGAAAACACACTTAGGAATCCTCACGACTCCTAAGGAGAAAAACCCACCTACGAGATTCTCTCGATCCGTAGGGAGAAAAGTCTCTACGAGACCCTCACGGCTCATAGAGTTGAAAAGTCTTAGGCAGCAAATCTGAACCTGCGGCCTAAGCCATCGCTATTTCTTGAGAAAGTCAAGATGCGTGCTCTATTATCCGTCAACCATGGTTATTAAGGTGGCATGCTGATAATAAAAGAAAGAAAAGACGAAGAAAATAACACAAGACATTACAAAAAAAATGTGTATGTTTTATTCATAAACTTGATTGGGTACAGGATACATTATGTCAAAAAATAAAAAAATATATATACACATTCTTTTATCTACAAATACAAACGATACAAAGAGGGATAGCTACTGAGGAGGAAGTGTCTTTAGTAAATCCACAAGCTGCTCTCGCACTTCCTTCAGCGCCTCCTCCTGAGTGACAGCCGCAGCCACCTCCGCCTCCACCTGGGCCCGCTGCTGCAAGAAGGATGAAAGTTGCTCCTCCGCCGCCTTCTGGGCTGCTTCCTGGCTGGGTGCATCTCGCTCGACAACGTCAAGTTGTTGCCTCAATGATAACCCTTCAGAAAGACATTGCAGAAGGCCCTCAAAGACAACCTTCAGCCGTGCGGCATTGGCCTCCACCCGAGCATGCAGTTGGGAAGACTTGCTCGAAGTCTCACCACGCTCCTTACGCCTTGAAATGACTTCTTGTTCGAGGTGGCGGAAGTAAGAAGCGCTCTGCTCAATCCACGCTGTTCTTTGATTGCTGGCAGCCAAGTTCTCGGGAGCGGGACGCAGCGACTCCAACTGATACAGGCGGGCCTCGATCTCCCTGCAATGGTTAACCCAAGATGCGATGATGCCCTCATCATGAAAGTTCACGAGTATTGCCAGCATCGGGTTAACCACCGTAGCGAAGTCTGCGGCAGATGTAGGAGTTTCAACGTCGAGTTCCTCGACGTAGTCACTCAACATGCGCAGACTATTCGCGGCGCCTTTTGAAGACGGACTTCTCAGATAAGGACCCGCCGGCATTGTAATACGAGGCTCGAAGGGCGCCGAGGCTGGAATGACAGCTGAAAAGAAACAGGATGCGATCAGATAACAGTACAGAAAATAAAGATAGGGAAGTTATCAATGTGATAGTCGCTGTACCAGTTGAGACAGGTGGCAAGGTCGGAAGGGCCGGTGGCGCAGCTGATCTTTTACCCCCTCCTTCAATCTGTAGCACTGCAGTCGAGATGAGAAAAAGGGGTTAGAGGTAATTCCATCGATGAAAAAAAAGAAAGATGTCAATGGAAATCATACTCACCAACGCCACCAGGGAAAGAAGCAAGTTCGGATGGGAAGGAGAAGTGTGGGAGCAACATCTGATATACATGATCAAAGAGCACTCCTGAAAAGACACAACAATATGACTTTAGTACACAAATTATACGTCTGAAGTATAGGATTAATAAATTGCAAACCCATACCTTCCAACATCTTAGATGGTATGAGAGAGGGTTGAGAGGTGACCACCGCCAAGGCAGTTGTTGAAGGCGCTCCCTCAAGCAGTGGGGCATCGGCGCTGGCTGCACCTGTGTTACAACAAATGCGAATTTGTCAGAAAGGATTGTAAGATAAAGAAGATAGCAACTTGGGATTTACCTGATGAGCTGCCGGCTGAAACGGAGGCGATTCCCTCCTCTATTGACATGAGGCCATTTCCCGTGGCCTCATCACCTAACTCAATGGGAACCGTTGTTGTGCTCGCGAGACCTGGAGACGGCGGAGGACCATAGACGGGGAGGGCTATGACTGGAGCATTGCCAGATTCCAGAGAAGGAGCGGTTGGCTCGTCCTCGGGAATCATGGCCACCTCACCCACTACTCCCTCAGGTTCAGTAGTCGCGGTTGTCTCGTCCACCATCACCACGAGATCGTCGGTCTCGAGCGCCTCATCCGCCACCACCCTGGGCTCAGTTATAATGATCATTTCATCTACCACCACTTCAGGTTCGGCATCAATGACCTTCTCGGCTGCAGGCCCCTCGACCTCCACCTCAGGCTCCAAAGCCACAACGACGTTGCCCACCGTCGGCTCGGGTTTGGCAGGTACCACCTCCTCTGCTTCCTTGGGTTCAACGGTCTCCGCCTCCCCCTCGGTTGGACTTGTCCCTGCAGGGTGGAACATACAAGAACCGACAGTTTTATAAGTCTTATAACAAGATTCTGAAAGAAGTATTACCTGAGGTAGACTTGTCATTGGCCTCTCGATTGGCGCGGATCGCCTGTCTATGAGCTGTAGACAGGACGACCGGAGGCTCTTCTGACGGAGTGTCGGCACGAGGGATGGTGTTTGGGCCCGCTCCCGTAGCCAAGGCAGCCCTGCGTGCCTTTACTTCGCGCCTCGACCGCTTCCGTTCCTCCCGGGCTGTCATGATGGACCTCCTTGATGCTTCCTTCATCGAAGCATCGTCGTCCTCATTTAAAGATTCCTCCAGAGCCTTTAAGGCGTCTCTCATCGGCTCTTCAAGACGAACCTCCTGCAGTAACCCTGAGGAAGCAGGAACATCGGCAACTGGTAGAACATCTGCGTCACTTGGCGGGAGCGGCATTGAGGTTCCTGTGATTAAAAGGGAAAGGTTAGATCGACCATAACACAAGGGAAATGAAAACTTGATGAATCGAAACTTACTAAGGCCCATGGACGCTCTAAGACGTTCCTCCTCCTCGAAAGTCTTCAGAGAAGCGGCAATGGCTTCTTCATCAGTGATGCCTGTTGGAAGAAAAGAAAGAAAAGCGTTAGTCAAAGGCAATGAAGAAGATATGTTGCAATAAAGAAAATGTGACTAGTAGTTACCTGATTGTGCAAGCTTATCTAGCCACGCGTCATGCCTCGCCAACCACGCTGAAGCTTCGAGAGCAGCCTCCAAGTCTGTATCGTCCGGCGGCGGCATCACTAATCCTTCGTTAGTCCCGTATTCGATCAAGCCCTCGGCATAGGGAGCATGGGGTTCCTGACCGAACACGACGTCCGCAGCGAAGAGCGACTTCTTTTTCTTCTGCCCTCCGACCCGAGGTGCACATGGGATCGACTTCCGTTTAGCAGCCACCTTGGGACGGCGGGTCCCGATGTCTGCACCCACGCCAGACTCCGGTGAGGCTATAACCACCGTCTCCACTGGAGCACAGGGCGCTGGTGGTGCATCCGCAATATCAGGGAGCGGCAATCCGCGTGGAGGACTTTGCGCACGCGATGGTCCGGCTTTGGCATCTTTTAAAGGGGGGATTACCGGGGTCCTTGGCACGAAAGGAGCGTTGCGATCGCTACCTGGAGGTGCACCCTTACGGTCGATCAGCAACCGCCTTTCCTCCTTTATGACCGCTCCCGTCGAATGACTGTACCATTCTGTATATACCCTAAGAAGTCGTGGGGCGCAAGCCGGCTCACTGATAAAGAAGTGAGAGCCCATGTTTAGACGCATGAAATGATGCAGCGCTCTCTCCATCCCTTCTTCGGTCGCAGCAGGTTCCGATAAAAAGGCCTCCAGCGGTACCCCTTGATTATAGCTCAGCTGTTGGGCGAAACGATGCGGGTTATATCTCATGAAGATCGCTGCCCCGTCCTGCCTAAACACCAAGAAGCCCGGTCTGATGGAATATAAGTGAAGGGTCTCCCGGGTCGTTAAAACTGAAGCTCCATCCTTGAAAGTGTCTTGCAATGGCCGCACTGCAGTGGTGGACGTTTTTCTAATAGTCAACACCTTGTCAATGAAAGACACACCGGCTCCAACGGTGTGGGAGTGAAGGAGTAGACCCCGGGCATTTCGTGGCGATGGATTTACAATGGATGCGCTGATCAGCTGTAGAATGCGAGGAAAACTACACCTTTCATAGAATGAGGGCCTTTTATGCATGCCGAAGACACCCGCCGTATGTAGCTCGAGCCACGACATAAAGTAGTGCATCGGGAAGACCACGTGCAATACTCCGGGCTCGTTAGCATCCGCTACTCGGCTGAGGCCATGATATAGGTGCGCCAAGCCAGCGATCCCAATGGCCACCTTTACCCCGATGGTCATCCGGTGGGCTGGGTAAAAGACGGAAGGCCGCATGCGGTGAGAGTGCATTGGGAGCGCAAACCAACTCAGCCAAAGCCCAAGAAATCCTAAAAAGAAGGCCTCCTCGTCCATCTCGGGGGCTGCGACTTCTGCAAAAGACATGGTTGTGGAGTTAGGAAGAAAAAAGTCCTTTTGGTCTATTTCCTTCGCCGGCAGGTTATCCAAACCTAAACCGAAAGGGTCCTCAAGAGTGGCAGACTTGGCAGCTTCTGCCGAGAGGACGTTTGGGTGAAGGAACCGAGCAATGAAATCCTCAAAACTAACTCCGCGGCTCCCACGCTCAATGAAAAGGGCCTCGTAGATGTTCAACACCTTGATCAGACTTGGAAATTGGTGTTGAACAGCGTTCTCCGGCATGAGCCCCCTTATCACCGGCTTAGCACCAAAGACGTACTCATCCGTCGGGAGCAAATCCTCATAATGTTCCCCCATGACCGGTAGACCGGATACCTCCGTAAACTCTTCCAAAGAGATTGACACTTCCCGATCCATGGCGAGGAAAGTGTGGGTAGGAATGTTCCACTGCTCCAGAAAGGCCTTGAACCACCAGGTGGGAAGCGTGGGATACTGGAAGAGGGAGACGTAGACTGCGGTATACAATCCTAATCTTATCAACTGCGACTTCTTCGTCGACAGGATATACCGGGCCCACGGCAGATAGCCGATTGGGTGGCGGGGGATCAAACCGATATTATATGATTGCCCCCAAGGTCGCGCCTCTCCTTGACAGATGCGGCGTCCCAGGATATCCAAAACCATGGGACGCTAAACCGGAATCGCATCTATGGAGGGATGTAGAAAGCCTTTCGATGGCCAATCAACCATCTCCACGGCGTACTGCACCGGGGTTGGGCTGGCGTAATGAATCGCCGTTATGGGTTCTGATGGCACCGCGCATGTGAAGCTCTGTCGGCCCATGATGATTTGATTGTACCACGACCCCCAAAGGTGGAGACTCTTATATTCCGGGTCGTATTCTTTGATCATAGCCAAAACATCACGGTCCAAGGGCGCTTCAGGAAACCCTTCCTCCGAGCGGACAAACGGAAACGAGGTGTCGAGAGACATGATCGCTGCAAAAGAACAATATAGCCGTCAGTGCTACAATTCCAACGCTTGGCGTTTAAAAATCTTCAATTAAATGAATTTAAAAATTAATTAGATTAAAATTAATTACACTGCAGTGCAGTGGGTAGGGGACCAAATGGGGACCCACAAAATCTGGATGACAATACGCCAGTCAATAAGACAACCTCATCATTGGATGAGATTGTCAGTTGGTCCCCAGGAAAATATTCCCAATAATAATAATAATAAAGAATCCCTAGAGACAAGGAGGAAATCTCCTCTTCAGAGCAAAGCTCTGTCACAGAGTGACACTTGTCAAACACTGGTCTAAGGGAAATAAGATTCCTTAAAAGAGCTGAGCTCTGTGGTGATGGTGAGAAAATTTATTTAAAACTCCTAAAGAAATTAAAACATTTTGAAGACTCTTAGAAGTTCTTCGTTTTTTAAGGTTAGATTAAAAAAGATCTATTTTTGGATCCATGAGCAAAGCTCTGCTCATGGGTTAAAACCCATGAACAAGATCTCTCCAAATCTATGGATTCATGAGAGCAAAACTCTGTTGGTGAAACCCCAATGGGGATCCCTTTAGATCAAAAGATCTATGAGAGCAAAGCTCTAGTGGTTAATTAAAATTAATTTAACTCAAGATTAATTTTACCTAAAGTTTTCTAACTTGGAAAATGAGAGCAAAGCTCTAAAGTTCTGGAAACGAGAGCAAAGCTCTGAAGTTCTAAGCAAGAGCAAAGCTCTGGAATCAAAATCTAGAAAATGGTGAAGTTTTCTAAAGGGCCATAGGTCCTATTTATAAGGCGCTTGCGCCCCTTCAGCTCGCCCCTTGATCCAACGGTCAAGAGCTTGCCACCGCTGCACTCACGTGCGCGCCACGTGAGCGCAACGGTGGGGGGGCATTTGTTTCCCATAATCAGAGCAAAGCTCTGCTGGAAATTCAAATTTCAAATTTCAAAGCAACGCTTCAAATCCCGGGAGTAACGCGCCACGTGTCAAGCGCAGACACATCAGCGCAGCGCCCAAAACAGCGCACCCAATCAGAGCAAAGCTCTATTTAAAAAAAAATTAAAGGAAGCAACGCTTCAGTTGCGCAAGCGCTGCGCTGCACGACACGTGTCAGAGCAGATGCGCTAGCGCAGTTGCGCTGCGCGACGCGTGTCAGCGCAGTTGCGCAAGCGCTGCGCGACACGTGTCAGCGCAGATGCGCTCGCGCAGTTGCGCTGCACGACGCGTGTCAGCGCAGATGCACTAGTGCAGTTGCGCTGCGCTGTGCACTGCTTGACACGTGTCACGCGCTAGGGCATTTGCGCCAAACAGAATTAAGATTTCAAAAGAATCTTTCTGTTCTTGTTAAAACAAGAAGATTTTCTTCTGTAAAACAGAAGCCCTTGGATCAAAGATCCAACGGTGGGGAAAATTCCCCAAATCACTCAGAGAAAGATCTCTTTAACAAATTCAACAAATTTATGGGCACTATATAAAGGCCCCTAGACCTCAATTCAAAAAAAAAAACATTTCTTGAAAAAAGTCAAGAGCTTCAAACAGAGAGAACTCTGAGAAAATTTCAAGAAAAAGGTAAAAACCTTCACGAGAGAGAAAAAATTTCTTCTAATAGATCATTGATCTAAAAACCAGATCAATGATCTTTACATAATAAACAGTGCTTTGCACTTCTTATGAACCACTGGTTCTTTAAAACAAGAAAAAACAAAAATAAAAAAAATAGTGCTTTGCACTTTTATGAACCTTTGGTTCTTGAAATAAAAAGAAAAACTTGTCTTTCTTTGATCTAAATTAGATCAAGAAATCAAATAGTGCTTTGCACTTCTTTTATGAACCTTTGGTTCTTGAAATAAAAAGAAAAACTTGTCTTTCTTTGATTTAAATTAGATCAAGAAATCAAATAGTGCTTTGCACTTCTTTTATGAACCATTGGTTCTTGAATCTAAAAGATTCTCAAATTAATAGTGCTTTGCACTTATAAATCTGCACTGTTGCGCTCTTGGGTTAGCGCAAGCCACCAGAGAGCGCCACTTGTCAGCGTCTGAACCATTTGCGCTATGCGCTTTTGAAATAGAGCTTTGCTCTCTGAAATTGGCGCAACTCACCAGACCGCGCCACGTGTCAGCAGCGCAAGCGTAGCGCACTAGCGCAACGCACTGCGCCTGCATGACACGTGTCATCACCACAAGCGCTTGCGCTCTCTGATCGGCGCAAAGCGCCTGATAAATGCAATGCATTTCCTAAAAGGGCCAGGCCCAAATCAAAAAGACTAAGCAGGCCTAATTAAATTGATGCTCTGCATCATTTATAAATGGGCAGAGCCCAAACGAAATAATAAAAATGCTATGCATTTTAAAAGGGGCAGAGCCCAAACAAAGTAAAATTGATGCTCTGCATCATTTATAAATGGGCAGAGCTCAAAACAAATTGATGCTCTGCATCCTTTCTGGGCAAAGCCCAAATAAAAATAAAAAGAAATGCAATGCAAAAGCAAATAAAATGTTGAACATTTTCAACTGGACTTAGCCCAATTTTGGCCGTAAGTCCTGAAATTAAATTGACTGAGCAAGATTGCTCTCTTAAATCAATTTACATCCGGTTCGAGGGTACATCTCCGAACTCCTCTAACACATATCGTTGTAATCCTTCAACGACGTCAGAGAGGCGACGTGTCCCGACAACCACATATCAACACGGACTGTGGGGTCCTTAAACTCATGGACTTAAGCGTCCTTAAACCAAAACACGGATTGTGGGATCCTTAAACCCGCGGACTTATGCGTCCTTAAACTAAAACACGGACTGTGGGGTCCTTAAACCCACGGACTTAAGCGTCCTTAAACTACCAATGGACCCCTATGTCCCTAAACTGGAATATGGACCACCATGTCCCTAAACTGGAATATGGACCACCATGTCCTTAAACTACCTATGGACCACTACGTCCCTAAACTGGAACAATAGAGCCCCCAAATGCTCTTTTGTCTGATCCAAACGATCCCGTTAAGTTGATCTTAGTTTCAAATCAGACTAACGTATCCTTAACAAACGTTTAAGTCGATCTTAGCCTAAATATGGCTAACGTATCCTTAAACTAAAACACCAAACCCAAATCTAAGAAAATACGGATTTGGACTAATCCACGTCCTATGGGCGACGACATAAATTAGTCTCCGTATACAATCCACGGGCAACCACAAACAAAATAAACACCCACGACACGAAGTGAAATTCTGGAGAAGGAGAAAGTTGTTACCGCGATGCGGTAGCGTAATTAACTGCAGGGGCTTGCACCTGCAGGGAAGAGCGTCCCCACAATCAAAAACCCCTCAAGCGAGGGGGAATCTGACGAAGTCTGCTACATCGGCCGCATCCGTCTAAACCTCCGATGCACGGTGCCATAAATCAACTTAGCATCTTCGGAGAGGTGGACGGGTAAAACCATATAGCATCTGTCCCGAATCTCAGGCAAGACGTCCTTACGTCGTCGCCGTCTTTCGGAGGGGAACACACATAAGGCATGGGGTGGTACAAGTGCCATTTGGCAAAGCTCAAAGGGCTATATGAAAAGTGTGTAGCCTATAACGGCAAACATGATGAAAAAATCAACAAGACTTTTCATTCTCTCAAATTCTAGGATTTGTATCTCTTTCTCCTTTCTCAAGGTTCTAAACCTTCTTTCTTTTTTTGAATTAAATCAAGAGTTCAATTCCTTTTTTTTCCAAAAAGAAACTATTTTTCACCGTAAAACCCTTAAAGGGGAACTCAGATCTTTCATCAAATCCCCAAAAAGGGAGATTTTTGAGTTTCACCCCTCTTTTTCATCAAGATTTAGCCAACGGAGAGGAGGAAGAAGGAGACCCTTTTCCAAAAATCCCATTTCGGGAAGATCTAAGGTTCAAAAAATGATCCAGGGCTAAAGAGCAGAAGAAAGGAGTCCCCTCTGACCATCTTCAAAGATTTCCAGGAGTTTAACTCTATTCAAGATCTGTTGGAGTTTAAATCCATAAACAAAACCCTTTTTAGGAGTTTAACTCCAAATCTATACATAATCCATGTTAGGAGTTCAACTCTAAATCCCCTTCGGAGTTCAACTCCCAGCCCATGGGCTAAACCCCTTTTCCGTTGGTGCTTTCCAGCGGTCGCATGCCGCGCACGTGACCTACGGGCGCCCAGCGGTCGCATGCCGAGCACGTGACCCGCTGACGCCTAGTGGTCGCATGCAGGGCACGTGACCCCCAGGCGCTCAGCGCCCACATGCGCCTCACGGGATCCGCGGGCGCTTACCGCACAGCGGTCGCGTGCAAGGCATGTGACCCGCGGGCCCCAAGCGCCCGTACAGCGGTCGCGTGCAAGGCATGTGACCCACGGGCCCCAAGCGCCCACGCGCCTGGCACGTGACCCGCGGGTGTCAAGCGCCCATGCGCGGGCACCTGACCCGTGGGCATCTAGCACCCACGTGCCATGCATGCGTCTTTACGACGCTCCTCACCCCTCATTTTCTATGCACTCCACACCCAAAACACGTCCCCCGTTGGAAATTTTTTCTAACGGGGCGTTGCTAGCCCCCTTGACCCCCAGCCCGCTATCCGGATAGCGGGACCCCCGTAAACTCTGCGAGGCCCCCGATATATCCAAGACCCTTCAAAACACAACACATGTACACTGCATATTAAGTTCGTATGACCAGTTTGACCCGTCAATCGAAGGTTCCCTCGCTTTAAAGGCGAGGTGTAATTAACGGCAGCTTAGTCCGCGGCTGCTGGAGATTCAGATCCCCACAATCAATAAACCCCAGCCTACCCTAGGCAGGGGGAATCTGTAATGCGCCTGACAAGCGACGCGTATTTCCATCTCAATGGGATGACGAAAAACACCCTACAGATTCTGGAACGCCCAATGGGACCTTTCTCTCTTCCTATATCTCGGGTCAAGCGTTCATGCGAACTCATTTAACATATATACTGACGTTTTTACTGAAGTAATATTCCTTTCGTGCAGCAATCAACTTTCAAGGACGATGTCTCCTAAGATGAATTCAGCTGCTGACGCGACCCCAATCTCGTACGTGGTTAAGATCAATGCTCGTGTGTTTCTTCCTGTCAGTCTTAGCCGGCAATGGGAGGAGCCACCCCGTCAATTTGGTTCGGTCATCATCTACCCTGCTGGAAGCGCTCATCTGGTAGAGGTCCCAACAAACCAAGCGGACAAACCGACCTCAAGGGGCAGAAGGCCGAACGTCGTGGTCGCCAGAGCATCCCACCCCAAATGCAAATCCGTATTCGAACGGCTCTCCACTATTCCAACTGGGGGCAAGGCCGTCAACACCAATGGGGACACAAAGCAGCTCCAGCAAGCTCAGACGTTGCTCTTAACGATCGAGCGAGCAGGCATATTCTCTGGACTCTCTGTCAGTCGGTCTATGACGTCGTCCCGAAGGGCCGAAGCCTGCCAAGTGCTCAAAACAGAAAGGTTGAGACAGAAACGGCTCAGGTATCGAGCCAACAAAAGGGCCAGGACTTCGGCTAAGTGGAATCTTGTGATATTCCAAGAGCAGGGTCACCCCGCGACGATGGCTGAGTCGGCCATAAAAGTCGGAAATTCCTTCGAACCCCTGAAGTGGGTTCAGAAAAATGCCATGACCACTAGAATCAAGGAGACAACAGTCCGAACGATGCTACAAAGAGACGTGTCCCAGCCCCAACAGAGAAAGCATGACACTGTCTATTCAAGAGTCTATCAGGCGCTTTGTGCCGCGCGAAAGCAGTGGGGCAAATACAGAAAAGAAGCCCCGACACTACTCAAGAATCTGGTCAAGCCAGCCATCTTTAATCAATCATCCGTTACCAAAACAGAAAGGCCACGACAGCGGTCCACGAAATCCACTGCCAATAATAAAAAGACCGCCAGATATGTTATCCATACGGTCTATATGGCAGGCGCGCGTCCCAGCGACAATTTGCGCAGCAAAAACAAGGATGGGGCCACCACATCATAAGCCCAATCTGGCTTGAATGTGGTTACCGTTTCCCAAGATCAGCCACATCCACTGGACGATGAAAACCCTCTCGATGAGGCCAATAGGCAGAAGGACCCTTCAGTCCATGTAGAGTCAAGCTCCGTCAACGAGGAAGAGCCGACTTTCCTCCCCAGGACCGCAGAGCAAAAGCTGCTTCAAGAGCTTCGAAAATAGCTCAGGAGCAAAGGTAAAGAGATGGCCAAGCTCTAGTCAAAAATTGACGACCTAACGAATGTTGTGATGCAGCTCACGGCTCAAATTGCTCGGGTGCCTCCCAATTAAGCACAAGTCACTACTCATGAGCCGGGTGATGACAACCTGAAGCAACCGATGCCTGTCCCCTTGGGTCCAAGATTGGGCGAGCCGCACGAAATCCGACCACATTCCGCTTCTGGGGACAGCTTAGCCTCAGATAGCACCATCCCTCTAACACAAGATCGGATAATGGATTTGGTCACCAACAAGGTTAAAACATTGGTGGCCGAAGCCGAAACTCAGAAAGAAATTGGTAGTAGTGGGCGGCCATATCCCGCACAGTACGATCTGATCGAGTTCCCCAGCGGCTACGTCATTCCTAAGTTTGGAAGATTTGACGAGACGGGAAACACAAATCAACACGTCGCCCACTTTAAAGTGTCATGCGGAAATACAGGGGGCAATGATGCGCTTCTTTTTCGTCAGTTTGTCAACAGCCTGACTGGTGTCGCTTTCGACTGGTACGCAAGCATACAAGACGGGTCCGTCACTACTTTTGCCCAAATGGAGTCTCTGTTTCGGCAAAAATTCATGAGTGTTAGTGACAAAATCTCCATCGTTGACCTCGTGAGAACCAAGCCGGGGAAAAACGAAAGCAACACGGACTTTATTGCCCGATGGCACAACCTCACTGTCAAGTGCGAATTGCTGCTAGAGCGGGACCAGTTCGTCAGCCTCCTCATTGGGACCTCAGCAATTGGATGGTCTCATTCTTGTGTACAGCAAGCCTCAAGACGTTTCAGGAGCTGACCAAGAAAGTCCAAATACTGGAACGCTCAAAGCAAGAGTTTACTCCAGACTCTCAAAGAGACAAGACTTGGAAGAGCAAGAGGGACGACAACCGTAGAAGCGGGAATTCCAGCAATACCAATGTCTTCAATGCTTCCGATAATGAAAACAAACGAAAGGCAAGAGAATCCAAAACCAACCGGTCTCGAAAGCCAGTGCTGGAAGGAGAAGGGCCTTTCCTAGAGGAGAAAAAGAACAAGGTTTACTCTTTCAGAAGGGACAAGGTCCGAAAGATATTCAAAGATGCCCTGAACAACGGTCTACAATTGCCGGAGTCAAAAAGACCCCACGAATCAAAAATGACCGACAATCCTCTATATTGCCTTTACCACCGAATAGTGAGCTATGCGATCGAGGATTGCTATATCATCAAAGACTGGGTCGAGAAGCAGTACAACACTGAAGAGATCGAGCTGTCCAAGAGTGTGTTGGTGAACAATCAAGTTACAACCACTAACTTTATATAGACAGAAGCTGAAGCCTTCTGGGAGTAGACAGCTGAACCCGCTGCCCTGAGAAATGAAACCGACTCACTGCAGAGTCCGTGGAGTACGCACATATCTAATAAGACGAGGAAGATGCTAAAGCTACTTAGGAAAAAGCCCAGAACAGAATGGGAAGGGTAGAAGAAGCCCACCATTCCAGCTGCCAATTCGGCTCAATTAGGCTCAAAATCTAAAAAGCTCGAGAAGAAGAAAAGTGCAGCTCGACGTGAAAAAGAGTCTGCAGGGAGATCGACCATTCAAAAATATATCGATTCTCTCGAAAACTATGAACAAAAGGAAATAACTCTAACTCAATTGAAGGAGTTCTTTCCCGTAGAAGCAGCTGAGATTCTGGAGGAGCTAGAAGAAGACTCCAATGAAAAGATCCATATAGTGACCTGCTACGCCATCCATCTTGGCAGCGACTCTGAGGAGGAGTTCTGTTTTACCGAAGAGGACGAGGAGCTCGCCACAAAGGCCAACCAAATCCAGCTCAGAAGCGGCATGGATCTACCGCCAAATCAAGGCAACGCCCAAAAAAGGAAGGAAAAACAAGTCGCTAATGAAGAAAATGGCGGAGAGCCGGCTCATGAAAATTCGAGTCCGTCCTCGGTGGACTATAATGTCTTGGCTCATCTCCGAAAGCTTCCGTCTCTCTTGAGCATCTATGATGCCTTGGTCCTATCTAAGAAGGTTAGAGATATTCTCATTCATGCTCTAAAAAACCTCGAGCGGTACCAGGCTCGCTTTGAGGAAATTGATATGAAAGAAGCCCAGTACACTCTGCATACAGCCGCGGTCACATTTAAAGATGAAGACTTGTTACTAGGAACAGCTGAGCACAATCGACTGCTTTACATGACAGGGTACAGCGACGAAGATCGTATTAATCGCATATTGATTGATCCAGGGTCCTCAGTGAGCATCATGGACTTGCGGACTCTTAAGAGTTTATTAATGGGCGTCCGACACCTGTCAAGGGAAAGGATTGTCATTCAAGGTTTCAATCAAAATTGCCAGCAAGTTCTGGGATCCATAGCTCTGCCGATCAGGTTCGGGGACCAACAAACTGAAGCCAAGATATACGTGATCGACGCCGACACGTCTTATAAGATTTTCCTTGGAAAGTCTTGGCTTCATGATTACGGCATCATTCCATCAACTCTCCATCAGTGCTTGAAGTATACCAAAAATGGAGAAGAAAGACGCATTGACGGAGACATCCAGCAGTTCGGTGTGCATGAAGTCCGATATGAAGATTCTCGGTACTTTATGAACTTCCAAAGTGCTGAGCCACAGCTGACCAAAGATAGAACGGCCTCGAAACTCAAAAGCAAATCGAAGCCGGGTGTCACTTTCAAAAGAAAAAAACCCCAAGTGCGTTCGCATTTCGGCAGTAACACTGATGAGTCTGACGTTGGAAGTCCGTCCGTCCATAAAAACCGCCCTCATCTTGGTAGCGATACGGACGAGCCTGATATCAAAGGCCCATCCGAAAGCAAAATTCGCCCTTGTTTAGGCAGTGACACTGAAGAATCATAAGAAGAGGATCCGTCTTGCAACAGCTATGCAGATCGGGCTCTCATGCAAAAAGCGAAGCTAAGAGAGACCTTCGAAGTTACGGAAGGGTCCCTAGCCATCACAAGGGTGCTGGAGCAGATATACAAAGAGCTCGACGCATTGTCAGTCTCCACCGTGGACCAGCTGAAAACCTTCTATGTTCCTGGAAGAAAGAGTGGGCAGAAAGGCATCCTGTTTTATGGGTCAAATCATATCATGCACCCGAACGATTTGTCTGTCATGTGCCTTCCCTATGAAAGAGGCATAAGAGCCATCCTAAGCCCCAGATATTATGTGTCTGAGATGCGGGAATATTTTAAAAAGTGAGGATGTCGGTTATATCAAACAGACTCCGAAGCGAAGTTTTATGAGGGGCTGTGGCACCCGCCTCAGGACCGAGCACTCATCGATATACGAATCCCAGATAGACGGGGCATAGGTTTCATTCAACCTGACATCAAGATAAGTTACATGATTCATATTGGTGAAGCAAGCGAAGTGTCAAATGATGAAGACGAGCTAGTCGAGCCAGAAGATGCCCCTCAAGAGTTCGAAGATGGCGGACAAGCAACCTTCGACGAGCTAACCGAGATTGATTTGGGAATGCCTAATAATCCAAGACCAACCTACATCAGCTCACTCTTGTCAGAGGAAATGAAAGAGCAGATAGTCGTCCTACTGCATGAATTTGCTGACTGCTTTGTGTGGACGTACAAAGAAATGCCTGGCCTTTCCCCTGAAGTGGCCGTGCATAAGCTAGCTATATCTCCTGATGCTAAGCTAGTCAAACAATCTCCTCGAAGAATGAGAAGGGAGCTAGAAGAAAAGGTCGTCGAGGAAACCAAGAAACTCGTCGATGCCGGATTCATCAGGGAAGAGAAATACGCGGACTGGATTGCGTGCATCGTCCCAGTGAAAAAGAAGAACATGCAGATACGGTTTGTGTCGATTTCAGGGATCTCAATAAGGCATGCCCTAAAGACGATTTCCTGCTTCCGGTCATGGAAATGACGGTCGATGATGCCTCAAATTATGAGCTGTTCACTTTCATGGATGGCTCGTCTGGATATAATCAAATCAAGATGTCGCCCGAGGATGAGATTCACACAGCATTTCGAACCCCGATCGGGATATACTGCTACAAGGCGATGCCATTCGGATTAAAGAACGCAGGTGCTATATATCAAAGGGCAATGACCAATATCTTTGATGACCTAATCCATAAAGTCGTCGAATGTTATGTTGATGATTTGGTCGTCAAGACTAAAGCCAAGGCCGATCACATCCAAGATCTCAGGACCGTTTTCACTAGACTGGGGGAATACGATCTGAAGATGAATCCTCTAAAATGCGCTTTTGGCATGTCATCAGGAAAATTCTTGGGCTTCATAGTCCGACATAGAGGGATCGAAGTTGACCCATCCAAGATAAAGGCCATCATGGAGATGCCCCCTCCGAAGAATCTGACACAACCAAGATCTTTTCAAGGCAAGCTTGCTTATATACGAAGGTTTATCTCCAATTTATCGGAGAAATGTAGGTCCTTCTCAAAGCTCATGAAGAAAGGAGCTCCTTTTGTCTGGGATGCCGAATGTCAAGAAGCGTTCGAAAGCATCAAACAGTACATGTTGCACCCTCCAGTGCTTGATGCCCCTATACTGTCGTACTAGATGAGTCACTCAGTGCACTCCTTGCCCAGAACAATGAGGAGGGAAAAGAGAATGCCCTCTACTACCTCAGTCGAACTTTAGTCGGGGCGGAACACAACTATTCCCCGGTCGAAAAGCAATGCCATGCTCTGATATTCGCTGTGAAGAAACTGAGGCACTATCTGCTCACTCATCGGGTTATGCTGATCTCCAAGGTCGACCCGCTCAAACACTTAATGACCAAAGCAAGCTTAGCCGGTTGAATGGCGAGATGGGCTATCATGCTGCTTGAATTTGACATAATTTATACTCCTCAGAAAGAAGTAAAAGGGCAAGCCCTAGCCGATTTTCTCGTTGCTCGTCCCATACCAGAAGGGTGACTGCTCAATTGTGAGTTATCCGACGAACAAGTGCTGCACCTCGAGAATGACGAGCCATGTTGGGAGCTCTACTTCGATGGAGTCTCATCAATTAGGACCTCCAGCAAATCAAGCATACTACAGATAAAATCAGGGATAAGATTGGTGTTCATCACGCCATCGATGGGTACCCTACGACATTCTTTTGCTCTCACCGAACCTCTCACAAACAACGAGGCTGAGTACGAGGCTCTGATAGCTGGTCTGGAGCTCGCCGTAGAAATGGAAATCCTTCGGCTATGAGTCTACGGTGATTCCCAGCTTATTGTCAACCAAGTAAGCGACGACTATAAGATATACAAACCCGAGTTAGCTCGGTACAAAAGTCAGGTGGTAGAGCATATGAAACAGTTCACCCACATTGAACTGATGAGAGTTCTAAGGGCGTTGAATGGAAAAGCTGACGTACTCGCTAGCTTAGCCAATGAGCTGGCTGTCCCCGATGCAGATGAAATTCTGATAACAGTCAGAAGCCGGAAAATTCTACCTCCGGTCTCTTTGCGTGAAGTGGAAAGCGTAGAACAAGAGAACAATCCTGCCGAAGAAGCTCTGATCATCTAAGATGAGCTTGATTGGAGAGAACCCTTCATAGAGTACCTCCGGTACGACAAGCTGCCCGAAGGAAAATCTGCGAGGATTCAGCTGAAGAAGAGAGCTCTTCAATACGTGTTTGTAAATAATACACTATACCGTAGATCATATGACCAACTCTGGCTCAGATGTCTATCATCAGCTGAAGCCCAAAAAGTCATGAAAGAAGTTCACTCAGGCGTCTGCGGAGCTCACCAATCTGGCCCTAAAATGCGGCTTCAAATTAAACAGCTTGGGTATTACTGGCCTACCATGATAAGGGATTGCGAAGAGGTGTCATCTCTACTAAATTCACGGTGACTTCATTCATAAGCATCCTAATCCACTGCATCCTACGGTGGCGTCATGGCCTTTTGAAATTTGGGGCACCGACATAGTTGGTCCAATTGATCCTCCTCCATCTAAAGGCCACCGGTTCATATTGGTTGCAACTGACTACTTCTCCAGATGGGCTGAAGCTGTCCCGTTAAAAGAAGTCAAGACAAAAGATATTCTGGCGTTCTTCCGGCATAATATCCTATACCGCTTCGGTACACCAAGAAAAATCATTTCTGACAACGGGCCTTCTTCCAAGAGCTTCAAAATCTCAAGGTTCGCTATTCAGCACAAGATAGACTAGAGATATTCCTCCATCTATAATCTAAGGGTCAATGGACTAGCTGAATCCTTCAATAAAACTCTATGCAAGCTCCTGAGGAAAAATGCTTCAGCCAACAAGAGAGACTAGAATCTCAAACTTCATGAGGCATTGTGAGCATATCGTACCATGCACCATACTCCAACTCAGTCCACTCCATACTCATTACTCTTCGGAGTAGAGGCGATCCTCCTTCTCGAAGTCGAAGTTCCAATCTTAAGAATGGCCGTTCAACACGAGTTGACGGAGGAGGAAAACGTGCTCTTTCGGCTCGAAGAGCTCGACGCCCTCGAAGAAAAAAGGCTTGCAGTACAGCAAAATTTGGAGCTGTACCGAGCCCAAATGTTACGGGCCTATGACAAGATGATCTGTCTCTGCGCTTTCAAGAAAGGCGAATTGGTGTTGGTCCTCAAAAGACCGATCATCCCTAATCGACATTCCAAGGGAAATTTCGAGCCAAACTGGGAAGGACCATACGTTATCGAGAAAGTGTTTGATGGAGGATCCTACCAGCTGATAAATGCTGAGGGAGAAAGGCCCATGCCACCCATCAATGGCCGATATCTCAAAAAATACTACGTGTGAATGCTCCAAGTCGCAGGCGAATTGAGCACACCGGCCCTACGGTCTGTATCATACATCCTGTAAAACCGTATACAATCCATGGGCATAAACGACCCCTATCTCTCCCAAGTCTTACCGGTGAGACTACATTTAAAGTCCCACCAGCGATGAAGATCCGCCAATGTAAAAAAAGGGTATGTCCACAAACAAAACGGGCACGGATGAAAACCCGAAAGGGCTCCATGAGTAAAAACAGCAAGACTGCCGGCAAGTTTGTGAAAATCCAAAAGGGAGCAAACTCGTAAAAAAGAGATGAATACACTCGGAAAGTCCTCTCGACCTTGTGAGGAGAAAATCCCCGCATGAGATCCTTACGACTCATAAAGGAGAAACACACTTAAGAATCCCCACTATTCCTAGGGAGAAATACACCTACGAGATCCTTTCGACTCGTTGGGAGAAAATACTTTTATGAAACCCTTACGGCTTATAAAATTGAAAAGCCTTAGGTGTAGAGATCTAAACTTGTCTCCTAAGCCATTGCTCCCCAACGGGCAACAGCAAATGATGAGTCGCTCCTGGCACTACGCTTCAGTGTTAACGGTGTTGATGCCGATCCAAAACCCAAATCCCAGGTCTTCCCAATGGCAAATGATGAGTCGCTCCAGGCACTACGCTTCAGTGTTAGCGGTGCTGATGCCGATCCAAAACCCAAATCCCAGGTCTTCCCAAAAGCAAATGATGAGTCGCTCCTGGCACTACGCTTCAGTGTTAGCGGTGCTGATGCCGACCCAAAAACCAAATCCTAAGTCCTCCCGGGGTAAATGATGAGTTGCTCATGGCATTATTCCAGTGCAGCAATGCTGATGCCGGCCCAAAAACCTAAATCTCAGGTCTTCCCAAAGGCAAATGATGAGTCGCTCCTAGCACTACGCTTCAGTGTTAGCGGTGCTGATGCCGACCCAAAAACCAAATCTCAAGTCCTCCCGGGGCAAATGATGAGTTTCTCATGGCATTATTCCAGTGCTGCAATACTGATGCCTACCCAAAAACCAAATCCCAAGTCCTCCCGGGGCAAATGATGAGTTGCTTCTGGCGTTATTCCAGTGCAGCAATGCTGATGCCAAACAAAATCCAAATTCCAAGTTCCTATCAAATTCAAAAGTCCCGCCAAATAAGGCAGAAATCAAATAGATCAAATTAATGTCCCACCCGGTAGCGCTTCCAAGCTCAAAAATCCCGCTGGAAGGGTAGGGAACTCTGAGAATAAATCAAATCAAACAAATCAACCCTGATACCGTAGAAAGCGGAGCAAGTCAACTTCAACTCCGACATCGCAGAAAGAGGAGCAAGTCAAATCAAATCCCGACACCACAGAAAGCGGAGCAAGTCAAATCAAATCCCGACACCGCAGAAAGCGGAGCAAGTCAAATCAAATCACCGACCGTCCAAGTCTCAAAAAGGGCAGCACCGACCGTTAAAGTTACAAAAAGGGAAGCACCGGCCGTCCAAGTCGCTAAAAGGGCACCACCGGCCGTCCAAGTCACAAAAATGGCAGCATCGACCTCCACGTCGTCAAAACGGGAGCCAAATCAAGTCAACCTCCACGCGAAAGAAGATCCATCAATTTAATGCACACGGCCTATATATGTGGTGTGTATGTATTGATGGGGGGAACTTTGTTGGGGTCAAAAATTACACCCCGTTTACCAAGTCAAAATCAAAGTCCACCCAGACCAAGTGGGCCCAAGCCCAGGTCAAAGGGACCGGCCTCATGACAAAAGGAATGAAGCCATAAATTGGTTTAATGTAATTCTTTATATATAGAGAGAGAGAGAGAAATAAATGTATGTAAAATAGGAAAAAAACAAAATTTTGTAAACCCCATGGCATATGTGCAAAAAGAGATAAGCACATAAGGCATGGGGTGTCACAAGTACCATTTGGCAAAACTCAAGGGGCCATATGTAAAGTGTGTAGCCTATAAAGGCAAACATGATGAAAAAATCAACAAGACTTTTCATTCTCTTAAATTCTATGGTTTGTGTCTCCATCTCCTTCCTCAAGGTTCTAAACCTTTTTTCCTTTTTTAAATTAAATCAAGATTTCAATCCCTCTTTTTCCAAAAAGAAACTGTTTTTCACCATAAAACCCTTAAAGGAGAACTGAGATCTTTCATCAAATCCCTAAAAAGGGGAGATTTTTGAATTTCACCCCTCTTTTTCTTCAAGATTTAGCCAACGGAGAGGAGGAAGAAGGAGACCATTTTCCAAAAATCCCATTTCGGGAAGATCCAAGGCTCAAAAGAAGATTCAGGGGTAAAGGGGAGAAGAAAGGGGTCCCCTCTGACCATCTTAAAAAATTTCTAGGAGTTTAACTCCATTCAAGATCTGTTAGAGTTTAACTCCATAAACAAAACCCTTTTTAGGAGTTTAACTCCAAATCTATGCATAATCCCTGTTAGGAGTTCAACTCTAAAGCCCCTTGGAAGTTCAACTCCCAGCCCAGAGGATAAGCCCCTTTTTCGCTGGTGTTTCCAGCGGTCGCGTGCCTCGCACGTGACCCACGGGCGCCCAACGGTCATGTGTCGCGCACATGACCCGCGGGGCCTAGTGGTCGCGTGCAGGCGCACATGACCCGCGGGGACTAGTGGTCGCATGCAGGGCACGTGACCCGCGAGCCCCAAACGCCCACGTGCTAGCACGTGACCCGTAGGCGCCCAGCGCCCACGCGCCAGGTACGTGGCCCATGGGCGCCATGCGCCCACACACGAGGCACGCGTCTTTAAGACGCTCCTCACCCCTCATTTTCCATGCACTCCACACCCAAAACAATCCCCCGTTGGAAAAAATTTTCTAACGGGGCGCTGCCCCACATCTCGTAAAGGGGCTGCTATCCCTTTTAACCTCCAGCCCGCTATCCGGATAGCGGGACCCCCGTAAACACTGTGAGGCCCCCGATATATCCAAGACCCTTCAAAACACAACTTACGTACACTGCACATTGAGTTCGCATGACAAGTTTGACCCGTCAATCGGAGGTTCTCTCGCTTCAAAGGCGGGGGGTAATTAACGGCAGCTTAGTCCGTGGTTGCCGGAGATTCGGATCCCCACAATCAATAAACCCTTGGTTAACCTAGGCAAGAGGAATCTGTAATGTTCCTGACAAGCGACACGTATTCCCATCTCAATGGGGTGACGAAAAACACCCTATAATGATATTGATATTGCAAAAGGAGCTGATAACTGATTGTCGGAGAGTTGAGTTGAAATTAGTCTTACCAAATTCTTCGGGGAGTTAAAGCGACTACAAGTATAGTCATCATTGATAGATCGCATCAAGGCTGCTCGAGCATACTATACTCAATTGAAGAAGTTAAGAAGACCTGCTTACAATTTTCAGAGTAGCGCAGCGGCAACATTGTAGACCCATGACCCACAAGGCTAGGAGAGGATATACTAATTCAAGGAACTGGGTCCTAGTAGTATGGGAACCACTACTATATGCTAAAAACGGGAATTTCATGAAGAGATTATGAAGGGGCCATAGTTCGGCATGCTTGTTATTTTCGTTGGGCATTAACAGAAAAACATATGCAAGAGGTTAGGAGTTTGTGTGGCACTTTCTCGGCAAAGATCGATGTCTTGGCACGGTTTGATTCTTCTTGTTACTGTACTTCCTTGGTTCTGTTCCTTTCCTTGGTATGGTTTAGATCGATATAGCGTATCACATTTGGTTATATATACATTGGTGCATGTATACCTCCCTGGTAATTCGTTTGACTTATTTAGACATCCTGACATCTGTTCTACATTGATTCTTGTTTCTCGGTCACCTGATGATCTTGAGACTTTGACACTAGATATGATTCCATGGTCGATGCCGATTGTTTCGTGATATGGCATGTTACAGGATATATCTTGTTATTGATTATCGTTGACATGGATTGGTTGGACTTTCATGACTTTACGTTGATATGGCTCTGATTAATAGATTATCAGTTTAAGATTGTTGGGATTGGAAGGTGGAGATACCTGTACACTCGGGCGATATTCACGTCAGACAAAAACTCCATCGTAGTCATGGGATACTCCGGTATACGAGTACGTACATCAGTCAATTCCACCAATACACAACTTATTTGACCTAATTTGACTCCTAGATCGATACCCTACAAGACTTGACCTCTACTTTGACCTTCAGTTTGCCTCTAAGCTGACTTGAAGTTTCAGCTTTACACCACCTTGTTTGTATGCATTGTTATTACCAGCACGATTACCTATCAGTATTCTTTTTACCTACAGCACGCGTTTTTACATTACATTACGTACATGATTTCCCACATATGTTTCCTTGAATCCGTGTTTCTTGTTCTTTCCATTGTTTTGGTTCTTTCATTCTCATGAATTTCGAGGATGAAATTCTTTTATAGTTGGGTATAATGTAACACTCTGGCACGATCGTACGATATTAGTATTTTAATTTCTTTAATTATTATTATTTGGTTTATGATTGATTTGAATAGTATATGTGTTTATCCGACCAGACCCGCATGTGTGAAACTCGTTATGGTGCTAGAGTATCTTTTAGTGATATTTATCTGTAGTCTAAATCCATATGAATCTAAATAACAGATATATAATATTTGAATTATATATATATATATTTTCCGGTAGCCATACGTTAGGGATATTTTATATATATTAATTGTCATCACGTTATTTAAATATCTCATGTTATTATATTGACATTTATCTATTACGCCTAAATCTTATACATCCTAAATATCTGATATATATTATATTAGGATATATTATTTCAACTCTTAGATTTAAGTTTAACGAGGCTACATATGTATGATATTGTCCAATATATTTTTTCAGTGAGATTTAGTAGTGACGGATCGGAGTTTGGTAATATCTTTTATTATACTATTAGTTATATAAAAACTATACATATATAAAATATACTTATAATACACACACACACACATACATACATATTACTTTATAAAAATAAAACTCTCTCTCTCCCCCTCGTATATCTCCCTCTCTCCTTCTCTCTCCAGCTCTCTCTTTTCATCGACGTCTTCTTCTTCCTTTAGCCAAGCAACCACACTTCCAACCATCATCTGCTCCCCGCCGCCTTCCTCATCGCCAGTAACTCCATCACCCGAGATTCCCTCCTTCGCCTTCATCGTCGTTTCACCATCGACCCAAGCATCGTCGTCGTCATTGTCTCCCTCGCCTTCATCTTCACTACAACCGAACCCATATCTCCTCTTCAACTCCGTCCACCACCATTGACATCACCTTCGTTCTCCCTTCAAACCCATTACTCGACCACCGAGATCACCTCGACACTATCCTCCATCTTCAACCTCCATTGACTGCATCTCATAACTCCATCGCCGAGAATGTTGGGGTCAAAAATTACACCCCGTGTAATACCCGGTTCTTTTATATACGCCTAAATCCGTATTTCTCTTTAAACTATAAATTTTGTTATTTTTAAGTATTTAATTATTTTAAAGAAACCCCATTAAATCCTAAAACCCCAAACCTTAAATCTTCACTTTTCTATTCCCATAATTCCACAGCAAATCCAACACCACCTTTCCCTTTTATTGATAAATTCACTCGGCCCATCCCTTTTTGAATAAACAAAATTTTCTTTAATTCTAAAACTCAGCCCATTCCTTTATAAACGTAATCTTTTATTTTAAACCCCCAGCCCACCTTTTCAGCCCGGCCCGTTCTAAATTCCTTATTCTTTTAACTTATTTTTCTTTCTTTCCGGCCCAGCCCACTCCCCAGCAGCCCGCATCACTCTCAGTCCAAACCCGCTTCCCCGACCCGACCCGCTTCGCCCCATCCTCTTCTCCAACGGCTCCTTCTTCATTTCCCGCGCGCGTTTCCTTCGCGACCCACTCCCTTCGCCGACTCCTCCGCCCACGCTCGCTCACCGTTACCCCCACGACGCGCCCCCTCACGGTCCACTCGACGCGCACCCTCGTCTCCTCAATCTCTTTCTCTCCTCCTCCTACTCCCTCACCCAACCCACAACACCCTCGAGCTCCTTCTCCTCCTCACACAACCCCACTCCTTTCAAACTCCACCGGAGCCTCGACGCCTCCAGCCATCACCTCTAGCTTCCTCCCTGCCACCGTTGATCACCCCCTTCGCCATTATCGGGGCCTCCTCTCTCTCTCCACGCACCCGAGCCGACTCCCGCCTCACCGCCGTTCAACCACCGCCGTCACCCCATCATCATCATCATCACCGTCGCCATCATCTCTCTACCTCTCCCTCTACACTTCTCTCTCTCTCTCTCTCTCTCTCTCTCTCTCCCCTTCCCCTCTCTCTGTGATCTCTCCCCCTCCCTTTTCCTCTGTTCTCGATCTCACCCTCTCTCTTCGTTCTTTCTCTCTCTAACTAATCTCTCTCTCTCTCACTGATCTCTCATCTCTCTCCCATTCTCTCAAATCTCTCTCTCTCTCTTTCTCACTCTCTCTCTCTTCCTCTACTCTCTCCTTCCCTCTCTCTTTCTCTCTCTTGATCTCTCTGTGTCCTCTCTCTCACACTCACTCTAACTCTCTGTCTCTCTCTCTCTACACTTTTCACTCTCTCTCTCTATATATCACTTTCTCTTTCTCAACCCCTTCACCAGCCGACCCCTCACAACTCCATAGTCGATCGCTTCACCACCTCCCTGTGCCACCAGCTGCCAAGCTGTCAAGACCGTGCCAAGTTTGAGCCGAGACTCGAGTTCGAGCCAAGTCAAGTTGCCGTGCCGCGCGTGTGTCGCGATCGTGCCGTGGCCATTGCAGTACCGTCGTCGACATGTCCCCAGGCAAGTATTTTACTTGCTTACATGCTATATACTCAAGGTACAATCTTTAATTACATAGATCATAAAGTACAATTTTAGATCAATTATGTGTCATACCTGTTCGACGTGTGTTCCCAATGAAAATACTCACCTAATTTGACGGAACTAAATGGTATAGTTTGGCCCGTATGGTTGTGAATCTAGTGTGTGAATTTCGTTGGATAATATGACCGTTAACGACTAAAACGACTACCCCCAAGTTTACTCGTAAAACTGGAATTTTCTTGTACCTGAAAACCGTTAAAATCGCCATAAATTATATACACACTGGAATGATGCGTTCGAGGGCTTAAATCGAAGCTGACTCGACGAACTATAACCCTATGCAAGTTTCTAAATATTTATGTACTTAAACTGTGACAATATGTGGATCGGAGGGCGACTCTGGACTGCAGTCCGGAGCGACTCCAGTTGTTGTTTACTGTCCCGTAATGGGTACCACACTGTTTCCTTAACTCGTAGGTTGCGGAACTCTGCTATTTATTATAGGTGAATCAGTTATCTAGACAAAACAAGTGGTTTCATCCTATTTCGTTATCGTTTGTTATTTAATCTGTAATTTAATAGATGTGGATGTATAACAGTCCCAACAGAATTAGAATTGACATACTAGTATTGAACAGTGTATATCTCCTGACATACGACGCGATTGAAGATCCGTCTGTTGCGTTGAAAACCTTACTGAAAACCATAGATTTCATTCAACTGTAGTGTCGCTAACATCTGATCCCAACTGGGATTAAAATGCGTTGCGAAACGGACTTCAGATTCTGAAACCGGATTTCCAGCCGTGAACGCTTAAAATGAAATGGCTATATTATTGATCCTGAAACCCGATTGGCTTGAAACTAAATTCGCTGGATAGATAAATGAACATACTATTTATTCCCCGTTCATCGTTTCACTAAACTGTAACCGTATGTTTTATGATAAATTATGCAAGTGGTGGATTATTGATTCATGACACCCTAACCATGCTTTACATACTGTTTACGCATTATATATTTTACACATGTTACTGCATTGATAACCTAGTGATAACGTGCATTACCCAGTGTTAGGTATTAATGATGATTGTGGCAAGTACGTTAGTGTTCGTGTATCAGTGAATAAGTGAAAGTGATACGTACTTGTACACAATCAGTGAACCTTTTTATTCTACTGCATTGTCGACGTCTGTGGAACGCGTGTATGTGTGACTATAAGTGGTATGGGACACTTATGGAAGCTCTTGCATGGGTGTCACAGATAAGACATCAGACTCTGCCATTTATCTTAGGTATTAGTCGGGACGTGCTTGATGGAGGTCCTTCCTCCAATTCTCGCGCAGACTTGTCACAGACCGACTGGTAGTTAGGGTTATGGTTAGCGTTTGATGTAGACCACGGGGTGTGGGATAGTTTGAGTGTGAGTTCAACAGAATCTCGGGAGTCCCTTGCCGGCTTATATATATGGAGATATATGGAGATTTACAGGGTACATGATTATTACCGTGAGTTACATGTTGGGCCCGTGGTCCCTTGCCTTGGGTTCTACCCTTGGGTGGAGGACACTCGCGAGTGGTTGACTCTCACACTTGGACTGACGATAGGTTTAGTGACATGTATAGTGAGACTTAGAGACTGATAGGGATGATAGCATCGATATACATACTTACTGTGTTGACATACGTGGCATATCATTCTACTGCTTTTACTGTTCCGCTGCATTGATTACTGCATGTTCATACCTCTACCGTCATTGATTTACTGTTATCTATATCTATTATCACTGTTAGAATTGTCACATGATTTTATATATTATATTTCTATTGTGTCGCTCTGACGACCTGAGTATGCATGCTCAGTGTGAGGAGAAGATTTAGCCTGGACCGGGACTAGACGTACATCACAGACATTTTGATTAACTATCCAGGGTTATACCCTTTTGTTTCCCATCAGGTAAGTTCTTTACATTGTTTCGTTCAGTTACTGCATTTCTCATTACCTGTGCATCATTTACTGTTTACCATGTAAAACTAGAAGCCGAAGTGTGACTACGGTAGGACTTTTCCTTGACCGTAGGAGCATGGCTGGCATTGTCAACCCCTCGTATTCCGTATTTTGGGAAGCGGGGCGTGACACCCCGGTTGACCAAGTCAAAACCAAGATCAACTCTAAGTCAAGTGGGCCCGAGCCCAAGCTATGTGGGCCCGAGTCCAAGCTAAGTGGGCCTGAGTCAAGACCAAGCATGGAAGGGGCCAGCTCCAAGCCAAAAAGGAGGCAATAAATTAGTCTAAATGTAATTTTTAGAAATAAATGTATGTAAAATGGGCAGAAAGCCAAAATTTTGTAAACCCCATGGCTTGTGCAAAAAGAAATAAGCACAAAAGGCATGCGGTGGCACAAGTGCCATTTAGCAAAGCCCAAGGGGCTATATGTAAAGTGTGTATAAAGGCAAACATGATGGAAAAATCAACAAGAACTTTTCATTCTCTCAAAAATTAGGGTTCTGTGCCTCCTTCTCCTTCCTCAAGGTTCTAAACCTTCGTTCTTTTTTTTGAATTAAATCAAGAGTTTAACTCCTCTTTTTCCAAAAAGAAACGGTTTTTCACCATAAAACTCTTGAAGGGGAGCTCGGATCTTCCATCAAATCCCCAAAAGGGGAGATTTTTAAGTCTCCCCTTTTTTCTCCAAGATCCAGCCAACAAAGAGACCCATCTCCAAAAACCCCACTTCGGGAAGATCCAAGGCTCAAAAGAAGATCCAGGGATAAAGGGGAGAAAAAAGGGGTCCCCTTTGATCATCTCCAAAGATTTCTGGGATTTCGAATCCATTTGTCAAAATCTTTTGGAGTTTAACTCCATAAATAAAATCCTTTTAAAAATTTAATTCCATTCAAAATCTTTTGGAGTTTAACTCCATAAATAAAATCCTTTTGGGAGTTTAACTCCACTCAAAATCCTTTTGGGAGTTTAACTCCTAATTCCGGGGCTAAGCTCCTTCTTTCTGTAGGCGTCCAGCGCCCACGTGCCGGGCGCGTGAGGCGCTGGTGCCCAGCGTCCACGTGTCCTTAGGACACTACTCACCCCTCATTTCTAACGGGGTGCTGTCCCGCACCCCGCAAGGGGGCTGCTAGCCCCCTTGACCCCCAGCCCGCTATCCGGGCAGCAGGACCCCCGTAAACTCTGCGAGGCCCCCGATATGTCCAAATACCCTTCAAAACACAACACACGCACACGGCATATTAAGTTCGCATGACCAGTTTGACCCATCAATTGGAGGTTCCCTCGCTTCAAAAGCGGGGGGTAATTAACGGCATCTTAGTCCACGGCTGCCGGAGATTCGATCCCCACAATCAATAAACCCCGGCCTGCGCCAGGCAGGGGGAATCTGTACATGCCTGACAAGCGCGCGCATTCCCATCTCAATGAGGTGATGAAAAGCAACCTACAGATTCTGGCACGCCCAATGAGACCGTTTCTTTCCTCCTATATTTCGGGTTAAACGTTCATGCGAACTCAATCAACATATATCGATTGCCTGTACTGAAGTCATATTTTTTTGTGTGTACAGGTTAACAGCTTTCAGTCACAGTCTCGAACTCAGCAATCATGTCTTCCTAGACGAGCTTCGTTTCTGACGCGACTCTGATTCCCTACATGGTCAAGATCAATGCCCATGTGGTTCTCCCTGTAAGTCTCAACCGGTAATGGGAGGAGTCATCCTGTCAATTTGGTTTTGTCATCATCTACCCTACCGGAAGCGCTCATCTGGCGGAGGTCCCGGCAAACCTGGCGGCCAAACCGACCTCAAGGGGCAGGAGGCCGAACGTTGTGGTTGCCAAAGCATCCCACCTCAAATTCAAATATGTATTCGAACGGCTCTCCACTCTTCAGACTGGGGGTAAGGCCTCCAACACCAATGAAGTTACCAAGCATCTCCAACAAACTCAGACGGTGCTCATGAAAATGCACGAGCGGGCGTATTCTCTAGACTTTCTGTCAATCGGTCTACGGCATCTTCCCGAAGAGCCGAAGCCTGCCAAGTGCTCAAAACAGAAAAGTTAAGGAAGAAGCGGCTCAAATATAGAGCCAACAAGAGGGCCAGGACTCCGGCCAAGTGGAATTTTGTGAGATTCCAAGGACAGGGTTACCCCATGACGATAGCCGAGTCGGCCGTAAAAGTCAGCAACTCTTTCGAACCCCTGAAGTGGGTTCAGAAAAACGCCATGACCGCCAGAATTAAGAAGACGTCAAACCGGACGATACTCCAAAGTGGTGTGCCTCAGCCCCAACTTCGAAAGCATGACACCGTCTCTTCAAGAGTCTATCAGACGCTTTGTGCCGCGCGAAAGAAGCGTGGAAAAGCCAAAAAGGAAGCTCCGGCACCATTCAAGAATCCGATTAGGCCAGCCGCCTTCAATTAATTGCCCGTTACCGAGAAAAAGGGCCATGACATCAGTCCGCAAAATCGGCTGCCAAGGATGAAAAGACGACCGGATATGTTATCCATATGGTCTATATGGCGGACGTGCGTCCTAGCGATAACTTGCGCAGCAAAATCAAGGATGGGGCCACCACATCCCAAGCCCAATCTGGCTTGAATGTGGTTATTGTTTCCCAAGATCATCCACCTCCGTTGGACAATGAAAACCCTCTCGATGAGGCCGATAGGCAGAAAGACCCCTCAGTCCATATGAAATCAAGTTCGGACAGCGAGGAAGAGCCGTCTTTCCGTCCCAGGACCGCAGAGCAAGAGCTGCTTCAAGAGCTTCGAAAATAGCTCAGGAGCAAAGATAAAGAGATGACCAAGCTCTACTCAAAAATTGATGACCTGACGAATGTCGTGATGCAGCTCACGGCTTAAATTCCCCGGACGCCATCCAATCAAACACAAGTTTCCACTCATGAGCCGGGTGATAATGACCCGAAGTAGCCAATTCTTGTCCCTTTAGGCTCGAGTATAGGCGAGCCACATGAAAGCCGGCCACATTCCACTTCTAGGGATGCCTTGGCCCAAGATGGAACTATCCCGCTAACATAAGACCAGATAATGGATTTGGTCACCAGAAAGGTTAAAACATTGGTGGCTGAAGCCGAAGCTCAGAAAGAAATTGGCAGTAGTGGGCGGCCATATCCCGCACGGTACGATCTGATCGAGTTCCCCAGCAGCTATTTCATTCCTAAGTTCGGAAGATTTGACGGGACGGGAAACGCAAATCAGCATGTTGCCCATTTTAAAGCATCGTGTGGAAATACAGGGCGTAATGATGCACTCCTTCTTCGTCAATTTGTCAACAGCCTGACCGGTGTCGCTTTCGACTGGTACGCGAGCATACGAGATGGGTCCGTCACTACTTTTGCCCAAATGGAGTCACTATTTCAACAAAGGTTCAAGAGTGTTAGTGATAAGATCTCCATTGCTGACCTTATGAGGACCAAGCCAGGGAAGAACGAAAGCAACACGGACTTTATCGCTCGATGGCGTAATCTCACGGTCAAGTGTGAACCGCCGCTGGAGCAGGACCAGTCAGTCGGCTTTCTCATTGGGAACCTCAGCAATTGGACGGTAGGCCTCAAGATGTTTCAAGAGTTGACCAAGAACAGGCCTCAAGCTGCAGTTTAGTTAGGGGAGTTCCAGTCGCCATCGCTACTGTGATGTCGCCGGCTTCTTGACACAGTTCTGGCCGCAGTTGCATTCACCGTGATGATCGCCTCGTTGCCGTATCACCGTGACTACATCCATCGTCGTCGTGATCGTCGTCTCGAGCAAGTGTTTAACCGGGCCTAAGTTCTAGTCTTGATCGTGCATCGAGTCGTGTTGAGCTTCATATGCGTTCGTTTATCCGTCGTTCCGTTCATCGTGATCGAGGCAAGTTTCTAACTTGCTGCATGCTATTGTTTACGCAATATAACTATATGTTTTCATATTATTATAATTTTATACAACGATATCTATATAATTCGTATACCATTGTTATTTAACATTAATCGGTTTTACAATATACGGTTCATGCAGTATATCTAATTAATAATACCTGAAAACTATGACAAAACTATTATCATACGGCCAAATGGATAAATTGAATTGTAGGAATTAATATAGTTATTTTCTTTCATCATTTATCGCACAATATTATTACAAATAAACACTTTATCTAATTTAATATACTACCTTGACATGCATATATACCGTTATCTTGTTACAGATATTGCTATCTTGCTTGTACCTGCTTACCTGTAATATTTACCGATGCCAACAACCATGACTTGTTGTCCTGATGGACGTGACTTGCTATCTAGATAGACATAACCTATACCTGCCTATTCCTGTGTTGGCATTAGGTATATATTATTCATATCTGACTTGGAAAACAAAACCTGAGGAAATGGGGAAATTAAATATGTAATTGAAGTGTAACTTAGAAGGATATTATTTAATTCGTGGTTTCGGGGGGTAACAAAACAGAATCATTCTTGATTCATACATTTTGATCCGTGATCCCGGAAGGTAACGGGATATATCTTGGTCCGTGGTCCCAGAGGTAACAGGATATATACTTTTGAATTACATCGAGGAATACATTCATTGGTTTCAAATACCTGTAGGATAGTTAACCTAGAAACACAGACTTTAGCATACATGTGACATGTTTGAATACCTATAGCCTGCCGTTATAACACCTCTGATTGTTTTATTTATACGCATACCTTATTTTGCACTTGACATCCTATATAGCACACTGTTCAATTTATTATTATTATTATGATATCTATGACGCACTGACGTCTGGGTTTTGCATAGCCCAGATACTTGACCTTAGCACGGGAGGACTGTGATTATATCGACAGGATTGCCGATCAGTGAAAGGCATCCCACTGATCTAGTTCTTATTGATGGTTTAGGTACTCTTCATTTTCCTTGAATCTTTATTGCTTCCGCCACTGTTTCCTGTTATTGTTTGTGGTTATTGGACATATTTAGAGATAGATAGTTATATTATTGTTCTTAATTACTGATTGACAGCCGTAATGTGACTATGAGAGGATATTTCTTTACCGTAGATAGCATGGTTGACTTTGTTATGTTCCCGATTTTATGTATTTTAGGAAGCGGGGCGTGACAGTTAATCGGGCCAGACGTCCGTCACAGAGGGACAGAGGTCTGATAGCACTTTTGACGTTCTGTCAAAGATGCAGACATACGTCTGCCCCAGAGGGACAGGCGTCTGTTCGACGATAATTGCGAATATTCGGTTCAAGATTTAACTCGAAAATCAGGTTTTTGGTGGCAGTTTTGTAACTTTTTAGATCTTAAATTATAGAGGCTATATATAGGATATTAGGGTTATTATTTAGGGTTGATTTTTTTTATCATAAAGTAAAAGGGAGTCGTCGCTCCATAAGTGACCAAGATCATCGAATTAAAGTGAACTTTGGATAGTTTTAGATCGTAAAGCATAAAGAGTAAACGGTATCTCCATAAGATATCTAGACTATCGAAAGTGAAAGAGAATTTGTAGAAGGAGATAGATCTCATTGGAGAACATAAGGAGAGGGTATAATAATTCTCTATAAGGTTTTCTTCTTCTCAAGTTCTAATAAACGTTATCCCCATCCCCCCAAATCTCTTTTGTTATTTTTCTTGCGGTTTGCATCTGGTTTTCTTTTTTTATTTATCTATAAGGTTTTCCGCTGCGTTGCCAATCGGTCTTGCTGTAGCAACAATTGGTATCAGAGCTATGTTCTTTAGTTTTGCAATTTAAGTGTACGGTGGGTAACGACGCTTGTGTTCGCTCCCCATCTTCTTAAATTATGATTCTATTGATAGTAGTTCATAAGGATCCGAAGGAATGGTATTTTCTTTGGAATTAAGAATGACGGATAACAAAGTAAATAGCACAAAATTTGAGGTGGTGAAATTTAATGGGAAACAAAACTTCTCGATATGGCAGAGAAGGGTGAAAGCACTTCTGGTGAAGGAAGGGCTGTTCAAGGTATTTGGTGGTAGTAAACCTATCGACATAACAGATTCTGCATGGACAGAATTAGATCAGAAGGCACAATGCACGATAGAACTTTGTTTGGCGGATAACGTGATGTATAACGTTATGAATGAAACTTCTGCGGCAAGTTTGTAGTTGAAGCTAGAGAGCTTGTACATGACGAAATCGTTATTAAACAAGTTGTACCTAAAGAAGCAAATCTATGGATTACGCATAAAGGAAGGGACTCTTATTCACAACCACCTAAACAGCTTCAAAAAGATGGCGAGTGATCTTTTTTACCTTGAAGTCAAGTTAGAGGAGAAAGACCAAACGATTTTGCTCCTATCTTCACTTCTGAATTTGTATGAACAGTTGGTGATAACGATCCTTTATAGGAAGGAGACTCTCGAGATGGAGGAGGTTACAATGGATCTTTTAAACAATGGAATCAAATCCATCGGAAAAGTCATCGGGGTTGTTCGCCGGTGAAAGGGGAAGATCAAAGAATAGAGACAGAGGCAAAAGCATAAGAGGGAAATCCAAATTATCTGGGTAAGAGAACGAACTGTGTTTCTTTTGCAAACAGTAAGGATATCTAAAGAAGAAATACCAAAAGTATAAACAATAGTTGGAGAAGAAGGGTAAAAGTGCCAATTCAAAAGGGTTCGGATCAAGCCAGTGTTGCGACCGAAGCAGAAGAAGATTTGTGTGATGTACTCGCCGTACACGCCGGGAAGGAAGAGTTTGAAGCTTGGATTCTTGATTCCGGATGTTCATACCACATGTGCCTGAAGATGGAGCTGTTCGACACCTATAAAGAGTTTAATGGCAGCAGTGTTCTCATAGGGAACAATGTGGCGTGCAAGGCCATTGGCATAAGGAATATCAATGTCCGCGTGTTTGATGGGGTGGTACGAATGCTTATGAACGTGCGACATGTTCCAGAACTAAAGAAGAACATGATTTCTTTTGGAGTATTAGATGCGGCAGGATGTAAATTCATTGGTCAAGATGGAGTATTAAAGGTTGTCAAGGGTGCCCAGGTGGTTATGAAGGAACAATGACTAAAGAATTTATATCGTTTGGACGGCGGCACAGTGACTGGTGGTGAGAACGTAGCAACAGAGAAACAGGTGAAGAATACCGTAAATCTGTGTTATATGCTTCTTGGCCACATGAGTGAGAGGGGGCTTCGTAAGTTGCACAGAAGGGAGTTGTTGAAAGGTGTTACTGTGTGCAAATTAGATTTCTGCAAATATTATATGATGGGGAAGCAACATAAGGTCGGTTTCAAGCTAGCTGTGCATAAGACCAAAGGACTCCTCGATTACATTCACTTAGACGTATGTGGGCCATCTCCGGTTGCATCAAAGGGAGGTGCCATGTATTATGTCACTTTCATTGATGATTTCTCACAGAAGGTATGAGTCTACTTCATTAAACAAAAATCAGATGTGTTTTCTAGCTTTAAGGAGTGGAAAGTAGCCATGGAGAAGCAAAATGGGTGACCGGTGAAGTATTTGCGGAAAGATAATGGAGATGAATACACCTCGAAGGAGTTTACGGACTTTTGTAAAGAACAGGGCATATAGCGGCAATGGACTATTCCAGGACATCCAGAGTAGAATGGGGTAGCTACTAGAGAGAGCCAGAAGTATGCGGTTGCAATCCAGACTTTTGAGGGACTTCTGGGCAGAGGCGGTGAGTCATGCGTGCTATTTGGTTAACAGGTCTCTATCCACGACCATAAATCTTCAAATCCCAAAAGAAGTATGGAGAGGAGAGTCAGTCAGTTACGATTGTAAGTCGATGTCGCGCACCCCGCGAGTTCGCGGGAAGGCGGAATATTTAAAAAACGATTTTTACAAAGCTCGCAACACCGACTTGAACTCCAGGATCGATACTAAACCCTAACTAGCAAACATGAATGAAGTTAACTACTCGGAAAGAAGTTTATACCTCATGTTACATGTCCTTCGGGTCTTCTTTGTTGTCCTCCTCCTCGTCATAGGCTCCAAGGATCGTAACGGATCGAGCCTCCTCGTCGGTCCTCTCATGTCAAAGACGATCCACCCGAGAGTCTGTATATCGAGCTCCCGCCTCAAATCTGAAGTAACTAGGGCACCTAGTTCGCTACACTAGATGACCTAGATGATGTAGAGAATATAGATGGAATGGTTTGTCTCTCATAGCCTTAGGTTTCTCAACACCTGAGACATGAAAGGCTAGAGGTAGAAGAAGAACAACTTGAGGAAAAAGCTGGTGAAGTTTTTTGCATAGAAAAGAGAATGAACTCCCTTGTCTAAATCTGAACCATACCCTCTCCTCACTAGAATAACTCTAATTAGAAAATCAAATATGGTTCATTTCCAACTTAGTGAGTCATGGCTTGAAAACCCTCCATGTGTCACCAAGAGCCATGCTCCAATTTATGCAAAAATCCACCTCATTTCCTCCACCTCACAATGCAATAAACATTTAACCTAAAAAGTTTAATACAAAATATGAGGTGTCTTCTTCTAGAAGCATCTTTGAACAAATTACAAAAATGCCCCTCATCCGTATATACATACCCGTATCCGTATTCCGAAAAATACGAATACAAAAGAGACGAAAACAATCCATCAGTATAATACCAGGATCCGGCTTAAACCAAAGCCCACTAGTATTATCTGTCCGAATCATCATCCGTGCACAAGTACACGTACGTGATCGAACCCTGTCGTAAAACCATACGACCTCTATATCTTTTGCCCGATGCAGGGAAACCCTCTATGTGGGACTCTAAAGACTCGACACTACGCTGGCAGTAGGTTTAACCATAAGCTGCAAGCGGTACTAGCTGCACGTAACGGCTACCTAGGTATATATCGATAAGAAGGCCGATGAGCAAACTCATCCGAACTCCTACTGAGCCGATATGTGACAATCTCCGTACAGTCTGGTCTGTTCGTCTAAGGGTATCGCATATCAGGCCTAGGGGGCGGTAATCGTCAGACCCCTATTAGCGCAATAAGTTGTGTCGGAGTGTAGCCCAAAACACCCTGAGAAACTAATGGAGTACCTACCAGTAAATCTCGCTTGCCTTGGCCAAGGACTTTGTGTAATGGCCTTCCGAACACAGCGCGATATCAACCCCCAATATCGGGAGAGATGAATCCTATTTAACTGCCACTTTCTCCAAGTGCTTCGGGACTGCACCCAACTACTACCTGTTTGCACGAATCCTTTGAGCCATGGTAGGGTAGTAATCAAAGGACAGTGGGAACACACTCGAGGCGAAGTAGCAGTGTCAAGTCGACGGACTAAACTGTACTCATGTCACCTGGGAATTGCTACCCGACGATAGGTATAATACCTACCAGCAGCTCCCAACGAGTCTTGTCCAGTGTACTCATAACTCAATGAGCATGTAACAACATAGTTCATTTATACTAATTCATGTTCTCGTATTTCCTTAATTGTGGTATTTTCCTGATTTATCGTGTTTGGGTGCGATTAGTATGTTACATTTTATATTGCATTCGACCCAACCCGCTTGCTTGAACCTGTTTGATTCATATTTATGAATTACCCTGACTTGTTACGTAGACTGTGCATTCTCATGTTTAGTGCATACTGGCATTTTATCTGGCATTGCATCTTCTACCATATAACATTTTAAGTCACGTAAAATAATTTAAAATTTCATAACTTGGCCTGCATGATACCCCTAACCCCGTGGTAGCATCCGCGCATCTTGTTCTCGTCCCGTTCAGTGAAACGGACGTGTTTGGATGGCTACGCGCACGCACGTGCATCCGTTCTTGGGGGTATGCATTTTCGTTACCCGAGCTTTCATTTTGAAATTTGGACGTCGCATATATTTTTCATATTTTAAATCTAAATTTTTAGATCCGATTCGGGTGTGTTTTGGACTATTTTTGTATTCCGCTAAAATTTCAAATTTATTAATATAATATTTATTTAAACCGGTTACATTTAAAATTTAGTTAACTAATTATATTTTTTTTAATCTAAGAATCCTAACAGGTATATCAACTTCTCTTTATCTCTCTCTGTCAGCCTCTCTCCTCTTTCTCTTTCTCTCTTCCTTTCTCTCTCTCCCCCTCGTAATCTTTTTCTCTCTCTCTCTCTTCCACATACTGACAAAACTATCTCTCCTCCCCCCCCTCTCTCTCTCCTCTCACACCTCTCTCTCTCTTCTCGCGGTGAGATTGAGTCCCGTCACCGCCTCCTCTCTTAGCGTCACCTCCCTCTCTCTTCTTCTTTTAAAACTTGCTACAGCCACGAGAAAACCAAAAAAGAGAACCCTAACCTCCTCCTAACCCATCACTCCCCTCGCCGTCGCCACCTCTCGACAACGACCTCCACCCTCTCCTTTCTCCCCCTCGACCTTGTCGATCCTCTCTCCTTCTTCTCTTCTCCCATGAACAGAACCCTACACACCCAAGATCCCTTGCAACCCTAACCCATCTCCTTCTTCACCTGCACCCTCCACCGCCGAAGACCCCACCTCGTCGTCACCTCTGACCTCCACCTCCTCTTCTTCTTTTTTGATCTCTCTTCCCTGCACAAACACCCTCACCCTACCAACCCTGCACACCCCCGTGCAGACCCCGCTGCAAAACCCAGAACCGACCCTACACACCAACACCTCCCATCGCCGGTGACAGCCTCGTCGGCCTCACCTCGCCTTCGTCACCATCTCCTTTCTCCTCTTCCTTTCCTCCTTCACCCTATACCCAACCTTTACTACAGCCACCAAGAAACCTCACCCGACTTCTTGAGACCCCCACTGCCTTGCCGGAAACCATCGCCTGCATCCTCGCCTTCGACCGCCCATCGTCGACGTCACACCCTCACCTTCCCCTCTGACTCTAGAGCCAACCTAGATCACCAGCCATCTTCTTCTCCTCCTACTTCTTCTTCTAAGTTCTTCTCCTCTTCTTGATTCTTGATTTCCGGCGATCGCCACCGGAGCCGTGCCGCCGCTGCCGATCCGAGCAACTCTGTGGACGTTCTTATCCAGCGTGGTCGTGTTCTTGCGGTACCTGGTCCTGTTCTGTGCTCGCGTGGACACATCGCGACGTTTTCCCGACATTCGACGTTGCCGTGCGTATCCGTATCGCGATCCATCGAGGCAAGTTTATCTTGCTACATGCTATAATACCATAATTTATATCTATTTGAATTATAATACTTCAAAATGGTTAATTTTGCAATCCACATTATTGTTTCATTTTTGTTGATTTATTCGATACCCGTTTGCATCTATTCATATCATTTCAGATCTAGGTCATGAAAACTTATCTTATTACATACTATACTATCATTTATTGCATCAAATTGAATAGTTACATTTCATATTGCTTAGTTATATATTCCACACTTGTTAGTTTATCATTTTATGGTTATATGATGTCTGTTTGCATCCATATCATATAGAATACATATAGCTGCGTTCACAGATCTCATTAATAACCCAATAATGTTGTTTTAATACCCCATGTTTAATAAAGTGCAATCTAATTAGTTTTAGAACTATTAAATGTAACCCTAATCGATAGTGTGCATCCATGTCTTTGACTTTCTATCTATGTGCATACCATTCATGTTAGTTCATTTCATTAGTACTCTATACTTGATTTTTGTGCACCCATACTTGTTACAGTTTGATTATGAGGACCCACTCGATACTTGTACACTACCTGACATGACCTGATACATAACTACTGACATGACTTGATACATGTGCACTACTTGACACGACTTGATACATGTACACCACCTGACATGACCTGATGTACCACAGCTTGACATGTTACCTGATCTTGTTACTAATGCCGACAATCTTGACATGTTGTCCCTACGGACATTTCCTGTTGTCTATACAGACAAACCTGTTCCTGCTTGATCCTGTGTTGGCATTAGTCTCAAATTTATAAATACCTGACTTACACACATGACTTGGGGGTATGGGGAAATCAAGAATGTAGCTGAACGTAACTCAAAGGGCTATTATATCATTTTACCGTGGTCCCGTGGGGAATGAATGAGACATGGACTCACAGTCTATTACATCATTTTACCGTGGTCCCGTGGGGAATGAACGGGGCATAGACCGATGGGTTACGATGAGAATTACATTAATTGATTTCGAATAACTTTAGAGTAGATAACCTTATAGCACAGTTTAGCCTACTCACTACACTTCACCTGTTTATATCCTGTTCACTGATATATATATTCATGTTACTGTTTACCTGTTATTGGTGACTTGTTATTGTTCATACTTCATGCCTACATATCCCATTATATCCTGCTTGCTTAGAATTATTGATATTATGACGCACTGACGTCTGGGTTTTGCATGGCCCAGATCCCTTATCTTTATCGCAGGCAGTCCAGGAGTATTTTGATCAACAGGACGAGTGATGACGACCTGTTATTAGTTTAGTTTAGTTTCCTTTCAGTATTTTCATTCCTGATGTGAGCCCGCATTATGGGACGTACATTCCAGTTTATTATTGTATTGGATCCTTTTGGTTCCGCATTATTTTATTCTTGACTCGTTATTCTGGCTCATGGACATGTGTTAGATAATTGATTTTATTGTTCTTGATATCTCTACAGCCGTAATGTGACTGTAGAGGGATATTTCCTATCCACAGGTAGCATGGCAGGCTCTTTCACGTGCCTATCTTAGCGCACTCTGGGAAGCGGGGCGTGACAGAGCACCTGCATACTATCTCCAGTACGACATACTAATGGCTATGGGATAGACCATCTCCCCTGCTGGGATGAGAAGCGTATATACCAGTCTACTCTGGAGTATCGATGCCCTATCTCGATAATCTAACGACTAGGGACCTATATAAGGATGTTCTTATAGACTACTCAGCCCCCACTAGTGCGACTGCCATCACAACGCTGATAATCAAGCAAAGATCCTAAGGGATCTACCAATATGTATAAGCGATATGCTAAAAGAAACACAAGCACATATTGAGGTAGAAATAAACCAGGTAGCATACTACCATTTTGAGCAAGACAGTTAATACAACTGTGAATATCCCAAGCTTCCATTAAGTAATATACAAACTAGTATGATACAATAATGGCCTCTAAGGCATATATCACTAACAACGATTCATTATGGGTGTTTGGGTGTCCTGCTTATTCGCTTGTGGATCGGAAGGATAGAACTAAGCTGGAATCAAAGTCTAAAAGTTTTGTTTTCTTGGGATTCAAACTTGGTGTTAAAGGCTACAAGTTATGAGATCTCGAAAATAAAAGGGCGTTCACTAGCCGAGGTGTGATCTTCGAAGAGGATTCCATGTTGAAAGATGTGGCTGGAGATAATAAGGAGGCAGGTGGAGCTTTAAAGGACAATGATTCGGTGGAGATGGAGTTATCTGACGCTCATAAGGTTACGGACACTGAAGTACAATTACAACCTATTGATGAGGATGTGGACAGGAAGATTTCAGAGACATAAAGTGAAGACCAGCCCAAACAGGACCCACAAGCAATTGCATTAATGAGATCGATACGCACTCTTAAGGCACTAGCCAGATATAGTTTCGAAGATATGGTTGCATTTGCTCTAGTCACTGAAAGCAGAAATCCTAGCTCTTATCAGGAGGGTATTAGGCAAGAGCATAGCGATCGATGAATTGTGGCGATGACGTAAGAGATGGAGTCACTTCGAAAGAATAGTATGTGGAGATTGATAGAGCTACCAAAAGGCAAAAGGGCTATTGGCTGCAAGTGGGTATATATAAAAAAAGGAAAACGAGCAATACAAGGTACGTTTAGTTGCGAAGGGTTTTGCTCAAAGGAGGGGGTTGACTACAACAAGATTTTCTCGCCGGTAGTCAAGCATACGTCTATTCCAGTGTTGTTGGCGATGGTAGCTACTCAAGATTTTGAATTGGAGCAAATGGACGTGAAAACGGAATTTCTACATGGGGAGTTGGAAGAGACAATCTTCATGAAGTAGCCTGAAGGATTTATAGAGCCCAGCAAGAAGGATCATGTATGTGAACTCAAGTGGTCTTTATATGGACTAAAACGGTCTCCCAGGAAGTGGTACAAGTGCATCGATTCGTTCATGAGGAAGACCAATTATTCTCGATGTGAGTATGATAGCTGCGTATACTCGAAGCGGCTTAAGGATGGGCTGTCGATATATCTACATCTATATGTCGATGACATGTTAATCGCGGCTTATATTATGGCGGAAATAAAGGTGCTCAAAGCTTCATTGAGTGCAGAATTTGACATGAAAGACTTCGGTGAAGCGAATAAGATTCTTGGGATAGAAATTATTTGAGACGGGAAGGCTAGAAAGCAGTGGTTGTCCCAAGTTAGATGTATAGAGAAGGTGTTGGAGAGACTCAACATGAAGGACTCTAGATCGGTGAATACCCCTATCGCCGGTCATTTCAAGTTATCCTCAAAAGAGTGTCCAAAATCAGCAGAGGAGAAGAAAAAGATGTCTCGAGTACATATGCAAGTGCGGTGGGATCTCTGATGTACGCTATGGTATGCAAACGTCCAAACATATCTTATACAGTAAGTCTGGTTAGATGGTACATGTCAAATCCAGGAAAGCTTCATTGGGAAGATGTAAAGTGGATACTTCAGTATCTAAAGTGAACTAAAGACCTCGGTTTATTCTTTCATAGGTCAGAAGATAAATCGAGCCAGTTGTAAGGATATGTAGATGCAGATTACGCCGGGAATTTGGACAAGAGAAGATCTCTTACAGGCTATGTATATACAGTTGTAAAATCTCCTATCAGTTGGAAGTCGTCACTTCAGGATACCGTGACGCTCTCAACAACGGAGGCAGAATACATGGCGGCAGTGGAAGCATCTAAGGAGGCCTTGTGGTTAAAGGGCCTAGTTGGCAAGTTCGGATTCGATAAGGGGCTGGTTCTTTTGTTTTGCGACAGTCAAAACGCCATTCACTTAGTGAAGAATCAAGTATACCACAGTCGAACTAAGCATATCAACGTGCCGTATCATAAGATATGGGAGTGAGCCAAAAAGGAGACCGACTTGATAAAGATCGATACTAAGGTGAATCCGGTGGACATGCTAACGAAGGTCATTCCCGCAGAGAAGTTCAAGTCTGCCTTGACTTCTATTCATGTACTCAAATGTGATGAAGGGATATCTCGGTAGGAGGATCGCAAACCAGTTTCTCAGTTCTGGTTAAAAACGGTGAGAGCATAAGTTTCGCAATTATGAAGAAAGATTGTGCCAATGGGGGGAAACTGGAGAACAACTAAAGCAAACCTAAAGGGATACAAGATAAAGGACAACAAGTTTTCAAGATAGTTATAAGGAAATACGAGCTAAGGTGGAGATTGTTGTGAAAGTGTCTCGTATTTTGCTCAAGACTGTGAAGCTAAAGAAGGGAAAGACGTCTGCCCACAGGGACAGATGTCTGTCAATTAAGATCCAGAGCCTAAATTAGATACTAGACGTCTGCAACAGAGGGAAAGACGTCTGGCCTGAGCCGTAAAAACTCACGGTTAATCGAGCCAGACGTCCGTCACAGAGGGACAGACGTCTGGTTGCACTTTTGATATTCTGTCACGCCCCGCTTCCCAGTAGACGGAAACGATGACGTGGCAAGCCCGCAATATATTTATTCAGAAAAGGTCATTCCCTAAATAAATATACTAAGCGTATTGTTCATACCATAATATTGCATTATTATATTTCCCATTCTTATTCGTTTCATAAATAAACAGGTGCTTTTGACGCATGTCTGCTACATATTACAGGTTACAGGTTCTTGGATCTAAAACAGTGAAAAAGACAAAAGACGACACAAAAGAGGGACTTTGACCAACAAATAGAAGGGTCTTAAATCAAGCCTACACAAAAGATCAGTACAAGGCAACGCAAGGTCCAAGATTACAAAGCGAACGGTTAAAAGTCCACGACAAATATTCACTGGGAGATCTGGAAGAAACCTAAAAGTCAATGTGAGAAAAGTACTGAAGAAACAGGAATTACAAGTAAAGCAGAGCCAGCACACCAACTTTGATGAGCCATCTCTCCTGTTTGGCCGCGGAACCGCGGCCAAACCATGCCTCGGGCCGCGGTTCCGCGGCAATGTTAAGGAAATAAAAAATAATTTTTTTACCAAAATGAAGTGGCGGCGTTGACTGGTCAACCTAAGGGTATTTTGGTAAATGTAGACATGCGGATCAACTATAACCTAGGGTTTCCTATCCTCTATAAATAGGAACTCTAAATCAATGTAAAGGCTATGCCTCCCTATGCCTTTTTCTATGAATAAAATTTAGAATTCTTTTGGAGAGCATCGATGCCTCTTTTCATATCATGAATTCAGATCTGACAACTCTGTGTTGATGTTTGGAGAGAGCCATCTGTAAAGTAAGTAGGTAATTTCAATTCTTGCCCTAGGTAATTTTTCATTCTCTGTCCTAGATAAATGTTTTTAAATTCCCTAATGAGCGAGTAGTCTCCTCGCTTGTTAGGGTTAGTTTTGGGAAAGGCTTTTGAGAGATGAGATCTCTCATCCCTTTCTTGCCCATCATACTTTTCAATAGAACTCCATGCATACACGCACACACCGCGCCCTACGGCACCCTATCCCTCGAGGTAGCGGTGATACCGTAGTATAAAGGCCCGGTTGCGCGTGTTTTCCATGAAGGTTAGGGTAAGGATTTATAAAGGAAGGACAAGAACCCAGAGGAAGGAACACCTTCCCGAATGGATCTAATACCCTTTATTAATAATTACCATAACTCCTCTTAGATCCTAATTTGGGTATAGAAAGTGTTGAGATTTATTTACATTTCCAAACCATTCCTAAACCTAACCCTAGCAAGATTTAGATCTAGATAATCTTAGTATAGGTAGATTTAGTTTTTAGATTTAATAAATCAATCCGAACACCCATCGGAATTAACTCGTTTGAGCGATTAGGAAATTCACAACATCCCTGTGGACCGACCCGTACTCACCGGCTAGCTACAAGCGACGCCGTTCTTGATTGTGGTAATAGATAGTTTTTGAGATCAACCAAATGGCGCCGTTGCCAGGTATGGCGTGCTATTTTCTTTTTGCAATTTCGGGTTAATCTAAAATTAAAAAAATCTGAAAAATCTCAAAAAAAAAATAAAAATATATCATCTGTTATTTTTGGAAAGGGTATTTTGTGAGAATTTTGCAGGATCTACAAACAACTTCGGATCTGGAAAAATCCAGAAAGCGAAACAGAAAACAACATATCAGAACAGAAGAGATTTTCAACAACAGAACAGCCACAAAAATTTCTGGAACTGAACACCTACCCCAACCGCTAAACCACGGCCGTACCTAGCTTCTGGCCGCGGTTCCGCCGCGCTCTGGCAGAATCGTCATCTCAAAAATTTTCTGGGGAACTGTGCAGTCAATTTGACCGCGGAAACGCGGTGGGAACAAGCTTTAGCCGCGGAAAGGCGGCGCAGTGGTTACGACATCCAGTAAAATTTGCTATGTAAGATCCTCTGTTTTTGCTCTAGAAATCTAGATAAATCTTTTCTGAAAAATTCCTGCAGGATTCCGTGCGCTTTAAAAATCTTTTCCCTTCCAAATAACAAATCTTGAGCAGGATTCTTTGCACCGCGCATAAAATAAAAAGATTTGATTGCAAGTGATTTACTGTTTTGTATATCTTTAATCGGACTTTAAGGGGCTTTTGACCAATTCAGATTGGGTGGGGATTTCATCACCCATCCCAGGACCCCAGAAATCACATAAAGCATTTGCATTGACCAATCTTTAATTAAAAAATACTAGACTCAGCCCTAAGGACTTCGAGCTCAATAGGACAGAGGACTAGTTATAGGCATCGACCGTTTATCCTAACCTGACTTTGCGGTGTCTAGGCAAGTGTGTCTAAGATAAGTGGTTACTTAATTAGGACCGCTACTTGTAGCGGGGAGCCTCCCACTTACCTGGCACTTACCTGGCCGCAATTGGCGGTGAAGAGGCGGTTTGAGGTCCTATTTCTAACCCTTTGGAACAGTTAGGAGCTGTCTAGCTGACCTAGGTGACCCTAGATCTAGGCCTGATTGTGCATTTGTGCTTGATTGCATTTGTGTTAAAGCCCTTTATCGAAAATCTTTTTGCAAACAGTTCCAAATAAAGAGAAAAAGAAAAAAAAGAAAGAAATTTTTTTATAACTTGCAAAATTTTGTCGCTAAGAAATCCTTGCACCACCTACCTTCTTTCTCTTCTCTTTCTTCTATCATGGGTACCCCACATCATAAATCTCTTTCCGAACTTTGGTATCCCGAACCTAACTTTGCCTCGTACGTCAATTGTTTCGGTCGATTTAAGGAAAATCCCTCCATGCCCAAAATTTCTTTGAAAGATCAAATAGAAGCGTCTAGGTGAAATAGTTCGACTTTGCAACCCACTTTGTGTCAACCATGTCAACCTTCACCACCTTCATATGTTGATACCACTTTTTCAAGTCCTGCTGTAACTCCTAAACAGATGTCCATTGCTGAGCATATTGCTCAATCTCGTAGCCGATCTTTCACCCCTCTCCACTCATCTAGTTCTAGGGATCCACAAGACTATTCACCTTTTTATCCACATATTAACCCTACCCCTGTCCAACCACCCACTTCCTACCAGTCCTACCCGACTTTCCCACCGTCACTAGATACTGTTTCTACACAGCCTTTTGGGAGTTTCACATATCCAAACAATTTCAAATCTTTTACCGAAACCCTCTTACCACCCAAGTCTAGTTTGGAAGAGTCGTTGGAGGCTTATATCTTAGCAACAAACAAAATGGTGAGAAATGTAGATGCATCCATATCCGCCCTTATACAACCTAGTGAACAGGTAGCTAGTTTCCCACTAGCTTCAAATTTTTCAATGTATGAGGAGGCAGTTGGACAGCATGGGAATTTGAGATGAGCGAGTGAGTTCTACACATTCCCAAATCAGACCTACCCATACCAAATTGAAGCCCACAACTCCGGTTTTCCATCGATTGTCAAAAATAGTTCACCAGTTGAAAATAAAAACGAGTTGTGTGATTTTGTAGTGCTTGATTTGCCAGATTGTGAAGAACCCCTTTCGAGTGAAACCACACTTAATCCTTTCGATCTTTACACCTCCAATCTAGAACCTACATTGATAAATATGCATGCTTTTGATGAGGTGTCTAAGAAAATTGATTTTCACTTGATTGAGGATATAGACGCCGGGAATATTTTGGATGATGAACCCGTAGATTTGATTGAAATGTTATGTCCAATTCATCATCCCGAGTCATTGATTGTTTCTCCCGAACTTCATATGCGTCTTGATTTTGATGATAATGGCATGGATGAGTTAAATATTGAGGAGAATTATGAGGATAGTATTGAGGATAATATTAAGGTTGAACCATTTTTGTTTAATATGTCGAATTTTCCAATTCATCCTCCTGAATCTTTAACTGTTATATCACCCTCCCTCCTTTCCATCGTTCCGACCACGCAAAAGATCACACTTGAAGACTGTGAGCTTGAAAAATTTTCCTTTGAATCTGACACAGTTCTCACAGCCGATGACACTTACGAATGTTTCACTTTTTCGGACGATGTTGAAGTCTCATCGCCCGAGTTTGAGTCCTTTGAATTTTCAGATGAGTTAGTTGAACCATCAGACTCGGTTGCTTACAGTCGTTTCGAACCATTGATGGAATCTTTCAAATTCGAGACAGTTTACTACGGTGAGAATGAGCCTATCCCTAATTCACTTCCTTTCATCCTTCCTATCGTTCCGACCGTGCAAGAGACCGTTACGCTTTCATCTCCAATACCAAGTTCGACGTACCCATGTTTGCCCACGAATCTAGAGGGATTTGACCCCATTTCACGACGAGTTGATAGATTAGCACAATCACTTTAACACTTCGGTCATCATAAATTGCGCTAATTTATTCACCCGATTTACACCCTCAAGATCGTGCTACCCTTCTTTCTCTTTTCCGCCCTTCTTCTCCTCCACCGAGACCTTATTCCACTCTTCTTCCCATCCGGTCTCGTGTGCTTCTCATTTCTCTTCTTTCCACTCTCTCCTTTCACCAACTCTCCCGTTACCACGATGAGATTTTTGAATGGTTGGTGCTAACCTTTGGCTTGTATAAGGCCAAGCTTAAGTTTGGGGGGAACCTTGTTGTATATATGTACATATATTTTTTGTTTTTTTTCTATAAAAAATAAAAATAAATAAAAAATTATAAATAAATAAACAGGGGAGTGCCGGCATTTTGACCCTCTTGGTGTAGCATGACAGTGAGGACACTGTCAAGTTCAAGTTTGGGGGTATGCTCGGTACATCTTCTTCCTTCGCATTCATATGTACATATTTTTGCATTTGCATATTTATTTGAAAACCCATAAAAATTGAAAAATCTCAAAAATTATAAAAATTAATGTATTCAATTTTGGCCTTATTTGACTTAAGTTTGACAAATAGGTTACTTAGCTAGGAACAACTAAATCTTAGACTTAGTAAATTAAAAACCCTAAAAATAACCTTCCTTAAAGTTTAACGGTAGAAAGTGTATGTCTTTGTAGTTTATTTAGAAATAGGCAAATTTTGAGTTCAATTCTTAGGCTAAGTCAAAACAAGGGAAAAGTATTGATATTTTTATTAGAGTATAAGTTTGAAAAATAATTCCTAGTTTAAGTCTAGATTCTGAAAATGTGTACCCTATAAATTGCACTAACACGCACCTTGAAACTTGGAATAGTAGAGGAGACCTTGAAATGCTCTTGTCTAAAGTCTTTAGTATGAAGAAAATAAAAGAAAAAAAAGTGAATAAAGAAAAAAAAATGAACACTGGTTTTTGTGATTACTTAAGGCTGCAAAAATAGAAAAATATTTAGCGAGGGTGGTTCATCACCTAGTGCCTTAGACCAACTGGTTTGAGAGTCACTGCTAAAGCCTTGGGTGTTGCAAGACTAGGAATTACGCTTTAATGTGCAAACACATCTTGTAATCGGTCGTTGGTACCTCAAGAAGTATTAACGGTCGCATGAAGGATGTGTAAGCAAAATTCATTTAAAAATTAACCAATTAATAAGTGCTTTGGACAAAAGGACAAGTGTAGGGATGATTTATACACACACGTAGGGAAATGTGATTGGAGTTTAGATAAGAGAAAGGAGTGAAGAATATAACTTGTATCTTTAGTAAGGGTTGAAAGAAATTCCTAAGTGGAGATGGAACCCTAGAAGGAAAACTTAAGAGATGCCGAAAGCTAAGTAAGTCTATAGAACATATATAATCTTAAGTTAGATGATGAGGAAGTGTAAAGAATATGGGTGGATAATTTGCAAGTCGACGATAATAGAATTCCTTGTTAGAAAACCTAATTGGAGAACAAAAGTCGAAAAGCCAAATTGATAGGATTTTGTGGATAGTATCCGCTGAAAACCCTTAGGAGACAACACTCCTCCTACTAGGGACACCTAGAGGTTTAACGGCTTGTTGCACGTGCTCAGTGCAATCGCGTTTCCCTGCGAAAGTGCGGTTAGGTTTTTGTCGAGAATAAAAAAATAAGTTTGCTCGAGGACGAGCAAAAGATAAGTTTGGGGGTATTTGTTCATACCATAATATTGCATTATTATATTCCCCATTCTTATTCGTTTCATAAATAAACAGGTGCTTTTGACGCATGTCTGCTACATATTACAGGTTACAGGTTCTTGGATCTAAAACGGTGAAAAAGACAAAAGACGACACAAAAGAGGGACTTTGACTAACAAATAGAAGGGTCTTAAATCAAGCCTACACAAAAGATCAGTACAAGGCAACGCAAGGTCCAAGATTACAAAGCGAACGGTTAAAAGTCCACGGCAAATATTCACTGGGAGATCTGGAAGAAACCTAAAAGTCAATGTGAGAAAAGTACTGAAGAAACAGGAATTACAAGTAAAGCGGAGCCAGCACACCAACTTTGATGAGCCATCTCTCCTGTTTGGCCGCGGAACCGCGGCCAAACCATGCCTCGGGCCGCGGTTCCGCGGCAATGTTAAGGAAAGAAAAAATAAATTTTTTACCAAAATGAAGTGGCGACGTTGACTGGTTAACCTAGGGGTATTTTGGTAAATGTAGACATGCGGATCAACTGTAACCTAGGGTTTTCTATCCTCTATAAATAGGAACTCTAAATCATTGTAAAGGCTATGCCTCCCTATGCCTTTTTCTATGAATAAAATTTAGAATTCTTTTGGAGAGCATCGATGACTCTTTTCATATCATGAATTCAGATCTGACAACCCTGTGTTGATGTTTGGAGAGAGACATCTGTAAAGTAAGTAGGTAATTTCAATTCTTGCCCTAGATAATTTTTCATTCTCTGTCCTAGATAAATGTTTTTAAATTCCCTAATGAGCGAGTAGTCTCCTCGCTTGTTAGGGTTAGCTTTAGGAAAGGCTTTTGAGAGATGAGATCTCCCATCCCTTTCTTGCCCATCATACTTTTCAATAGAACTCCATGCATACACGCACACACCGCGCCCTATGGCACCCTATCCCTCGAGGTAGCGGTGATACCGTAGTATAAAGGCCCGGTTGCGCGTGTTTTCCATAGAGGTTAGGGTAAGGATTGATAAAGGAAGGACAAAAACCTAGAGGAAGGAACACCTTCCCGAATGGATCTAATCCCCTTTATTAATAATTACCATAACTCCTCTTAGATCCTAATTTGGGTGTAGAAAGCGTTGAGATTTATTTACATTTCCAAACCATTCCTAAACCTAACCCTAGCAAGATTTAGATCTAGATAATCTTAGTATAGGTAGATTTAGTTTTTAGATTTAATAAATCAATCCGAACACCCATCGGAATTAACTCGTTTGAGCGATTAGAAAATTCACAACATCCCTGTGGACCGACCCGTACTCACCGGCTAGCTATAAGCGACGCCGTTCTTGATTGCGGTAATAGATAGTTTTTGAGATCAACCACGTATTGAAACAATAATACACAATGCAAGAATAAATGGAGACTGTACAATTTTCAACAAATATCTTTATTTACATTCAAACTTGAAATATATACAGATACATGAGTTCAGCTGGAAAATTAAATACAATAAAAGAAAATGCCTAAACAGGTGGCATACATAAACTGAAAGAAAAAGAGAGTTAAGCTAATCCTGAGTAGTTATCTGGTCATAATCCTCCTCAGTAGCGTCCACTTCCCCCGTCTCGACCGTATCTGATGAACATTCCAAGAAAAACAAAGGTGGGTGGAATGTCCGTCAACGAACTAGCGCTCGGTAAGTACCAAGATAGAGTAAGAGTGAAAAGTGACAGGTACATAATAACCATGAAATAATGTTTGTAACGAGTAAAAGTATACGCAAAATGAACAAGGTTATATATATTATAGGTCTCTATATGGTCACTATGTTAACATTAAGTTCCAAGTGTGAATGTCAACGCAACCGTAGAAGTATTCACGAGCTCAAGAGTGGGCCCCCAGGAGCAAGAAAACACGGGTCCATTTCATGTGTTAGCATCGAGACTTCAAGCTGTGGAGGAGTCGACCCGACTGAGATTCGAGTAAATAAAAAAAGGTTAATACGGGACTCCTGAAGCTCCATTGGATTCATACAAGAAACTATCTCAAATACCCCGAGTATAATATATATATTATAAATGTAAGATATCCTTAGTTAATTTGATTGGTTGATTATAACATGTCTTGATCGAAACCATAGATTGCAAAATTTATAGAATGAAGTCGAGTAGGCCGAGTAGTACGCGAGTTATGTCAATTGCAATCTTGGGTCGAATCAAGTTAATCGAGTAGATTGAGTTCAAGTTCAAGTTTAGGTTCGAGTTTGGATTCGAGTTGAGTTTAAAGTCCATTTTAGGTTCGATTTTGTGTTCAAGTTATAAACATTTCTTGTGAATGGATTTAACTATTAAAAATCTTAAGTTCGGGAGAAATCAGACAGCTGCTGCACATGGACGGTAGGATTTTTGTCTTTTTCCAAGACAATTGTCATTTGATAACTCCGTTAATTTGTCTAACCTGAATAGGTAAGCACTCACTTTCTTCGACTCCCTGAATCTCAAGAGAAATTATACCGTTTAAACCTATATTAATCTAAAATCCTTAAATATTTATTATTGTTGTTTACATTATATTTATAATGTTTACATTCCTCGAGGGGGTTTTATGAAAAATTCTTTAATATTGTTTAAAAATAAATCTCGAGGGTGATTTAGAATTTTAAGAGTTTTTATGAATATGTATTTTAATTTATATGGTGTTTTAGTGATGAAACCTACCTTTTAAAAGTTTATGGTGTTTTAATGAAAACTACTTCTTTTGTAAACTTGGTGGTATTTTATTAAAATTTTAACCTTTCATTTTAAAGTATAGTTTTATAATTTTATTTTATTGAAAATACGGTTTCATAATTTTTATATAATTTTCCAAAGTTTAATTTGTTTTAAAAAAGGACGTATTTCTTTTAAATCGTATTTTCAAGGACATGTGATAACCCGCACCATCCACAAGCGGGTCCCCTAAAAAGGGTTGTAGAGGCATAATTTCCAAAGGTTTTCAAATATCGATTAAAAATGTATTTTTATAAAGTGGTGGTATTTTATTGCAAATTGTTTCATTTAGATGAAAAATTCTAATCAAATATCGTGCTATGAATCAGAAGTGTGCGTGTGGGGTAGGTCGTTACCACGTGAAGGTTTTAGAGGTATGTATGCTAATTATCAGTTAAAAGGTTGTATTTAAAGTTCATGGTATTTATATGAAAAAAATTCAATATGTGTTTATTACGCATGAAATTTTAATTATATAAAAAGGTCAATGAGGTGATTAATATTTCAATGTGAGATTTGAGGGTTAAAGTGAAATATTAACATATCAAATATGACAAAAATTGTTTAAAAGGAAAAATTATAAGTTAACTCAACTTTTCAATTATTGTTTTAAGAAGGTGGTTTGAGTCGAAATGAAAGAGAGAGAAATGGACTTACTGTTTTAGAGCTTTGACAAGAGAGAAAAGGAGGGAGGAGAAGCCTTCGAGGATCGTGGTATCGTCGGGAAAGCTCCGATCGTCGAGATTGGATCGTTACTCCTCTTGACTTGCTTAACTCCACTTTTTACTTAGAGAATTTTGAGAGAACTTTGATATAGATTTTCAGAATGGGGAGAGCTAGGGGATGAGGTGGTATTTATAGTGAAATTTGAGAGTATGGAAATTTAAAAAGTGAATTAAAAAGAATTAAAATGATATTAATGGAGGATTTGAAGAGTCTCTGGTCAATTGCAGAGAAATTGAACAATACAGGAGAGTAGAGGGGAGCTGAAAGGGTGCACGGGCAAAGAATGGAGGCGATTAGGGCTACTTGGACCGTCGGTGGTGGCTAGAATGGGCTTTTGGGCGGTCGAGATTTGCCCAAAAGTCTCAAGATTTGTGCCATGTGGTTTAATCCGTGTTAACTCGTCATTTATCCTGTTTGATTTTTCTGAAACTTTTCGATTCTCCGTGTATTGCACGTGCAGCTTTTGGGCTTCCGAAAAATTAAAAAGAAATAATATTAAAAATAATTGGGACTGATAGGATTCGAACACACAGGCTATGTCATAGCAGTGTAGAGGCTTTACCAGTGAGCTACAAGTTGGTTCTTGGTTTTATTGAACAAAAATAACTTATAACTCCTAATCAGGATGAAATACCCGTTATATATATTAAACAAGTTAATTTTGTACAGGGGTTTTCAGAGTCGTTGCATTCTACCCTCCTTATAAAAATTTCGTCCTCGAAATTTAAACAAAGGACTAATTTTCGAATAGATGAGAGTATCGTGCACGTATATCGTCTTCTTTCTCCCAAGTCGATTCTCCTGGCGAGTCCTTTCTCCACATCTCCCGGACCAAGTTTACCTCCTTGTTCCGTAAGGTCTTCACCTTTCGATCCAAGATCTCGACTGGCTGCTGCTCGCAAGTCAGATTGGTCTGTACCGTGAGCTCTGAGTGATCAAGTATATGGCTGGAGTCGCTCATATATCGTCATAGATGGGATATGTGGAACACGTTGTGCACTCCTTCTAATGAGGGTGGTAGTGCCCAACGATATGTCACTTCTCCAACTCGTTCGAGTATGTCGAACGGTCCGATGTACCTTGGACTGAGTTTACCACTCTTTCCAAAAAGTATCACTCCTCTGTTCGGAGAGATTTTCATAAACACATGATCTCCGGGTTGGAACTCCATATATCGACGCTTTGCATCTACCCAATGCTTCTGTCGGTCCTGGGCTATGCGCACCTTTTCCCTGATTGTGTGAACTACATCCACAATTACCACTATCATCTCTGGTCTATGGAGTTCACGATCTCCAATGTCGTCCCAACTCAGCGGGGAACGACACTTTTGTCCATACAGTGTCGCGAATGGTGTCATTCCAATGCTTTCCTGGTAGCTGTTGTTATATGAAAACTCCACAAGGTGTAAGTGATCTTCCCACGAACCTCCAAAGTCTAGCATACAGGCTCTCAGCATGTCATCAAGGATCTGAATAGTTCACTCGGATTGTCCGTCTGTTTTTGGATAATACTCCGTGCTGAAATTTTGTAACAATCACAAAATTTCTGTACAACTTTCTGTACCAATTTTTCAAAATTACAGAAAGGGGTATTTTTGCCTGAGCACAACTTATAAGTTTGTTTTGCTTTTTAATTACAAGAAGGAACTTGTAGCTCATTGGTAATACCTTGCACTGCTGAACCAAGCTATCAGAGTTCAAATCCCATACCCCATATTATCTTTTAATATTGTTTTATTTTGAATTTTAGAATACCAAGAGTTTACACGTGCATATCTCACAAAAACCCCACTACACCCTGAAAAGTAACCATGCCAGACGGATCACCAACCGTCGGGGGGGATTCCGGCAGCCTGACTCGTCCGGAATCGGCCAACTCGGCCGGCGGACCGGCCGACTCAAGCCGCCACCGCCGGCTAGACTGGCCGATTCCGCCGAGTCCCCAACACAAAAATTATGTCTTTTGGTCTTCTCTGCACATCTGTATGGTTTAATTCCTTGGAACAGTACCTGAACTCCTTTAAAACCCCAATTACTCCACTTTTAATACATTTTATTCCATTTATCACATTTTTTCATTTTAACTTTTCACCTACCCTAACCCTAGCCTAAACCTATAAATACAACCCCTAAACACTAACCCCTCACTCCAAAATTCTGAACAAAACTTACAAGAAATTTCCTAGAACCCTAGTGTACTTTGGAAGAAGCGAAAGGCGAAGCTCCGGCGATTTTTCCGGCGACAACCCTAGGAGATCCCGGGGACGAAACGACGCACTGGAAGCTACGTCCACTCCCTATCCCTCTCCTCTTTAAGCTAAACCCATAAGTCCCATTTTCCCTCTTTCCTATTCTTTCTAAAAATACGTATTTCTAAAACCCGACGGAATCGGAGTAAATCCGATTTCCGATTCGGTTCTTCCTAAAACCTCACTTTTTCTTAAATAAAATCATGCTAAACCATTACATGTTGACTATTAAACATTAACAAACATGTTGAACAAGTTTCATGACAACCTATTTTATTTTGTAACTTTTACCGTACTTTTCCACTAAAATACCATGTAGTTTCATTTCGACATTAAAACATCACAAACTTGTTATAACTTTAAGTAGATCACGAGGTAATGACCTACCTCCTCACAACACTCATATGCAACATAACACAATACCTTTTGGGAACCTAGAATACGGGAAAACGAAATATTTCAAATAAATACCATGAATTAATAAAATCATTCTCTAAAGGATTAAGTATTTTACACAAATCTTTGCAAAGCGCCGCTACAACACATTTGGGGAACCCGACTGGGATGGTACGGATTATCGCACGTCCCTGGGCTTAGTAGTGCGAGATGCAGTCCCCAGCAAGGGGCATTCGGTCTCGAAAGATTTACAAAATACAAAATCTTAAGAAAATGAGATTTTTAGAAATATAATATATATTAAAAATTATTTTTATATAAATATATATATATATGTATAATTAAAATATCTATTTTGTGATAATCTAAATATTACAACTTTTTCTAAAATCACAAGAGTCGAGTTTACGACTTCATGCAGAACTTACCTGCATAGCCCACCAATAAAACCTGACACGTCCCGCTTCCTGGTAACCGGAAACGATGACGTGGCAAGCCCACGACATATTTATTCAGAGAAGGTCATTCCCTATATAAATATACTAAGCGTATTGAAACAATAATACACATTGCAAGAATAAATGGAGACTGTACAATTTTCAACAAATATCTTTATTTACATTCAAACTTAAAATATATACAGGTACATGAGTTCAACTGGAAAAGTAAATACAATAAAAGAAAATATCTAAACATGTGGCATATATAAACTGAAAGAAAAAGAGAGTTAAGCTAATCCTGAGTAACTATTTGGTCGTAATCCTTCTTGGTAACGTCCACTTCCTCCGTCTCGACCGTATCTGACAAACATTCCAAGAAAAACAAAGGTAGGTGGAATGCCCGTCAGCGAACTAGCGCTCGATAAGTCCCAAGATAGAGTAAGAGTGAAAAGTGATAAGTACATAATAACTATGAAATAATGTTTGTGACGAGTAAAAGTATACGTAAAATGAATAAGGTTATATATACTATAGGTCTCTAGATGGTCGCTATATTAATGTTAAGTTCCAAGTATGAATATCAATGTAACCGTAGAAATATTCACATGCTCAAGAGTGGGGCCCCAGGAGTAAGGAAACACGGGCCCATTTCATGTGTTAGCATCGAGACTCCAAGCTGTGGAGGAGTCGACCCGATCGACTGAGATTCGAGAATATAAAAAATAGGTTAATACGGGATTCCTGAAACTCCGTTAGATTCACACAAGAAACTATCCCAAATACCCCGAGTATAATATATATTATAACTGTAAGATATCCTTAGTTAATTTGATTGGTTGATTATAATATGTCTTGATCGAAGCCATGGATTGCAAAATTTGTAAAATGAAGTCAAGTAGGTCGAGTAGTATGCGAGTCATGTCAATTGCAATCTTGGGTGGAGTCAAGTTAGTCGAGTAGATTGAGGTCAAGTACAAGTTCGAGTTTAGGTTCGAGTTTGGATTCGAGTTGAGTTTAAAGTCCAGTTTAGGTTCGAGTTTGTCTTCAAGTTATGGACATTTCTTGTGAATGGATTTAACTATTGAAAATCTTAAGTTCGGGAGAAATCGGACAACTGCTGCACATGGACGGCAAGATTTGTGTCTTTTTCCAAGACAATTGCTATTTGATAACTCCGTTAATTTGTCTAATCTGAATAGGTAAGCACTCACTTTCTCCAACTCCTTGGGGCTCAAGAGAATTGATACCGCTTAAATCTATATTAATCTAGAGTCCTTAAATATTTATTATTGTTTTTTACATTGTATTTATATTGTTTACATTCCTCAAGGGGGTTTTATGAAAAATACTTTAATATTGTTTAAAAATAAATCTTGAGGGTGATTTAGAATGTTAAGAATTTTTATGAACATGTATTTTAATTTAGATGGTGTTTTAGTGATGAAACCTAGCTTTTAAAAGTTTATGGTATTTTAATGAAAACTATTTCTTTTGTTAATTTGGTGGTATTTTATTAAAATTTTAACCTTTCATTTTAAAATATAGTTTTACAATTTGTTTTCATTGAAATACGGTTTCATAATTTTTATATAATTTTCCAAAGTTTAATTTGTTTTAAAAATATGTCGTATTTTTTTTAAATTGTATTTTCATTCCTTTCGAGACCAAATTCTCCGTGAGGAGCTCTGCATCTCGCTCTACTATCTTAAGGACGTGCGATAATCCGCACCATGCACAAGCGGGTCCCCTAAAGAGTGTTGTAGAGGAGTAATTGCTAAAGGTTTTCAAATATCAATTAAACACGTATTTTTATAAAGCGATGGTATTTTATTGCAAATTATTTCATTTAGATGAAAAATTCTAATCAAATATCGTGCTATGAATCAGAAGTGTGGGGGGGTAGATCGTTACCCCGTGAAGATTCTAGAAGTATGTATGCTAATCATCGGTTAAAAAGTTGTATTTAAAGTTCATGGTATTTATATGAAAAAATTCAATATGTGTTTATTGCGCATGAAATTTTAATAACATAAAAAGGCCAATGAGGTGGTTAATATTTCAATGTGAGATTTGAGGGTTAAAGTGAAATATTAACATATCAAATATGACATTGTTTAAAAAGAAATGATTACAAGTTAACTCCGCTTTTCGATTATTGTTTTAAGAAAGTGGCTTGAGTCGAAATGAAAGAGAGAGAAAGGGATTTACTGTTTTAGAGCATTAATAAGAAAGGAAAAGAGAGAGGGGAAGCCTTCGAGGATCGTAGTATCGTCGGGAAAGCTCCAGTCGTCGAGATTGGATCGCTACTCCTCTTGGCTTGCTTAACTCCACTTTTTACTTAGAGAATTTTGAGAGAAATTTGATAGAGATTTTCAGAATGGGGAGAGCTAGGGGATGGGGTGGTATTTATAGTGAAATCTGAGAGTATGAGAATAAAAAAAGTGAATTAAAAAGAATTAAAATGATGTTAATGGGGGATTTGAAGAGACTTTGATCAATTGCAGAGAAATCAAATAATACGGGGGAGTAGAAGGGAGCTGAAAGGATGCACGGGAAAAGAAAGGAGGCGATTGGAACTACTTGGACCGTCGGTGGCGGCTAGAATGGGCTTTTGGGCGGTCGAGATTTGCCCAAAAGTCTCAAGATTTGTTCCATATGGTTTAATCCCTGTTAACTCCTCATTTATCCTGTTTGATTTTTCTGAAACTTTTCGATTCTCCGTGTATTGCACGTGCAACCCTTGGGCTTCCGAAAAAGTAAAAAGAAAAAATATTAAAAATAATTAGCACTGATGGGATTCGAATACACAGGTTATGTCACAGCAGTGTAGAGACTTTACCAGTGACCTGCAAATTGCTTCTTGGTTTTATTGAACAAAAATAATTTATAACTCCAAATCAGGAAAAAATACCCATTCTATATATTAAACAAGTTAATTTTGTACAGGGGTTTTCAGGGTCGTTACATTCTACTCTCCTTATAAAAATTTCGTCCTCGAAATTTATATAAATGACTAATTTTCGAATAGATGAGGGTATCGTGCACGCATATCGTCTTCTCTTTCCCAAGTCGATTCTCCCGGCGAGTCCTTTTCTCCACATCACCCGGACCAAGTTTACCTTCTTGTTCCGTAAGGTCTTCACCTTTCGATCCAAGATCTCGACTGGCTGCTACTTGCAAGTCAGATCGGGCTGTACAGTGAGATTTGAGTGATCAAGTATATGGCTAGGGTAGCTCACATATCGTTGTAGCTGGGATATGTGGAACACGTTGTGCACTCCTTCCAATGAGGGTGGTAGGGACAAACGGTATATCATTTCTCCAACTCGTTCGAGTATGTCGAACGGTCCGATATACCTTGGACTGAGTTTACACCTCTTGCTAAAACGTATCACTCCTCTGTTCGAAGAGATCTTCAGAAACATATGCTCTCCGGGTTGGAACTCCAGATGTCGACGCTTTGTATTTGCCCAATGCTTCTGTCAGTCCTAGGCTATGCGCATCTTTTCCCTGATCATGCGAACTACATCCACAGTTACTATGATCATCTCTGGTCCAAGGAGTTCATGATCTCCAATGTCGTCCCAACTCAGCGGGGAACGACACTTTCGTCCGTACAATGCTGTGAATGGTACTATCCCAAATCCTTCCTGGTAGCTGTTGTTATATGAAAACTCCACAAGGTGTAAGTAATCTTCCCACGAACCTCCAAAGTCTAGCATACAGGCTCTCAGCATGTCTTCAAGGATCTGAATAGTTCGCTCGGACTGTCCGTCTATTTGTGGATGATACGCCGTGCTGAAATTCAGACTCGTTCCCAGGCTAGCTTGTAGACTCCGCCAAAACTGTGATCGAAATCTCGTATCATGATCGGAGACGATGCAGACAGGTACCCCATGTAATCTCATGATCTCCTGCATGAGTTTATGGGTATCAAGACAAGTATGGTACATCTTGAAGGTTTAAATCTTACTTTAGATTTCTACTCACCTCCATGTACTTCCTTGCCAATGTCTAGGTTGACTGGCCAACTCTGAATGGAATAAAGTGAACCGACTTGGTGAGTCGATCCACAATAACCCAGATTACGTTGTTACCCTTCGTGCTACGAGGGATAGAAACACGAAGTCCATGGTAATGTGCTGCCATTTCCATTCTGGGATTAGTAATGGCTGAAGTAGACCAGTAGTTCTGTGATGTTCAGCCTTCACTTGCTGACATACTAAACACTTTGCTACGCTCCTTACTACTTCACGCTTCATCCCATGCCACCAGTAGTGTTATCATAGATCCTTGTATATCTTCTTGCTACCGGGGTGTACAGAATAAAGAGAGCTGTGAGCTTCTTTCATCAACTCTTCTCGAACAGGGCCGACTGGAACGAGAAAACGGCTCCTATACCGTAAAGATCCATCTTCGTGAATGATGAAGTTGGTTCGAAGACCACTTTCTACTTGTTCTTGAATCTTTTATTGCTTGGCATCATTTGTTTGAGCTGCCTTGATCTGATTGACAAGAGTGGACTGGACTTGTAAGTTCATCAAAGATGAAGCGTTGCCTGGCACGGCTACTTCAATCTCTAATCCATGCAGTTCTTGCTATAGTCTCCACTGGGCGGTGAGATTCATCGGTAAAGGTTGGAGATTAAGTACATCAGGAACTACGTTCACCTTTCCAGGATGATATTGTGAGTTGATGTTGAAGTCCGCCATGAGCTCGAGCCATTTTCTTTGCCTCATGTTGAGTACCTTCTGGGTAAATACATATTTCAGATTTTTATAGTCAGTGTATATATCCACTCGTTCTCCCAAAAGATAGTGACACCAAATCTTGAGTGCGAATATGACGGCTGCCAATTCCAGATCATGTGTTGGATAGTTGTGTTCATGAACTTTTAATTGCCTTGATGCAAAAGCCATAACTTTTCCATGCTGATGTAGAACACATCCTAATCTTTTACCGGACGCGTCACAATGCACATCAAATTCGCCAGATTGATCCGGTATTACAAGAATAAGTGCAGAGATTAAGCTCGACTTGAGTTCTACAAAATCCTTCTCACATGCTTCTGACCATACGGATGCTTTGTCTTTACGTGTGAGCTTGGTCAGAGGTGCTGCGATTTTTGAAAATCCTTCGATGAAGCATCTGTAATATACTGCTAAGCCCAGAAAACTTCTTGTCACGACCCAAAATAGCACGTGACTGGCACTTGAATCATGTGAAGTCTATAGGACCCTACCTAATTCAAGTAAACCAAAAGCCCAGAAATCTAAACCATTTTAAGGAAGAAGTGAAGGAAAACTTGTTTCAAAGCAAGTGGTTTTAATAAAATAAGGCATTAAACATTTAAAAGCAACATCATATTTTCCCGAAAAATTCGACAGAGTCTCCTTTGTAAATACTGGCCCCAAACGGGTACAAACATGCATAATATACATAATGAATAAAGGCATCCCCAAGCGGGAGCTAGCTCTTCGCCAATTGGCGGACACAGCCACGCAAGCAATATAATATACAACGCTGAAGGGCGAGGATCAAAACTCAGAAAGAAAACCAGAGGAAAACCATGATAATACAGCGCGCGACTCTAAGGTCGAAAGAATATACATACCGGTCTTCTAAGTCTATCAAATAATATAAGTCTGGTTGATGGAGTTTACTAGATACAACTGAAATATATAAAGTGCAACGGTGATCACGATGCAAGCCGCAATTAAACATGTACAGCCAAACCTACAAGAAACTGTGGCACAACGGGGATGAGTTGCCAACTCGTGAGTAGAAAACATCCCTGAGAAGAAATCGCATGTATGACTCTCTCCTAGGTCATACAATAATAATCTCATAATATATAACCCGAAGCATCGAATAATGACAAGGGTAAACATCTAAACATCAGTGTAATACCAAGTGCTCTGTCAGTGCCTCAGGTAGCAACATATCACATATATGATGTATGAATGCATGGAAACAGAATACATCGTGAATGAGAAACTGTTTTCTTATCTCAGTAAGATTTGTATAAAATCGAAATATCATCAATGAAATCAACAGAGAATTCGTGTCAAGCATCGACATAAAATATATATCTCAATATCTCAATATCTCGGGCTCCGGCAATCCGGACTGGCCCATCATCATATCTCAATATCTCAGACTCCGGCAATCCGGAATGGCCCATCATCAAATCTCACGACTGCGTCGGTATCCTCCGGATATCCGCCGCGTCACAAATAACCGGTCGGTAGTGCTCCCCTGCCGGGCTCAACGCCATCATCTGCGACCATCTTGCCCGGGGGTACCGCATCGGGTCCACCATGCACCCGCAGACGGTTCCTCCTCCTCCTCGAATCGAGTGTATGATATCGCTCAAGAGCCGAGAAAACTCATGGTGGACACCTCTCAAATCATATCACGAGAAAACCGCAATTTTCTATCTTTAAAATGATAATAAGTTTATAAAATATTTTCGGTTTCTCTAAATCCAGAAATCTCATGGAAATCCGAAATCCCAATCTCAAGAGTAAATAAACAGTGAATTACCGGCATAAAGCCCCATAATATTGCATGACAAATGAATATATGAATGCATCGGATATCAAGCAAGGAATGCCATAATTAAACTAGCATATAAAGGCAATAACATAGTTGAACTATCAGCTAGCAAGTTATGTCAATGAAGTAATACTTCTAAAGTGTACGTGTCATGGGAATTACCGATGATGATGTGTGTGAGCCGGCAAGCAAGTGTTCGTAGACATACGCATCATCGGTAATGGTGCTAGTGCCTTGACAACATGGGTTTATAATGACTACAGAAAAGCAGGTATAAGTATACAATGCGATGAATATAACATGAATTAAACGGAGGATGATTAGTAAACGCAACATTTAAGGATATACGTTTATATATATACGAGTCATACAGTTTTGGTATTTAGAATAGCACGAATCGTGGTTTTTAAGAAACATGGGCTACGGTGTTTTTATGAAAAGATACGTCTTTTGAAAAATCCGTAATATCCCTCGAGTTGTCTTTTGAAAATACCCACGATTCGTTAGTTTCTGAAAATAAGTATGACTCGAGCCCAGTCTAACATCTACCAAATAAACTACATGACTAAACTAAAAGACTAGTCGAAAAGGTAAGGAAATTCACCTAAGACCGAGTTGATATATCTAGTAGTCGGTGATCCCACCTCAATAGAGTTACGTACGATAAAATATATAATGCGACATCCTCGAGTCAAGAGTGCGGATCAATCATCATATTTGTACATCGTACGGAAAAATCCATCGTACGGCATCCCAAATCGGGGTACGGGTCAATATCACATATAACTTATTATTTATCTGGTATCATTATCATCATATCCTAAATTAGGGGTACTGATCTAAATTTTAGTACATTCTGATACCATCATACATATATATCCGCGTGTGTATGAAAACACATCACCAAACGATCCACTCATATATCATGTCGTATATCATAACACGACCTAATTCACATCACCGATCTCACGGCATCATGCCCAATCACATCGACTCATCTCCAAGTATCATATACTATCCTCATCATCCATGTATACGTATATGTATATGTGTGTGTGTGTATACACACCAACGCATCCACACACACACACATACATACACACACACACACATATACACACACGCACGCACACATATGAACATATACACCCAAAAATCATATCACGTGTGTGCATGTGTGTGTGTGTGTGTGTGTGAATCTTACTCTAGGGTTCGTGACTAAGAAACTAACTAACTAAAAGCACATTCATCCAAATTACACCAAATCCAATCCGTGTTCTCCTAAAGCCTTCCTTGCTAAGTATCCATATCTCGCAATAACATACACACACACACACACACACACACACACACACACACACACATACATTTAAACACATCATATTCTACGAAATTGCGGGGGTGCTATACGCCATCCACCCGACTTCCCCCGTAGATATACATCTACTCACCTGGACGCCTCGGCTTATCTGCTCTGATTTCAGCTGTCCTCTCCACGCCGCATCTGACGTCCCTGCATCCGATCCTAGAAACGTACACAAGTAAAAAGAGAATAAATATATAATTGGTCGCGGACAAAACCAATACAAGTCAACCACACGCCCTAACTAGACGCGCACGCACTTGGTGCACAAAACGCTCTCGCGACAACGCCACAGACCACAACTAGGGCCGCAATATACGAAAATCCCCAAACTTAAAACCCAAACGCACCAGTCGCGCACTCACAATACACTAAATATAATAGGAAATGGGTAGCAACCCACCAAAACCTCAAACTTAAATCAAATCGATTAAATCCAAAAACCTAGTAAGCGACAATTACCCGTTTTAGCACAAATCTAAATGTTTTAACAATTCTAGTGGCCACAATGCTCACTAAATATCTTAATTAAGACACACACATATTCATTAGATTTTAATCTCACTTCTTTATATAAATTCTAAAATTCTAGTTTGCAATATTATACAATTTGGACAAATTCCCAAGTAACAATTTGAAATTTAGCAACTAGATTACATTTTGCATGTTTTGAGATGTGAGACTACCTATCATAACCATAAACAAATAATCAAAACCCTAACTTGAATCAAAACCCTTCTCTTGAATTTCCAATCTTGAACTTAAAACCACATTTAAACATTAAAATAACTTAATTTGGAGTAATTAATCAACACTTGACCATAGAGTTAAGAATTTATACCTAAAAATTTGTAGATCCCACTTGCAAACCTATCCTTTCAAATGGTTCTCTTGCTCCTAGATCCATACTAGATTGGCCAAGGAATAATGGATAAAGCTTGGATTTGGAGTTTGTAAGGTTTAATTTTGATTTTTGATGAATTTGTGAGGATTTTTGAAGAGAAAATGAGGTGGGGAAAGCATGGGGCTTCTGCTGGAAATTGGGGTCAGCCAAGGTGGTGAGGGGAGAGAGAGTGAGGTGTTGTGTTTGACCAAGTGAAGGAAATACCCCCAAGTCAACATAGTCCCATGCCTCTTTTCTTTATTTTCGTTTTCCCCTTTTCATTTCTTTTCTTAATTGGAGTGGGAAATTTTTGGGGAAGGGGCAGCCAAGGGGGCTCGGTCAGCATGGGTATGGGTGTGTGTGTGTGTGAAAATTCTAAGTAGAGAAAGACCATAAATCAAGTCACAAACCCATACCTCACTTCTATTTCATTTAATTTCATAATTTAAGCCTTTTTTCTTTTATATTTTCTAAACCATCTTGACAACTTCTTTCATTTCAAAAACAACATGTTACATTTTAGTTTAATCTGTCATAATGCACAAAACTTTTATTAACACATTTTAATTTGTAATTATCTCTAATTAAATGTATTAGTGAAGGCTTAAAATAATATTTAAAATAATTAATTACGGAAAATATTTTAGTAAACTAGAAATTTACAAGTGACCAATTAAATACCAAATACTAGCAATTACATAGCTAGAATAGGTATATTTAAGTTTATGTTGAAAAATAATTATATCTTGGTTTTTACGGAAAAACCCCGTTATTTTACCGATTATCAGAAATTTCACCTAAATGATTTTTCAGAACGTTACACTTCTTATATCTTTGACTGACCTTGGTGTTGGCCATTCGTTGATAGCTGACACCTTAGCTGGATCTACCGAGATTCCTTCGCCTGAAGCGATGTGTCCAAGAAATCCGACTTGATCTAGCTAAAATTCACTGTACTTGGCGTATAGTTGGCGTTGTTGTAATATTTCCAAGACAATGCATAAGTGCTCTGCGTACTCTTTCTAATTCTTTGAATACACCAGGATGTCGTCGATGAAGATAACAACAAACATATCTAAGTACTCTTGGAAAACTTGGTTCATCGGGTTCATAAAAATGGCAGGTGCATTGGTCACTCCAAATGACATTATGAGATATTCGTAATAGCCATAACGAATCCTAAACACCATCTTCGGATTGTCGGACTCCTTAACCTTCACCTGATGATAACCCGAACGAAGATCTAACTTTAAAAATACACAAGATCCACTTAACTGATCGAAAAGGTCTTCGATGCGAGGCAGTGGATACTTGTTCTTAATCGTTATTTCGTTCAAAACTCGATAATCCACGCACATTCGGTAGATACCTTCCTTCTTCTTTACCAGCAGCACCGGAGATCCCTAACTTGAGATACCTGGTCTGATACAACCTTTCTTCAGGAGTTCGTTCAACTGAATACGGATCTCCTTCAATCCCTCCGGACTTGATCAGTATGGAGCTCTTATTACTGGCTGTGCGCCGGGTTGCACATCAATCCTAAATTCAAGAGCTCGATTGGGAAGCAAATCTGATATATCTTCAGGGAAAACATCTTCGAACTCTTTAACGTCCTCCGGCTTCAATTGTTCCGCTTGCAACGCTGCAAGCTCTGCCTTCTTTGGTTTTGATCGGTAGATACTCGGCTCCAAATTCCGGTCTCCTCTTTTGAAATAGAACACTGGGTGATTTGGTATTTCAAACACTACCCTCCTTTGGCGACAGTCGATAGTAGCGAAGAAAGTTCCCAGCCAGTCCATTCCCAAGACTACGTCGAAATTCGGTATGTCCAGTATCTTAAAATCCGCATAGAATTCCCGACTGCAGACGACCACTGGGCATAGATCGTATCCCAAAATTTCTTTTAGAACGTCATTCTCTGAACTGACATTCTAGAAACGATGTTCTCAAAATAGCAGTCTGGGGGTCAAGAAGGCTAGCAGCCCCTTTGCGGGGTGCGGGGCAGCGCCCCGTTAGAAAAAATTTTCTAACGGGAAAAGTGTTGTGGAGTGTGTGTGTGTGTGTGTGTGTGTGTGTGTATATAAATATGAATAGCAACCAAAGAACGCGTGGGCGCCAGCGCTTTACGTGCCCAGCATGCGGGCGCTGGACGCTGGACGCTGAGCATTAGGCGCTGGGCGCTAGCGCCTCACGCGTCCGGCACGTGGCGCTGGGCGCCTGCTGAAAAAAGGGGCTTAGCCCATGTACTGGGAGTTGTACTTTCAATTGACTTTTGGAGTTAAATTCCTAAAAGAAGGACAAATGGGCTTAGCCCTTGCAGCGGGAATTGTACTCCCAATTGACTTTTGAAGTTGAACTCCTAAAAAGAAAGATTTATTATTTTATATACATATATTTGTGGAGTTGAACTCCTAAGAGATTTTCGGAGATGATGAAAGGGGGCCCCTTTCTTCTCCCTTGAGCCCTGGATCTTCCCAAAGTGGGATTTTTGGAGATGGGTCTCCCTCTTCCTCCTCTCTGTTGGCTGAATCTTGGAGAAAAAGGAGTGAGACTTAAAAATCTCCCCTATTAGAGATTTGATGGGAGATCTGAGTTCCCCTTCAAGGATTTTATGGTGAAAACAGTTTCTTTTTGGAAAAAGAAGAGTTAAACTCTTTATTTAATTCAAAAAAAGGAAAGAAGGTTTAGAACCTTGAGGAATGAGAACGAGGTATAGAAGCCCAAGGTTTTGAGGGGAATGAATTATTATTCTTCATTTCGTTATCATGCTGCCTTATATAGGCTTACAAATTTACATATAGCTCCTTGGGCTTTACAAAATGGTATTTTGCACATCTCATGCCTCACGTGCTTATTTCTTTTTGCACATGAGCCATGGGCTTTACAAAAATTTGGCTTTTTACCCATTTATTTTACATTCATGCATGAAAATTATCTCAAACTTATTTATTACATAATTTTCTTCTTGGCATGGGGAGGCCAGCCGCTTCATGTTCGGCTTGACTTAGGCATGGGCCCACTTGACCTGGGTTGGGTTTGATTTTGACTTGGTCAACCAGGATGTAATTTTTGACCCCAACATATACAAGTACATGAGTTCAACTGGAAAAGGAAATATAATAAAAGGAAATGCCTAAACAGGTGGTATAAATAAACTGAAAGAAAAAGAGTGTTAAGCTAATCCTGAGTAGCTATCTGGTCGTAATCCTCCTCGGTAGCGTTCACTTCCTCCGTCTCAGCCGTATTTGATGAACATTCCAAGAAAAACAAAGGTGGGTAGAATGCCCGTCAGCGAACTAGCACTCGGTAAGTCCCAAGTTAGAGTAAGAGTGAAAAGTGACAAGTACATAATAACCATGAAATAATGTTTGTGATGAGTAAAAGTATACGTGAAATGAACAAGGTTATATATACTATAGGTCTCTATATGGTCACTATGTTAACGTTAAGTTTCAAGTGTGAATGTCAACGCAACCGAAGAAATATTCACGAGCTCAAGAGTGGGGCCCCAGGAGCAAGGAAACACGGGCCCATTTCATGTGTTAGTATCTGGACTCCAAGCTGTGGAGGAGTCGACCCGATCGACTGAGATTTGAGTAAATAAAAAAATAGGTTAATACGGGACTCCTGAAACTCCGTTGGATTCACGCAAGAAACTATCCCAAATACCCTGAGTCTAATATATATTATAACTGTAAGATATTCTTAGTTAATTTGATTGGTTGATTATAACATGTCTTGATCGAAACCATAGATTGCAAAATTTGTAAAATGATGTCGAGTAGGTCGAGTAGTATACGAGTCATGTCAATTGTAATTTTGGCTCGAGTCAAGTCAGTCGAGTAGATTGAGTTCGAGTTCAAGTTCAAGTTTAGGTTCGAGTTTGGATTTGAATTGAGTTTAAAGTCCAGTTAAAGTTCGAGTTTGTGTTCAAGTTATGGACATTTCTTATAAATGGATTTAACTATTGAAAATTTTAAGTTCGGGAGAAATCGGACAACTGATGTATATGGACGGCAGGATTTGTGTCTTTTTCCAAAACAATTGTCATTCGATAACTCCGTTAATTTATCTAATCTAAATAGGCAACCACTCATTTTCTCCAGCTCTCTGGGGCTCAAGAGAAATAATACCGCTTAAACCTATATTAATCTAGAGTCCTTAAATATTTATTGTTGTTGTTTAGATTGTATTTATATTGTTTACATTCCTCGAGGGGGTTTTATGAAAAATACTTTAATATTGTTTAAAAATAAATCTCAAGGGTGATTTAGAATATTAAGAGTTTTTATTAACATGTATTTTAATTTTGATGGTGTTTTAGTGATGAAATCTAGCTTTTAAAAATTTATGGTATTTTAATGAAAACTACTTTTTTTCTAAACTTGGTGGTTTTTTATTAAAATTTTAACCTTTCATTTTAAAATATAGTTTTACAATTTGTTTTTATTGAAAATACAGTTTCATAATTTTTATATAATTTTCCAAAGTTTAATTTGTTTAAAAAAAAGGTCGTATTTCTTTTTAATCGTATTTTCATTCATTTCGAGACCGAATTCTCCATGAAGAGCTCTGCATCTCGCTCTACTATTCCAAAAATGTGCGATAATCTGCACCATCCACAAGTAAAGAGGGTTGTAGAGGCGTAATTGCCAAAGGTTTTCAAATATCGATTAAAAACATATTTTTATAAAGTGATGGTATTTTATCGCAAATTGTTTCATTTGGATGAAAAAATCTAATCAAATATCATGTTATAAATTAGAAGTGTACGTGTGGGGTAAGTCGTTACCCCGTGAAAGTTCTAGAGGTATGTATGCTAATTATCGGTTAAAAGATTGTATTTAAAGTTCATGGTATTTATATGAAAAAATTTACTTTGTGTTTATTGCGCATGAAATTTTAATTACATAAAATGGCCAATGAGGTGATTAATATTTCAATGTGAGATTTGAGGGTTAAAGTGAAATATTAACATATCAAATGTGACAAAACTGTTTAAAAGGAAAATATTACAAGTTAACTCCATTTTTCGATTATTGCTTTAAGAAGGTGGTTTGAATCAAAATGAAAAAGAGAGAAAGGGACTTACTATTTTGGAGCATTAACAAGAGAAGAAAAGAGGGAGGGGAAGCCTACGGGGATCGTTGTATCGTCGGAAAAGCTCCGGTCGTCGAGATTGGATCGCTACTCCTTTTGGTTTGCTTAACTCCACTTTTTACTTAGAGAATTTTGAGAGAACTTTGATAGAGATTTTCAGAATGGGGAGAGTTAAGGGATGGGGTGGTATTTATAGTGAAATTAGAGAGTATAGGAATTAAAAAAGTGAATTAAAAAGAATTAAAATGATGTTAATGGGGGATTTGAAGAGCCTCTGGTCAATTGCAGAGAAATCAAACAATACAGGGGAGTAGAGGGGAGTAGAGGGGAGTTGAAAGAGTGCACAGACAAAGAATAGAGGCAATTGGGGCTGCTTAGACCATTGGTGGCAGCTAGAATGGACTTTTGGGTGGTCGAGATTTGCCCAAAAGTCTTGAGTTTATGCCATGTGGTTTAATCCGTGTTAACTCCTCATTTATCCTGTTTGATTTTTCTGAAACTTTTCGATTCTCCGTGTATTGCATGTGTAACTCTTGGGCTTTTGAAATGTTAAAAAGAAAAAAATTAAAAATAATTAGAACTAATGGGATTCGAACACACAGGCTATGTCACAGCAGTGTAGAGGATTTACCATGAGCTATAAGTTGCTTCTTGCTTTTATTGAATAAAAATAACTTATAACTCCTAATCAGGTTGAAATACCCGTTCTATACATTAAACAAGTTAATTTTGTACAGGGTTTTCAGAGTCGTTACACGTTCTGTCAAAGATGCAGACGGACGTCTGCCCCAGAGGGACATACTTCTGTTCGACGATTACTGCGAATATTCGGTTCGAGATTTAACTCGAAAATCTGGTTTTTGATAACAGTTTTGTAATTTCTGAAATCTTAAATTATAGAGGCTGTATATAAGATAATCTCAGGGTTATTATTTAGGGTTGATGTTTTTGATCATAAGGTTAAAGAGAGTCGTCACTCCATAAAAGATCAAGATAATCGAATTAAGATAAACTTTGGATAGTTTTAGATCATAAAGTATAAGGAGTAAACGGCGTCTCCATAAGAGATCTAGGCTATCGAAGTTGAAAGAGAATTTATAGAAGGAGATGGATCTCGTTCGAGATCATAAGGAGATGGTGTAATAATTATCAGTAAAGTTTTCTTCTTCTCAAGTTCTAATAAAGGTTTTCCCCGTCCCCCCCCCCCCCCCCGCTAAAATCTCTTTTGTTTTTTTTACTGCGGTTTGCTTCTAGTTTTCTTTTGTTATCCGTCTATAAGGTTTTCTGTAACGACTTTGAAATTTCTGTACAAAATTTCTTAATATTGTACAAAAAGGGTATTACAGTCTGTGTAAGAGTTATAAGTTATTTTTGTTCAATAAAAGCAAGAAACAACTTGTAGCTCACCGGTAAAACCTCTACACTGCTGCGACATAGCCTGTGTGTTCAAATCCCACCAGACCCAATTATTTTTAAAATTTTCTTTTTAATTTTTCGGAAGCCCAAGAGTTGCATGTGCAATTCACGGAGAAATGAAAAGTTTCAGAAAAGTCAAACATGTGCAAAAATGAGTAAACCCTGACTAAACCACGTGGCATGAATCTCGAGACGGTTCATCAAATCTTGACCGGCCGTTTCCTCTTTTTGACCGGTGCCGACGGTCAGATTGCTCCTTTTCCCTCCGTGCTTTGCACACGCACCCCTTCAGCTCTCCTCAACTCTCCTGCACTGTTTGATTTTTATGTAATCAAACAGAGACTCTTCAATTCACCATTTAACACCATTTGAATTCTTTTAATCCAAATTTTTAATTCCCAAACTCTAATTCTTCACTATAAATACCACCTCATGCCCTAGCTCCCCTCTATTCTGAAAATTTTTAGCAAAATTATTCCAAAAGTTCCTAGGTGCAAGTGGAGTCAAGTGGAGTTAGCAACCAAGCTCTTTCCATCGAAAATCAAAGTCGTTTCCGGAGCTTCCGCGACGCCACGGAAATCCCCCTCTTTTTTTTAACCTGTTTCCAACGCTACACGGCGAGTAAGTCCCTTTTCTATCTTTTATTTCATCTCAAATCATCTTTTAAAAACATGTTGGTAAAGTGGAGTTAACTCCAATACATGTTACTTTAACCTTGGAACTCCCCTCTTCAAAGCAAAATATGTCAAACTAACTTTCTCACATTACTTGTAACATTGTTTACAATCATTTAGTTTTGAATTTAACCAAAATTTTCATGTGAAACAATCATATAATGAACTTTTCATTAAAATACCATGAATTTTAGTATAACCTTTATTTCAATGATCGTTAAAAATACCTTTAAGAAAACTTCATGGGGTAACGACATACTCCACACGCACACTATGGTTTCATAACACGGTATTCTAAGTATATGAGTAATTCAAAGAAGAAGATTTTCATTAAAATACCACATCTATTCAAAACGGGTTTCTTTTAATCGGTATTTTTGTAATTCTTGGTAATTACGCCTCTACAACCCTCGTTAGAGAACCCGCTAATGGATGGTGCGGGTTATCGCACATCCTTGGGAAAGTAGAGCGAGATGCAGAACTCCTCATGGAGTATTCGGTTTTGAAAAGAAATAAAAATACGGTTTTTAAGAAATACGACATTTCTAAACAAAACTGAAATTTTGGAAAAATTATATAAATCTATGAATCCATATTTTCAATAAAAACATACTATTGAACTATTTTTTTCTGAATGAAATTTTTTAATTTTAATAAAATACCATCAAATTACCAAAAAAAGCTAGTTTTCAATAAAATACCACATACTTTTAAAAATGCTAAGTTTCATCACCAAAAATACAATTTAAATTAAAATCCATGTTCATAAAAACTCTAAATATTATAAATCACCCTTGAGATTTATTTCTAAACTATATTAAAGTATTTTTTCATAAAACCCACTCGAGATATGCAAGCAATATTTAAGGACTCTGGATTAATATAGGTTTAAGCGGGATCAATTTTCTTGAGTCTCGGGGAGCCAGAGAAAGTGGGTGCTTATCTATCCAGGTTAGACAACTTAACAGAGTTTTCAATGGCAATTTTCTTGGAAAAAGATATAAATTCTGCCATCCATATGCAGTAGTTGCCGATTACTCCCGAACTTAAGATGTTGCAAGAACAAAGCCCTTTCATAAGATTCTAACTTCAACATGAATCCAAACTTAAACCAGAATCCAAAATTAAACACGAACTTGAATGCTTGATCATGAACCTAAACACTCGAATTCCAATATCAAACTCAAACTTGAATACTTGACTCGACTTGACCGAACCATGGTTATAATCTGATATGAACTTGACATGAATACCCGAATACATGATTACATCTTAAATATGAACCTGTATATTTTATATCCATGGATTCGGGCAAGACCTATAATCTTAATCTATACAATACAATACGCGGGGATAAATGAGTAGATTGGTACGGAATGTATATCGTGGCATGAGAGGTCACTTTAAAAGACACCTACATGAATTCGCGTGCCGTTGTCCCGTGGGTTATGACGGAACCTTGTACTATAAGTTACCATAGTCCACGGGGTAAGATGGACTTCTCTCGTATACATAAATATCTTCTTTATCAAACTACACAGAACTATGTTTGAATAGCTATCTTATACCTGTTGTAACATTTCAAAAAAATAAAATATTATTTTTGGGAATTTTTGTAATTAAATAATAAAATATTGAATATTTTAATAAGGCGGTATAATTAAATACCGATAAATTGGGAAAATTTTGGAAATTACTAAAAGGAGGGTGCTTTATGTGATTTATGCAAATTATGAAATTTTATGATTTATTATACACTAATTTTGTGCTAATCGGGCACTAAACGTGTTTTGTGCACATGACATGCAAAAGTCTTTTTTTCACACCTGTTACATTTTTCCTACCTGATTCTTGTGTGTATGGTTATTGCTTTGGGTTTCCTATTGTAAATAGAATAAAAGAAAAGAAAAAGAAAACATTAGAATAATGAGGGATGGGCAAGAGAGAGAAGAGAGAGGGTGAGGGGTCAACCTTGACCATGGCTTATTCTCCCTTCATTATTTCCCCTTTCATTTCTTCCTCTTCTTCCTCATGGCAGCCCCATCTTCCTCCTCCACAAATCACCTCACTTCATCACCAAAACAAACCCAAAACCCCACTCCCACTTCACAAAAAATATGCACAAGTTCTCAAGCTACCCTTTGGACCAAGAAAGTTTGAGTTTTGGCGCTGTAGAGGATTCATGAATGCAAAATGAGGTAATTATTCCATCATTAGTGTAGAATTTCCATTCCTTTAGCATCCATGTTAAATTAGAATCGATATTATGTGGTTTTGGGAACTTTGAAAACTTTAAGTTGAGAATTAGGGTTTGAGTTTAACCCAAAGGTGAAATTAAGATTAGTAGAGGCTATACAACCCCTGTGGTGATTGATTGGAGACCTAAACCAGATACTAGAACCCCTATTAGCGAACTTAGAAATCTGATATCGGAAGAATTGTGGATTCTGTGTGTGTATAATGAAATCTGCTAACACCCGGGTGACCTGAAAATTATTTAGCAAAGACAGTGATACATGCAAGCAACCTAGGACCCCCACTGAAACCCTAGTCCCTAACCCTCTACCCAGGCCGCAAATAAATTCTTTCTGGCCGCAATTTGCGGCCAGAGCAGTGAGGAATCGACTCATTTTTGTTCCAGGGCTTTATCTCCAGTAAATTAGACCCTTGGCATATGCAAAATTAGCTGATTTGACCTAGGGAAAAATCTGGGACTATTTTCAAGAGTTGTTGTTTTGATTCGGGGTTTCGTTTCTCGTATTTTGAATTCTGTATTTTTGTATCTGTGTTTTACCTCGATCACCTGACGTTTGTACGACGATATCGAGGGTTGGTTGTGGTTTTGAAGGCGTGGTCCATAGGTTCTAACCTATAGGCCTTTAGCGTGTCGTTTTGGTTTTCCGATGTGATTTTAATACGCATTTATGATTGGATTATATGTGTAGGTACCCCACATGATGTCGAGACGTTGAAGATGAAGATGGCGACATCGGCATCGGCACACAAGAAGCAAGGTGAGTAGATATATATCTACGGGGGAAATTGGGTGGATGGCGTATAGCACCCCCGCGGTTCGTAGTATAGTTATGATATACATATTTATATATGTGATTCATGATACGTGGATGCTTATCAAGATATGATTATGTGTTCATGGTTAGTTTGGGGTTATTAGAAGTGAACTAGCATAGCTTCTTTGTCGCGAAACCTAGAATAGGTTTACACCCACACGCACACACCTGCATTCATTTTATTACCTGTGCGTATATGGGGATATGTGTATATATATGTATATATACACACACACACATGGGTATGGGACTATATATATATTCGTATACATATACATGGATTATGAGGATAGTACTTGGGATTGGAGATGGGTCGATGAGATTGGGCTTGAGGCCGTGAGATCGGTGATGTGATATGGTTCGTATTTGAGATACAACATGATGTTTTAGCGGGTCCTTTCGACGTGGTGTTTTCAGACACACGCATGCATATACATATGTGGTATCAGTATTGTACTAGACGTAGATCAGTACCCCCGATCATGATATTTGATAAAGAGGATACCAGATGAATAATGTGATTGATGTGATTTTGACCCGTACCCAGATTTGGGATGCCGTACGATGGATTTACTGTATGAGCTATATTAATGATAAATCCGCACTCTTGACTCGAGGATGTCATATTGTATTAGGGTATCGTATGGGATACTATTGAGGAGGGATCTCCGACTATTATCTATATATATATATATATATATATATATATATGTGTGTGTGTGTGTGTGTGTATGTATGTATGTATGTATCGACTCAGATGTTTGGCGGTTTCCTTACCTTTCGATCAGCCTGTTAGTTTATCCCGGGAGTTTACTTGTAAATGATGGATTAGACTTGAGTCATACCTATTTCAAACTAACGAATCGTGAGTATATTAAAGACAGGCCAAGGGATTTTACGGATATTTTAAAGGACGTATCTTTTCTTAAAAACACCGTAGCCCTTATTTTCAAAACACCACGATTCGTGTGATTTCAAATGGAAAAACTGTATGACTCGTATTTATATACATGCAGATTAGTTATCATTGTGTTTATTTTTTAGCTCCCGCATATTCTTGCTGTTCGCATCGCATCGCATGTTTATATTGTATTTTCATATGCCATTATTGAGATCATGCTGTCAGGACACCAGCACCATTACCGATGATGCGTATGTTCCACATACACTTACTTGCCGGCTCACACACATCATCATCGGTAATTGCCATGTCACGAACACTTTAGAGAATGTTACTCATTGACATAGCTTGTTAACTGATAGTTCGACATGGTATTAGCGTACTCGTCTTTATATGCTAGTTCAGACATTGCAGTTATTACTTCCTACTGCATGCATATTATTATTCACTGTTATGCAGTATTATGGATTTTTATGCCGATATTCACTGTTTACTTGCTATTGATGATTGGATTTCGGATTTTCATGAGATTTCCTGGATTTAGGAGAAAACCGCAAGAATATATATAAACTTCTCTCTCTCTTTTTTTAAAATGAAAAGTGCGGTTTTCTCGTGATGTATGAGTCGTCCACCATGATGTTTTCTCGGTTATGAGATGGATTTCGAGACCCGATTCGAGGAGTTGGATGAACTGTCTGCGGGTACATGGTGGACCCGGTATGGTACCCCGGGCAAGAAGCTCGAGTTGTAGACGATGAGCCCGGCAGGGGCAGACTGCCTACCGGTGATTTTACCTGGCGCGTCGGATATCCGGAGGATACCGTTCGTGGTTGTGTGATTGATGATAGGGGCCGATCCGGACTGACGGAGCCCTAGATAGTGAGATTTGAGACACTGAGATTTTGAGATTTGAGATATTGAGGTATTGAGATTTGATAATACAGGCCAGTCCGGATATTGTGGTATCAATATTGAGATATTGGGATTTATGTTTTGTGTCGATGCTAGACACTGTTTATGTTGATTTCATTGATGATACCTCGTTTTAAATATACAGAAATCTCACTAAGTTATGAAAGCAGTTTCTTCATTTACATGTATTCTGTTTTCATGCATTCATACCCCATTCATATGATATGCTGCTACCTGAGGCACTGACACGAGCACATGGGATTACACTTATGTATAGATATTTACCCTTGCCATCTTTTCTTGCTTCAGACTTATCATTTGAGGTTATATATATGTATATTGATCGTATTGACCTAGGATTGTGTCATACATACGATTTCTGCTCGGTGATGTTTTCTACTCACGAGTTGGCAACCCACCCCCGTTGTGCCACAGTTTCTTGCAGGTTTTGCCGTACAGGTTTCGTTACGGCTTTGCTGGCACACTGCTCCCTTTCCGGGTGATTGCTTTGGTAGGTGGGTTCACTTGCATCGTGACCGTCATTGTACTTTATTACATTCAGTTGTATCTAGTAAACTCTATCAACCAGACATGTATATTTTATTTACTTAGCAGACCAGTGATGTATATTCTTTCGACCTAGAGTCGCACGTTGTATTATTAGGGGTTTTTAGGTTGTTGTTTTGAGTTTCCTTTTGAGTTTTGATCCTCGCCCTTCGGCGTTGTATACTATATTGCTTGCGTAGTTGTGGTCGTCGATTGACAAAGAGCTAGCTCCCGCTTGGGGATGCCTTTTATCATTATGTGTATATTTTGTAGGATGTATATGCCCTAGAGGCCAGTATTGTATATGTATACATATGGATACAAGGAATATGTATGTACAGAACAATCTTGCTCAGTTTTTAGTATATTATTTGACTTGTCTTTATCAGGATATGTGTATTTATTTGTATTGTTGTTATATCTGGTTTGCACATATTGATAAAGACTCGATACGGTAGTATACTATAGTGGTTTGTCTTTATCTTAACATGGCATATGTCATACTCGTTATTACATATTGCGGTTACATGTTGATAAAGCCCCTAGGATCTTGCTTGACTACCTGCGTTGTGATGGCGATCATACTTATGGGAGCAGGGTAGTCCATAAGCACATCCTTAAATGGTCCCTAGTCGCGTGAGTATCGGGACTGGGCATTGATACTCCAGAGCAGACTGGTGTATACGTTTCTAGCCCCGTCGGGTGATGGTTGGTCCCGCGGCCATTGGTCTGATGCACCTAAGATCGTATACAGGTGCTCACTGGGTGTGAGTACACTGGACGGACTCGCCGAGAACTTCCATATGGTACTATACCTATCGTCAGATGGAAGTTCTCAGGTGACATGTGTACAGGTTTGTCTTTGGACCCGAGATCGGCATTTGTCTCGTGTGAGTTCCCACTGAACTTTGATCACTACCCTACCACGGCTCTACTGAGTCGTGCAAACAGGTTTTGGTTGGGTTCAGTCCCGAGCCACATGGAGGCAGTGAGCGATTGTCGGGGATTCTTCTCTCCCGGTATAGGGAGTCGATATCGCACTGTGATTCGATTGGTCAGGACCATAAGAACTTTGCCAAGACACTTGTGATTTACCGATAGGTTGATCAGTAGTTTCCCGGATTGGTCCTGAGCCACATCGGCACGACTTATCAGGTTGTTAGGGTCTGACGTTCACCATCCCCTAGACCCGGTATGCAATACTCTTTGACGAAGAGACCAGACTGTACGGATATTGTCACGGATAGGATCAGTAGGAGTTCGGACGAGCTTGCTCGTCAGCCTTCCTTTTCGACAGGTGCCTGGAAAGTCGTTACGTACAGCTAGTGCCGCTGACGTGCTTGTGGTTAAACCCACTGTCAGAGTACTGTCGAGTCTTTAGAGTCCCACACAGAGAGTTTCCCTGATCCAGGCAAAACGATATAGTAGCCGTATTGGATACGTGCAGGATTCGATCGATTGATGTACTTGGTACTCGGATTTTCGATCGGACAGTTTGTAATACTAGCCGGCTCGGGTTTGAGCCAGATTATTAAATCAGGTATTGATTTAATAATTTACGTATATATATTTCGATATATATATTCTAGTATTACGTTCTTCGTGTTATCCTATCTCTTTTGGGCGTTCGGATTTTTATCTGATTGCCGGTATATCTATACAGTAGTTGGAAATCCGTATTTATTACAGTTTTCCTTCTAGAAGGTGGCCACCTCGTTTTGTATTTTCCATTTATTTCATAAATGGAAATGAGGTGTAAAGTAAGAGTATGGGAGGAAAAGAGGTGATCATGCTTCAATAGTAGTCAAATGAATTTATAATTCATTTTGGGTTTACTATTGAAGCATGGTTGCTAATTGTTTAATGAAAGAATTGATATACAAAACCATTGTGTATATTTTCTCTTTCATGTTTGATTCATTATTTTCCTTGAGCTCTCTTTTGCTCTCATCTCCTCCCTCCTCTAGTTTTGATCCACCTTCATCTTCTTCCTCTTCACTAACATTCTCATCAGTTGAGAAACAAGTGAAGAAATTAGAAAAGAGATAGAAAATACTTAGACACCCTCACTACGTCCTAGACTACTTGGTTTAGCAAACCAAGTTTTTTAGTTGCTCCTTTTGTTACATAGTTAGGAGCTAGAGCCATGGATCATACTCCCCAGGTGGATCATCAAGGACCAAGGAAGACCGGAGAACAAGCTCGATCCCGGAGAACCGACGGAGCAAGGAAAGAAGATCAAGCAAGTTCAAGGTGGCTAGTAGGAGCTAAGGATGAAAAACGAAGACCGAAGGACTTGGTTCATTCGGTAAGAATTCCTCATCATAGTAGATAGCTCTCCTAGTAAGCTAGTTAGTTTTATGGAAAGATCCGGTTAAGTTTTACTCTAGTGCCAAGTTTTTGTTCGCAAGAAAATTTTTGTTCCGCATTTGGTCACGGAAGTTGGCCGGGGCACTAGGGTAACCCTTCATGGTATCAGAGCCACCCATAAAATTTACACTAGCTAGTTCAAACGTGTTTAGAATAACGATCGACCGAAAATTTCAAAAACTGCATTTCAAATCATGGGTTTTCTGTCGATTTTAAAAGTGCTCGAAAAATCATTTTGCTCTCAGAAAATCATGCAGGCTTTTTTAAGACCACAGAAGAAAAATTATCACGTGATCCCTCTAAACCGCCGCGGATCCGCCGCGCAAACCCCCTATTGACGGCTGATCCGTGGCCATTTTGGGGCCCACGTGGTCAAATATTCTTCTAGGCCTCATTTTTTGGAAATTGTGGTTTCTGGAATAATTACTTTTTGGGCCCAGATTTGTTACAGTGTTGGTTTAATACTTGGGGCCCACTTGGAAAGTTTAGTCGATCGTAATTTTAAGATACGTGTTTTATTTTCAGTACATTCACTTTTATCTGCGACCGGGAATGTCACTCGATCGGTAAAACTCGTCTAATTGCTATATGTTCTTTTAGACGGGTTTTGCGAGCGTGACATTCGCGTTGATGTTGTGTGCTTGTTCTGTGATTGTGGTTGGTTGTCGTGGTGGATGGCTTGTGGTGCAATGTTAGAATACAGTTTAAATTCAGTTGTACATTTGTTATTGCGAGGCGAGCGTCCGACATGTGGACTGCCGTCTTTGCTGGGTTGTATATTATTTTGGGGCACGACCGGGCTGAGGTCGATGTCACCGGTTGTATATATTATTTTCATTTTCTGTATTGGGATTACCCCACGGTGGGGTGCACGAATAGCCGGGTTCTGGAAGGCAACAAGCCCGCATCTCAAGACGCTGAGACGGAGGGGGCTTCATTCTAGAACTGGCGGGCTATTCGCCGCACTCGTAGGGGGTACAGGTTTTCATTGCACAGGCTATCCACACGACCGGGAACGTCGGGTTTTATTTGCGACTCAAATGAAACCCAGGGCTCCAAGACTATCCACCATTCTGTAATGTTATCTGTGATGTTGTTTATTATCATGCCTGGGACGAATGTTATATATATTTATATATATACTAGTAGATGTTGTATATGTTTTGCACCCGCGCTAGTCCAGCCCCCGCTCTGTCATTAGTTAAGTAACCTAACGGGTGATGACGGGGCCCCGTGGCGAATGCGGATGGCATATACGTACATTTTATTTTCGTTATTTTCTGGTGTGATAGGTTACAAATTGATGGGACCGCATTAATTTTAATTAATGCAAGATAATAAACCTAAAAGATGTTTTTGGAACCAAGCTTTAAAAACTGACATTACAGACGTTCTCTTTTGCTTTGCACAGTGGTATTCATTTCGGAATATCCAGCACCTCATTCGACGAGGCAAGGGCCGAGATCCCTTCACCGGGAGTGACCCCTTGAGTAAAAGTTTGCGTCAGGGTAATAACTTCACTATAGTCGATTATTTTTGCTTTGCATCGTGGTATTCAGTTTGGAATATCCTGCACCTCATTCGACGAGGAAAGAGCCGAGATCCCTTCACAGGGAGTGACCTCTTTAGCAAAGGTTTTCGCCACTATATATTTACAAAACTACTCAGGTTCTTTCAACGATATCAAGTTCATTACGTTAACGGGTTTTTCGCCAAAAACCCAGCCGTAGATCTCCGTCATTTCAGATAAAAAGCAGTTAGTATTCGTGCTATGTACGTTGGTCTCTATCAAGGCATAGGTATGGTAGCTAATTGTTGTTTATCTGTTGCATCTTAGGATGCGATTAATTAGGACAGTCGCATAGCCACTTTGGTCTCTATCAAGGGTTTATGCGGGTGGGTCTAAGTTAATCCAGGACAATGACGGGTTGAACATGACTTGCGACTTATGGTACGTTGGTCTCTATCAAGACCATATGTCGTTAGGAGCAAAAACCACATCAGGAGTTTCAAACATACAGGAACTTGCAGATTTAGCATACCTTCTGGAGTGTGGTGACTAGAGTGGATTCCATCTAGTGCATCACACAATAATAGTTAGATCCCGATCCCACTGATGAGTAGGATTACTCTCGGGAGATTATCACACTTAACAATCAATGCTATAAACCAAGTAGGTGTCTAGAAAGGTGTTAGTGGGGCTACGCCTCCAGGGAAAAGAGGTTATGTAATTAAGGAACTTCGCGAAAGCGTTGGAAAACCTCCTTCGAAGTACCAACATCAGCCTGGCTGAAAGGTTAAGCAAGTATTGTAACGTGCGATTAAATCCTGACTAGTTCTTCTTTTAGGGTATGAAGAAGAATTTGAGGAAACAGTGGGAGCCATCCTGGTTAGATAAATTAATAAACCAATCTAATCTTGCAAGAGCGCACGATGAGTGTTTTCCCTCTCTCTCTCCAGGTAGCAACCATTTCACGCCCTAATCAAGATAATAAAATGTATTGCTTGACCGATCCGAATTCTTATTCGGGGCTGGGGAACGTCGGTTCGACTCTAACTTACGACAACTGTCATAAGTATGAGCAAGGGAAAGAGGAAAATTTGAATTCCTTGATAAACCCATCGAAGAAAAAACATACTGTTGCGTCTTCTTCAGGTGTTCTTGTTATTGAGAACTGTTTTTCGGTCAGTCCTACCTCCTGGGTACTCGATACCGGATCAGGATCTCATATCTGTAATTTATTGCAGGGACTGAGAAAAAGTAGGATAGTTGGACCTGGTGATATGTCCCTTAGAGTAGGGAACGGAGCACAAGTTAATGCTGCGGCCGTCGGTGAATATCACCTGGTGTTGCCAAATGGCAATACTATGATTTTGAACAATTGCTACTATGTGCCTTCCATGCTTTGCAACATCATATCAGTTTCTTTACTTGATAAAGATGGATATAACTTTGTTCTTGATAGAAATATCATGAACATTTACCTTGATAAGGTATTGGTTGCAGAAGGTACACTGTGTAATGGTATCTATGTTCTAAATCAGAATACGGTTCTCAATGTACAAAACACACGCAAGAGGAAGAGTTCAGATACGAACGAATCTTACTTGTGGCATTGTAGACTTGGTCATAACGGAGAGAAAAGACTGAGTAAGTTACATAAAGATGGACTCTTGAATACATTTGAATTTTCATCTTATGAAACTTGTCAGTCTTGTCTTAAAGGAAAGATGACCAAATCTCCGTTCACCGGGCATGGAGAAAGAGCAGCAGAGCTCTTGGGACTCATACACAGTGATTTATGTGGTCCGATGTCTATACATGCAAGGGGTGGGTTCTCGTACTTCATCACATTCACTGATGATCTCTCTAGGTTCGGATATGTGTATCTCATGAAACACAAATATGAAGCTTTTGATAAATTCAAAGAATTCAGAAAGGAAGTAGAGAACCAGATTGGCAAAAGTATTAAGATCCTCCGATCTGATAGAGGGGGAGTACTTAAGTACGGAATTCAAGGACTTTCTAAAAGAGAATGGTATTCTCTCTCAGCTTACTCCTCTGTATACTCCACAACACAACGGTGTGTCGGAGCGGAGGAATCGTACCCTATTGGATATGGTTCGCTCCATGATGAGTAATGCTGAGTTGCCTCTTTCATTCTGGGGGCTTGCGCTTGAAACCGCAGCGTATCTGTTGAATCAGGTTCCATCAAAATCTATGCCTAAAACTCCATATGAAATATGGAGTAATAAAAGACCATGTCTTAAAAGGATTAAGATATGGGGTTGTCCGGCCTATGTAAAAAACCAGAATCCGGACAAACTTGAGGCACGATCAGTTTTATGTAAGTTTGTTGGATATCCCAGGCATTCAAATGGATACCTATTCTACCATGTCGATGAACAAAAGGTTTTTGTCTCTCGACACGCCACATTTCTTGAAAGGTTGTTTCTTGAAAAAGAAATAAGTGGGGGCACGGTAGAATTGGAAGAAATTCCAGAAGGACAAACTATAACTGAAGATTTGGTAGAACAACAAGATTCAACAGTACCAGACGAACCTCGGCCACTCCGCAGATCTAGTAGGATTTCACATCCGCCCGAGAGATACTACGGTTTTCTCATAGATGGGGATCGAGAGGATTGCATCTTGGAAGAAGATGATCCTACTAGTTTCAGGCAGGCCATTATCAGTAGGGACTCTGATAAGTGGCCGGATGCTATGCAATCTGAAATGGAGTCCATGTACACCAATAAAGTGTGGACCCAGGAAGTTGCTCCACCTGGGGTAAAACCCGTTGGATGCAAATGGATCTACAAGAAGAAACTTGGTGTAGATGGGCAGGTAGAAATCTATAAGGCTAGACTCGTTGCAAAAGGTTTTCGTCAAAGACCAGTAGTGGACTATGACGAAACCTTTTCTCCAGTGGCTATGCTCAAATCCATTAGGATCCTCCTTGCCATTGCTGCCTTCCATGACTATGAGATCTGGAAGATGGACGTTAAAACGGCTTTTCTAAACGGAAGTTTAGAAAAGTGCGTTTATATGGATCAGCCAGAAGGTTTTGTAGACAGTGGGAGCAGCGGGAAGGTGTGTAAGCTGCTCAAATCCATTTATGGATTGAAGCAAGCATCGCGGAGCTGGAACATCTGTTTTGATGAAACAGTCAAGGACTTTGACTTCATCAAGAACGAAGATAAGCCATGTATTTATAAGAAGATTGTAGGACGAACTGTCGTGTTCCTAGTCTTATACGTGGACGACATTCTTTTGAGAGGAAATGACATTCCTATGCTACAATCGGTCAAGTTATTCTTATCACAAAGGTTCTCTATGAAAGACCTAGGTGATCGTACATTCTGGGGATCAAGATCTATAGAGATAGATCCAAGAGACTACTGGGACTTTCACAGTCCAGGTACATAGAGACCGTACTAAAGAGATTTGGTATGGAAGATTCCAAGTGCGGTAACATACCCGCATTGCACGGAATCACCCTCTCCAAGGAGATGTCTCCCAAGACTGACGAGGAGAGGGTTCGCATGAGCACTATACCTTACGCTTCGGCGGTAGGATCTATAATGTATGCGATGCTATATACAAGACCAGATGTAGCTTACGCGCTAAGCATGGTGAGCCGGTATCAGTCGGACCCAGGTGAGGACCACTGGACAGCAGTAAAGAACATACTCAAGTACCTGAGAAGGACTAAGGAGATGTTCCTGATTTACGGTAATGGAGACCTCAGGGTCAAGTCCTTTACCGACTCAAGCTTCCAGAGTGACAAGGATGACAGCAAGTCTGTCTCGGGTTTTGTGTTTACCCTCAACGGAGGGGCGGTATGTTGGAAGAGTTCCAAACAGGATACCGTCGCAGACTCGACGATGGAGGCTGAATACATTGCTGCGAGCGATGCCGCAAAAGAGGCGGTCTGGATGAAGAAGTTCATAGATGAACTTCAGGTAGTTCCGTCCATTGTTGATCCAATACCAGTGTATTGTGATAACAATGGGGCTATAGTTTTAGCGAAGGAACCACGGTCCCATCAGAAATCCAGGCACATCTTAAGGCGGTATCACCTGATCAGGGAAATCGTAGATCGCCAGGAGATCGAGGTCCGGAGAGTGGATACGAAAGACAACACGGCGGATCCATTTACAAAGGCCCTCCCTCAAGCACAGTTCGAGCGACTTTTTGGGATGTTGGGTATGTGGTACGCCAGCAGCTGGCCTTAGTACAGACGTTGGGTATTCGGTACACCAATTACTGGCCTTTAGTGCAAGTGGGAGATTGTAGGATGTATATGCCCTAGAGGCCAGTATTGTATATGTATACATATGGATACTAGGGATATGTATGTACAGAACAATCTTGCTCAGTTTTTAGTATATTATTTGACTTGTCTTTATCAGGATATGTGTATTTATTTGTATTGTTGTTATATCTGGTTTGCACATTTTCATAAAGACTCGATACGGTAGTATACTATAGTGGTTTGTCTTTATCTTAACATGGCATATGTCATACTCGTTATTACATATTGCGGTTACATGTTGATAAAGCCCCTAGGATCTTGCTTGACTACCTGCGTTGTGATGGCGATCATACTTGTGGGAGCAGGGTAGTCCATAAGCACATCCTTAAATGGTCCCTAGTCGCGTGAGTATCGAGACTGGTGTATACGTTTCTAGCCCCGTCGGGTGATGGTTGGTCCCGCAGCCATTGGTCTGATGCACCTAAGATCGTATACAGGTGCTCACTGGGTGTGAGTACACTGGACGGACTCGCCGAGAACTTCCATATGGTACTATACCTATCGTCAGATGGAAGTTCTCAGGTGACATGTGTACAGGTTAGTCTTTGGACCCGAGATCGGCATTTGTCTCGTGTGAGTTCCCACTAAACTTTGATCACTACCCTACCACGGCTCTACTGAGTCGTGCAAACAGGTTTTGGTTGGGTTCAGTCCCGAGCCACATGGAGGCAGTGAGCGATTGTCGGGGATTCGTCTCTCCCGGTATAGGGAGTCGATATCGCACTGTGATTCGATTGGTCAGGACCATAAGACCTTGGCCAAGGCACTTGGGATTTACTGATAGGTTGATCAGTAGTTTCCCGGATTGGTCCTGAGCCACATCGGCACGACTTATCAGGTTGTTAGGGTCTGACGTTCACCATCCCCTAGACCCGGTATGCGATACTCTTTTACGAAGAGACCAAACTGTACGGATATTGTCATGGATAGGCTCAGTAGGAGTTCGGACGAGCTTGCTCGTCGGCCTTCCTTTTCGACAGGTACCTGGGAAGCCGTTACGTACAGCTAGTGCCGCTGACGTGCTTGTGGTTAAACCCACTGCCAGAGTACTGTCGAGTCTTTAGAGTCCCACACAGAGGGTTTCCCTGATCCAGGCAAAACGATGTAGTAGCCGTATTGGATACGTGCAGGGTTCGATCGATTGATGTACTTGGTACTCGGATTTTCGATCGGACAGTTTGTAATACTAGCCGGCTCGGGTTTGAGCCGGATTATTAAATCAGGTATTGATTTAATAATTTACGTATATGTATTTCGATATATATATTCTAGTATTACGTTCTTCGTGTTATCTTATCTCTTTTGGGCGTTCAGATTTTTATCTGAGTGCCGGTATATTTGTACAGTAGTTGGAAATCCGTATTTATTACAGTTTTCCTTCTAGAAGGTGGCCACCTCATTTTGTATTTTCCATTTATTTCATAAATGGAAATGAGGTGTAAAGTAAGAGTATGGGAGGAAAAGAGGTGACCATGCTTCAATAGTAGTCAAATGAATTTATAATTCATTTTGGGTTTACTATTGAAGCATGGTTGCTAATTGTTTAATGAAAGAATTGATATACAAAACCATTGTGTATATTTTCTCTTTCATGTTTGATTCATTATTTTCCTTGAGCTCTCTTTTGCTCTCATCTCCTCCCTCCTCTAGCTTTGATCCACCTTCATCTTCTTCCTCTTCACTAACATTCTCATGAGTTGAGAAACAAGTGAAGAGGTTAGAAAAGAGATAGAAAATACTTAGACATCCTCACTACATCCTAGACTACTTGGTTTAGCAAACCATGTTTTCTAGTTTCTCCTTTTGTTACATAGTTAGGAGCTAGAGCCTTGGATCATACTCCCCGGTTGGATCATCAAGGACCAAGGAAGACCGGAGAACAAGCTCGATCCCGGAGAACCGACGGAGCAAGGAAAGAAGATCAAGCAAGTTCAAGGTAGCTAGTAGGAGCTAAGGATGAAGAACGAAGACCGAAGGACTTGGTTCGTTCGGTAAGAATTCCTCATCATAGTAGATAGCTCGCCTAGTAAGCTAGTTAGTTTTATGGAAAGATCCGGTTAAGTTTTATTCTTGTGCCAAGTTTTTGTTCGCAAGAAAATTTTTGTTCCGCATTTGGCCACGGAAGTTGACCGGAGCACTAGGGTAACCCTTCATATTTATCATGTTGTACCCCGTTCGGGGCCAGTATTTACAAAGGAAACTTGGCCGAAATTTTCAGAAATTACTTGTGATTTTAAAAATGCATATTTCAGCCTATGTTGCTAAACTACTTGATTTAAATTGGTTTTCCTTCACTCTACTGCTTTACTTGGTTTTGATTTCTGGGTTTTGGCTTACTTAGATTACGTACGCCTCGAGACGTTTCGTAATTTAAGTGCCGGTCATGTTCCGTACTTTTCGGGTCGTGACAAAGTTGGTATCAGAGCGTTAGGTTTTATCATCGGAGTGTAGGATGACCCTTGATTGATGGAGTAGGTAGCTTGAGTAGAGTGACGTACCGTACGTATGTTCCGCGGCATATTTACGATACGATACTCCGCTTAAGAAGCCTTAGGATGTACATTTCTTTGCACAGTATTATATTCATTCCTATGATCTATCCTCATCGGTACCAGTTTATGGTTTTGCTGCCACGATTACGGGCAGAGAGAGCTACGGCTAGAGTTGCAGTCAGCACGAGCTCGTCACGGACGAGGACTGACCAGGGCGTGATTCCAGGGACATACGATTTGAATGGATGCGTCGTGTTATTGTGTTTTCTTGCCATGAGCGTTTGATGGATCGTTGTTATGAGATTTCTCGGGCGTGCAGATTTGCACCAGAGGATTGAGCCACTGATAGAGGCCAGCCAGAATGTGATGACCATTGATTTATCGCTTATTCATGATGATTGAGGCACTGTCCAGCGTGCAGATGAATGAGACAGTTGTTGCTGCGAACGACGAGATATTGCCCCAGATGTTGGAGCTATTGCAGTACAAGTTGTACTTAGAGATATGATAGAAGGTCGCTAGTCACCCGAGGATGAATTATTAGGACATGTGGTTCGTTCGCTTACCCGATGTGAGGTCATCAGATAGATTGATTCCAGTTAGAGACGACTTCACGCAGGTACGTTGAGAGTCGATAGAGGCGATCGAATGTCAAAAACCCATATTCCAAGTTTAAAGTATTCGGAAGGACATACAAGCAATTCTATGGACCCTCTAGAAGAATGAAACCCTAACTCGACATAATGACCGTGTGAAAGCCTTTGAACCTTAGGGTTTGCGACAGTTCCGCGGTGCCATTAGTGAGGCTTGGGTTTGCCCTTCTACGGCTGGTCCACCGATATTGTGGTATATACTCGATACTATTAAACCATACCCAAGATGTTGAGCTCTTGGGGGATTATGAGGTTTTGACGAATCGATCGAATGGTTCGACTTCATTCGGATGCTATGTGGTGGGATGCATTGCTTGGGAGACTCCAGATACGAGTAGAGCCGTTGGAGCATAGTCCATGCAGCCATGAAGAGACGAGTCCGGAGCAGTCTACATTAGATAAAAGTGGAGTAAGAGGTTCGTATGAGATCTTGATGAGATGCCGTTCCACTCCGCCGTCATCAGAGATGTGATACGCATGATGAGGCGTTGTATATAGATATATCTTCCAGAAAGAGTCGCGATGAGTATGCAGCCGTTCCGGAACAAGAAACAGATTTAGTGAAGGGTGATAACTTCTGGACAGTTCGGAAGAGACGAGATTTGGAAGAGATCCCGACAGGACCTTTCTGGAATAAATTACGAGAATACTTGGACCCAGGAGTGGTCATTTTACGCACACCAGCAGGCCAAAGTTCGGTATCGTCGACGAGACATGTTACGAGTGACCATGACAGTTGGCTAGAGATTCTTAGAGGATGTGCTTGAGCGGGACTATTCCGCCATACTTGATTTCGGTATTTTGGGCGATCTATTCGCATGATTGAGTGTTGATGATCGAGTTTCATGATATTTGTTTTCGTGCACCATGGTTGCACCTACTGGGTATTTATAGTTTGTGCACAGTTATGGCACTTGATATCGTTTTTGTGCCTTGGCGGCGCATGCTTATAATTTCATGGATTTCACACAGTTGGGTTAATTTATGCATATGGT